>CM056581.1:7405000-12205000 GCA_029721435.1 Gymnothorax reevesii
TGTGTCCTGGCTGGCTCAGCTGACCGGCGCTGGAGCATGTGACCTGAGCAGAGGAATGACAGGTCTGTTGTAGCGCAACGAAAACAATGACACCCAAAATAGTCTGTTCAGGCGGCAGGCAGCTTTACTGCCACATTACAAATACTGTTTCCTTGCTACAGCTGGAAAAAGGAAGGAAACAAGCAGCCCAAGGTATATTTAAGTTAACAAGCAAAATTCAAAAAAGAACCTCAAACTCATATGCAATTCACAGTCTGGCCTTTCTTTTTGTGGGACATCAAAATGATTCAAAATGAGTGCACAGAGCTCAGAAAAACCCAAATCTTTACCAAACTCTTCAGCCACAACATTAAAAAAAAAAAGGTGCGACAACTTCGACAAAACAATAATCCGGCTTCAGTCTAAACAAGAAACACGCCAAAGCTCAAAAACAAGTTTTCAAGAATGCAAAATAAAGGAGATTAATCATTGAAATGAAAATAAATGAATGAAGACTGGGGGCAGGGATTAGTTTGAGTTATTTGATTTTACAGTCTAGCAGCTGGTGCAATCGTCCAGGGCACAGGGAAGCCAAGAGCTTAAGAGCTTTTTTTTCCAAAAAATTGAATCGCACTGTTTCGATTGTACTTCGTGCCTTTTGTAAAAGCCGTTATGGAAGGCTGATGGGGATCTTTACTTACCACCGCAGCATCTTTTGGGCGCAATTTTAGCAACTTCTGCCAGATGAAGCACACGCAGATTTCCATGTAAACTGGTCGTCTGTCCAGCGGCGTAACGTAGTCCGTGTGGGCCCGAGTGCAGACCTGACGACACGGGCCCCCCTTATTGTAAACAGCAGCAAGATTAAACCATAGACTGTCCTTGGATTGATGCTATAGTATGTAACTTCTGTTAACCCCTAGAGGAATTCTTTGTTATTACAACAATACAGCAGGCACTTCAATATGACCTATGCCCAGGCGTATCCACAAGCGGCAGGCTGATGCATGTCACACTGCCCATTTGTTTGCAGGATTGCGGTAAATCGCGACACCAAACTAAATGAAACTCTGCTTTCACACCGGATGGGAGAAAAATTTTTTGCACGGCGCACTTAACGCACTAAGTTACGCACTATAGCTTTAAATGATCGGATCGTGACATCGTCACATGGGTGGTCTATGGAATGTTGGACATTACCCAGAAACACTTGCTGTCTCAATGACGATATCAACAGCAGAACAAAATTAACATAGTTTGTTTTATTAAGCATTTTCCAAAAAGAAATCTAAATTATTTCATGTTATAAGGACTTATGTTCAACTAAAATGATGAATAATGTATCATGATGACATCGATTTGTCAGCACCATGACTGAGAAATGAATGCAGTTGCAGTATTATAAATATCCAATAGCACAGTAACATATGTACAAATTGGAGACTTTAGTTAACAAGAGTTTTGTGACAATGAAAGACTCTTATACTGATGTCAATCAGGGCCCGACCTTATCTTGAGGGTGCCAGCAAGTTGACAATGACTGTTTGGAGGCTAGCATTCTGCATAACGTTATCAGTGAATATTAGCAGGGAGCTAAAGTTAGCCACTTTGGGCTCGCTGTTGCTAGTAATACAAATAATAATACAAGTTATCATTGGCACCTTCACTACTCCTACTAAAATCACCTATATTGTGTGTGTGACTGCAGTCAAATACAATGTTCATTTCCAAAGGTTTATTTTATGAAACACATTCAAATTTCACTGGGCTCAGTCTACCTGTCAAGGGAGACAGAGTTGGAACACTGCGACTGCTGACATGTAAAGTGAGTGCTGCGTGACAAAAGGGATTCGGAACCCAGCAAAAGAGGAAATTAAAATGTCGTATTGTGCAGAGTGGGCTGAAAATCTTGCACAGTGTTGGTCCAACTGGTCAGGCGGAGCCAATCATAAAGCTCACACACAGCCAAACAAATATCAAGCCATGTGCAGCATTCAATATATTTCTGGGCGCGAGACTGATCCAAATGAAGGCGTGGGAAGGACTTTACTTCGGCGCAAAGCTTGTTGAAATTTTCCACATGGAGCCGGTCCAAATGACACGCAGGGGACTATACAATTGCTGCGCAAAGTCTGTTCAAATGATGCGCTCTGGAGTGGTCCAAATGCTGTGTATATTGGCCCACCAATTAGAGTCAGATATCTGAACAGTGATAGTTGTAGTTGCAACCCTCCACATTACTGTGAATTTTTGTAAAAAAAAAATAATAATAATAATGAAATATAAATAAGTACAGTATGTTTAAAAAGGCTGTGCTTCTCTTTTACCTTCTTGCTAGTAGCCAGGCTTGGAGACAAGAGCTTGTGAGCTTGTGAGCTTGGAATCAAGGTCTAAACTGGCTGCTGCTTGACTGTGGACTGGTCCTGCATGCAACATTCGAACAGGCTTTGATATTTGATATTTGTTTGGCTCTGTGAAAGTTTTATGTCTGGCTCTGCGCCGCCATTGGACCAGCGCCGCACAGGTTTTGTGCCCCCATTTGACTCAGCATGCTTTATGATTGGCTCTGCCTGACCATTTGACCAGAAATGCGCAAGGTTAGTGCTTCATTTGACTCTGTGCAAGGTTTCCATCCCTCACTGTGTGACAGAGCAGTTTCTTTCTCTCCTGCATGAGGTTCCAAATCCCTTCGGTCCAGTTTGGCACCTTATATGCCCATGAATCTCAGGATGGGGAGAGGCGCTGCGTGGGAAGAGGGAGGTGATGGGGGCAGTAAGTTTTTCTGTGGAAAGTCAACTACCGTTTGCAAGAGCAGCTAAAATCCGAAAATCTCTGAACGCACCTTTTAGGCAAGCTAAACTACCGATAACAGGGACACATGCCATGCAATGGGATGAATATCCATAATTCCGTGAGCTATTTCAGATTTTTGGTTCTTTTCAGATTCTAGTCTCCCTGTGCAACTGATCTTTTTTTTCAGAGAAAATTTGCTTGTTTAAGTAACAACTGAAAATTGCTCATGATATTTTCAATATACACATTCAATGCTTTGATGTCAGGAAGCCATGGACTTCAAGGGCTATTTTACTGAGGTGGGCAGCAGAGAATATTAAGAAACCTATTCATATTCGGGCAAAACTATTTGAATCCACAAAAGCAACACAGAATAAGTGGAAAGAACCTTTGGCGACTTGCTCCTTTAAGCCTTGCTTTGGTTTGGTCTTGAAGTTTGACAGCAGAGTGTTTTCTGACGCAGGAATCTATGGATGCATGGACATCGAAAGTCATTAACCAGAACAAGGTGGAAAAATCAATGTCTTGAGCTTGTCTCAAGTTAAAGAAACTACTTTGTGCTTTCGTAAAATCAGTCAAACTGATAATGACTGGATTTAAGTGCAATTGATTTTTTGTGGACCACAAACAGCTTGCTTCCTTAATCAGTGACCGAAAGGGGAGAGCCACGGCTTAATCAAAGAAATTCAATTTCTTAATTGCGTCTGAGAGAAGATAGTGGGAGGACAACAATCAATTAGAAATTAGAAATGATGAACTCATGCGTACTTTTAGAATTTATTTGGCTGAATGTGAATGGAAGGATAGAAATGAATCACTGCCTCTTCCTTGGAAATGCAAATAAGCGATCACATTTTGTGAGCACTTTTTTCTTCAAAAACACATTCAGATTACAAGTCCTTTCAGAAACTCATTTCACTCCATTTCACTGCCATATTCTTGCCTTCACAACCATCAGTCCTCCCTGATCTTTATGAATGATTACCAACACCAAGTCACCAGATTGGGTGAAATTTAAGCCTTATTTAAATCTTTGGCTCAAACAACATTGGAGCAACAGTAATAAGATCGAAGAGGCTGGCGGTTGGGAAACTGCTGTCGTAATGAATGAGAGCAGTGTACAGCAGGCACCATTCCAGGCAATTTAAGTGAATTTTGATTTAAGCCATTTTCAGAATGAATGAAAAGCACAAAGAAATTGAAGCAGAGAAAAATATAAAATAGGGGGGAAGAGGGGTAAGATTAGAGCCTGGGTAACCAGAAGCTGCATCTAAAAAGTGCCAGCTTTCTGCTACAATTTCAGTCAATTGATTCCCCTTAAAATCTGCATTTTTAATCAATGTTATCAATGGACTGTGAATAGAATTTAAGAAAAATGTTCCATTTAAGAAAACCTATTCCATAGGTTTTATTTCTGGAGATCCTTTGATGTTCACCCACAATCAGCATGCCATAAAAAAGTATTCACCCTCACTATTTTACTCAATTATTGCTTGCCTGAAGCACTGAATGCTTTCACCTCCTTAGACAAAATATATTGACAAAGGGAATTAAATAGTATAAGGCGAAGGGAATACAAAACACATTTTAATTATTGAATTTATTTCATGAAAAAAAGTTTTCTAAAACCAATACCTCTCTCTTGAAAAAGTAATCAACAACTGAGTCACTAAAGCAACTAATTAACCAAATTTAATTGATAATTAGATTGAGCTTTTTGAACACAGACATATTTGCAGCCTGTTCTGTTGCAAATTAATACATGAGGAAGACCTCTACAATAAAATGACCAGCATGGGTGACAATGAAGTGCTATCCTAGGAGGTGGTTAACCCTTAAAGTGCTTAATTTTTACTCACCCTATCCCTCCAAAAAACATTCATTCTTTATTTGACAAATGGCTACCCGTGAACCTTCCTGAAGGTCATTGCCAATTAATTTTTCTGCTACAAATTGATGAAATTGTTGACCTTTTGAAGGCTGAAATCAGAAATATTTCTTCATATACTTGGCGCCTTGTGTGACAATAGTAGTGATCAGCACATTTAGACTTCTGATGGTGAAACTACTCAAAAAATGAATCTCATATACTTAAATATAGATGTATAATTTTAATTAATAACTAAATTAATAATCATTATTTAAAAATACAACTGAAATAGGGATTATCAATTGCCAAAATGAACATTCATTTACAACTGAGCTAAGAACATTTTTGATTCAATTAAAGACAATAATAGCCTATTGATAAGCCCCGCCCCCCTCAGTTATGGTTGTAAATGGACAAACCTAACAGAGCTGCCTAGACTAGGAAAGACAGCCGTCTGTGTGAAGATTATATCCCAAGAGACTCAAGATTTTTAGGGACAGGAGGAACTGATTTTGTCAATAAGTCCTGAAAACATACTCCATTATGTGATAGACAGATATGTACAAATTTGGTGTGCGAAAAGCTTAAATTAGAGGCGGGTGTCCGCAGATCACAATCCAGGAGGAAGAAGCCTCATCTTTCAGTCATCATCATAGGCGATAACGACATTCAATACCAGCATTGTCCATGCACAGGTCTCACTGGGATGCAGCGGTGGAGTGGGAGGCCCTCGCCATTAATTGGGAAATGGGCTCCCTCCAGTACTACCTGCTGGGAAGACCTTTCACCCTTGTCTCTGTGAAAGCTAATGCCAATGATTGACAAACAGGGCTGTAACTAACGCCACTGTAACTTATAAATGTTGTCAAAGCATCACGTAACAACTCTTGAAAATGGTTAACTTCACCATCACTCACCTATATTTGATTGCTAACAATATTAGGCTCAATAAATCTAATAAAAAATACCCTGTAAGTTAAAGTGTAATAACAGAGTAACTTAGCTACAGTATATTAACAGACGTTGTTCACCCATCTCGAGAGGGCACTGCATTTCTGTCAAGAAATCTGGCCTACGACTTAAATTATTGTAGTTGACTGAGAGTTAAATCTAAATTCCTGACATTCAGCTTTAATAAGCCGTTGATTAGGTCAAACCCTTTTGAGTTTGTGTCTGTTACTCGAATTCCAATTAAATTAAGAAAGAAGAATCGCGGAGTACATCACAAAAACTTGATTTGCATTAACACCAAATGTATCGATCCACCTATAAATAAATATTCTCTCAAAATTGGTCTATTAGATATTAGATCCATGAACTCTAAAGCAGCTCTTGTGAACAAATTAATCTCTGATTTTATCTTGATATACTGTGTCTCACAGAAACATGGCTGAGACCAGATGAAAACTTATCTTTGAATGAAGCATCTCCACCTGGTTTTATATACACTCAAAACCCCCGCCTGGGCCGGAGAGGTGGGGGTGTTGCAGCTATTTATAGTGACTTTATTCACTCTGTGCCAATGCTAAAGTTAAATTTGATACATTTGAGGTTTTAGCGATGAATTTTTCAGTGCTGGATACAGGTGCCGGCCCTGTCCCTGATCAGCCTTTAGCTCTGGTGACAGTTTACAGGCCCCCTGGCCTTTACTCTGCCTTTATTCAAGATTTTTCAGAATTCCTTTCAGACTTAGTTTTAAGCTATGATAGAATAGTTATATTGGACGACTTTAAACTGCACTTTGAGAGGGCAGATGATTCTCGAACATCCGCATTCACTAACATTTTGGAGTCAGTCGGCTTCGCTCAGAGTGTTGCTGGCCCAGCTCATTTTCATGGTCATACTTTAGACCTGATCTCAAGCTTTGGCATTAACATTGGGCAGGTCAGGATTCATTCACATAATCTCAGTTTGTCTGACCATTTTCTTATCACATTCTGCTTACAATTGACCCACCCTGCATTGTTAGAAACTAGGATGTACACTGGTCGTACTTTTACTGCAACAACTTCTACAAAATTCACTGAGGTTTTCCCATCTTATTTTCAGCATCCAGTCAGCGCCCTCTGTATTGACGATACCACAGAAAAGTTTTCTGATGCTCTCCGTTGTACCCTTAATGTAGTCGCGCCACTGAAATATAAAAAGATTACTCAGAAGAAGAGGCCAGCCCCATGGTACACTGACCAGACAAGGACACTAAAGCAAAAATCTCGTCAACTAGGACGCAAATGGCGCTCCACTAAACTCCAGGTATTCCATGGTGCTTGGAAAGAGCGCCTTGTTGCATATAAGCATGCTCTCTCTTATGCAAGGTCCTGTTACTTTTCAAATCTCATGCAGGAAAATAAAAATTTTCAAATTTTGTTCAAAACCGTGGCCAAGTTAACTAACAATCATGCTGCAAGTAACCCTCAAATTCCAGTCTCTTGCAGCAGTGATGATTTTTTAATTTTCTTTAATGGCAAAATTATTGGAATTAGAGAGAAGATCACTGCTTCCTGATCAGTTTGCGATGGCGTTTCTCATGATAAGGAGTCTTCCACATTACACAAAAATAGGCGTGCAATGCGCGGAATACCCCTCAGCCCGATGTCGAATTTTTTGGAGACGACTGCCCGCCCGCCCGCCCAACCACACGAAGGATAGCAATACCCCGTCAGCCTTGAAGGCTGAGGGGTAAAAACCAGTTTGAAACCCTTTCCCCTATATCCCTGAGTGAACTAGCCAAATTAGTTCTTACTTCCAAATCATCTACTTGTATGTTGGATCCCATTCCCACAAAGCTAATGAAAGAACTCCTGCCAATTCTTCACATAATTAATTCTTCTCTGATTTCAGGTATTGTTCCCACTTCATTTAAGATGGCAGAAATCAAGCCACTGCTTAAAAAACCAGATTTGGATCCCACAGTCCTAGCCAATTATTAGCCAATCTCAAACCTCACACTTCAAGATCCTTGAAAAATGTGTCGCCCAACAGCTCTCTTCTTTCCTGCAAACTAATGAGGTATTTGACAGTTTTCAGGCTGCCTATAGAAAGCATCACAGCACTGAAACAGCCCTCACTGTTGTAGTAAATGATCTGCTTCTCTCTATGGATAGTGGCCGCATCTCGGTTCTCGTCCTTTTTGATTTGCCGCCTTTGATACTGAAGACCACCATATTCTTCTTCGTAGGTTGGAAAAAATTAGTTGGTATTTCTGGACTTGCCCTTTCATGGTTTAAGTCTTATCTGTCTGATAGATCTCAGTTCGTCCAGGTAAATAACACTTCCTCGAGCAACTGATAGCACTCTTTAGATGGACTTTAATGGAACTCTATTGTCATTATCTTGTTATCAACTAGCTAGCCCGCGGAGGATGGGCTTCCCCACTATAGCGGGGTTCCTCCTGAGATTTCTTCCCACTGGGGAGTTTTTTCTCACCACTGTTTGAGGATTTTTCTCCCTACTGGGAGTTTTTTGCCTCATTTGCTGTCATGGGGAATAGGCTGGACACGGCCCTTTCAGTAACTCATCTCTGACTGTAAAGCGTCTTTGTGACAGTCTCTGTGAAAAGCGCTATACAAATAAATTGAAATTGAAAGTTATATTAAGGGGTAACAGTTTATAAGGAGTAGCAGATCATTTAGTCCTTTTTATAGGTGATATTTTCACAACTAATGTCATAAAAACAGTGTAGGACTTAATTACTGTGTTTTGATTACTGCGCATGCTCAGAACTTCAAAAATTATTAGATCAACAAACTGAATCTGCTCAACTGCAAGTCAAAATCTGATTTCATCCTTGCTAATCCTTCTTTGTTTTGAATTGAATTTGTATATTTTAGTTACTCAGGAATTATGATTTTTATATTTGTGTGTCTATGGAAATCAGAGGGTTCAAAGCTATATTTTAGTACTTTTGCCAAAGTATAGCAAGAGTGTAAGCTGGTTTGTGAACCACCAATAAACATCATTGTTGAAGAACAATAGCTTCTTCAATGATTAGAGATGGTTGGAAAATCAGTTTACAGTCTTCATCCTTTGGCTAAGGTGCTGAAATAGCTCTTTGAATCCTACAATTTCCATAATAAACCCCTTAAATAAAAAACAGCATAATGCCAGAGTAATTAAAAGAATATAAATTCCATGCAAAACAATGATGGATTTGAAAGGATGGGAGGATATTTCACTTGCAAATTCACTTCAAAGCTGTGAGCATGCACAGTAATTGTCACATCTCCTTTAAATAAAAGGTCTGTTTACTGCAAACAAGCTAAAACCAAAAAATGTGGCACATGGATATTTCATTGCTGTTTTTGACGTTTCATTGCATGGGTTGTATGAAATAATGTAATCTGAATGGCACGAAAGAAAATGAGTTTTTTTCGGCTTGGATCGAAACATGGCCACCATTTCTAGTTTATTCATGGTCACGTATGCATTTGAACACCAGTTCTCAAAAAAGTTGAGACACAGGCAAAAAAGGGCTGAAAAAACAATTAATATTTAAGAGAATCAGCTGAAAGAACATTTAGCAAGTAATTAAGTTAACTGGCATCAGGTGTGTAACATGATTGGCAATAAAAGGGATGTCTAAGAAAGGCTGAGTCTCTCAGAAGTAACGATGGCCAGAGGCTCTCCAACCTGTGAAGGCTCTCGTAAAAAAATTGTGGAATACTTTAAAAACAATGTTCCTCAACATCGAATTGCAAAAGCTTTGAAGGTTTCATCATTGACAGTGCATAATATCATCAAAAGATACAGAGAAACTGGAAAAATCTCTGTGTGTCAGATACAAGGCTGAAGACCTCTACTGGAAGCCCGTGATCTTCGGGCCCTCAGATGCCACTGCATCACTCACCGGCATGATTCTGTCATTGACATTACTAAATGGGCCCAGGAATACCTCGAGAAACCACGGTCAGTAAACACAGTCTGTCGTGCCATCCACAGATGCCACCTAAAACTCTATCATGCAAAAAGGAAGCCATTGTTGAGCATGATCCAGAAGCGCCGCTGTGTTCTGTGGGCCAAGGCTCTTTTAAAATGGACTGTAGCAGAGTGGCAAAGTGTCCTGTGGTCAGACGAGTTCAAATTTGACATTCTTGTTGGAAATCATGGGCGTTGTGTCCTCCGGGCAAGAGAGGAGAAAGACCACCCCTCCCGTTATCAGCATTCAGTTCGAAAGCCAGCATCTCTGATGGCCTGGGGATGGATTAGTGCATATGGTGTGGGATACTTGCATGTTTTAAAAAACACCATGAATGCTGAAATGTATATAAAGGTTTTAGAGTAACATATGCTCCCCTCCAGATGACATCTACTCCAGGTAAGGCCTTGCGTATTTCAGCAGGGCAATGCAAAACCACATACTGCTGCTATTGCAACAGCATGGCTTCGTAGTAGAAGAGTTTGTGTGCTGAACTAGCCAGTCTGCAGTCCTAATCTTTCACTGAGAACATTTGGCGCATAATTAAATGATAAGTTTGTCAAAGGAGACCCAAAACTTTCCAGCAGTTGGAAGCCCACATTAAAGAAAAGTGGGATCAACTTCCAATGGCTGAACTCAAAAAACTTGTCTCCTCAAAGCCCAGACGCCTCCACTCTGTGTTCGAGAGAACAGGGGATGCTACACCATGGTAAACAGGACCCTGTCCCAACTTTATTGAGACCTGTAAAATTTCTCATTTTCGACATTTGCTATTTTATCTTTGTTATATTGTGAATAAAATACTGGCTGGAGTGATTCGAAAGTCATTGCGTTTTTGATTTTATTCACAATGTACACTTTGTCCCAGCTATTTTTAAACTGAGGTTGTGGATAGAATGTTCCGGACTCCTGCAGCAATGTAAACAGTGAGATTTGTTTCATTATCTCTCGAGGTTATTCAGCTGATTGTGGATCACTTGTGGTGTTATGCACGTGGCCTATGTAGAACAATATGCAAAAGCATACATGTACAAACCTGTGCTTTCACTGAGAGGTGGTATCAAAATGTTGAAATGACGTTAAATGATTACTTGACAACTTACTCTTGGTCCCACTTCAATTTGCTTATCAAATACAACAAAGCTACCTCGAATCCATGGTACATGTACAGACAACACTCCCCTACTCAATAGTTATATACAATGCAAAATGCCCTCTTGTTGGGTTTTGATTAATTATAAGTATTTTTTTTTTTCTCTTAGGCCTAATTTAGTTGGAATGAATTCCATTCATTTATTTTTAATTTCAATCTTTTGAAAATTTTGGTGGTAGTGTCACTGCATGATGAGTTGGGATGAGAATGTGTTGGTGAAAAACAAGATGTATTAAAAATCATTTCTGAAATTGTAATACGCAAGATATTTTTATACGGCTCTTTCGCAGCAAGCAGCGTAGGATTCAATTTGCCATTGGATGGGGTGATCCAATAATTCTAGATTTGATCCACTGCGGCTTAAATGGTTCCTCAGCAGAAAACTATTTTCTGGGCAAATATGGAAGACAGCGCACTATGTGTTTGGTGTCTTTACGACAAGACTAATTCTGTCGTTGTGTTCTCAATAGCATTCATGTAATTTGCATCAGACTGGAAAGTGATCCGCTACTCCTAAAGACACTGTAGCTAAATTAGCTACCTCATACACTACATCATTCAGTCTAGTGTGCAAGCAACAGAATATTGATCTCAGTTCGGTTGAGGGTCACTGTTGGTATCCGTAATGACAATGAATTTATGAAAGTTACTCACGGAGTCCCACAAGCCAGCACACATACTCAATTAAGGAACTGCTTATTTAAGGTTCAGAACATTCAACCTGCAAAGAAAAGCTAGCAGTTCCCACTTCTGAGCTTGCAGCCTTAAATAAACACTTTCCACACCTTATCAGGAACAAGTATAACTTACCAACGCAGTAATATCTGAAATATACTTTATAGTTAAACAGAACAAACATTCCACAACCAGGAAAAAAACAAAAATGCCCCAACATACAGTAGCTATGATGAGCAAAGACTAACAGTTACTCTTACAAACCAAAGAGACAAACAAGCTCTGTGATCATCATGGCTATGGCAAACCGAGAATAACATTTTATACGAGAATAACTTACCCAAAGTGAGCAAAAACCTTTGTTCATTGAATCCCTCCTTCAGAGACACGTGTATCAGGTAGAATGAACTATCCAGTCCTGTTTCATTCGGAAAATTTCCCATTGACCATGTCTGTACCACATTTTAATCCCGTAATTATAACTGAACACTTCAGGCCGGTTTTGGGAGTCTTTTTCTTTGAAATTGCGTCATTTTCAGCTGCACTATTGTGTGCAAAATGAAAACAATACAACCTAGCTGCTTTTACGCAGAGGTTTGTATCTCCTTGTCCAATCAATGTCTTTCAGGTACTGTGGAAAGTTTAAACTCTGGTATTGGATCAGAAACAAGTCAATCAGTACATTATCACTGGGGAAGATTTACATGGACGTGAACTATAAGTGTGCAGTCACGCTGATGAGCCTTAGTAAAGTGAGTGATTGGCTATCAACATGAGTACATAAGAGGATGTGAGGGAGCGCTGAATTTGTCAATGGAGGAATCTATGCGTAAATCCACGGCAGGGAACTATGCCTTTTTGATATGTAATGACTATAATTAATAGTAGAATGAAGTAGTATCAACACTATGTTGAATTTTTGCTTCAGAAAACAGATTTTTCTTAACTATTAATTGGGATACCATCGGCTCACTATAGCTGAAGTGGTTTCGACAGTGAACCAAGATTTTAGCAAGTGATCCTTTTTTTGAACTGCTGGATCGATACTATGGGCTAGTATATTGATTAGTTTGCACATCAGGCTTGACTGAGGAGTTTAATTGATGCAACTCCTGAAAAACAGGGGTAAGAGTGAACTTGTATATATTCTAAATCGTATTCGAGCTCAGCTTGCTAGCGAATAGTCAATAACTGATCCGGGTTTGCCATCTAGTGTTAGAATATTGTAACTGCTTGCATAAATTTGCAGCTCCATGTCCGCGGGCAGACACATCTGCTCAAAGGGGTACATTTTTTTCCTGAAAAGTGTTTTATCAGTTTGGTCCTATTTTTATTTTGCTGTGCTGCTCAGAGTTGTGTTAACAAACTGCAGCTACATCATCTCACCCCAGACCTGCTGAGTTTGATTACTCAGGAACAGGCTCGCCCTGTTATGATTCTGATCTGTCTCCCCATGCTAATGCTCTGATTTGCCATGTCTGGTTCTATTTGCCAAGTTTTGATATTATGTTTTATTGGTATTTGAATCATTGCTATGTATGACTATTCTTTGGTATGTGTATTGTGATTTGGTACTTCGATTTGTTCTTACAAATTTGTTCTTCTAGTGTTACTTTTCCATATTTTGCATTTAACAATAGTTTCTATCCAGTCCATGTTCTGCTTTCCACCTTGCTTTGCACTTTGTCTCCCCCTGTCTGGTCTCTTGTCTTGTCATTGCTCACAGCCCCAGTACTGCGTGCCACTCTTCAGGTGATTTAATGGTTTATGGATTTTAACCATTCCTTCCTATCTTGTTTGCTACTTTCACTCTACTTTTCTATTTTTTACAAACCAAAACTAACAGTTTGTTGTTTTTACTAAGATAACTAATCCAACTAACATTGTATCTAATACTAACTGACTAACAACCACTAGGGATTGTATAGCTGCACTTACTAATTGATTAAGAAGCTCTCAGCACTCGCCCTGTTCTAGTCTCCGCCCCTTGTCTCTCCCTAATCTTCTCTGCTGCGTTTCTGTGGATTCTCCACACCTGCTCACACTGTCCTTTCTCTCATTATCTATGCACGTTAGAACTCCTTGACCGGAGCCATATGTTGGTCAATAGGATTGTCTCATGATCCCTCTCTGCGCTTTGGCTTTTGCCTATTTTATGTGATTAGGTTCTCCCTTTTGTTCCACCCTTTGTAATCAGTCTCATTTCTTGCACTTGTGCTCCGTGTACCATGTGATCTCCCTGGAGTGTATATTAGGTGTCTCTTCACAGAACTTCCTTGTCTGAACATCTCTCGTGTTTACCTGTGCTCCTCATTATCCGCCTTGTACTCCTTGCGTTTCTGACCGTCTGACTTTTGATTTCTTGGCTTGCCCTTCTTATATTACCCTTGCATCTGTGTTTACGAACCTTTTTTTCCCCCGACTACGATTTTTGTGATTGCTGCCCTGGTAATGATTTGGATATGCCCTTTGGTTTTTGGTTTTTTGCTTCTTCGACAAACCTGTGCCTGTGTACCGAATCTGTTTTGCCTGACGACGAATTCTGTGTTTTCTGCCCTGGTTACGACTCAGATTCTGCCCCACTGGATTTTGACTTTTGGATTGTGGACTCTGTACTTTTGCCTTCTGCCCTGCAAGGGTTATCCCCCATCACTCAATAAAATCTCATCATCTGCTATCCTGTGTTCTCGCGATTGGTTCCTGAACAATACCTCACACGCCCCTGCTAGGTGGTTTGACCAATGGGAGAATGTCTTGCAGCTCACTGAGATTGAGGCTCAACAATATCCTGTCCTGGATCAATTTTTTGTTTTAAATTGTTGAAATATGATATTTACTCAAACCAAGCAAGGAAAAGACTTATCGAAATAGACCTTTTTTATTTTGAGTGCATTAATTTCATGGTACCTTGGAAGTTTTGAATTTGAAATGCATTGGTTATATTATTTCATATTTTATTTTACATATTTATTGCACATTTATTATGTGCAATGTGAAAATTTGGCAATGTGAATAATTTAGTAAAAAAAAAAAAATCTAAACTTTGGAATTCCATTAGCCATTGTAACGTTTCTTTCATCAGAGATCGTGGTAGACTAGAATTAAAAAGACATTTTTTAAATGATTCATAAATATAGTTTTAAGCATCAGAACATTTTATGCGAGAAATATCTTAAGTGCCTTGCCATAATACTTGACACAGTTGCTCTTGCTGCCTTAAAAGATTCCTCTGTTTTGTGCACTCTTTTAGTATCTCCATCTTGCTTTAGAGGCTCATTTCGCAATGTGCTGCTGGTCAGACCTCTTTTAAGCGGACACATGTTGCTAATTAGCACTCATAATTAGTAATACTATGAATGAAGAGGGGTGCTTTTCCCAAAAGCGTAGTTGCTAAGTTAGCTTCTTGCATGGTTCGTCCCTTCACAGTCAATGGGCCAACTATGTAAGTTAGCATCTGTGCTTTCAGGAAAAGCACCCCAGAGTAGATGTGTTTGTAATTGTGGTTTAAAGAATTCAGAGTCGGAGCCATTTTCTTAGGTGTTCCTGCATTTATGTTTTATTTCAAAATGTTTCACAGCTTTGTGAAGAAATGAACCATACAGCGCTCTGAATATAAATTGGCCAGTCATTCCATCTATTTGTTTGTTATTGAGCTTTCTTTGGGTGTGCTTTTTGCGTGCCCTGCTTTGATATTGGTTGGCGTGGGAGTAGTCAGCTCACAAAATCGTGTATGAACCGTCAGCTGCTCTTGAACTGACGTAGCCTCACTTAGTTGCTTAACGTTTGTTGTTGCTGAGAGC
Organism: Gymnothorax reevesii; assembly: GCA_029721435.1. Lineage (NCBI taxonomy): Eukaryota > Metazoa > Chordata > Actinopteri > Anguilliformes > Muraenidae > Gymnothorax > Gymnothorax reevesii. Next base: position 7,420,186 of record CM056581.1, read on the forward strand.
TATGTGTTCAGTTAATGGTCATGACATCTGCATCTGCCTGTTGAGCGGCATAAACAGTGCATGACCCAAGCAATTTTGGTGCTGATTCCGCTCATCCGCTGTGCCACTGGAGCGTTTGGGTCTGAATAAACTGCACCTTATTCAGGCAAAGTAAATGATCTGGTTCAGAGTAGTCATATGTTAAATTCTGACCTTATTTTCCCTCTGACTACATTTCTGCGGATCCGGTATCTTTTATTGTTTTGTTATTTCAACATTTGCATGGGAATTTTTGAGTGATGTAGTGGTTGTTTTGTAATGAGTCTTCCAAGTTGAATTTTCTTATATTTACCTTCTTGTTTATGCTTTGATGTTCTGGACAACTCATTATCTGTTGCATCCTCTGATTTTCACCTTATTTGACCGATGTTTTGTGGATTGTACTATGACCTTCAGGATGTTAACAGATTGCATAAGATGCCATTTAACTGAGAATGCGCATTTAAAACACAATAAATTGCTTTATTGCCAACAGAAAACTGGAGAAACCAAATAAATAAAGAAGACGTACTTCCCAAAGTTATGCCCTCTATATAAACTATGCAGGAGGCAGACAACATATGTCGATTGTGGACATTAACCACCCCGAAGCTCAGTTCAGATGCTTGAACATCCTCACATCCTGACATCCTATGTCAGGCTTTGCCATTTATTTTGTTGTTACAGTAGCTAGATTCAGTCAGCTGCAAATTGACATCTGATTCCTTGTATACAAGGAATGAGGATGCCCTGGAGATGTTAGCGAGGAAGAGGAGATATTATTTCACAAAGAAATGTTTTAACATTTCTCGATTTGAAGCGTTACACAAGCAAAGTTCATCCACTGCACTGCAAACTGTTGCTATAGTGACACAATACAGTGTTTGTTTGTGCATGTGTCAGGGATTTTAGGGCTGAAAGCTCATTGTCACAGCACAGTAATCACTGACTGCTTCTGGAGGTCAACATCAAGCACATGATGTCCAAAATAAAGAGCAGTTACAGATGCTTTCATTGCTATTGTTTTTTTTTTTACATGCTGTATGAAAAGACTATTGATTTTGCAATTAGATAATGAGCATTTGGGGCAAATTCAGCAGTACGGTCGCTTGAAAGCAAGCTTTTGGCAGCCTAACACTTCCTGTGAACTGCTTGACATAAGGCTGACATGAGACTTACTATACATATACTGTTATGTCTTACAGATGACATGGCAGGCCACACAAAATGACTGAAAAAGTCAGTAAATTTGTGATGATGTAACACTGTTATACTTTTATCAGTACCTAGTTGTCATGACTAATGTAACGGCCAAGGGCTGATCAACCTTTGGGAAACCTTTGGGCAATCTTTGGGCAATGCGACCAGGGAAACTGCGGCATCATGAGGCATTAAGGAAACTCACAGATACACATAACTTTGTGCGAATGGAGCAAAGAGAAACTCTTATCAGACCATTAGTTTTAGGCATGGCTTTTTCTGACACATTATTTTTAGTCTCTCAGTGTTATTTGGGCAGTTAATCTTTCAATCATATTGTTTTGTCCAACAGCGTCCTTGCTTTATGATGATTGTGGGACTCAAAGGCGCTGGACCTCATGCCAAACTACAAATATTAATACTAATGTACAAGAATGACAAATGCAATACAAGCAGTTGCAATCTGTTTTTCTTCTCTCGTTCACTTATCAGTAATTCAGTTTAGTGATTTAGTGATTTTTAACATGACTTGTTGTTTACTCAGTCACCTTTTGCCATTGAGATTTGAAAATTTTGTAAATAAAACCGTTAACAGAGAGTAATAATTTTGGTGGGGGTGAAACATTTTATTTGCCGTTGCCCAAGGCCCCTAAAGAGTCTTGATCCAGCCCCAGTTACAGTCATAATATTTACAGATAAATGCAATGGCAGTTTGATTGACATAACATCACTGACTATAAAAACTAAAAAAAAAAGTTTATCATAATATTTAAAAACATCTTTTTCTTTCCATCTTTCCTCTTTTTTATCAGTCCCAGAGCTAGTTTTTCTTTCCACAAATCATTTTATACAATTTTATGTCGTACATTTATTTTTCAATTCAATTAGTTTTTTATTAAGACTCGAGGCTTTCCCAGATTATAATCATATTTTATTCATTCTATTAGAGTAGCAGGGACTGTAAAGAACTGGCAAGCATTTTTTATTGGGCAGAAATAATCTGCTAATAAAATAAAAACATGCAATACATCACTGCATTTGGGGTTTCTGTTCCCTGTCTTTTCATATGGGTGACTTGCATAATCGCAGATAGACATACATTTTATGAGCAGAAATGTATAATTTGCCCTAAAAATGCCATTTTTGGTAGAAAACAGGGACTAGTGTCTTTTTGTTGGAACAGAAGGGCAGGCAAACTTAAGCTTTGTATTTATCCGCATCTGCTGGAAAGTTCTTTTTCCTTATTACATGTGCTGTACCCCCAAAAATGATCAGCCCTGTCTAATGAACAAACCATATATGAGAGTCCTAGAAAATAAAAAACGATTCAATATATAAGGTTGACATACATGACTGCAACTCTGAATTGAAAAGGATGGATACCTGTATTTATTTTAATGATCTTTTCTAATTTTATTTCATATTATTTCTGAATAAATGAGATGTCTTATCGAACTTTGAACTTTTAGAATAGACTGGTAAGTTACATTTAAGCAGTTACTGTAAATTCATTCATTTCATGCAAGCAGTGTGTACTCTCTTTTACCAGAGACTGGTCTATTTAACTGCACTATTCATGAAAGACATAAAAACTGATTCTAGTTTGAGAAACTCCTTTCATCCATGAGTAATGATTGCAATATTTAGAGAAAACCCTTTGTTTCCATTCTAACGCTACACGATGATAACACTGTGATCTGAGCACGCTGAGGCTGCTATATGCCTGCGGCACCGTGAAAACTGAGACTCCGTAAATATGCCATCCTGGCATGAAGCAGTAGATTTGTGTCTGAAATCGAGACCCTGAATGTTCCGATCAACCCACACATACTGATATGAGTCATCTTCCTGTGCTTCAGCTGCTGATCACGAAATCTTTTTGTCATGGTTTGGAGGCATTGAGAGCTTTCTTTGTTGCTATCGTCCGGGACGATATCGCTTTGCTCTCAATCGGATTCCTGGGCCAGCTGGCATTAATTGGGGGCTTTGGCCAGATTCCATTTCAGCCCTAGTTCCGCCTCACTACTCCTTGATAGAGTGTCAGTGTTATGTTTGCTGTGTGTCTCAAGTAAGAGAGTTGTTAAGGGTTTAGCTGCATATTTGAGGACAAGTTCTAGTCAGCAAGGGAATATTTCTGTTTTTTCCCTTTCTTTTCATCCTATCGAGCTCGCCTTGCTTCCTTGCCTTGGACAACATCTAGGTCCCTTGGAAGCGCGAGTCTCGCCCTCTTATTTTATTTGTGTCTCTCTCTTCTGCGGTTCCCCTGTTTTATTCTGGCTGCTGCGTTTGGCGTCTCAAGCTCACCAGCCATCACACTTTTATCTTTTTTTTTTTGCCTAAGGTTGATACAAAATCAACTGTGCCAGACTTTGTCTCGGCAAAACTTTACTAAGATAAATGCGAACAGATATATTACTTATTTATTTATTTAGCTGAAAGTCCATGGGAAATCATCCAAGTACATTCTATGAGGCCTTAATTTAAAAAATATCTATCAAGTATTGGAGATCAAAATGTTGATGTTTTTGATATAAATGCATACTTTCATGGTATGATAGCATTAAGCTGATCAGAAAATATTACCAATACGTTGATAATGTGATTTCTCTAGTACAGGGGTTCTCAAAATTGGCTCTGAGGTTCCCTTAGGCATCCTGTTCTTGTTCACATTTGCAATTGTACGGCTTAGAAAAAAATTGTTAATTTTCTTCATCTGGTGAATTTCATGTTGAGAACAGTTATTCCTCTGAAGTCACATTTTGACAGAGGTATCCGTGCATGCCACGCGGACAAAAATACAAAAAATGTTTTAAGCTCATTCAAAATACTTTGCTGGAACTTACAATGTGACACCAAACAAGTTTGACTTTCTATATGTGAGGGTTTGGCCTTGCAGTCCCACCCCCTGTTGCAGGTGCAGCCCGTTATAGTGGAGGTCACTGCAGGGTATAAAGGGCTGGCTATACCCCGCCCCCAGTGCCTCTGCATTCCTGTTTGTATCCTGGTGTAATGTTTGGTGCTGCACTCCGTGGTTTAAGCTCCGTTTGTTTAATTTTATTAATTTAACTTTTCAGTTCTTTTTACCAGCCTTAGCATTTGGGTCTCCGTCTCTGCTTTTGGGCCCATGGTCCTAGCTAGGTAAATCCATGACACTATAATTTTCTTGCCTTATAAATGTTTAGTTTTTTCGTCATCGTGTGTCCTTGGCATCACAAATTAGGAAACCACTGATTATTTTGATAATATTTTTTTCCCACTTTTTGTGCTGTTGTTTTCCATATATTGCAAGGCTGAAATGGAATTTTTATTCTCCACAGCATATATTGTCATTTCTGGAGTAGCTTAGGGCCCTATTTTAAAGTTGTAAGCACAGTCTGAAGCACATGGTGCAAGTGAATTTAGGGTGTGTCCAAATCCATGTTCACTAATGTAAAAGCGAGATACTGTATCTTGATGCTGTGATAAAATGGGGCGTGGCCATGCCCCTCGAATTCTCCTCCCCCTTGTCCCTGCTGCAGGGCAGAACCTCAGCACCCTGGACAGCGGCGAGAGGGCCTACGCACGCACCGCACTCCTTAGACTCGCGCATCGTTGGACAGTTCTCACCAGCTGCCAGTCGTAAGGCAAGGCGAGATGTAGTATTTTACTCGTTTTTATGTATTCTATACATAGGTATTAAAAGATTTTTATTGCAGGGGTTTTTTAAGATTATTTTTTATAATTTAGGTTTTTAATTAGGTTTTTCTTTTAGGTTAGGCTTTTTAAATTAGGTTATTTATTTAGTTTTTCTTCATGGGTATTTAAAGGTATTTATTTCAGGGGACTGTTGGGATTATTTATGGAATGTAGGCTTTTTAATAAGATTTTTATTGTATGATTGTACATATGTGCATTAGCACTACTCTCTTTTTCTTTTTCCTCCATGTTTTCACTGTGGAGTAGTAGACCCTCGCATTTCACTGCATGTTTTACTTTGTATTTTAATGCCCGTGACAAATAAAGAACCTTGAACCTGTGTCACTCGCGCGGCAACACAGCTGCGTCCCATAATAATCAGAGTCGACCACAGCTGAAAAGGGAGAAGCAAGCAGTTGTGGAGATGCCGCTCAGGTGCGCAGATGTAAGGCTTGTGTTTAATCTCTCTGTTTTCTCCCCCCAGATTCCGTTGGTGGAGAGAGTGGGGACTCTGACGGTGGCCCGCAAAACCTGCACGCAACAAAATCACCTTCAGAAAACCCTTAAAGTGTTGAAAATCCAAAAACAAGAAAAATCCACTTGTTTTATGTTTCTGAAATGCGCCCACAGTATTGCACCTTTTTGTGTTAGTGTAAATAAATCACCGCCCACTGGGCCTGCTTTAACCGAATCTCCCGTCTATTTGGCGCCATTTTTTTTTTTTTGGTGTGTCGCAACAGTGCAAAGTAAGGTGCACAGTTTAAAGGGGTGGCAATTCATTTTTGTAATTATTCATAGGCGTGTTTTGGGCGTAACATGGCATGAGCCAATCAGTGTCATCCTCAATTCCCGTTAAAAGCTAGGTGCACTTCTATCTGGGCAAATTGCAATTAAGGACGGATTTGGCAGGTAGGGAAAAGCAGTTCTCTGCATGGGAAATGGGTCTGCTGCAGCCAAAAGTGAAAATGCACAGGCAAACCACTGCTAAACATATGCAAACCTGATCACTGTATTCTACAAAATGTGATTAGAAATATTTTTAAAATATTGTTTAAAATTGTTTTCGTCATATAAAGCTGAGCAAAAGTTCAGTCAGGAAGACTCCCCCTCTCGCGCTCCTCAACCCTGTCTATTTATTCATGCGTGTTCACTCGTAAATGTACGCAATAAATGCCCGGGGCTTCTAATCGAGCTGTCAGCTGATGTAGCAGCTGATCTCTTCTATCCAACCGGGGCTTACCTCAGTTGCGTCGCTAGCCAATCATTCTGCTGCTGTCTTTTTAAAAAATGTAATTTTATCTAAATCTAATTTTCTTTGTTTCGCTCGTCGGGCAAATTTTACGGTAGTTTACAGTAAAAAATATTGCGAGTAAAAAACATCAACCTCGTCAGTCTAATTCTCCCTTCTCCGGAATGTGAGAATAAAATTGTCACGGGGGAATTCATTACTGCTGCCATCAAAACTGCAGACCCCAGGCTGTCTAAAGATCTCTCTTTTCCCGAATTCGTCATAGCCTTTCGTCTGCTTTATACAGTATACCCCGAACGTAGACAAGAATTTACACCTACCTGGCTTTACTCGGCGATCTGAACTTGAGACTAAGGTTCATCCCCAAAAACTGGATAAGACTCCCCATCACTCTCTCCATCTTGCATAGGATGTTAGTAGTTCTGAGACAAGGCTGCTTTTCACCTTAGATTCTCTTCTGGATTGTTCTTTTATTTTAGCTTTTTACAGGTTTTTGTGAATTTACCACTTCATCGTACTCATTTGATCCATCAAAAGATTAGTTTCTCAGATTTGACCTTCTCTCCAGACTTCTATAGTCTTCATCTGAATAAAGCTGGCAGTGCTTGTAGTGTTTTTATTGCTCGCACTGGTTCTTAATTCTGCCCTTTCAGATCCATGTGCAAATATTTATAGTTCAGGCCTTCATCAGAAGCCGACTCTTCCCTCTTTCTCACCCCAGACGGCAAACCCATGTCTAAATTTTGGTTTAGCTACTATCTAAATCATACCCTATTGAGATGTAACTTGGCTCCTGAGCATTATTCAGGCCATTCCTTTAGAATAGGTGCTGCTACTTCGGCGGCTACACAAGGGATATCCACAGCCTCTCTCCAACAACTGGGCCGCTGGTCATCATCAGCTTATGCATCATTCCTCTCCCCCGAAGCATCAGCAATCATCGAAGCCCAAAGATCCCTGAAGCCTTAACACGGTAAGCTTGCAAATAACTGGTGGTTGGTGGTCGGCATTTCGGCTTCATACGCTATGTGCACGTGGGGCCCACAGCCCCTTAGCCAATGCTGGCTATTGTGTTTTCGCAAACAGAGCTTTGCAGCCAGAGCCATTGCTGGCTACATCATCGTCATCATCCAAAAAAAAACCCCACAGGGCTTTGCAGCCCTTAGCATGTCGTCATATGTCTGGATTGTACAGTTGTTTAGACCTCATTGGTTTTGTGTCACGCTGATTATGTTTTTTCTCTCAGCAGCCTGTGCTCCTCCATCCGCTATGTTGTTCCTGCTTGGTGAGCGTCCCTTCGTTTTCTTTAGGGATTCATCATGCATTCATGCTGTGTTGTATTTTGGGGGATTCCCTGCTGCTGCTCCGAGCAGTGCTCCTGCTCTACGAGTCTTCCTGAAGAGTCCAAGCGCCAAAGACTTGTTTTATTCTAAGCATGTCTTTTATGCTCAAAGCATAATAAATATTTCTTGATTCCACTTGAGTCTTTCCTGTTTGAAATGAAGCTTAGTGAAAGTTCAGTCAGGAAGACCCCCCTTTTCGTGCTCCTTAACCCTGTCTATTTATTCATGCATTTTCACTCGTAAATTTAGGCAATCAATGTCTGGGGCTTCCAATCAAGCTGTCAGCTGATGCAGCAGTTGATCTCTTCTATCCAACCGGGGCTCACCTCAGTCGCGTCACATTTTTTCCCATGTAAAAAACTAATGTATGGGTGAGGCACACCTGAGAGTAATTAGAGTGAATGAGAAAAGAATGGTTTAGGAAGAAGAGACAAAAATAATGGTATTTTGATTACGCTACCATAGCCCCTTGAATAATATCCAGCAGCAGTGAAATGAACTTGCTTCTGCTTTATTGACAGTGAGGCTGCGGAAGACATGGGTCAACCATGATGATATAAGAACGAAAATCTCTGCGTGTGGACACCAGATTGTTAACATCTCATCATTGAAGTCGGATATATTGAAGAAATTTGCATTAATTATAGACGGTGACTGCAATTTTCTCTATCACTTTAATGCATGTTAAGAGCTGTACCTTTTAAGGTGGCTTTGTCTGTCAGTCAAACTGTAAGTTAAGGAAAGCACATTTCAAACATAATGCAGAGTTGTGTCTTTGATAACAGAAGCAGGATGGATGGGTTGCAGGTATTGTATTCATGGATCAGGTGAGATTCAAAATTGAAATTGAGATGGTTGTGGCTAATGGGTTGATCCGTGCATGACATTGACCTGACTTATCCAAATGTCTAAAGCACTCCAAACATTCTTTCTATACTGAGAAAAAAAAGAAATGCAAGTTAATACAAGACTGACTAGAAACTTAGAATAAGTGTAAATCTTATGAGCAGATGCAAATTTACACTCATTATATCAAATATTTCTTTGTTATGCAGTCAGTTTTGACTGGGCAACCATGCGAGTATATCAACAAACTTGCATACCTGTGTTTTGATTGTTGCTCAATTCATTTATAAGTTCTGATTGTTTAGCTGAATAGGAATTCAGTTTTACGCACAATATGCCATGTTTTCAATGGTTCTTTAACAGTTGCCCCGCCAGGCAGATCATCTAGAAAATTCCAGGAATGACAGAGTTTGCCAGAATAAAGGAGTGATGGCTTTCTCCTGACTAATTTATGAATGCCTAAATGTTTACTCCTGCAGGTTGAATTGCGGATCACCTGGATTTTGAAGTTCCTGAACAATTTATACATCAGAGCACTCGCTGATCGTGCACACAGTTACATAGCGCCATTATGACATCTATTTTTTAAATATCTTGATTTACGTGGTACTAATCTTGTACACAGTTATCGTTTTTATTTTTAATCATTAGCATGTCTGTGCACTCATGCTCATTCCTGTGTAACAAGCAGAGTGTATGCGAATTGTGCACTCGCTTAGACAGGCGCATCATACTATCCTACTAATGCGCCCTTAATATTGCAGTTAAAAAATGACAATTGACTTAAGATCAGGATTTTGTTAGTCAATCGCACAATCACTTTTTGCTGCCTCAAGATAGCATCACGCCAACAATGTGCCCAACCACATCTTATTTTCAGACCAACACGTCCATGGGCGCTCATTTTGGTGTGAGTACACTTGCTATTTCTGCAACCTCAGCACAGGACTTGCGTCACACTCAGTGCCTCTTAGTGCCGGGTGTAAGATAAAGCCCTTAGAAGGTTAAACGATCCTCCAAAAAATATGCAATTAAGATAAGTTTAATTATCAAAAAATAATAGCTATTTAAAATTTAAATCCTAGGGCTGCAATTGCAGTTGGAACAAAAACCAGCATACATAACATGTACAAGTCACTCACTGCGATAGCGGGCTAATATCTAGCCATAACCTTCCATCTTTGCACATTAACAGATATCGTGCTGCAGATGAGCTGATTACTGTTTGGTTGAATCTGTGCAGTTGCATCATACTAAATTAATATGCAAAAACACACCGCATCGCACAGTCCTATACAATCCACTAGGACCTTACACTGCTTCTATCAGTTAGCTTGCAAATCAAGCTAGCTAGCACATTAATAAAATTACTAGCGATTCAGTCAAAGCCCGGCAAAGGCTTGATTTCACCAATACTTATGCTAGCAATGTTTGTTTTGCATTTCTGGCTCAGTTGAAGTGTACTGCACTAACTTTACTTGCATATACCTTTATTTGACATCTACAGTAGCCAGCTAGCTAGGTACTCCGCTACATAAAAACTATGGCGTTGAGCAGCCTGTTTTTCATGTAGATCTGTAGATAGCTCAGCGTTGTGACATCATAATTTGCAAAAAGACACAGCATCGCAGGGTCCAGTACAATCTAGTGAGATCATATGTCACTTTTATTATTTGTTTTTTCTGTTTTGATCAGTGTAATTATACTTTAGTGAATAAATGCACTAGCTAATTTGAAAAATATCAGGAATATTAGGTGTATCATGTAATTCCCATCATGCCAATGCTGTATTCAATTAATTAATTCTGTGTAATGTCAATACCTCTGCAGCTGTGAACCCTGCTGAGCTCATGAGTGTTGTTCACTGCCAAAAAAAATCATTGCAGATTTGGTATCTTTCCCTTTAGCTGCTATTCAAGGGACTGATCCTTAAGTAATGAAAAAATGAATTATGAATTGTGATTGGCAAGAGACAGCCCCATTCATTTCTGCCATCTGACATCTTAATCCTTTGAAAGTGCCACTGAAATATTAGTAGAAATGAAATGTCCTTGCTCATGACCATCTTTTAACAAAATGGAAATGCGATGAACCTGCCGTGAAGTAATACTGAACCAGGATGAGGCACGCAGATGGAAAACACTTGAAAATGAGTGACGGGTTATCTGGTATAGTTAGCTGAATGATTTTCAACATGTGGGAGAGGAGTGTGAATTACTTTACCTATTATCTTACGGTGACCTCCCATCTTTGAGCGCTGGAGAGGGACGGGAGTAGTCTTTGTGTTCTCTGTTATGAACTCAAACACTGAGCTTGTTTGAAATCAGAGGATTCCTGTAAATACTACAATAAAACAGTCAGGTACTGTACAGAATACAGAATGCTGTGAAAATGTGGGCTTCCAAGGAAGACAATTTTGTTGCTATGGTTGCCAAAGGACTTGAGAAGGGATATTCTTCAGGGCAGATTCCTGTGCACTCAACAGTTGTCATCCTGTATGTTGACCTTGGTTAGAATTCCCTTTTTCTTTCTTTCAACATACTATTAGTGCATTATGTAAATACAATATCTTTCAACCATTGGCAATGATTAATTGCCATCTAATGCAAAACTATGAACAAGGGAGTTGGCTAGGGCACAAAAGGAGCCGAGGCATTTTTTTTTATCTGTTCAAAATGGACACAAAGCAACAGCTTGCCAGTCTCTGTTACAAGGGAGGAAAATTATGGTGCTCTTGGGTCCAAATTCATATCTGTCAAAGTATTATGATGGATGCAGCTGGGATCAGTGAGTTCACGACGAGGTTAGTTGCGGACCTGCTCATGCAAATTCAAGGGTGCAGCCACGTCAGCGTTATTCCTTGAGTGCGGCACACAAGTTGCTAAGTGACTCAAAAAGGACAGGGCAGCCACTGCGCCATATTGACCTGGCACCGTTGCACGTCTTAACAGCACTTACAGGAAACAGCAGGACAATAATATTACCAGGATTGTGGGGTTTCATTCCACTTTAATTTAAGGCAATTCAATAAAAGAATCAAAATTAAATTTGACCAACAGAAAAGTCTTTGAGAAAAATCACGGTCATTTTTGATGAATGAATTGAATATGTATTCTCTTAATCGAATTGAAATGAGCTTGGTCTGAATCTGAACATTAGCATTCATAAACTCTAGCAGCAACTCTGGGTGCTAATGTGCCAGATTCTCGGAGTAAAAGCTGGGAAAATACATTTTATAAATGAAGTGATTGGTACCCACACTTGCTAGGCAATTGAGTATGGAACTGTTGACCTTTTTTTTAAAATGTAAACACAAAAGAGAGGCCAGGTGTCAAGTCCCTTAAAGGGTATTGATGTAGCTAAAATATATCCCTAGATTTGGCCTTTGTCTGCTCTGATCTTGAAGATATTTTTCTATATTATAACCAGCTATAATTCATAGTAAAGTAGTGTCAATGTACAACCTCAATAACTAGGAGCAAGGACAATGAGTCCAATGTAGATGAAAACAGTAAGCAGTAATTTTCAAATCCCTTTTCAATGTGGTTTTGCAGTTTTCAATGAAACAGGACTCCATGATGTAGTATATGGCTGGAGCATGAGGACATTTTTGAGAACTATCTGCACCTCATTGTGAAAGCCTCCTGATGATGTAATGGATGACTGTTAACATAGGGTTGCCAACTTTCACGCATCTGGCCTGAGTTTAAGTGGCATATTAATGTCCCCATTCTGTATGTCAGCAATTATTCAATCAGCGTGTTTGTAAGAGATTCTCAGGTGGAATTTAAGTCCTTGTGCATGGAGGTTTATCAGTTTCACATGCGTTACGGGGGATTTCACCACTAGTAACATGGAAATGAATTTTGACTCTGGACTTCTGACGCTTTTATTTACTCAGGGGTTGAAAGCAATGGAATTGCATAAAAAACACTTCAAATGTTTTATTTAATTTAAATAATTTGAACGATCCTGAAATGCATGTATTGTGTTGATTGAATAATTGCTACGGCACGGGAATGTGATATGCCACCAAAACTCAGGCTGATTGCGTGAGAGTTGGCAGCCCTGATTAACTATTATTCATTTTGAAAGAATAGCTGCCAGTGAGAAAACTCCAACACGTGACAAACTAATGGTGTAACTTCATCACTCAATCACTTACTCAGTCACAGTTGATAGTGGCACTGAAGGCGGAGATTAAATAGGTAATTCTTTCCTATAGAAGTGATCAATTCGCTAGCTCCACATAAGCAACTTGTCCGTGGTAACAGAACTTACGGCCTGCAAAACCTGTATTATGTTCATAACGTATCCATGCTCTCTCTAGCAGTCGCGTACTATCCATAAAGCTGCTTTCACATCAGACACGAAACAAATTTTTCACAGGACAGATTAGCCTACATGCAAAGACACGAATACACGTTATGGGCACGTAAAGCCGCTTTCACACCGGACACGAAACAAATTTTCGCGCGACAGATTAGCTACATGCAAAGTCAATTCAAAGACACGAATAAAGGTGTTATGGGCACGTTAAGCATCTTTCACACCGGACGCGAATTTTTCGCGGGACAGATTACATTCAAAGTCATGACCGCTTATAAGCTACTGCATGTTGGTTTCGCGTGCTCTGCTAATTAAAAATGCTTCTAGTTAACTTATATGCAGCAATTATGGTCAGTATGCGTGTGTTACTTGGTAAGCATCAATGTGACAGTTTTACCATCACGTTTTCTGATTGTAGCCACTACAGTTGAAGCTAACAGGAGAGGTGCTGTATGTGTCTGCCGAGTTGAGCTGCATTTAGACCAGACGTAGGTTTTGCAGAGCTTGGGGTGCATTTTTGGGTGCTTCTAAAACGATCGCTTTACTTATCCATGACCGGGGTCAGCCTGATACATTTCCAATGTCTGGGCAAGCTCTCTGATACTACTGGTGAAAGCAATAGGTAAGCGCACAGGCTATAACGTGTCCGGTATAACAAACGATTTCTCTGCATTGCCATCGATTGAATATTAAATTCTTTCCTGTGAAAATGATCGAATCGCTAGCTCCACATAAGCAACGTTTCACGCAGACAGAACTTATGGTCTGTAAAACCTGTATTATGTTCATGACATAACCGGAGCTCTATTTAGCTCTCACATGCTAGCCATAATGCGCCCATTTTCTGCGAGGAAAAGCTTGTAATTCCGAAGCAATAAGTACACAATTACCACGGGCAATTTCCAAAAAAGGCCATTTAGCCTGGAGCTTTCGCCCCTCCGTCATATACCAGCACGGAAGCTGTTTGTTTCTCAACGCTAACAACACACCATAGCTATGCACACGAACCAGCAGGTCTTAATACACACCGAAGCAGTCCATAAGCTGTTGGTCCACATTTAGCTGCTCCTCACTGTCCATGTTTCCGTCTAAACTCAGACTCGACAAATTTCTACGGTCTCCAGTCTACACTTTGGCATGTTGACCCGTTCTACAATTGGGTCTATAAGGGGTGGATTCTAGCTTTCCCTGCATCCTAGCTAGAGAGTAGAATAACCGCTGTACTCATCACTGTTGCCGATAGCAAATTCGTGCTTGAGCTGCCAGACTGTTGCACTGCGTCTTCCAGCTTCCGTTGTGCCGTTGTGTTTATCAGAAAAAGTTGCACCGTTGCGTTTATTAGAACAAGTTAATTTCATTAGATCTATACACATGTACTGCGTTAGATTGCAGAATATGCCCGTCGATTTCTTTGGGAGACGCGTCAGTTTCACTCTGTAGCCTGACCAGGAAAACTGCGTTTTGCTGCCTCATCCCGCCTAGATCCGCCCTCCACAGAGCTGGCCAGTCAGAAGAAAGTGGGCACACGGGGAGTGGGGGCCATAGCGGAAGAGCCGCCCCAATGAGGCGTTTCAGACAGAGACTGCTATGGACTACAAATGGGGCATTTTTTGAGGATGGCAGTATGAGCGAAATAAGTTCCTTTGCGCGATCAGAAGTACTCTAGGGGAGTCAAAGACCAAAATATAAACTGCTTAAAGGGCCTTCATTCCAGTATGGGTTACCCGATATGGATGCATGGATGAATTCCCTCAATTAGAGTTGACAGTCTTACGTTTAGCAATGTTTTCATTGTTTCATTTCAAATTCAGTATGCTGAAGGACAGAACCGAAACAATAAAAATCACATCACTGGCTATCTACATATGGAATGCATTGCTTTCTACTGAACTGAGGTCTTCATGATAAGTCATACTTCCATTGAGCAAAGGATAAAAATGTTTACCATTTTTTCGTAGACTACCATTAAAAATGCACACTCCTTTTGCAGTGGATAATTTCTTAGGCACATTATCCCACTTAAGATCCTGTGGTGTCTGACACTACCCCCATAGTGTGAGTTAATGAGGTCATCAGTTTTTTGTGCGATTTCTAACAATAAGTGCATTTACTTTACTACTCTTGTGATGCACATTATTTAAAAAAAAAAACATAAAAAATACTGGCAAGCTACATTTCAGGTGAATGGAATAAATCCTATTTGTTCAATCGTTGATTGCGCTGTAGCGTGACAGGCACAAATAAGCTTGCAGAATATTAGACCTGAGTCTGACTTGAGAGAAAGCTAAAGAAAGGTTTCTGGACACAACTAATTGAGGTCAACGCACACAACAAAAACCTGTCTACGAGATGAATAGCTATATAAAAGCACCATCTATTTCAAAACCACCAGTCAGACACCTTTCTGCATTGTATTTCAGACCTGTAAAATCAAATGTAATACAAGTTGGATTCCTCTACAGGTAACCATTTGTAAAAATTGTCACTGAACTTGGATGGATATGGTCAGGTGATGATCGATTTAAAATGGAATGAGAGAGGACGGCAAGTCTGCCAATGTGAAAATTCAGTCATGCTTTTTTTACTACAGTAATACGTTGTAGATGTGACAGGCACTGCTTTATGGTTCTGTACCTCACAGCATTCCCTTAATTTTTTAATGGGATTGAGTCTTTTTAAAGCTTTGAATGACTGTGCTTATTTCTGCACAAATTTTTGGAGACCACTCAAGTGCAAAGCTTTCCAATTATTGACTGATGTGTACAATTCAAAGGCATTAAAAGCCAACATTTCCTAATTATGTGAATTGTGGACACATATTTCTTCCTTGAATATAAAATTTGACAAGGGCAGGGAAAAATTGAAGCTTCACCCTTTTATTTTCATAAAAGAAAATTAACAGCCGCACCTTGGAGGATTTTTTAAATGGTGATGCACAGCATTTGTTAGCACATGTAAATAACTGCTTTTTAACACCCAAAATGCAGCACCAAGTTGGTTCTTTATTCTATATCTTAGCAGCATTCTGGAGATTGCAAATACCCACGCAGTGCTGCCGTGCAATTTATTAACAGTGCACTCCCCTATGATTTGCATCCCTGGTAAATATGAACAAAAGTATTGATGAAATAATTCCTTCTTTCTACAGCCAGATGACATTAAAAATGTAATGGCCAAGGAGGCCGGAGGCTAAGCGCAGAGAGAAAGAGTAGCATGAACACAGTACAGACAGAGAATAATATAGACCAAATGCAAGTACTTGCGCTTCCAAAAGACGTATAATAGTTTGAGCCATGAAAGTAAAGTGAGATAGAGGTCCTTCTCCATTTCTCCAACAATAAGAAGATAGAAAGTCATACAAAACCTGACTACAGATATCTTCGGCTATAGTGTGAAGCTAAAACCAGACTGTCTAGCGAAGGAGGCCGGTCGGACTTCCTACTCATATAGATTCTAGGAAAGCGCCGCCCCAGCTCAATCAACCAGCTAGGTAAAGAATTCGATGGCCCAGGAATTCGATATCATCCCGGGTCTATTCAAAAAAGTGTGCCATAATCATAGGATCCCCTTTGATTAATATTGTGAGCAGCTCTTGCTAACTAAAATAAAAGTTCTAGAGTCATCTCCTATCTGCTGTATAATGAGGCTGAAGAAGCCATGGTTTGGGATCAGACACCATTTCTCTATGCAGACTCTCACCAGATCTTTCAAATTCTTATGTCCACATGTACAAACCTCTTCAAACCCTCATACTACAGGTGTTCCATTACATTTAGGTCAGGGGACTGGGACGGCCACGTCAAAACCTTGAAACAGTGGTAGGTGAACTATTTATACATTTTCATGGATGACTTAGATGATAGTGATTGTGGAAAGTCCATCCACAGCCCAATTTAAGCTCTGCGGCAAAGGCAGACAGGTTTTAATATAACTGCTGATATGTCCATGATTCCTTGAATCCTAACAAGTTACCTTTGGAAGAGAAAACAGCCTGACTATATCAAACTTGACCATCTTATTGGAAACTTCAGATGCAAACACCTATCTCAGGTGTTAGGTCTTTATATGCAACAAAGTCGAATTATCTGACTACTGAACCTAGTCCCATTGAAAGATCCAGCACCGTTTGGCTAATTGCAGGAGCAAAGGTTTGTTTTATAATACAAATAGAAACTTTTTTCTGGCAGTCATCACAAACATTTTGAAGTTGTATAGAAAATGTAGGTAGTGTCTGATCATGGTTTTCTTTACCCTGAGACATTATTACATTTCCAATTCTCCAACTGTCATCTTTGGGGTTTCCTTTTCCACTTGAACCAGTTTTCTCACTGTGCATGCAGTCTTAGGAGGCACATGTCCTCTTCCAGGTGGATTTTTAATTTGTCATTTGGCCTATACTTCTTAATGATTGGCCTGGCAGTTGAAATAGGCATTTTCAACTTTTTAACCGGTTTTTTGCAGCCATTTCCTCATTAGTGAGGCTCGACGACTTCCTGTTGCACATTATTGCTTTATATTTTGTGTTATCCATGGCGAGGGACAACTAGAGGAAAAAGGCCTCTCCTTAGGGCAGTGGTTTCCAACCCAGTCCTCAAGGACCCCCTGCCCTGCGGGTTTTTGTTGCAGCTTTACTTTAGCACACCTGATCCATTTAAAGCCCAGTGCACCCTCATGCAGACCCTGTTGAGGTAGATTTTTTTTCAACCAATCAGCATGAAGCCCTTAAATGGATCAGGTGTGAAAGAGTAGAGCTGGAGCAAAGACCTGCAGGGCAGGGGGTCCTGAGGACTGGGTTGGGAATCACTGCCTGAGGGGATTAGCAAATACTGGACTAAAAGGAATATCCAGTGCGGACAGCGTGCTTTTTTCGAGCAGAAGTATCCACCATATTTGTAATCGTAATGAAGGAAAATCCTTATTGGGTATTTGTGTCCACAATGTTCTGTGATAGGCCAGCTACGCACAGAGCTCTGCCTCCACTACACAAGCTGTTTCCCAGCTGAGATGTTGCATCTTTCCAAGGATGCAATTGGAGACCAAATACATCACAGTAGCCGCGACACGTTCCATTTCAAAGGCTCACTCAAACAAGGCCAAAAGCAGAGGGGGTGGGCACGGCTCAGGAGGTAGAAAAAGGTTCCTGTTCGATCCTCGACTCCTCTAGAGAGCAAGTCGAAGTGTCCTTGAGTAAGACACTGAACCCCAAACTGCTCCTGATATGCAGGTCGGCGCCTTGCATGGCAGCCTTTGCCATCAGGGTGAATGAGAGGCATAATTGTAAAGCGCTTTGGGGCCATGTCATGTTACTAGAAAGTGCTATATAAATGCAGTCCATTTACCATTTACAGTATCCCAAGAGTCATTGTGCATAAACAGTAGATTGGATGAGGACAATGGAATTTGTCAAAATTTGTACTTTATTCAATGTATGAAAATTTTAAAGAACTAGATATTTGAACAGAGGCTTCAAATTAGTAGTCTCAACAAAAACAATAATAAAAGTAGGCGTAAATGAAAGGATAAAGGATAAATTTGGAGATTTATCCTTTATCTCACCCCCCCCACACACACACACACACACACACACACACACACACACACACACAATACATGCTTTGTTAACGGCCACCTGGCACCACCCAATGATATTTATCCAAGCTAAATTAATACCATAATGCACTGAAATGACAGCGATGAAAAAATACAATCAACTGTCCAGCTAAAAAAACAACTTCAGTCAAAAACAAATGTATTACATGTAATGGTGAGGCTTCATGTTTTCCATCTTAACCACCAAAAAGGCTGTTTTATTTTTAAAACAAAAAAAAATACCCATTTTCTTTCAAACAAAATCTTTGCATAATCATCTGTCATATGCTCACCAAGCTCCCCATCCACATCATCTGGCAGCGGCGAGACACTATTTCAGTCGAGCTTTAATGCCTGAGCTGTATGTGGCAATTGAAGCACCTATTACTAAAACCCCATAAGTCACACTTGACTTGACTTGACTTGTGGGGTTTTAGTAATCAGTGCTTCAATTGCTGGTCCAGCCCCTTCAGCTGGTGAAGGGAGGTGTCCTTATCCTGACTACTGATCTCTGTACCTGCAAAGACAATGCTCATGCATACCTCTGTATTACGCCTACTGAGCACTGGTGTGAACCTGTAGGGAAGTGTTCGGTTCAGGGGAAATTAGGGCAGCTAAATGTTGGTGCACTGGACATGGAGCACATATCAGACAACAGTCTGTGCTTCCTGGAGGAAAAGATAGGAGAGGAGTGTAGGAAGAGTCTGTTGGGCAGTTTATTACAGTAGGGTCTGTTGTTTCAGATAATGCAGCCAACATGGCAAAAGCCTTGAAGTGATTATGTGCCCATTCATTACGTGCCTAATACATTTCACCTAGCGGTGACCAAAGTATCGGAGCTGGACAGGACTATGGCATCCCTTCTCTCCAAGGCTAGGAGCATCTCTACCTTTATTGGTAACTCAAGTGAAGACAGCAACCGACAAGCTTCAAACACAGCTGCAACTCCCCTAATTCACTCATCATAGATTTTAAAAAAGGTGGAACTACATGTTCTATACGCACCAGTGGCTGGTTAAGCAGCACAGAGCTGTGCTGATTATGACAGGAGTCCGACGGGGGTAAAACTAACAACCATCTGCTCAAATGAGTGGATGTCAGTTTCAGACATGATATCTGCTCTCAGTCCTTTTGTTGACGAGGTCACATGGGCACTCTCAAAAGA
This sequence comes from Gymnothorax reevesii, assembly GCA_029721435.1. NCBI lineage: Eukaryota > Metazoa > Chordata > Actinopteri > Anguilliformes > Muraenidae > Gymnothorax > Gymnothorax reevesii. Next base: position 7,439,600 of record CM056581.1, read on the forward strand.
TTGTGCCTGCATCTCTGAAGTCATTCCCCTGCTGCATGGCTTGTGCTCTGTCATCAAGTCACTGAAATTGGGAGCTGGTGCAGTTGGAGGAGACAAATCTGGTGACGTGTGCTTTTTTTCCAGCACCTAGAGCATATTGGAGATGTAGCAGAATAATGCCAGAGAATATTCCAAGCTGTAATTTGATATTCTTTGTAGCAAATAGCCGCAGCAAGCAACATAGCGCTTTGCAATGAGGCACCCAGGCGGGGTGGCCAGGAAAAATGCTCTCAGGATAGTAAATTAGACACCATCTTGATGCAGTACCAATCTTTGGTGCAGATCATCAATTTGATGGCATTTTGAAGCAGTATAGAAAAATGCTCAAAAGCTGCAAAACATTTCATGTCCGAATGCAGTGGCAATTGATATCGAAGAGCCTTGGCATTTCATTTATGTCATGAATTAGATGGGAAAGCCATACATTGGTCAATAATTTTGCATTCATGGGGTTATGCTGTTATATTCTTGTGTTGTAACACCAGAGTATATTGGCTCCATGACAGTACAGTTTACTCTGATTATAAATTGAGCCTTTACTACTTCTGCTCTAACTGAATTATAGCGGCGGCTGGCCTCATCCCCTCCGAAAAGCTGTAGGGCAGAGAAAACTCTCTGTTAGATCAATGCTGCTGTTTGCCTCATTTCACAGTGATGCCGACCACATGCTGGGAGAAGTCAACAGTGTCTGGCTGTGCCCGTTTGTTGTAAATATACAAATCCCTTACTACGATAATAATAATAATAAAAAAATCAATTGTGGTTGTACATCCAGAATATTGGACATTTTCAGCGGTGACTGCTGAGCTGAAAATAGAGGAAGAAAAAAAACCCCTTTAAATTGATGTTAAATCTTGTACCCCTTTTCAATCGTTTTCTATTATTTATAAGTTTTTCATTGGTTATAATAATCCATTCACTGGTCACAGCCGCTGTCGGAATACAATGGAGAGATTCAACAATAAATGAATATGAAAAAAGCTATTTTATTCAGACAGTATGTTTTAAAAAAACGTACACAATTCTGGTTATTTTGCATTAGGTGTGTCTCCTGTGATGCAGGCAACCCAACCTCAGCTGGATTGTTTGTCCGTTTGAGCCCAATTTCTCATGCAAATAAAGAATTCAACCTCTCGTCTGACCATAATGAGGAGAACAACTGAGAATGATGCATCAATACCTGATAGGGCTGCATGTTTTCAGAGTTAACATGTTGTTAATTAAAGAAAATCAAAAGCGGACATATGTATTGAACACACACACACACATGCACACACACCTACACATAGACACGCACACACACCTACACACACACACACACACACATCCTCGTACTTTTCTCCTTGTGAGGACAGATCCTTGACTTCCACTCACTCTTTGTGAACTCAACAGCCTTTCACTCATCTCAACAATAAGGAAAGCATGCCTAACCCCATATGCAACATACAGCGCCCTCCATAATTACTGGCACCCCTGGTTTAGATGTGTTCTTTAGCTTCTAATAATTTCAGTTTTTTTCTAAATAATATAGGACCACAATGAAAAAAAGAGGAAAATCCAACCTTTAATTTAAGTGCATTTATTCAGTAAGAAAAGAATCCCACATTAAGAAATAATTCTTTACATAAAATCACGTGTGCCACAATTATTAGCACCCCTGATGTTGATACTTTGTACAACCCCCTTTTACCAACAAAACAGCACCTAATTTTTTCCTATAATGTTTCACAAGATGGGAGAATACAGAAAGAGGGATCTTCAACCATTCCTTTTTGCACAATCTCTCTAAATCATCCAGCGACCTGGGTCCTCTCCTCTGCACTCTCCTCTTCAGCTCACTCCACAGGTTTTCAATGGGGTTAAGGTCTGGGGACTGAGATGGCCATGGGAGGAGCTTGATTCTGTGTCTGGTGAACCATTTCTGTGTAGACTTGGCCACATGTTTAGGGTCATTATCTTGCTGAAAGACCCAGTGATGACCCATCTTCAGCTTTCGGGTAGAGGCCACCAGATTTTGATTTAAAATGTCCGGGTATTTCAAAGCGTTCATGATGCCATGCACCCAAACAAGGTTCCCAGGGCCTCTGGAAGAGAAACAGGCCCACAGCATCACCGATCCTCCCCCATACTTCACAGTGGGCATGAGGTGCCTTTCTGCATACTCATCTTTTGTCTTCCGCCAGACTCACTTAGAGTTTTTTGGCAACAAACACTCGATCTTGGTCTCATCTGACCAAAGCACAAGGTCCCAGTTGAAGTCCCAGTACCGCTGAGCGAACTCCAGATGTTTGCGTTTATGACTGTGAGTGAGAAAAGGTTTTTTCCGTGCATGCCTCCCAAACAGCTTGTTGGCATGTAGATAGCGCCCAAGATGCTATCATTTGTTGCAATTCTTTAACAGTGAGCTCTGGAGAACTTTTCATTTCTCTTACCATCCTCCTCACTGTGCATGGTGGCAAAATAACCTTGCATCCTCGTCCAGGCTTGCGTACCACTGTTCCAATTGTTTTAAACTTCTTAATGATTCCTCTGACAGTAGATATGGGCAGGTGCAGGCGGGTGGCTATTTTCTTGTAGCCATTGCCTGACTTGTGAAGGTCGACACACAAATGCCTCACTTGACTGGTGTGTTCCTTTGTCTTTCCCATGTTGAAGAATGGAATGGAGAAATGGCCTCTGTGTCATGTCATATTTATACCCCAGGGATACAGGAAGTGGTGATTAACTAATTAAATGTTCCTAGATACTCTGATGAGACTTTGTAAACCACTGTAGAAATGACAGAAATACTTTAATTACATTTAACTCCAAGGAATTGTTAGGGGTGCCAATAATTGTGGAACAGGTGATTTTATGAAAAATAATTATTTCTTTATCAGGGATTTTTTTCCCCTTAAAATTCACTTGAGTTTAAGGTTACATATTTCTACATTTTTTAGTGTGAGAGTATGCTTCTACAATAAAAATTGAATTTATTTCAAGGCTTTTGACACATCTTAACCAGGGGTGCCAATAGTTATGGAGGGCGCTGTATACATGCAGTACATAGCAGAGATAACCAAATCCAAATCCAGCCAAGGTTTTATTTTCTCAGAATTAATTTACTAATTAACTGAACAATTAGTGCCTCTGATCTATTTTTAAACATGACTCCCAGGTAAAGGGATATTTAAAAAAAAAAAAAAAAACAGCAGTTCTCTGCCTTTGAAGACTGTGAGTTGATGACCTCTGATATACAAGATACTATGTGAAAGTGGAAGAAGCAATTTTTTCTTTCAATGTTATTATTATTATCTTTATTTATTTATTTATTTAGTATTCTGATGAGCTGTAGTTTTTGGGCTTGTTTGATCATTAGGTGCATACTGTAAGAGCTTATCAAAACGACATTGTATACAAGTACCTTCCAATAAATTGCTTACATTAAAATGCCTGCTCTTAAAATTTACTTCAAAATCTATAAACATTTTTATGGGTTCAAAGTCATAAATAGCTGCATTTGTGTAGCATGTGTCAGTGTAATAGCTGCCTTGCTGTTACTAGGATGTGTTTGAGTATGATTTGCCCTCAACAACAGCACCAGTCAGTTGATTAGTGTCGTCACTGGAGGGACAGTGGTATCACTGACCATTGATGAGTTTCCACATAGTCCAATTGATGCCCGAAATATTGAATAATCAGACCAATCTAATTATGGATTTGAGGCTGAACAGAAGTGATCTGTACTAATAGCATTATACATGCTTTGCACATGTGAGCAGACAGGTTCAACCGGGGAAAATAGGGCTTTAATAGTTTTACATATTTATTATATTCTTATATTTTGTATTGCTTCCGTACAGTACGCCTGGTCTTTCTGTGTTCTTTATTCATATGAACTTCAGGACGTTGTACGTGCAGGACTTTAACTCCAAGACAGAAATTTTTTGTCATTTCCTTTTTTATTATTTTTGGGGTGAGCAGATGGGATGTTTTGTTTTCGAGACTGAGACTTTCATATCATGATTATAGAGAAGACCACGATAATTTTTGTGGGATTGGATTAGTTGAATGCGATATCTTTCGCGTTTCATTGTTCACGGCCATTTGCTGAATCGTTCCGCTTCAACATTGTCTGGCTGTCAGTGGCTCTTTAGTGTGGCGCAGAAACATTAATTATGGGATAAGAAAGGAGAAACCAGCTGTTTGTGTGGGGTTTTGGTTCCCTGTTTTTAAAAAAAAAAATGTTTTCTGGAGGCTGGATTTAATGTGAATCTACATTAAATTTTGTAGCCTGTACAAACCTTTGAGCAATGCTTCTCACCCCAAACTACCCCCCCAACCAGTATGGACATCAGGGTAATGCTGATTAGGCTGCAAATGTTAATCCTGCCCCTGGATGAGGGTAACACCCTCTAACATCTTTCCAATAATTGCCAGTATTGTCAGTACTGAAAATCTTGTCCTTAATAATAAGTAGGTAATAGTTATACTGTATTGAACATGCAAGAAGCTATTCAAAATAAAATCAATTGGGGTAATGATGAAAAAATGGGAAGAAGACTAATAAATCCATAAAATATGTTTGCAATATCTGTGAAATAGTTCAAAGAAATTCTAATCTGACAATGAAGCAGTATAATAAATGGATTCATTCTTTTTTCAATTACTAACAGTGAGATGCTTTCATCCTGATAAATACGAAGTTCCTCTCAGAGAGGGTTTTTAAAGTCCATTTAAGTTGACGGAGCCCTAAACTCATCTTGACACTTGAAAATTAGCTTCCCTGTCCTCATCTACTCTGCTCTGCTGTCAAACATAGTGGCCTGAGGCAGTATGTCTAACTGCTGATGAGACCAGTTCTGGTGCGGAGCCGGTTCCCCTCTCTGTACTCTAACTATTCTACACTGACTGGGATCTCTTCAGAGTAAAAGTGGTGACCTTCATTGTAGCCTCGATTGCCCGTCATGCAAATAGAATGCAATAATACTGGTTTTATTTGTATAGCACCTCTCACATAAAATTCAGCTAAAAGTGCTTCAAAGGGTACGCGCAGGAGGGGGGGGCATGAAAATGCTGATAGAAAGTAAAGACAGAGAAAAGGAGAAATGAGTGAATTAAACCGTGTCACAGAGACAGGTGCAGAACTCAGGCACAGACACAGAGCCAGTTCAGAGGTTTTATTAGAACTCGAGGTCAGACAGTCTGGGCCAAACACAGGTGTTGAGAGTGCAGTACCCAAGGGCAAATCTAGAATCGTAAATGTAGAACAGTCCAGAGATCAGACAACCTGTCAGTGGGTTTGCCAAAGCCAAAGCCAAAACAGCAGGCTAATTGGAAATCTGAGACCAAACAGCAAATCAATCATAGTCAATCGTACACTGGGGATAACACAAATCCACGAATCAACAAGAAACGCCCGCGTTTGAACACCCTCGGCCTGACTCATGAAGTGTCCCAGAACAATTACACAATAACCAAAGTAGAATTCCACAGAACATACATTTACTAACACAAAAATGCCCAAAGTCCCACAAAAATTTTGGAAAATTCCAATTTTTTTCACTAATCTGGAGCCCCGCATATATATGATCGTTCCCCCAGGTATAAACCCCCTAGCTCAAATGCTTCATCAAAATCAGTCCACGACAAAGTTTTTTTCAAAAATGCCAAAAATGCCATTTTTTCCCCAAAAAATGGTCCGATCTGAAAAAGTCTTTCCTGGCCGCGAAAGTCTTTCCTGGCCCTTCATTACCGCGAATGTTTTGGCATGGGTAACTAATTTATTGATGCTGACGTAAGAGGTGCACACACGGACAGACAGACAGACGGACGACAAACTGATGACAATACCCTTCGGCCTGAAGTCGGGGCGAGGGTAAAAACAAACCAAGTCACGACCAAGGAATCAGAAAATGTTTGTAATGTAGACACAGAGGAATCTGGACAAAAAACTCAGGACTTGGGAAACAAAGGAAATAGAATATAAAGGGTAATGTGTGGCTGATTAGATTGAGAACAGGTGAGTGAAGGAGAGAGGATGTGCAGGGAGGTGAAGTTATAAATGAGGCAGTTAACTGGCAGAGCAGGGAGGGCGAGTGCTGGGTGAAACGAAACAAAAAGCATGTGCAGAGTGACAGGTGAAAGAACAAATAACCTAATAAATGGAAAATGCACAAAATAAATGCAAACACAGATTCCGACCCTGAGATAACCGTATAAGTTAAGAATACAGAAATCAGAGTTGCAGAAATTAGATAAAACGGATATATAGTTAACATTTGAAGATCATAAAAAATGAATACATTTTTATAAATACATTAAAAATACATTTAAAATAATGATAATCATGGTCGAAAATTGAGAGATGAAAAAGCAGTGAAAATGGCAGGATTATATAAGCAATATGTGATAACTTGCAAATGAAGTGATGACAAGTTTAAAAATTAAATATACTGATAATGATAATAATAGAGACTAGAAGATAAAACAAGATCGAAATATGACAGGATTAAAAATAATGTAGAAAGGTGTGATAAAGTTCAGGTAACATAAAAATAAAACAAGGTTATTTAAAAGCCTGGGTCTTGAGCTCTTTTTGAAAAATACACAGTGGGAGCCTTGCGGATGCCCACAGGTAATGTATTCAAGCCTTACGGGCATAAAATCAAAAGCACTGTCACCAGTTTTTTGTGATTCATTGGGATCAGATGAAGCAGACCTGCCTCAGAGGATCTGAGAGAGCTACTTAGTATAGGGCGCAAAATCATAAAAGATAAATGCTAAACCAATATAGATATATTCAAAAATATTGTGTCGCGCATTCAGGAGGACGTAAACGCAAAATATGATGAAGGTGCTCCATACTGCTTGGATCAAACAAACATTTTTTTTCTTGATTTGTCCCCAAATTTTACTGCTCAATATCCGATTTGTAGACAATTAACATGTGCTTTAAATACATATTCTCAGCTTTTCTCAGGAGTGTTTGCACAATTTTGTTGGACCCCATTGAAATGAGAGCACATTTTATACATGGGGCCTTATCTTACGCCAGTGTCCCTAAACCCTTTATTTGGGGATTTAGCATTGCATAAGAGGTGTTCCCCCGCAAACGTTGCTATCTTGCACACCTGCCTTTATCCCTAAAACACCTGCGCTACCCGTTATATTATGCATAGGCGTGGTTTGGGCATTACGCCAGTTAAACCAATCAGTGTGCCAGGTGCCATTGCCTTTAGGAGCAGGAAGCGCTACTCCAAATCCTCAAAGTGAAACCCCTGATGGAGAAGGTCGCCACGTTTCTCTGTGGACGAAGTTAACTTGCTTGTGCATGAGGTCAAATCCAGACAGGGGAGGATCTGTTTTTGATAAGTTAATCATGAATCATATTGTTTTATTATTATTATTCTTGTTATTTGACATTGAAATATTGTTTAATGTTTGATATGTAATAAAAAAAAAAAACATCAAGCCTACCCCTTTTGTGATGGAAACTTAAAAAAAGAAAAAGAAAAAAATGCGTTTCGCCATGCACTTCCAACTCCCTCTCCCTTCTGAAATACAGCAAAGAACAAAATCCCATTTTAGAAAAATAAAATTAGGTCTATGCACTAGCACTCAGCAATGTAACTTATTTTCCAGCGAGAGCGGCATTTCAGAACGCTTCAGCGAATGGGGGTCATTCCGGTAACAAGTACGTGGTTTCGTCCGTTTACATTTTCCAATCGGACTGCCGTCGATTTTTTACAGCAAGTTGCGTGACTGTGCTACAAAAACAGGTGTGCTCACCTGTCGCCGAAATTACCTTCATTCGCCAAAGAGTTCTGAAATGCTGCTTTAGCTTGAAAAAAAAAATTACCACTGCTGAGTGCCAGTGCATAGACCTATTTATGATTAAATTATTTTTCTGTACTGAATGTAGCCCATTATGTTGTCGCTGTTAGATTGCATGGGGGAGAGAACCCTTAGCAAAAAGAAGTAAACTTGAAGTTCATTTTATTAAGTATACTCGAGTATAAGTATAACAAGTATACTACGGACCATGTACTTGTAGTGTACTAGAAAGTATACTAATTTAATACTCCTTCGGACTAAATTGGAACATTTTAAGTTTATAAAAGTATAATTTTAAGTATACTTCAAGTTTAAGCAAAGTAAACTGAAAATACCCATCTAGTTTACATCTAAGTTTTATTCTATACTGCTAGTACACTACAAGTGAACTTTATAGTATACTGTGAGTGAACTAGTTGTATACTTCTAGTATACTTTTCAATTTATGAAAGTATTCATTTAAGTATACTGCCAGTTAAGTTACAGATATACTGCTAGTTTATTAGTTGTATACTTCTAGTAAACTTTTCAGCTCATGAAAGTATACTGTGAGATATACTGCTAGGAAACCTAAAGAGTGCCATTGGATGTTTAATGACCACAGTGAGTCTGGACTTCTGGTTCACATCACATTGGACAGACAACAGCCTCATCACTGCATTGGGGTATTGGTATCATTCCACCAGAGGGAAGATCCCAACCTACTGACCCATCAACACCTGTTAGAGCAGTAACTTATTATCCCTGGTGGTCTACCATCCAAGCACTAACCAAGGCTACACCTGCTTAGCTTCAGCTACATAGCCAGTGCAGATCAAGCTGTGGTAGGGTTGCTAGTTTTAAAACTTGTAGAGACATTTCATTGACACTAAGTCAGATAGCTCTGAAGTTCCAGTCTTCTTCATCTCATGTTTGAAAATACAGTGTACATTTATCTGTGAATCTGCACATAATGGCCAGCTAGATTGAACAGATATCTCAACTAAACCACAGCAATGTTTGGCACAAGTACAATATGCAGGGCTTTGATGTCCACAATCTTGTTGAAAAATGATTAAATCATTTATTTTACAGAATGTACCATCTTTCAAGTATTACAGCACAGCTGCATCTTTTCTTTAGTCAGTCATATTTCTGACTGTGATACAGAACTCCATCAACCAAAAAACAGCTCATCGGTGTACTCATTTGGAATATTTCATCAGCCTTTGCTTGAGTCTTTTAGCCTACTGGTCAGGCTGAAGGCATGGCTAATATATATTTTAAGCGCATTTCTAGTTCCATATGAGAGAAAGAGGTTTTTTTTTTTGAATTGGGATTTCAATAAGAGTTGCTTCTGGTATGTTCTTATACTGTACTTTAGCATCCAATACGATATTATGTTTGAAATTTTCATTTATAAGGGAATCAATTTTGTTCTCATTCCTGAGTATGTATTTCATTGTAAATTCTTATGCGTACCTTCACCTGTAAATTAAAGCAGAATGCACTTAAGCATGGTCTACTCACAGAGTACATGAGGCAACCGCTCTTCTACTTATTTTAAATAATATCTGAATAGCAACAGTAATATATTTTAGATTGCAATAATCATGAGCTATGAGTATGATGTTAAGTTAGTTTAAAGAAGACATTGAAGTATACTTGCAGTTAAAAAAAAACTTTTAGCTCCCTGAAAGTTTAAAACTAAATTTAAACTATAGAAGGCTTGAAGTATAGAACTAGTGGACTTGTAGTCTACCTATAAGTTTACTTACAGTCTACTTAAATACTTCAAAGTGTACTTTCATGAACTAAAAAGTTGGCTTGAAGTATATAACAAGTGGAGTTGTTGTACATCTAAATTTACTTTAAGTATACCTCAAAGTATACTTCTCTAAATTAGACATTGTTCTGGAAGTATATAACTAGTGAACTAATAGTTCATCTTTACGTTTACTAGCAGTATACCTCACAGTATACTTTCATGTACTGAAAAGTTTACTAGAAGCACACAACTAATAAACTAGCAGTATATTCTAGAGGTATACAACTAGTTAAGTCACAGTATACTTAAAAGTTCACTTGTAGTGTATTTGCAATACAAAATAAAACTTAGATGTAAACTAGATGGGTATATTTAGTTTATGTTGCTTAAACTTGAAGTATACTTTTTTGTAGGAGTATGTGTCTGTCAATACAGGAATAATTGTCAAATTTGTTCTCAAATATAATCAGATAAATGTTTACCTGTTTCGTTGTGGGTTAATAACACTGCATATAAATAAAGTTCAGCTCCACCGATGTGCTGTTTCCTCTGCTACTCTTGTTCACTTGTTACTGCAAACGTACATGTGGAATATGAAAGTCCATGAGATAGTAAAAACTGAGTAAAAATATAGTGCAGTTTTGTACTTCAAAGAAGCCAATATGTGTGGTAAAAATATTTTAATGTTCTTGTTCTTTTGATAGTAGCCTCACTGCAAGCCAGTATACTTGAACATTAGGCACAAACATTTTAATACTTTGAGATATACTCAAGAAAAGTATAATAATCCAAAGTTTAGGTACAAGTATTCGCCAAATATACTTAGACTTTTCTGTGTTTATTTCAGTATAAACTAGGTCTACTTAAGTATTACTTTGCTCAATATATCTCTGATAAGTATATCAAAAGTAAACTGAAAGTATACTCTTATTTTTAGTTTAGAAGAAGTACACTAATAGCACACTTGAATAAACTTCTTTTTTGCAAGGGAAGCCGTGTTTTCAATTGCCACTTGATTATTCTTGAATTGGAAAACATGTTGATAAAGGAAAACTATCTAGAATTAGCCAGGACTAATTGTAGTCAATGAAGGGATAGATATTTTCCCCCCAAATTTTCAGGTCTAGTGCCGGCCCTGATATTATCATATATATCATTAATATATTTTATATATAATAATGATTTAATATTATAAAAGCAGAAAATATTATCGATACAAACAATATAGACTTACCTGAGAGGCCCAGGTAGCTGGTGCGCTGGCGGTACACACGTTCTGGGTGTCTTCTATTATTTAACTGGCAATCAAGGCAATTTAGTACTATCTCTGCCAACTAAGGCTAAAGCAAGGTGGCTTTTTATAGGCGAGTTAATTTGGGAAGTGGAGTCGCATGTACACCTCCACATGTGTCCAAGTGGACGCTTAATGAAGCCTGAAGCCTCCTAGGCGCGCTCTTGTAAAAGCCCAAATGGGTAGCGGTGGCAACGTGTGTGGTCAAGATACCAATTGTAGGGAAAGCGCATAAACACACCCACGGGCACACCTACAGGCGCAAATAAGGGAGTCGGCATAATGCATAGCGGGTAGTGTGACCGCAAGATAACGTTTAGGGATAGTGGACGCTGCTAAATGCGTAATTCATGGGTAGCGGGTAGTGGCAACAGGTAGGGCAGTGTGAAAGATAGAGCCCATGGTCTCCTATTTTCAGGAACAATATCATTTGGGAGAAATGGATTCCCAGATCTTTCCGATAATTTAAATATATTAATTTCCCTTCCAATTTACTTTTTCTGGTAAAATCAATTTTAACTAGCTTTTGAGGCACGATGAACAGAAATGTGCACCTTATATGTCTTCTTGATGCTGATACAATATGTACCTTTCCACAACTTTTTACGCAAATTAAAATTGCCTTCCTGGTTACTGTCAAGTTCCTTTCTTGGTGCAGAAATAAGAGCTTTCAAAGTATAATAGCCCCTGATTACCTTTGAATTGCTTTTGGTTTTTGTCATCATGAGAATTGGTATTGTGCTAAAGCATCAAGACAGTAATTTACCACCAGACTGTGAGATAACAAAATAAAACAGTACAATGACCAAACTGACCCACTAAAATTTACTGTTTGGAACATGATTAAGTGCGCTGGTGAGCTCGGTGATTGCAAAGGACCTGATTGGCTAAGTAAGACCTATGCAGTTGGCGAATAAATAATTCACAACATAATGAACCACCATTATGATGAATCATCTACCTTGCAGCAACCTGGAGAGGTTTCACTTTTCAAAAAGGTGCCAATTAAAGCCAACAGAATCCTGAAAGGAAGGTCCAAGGACTGACCTTGATTTCATCCGTGGTTTAATATGTTTGCATTAGTGAGCTCTTTAATATAAAACATGGGCTTTTAAAACTGATTTTGAGTGTTATTTTGTCTGTTGGAATGACTGGTGTGGTGCTCAGCAAAATGTATTCAAAAACATAATAATTTTGGGGCTAAATTCGTGCTTTTCAGTCAGATTCTTCAGATATTACTTTTACGAAACACACAAAGTAGAGATGCTGTAGTTTGCTCAATCACTCCTTGAAGAGCTACAATGATACAATGACGTTCCTCAAAGCTGGTTTGAATATTTGCTTTGCAGGCAGTGTAATCTAAAATATCTGAAGGACATTTTTTTTATTCTTTCCTGAAATGGAATTATGCAGCCCATTTGCCTTTCCCCTGGCTGTGTTTGTATGCGGGTCACATGACTTCTAACGTCTCTCATGATAATCCATAAATACACAAACATTTTCTTTGACAGCAGCTGTGCTTTCTAATTCAAAATAAGGAGCCAGGTTTTTAGTTATGAATTTCATAAGAACCTTACTATGAAATATTGTTGAAACAATAAAAATTGCTTTTGCAATTGCAGTACAAATCAAATAAGCTGCCACTTATAATACGCACATAGAATGTCATACCAAAAAGACAAATTAGATTATTCCGAATAAAAATGCATCTAATAACCTATAGCACGTGCGGCATGATTTATGATATGAGATGGAAGTTTCATGCAGAGGACATGCTTGTAGCTCACAGAAAAGAAAATGCAATACACTTATAGTCCTCATCTTTATTTCATATGCTACTTTAAAGTAAAAAAAAAAAACAGGAGCTTCAGTTTGAAGCTGATAGGCTTGAAAAGTGAAATATTGTTATGCTAAGTTGCTACACATTGCTCCAATTGGTAAGTAAAAATATACAATGGAATAATAGTAAAAATTAAATTAACTTGATGGAGAAAAATGGAACGCATGAGACAAATGTTATTTCTAAGGAGGAGAAGTAATGCAATAATGTGAGTTATGAGTTATTGAATTATTCATGCGTAATATAAATACAGATTTTAAAAAAAGCAATATTTCAATCTACAAATACCAGAATTTCAGCAAAGACTTTTGGATTTTTAAAGCCTAACACAATGTCCACACCATGTGCAAAGAAATTTCTGCACAAGGCCTGAAATAAATACAGAAACAAAACAAAGTAGTGGTCAAACAATACTTCAGGGCTGGTAATAATCATTTAAGTGGAGATTCATTGTTTTTGTCAAGGCTCCAGAGAGAACTACAAGTACATAACGTCAGGATTCATTTAAACGTCATTAATGCCTCTTGATGCACAGTGAGTCAACTTCAATGGGGCTACGATTTAATTAGCCGAATCGGTGAATATTTTCAAATATTTATGGAAAAAAACAAAACAAACAAATATTGATACAGGTATAAATCAAGGAGTGTTTTTGAATCGGATTCAAAATGAGTTATTTAATCCATATTGTGAGTTGCTGTGTGTTTTTCTACACCCGTAAAGCCATACAAAGTTGTACAGACCTGTTTAAAATAAGGGTATAATTTAAGTAACTGAGATTGGGCACTAGATGGTGTTAATCATGATATTACCTAATATATTTATTGCAACCTTCTTGATATTAAGATGGAGGGTTTGCTTTGCTGTAATCTGTTATGCTTTTGCTTTTAAATAGTAAATATGTGCATGAAAGTATTGCTAATTGATTCCATGAAGATATGCTATAGTGTCCTGCCCATTTGCTATAAAGATACATTTTATAATGGCTCTGGGAAGTAGGCGCAAAACGCTTATTAAAAAGAAGACCAGCTTAAACTCCCCATAAACTATAAATATCGCCAACAAGTCTCTGTGACCTGCATCCCAGCAACCACAAAGGGGACTTTAAAAGCCTTTAAAAGGTACAGGGCCCTCTCTTCACTGAGCTCCGCAGTGCCTTTTGTGTCTGTAGAAAAGCAAGGAAAATGAGTGATATAGTGACGGTCCTGCCCTGCAGGCCCTCCCGCCTCCTGCTTGCACCTCCACCTGAACGAGCCACACCTGCTGCTCGTTGAGGTGGAGGTGCTATTGAGAGTGTAAAAGATATATGCAGCTGCATTCTGGCTTCTATTCTGTGTGTGATGGAGTCCTGTCTGTAGCCGCTACTCCCCTGGTTTTGTTTTAATTAAATCTTTATTTATATTTTTACTCAGCCTGTGCGTGTGGGTCCCTTTTTCTGGTGTTTGGGTACATGGTCCCAGTGCCTGCCGGCTTCATGCCTTCTGCCGGTGGGGGCAAAATCATGACAGATATTCTACCTCGCAGAGCTCTGGAAAATTACTATACATTATACTATGGGTCTGTTGAATACTCAGTTGAGATTGGCTGCGGGACGTTCTAAGGGTAAGCATTATTTTCCAATAATTGCACAGCTATGAAGTGGTACCAAACATGTAAGCATTTTGACACACCGTATCAATTCACTATGTCTCACTAATTTAACTAGCTATCACATTATCTAGTAAACTGAGGGCTGAAAATGGACCTAGAGAACATGTTTTGGGCTTCTGATATAACTTTGAATTTTTTGGCGATTATGGTGATTTTGACAACTGGGAGAAAAATGTGGCAAGAACCGTCCAACGGGACATGCGTAAAATAGTACCACCAACTTTGTCCCGTTGCAAGAGGTATAACAAGATAAACAATGCAAAGCTTGACCAGATTTACAGTGTTTGGTCATTAAGCTTTTTAGAGAATGGGTAAAGCTGAATTACACAGCTGAGTTGGCTAGATGATTTAGGAAGCCTTGGGGCAGAGGCCCTTTGCGCTCAGGACCACTGTAGGCTCCAAGTATTGAGAGTATCCAGTTTTTTGACACTTTGATCAGGCATTAATTAACACTTCGCAAAATTCAACATTGCAGCAGACTTGGAATTTTAAACATTGAATGATGTTTTAAGGCTATATTAAAAAAAAAATTAGGAAGGCCAGGAAAGATAAAAGTACTCGTCTCTCGTCTCCCCCCCCCCCCCCCCATTCTTCTTAACCTGGTGAGATTAAGGGGTTGGGGGGAGGGGATGGGGGGCAATCGAGATCTGAAATGGTAGAGAAAGAAAAGTAAAAGAGGAGAAAAGTATAGAAAGATGGGACTGAATACATGTGCCTGTCGCACAGTTTGGAAATTAAAAATCACCAAAAGCTAACAGATGTGAACAATGACAATAATCTATTCCTAATTGACTCTCTCCTGTCATAAGTTTCAGAAAGTAAATAAAAAAAGTCCATCTGATCCAAAATCGTTACGTCAGCTCCCACCGCCAGAAGAGCCTAAAAACAAACTGTACTCTCAGAAGCCGATGGGGGAAAATTCCTTCTGAAACACGGTTTCTAGTGTCACTGAGACCATGAAACTGTCTGTGGTTAGTGGCTTGGACCTGTAACAACCCAATGTGTTCTGTCACTTTTACTGTTAGCAATAGAACTTGTGTCCTAGGAGCTCTGCACTTTTGTACCTATCTTTTGCACTTTTGAACATCGCTCTGGAAAAGACCATCTGCTAAGAACCTGTAATGTAATGTCTATTAGATATATCAGACAAATTATAACTGTCATTGGTTGCAGGTGCAAGAGCAACCTTATAAACTACTAGACAGTCTTCAACAGATTGGTCACTCTAGAGCCAAATTCTGTAATTGAGAAAATCCACGCAGTCACACAGCATCGGAAATCCAAGGAGACCTGTGCAGGAAACTCCCTCAACAAACCTCTTGATCCCATTTTCCGTGTCAAATTTCAAAATTAATGGAAATGTGCAGTTTATCTTCAAATAAATAAATGAATGCGAACTCATTTTGCCAAAAGTTGGAGTTTGCAGAATGTAAATAAGTGTGCAGAGTGTTACAAATCATTCAAACTTATTATATATATTTAATTGAAAATATTACAAAGACAACATATGAGATGTTGAAACTGAGACATTTTTTTAAATATACAGTGTATGTACATTTCCAATTTGATGCCAGTAACACGTTTCCAAAAAGTTGGGACATTTTATTATTGTATTGCATCACCTCCTCATATAACTACACTCTTTACGCCTTTGGGAACTGAGCAGACCAACTGCTGTCACTTTGAGAGGAGCCTAAATTCTTTTTTGATGTGGGATTTCAGCTGCTCAGTACATTGCAAACTCCCTTATCATATTTATGATTTCATAATGTGCCAAATATTTTCAATGAATGACAGGTATGGACTGCAAGCAGGCCAGTATAGCACCTAGACTCTTACTGCAGAGCCATGTAGTTGTAATATGTGCAGAGAGTTGTCTTTGGCATTTTATCACTGAAATGAGCTAGGACTTCCCTTAGTACAGTGTTTCCCAAACCTCTCCCTGCGTACCCCTTGTCCTGCATTCTTTAGACCTCTCCCTACTCCAGCCCAGGCGATTCAAATGATTTGCTTATTATCAAGCAGCTTCTGGGGTTAATTATGACTTGATCATTTGAATACCAGTGCTGGAGCAGGGAGAGGTCTAAAGCATGCAGGACAAGGGGTACGCTGGGAGAGGTTTGGGAAACACTGTCTTAGTACAACATCCGGATGGCAGTATATGTTGTTCCAAAACCAGTACATGTCATTCAGCATTAATGGTGTCTTCACAGATGTGCATGTTATATGCGCCACAAGCACTCATGCACCTCCATGCTACCATGATGCTGGCTTTCGAACTGCGCAATGATAAGCTACTTCTCTTAGGGCTGAAGGGTGCAGCGTCCATGATTTCCAAAAAGAATTTCAAATTTTGATTGGTCTGACCACAGGACATTTTTCCACTTCATTTCAGTCTATCTTAAATGAGCTTGGATCCAAAGAAGGCTGTAGCATTTCTGGATCTTGTTTATATATGGTTTTAAAGTTTGAACTTTGAACTCTTGAGCCCATAGAGTGATTTACTCAACCAAATGTAATATTTTTAATACACTGCCACCTATTATAGATCATGGCCAAAAGGTCTATAATAGGCCCTAAAGATGATGGCCATTCGATACTGATTTAGAGAGTTCTCTGGATTCTCTGACTCTTTAAATGATGTTATGTTCTGTGGATTCTTTGTAATTTAACGTGAAAAACATTATTGTTGAAATATTTGCCCACACAGTCTTTCACAGAGTGGTGAAGCTGCCATTAATGCTGAAAAACTCGGCGTCGCTCAGATGCTGATTTTTATATCCAAAGGCTATGACCCACCTCAAAGGTCATTAGAAAAAAGGAGATCACACAGGGAAAAATAAACAGAAAGGTAATTTATCAAACTAAGTACATACAACAACTGAAAACCACCCGTAAAGTAGAAAAACCCAGGGAGAATACAACAAATCCCACCCCTTAAAATCGGAGAATTCATTAGCCACCTCTCTTTACAGGCTGGCCTCATTATACAATCAAGCAGACTGGAAGAACAGGGCCATAACACCCAATCATGTCACTGGCCTGTTGCCAATTAACCTAATTAGCAGTGAGGTCAGTGTTTCCCACAGAATTTTTTGGAGACTATGGGGGCACATTGTGTGTGGTGGCAGACTGATGTCTGTATTGGGTCATTCTCATTCTATTGGGGGGGGGGGGGGAGGGGGGTGAGTGATGATTCTCCTTTTGTTAAGGGGGGGATGATTTTCATTTTGTTGAAAGGTGGGGACAATGGCAGGCCGCCATTGTCTCATCAATGTATGAGAAACACAGGAGGTGTTTCACCAGGCGCAATTTTTTTGCATCATACTGCTTTTCCAATTTTTTGTCTCCCCCATCCCAACTTTTTTGAAACATGTTACTGGCATCAAATTTTAGATGAGCACATTTCAAAAAGCAATCAAATTTCTCAGGTTCAACACTTGATATGTTGTCTTTGTACTATTTTTAATGAAAGATAGAGTCTGAATTTTTATTTTTCATTTTACACAGTGTCCCAACACTTTTGGAAACAGGTTTGTTTAAATGAATAAATTACGGTGTATAATTGCCTAATAATTTGGAAATGGAAAGGTGCTGATTAATCTATATTAATAATAGTAGCCGAGTGGCCTCTGTGTGCGTGTGTGTGTGTGTGTGTCTGGCCACTCAGTGCTAGACTCGGGCGCGTATCTGCAGCATAGCGTGAGTGACACTATTATAATATAGACATGCAGCGGGGATTTCCCCAGCATGTCCTCTCCTGGGGATTCCCCCTTTTGAACCCAAGACAATTCATCCACAGGGGTCCTGAATTCCAAAAAACAGACGTCAGGCCGCAAGAGAAAGTAACACGTAATCTGCAGCATAATGTCTCGCAGGCGACTTCGCCTTCCACCGAGCGTGGAATGTCAGCGCAGCGTATCTCTCTTCATGGTTACTTTGTTTTAGTTACTATAAAAGCATTGGTCACGTGACAGCAACCTTGGCGTTTGTGGAAACACCATAGCAATGTGATGACATCATAGAGGTGCATTGTTCACAATAAAATAAAGATTGAGTTACATAACATAGAACCCCTGGATCCCCACGGGCAGAGTGCTAGTTTTAAAATAAGTAAGCACCAGTGCCTACACTAACCTGCACTAAACTGTTCGCTACCAAACAAATCAGCAAAGCTAACTGTGATTATAAACCAGCAACAACCACACAACTGAATGAAGCTACGCAAGCTTGGGTAGTATCAAGGCTACAATAACAGTGGCAAAAGCAAATAGTCAGCATATTCATGCAATTTTTGGACAAAAAACATTACATTTGGTGGAAAATTATGTCTTTAGCTGAGCATAAGTAAGTGGTAACCCTGGTCCAAGAGCAATTAATAACTCCATGCCAATTCTTGTGCTCAAATAATTGCACTCTTGAGTAGTTAACAGCCCCTGTCAAGAAAAATACAAATGTTTTGGTTGTAATAGATTTCTGTTTTTCTGCACTTCCTCCTCAGAACATAAACTACAACATAACTATGCACAAAACACTGTGATGTCTTTGCATTCAGTACGTACACATACAGTATTCATTCATGCAAGTGCTATTCCAAATTCATGCAACGTATCGTCTACAGTAAATGTACAGTGATAGCTAGAATAGGGATGAACTGAGGTAAATGTCTCCTTTTACTTGTTTCTATTAGAGAAGTTGACAGTGCAGAACATGACCATCCTTTCAACACTCCCTTTCAACTCTTGCCTCATTACAACCATTCTTTGACAAAATTACTCCAATGAGTGTTCACATTGTTCTAAAGCCAGCAGCAGACAGACGCTGAGGAGACACACAGTGCAGTTGGCATGCATTTGGATAGTGAGACTTGACTGTGCACTTCTCCCATTGTATTTCAAGTGAAGCAAATTAGTTTGCTGCTGTCTTTACATGGTACACAGTACATAGCTCCCATTTCTAGGGACCAAAATAAAAAAAATCCAAAGTGTTTGCAAATGCTTTACAGTTGATTAAAATCAATGCTGAGCACCCAACCTTGTGATGCTTTTCCCGGCCCGGGACTGCAGCCATTTTCCATTCTGATTGTTCTTTTTTTTGCTTTCAGAACAAATCATGTGCTGGTATATGGTGTTTTTGGCCAAGAAACTGGAGACAAGCCAATTGTTCAATTTTTGGTCCCTAAAAATTCAATCATATATTCTGAGGCTGTAATTCCTACAAGTATGAATTCACAGTAAATATGGTCATGTGGTCCTTAATGACTTAAATTTAATTATGCCTCCGGTCCACAAAGTGGTCCATCTGTCTGTCACACTCATTTTTTTTGTGTGATATCTACTGAAGGATAGCATCGTTGACCAATCTGCTTATGCTAACTTCCCACAGAGGGTTTCTGAACTGTTCAAAGGTCAAGCTCACATGCAGGGACCTAAAAATCAACTTGAAAGGATTATGAAGCTATGGAGAGTTGAGGCATAGCAGTTAGACTAAGCAGGTGTCAGTCCCTCCCAGTGCAATATGGAGTTGAGGGTCCAACTCATTTTCTGCAGAAGTCTGATAAAGCTGTGTCTTAAACCACCTTCCATCTGAGTTCCAGTGAAAAATATTAGGCGGTAGGGAAAACCACCTCCAGTAACAGGAGTGCCGCATGGGATAAACATGTGAAACACCTCCATGAGGATTTTTCATTTTTTTTATTTTATCTTCACATTTTCATTCTTTAAAGGACATATTCTCTTGTGTGATCTTGGTTTGACTAGTTGTTATTCTCTCAGTTCAGAATGACACTTGGATGAAAAAGAGGAAATATGATCTTGAAAAAAAAGATTTCATTTATTGCCCATCAGCCGCTATGCATTGTAACTGTTATCTCTTTCAATCACACTGCTCATAAATTATGCCAATTGAACGCTGATTTAATGACGCACAATAGGATCTTTTATTTCTTTGTTCAATGCAATTAAGATACGGCGGTGCACAATATTTTTATATCATCCCAATTTACAAAATTGCATATTATAATTACTCATTTAAGTTGCCAAGGTTGAAATGATATGCTAAATATTTCTTTACAAGGAAGTCAATGAGCCTGATACTGTCTTCGATGCCGTAAAATTATGGCTCGTGATAAGGGGTAATTTTTCACATTTATTTTTCGTATTACCTGTGAATACAAGATTGGCATGCTGACCCAAGTCATATATTTCTGAGGTGGGAATTAAGCAAAAACCTTAAGTGAAATTTTATCAAGAACAATGGGTTTAATCAATACAGCAATATTCTTGATTTATAGTCCAGTATTAAGGAGAGAAATGAATGAATACGATCAAAAATGAGGTAATTAACACATTTCTTGTGGTTCAACCATTTCATGGAGTATTTAAAATATTTGTAACTATGTGTATGTGGCAGGCCAACGGAGGGCCCAGGTGGGGGACTGAACCCCAGACTCCCGCGCCCTCCTTCTGCCTGCAACAATCCGGAATAATTGGCAGGATTCAGGGAATCCTAATGGATGGCAGCATGCATAAAGCACGGAGTGTGAGGACACGCTCCCGAAAGAGGGGAAGAGATGTGACAGTTGAAGGGTCCTGTCCCTAGAAATGCCTCCTCATAGTACGCGCCCTGGCTATCTTGCCTACGGGCCTGGCTCCTTGGTGATGTGGTCAGCGCATGTGACTCTTACCCGGGAGTCTGGCATTCAAACCCCACCTGGGCCTCCTTTGACCTGCCACATGTATATCATCACCCTCATAACAAAAGTGCCTCAGTCATTTTTAGTCGTTTTGAGAAAAACACGAAAAACTGTTGCATTTTTATATCAATGAGAGTTAGGCATAAAATCTCGAAATGGGAAAAAAAATACCATAGTTCTCACTTTGGTATACACCAATTAATGTTGGGCAAGTGAACTTGGGGGAAAAAAAGAGAGCTTCCATTTGGTCTGGATATTGCATTGATGTATTTATAGTGCAGCTAAAGTTAATTTTGCATTTGGTAACAAACTTACTCAACATCAACATGAAAATGCATTTGTCCCAGTCCCAGTCCCTCCTGTTCTTGCAGGTCACACTCACTTGTTTCACATCTTGTTACAAAATTTAATACATGACTAAAGCAAGCTAAGTGAACAAAAAGTTTTGTTATTCAAATTACCATTTCAATCAATTAAAAAAAAAGTTTTCCTTAACTAACTGGCCATGGGTGAAAATGAAATTGCATCTTGGTCACTCAAACATCTTATTTACCAATTTAATTGTAAACTGGGAGAAAGTAGACTTGATTACTGCGAACCCTGTTGAATCCAACCATCATGTATAAGTTGTGAAATGTGCCGTGATCAAAAGAAACTCTGGAAGTTACTGAAATATATGTCTTGAAAGGCTCTTGTACTCCAGGAAACCACAGTTTGAGCTATTACCTCTAAATGCATAAAAACTGGGACAGTAATAATCGTTTCAGGAGTGGCTATCCTACCAATAACACTTCTAAAAGTGCATCAATAGCTCATCCAATTTCCCCCCAAAGACCACTGATGACTGATATCTTCTGGTATGTGCTTTAGTGTGAGACGCTGTAAGGGCTCATTTTGGTGTAAATAGGAATGGGATAGAAGTTGCAACAGATAGTGTTTCTTTGATGACACCAATTCATGCCATACGGCTGAGCGTATGGGACTTTCATTTCATGATTCGTTTTTTTTTTTTGCTTTCTTCATGGCACTTAAGGAACCAACTGCCCTATTTCAAGGTCTTCCTGCCTCTTGCCTTACAGAGTGGATGACGGGTCATTGCCAAAAATACTGCCCGGCCAAATAAAAATATTTGCACACTCAAATATTTAGTTGGCACCCCTGTAGCTTGGATTACAGTGCATATTTGTATTGTCATTGTTTTGATAACTATACTGAGAGGCATTAAAAATTCAAAGTGGTTTTTATTGTCTAATTTGAAAACTGATAGTTTTGCCTTTTGCTGATTGACATGATGACCATCAGGTACGGTAAGCATTACAAAATGTCAAGTGTCTGGGTTCAAATCCTCTCTTGGTTTAACGCCTAATTATGATTATCTAAATGCAGCGCAGTTCCCTGGATCATGGTCGTGAATCACATTGGGAGAAATCATTTTGCACATGAGAAGTTGAAGATCAGGGCCAATAAAAAAAACACATAATCAAAGTCACATCATTCACACTTCAAATGCCACAAAAAAACGAATCTCAGAAGAATCAAACATTTTGAATGTTGAATGATGGTGAGTCTCAAAGAAAAGATTCTGGACGCATTAATGTCCATTAAATGATTGTATCCAGACTGCAGGGATGACACAGAATGACCAGATGTGTCAGCTGCCGTCCCCGACAAAGTGAGTCACCTGTGACGCCACAAAAACACATTCCATAAAACATCTTCTGCCATGTCAGATAATGCATAAGAACTGCAGAATTGACTGCCAATGAAACGATAACAGTGAGGGCAAGTCTGACTAACAAAAGCACAGTTTCCTGAGACCGCGTTTTGCAGCTACGAAAGAAACCATTTACTACCTGTGGCGGCTGGGCAATAGTCACCACTTTACCCTGAATAAGACACAAAAAAAAAGAAATAAAAATGACATAATAAAATAAAAATATTTCAAAATATATGTATATCTATTTTTAGATGAGCAAGACAAATATTATATAGTTAATGATGAGTAAAGTTGTTTCATTCATTTGTGTTGTCTGATTGGTGACATGTTTTTGCCGTGGGACACAAAAAGCTTTGCCCATAGACTCTCGTTAAAAGTTGTACATGCGCAGTGGCTCGTCTGCAATACAAGAGATAGGGCCATGTTGGGGCGCACCTCACCTGCGACCAGAGCTGAATGCAGCTGGATTTACACACCACCCCCCTCCCTCATGCAAATTTTTTTTCCCCCCACTAGAGTTGCGGACACCATCAGAACCTCATTTGCATACAGCCAATTAGCAACCTTGTTCCAGACCACTGAAGGAGTGTCGTGAGACAGTGATATTTTTCTGTCTTAACGAGCCTTGCACCAAGGTACGGTCTCAGAACCACTGACTGCACTGTTCAAGCCCAGAACACTGCGTTTACATCGTACATGCCTGCCTTACCCTCAGCATAACTGTTGGCCAAATCATTCGTCTAGCCTGCCATTTAGATAAATGAATTTTTATGAATGTATTTGTTCAAATAGTGAAGTTGGTAAAATGGGCTGGTTACCATCAATGTAGTCTACCAATACTCAGCTCGCCGCTTTTTTTTTATCCAACACTGATCTGGCATATTAACAATAAACTAGTTTGTGACACCGAAAAAAATCCAATGAAAATAAAGCAGGACTTACCGGGATTGCGTCATCTTATTCTCCAAAATATGAATGCCCTGTAGGCCGACTGATTATTTTATCTGGCCGTGCTACTGAACATTATAAACATATCGGCAGGTTTGACAAGTGTGTTAATGAAATGTATTCGCACTTTGCTGTCGGCAGTAAATATTGGTTGATTATTGTGCTTTCTTTCTGCATCATAGAAACATAATTTTAAGAAGACGGCTATACTCAGGCAGAGGGGTGTGATACAGCTTGATGATTTTATACTTTGAAAGAGGTTCTGAATCATTAAATTTTCGTGTCCTTCATTTGAAAATGCGGTGGCCGTTTCTAAACGAGCCAATCATTTTTTTTTTTTTTTAATTTGGCATCTCTAATCCCACCCGAATCTGGAATGCCCAATTGGTGAACTATGTACAAAGCTTGCTTGTATGCGACCCCCTGCTGCCAACACAGGACAGTGAGGACAGTTCCCGGCTCTCCTTCGAAGCATGCGCCTGTCAACCACTGATTCTTATACACTCATTGGTTGAATCTTCGCAAGTTCAGAATGAGGGCAGAGGATACCCGGACATGAACAAACCCAGAGTCTTCCTGACGTGCACCCGTCTGGCCAACAGGAGGCGCTGGAGCAACGAACAAAGCTGATTTTGAATCCCAAATCCAGCAGTCCCTTCCCAATTTGAAACCCTGTAGCGCGATGGCCAATTGTGCGCTACTCTAAAAAAGCTACCCCTGCCGGTGGGTACGACCGGGCCTCGAACCCGCGACTTGATAGTCACCTCTGCGCTGCAGCGCAGTGCCTTAACCGAGTGAGCTATCTGGCAGCTTGAGCCAATCAATTTTAATGTTTCCAGCAAAAATTGATAAAATCACCTGTTCAGAGCATTGATATTTTGTACAATAAGCTGACGCAATCTCAGTTATTTTGACAATATTAGTACAAGGCCAGTGAAGAGAGAAAAAACTTAACTGTCTCGAGACACTCCTTGAGAGGTTCGGCACAAGGTCGCTGAATGGCTTCAAAATTTATGTACAAAAAGTACAACACTGGATGACATTATAATGTTGCTGTTGTTGTTTTCATTGATGTAAATACACTGTTGAGATACCTTAGTACATGTTTGCTTGCTTTTGGCATATGTCTATTTTGGAGTTATAGCCCACTCTGGAGAAAACTCCACCAGCCGCCACTGTCTACTACTACTTAAAACAGTATATTTTATTATGCGTCTTTAATGCCTCTCAGTATATATGCAATGCCAGAACATTTATTTTAGATCAGAAATGCCATAATTTTTGAGATCTTGTCTTCTCGAAAAAATTGTTGAACCACTCGGTGGTCTTTCTTGAGCACATCCCAACAACTTTTAATGTGTTTAAGGTCAGGACTTTGTGGTGGCAAATTCGTTTGTGAAAATGATTCCTCATTCTAGTTTTTGTCATTCATGGTTTTCTTTGCTAAATACAGGCCAATAACCTGCCCGTTCTGAAATACTGTAACATCTTTTCCACCATCAGGGGATGTGTCTTCTGACATTATTTTTTAAGAAATGAGTAGCGACGCGCTTCATCAGTCAGGGTAAAATGATTATTGCCAGCTGAAACATAGGCTATTAATAACTGCAATAATCATCCAATTATAGAATTTGTTAATTAAATTTCCAAACGGTGACTTTTTTTTTGGCTGGGCATTGTATATAAACTTCCTTTTTTCAAAGCAATATTGAGCAAAAATTTAAATGAATAGTTGACAAATAAACTAGGTGCGTAAGTACTAACGATAAGCTATGCTTGCATGTTTTGAATGTATCACCTTTTTAAAACATTTTTAAGCTTTCCCTAGTAACCGAGCATTTAATATCCCAATGCTACAGACTGTGGTCAATTCCCTCGGGTAGAGTCCACAAAAATGTGGACTTACCAAAAGTGAACATGAGGGGCTGAAAAAGTCTACAAGAGAATATCACACCTAAAGTCAAACATTGTTAAGGCAGTGTGAGAATGCTTCGCTCATTCATATCCTGCATGATGTCGTAGTTAATAGAAAAATGTTTGTAGCTCTTCATTAGGAAATCCTAGCAGAGACTGCGCAGTTATTGGTCAATGATCTGAAGCTCAAGTGCAGTTGACTTTTGCAGCAAGTAACACGAGAGCGAGTCCACCTCTGAATTACTCAAAATAAACAAAATTAAGATGCGAGTGGCCTAGTCGCAGCCCTGACTTGAACTCTTCTGAGATTCTGTGGCAGGACCTCAAAAGCAGGACCTTGCAAAGAAGAGGGAGCCAAAATTTTTCCACCGCAATATTAAAGATAGATGCATTTTCAAATGGGTGACATTGTTGTCATCTGATTTTTTTTTTTTAAACTTCAATAAAGGGAACAATCTTTTAAAAAGTGTATTGTGTGTTCCATTACACTCTCCTTGTCTTATTTTACATTTTATATGAAGATATGATGCCATTTGAGGACTCCACCTGCAAGTACTTCTAAGCCAGGTTGGTCCATCTTTCAGAAAAATCTGATTTTTTGGTAGGCATAGAAATTATCTTCCATAGATACCAATTTTCACTATACTGAAACTATTAGCCTTGCAGACGTAATCCATGAGGCAATTGATTATTTCTTAAAATTTTGCAACACAAAGTTTTGACTTAGCAGGTCTTGGAAGTGGAGTGGAACTTCAACAGGTTTTGACCAAAGAGATATATAATAGAACCAGAGAGAATGAGGAATTACCTTTGCTTCAGCCAGTTAGCTTCCTGCTTCCACGTTTCCCTCTGGAGACAATTTTGTGGCCAACGGCACGGCAGCTCCATAGAGACCAATTGAAAAATGCGCTTTTTTTCCTATAAAGCAAAAACAATAGAAAATATATTCAGTAATCCTTCATTATTTTGCTCTTTGTCTGGCGCAAATGTTCGATGTTGTCAGAAGGGCCTGTAAAATAAAAACTGATACTTAGAGCTTGATGACAGTTCGTGCACGAGTTTGGTTATCCAGCTGTTGCTCGGACTCCAGTAATTCAACGAAAAAGAGTGAAAAGTGCGTTCTGGATTAACAGCGTTGCTCATCATTTCCCCTCAAAAACTTACGCCAATCCGCACAGCTGACACACTTTCTTGGTCATTTGTGCTGTGTAATCAGATTGGCAATCTTATGAAAAGGTGCCAGAAATATGCACCCATGGAACGCCATTTTAATAGATGGCGTCGGTCAATTCCGTACTTCCAGGGCTGATGTAGCTAGCCTAGTATCTCCCATTGAAAGTAATAGGGGTGGTACTTCCTCGCTCTCTCCAGTTCTATTATATTAACTCCATGGTTTTGACAGTGGATAAACCAGCCCAGTTGCTCAATAGGTGAAGGTATTTGACTGTACATGCAACTCAGTGCTACTGTTTGAATAACTGCTATGACCATGACAACATAAAAATTAGTTCATGGGTTCAAATCACCCTTTTATGGTATTACTATCATCACACTTTTCTGAACTACCCAAACCAGTTAGTAAGCAAAAGCTGAACAGGCTATTAAAGCTTGACCGTGATTGGTTCCTACTAGCAAATGAAAACAGAATCATGTTTCCATATTGGCTGATGAGTTAGCATAATTTGACAGAGTTTTCCTCCCAAACTTGGTGTGTTATGACAGAGTTTCTATTTTTTTCCTATTACAATTAATAGCATGATTTACTAGGTTTTGAAAGTGGAGCTATCAGTGGGACATGCGCCGGTGCCCGAAAGAGGCTAAGGGAGATAACTCATTTATTTTCAAAACTTGACTTAGCAGGTTTTGCAAGTAGACTACTAATTTATTGTGACAAATATGCAAAAGTAGGGAAAATAAAAAGGGAGACCACTACTTTTTCACTGTTGGACCCCAATTTGTTCAGAGATTATTGTTTGATTTAAAAAAAAAAAAAAAATGAGCAAAAAATGGATTTAGTTTCCATTCATTATTGTTGTGCTTTCTCCAAGATATCTGATTTTGCTTAAATGTGAGATAAACATTGGATTTATAGTAGTAAAGGTGACATCTGAATGTACTTTCACATAATTTGTTTTGACAAAGGGTGGCATAGAGGCACAGAGAGCAGTACTATTGCCTGCAGCCAGAAAGTTATGGGGTTAAACTCTCCCTGGGATGTTCCTCCATTGAGTTTGCAACTTCTCAGCATATTTGTGAGGGTTTTTCCAGGTACTGCTCCCAGAGTCCAAATACATGCATGCCAGACAGAATTTGTAAATTACCACTAGCTAAAAATGTGTGTGTAAATAGAATGTGATCCCTGTGACGAATTGGTAAACTACCAAGCCTGTTCTTGCCACTTGCCGAATATTTGCTGCTCCGGACCCCGTAACCCTGACCTTGAGAAAGTAGGTTTTTGGGATGAATTTTCATTAGAAGCCTGTTTTGAGTAAAAATGCACATACACAAAATAAATACTCAAGCGCATCACCATGTCCTTATGTGTGAATATATACTTATGTTATTCTAATTCTGTGCTTTCCCACTTGCAGAGAACAAAATTATGCTCCAGTCCAGAGGGACTATCAAAGCAGTGAGTAAATATGACCAGCTCTGCCAAACCATCCAAGCAAACAACCACACATCCTCAGGCCAGTGAAAACAAGTGCACATCACTAGACCACCATGTGCAAGTTATAAAAATACTGCTCCAAAATTGTGGGCACAGTGTGAAAATTCCAGTAAAAAACAAAAACTTATCTACAAAACCCAAAACCAGTGAAGTTGGCACGTTATGTAAATCATAAATAAAAACATAATACAATGATTTGCAAATCCTTTTCAACTTATATTCAATTGAATACACTGCAAAGACGAGATGTTTAATGTTCAAACTGAGAAACCTTATTTTTTTTTGCAAATAATCATTAACTTATAATTTAAAGGCAACAACACTTTTCAAAAAAGTTGGCACAGGGGCCTTTTTACCACTGTGTTACATCGCCTCTCCTTTTAACGACACTCAGTAAACGTTTGGGAACTGAGGAGACCAATTTTTGAAGCTTTTCAGGTGGAACTCTTTCCCATTCTTGCTTGATGTACAGCTTAAGTTGTTCAACAGTCCGGGGTCTCCGTTGTCGTATTTTACACTTCATAATGCGCCACACATTTTCAATGGGAGACAGGTCTGGACTACAGGCAGGCCAGTCTAGTACCCGCACTCTTTTACTACGGAGCCATGCTGTTGTAACACATGCAGAATGTGGCTTGGCATTGTCTTGCTGAAATAAGCAGGGGCGTCCATGAAAAAGACGTTGCTTGGATGGCAACATATGTTGCTCCAAAACCTGTATGTACCTTTCAGCATTAATGGTGCCTTCACATATGTGTAAGTTGCCCATGCCTTGGGCATTAATATACCCCCATACCATCACAGATGCTGGCTTTTGGACTTTGCGCCTATAACAGTCCGGATGGTTCTTTTCTTCTTCGGTCCGGAGGACACGACGTCCACAGTTTCCAAAAACAATTTGAAATGTGGACTCGTCAGACCACAGAACACTTTTCCACTTTGCATCAGTCCATCTTAGATGAGCTTGGGCCCAGCGAAGCTGGCAGTGTTTCTGGGTGCTGTTGATAAATGGCTTTCGCTTTGCATTGTAAAGTTTTAACTTGCACTTGCAGATGTAGCGACGAACTGTAGTTACTGACAGTGGTTTTCTGAAGTGTTCCTGAGCGCATGAGGTGATGTCCTTTACACACTGATGTCGGTTTTTGATGCAGTACCGCCTGAGGGATCGAAGGTCACGGGCATTCAATGTTGGTTTTCGGCCTTGTCGCTTACGTGCAGTGATTTCTCCAGATTCTCTGATCATTTTGACGATATTATGGACCGTAGATGATGAAATCCCTGAATTTCTTGCAATAGCTCATTGAGGAATGTTGTTTTTAAACTGTTCGACAGTCAGCTCACGCATTTGTTCACTAAGTGGTGACCCTCGCCCCATCCTTGTTTGTGACTGACTGAGCATTTCAGGGAAGCTGCTTTTATACCCAATCATGGCACCCACCTGTTCCCAATTAGCCCGTTCACCTGTGGGATTTTCCAAATAAGTGTTTGATGAGCATTTCTCAACTCTCTCAGTCTTTTTTGCCACTTGTGATTGCTTTTATGAAACAGGTTGCAGGCATCAAATTCCAAATGAGCTAATATTTGCAAAAAATTACAAAGTTTACCTGTTCGAACATTAAGTAACTTGTCTTTGCAGTGTATTCAATTGAATATAGGTTGAAAAGGATTTGCAAATCATTGTATTCTGCTTTTATTAACGATTTACACAACGTGCCAACTTCACTGGTTTTGGGTTTTGTAGGACTATTAAAGTGAAAAAAGTAAAAAAAATGGTTTCAGCCATTTTCCCTGATTAATTATAGTTTAACTCTGTTGTGGTTTTCAGAAATAGACAAGGAATTATTTGCATTTCTCTGCTTGTTTTCTTTGTTTTTAATTGAATAAATCATTAAAGACAGGTTTTTTTTTTTTAAAAAGGGCACCAGAGGGTGGGATCCAACTATAGATGGTTCACACTGCTCAGCCTTCAAGAAAATGTCTATGCCAGGGTGCTGGAAAGGAGACTCTGCCTGATTGCCGAACCTCGGATTCAGGAGGAGCAGTGCAAATTCCGTTCCAGCCATAGAACAGCGGACAAACTTTTTACCCTCTGACGGATACTGGAGGGGTCATGGGAGTTTGCCCATCTAGTCTACATGTGTTTTGTGGACTTGGAGAAGGCTTACGACCATGTCCCACGAGGTATCCTGTGGGGGGTGCTGCGGAAGTATCCGGCTCCAGGGCCGGTAATTTAAGCCATTCAATTTCTGTACAACCAAAGCCGGATTTTGTCCGCATTCTTGGCACTAATTCGGACTCGTTTCCAGTTGGTATTGGACTCCGCCAAGGATGTGCCCGGCTATCTATTTTGTGCATGATTTTCATGGACAGGATATCAAGGCGCAGCCGAGGTTTTGAGGGTGTCCAGTTTGATGGCCTCAGGATTTCATCTCTGCTGTTTGCAGATGATGTGGTCCTGTTGGTATCATCCTGCTGTGACCTCCAATACACACTGGAGTGGTTCACAGCTGAGTGTGAAGCAGTCGGAATGAGGATCAGCAACTCCAAATCTGAGGCCACGGTACTCTCCCGGAAAAGGTGGATTGTCCCCTTAGGGTGGGGGATCAGTTGTTACCCCAAGTGGAGGAGTTCAAGTATCTCTGGGTCTTGTTCACGAGTGAGAGTAGGATGGAGCATGAAATTGGCAGATGGATTACTGTAGCGTCTGCAGGGAAACTGGAGCGTACCGGTCCGTTGTGGTGAAGACGGAGCTGAGCATAAAAGCGAAGCTCTTGATTACTGGTCGATCTACGTTCCAACCCTCACCTATGGTCACCAGCTTTGTGTAGTGAGCAAAAGAATAAGATCGCAAATACAAGTGGCCGAAATGAGTTTTCTCTGTAGGGTGGCTGGGCTGACCTTTAAAGATAGGCTGAGGAGTGCGGACATCCAGGAGCGGCTCAGAGTAGAACCGCTGCTCCGCCGTGTCGAGAGAAGTCAGTTGAGGTGGTTCGAGCATCTAGTCTGGATGCTTCCAGCCTCCCTTTAGAGGTTTTCCAGGCATATCCAACTGGGAGGAGCCCCGAGGCAGACCCAGGACACGCTAAAGGGATTATATCTCCCAACTAGCCTGAGAATGGCTTGGGATCCCCCAGGTACAGTCGGAGGAAGTGGCTGGGGAGGGGGGCCCCTGGGCCTCTCTACTCAGTCTGTTACTCCCGCATCCCCGCCCCGGAGAAGCAGAAGAAAATGGATGGATGGATGGATGGATGGATGGATGGAGACAGGTGCAGAAGCTTGTAAAATGGAAAAGCTCTTCGGCATTCAATGAAGGAGACAGCACCTCGGCAAAGTATATTTCAGCTGAAATTAGAATTTTTGAACTGTCTAAAATGCATAGTTTTATTAATTTTAATTTGGTTATGATCCAGTGCAACGCATTTTTAAACCAGAAAGTCTTCAAATCGGCATCAATACCAGGGAGCAGACATTTTCACCTAGGGAATCAAAGGCTGCGTTCGTAATTGTCCACTCACTCACTCTCTATGTTGTTTCCAATGCAGAACATTCACTACACACTGCCCTATACAGTGGGTGAGTGTGCATTTCGAACACATTATCCAATAAAACGCCAGAGCCTTGGTGCTTGTGCATCAGTTATTTTCTAATGTGACGTCAGTTGTTCTCTTTCCTTTCATCCGGGCCATGGAGTAGTTCAAAGGGCCTTCAATAAGCTCTGACTTTATGACTTGGCTGTCTGCAAGCTGTTTTAATCTAAGCTGGCCTGATTAACAATCAAGCAATTTATCGACTACACGACCAAGACCAATACATGACCTATAATTAGAAATGGTGATGAAAGGTGAATTCCCATTGCCTACAATTATATCATTGATATGGCATTGTAAATACAAAATTCTCTCATTTTGCACATTTATTTTCGCCGTCCTTGGGATTGTCACAAAGCTGAGCAACCTGACAGCGCCCTTTAGCTGTGACAACATTCAAAATAAAGAACGGATTCCCGCAGGCTGGCAAACTAATTTCCGCAAATCTGTGCTCCTTAACGAGTGCTGAAATTATGAAGACATACTGAAATGTTACGTCGTCGTTTATGTGCAGAAGACGCCTCATAATTTTGTGATGCAATGCAAAATCATGCCATCAAAAGTAAATTGGACTGTTGTCGGTTTTTACCAATCAGTCTTAGCAACTGTGGCTAATTGGGAGATGTAAACTGCGAGAGGTTGAGGTTATTATGCGTTTTAAAGATGAGGTTTCTGAACATCAAATTCAAAATGAGAAGATTCCCCAAGTAAAAATGTCTGCCCCCTGGTATTGAAGCCAGTTTGAAGATTCGCTGGTTTAAAAATGCGTCGCACTGGATTATTACCTAATTAAAATTGATAAAACTATGTGTTTTAGACACTTCAAGTATTATACTTCCCGCTGAAATATACTATGCCGAGGTGCGGTCTCCTCCTTTAATAAGTCATACCCTGCTGTACAGAGGGCAATATTCACATGTTCATCTCAAATTTGAAAATTAAAGTGTAATGTAAACAAAGTAACTTGATTTTCATGCGGGACAAATGAAATGATTGGACGGACTTATTACAGGCCTGTCACAGCCGCAGAAATCGGATATCTTTTTTGGTCAATGCATTTCAAGAGAGAAGGACGGTTCACTGCTGTCCTCCGAAGCACGTACCCGTCAATACTGCTTCTTATACACTCATTGGTTGAATCCTCACAAGTTCAGAACGAGGGCGGAGGATACCCGAATATGAACAAGCCCAGAATCTTCCTGACGAGCGCCCAGCTGGCCAACAGGAGGCGCTTGAGCATTGAACAAAGCAACCATTTTTATATTACCCTTCCCGGCAGTCCATCCCCAATTTGCATTCCTGTAGCGCAATGGCTATTTGTGCGCTACTCTGAAAAAGCTGCCGACCACTGCCGGTTGGTACGACTGGGGCTCGAACCCGCGCCGTGATAGTCACTTCTGCGTCACAAAGCGGTGCTTTAACCGATTAAACTATTCAGCAGTATGCATTGATTTCTGCTGGGCTGTCAAGAGAATTCAACATGACAAAAAATGCTTCAAATATTCTTCTTACCCTGCATTTACTTCTTTTAATTGTGAATTAAATACTGGTTGCATAAAAGGAACATTGGAGAGCTGGTAAAAAGGAAAGGTGATGCGATGAAGTGGCAAACTTGCTCCATGCCCCAAATTTTATGGCATGTGCTGCAGGCATAAAATTTCGAATCAGTATTAATTTCCAAAATACAAAGTAGAGAAGAAAAAAAATTATCAAGTCTTTGCATTGCTTCCAATTTAATACAAGTCAAGGGAGAAATTTTAGCATTAATATTTATTACAATGTTATTTTTCTTTGTATTTTCTATGTCTACCCCACTTCAGAAATTAGGTTGTTTAATCTGTTTAAGGTTTGGCATTTTCTTAATGGATGAAATGCCTCATCGAAAAACTGATTTCTCATACAGAAATATTGCACAATAAATAAATCAGGGAGGGGCAATTTTTATGGGGTTTTGACAGTATGTAGTGATAGAAATACAACATTCAAACACTGACAGAAAGAACGAGGAACAAGGAAGTGCTAGTTGTCACGGAGGTTCTTTGAGTATGACTGTTGCATCCATCTGTCCATCATTTAACAGAATCCACTCATTCCTGTTCAAGGTCTTGGTGGGACACAGCCTATCCTCTCACTCAGTGGGTGAGACGCAGGAAGACACCATGGACATCAGTCACATTGAACTGAGGGAGGCAAAACCTTGAAAGCTCAGATAAATACATACAAAACAAGAGAAGAAGAGAGAGAGAAAAAAAAAAAAACGGCCCTCAAATGCAGTTCGAGTTACTGGGATGGGATTCTATGGGAAATTAAAATCGCACCCTACCCATCGGTATAATAATTGACAATGCCCAAACCTTTGAGCAATACCCTATCCGTTGGTGTCATTGCTGACAATGCTCCATCATTAGCACACGTAATTGTTAACAGCTTGTGTTGTTCAGAAGTGACAACTCTCCTGATTTCTCTTCAACTGTAATATTTTCTGAAATATCTTCGCTGTTTTCCAACCTCCTTTGAAACAGTACTCGGGATATCAATTGACTACTGCAAGCAACATCTCGTCTGAAAGGACACATCTTGTTCAGCACAGTACCCCTCAACTCTGTGACATTGAGGCTTTCTTCAAATTAGGTCATGACAAAACATGCCTGCCAGCACTTCTTTCAACATGACATCCCATCGAAGAACTTACCAAATATACCAAACCCATACCTGCCTGCCAAGGTAATAATAGTTGCATTTTTAGAAATGACTTTATTCTGGCCATGCTCTTCAACTCTGATCTTGCACTTTTGAGCCTCAGAGGCATAACTGGGCTTATATTTTATGGAACAAGAAAAGACTGGAAAATGATGTTGAGGAAATCGCAGGGAGATGAACCATAAAGAAGCTCAATAACCTTTAATTACACTGTCTGCCCCAGTTATAAAACTCTTAGCAGCAGCACAAGTTTTTAATAATGGGCTATTATTACTGTCTGTACCGTAATGAAATTTGCCAATTACTGTGGAGAACCATATGGAGCAGCAAATGTAAAACTTGTCTCTGGTCTGATATTTATTCCACAGGTCTGTGCATCCGTTTGTTGTAAATCATTGTGCTGAAAAACCTGGTTCTGGCACGATATGCCAAAGAGGCATCAGAGTAGGAAAGTAATATAAAGCACTGCACGAGATAAATGACTCTGCCAATTGAAAATTATTTAAATGGTGGGGGATTCGATCATCTATTCAACAATGTTTTGGCAGTAGAAAAAGAATTAACACTTTGTAGTGTGGTGCACATAGTGATATTCAGGGCAATAAATCATCCTTTTCATATAAGAATTCTTGCAGGGAAAATGTTAAAATTATTCACAAAATGGAAATATTGGCTTTCAGTAAGAGGCAGATTGGATGCAAAATGCTGATCCTGTCGGGAGACCCGTACAAGCATTACATCTGGGTCACTGTGACTGCGGAAAAAAAGGCATATTTACAACAGCGTTGTCTCCATCCACTTGAAAATCTTTCAAATACATTTCAGACTGTAACACTTCATTCCTACAGCACTTTTCTCTTCCATCTCAAAAGGCATATAGATTTCTCTCATTTTCAAGACCACTTTCTTCATTCAATAAATTGTTGTGAAGTTGAATGTGTGTAGAAATTCAATAGCAAATTCAGCTGCAGGCAGTGCTGAAGGGGCCAACCAGTCCTGCTGGGCAGAGTCGCCATGGCAACATAACATAACATAACATGAATGGCGAGAACAGGCCGTTCAGCCCAACTACGCTCGCCAGTTTCTTTATACTATTGTGAATATATCCCTTCAGATACTCAGTGACTCAGTGGTATCTAGCTTTAAGTCAAGCCTGCTCTTAAAAACCCCCAAGGTCTCTGCCTCAACAATATGGTCAGGCAAGCTATTCAACATCGAAATTAGTCTTTGGATGAAGAAATGCTTCCGAATATCAGTGCTAAATTTATCCTTAGTCTACTTCCATTTGTCACCCCGAGTTCTACTAACAACACTTAGTTGAAGGAATCCTACATAATTCACTTTGTTAATCCCTTTAACATATTTAAAGACCTCAATCAGATCACCCCTTAGTCTCCTTTTCCTAATAGTAAAGAGATTAAGGATCTTCAGCCTCTTCTCATAGCCTCTCTCATCTTTAATACCTAGAGTTAGCTTAGTCGCTCTTCTCTGAACTTTCTCAAGAGCCTCTATATCTTTCTTAAAGTATGGTCCCCAGAACTGTACACAATACTCCAGATGTGGTCTGACGAATTTGTTGCACAAAAGAAGCATCACCTCCTTAGATTTGTACTCCATACTTTTTGCAATGTATCCCAGCATCCCATTGGCTTTTTTAACTGCTACGGCACAATGGCTAGAGCCTGTGAGGGTTTGGTCAACAATCACTCCCAGATATTTCTCGTGTGCAGCACATTCCAGTTTTAAACCTCCCATGAAGTAATCCCATCAAATGTTTATTTTACCTACATGTACAACTTTACATTTCGCTACATTAAATTTCATTTGCCACATTTCTGCCCAATTCTGGATTCTATCCAAATCATCCTGAATCACGTTAGTGGACTCTATTTGCCAAACCCCCAAATTTAGTATCATCTGCAAATTTTACAAATCTGCTCTCAATATTCCTATCAAGGTCATTAATGTAGATGAGGAACAGCAGTGGTCCCAACACCGATCCCTAGGGGATGCCATTCCCCACCATACCTAGCTCAGATGAGATACCACTGACCACCACTCTTTGTGTTCTGTCCTGTAACCAGATTTAAATCCACGCCAGAATACCTCCTGTAACTGCAAGGGAGCTCATTTTATAAATTAGTCTCTTATGTGGTACTGTATCAAATGCTTTCTGGAAATCCAAGTATATGATGTCATAAGCCCTGCTCTGGTCATAAGTCTTGGTGGCCTCTTCAAAAAATTCCAGAGGGTTTGTCAGGCATGACCTTCCCTTATGGAAACCATGTTGGCTATCCCTCAAGATACTGTTACATTCGAGAAATAATTCCAGCTCATCTTTTATGATCGATTCCAATATTTTGCACGCAATGCAAGTTAAACTGACTGGCCTGTAATTTCCTGGCTCAGTACAGTCCCCTTTCTTATATATTGGTATTACATTGCCCTGTTTCCAATCATTTGGTATCTTCCCAGTTTCTAAAGACCGTCTGCAGATGGCGGATAGCGGCTTAAAGATGATCTCACCAACTTCCCTGAGCACTCTAGGATATAAGCCATCAGGACCCGCCGCCTTATCTGCCTTTAGTTTATGCAACTTGTATACTACTTCGTTATCCCTTACCCTCAATTTCCACTAAATAATCTTGAGCATTTGACATGCCCTCTGGCCAAATAAAGACCCCCTCTGAGGTAAAATTCTCAACAAAGAAACTGTTTAAGGCATCCGCAATATGCTTGTTATCATATAGCAGTGATCCATTTTTATTCTTCATGCACTTAACCTGCTCTTTAACTTTCCTTTTTCTGCTACAGTACTGAAAGAAGCACTTAGGGTTAGTTTTTGCCCCCTCTGCAATTTGTCTTTCATACAGTTTTCTAGAATTTCTCAGCTCTTTTTTGACCACAGCCCGCATTTTACAGTATTCATCCCTAGTATTGTCATTGTTATCCTTTTTGTACATTTTATAAAGATTCCTCTTTTCCTTCAAAATCCTATGGATACTTTTGTCATCCACTGAGGATTCTGAATTTTCAGCTTACTTTTGGACACCTTCGGAATTAATCTGCATTGTGATTCAATTAAAACCCCCCTAAATCCTTCCCACGTCTCATTTACGGACTTACAGTCCAGGAGTGTCTCCTATTTTATTTCAGCTAGATATGAGAGCATCCTGTCAAAGTTTGCTCGCCTAAAATGGAAAATTTTTGTTTTTGAATACACCTTTTAACTTCCCATGAAACATCAGAATTAACAGCAGAGTGATCACTTGTCCCAAGTGGCTCCAGGACCTCAACATTGCTAATTCTATCAAGGTCATTACAGAGCACTAAGTCTAAAATTGCCTTCTCTCTGGTAGGTTTATTAACATACTGCACCAAGAAATTATCATTTATAACATCTAGAAATTCTTCCTCCCCCCTACCCTGTCCATTCACCGTTTCCAAATCAATACCAGGATAATTAAAGTCTCCCATAATAACAGTCCCTCCACCTCTACAAGCTTGCGTAATCCTCTTAAAAAGCATTTCATTGACTGTACTGTAAAAGAATGCCCGTAAACACTGATAGGATGTTTTAT
This sequence comes from Gymnothorax reevesii, assembly GCA_029721435.1. Taxonomy (NCBI): domain Eukaryota; kingdom Metazoa; phylum Chordata; class Actinopteri; order Anguilliformes; family Muraenidae; genus Gymnothorax; species Gymnothorax reevesii. Next base: position 7,477,794 of record CM056581.1, read on the forward strand.
GTGAATTTTGCAAAGATAGCAAGTAAATGAGGGATAAGTTAATTACCTGCTTGGGTCACTTGCCTTTAATTTGTTTGTAAGTTAATGGGCAAATGGTTTTGATGACCCAAAATCCATCTGTTAAATTTTGTGAGGCTAAGTATGAAGATTACCTTGAGCAAATTTGGCAAAAACTGGGCAAAATTGGGGGCTTGTAACACTTTTTTAAACCTTTTGATAAAATTCAAAATGCCGGCCGCATCAATCAGGTTGTCATGACGAGTTGCTTTGGACTTCCCATTGACGTCCCAAGGTAATAGTTTTCACAACAATTATTTTTACGGTAAACACATCAACAGTTATTAGGCAAAAACAGTTTTGATGACTGCAGTGCCCCCCGGCAGCCAAATGACAAATGTTTTGGGCTTTTTCAAAATGAGGTCCTGCATCCAAGTAGCAAGATTGCGTTTTATGCCTTGCCAACAAATGACCTCACTTCCTATTCGGCAGCTCGGACAACAATTACACCTGGCTGTGACAGATTAATGCCTTTGAAAATCATAAATCTGATAAAATTTGTGAGACTTCATGTGAATATCACCAGTGTCAATTTTGGTGAAATTTGGCCAAATTTTGAGGCTGGTGGGAATTTTTTTTTACATCTTTTACTGAAATCCACTATGGCTCCTGTATCAATGAGGTTAACGTGAAAAGTTACCATGACTCGGTCTTTTGGCCATCTGCATTATTACCAGACTAAAGAATTATTTTACGATAAACATATCAACAGTTATAAATCAAAACAGATTTTGGCTCAATTGAGTGGCCCCTAGTGGTCACAAGACACAATTGTTTGTGTGTCACCAAGACAGGCACTGGAGTCCGTCAACTAGGTCTTGGTTTGATGCATCAAAGTGTTGCAGAGATATTACCTGGCTTCCAAATGGGCAGCCCTGCGGTAAATTGTGATTGGCTGTGACGAGCACATGGTTTTGAAAATCATAAATCCACCAAACGATTTTTGTGCTGATTGGAATGAATCTCTTCCAATGCATGTTGAAATTGTATAAAATTTGTGGCCTGTGAAACATTTTTTTTTTAACTTTTCCAAAAAACCCCATACAGCCGAAATAAAATTTGGCACAAACTAACATCATAGTGTGCATTGAACTTAGCTTGATCCAAGGAATCCATTGATACTACCTTTTTCAAAATTGGGTCTAAGGTTCAGAAGTCACATCCATAAACACATTCACATTTGTAAAATGAAGGAACCCCTTGCGCTTCAGCCCCTCTGTCAGTGGAGGTCGGTGCTTGCAGAAAGGACAATAAATCCGAATATAAAGAAGAAACTGGAGCACTCAAATCACCAGTGTAATTTATTAAGGTGCCAAGACTGACGTTTCGACGCACTGCGTCTTCCTCAGAGTCAAAAAAGTATGGTAAATCTGGGACAGCTAAATACCCTCCTACACACAGAGAAAAACTTCCCATTGGAAAATAAGGGAACAGGGAGGTATCCATAACATACCAATACTGTGACCCCATACAAGAAGGAGGTGTTACCAAGAGAATCACCGTAAATCCACTAACAGTCATAGTAAAACAAGATGTAACACAGACAGTGGACACAGAACTTACAATCCAACATTTTACAAGAAACAAGAAAGGTTAAACTCTTCATTTAATCCATGTGGTTCCACTGTATTTAATGTGTAGATCCAGTAAGCCTCTCTTTTAAGTAATTTATTAATAATATCTCCACCCCTCTGGGTAGGAACAATTTTTTCGATTCCGCAAAATTCTAATGATGCAGCCGAACCATGATTCATGCGGGAATAGTGTCTTGCTATCGCATAGTCCATATTTTGGCTACAAATAGCCGCCTTGTGTTCGGCGATGCGGAGTTTCAGGGAGCGTTTGGTTTGGCCAACATAAAGCAGTCCACACGGACACTTGAAGATATAAACAACATGAGTGGTGCTACAGTTTATGAATGAGTTTATCTTATATTTTTTACCTGTGTGTGGGTGACAAAAATATTTGGCGTTGGATGAATTAGAGCAATGGGTACAATGCCCACATTGATAAAAACCTATAGGTGGAGGGGGCAACCATGTAGATTTGGAGGATGGGGGGGCATCATAGAATGCACCAATCGACCTCTAAGAGATCGTGACTTCCGAAAAGAGATCAGGGGGGTTTAGCCCACATATGTTTGAGGGCAAGGTCGCATTGTAGAACACGCCAGCGTTTTTTTATGATGTTTCCCCTGCAATGGGAGAGTATTCCGTAGAAAAACAGAGACGTGGTGTTGACGAACACTTATTCTTTTCTAGGAGGCGGGGTCGGGGAGTGCGCATCGCATTCTGGTAGGCTGACCTGATGTCCTTCTCTGCATAGCCCCTGTCACGGAAGCGCTCAATCATATCTGCTGCTTTGCTTTCAAACTCCTCCTGTCTGCTGCAGTTCCGTTTTAAACGCAAAAATTGCCCCGTTGGAATATTCTTAATGAGTTGTTTCGGGTGATGACTGTCTGCTCGTAAAAGAGTGTTTCTGCTCAATGGTTTGCGATAAATTGTGGATTCTAATCCCCCTTGATTATTTTTATAAATTGTCAAACCCAGGAAATTAATTTTCACTGGAGATTCTTCCACTGTGAAACGTAAATATGCTGTGGTAGAATTCATATAATCCACAAAGTCCCTCAACTCCTCAGAGGTCCCAGACCAGACACATAAAATATCATCAATGTATCTTTTCCAGATTACAATTTTGGAGAGAAAGTGGTTATTAACAGAATTATGAATGTATTTCTCCTCCCACAGACCCATGACTAAACATGCGAAAGATGGTGCAAAGGAACTGCCCAGGCTAACACCTCGTCTTTGTAGATAAAAAGATACTGGAAATAGTTATGCGATAAAATTAATTCCACAAGAGTCAGTAAGAATTCATTACGAGGTAGGATTGCCGTGCCTCTTCTGTCAAAGAAGTGTGACAGCGCTTCAATACCTGCAGAATGAGGGATACAGGTGTACAGGCTTTGTACATCACATGTAAGCAAAATGCAGTCCTGATTACACTGAAAGGAGTTCAGCACTTTCAACGCATCTGTAGTGTCTCCAGGGTAGGAGGAAAGGTTGGAAACATATTTCTTTAGGAAGAAATCCACATTACTGAGATAAGGGCTCAGTTAAACAGCCAATGCTCGAAACAAAGGGGTGGATTAGTCTCAGACTTATGATTTTTGGGGAGCCCATAGAACACAGGACAAATGGGATGTTGAACAGTCAAAAAATCTTTTTCTTTTTGAGTAATCCACCCTCTTGTCAGTCCTACCTCCAAAACCTGATCAATTTCTGCTTTGAATTGGTCAATGGGATTACCATGAAGGGGAGTGTAGCAGTCATTGTCCCCAAGCTGAGATTTAATACTGTCATCATATTGTTTAACATTCATGACAACAATTGAACCTCCTTTGTCTGCAGAACGAATAACAATGTCTTTTCTCATTTCTAGTTCATTTAGGCATTTTAATTCAAAATCAGACAGATTCATTTTCTTTGGTTCAGACTTCTTACGAATAACTGCCAAATCATTCTCAACTAGGTGGCTGTATGTGATAATGGATGGGTTGAGATTAGAGTGTGGAATAAAACGTGACTTCTTTTTGAAAGGCGTAGCTTCTCTAATTGGCAAGGTTGTTACTTCAAGATTAGAATTTCTTAAGACCACCTCATCATTAGTCAGTTCACTCTGACCAGAGCAGAAAAAGTGTTTAAGTTGGAGAGAGCGAAAGAATCTAAACGTATCAACTTTTAATTTGAATAGATCCACTCTGTTAGTGGGGCTAAAGGACATACCTTTGCTTAGAACCCCAATCTCACTTAAGTTTAGTCCAGAGATGTTTATCACAGTCTCCTCCGATTGCGCTGGGAGCGTCTCGGGAGCTCGGGATAGAACTCTCCTCCACCCCCTCCTCCCTCTCCTCGTCTTCCTTGCCGTGGAGGCCTGGTATTGGGCAAAAAAGGTCTGGTGCTCCGTTGGCTGTCAGCGTCGCTTGTCGGTGTGGAATTGCATTTGCTGGTTGAGGTGGACCAGTTGTCATTCGATCTCGGTTGTCGGGTAGGGCGGGATTTACAAAAATCGGTCCTTTGAACTCTCCAATTGTAGACCGTTCCCTCAGCATAGTCCTTTTATGGGGTCCCTAATTTATGGGGTCTAATCATAAGGAAATGTATACATGTTTAACTAAATTTCGCAAAGCAGTGCTATCATCCCGCCATTTTGGTTGGGAAAGGGAGGTGAACAATAATATCGACTAAGTTTTATGAGGTAACTTTTTTGTCAGTGACAAATATTTTATAGTTTTCTTGTCAATCCGATGGCAACCAGTTGAGAGGTATCTCAAGTCTGAAGTGACATCTAGGTTTGGGCTTCTGGGCTACCGTACATATGACATCACAAGCCTCAACAAGGTATGCATTCACTGTTGCTCAGTGGCATATAAACCTGGTTTAGCCCGTGGCTTTTTGCGGACCGACGAGACCTCGTTTAATCCATCAACAAGAAATAGCTTTGTAGAAATGGTTTAATTTGCACATAATCTTGGTCTAAACCTGGTTTCACCACTCCTTCTTTAAACAAGGTTTTATTCACTTAGACCATGATAAGACCAGCGACGAGAAATCGGCCCGATTTGTCGTTGGATTTTACCCCATGCTTTTATCAAAAAGTCTTTTCAGAGAATCCAGCTAGCTGCCTGGCCAATTCCACGAGAGCAGATGACTCAATTCCAGCCGTAATTTTGCCCAAAACCTGCCGCTCCTATATTGTTATAATTGAGGAATTTAATTCGCCCTCGGTAAATGTTTCATTGCTGTTATATTCTCCGCACTCATATAATCTGTACTTACTCGATCCGATTTGTTGTTTCCTGCAGTTCCAGCAACAATCCATAAGGTTGTAAAATAAGGATAGATATTTAGAGTGCTTTCTGCTGAAAAAATGGGGCGTTAGCTTTCAAGCTCTAACTGGAATCAATCGAACCCAGGGGTTTCTCTATGAAGCATTAAGCTGCAATCTTGCTTAACCATTTAACATTACCGTGGTTCACAAAAACAAGCCCCAGAGATTTCAATCCACTACGAGAAACGCCGAAAGAATGAGCTCACCATCTGCAAGGATCTGATGCTGATCCACTGGTTAAGCAGAATTCATGCCTTGAAGGCAATAGTTATCCAGCAAAATAACTAGCAATTGTGTTTGTCTTAAAACTCGGGGATAATGACTGCAGAGCTGGTAAGATAAACAAGCAACTACAACGCCACCGGATTTATAAAACTAAATCAAGTTCAAGTACAGAAGAATGGCAGCTTATGACAGAGTATAGTTAACTTCATTCAAATGCTTATCTTCATAGGAATTCTTGAAATGAAATGTATGTATTAAGCTAGGTATGAATATCACCATTTGCCCCCACAATACATGTTAACGTTAAACTGCTCACTGTTTAATGTTATCCAAGTTAGCTAGCTACCTAGATGATAACTTAACTTGGCTGACCGTTCACTTTAGTAAAAGAAAAAAAAATTTTACATACCGACTAAGACTGCAAAGAACGGCGAGGTCAGTTAGTACAGTTCACTCCTAAACAACTAATTTTGTCATTTTTAAAATCAATATTAGGGTCTAAAAACACACAATCGCGGTTAGCCTGCCCTGGGAAAAATTTCCGTGCACGCAAATCTCGTGTCTACGTTTCTACTCCAGTTACGTAAAGATGATATTCTCCAAAAAAAAAAAAAAAAGTCTGCAGTGGGCAGGGGCCATTGCGCTCCATCACGCACAGCAACTGTCAATCATGCCCCTTTTCTATAGTATGAAATAAATAGATGACTGCAAAGTTATTAGAAAAAAATGAACACTAGGACATATATCAGCATGGTATGAACTTCTTAAAAAGGCAGAAAATATGTTCAGAAAAATTTTATTTGACATGTACTTGATTTTTTTTCGTGTAGCCTGTGACCCATCCACTAACATGGAGAGGGCGGGCTTATAAATTGTACTGCAGCCAGCCACTGGATGGCGATCGAGAAGTTTTGGCTTCACTTTTCAGGAGCTGTTATGCTGTCCATATTTATATACAGTCCATGTGTTGTATCGTTAGTCTTCCATGCACGTTAGCATTATGTACGAGATATCTCGCATATATTATGCGTTGAACTTCATGCACTGTATGCGGCTTGTGCTTTATGTGGTGGTCCAGGCTGCTTGTTATGATGTGCTGTTTGATGTCATTTAAAAGCTGAGAACTTGAACATGCTCAGTCATTAATGTGTATCTGCTGCCATGTCCTGCCATGTTTTTTTTTTTAGCTTCTCCAATCCCACCCAAATCTTGAATGCCTAATTCGAGAACTATGTACAAGCTTGCTTGTATGCAACCCTTTGAGAGAGGGATGGTTCGCAGCTCTCCTACGAAGCACGCCCCAGTCAACAACTGCTTCTTTACACTCATAGGACGAAACTTCGCAAGTTCAGAACGAGGGCGGAGGATACCCGAACATGAGCAAGCTTAGAATTTTACTGACGAGTGCCCAGCCGGCCAACAGGAGGTGCTTGAAAAATGAAGAAAGCATCTATTTTTAGATATCCCAACCCAACCTCTTGCCAATTTGTATCTCTGCAGTGTGAAAGCCAATTGTGCTGCTCTGAAAAAGCTGCCAACCACTGCTGGCAGCTACGACCGGGATCAAACCCGCGCCGTGGTTGTCACTACTGCTCCGCAATCCGGCATCTTAACCTTGTGAGCTAACCTGGCAGCTGTGCCATGTGTTTTTTTACACAATATCAACCTTCCCTAAGATTACACATAACAATTTGCCTATGGCAAAATCTAACAATGGTATTCAATCCTTGAATTAATGGGCAGAACAAGTCAACTCCACGCAGGGATGACTTTAATCTCCATCTTAGAATTGAATATGGTGGAAAATATGATGCCCAAAGATATTTAAAAATTTTTTATAGTTTTAAATATTAGGCTGCATATAACTATATTAGGCCTAGTATTATATAACCATTAATTTTATTTGACTTTATTTTTCAGATGATCTGTGATGTACTATTGCAATAGACCACACGCACACCTGAAATAACCAAGGACAATTTAATTTTTTATGCAATAGAAACAGCATGTTGGGTTCTAAATTTTCAAAGACTTGGCAGTTTATAAGCTATTGGAATCTAATTATATTTTTAAGCAGCAGTAATTCCTCCCTCGGCTATTGTGAATAAATCCCTAATTACTTTGAAGCCTGATGGCTTTGAACAAAATGTTGGGAATTCTTACACTATCTCAAGGTCTCTGTATTCATTATGACCCACAGGGAGAATAAGACCATTTGAGCAATTAGTGGGAGTTGTGTTGGTAGAATGGTTTTGGGGGAGGGAGATGGAATGTAGCAAAAAGTGGTAAATGGCTGACACTTGATCAATTTTATTTCTCCTCCCCACCCCCTCTGAGATTGATACAGATTTTACCTTGCATTGTTGTTTAGAAAAGTGAGGATAAAAATAACTTGTTTCTTGTGGACAATTTATCAGTTTTGAACTCACCTGTGCCTGCTATTAAGTATGTGACATGCATTGCTATGAAACCTCTGATGGCTCACTGGCACCACATGACCACCTGCCCAGCCTAAAGGCTTGGCTGAGTAAAAGGGTAGCACTAATCAATCATGATGTGCACAGCTGGGCTCAGGGGGATGGAGATGGATGTGTGGATATTGGATCCCTTCCATACTTCACGGCAATTTATGGAAGTAGAAGAGGGTGGAGAGGGGCTGTGTCATCACAAGAGGACAATGTCATGGGTAATGGCTGTGGACAATGGACTGGTTTTCTAAAAAAATCTGCTTTGAATTCAGTGAACAAACGTGAATAAATCTCTGTGGCCCACTGCAGAGAGCTACTATTCAAATCCACCCAAGGCATTTCTTCATATAAAACAGTAAGTATACTGGGCCATCATTATAGTCATATTACAATAAGGGTAGAAACATGATTAGGCACATACAGGAATGCAAATGACAACGCCAGGCCCAGCTGGCAAAAACACGTATCCCTGGTGGACATACTCAATGTGCACTCTAACGCACTGGTGCATGTAACAAATGTCAGTCCTAGAGGAGTGATATAGAGGCAGTCACAACGTTTTAATGACCACGGTAGTAAACAGGCAGGGTCCGTTTTCACTTATTGTTTCATGCATTAGCACCTGCTAGCTGCGACAATCAGACCGCAGCTCACGCTTGCTTTGCATTACAATTCAAGCGACACACTGCAGAATGTGACAACGCAAGAAAGCAATCTAGTATAGCTCAATGTGCCTGCATTTCTGTACTAACGTGGGTCATGTTTCTGCCCTATGTGGTGGTAGCCTGTAATGTAGAATTTTTATGCCATTTTATCTTGAACATGGAGCATAATGGTGTAGATCAGGGGCTCCCAAACTCGGTCCTGGGGCCTCCCTGTGTACGCTGGTTTTAGCTCCACTCTGGTTTGCCATCATGGGATTTTAACTAGCTGCTAATTTGTCTTAATTAGGTGCATTTTTGCTCAGAGCTGCAATTTTTCCTCTCTTGACGAACAGTATTTTCACCTACAGGCATACAAACAGTGAGGAATAAATTCTGCATCAACATTCCAACATGAGTACCAACTGCATAAAAAGAGGGAAAAAACGTACTGAATCAAAGGAAAAAAATCAATTGGTTCCTAATTGGTGAAACTGTGGGCACATGGTTACAAATCTAAGAATTTACTAAACAAGCAAACGACAGAGTCAATCTTGCTTTATGTTAATTTTTTTGTGAATGAGTGCAAGCAAATTATTTTGAAAGAACTCACCTGTCTTCAGCAACCTGATTTGGAGGTTAGTGATTTTCTCAGTACCTGATTTGATCTGTTCAAAAATGTTAAAATTTTAATTTTTTTAGAACCTGAAATGTTATTACCACAGGAAAAAAAAAAAAAAAAAAAAACTTCATATGCAGGGGTATTTTATCCTTCATGGCACAAATGGATATTTCTATTAAAACTTGGCTTAAAACAGCAAAAAACATATCTAAACACAAAATGCACCCAATTAGGACAAATTAACAACTTATTAAAGTCCAATGATGGCAATTATGGCGGGGACAAAAACCAGCATAGACAGGGAGGCCCCAGGCCCGAGTTTGGGAACGCCTGGTGTAGATGGGCTGAATATCCGGTTGGCATCCTGTTGTCTGTGTATTAAACTTCCTACTGTCACAGGTCAGCTGCATGATGCATTCGCCTCATTATTTGTTCTTATGTAGTCTCCATCACCCTTGTCCAAACAGCAGTCCTGAGCATTTTCAGCCAGGTTAATGGGTTTTTATGCTCATGAAGCTTGTGATTTTGAATGATGAACAGGACAGAACATTATGCCCCGAATCTTTGAAGTTAACACGTTACAGTTGTGGAACTAAAATACAGATTTTTTTTTCATTAAAAAAGCAAACTCGCTTCTTCGTATTAAAAAAGCCACTAACAAAGTTTCTCAGGTGACGCAGAGGATTATTTTTTCATTTTTTGCTGGTTGGCTTAGTGATATCCAGATTGAGAGTGCGTAGAGCATCTCACCTCACCAGGGCTGGACTGGGATGAAAAACGGCCCTGGCATTTTCGGCTATGGTGGCCCAACCTGACCATGACGTGATGGCCCGCCATACACACACACACACTTTTCTGTTACCAAAAGTTGAAATTAAACTCAGTCGTAGCCTATATGTCCTCCACACAGAAAGGTCCAAGGCAGGAATCAAACCCACAACCCTCCTGCTGTGTGGTGGCAGTGCTAATCACGGCACCACCATGACAAAGAAGTAGTTATTATTATTATTATTAATATATTTTCATGAATGAAAAACAAATGTGAATTTGGAGCCATTTATAATTTTTCAATAAGACCATTGCTCTATTTGGATTGATTCATACATAACCTTTTGAAATAACTTTACATACATTACAGACGCAGCAGGGCATAGAATAGCTCACTAGCTTCAGAACCGCAGTACTTGCTGGTTGCAAGTTTACTAGCAGGTGATTCTGAATGTCAAGACAGGGTTTTAAATAAGAAAATTTTAAAGTCTTCCTTGCTGTATTTCAGGGACAAATTTTATTTGCCATCGTAAAACAACAAATCAGTACGCATCAAATAGAAGGTTATCAGCAGCTGGTCCATCAGTGGGGACCCTTTGTCAGCTCAAGCGCATTTAACCGAACACATACTTGCGATAGCCTATTAATTTAACGTCAGTCTTACTGCTTTCCGTGTCCCCCTCCAAATGAAAACTGCGTGCTACATGAGGATCATTGTGGCCAAATAGCTGCTCAATTTTTTTTTGCGTTTGAAAGCCTGAGGCTCCAATGTCTGTTTACTTTGTTCTCGAAGCTTTTCCGCCTCTCCCCTGCCTTCTAACATTTTTGTCTGAGCTCATAGTCGAAACGCGTTTTTAGACTGTTAACGCAACTGGGGACGAGCCAGCAAGCCTGCGTTCTTAAACTTTTAGGACAAAAGCAACAACATTAAATAAACTGTACATGGCTTAAGCCTATGCATCTCTTTTTTTTTTTTTAATCTGCCAGAATATAGTTTTTCGGTAATTCCTATATCATAAAACAACTAGGCTTATGCCGTCGGAGGCGACGGCTGGGGGTATATCCCCGAACGCTTCCAATCCTCCAATTCCCCAATCCTTGAATAGACCTTGAATAGACTTGCATTTGAACTCAATTTCAGGTCAATCGGACAAATGGTTCTGAAGATATGGCCAAAATGGTAATTTTCCATCACAAAGCGCCACCTGGTGGCAAAATATTGAACCATACAGGTATGATGTCATCATGTGACACGTTGTGGGGTCATGACCTTGCAGTTGCACATAGTTTCATGTCAATTGGAGAAATAGTTCCAAAGAAAAAGCAAAAATGGTGAATTTTATGTGACAAAGCTCCACCTTGTGTCAAAATTTTGAACCAAACAGGTATAATGTCATCGTGGGATGACAGGTTATGACCTTTCATTTGCATTTAATTTGAGGTCAGTCGAAGTTTGAACAAATATTTCCAGAGATATGATAAAAACAGTGATTTTTTCAGTTTTTGGCCCCTGGTGGCCAATCTAGAAATTGTAAATTGTCCAAAATCGAATAAATTTTTCCTCTTTAGGATACTTACTTATATGCAAAACTTGGAATTTCTAATTGAAATACTACTGCAGTTATCGCGTTAACACCTAAATCAGTTTTTGGCCCCTGGTGGTCAATCTAGACATCGTAAATTGTCCAAAATGGAATTAGTTTTTCCTCTTTATGATACTTACTTATGTGCAAAATTTGAAATTTGTAATTGAAATATTACTGAAGTTATCATGTTGACACGTAGTGCGGCGGAGGCGGCGGCGGCGGCCGGACCAAAAACATAATATCCCCCGGAACGCCATTCGGGGATATAATTACTTATGTGAGTCAAATGCATTTACTCTCTCACTTGTATGAAAGTGTATAAATGTAAAGTACATGAAACACAAAACTTTATATTCCATCTTAACATCATTTGATCATAAAACCTGATATTAACATCGAATCATAAAATCTAATTTTAACATAAAAAAACTAGATGATGCGCACTCTATAGAGATGCTAACCCACGCCTCTTGTTGACCTTGAACTTTGACCTTTGGACCTCAAAATGCGAATTTGGACAAGGTATCCCAGGATCATCAACCCCAGAAAGTTTGGTCATCCTAGCTTCAGTGGTGGCCGAAAAGTGTCATTGCCATTTTAAGAAACTTACCCCTTAAAGATTTTTTAAAGACAATTTATATGTTTCTCTCATTTATTTATTAAGCTTTGACAGAGGTCAGGAAATGATCACACAGGTGGCAAGGCACCTATTGTGAGGCGATCATCCCACAACATGTACAGACAATTGAACAATGAGAAGAAGAAGAAAAAAAAAAAACACACACACACACACACACACACACACACATATATATATATATATATACATATATATATAGTAATAATAAAATAAGACAGTTTACCAGCACGTGTAAGTAACATCAGAGGGACAGACGACAACGTGAACAATGACATTTGCCAACCATGTTCATGAATCATCAGAAGAAAAATAGTTTTTGAACTTTTCTTTATAAAAATGAAATGGCTTCAATTTAAAAGCAGCTGTAGTATAAGAAATTTGATAGAGGTGACGAGCGTTCCACAAATAAAATAATCTGTTAAAATACAAATGGCGAGAAGTTTCAGTCCTAAATTTTGGAATTTTCATTAAAAATGTATCCTCATTTTGAAATGAAACAAAATGGTTGTAGTTAATGTCATATTCCCCCTTCAAGCATTTGCACAAGAATACACTATCAAATATATGACGTCTGTAGCCCAGCGGTAAAAGATCAACCTTCATTAGTCGGGCTTTATAATTGCTTTCAACACAATCATTATAACCAAGAATGTACTTGGTGGCTCTCCGTAGCACATCTTCAATATAAAGGAGAGATTTTTTTGATGATACGGCCAAAGATTGTATAAGCGAAATATACAGTTTTTGTTTTGTTTGAACTGAACACGTATGACCGCAAGTTCTTTGAATTAATCCAAGCAAGCGATTTGCTTTACTGACCAAGACATTAGCATGTGCATCCCATGATAAATTTGATGACACCACAATCCCAAGATCACTCATCTTGCACAAACACGTTGCCTAAAAAACGCGGTTGCATCAGTGCTAGCTCGAGCTATTAGAATAAAACTAAGCCACAGACTGCTAACTAAAACTACTAAGGTCTTCAGACATATTATTAACCCTCTACCGCATTCAAAATTCGATCTGAAATAAACATCACACTAATATTCACGGACAGGAGCACTTTTCATAAACGCACATCTTTCTAAAAATAAACGATTGGGGAGATTTTCGATCGGACGCTTCGCGTGACGTTAACATTACTGTTACACACCAATGCATAGCAACAATTTTGCGACATTATCACAAATACCCGGACATATAAACGTTATGGTGATATGTGATTATATTCCAAACTTCATGCGCTATGCATGAGCGGGTAAAACAGCAAAATCTAAACGTGACAGTACATTAATTAATTCACACCTTTTTTTATGGAATATGTCAAGATAAAAAAAGTATTCTATTTTTTTCTCTCAATGTCCAGTTAGCAGTTCAATTGACACTTGGGCCTTATAAATGAATTTACATCAATCATTAAGCATCCTCAAGGGTAGGGTAGGGTAGAAAAATAGTCTGTTAGAGTTTGTTTGTTTGTTTTTTAGTTGAAGTGCTCACTCATCTGCATACCAAATTACCTAGGTGGGAAACGCTGCACCAGGCTGAATGTCTTTCTCCTAGTCATTTCTCACCTAATTCCGAGTGTCATATAGACATTCAGATTGTGGCCTGTCAGAACGTCTCTTTTTTTAACTTATTTTTGTTGTTGGTAGACGTCTAGAATTTGGCCAGGCCGACCTATTTTCTCAATGTCATTTATCAACTAATTCTGGGTGTCATATAGACATCCAGATTGTGGCCTGTTAGAAAGTCTATTTTCAACTAGTTCTGGTCGTCTCTAGACGTTCAAAATCAGGCCAGGCCAAACATCTTTGTCATGGTCATTTATCAACAAAGTCTGGCCATCACATGCGACATCCAGATTAAGGCCTGGACGGACAGATGTGATATCAACTTGTCTTGGATGTCCACAGACGTCGCTTGCTCAGTGGGAAGATAACCGGAATACTGAAGTCGAAGAATAAAAAGTGGTATATAAAGCATGTATCACCTGTTCAATGAAATGTGGATAATCTCAGGGAGAGCTGTTTGTACAACGTAATGTAAGGGGTGATATGCAACAGTCTACCTACCTATTGATATTCTCCATGTAAAATTCAATTTAGAACTAACTGAAGTCATTCTGGCTACCTATGGGCTGTATACAATTCTGGGTTTTTTTCCCTGAGGAGGGAGGGCTCAGAGACATTGGACAAGCCCTGTGTCAGCGTAGAAAATGAACTAATGGGCTGCTTTCCATGTTTTAAAGGCCAGCGCAGTCGTTCAAAATTGTCAATGTTATTACAATTTTACAAACTATGATTGCGTCGGCCCACCAGGCATTGCCTGGCATGGCATGTTACCAGTCCAGCTTTGCACCTCACTGTCTGCAAGATCACAACTGGATTTTTTAATTAAAGGACTGTTATACAGAGGGATCAATACATTACTGAGATGAGTGCGAATGTGTTGTGGGCTAACACAGAGCATTAGTGAATGCCTCTAGAGTCGCGGTGATTTCTTGACTAATGTACCACTTGCGCTGAAAAATGTAGACTTCAATTGAAAACACTTAACCCTTATTTAACCAGGGAAGTCCCGTTGAAATTGAAATCTTTTTTTTTTTTTTTTTAAGGGAGCTCTGGGGGTTGACGTGGGGAGGGGGAGGGCAAGAGTGAGTCAACGCAAAAATATTGTATTTAAGAAAAAATTGGAAACCCAGTTGACAGTTGGCCACTTAATGCCTTAAATCAATGTTCTGGACCGTGAGTCCCATCAATTCATACCTTAATTAAGCATATATTATCTTCATTGAATCCCTCTTTTTAGTGAACTGGAGCTTGCTAAAAAGGCATGCCCAATAGCAATTACTTTGAAAAGGCATGTTTGTGATCGAGGCAATGTTTTAATCTAATGGAATGGTCCTTATTTGCCAGGAAAGCAGATACCCAATAAACTGCATTCTGCTGGCTGAACGTGTATTGACTGCTGTCAGTAAAGTCAGTCACAGGTCTACCAGTGTTTTTTATCAGTCCATTTCTGACACATATCCAATTGACTGACAGATGCTCAAGAGCTTTTGCGATTCATAAGAAAACAGGATTTTCTTGTAAAGCATTGAGGAGCAAATGTATATATACTCAGACTGTGAAATATGCTCGTGAATATTTTAATGAGATGCTATTAATATTTATATCATTTGATTGTATGTGCGTAAATTATGTATCATACTATAATTTGAGGAACGTTTGTCAGTCTGTTTGTCTGTCTGTCTGTCTGTCCGTTTGTTCCCCTACTCCTCCGAGGTCCTCTGACGGATCTTCACCAAAGTTGTTGGGTCTATGTAGGTTGTCCCTGGAATTGTCCTTGAGGGGTTAGTTTTTTGAAAGGTCAAGGTCACTGGGGTCAAAGGTCAATTTTTCGCATCTCCCATCTCCCTGGACAGATTTTCATGAAAGTTGGTATGTGGACGTAGGTCGTCACAAGAAATGACCACGAGAGGTCCGTTCCGTCAAAGGTCAAGGTCATGAGGGTCAAAGGTCAAACTGTAGGTCGTCACGAGAAATCAAGGTCACTGGGGTCAAAAGTCAATGGACAGTTTCCAGATAAACAAGGCACATAAACGGACAATGTTGTCTACAGAGAAATCCTCAACTAACCAGTAAGCTCCAACCAAACCATTCTACTTTGGACACTCCACCACCCCCATGCCAGACAAAACTCCCCTTCCTCTTGGGGATAAGGGTGTGGCATAGCCCTTTACAAATGTAACTGCTGTATTTCCATCTCGATGCTCGCACAGTCGAAATTATTCTCGCCACGGGTAATTTACTAGTTAGTATTAAGTATAATTAACTAACCTGGAATCACACTAATTCTCCTCCTGCACTTCACCTTCTGTTTGATGAGATGCGAGAAATGAGGAAAAGAACAGATTGTGTATGAGGAAAAGAACAGGTTTTGAGCACAATGTTCTAGTTGTTCTGTGTTTTAACAGTAGCATTAAGGAAATTATAGCATTAAAATTCATAATAATGAAAAAAAAAATCGCTATTTAACTGCTACAATTTCTTTTTTCAATATACTGCAGTAATTTCGATGAAAAAGCAAACATGCAGGCAGTACATAATCCACTTTACATTTGTTTAATGTTTCATCTTGGTCGTTTCTGCCATGAGTTCTCGTTTACTGGATTCCCAAAGCCTGGACTGACATGGTCCAGTGTTGCCAGGTTGGGCAGTTTTTGTTTGGTTTGTGCAGGCAAAAATAGGCCTGGGCAATGTGGACACTATTTGGATTGATTTGGGATAAACTGGGAGTCTATATTTAAAATAAACAAGTCGACATGGTCAACAACATCCCCCGCCAATCCTGTGCTTCTTATTTTCAAACTCCATCAAGGCCTTTATAGTCTGAAGCTTCACACCAAATTTCTGTAATAGTTTCTCAGAAAAGTTGTCCCCCTTCTCTCGGACGGACGGACAGACGGACGAAAGGTCAAACCTATCCCCTCCCACTTCGTGTTGGCAGGGGATAATTATTTGCATTTGTTAAGGGTACAACTAGACTGAAAGAAGAACTATCCACTTCTGTGTATTCATTAAAACATTTACTGACCTTTAAAACATTGACTGACAAATTGTGGCTAGGCCTACAACGAAACGCATGCTATTTTTCCCTGATTGCATTATTTGTGTTAAATATTGTACGCTGTTGCTTGTTGCATTTTTAATGCCTCTTAGGGTAAAATTATCAGAAACACCAGTGTCAACAGTTTCAGGATCAAGGACAGGGAAACCAGATGATAATATAAGATGTAGGATGTGATACTTCTGGTGTCTTGGGCCTGATAGGGTGAGGTTAAAAGAATCCATAAGAGAAAAGAAATCATTCTCCATGTCTTTTGATGGGCAACAGATATGTGATATTCAAATCCCCCAATTTTAATGATTTATCAGGGAAAAAAACAAACTATAAGATTGAGAAAGAAGAAAAGAAAGCAGTTCAGAAAACTCAAATGAAATTTCGGTTAGATTTGGGTGGTCTGTACACCTAGGCACAGCAGATTGGTGTGGTGGCGTTAATATTTAAAAGTTGAGACACAAAACTAGTGTGAGCAGCTACAGGCATGATTCTGCATTTAAAACGGTCTTTAAAAATTGTGGCTAAGCCATCTCCTCAGCTCCATTGCTGGAACTGATCACGGCTGTTCTAGACGATGCTCGTGATTCCGCCAGCTGCACTACAGCATGTCCTGGGAGCGTCCCAGAAGCGGTTCAGGTGCACCATGGAGAATACGCGATGAGTCTACTTTTGACAAAGGCGGACCGCAGTCGAGTGAAGTTGAACAGAGCAGGGGTAGGTGTACGAACAGAATAGTTTGTAACTACTGTATGTAAGCAACCTATATAGTTCGACCATATACAGTCAGTGGTTCCAACTACGCTACCATCAAGGCTTATGAGAAACGCAGCCCAGATCATGCCGGGCAGGAAGTAGCTAAAAAGGAGGATACGCTCTTAATTAAAACTAAATAGCTACAAATCTTTGATCTAAAATTCGTTCATTACTTAATTTTCAACATATCTTTGATCCATGGCGTTCATGGCTGGAGTGAGGGCTACAGCACCTCAAAGTTGGAAATGAAAATTAATATAAATAAAACAGACAAAGGTAGAGAGCATTTCACTTCCTACCCTACTTTTCCATGGTAGAAGCAAGAATACCCAGGAAAAATGATGAAATAAGCTAAATCTGAGCAGGTCAATTGCATCAGCAGGTAAGACACTTTGCTTTCGTTATGCTCTTTGTGGGATATGATGTTGCGTGGAGAATGGAGCAAAATAGCGTCGCACACATTTCGTTACACGTCCGTTGGAATCTAAGGGTTGGCTGCAAGCAAGATGTACAGTGCCGTGAAAAAGTATTTGCCCCCTTCCTGATTTCTTACTTTTTTCATACTTTTCACACTTAAATGTTTCAGATCAAACAAATTTTAATATAAGAAGAAGATAACCCGAGTAAATATAAAATGCAAAATACAAAAGTTGTAAAATGATGATGTCATTTATTAAGGGGAAAAAGCTATCCAAACCAACCTGGCCCTATGTGAAAAAGCTATTGCCCCCCCCCCACACCCGCATTAAGTCATGAATTAACTGTGATTTATCACATTCTTTGAGTCTGGTTTCATTAGCCACACCCAGGCTGGATTACTGCCAGACCTGTTGAATCAAGAAATCACTTCAATAGAACCTGTCTGACAAAGTGAAGTAGGCTAGAAGATCTCAAAAAGCAACATGTCATGCCGCGAACTAAAGAAATTCAAGAACAGATGAGAAACAAAGAAATTGACATGTGTCAGTCTAGAAAGGGTTGCAAAGCCATTTGTAAGGCTTTGGGACTCCGGCAAATCATGGTGAGAGCCATTATCCACAAATGGAGAAAACTTGGAGCAGTGGGGAACCTTCCCAGGAGCGGCCGGCCTACCAAAATTACTCCAAGAGCGCATCAACTACTTATCCAGGAGGTCACAAAAGAACCCAGAACAACACCTGAAGAATTGCAGGCCTCACTTGCCTCAGTTAAAGTCAGTGTTTATGATTCAACAATAAGATAGAGACTGGGCAAAAATGGCATCCATAGGAGAGTTCCAAGGTGAAAACCAATGCTGACCAAAAAGAACATGAAGGCTTGTCTCAATTCAGGACTTTATTTGTAGTCAACAAACCAGTAGTTGCACCCGTGGTTTGGTGTACACAGTTCACAGAAAAAAGATAAGCGTCAAATTTCTCATGCAATGAGGGAAAAGTTGCAAAAATGAGTTAGGTAGTAGAGGCACAGAGCTATGCCATGCAAAGTAATGCATACCATGCAGTAACACTTTAATGCATCAAAAAATCTTGATGCATGGACTCAGAACCTAATTTGAACAAGCACAAAACATTTTTTATCATTGGACCACTATTTAATGCTAGAATAATACAAAATTTGTTTTGCCTTGTAAGTGTTGATGTGTTTACCTAACAGTTTTTGATCTTGTCAATAAAGTGGTAAGTCCTTAGGCCAGGATACGGCAACTTGTCGCCTCAGCCTAATTTAAGTGGCTGCTAGGGGTGGGTGATATGGCCTAAAAATAACACCACGATATTTCAGATTAATTTGTTTTAAAGATATTGAAGACCATATGGGAATGTTTAATTGGATATTGCATCATTTGCTTGTGTTGGGGCTGACATCACCAGCTGCAGCTGCGTAACTCCCCTCCTCACGCAAGTGCTGAATTTCCTCATACTGGCGTGTGTTTTTGTGTCAGGTTGTGAAACAAATTAGTTGCGTTTCCACCTGTCTTCTTGCATATTTTGCAGAAAATTGTGGTTCACTGGTGGTCTGGCCTCTTATTGCCAGTGCTACAGTGGCACAGTAATAAGCAAATACAGTAAATCAGAAATCCCTGGAAAATTACAAAATTTAGAATGCTGGCAGAAGCATTTTTGAAGATTTGGGGCATATTTTCAACCTGAATATTAATTAATCAGAGCTTGCACTATGAGAGTTTTGTACAGCTGTTCAATTAATTAATAACCAGTTCAATATTCATGTTTATTTTTTAAATAGATGTTTCATATTCAGTTCTAGTTCAGAAAGATTTTGTGTATGTAACATATTCAGCGTGATACTAGAATCGACCCAAGAATTTTTTTTATTCATACCTTTCAGCTCCTCTGACATACCTTCAGGAATCCAAATAATCCAAATCCGAATAATAGACCTGCTATACAGTATGCTAGAATAGCACTATAAATATATCACTACACTATTACCTTTTATAGGAGGCATGATGAGAGAACACAGAAAAACTATGGATTATGAGCATAACAATTTAACCATTGCCATTCTATCACAAAAATTCTTTTGTTGAAATTACCAAATGGTATAAAGTGTATCACAACTTTGCAAATAATAGCATTTTGCAAACAAAATTAAAACAATGATTCCATTACATTAATAATAAATATATACACAAGTTACCATTCACTGAAGAAAAAACTAGAAAAACAAAAATATAAACCTCCCACCAGCTGCCCATTACATTTACAGTACATTGTACATTTGCAGTTAAAACTAAAAGAGCCTCCATTAAATATTGCAATAAAAACTCACAAAGTCCATTTTGACAGCTTTTGCAGGATTTTCAAGATTTTCATCCTTGAAGAAAAAAACCCTAAATGTTTTTCCCAAAATGCAAACAACCTGTTTTTCAGCCTCCATTACCCCTGGGTAGAGCATTGGCTGCGAACAGTACCATCTCTCTACTTTCAAATAGAAGAGCAGAGTTTGACATTCCATAATGGCGCAAAACTGAAATGAGCAATAAAAGATCTAGATTATGCATGTTTTTAACATTATTTTAGATTGATAGATCACTTATTATCCAAAATTAAGGCATGTTATACATGTTTGTCTGTGATTACCACTTACCAGGGACTTCAATGGACTTGGTATCCAGGCTTTCCGCACTCTTAGCACAAGTACACCTGTGTATGGTCAGTGTGTCTTGCTGATGAGATAATTTGGCTTTTTTATGCATGATGCTGACTAAACATGAATACTGCTCAACAGTATACACTCTCAGAAATAGAGGTACAGCAGCAGTCCATTTCTGTTCCCTGACATTATGTAACCCCAAGGGATAATTATTGAATAAAGACTTCAAGGTACCTGCGTAAACCTTTTCAGGGTCTAAAAGGTACTTTTATGTTCCAAGACAAATATATACCCACTTCTGAGGGTACAACAGCAGTACCTTTGAGGATACCGCCCCAGTGACAAGCTTTTTACCCCTAAAGGTACAAATAGGAACTTTTTTCTGGGAGTGTAGTAAAGTAGGGCCTCCAGAATTGCCGTCAGGTTTATTTTCACGGTAGTTCTCCTTTCTACAGGAATGCGTGAAATTCACTGGATATATCTCTGGAGCTAACTGGCTGTATCCACTATCCATGAATAGGCTTATTCTCAACGGCTGTTTTACCATTTTCATGGAGTCCTGTTAGTGCAAAGATTAATATAACAACACTGACACTTTTTCGTCAGAAATTAATCACAACAATTCCCATTGATCAATGATAATGTAGCCTGTATAAAATTAAGTAAGTGGGATATTCGCTACTCTGCTGCTGACACAGTTGAGTATAGGTTGTGTTTTGGTATTAACACACCAGAACTGCACTGCATACAGCCAAACCACTACCAGACAACCAGGGCAGCTCCTGCAGTTAAGGACCAGTTCCTCATCAGAATCTGATAGAATCTGCTTTTTATCCACTGCCGGGCAAAAGCCCAAAAGGGGCTTTATGTAGTGGTGAAGTCCGTCTATCTGTCTGTCTCTCCGTATATCCGTATCGAAAGGTACTTGGCCAGTCCTCCTACAGTTTTCATTGGACATCCAGGAAACTTGGCACATAAGCTGTAGATAGACTGGTGATGCGCATATTGCAGTCGTGACTCAGGGGATGTTGTGGTCTCAGAGCACTCTTGTCAGCAATGGAGTCGCAGTGGGAAAAGGCTGCAGGCTTTGTGCTAGGCTATACTAATACTTCAACATGTCATCACACTGCTGTATCATTAATATCATGATATGGTTCACTTTTTGCACACAAATTCATACCAGTATTATTGTGAATGAAATGATATGGCACAGCCCCAGCGGCCGCCATACTGGATTTTATCAAAAAATTTAATTATTTTTCACAGGCCACAAACCTTTTTTCACCTTGCCTTGTTTTCAAACTTGTTTCCAAGTTTCCTCAGAATGATTTTAAGACAAAGCCTTACAGAAATTATTAGGAGGATTTTAGTTTTTTCAAACTGTTCAGCAAAACACATTGCTTAGCAATAAGTATGATTAAAGAAGTAGGATTAAAGAAAATCCTTCTGCTTTCATTGACATTTCAGTAACAATCCCAATACTGAAACAGTTGGGACAAAGTGTAAATTGTGATTAAAATCAAATTGCAATGGCTTTCAAATCCAACCAGCCAGTATTTTATTCACAATAGGACAGAGATAAAATAGCAAATATTAAAACAGAAAAATTGAAATCACTGGCACCAAGTCTGAGTCTCGTAAGCCTCGTGAATTCATCCAAGATGGCGGCAGTGATGTAGGAGTGCGCTTGTAAGCTCCAGTGTTTCTATTTACTCCACATGTTTTGGAAACTGCGACTTCTCGGGATACTTTGCACGTTCGTTGCTGGACATGCCTAGGCGCTCTCCAGTGTGCATGGGGAAATGAAATTGTCGCTCAAGAGGCTCGAGCCTCGAGGAAACTAGTCCTGCTCGGCGTGCCCTCCTCCCAAGACGCCAAAGATGGCTGCTATTGAGGTCAGTGAAATCGCTTTCACTGGAGCTTCAGACGCTCGCAAGTGTGAACAAAGCAGCAGCAGAAAACGGTGGTGACTGAATTTAATGCTGTTGGGGATAAACTTTCTAAACAAATTGGATTATTGGACGCTAAAGTTGAAAACTTATCTACCGAAGTGGCCGCGTTGCGTGGGCGGATGCGGGAGCTCGAGACCGCCGCATAGTCTCACGCGGAAGATTTGAAGCAGTTGGGTGATGCTTTGCAGGAGGAGCGACGCGAAAGAGTAAAAGCTGTGCTCATTTGGGAACATTATTCTATGAAACCTGATATTATCATTAGGGGCTTAGCCTACCACAAGGATGAGAACTGCAAGGGAGTACTTGCAAACTTTTTGACCAATGAACTGGATCTGTAATGGATGCCAATTGTGGCCGTGCATAGGCTCTCAAGGCCCACAACTTCGCGACTAGACCTTCCAATACTGGTGCGTTTTGTCAACTTTTATGACAGGGATCGCATGCTACTGGCGGGGAGAAAACTTTGCGGGAATAAGCGTGGTCTGGCGATGTATGAGCACCTCCCGCAAGCTGCGCGGTCAAAGCTGGTGCGACAGAGACGAGGAAATTGCCAAGGCTAAGAATAGTAACCTGAAAGTGAGTGTGTCCATCTAGATACCCCCTAAAAACACTTACGCAGTCTTACTTGTCAATGGCATAGAATGTACCGAAAATGGACTACGCCTAGTGTAAAATGAACTTTCTATTAAAGCAATTCTTACCTTTCTGGCATTTTTACACTTTTCTTTTGTAATCTTAAAATGTTCCTTATAAGCGTATGGCGCACTGTGTAAAAGAATGTAAAAGAATGTAAAATAAATCCACCAGGTGTTGAAACTGATCAATATTCAATTCTCATATATTTCTGATAAAAATCTGACCAATCATTCTCTTCGGTCCGAGTAAAATGATTTGCTGAGCTTCCTGTCTGTCATCCATCGCTGCATCCCTTCCAGTTTCCTACCGCTGTCACCGCCTGCGAGTTGCGCGCCTCTCTGGCAGAGCAGCAGAGCGGTAGAGACAAAACAGGTAGCTACTCAATGAAGTTAGCCTGCAAATAAAACAGCTGCAACTGCTCCTAATTTACTGACTAATGTTATCGGGTGAAGTAAGACGCTATGACAGCAGTTTTGCAAGGAAATATGTATATGAATTCTGCCGACGCATCGGACTGAACAAACAGGCGCTGAAATCTTATAATTAACCTCCGCCGAGGAGGTTTATGTTTTCGGTGCCGTTTGTTTGTTGGTTTGTTTGTTTGTGTACAAGATAACTCAAAAACTAACGGCCAGATTTTGATGAAATTTTCAGGGTAGCTGGGTATTAAGTCAAGGAAGAGGTGATTAAATTTTGGCATATCTAGGCCAAAGTACTGCTGAGTTATACTCCAAAGTTCAAGATTTCAAGTTCAAGTCTTTCTAATGGGCCAGAGTTCCAATCGCCGTGCTTTTGGCTTTGCTGCCCCCTGGCGGCAGAGGTTCTGCGCTCTCCGAGTGCTCTTCTAGTTACTACTATAATAACGTTAATTGTAGTTCGCCAGACGTTTCAAAGGCATTCTATTTTATACCACATATAGAACTGAATATTACGCAATTACTGTTGGTTTGTTTTCACTAACCGGTGCCTCTGAATCTGACTCCATTGCCCCTTTTCAAGATGCTTTCACGTCGGACCCAAAACGAATTTTTTGTAGGACAGATTACATTTAAAGTCAATGAAAAGACGCGAATACGCACGAGATTCACGTCATTGCATGGTCTTTGAAAGTAATCGTTCGTGCGAAAAATTCGCTTCGCGTCCGGTGTGAAGGCAGCTTCATTCGCGTTGCTCAGTTTCTCACCGCACGCGTCAGCGTAGGAGGGGAGGCTCAGAGGTCAGGCAGGGGGAAGAGGGTGGGACTTTGGAGGGAGGCGGAGCTGTTCATGTTCAAATTTTTATTAAGTGCTGTGCCGCATGCCAGAAAAGTAAGAATAGCTTAAAGGTATTACGTTGTTTGCTATGTTTTGTTTATGGTTTTTACTATATCAGGCTTGAATCAATTATCTGATAATGAATTGAGTTGGATCATTTTGTTTTAATTTTATTGCTTAGTTTATTGATTTTTATTTCTTATTGTTTAGTTTTGTTATGATGCGAATATATTTCTTAGTTGATGTGAAAGTAATAAAAAGTGATGAATTGCTCCTTTTTGTTTTTGTATGCTGAAGTCATGATTGTGGTAATGTTACTTTTGAGTTGACATTCTACTTTATTTTGATTTTATTATGAAATGTAACACTTCTTTTTTGGGGATAAAATTAAGAATTATAAAATGGAGTGAATAGGTGAAAGCCGTCCGATCTTTGAATTGTGCGTGGTAAGTTTGACCCTGTTTTTAGTTGTTGGTTTAAGTGTCCTTAATTATGTTTTATTAACCTTTGTTCATTTCTGTTTCTTTGCATTACAGATCATTCTGTCGCATTGCTTCTGAGTTTTATTCATTTTTGTTTAGGTTTGTTTCCTCATGATAGTGTCGATGTTATGATTTTCCCATCATGCACCTCTTGCCCTGATGACTTTTGCGGATTCCTCGCACTACAAGACAAATCTCTGACGCTATGGCCATGACACAGGTAGAAATTCAAATTTCCAGTTATAATTGTAATGGACTTGGCAATTTTCTTAAACATAGGGGGGTCTTTACATGGCTAAGAGATAAGCCATATGATATTATTTATCTCCCCATTCTATTTAATCTGAAGAAACTAGGTGGCAGAATGATTGGGGGGAGGGGGGGATCCATTATTTTCTCACATGGAACTTCTAGGCAAAGAGGTAGAGCCATTTTGTTTAAAAAAACATTAACCCTGAGATCCACTAAATTAAGACCGATTGTAATGGAAGATAGGTTTTTGTTGACCTAACTATTGATTTTTATAGATTTTGTGTTGTAAATATTTATGTGCCCAATGAAGATTCACCTGAATTTTTTACAAATCTATCTGTAGAATTAGAACATTTTGGGGAGTGTAATGAAAATGTAGTTATTACTGGTGATTTCAATACAGTACAGAATCCATTATTGGATAGACAATCTACAAACACACTTACCGTACTACAGCTTTAGAATCCATCTCTGAATTAAAAGGTAAGTGCGAGCTACATGACATATGGCTGTTTAGGAACCCAAACACTGTAAGGTATATATGGTGACAGAGATTACAAGCTAGTAGGATTGATTACTTTTTAGTCCGCTTTTCTTTGATTAATGGAGTAAACAAATATGTCGTTGCTGATCATTTTAGATCAGACCATAAATTAATTGCTTTATCATTTATTACGGCAGAATTTCCAAGGGGGAAGGGATACTGGAAGTTCTATCTTTCTCTATTAGAAGATAAATTGTCTCAACAAAAACTAAAAAAAATGAATGAATTTTTCCAAAATAACAGTGGGACAGCAAATCCCCATGTTGTCTAGGAAACTGCAAAATGCTTATTCCGGGGCCATTGTATCAAATTTTAAAGTTGGAAAATTAGGCAATATCTATCCAGCGGGAAAGAATTAATTGATATTATAAACACGTTACACAGACAAATTGACAATGCACCTTCTCCCCCTGAGTCTCTCCTCAATGACTTGGATGATAAACACAAACAACTGGAGCTACTTTATGGTCAACGTTTACAAGGAATTTTAGTTGGATGAAAAGCTTGGTCTAAAGAACTGGGGGAGAGATGCACTAAATACTTCCTAAAATTGGTTCACAGAAATTATACCCGGAAAAACATTCAGAAATTGAAGCACTGATTACTAAAACCCCACAAGTCAAGTCAAGTCAAGTGTGACTTATGGGGTTGTAGTAATAGGTGCTTCAATTGAAGATGCCTGATAAAACTTACGATCCTAAGGAAATTTTGGAAAGACAAGTTGAATTTTATTCTTTTCTCCTCTCTTTTGATAAACCCCCACAACCCCCGACCCCTCAAAATTCTAAGCATTTTTTCCCTGATAAATATGATAGGCATTTGTCCAATGAGCAGTTGCAGGCTTGTGAGGGTCTAATCACTGAGGAGGAATTATGTACTGCCATTAATTCCTTTTCAAATGGAAAAAAAATCTGGAATTGATGGAATTCCTGTGGAAGTCTATAGGCACTTCTTTTCTATTTTCAAAGCCCCAAGGCTCAAGTGTTTTAATTATTCCTTGTCACAAGGCCATCTATCTGGGACACAAAGGCAAGGAATAATTTCTTTATTGTTAAAACAAGGCAGCAATGGTGAATACAAAGGCCCTACCCTATTAGCCTACTGGAGGCCCCGAACCCTGGTATGTTGTGATACCAGAATCCGTTCCAAATGCCTCGCTCTAAGAGTTAAATCTGTTTTATCGCATATTATTCACAAAGACCAGGTAGGTTTTATAAAAGGGATATTTATTGGGGACTGCATTAGACATATATTAGATTTAATTGATTATTATGAAAAGGAAGATAAACCAGGCCTTATCTTTATTGCTGACTTTCAAAAAGCCTTTGATTTAATTAGATGGGACTTTAGAAAAATTCTAATGATTTTAGTACATTTTGGCCCACAGTTTATTGCTTGGGTGAACACCTTGTACCCCAATATTACAGGTTGTGTTCCGAACAATGGTTACTTGTCAAATCCTTTCAATTTGTACCGTGGGGTAAGACAAGGCTGTCCCCTGAGCCCTTTTTTCTTTATTATCGCAGTAGAAATGCTTGCCATTAAGATTCGCAGTAATCATAAGTTGACTGGTTTGTCTATCAGTGGAAGATCCAATAAAATTTCACAATATGCAGATGATACAAATTTTTCATTTGCCCCTAACTTAGTATCTTTCCATGCTCTATTTGATGATTTAGACAGTTTTTCTTTTTTCACAGGACTTTCTTTAAATTTTGATAAAAATTGGAACATTTTAGGCATACCTGCATGTCTTCTGGGATTGTTCTCATGTAGTTCCCTTTTGGGATAAAATCAAAATCTGGTTTCATCAAAAAACTGGCCAAAAACTACTACTGAATGCCTTTAAAGGAACAGTCCACCGTAATTTCATAATGAAATATGTTTTTCTATGAAATGAGACGAGATGATACGTACCTCTCCGAGCTTTGAGCGACCACCCAGTCAGCCAGACGGGCTGCCACTCCTGTTAGCATTTGTAGCTAGACACATTGTGGTCAACGGTATTTTTCGGGGCTGTAGTTAGATGCGACCAATGTCTTCCACGTTTTTCCTGTTTACAAAGGTTTATATGACCAGTGACATGAGTTCGGGTTCGGGTACGCAAATCCTAAAGTGGCTTTTTCTATGCTGTGTGAAGTGCGTACTATAATGACAGGCGTAGTAACACCTTCTGCGCGCTTCGACAGCACATTGATACCTTCACTTCTGATTTCTTTTCTCTCCCACGACCCCCCTACTTCCGTAAATACAACCAACGTGACTGCACTGCACTACTTGGTACACAGTCAGGAAGCCAGAGCCTGCAGAAAATTATATGTAAGGGATAATTAACGAGAAGGTGTGCATTCCATGGTTTTAATGTACGACGCGGAGTTCACGTCGGGTGGTTGCCTCCGCGAAGAGCATTAAAACCATGGAATGCTCACCTTCGAGTTGATTATCCCGCTTATACCATGGTCATTTGCCAGCAATATCAAATCACTGCATTAATCTGAAACGGAGACTATGCAGAACCCGACATTATGCGCGATTATGCGGACTGTAGCTTACTTGCTACCCACAATTACAATGAATTTATGACGGTTTCCGCAGTCAGCGAGCTGAAATCAGTCTGCTGGCATAGCACGTAGCTAGCGAACTGTCAGCAGTTGCTGATACATGAAGTGGATACATTAGCTTCATTTGTAACCGTACACAGAACTATCGTTTAATGGATAAAGCCTGATTACTTTGCTGCTACAATATTTACGGTCATTATCGCTTGAGTACCCATTGTTAACCGCCCCGCAGGACGCACTTATATGAGGCCGCTAAATTTAGTGGAAATAAATGAGCTGCTAGGTTTCTGTTGTACCCAGTCAAATATCAGCTCTAACATTGCTATGGTTACAAGTTGGGTAGTGGATGAATTTCGAATGGTGAAACGACCGTGGCCGAACTACCTGTGCGGTTCCACGGTTTTAATGCATACCTGCCAGCTGCCAGCCAATTAGAAAAAATTAGAAAAAAGCATTCACCCAGACCATGGTATAAAAGAAAATAATCAAGTGTGCTTCTATGGAGCATTTTCAAATGGAGGACATAGATGCCGACGACTGGCTTGTGGCGGAGCCGGAGCCATATCTATTTGAACCGGAATATACCGAGGAGGAGCTAGCCGAAATGGACCGTGGGAGGGAAGAAGAAACGGACGAAGATGAATCGTATGTGAAGAAGTGAAGTGAAGGTTCGCTAGCTACGTGCTTTGCCAGCAGACTGATTTCACCTCGCTGACTCGTACTCAAGCGATAATGATCGTAAATATTGTAGCAGCGAAGTAATCAGGCTTTATCCATTAAACAATTGTAACTGTGCGCGGTTACAAATGAAGCTAACGTGTCCACTTCATGTATCAGCAACTGCTGACAGTTCGCTAGCTACGTGCCATGTCAGCAGACTGATTTCAGCTCGCTGACTGCGGAAACCGTCATAAGTTCATTGTAATTGTGGGTAGCAAGTAAGCTACAGTCCGCATAATCATGCATAATGTCGGGTTATGCATAATCTCCGTTTCAGATTAATGCTGCGTTTTGATATTGCTGGCAAATGACCATGGTATAAGCGGGATAATCAACTCGAAGGTGAGCATTCCATGGTTTTAATGCTCTTCGCGGAGGCAACCACTCGACGCGAACTCCGCGTCGTGCATTTAAACCATGGAATGCACATCTTCTCGTTAATTATGCCTTACTTATAATTTTCTGCAAGCTCTGGCTTCCTGACTGTGTACCTTTACGGAAGTAGGGGAGGGGTCATGGGAGAGAAAAGAAATCAGAAGTGAAGGTATCAATGCGCTGTCGAAGCGCGC
Source organism: Gymnothorax reevesii (assembly GCA_029721435.1). Lineage (NCBI taxonomy): Eukaryota > Metazoa > Chordata > Actinopteri > Anguilliformes > Muraenidae > Gymnothorax > Gymnothorax reevesii. The sequence continues at coordinate 7,507,132 of CM056581.1, forward strand.
AGAAGGTGTTACTACGCCTGTCATTATAGTACGCACTTCACACAGCATAGAAAAAGCCACTTTTGGATTTGCGTACCCGAACCCGAACTCATGTCACTGCTCATATAAACCTTAGTAAACGGGAAAAACGTGGAAGACTTTGGTCGCATCTAACTACAGCCCCAAAAAATACCGTTGACCACAATGAGTCTAGCTACAAATGCTAACAGGAGTGGCAGCCCGTCTGGCTGACTGGGTGGTCGCTCAAAGCTCGGAGAGGTACGAATCATCTCGTCTCATTTCATAGAAAAACATATTTCATTATGAAATTACGGTGGACTGTTCCTTTAACAATATTTTTGGAAACTTGACCTCTGGAGCCCCCATCATAGGAAATCTTGTTATTTTACTTGCTAAAATCTGTATATATAGAAGTAGAAAGACTAATCATGTTAGTTTTCAATATTTCATTCAATATGTCAGTTTTTTTCTACCAAGTTGAATATTACGTTGCAACAAGGAGAGGAGAAGTGCAGAAGCTTCTGGGCAAATGGTGTGTTTGTAATGTGTCTTACCTTTTCTTTACAGAGGTAAAGTGTCAATTACGTTTTTCTGTTATGATATTAGTATTGTTATTATTATTATTTTTTGGATGGTTCAATGTTGTATTATTTGTTTATTTATAAATAAAATGTATTAAAAAATACATGAAAATACACTGAAAAATTTTCCAATCTTATCCACAATATGAGCTCATTTCAAATTTGATAGCTGCTACAGGTCCCTAAAAAGGTAGCTACTTAAAGTGTTCGAATGCTCTTAAAATGGCTGACCCATAATTATTTCTAGATCATTTTTAGGACTTAAGAACTTTCAAAGGCAAAAAAGACCATTCGAACCCAGACAATGTTTCCTGCCTCCTCAGTGTTCAGCTCAGTTGCCCCCACAGCTTTCTCCAATTTCATTAGCCTGCCAAGCAGGACTGGCTCATTATTGCTGTGTTAGGATTTGTGAAGACGATTAACTTTGCATGATAGGATCCCACAATTGTATAACTTGAGGATTTCATGAAAGGATGGATAACACTTTGATTGTTCTTAATTAACAAAAAAGGAGCAATTATAGCCTTCTCTGAATTAATTTCAACTGTGGTGCCAAAATTAAAACTAGCCGAACAGATGGGCAGATGAGATGAGATTTAAAAGTTGTCTTGATTTGAGCAACAGAGTTAAATGATGAAAATAATGGTGGGGGCAACTCCTACTTAATGACTCTGATCAATTATCAACTTATGAAGCACCCTTTCTCCGAATAATATCAGTTTTTCTTTTTTTCATACAAAGGATTATTGTTGCATTAGCATATTCAGATAACAGAGGGTAGAATTAACAGAAAAAAGGGATTTAATTTCATACTTGCATTATTTGGTTTATATTGATGACAGCTGTCCAAACAAGACAAATCTTCTTAACCAAGCTCACCTGGGGTTCTCTTTCATAATATTTCGCTCGATGTCTCACTATGGGATGCACGCCTCGCTGCAGCCTCAGAAGCATTAATCTCATTACGCCAATCCTGATTGGCTGGTGAACGTGTCCGTCCGCCCAGGTGGTACACCCACCTTAAATAGCTCATGCGGACGGCACTACGTCATTCAAACACCTCTTCTCACTCGGAGCATATCTCGCGTCCAGGGCTAGTTAGCTGAACTGTCCACAGACGGATTTTCTGTCGCCGGGCGCTACTAGCTTTGGATACCTTTTTGCTTCGTCGGTCACACCAGACCGGACTCAGTGCTCTCCCGCCCTACACGGCTTGGTCAGCACTGTCCTCGACGCCTCACCACGGCACGTCGAGTACCGAAGGCTAGCACACCAGTTACCTGTCGGTTTTCTTCACTCGACGCCTCACCACGGCACGTCGAGTACCGAAGGCTAGCACACCAGCTACCTCTCGGTTTTCTTCACTCGACGCCCCACCACGGCACGTCGAGCTCCGAGCGCTAGCACACCAGCTACCTCTCGGTTTTCTTCACTCGACGCCCCACCACGGCACGTCGAGCTCCGACCGCTAGCACACCAGCTACCTCTCGGTTTTTCTGCCTCTCCCGGCTTGCACACCAGCTAGCTAGGAATGGAGGCCCTAAACCCCCATACCAAGGGGCACGGAGACTCCGGGACCCGTCCCTGTCGCTGTGGGAACAAGATCTCGAGTAAAGATCCACACCAGGTCTGCTCGAGCTGCCTGGGGCTGGAACACGCCCGTATGGCTATCGAACTTCCCGGCTAGTGCCAACACTGCGCGGTGTTTACAGCGAAAAGTCTCCGCAGAAGGCTAGCCCGCCAGGCTAGCTTGTCTGGAATCGACCCCCTCCTCCCCTCCGACGGTGTTGCCGCCGAGGGCAAGCAGGATTTGGCGGTCGCTACGGCGGCGATTCCGGAGGCTAGCGCCAGCTGGGGCTCCCAGCTCGACCTAGCCGCGGATCCCCCGTGTGAGGAAGACGTCCTAGAACTGGACTATGGGGACGATGAAGATGGCGTCTCTGAACTCCTCATATCAGAGGATGAGGAAGATGACGACGTCTTCATTACTCCGGCTCGGGCCGCGCAGCCCGCGGCCTCCGTCACCTCTCGGGATGGAGATGAGAATAGCACACCAGCTTCTCCTCTCCCCAGCTCCGACATGCTCGACGTGTGCAAACGCGCTGCTGTCCGGCTGAACATCCCCTGGCCCGTTGTCGTAGCTGAGACCACCAGATCCCGCTACGAGGGGAAGAAATTGCCCTTGGCTAAGAGTGCGACAAAACAACTTCTCCCCGTCTTCCCGGAGCTGCTAGATGAGGTTGCGCGCTCTTGGAAAGACCGCCCTTATAGCAGCAGGAGCCCAGTTCCCGGTGCCTCGTCCCTCGATTGTGAGGCGATGGAGAGCCTGGGTCTGCTCCGTATGCCTCCGATGGAGCCACTCGTGGCAGCGCACCTAACCCGCCTGTCAGCGGTGTCCTCCCGGAGCCCCAGTCTGCCGTCCAATCGGACCGTTTTCAGTCAGCCTTGACTGAGAAGGCGTATAAGGCGGCTGCGCTTTCGGCCAGAGCGCTCAATGTCCTCTCCCTGCTCACGGCTTATCAGGCTGAGTTGTGCGAGGATTTTGTGCTAACTCAGGACCCAGCTACATGGGAGGAAATACCGGTCGTCACCGACCTGTGTCTCCGTGTCCAACGCTGCGCGGTCCAGGCCACGGGAAAAGCGCTGGGGACCATGGTCCTACAGGAACGAGCGCGGTGGCTCAACCTCGCCAACCTGTCGGACAGGGAGAAGGATGACATCCTGGACATGCCCATTGTCCCGGAGGGGATCTTCGGTTCCGCGTTGGCCTCTATGCAACGGCGGTGCGAAGCTAAAAAGAAGGAGGATGAAGCTCTCAAGCTCTGCCTCCCTCGAAAGCCCCCTGCTCCTCTTCCGCCTGCTCAGCGTAAGACCTTTGCACAGGCTGCTTCACAGGATTCGCAGTTTAAAATGCCGAAACTGCGGAGGCCTCAGCCCGCCCCGCCTGCTCCGCCAGGTCGGCCCGGCTGGCCCAAAAAGCCCTCGGCCCCGGCTGCAGCTGCGCCTGCGCGACTCGCGCATACCGCCAGCAGCCAGGCCAGGAAAAAGAAGAGAGCGGCCTGACCCCCCCTCTCTCCACTGGTGACGCAGCTGGAAGTTCCCCGTTCTCCGGCTCCACCTGTTTGGCTTTCGGGCGTGCACCCAGGGGCTCCCCACGCCCCTATCTCCCAGCTGCCTCGGACCGTGCCAGTGCAAGCCGGGAGAGATGGACATTTGACGTCGCGGGGTTAAGCGGTTGCCCCCCTCTCATGTCCACAAGCACGCACATACACAAAAGTTTTCACAAAGAGAATAAATTGTGTCCCGCTGTCGCAGCCAGGCCGAGTGCCGAGGGCGCAGCTGAAAATAAAGAAAGCCAAATCTGTCAAAATAAGCACGCCACCCGGGGGCCTTGTCATTCCGCCACAGGAGAGCGCCACCGCACTGCGGCTGGGCCCTCTTGTGGTGGGAGGACTGCAGGGCACGTCACCCGGGGGCTGTGTCATTCCGCCACAGGAGGGCGCCACCGCACTGCGGCTGGGCCCTCTTGTGGTGGGAGGACTGCAGGGCACGTCACCTGGGGGCTGTGTCATTCCGCCACAAGAGGGCGCCACCGCACTGCGGCTGGGCCCTCTTGTGGTGGAAGGGCTGCAGTGCACATCACCTCTCGCCCTCAGATGGCGGAGATGGGTCGCACTTGCAGCCCCACCCTGGGTGTTGAGGACGATTTCGAGGGGGTACAGGCTGCAATTCGCCGCTGTCCCCCCGCGATTCGCCGGCGTTATACACTCCCAGGCGCGGGGAGAGTCAGCTCGTGTTTTACAGGAGGAAATTTTCTCACTGTTAAACAAAGGAGCAATCGGTGTCGTCCCTCCCGCACAATGTCAGAGCGGTTTCTACTCCAGGTATTTCCTAGTCCCCAAACGGGGGGGGAACGGTATTCGCCCTATCCTGGATTTACGGGCTCTGAACAAATATCTCAGGAAGTACAAGTTCAGGATGCTCACACACGCATCCCTGTTGCGTCTTGTACGTCAGAACGATTGGTTCACTTCAATCGATCTGAAAGACGCGTACTTCCACATTCCTATCTATCCTCCCCACAGAAAGTTTCTGAGGTTCGCTTTCCAGGGGATCTGCTACGAGTATCGCGTGCTCCCTTTCGGTCTGTCATTAAGCCCGAGGGTGTTCGTGCGGTGCACGGAGGCAGCAATAGCCCCGCTGAGACGGCGGGGCATCCGTCTGGCCACTTACCTGGACGATTGGCTGCTTTTGGCGCAATCGGAGCAGGAAGCCAGGGCGCACACGCGTATTCTCACACAGCACCTAGTCGATCTGGGTTTTGTGATAAACGCGGAGAAAAGCATGCTGTCCCCAGCGCAAGATGCTATCTTTCTGGGGTTATCCCTGAATTCGGTGTCTTTCACAGCTCGCCTCTCGGCGGAACGGATGAGAGCTTTCAGGGCATGCCTCGCGCTTTTTTATCCGGGCAGGTTTGTTCCATTCAGATTGTGTCTTCGGTTACTCGGTCTGATGGCGTCTGCCATCCTCGTGATCCGTCTCGGTCGCCTCCACATGAGAGAATTCCAGCTTTGGGTGGCCTCATGCGGGCTAGATCCCGTGCGTCACGGCACGCGGAGAGTCTTGGTCACACTGGAATGCGCCAGGGCGCTGCGTCACTGGCGGACTCCGTCCTTTCTGACCCAGGGGGTGCCAATGGGCTCGGTCCTGTCCAGGAAGGTGGTCACTACAGACGCCAGCCTGACGGGCTGGGGCGGAATTCACGGGGGCCGGTCTGTGAGGGGCCGCTGGAGTGTGGGCCTCCAGCAGTCTCACATAAATTTTCTAGAACTTTCAGCGGTGTTCCTCTCCCTGAAACATTTCCTTCCATCTCTCATGGGTCATCATGTCCTGGTGAGAACGGACAATACGACGACGGTGGCGTACATCAACCGTCAGGGGGGGTTGCGCTCCCGTCAGTTGCACATGCTGGCACGCAAACTGATCCTGTGGAGCTGCGGCCGTCTCCTCTCCTTGAGAGCGACGCACGTCCCGGGGGTCTTGAACACAGGCGCGGACCTGTTGTCCAGGGGTGCGCCGGTGTATGGGGAGTGGACTCTGCACCCGGAGATTGTGGAACAGATATGGGCCCGGTTCGGTCGGGCCGCGGTAGATCTGTTCGCGGCGAGAGAAAACGCGCAGTGCGCGCTGTTTTACTCTCTGCGCGGCATGGATGCTCCCCTTGGCATAGACGCACTAGCGCACGTCTGGCCGCACGAGCTTCTTTACGCGTTCCCTCCCCTGGCCTTGATATCCCCCACTCTGTCCAGAGTGAGGGAACGTGGTCACGCACTGATATTGATTGCTCCGCATTGGCCGGCGATGCATTGGCTAGCGGAAATATATCGGTTACTGTGCGCTCAGCCTTGGCAGCTCCCGCTACGCAGGGACCTGCTATCGCAGGGGGGGGGGCGATCCTCCACCCGCACCCGGAACGCCTGGCGTTGTGGGCGTGGCCCCTGAGTGGCTCAGTCTCTCGGCTGTGGGATTGTCACAGCGTGTGATTTCCACTATACAAAACGCTAGGGCCCCATCCACTAGGTCTTTGTATGACTGTAAGTGGAGGGTGTTTGAGGGGTGGTGTCACAGGAACGGCCACGTTTCTTTTCAGTGTCCGGTGAGTGCTATACTGTCATTCTTGCAGGACCTGATTGACAAAGGTAAAGCCTTCTCCACGATTAAGGTGTACTTGGCGGCGATCGCCGCCTGTCACGTGGGGTTTGAAAAGCGAACGGCGAGTCAGCACCCGCTGGTTTGCCGTTTTATGAAGGGAGCGCGCAGGCTTCTCCCCGTGTCCAGACCACTGGTGCCACCGTGGGATCTGGCTGTGGTTCTCGAGGGGCTTAAGGGCCCTCCTTTTGAGCCACTGGAAGGGGCAGACTTGAAGCACGTGTCTTTCAAGGCTGTGTTGTTGCTGGCTCTGGCTTCAGCTAAGCGAGTCAGTGACATCCATGCGCTTTCGGTGCATCCGTCATGCGCTCAGCTCTTCCCGGGAGATGTAAGGTTGATTCTGAGGCCCAACCCGGCTTTTGTGCCTAAGGTGGTGGGCTCATGTTCTCCAATTGACCTTCTGGCCTTTGCTGCCTCAACAGAGGAGCAGCAGTCGCACGCGTTATGTCCAGTCCGTGCGGTGCGCATGTACATGGACAGGACTAGGGGATTCAGGAGGAGCGATCAGCTGTTCGTCTCCTGGGCTAATCCTCATAAAGGAAAACCTATCACTAAGCAGCGCCTATCCCATTGGGTGGTGGAGGCGATTGCTTTGGCCTATACGTGTCGGGGTTTGCAGCCGCCTGTGGGCATGCGGGCGCACTCGACTCGGGGCTTGGCCGCATCCTGGGCCTTATTCAGGGGAGTTTCTGTTCAGGACATCTGTGCAGCGGCGAGTTGGTCCTCGCCTCTCACTTTTGTCCGCTTTTATAAGCTGGACGTTTCCGCCCCGTGCGTGGCACGCGCGGTTCTGCTGTCCTGACTGGAACAGATTGCTTCTCTGTGGGTTGGTGGACGCTGGATAAGCTTGTCTGGCAATACGGGAGCTACGATATCCCATAGTGAGACATCGAGCGAAATATTATGAAAGAGAACTTTAGGTTATTTACATAACCCCGGTTCTCTGAGTAATATGAGTGAGATGTCTCACCAGACAACCCTTCTTGCTGGGGCGAGTGAGAAGAGGTGCTTATCTTGAATGACGTGGTGCCGTCCGCATGAGCTATTTAAGGTGGGTGTACCACCTGGGCGGACGGACACGTTCACCAGCCAATCAGGATTGGCGTAATGAGATTAATGCTTCTGAGGCTGCAGCGAGGCGTGCATCCCATAGTGAGACATCTCACTCATATTACTCAGAGAACCGGGGTTATGTAAATAACCTAAAGTTCTTAATTGATAGCCAGTGCATTTTTGCTTTCAGTGAGATGCTATATTAGCTGATGTAGCTTTGCTGAGATTGCATACTCAGAGTACATTTTCTGTTATAATAATGATGTGGTGGCTTTTGTTGGGATTTTTTTGCATGTTGATGGTGGTATGCAAGCATCAAAGTATTTAAAACAATGGGAATTGACTTCAGATGCCCTTAAGTTTGAATGTGCAAACTTGCAGGGACAAACTCGATTTTATCACCTCCCCACAATTCTTCAACTCTGGTTGCAAAATTGCATCAAATGATGTCCCTCGGGTAGCACAATGGTTCTGTTGCAACAGATTAAGGTGTAGCATCCAGGTTTTGTTAGTGGATAGAGCATCAAGCCAAGCGCACCGTGTTGCACCTCATGAAATTACCACTGCGTGGGCTGCACCGGATGAAATTACCACTGCTTGGGCTGCGTCAAGCTACGCCACGCTGCGCCACCCTGCGCTGCGCCAAGAAATTAGAGCCCTGAATGTTCATGACCATCGGTCCCTCAGGTGGCACTGCATTAAAAACCAAAATCATTCTGTAAAGGATATTACCATGTGGGCTCAGGAACACTTACGAAAACCACTGTCAGTTAACACAGTTTGTCGCTACATTTACCATTGCAAGTTAAAACTCTACCATGCAAAGCAAAAGCCATATATCAACAACACCCAGAATCACCGCCGACTTCTCTGGGCCCGAGCTCATCTGAGATAGACTGATGCAAAGTGGACGAGTGTGAGTGGTCTGACGACTCTTGCTCTTTGGAAATCATGGATGCCGTGTCCTCCAGACTAAAGAGTAAAAGGACTATCCAGATTATTATCAGTGCATATTTCAAAAGCCAGCATCTGTGATGATATGGGAATATGTTAGTTCCCATGGCATGGGTGACTTGCACATCTGTGAAGGCACCATTAATGCCGAAAGGTACATACAGGTTTTGGAGCAGCATATGCTGCCATCCAAGTGACATCTTTTTCATGGACATCCCTGCTTATTTGAGCAAGTCCATGCCAAGCCACATTATGCACTTGTTACAACAGCATGGCTTTGTAGTAAAAAAGTGCGGGTAATAGAATGGCTTGCCTGCAGTCCAGACCTGTCTCCCATTGAAAATGTGTGGCGCATTAAGAAGTGCAAAATACGACAAGGGAGACTCTGAACTGTTGAGCAACTGAAGTCGTACATCAAGCAAAAATGGGAAAGAGTTCCACCTACAAAGCATCTGCAATTAGCGCTCTCAGTTCTTGAACGCTTATTGAGTGTTGCAGGCATCATATTCAAAATGAATATTTTTTTTTCAAATCAATAAAGTTATTAGTTTGAACATTAAATATCTTGTTTTTGTAGAGTACTCAATTGAATATTGGTTTAAATGGATTTGCAAATCATTGTTTTCTGCTTTTATTCACATCTTATGCAATGTCCAAACTTCACTGGAATTGGGGTTTGAAGTAGATCCTCTTGTCACTTCTGGTGCTATTAATATCATCACAGATTTGTTGTGCTTTCAACTGCCACTTTTTTTGTCATACATAATCATCACTGTACACTACGCAACAGTTTACTTGTGCGCACAATTTGCTGCATCTCAATCAGAGATATTCAATATTGTGTAAGGGTGTTTCAAATCTTGAATTAAAAATATTGAGTTTAAGGTCTCATAATGCACAGCCTTGATTGCCTGATGTCCAAAAATGGTAACGCAGAATTTCCTGAGCACCTTTCATGAATTGTTGGCCTCTTTTGAGTAAATCATTTTTCTGAAATGAATTTATTTCATTACTCAGTCGACCAGTCAGATTGCATTAAGAAAAAACCTGTCTTTAACCGCCATAGCTTATTCTTATAAGTGGAACTCATGTAAATTAAGCAGAATAACTGAGAACAGGTCAGAAATTTTTATAAGTTTAAAGGGATGTTTTTTTACACACCCTATTTTCAGGTCTGGCTACTCCACTGGCCATATCTAAACCATTGTCCCCAAACAGCCATCCCCCCTGGAGGGATCCCCCAGGAAGACAGCAAGAATAACAGCGATATCCAGTGTAAAGGAGTCATAGTTTTATCCAGAATAACCTGTGTTTACCTATGTACTTGTACATTACCTTGCATGTTGAATCACAAATCATCTGAATGTTGATGGAATGGATTCCTTAATGATTCAAATACTTCAGAGCATTCTGTGCTGCAGCATTCACCATTATAATGGCTTTTAAAATTTCTTAATTTTCTCAATACGAGCCTTTAAAATTGTAATGCTTTTATTTTTAATCATCGCCATATGAGCGCAGTTTGCTTGTCCCTGTGTGTAACAAACAGAGTGCACACATTTGCGCACTCGCCTTTAAAGGCGTATAATATTAATTCAACTAGAAAAGGCAGTTTCTGAAGAAACTCGGAGTGGGATTGCTGTCTGCTGAAGCTGCTGATGCTGAACTGCAATTGCAGAATCAAGACAGAAATTGTTTGAATAAAAGTAAAATTTTTTAATGTGTGAATGCTTGTAATGTTACCATGAATTGCTGAAAATATGAAAGAGTAGAAACACTGTTGAAATAAGTGTGAACAGTTGCTAAGGTGTACCGGGTGGTTGCTAGGTGGTTGCTTTGGTGTTCAGGGTGGTTGCTAAAGCGTTACTATGCAGTTGCTAAGGTGTTTTGGGTGGTTGCTAGGGCATTGCTGGGTGGTTGCTAAGCGGTTGCTATGGTGTTGCTATGTGGTTGCTAAGGTGTTCTGGGTGGTTGCTTGGGCGTTACTAGGCAGTTGCGATGGTGATCTGGGTGGTGCTTAGGCGTTGCTAGGCGGTTGCTATGGTGTTCAGGGTGGTTGCTAATGCGTTGCTTGGTGGTTGCTAAAGTGTACCAGGTGCTTCCAAGGCAGTTGTTATGCCGTTCTGGTTGGTTGTTAAGGCATTGCTAGGCAGTTGCTATGGTGTTCAGAGTGGTTGCTAAGGCATTGCTAGGTGGTTGCTATGGTGTTCTGCGTGGTTGCTAGGGCATTACTAAGGTGTACCGGATGGTTGCTAGGTGGTTATTATGGTGTTCAGGGTGGTTGCTAAGGCATTGCTAGGTGGTTGCTATGTGTTCTGGGTGGTTGCTAGTCAGTTGCTATGGTGTCGAGTGTGGTTGCTAGGGCTTTGTTGGTGGGTGCTATGGTGTCCAGGTGGTTGCTAGGGCGTTGCTAGGCGGTTGTTATGATGTTCCGGGTTCTTACTAGGGTGTTGCTCGGCGGTTGCTAAGGTGTTCTGAGTGCTTGATAAGGCGTTGCTAGGCGGTTGGCAAGGCATTCCTGATGGTTGCTAAGGCTTTGCTAGGCAGTTCCTTTGATGGTTTGGGCAGTTGCTTGGCTCTGATCAGAGCAGGCTATAGAGTGGCTAGAGTTCCGCATTCATTTCTAATGGGAAAATTTTTTTGGAAATGCGGAATGTCTCATTATTATGAATTTTTGGAAAATTCTGAATACATCTGATAATATATGATTCAGGTTGAATGATTTCAAGTTTGAACGGTTTGAATATGTTGAAGTTTGTGGAAGTAGTTAAGGTCCGTAAAATGGCGGAAGAGGAGGATGATGAGGAGGAGGAATAATAAATAAACTGGAAGGGTAACATGCTGCATGCAGCAATCCCACTCAATAATGCCATCTAAAATAACTATTGACTTTAGACCACATTTTTGTTAGTCAATGGAACAATCACTTCGTAATGCCTCAAGGTAGCAACACGCCAACAACGTGCCAGACCACACATTATTTTAAAGCAGTTTCCACCAAACTTTAAATGAAATTCTCCTCGCTTTATGGAAGAAAAAAAATGGAAAAGCGTTTTGAACCATTTGAAGTATATTATTACTGGCAAAATGGCTGAAGCTGAGCAGATATGGGATTAGTTCACACTTGGATGAGAGACCACCAGGGAAAAATGAAATTGCTGCTGGAAGTGGGCATTGGTCGTCCCCCTGGTCAAATAAACCCAAACGCCCCGATGCAGTGATTGGCACACCATATTGTTGGAGATTCTGCCTTTCAGATGAGACATGAAAACTGAGGTCCCATCTCTCCATGGTCATTCAAGTTCCCATGACACTCATTGGCTAGAGAAGAGCATTTTCCAAATCTCTGGCTGAATTCCTAACATAGCTCTTTCAATCTGCCACCAAATCACCCCAATATGATTGGCTGTGAAAATTGCCCTCTCGACCTCAGCTATTGCATGGTCAGCATTCCTGCACGCAAAATGGCTACCATGGTGGATGGCAAAACATTGGTGGCGGTTGACGTTATTCTCTCAAATCATTGTAAAGAGCTTTGAGTCCCCGAGAAAAAACACATGACAAATGCAATGCTCATTAAATAAATAAATAAATTAATTAATTTATCAATGCCTGCGATATTTACTTAATAAAGGTTCCCTGCCATTAAATAGGCCGAAATTGACATTTAGAACTCTCAATAGTAATTTTTTTGCGATGAAAATGAAGGTGCAAACACTTTCCGTGAAATTTTTTTGTTTTCAAACTATTTTAGATTAATTAAACTGATCGGGAATGCCCCCTTCGAAATGTCCGGAACTACCATATATGGCAACTGATGTCACTCAGGGCAGCCACCTGGTCAGATCTCACTCGCTCGACAACGAAATGTACTTACACTGCACTTTATTTACCATAGCCAGCTTAGAGACCCTTACAAAAAACCACTGTTGGAATAGCAAAAATTTTACCACAAAAAACTATAGTAGGCCCACTGTAGTAATTGTATGTTTTTTTTGGAACGCAGTATAGAGATGCATAAATTTACAGTGTGGCGTGCTCGGTCCTTAAAGTTTAGTTAATTAATGTTTTTGGGTGCTCTTTGGTCAAAAGTCAAAATTCTTTGGTGTAAAAGGAGATAAAAGAGAAAAAATCTCTCACTGACCAAGTACACCGAAATTAAAAATGTCTTTATTTAATAGACATGTCCACAGAGGACTTGTGATAAAAAAAGAGCCCATGCGTAGCGGCAAGGCCTTCTTCAGGTCATAAAACAAACGTGTAAAAACAGAGTGATCTTATGGAGGCAAAGTGCACAGGTGTTGATTGCTTAATCAAACCAGTTTCTTTGACCGGCCCCTTACACAGATCCCAGCACTAGAAAGCAATCTCATACCAATCAATTAAACATAGCGGCTCAAAAAACAGTACAATTTTAAAACACATTTACAGAAAAGGCCAATAATCTATTTCCTCATTCAAGCCTGGATGTTCCATTGCTTTAAAATTCCATATCCCGAAAGTCTCACGCTGCAGCAACATTTTCAATCTATCCCCCCACGTATAGATTTCTTTATAAATAAATGTCAATACCCTGGACCCTTAAGGATGAGGGGTCACTCTGATGCATTTCTTTATAGTGTTTGGCCCTGGGGTCGTCTTCATCGTTAACTCAAATTGCATATTTGTGTTCAGAAAATTATTTATTTATTTTTTTAAATTTCCTATTCGTTCTCCCTACACCGAAGCACTCACATGGGCACTGTAGGCGATATACAACAAACTCACAATTACAACTGATAAAGCCATTGGTTTTCTACTCTTTTTGTGTTTTCAGATCACAAAAAGTTTTGTTCTGTATCACACCTTCACAATGTTTACATGACCGACACTTGTAATTCCTCCGGAGTTCTTTGTGCAACCAAGTTTGTTCATTAGGGCCGGGCAGGTAACTCCTAACAAGCTTGTCTTTTATCAATGGCGCCTTTCTGAAAACAGTTATAGGTGGATCAGGGAAAATTTCCCTAAGAGATGGATCTATTGATTATTTTCTAATTCAACCTAATTATTTGTGTCTTCCTAGAAGCACAGTGACTGTATTGAGTAACAAAACATAGTCAAGGATTGATTTCAGCCACATCTTTTTCCTTTTTCTTTAGGAGATCAGGTCGAGTTTGAGAGTGTGCTTTTCCTATTACTTGGTCAATTAGTTGTGGGGAGTAGCCCCTTTCACAAAATCTCATGTTCATATCTTTGTCCTGTTTATCAAAATCAGACTCCTTACTGCAAATGCGTCTCAAACACTGAAATTGTCCAAAGGGGATGTTATTTTTAAGGCCTTTACCATGAAAACTGTCAGATCTCAACAAAGTGTTTTCTTTCTATATCTCATCAACAGAAATACACAAATCTAAAAAGTTTATTGATGTTTTAGAATAATCAATTGACAACTTGATATTACAATTATTTGAATTAATATAATCATAAAATTGTAGAAGTTCCCTCTCACTTCCCGACCAAATCAAAAGAATTTCATCAATGAAACGACCCCAAAACATGATCTTATCATGGAATAAATTACTGGACTGGTTGTATATATATTGTTCTTCCCAGCACCCCAAAAAAGGTTTGTATAACTTGGCGCAAAACATGCACCCATAGCTGTACCTTTTAAGCTGTCTATAAAAGCAATCCTGAAAAAGAAACACATAGTGATACAAAGTCCATTCTGTCAGAGAGAATAAAATTGATTGGGTGGAAAGGTTTCAGACCTAAATGTCAAGTAATATTGTAAAGCTAGCCAGCCTTCTTGATGATCAATGTTAGTGTATAAGGAGGCCACATCCAAAGTCACCATATAGCAATCTGTAACATTATTCATGTTCATAAGTTTACAAAACACATCAGTGTCTTCAATGAAAGACCGGAGATCCCGCACTAAAGGTTTTATAAAAAAGTCCACAAACTGAGAACAAGGTTCTGTCAAAGACCCATTGCCTGAGATGATAGGCCTACCCTCAGGGTGTTCCAGATTCTTATGGATCTAAGGCAGCATGTAAAAACATGGAATTTGCGGATTTTCATTCATCAAAAAAGCAAACTCATTATCTGGGATCCAGTCTTGGTTTTATACCATGAGTGAAAATGTCATTTAATTGAGTTTTCATTGCTTCAATTTGATTTTTTCTCAATGTTTCATAATAAACATCATTTCCCAATTGCCTTTGAGCCTCAGCAACATAGTAACTCTTATTCATAACCACCACTGCACCTCCTTAATCTGCAGGCTTTATAATGATTTGCTAATTTTTTTGTCAAGGAGTCAAGTGTATCTCATTTCTTGTAAGGTTCTCTCTCATTCTGCTATGTCTTTTGCAAAACAGTTCATTCATATCATGTGAGACTTTTTTGGTAAAAGCAATCAAAGTGGGGTTAGAACACATTGGCATAAAGCTTGACTTTGGTTTAAAAAGTCTCTTTGCATCATGAGCGGAATTAGAGTTCACATTTGATGTACTACTAAAATGTTTATTAGTTTGATGGTACCAAACTTTCAAATGAAGATTCCCATAAAATTTAGAGAGATCTACTTTAGTTTTAAATTCATTGACATTACGCATAGGGGCAAAGGACAGTCCTTTCGACAGCACATTCACAGAGTCTTGTGTTAACTTGTATTCAGAGATATTTATTACCGTGGATTCTTGTTGTGACTCCGGAGGCTGCCCCACAATATTTGTGGAGCTGGACCGACATCTCCCCCTCCGGATTTTTTTCTTTTTAGTTGTTTCTGCTGGTGATTTTGGGTGGTTCTCCATGATTGGTCCTCTAAAAAATCTGCAGACCTTATTACTTGTGTGGCATCAGATTCCTCCTCACTTGTGCTTAAATTGAAAGGCACCATTCGCCTGTGTGATTGTTGCTTTGTGGTAGACATTGCCTTCTTTAAAGTCCCTCTCATCCCGCTTAAATTTTTTCAAATTGTACTGTTTTAATTCCATGGTGAGTTTCTCCAAACTCTCTTTCAATTCATTTTCAAATGAAAGCTGTTGTGAGCCATTGTTGGCCTGTGACATTTGTATTCTCAAATCATTCATTCTTACGTGTACCTTTTCTCTCTCTTTTTTAGCCTGCTCAATTTTAAGCAGGATGAGGTCAAAAGAACACTTACTTGACATAGCCTTCCATCTCTCACAAAAAACAGCATCCTCTATACCAAAAGAGGGAAACTTTTTAATGCGCAGGCCTCTTGGGATGCTGTTTTCCCTCCAATAATCCGATAAAGTAATGGTATGCCAATGCAGTTGAATGAATTTTTCAGAAAGTCTTTTCAAATCAAAATACAAATGATCTAAATCCATGCTGGAAGTTCCAGGTGGGGGAGTTCCAGTCAAGAGGGAGTCTGGTGCTCTTGCCTTCCTCAGTAGAGTAGGAAAGAGAGTGTGCCTTGGTATTGTCCGTTTTCTGTGACACTGTTGCCGATCACAAAAAAAGCAGGAACACTCACTTGTATGGAGTGGAGCAACAAGCCAAAAACGGTCAACCTTGTAATGCCCGGAAGTACTGCATAAATTTAAAGATTGTGGCGTGTTCGGTCCTCAAAGTTTAGTTAAAGGGGACCTAACATACTGATCCTTCTTTTAATACATATTAGTAATGTGATAATGTTGGTTGTCCATGCTCAACCTCTTAAAAGTTTCTAAACATAAGATACAGGGGTTTTGCCATAATCCATGCTAACCATTTAGATAATCCATGGAAATGCTAACCATTCAGTTTTATTCCGTGAGACAGTAATTACTGTAACTATAGATTATCGTACAGTACGCAACATCATTAGCTCTCTCACCCCAGTAAAATCCAAAACTATTGTCTGCAAATGAAACTGCATTTCAGAAAGCACATTCTCTTCTCCAGTTTTTAACATTACACAATAAATACCAACACCCGCTGCAGGAATGGTAGGCTAATTTAAACAATTTAAACGATAATGAAAAACATACATTGCTTCCAACCCCTGAGTAAAGAAAAGCGTGAGAAGTCTGGAGTCATAATCACCGTAACGCATGTGAAACTGATAAACCTCCACGCACATGGACTTCAGTTCTGCGCGAGAATCTCTTACGTATGTCTTGATTGAAGCAGGGGAACGTAATTATGCCACTCGAAACTCACGCCGAATGCTGGCTGTTCACGTCTGGGCTCTAACATTAGTAAAAAAGAGTCACAGGTGTCTGACATACTGTTGATAATAAAGCTATGACAATATTTCGAAGACTTTCGAAATGTGGTAGCCAATGCAGAGCTAAACTAAACAAGGCAATCAGAGATAGCAGACCTAGCCTCAGCCACGGGCTGACAGACAGACTGACAGAAACACACACACACACACACACACAGACATGATCTAGGGGAGGGGCCAGGTAATTACTTACGTGTCCCCCATCTGGAACTGTAGCAGCGGCTGATCTCTCTCTTTTATTTTTTATGAAAACCTGTACGTACATTGTAGTGCATCGCACGAGCCGTGGCCCATGCATTGTGTTACTCGTCTTGTTATTAATATAACTTCAGACAGAAGAAATGGAGACTAACTCCATTTCTAGATGCATTACTGCATCCTGCGACGATGCATTGAGTCGGCATTTCCATTCAGACTTCCACAAAACTTCGAAAATGTGTGTAAAAAGGACCGTGCAGAGATTGCTATGGCAGAGGTGCTTTTCTTTGATGACACCATAGGATCATGTGACTTACGTCTCGGAAACTCCTACTTTTTCAGGGGGCGGAGCATAAGAGTGCAAAAAAATCACTTTTATTCCTTGAAATTGATGGATCTTTCAGCCATTTCAGAACTTTTGAGTGCATAGAGAGATATAAATAGTCATATACAACAAAATAAACCACCAATTTCAGGCAGTGTGCTTCATGTCAGGGAACCTTTAAATTCTTTAGAGCGGAACAAATCTCGTGATTTTGTGTAAAAACTACCAAACATGCCTCGAAGTAAAAATGATGCATCCTTTGATGCTCTTTGTTATTAGTTTTTAGGTCATTGTGTGGCAAGTGACAAAGTATGCCATGGAGTTTTTTCATTGTTATCGCAGAATGAGTTTACTCCGAGATATATGCAGTATTTTGGGGGTTTAACCACACTTTGGAGGTGAGATCAGCTGAATATTGAAAATGTGCGTAACTGCACCGTGAGATTTGAAAATGAAACTTCAGTATTTGTTTATTTTTTTCACTCAGTTGAAATGACATGGATTTGTATATGTGAGAATGAGGAGTGGATGAATCTGATCGGTTTCTGAGGCTATAATACAGACCTTTGGAACAATCTGACCTTAAGTACCTAATGTACTTACTTCTCTTGAAATAAAATTGAATTAATACAAAGCATTGCCCAGGGTTTCAGGAATGGAGCAATCAAAGGGATATGGTATCCACTATATATTCTGCACTGACTGGAATGAGGTCCATGAAGTAGATAACTCGCAACTAATGATAGATACAGTGGGTACTAAATTGGCACTAAAAGAAGCTATTATTTTATGTATGGCCTTCATATTTTTGAATTTATATATAATGTTTACACCAGTTGCCCCTCCGGAAAGACACAGAGCTTGTTTCACAGCAGCTTGTGTCCTCACAAATGCAGTCATGCATGAAAAAAACTCTGGATGGCCCCAATTCACAAAATTGTTCACATAAATATTTCAAAAATAAACAAATGAAAACAATACATTTCACAACTGTTGCCCATATGAAAATACAAAATGAATACTATTTATTAACCCAAAAATGAAATTCATCCCAGTGTCTGGAGCTAATCCCAGTGTCCAATGGACCAGAGAAGGGAACAGACCATCTTTGAGAACAGCATTCAAGAATAACTTAATTTACCTAATTTATCCACAAAGGTTATTTACAGTTCCAGTGAAATTTGTTTCTTTAAATTCTGTGTAATATAAGATTGGAAATATAATGACTGAGTCTGTAGAAATGTGTTCTCATGTGTTGTTCATGCTATAATTTTTATTATGTATGTATCACAGCATGGCCTAGCTGTAATATTTTAGACAGCCTTGTACAAAGAGGCAAGAAAAATGGGGAATGATAGACAAACAGGGGTCATGAAGAGTGGCCAGATTCATCAAAATGGACATTGTGGCTTGCAATAGTCATATGGATAGTGCTCTGCCACTAAGACACCCCAAACTTTATTTTTAAATGAAAATGCTAAATTGAAGGGGCAGTCACAGCTAAGAATGCATAGTAGAGGCACGGTTATCAGAGAGATTTTTCAGCTCTCTGCAATCTTGGTTTTATTTCATGACCGTGACCTCTGCTGGGCGCAGATCCGCTACGCAGTAAAGCTACTTAAACGTACTGTGGAAAGGATCTTACAGCAAACCAACTGATCAGCAATGCTGCATATGCAATGCTGTGTCAGTCTCTGCAAGGTCAAACTGAGGGTCTTGCGTACATTTATGGACAGAACTGGGTATGCAAGAAGTTTTTTAGCAACTTGGAAAAAGTCAGCTGCGCAACTCGACGTATCTTTATACAAGAATAAGCAACATGCGGTAATCTGCGGCCAGTATGTCAGAATATCAATAATAAAAAAAAACAAATTATAACCTCAAGCCAAGTAGTTCAACTTTTTAGACAGGTTTTCTAGCATGTTGGAAAAAAAAGTCCCCCATTGTTCTTGCGCATCCTCAGATCTATTTTCACGTAAGTCTGCGGATCTTTACTGTCACTTGCAGAGCCACCACGCGGTCCGGCCACGCGTTCATGTTCGTTCATGTGAGTCGCCGCCTCCTCCTTCCCGAGAATGCATTCATAGAGCCAGAGAGCAGAATCGCCTCCTCCTCCTTCCTGAGAATGCATTCATACAGCCAGTGAGCAGGGGCAGCGCGTATTTTTTATAAAGCGAAATGGCGGAGAGCGGAATGAAACATTCACAAATGAGCAAGATCTGAAATGACTTCAGACGAAACAATGATCATTGGCCAAGAAGTTGTCAGATAAAGAAAGGGACAGAACTCGTATTTATACTGGCCTTGAATTTCCAACATGGAGAGCACTGTGAGAGCTAAAGGGGCTAGCTTGTCCCTTTGACTTGGAGCTAGCTCTTCTTCTCCTGGACAGGAAAGTAACAACATAAAGTCTGCTTTAATAAGTGTTACAGTAACGGTAGGCACAGGTCGCTATGTCAATTCAATTTAATTTGAGGTTACAATCGTAGCTCATGTCCAAAGCTTGAGTTGTTAGCGGCTCAATCCCAGCAATGGGCCGGGCGTTACAGTTGTGAGTCGCCCAGCAGCCAGCTGACATTTGCAATTAGCGCAAATCTAGAGTTCTGTGAGCATTTCAGGTTCGATAAACTAAGTAATAACGCTGCGGAAAAGCGGAGGTAGAGTATGACACACTTTGTTTTGCTCTGCAGGCACTGCACAACAGCAAACCTAGCAGTGAAGCAATTTTGCTTATTGCCCCTTTAAAGGAGACCTATGATGCCACATTTCCAAATTTATATTTTGATCTTGGACTCCCTTAGAGTACTTCTGATTGTTCAAAGTCCAAAAAATGGTCCTTATTTAGCTCATACAGCCATCCTCAAAAAACACCATTTGTTGTCCATTGTAGTCTTTGCCTGAAACGCCTCGTTGGGGCGCCCACTCCCGTATGCCCATTTTCTTCTTACTGGCCAGCTCTGTGGAGGGCGGAACTGGGTGGGACGACGCAGTAGAATGCAGTTTTTCGGGTCCTCCTCCTCAGAATGAAACTGCTATCTGCCATCGGAGAAGGAATCGACGGGCAAATTCTGCAATCAAACGCAGTACATGTGTATAGATCTAATAAAATGAACCTGTTCAAGTTAACGCAAAGGCGAAAGTGGAGGACACAGTGCGAAAGTCTGGTAGCTAAAGCTCAAATTTGCTGTCTACCTACAGCTACTATGGTGAGTACACCGGTGTTTCTACTCTATAGCTAGGATTGAGGGAAAGCTAGAATCCACCCGTACAGACACATTTGTAGAACGGGTCGACATTCCCAAGTGTAGACTGGAGACCGTAGAAATTCGGTGGGTCTGAGGGAAACATGGACAGCGAGGAACAGCAAAAAGTGGATCGACCACTTGTGGACTGCTTCGATACGTATTAGGACCTGCTAGTTCGTGTGCATAACAGTGATGTGTCGTAAGCGTGGAGTAACGAATAGCTTCTGCGCTAGTTTATGATGAAGGGGCGAAAGCTCCAAGCTAAACGGCCTTTTCGGAAATTGCCCATGGTAGTGGTTTACTTATTTTTTGCGCAACAGATTACATTCAAATTCAATGCGCTGTAATGCTTTGCACCGACTTTGAATGTAATCTATCGCGCGAAAAATTTGTTTCGCGTCCGATCTGAAAGCTGCTTAACGCGCCCATACCACCTGTATTCTCGTCTTTGCAATGACTTCGCGAAAAATTTGTTTCGCGTTCGGTGTGAAAGCGGCTTAATGTGCCAATAACGCGTGTATTCGCGTCTTTGCATTGACTTTGAATGTAATCTATCCCGCGAAAAATTTGTTTCTCATCCAATGTGAAAGCAGCTTTATGGATAGTACACGACAGCTAGAGAGAGCTTGGTTATGTTATGAACGTAACACAGGTTTTACGGACTGCAAGTTCCGTGAGCGTGGGCAAGTTTTTTCAAGTTGAGTATGCTTACTGGGCACTGTGACAGTGCCCCTTTAACAATATGAACAATACAATTAGAGAGAACTTTATGCAAGTACACAGACTGGTAGTCAGTCTTCGACTACCTGGAATACAAAAAGTAACTGCCTGCTCCCTGAATAAAGAAGATGTCCGTACTGTGCTGTGGTAGACAATTACTTTATTTAATGCACCGTAGATAGTGATAGATGAAGTAATTATCCAACTTCTCCAAGACAGTTTGCTGGTCCATTGGTCTGCCAGAGGTTACCAATGTTGTGTTTTAATTATACATCGTATGTGATCATTAAATAATTTATGGACCTTAAACTCAATATGCATAGCACAAACTGCCCCTTCATAAGGTTCTCATGAGCTTTGAGCAGAAACATCTATGAAAGTACTGTACTGCTGAAATTGAGTCCTTATGAGGTGCATTCGGATTGGTATTGGAGCTCAGACAGTAAATATGAATGGCATGCTTTGAGGTAATAAGCAAGATGTGTTCCTTCAGTAGGAAATGGCAATAAAAAAAATGCAATCAATATAAATTTCAGGGAAAAAAATGCCTAATCAGTTTGTATGGGTAAGTGCTGGTTCACTCGACGTGGTCTTTTAGTTTGGCAGTTGTTGTATCATTTAGCTGAGGCAGCATAAGTTCAGTGTTCATACAGAGGTCTAATAATTAAGATAATGAAATCTCAAGGAACTGCTGCCAAGATGACATTATTGCTGATCTTGCCATACCAGACATATAACAGAGCACCCGATGTATCAACCTGCAAGAGCTGTGACATCAGACACACCTCAGTTAAACACTGTCTGGGTATTCAGATAACAATCATGTACAGCAAATCCAGTACCTCACTGTTTTATAGCATGTTTGCAATCAAGAGGAACTCAGCCTCAGTTATTTCAGTGACTGTGGGCTCGTGCGCACACATTATCACTGTTATTTTGAACATTACAACATCCCAAATTTGAAATGGATCATGTTAACAGCATATTCTGTTTGGATATTGTGAATTAAGCCTTATTTCAAAGGCAGCACTTTCACATTTTGACAAATTGTGGTTTTCAGCGTATTAAATGATATGAGGGAATGAAAAGAGCAAACAAGTCCACCACTTGTGGAAAACTGAAAAAAATCCTATTTACTCAGAGTAAGTGTGGCTGCATGTAAACAGGATTATGAATGGAATACTCATTTTCACTGTAAACAGCTTAGTAGGAATACTGTCTTTTTTGATTTAAAGGTGCAGTAAGGTAGCTGTCATAAAAATAACTTTTTTCCAATTTGCTGCAACAGTCACTAAATCATCGAGTTTCTAATGCAGTGCGAATCACCTCTCGTGCACAGGCTGTTCAGCCCCTGTCCTCAGTCCATGCGCTTTTCCCAGGTCCAACCCAATGTTGTCTGTGCTATTATAGTCTGTTTATAGAGGTTTGCAATAAGATGTCCAAAAAACCTGATTTCCTGAAAGGAAGAATTTTCCCATGCCCCCATTCCCAGCTACAACATACCCAGCAATGTGTTTTATTGTTTAGTAAATGCTATTATTTAGCTACCACCGTTTTCAAACTCCCAAGCACTAATAAGTGCATGCTATCCAGTTGTTTTGCTAAATAAAATTTGCTGTAGATTACTTTTATAGCAAGAATATATATTCCTGCTGGTCTGATGGTGTATCTGTCAATGCGAAGGCTGCTGTTGCCAAACAACAATTTCGGTACATCACAACAGTAGCTAATGTCTAGACGCTATGTTGTACGTATACCTGGCCTCTTCAGTTGCCGTGGTTACTAGCCTTTGCATTTATGTTTGCCTCCTCTGCAGAGAGAGACTTCAGAGGAGAACCTGAAGAGCAGAGGAGGGAGAGGAGGAGGGACCTGGAAGTTGTACTCTTTACCCTGTAAAGTACTTAAATAAATGATTACTGAATTTACAAAAAAACATTGTTTCATTTTATTACTTTGAAATGAAGATATATTGCTAAGCTCTCCAACATTAAGAACATGTATGCTCAATGTTAGTGCCTGAACTTCCATTGAGAAGAAAAATGTATGTTAAAAGTCGCATTCTGAGCTGCCGGATAGCTCACTCGGTTAAGGCACTGCGCTGCAGTGCAGAGGTGACTATCACGTCATGGGTTCGAGCCCCGGCGTACCCACCGGCAGGGGTCGGCAGCTTTTTCACAGTAGCGCACAATCGGCCATCGCTAGCTTAGTAATGAAGTTAGGTGGCTGAAATCTTAACAGCAGCTACCTCTTCTCCTTGCATATCAACTGGAGGCCAAATGACCTTGAACTTGACCTTGAAGATCGGTATGACCTAAAATTATGTTATAGTCTACACGAATGATCGTCACAGTTGACAATATCCCCAGAGCCAGTCTCAGGCCTTTGATCTTTGACAACTAAGTTTGGTACAATAAAATTATGATGGTGGAAGGGTGCTATGGTAACTCTGACCTAATTTGCATATTGAACAGGTCATGGGGTTAACGAGTGCACAATTTTACTGAACTGGTTGTGATTTAACTTGCCTGTGACTTTAAGCTCAGAAAGATGCGATGGGGGGGGGGGGGGGGGGGTTCGCTGCAGCAACGGCTTTATGTCTTTATTATTTCAATCTTGGTCAGTGCTTTGGTTAATTAAATCTGTTCAAGTTTTAAATTTTGTCTGTCATCCCTTGCTGTCCGATATGCCACAACAAATTTGGGCCATAACAGATGGCTGGTCCAAACAGTTTAGCAGGACTGCTAACCCAATCCAGGAGACCGCTAAAGGCTTTAGAGATGCATAATTTCTGAAAAGAGCCCAGTCTCATCCAGGCTCTCATGGTGACGCTACCTGACCAGGTTTCACTACCCTGTATACAATGTAAAAGGAGGCTTTTGTCATCTTGATTTGATGTCAGTTAAAAACAAACCCAACCCCCTAACCCTTAACCAGAACCCTAACCATAAAAGTCAAATAAGGATGCCCAAAGCCTCTGCTCGTGTCGTATATCGTTAGATAACGTCACTATACGGCAAGTTGGGATGAGAATGTGTTGCAGAAGACAAACTCTGAGACTACGAAGAAGAAAACTGTTGGTTGCTTACGGGCATATAGCAAGGACATCCAGCAACTCTGAAGACTCAAAGTAAGTAACACACAAGATTGGGGAACACAAATGTATTAGATTCAGTGGAAGACGCACACAAGAAACTAGAGCTGCCCTCAGAGAGCGCAAGTACGTCCGCCAATGTACTCAATGTTATTTCTGCTAGTATTAGCTAGCAAACCCTGTGTTTGTGTAGTCCTGTAGTCTTCGGGCAAATATGTTTTTAATGTGCTTTTGACCTTTTGCATGCCCTTGACCTCCTAAAATCAAATCACCTCTTCCTTGAAGAATACTTAATCATTCTACCAAATTTGATGAAAATCCATCCGCAACTTGTTGCATAATCCTACTTACAAACAAACCAACAAACCAACCGAAGGACAAACAGTAATGATCACATGACCTCCTCCAACTTTGTTGGGCGGAGGTAACTAGACTAAAGGAGACGACAATACTAAAGGACGTGCAGGTTGCTGGATGGGAAACAATCAGGGCTCGCACGAGCGGTGTGCCAGACATCACTATAGAAGGTTGTTTAAAGTAGACTAAATGGCACCAATTAGACTGTGTACTTGGGCTATCCTGAGTGAGAAACACATTTTGAAGCTCTGAAAGAATTCTCACTGTAATGCTCAAAATCCCACTAGTCTTTGATCAGATATTTTCTGGTTGATTCACTGCTCAATATTCAGGCTAGTCCTTTGAATACCTTATGTATTGTAAAGATTTCTTTGTCCTTAACTCACATCAGTGCATACATTTTCCTCAGAGTTTCCAGAAGCATGCAAATTATCCCAAATACTGTATACTGCATAGATACAATCTTTGTACACAAAGTAAAACTTCATTTTATCCTTCATTGGGCAAAATATCCAGTGAAGCAACTTTTCTTGTTGAAAATTGCAAGATTGTTGGCAGTTAAGTTTATGCTTTATCCTTATCAGATCACTGGCGCTTAGATTTCTGCACTAATATACTTCTCTGGCTTACCTCAGCACTCTCACAGAATTTCAATGACTCTGACAAGGCTTGCATGCGCTGTATCAAAATGAAGCATACTCTATGAAATTCAATTTTACTGTTTAACTTTCATCGCACTCAACGCACAGTTCATTTCAGTGTTGCACATGCCTTTCAAGTGCATCATCTTCTTTCATGTTGAGGGGACTTCGGTTTCATTCCTGTCTCCATTGCACTTACTAACTTGCTAAACTCCGAGCACCACATGTTGTGAGAGTTCACTACTAACAGCCTGCAAATCATTGTCTACTTATATTATTTGCAAACACATCTCTTCTGGAAAGGGCTAGAATCCTAATGCCTCCTGAATCAATCTGCATTCACATTTATCCCCATCCTCCCATTCCAACTACAGAGAACAATTTCAATTGTCAAGATATTACGATATTGTCAAGATATTATATCAAGATACAAGATCATTCCACTATATTTAGCTAATGTACTCAAAATTGCAGGATCAAAAATGTTTTTTTCTTTTATTAAGTCTGCATATTTTATTTGATAAATAAGTGATGCATGGCCCATTACATACTTTCCTAACTCAGAGATTTGGTCTCAAGAAATGAAACACAGACTTACGCAAGAATTACGCAATAATTCAAGCTTTAGCCTTAGTTCAGCCAGGAATGGGAGTCGGGCTTGTCACAGGCCTGTTTCTGTCCAATCATTCTTAACTTTGGCTATTCCCACCTACTTAGTTAGCTTTTATAACCAAGGCAATGTTCATTCATTTCTCTGGCACTCCCTACACTGCTTCTACTTGTGTTCCTAAGAAATGGGTTCCTCACCTCCCTCCACCTCCTTTATAATGACCTTTATTCATCATAAGTAGCATTTGTTCATATCATGTTCAATAACTTAAACTTTAACGAGATTCAAAAGAATCTCAGACTCTCCCGGAGGGGTTTGTGATCTCAAGGACAGTATGTCATGCTTGCGCAGATTTTTCCAGTGCATTACTCCAGCAGAGTCACCACTAAACTCAAATACAGGTCGCCCTTCAATAAATGGTTAATGTTAGTGTTCCGACTGAATTATCAGAACAGACACCAAAAAAGAAAATTTGCTGATATAACATCATACACAGTCCTCAATTCCAAAATTTGAAGTTTTTTGAATTTTTTTTGTGAAGAGAAGCATGGCAGAATGTCATGTCTTTTGTGAACAGTGGATTATCCACAGCGTAGAACTCGCAAAGGACATCAATATCCAGCCTCAACATTGTGTAAACAAGCAAGTTATACATTAATGACTTTCACAGATGGAAGTGCTAAGTGCTCCATTGAAGCATTATGTTGTATTGGAACAAATTAGTCAAGTGACAATGGGTTTTGTCTGAGAAAGCAGGCGATGTGCTCATATATGTACAGTACATTTGAGTTTTTGTCATTTGAAAATATAAATTATTCAATTAATATTAAAAAAAAAATACAGACAGCATGTCCAAAAGTGGAATAAATAATGGGACAGTATCTAAACCTTAATGAGGAAATTATAGCTGAAGGCTGCATTTGTTTACATTTTGACCTAAGGACTGCAGAAAATATTTCTAACAGCAAAGAACAGTGCTGCTTTTTTCACAGAATCCTGTCAAATGAATATTAGTTTGAACTAATATTTAGTCTAATAAGCAAAAAGCTGCTATAAATTCATGCATGATTGGCCCCCTACTGCAAATTATTAGCTAGAAATGAAAATCTGACTTCATCTCTTCTTCTAATTAAAAAAATAATTATTATTATTATTCATCTTTATGTTCACAATTTTGTAAGTGCGCTTTTTCAGACATTGTTAAAGCTAGAGCTCACATTTTTCACATGAACAGGTTCTTCTACACAATTTGTCTCCAATTTTCGATTTGTCACACGGTTCATCTGGCATATTGCATTACGTTCAAAACCTTTGACTATCTTCTCCAGAACCACTACATCGATCAAGCTCAAACGTGATACAAAACTAGAAGAAATCCAAGTTCTGGCAAGTTTGTGAAAATCATCAACCTTATAGGTCTATTTGGTCACATGAACAAAAATTTCTTTAAATGCAAATAACATGAAAAAGGTTGGACGGCATGCATTACGTCCTTGATGCGGAACAAGCACACTGGTTAAGAAATCCCTGAGTAAGGTCACAGGACCAAACGGCCATATTGATTTTTTTCTTTTTTTGTCAACGTGTCGTGGGCTATAACTGAAAGGAAGGTTATAGGTTGTGTTTTAGCTGAATTCTCTGGGTGTAAAGTTTGTGCAGCGCGCACAGTCTAGATGCATGGAGGACAGAAAGTTAAGGAGTGGAATCAGGTGCAAGGATGGACTTGGTTGTATTTATTATGCTAACTGCACTGCAGAAGGCATAGACGTTGCAATGCAAAACAATGAGGAACTGAGGTTCTCATCCTGGACTGGAACACTGATAGGTCGTTGCCGACGACGTATGGCATGACGCAGTACTCTTAGAACCTGGAGGTTGTGCTAAAAGCCGTCTTCCACTTCTTCCCTGATACTGATGAAACTATAGGCACTGCGGCGGTCGAGCTTCATGAAGATTTTCACGCTTTCTAGCTGTTCCACAGTGCTGGAGACCATGGGGAGTGGATATCGGTTGTAGGAGCCAATTTCGATATTCTTTCTTTTTAAGTTTTAAATCCTTAATTTCTATGTAATGTTGTGTGATATGTTTGATGATAATCTTTTGTTTAGTGTGCTCCCTCTGCAGGTGGGGAGGTCAACCATCGTATGTAGGAAGTGCTGAGACCCATAATGGCGGCCTTTGGCTGGGAAGCACAGTCTTTAGACCATGCTTACCCCTTGCTCAGACGTCAATCACTAGATTATTTTGTCAAGCTTTTCATTTATAATTTTTCAGAGCTTATAAAAACATGCATTATGATCGTCACCATTTTTGTTACAAAGGAAACAATAAATCTACAACCCTCTACTGGATTTTCCTTTTTTACAAGCGTCTACTCTACTCTACCCAGTCAAGCCCAGAGTAATACAACGATAGGACATGTTGTAGTTAAGCAGCAGTCGCGGGAGTTCCTCCAGATGGTGCTTGTTGATGCAGAGGGAGATCGGAGCTGTCTGGTGGGTCAAACTGCTGTTGCCCAGAGCTTTCCAATCTATTGCTGCCACGGTGAGGGGAATGTAGAGCTGGGGAACCAGGGCACCATGTCGTTGTTGGAGATTAAGTTGTCCGCAGCACAGGAGTCAATCAGGGCCTCTGTGCAAAGGGTCACTCCATTACAGAATATTTTGACTGGGATCCTGAAATGTTGTACAGTAATATCTGTAGGTGACACCTTTACCTTAGTGGGCGCTGTTCCTCCTTCTTGGCTCTGGTTGCAGGTCTGGTCTTCTTCCAGGGGCAACGCTTCTTCCATCTACAGGCCACCTGACTTAAGTATACCAAATTTGGTGTAAATTCGTTCATAAATCGCGCTGTAGAAAACAAATGGTTATAACTCCGAGAGCAACTGTCCGGGAATCAATTTGAAATCTTGCATGCTTCATGTTGGTCAGGGTTGTGATGAAAATTTATAAGAACAAAGTGATAACTAAAACTATATGGCTGACAGCCAATGAAATTTCAGTTGACCTTTTACTCACTTTAGCTGTCACCTATCATCATGAAATTATATAATGTTGTTAAGGATCTGAAAAAGAGCAAGACTATGCAAATTACTTTGATTGGCCATATGGTGGCACTGTAGAGAGGAACAAAGCATTTTGGGCTATGACTTCTGAACTGCACGTTGGATTCACAAAATTTTTTTCATTTGTTAAAATCTTTGGATCTAGATTAATCAATTTATGTAAGCCACATCTATTTTTATACATGCAATTTGGATTTTGTTGTGGGTGTTTGACTATCTTCTCATCCAAACCCAATGAACCAATCTGGACTGTAGCAAAGTGTCCTGTGGTCAGATGAGTCCAAATTTGACCTTCTCGTTGGAAATCATGGGCGTCGTGTCCTCTGGGCTAAAGAGGAGAAAGACCACCCCGCCTGTTATTAGCGTTCAATTCAAAAGCTAGCATCTCTAATGGTTTGGGGATGCATTAGTGCATATGGTGTGTGACACTTGCATGTTTTAAAAAGCATAAAGAATGCTGAAAGGTATATAAAAGGTTTTAAAGCAACATATGCTCCCCTCCAGATGACATATTTTCCAGGGAAGGCCTTGTGTATTTCAGCAGGACAATGGAAAACCACATACTGCAGCTATTACAACAGCATGGCTTCGTAGTAGAAGGGTTCGAGTGCTGAACTGGCCTGCCTGCAGTCCTGATCTTTCACCTATTGAGAACATTTGGCGCATAATTAAATGAAAAGTCCGTCAAAAGAGGCCCAAAACTCTCCAACAGCTGGAAGCCTGAATTAAACAACAATGGGATCAAATTCGAATGGCTGAACTCAAGAAACTTGTCTCCTCAATGCCCAGACGCCTCCAGTCTGTGTTAAAAAGAAGAGGGGATGCTACACCATGGTCAACGGGCCCCTGTCCAAACTTTTTTGGGACCTGTAGCAGCCATCAAAATTTGAACTGAGCTCCTTTTGTGGATAAAATTGTAAAATTTCTCTGTTTCAACATTTGCTGTTATCTCTGTTCTATTGTGAATAAAATACAGGCTGGTGTGATTTGAAAGTCATTGCGATTTGACTTTATTCACGATTTACACTTCATCCCAACTATTTCGGAATTGGGGTTGCATTATTTCAGTCAGGTCCACTCTGTCAAAATCTCCAAATTATATCATTTGCAGGGAATTTGCTTTACATTACATTATTTGATTTTGGCGGCATGGCTCTGTCCTGGGGCCTCCCTGCCCTGCCACGCGTATGCATGAAAAGCCAGTAGGTAGGGAGAGCCAAAACCCGCTCTTCCATGAATACGCATGAAAGGCATGGGCTGAGAGAGCAGCAGAAAACCCCCCTCCCAGGGGTACAGACGTGTAAAGGAGGAGATGGGGATAGAGGTGGGTTGCAAAATGAGCAGGGAAAGTGGCGATAGAGGGCAGGCAAAGCATCTTTAAATAGGGCGCCTTGTTTATGGTTTGCCAATTGAGAGCTGAGGGGAATCAGCTGGTGTGGGCGTGGCTTGCGATCTGTACAGTCACTAATGATGGCAGGCTTGCGAGCTTGGAGTGACTCCATGTCCTGCCTGAACTACCACTGTCCTCAATTATTATTATCCCCCGCTGCGCGACTAGCACGAAGCGGGGGATATAGCATTGGGCTCCGTCCGTCCGTCCGTCCGTACATAAGAACGTCCGTACGGACACAAACTTGAGGCGGCGGGGGATATTGCCATGTTAGTGGCAAACACTTGTGAGAATTATTACTACTATTATTATTATTATTATTATTATGTTCAGAATGTCCTACAACCATTCACAATGAAGTACTCAATGAACTTGTGTTATAATTTTAAATAATTTCACTGATTTCATGCAGCCTGTCACTATCAGGGCAATTTTTGAGCCATTTTGTTGGATTGAGGTATCAGGTGGTCAAAGTCTGCAAAAAAAAAATCTTGGAAATGTGCTTTAACCAGCCCTATTTTCGCACATATCTTGGTTAATCACCAGCTAAAATGAGAAAGTATCAAGTCACAGAAAAGGCTTGGCAGCATTTTGGCCCCGAGACAGAGACAGAGGAGGAGGAGGCTGGCGTGCAGTATGAGTCCAGTCAGTAAGGGAGAAAGTTGATTGCTTAATTTAAAGACTTTTGCATGGTTCATTTCTCATTGTCTGTTATCTGTCTGGCTGCTGTGTCTCTGATGCTGGTGCAGGGCAGACATGCCAAATTTCCTCCTGATTTGTCTCTGTGTTGTGGTTTAAAATGGCTACATGGAGGAAAATGCAGAAAAACACAGTGTGGCTGTAATTCCTCAATAAGTACTTTTGATTTGTGATTCCTCACAATGCTTGATGGATTTACATGCAGTCCAAAAAGCAGACACTCCCTATATGTTTATTCTGATTAGCTGCTGACATGTTTTATCGATACTGTGTTGGTATAGTTCCACTTCTTTGCATTGATTGTATGTGAAGCTTTGTCACCTGGCAGTATCTTAGTGACAACCTATAATGTTTCCAAAAGAAATCATACAATTTATTTAATTTTTATGCTATATAATCATGAGAATGATTATAAGACCCATCTGGATAGCCCATAATACTTCAAGGGGCTGTGGGCCATGCTAAAATGTGAGCCAGGCAACCAAATTGCAAGCACACCCTGGTTACAGTCTGACTAAAGCCAGGATTTGCAAAAAAAAAATGGTTGAGGCGTTTAAAAGCCTCTTTAGGAGCTCCTCACCCTTAGTGGGTGGCGGTCTGGATAAGTGCTTGCATCTTCTGGAAAAGGCTTTTGACGCTAAACAGAAACATTCCACCCACAGTGCAGGAAGGCTCCCAGTCTGATTTCTCAATGCAGGGAAACTGACTTTGGGTCACATTCAACCACTTACAATGAACACAGCCAAAGGCAGGAGGGAGGGGCTGAGGGTGGATCCCAGTGAGTGCACTATTTTTTCTGTGCTATATCTGTCATGGTTTTGCTCCCGCCGGCAGAAGGCATGAAGCCGGCGGGCACAGGGACCATGTACCCAAAGGCAGAACTAGGGATCCAAACGCACAGGCTGAGTAAAAATATAAAATCTTTAATTTAAATTGTAAAAAAACATTCCCAGAGGGGAGCAGCAGCACACAAGAAACAGTCAGGGCTCCAGAACAGAATACTGCTGCACCAAAATGAGGCGCAGCCAGCCCTTAAATAACAGAGCTTCACCTCCACCTTAACGAGCCACACCTGTTGCCCGTTAAGGTGGAGGCGAAGAACGCAACAGGGGGAGGGACTGCAGGCCAACACCATGACAATATCGGCCAGGTCCCCAACAAATTAACAAATGTTGTGCGACATCATAGTGGTGTTTCTATGGCTACAAGTTCAGTCATTAAAAACGTTGGTCTTACTGCTGAACTGTTCTTTGAAAGGCACTGAGAAAAACAGCCAAAGCTGAAAAAAATCCTGTCTGCATGTGATGCTGAAAAATTGATCCATGCTTTGTACCGCCCTCTTGCTCAGGTGTGTAAATACTGCCCTAATGCAACTTCAGTTGACCGAAAATTCTGCCTGCATTCTAGCTAGAATTAATTGCTTTTAGCGTATTACCCCAGTATTAGAATCTCTGTGGTCAGAAAATAAATTTCACATTGACTTCAAAATACTTCTCCTCCCACTTAAGGCATCAAATAGGTATCCCCCCCACCTTACTCTGAGACTGATTTAAATTACTGTTGGCAGTAGAGCATTCTCTGACTGAGCTCATCTCCTTAGGAGCAATTTTACCCCTGAGAATTGGGTAGCAGACTCTCCCTATGCGGTCGGTTTAGTGTGAGATTATTCCAAGAAACAAAATCTTGTTCCGCTAAAACTGATCCATTTGAACGAAACACGTAAATGGCTTAAATTTGAAGAGTTCGACAGATAAGAGCTACACAAGTGGGAGTAGTCTGTGATTAAAACTACAGTATTTATGGGTGTAGGACGTGATGCATGACAGAGTACCCAAGGATTACACTCGCATCATTGACTTTGCCACTATTTGAGCCGTATATACTATGGCAGTGTGTCAGGATGTTTTCAGTAGGAGTTGTTTCTAAAGCAAATAACCTTTATTTTTGCGATGCATGGTTTTTTTTATAGCTTATGTACAAATCTGGTGAATTTTTTTCCACAATATTTTATTGAAATATGCCTCCAGGAGCTACTGTTAATAAAGCAAATAATCTTTATTTTGGGCATCAAAAGATATGTTTATATGCCCTAATCCAGCTATGTTTTTTTTTTTTTTAAAATAAAGAATCCCTTTGATATGCATGTTCATTTGCAAGGCTTTATCTCAGTAACTATGGTGAGTTTGCGTATTGGAAGAGTCTTCACCTTTCAACACACTGGCATTCTCAAGCTATTAGAGTTCACTCTGTTGTTTACCTATCAAAAAAATCATCCTCGGCTGCAAAGATTAGTCTATTGACTTACTCACTTTGTACATTTGTTTTGAATTATTGTTCATTGCACCAGAACTTCAAATGCTCAGGTGACGGGACAGACTTGCATAAATTTTTTTGCAAGGCTAGCAGAGGCAAATTGTAATGGCATTTCCAATGAATGTGGAAAGCATTTTTTCTCACATTGAAAGCTTGTTCACAGAGACACAGACTTGCTGCCAGGGGAGGCAGTAATATCACCTTATATTGAAGGATTCTTCTCAATCTGTTGCCACGTACTTTGCCCAATCAATAAATCATTTAACTCTTTCCCCCTCGCTAGTGCCTCTCGATGCCTATCCCTTATTTCCCCACAAGCGCTTCTAGACACCAGGTCTCGATCACCACACTAGCGACTCTCGACGACTCACCGGGATTTCCCCATAAATGTCTGTGGACGACTTTCTATTTTAAGTTTATATGAGATCAAATCTACAACGCTAACAGTTTTGGCGTTATCACATCAGCAGTTCTGTGTGGAGATAAGGTGCCAGCAGCCGGTTCCCCACAGAGAACACACTGCTGTGTTAACTTTAGAGCTGTGGGGGGAAAGAATCAATCACTTTACCAAATAATTAAGACTTTGGGTGCATCTCAAAGCCTAGGCTGCGTCCTTCGAAGGCTGTATTTTTAGGGGGCGTCACTTCATTCCATCTGCCAAACTGACGTAATGCAATTTCATCTCCGTTAAACAGCTTTGGTTTAAGCGAGTCGTCACTGTTTTCCCCAACTTTAACCTTAACTCCAACACCTAGCCCTATACCAAATCCCAAATATAACCTGGTCTCTGACCCAAATGTCAGTTTGGAAGATGGAGCTAAGTGACGACCCCTTAAAATGCAGCCTTCGAAGGATGCAGCCTACGCTTTGAGATGCACCTCTAGTCTGTATGCAGCCTAAAATGATTAAGTGGTATTAAAAACCAAGAGATTCATTAACATTACTCTTCAGTGCAGCCTTCTCGCAAATTCCATTTACAGTATCATTCATAAGTGGTGTTAATTATGTTTTGCGATGAAACTGTATATTTGGGCTGATGACATATTATGGTTGCTTTGCTTTGCCGTGGCTACACATCTCTCTTTTTCGTTATGTTTACCTCTTAGTGACTTGGCTCTGAACATGAACCATGTCAGATTTTCCTGTGGTATTTCCATTACATGTTTTTTTTTTTTTTAAACTGTTTCAATCCATATTTAATGGCGATTAACTTCATAGCCAAATCTTTTGCTGTGGTCAAAAACTGCCATTTCATCATTTTGGCTGTAGCGCTATTACACTGAACAAAAATATAAACGCACCACTTGAAATATTGGCACCATTTCAAGTATGCCGTTATGAAATACCAAACATATTTGTTTTCATTTGCAAAAGGAATGTTTCCATTGATTGATGTCTAAAATATGAGTTCAGCTCAGACACTGAGTATTTTTTCACCGGTGTAATGATTGGTATGAGTAAACGAGTGCGGTGTACCCAGACACTGCTCAGACAGAATGAGCAGTACTCAGACAAACCTTGGGCCCCGCGGGGACTATAAAAGGCCACACCAAAATGTTGGATTTTGTCAGACGCAGCCATGCCTCAGATGTCTCAAATTATGCTGGAGCGTGCCATTGGCATGGTGAATGCTGGAATGTCCATCAGAGGGGTCGCTGCACAGCTGAATGTTCACTACAGTACCATAGTTCGTCTACGACAGCGTTTCCGACAGACTGGAAGCACTGGCACATGGCACATGGTAGATTGGCTAATAAGTGATGCTGTTCCGCGCCAAAGTTTCATAGGGTTTGACTTGAATATCTTTCATTTTAAAGGCAAAAAAAAAAAATTAAAAATGCTGAAATGGGAGGTGGAAATCAGAGAATGTCATGAATTAATTAAATGCAGAATTGTCATCGTTATGATATCATCCTCATAAGAGACCACCGTTAGGCTACATTGAAAATGCGCATATAATTCATGTAATATTGGAAGGATGAAAATTATGCATGAAATTAATTAATTGCATGCCTGCTTATAATGTTTCAGCAAATGTCATACAGGTGTCAGCCACTGGAATCGATTGGCCTGTACTTTACAAAAAAGGTTTTCAGCTTCATTCGTGGAATCGACACCAGCACAATCTTGCTTGTAATTAAGAGACTAAAATACTGGATCAATTTTTAGGATTTGGCTTTGGAGTTGAAAAAAAAAATTCATTCAAGGAAAATGATGGCCAACCAAACTTTTAACCAAAAGCTTGCTCAGTGCTATGGGTACCTTGCTTAGTGCCTTCTTCCTGTGACTGGGGTTGAGAAAAGCTGCAAATCATTCCAATAAATGGAACTGGCTGAATTTGCTAGCGGCTCAGGAACAGCTTACTTGGGATATTATGCCAAAAATGTAATGTCAATGCAAGTCACTGCAAGCTGCAAGAAGAACAACTCCATTGATTGCCATGAGGTCAATTGACCGTTTTCCTGTGGACAGAATTCAAGATTCAACATGAAAATTTCTACTTCATGGCTTTCCATTTGCCATCAAACAGATACAGCCAACTTGAGTTGACCACTGACATGACCACTGTTCACAATTGCTTCTCACACCCCTTACTCATGACCCATGCTATTAAAGCATCTACTGTGCTACATTTTACAATGCCGGAAAAAGATTTAGCCATCTGAAGTGTAGTGATTCATGACAGCAGATGAAAATTAAAATGCAAATTGTTATATGACCAAGCTCATTGAAAAAACACAATGTTCAAGCAAAATGTACTTTGCTGTATTTCATGAATAGGGCACAAGTTTTATGCTGCTTTGTGAAGGTAAGCTCACTCAGAAATAGCCTAATTTTAAAAAAGCACTTCAAGAACTGACTACGATGATAAGACTTAATTTATAACTCCAAATTTATTGTGGACACAGCAAACACTACCTTTGGAGAACTTGCAAACAAGTCCCTCAGTTGTAACAAGAGACTCCTCAGAGCCTGTACTCGGGCCGCGTCTAGGCCTGGGCCAATCCATATATATGTAGAACACTAGATTGCTGATTATGTCATATTTACATTATCCAAAGTGAGGTACCCAGCCACCATATTGATGCACCCAACTTTTTCATAAAAATGAATGGTTTCTTATGAGGAAAGCTAGCTAATTAGCTGTCCCATTGACTTAAATAGACCGCTGACTAAAAGAAACTCTAGCGATCGATAACGGTCTCCAGTGAGCCCCTTTCGTACCTTTACCGTCGCAGGAACTGCATTGACTTAGCAGTTAATAAAATTAACAAGGTGGCTAACTAGGTAGCTGCTTGTAATTGACAATCAAGGAAATTTCTTACTTGCACAAAATTTAAAACAATGGACAAGTCATTTTGCCTGTTTATACAAAGTTCCAAAAGACAATGAGGGGAGAAAGGCTTGGCTGTTAGAAATCAGGAGAAAAAAAACCTCTCTCTATCCTTTCGATCCATGCTGTGCGGCGATTTTTTGAGAGCAGGTTTTTAATGGGACAGGGGTAAAGATGACGCTTAGTAAAGGAGTAGCCAGAGTTAACTAGCGCTTCCTATAACAATGATGGCATTAGCCATACGATTCAGTATGAACAATTCGGTCAACGGCAGATATGCTCAATCAGGGTACAATGAAGCGAGGAAAAGAGAGCAATTTGATAACTTATACAGACATTCATGGACGTTGTTTATAACGGCAAAAACTTTCAAGCAATTATTTTATCAGAGGGTCATTTAAAGCCTCAACTCACCTTAACTGAACTTTTCTGCTCGCACTTGAACGTTGACATCGAGTCACATTTCGATCTTCTCTTTAGTAAGTGCGCCGCTTTCCATCCTGCAAAAAAGCACATATTTAGGGAGAGAAAATGTTGGTCTGCACAGCGATACCAAAATCTCCCTGACTCGTAGGCAAGTGTTTTTGAAAATATAATTTTACAGTAGGCGAAAATGAATCAGAGTGTACGTGCAAATGTAACTTCCCGCTGTATCCACTCCTGGGACAGATGCTTCACTTGAGCGTACCCCATCAGCGATGTAGTGTTCTACATGTATGTCTATGGGCCAATCGCGAAACTGCGCGTGCGCATGAGCAGGACAATCGTGACCCCGAAAAAAAAAGGAAAAAGAAGATCCGGAGCCGAAACGTTGACTCGTGGCTTACCGGCCCGAGTAATAATCAGTTGTTCCGGTAGTAATTCAAAACAGTAGGTTATTCACATTATCATCATTAAACCATCCCAATACCAACACTGGTTCAGCAGTACGCACAAAGAACCAAACTCCTTTTCCAATGGCATACTGGTGCATGCTAGACTCCAGATGCAGACAAAACCTCCATTAGCTGGCCACGAAGCACCCTGAACTCTAAAGGTCCATGGGAGTGAGTGGGTGGACAAGTCCTGGCAGCTGCCTTGTTAAATACATATTGAGGTACTCTCCAACCGAGGAGGCACTGACACGGTTTGAAAAGTCATTGCATTTCAGTGAAGCTTGAAATTAATTTGAAGAACAAAACAGACAGGGAAATCTGCTGAAGTGAAAAGTGCAGTACTCTAATACAGCTATTGTATCACTCTATCAGGGGAAATCACCCAGTAAGACCCAATAAAAGAGGAGAGGAAGTGCCTTATGAAGGGCCCTGCACTTATAATTCACAGCCTTGAAATTATTCTTAAATTTTATCGATGGAAACAGTCTACAGGCAAACTTGGAGTTCCAGAGACGTATTAAGATAGTATTTAAAACCTTTTAAAGCCCACCCTTTTAAAATTTTTCTCTTGTTGATGTTCTCAAATGAAAAGCATGTTACCAACAACCTTCATGTTAAAGACCTCATTTGAAAGGCATCATCCTCTAGTTTCTGGGACGGCTCTCATAGCTTAAACACAAGCTACATTACATCAGCTTTTTTTCTGGGTGTTCCAAAGATCCTTTGGGTTCTATCAGGTTAATCATTACATGAAATTAACAGTGATTTCCCCTTGGACACAACTGCAAGGGTGTTGAAATTTAAAGCTTAAATTTTATGTAGACTCAGGAATTGGCATGCAGCACTGTATTTTGCATACACTGTTTTCAAAAGCAATTGGAAAAACTTTTATCGCGAACAATAAATTATACAAACTATAAGGCCAAGAGATTTTGGACCAGATTTTAAGGATCTATTACTCAAACGAGGAGACACTTCGCACATGTATTTTTAACGCCGGGTGTGTCAGACAAGAATAAACAGTCCAAAGGAAAACAAAGGAGTCCTGCACACTGTCTCATTTGCAAATAGCAAACGTTTTATTGTGGTGTTTCGGTACTTAAACCTTCAGACAAATACAAACCACATTGAAAGAAGCCATCTTAAATAGGGTGTGGTGGAGAGTCTCGACCCGTCACCCGTATTTATGCGTGCTAATCCATCCCATAGTTTTTAGGAATGATGTGGCACCCATTATTTCCAGAAAAACACCCAAAAAATGCTTGTTTTTCTAATATGTTTTTTCCAAGGATCTATTACTCGAAATCCTTTATCTTGTCACATGGATGACAAATCATTTTCGTTCACCAGCAAAAGCAGGAACAGAATCTCTTATTAAAATAGTACAAATAGGTACAATAAAGTACATCAGACAATTATAAGGACCTCATCTGTGAAATGATGCCCCAATATTGGCTTTGTTGAATGAAAATCCCTCCCTATGCATTTGAACCAGGAACACTGGCACTTCTTAAAAAAAAAAAAAAACATAATCAGTGTCATTTAGTTGGCAACACATGGCTTTTTGCTGAACAAACTATGCACAACTAGACATACATCATATTAATACAATTCAGCTCTTTTCATTATGCAAGTAGACGTTCAATCAACATTTAGAATAAAAAACTTTATTTTTTTATTTTCCAAATCAATCTAAGTTTCTCAGAAAATCCTGAATGACTCTGAAGGATGACAGAGCATGACAGACTTTTGCCATTTTTTGCAATTTTGTTACCGATTAAGTTCCAGTTGCTACAAAAGTAGAAAAGGAGCAGCCATTCATCACTAGAATGACAAAAAAAAACTTTTCCTCATCTTCATATGGCCTTCATTATGTGAATTAAGATTATTTTCCCCCAGTCACCATTTATTTATTTATTTTACATTAGTGCACAAGAGTGTTCCAATATTAAAGTGATTTTGTTTTCTGATTCCAAACATACTCCTGGGGCCTCCCTGTGCTTTTTGGTTTTTGTTTGAATCACAGTTGCAATCACATGATTTTAAAAAGCTGTTCATTTGTCCTAATTAGGGGTGTCTCTTGTTTCAGGCACATTTTTGAGGAAATATCCATGTGCGCCCTGAAGAATAAATAACCCTTGAACCTATTTGTCCCTGATTTGATGACCTAAACACAGTCAGCAAGCACAAGTGCTTAGAGTATCAGAGATCAAAACACGGCATGTCAGACTCCATTGCGTTAATTTGGTGGCAGGAGACAACAGCAAAACTGTGACACTGTCATCAAAAGGATAGGTCTAAGACATATTAATTATGTTTTGGCGTGATAGGGCTTTAGTTCTATTTCGGACAATCAAATCAGCCGTCATATTTCCCTTGAAAACATACCAAGTTCTAGACTGCTCTGGTTGGGAGCAATCAGAGATTTTGGGTTGGAAATTTTTTTTATCCACATCATAGTGTGAACACTGAACACTGACTTGCCGAAATTTCACCCACTTACTTCAGAGCGACGTAATTGTGACTCGTAGCCACTAGAACTGCATTGCATTGGTGAAAAGAATGCCTTTAGGTAGCTCAATTGGAAATTAAGTTCTTGACCAAAAGAAGCTTTTTACTTCTTGTGTGACTATGTTTCGGCAAGGGTTAAACAACACAGGGCTCCTACTCCGGGAAAAATGGCTCCGACGCAATAGCACGTAGGTGCAAAAAGGTTTATGTACAGTGCAAAACCACCACAAAACAACCAAAGTGCAAAATAAGTGTCAAAAAGTTGTAAGTAATCTGTACAGTGCAAGAGGGGAAAAAAATACAAAAATATACACAAAACAACCAAAAAATAGGATTCAGCGATTACAGCTCCAGCCTGTTATGACAAATTCCCACCTCACTCCTCTCTCAGGTATAGAAAATGGGGCCCTGATATCCCCCAAGCCCCTGCCTGGATCACACCATCTTTTACCAATAAAATATAAATTGGTGTAATGGTCACAAAATACAGGGTGTGCAATATTATCCCGGACCACACAACATTTTAGCAACAAAACAATACTTTTATAAAGCAAAGTTGTTACATGAATCAGAATTTCCGTTATAAAGCAATTACCGGTGGCAAAACCCATTTTACCCGGTACCACGCGTGCGCAACTTGGGTCAGGCACTACTAAGCCAGCCCAAGTTGCATTGCCTCTGTTTGGGACCTTCTCCACAGGACCCACCCGGAAGCGCCAAGCTTCAGCATCACAAACAAACCGAACACCAGAAGAAGGAGGAGTGATAGAAACTGATCACAGAACACAAAGTAGCGCTACAATCAACAAGTATAAAGAAACGACAAACTCAAAGACATTGGTGTGTGTGAGTGTTTGTTACATTAGCGAACTGTCAGGGGATGGATTTGGCATGGTAATGTTTGCATGTTTGAACTATGAGTGGGCAGATGGCTTCGGGTGTGCACCCTCGAAGTCAGTGCGTTCTATGGCGGGTTTGGGAAAATACGATAATTATGTGAGGAAGATATGAAACACAAAAAGGAACGCTGTTTGTTATTATGATGTTAATGATCTAGAGTGCTGCTCACAGCCTGGGACAGAACCCTCTGTCACACTGACTTTGACCTTGACTTTACGCCATGAAAATCTGCATTCAGGTCAACACTTTGATATCAGTCAGGTGAACCGGATTGTGAGTAATACAGAGGAACATACAAACGCTGTAAAAGCTGCCCATTTGCAGGTCAGAAAAACAATCAATTACGTCACAACTGTTCAAGCGATTGGGCTAACATTTGGATTGTGAACTCTTTGATCGACTGTCTAAAGAACAGAATCAAAAAAAACTTAATTTTGGCAAAGCTCTAAAAAAAAAAAAAAAAAAAAAAAAAGACACATCAGTGACCCTTAAGCACTAGAACTGCATTGCATTGATGACAAGATTGGTGTTAGTTTCAAGTCTTTAGCTTAATTAGAAACAAAGTTTTGGATTAAAATGGGTTTTCGACCTTTTGTGTGACTTTGACCTTTGACAAAGAAACTAAAAGTATAGGTCTGTGGTGAGTAACCTATGCTAACATGTCTGCAAGTTTTGTCAAGATTGCTGCAGGATAAATCGCAAAAGGATGTTTAACGAACAAACTGACAGAAACAGACGTCTAACGCAACTGACTGACATACATTTTCGGCAAGTAACAAACCACTCCGATTACAATACTTCGGCCAGCTGACTCTGTGGCGGGCGAAGTGAATATAAACTGATGTTAACTTGGTTGATGTTTTCACATAAAATTGTTGGTTGCATGTGTTTAAACAATGGGTAAAATGTATCAGTAATATTATCCCTTTTGTATGCACAAAGCAACCACTGATAGCATGAGCCTTCTTTTTCTCCACCAAAAATTATCAAACTCGTCGATATATTTTGATCATTGATTTTTTTATGAGCTAAAATGACCAAGTTTCTAGTCCTCTCATGCTAAGCCTGGAGGGTTTGGGGGCGATTGTGGTCAATCCACACTGGAGATGAAATAGGATGGGGGGGATGACTATTGAAGTTCAAGTAATTTTTTGCCTATTGCTCAGATTTTGTTAAAATTTGCATTTATGGTACTCTGATACATGCCCTCAAAGCAAATTTGATGTGTAACCCCCAACCCCACCCATTTCCAGCGCATCAGTTATTTTTTTTTCTTTCCCCAATCTCTCCTGGGTACTGACTGATCTTATGTAAATTGTAATGACTAGGGATCAAACCATGTTGACTGACTTGGTTTGATCAGTATTAGTTTGTTTAGCAACCATCAATTGCCCAACCCAACCACCCCATTACAGAAATATCACCAATACTGTTTATCTATGTAGCTAACCAGCTAAAAGTGAGGGAAGCTAAATTGAGGTTAGTGAAATGGGAATAAATGTAACTCACTCTCACTTTTTTGGATAAAAAATTCTTATGTCCTCTGTCTTTTGTGAGGATTTTGGACATTGCTAGCCTTTTTGCTGAGCTGGTGGCTCAGCCAGGCTGTCGGTTTGAACCTGGAAATGAAAAGGGAGGAGGAGTCGGAGGGCAGACTGGCAGATTGAGCGGGGTGCTGATTCTGT
The DNA here is from genome assembly GCA_029721435.1 of Gymnothorax reevesii. Taxonomy (NCBI): domain Eukaryota; kingdom Metazoa; phylum Chordata; class Actinopteri; order Anguilliformes; family Muraenidae; genus Gymnothorax; species Gymnothorax reevesii. Next base: position 7,549,608 of record CM056581.1, read on the forward strand.
GAGGTCCTAGTGTGTGTGCTGCCTTTTTAAATCTAATGTTCATTTTCAGACTGTAAGAAGTGGAGGGATCAATACTGCTGAATAAGTGCATGAGTCAAGTTCCCTGTGTCGCCCCCACTAATTATGCCCTTGATATGAAGACGAGATGTTGAGGATTACCAATTCACCCGTGAATGTGTATGAAAATCATTGAAAGGCTAACAAATTACACATTCTTAAAATGCACCCTCTGATGCGCCTGAAAAAATCATCAGTGATTTAACCTGGAGTCATTGGGTGCTTTGCGTATATAAATATCAGACACCCTCATCCAGGTGCGACGGCTGTGATTGATAAGGCCACAGCATGTGACCAGGTGGCTCCAGATCCAGAGCCATTTCAAGGCTTTCTCCGCTGCTTTGGGGGAGTTATTGATGGCTCTTTGCCATTCCTGTAATGCCCAGGGCACTTACAAACGCATTGTGGAGTCAGTGCCTCACAAATCCTCTGCAGCCCTCCTCAGCTGGCACACATCTAACTGTTCAGCCCTGCGTACAACAGTTCATGAGCAGCTGTTGAAACTTGGTCCTCTCCCCTATGTGGGCCTCCTTCAAATTGCCCTCCTGAGGTACTGTCAGCTCCATAATGGTGATATATTTAGTGCTCTATGATACCAAGAGGATATCTGGCCTCAAAATGGTACTGAAAATGTGTAAGCAAAGATCTCAGATGTTTCACAAGGTCCACAGGAAAATGTCAGTCCTGGATGGTTGCCAAGATCCCTGCTGCTTTATTCTGTCTGCCCGTGGCTGTTCTCCTGCCTTGAAAAAAGCTATTGTGTGGGTGGTGGTGCGTGCATGTCTACGGCTGCCAACTGAATTGCTCATAGCTTCAGCAGTTGGTTTCATCACTTGGTTATGGTGCCAAGTGTATCTGCCCTGGCTGAGTCCTTCTGGGCAGGAGCTCATTATTTGTTCTCACGGTGGGCAATTTGGAGTCACCACTTTTTCCCTACTGAAGACATTCGCTGGACGAGGCAAGACTTGTACACTGCCAAAATCAGACGGGTGATGTGGGGCTGCTTTGCACACTAGATATCCATCCATGTGACTTTTTGATCCCATGTGACTTGCTCCCACCCTTTCCAGGCCCCATGTTTGACTCATACCAGCAGCTCAGCTTGACCTCCCTTCCTCTAAGAGAGTCCTCACCTCCTCCTGAATTTCCCTCACCTCCTCCGCCTTTCTTGTGCAGTAGCATTGGGAAAAATCCCAAGCTCGCTCTCCCTTGGGTCAAAACTCCCACTAAAGCTCTACGGCTCAGTTGTGATACTTCTTACACTACAGGATTCTCGGCTCTCCATTTCCTTCATCACCACTCCTGCCTGCGCCATCTTCAGGTCGCTAGAGCCTCTGTACATCAGCACCTCTCTTGTCCCTGTCACCTGGAACTCTTCTTCCAGAGACTTCAAAGGTAACTAGACCATTGTGTTGTTCCCATTGAGGGCAATGCTGGCGAGGCTTCTGGGAAACCCCAGCCATCTTCTGAGACAGCCTCTGACTTTCCTCTGTAGGGTCTCTATAGTTATGATGGGGACTTAGCTAGTTGTCCGGGTGCAAAAAGTAAAAATCCTCCCCAAAACTTTATTCCAACCACCTGGATTTACGTCAGATAGGACATAGAGTCGATATGAGTGATCAGCTCATTCTGTGGGAGAGAAAAAAAATTGGGTAGGACTTTTACTTTCTGACCCCTGGATTTTACACCTCTGGATTTAGCTCACAAGTAGTGGCCAGAGTATCCTGAACAATATACCACACTGGTATATCCACGCCTTGAACTTGCCTGAGAGCCCCAACTGGCCAATTGCTCCCTGCCAACTGTCCAGTTCCAGATGGGTTGACTGCATACATCCTTTTTTAGCCTTCAATCTCTGGCCTGCAAGCCCTCTTGCATACATTCCAAAAATGACCCTTTTAGGGCCAATAAATTCAAGCAGAGGGTCATAAACTATGAATGTAAACCCCCCTCAATTCCTTAGACAACAGATAACATATTATAGCCTTGTGACCACCAAAAGCACAAGAACAGACAGTATCCCCATTTATTTATGTTATTTATTTTTTTCAGTTTTTTTAAACACAGAATGCTGCCCAAAATTGCCCATACCTCTTATATTTTCAGTAGCAGTAGCTAAACTTTTCAGATGCATTTAATAACTGAGCTTCATTACCTCCAACAATATTCATGTTTAATCTCATTAGAAAAAGAGTAAATCGATTAATCTCTCTATAGTCATTCCATCGTGCGCAGCTCTGCCACTGGAAACATAAGAGCAGTCTTGAGTTTCATGACTGACAGTTTGTCACGGCTCACACCTTCAGACATCCACAGGTCCACTAACTGGCAAAATCTTCAACAGGTGGGATACCTTCCCCTCCCTCTTAGAAACCACATAAAAATTTTGGACTTAATTCTGTAGAGGGTTTTTTCCAAACAAAAAACCAACAAGGAGTGTTAATATCTGTGGAGTGACCTTGGGAGTTGATCTCTGCCTTTTTCATCGGAGGATCTGGCTGTCTTAGGTTTCTGAAACTTAGATTTTGGTCTCAATTTCAGAAGATACCGTATACGTGTTTGTTTGGTGTTTTTCTCTTTCTACTCTTTTTTGATCATTTAGTATCTGGTTAATTCTTGTTTGTGGTTGTAGACTCCCGTTTGTAGGAAAAATAGCGTACATTCTGTCGCAACCTCGATCCCGTTTTAAAACCAGTTTTTTCCCCACTTCCACAAGGACTGAATTCTGGCTCTAACTACAAATGGACCTGCACTTTAATGCGCTCATGTTTTCCTGCTATTACAGTCTATGCTTTTGACGAATTGATCTTGTTTATGGGTTATTCTACGCCAAGTGATCAAATGGCTCCCAGATGACCATCTCAGATTTTGCTTAAAGTCTGTCAAAATAACCTTTAGAGTATATAATCAACACCTAAACATTTTCAAGGTTCGACTCCCACCGGTTTGGATTTTATAGCCCTTCAAATTTAGGGTGCTAAGCCCACTTATTAGAACGCGACTGCCTGAAGTGGTTTTGGGAGGTCAATATCTCCACATTAGAGAGTCCCAGAAGGCTAAAAATGAATAGGTCGAGCCGATTTTGGTCGTCTCTCAAAATCTGTGCTTAGTTTGACATTATCTTGCACCATTTAGCAGTTATGGGTTCCCAAAGAGGGAACTCTTGCGAGAGGGACCTTAGGGCCCTTGGGGTTTGGAGGGTCCCAGAGACCTCATATTGTGAAATGAAATCAATTTCTTTGCAGAGGTATCAAATATAGGCACGGATCTATGTGTAAAAGGCTTAGGAACCACCCGACTCAGGACCTTTGAGTCCCAAATCAAACACTGCGCTACTGCGTCCCCCAGGAGCATTTTTAAGAAATCTTACAATGGAGTACACTTCTTTGTAAAAGTCTCAGCTCAAAAATCTAGAATATTTTTGAAAGATACAGAAATATTCATCAAACCAAGGTTAGGCGCAGTTAGACTTATGCATATTAAAAAAAATTGTAAAGTTTCACATATAAAGAGAATTTGAAAAATGTATCGCTAAAGTCTTATAAAAACATAACATTGCCTGTAAGTTGTATTTATAAAAAATAACAGTGTTAATCTTCCTTTTGTGTAGTAAAGTATGCCAGTACCAAGTCAGTGGTGTTTAATGCACGTACCACAGAAACCCTGACAATTACATTGGAATTTATTCCCCTCTGAAATCCCTTTTCTTCCACAAAAAAAGCATATTCTCTCATCCAGAAACCCACATGACCATAGACAATTCATAAAAATTACAATTCATTTAGAAAAAAAAAGTAAATATTTTTGAAATAATTTGCAAATGATTCGGCATCTATGACACATCTACATTTAGATAATTAAAAGTAAAAGAAAACTTTCACACAGACCCAGAGTTAAACAAAATAGTTAACCACATGAAGTCCAGTTATTATGATTCGGATTTAAAGCCGCTTTTTTGAAGGTTGCCGTCTTTCCATCCTTCAAAGCTGGTTTAGCCATTGAGAAGCTTTAGCAGTCATGTGACAGTTATGTAGAATGAACAAAGCTGAACTAATTTTTTACTACATTTCCACAAGATTTAAGCTGTTTTGTTTGTTTTAATTGGTTTATGCATGTTAGAGCTAACCGTCCCTTTCTGTGTTGGGGGTAATGGTTATCTTGCAATGAGAGATTTCATTTATTTTCTTCTTTTTCTCTGTCATTGTTAGTTTCTTTCCCATAAAGTATGCATGAGTAAAACATCAGTTGTCTCTCTTATACATTATATTTAGCATATAGTTACATTAATAAAGGTATTACCATCACTAACATGAGAATGTGGCTTCTTCTATAGTTCTGGGATTTACGAAGTTTGCCACAGATTTGATCACTACATACTGCTAGTATGTTTAGCAAGCTATTTTATGTTTTAGCTTGCTTAGACAGCCCAGTTGGCATCATAGTTAGATTACTGAGCACGTGAAATAGGTTTCTTCCATTTGGGAGTACCGTTTCCATGAAGGGATGTACTTGGTCTGCAACAATGTTTAAGGAAGCTGGGTTGCGTAAAAGCCACCTGAATGGCCGGACCCAAGGTTTCCCAGCAGAACATTTCCCACAGCATCACACTGCCTCCACTGGCTTGCCTTCTTACCACAGTGCATCCTGGGGCCTTATTTCCCCTAGGTATGCGATGCACACACACCCAGCCATCCAAGTGAAATAAAAAAAATATGATTCATCAGACCAGACTACCCTCTTTTCCTCCATTGCTCATGTGCCCATTGTAGCAGTTTTGGCAGTAGACATGGGTCAACATGGGTCCCCTGGCCAGTCTGCAGCTATGCAGCCCCATACGTCTCTTTAGAGGTAGATCGGTATGAAACATTAAGATGGTTTGTGGAAATCCCGCTGCGATTCAACTGTTATTTCTACGATAAATTTATAATACATTTACCCCTACTATATCTTCCTCTCACAGTTTTTAAGCATCTGCCAAGTCACACAACTGTTCGTTAATATTTAATGCGAGTGACTCACTCACAGTTATACTTACATGCTGATAATGCTCATCTGGGAAGAAAATTACAGAAGAAATTAGACAGATGCCTGGCGCTGCACCGAGGGAAGCTTTTGCCTTGAAAATCTGACATTTATTTCACAATCCTAAACTATCAGCTCAAACAAGCACTTGCTGTGAAATGCATCCAAAATCAAACACTAAGCAAATACACTAACCATACATCTTTACATCGAATTGCGAAATACATAATTTGGCATTTTGGAAAATTACATTTTTTTTTGTAAGATTTTTTTTTTTTTAATCCAAAGAAACGCACCGCCAATGCACAGAACAAGATCTCTGCAACAGCTGCTCAACCGATCAGATGAGGCTCAATTCATAAGAGGCATCAATCAGTTTAGATAAAGTGCAGTGAAAATGTACCCTTCCCCATTTCTTTCATTTTGCCAACTGTCATATTTAAAATTTTCAGATCATCCAACCAATTTAAATGTACCACAAAGACAACATGAGTCAACACAAAATTCTTTTAGATGATTTCATTTATTGAAGGTAAAGAGTAATTTAACACCTGCATCACTCATGAAAAAAATGCCCCCTTTAACCTAACTCCTGGTTATGCCACAACACCTGCAATCAAACATTTGCAATTGCTGGCAAGGAGTCTTTTACATTGCTGTGGAAGAATTCTGACCCACTGTTTTTTGCAGAATTGTTTTTATTCTGCACATTGATGGGTTCTCGAGCATGAACTTCCTGGTTAAAGTCATGCCACAGAATCTCAATGGGGACTCGCTTGGATGACATTTCCAAGTGGAAATGAGTGCTCAAAGGGAGTTTAAAAATACAATGACTCCTCCTGAGCCATATATCCATGAATATTAACTGATTACACTAAATGAATGGGCGAATGACGAGCAGTAAATTTAGTCACACTCCTCCCTTTCTCCTTCGTCCCAAGCTGCGACTAGCCTGGTTAACCTGCTGCCTTCTGATACTTATGTAGACCCACCAGCAGCGATAGGTGTACAAAACTCCCTTAGCAGTCTTCACTGCTTTGTTCCCTTACCCAGCATTATTCTTGAACATCAACATGTGTGTCTTACACTGCAAGGTTTGAAATAAGCAGTATCGCATCACATTTGTGATCTAAAAAATGCCTACTTTCAAACCAAAATGAACAATACCAAACAAATGAATCGAAAGAAAATCCTCAAAACATAGGCGGAATAACTTCAAATTCTAGCATAGAATCATGCAACTAGTGTATTATCAAGTAGGTTAACAAACTGTTACCAAGCTAGCTTGTCATTACAAACCTGTCACATGGGTCAGAAATTATATGAATACGAAGTTTACCCACTTATCCTGCCGTGATTCGAGCATTGAACACGTTGCTTTTGCATTTCTGTAGCTGGCTAAGTACAAATGAAAAAAGGGTTATTGTGAGGATTACGTGAGGAACCACACGCGAGAACCAGTGAATACAAAGATGGAGGCTTTATTTCTGAAGGGGGGGAAACCCAAAACAGAGCAGGCAACGGTACAATGTCCACAATGCAAAAATCAGAATCCAAAGGGCGAAATCCAGATCACAATACTCGTGGTCAGGCAAAAATAGGTTCCGTACACAGGCACAGGTATGTCAGAGAAGCAAAAGCCAAAATCCAGTGGGCGTAAACAGAGTCGAATACCAGGGCAGCAATTACAAAACTCATAGTCGGGCAAAAAGGATTCGTAAACAGATGCTGGCAATAGTACCAAAGAGCAGAGCCAACAAGCTGTGTTCGTGGAACACTGATGCCCCTGGTGGTAGGTTAAAGTACTACAGGTTAAAGTTTTTTCCCCCCGCTGCAGACAAACAGACGGACAGATGAAAAACTATATGCCCCCAAATCTTCGATTCCGGGGGCATAAAAATCATAATTCGGACAGTCCAGTCAGAAGAGTAACATTATAAGTACAAGACGAAAATATAGCAGCACAGGTAAACAAGAGAAACGATCTGACAAGGAAGTGCTGTGAAAAGACTCCTAATGTACACTCACAGGAAGTCACATGCTTAACCCAGATCAGGTGGGGGAAGTCAGACTGATTACAGAGGAAGCAAACACGAGGGAGAACCTAATCACATGGAATGGGCAAAAGCCAAAACGCGGAGAGGGATCACGAGACAATCCTATAGACAGATATACAGCTCCGGTCAAGGAGTTCTAACGTGCATGCATAATAAGAGAAAGGACAGTGTGAGCAGGTGTGGAGAATCCACAGAAATGCAGCAGAGAAGAATTGGGAAAGACAAGAGGCGGAGACTAGAAAAGGGCGAGCGCTGAGAGCTTGTTAATCAATTAGTAAGGTGCAGCTATACAATCCCTAGTGCTCGATAGTAAGTTAGTATTATGTACAATGTTAGTTTTGGTTAGTAACGTTAACAAAAACAACAAACTGTTAGTATGGGTTAGTAAAATAGAAAAGCAAGGCGAAGGAAGTTAACGAGATGGGAAGGAATGGTTGAAATCCAGAAACTATGAAAATCACCCGAAAGAGTGGCACGCAATACGGGGGCTGTGAGCAATGACAAGACAAGAGACCAGACAGGGGGAGACAAAGTGCGATGCATGGCAGAAACAAAAACATGGACCGGAATGGAACTATGGTAAAATGCAAAACATGGAAAAACTAAACTAAATAAATGAACAAATCTAAGTAAACAAATCACAATACATAATCCAAGGCATGGTCAGTCAATACAGAGATCAGACAGAACCTAAAAACATGGCAAACAGAGCAGAATCATAACAGTTATTGTCACGGTTTGTGGTATCTGGACAGCCTGGAATCTGTGTCTCCCTGTTAGCTGGTGGTGGTGAAGTGAATTTTTTTTAGAGTCATTGTTGCCATTGTTTGGTCTGCTCTGTCGAGCCAGGAATGCATCTCTTGAAAGAACAGGTGCAAAATTACATGGTAGGAGCCATTAACAGTGAATGCACGAACTACGTTAGATGCTAGTGTAGTTAAAAAACTATGCTTTTAGGAAACGCATCCCAGGTCCCCATTGTCAACACAAGTTAGATCTAAAATCAAAGTTAGGATTAGGGTTAGGGTTGTCTGCGTGGATCCTGTCTGTCTTAGCTTTTGCCAATTGTTGTGGTTAAGGGCCTCCCCATGTGCGCTTACCATTGTAATTAGTTCTTATCACATGTTTCATCTTTTTGGATTTTGACCTATTTTCTTTGTGACCACAATTTCTGTTTTGGATGCCTTGTGTATGACCCACCCTTCTGTATTCTGACTACGATTTTCGGCTCACTGTTTATGTACCGTTGCACATCTGCCTTACTGGTTCTGATCCCTGCCTGTTATTTTGACTTTTAGGATTCGGTTTTTGGCTCAGCAATTCCTGTCTCCTGTGGTCCTGACCCATTTTGCAATAAAGGCTTACAATTTTTGGAATACCTGTTCTCGCGGGTGTTTCCTGAACACACCATCACAGGAGGACGTATTTGTCCCTTTGTAGTGGAGTGGAGTGGTTGGTAAGGTCCGTATGGTGTCATCACTACTTAAAAGTAATAAGCGACCATCTTGTTTGCTGCAGCATGAGCCAGAGTTAGGACTTTGAAGCAGATAGAATTTGGTGCCATTGCTCTTCAAGGATTTTTTTTAACTAAATGCAAGGCCATAGTCATTTAATAGATGAGGATGATAATGCTGAAGTATTACCCAATCCTAGAGAATAAAAATTTAATTTTTAGATTATGCCATTCAAGGGGAATACTTTATTAGTAGTCAAATCAGTCAATGGATTATAAGGTGCATAATTTCCTGAAATGAATTTCATTGCAGTTCATCCAAAGGTATACTAGTGGCAGTGTATGGGTCAGTACATACAGGTATTGAAATGCACCATTAACTGTGAATCGGTTCTTTAATCAGCTATTTCGCCTCCAAATCAAACTGTCCCTATTGCCATTTGTGACACTCATCCAGCCTTCATGGGCTGTGGCTTGTGTAAATGACAAATATATCTTTGAAATAGAGTTTGGAGAGTGCATCCAAAAGACACAAAATATGTTTAAAAATAATAATTGGATTGCAACCACCCTCCATTTTCTCTCGTTAAGGACCGTTAAGTATGAGCAGCATAAGTAGCCCTGACTGACATTGCAAGTCGTTTCTCCCAGTCCTCCGGTGATGTCCGGTTTCAGCGCACTGCTTATGATGTAATGGCCCTCATAATGATGACTGAAGACTGGCATTATGGCAGGATCGGGCAGAGCAACCATCAGTCAGCAGGGGCTGTGTGCTTCCGTCCACAGCTCGTTCAGATCTTGGATTTTTTTTTCTGGATTTTAAAGCCTTGTGGAACCAACTCTCTGTTTCTACAAACACCCTCCCCGCTGAAAAAGCGACACCTGCGAGATTCTCGAACCAGCCCAACAAAATCACTTATCCACCTTGTCCATTTTCTGTATGCATATAATTATGTGTTTAATATCTTTTGCCTCTGCTAAGAGCTGTGTTTTTCATATCTTATGATTTTCCATCACTCACGCAAGGCAGTAATTATGTGTTTGCTGAAGGCTTATCATTTAAATGAGCTCTTAAAAGAAAGCAACAGGGAAAGGTCATGTAATGGGGTTCATGTCACTAGAGTGGGAAACGGCTTATTTATTCATTTATTTATTTAATATCTGCTGTCTTTGAAAATGGTGATCAGCTTTCTGAGACAGATTTCAGTGGGATCTGGGCTCACGGCCAGGCAAAACTGGTGGTGTTGGACACTGACGAAAGAATGAAAGCTCGCCTATTATTAATCTCCCCATGCACACAGTACTTGCTGTGAGTGCTATTGTTGTTGAAGCGCTAATTGAGTTTTATTTGCTTTGATTGCATTCTACTTGCAATTACCAATAGTCAAAAATTCAATGTGCATAAATTCACTTTTCTTCTGACGGAATGGAGGGGGGGAAAAAAAACTATTTGCATTATTTTTTTCCACAGTCTAGGGGATTTATTTATGGCTTTTATAGATTTTGTTTCACTCCTTCAATGGCGAGGCGTTGTTGCCACCCACTGAGGAATGAATGCGGGCGTGAAAGACATTTATCACCCCTGACATTATAAATCCAGAAATCTCAGCTGGTCTCTATGGGAGGTGGGAAGGCTGGGATTTCAGCATGGGACCGGGATTGAGGCGGGGGATGGAAAGTAGGATGCGCTCGCTCTTCAGGGCCTCCTTTGCAGGTCACAAGGGTCGGAAAACCAGATCCCTACTGAAGATGAAGGCTCATATTCAATATCTGACGCGTTCGCTCCTCTCCCTTTCTCAGATTACTTTACTTCAGAGAAAAACCCTTGAAACCGTGTCTCAATTTCCGAAAAGGAATACACATGCATGGTGAACCCTCATTGATACAGAGCGCACCGGCACCCTCTGTGTGGGCTGTGGCAGTGAGACAAGATCCAGGGTGGCTGAGGACTGCCTGTTGAGTCATTCCCAGCCTGTTGCTCGCAGGCACCCCCTCTTACATGCCAAGTGGTTCATCTGCTGGGCAACTCACTTCCCTTCCGCCCACTCTGCCTCGTGCTTCTCCTCCTACTCTGCCTTCTCCGAGGGCTTTCTTTTTCACCTCGCCGAGTTTATCATGGTCAGGCCCGAGCAGGAGACTGTTAACGTGCAGCTTCTTGATGGGAGCAAAAAAAATAAACAAATACACCCCACAGATGTCTTCGAGCGTGTCCAAGTGAGTCATTTCTGTGTTTGTTTGTTGTGGAGGCTGCTTTAACAGTCATTAATTTGGGGATTCATGTCCCATGCCTCTGTTAGTTTGACTCACCGTCTTACTGGCTGTTTGTGTGGTTTTTGGTTTTGTTGATCAATTTCAATCATTCAGTTATTGGCTTGTTAACTCCCCGATGCCTCTGTGCATTCCTGACACATTGCTTGCACCCATTTCCCATTGTTGCTTGTTTTTCTGTGCATTAAAGTTTTGGACTGTTTTTCTTGGGGTTTTTTTTTTGTTCGTTTCTGCATTCAGTCTTGTGTTCATGAGTCTCACCCCTTGTCTGTCTGCCCTCTTCCCCCTCAAAATGTCCATCCTCATCCTCGTGGCTCCCATTTGGACTGACTTCCTGATTGTGACCGCAGAATGGATCTACGACTACGCTGTGCCCATCCTTCAACATCCTGCCTGCTCCTGTTCCACCCTTGCCAGTCCTTCGACCACAAAATGTGTCCTCTGCACCGCCCTGGCTTCTGTTCAAGGGCCCTGGACTGTTTCTCTCTGTAATGAATATCTGGTTTTCATGGTGTAACATTATTTGCAGTGTATAAGGACAGGGCCGGATTAACACAGTGCTATGCTCCAGTTTGACCAATCGTGAAATGCCCCCCCCCACCCCCCACTAAAAAGTTACTTAACATGGCTTATAGAAGGCAGCAATGGACCACTCTTCTCTTTGATAATACTAGCGTTTCATTTAATAGCAACTTAACTGGCATACAGCAATAATGACAGCTAAAGCATCAGCTGAACAAGCCTTCAAAAGAAGATTGCCAATGGTGATAATAATAACGGTGCCTTCAAGGTCAGCGCGACAACCCTGCTGCCTTCAGGGACAGTGCCCAAAATCTTTCGGGGTGATCTGGGGTTAAATGGGCAAAATTTGATTATTTTGATTATTATTATTTTTTTTTTTAACTGAATAAAAATATTCTACAATAACCCACATTGAATATTCACTAATTGCTACATGGATTAAAAACTGAACTCAACTTTTCAATGCGGTCTAATGCATTTTCCAATGATTACCCAAGGCAGGGGCGTAGGTATTGCCGGTGCAGCCGGTGCGCTGAACCGGGGCCCCGATGACCTCTGTGGGCCCGCGCGGACGAACTATGCCATGCTTCCTCTCATCATAACACACAAAGCAAACAAAGCGATAAGCCCCTTCATATCAAGTCTCCTGTTCAACACAGTGTTACCTTCTATAGAATGGACTTGATGAGTATATATATATTGCTCCACTGTTTCATACAACACAGTCATGGTAACAACCCCCCCCCCCCCCCCCCCACACTCACACACACACACACACACACACACATTGGCCATTTTTCTTCTTTTCTTTGATATATGTCTTTTGTATTTCAGTAATGATACTTTTTCAGTTATAATCACAATTACTAATCATATATTTGATTGTTTTATTCTCAACATTTTCAAATGAACATGGCCTGCTGGGAAATGTGTTTGTCCAATTAGGTGACATTCACTTATTCCTCTCTGATCGTAGCTTCGTAGGCTACGCGCTTGCTCGTGAATTGTTCTTTTTTGAGAGATCAGCTAACCCATTAGCCTAGTATTGGAGGTGAAAAGTCTTGAGCACCATGTTGAGCAGCACAAAAGCGGTGCTCAAAAAAGAAAAGAAAAAAAGAGCTCGATGTACGGAACTCCAAATTGGCGAAATTGAATGCATTTTTTAAACAGTCATCTTGTCCAGATGCAGTTCCTGCTAGCGTTGTGAATGATAGCGGCGACACGCAGCAGTCAGACTTGGAGGCTAATGCTACCACCTCATTGCCCTCTTGCTCAACGACTTTGCAGAGCAGAAGGCACCCAGAGTTAACTTCTGAATGGGTGAGTGCAGTCTTTTATTAGGCTACTGCAAGTGATCAGCTTGCCGGTTGTGGTTAAATGGCTGCTGTGCCAGGATGTGTGTCCATCTATCTGTTTACTTATTGATTTGGCCACTGTTGTGCTGTTAGGGAAATACGGTTGACTGTTCAGCCGTATGGATCTTTTTCGCATTTTCATTGGCAATGTATTGTCACTGTTGTTCATGGTTCAAACAGCCTAACGTGTTGTGTGATGTTGAGATGCTGTGCAAATATTCATTGTCCATGGTTCTAATAGCCCTAATAATTATGGGTGTCTGCGTTTTTCAGAAAACTGATTTTTCTTAATTACTGATTTGGATACCTACTGGCTCACTGTAGCTGAAGTGGTTGGCTACAGAGGACGATTGTTTCTGTGAATATCCAATAACTGTGTCTATCTAGTGATAGAATATTGTAACTACGTGCATAAATTGGCAGCTCCCTGTCCCCGCACTAACATACCCTGCTGCCGAGCACCGTTGTTCTTCTCGAAGACGCTAAATCCAGATAAATCTTAAACGATGAATTGCGTTCATATTTTAATTTGTAACGAAGTGGCTAGTGTCAAAGTAACGAAGTAAAATGATAATTATTAAGTTTTAAATGTTGTAGAGTAAAAGTCCAGGTTTAAGAAAGAACTCAGGTAAAGTACAAATCCTCAAAAAACTAAAGCTCTGTTACAATTACACCTCTGCTTCGCGGATAGGCCTGGGGGGGGGGGGGGGGGCTATCGCCATTCTCGCACCGGGGCCCAGCCCCTCCACGCTACGCCACTGTCCCAAGGTATTACTTTTTCCCCGTTTCTCATGTTTTTGGCAGCCAAAACTTTTTTTATTCATCATTTAAAATCAATGAAATTTGGGCTGCAGGTACTTTACTTCATTAGAAATGCAATGACATACGGAAATTTTGAATTCTGAGTATTCGTCAGATTCTGTGCAAAATAATTTCAAAATGTCAGTAAAATGCCCCAAAATCACAAAACTGGGAAAAAGAATGGTTATGTCATTGCATTTGGATAAGCATTGGCTTTTAAATGATGAAAGAAAAACTGAATTCTATCATAGAATTAAAGAGAAATTGGTGCCAGAAGTTTTCTGCATATTTAATGAGCTTGCTCGGTTACCATGGCAACCACAGAGAAAAATGACAACTTGTATCTTTCTTGGTGGTTATAATATATACCTCTTTAGATTAATTCTGAGTTGATTCCTGATGTCATTTTTTATTTAACCCCAAATCACCCCTTAATTATGAGTGCTTTCCATCCAGTCACTAAAATGGAGCTTAACTTGGGTATTGAAATTTATGGCAACAAAGGCCACATATTTACTTTTACTAAATACTAAGAACTGAAATTCTACTGCAGAGGGTTTTAAAAAGGGAAAGGCTTTGTGCAGCGAACTCACCATTGTCTGCTTCTGCGATCATGCTAACGTTCTCCGTCCCCGAGTTCAGCTGTTGCCGTCAGCCCACCTGCAACAGGCTCACGTTAACCTCAGCAAATGTCATGCGCTGCTGCATGTGCCTAAATAACATTAGCCTCTAACGTACATTGCTAAGTTTCGTAACGCAAGCACTTCCTCTTGCGCTGGAGGAACGGAATTGACGGGCGGAACGGTTGCCTCTCAGCTTCTTTGCGCAAGTAATGGTAAAAAAGCAAGATATTTCTGGTACATTAGGTAGCCTGGATCTCTTTCGTACTTTTTTTCTTCTGCTATTTTCCCATTAGCACAACCCCTCGGTTGCTTCCACCGCCGCTCAGTGTGTTGTAGCACGTGATGGCAGAACGAAGGCACATTGTTGTGATCAACAACGAGATCAGTCCCATTCATTTTCTAAATGGCGAGATTCTACCTCAGCTTGCAACACTGATCTGGGACCAGTTTGGCCTTTCTGTGACTTTGACAGGGCAATTCAAAATTGCACTTCTTTATTTACATTCTTTTTTTTAATATTCTCTTTAGATATCAACAGTTAAGTTTGAATTTGTTTATAATATAAATACGCTTCTCTTCCGATTAAAATTAAAGAATAAAAAAACTGAGGATTCGCAAATGGTGTGATGCCCCTCCCAGCATGATGCCCCTGTGTACGCACACCAGTCATTGTATGGATAATCCAGCCTTGTATAAGAAGGACGTGACACCATCATGACCATGACGTGACACCTGTCATGATCTTGAAGGAATCTTTATGAATGTTTGTGACTGTAGTCATTGTCCTTAAGTTTTATTTCGTAATTTGTGCATTATTTATGTGGGCTGGGAAAAGGGTTAACTGATGAATGTCACTTAATGGCAGTGGTCAAAACATTCATAATGATTCCTTGAGGTTCATGACAGATGTTATGTCCTGGATATGACAGTGGCATGTCAGCCTTATGCATGTATGTTGTTACTATTTTCACCAACCCTGATCTCGCTATTGACCCCTTTGACCTGCATGGCGAATGACAGGGGTGTCTCAAAAAAGAAGAAACCCTGGACAATCTTTCTCCATTTATTCTTCGTTGAAGTGAGCAGGTTGTTTCAAAAGAATGTGCAAACTACTGTTTCTAAGCCTTTTTTGGGCATAGAAAATTGATTTTGAAATACAAACAAATATTCATGCTGCCAGGCTTACAACATAGTATTGCATAGCCATGAGCATAGCGATGCGATCGGCTTATCTACTGTTGACTATATTACTGTACCTAAAAATAAATATGTTACATGCTTTTCATTTCGGTTTCTTCAAGTTTAAAATGTAAAATAACTTCAGTCACTGCCAGGCCAAATTTCACGGTGCATTATTAAAAATTAAATCCCCCGTCACCAGTGATGCATTTTATATTATGAGTATCTTGTTTTCTTAAACTCTGGCAAGATGGGAGGCAGTTTCCTATCAGTCTGTGAGCAGATAGAGATAAGGTGAGTTCTAGAGGGATCGTTCTCCTCAATCTGCTCCTTTCCTCAGGGGGCACAGTCTTAATGGTGCACCTGTGCAGATCTTACCCTACCCTGGCATGTGGCATTAATGACAGAATGGAGGGCAGGCTGACAATGGGAAATCCCTCGCCTTGTAAGACTTGAACAATTACCCTGACACCAGAAGGAATTTGTCATTAACATTATGCTTGACTCCTGGACCAGGCCTTTTGCAGTTCAAACAAAAAGCTTGCAACTTCGAATCATTGGTATGGTAGCTTGCACAAAATATAATCTTCCATTAAATTGCATTCATAGACAGCTGATAAGGGACTAAAACACCACACAGTTTGAAATTGAATGTACAACATTCCTCAGAATAATCTCTAGAAAACACTTTCACTTTTCCATGGATTGCATTCTTTGTGACAACATCCATTAAATGAGTTACCGTATGATTAAATTGGGTGGATCCAAATAATTATAGTATACCATACCAAAGAAAATCATGTCTTCTGCAGGCTGAAAGACAGACACTAAAACCCCAATTCCAAAATAGCTGGGACAAAGTGTAAATTGTGAATAAAATCAAAACGCAATGACTTTCAAATCACGCCAGCCTGTATTTTATTCACAATATTACATGGCAAATATTGAAACAGAAATTTTACAACTTTATCCACAAAATAAGCTCATTTCAAATTTGATGACAGCTACAGGTCTCAAAAAGGTTGGGACAGGTGCCTGTTTACCATGGTGTAGCATCCCCTCTTCTATTTAACACAGAGTGGAGGAATCTGGGCATTGAGGAGACAAGTTTCCTGAGTTTAGCCATGGGAATTTAATTCCACACTTGTGTAATTTAAGCCTCCAGCTGCTGGAGAGTTTTGAGTCTCCTTTGACGGGCTTTTCTTTTTTGACAAATACAATTTTGGGTAATTTAGATTCAATTTTGGAATTCTTTTGAATGATTTGTTTATTTTCATTTTACACTTTAATAAATATTTGGATATTTGAGGTCTCATTTTTTAAGTTGCAGATTTTAAGTTTAAGTTGAAACTCAGATTTTTCTGAGTTTCAAATGTCATTTTATCAGTATCAGATTTTTTAGTGGCAGATATTTTTTTCTTTTTTGCTTTCAGATGGTATTTTTGCTTGCGAAAACTCAAGTTTGTCACATGTTGATAGTCATGTTTGTCTGTCTGTTTGTGCTCACAGTTCTTAGGGCATCAGCCTAAAATTTATACAGCAAGAAGCCATATGTCCAAGGAAGACCCAGTTCAATTTTAGGAGATTCACGTCAATTAGGCCAGAAACACACTTTGGCAAGTATCTGGCCTCAGAAACTGGTGGACACTGGGGAGTCTTACCAATACATTCCTTTACAAGCGGTCCATTGGAAAGCGGGTACCGATAGTAACTTACTACATCAACATCTGATACAACCCCAATTCCGAAATAGTTGGGACGAAGGGTAAATTGTGAATAAAATCAAAATGAAATATTTTCAGATCACAAGAGCAAATATATTACTTATAATAGAACATAGATAACACTTCAAATGTTGAAACTGACACATTTTACATTTTTTCCACAAAACGAGCTTATTTCAAATTTTCTGGCTGCAACAGGTCTCTAAAAAGGTGGAACACAGGCAAAAAAGGGCTAAAAAAGCAATATATATAGAAGAGAATCGGCTGAAAGAACATTTAGAAAGTCATTAAGTTAACTGGCATCAGGTGTGTAACATGATTGGCTATAAAAGGGATGTCTTAGAGAGGCTGAGTCTCTCGAAGTGAAGATGGAACCTGTGATGGCTTGTATAAAAAAAAAAATTGAGGAATACTTTATAAACAATGTTCCTCATTGTCAAATTGCAAAGGCTTTGAAGGTCTCATCATCGACAGTGCAAACATCAAAAGCTTCAGAGAAACTGGAAAAATCTTTGTGCGTAAGGGACAAGGCCGAAGACCTTTACTGGATGCCCGTGATCTTCGGGCCCTCAGACACCACAGCATCACTCACCAGCATGATTTTGTCATTGACATTATTAAATGGGACCAGGAACACTTCAAGAAACCACTGTCTGTAAACACAGTCCGTCATGCCATCCACAGATGCCACCTAAAACTCTATCATGCAAAAAGGAAGCCATTGTTGGGCATGATCCAGAAGTGCTGCCATGTTCTGTGGGCCAAGGCTCACTTAAAATGGAATGTAGCAAAGTGGCAAAGTGTCCTGTGGTCAGTCTAAATTTGACATTCTTGTTGGAAATCATGGGCGATGTGTCCTCCGAGCAAAAGAGGAGAAAGACCACCTGCCCTGTTATCAGCGTTCAGTTTAAAATGATGGTATGGAGATCCATTTGTGCATATGGTGAGGGGCACTTGCATGTTTTAAAAAGCACCATGAATGATGAAAGGTATAAAAAAGTTTTAGAGCAACATATGCTCCCCTCCAGATGACATCTATCCCAAGGAAGGCCTTGTGTATTTCAGCAGGACAATGCAAAACCACATACTGCAGCTAATACAACACCCTGGCTGCGTAGCAGATGAGTCCATGTGCTGAACTAGCCTGCCTGCAGTCCTGATCTTTCACCGATTGAGAACATTTGGCGAATAATTAAACTAAAAGTCTGTCAAAGGAGACCCAAAACTCTTGAGCAACTAAAAGCCTGTATTAAAGAAGAGTGGGATAAAATTCAATTGGCTAAACTCAAGAAACTTGTCTGCTCAATGCCCAAACTTCTCGACTCGGTGTTAAAAAGAAGAGGGGATGCTAAACCATGCTAAACAGGCCCCTGTCCCAACTTTTTAGAGACCTGTTTCAGGCATCAAATTTGAAATGGGCGCACTGTGTGGATAAAATTGTAAAATTTCTGTTTCAACATCATGACGGCGGAGAATTAACTTTTTTTCCGCATATCTGCATTTTTGTGAATATTTGTGATATTCTGTCATAATGACTTAAGTTAACAAGATCTATATTAATTCATGCCCCTGCTTTGATTTGCGCTCAGTTTATGTCAAAGGTCAATATTAGCAGGGTCTATTTCCAAATTTGCCGCTTCACCAGGTTTTAAGTTGGTCAACTGAAATTAACCAATAATATTAGAGGGATCACATTACGTGACATCACACGACAAAATGGCTGCCAAGAGGAAATTTATTGAAGCAGAGTTGAGAGAAATTGCTGCATTTCCTCATTTAAGTGAGTGCTTTGAGAAGTCAGATTGAACAGAGTATTATTTGCTGAAACGTAACGGATTTGCTGAAAAATTATGTTTTGTCAAGTTTATCATGTAAATTGAGTTCAGGTTATCTTTTCTATGCAGATCAAAGTGAAGAAGAATGACCCAAAGGCTTCGATCAATCAGAGAAATCAGCAGAGTCAAAATATTACATTGTTTATCTACTTTAAGTTATTCAGAGTTATAATGTTCATATTTCCTTAATGTGAGATCATTCACACGTGAATGTTTCTCTCTCATTAGTAGGTCATGTTGAAAAGGGCCTAAAAAGTGTTCATCTTGTATTCCTTTTTTTCTGTGACAATGTTTAAAAGTTGTTTCATCAGTATCAAGGGCGTAGGAATGAGTTCAACATTGGGGGGTGGGGGGGGGGACCAAGGGTGTAGGTTTAATGTGAGAATTGGTAGGGACACGCATGTCTGGAAAGTTTTTGCAAATCTGAGTGCAGATATTGCCTTTAAATGTACAAGAGATTATCCGAATGAGTGTTTCTCCGTTTTTTAATTAGGTTGTGCAAGATGCCTCCTAATAACCCGAACACTGATACCAAGTGAGTGGATAAGCTATATAACTATGTTAGCAAGCCAGCTCGCAGTCCTCTCAATTCAGCATCATATTATGCGGCAACGCAATTGCAGCCGCGATAAACACCTCAAAATGGACCAGCGACTATGAATTGGACAAGCTGCAAACCAAGCGTTAATCGGGCTGGATCATGTTAAATTTACGATGACGTGTTTCTTTCATTTCCCCCACTGAGCCAAAGTTGGTTGGGACATTTTGACATTCAAAGGTAATATTTGCTGAACATCATGAGACGAACTTTAATGCTTTCCCTATAATTCCACAGAACAAGTCATGATTATGACATCACCTGAAGCCCTGATACACCTGTGTCCCCAACAGCTTGCCCTGTTTCTCTAGCTTGCTGCTGTGAGTCCTGCATATAAAATTAATCAATAATGACACCTTCGCGGGATTTCTCCACTGAAATTTACCTCATAATTTGACATATCCACCTGGCTTATATTTAGCCATTACTGCTAGCAACCTAATTACTAACCAACATGTGACAGAAACCAGGTTTAGTTTGCTAGTTTAAACTTGACCCTTAAAGAAGGTACTGTGGAAATAATGAAGAGAGTTTCTGTTGTCAGACCCCCTGCTGTCTCTCGCCTCCAAAAACACTCTCCGATCCGGTGAGGGAGGGGGCGGGCCAATGACATGAATCTGTGTTGCGCTTTCAAAATAAAAGAATGCAAGTTAAAAATTTCAAGAATGAAATATTTTTCTCCTCCATGGTTTAATTTCTGGGTGGGACAAATGCGTCTGACTCCAATACTGGAGGGGACACGTCCCCCCCGTTCCTACACCCGTGATAAGTATCATTAGTTAATAAACATTAAAGTTTCTTTAAAACGCGGTTTTAAGAGACTGTTAATTCATTTCCATATTCTTTAAAACCTGTAATCTGCAGATAGACCAAAGTAACACTGGAATTTTATGAATTCTAAAGTTACAATGGTCTATCTGTAAAATTGGGTATCCAGAATTCAATGTTGCCAGACAAATAGGGGTATGTAAATTAGCCCAGTTTAGTCTTATTTTTTGCCCTAAACAATTAGAATATATTTTAATTTGGAAAAACCTGAAGGGGATATTTTTAATCCCAAATCTTTGATCGAAATTTCCTCGAAAACAAACAAATGGCAGATAGACCTAGTTTATCCTCGGCTGACCATTTGCAATGTTATCTCTGTTCTACTGTGAATAAAATACTGGCTGATGTAATTTGAAAGTCATTGCGTTTTGATTTTTTTTCGCAATTTACACTTTGTCCCAACTATTTAGGAATTGGGGTTGTACTTTTACAGGGTCAAAATTCACATTGACAAGGTGTGAGATTGGTGTCAGATACAGCCTGTTACCCCATCTCGGGGGGACTACCATATGCAGTCAGAAACCCAGAAACTGAACTTTGGAGCCTGGAAGGCGCACACGCTGATGCAAAGTGCGACCAATGAAAGCTCGGAGAGAAGAACCACAATCATCACTAAAGATCTGAGAATATGCCAGACTTACCCAGCTGCCCTTACTGAAATCTGATGGACAGGCAAAGGAAAAAGCAGGGCTGTGATTCGTCTTGATTCAGCAGGAATTCCTGATTTTCCGAGTATGTGACCAGCTTCATTTTTTGACTAATCACAGTGCTTGTGGTTATTCCTTGCCCAGAACTCATGGTGATTCATAATACTGCATCCACAGCCCATGCATTTTCCTGCTTTTTCCTGCTCAGCCAATCACAGTCCTGAAAAGCGATGGAACAGAACGGTGGCTTCTGGAAAGGGAAAGCTGCTGACCAGCCCACGATCCATGGTGCTGAATTTGCCATTGTGAACCGGCTTTTCATTCATCTCTCTAACGTCCTGTGGGGATCAGTGAGCATCTCATCTCAGCCTGCTGGAAACCACAAGGCAACAGTTGTATATGCTTATGCCCTACTTTCCATTCTGCCGATGAAGTAAGAGATATTCTATACCTGCTTTGATGAGGCACTGTCAAGAATACCCAGGGAGGATAAAATTATTGTTCTTGGAGACTTCAGCCCCAGGGCTGGGTGGGATTAATGGCTCTGGTTGGGCCCTACAGGAAAGGAGGGCATCAGGACGACCAGCTGCAATGGAGTTCTGCTTCTCAGAAAATGTGCCCAATACAGCTACACAATAAGTTACACTCCTTATTACTCAGAATACAAATTCATATCATTGCAGAGACACCTTTGCTCCACATAGTGACATTACATTGACTATATTACTACACAACCTGGGGACCACAGTGACGTGCACATAACAATGCACTTAACTGCTGAACAGATCACCGCTTCACTTGCCTAATGACATCCCTCAAATTTACCCTTGTTAACCCAAGTGGCCCCCGCAAATTTTCTGCCGTCAGAAGTATAGAGGACTGTCACAGGTTTATAGTGATTAAAACGTTTTCATTTAAGAACTATGCACAGTATGTATAAAATTGGATTAAGAAAACATGAGCATTCATGGATCTTTCTTTTGTGGCGCATTCTTAAGATGTAAACTTAAGATGCAAGTTTAACATTCTTATGTGGCATATAGGGACTAATACTTGATTCCAGCACTGCGGTTAATAGCTCCCTCTAACATCCCCTGAGACCTCTTAGTCAGCAAATGGTAACTATAGCAACATCAGACATGTTTTGTGGCCTAAGCAAGTTTTTATGCCTCTAAGAAGTTATTTCCGACTTGCAACTCTCCCTTGGTTGAATCGCAACACATCATC
This sequence comes from Gymnothorax reevesii, assembly GCA_029721435.1. Taxonomy (NCBI): domain Eukaryota; kingdom Metazoa; phylum Chordata; class Actinopteri; order Anguilliformes; family Muraenidae; genus Gymnothorax; species Gymnothorax reevesii. The sequence goes on from CM056581.1 coordinate 7,571,804, forward strand.
CTGCACCAAGGAGTCAGTGATAAAATAATTTTTCCTGATAATTTTCGGAGGTAAAAACATTCATAAAGAGTAAAAATTCCCTTATATTTTAAGCAGCTCCTCCACATGCCTTATTTCTTTTCATATTTTTCTGTAAACTGAAGAGCTTTGCAAGCTAAGCCTTGAAAACTATGGCCACACAGAAATGTACAAATTGCTTTATGTAGCGCTGTTTGTAAAATAGGGTGTGTTGTTTTATACTGTGCAGTTTCTGCACCTTTAGCGTCAAAAACCGGGAAAAAAGATTCGTCTTTTTAGACAGTCTCTTTTTCACACATTTATGCACAAATGTGTGTAAATTGGTGTTGAAAAGGTGATATTGTTTTTTGTAGCATAACTCTTTGTAGAAGGAAAAAGAGGACATTAAATACTTAATCTAAACGTTAATATAAATCAAATTGCTAATTTTAAATCTAAATTATACATAATTAAATATTTCATTAAATATATAATTATATATATACCTCCACCAAGGAGGTTATGTTTTTGGTGGCGTTTGTTGGTTTGTTTGTGTACAACATAACTCAAAAAGTAATGGACAGATTTTGATGAAATTTTCAGAGAAGGTGGGTATTAAGTCAAGGAACAGGTGATAAAATTTTGACATATCTAGGTCAAAGTACTGCTGGCATATACGCCAAAGTTCAAGATTTCAAGTCTTTCCAATGGGCTGGAGTTCCAATCGCCGTGCTTCTGGGTTTTGCTGCCCCCTGGCGGAGGTCTGCGCTCTCCGAGTGCTTTTCTAGTTTAGGATATAAGATTTAAGGTTCAGATTTAACCTGTTTGTCAGAAGATGGCACTGTCAGCTTAGCACTGCTGTTCTGTCTGTCGTACATGACTTGAGCTGTTTGCTCGAGCGAGTAGTCAACAGCGCGCTAGCAAGATATAGCGATGGGTATAAGCCAAGATTTGGTAACAGCCATAGAGATGGATTTCCTTAGGTGCACGGGCAGTGATTTCTATTTTGTACCATTAATGCGTCGCTACTTTGGAATACTGGTCCCTCCCAACTTCACTTTCATCCCATAATCGCGTCAATTTGCGTTTTGATTACGCCGACAAAATACGGCTATAGTTTGCATACTGTTTTACTTGCTTGGGAGCTGGTTGGCTATCTAGCAAGCAAACTAAAGTGATGTCGAATTGTATAATGTTATAGCTAGCTCGCCAATGTATTTGGCTACATAGCCAACTGGCTAGCGAGCTAAAAAGGCTTCAGTTCACTTAAAGATGATTTGTATCCAACTCTCAGAAAAATTGCAAAGAAATGAAAGATATAAGCAGCATGAATTCATTCCATGGACTGTATGAAAATATGAATGTAGCCACCATGACGTCACCCATTGGTTTGTGGACTTCCATTTATGAAGCCTCGAGTTGGGCATTTTGACCAGTGCTGTCTTGTAATTTTTTACATTGGATGTGATTTTGACCGAAGGTGAGGTTAAATCAAGATCCGGGGAGCAACATTGAGTGGATCTGACGAGGAACTGGTGATACTAGCTCACCTGACTGCTCTTGGATCGCGAGCTACAGTCAATGGCTTCACAGCGCTAACACACTGCAGAAATTATACAAATTCTCAGGTGAACTTTAAAGCTAACTAAGTCTTAAAGAAATCTTAGAAGCCAATTGCATGCATGTGAAAATTTGGTAAACATTACACAAGAGACGAGTATGCAACAGAACATCTTATGGTAATACATATTCAATCACAGTTTTAAAATTGGTTGCCCAAATCTAAATTTCTTTTCCTTTACTGGTGAGTGTATTGACAACGAAATGCAAAATGGGGTTCATCAATAACATTAATTAAAGGCAAAGAAAACCCTTGGTACAGCAGATGTCAAATAAAAGTGCACTACCCTGACTATTTAAATATACTTATGGGTAATTTTTGAAAAATGTTTAGATGACTAAATCAGCTTGAGAATTTCAGGTATATTAGTTGTTGACCGTATGGCATGTTTGTGGGAATAGGGGTAGTCACGTCACCCGGTTATTGGAACTCTTGTGCATGTCAAAAAACAAAGTGCAATGGGCCAACAGCTACTGTAAGTGAGAGTTTGTCCGAAGCAACATTTGCAAATGAATGACTTATATGATAGCCATCATTGAAGCAACAACGATAAATTACAAGTTGACATAAGATTTGGGACACCTACCTGTTCTATCGGTAAGTGATGCTGTCGTTTCTCCAGCCAATCTAAAGTTGACAGGAGCTTGGGTTTGGGGGTCTGCTGGTGACTAAATTCCATTGGCACAGCATCTTTCAAAATCTGCTGATTTTGGGCAATTTTTGGGCAACTGGGCAATTTAATTCCATATTTTACCTGAACTTGCTCCTTGAAACAACTGGGTAAAAAGTGTGCAAAACATAAACGGCGACTCTTAGTTGGGACAAAGTCCCATCGTCCAATGTTGCGCAACCACTAGAAAACCAATCAGCTGAGCGCTCAAGTGGGTAAAAATCCAGAGGAAGGTGCTCTTTAGTATGGAGTTGGCATATGAAAAAAACAAACGGATGGTCTAAGGCAACTCTTCTGGTATAAACATTAAAAAGCCTCTATTAATTTGATAGTTCATAATAGAACAATAAAATGCCTACATGTTTCAGCTCGTAGCCTTCATCAGGGCAAAGTGGCCAACCACTATTGTAACGAGTCAGGCTTCGCCAAGGGAAATCTGCGCAGGCTTATGCCTGGTGGTAGGTTCAAGTTTCCCGTTTTGCAGGAGCATCCAACAGCCGCACACAGCAGCATTATGGCAGATTTTGCCACTCAGGTTCTAATAATTATAGGTAATATCAAAGCTTGATTTTTCTTTGTGAAGTCAATCTGCAGCAAGAGAGATAAGACTAATTTGTATACACTTTAAGATCAGCTGATTTCTTGGTGTCCATTTGCGTCATAACATCCAGGACATAATTTAGAAAAATGAACATTACGCTGTATTGAAGGACACCTGAAACTAGCTATTGAGACCATAAAATAATGAGGAGAATGTCTATGGTATATTCTCATTGCTGCATGAATGAATTATACTGTTTTAACACCATTCTGGCATGTTTGATGCTTTGCCCTGATCAAGAATGGATCCATCCGTAAGCGAGATGTAACCTCAAGTTATGTCGGTCAAGCAGTTTAATCTACCCCAGTTCCATCTGAGTTACGCTTTCACAGCTCAGTCAAACAAAAGTCCACTTAATTCAGGTTGAGGAATTGGAATTTGTGGCTGATATAGTTAATTGCTGCCTACTTGCTTCATTGTGTAACAAGAAAAATACTGCTGGTGAACCACAGAATGGCATATCCCCAAATTGATAGCATTCTCCACATGGGCAAAATGAATTGTGTTTTCATTACAGACAATGTCCAGAAAATAAGCTTGGGAACTATTCTGGGCTCTGTGAATATTCACAGCAAATTTGACCAAATTCCCAGAAGAGTCATTTGACTTATTTTATTCCCGAAATAGGAAAGTGTGGCCTAAAGGTAGTGCTACAGGAATGATCAATGAGTTGTCAGAACAGCTTTTGTATATGCCAAGGCGTTAACAGCAAAGTGGAGCAGATTTTCATTAAACCAGCTGGACTTATTGCATTTGGAAATGTAGTTCCACCTAATGTTGGCACGACATTAAAAGTAACAGCGCCATGAAAATGAATAAGATTCCTCCGTTAAGCACCGGGAATGTTGACTGCAGATTTGACTGGATTCCTGTAAAAACTGTTTCAGTTCATTGAAAAATTAAAAAGAAACGTTTGGCCTGGTGGTAGTGTGACAGGTCAGGTTCAAGGGTCATCATCATTACCTCTGTACACCACAATCACAGAAGGTTTGATGAGATTCCATAAAAACTGAGTCATTTTTTTTGGAAATTTTAAATTTGGCAGAGTGCTGGTGCCACAGATTTCATTACTGAGCCACCACAATCAATAACTTCCACCTCTATGCATCTGGAATGTTGAGAGCAGCTTTGGCATGATTCCAATCAAAGCTGTTTGAATTATTACAGTTAATAGAAATGGAAAGTTTGGCTTGGTGGTGTCGCTATTGCAAAGGTCATAGGGTGACCAGCATGAATAATAGACCTTCCCTATGCACCAGAAACAATCACAAGAACTGTGATATGATTCCGATTAAAATAGTTATTGGAGTTAGAAATGCGAAGTTTGACCTGGTGGTGGAGCTACAGGATAGGTTGCAGGGTCACACAAAACAATTGAAACACTGATTACTAAAACCCCACAAGTCAAGTCAAGTCAAGTCAAGTCAAGTGTGACTTATGGGGTTTTGGTAATAGGTGCTTCAATTGAGGTCGTCCTCTATGAACCGGGAATGAATATAAAACTTTTTGTTTGATTCCCATAAAATTGTTTGAGTTCTCATGTTAACACAGAGAATCTGCAGCAACAGTTGCCAAGGCGAATGCCCAAAACACACCATTTTGGGGATATATTGATACAGAACTAAATGGCAGAATATGCTACATTGTAAAAATACAAATCAAAGTGATCACAAATCAAAGCAAAGCCTTTTCCACAGGTACTGTACATGGGCATTTTTCATTTTTAAAGATAAACCCCATCCCTCTCCATCACGTTTTCAGTGGACTTACTTTGATGCCGAATACAACACACACATTGTATCCTTTTCTATAATTTAATGCTCTGTCGTGGCATTGATTAGAAAAAAAAGTCTGTATTATTTGGACGCAAATACATGGGGAAATTGGGCCCATTTTCAAAAATACCAGAATTAAGAGCATAAAAGGACCAATTCAATAACTATTGAAACTAAAGAAGACCAGAAGATGGAAAAAGCTGTGCAATATTTGGGTGTGTATTTGTGTGTGTGCTGAGGGAGGCGGGGTAGTTTCATAGTGATGGAAAAGAGATTGCCCTGCATTGAAAGAGGGGAAAACTCTCTCTCAATAATAAAAGTAAAATTATTCTTTTTTGTGGTTCTTTTCTGAAAATACAAGAATTCAGATGATTAGAGCTTTAGCATTGAATCTTTTTATACAAGCCAATCCCAAAAAACAGACTTGCATGAAGAGTCGCTGCTGGTTGCATTTACACAAGTTGGAGCTGTAATGCGCGTCCTTACACAGCTGATGTAGACTGCAGCACTGATTAAAATGGGAGCGTTTTTTGTGTGAAGAGATTAATGAGAACAGTAATGCTCAGGATAGGCAAGGGATGCAATCGGCATTTGATCAATTAGTAAAATATCCGATATCCTTTTTCAATTTATATATACATTTGCTGCCTTCTCCTTAAATAGGTCCAAAAAGATAACATATATTTGTCTTTGAATCTCTGAAATGAGAAAAAGTTAATTTCTTTATGCAGCATTTATGTTTAATTGCCTTCTGAACACAAATTCATCAAAGGCTCTTTGAACAAGCAGATGTCTCAGGATTAGAACAATCTGCAACTTAACATTAATATAATACTTAAATATGTAAATTATGTTTATTTCAAGTTTCGATGTGCACCAGAGTACAGTGCAATACAAATGCAAGGCTTCAACTTTGTTTATATAGTATAGACTGCTGCATTGCCTTGGCAACGAAAAGCAGCTGGAGAATGGTATCCAAAAAAAATGTACTTTTGACTTGCTGCAAGAAACCAAGTCCCATCGATACTGAACATTTTCCCTGTTTGGAATCACTCCAAAAATAAGAACCCAGAGCCAAGATCACAGCTCATTGTCTAAGATGATACTACATGTAAAGCACGATTCAAACTGTGATAGAATATCTGATTCTATCATAGTCTTAGACAAGAATAATATTTTTGCAGTTGTACACACTTACACTCAATCACAACGTGGTCAAGTTTAAATTGCCTCTACTTTTGTTACGATTGTTGCCCATTTGTATGTGCAGGGCTGACCTTGTCTGCGTCAAAATGTATATGTAGCCTGATAACATGTATGTGTTAGCAAAGCCGTAAGCAGGTGTTTACTTATAGTAAAACTATTAGTTTTACTTATAGTTTTTGCCTTTTGTTTTGAGGTGGAAGGTGTTCATTTCCATTCAGCAGGCAGCAGTTTTTATTTCTTCGATGTTTTCATTTTTATTCTCGAGAGGTCAGCACTTGGGTCTGTTCGTGTAGGCCATCACTTTTGTTTTGTGGAAGAAAAAAATGCCCAAAAATGCAGGTTAGTTTGCATCAATTAATAGTGTGTATTATTTTGATTTAAGCAATGAAATTTCATGAACTTTCATGAACAAATTATTCCCAGAAACAATATATAAAGAGCTTATTTATGAAAAAAGTGCATAATTAATTTTGGTGGCCTACTACGGTAATATCTATGACTACTCTACACATGCATCGAAAACTAGGTCTTTTTCTTCCACGACCATCGTCTGCAAACAGTGGTTGTAAGAAATTGGATTTCTTTGCTTGTCGGTGTTTATTTCCAAAAATATTTTGATTTTCCATCAGCGTAGAACAGTGGCGGGTGGTGCCAAAAACTTTGGGAGGGGGGCGCAATTCACCTTGGCGCTGCACACCTGACAGCTGCTTTGATGTCGACACAGTCAGTAATTAAGAGGGAAAATGTGGCCTATAGATTTTATCAGGGTTTATTATGAACTGACAATGTATCACCTCTGTCCATAGATCACTGTATCTGTCCTTCCATTACTTACAGATTGATTGTAAAAGTGGTCATGTTAAAGATAATCCACCAACTAACTGGGATTTTGAGGTTTTATAAAGATGCAAACAATAAGTGGAACACAGTTAAACAGAAAAACAAACAAAAAGAAAAAAACTAATCTAAAAACACAGCACTGTAATGCAGTCCACAGGCTTCATACACCTTTTCCCAAGTGAAATTCAAGCACTTTTCAAGGTGTATTTTCATGCCTTTCCAACACCTTACAGCAGTGCTAAATTACATATTTATATACATAAATGACAGATTCCATAGAAAGTGTGACCAACAGGTCCCACTGTACTTAACAGGATGAAATTATGAATTAATGGTATATATGTGGTTTATTTCATTGATAACATAATTACAAATGTTTACAGGAAGTTTTAGACCTGAATCCAATTTTGGTAAAAAAAAAAGGGAATTTAAAAATTTGGTCATGTTGCTGATGTTAGATGGAAGGAAAATTGGTGTACACAGAACGGAACTCAAACTGTGACAAGACTGTCTGAGCCAACACCAATAATGGCACGATGAGCTGAGAAAAGGGAAGGCACAGCAGTGACCAACCTGCTAATCCACAATAAGCAGGGCTTTATCAATCCTGCCCACTCATTTCCAAGTTCCTCATCCACCCTGGAGGAGGAACAATTTTTTGGTCCACCCTGTAGTATGGATGTGCCAAACCCTTTAAGTAAAACCAAGGCTGGATTGATCCATCCAGGGATTAGAGTGAACTCGTCTATTTAATATACAGCGTTCGAACTCGGCTTGCTTGTGAAAATTCAATAACTGATCCGGGTCTGCCATCTAGTGATAGAATATTGTAACTGCGAGCATAAATCTGCAGCTCCGTGTCAACTGGCGGACACATCTGCACAAAAGGGTTTAAATACCCTGCCAGCAGCCGCCATATCTCATTCACAGCAGTGCTGTACTGAGATTACAGGTTAATGCTGACGTTATTACTGTGGACGGAAATTTTTACCTTTTAGACAAGGGACACAAACGCGAGTTTGTGAAAATTCTAGAAGGCCAAGAAGTAAACATCCGTTAGCGCATGCACTTTACCCCGCTTTCACACTACCGCTTGTTATAAAATAGGGACTTCAATGCGGAATGCAGAGCGAACGTTAAGACCACACATCGGAAAGGAATTACGTTTGCGGCTAAAACTGGCTTCACAGTATGAAATATGGCTCAGGATATTGCATAATGCTATCTAGCATGGTAAAATAAAGAATGGGGAACATCTTCCTGGCCAGACTTACAGTAGTAGATGAACTGTTCTTTTCACAGTGGCCCTGTTGAATCTGTCAAACTGGAACAGCAAACAGGGAAAGCAATAAACGACACTGCTAATGCCACATCCCGCTAGCCAACTCTGTTTGTCGTAACATGTGCGGGAGAAGCCCCGGGTGTCAGCTCGTCCACGATCACTTGCCTGCTGCTGAATCTTTAAATCGGGTCGGTCAGGTCCAAGCTCCTTTATCCTCTTTTTCTCTTCCAGTGTAACGTTACGCCTTGGGAACGGGTTAAGGGTTATGAAAGAACGGAGTTTTCTGCGGATCCACTGAAAGCTGCCATTTTGAACCTCTATCGGACAGAGAATGAGCGTGTGTGGTGTTTGCGCATGAGTAAATCACATCTGCAGCGGTGACGTGTTGACATGATTGACAGCTGTCGTTGTCCAGTCACATGAGGAGGAGAATCACAAACACAATACTGATTCGCTACCATTCAAAGTGGGAAAGTCCGGGCGCATTTCACTGCACCCCGCAGGCAAAGTTGAAGCGGCCAATCAGAAAGAAGCCTCAGGTCACATGCTGGGCAAAAGTTGAAGGATTTGCATTGACTCCCATTAGACCGGCGCCCCCGCGTTAATAAACTATGTATTCACAACATATCTATTGATAAATAAATTGTGTGAAACCCCTTTTATTCGATGGTGACAGGTGCCGACAGGCTATCATTGTGTGGAAAAAGTAAATCATTTTATCGGTTATTTTTTATAATTTAATGACAAATTTTGGCACGTTTAAGTGGCCTTCCTCTGTCGAATTTTGGATGGGAGGAAAGAGGGGACGGCGCCCCCTATTGACAAACCGCCACTGGCGTAGAATCTATTCCTTGCAGAGCCCCGAAGTAAACTGGGTTTTTTTTGGAGCAGTAATGTAGACGGGCGGTTTATTGGCATAAGTGTGTTGAAAACTTGACCCTCTCTCCTACCTAAAAATTAGACGCTTCTGTGGCCCTCAACGAATACACGTATCTCCAGAGGTACGTATTACTCAGTCATTAAAACAATACTGAAGGATGTGCTGTGCCTTGAACATCAAAGCTCAAACTCGAAGTCCTAAAATGACTGACCACGAAGGGTTCCTATTGGTCTTCAGTACAAATCAAGACCCTAAGTGTGACTGTAAATGAGGAATGGGCAATTTTGTGCGGACTCATGTCAATTAGATCAATAATTATTAATATACTAATCTATTAATCATTATCCATTTTCAACCAAGATAAATAGGCATTGTGACCTTACCACCACCAATACCAATGCCAATTATGAACAAAATCAGGTCATAATTCTTGACGGCAGTTCGATAGTAAAAAAAAGATGTATGAACATGGCAATAGATACTTTTGAGCTGCCCGTGGAACGAACGTAAATCAATTGTATCCTTGACTTTGTCTGGAGATATAATAATAAGCAGTTTCCTATCAGTCCTTGATAGTAATCTCAGCTTAAAATTCAATAAGAAGCAAAATATGCTGTGTTTCCCTGTTTGACCTTGAATTCATGGTCCAAGGTCAAATCCAAAATCATTAATTGATGTGTGATACATGACTTCCTACAACCCAATTTTCACAAAATGTGGAAATTGCTGTTAGATCGCATATGGAGAGAAACCGTGTCTTCAGTTGCCATTTACGATAATTGGAAAACGATTGAGAACTACCCAGAACTAATTGTCATAAATGGACATGTCTGCACCCCCCAATTCCCTGTTCTAGAACCGCCACTGCTACAAACTCCCTTTTCTGATGAAATATTGGGGACAAAAGTGTTTTTGAACAGGTTTATATTTTCATTAAAAACAACAATGTCTGTGAGTCCTTCCAGTCAGGTCTCATAGCCTACCATAGCAGAAAGAATGCATTACTGAAGGTGTTGAACAAAATTAGAATTAACACCGACTCAAAAAAACTTTCTTTCCTGGTTCTTCTGGATTTAACTACGACCTTTGGTACTGTTGACCATGAAATCTTGCTGGGTTCGTCTGTCAGATATGATTTGAAGGGGGTTTAGATATATCTAACCTGCCAGAGATTTTTATTTTCCATAGGTAACTTCTCAGAGAAATCAGACATAACCCTTGGAGTCCCACAAGGTTTTATTTTAAGTTTAGTTACTTTTAGTCTGTATTTGCTACTGCTTGGCAGTGTCATTAGAAAGCGTAAAATTGAGTGTCATCGCTACACCAATGACACCCGACCATTTGTCTGTGGATCCCTATATTATTTTAGCCCCAATAATGGGTTAGTGCTGACCAAATATGACATAAATTTATGGATGTCACACAGCTTCTTACAGTTGAACCAATAGAAGACTGAGATCATAGTATTAGGGTCAAATTCCCTGTGAGAGCAACTGCCTGTCCACCTGCATTATTTGCTCTTCAGGTCATTAATCCAGTCTAGGGCCTGATTAATGCACACAGTAAATTTTGAAAAAAAATATTGAACAGTGTTTGAGTTCTGCTCCGGAAATGAAATGATTACCGACAGATGGATGCATAGATGGATATACTGATGACTATATCTCCCTGCAAAATATGTTGGAACGAAAAGAATCGGGTTGATACTTCAGATATTAGGGGTGTAACGATACACAGAAGTCACGATTTGGTGTGTACCTTAGTTTTGGGGTCACGGTTCGGTACGTGTTTGATACAATGAGAAAAAATCTGAAAGCTCTGGAGTTTCAGATGCTCTCTGGTGCAATCTGAGCTTTATCTAGTCAAATGTTTGATCAGTAATTCAGATATACTTTTGGAATTGGTTGAGTAAAGATTCTTCTGATAGTCATGAAGGATGTGACTCATCACTCATGAATCTTGACTCAAAAACAAGACTGCTCAACAATGATGAATGGGGTTAATGTGCTGAACTTATTGCAGTTAAACTTAGGCTCGAACTGGCCACCTTCCTGATGCAGGGTCAACCACATTGACCACTATGCCACAGCCTGCCCCAAACTTGTTTTCTGTGGTTGTAGCTGGCGTGTACAGAAATCATGAACCTAGACGTCACTGAGCTAAATAAAGGATAGAAATCCTAATTTGGAGAGATGATTGATTTTTTATGGTTTTACGACACTTTGACAAATTTTTCAGCTGTCTCATGTCAACATATGATTTATGCGTACCACTGGGCAATTTAATCTCCAATTAGCCTTGCATGCATGTCTTTTGATTGCAGTATGAAACCGGAGTACACAGAGGAAGCCCACATAAACACAGGGAGAACATGCAAACTTTACACAGAAAGGTCCCAGGCCGGATTCAAACCCAGAACCTTCTTGCTGTGAGGCGGCAGTGCCAACCAGTGTGCCACTGTGCCACCCTGAAGAAATGAAATTGATAGATTTTTGTTGTACATTTATGTCAGGCAGGCACAGAAATATCCGGTACATATTTTTCTGAACGTATGTGGGCTATATGGGTGATTAAAGATACAGTATATTTAATGTGATATGAGAGGCAGGATTAATAATAAATACCAGATTTTTACACTTATTTGAGCTCAGAGATGATGTATCAGTTTATAGCATCTTCCTGAAAGTATACAGCAGTTTTAGTGCTGATAAAAGTGTTGAAAAAATATTCCCCGTTACCCTGCCATGTGGTCTTCCTCCCTGGGGATTATTGAAAATTCTGTTTGTCAGGATAAATTTATATCAACTAATATCAACTCTCAGTGAAATAACACACAACATAAACACAAACAACTGTACAGTAACTGCATTATTAAAAAGAGATGAAAGCATATCCTAGTTTTGACAGAAGAATTTCAGTCAGTGAATTGTAAGATGAAATAAGGACAGAATACAAAAACCTAACACTCAAATGGATCATTTTTTGGGACACAACAACATTGAAGAAACCAGTTTTAGGAACCTGCACTTTTCCTGAATATAATCTACTGTTCAATTTGGTTCACCTTTATTTAATCATGTTTTCTTTTGCTACATGGCTGTTAATATTTATGCCAGACACATCCAAAAACCCAAAATACAAAAACATCTGGTCTGAACCCAGAGATGCTCTGCTTGAACCATCTCTTCACCAATTCCTTGGAAAAGGATTGCTTGTGAAGGACCAGATCTATTCCTCACCATATTTACACTGCTGCAAAAAAGTATTTGCCCCCTTCCTGATTTATTTTTTTGCATGTTTGTCACACTTAAATGTTTCAGATCATCATCCTAATTGATATATTGGACAAAAATAACCTGAGTAAATACAAAACGCAGTTTTCAAATTATGATGCCATTTATTAAGGGGAAAAAGCCAACCAAACATACCTGGCCCTATTTGAAAAAGTAATTGCACCTCCCCCTTGTTAAATCATGAATTAACTATGATTAACCACGTTTTTTGACTGCAATTTCACTAGCCACACCCAGGCCTGATTACTGCCAGACCAATTAAATCAAGAAATCACTTAAACAAAAAATATCTGACAAAGTGAAGTAGGCTAAAAGATCTCAAAAGCAACACACATTGTAGTATCTGCACAAATGGCTGATAAGCTTGATCCAGAGCCAGCAGTAAAACTTTTATGACATTCCCCTAGGATGTTTCTGCAGCCTGCCTGTGGGGGGTAATATCTCTGGTTTTACTCAGCGGGGGGGGGGGGGGGTGGGGGGGGGGGCATAGTCGCAAAGCCCTGACTGCCAGAGTGCCCTGGAGTCATATCACTGTCCCCGATGTTATAGTCCAGTTTAATCTGTTTAAAATAATATAAATATAAGTACAAATTCCTATCATGTTTGGCCTTGTTATTCCCGGGGGAATCCAAGGAGTTGAATGGAGCATGTTTCATTTCCCTTGAAATTATGGTTCATTCCCTTTGGGAAACTCCTTGCTAGAAGTTTTATTACATCCCCCAAATGGTGGAGAACCCAAATTCAAGCCAAAAGGTCACATGAGTTAAAGCCAGTAACCCTTAACCCTTTGCCCCCTGCAATGTCTGTCCTTGGTATTGTGTTGTGGGGTTCTACAAACAGATGAGAAACAAATCATTGCCATCTATCAGTCTGGAAAGGGTTACAAAGCAATTGCTAAGGCTTTGGGACTCCAGCAAACCACGGTGAAAGCCATTATTCACAAATGGAAAAAACTTGGAACTGTGGTGAACTTTCTCAGGAGTGTCCGGCCTACCCAAATTACTCCAAGAGCGCATTGACGACTCATCCAGGAGGTAACAAAAGAATCCAGAACAACTTCTTAAGAACTGCAGGCCTTACTTGCCCCAGTTAAAGTCAGTGTTCATGTAAGAGCTGAAAAAAGTAATTTCTTTGTTTTTAATGTCAACAACAGGGGTAGCAGGTACTTTTCTGAAATTTGGCTCAGAAATTTGGCCAAAATTCAATACCTTTCCATTCCAAGATATATCAGCCCTGCTTATGTTGTCTTATCTAGATGTGTGATACCTATACCCTGTGCGGTTGAGCACTATGGGATGGATCATGCCAATTTTCCCACACTTAAGCTTTTGAGAGTGATTTCCTTTGCTGCAATATACAGGTCATTCATCTCCTGATGGTCTCCTGAGTACACACCTGTGTGAATCAGAACCAGTGTACCATTACTGGTGACACTTAATGGTTTATTTAGCCTTTCACGAGTAATTGTGGCATTACAACTATTTGTGCATCCATGAATGTTTAAACAAACGAAAGAGGACGGAGCACAAAGCTTCATTCTGTAATGCTGATTTATGACTTTATTCAAGATTTATTAGCGTATTTAAATGAACCTTTGAGGAAGGCAATTTTGTAGAATTCAGTAACACAGGCAAGGTGTAGTGATCATTAATATAGATTAAAAAGCTCTCCAAATGGAGATAATTCCCTGACTATTTTCATGTCGCAGTCAAATAATGAAACATAAATCACTGCTTCTGTTGATGCAGGTAGAAGTGGATTTTCAATTATTTTTTCAGGAGAATAAATTAATTAGCAGGAGTTCTAATCTTCAGAGCCACAATTAACAAGATCATTTTTAAATGACCAAACACTGACCAAAACCCAAATACCAAAGAAGAATTGATACTCCACATCATGTTGGACAACTGAAACAATTAAAAATTTAGCTCAATTGCTGAGGGGACTAGTAAAGCTGGGGATGAGGTGTCAATGTTTCCATTTAGCGCATCATTGTTTTAGACCTGGAGGTGATAGCAGGGCATATTCAATAAGCCAGTGTCAAAATTCAGCTTTAATTAATCTGTCATGATGGGCTGGGTTAAATAATTCATGGCTGTGCTACAGCCATGCAGGCCTACATTACAGAGCAGTCAAGAGTAGTTTATGTGCAAAATTCCATCCCTGTCACACCCTAAGAGAAGATAATTGTACAGCACACAGTATGAAGGGTTTTACTAAGGCTTTCCATTACAATGCAGTGTAATCCTTTTTTATAAGCATGCCCTTAAACTGTTAAACTGACAGGTTATTTTACATGGATTGTGATGTCACCTCCACAATGAGACCCAGCAAGCCTAAGGGGCTCATTCAATCAAATTGTGTTGCGCTCCAGTGCAGTTAAGTGTTCCAGCTAAAATTTCATCGGTATGCAGTCCATTAACCCATGAAGGTAATGCTGCTCAAATGTCCAGAGGCCATGTGTTTACAAGTTGAAAATGTGCCCCAGGACAGAACTGGGAGTGCTCTGGACTGATGGCCTAAGTATCCTTGAGTGTGTGCTCAAAATATACTATTTTCCACTTGTTCATGGAATTTTTTCAACCAAGTTTCTTGTATTGTAAAAATACTACCTACTGTTTACTTATGCCCTCTATTTTTCCAAAGCTGTCTTGCCTTGTCAGCCATCTGCCGACTGACCCATAACACAAATCTGAGAAATTGCACAACATGGAAATGCATGTAACCTGTCATATATATATATATATATATATATATATATATATATATATATATATATATATATATATATATATATTTACACACACAAAAGTATATATACTCTTCCAAAAAAGAAACTATACAAATATTGAATTATTGATTACACTTTCTTTTCAATGTTTTCCACATTTGTCAAAACATTTCATGAATAATAAATTGATGCTAAAAACAATGTATAGTTTCTTTTTTGGAAGAGTATATATATGCATTCATATATTTATATGTTATGATCCGGATGTTAATAGGATTAATGGATAGCTGTGCATTATTTACAGAGGGACCAAGAACAGAGCAGAATGACACAGTTCAGTTTAGATGGCACAAGCTTGGATGCAGGAGACGTGACCAGTGGCGATCTGGAACAGCTGCCTGATGGATTGCACACTTCACCAGAGCAGAACTGATGGCAAGACTGGGGAGTTTAGCAGGAACACTGTCTCAGTCCTGATGACCACAGAACGCTTGGGAGGTCTTCCTAATAAACTGGGCACAGGAACAGACTGAGGGATGGTTGTTAGGATTGGAATCCAAATCCTGGAGACAGAGTGTAAGACTTGGGGGTTGTTCCTATTAATAGAACTGGGAAGAAAATTTCCGAATTTCACTATCATAGAAGATTACAAATAATTTCTGAAGATGATAAACTTTTACATGCTAGAAAATACTGACAGGTTCCTGAAGGGCATATAGCGAGCAACAATCAAGCAACTTGTACTCACAAAGTAAGGAATATCATAGATATACTCTGAACAATAATAAAAACGCCCCATGTCAAATTTTTGAGTTTTTATTAACATTAGGGTTATGCAATATATGAAGCAAATCAAAATAATTTTTGTTCATGACTAATCTTCAGATCACCGTCCATTAGATCTTGATATTGGCATCTGCAAAGGAGTGACAATCCTTTGAACACGTTGGGGGTCAGCTTGAAGAAATTGAATGTTCAATATCTTGTGTGTTCACCATATGTGTCTCTCAGAGCAACACATCTCCTTTGCATGGAGTTGTTCAGGTCCTCCATCGTGGCCTGAGGAATGTTATTCCATTCTTCCTGGAGGGCCACAGATTATCCGGAACTGGAACACGGTCGCGGACACTTCAATCCAGAACATCCCAAGGATGCTCTATGGGCGACATGTCAGGTGAATATGCAGCCCAGTCCAGAACTGGAATGTGCTCTGCTTCAAGGAACAGCATGCAGACCGCTCTGGTGGACATCCCTGCATCCAGCATGTCAATGGCACGTTTCCGCATGACCTGAGACATCTGAGGCATGATGACTTTTCACAAAATTTGACATTTTGGGGTGGCCTTTTATTGTCCCCAGTATAAGGAGTGTCTGGGTACTGCTCATTCTGTCTGATCACCGTCTGGAAATGCCACACCCATGTACTGAGTGACATCACTGCATCACTGAGCAAATGCTCACTGACAGAGAGCTGGATTAAAAAATGGTACACAAATCAAGAGAAATATCTCTATTGTACAAGTTAAAGTCAGCATATGCTCACTTAGAGTTGTTAACTCCATGTGGCATCAATATTTTATATGGGGCGTTTATATTTTTGTTTGTTTATATATTTTTAAAAAATAGGACATCAGCAGGATTTTCATCTGCAGAAATCTTAGTGAAATTGATTTCTCATTTCATTCTGTATAAATGCTGACATTTGGCCGTCTGAAACCAGTCGCAGCACTCAGCATTAGCACCAAATGTCATGAGCTGAGATGAGAACAGTCTTTGACTGGCTGAATTCCTGTCAGAGTGATAAACCTTTTCAGATGCTCTAATGAGGAACACAAATGCATTTTGCTTGCAAATGATTACGTCTCAGAGACCCACCAAAGGAATTCATTCAAAAAAACTGTAATCCTTTTTCTGAGCTTTTGATTCAAACTGGAAGATAGAATGACATGACCCTTTGAAACTTTTAAAAAATACATATATATATATTTCCACAAGAAGCTACAATACCTGGGCATGAACATGCACTATTCAGAAATTTCAGAGTACTTTCAGTGAAAATGTAGGACTCTATCAGACGCCACAGGTTTTAATTATGCACTTTAAGCTTCAAGGACTTGCATTCATTAAGTGTAGAGCAATTTGAGGCATTTTAAACTCATTTTATAAAGTGCTCTCAGCATAACACCCTTCATGTCTCTGAGAAATCTTGATGGCATGGCTTACTTAAGAATAATTATTGAGAATTTGGCTAGAGTAGAGCTTACAGCTTTTAAAACATTAATTGGAATCTCATATCATCTATTGGGACGGTTCTTGCAATGGACAGATGTACAGAATGCATTTCCTTCAAATTAGGTATCCCTTCATTATCTTAAGTTTTTTTTTTTTTTGATCGATATTCACTTACCCAATTAAATGACTGCTCCAGTTTATACTGAGTTTGTACTCAATAAAGCTTTAAAGCATGTAGCAAAATGTATAAACCCACTGTACAGAGCTGAATTACACTTAGCCAATAGTGGCTGACAAGACATCAGAACAACGTAGAATAAGTACAGGTGTTATGCAGAGGAAGTGAGCAGCATGCAATCACTATTTTACATGCAGTTTACATTCTATTTAATGGTACACTATTCTTCTACCTCTTACACTTTGCTTTCGCTGCCCTTATTTTCCTCCTCCTCCTCCTTCTTATAATAATAATAATAATAAAAATAATAATATCATCTACAGGAAGTGATGAAGGCGCCAAGCAGTCCAGCAAGGCACCGTCTCCAGGGCAACTTGATGTGACCATGATAAAAGCATTGCTGTAAACATTGATGGTAACTTAGATGTGAACTGAGCAGAGATTGGATCTAACTGAGATATGACCTCCTATCCTATTTTGGTTGTTCACTTTTGATTTAGCGGAAGCAAACAAATAGTTTTGAAAGTCAGAAATTTTTGTGGGATTTAAGCTAAAGATCACCTTTAGCCAATTTGTTGAAAATTTTACTAAATTTGTGACCTGTTGTGTTCCGTGGGTCTGTGTGTCTGGTTGGTCAATTTAAGGTTTTTATTATTTTGGTGATGTCAGTTTTTAGTCCATGTCTCAGTGTTCACATTTTATTCCTCTCCCGTATTAGTCCAGTCCACGTTTTACCCATGTACTGTCTTTGCTTTCTCCCCGGTCGCGTCATTGTTTGTAGCAGCTTCTGTCTTAATTGATTGTGACACGGTTTCGGGTGATTTAATGGATTCTGGGTTTCATCCTTCCTTCCTTTCTCGTTTGGTAGTTTCCCCTTGCTTTCCTATATGTACTAACAATTACTAACAGTTTGTTGTTTCTCTAAAATTACTAACCAAACTAACATTGTATATTAGACTAACCTACTAACGAGCACCCGGGATTGTATAGCTGCACTTACTAATTGACTAATGATCTCTCAGCAGTCGCCCTGTTCTAGTCTCCGCCTCTTGCTTTTCGATTCACTGGCTTTGCTAAGTTTTCTTACAGACCCTCTGCATTCTCATTATCTATTCTGGCTCTTATTCTGTACACTTAGGAGTCTTTTGATCCAGTTAATTTACCCGTCTTTGGGATTGTCTTGTGATCCTCGTCTGTGTGTTAATGTTTATCTGTTTCATGTAATTAGGTTTCCCTTATGTCCAGCCTCTCGTTAATTATATTAAGTTCCTGCACCTGTGTCTTCTCGTGCCCCTACCCTATATCAGTCCCCCTGCAGCAAGCCAGTTCAGATCTGACTCCGCTCCCGTTCACACCACTCCCTGCCCGGTGCACCTTCCGCTGGTCCGTTCATCTCCCTGTGTGTTCTTCAGCCGCATTCCCAGCCCAGCCTTCCCTTCCTGCTGCCTTCAGCCCCTGGTGCCCCCTGTCTTCCGAGCCCTGTGTGCCACCTGTCCAGTGCCCAGTGTGCCAGTCGCCTTCGCCGTCTCCAGAGCCCTGTGTGCCACCCGTCCTGTGCCCAGTGTGCCAGTCGCCTTCCCCATCTCCAGAGCCCTGTGTGCCACCTGTCCAGTGCCCAGTGTGCCAGTCGCCTTCGCCGTCTCCAGAGCCCTGTGTGCCACCTGTCCTGTGCCCAGTGTGCCAGTCGCCTTCCTCGTCTCTAGAGCCCTGTGTGCCACCTGTTCAGTGCCCAGTGTGCCAGTCTTATTCGCCGTCTCCAGAGCCCTGTGTGCCACCTGTCCTGTGCCCAGTGTGCCAGTCCCCTTCGCCATCTCCAGAGCCCTATGTGCCACCTGTCCTGTGCCCAGTGTGCCAGTCCCCTTTACCGTCTCTAGAGCCCTGTGTGCCACCTGTCCTGCCCCCAGTGTGCCAGTCGCCTTCGCCGTCTCCAGTGCCCCCAGTGTGCCAGTCGCCTTCGCCCTCTCCAGTGCCCCCAGTGTGCCAGTCGCCTTCGCCGTCTCCAGTGCCGACAGTGTGCCGGCTGCCTTCGCCGGCTTTCGAGCCCAGCATCCCTGCCGTCCTGTCTGCCCCCCTCCTGATGTTCCCCCTGACCCTTCTCCCGGCCAGCTGTGCCATCCGAGTTAGCCATCTGCCAGCTGTGCCCACTGTCTCGTCTAGTGCCTGCCCTCTGCCCCTTCCGAGTGTTTCCTAGCTCCCTGTTCTGAGTCTCCCCTAATCCCGTCTGAGTGGTCCCGAGTCAGCCCCCTAGTGTTGTTTGGTTATTTTGCATTCCTGAGTTCTCCCTCCTTCAGTGCAGTAGCACGGTGTTTCTGTTGGCCTGAGTGCCCCGTTTTTCCCCCTTCTCTGGTTTTCTGTTTATTTAATAATTATGTTGGATCCCCGCATCTGGTGTCTCTCTCCCCTTTTGTCCTCCAGTTCCCTTTTATTCCGAGTCCAGTTTCCTAGTATTCCGAGTTTTTCCCAGTGTTTTCCTTCTCCTTTCGTAACAGTGACCATTGAAAAACTATTTTAAACTATTTTATAGCATTCAATATAGCAGCTGCAGCAATTAAGCAAACATGACAAGTTTCCTTGTCTCAACCGTGGGACCATCCACAGTATTACCAGACACAGTTTTTATGACAAACACATCAACAGTCACGAGCCAAAATGTATTGGTTTAGAGACATCAATACACTGCTGAGCCTCACTTTCTACTTGACTTGATTTTGATTGAGTATGACAGGAAATGCTTCTGAAAATCCAAAATATATTGGAAACTTTTTTTTTGTGAGGCTTGGTCTGAAGATCATATCTGGCAATTTTGGTGTAAATAAGACACATTTTGTGGCCTGAAATTTTTTAAACTTTGTCAATTTTACTATGAGGCAGAGATCAAGGTAATAAGGTTTGTAAAACCTCGGAATTAAATGTTACCAAGCCAAGGAGTAGAAACTAAAGGAAGTGGGAATGGGGACTTATTCACTTTTAAATGGTTGATGGACTAGATGGGAGCAAGTATGGAGGAAGACAGTCTGTTGTCTCATCCACAATGAATGCCTATGAATGTGATTAATAAAAAAATTATGATGAGAGAACCTGAGCCACGACTGATCAGGCACCCTGCCAAGCCTATTTGGGAGTGTGTTAAAAGGCTGAAACTACAGAGGGCTCCAAAATTACTGCCACGTCTGACTGGAAATGCAGAAATAATGCAAGAAAAAAATTATATATATATTTACAGAGAAACAGAATATACCAACATGTGGGAAATACTTTACTAATGTTTCAAAGGGAACAACCAAACTCATTAAAATCATTTAATACAAAATAAATTTCAACAAAATCAAGGTTTCACTTGTACAAACCCCAATTCCAATTAATTTGGGACGTTGCGTAAAACATGAATAAAAACAGAATACAATGATTTGCAAATCTCAAAAACCGTCATTTTATTCACAATAAAACGTAGACAACATATCAGATGTTAAAAGTGAGAAATTTTACCATTTCATGAAAAAATATTTGCTCATTTTGAATTTGATGGCAGCAGCACATCTCTGAAAAGTTGAGACAGGGCCATGTTTACCATTGTGTAGCATCCCCTCTCCTTTAAACAACAGCCTGTAAACATTTGGGAAGTGAAGAGGCCAATTGCAAGTGTTTTGGGAGAGAAATGTTGACCCACTGTATTCAGATGTAGGATTCTAGCTGCTCAACAGTCCTGGGTCTTCTTTGCTGAATTTTTCGGGTTATGATGCGCCTAATGTTTTCTTTTGGTGAAAGGTCAGGACTGCAAGCAGGTCAGTTCAGCACCCAGACTCTTCTACTGCGAAGCCATGCAGTTGTGATGGATGCAGTATGTGGTTAAGCATTGTCATGCTGAAATATGCAAGGCCTTCCCTGAAAGGAACGTTGTCTGGTTGGGAGCTTATGTTGTTATAAAACCTCTAAATACCTTTCAGCATTGATTGTGAAATTCCAGATGTGTAAGCTGCCCACACCATAGGCACTAATGTTACCCCACACCAGCAGAGATGCAGGATTTTTAACTGAGGAGCGGGACCAATTTGGATGGCCCCTCTCCTCTTTAGTCGTTACAACATGGCGTCCGTTGTTTTAAAAAAGAATGACAAAGTTTGATTGATCTGACTACAGGACAGTTTTCCATTTTGCCTCAGTCCATTTTAAATGAGCTTTGACCCACAGAAGACGCTGGCGTTTCTGGATCGTGCTCACTTATGGCTTCTTCTTTGAATGACAACTCTAGCTTGCATTTGTGAACAGAGTTTGCAGTGCAATCTACAGACAGTGATTTCTAGAAGTGCTCCTGAGCCCCTGCAGTGAATTTCAGTGCAGAATCATGCCTGTTTTTAATGCAGTGAGGGCCTGAAGGGCCGGAGGACCTGAAGATCACGAGCATCTAATATTGATTTTCGGCCTTGTCCCTTGCGTACAAAGATTTCTCCAGATTCTCTGAATTTTTTGAGAATATTATGTACTGTAGATGGTGGGATATTCAAAGTCTTCGCAATTTTGCATTGAGGAAATATTTCTGAAGTTGGTCTACAATTTTTAGGTGCAGTTTTTTTGCAGATTGGTGAATCTCTCCCCATCCTTACTTCTGAGAGACTCTGCCTCTCTGAAATGTTCTCGGAATTGAGGTTTGTAATTGGGACCCCTCATTCAGTAATTCGTGCAACCTTCTCTTGTTACAGTACAATATCTGTGTGGATCTTGAGGTCTACTTTGAGAACACTGTCTTGTTGGAAAGTCCACCAATGGCCATGTCCCAGCCTGGAGGCAGCCAAATTGTTAGCCAAAATATCTTGATACTTGGTGGAATTCATTGCGCCAATAATCTTAACCAGTGCCCTGGACCTCTTGAATAGGAGCAGCTCCAAAATATGACTGAACCACCATCATATTTTATTGTTGGTATGAGATGCTTCTCCTTGTGTGCATCACTGTTTTGACGCCAAAGATGCCGATGCTGTGTCAGACCAAAATGTGAAATTTTGGTCTCATCTGACCAAAGCACCTTGTTCTAGTCATAATTTAAATGACATTTGGCAAACTCCAAGCGCTTGCTTCTGTGTCTTCTGGTCAGAATAGGCTTTCTTCTGCCAAGCCTTCCAAAGGTTCTGGGGGTGGTGCCTGATGGTGCTTTTTGAAACCAAGTGACCCTAAGTTCTGCAGTGCCTTCATGGTGATTCTTGGGGACCTAGTTGCTTCTCTCACCATCTACCTCAGTTTCCTGGGGGGTGAAATGCAGTTGCGTCCTCTAATCCTTGAGGTTTTCAACAGTTCCTTATCTTTGTCATTTTTTAATAATTGCCCTGACAGTGCCAAGTGGCATATTTAATTGTTTCCGAATCTAGCCATGACCAGATTCACGGAGGTCTATGACCATGTGCCTCTTTGAACTGACAGGTGTTTTGTTTTCTTCATGGTGTTTGATGACAAAGGGATAGTGCATTGGTGTTTTTTAACACCTAATTTTTATACCCTGGTGAAACTGGAAGTGATGAAATGGCTTAATAGTTATTTATTTTTTATTAATATATTTATTGTTCATTTATTTTGAGTTCCCAAATTCATATATAAAACTTAAATAAGTGGAATTTAATACCTGGTTTACTTTTGGTAGATGCTATTTACAATAATCATTAAGGGTGCCATTAATTGTGAAAGCTTGATTTGGAGGATATTGATTTTCAATCAAATCAGTGAATGATTTTGGTTGGTTCCACTGGAACAAACCTGTTATCCAGCAGACGACCCGGTACCGACCCAAAGGGCCTCGCACGATCATTGAAAAGAACGGTAAACGAATTGGAACGCAACCCATCATTACAGAACATAGTAACAGCGTGTATCGTTTGAAAGCTGAGAGTCTTGGGAATCCTTATAAACATAAGTTACAGTGAAATAACATGTTTTGTTCGCTAAAACGGTCAAATTACGTCACTGCGTCACGTTTTAAAACACCCCCCGAAACTCCCTTTTGAATCGCCTCATCTTACCTTTAAACCGGTGTTTACATCCGAAGCCTGTATCCGACCCTGGCATGCTTGGTCTTGAAATATCAGTAAGAACCCAGCAAATTCGAATATCCACGGTGTTTTGCTGTTATTACGATTGGTATATGCATTATCCAACTCAAATAAAACAGTTTCGTTATAAAAAAAAAAACAAACGCCAACTTTTCTCCGGTAAAAAAATGAGACATTTTGAATAGTTCTGAGTTATTTTCAGCGGAAAGACACAGCGAGCTGTGTTTGTTAGACTCTCACGATCACGTAGACACCATATGCATGTCTGTAGGACCTATCGGTGTCGAGTTACAAGTCTTGAAAGCGAGTGAGGCTCGCACGAATGAAATCGCACTAACATGCTTTGATTGACGGTTGCTCCGTCATACCACAAGCTACAAAGATGAGCCCAAGATGTCCTTGTAGCCAATGAGGAGACCTTTCCAAGACGTATAGCACTTCCCCTCACTGCCTCGGGAAATCTGGGAGATTGAGTGCGCTCGCTGCAAATCCGTGCGTAAAAAAGATGGATTATAGCCTTGTCTTGCGCCTCCCCAAAACTTTCGTATTTTGGTCAAAAATGCCTCAACGACAAGGAGAAACCAACCTCGCGAAGGAAGAAGGGGCAAAGGAAGAGGAAAAGAGAGAAAGTTAAATAGAGGAAGAAATAAAAGAAATCGAAATAAGTGAAATCTGAGTGTTCATTGATTTCCTGGAAGGGAAGAACCCCGATCTTGAATGGTGCGTAGCCTAATCATTATGTCAATACAAACAAAACGATGCTTTTATCCTAACATAATTACAATGCATGATGAGGAGTTTCCAATGATGTGTCGCATGCTGTGTGTGTAGGACGTGAATTGGGTTGCCTGGGGAAGCACTTACGAAAATGAACTGAAGAGTTACTATAGTGAACTATAAGAATTGTATAGTGTTCTAAAGTGTGGTTATGGTGTTCTATTGTACATTTCACCAGCTATGGTTTACAATAGTTTTTTTTTTCTTCTGTAGTGCTATTTTATTAGCTATGGTAGCCCTACAATATTTCAATAATAATACTAAAAACACCATAGTGCAGTCCAAAAAAACCATACAATTACAACAGTCATACGATAGTTTTTGGTGGTAAATTTTATGGTATTCCAATAGTGTTTTTTTTGTAAAGGAGAGTAGAAAGGTGAGAGTGCAGGGGGAGGAGATCCACTTTTACAATCACTCATTTGCACTTCATCACTTTGTCTGCCTTTTTTTCTATAGAAAATCGTGGGTGCAGTGGCAAAAATAGTTGTATGTGAAATAAGGCCTCTGTAATACCATGACACGACTTTTACTTACTAATCCAGATATGAGTAAGAAACTACAGATGGTTCTTTCATTTGAGACCAAGGTCATGTTTCTAGACCAAGGGGTTCATGAGCAATCAGGCTTTATTTAGAGCTTTATTTACAGCTTTATTTAGAGCTTTATTTAGAGCATCCAAAGGTCCTTTTGGAGTCTCCAAATGGACACTCTGCAAAACGCATGAGTATTACCACACAAAACACATGAGTATTACCTCACAAAACGCATGAGTATTACCACACAAAACGCATGAGTATTACCACACAAAACGCATGAGTATTACCACACAAAACGCATGAGTATTACCACACAAAACGCATGAGTGTTCCCACACAAAAATGGCTCTAAGGGTCATAGTTCATTGTTTAGTCATTTCCTCTGACACTTGGCTTCACAAGACCTGGGAGTGGGCCAGAGTTGTGTTTCCATGGGGAAATAAGTGACCTAGAGTGCTGTAATGGGGTCATTTCCAGAGATGTAAAAATCCGCATGGAAGAAAAAACAAAATTCTACCCTCTGTTCCTCCTTGACAGTAAATCACAGAGTTATTTTGAGAATTCCTAGACATTCTACAAGGTCTCAGGTTTCAAAGGAGGTCAAGCATTTGCTGATAGGCCAAAGTATGTGGACACAGTGACCTTTTAAATAGACGCTGTGTCATTTCGAGTAAAAACAGAAATACAGTGGGTTTGGTTGAAGGGTTAATATAGTCCAGTATTTCTCACATGTTGTTATTTAGAGTTTATCTGTAAATATTTATATTTTTTTTAAATAGTTTTTTTATATTATTATATTTATATATATTTTTTTATATTATTTGTGCATTGCAAGCCAGGGGTTCCAGTAATTTCTGAGCCCACTGTAAATACTAAATACAGGAAATTTTATCAATATCTGTTGTCACCAGAGGCTACGGGTCGTTCAAATAGGTTTTCACCGGGGAAGGAATGTGGCAGGTGACAAAATGCCTATTTTCATAAATCATGAAAATGTGTCATTTATATGTTGACACATGTATTGTGGGGCCTGACCCTGCAGGAGGGTGTCAGAGGCAGAGGTGGGAAGTCCAAAAAAAAAACAGCCGGAACCTGGATTTCCAGTGAAATACAAAAATGTATTGATAATGTTGGAGGGGAAAGGAGAGGGGAGAAACTAAACCAAAGTTCTTCCCATTTGGGACACTTCTGAGCAGTTCGGTTCCTGGGCGTCGAGGCTCAGGCTCTGGTCAATCCTGAGCAATAGTGAGCCCCCGCCTCACCCGCTCACCACTCTTTACAGTGGAGCGTTGCCTTCCAAGGCTGTCCCAGAGTGAGCTCCTCAGTAGCTTCCCAAGCTTGTTTAAAAGGGCAGCCTGCCTGTCACCTGCAGCAGCGCCAGGTTTGTTGGCCTGTTTCCAGGCTGCCCGGGTACTTTTCCACTCTGGCACTTTCCATAATGCTGATGGTTCCTAGGCCTCTGTCTGAGGCCCTTCGTTTGTCCCTCTCCACGGTGCTGAAGCCCTCCAGCATGTTCTTGGAGAGGTACTTTCTATTGATAACCTGCCCCAGCCCTCTCTGCCACAGGAGGGTCACCTCCTCTGGAGTTTTAGGTGGGCCTTCTGCATTGTGGGGCACCCACAGCCGGTTGGGGCACCACAGTATATACCTGCATGCCAAATTTCAGCACATAAGATCTTTGGAAGCAAAGGAATTGCATAAAGATGTTTCAAATGATCTTATTTCATTTAAACAATTTCAACAATCATGAAACACAGGCATCCAACAGGCTTCCAACCCCAGAGTAAATAAAAGCGTGAGTCTAGAATCATAATGGGTTTCCTACTAGTAGTGACAAAATCCACCGTAACGCGGGTGAAACTGATAAACCTCCATGCACATAGACTTCATTTCCGCATCAGAAGCTCTTACACATGCGCTGATTGAATAGTTGCTGGGGAACGTAAATATGCCACTAAAACACACAGAATAAGTGAGAGTTGACAGGTATGCATTATTAATGAAAACTGACCACGCCTGATAATGTTGAGAGTTTTTGGAGTTTCTGGAATGGTAATTAAATCAAATAAGTTAAAACAGGTCTTGGCCAATCATTATTTTTAAGGGATGGTTTGAGCCTCCCCTATCGCCATTTCACCAGCCGCCACTGATTTGAATTGTTCAGAAATCATTCTTCAGGGTTTAGTTACACTAGCGGCAGGTGAAAAATATTCCAGGTTGTAATGGTTGTGCTTCATACAGAGTTCAGGTGCACAGAGGACAGGATAAGGATAAGGGATGGACTGTGTTGTGTTTATTATGCCAACTGCTCAACAGCAGGCACAAACGTTGCAAAACAAAACACACTGGGTTTAAAGTGCTTGAAAGTCTGAATAAAAGATACTGAAACGAGACCTGTGTCATGTTGTAGGTCTTATTGAGCAGATAAAGAAAATGCAAAAATAAAAAAAAAATCTGTTGGGAATTTTTGGAGAAAACCCATTTTTTACGTGGCAGTCATCTTGAATTGCAAAATCCTAAGAAAGGGGTTAACAATTGCAAGCCATCATGTTTTTTTTCGATAGTTTGACTTATTAGATAATCATACCACAGGGTCAGATTGGTGAAAATACAAAATGGTTACCATGGTAACCGAATTTATTGTCAAAAATATGAAAATATTAAATCCCTGAATATTACCCATCATGTTGCTCAAACTGTTGGTCAGCTTTAGTCCTATAGTCCAAAATTCTCCTTTTGTGTGGTAGGAAAAATTGGCAGCTGATTACATCATGTATAACAGGCCTTTTCATTCATGACCTCCGCTGGAGTGGAAGTAGAAACAAGACACCCAGACAATCCAGTGGCCAAAGAAGCTTCATCTGGTGAAGGAAGAAAACCATAAACAGTTTGAGGGAAACGAATGCTTCACCTTTCTATGCAGAACTGATGTCTTAGTCCAGCTCATAAGTTCAACGATAAAAACACCAGCAAGCCATCCAGCCACACCCTTCACAAATGCATTTGCAGCAATGGGAAAGATGGTCACTTCCTGCTTCGGAAAAAGCCTAAACAGTGGATGGGAAGACCATGTTGCCGACTTCTGTGAGGCCTATGCCAAACTTGGCATCTCGATCACACCCAAATTCCAATTTCCATCAGAGACCATTTGCGTGAGTTCTGTAAGTGCCATGGTTGTGGATTGGCTAGATATTCTGAGCAAACTTTCGAAACAGCATTCTAGGAGAGGCACCAGATAAAGGATAACAGCAACAAACAACAAATTTGGTTTGCACTTAAAGCAAGCTGTCAAAGAGTACAATAGCGCAAATGCCTAAGCATCACATTTAGCTAGACTGAACATTTTTGCCACGTGAGGGTTAAAAAAAGGAGATGGACTATCATTACTATATTTCACATTCTTTTGATTGACAAACCTGCAGAGGAGACTTTTATAAATAAATCACCAAAGCGCAGAAGTTTTTTAACCCTTTAACGTCAATTTCAAAATTTCAAGTTGGGTGCCGATGAAAAACTGGATTTTCTCCATAAAATTCCATAAGATTTTTTTTTATTTTTGCTTTTTCTTTATCTGCTCACTAAGCCCTACAAAATGACACTTGTTTCAGTATCTTTTTTTCAGACTTTCAGGCACTTTAAACCCAGTGTGTGTGTTGCAAGTAAGCCTTGGGTTACTTGCCAACATCAAGCTCACGGCCTCAAGATGTGGCTTATCTCGCGCCTGCTCAGCAATGCATGGTGTGGTGACATGCAGGGTAAATAGTGATGAAATATCAGCAACAACAGAAAACTTGCTTGTGCTTTGGTTATCTGCCCATTTCATTGTGCCTTTGTCTCTGTCTCAATGTCCCATAGCCTCTAACTGTGCTAGTTGGTTCACCCAAAAGCCATAAATAAAGACCACATGGTCTCTGGCTCTAAAGGCATGCTGTCATTAGCCCCTTGTCTTTGGGTTATGCCTGCATCATTGGTTTTAGGGGATACTAGCAGCATTCAGATTCATGAATACTCTTCATATTTGTCTAACCTTCCAACAGTAGGTAAAGATGGGTGGGGACTTGACAGTGGTCCATTCATAATTATGTAGTATTGTGTAATTGCATCACTTGCTGGTTCACTAAGATTATTCAGTGTGCTTCACTTGTTAAGGACAAGAGTTAAATTAAATCTACAAAGTACTGAAATAATTAGCGAGAAAATATTTTCCAGCTGGACAAATACCACATATATCAAAGTCCTAACAGAAATGGATAAATGACAACCTTTTCTGCAATGAACATCCCACTCTGGGCTTTAATATGGGTGAAAACTTGTGGTCAGAACTGGGGAGGGCTGTCCATAATCTTGAAAATCTGAAAATCCATCCAATGTGTTCTCTAATCTTGTCACAGATTATAGAAGACTCCTAACTGTCATCGTTGCCTGAGGGCTTTGCAGAGAAGTATGCCAGGGATGGAAATAGTTTTTACTACTTGTATTTTTTGTTCAACATCCTTCCATCCATCCATTTTCTGTCCCACTTCTTCCTTACTAGGGATGCGAGGAAGCAAGAGCTGATTCCAGCTGATTATGGGAGAAAGGCAGGGACACGGCCAATCTATCATGGGGCACACACCAGCCACACATCACTCAACAATCTATCATGGGGCACACACCAGCCGCACATCACTCAACAATCTATCATGGGGCACACACCAGCCACACATCACTTACCAATCTATCATGGGGCACACACCAGCCACACATCACTCAACAATCTATCATGGGGCACACACCAGCCACACATCACTCAACAATCTATCATGGGGCACACACCAGCCACACATCACTCAACAATCTATCATGGGGCACACACCAGCCACACATCACTCAACAATCTATCATGGGGCACACACCAGCCGCACATCACTCAACAATCTATCATGGGGCACACACCAGCCACACATCACTTACACACACATTCATAACTATACGCATTATAAAGTCTCAAATTAGAAAGACATGCATGCTTTGGACGGGGGGAGGAAATCAGAATACTCAAAGGAAACCCCCCGACACACACACACACACGCACACACACACAGACACGTGGAGAACATGCAAATTTCACACATTCCAACCCATTGTCTGCTTGCTGTGCTATCCACTGCACTACTGTGCCACCTTTATGAATTAAGAGAATACGAAAAGCCTTAAAAATGACAATAATTGTGATTAAATTATAGGATGTTGTTGATTTTATGCAGCGTTTTTTTCTCAATTTACATTAAAGGCTTCATTAGCTGGGTCTCCATGGAGCCTAATATTCCAATTTAGAATCGGTTCAGAAGCCCAAACTGAATAAAAGTTGTCCATATAAACGCCTTCATCAGAATTAAGGGGCGTAAACTGAATGGAATTTCATTCGGCTTAAGAGGTGTAGAATATTCCTTTCCTCAAAACAATCAAAAGTGAATTTTAATCATGTAAATGGTGAAACGGAAAGTTGTCTGGCTGCATTCTTTCTGCGGTTGCTCTGTCTTGACATAAATGTGCAGTGATGTTTCTTCACTTGCAAATATGGTGGCCTCCAAGCAGGGCATGCAGGACTGGTCTACGGCGGAGAGTTTCTTTTAAATGCAAACTCTCAAAAAACCAAACATTATTGCACCCTTAGATGTTAAGAGAACAGAAAGAGTGAACTGTAATAAAAAGTCCACAAAAAACTCAACGAAGCCAGAATAGACCAAAACGTCAAACAAATTAGAAACCGCTGGAAAACTTTGAATACCGGCTACTAAAAGGCTAAACAGCACAACAGCAAAAGTGGATACGACCCCACAAACTTTACGTTTTATGAGCCAATGGGCGAATTTATGGGAGGACGACCATTGGAAAATATCGTTGCAATAGAGTGGATGTTGGTCTTGAGGAGGAGTGTGACAGGGCGAGCTCTTCTCTCAACGCTGCTCCTCAATCTTTGCTCAATCACGTGATGTTTTCATCAATCTGCACATGTCACTCAGCTGTAAAACATCTGCTCTGATCAAATAGGGTGGGGCACGTAAACACCAGATCGGAATAGATCATGTCACATGTGAACACTTGACCTGAAATAGTCCATCAGAATGAAAAAAAAGTTTCCTTTTTAACCCGGCCAGTAATTCTGGATTTCACTGAAACTGGTCTCTGGATGTGCCATCATTCAATTCAATTACTAACTCTCTGACAAGTCTTCTGTAGTCTGTTACACAGCAGTAGTTGGGAAATAATGTCGATTTGCTCTTCTCATAAATATTCTTTTTGTAGAAGAATTCCATTTCCATATTTGACGGAATACAAGTCACAGCCGCCCTAATTTCCCATGCTTCGAGAATTTCTATTTGGCAGTTCTCTGTGACGTCCTTCCAAGCACTTCAGTGATAATAATTTCTTTTTTTTTTTGCACGGGGATTTTAACCTCGTGAGACTTCAGCCACTTTCAGGACATGAAAAACCACTTTTACTCCTCCACTTAGCTTGGAAGTGCACCTTTGACTGGCCTCTTGACAATTTAAAATGTCTAATTAGACACTGAAACTGTCCATCACTCCATAGGGTTTTTTTTTCAGTTTTATACTAAGCCTCTTATTTCTTTGACACAAGGAAGCTGTCAGCCTGAGACGGATAAATGTTTTGGAAGTCAGTGACATTTTGTGGGAGTCTCTTGTTGCTGGCTGTCACAGAATTTCCTCTAAATCAATATGCTGTGCTTTACTGC
Source organism: Gymnothorax reevesii (assembly GCA_029721435.1). Taxonomy (NCBI): domain Eukaryota; kingdom Metazoa; phylum Chordata; class Actinopteri; order Anguilliformes; family Muraenidae; genus Gymnothorax; species Gymnothorax reevesii. Next base: position 7,603,200 of record CM056581.1, read on the forward strand.
CCTTAAAGCTTGTTTTGCGCTGCTGCCTACGCATGGATTTATAAGTAACATTATTCTTTTATATACTGTAATCTTTATGGCAATTGGGGCGAAGACATTTTCATTCTGCATTTGTCTTGGTACACATAATTTTAAATTCATAATCAAACAATGTGCTTTCAGGAAGCATTCAAGTTCTCTGCTGTTTCCAAAGGTCTAATTACGTATAAACTTTTGTTTCGCAATGTGGAAACTGTGTTCACTTATGGTTTCTCTCTTTTAAATGGTGAACAAATGGCATTTGGATAAATGGTTGTTTTGATCCTCAGCCATTGTTAGCCTTTTGAATCTGTTATTGTTTATAGTCAACCTGAGGGACACAACAATCATAACTGGTCACACTTACAATAATGGTATAAATCATATGCTCAAGCAATGCTGAACTAATGTATGACTCATGATGATTTGAAACATCAAATAATGCAGGATATATCATGAATTCCTGTTGCTCATCATTAACAAATGATGAAGTAGCCATTACTTTTTAGGCTCTGTTATGCACCTTGTGCAGACTGATGCTAAGAGAGATGCAAGTGTCTTTGCTATTTACAGTTGCAGTCAAAATTATTCAGTCCCCCACTGCAAATTTGGTTTACTGGCAAAATTTACAAACTTTCAGCTGTTTGCGATGAACAAATCAAACAAGAACAATTTAAATGGCTCAACACAACAAATATTACAAGTGCCTTCTCCAAATTCAACAGAAAAGGCCACTTTTAATGCTTACTGCAGGCTCAAAATTATTCAACCCCTTCATGACACGCATCTTTAATACTTATTAGAGCACCCTTTTGCCACTATGCCCTGCTGGAAATTTGATGCATAGGCAGGCAACAGCTTTTGGCAGCATTCCCAAGGAATCAGCCGAGTCCTCATAGACAATGGCCTCGAGTTCACTAATATTCTGGGGTTTGCGTGCTGCAACTGCCTTCTTCAAATCCCTTCAGAGATTTTTTGTATGGGGATCAAGTGAGACAACTGTGACGGACACTCTAGACTCTTACCAGACTTCTTCTGAAACCGAGCCTTGGTGGATGTTGAGGTATGCTTAGAATCATCGTCTTTTTGGAAGGTCCAATGATGCTCAAGCATCAGCTTCTGTACAGAGAGCATGACATTTTCTCCTTGGATATCCTGGTACTTGACTGAATCCATCTTTCCCTCCACACTCTGCAGATTTCCAGCCCCAGAGCATCAAAAAGCCCCCACAATTCTTCACTGAAAGCAGGGTGTACTTTTCAGCATATGCTTCTTTATTCCTCCTGCAGACATACCACTGATTCATAAGTCCAGAATATTCCAGTTTTGTGTCATCTCTCCACAGAACAATATCCCCAAACATCTGTGGCTTATTTATATGGTTTGAGCATATTGGAGCTTGTGCTTTTGGATCAGTTGTGGTGTATGTCTTGGAGACCTTCAATGTTCAGTATGCGCCCAACTGTGCAAACTGAAACCTCAGTGCCTCCTGCCTCCAAGCCTTGCTGCGGGTCTCCTGCAGTCACTCGAGGGTTTTTGACCACCCGTCTCCTGAGGAATCTGGTGACAGTCATTGACAGCTTCCTCTTTCAGCCACATCCTGGTACTGTAGCTGCACTTCCTTTAACTCTGAACTTGCAAACTATGCTTCCAACTGCATCTCTACAAAAATTCAGTGCCTGTGCTACCTTTTTGTATCCTTCTCCTTGTTTCCGCCAGGCAAAGATTTCCTCTTAGGTTTTTGACAATTCTTTTGACAGCCATATTTCTACTATGCAATCAAATGTCACTGTCAAAAAACTCCTAGCGAGTGCAAGTATTTGATGTGTTCTATCTCAATCAAACCCAATGTAACTAATAAAGCTCTTGATTGGCTGCATTAGGTGTGCTTGAGACAACACCTGATTTGCAAATATGCTTTTATGACAAATCCCATTCAGGGGTTTGAATAATTTTGAGACTGCTGTAGTCATTAAAAATGGCTTTTTGTGTTGAATTTGGAGAAACTACTTGTATTATTAGTGGTGTTGAGCTATTTAAAATGTTCTTGTTTAATCTGTTTATCACAGACAGCTGAAAGTGTGTAAATTTTGCTATTAAACCCAATTTGCAATGGGGGTTGAATCATTTTGATTGCAAATGCATGTACCAGTGCAGTTATCATTATCCCGTCCAGCACCCAGAATGCATTAATAGGAAGTGTAATTGTGTCAAACTGTGCGCCCGTGCGTGCGTTGGGTGTGGTGTGGTCAGCCACATTTATGGCTCATTGCAGTGGAAGCTGGTGAACTGCCGACAGGGGAGGCTCAAACCATCCCGTAAAAATAATGATTGTCATGACCTGTTTTCAATCATTCATTTAAATAACCATGACAGAAACTTTAAAAACTCTCAACATGATCAGGTGTGGTCATATTTCATTAATAACGCATATCTGTCAACTTTCACGCATTTGGAATGAGTTTTATTGGCATTTTTATGTTCCCCTGCTACAGTCTGCCATTATTCAGTCAACGCACATGTAAGAGTTTCTCGCGCAGAACTGAAGTCCTTGTGCATGGAGGTCTATCTGTTTCACATGCGTTATGGTGATTATGACTCCGGACTTCTCACGCTTTTCTTCACTCAGAGATTGGAAGCTATGGAATTGCATAAGGACGTTTTCAAATGATCTTATTGCATTTAAGTAATTTAAATGATAATGAAAACACAAACATAGTGCAACTGCACTTCCCTGAAAATGTAGCCTATTTGTCTGAACGTTGTAAACATTTTGATTAGGGGCAATCTTAAAATCAATTAGATTGGATTTTTTTAAATTGCTGAAACAGGAGATGGATTTCAGAGAAAGTATAGGATTAAAAAAAAATTCCCCTCATCCATTCAATATCACTGTAATATATGTTACCAAAATAGCCCATTGGTTATTATTATAATTTCTTTATAATTACAGACTTACATATTGGTTTGGATCATTCAGTAAATAAATTGACTGATTACTAATCAAGCAATCTTTTACAGGAACAGCTTGAAAGCAATTATACTGACCAAAAAAAGAAACCCAACTTTTTAGTCAATGTAATACGGAGTTTATCTTGACACATATAATACATAATTTGGTATCAAAATTCAGGCGACACATTAAACAAAATGAATATAAATAAATCATGTGACAACCGAGCCACATTGTGCACCAGTAATGAAAAACAGGAAGACAGTAACAAACACAAATTAACAAAGTCAGTAACGGGTATGTCCTCTGTTGTTCCTCTCCTCAATTAGCGCCTGGCGCAACTGGCGTACAGTTGCGGGCCGTGGTACGCGGGTCTGGATTGCTCGATCCAGAATGTCCCACAAGTGTTCTATTGGTGATAGATCCGGCGAAAATGCTGGCCACGGTGGAACCTGGACACCTTCTGCCTGGAGAAACTCCGTGCACACACGTCTGACATGTGGTCTAGAGTTATCCTGCTGAAGCGTCAGTCTGTGACGTCTATTGAAGGGCAGAGCAACCAGGTGAAGAATTTAATCGCGATAACAGATGGCATTGAAGTTTCCTTACACAAACCGAAGCTCAGTGCGATGTGTAGAGGAGATACCACCCCAGACCATCACGCTCGGACCTCCTCAGCGATCTCGTTCAAGTACGCATGTGTTAGCATAGCGCTCTCCATTTCTGCGCCATACACGTGACCTCCCGTCTGCGCCAGACAACACGAACTGAGATTCATCCGTAAAAAGGAGCCCAGACGAGTCGGCAATAGTCCAGCGTCTGTGTATTGTGACCCAGCGACGACGAGTCTCTCTTCTCTGGGCAGTTAGCACCAAACCACGGTGCGGCCTACATGCACTGAGATGCATGAGACACTTCGGAGTCTGTTGCGGACCGTCTGATCACTCAGTCAGTTGTTATACAGGCCAGGAGTCTCATCCGCAGTTCTTGTTGCCGATCTGAGGCGGTCACGCAAGTGCAGAGTCCAGATACGACGATAGGTAGCTGGGGTGGTAACACGTGGTCTTCCGGATCTGGGACGATCATCAGTCCGCCCAGTGTCATTCAGGCGAGACTGGAGACGGCTTATTGTCGTTGGGTAGACACTAAAGTGCCAGGCGACTTGGTTCACGCGACTTCCGGCCTGCAACATCCCAATTGCTCGTTCTCGTTGAACTGCTGTCAGTCGTGGCATGGCTGCATATTCTGAATTTTAGCAATTTACGCTGTATTTTTATAGGCCCCAATGAGTACAACAAATACACACCTTAAATGGGAGCCACAACATGTAAATAACTCCAACTCGGGACCAGGTGAGATATGGTTACGCATGATTGCAGTCGCCACTACAAAAGATTCTAGTACTACCAGGGCCGTATTCAATTTGTCCTACATAAAGTACAAAAACTAGCTGGTAAAATTGAATTTTGAATGGCTAGAATTAATGAGAACTCACATTTCATAACTGCGTTTATTTTTTTGGTCAGTATATGTGTTTAAGGGTCAGAGGCATGCCGCACAGCTCTGAAAGTCCCGTAAACCAGCGATACCGCTAAGGGGGCATTGTGCTTTTGGATGTTCATCCTTCCTTTGCTAAAATCAATTTTCAATGGGAAAATAAATCAAATTATGAGCATGTTCATCTGTTGCCACTGTTTTTTATTAGGGGTGTAACAATTCTGAATGTTTTTTACGGCATAGGACCGCCATGGGGCGAACATCCGAGTTTTCCCTTTTCCTTTATTAAACCTGACGCAGTCTTGAACGAAAATGCCAAACATCAAAGGGCATGAGAAATGCTTCCAGAAAAAAAACTTGACTGTTTCGGCGACATGCTGCACGGAACCAAGTAAAGGACAACAGAATTGTCTCCTTTTAAGCAATTAGGTTACTCTACTCTTGTCCCTGTTTACTTTGCTCAATTAGCAATCAAACAGGCAATTCGCTTCTGAATGAGTTTATTAAGACAACATGTTTGATTGCCGCATTCTGGAAGTTAAATGGCCACAGATTAGCAAGATTTGAACGCGTATTTGGCCATTTTGTGCGATTGTGATCATTTATAGCTCACATTCACGTTTCATCCACTTTAATGTTTTGCAGCTTTTTTTATATTTTAGATGCTAGAATTCCAGGGCGATCTGAAAATAAATCTATATTTTAATTTTATCATTATAGATCTCCTAAAAATACCACAATGAGAGATGAAATGCTGAGTTAGGATGTGGCGATGTTGAACAAAGATTTTTTTTTTAATGTGATGAGACAACTTGCCGTCATGGGGTGTGTAGGCAGTTGGTTGTAATTTCTTGAAACATACACAACTGAAGCGGCTTAAAACGATTTAAAATGCCATCTGGAAGAAGCCTGAGTTTAGGTTTCGCTAAATTGCAGGTGCTCCGCCCCTCCTTAAATCTGCTCCCGTGTACTTGGCCTGAATAACAATCAAGAAATTTACCAGTAGCCTATAACGATTAAGATGTGATGGTGAAAAGCAGACAAACTTAACTGGGCTAAGGTGTTAAGGCCCAGTCACACAGCGAAAACGCATGAATTACGCATGAATTACGCACAGATTTTCGTTTCTGCGCGGAGCGTACGTCGTATGCGTAATTCGTAGGTGGAACGAACGTGGACTGTCAGTGATTGTAAGTGGATGTGCGTCGAAGGCGGTTTGTGCGTGATTTTGAGTTTTGAACGGTTCAAAAATTTTCCGACGCACAACTGTGCGTTGGTGTGCGTAATTCATGAGTCGGCATGCGTAGTTTATGCGTCGAGTATGCGTAACTATGCGCGGGACACTTGTCGGCCGTCAGTGCTTATGCGTCAGAACTGGTTTGAATCCGCGCACGTCCACGTCCGTCCACTGATGCCCCACATTCATATCACGCATGAAACGCGCACGTATCACGTTCATTCCACTGACAATCAATAATAAAACTGACAAATAACTGACATATCACTGACGGAAAACGCATAACGACGCACATCCACTGACGAGTGACGCATTTCCGACGCACGACTGACTGACAGAAAACTGATGATTCACTGATGTTCCACTGACGAACCACTGACAACTCAGTATGTATTTTGGCATATAAAAGCAGCCATTTCGGGCACTTTTGCCATTCCAGACCTACGGGACCTCCTAGCAGCAGCACCAGCGGCAGGTTTTTCAGCAGTAGCAGCTTCTGGTGGATCTACATGGACTTCTTCTTCAGCAGCTTTCTTCTTCTGCACCCTTGTCTTTGAGGGCAAGCGAGCTTTCCTGGGTGGCATCTCTTGAAGTGTTCTTGATTGGCGAAAGGTACTGAGGAACTCCCGTCGTTCACCGCTTTTTATATGCGCTGAACCGAAGCGATAGTGACGCCGAAGGTGCGTTTTTCGTGCGTGCTCCGCCGGTGATTCATGCGTCGGGCGTGCGTCGAATGTTCGTGGAATACTGCACCGTGTTTGCTATTATGCGTCGACGTGCGCGATATGTCAGTGATTGTAAGTGATACATGCGTGGTTCATGCGCGATTCATGCGTGATTCGTCCGAGATTTCTACCCCCGACACCCCGAAAAATTGGTCAATTTCTCAACACACAAGCACGCACAAACCCAATCTGTGCGTGATTTGTGAGTGATTCGTGCGTGATCGGCTGTGTGACTGGGCCTTTAGATTGAAAGAACACCAATTTAGATAATTTGAAAAAATCTTCCTCTGAATTACATCTCTCATTGTAGCATTTTAGGACAAGATTACCCAAGATTAATTTAAAACAGATTTGTTATCTGATCGACCTGGAGTTTAAACGTATAAAAAATACACAAGGTGGAAAACATTCAGAAAAGCAGATGAAAAGTGAATATGAGATATAAATTATCACAGTCGCAGGAAATGCCATGACAATGGCAATCGTGTTCAAGCAGTGCTGTTGTGTGCCCATTTAAATTTCCAAACGCAGCGATCAAACATCTTGTCTTAATAAACCGCTCTACTCATTCAACTTAAAGAGAAAACGAATCCACCATTTGATTGCTAATCAGGCAAAGTAAACAGTTACAGGTAGACATTTCTTAGAGTTGCCTAATTGGTTAATGGGACGACGATTTTATTTTCCTTTGCTTGGCTCCTCTAGCCGAAAAATAGTGATGTCAGTCAAGTTTTTTTCCGGAAGAATTTCCCATGCCCTTTGATGTTTGGCACTTTTGTTCAGGACATCACAGGGGTTAATAAAGGAAAGGGAAAGCTCGGCTGTTCGCCCCATGGTAGCAGGTGGGGTTACTACGCTTTAAAAAAACATCGATTCAGAATCATTACACCCCTAGTTTTTATGCTTAGTCACTGAAAATAAATAAAAACAAACTTCTCTGAATTTACAGTCTTCATATCAGAACAGATTCTGAACTTGGGAGTTCATCCTATGGCTATAAGAAGATTCAGAATGTATGACATATAAATCTAAACCACAATGGAGTATGGACTTACAGAATATACTGTATGGGTACATATGTAATGTAAAATGCTGCTCTCAGTATGCTTTATTGTACATAACTCATTTTGTGTTGCCTGAGTTATTTTTGATTAGAAGATTGCCATTTTATGAGCCTTTTCATTTAATTATCACTTGGACAAATGGCTTGATTTGCCCCTGATGGTTCGTGTCAATGGGGCCGTAGGGAAGATCTGACAATAAATAATTCCTTCGTGACAAGTTTCAATATACGCTGCCACTGAACTTCATCTACTTGGAGGATCAATCATGAAAGTGACAACTGGTATTTAAATATAATTGTTTTTAGCAATTTGGCCTTTCGAACTAACGTAAAACATAGCGTGATTAGGGCAATACAGGCATGCTGAGGACAAGCGCAAATGGCTTTCCATGACTATAACTGCTTTGAGACTGTAGTATCCATAAGCGTAGCATTCAAGTACACATCAGTCAATTGTAGACAGGCTGTCATTCTTTCATTCTGTATTTACATCCCATCATTACTGCATCTTTTCTGGAGTCCCAACATTTGCGGTTATAAGCAACAAATACCTACCGGCTTTCAAATAAGCGATAATAATCTGTCAGGTAGGAGCAACTTGGCAAAGATCATTGTTTGCAATGAGCAAGCAAAGTAGGTTAAAAGAGAAGACAAGTCAAAAAAAAAAAGAAAGCACTGATAGAATGATAAGAATGCAACATAAAGAAAAGGACACCAGTTTCATTTTGAGAGTTCTCAATCATTCTGTTTAATTCCAACTCTGTTGGTAAAGAGTCACTGCCCTAAATCCTGTTTAACATTTCCTGACAGCACGATGCAGGGTAAAATGTGAGGGGAATGCTGGCCTTCAGTCTTCCAATACATCTGCCCACAGCTAAAAGCGAAATACAAGTGGAAGAGGACAATAACTCCCTCTTTGTTCATTAAAAAGCAACAGGGTGGCTTTAATATGGTATGGTGAGAGCTCGCCCATTTGATGGAATGTCACTCCATGTACTAATAAACATCAGAGCTCGTCCATCTCTCCTGATTGTGTTTCTTTCACAATTTGATTCATATTGTGTCTCCTGCTTGGAGGCATTACGGTTCATATATATAGAACATATTTCAATTAGGGACGATCTTGAATTGAACCAATTTTTATGCTAATCAAGTACAAGGAAATAATAATTTACATCACAGTCAGCTGAGTGACATCCTCTTTTGATCCTCAGAAACCACAAGAGCAGAGGTTGTCGATCAGATGCTTCAGTTGCGAGTCTGTTAACTTTACAAACCCCCTTTCGTTTGTTTACAGAAAGCATTTTTCAACAATTGCTCAGTATACATGTAATGGCATCCTTATGACAAACAAAATGCCTTGTGTCACTACATGTTACATGAGGTAAGAGACACTATGATCTGGGATCAGCTGACAGGTTTGTTTTTCACCTACAAACAAATGACACAAGACATCATATGCCATAAAATATTGTTAAGTTTGTAAGTTTAAATTACATTTTCTTAGTGAACAGACATGAGAAAAAAGTCCTTTGATATTTTATCAGTAGTTTAATGTGATTCCAAATTGCAGATGTACTGGAAATGAACATAATATTTGATTATATTAGCTTTAAAAATGGCTTTAACTCTAAACCACTATTGCAAGAGCATCAACAGTGGTGTTGAATTATTAATTTTAATGCTAAGTAGAAGCAAGCAGTATCTGCTCAAAATAGGTCTTACCAGCAGCACTTTATACATTTTATCCAAATTTGTTAATTAGCTTGTTACAATTGCAATATTTGTTTACAAAGCCTTTTCTTTGTTTGTGTTTGTTCAGTTTTCTTTCTTGACACAGGTCTACAAAAGTTTTCAAAGGCCATATCAACACTCTATATCAACACACTATAACACTCTGGACAGTCATTGACTGTGATGTTGTGATAATTGAAGAGTTCATTTGCAAAAGCAGATAAAGGCCGTTCTTAAAATGAATAAACCAACAGCAGTTTGATGAATATTCCTTTGACTACACAATCCAATAGCATGATTTAAAATGTAAAAAAATTTGAGATATATTTCTGAAATAACCCAACTCCAATTTGACTGCTATTTTATGGCGTGCACAATTAAAAAAACATGATTTAAAAAAATAAATCAAAATGCGCATAATTTTTTTTGCAAATGAACTCTTGCAAATGAAGCCACAACTGTCACCAAGATGGTCAAAAATATGAGCAGTTGTTCAAGCAGTAGTTCTAATTTTGCTTTGTTTGTAAACACATGCATCATGCCACTTCCGTTTACAAAGAGAATAGACTTTTGCTATCTGGGAATCCGTTTTGTTTAGGTTTGTCATCAGGCATTGTGCCTGAGTCACAAAAAGGATCCTCATTGTTTGTTTGTGCATCATTTATCCTCACAGGATGCAATTGCTGGCTTTTTGTTGGAACCAAAGAATAGATTGGTCAATGCGACTGAAAGGGTCCTTGACACTACATCAAGAGAATAGATTTGGTTTCCATAGAAACCTCTCACAAGTGCTACATTCTCAGAACTGGATTCCTTTACTAGATCAACTTATGGTGTTGAAAGAAAAGGAAGCAGTAAATAGAGACACCGATGTCTCCTCAAGGTAATGAATTACTTCTCTCATTCTCTCTCATTGTGAGCACCAGCTTGTGCTTTTCATTTAGGAGCTGAAACACTGCACTGCAAGAAGTCATTTTTGTGGACGCAGAGTTTAATAGGCAGCTGTGTGCTTCCTTTGTATGGATAACTTTGCTCACTTTTGCAATTTTAGGTCATAAGATCATTCATGTAATTTAGACCATTATTTACAACCTTCAGGTGCTCTACATCATAAAGATACAGTGGGATCCAAAACTTCTTGCATTCCTGACTGAATATGCACAAAAAATAAAACTAGAAAAAAATATGAACCATATAAAGAAACGGATTATACCAATATGAGTGAAAGGCTTTACTTTATAAATTTTTCAATGAAAACAACGAAAATCAGAACCATCACCTCATACAAAATGAATTTCAACAAAATCAAGGTTTCATAATTTTTGGCACACTGTATTTAGTAATCAGTGCAGATACCTCTGGCGATGATAACAGCATGGAGTCTTTTCCTATAATTTTTGACACAATTAAGGCAGACATTTGGGGGGATTCTGGACCATTCCTCAATTCAGATCCTTTCAAGATCCTTCACATTTTTGGGTTTGGATTGATAAAATACTCTCCTCAACCTGCAGGTTTTATATTGGATTGAGGTCTGGTGACTGCAATGGCCAACTTAGAATGTTGATTTAGTTGTTACAGAACCATTTCTGTTTGGATCTTGAGATATGCTTTGGGTCATTGTCTTGTTGGAAAGTCCCAGCCTTCAGGTGCAGGCAACCATATTTTCAGCCAAAGTATTCTGATAGTTGGTGGAATTCATTACGCCACTAATCCTAATGAGTGCCCCTGGACCTCTTGAATTAAAACATCCCCAAAACATGACTGACCCACCATCATATTTCACGATGGGTATGAGGTGCTTCTCCTTACAAACCTGCCGATGCTGTATCTGACAGAGTGTGCAATTTTGGTCTCATCTGACCAAAGTACCTTGTTCCAGTCATTATTTAAATGAAGTTTGGCAAACTCCAAGAGCTTACTTCTGGGTCTTCTGGTCTGAGAAGGCTTTCTTCTGGTAACCCTTGCAAGGGGCGTGAGGTTGTGGAGTTGCACAAGATAGTACTTTTTGAAACCTGGTGACCCCAAGATGCCACCAAGGCCTGTGGTTCCTTCACAATGATTCTTGGGGATTTTCTTGTGTAATGCAAATAGAGGCCACTAGATGGTATTTACCTTTTTTTTGTTAAGCCCAGACTGGAGATAGGTTTGGGCATGTTTTAGGCATGTCTGGGACAAGTCCCAGAGAAAAATAAAAAAAAAGCCTAAAAGGTGGGAGGGGTCTGCAAAAGAGTATATAAGGAGTAAAATTGAGACAGTAAAGGAGTAGGAGAAATTGCAAGGAGAAGGATACATGTGACCAGACCTGTCATTCTGTTTAAGACCTGTATAGGATTTTTATAGTGGATTTTTGCCTGTATTTGAGCATTTTCCTCACCCAGGACATCACCAAGGAACCCAACCAAAAGGGACTGTAAATATTGCTGTTTTTCTTGTTAATCAATCTTGGTCATTAGATTAGTCAGTAGATTAGTTAGTTGTTAGTTGTCTTTGTTAATTAAATGTGTTTAAGTTTTAAAATTGTGTCTGTCATCCCTTGCTGTTTTGGATGTTGTAAATGTAATAACAAATTGGGGCCATAACACTTGTTTCACTCACCATCCTTCTCAGTATCCTGGGGAGCAAAATGCAGTTGTGTCCTCTACCCTTGAGATTTTCAAATATTTTTTAATAATTGCCCTGACAGTGTTTACTGGCGTATTCAATCGTTTGTGAATCTTCTTGTAGCCATTACCAGATTTACTAAGGTGCACGACTATCTGCGTCTTTTTCACCAGCAGTTGTTTTCTTTTTTCATGGTGTTGAATTACAAAGGGATATTACATTTGTGTTACCTCATTTTCATACCCTGGTCAAACAGGAAGTAATGAAATGGCTCAATATAGTTCCTTAACACTAAGATAAAACTCAAGTAAGTGGAATTTAATATCTGGTTTAATTTTAGTTGAAGTTAATTGCAACATTCTTTAACGATGCCATTTATTGTGAAACCTAAATTTGGCAGAAATTGATTTTAATGAAATCAGTAAATGATTTTGGTTAGTTCTATTGGAACATTAACATCGTACAGTATTTCTCACATGTAGTTATTTCGAGTTTCTCAATAAATATATCTTTTTGAATTTTAAAAAATATTGTTTGTGCATTGCCAGTCAGGGGTGCCAACAATTTTAGAGCCCATTTTGGGTACTGAAAATTTCGAATCCTCTGGAATTAAGATTTATCACTGCTCATGATGATTTATGAGCTGAAACGCTAGACTGCAAGAAGTAAGTTTGTAGACACAAAGTTTCGAGCATCCAGTTTTCCCTTACTGACTTGATCATGATAGCTACCCGTTTCTTGAACAGCTGAATTATTTCTTGCACTTTTTGTGCAGAAAATTGAAAAAAAAGTCTGCTATTAAGATCGAATCCATAACACAAAGTCAATAAAACAGTTACGAACCATATAAATACTTGACTGGTAGTTTCTGGTTACCGATGACAATCTAATCAAGTTTAATAAACTGGGAGCTTTTATAAGTTTTATATGGCCGTTGTTCATATTTTTCGCCAGCTCGCAGGAGAGTAGCTACCTAGCTAACCAGCTAAAATTCCTGAGAAGCTCACACATCCATTGCCTGACACATATCACAGTTTCCACATCTGACCATTGCTGGCGAGAACATATGATTACAACTGAAAATACCGTACAATAAAAACAGAAATCAGTGAGCTACGGATTTCGCACATCATTTTATATAGCAGCACGTTGCTTACTGGCAACATAATGCTTGTTGACATCAAAGCTGCTTCCAAGAGTGCTTGTTTATACACTGAACAAAAATATAAACGCCCTATGTCAAATATTGATGCCACATGGAGTTAACAACTCTAAGTGAGCATATCCTGACTTTTACTTGTACAATAGGGATATTTCTCTTGATTTGTGTACCATTTTTTAATCCATCTCTCTGTTAGTGAGCATTTGCTCGGAGAGGTTTAACAGGAATGCGGTCCCAATCTCGGGTACTGTGAAAAAGGCTTGGGAGCTTGTTGCAATTAACTGAAGGAAGGAAACTTCTGTGAATTACTATCATCAAAGATTATGTTTTACTTTCAAAAGGCGCAGAATAGTAAATTCTGGTCCAAAGCACAAATGGCGATTTATAACCCAGCAACCTGCTACTCAAAAGAAGGGGTATAAATATGTTACTGATATACACTACTGGTCAGGTTTTAGGACACCCCAATTTTTCAGTATAAATATGTTACTGATATACACTACTGGTCAGGTTTTAGGACACCCCAATTTTTCAAGGTTTTTATTGAATATTATGCAGTTCCAGTCCAATGAATATCTTGAAATGGTACGAGGGTAAGTGGTGAACTGTCATTTTTAAGCAAAAGTTAACAAAAGTTAAGGTTACCCAGGGTTTTTGCCAGAACTACCTTCGAAAAAAAGAACAAGCTTGAAAACATGGAGGGACCAGCACAGTCTCCAGATTTAAACCCCGTTGAGATGGTTTGGGATGAACTGGACAGAAGACTGAAAGCAAAGCAACCTACAAGTGCCACATATTTATGGGATCTTCTGTGACAGAGTTGGGAAGAACTTTCTGAAGAATATTTGATTTCTATTGCAGAAAGAATGCCACCAGTGTGTTCAGCTGTTATATCTGCCAACGGTGGCTACTTTGATGAGTCAAAAGTTTAACATTTGTTTTATTTTATAATTTGATTCCATGATTTCTTTTATAACTTTGATCGTTAATTTGTTCTATCATGTCTGTGCTTTCATTCCTGAGTACAATGAGACATGAAACTGCATAATATTCTGTTAAAAAACTGGAAATATTGGGGTGTCCTAAAACTTTTGACCAGCAGTTTTAAAGGTGGGGCAGCTACGAAACAAGACACAACCGGGGAGTACGGCAGTGCCCAAGATGCAAATCAATGGAGACATTGCTTCTAATAAGCATGCTTGATTAAAATGTGAAATATGATTTGCTTATTTACTAAGATTAATTGACAGAATGGCAGGCTAATGTATATTTCTACAGCATTTTTGCTCATTACCCCTGAAATTGAAACGCTCATGAGCCAACAGAGATTCACATATATTTGTTGGCAGTAGGTTTATAGCCAACACTACGATTTCAATAAAATAATAAGGCCTTTTTCTGTCGTGATCAATATTTGATAAATACGACCCCAGATCAGAAAAACACTAAATTAACTTAAAATTACACCCAAAAGCAGTGATTTCTATTTTATCTTTGACCTTTTGACCTGTAATATATTATTAGTATTAAACTCTTACACGGATGAGCCAAAAAAAAATGATAACCACTCACAGATAATGCAAATAATGTTAATTTGTAGTTTCTTTTCATTCACATTTTATAATCTAATGAACAAAAACCTCCAACAATACAAGGAATCACCAAGAAAGTTGAGATTACTGTGTACCTTCTGTGGCAACCTGGGCAACAGATGCCCTCCATCCACGTCACACCCCCCAGGACCGTCAATTCTCCTCCCCTTGTCATCTCCCTCTGGCAGCACCACGGACAGCGCATATTGGGCAGGCCTTCATTCAGCACCCCCGGCCACCGCTCTACGCTGGACAGCTCCCTCCAGTTGCGACCGGCCCACGAGAAGGGCTCTCAAAGTGCATTCTGCACAAGCCCACGCACCTGACCTCCGTCTACAACAGGCTAAAAACCAATATAAAGCTGGCAAGGCAGAAGACGGGGTTCAGGTTGGCTGACAACATGTTTCGCAAGTGCGTTGCCAACCGCTGTTCTCTCAATATCATCAGAGTATAAAGGTGAATAGATGGGGGATCCTGAGTTTACCCTCCCTCTAGAAAGCCTTGCTCTGGCTACTACTCTACTACATGACAGCAGCTAATTCCCCTTAGGGTCTTAAGGCTCACAAAGTCTATTTTCTTTTGGTTTATTTCTGTGAATAAAATTACTGCCCTGTGGGTTGGATTCTCACCAGTCTGTTGCCTGAATGATTATTCAGTGAACAAATTGCTTTATTGTTCAGGCAATCTGCTTTGGAACAAGTTGAGGATAAGCTTGTGTTAAAAGGAAAAGTCACTTCCTACTTTAATGGCGTGTCTCTTCATAGTACAGTCTGAAATGTCTGTTAAAAACAGCAATAATGCGAAGCAAATCTGCGAAATTTGCGATGCAACATTCTTACCTCAGATGGACCATTTCTGCTGATTCATTTTTTTCTTTTTTCTTTTTTAAAAAAATTTGGCATCTCCAATCCCACCCGAATCTGGAATGGCCAATTGAGGAACTTCTGTCCTATTTCATCACGGCAACGATCTAGTTGCTGTCTCCCCATGTGCCCCACTTTCCTGCTTCCCGTGCGACAACCGTGATCTAGTGCTCTTGTACCGTTACACAAATGCAGCCAGTGGTGAACTGGCTATCGGTTACACAAGTATTTATCCTGATAGGCTGCTGCATAGTTGGGCCAGTCAATATCTGTCATAGGTTCAACTAGTGGGCTATGCTATGTAATTTGGAGTCAGCAAGTTAAGATATGTAACATTATTTTATGAATCAATCTAAATTTGTAATTCAATGGTCTTATTTAAAAATTCTGCTATCTACATGGCCTCAAAGTCACATTTCTATACATGGAATATCATTTCATACATGGAAATATCATTGAAAAAAAAGGAACCTCAGAAAAATACAAATGTGCATTAGTTTACATGTTGACACTGTTGTATTTTTTGACCCCATTTCACATTGCTTTTTGGGTGAGCGAACATGTTTCAGCCTACAGTTTACATGTTTGGATTATTTCAGTTTTTAAAATTAACCAGACAGGCACATTTGCACCTTGCAAGAGCATGTAGGACTGCATGGGATAGGAAGCTTCATCAGAAAGTAGTCACTTTCACCGTTGCTATGACAGCCACAAAACCGCGGTCGACATTGATGACGTTTTTCCCGTTATGGCCTCGCACAAACCGCCTCTGCCGGTTATTTGAGTGATCGGATCTCGATGCGTCTTGTGTCCCGTTTACACTTGTTTTCAGTGCTGATCCGACCACCCAAAACACACGTTAAAACCAAGTATAAACAGGGCCTAAGTTAAAAATGCAGATTAAATAAATGTTTGGACTTATTAACCCCATAAAACCTATTGACCCATGGCAGACTCCGTCAAATGCAACTGCTTTATTAAAATTAGTGGAACTTGAGGCCTATTTTTAATTCTAGTTGATATCCAAAGGTTTCCAACAATTCCACATACATTCTCCTGAATTACAGCAAAGAATGTATAAAATTATGTGCAAGATCTACTGTAGATAGTTTCTATTTGATGAAATGCTGTGCGCATTCAAACATGGAATCCTAGGTTTGATTGGTGTTGTAGCTTCAGTGAAGTCCTGCAACCAGCAGATTCAAAATATGTACGTGACATTGTCCTACAATATGAAAAATAGCCTTTTCTGACTTTGAACCTACTAAAGGGAAAATTCAAGTGGATAATTAGAGTTTCAGGGGTTAAACCATTAAGAGCAAATATTTTAATTGACCCTGATTGCGCATTCAAATGCTTGCTGCTCAAATTTAAACTTTGCAAGATTTATATTGTTCTAGTGACAATGCACTTCTAAGAATATTCCACTCTACATCCATACAAAGGACTTTTTCAGACTTCTGCCTATTTAGGTTTATGAAAGAAAAGAAAATTCAATTGTCTTATAAAAATCTTTTGGTCGGAGGATATCTTTGGGTTCTTATGAAATTTAGGAGCTTAATACAAATGCAGGGAGTTCAGCATGTGAGCAGGCCTAAAATATTATTTAAGTGATACTGTCTCTTCCAGGCTTTCTATCATAGGTCTGATTATTTGAAACCAGCAGTCACTTTGGCTCAAAGAATTCAGAGAACAATACCTGGGACTCAACGACCCTCCCATAGGCCTGATGCAAATCTTGAATATACATGTGATGACTCTTAACCTATGAAGTGAGAGTACTGCAACAATAGAAAACTATCAATATCGCAAAGCTACAAGGTGATTTGAATCTTCTGTTAATATCTAAATCATACTCTGAAAACATACATTGAAAAACAATTATAGTCCTTTGAACCTGTACAGAAAAATGACAAGTAAAATTATTTAAATAAATCATTAATAAAGATTTGAGGCATGCTGGTAACACCTAGAGCTCCAGAACACTCAACAAAGCTTTGAAGTTACAGAACATTAATTAAATTCCCGATTAAATGAACTTTCTGTATAACAGCATTCATAGTGATGATAAAAGCTTACTGAATTATCTTTTCCCCGCCTTTTCGTTCACCCACAGACAATCCATCTTTTCAAGCTGAACATCAATTCCAGTATTATTGAAAATAATAGCATAAAAACAAATCATATCCGACCATTTTACCAGTTGCATGGCATTGATCTTCACAAAGGCACTAATTTAGCAGCGGTTCTGCTTCTCTGCAGTTTTGGTTGTGGAGTTATCGCTGTGTAAAATGTGCCTTCTGCCCTCCTGTATGCAGCTTTTTCTTAATTGGCTACCAATGGCCCAAACTGTAATTGTCAGCTTGGGGATTTAATTAAAAAAGACAGCCTTTGCATCCAATTACATGCTGGCCTTATAGGGCAAAATAAAAGAATAGAACTGGTATCTAAAACCTTATTCATTCTGTGCTAAACCAAAAGGATAATAGAGCAAATATACCGCATTGACTTTAGAATGAGCAGCCAAGAATCAAGACGATCCAGAAGTGAAGGGGCGGGAATACTGGTGGAGATTAGATGCTTAACAACACAGGGTGCCAATACTAGTTTCTCCTGTTGAGACATGAACATATTTCCAGATTCTGAAGCTGATTTCTCAAAGAAAACTAATGATGGCAGCTGCTCCTAGGATATAAAGACATGGTGAACAAGTCTATGTGTGTGTGTGTGTGTGTGTGTGTGTGTGTGTGTGTGTGTGTGTCTTTTCACAATACTGGGGAGATTTCAGGAACAGTTATTGTTCATCGTTTTATTATCAGCAGATGATGATTTCATTAATGTTCATTTTGTTTAGCACACATAAGATATACAGTGTGGATAAAACCATTTGAAGCAAAGTATATTTTTTTATGATTAAATTAATAAGAATGATTTTTGGCTCAAAGAAAGACACTAATATATATTATCAAAAATAAGTTTTTTTTTTAAAATCAAAAAAGATGTTGGAAATTAAAGTTAATAAGTATCATGTGCATTTGCTCATAAGTCATTTACTCACAGTCCAGTGAATAAATTCCCTTTTGTTACAAAACTTTTCTGGTCAGAGCTTAGGAGGATATCAGACTGAAATTGCGAGTTACGGTTGTTGCCCCACATGTCTATTGTGCTAAGGACTGTTAACCAGAGAGGCAGGTCTTGAGTGTGGGGCACGGCTCGTGTGTACTGCTACTCCACAGAAGAACTGACATTCCTTACGCCGATAAACCGACTTCTTGACCACTTATTGCCGTTGGTGAATTTACCAGCATGAAAGAATATTCATGTCGAGTAATATCCCTACTATCTATGCATTGGGGGGGGGGGGGGGGGGTGCAGGGGTTTTATGTCATCAATCTCTCAAAATAGACTTTTATTGTATCTGGTTTAAACGAAGGATTGTCTTTCTCTTCTGCTACTGATTGCAAAAATTTTGATGTATTTGTTGACTTACAGAAGTGTTTTTCATAATGTCCATCTAATAGACTTTCTCAAAGATGATTCCAGATCTAACCCTGCTTTTTGCATTGGTAATCCTTGAGGAACTTATGGCATCGCCTCTTCTATGGATATTATATTGATAATAACCAGGGTACTGTTGTAGAGAATTCCAACAGACCAAATACTCTGTTTATAGGCAAATCTACCTTATTCCTTTAAAACATAGGAATTCATCAATTGATACTTATTGCAGATTAGTGAAAAGAGATATTGCCATTTTAATAAAGAAGAATAAACAATATAAATTAAGGAACAATTTGACAAAATCCAAATACAGAGAATAAGCATCTCTTAAAAATGACGATTCTATTGTGATCCAAAATGCAGAGAAAGGTGGTGCACTGGTGATTTTGGATAGAAATACATACAACCAGGAGATTGTGAGACAACTTATGAACAATACTTTTTTTGAAAATTAGATGGAAACCGGATCGCAACATTTAAAACTAAAGTACATGGATGTCTTAAGCCCCTTTCACAATTGGGTTGCGAGCAGTTTATGACCGCCTGCAACACTTTTTTAGCAGTGTTCTGCACGAGCACTCACACGGTGTCTTGCAATGTATCGCAGTCATTGCAGGGTCTCTAGCGGTCGGAACCGGTCGTGTCTGATTTTTGAACATGCTGAAAATTCAGATGTGACTGTATGCTAACAGCCTAGTCACATTAGGTCATACTGACAGTAGTACCAGTGTTGTACAATGTTGCAAACCATCGCCCGACTTGGCGCATGAGTTCACATGACTTAAAAATGGAATTTGATTGCTTGGAAGTCTTGTAAAACTCGCACGTGTGCTAAGGATCTCTAGAGAAGAGTCATGCGTTCGGTTGCATTTGTGATCCGACTATGAGACTGTTGTTCGACAATTCGCATCAAATCTTGCAATGTTGCGCTACTATTGTAAGACTCTGAGCCAATATCCAACTATTCCTATTGGTATATACAGGAAGACTATGCCATCAGGCTCAAAAGGTCCTCAGCCTTGAAGGAAGAAAGATGGCTGCTGCTGCTGTTCCAATACACCCTCACTAGATTTTGAGGTTGCTGCATCTCAAACTCAGACCAAACGCATGATTGTACAACCAATTTCATCGGAACACCTAACCAATAGCATGGTCTTACGTCTGCTCGTACGACCATGCGATCAGTTGCATTAGTTTTATGGTTGACGTCACACCAACCGTTATTACTGGTGCAACACTCACATGTGAACGCAAGACCACTCACATGCGCCTTTATCTTATGATGGTCGTATCTAGTCACTCTTGTTGTACAACTACTGTTGAATTTGTGAAAGCTTTTTGCGATCAATTGCGAGAGAAACTTTTTTTGATCTACCGTGCAAACAAAATTTCGTAGTCTCATCCCACACAGCAAATATGGGAGTGTTAGAAATTCAATGTCAGTGTTTAATAGAGAGTGTTGGTGTTGTATGAACACCACATTGATTTAAGCCAACACTGCGCGTGGTACTTTTGTCAAAGTAATGTTGTTAAATCAGGGTGTTAATGATATTGGTGTTAAATCAATCCGGATTGGTGTAGATCAAATCACGTTCTTACGTCTTACGTAGCTCTAAGAGTTCTAGAATGTTTGAGGGATTGAAGAAAAATTTCCAAGCCAGCCATCGCCATTTTTAACAACAAATAGTGTTAAACTAACAAAAACTCAGTGTTAAAAATGTAACACTTTCAGAAGTATTAATTTTACACTGCACAGTGTGGACACATACAGACACTTTATGGGTGTAAAATTTAACACCATGAGTGTTAAATCAACACAAGCTAATTTGCTGCGCAATTGTGAAAGGGGCTTTAATGACCTCCTAGAAAGAGGGGAAATTACTCAACATAAATATTCTTTCATATTGCTAAATTCAAGCTGTCCAGGGTGGGTCCCTGCCTTTGCCCATGGTCAGCTGGGATAGGCTCCAGCTCGCCCCGTGACCCTAGTGAGGAATAAGCGGGTATAGAAAATGGATGGATGGAGGATATTGCTAAATTCACTGATAACATCAGTGTTTTATACTGTACGTAAAATTAAGTCTTTAATGATATTCTACCAGACAGACCTATTATAGCTGTTATTTGGCCTCTAACAGAAAATATTTCTGCATTTGTGGATCATTTCATCCAACCAACGCTGTGTTACATCTTTGCTCTCCAAAATAAAAGTCTCTACGGAATTTATAAAAACAATTCAAAGTTTCCAACCTAACTATATCAATTTTTTACTTGTGACGATGGATATTGAGTCTTATATACTAAGAGGGCTGCTGAGATTTTTTCTGAACTCACAAGAGTAAATTTTTGCCAAGTCCAGCTCCCTAGTATTACTTGTCTTTTGGAGCTTGCAGAGATTGTGTTGATGACTAATTATTTTATGCTTGCCAATGATTTCTTTCTGCGGGTGTCCGAAGATAGTATGAGCTCTAAGATGTCCCCCAGTTATCCCTCATTGGACATTGGATTGAAAAGGAGGTTGTATTGAATCCTTCTTAGAACTCATTTTTACAACATATTTCAACATACAGTTTGTATTGAAAAAATGAAAAACCAATGAACAGAAATTCATTGTTACATGGACAGTCATATCATCCCACTAATAAAAAAAGGCTTCTTACTGCTCATTTTAATCGTATACACCATATTTGTAGTTGTGATGCTGATTTTAAACAACAAATGATAGATTTGGACCATAGAAATTTACAAAGAGGCTTTAAAAGAGATTGGGTTACTCAAGCTTCCAAACATTTTTCAGTCACACTTTATTTCAAGTGTTGCTCATAAAAGCTTTATACAGCATTAATAATGCCTTCATAAATGAGACATAATGTCTTCATTAATCATTCATAAGCGAATGTCATGCTTTGTAAAGGGTGAAATAACACATCCTTATTCAACATTTGATGCCAGATGTGAAAATGACAATGTCACTTAGCTGACAATGTCACCCTTTATTGCAATTAGCCACTAGCTAAGTGACATCATCAGTTATATCACATCTGGCATCACATGCTGAATAAGGATGTGTTTTTTCACCCTTTACAAAGCATGACATTTGCTTATGTATGATTTATGAAGACATTATGTCTCATTTATGAAGTCATTATACATGCTCTATAAAGCCTTTATGAGCAACACATCAAATAAAGTCTGACCCATTTTTCTAACATGACAACTGGAGAGCTTGAATACTACTAGGATTAAGACTACTGGTGATAAAATCACTTGTGCCATTCAGTATTCTCCATTGGCCAAAGAAATGCCTGCCATCATTAGAAAGCATTGGCATATCGTAGCTATTGATGCCTTAAAAGGACAACTGGATAACCCACCACGGATTATTTTTAAGAGACCCGCGACCTGAGTAATTTGTTGGTGAGGGCAGACCGTCCACCAAATTCCCATACTACTACATTTTTGAGTGCTGCAGACCCAGGGAATTATAAATGTGCTAACAGTCGATTGCAATTTTTTTCAAAAGAAAATTTTTTATCATCTGCACATCGGGAAAGTCTTTGCCATCAAAGGAATTATTTCATGTAAACCCAGTAATGTGATATACATGCTTAAATGCCCTTGTGGGTTGGCATACATTGGAGAAACTTCTGGATCTGTTAAACAGAGAATTTTGAATTTCAATTAAAAATCTCGATCATAAAAGCCCTGTGTGTAATCACTTCAAACTTAAGAACCATACTGTGGCCTCTTTAAGTTACACTGGTATTGAACATGTCCGGCTTCCACAAAGGGGAGGTGACATTCATTATTTCAGATTTTTACTTCAGTCACCCAAGGATCTGAATGAGTAAATGGCCATTTGTCCTGTTTTGTAATCTGATATTATTTTATTACTTTGATTGATTGGGTCCTTTATTTAATATTTTTGGTAATATTTTTGATCTTTTCCACACCTTGGCTCAGAGTTCATATGCCCTTTTTCAGGTTTTTCATTTTGATGACAGCCTATTGGCCTGATTGTATTTGGATTTTTTGGTTTATTGGATTGTTTTTTGCATACTTGTATATTGCATACATTTTCAATGTATTTAAGTGATATGCACTACATATGTGGATAAACACCTGTTTTTATGTATATTGTGTTCAAACTCATGGATATGTTTTTAACATTTTGACCTCTTTCTTTTTCCTTGATAATGTAGATAATTGGGTCACATGTCTGGATCACATGATTGCCGTGTGTATTTAAGATGGCGCAGAGCATTGCTAATGGGAGTCTGATGAAGAGCAGTCGTGCTCGAAATGTCACGTCTTTGGTGGAATAAATAAGTGGAAATTAGAACTCTGCAGTGTGCAACTCATATTGTCATGGTTTGGAGGCTTTGAGAGCTTTCTTTGTTGCCCTCATCTGGGACGATATTGTTTTGCCCACAATCAGATTCCTGGGACAGCTGGCATTAATTGGGGGAGTCACCCAGACTCTATTTAAGCTCGGGTTCCGCCTCACTTCCCTTGCTAGAGTGCCAGTGTCATGCTTGTACTTTAGCCGGTAAGGTCTCTAATAAGAAAGTTTAGCTGCATATTTGACGACAAGTTCTAGTCAGCAAGGGAATCTTTCAGTTCTTTTCCCTTTCTTTTCATCCTGTCGAGCTCGCCTTGCTTCCTTTCCTCGGACGACATATAGGTCCGTTGGAAGCGCAAGTCTCGCTTTATTTTGTATTAGTGTCTCTCTCTCAACTGCTGTTTCCCCTTTAATTCTGGCCACTGCGTTTGGCGTCTCTAACTCACCAGCCAGCACATGGCATCAATATGTTACCAGAAAACCAATCTTGTGACCCTCACCTGCACACTACCTGAATTTGGCCTTAAAACTTGGGGAATTATGTCTTATCACAGTACTGACATTTCCCATCCCAGCACGGGGAGCATTTCCCGGAAATACCAGCCTAAATGAAATATCACAAAAACAATTAGTTCTTTTCAAAAGACAAGCCAGGTAGTCAATATCATTAATATGTAAACTGTTCGGATTCACTCTGGGGTATGTATATTGACTTGCAAGTGGCATCAGGTTTTGAATTATTGTCAAGGTCAATGAACATAACGTTCACTTGATTTTTTTAATAAAATAATTTTCACTTGATGCAACTTTGTATTTTCCAATGTTTGTACAATAAACATTATAAACCAACTGTTTGATTGTGGATTCCTTCTTGCATTTTGTCCATTTTATTCAGGATGATGGTATTTTAAATGAATTTAAGGAGTATTTCAATCTTAAATTAAAATAAACAAACACTGACATTTAAAATGGTCTCAATTGTTCCTTTATATTTCACCAGGATCCAAATCAGGTGTTTAGGATTTTGACTATGGTGGATTATAGGATGATAAAATTGATACTATTGCGTGTATTTCAACTGTTTTCTCCTACATGTATACCATTGTCAATTTTACACAATAATAAGCAGAACCTACCATTGTCAAAATCTAAAATTGCCCAATACAACACAAACACACGATATTATAACCACAGCGTCAGCCTCAGAAGTTCTAGTCTTTTTAACCTTTTCTTTTATTTATAGCTTTATTCATCCAAATTTTAGCATTAAAGGTCCTTTGACAGATGACAACATTGACTGGTATTCACACAGGAAGAATACAGTTATTCTAAGAACAAATCTATTTGTATCAAAACCAAGTCTTAAAATACTCCAAGAATAAGTCCATTTGATATGACCTAGTCAAGGACTCGGCAACTTCATTCCATATCGATGTATTGTGTATTACATGGAATGAATGGCTTCACTATGGAATGAAGCTGATGGACTAAACTTTAGTCCATGATTTATTTTATTCCAGGAATAAACATATTCATTCTTTGTGAATACCAGCCATTGGCTTACATTCTAAACACTTGGTGTAAGGTGTAAGGGTGGACTAAATTCAGTCCTGATTGTATTTGATAGCTTAACCACTATGATCTAGTTCCTCAACGACTGCCAACATTATCAAAATAAGTCTCTTCAGGGTCAGACATAGGTCAGAACTAAATTCAGTCAATCCTTACAAAGTTTTCTAAATAAACAGCAAATTATATCATAAATCCAAGTATCTTGGATTTTCGAGATGTGCACAGTTTTAAGCTAGAAGCAGGGCTGTTCATATAATTATCAAATCATTATACATATATGTATAAAGCAAGCGGGATATTCTCGGCACCAAAAGCTCTTCATGTATGTGTTATCTATAAATGACATTTTTAAATGTTATTTTTGAGACTCACATTATATTAACTTTTATCGAAACTAGATATTGCGCAAGTAAATTACAACTAAAATAATGGATCTGTGGTGAATAGAAGTCTATGATAAGTTTTGCAAGAATATTATACAAAGCTGTAAATAGTAACTTGTATAATAATCATACAAATCTTTATCAATTTTACAATAAGACAACTTGTTTAACATAAATAAATTGAGTAATGTAATGATTACAAATCAGAGTTTGACTACCAATGAACGTGATTGGTTCATTCGGCAATATCCTTCAATGTAAACATTTTATACACCAATTGGAACAATTAACTGCGGCAGGGTTAGGATAGCGTTAGTTGGCAACAATGATCGATGAAACTGAGCATTTTATTGGTTGAAATTTGTTACAATTAATTCTATCGATGATGAATTCATTCATTTTACTATTTAAAAAAAATGATTCACTTCCCGATGCGGGAAACACATAAAATTTAATAAATTCATCTGTGGATTTTAAGACCAATTTTAGGTGGTGTGCATATGGGGGTCGCAATGGAAGCGTTTTGATCGGCATGCCCCACAGTATATCACCTGTTTCTGAATTTAGCCCATCATTTCATCACTATTAGATCACATGGGGGAAGCAGCTGTGTCTTCAAATGCCAATGGGTTATTACTGTATGTGGAAAACGTGTCCATAAAGGTAAATGATTCAGAACTTGCCAGGACTAATTGTTCTTATAAGGGAATGTTCTGTGACCCCAAACCAATGATGTGCAACCGCTGTCCGAACAAGTCAGGCTTCACCAAGGGAAATTAATGCAAGGGTATCCCTATTGGGAGGTCAGAGTTTCCCGCTTTCTTGGAGCAATCAACAGCTGCACGCATAGGCATTACCACACATTTTGTCGCTCAGGTTCTCAAAATGATTGGTAATATCAAACCTTGACCATTCGGTGTAAAATGAAGCTGCAGCACGAGTGATAATCAAGACTAATCTGTATACATTTTACATAGCTGATTTTTTGGTGTCCAAGCACGTCAAAACATTCGGGACAGAGCCTCATAATGTATTTTTGGATTTGCTAAAATAAAGGAATGGCGGCATTCATGAACTTGTTGGTAAATTAGTTCTATTTCAGAGGTTTGAGGTTTGATTACTTGATACATAAAAAAAGTCACAAAAAAATATTCATGGAACAAGAAGGATGTAATTTTGTGCTCCAAGAGCTGGAAAAAGGGTGTTCTTTCTCTTTAAAAGAAGTTTACATTGCATTTATATAAGTTAAAACATAAAAACAACATTTTACTTTCCTTAAATGTGCATTATTAGAAGGACACAATAAAGCTGAGATAATGATACAGGATTCAATGACTGGCAACCAACAGGAAGTGCATCAGTGCGTTTGATCCTTTTGCTGGGAGATCTCATAAATACATCTGCATTGCCCTGGTCAAGTTCTAGAGGGGGCTGGAGTCTATCCTCACATCCATAGTGTGACAGGCTGGAATACAACCAGGGGTGTGTCTCCCAAAATCACAAATGGCAACTTAAATGGTTGGGCCCATTGACTTTGAATGGACGAACTACGTAAGTTGCTAACTTAGTTGGCAACTACGCTTTTAGGGAACGCGCCTCAGGACTGTTTGCCATTGCTGTCTTTAGAGGGAGAGAGAGAGAGAAAGAGAGAGATAGAGAGGAAAAAAGTATGAACCTTATGCATTGTGTGGTCTGAAGGGAGAGCAGGTCATTGTATAATATAATGGCAGCTACAAAAAAGACTCTTGCTGCTCCTTTAAAAATCCACCACCCTAGAAAATAATACCTTTCCACTAATAATACCACTTTAGATCAAATTAAAGTCAAGCCCAATCTCTCTCTTCCTGGAGCCATTAATGAGCTTGTTTTATGTTCTACCTCAGTACCTAATGGTTTAATAGAGTGATAACAAAGCTCAATTTGTATAGGTGACCCTGTGCATTAGATTTGCAATATTTCACTAGTTAGAAACACCAATAAAAGCTGAAGGCAAAGAGTTGCTGGCTTCTGACATGAGGAAACTGGAGTGTGTTCAAAATGTGGCTGTGATTACATAAATCATACCTCTGAATGTAGGGCAATTTTAGCCAAATATACCAAATACCAAATATATCTAATTCCACTTTTACTCCCTTCTTCATTCCTCAGTCTCCAAGATAATTTGAGAAAAATCTCTTCTCTAAAGTTTGGACACCCAGACTCAGTGCTGGATGACCGCTGTGCTTGTGATGGTGTTCATTCAACCACAGGAGCGATACAGTAGTTCCACTGCATAGCATTACAGTGAATGTTTGAAGCTTTTGATTATATGATTATTTTCCAACTTAATCTGAATTACGTCAGGAATAGATCGGCATGTCATGCAGGGTAAGAATCCCATACTCACATGGTAAATATTCTGCTGTTTTGAAAAACAGTTGCACATACAATGGGACGATTTCTCATAAATTGCAGTTATTCTGATATGATGTTGCTTAATAGGCTTAATAAATATTTAATCTTTCTGCAGGAAGCACCAAAATGAGAATATTACCAGCACTTAAAAATTCTGAGATCATAATAGTGGCTGGAATGAAGACCAGCATAGGCATTTCTCCCTTATGATCAAGTTTGTGCACCACAGCTGTAGTTATTATCAGCTACACAGGCTGACTGGCCCACTCGCACAGTTATGTATATTCTCCACAGTCAGCAGCTCTGTTAGTTTGAATATTACTCACCAGAAAATAAAAGAAATGGCAAGATGAAAATGTATAACCCATCTGTACAAACTAATGTTAATGTTATTCCCTCTTTTTAATTAAATTCAGATTTGACTGCAATCTCTGGCTGACACAGTAATTTTCACATTTGTTTCATTCTGTTATAGCTCCCTACTACAAAGGCAACCTAATGGGAAACATTGCCAGATTTTCATAAAGAACTAAATAAATCTAAATAGAGCTGAGTTAGGGCAAGAGATATTTTCATGTCTGAGATCTGGCATTGCTGCTCATACAGCTTTAGAAAAAGTTTTCTTGGTCACACTGTAGATGAAGTGTTGCTCATAAAGGGTTTATAAAGCATGTGTATTGTCTTCATAAACAAGACATAATGTCTTCATGAATCATCCATAAGCGTCATGCTTTGTGAAGGGTGAAATAACACATCCTTATTCAGCATGTGATGCCAGATGTGATATAACTGACAATGTCACATTGTCATTGTCACATGTGGCATCACATGCTGAATAAGGATGTGTTATTTCACCCTTTACAAAGCATGACATTTGCTTACACATGATTGATGAAGGAGGAGCACTGAAGGAGAATAGGAGAAGCACTGCCAGGGCCCTACATAATGACCTTCAGCGGGCGTCTGGTGTGCAGGTTTCAGACCGAATTGTCAGAAAAAGACTCCATGATGGTGGCATAAGGGTCTGAGGTCCTCTAGTGGGACCTGTGCTCACAGCCCAGCACCGTGCAGCTTGATTTGTATTCACCAGAAAGGACTAGACTTGGAAGGTCCGCCACAGTTGCCCTGTTCCTCTCACAGATGAGAGCAAGTTCATGCTGAGGACATGTGACAGCCCTGAAAGAGTCTGGAGACATCGTAGTTAACAATATGCTGCCTCCAACATCATCCAGCACGACCAATTTGGTTGTCAGTCAGTGATGGTCTGGGTAGGCATATCCTTGTTGGGTCGCACAGACCCCCATGCCATAGCTAACTGTACCCTGACTGCCGTTAGGTACAGGAATGAAATCCTTAGAGCGATTGTCAGACCGCTTGCTGGTGCCGTCGGTCCTGGGCTCCTCCTGGTGCAGGACAATGCTCAGCCTCATGTGGCCAGAATGTATAAATAGTTTGGTTGATGAAGGCACTGATGCCATTGACCGGCCTCCTCGTTCCCCTGACCTAAATCCTATTGAGCTCCTATGAGACATTATGTACTGGTGCACCTGACACCAAAAAGTATGGCCAAGAACTGTGCAGGAGCTCAGTAATGCCCTGATCCAGGTCTGGGTGGAGATCCCCCAGGAAACCATCTGCTGACTCACCAGAAGCATGGCTAGATGTTGTCCCAGGCCAATCACACTGAGTCACATTATGAGTTGCTGTGATAAAATTTACTGATGTTAGATAAGCCTGTGATTTCAATTTTTTACTTTCATTTTCGGGGTGATTTTGAATCATGTTACTGGTTTCGATTTATCATTGTTACATCATTTTGTTTTTAGCAAATTATATAATGTACATTGGTAAAGATCTGAAATGTGATTTAAGTATTCACTTAATATTTTGAGCAGTTTTATACATCCCTAATTCTGAAATAGCTGGGACAAAGTGTAAATTGTGAATAAAATCAAAACGCAATCACTTTCAAATCACTCCAGCCAGTATTTTATTCACAATAGAACAGAGATAACATTGCAAATGTTGAAACTGAGAAATGTTACAATTTTATCCACAAAATGAGCTCATTTCAAATTTAATGGCTGCTACAGGTCTCAAAAAAGTTGGGACAGGGGCCTGTTTACCATGGCGTAGCATCCCCTGTTCTTTTTAACACAGAGTGGAGGCAGCGGGGCATTGAGGAGACAAGTTTCTTGAGTTTAGCCATGGGAATTTGATCCAACTCTTGTTTAATACAGGCTTCCAGCTGCTGGAGAGTTTTGGGTCTCCTTTGATGGATTTTTCATTCAATTATGCGCCAAATGTTCTCAATCATGAAAGATCAGGACTGCAGGCAGGCCAGTTCAGCACACAGACTCTTCTACTACGAAGCCATGTTGTTGCTGGGTGCAGTATGTGGTTTTACATTGTCCTGCTGAAATACACAAGGCCTTCTCTGGAATAGATGTCATCTGGAGGGGAGCATGTGTTGCTCTAAAACCTTAATATACCTTTCAGTATTTATGGTGCTCTTTAAAACATGCAAGTGTACCACACCATATGCACTAATGCATCCCTGTACTATTAGAGATGTCGGCTTTTGAACTCAACGCTGATGACTGGAGTTGTCTCCTCTTAATCCAGAGGACACAACGCCCATGATTTCCAACAAGAATGTCAAACTTGGACTCCTCTCACCTCAGGACACTTTGCTAGAGTCCATTTTAAATGAGCTTTGGCCCACAGAACACAGCGGTGCTTCTGGGTCGTGCTCAACAATGGCTTCCTTTTTGCATGATAGAGTTTTAGGGGGCAACTGTGGATGGCACTGCGGACTGTGTTTACAGACTGTGGTTTCTTGAAGTATTCCTGGGCCCATTTAGTAATGTCAATGACAGAATCACGCCAGTGGGTGATGCACTGGCGTCTGAGGGCCCCAAGATCATGGGCATCCAGTAAAGGTCTTTGGCTTTCTCCCTTACGCACAGAGATTTTTCCAGTTTCTCTGAATCTTTTGATGATGTTATGCACTGTCGATTATGAGACCTACAAAGCCTTTGCAATTTGACATTGAGGAACAATGTTTTTAAAGTATTCCACAATTTATTTACGCAAGGTTGGAGAGCCACTTGCCATCTTTACTTCTGAGAGACTCAGCCTCTCTAAGACGTCCCTTTTATAGCCAACCATGTTACACACCTGATGCCAGTTAACTTCACTACTTGCTAAATGTCCTTTCAGCTGATTTTATTATATATTTATTGTTTTTCAGCCCTTTTTTTTGCCTGTGTCCCAACTTTTTTGAGACCTGTTGCAGCCAGAAAATTTGGAATAAGCTCATTTTAATGGATAAAAATGTAAAATGTCTTATTTTTAACATTTGAAATGTTATCTTTGTTGTACTGTGAACAACATATTGGCTCATGTGATCTGAAAGTCATTGCACTTTGATTTTATTCACAATTTACACTTTGTCCCAACTATTTCGGAATTGGGCTTGTACATATGTCCATCCAAAAAAAAAAAAAAGAAGAAGTTGCTCCCTGTAAGATTTTATTGGGTGACCATGATCATGGTGCACATGTGTTGTGGTATTGTTTTGAAGATCTTATGCAAAGCTGTGATGGTCCTGCCCTGCAGTGCCTCCCCCTTGCTCCCTGCACCTCCACTTCAATGAGGTGGAGGTGCAGTGGAGAGTATTTAAGCACTGCACTGCCTATTTGGCAGTGCAGTTGCATTCTGATGCCTGGAGCCCGGTCTAAGTTAGCCGCTGCTCTCCTGGTTTTTAAGCTTTCATTAAGTTTTTATTATATTTTTGCACTCAGCCTGTGCGCATGGGTCCCTTTTCCACTCTGGGGTCATGGTCCCGGTGCCCGCTGGCTTTTTGCCTTCTGCCGGCAGGACCAAACCCTGACACAAAGCTACATTTATTTCCAACTAGATTTGGACTCTTTTTTTGGCCAAGATGTTGTATTCATGATGGATGAGTCAAATCGCTCCATTAAGTCTTCTCGAGCACATTCCAAAGACTTTCAACTGATTAGGGTCTATACTCTGAGGTGGCCAATTTATGTGTGAAAATGATTCCTCATGTTCCATGAACCACTCTTTCACAATATGAGCCTGAGGAATCTGGGCATTGACATCCTGGAATATTCCTGTAGCGTCTGGGATTAAAAAGTCCATTGATGAGTTTCTGGTCATTCAGTATATTTATATAGCTTGCTGAATTCATTTTATTGCTGCTGAACTGTGCTGAACTTTGACCTTAGCAATGTAAGCAACCCCATATCTGTTATGATTCTGCCCTGTGTGCTTGTGTTTTTTTCCCCCCTAGTCTCTCTTGGTTTGTGTTTCAGCTCCATTCCCGCGGCCTGACCACCTATTCCCCCTCGCCTGGCTCCTGTGATGTCGTGTGACAGCCTGCATGCCTGAGTCTCGTTATCCAATCACGTTTCCTCTTTCGGTTACGTTATTTCATTCATTTTTTCCACCTGTGCTTAATTCTGGGTCTCGCAAAACTCTGAGTCAATGTGTTCTCTGATAGGGTCATTACTAACCGTACTAACCAGCACTTAAGGGTGTGTAAATATTTCCTCACGTAGTTACTAACCTAATTAACTCATTAGCGAGTGCGTGCGTTTCTGGCTTTAAGTTAATTCTGCCTGAAGCGTTCCCTGATTAACTGTGTTTAAAGCTGTGCTTTTCTTTGCTGTTCTCGTGGTTCTTTGGACTTGTCACGTTTAGATTACCTTAATCTAGTTTGATTGATCGTCTTGGCATCTTGTCTCAAGTCATTATTGTTACCCGGTCCTCCAGAATTTGTTTATTAATTCCATGTGTTTCTTTTTCCAGTTGAGGTTGACTGCCTCATCCTCGCCTCCTCCCTAGTGTATTTATTCTAGGAAGAGGGTAGAGATGTCAGAGCGGACTTCGCTTCAGACACGCACGCCTTACCGGAACCTGAGCGACACTGAGAATCTCTGTTCCCGAGCACCCCAAGCATTCCTGTTGTTTTTCAAGCTTTCAAGCTTGTCTTAGTCCGTCATTTTCGTCAGCTTATTTTATTTATTTCGAGCCACTCGTTGAGTGTGTATTTCGGTTTTTCCCTGCCCTTGGCAGGGTACCTAGGTTCTCCTGGTTCAGTGCATGTACACGGTGTTTCCTTTCAGCCTTTGTGCCACGTTTTCCCGTGTCTGGGTTCCCAATAAAACTCCTGATCCTGCACCTGATGTCCACCTGACCCATTCCTTAACAATATCATAACACTGCCTCCAGAGGCCTGTACGGTGGGCACTATGAGTGATGTGTGCATCGCTTCGTGGGCTTTCTTTCTTACCCTGATAAGCCCACCACCCTGCAACAGGGTGAATCTGGACTCATTAGACCACCTGCCCTTTTTCCTTTGCTCTCCCATCCATCTCCATGCTCTCTTGCAAACTGAACTCCTTTTTTTTTCTTCCCCAAATTAGCCTCACTAACAAGCAACATTCTTGTGGCCATGCAGCTGTTTAGCCTCAATACTCCAATATATATGTGCCTAGCACATTACTGACACAATTAAAGGAACATACTCTATATTGGAAATACTAACCATCTTTATGCAAGTTTGTACAAGAACACATACGTTCACATACGTAGGTAGTACACTACAATTGATTTCATGTAAAAGACTGTATAACTGGCAAACACAGCTGTTGTTCAATTTGTTCGTAGCTGATGCCTGCATACATCTGAGTAAACAAATAAAATACTAATGGCGCCTCTTCATACTTCTGTTGTCCAGGAATAAAATCAGATTAAATCCTTGGGAAAGAGGCGTTTGAATCAGATTTTGTGTAGGCGGTGGAGTGAAAAATGTATAATCCATCAATGCTGATCAAATGCCAGAAGTGAAAAGAGGAGGACCCTCACAGTTTGCGAGCTGGAAAGGGAACATTATGCAAAAGCATTGTTGCCTCAGCCAGTTTGTTCTCCAAGATTAGGAGCTCCCACTTTCCGAAATAGGCACTGCACAACAACATATTTGCATACGTACTTTGTGGGTGAACTGACGATGAATATCCAACATTTTGATGAATGTGAATAACAACATGTTGGCATCTATATGTCAGTTTACCCATTTTGTTCTTTTTAAAGGTTAAATTATTTCATGCATTCAAAAGTCAAAGTACGCTTTCCAGTCAAAGAACTCTTTCCCTTTGGCATAGACAGCAGCTTAATGTTGCCTGACTGATACATTTAAAATGACAAACATAAAGAACAACCTGAGGCACACGCCTTTATTTGTCAAGAGGAATGTTCATTAGTGAGCAATACTTTCCATTTAAATACACACACCCAGAGCATTCATGCATTACTAAACATGTTTTAGCCATGTTGTTCACAAAAAAGGACCAAAAAAAGAGAAAAAAATAGTAGCTTGTTCTCATGCAAATACCGGCAGGGCAAATTACTTGCGAGGTATATATCTTGACCAGTAGCAGAAGCAATGTTGCGTGACATGTTGACATGTCAGCTTATGTCACTTGCCAAATGTAAGTGTGTATGCCCTTTAAAGCCAAAGTGTCATGCCAGCGGTCATGACAGGATCTGTTTGACGCTCATTAACATATTAGAAGTGCTCTAAAAACAGCCTTGACAATCTGATAGCGTTACAATTTTATTATTTATGCAGCTCAAGAAATTATAATATGCAACAGTTCATGTTGATCTGACAGCTTACATTGCAAGCCATATTTAGCTAACTGTGGTAATTGAGGCCCAGGTGTTATGAAAATTGTCAGGACTGGATGTACATTTCAGTCTAAACTAAACAGTCTTGTAGGACTCACCTCAGTATATTCCCTAACAGCAGACATGAACCGCCCTGCATTGTATTTTTTCAAGGTTTATGACCGACTGCAAAAAACTGGAACATCATCAATTGACTAAATCCGTTTGAAGCATATTAAGAAAAATGCTAATTTTTGTAATGTGAAAAGTTAGCATAGGACACTTTTCGTATTTAATGTCATGTTAAACAAGTTAAAATACTATACCAATATGCAATTAAATCTGAGAATTGTGAATTTCATGAAAAAGTAAACTTTGGCAGAATGCAAAATATCCATAGAAGTACGATAAGAACTCAAAAGTCTGCCTGCCAATATCGCAGACGTAAATATTTCCATGTTTGTGTAATAATTTTTCATACTCCTCCACATCTAGTACACTGTCCTTTTTTTGCAAAAATGCCACTCAATGTGGCCAAAAACTCAATCGATGAGGAGAAAACTGACAGTGATGGGAGACACACTCTTGACGGATAAATGATGGCCAACTGAGTGTGAAAAGGTAAGGATTATGCTTAATATAACCCTGAGGATCCCGCGAGGATTCCCACCAGGGGTGGACCAATGAATCAAAACTTGAACTTTTTGGAAAAAATGGGTCTTGTTACATCTGGCATATCAAACATCAAACATTAAAGGGCATGATAAATGCTTCCGGAAAAAAACTTGACTGACATCAGTATTTTTTGGCGACATGCTGCACGGAGTCAAGTGAAGGACTGCAGAATTGTCTCCTTTTAACTAATTAGCTTACTCTAATCCTGTCCCTGTTTACTTTGCTCAATTAGCAATCAAACAAGGGATTCGCTTATTTACTTTGCTGAATGAGTTGAGCTGTTAATGAAGACAGCATGTTTGATTGCTGCATTCTGAAAGTTGAATGGCTATTAAACTGCACAGATTTGCAAGAATGCGTATTTGGCCATTTTGTGTGACTGTGATAATTTATAGGCCATCTCACATTCCCATTTCATCCGCTTTACAGAATGTTTTCCACCTTGTGTATTTTTTAGAGGCTTGAAATCCAGGGCGATCTGAAAATAATCTCTTTATTTTAATTTTATCATTATAGATCTCCTAAAAATACTACAATGAGAGATGAGATGCTGCGCTGGGATGTGGCGATGTTGAATGATCATTTTTTTAAAGTGTGATGAGACCACTAGCAGTCATGGGGTGTTTAGGCAGTCGCATGAAATTTCTTGAAACATACACAGCTGAAGAGGTTAAATGATTTAAAATGCACCCGGGAGCCTGAGTTTAGATTTCGCTTATTGCTGGTGCTCCGCCCTTCCCTCAATCTGCTCCTGTGTACTTGTCCTAAATAACAATCAAGCAATTTCATTAGCCTATAACGATAAAGATGTGATGGTGAAAAACAATTGAGACATTTCCCTGCGTTTGTGGCCTTTGTGGCAAAAAACTGAGAATTTGCCGCTGAAAATGATTCTTTCTAAAAACTCCGGCCAGAGTGGAGATTTTGGAAAACTTGGGTTGCACGTTTGCATGTTGATATGGAATCAGGTAGACACCAGATGCGGGGAGATGGGAATGAGGATTTTATTAAACAAAAAACAAAACAGGCACGAGGGCCAACGAAAAACTTGGCCCAAAGGGTTGCAAAAGACAAACTAAAGTACGCTACACAGAGCAGGGAACTAAGGATCTAAAAAGACAAGAACAAAAAACAACTGGAAACTCCAGGCAGAAATCCAAGAAAAATAAACAAGACTATGGCTATATTTACAAGGGCTATGAGCATGAGCAAAGACTTGAACATGAAACGAGACTTGACTAGAACCAAAACTTGCACATGGAGCGAGACTCGAGACACTGTCTGCCAGCCAACTTCCACCGCATCCAGATAAAGGCTTAGAAATCATGACACATGAAGGGCCACACCTGGAGAAGGAGAAACAAGAGGCAGGGCAAGATCAAGACATGGACAGAGATTGGATGACAAGACTTGCTCATTAAGAGAATGAGCGTGCTCAGCTTAAGTACCAATTAAGTATGCAGTTTGAAAGCAGCATGAATGTTCAGAACAGAAAAGCACAGCAAGATCTTGAAATAGTAAAGCAGGAATCATGACAATAAACTCCCTGTCTAAATTAGTAATATTAGTAATGTGCCTATCTAAGAATTACACCACCCAGTGAATGTTAGTAAATGTTAGTAACTTAAAAACAGTTAATTGTCAATTAAGCTTAGACAGCCCCGAATCAGCACAGCACAGAAGGAAGGGGAAATACCAAAGCCAACCAGAGCTCTGAAATGTGCAACAACGAAGGCACGGGGCGGAACGCAGGCAAGCGGTGGAGTGGCATGGCAGATCTGGCAAAAACAAAAACATGGAAAAGTAAAAACATGGACATGGAATGTGAAACATGAAATGTGTAATCCTAATACAAGAAACTGTTAAAACTGTGACATGAACATGACTGTGGACTATGGAATCTTGAACATGAAACTGTTAAAACCATAGATGCTTGGCCAGAACACAACACATGTAAACTGAGAAAAACAGAGTTTAAGGCAGTTGACGTCACAGTATGTGCCAGAACTTGCACCTGCGCCAAAAGTGTGCAGTGCATTGTTTACATTTTCATTTGGCTGTCATGATTGGATTCGTTTCTGTTGTTGCTATTTTCGGGATTCTGATTGACTAACGTGGGCTTGATCATATTGTTACACTGCCACCTACAGGTTTGATATGCTCTACAGGGCATATATATACAGGTACGTGTAAACGAAAACTTTTCTGAAAACTGGTATTTGTGCATGATATTATTTTTGAAAAGGAAGGCGGTCAAATTTTAGTTTATGAAAATAGCCGGCCACGTGTAACTGGAGTGGCAGACAAACTGGGCTACGGTCTTAAATTGAAAGAATGCCAATAATTTGAATATATCTTCCACTGAATTACATCTCTCATTGGAGAATTTTAGGACATTATTCAAGATTACTTTAAAACAGATTTGTCGTAAGATTGCCTGGGATTTTAAGCATCTAAAAAATGCACAAGGTGGAAAACATTCTGGAAAGCGGATGAAACGTGAATGTGATGTATAAATTATCACAGTAGCACAAAATGGCGTGGTAATGGCAATCGTTTTCATGCAAATTTACTTTTTTATGGCCATTTAAATTTCAAAATGCAGCAATCAAACTTGTTATCGTAATATACAGCTCTACTCATTCAACTTAAAGAGTAAACGAATCCACCATTTGATTGCTAATCAAGCCAAGTAAATGGGAACAGGTTTTCATTTCTTAAGAGTTGCCTAATTGGTTTATAGGAGACAATTCTGTTTTCATTTGCTTGGCTCCTTTCGGCATGTAGCTGAAAAACACTGATGTCAGTCAAATTTTTTTCCAGAAGCATTTCTCATGCCCTTTGATGTTTGGCACTTTCGTTCAAGACTGCGTCGGGTTTCATTACGGAAAAGGAAAAGCTTGGATGTTCACCCTATGGCAGTATAAGGTGGTGTTACACTTTCAAAAAATCGTGATTCATAATCATTGCACCCCTAGTAGCAACTGGCGTATAATGTTAAAAAATGAATGTGCGTAATGCCACTGCGCACGCAGCAGAATGTCTAAAAACAAAGGAACGCAAATAAGGACCAATAACACAGATAAGAACACATAAAATAAAATCATTAAATTACATGTGTGAAATCATGCGGCTAAACCTTATTCGACCTGATTTGAGACATGCAGCTCAAGTTGCTTTCTTTATAGAGCGTTCAACAAGTGGTCAAGTAGAAGACCGGAAATATTAGAGAAAAATTTGGGAAATACGGTAAAATATTTAAACACATGGAACCATACAAGAGAGATTCAATGCGACAATGACAATGTCACTTAGCTGACAATGTCACCCTTTATAGCATTTAGCCACTTGCTAAGTGATATTGTCAGTTATATCACATCTGGCATCACATGCTGAATAAAGATGTGTTACTTCACCCTTTCCAAAGCGTGACATTTGCAAATGTATGATTTATGAAGACATTATGTCTCATTTATGAGGGCATTTGTACATGCTATATAAAGCCTTTATGAGCAACATTTCATCGCAAGTGTGACCAAAATTTTTCATAGATAATTCTTTTGGATGTACTAATGGTTTTGGAGGAGCCAGTTTTGCATGGAATAAGGATATTTTAGATATTTACCATTTTTGTTGATGACCTCCTGACCTCAAAGATGCCATAAGGATCTGCTCGGAACAACTGAAATCCCTCAGAGTTCACTGGGAGCTACTTTTCAATATTGCAACATAATGATGCAAACAAAGTGCCAAAGCTACCATGTAGAGTTTTTGAGGTCAAAAAGTGTAATGGTCTGGACTGGCCAAGTGAATTATCTGATCTGATGCCACTGAAATGCCTCTCACTTGCTTGAGGCAGAAGACAACAAACATCACCTGGAGCAAACAGAAAGTTAGACTGGTTCTAGTACTGGTCTGGCAGAGCATCAACAAGGAAGGTATAATATGACCAGTACGGTTTATTGGCTGCAGACTTCTGGTTGACATCGAACATAAAAGAGAGACAGAAATAGCAACCAAGTACTAAATATGAGCACTATTTCAAATGATTGAGCTAAATTGTCCAATTGCTTTTGTTTACCTGAAATTGGGGCTAATCCGAATTAACTGAGGTCAATATAAATTTATACACCATCTAGATACCGTACCAGTAAACTGCATACATACATATTGGGGCAGTGACATGATTGGGCATAATTTTAAAGGGCTGTAATTCCTACAGAGCTCTCTTGATAAACTCTAATTGCATTTTCCCCCATTTTGAAGCAGACTGCTCATTCATTTGTTGGTACTTGCATATATATGGATGAACTTTGCAGGAACTAAAGACCTTTAAAATTCTGTCACATTCCCAAAATTTCTGACTTCAGTGCATATCACAAATTTGTGCCATCAGTAGTGTGACCAGATCATGATCTTTGGGCATGAATTGAATTCCAGTGTCAGGCAGCAACTGTAAGGTAGGTAATAAAGTAGACCTTGCTGTTTTTTTAAGCTCATAGAATTTGACTTTAACCAAGAGTAAACAGATCACTGGACTGCACTTTGGATGGTATGTGCGTATTGCTATTTCAGTCACCCAGCTGCACTGATGGGGGCAGTATTGTGCCAATATATTTGCTATGGTTTTGATCCCTTCAGATTTTTCCATCAAGAAAAATGCTCAACGTTTGTTTACTATGCCACTCTGCTTGATTAAAGCATCATTGCTGATCAAGTTGATTCTTTTTGCATCTGACTATTTAGTATTTTTATCTCATGTTGATAATTGTGATGCCTTTCCCAATCTACATTGTAGATCAGTGATTAGCAGGCTAGACCTTGGATATTAGTCTGACCACTGGCCCATTTACATAATTAGGGGGGAAAATTAGAAAAAAGTTAAAAATTTCATGTTGACTGTTAGTGCTCAGGAGTTAAAATTCCTTTACTGTAAGATAAATTGCAATTAACTTCTGTTGTTAATAATAACAGTAATAATAATAGTAGTAATATCAATAAGCTGCTGAAACAGCTCCGTCAAATCAGGATATTGTCCAAATGAAAGCATGGACCTAGGGTTTATCAGCACAACATTTCTCAGTCCATCAAACTCAACAAGCTTGTAATTTTCCCACAGTGCATCCTGGTGCCTTCTCTTTCCTGGGTAAACAGTACACACGTACCGAGCCAATCACTCAGGTCCTGTTTCTCACATATCCCACATAACTAGGATTGGCAACTGTTTGCTTTAAGTGCTGTTCACAGTGCTTATTACAAGTTAATCAATGCAAATCAAGTTATGATGTTTTAGCTCATCTGTGTGTAGTAGTCACTGTGTGACTGAACTAGGTTGGAGCGGCACGGTGGCACTAGTGGTTAGCACTACTGCCTTCCAGCAAGAAGGTTGTGGTTTCGAATCCGGCCTGAGGCCTTTCTGTTTGGAGTTTGCATGTTCTCCCCATGTTCGCCTGGGTTTCCTCCGGGTACTCTGGTTTCCCCCACCCACAAAACACAAAAACATGCAATAAAGGAACACTCCTGTATGGCTGTGTGTGAATGTTTGGTGATGGTTGGAGGGGCCGTAGGCGCATACTGGCAGCCACGCTTCAGTCAGTCTGCCCCAGGGCAGCTGTGGCTACAAAAACGTAGTTTACCACCATCAGAGTGTGAATGTGTGAGTGAAGGATCCATTGTCTTTGAGTACCCAGAAAAGCGCTATATAAAACTGATGCATTATTATGCTGTGATTACATATGAAGCATATGAAGAATCAAAATTCTTCACTCTTCTTCACAATGAAAAACTAAATTAATAAGT
Source organism: Gymnothorax reevesii (assembly GCA_029721435.1). Taxonomy (NCBI): domain Eukaryota; kingdom Metazoa; phylum Chordata; class Actinopteri; order Anguilliformes; family Muraenidae; genus Gymnothorax; species Gymnothorax reevesii. The sequence continues at coordinate 7,644,010 of CM056581.1, forward strand.
AAATTTTCCCCCCACTTTTTAATGAGGTTTTCTGTCTGGCGGATGGGCATTGACAACACCTGAACACTGAATGTGTGTCCCAGTTTTAGTCCTGACCTGCATAAATTATGTTTCATGGATGTGTCCATCAGGGATGGAAGAACAGACAAATGGACACACATCTGAGATAATATTCCTGGCACAGGTTACATGAGACTATTTATATCTTCAACAGCATCTATTGTCTGTTTCTTCCATTATTTCATCATTTGCTCCCAATAAAATCAGATCGATTTTCAGTTTTGAGTTTGTGAGATATAGGCATCCTATAAGCAAATCAAGTACTTAAGTGTGTAAATTGTGTGCTGTAGCTGCAGTTTGTTCCATGTAGATATGCAGAACAGCATCAGAAACCATAGGGCCCTATTGTAACACGGGTCATGGCTCTAAAGGAACAGTGTGAATAGGGTTATTGATTCAATTGATGGGTTTCCAGCATCGTCGACCTCACAGAGCACATTGCCTTTTGCTTTTGCTGAAAGGGAATGATTCAGGCACAAAAGCCTTGGTAAATGAACAGGCCAATCTAATTAGAGGCCACTGCATTGCAGGCATAGTGGCCCAAGTTAATAAATATTTCCCCAGCTGTGTACGCGGCATGACACTCATGATTGCTCACGACCCAAGATGCATTGGTCATTGCAGTGTTTCATAACTAACTCTGGAGAAAGAAAAAAAAAGAATAACTGTGGCCAGAAACCAGTGAGGGTGTCTAATGAGCTGTGTCGCAACCAAGAACAACAAAAGATATACTTCTTAAACCTAGCATTAAGATACTGCTTAGTTGAATGATGAAAAAAAGACTGGGAATATAGCAGTTTACAGAGCATGACTCATTAATCTTATAAGGTTTCTGTTGCAGAAGGTAGGAAAAAATGGGGCTCAAGATCAACATGTTTACTTTCTCTGCGACATTATGCACTTGTTCGAAGTTTCATCCTTTCCAGGGTGAATTCTTTATTACGTCAACACAAAATCATTGGGGAAGGCTTTTTATTGATGAAAACAAGGGAGAAATGGCATTTGACTACTCATTACATCATTTTCTATAGCAAAAATAAAAGTAAATGAAATCATCTCTCATTTTCTTGTGTCAGCCAATAATACACAGATAAAAGTGGAGTATGTTTTGTTTTTGTCGTTGTGGTTGTTCTTTGCAGTGACACAGTAGAGCAGACACCCTGAACAAAATCCACTTTCTGACCACTGGATTTCAAGGTCTCGATGTCACTCTCTCATGGCAAAATGCACTGTACAAAACGCAGCAGAACTCTTTTCATCACTGGATATTAAATTGACATATCTCTGCATTGCAGTGCTGTTAGATGACAGTGGTGCACTAATGGATCATGGGCTACAACATATACCTTGTTTCGTTCACCATTTTTATTCATTAATCAATAATTCATTCATGGATGTGTATCTTCCTCAGGGCGTCCTCTTGCAAGTTTTCGGTTGCTAATTTGCAGCTGAGGTGACAGAAGTGAAGTAATTACATTAATAAATCAGATTTCCTTGAAAAAAGTTCAACGTTCCAATTTTTGTGCAAATTTACGATGCCCTTCTGTGAAAACAAGAGACAATAAGCTCTGGCTCTCAGAAATGCTAACATATGAAAACAAGAAATGCTCCCCGTAATTTTATTGGATGCTGATGGTCAAGAAAGGAAGTTTTGGGGAGACGACTCACTGAAAAAATTGAGACTTTGGATCAAAGTAAAATATTACCTTTGTAAAATTGAGAAAAACAAAAAAAAAAATGAGCATTAACAGGTTGACACAATTTTTTTACTTTGGTCCAAAGTCTCAATTTTTTCAGTGTTCAGATTTCCTCAGACTTTTTCAAATCCAAATCCAGGTGTGCCTGTAATTTTTTGAAGAGGGCAGACTGCGAGGGAGCAGATTGTTGAACATCTGCTGCCAATGAGCGAGGACTTAAAATGCACATGTACACCTTTTTTCCCCAGAAAATGGATAATTTACTACTGCTCACCTTAACACAAATAAAAGCATGAATATAACCCGATCATCTCAACCGTGCTGCGTTCCTCTGACTGCGAAACAAGATTGGTCAGATTCACCCCTCTGACCCAGTTCTCTTAGTATATGCAATATCATCTCACAAATCAGGCATTTCCTTCCAAAGTGCAACATTGACCATATCCCTTTTTTGAATAAACCTACAAAGATTGGTTAAGAGCATTTGCCTCCAAACATAGTCTCCTTCAGTAACAGTTTTTTTTTTTTTCCAGTCCACTATTGACCTCCATGACTGACATCAATTATTGTGTCAGTTATTATGCAGAAGAGGAGTCACTGAGATTCTTTGAAACAGGAGAGAGGCTGGAGAAAATGTAAGGCCATTTATCATCAGGCAAATAAATCAACGCGCTAATTTGTGACACACAGTTTATTCATTTAAAATTCATTCAGTGCTCTCCTCCACACTTAAGAGATTTGACTTTTTTCTGTTCTCTAATCAAGTTAATATTGCTTTCTGTACTCAATTTACACAAACAACCTTTAAATCCCCATAGGAAGAGCTATGGGGTGATTAAAAGGATATGTGGTTAGCCAGGGAAGGTTGAGTAACCACTGCAGTACTATGTGGGCAGGATTTAGGCAGGGTGTAACTTGCATATATAGAGATTACTTTTGAAACATGATGGTAAAACAAAAAATGCAACAAAAAATTTGTCCTCAATTATTTCTTCTAGGATATGCATCTTTAATAAACACAGTGTTAGGAAAAATACCAACAATAAATTCTAATATACCTTTTGATTTTTTTTTTCATCATCAAAATGAAAATTTTATATTTTTAGATTTTACTTAGATTATGGGCAGATGATGCTCCTGTGACGGCCATTTTTCTTGTGGGCTTATCAAGTTGCCGTGTCTTCATGTGGGATTGACGTCTTCATGTAATGCTTAGCGTGAGCAAAAAAGAAGGGCTTGGTAGCAAAATTCCAAAATGATATTTTAGCCTGGTCAAGTCACTTTACTGTTACCATGAACTCAAAATTAAGCCGGTAGCTGCAGGAAGCTATTGCTTGGTATGACATACAGGCAGTGGGGTTAATGTTTTTTTTTTTTTTTACACTTTAATGCTATGAGTGCATAATCAATGCAATCAGTGTATGTTAAAGTCTATGTGAAATTAAAATTATGATTGGATGCCGTAATATTAACACTAATTTATTCACCAGATGTTTACACTACTGCTTCAAATTTTGGAATCATGTTGATTTTCTCATACTTAATGAAGGAAACATTTTTTTCCCAGCCCGACAACAATCCAAAACAAGAATACAAATTCTGCAGGGACTTTCATTAAAGGGAAATTAAAGATATGCAGAGAATGAATCAATCACCAGAGTTGTTGTGGCATCACCTGGATTATAAAGATACTCCCATGGGAAATACTGCAGTCCATGTGATCATCCAATGAGAATGATACCCCAGTAAAATCAATATTCATAATGTCTAAAATTTGCTAATAGGTTTTTAAATGTAATGGTTGATACTTTGTTTCTTGAAATTGATGTATTCCCCTATAATATAGTCCCCTCCAAAATAATTGGAACCCCTAGTAGAGATGAGCAAATTAGGACGACAAATTCACCTCCCTTTGCCAATAAAACAGCATTAAATCCTCTCCTATGACATCTAATAAGGTTAAACAATGTGGAGCAGGACATTTTAGAGCATTTCTCTTTACAGGACCTACACAGATGATTCAAGGTCTAATGTTGTCTTATATGTACTCTCTCTTTTAGCTCACCCACCTGGGCTAAGATAAAGTCACTTACCTCATGGAGAAATCCATAAATGAGTCAAAAAGAAAAAAAAAACACTAAACAATCAGAAGCAGAATTTCTTTTTCTCAGAGAAAAGGTACATAACTAAAATTAAAGGCAAAAAAAAAAAATCATAATTAAACAATACTTTCCAAAAAGCGCTCTAGGCTTTGTCGTTACTTGCCTTATTTAAAAACATCGGTATAGTAAAATAAAAGAAACCTGCCATGTTGCTGAACCCACCAATAGGAGTTTTGAAAATATGGGGGATTCAAATAGGAAAAAAAGAGTCACACTTTAAATGAAGTGTTGCTCATAAAGGCTTTATACTGCATGTATAATGCCCTCATAAATAAGACATAATTTCTTCATAAATCATACATAAGCAAATTTCATGCTTTGTAAAGGGTGAAATAACACATCCTTTTTCAGCATATGATGCCAGATGTCATGTAACTGACAATGTCACTTAAAGGCTAAATACTACAAAGGGTGACGTTGTCAGCCAAGTGACATTGCCATTTTCACATCTGGCATCACATGCTGAATAAGCACGTGTTATAAGCATGACATTTGCTTACGCATGATTAATGAAGACTTTATGTTTAATTTATGAAGGCATTATACATGCAGTATAAAGACTTTATGAGCAACACTTCATCTACAGTGTGACCAAAAAAGTTATCTTGTCAACTAACAAATAGTGATGATATAGATGTTAAATTATTCCTGTTGTATTACAGTACAGCTCAGCGAACCTACATGCTTTGTGTACAACACTAAGCTGACAGTGGAAGTATTTTGCAGCGGTAAAAATGCCAGCTAGCTAGCTAAAATCTGTATATTACTGAAGATAAAATAACAATAAATAAATAACTTTGAGCTCCAACCCGCGGTAGCTTCTTCCATCGTCAGTGGCATTTTACTTCCCCTACCACCTTGTAGTATGGGAGATATGGAGGCTCATAAAATGTATCGTTAGCCTACAAGTACTCAGGTGAACGCTCGCATGGGCAACAAGTAAATCACTTCCAGAATAGAATTTCCTTTGAAAATTTATCACCTACGTTATTTCATTAAAAGACGATATGTTATGTTATTTTCCCATTATCTGACAGTGAGAATAGTATTTTTATTCTGGAACAACAGAAATACCTTATGTTCTTCTTTTTGGCTATGTTCATCCCAAAATTTTATTCATTTCCATTATTCATTTTTCTTCTTTGCATCATACCTAATCTTTTTCTAATTATTTGTCTTCTCCAAAGCAGTGTTTTTGTTTCAGCTTGTTGGTTGCACCTCTTGATTGGACCATACTATCGTGTACAAGCTCATGTCATGATCCAGACTAGGAATAAAGTGCCGAGGCAGAGTACAATCCAGAGGTGGGTGTATTAAGAGTAATACGGTAACAAGGGGATGGAACCCCAAAGAGGATAGCACAGTGCAGATGAGATGTTCAGGGCAAAGTGAGGAGGCATTGCCAGTCGCCGACCCGTGGTTCTTCTGGATGGAAGCCAGATGGAGTGAACACTGTGCCAGAGCTGAACTGTCCCACGGGAGGAATGAGTAGTTTGGGAGTAACGCAGTTCCAATCCTGATGGCAGTAGACGGATTAGTAGCTTGAACCTAATATATTGGACAGAGGAACATACTTGGAGGGGAATAGAGAGGGATGCGGTCCCGAGCGCAGGACCCTGAGAGAGACTTAGGACTTGGCTTGTTTTTATTAGCTTAACATGAGGGATAGCTTCTGAAATTACTATCATTAAAGGCAACATTTTACTTTCAAAAGTCGAAGGGTTAATCCTACAAATACTGACTGGGTTTAAGCACAGAAGGCGCATTGCAATCCAGCAACTTGCAACTCTTAGGAGAGGGTTTAAATACACGTCACAGGCACAAGGGGTGAGACAAGACACGCACGACACAAACCAATCAAAAGAAGACATTACTTATAATATACATGTAAGTTGCTGAATGGAAAGAGACATGGAAAGCTTTCACTCGAGGGCTGTGACAAGTTTACATGGCAGAGTTGGCAAATAATAATAAAAAATAAATAAATAAAATCAAAATTTTCCCTACTGGGGTAAAAAGCGGACTATATTACATCAAAATAGTATTCTAATCAAGGACCCTATGCAATGTAACCAATGAAATACCAAGCTTGAATATAAAACTGTATGCAAGAAATGATTAATCACATATTATAAACTTTAAGCTCCAAAATTGATAAGTGCAAGAAACTATTTTTTTTCTCCCAAGTCATTTTTAGATAATTGAGTATTCTTTGATAATGCCTAAACCACAATAAATGTTTTTTTAAGACTTTAAGAACTTTATCTTCAATTTATTTCGTGGGCTTGACATATGGCCATATAAAAGATCTGAATAGTGGTTAAAACGCTTTTTTAGATATTCATTTTAATTTCTGTCCTACATTCAAAAATCATATGCAGATTGTTCAAGCTGAATCCTTTAATTAAATTAATGATCTTACAAGAAGCAGTCTCCTATCTTCAGAATTATTAGTCCATCTCATAAGCATTGTATTCATTCATCTAACACTAATCTCTCCCCATGCGATGGCTATTTTATTTCCTTCCATTTTAAATATGATTTCATCTTTTTGTTGTCCTTAGTTTTTTAGTCTGAACCTGAACAGCATGTTACTTAAGGTTGTTTAATCACAACATGTATTTTAGTCTGATCAGCAAGGCTGTTCAAAACATCCATTCTCGATGCAAAATCCAAACTACCTCTGGGCAGGGTGTGCACCCTGCACACGACTGCGGCTTCAAGGTTTTTCAGTGTTTTATTGTTTAACAGTTGGAAAAGAGTGGTTGAATCTTGAACAACAAAAAACAGGCACCTTTATTAAATAGCCAATTATAATTATTATTCTATTACAAATGAGTTCTAACTATTTATCACTGCAGTGCTCAAAGGGAGAGATTCCTTGAGGTGCTAATGGTGTTGAAAAAAAAATGTAGCTCAGAGGGAAGGAAACTATTTTTCCTTCATTCTAGAGAAATGTATTACTTTGGATTATTAACCGTTTGAAATTGTAAACAGTACTTTTATGTTAATACAGTACCGGTCACAATGGAAAAAACACATGCACGTTCATATGTACCCGTATACACACACACATAGAAACACACACACACACTCGCACACATACTTGCTCACACAAACACACGCATGGTCTTCTTTTGTGACTGCGATATTGTTTTGTACAACTGACTTATTCCTTATCACTTTAATCTGCCATGTGACATTTGTGCAAATACTGGTATGACCACACAATACGTTTGTCATCCTTTTCAGCCCAGTGTTTTCCTTGATTTATGCCCTGTTACGAACCTAGAGGAAAAGACCACTTGCAGATCAATGAATAAAACCCCAAGGGTGTATTTATTGTGAGCAATAGGCAACAGAACAAAAATAGGTCGGGGAAAACTCTAGGTGAGGGTCAGTCTGAGTCAGGTGATTAGCCTGCAGCAGTCAAAGGATGTATCCGAGCCGTGGTCAAAACAGGTCAGGGGTCAGAAACCAGACAGTCAGTCCACTACTGCAGCGGCCAAACAGCTTCCAAGAGAGACACCGCATGGAGACACAGTCCCTGTTCTGGGGACCGCAGGACAACAGGAAGGTGTTCCTAATAAAGTGCTCACCGGGAAAGATTAACGTTTTCTTTTCAGTATTACCACACACATGAAATAAAAGCTTAGCTCAATATTACATTACACTGTGAAAAAATTGAAAAAAGCTGACTAAAATTAAGGTGACCAGCTGCAAAGCTTCTTTTTTTTAAAATTTGCTAAACTTCAAGTCCCAGTAGTTCTGCAAATACATCTCTGAAAACACTTGGAACTTGAGGTTGAGTATACTCAGATGTGCTTTACAGCTGGTTGCCTTACTTTCTTACATTTAGCCTACCTCTTATGTTTTTTTTTTTGTTTGTTTTTTTTACAGTGTATACGAGGGTAACTTCAGATATGGGGTAAATACAATCCAGCAACTGGGGAGGGGAGTCACTAGAACTTAAATGCACAAGGACTGTAGGTCACAGGAAAGGGAAGAGAGTGAGGACTCCACAGGAGAGAAAAGGACGAGACACTAATCAACCTTTTAAGAAGACAGGACACAAACAGACAGGGGAAGCTAGATTGAGGAGGGGAAAAAAAAAACAATTAAAAACGGGCGGGGTGGGAGATTCTTCATCGTCATACACACTCCATAAGTTAGTTACACTGATGCTTTGATCCCAAGAGTCAGATTGACAGTGTCATTGGTTTCTCGTTTGTGGACTGGGACCAAAATTTTCCTGGCCTGTGAACTGACAGGAGCCCACTTACAGAGCCCCCAGAGACAAACTATTCACCTGAACAAAAAATCCAAACACTTTGCAGCAGGATCGCTTGATAAGGTCAAGGCATTTAATGAATTCTTTTACCAAATTGCTGATAACACTAGAATTGGAACAGCTAAGCTGCCCATACCAGATCTGTCGCAGGCTACCACTATAAGACAAGTGTTCAGAGCGATAAGCCTCTTCTCAGAATGTACCAGGCCAACCGACGATAACAGCATGGCACTGTATATCACCGCAGAGTGTAGATCCACCCTGCTGTTTATCTCCGTCTCATGTCAGTGTACATTTCCCCCTGCATCCCCCATGAATCTAAGGGAGGGACGAGGAGCATGAGCTTGTGCACATAGACCTGATCAGCCCTGTCCCAGATTGGGCACATCCCATTGACAGAATATCGCCTGAGCAAACAGATAAAATAAAAATATATTCCATACATTGGAATCTCATCATAGCACTGTTAAGGTCCTAACCTTGTACCCAACTGTCCCACGTTATCTTAGGCTGCTCAGAGTCCCAACTATCAATAGTGTCAATCAACAGTGGCTGTCATTACAAATCATATTATGACACAAATTCCTCTGTCGCTGCTACTTAAGTTTCCACCCATTTTCAAGACATCTGTCAATCTATCCTGTATAATTTACAAATAAAATGTGCACTGCTGCCACGGTGTAGCTCCAGTGGGGCTTTAACAGCTTTTCTCCCTGCATGTTTGCGTGGATAAGGCAGAAAGGCTTCCAGATCAGAGTCATAGCCTAAGACATACCTAAGACAGCTGTCTCGCATTAATAAAGTCAAGTTTTGATGACCGCGGTCTAGAGTGAAATACTCTCACCTTGTCGTGAGGTAGCTTTCGCAATATCATAACATTGCAGTGGGAGTAAACCCTTACTGCTTCACAGCCTCATACCCCACTGCCATTTCATTGTGAAGTTTAAACCCCACTGTGCTGTTCGTCAGATGAATCTCTCACCAGACAATGACCGCGGTCACTGCCCCTTTAGCTTGTAAGAAGAAATTAGATGATGCCTCACTGATTTCACCCCCCATCAACTCTTGCATTTTCCCTATTGGGACCAGGCTTTGATTGCAGATGTTCCCAACTTCCTGTAATCAAAGCAAATTGTGTCCATTATTTCAGTTACGGACGGCGTAGTATCAGATTGATAGAGTGGAAATTTACAGCAGTACACATTGGCTCATTAGGATCTTTTCATTCTCCGATTTCATTTTTTTAACGGTCTGTTTTAAATTAGCCAATATATTTTAGCTCATTAGGGGTATATCTACAGTACATACACATCTCAAAAAACCATATATGTTAGCTCTTCACATGGCAAATAGTACATTTATACTATTATATATTATATAGTATATCTCTGTTTAATGTAACCAAATCCTGGCTGTTGTCATAGTATTTGAGTTCCCAAAAAACTCTACAGTGAAGGGAACTTCAAACTTGCCAGAGGGCTGACATTTTTATGCCAGAACTTTCAGTCAACAGATTAGCCAAACTTTTTTTTTAGTTGCTCATTCCCCTATGCTGTTCATACTGTAGCTTCATATTATTGTAATATTGAAAAACCATAAACATCAGTTATTTTTTAAATAAAAATAACTATTTATATTCTCATTTTATGACCGAGATGTGTGTCACAAAAAAGAATCGTGGCCTTAGAGAACCCTTCTTGAGAAAGTAATGACACCACAAGATCAATATGAGTTATAGTCAATACAAGACACTTACTTTTTATTTTACAAACAGCTTGCTTTTCCACAAAATTTAATCTTAGGGTTTGAATGAAGGAGATGACCGGGTTTTCAAATTTCTGTCTGTACTGAAATCTTGCCAGGATAACAGCGATGGAATGGCACAGTTTTGAGCCATGGCCAACAGAACATAAATTGGTCACTAGCTGATACTTGTCAAGTCCAGAGTGAGTCTCGAGGGGACTGGGGAGATGAATGTCCTCTGTCTTCCTTAGCAAAGCAATTGCTCCCATTCAATTTATATGAAATTTAGAAAGCTCAGAGCCATTTGATGACCTCTCGGGAAGCTAAAAACAATGTCACGTATAATGAAATACACAGCATCCATACATGAAGCTTCATCTGCTCTGTAAAGGGTTTGACTTATCTCTAATGCTCCCTTACGTAGTTCCTCTTTTTTTTTCTTTTGCAACAAAGGCTGTGAATCTTAAAATTCCTCATTAAACCACCCATCTGCATGCTAGTTTAAAGGCAGAAAGATAACAGAATATTTTTAATGGCGGTTTTTTAAATCTTTCAAAAATTATTTTATAAGACTGAAATCCTGCCAACTATACAATGGAGAAAGTAATGTCACGTTGAATGGTAAATACCCACAACATGCATTTTTTTTTTTTTTTTGTAATTTAACCTCACAATGTTAGAATGTATTTTTTCACAGAAGTGAATAGACATGATAAATGATCATTTTCATTTTCTGTCTTTTTTGCCTTTGGAAAATGTAAACAAATTATGTTTTTTTGTGATTCATTCCATTAGTTTAACACCCGAGGGGTTAATTCATTTGTACTCTTATTATGTGCCTACCCAACCCTTTAAACTAGTGAATCACTGAGTGGCGAATGCATACGAATGTAGCGAATTTTGAGTTTCGTCAGAGTTCGTAAAAGGGCGCAAAGCAGTTCGCTAAAAGTTTTGAGGATCGCAAACAGTTTTTCTCGCTCTTCTCTCAGTTGCAGATGTTTGTAAAAGAGTTGTATGCCTTTGCAAACAGTTGTAACACGTGTCGCTAAAGTTCTTTTTGGTTCGCAAAGTAGTGACCACTATACTACGAATTATGATGAATGTAGAGGAATATTGGGTTTCGTGAGGATACCATCAAGGTATCATCAAGATCGCAAGTTTGCAAACAGTTTTTAGGGTCGCGAAGAGTACATTTTCATATTCTAGAAAGCCATTTCCTATTCAATCGCAAACAATTACGCAAATATTGCTAACTTATGCTAAAAGTTGCTAAATGTTGCTGGTGATACCTAGGTCTATCCTGATTTTTGCTTACTTTCATCAGAAAACTTGGCAAATTCAAAATTCGCTACATTTGTAAGCATTTGCCGCTCAGTGAGATACATGTTGACTTTGCGAAAATCGGAAAACATATTAACTCGAGCCTTGCCAAAGAGTATGTAAACACCATGCATTTAACTCTAGCGAGCAAGAATTGTTAATATTAAAATTGCTAGTTAGCCACAGTAGTTTGTAAACATTGTATCCATATTACTCATAAAAATGGATTAGACAGCTACCTATCCTGTGACAGACCAAAGCCAGATTAGTTTTGGACAACTTCAATACACAAGATATCTGATGGTAGCCAAACTACTGTTGTAAACATTAGTCACCCCATCAGCTGTAGTTCATTTGAGAATAGTCATGTTAGAAAGACAATTGTGTTCCTAAACTTAATGATAACTAAACAGGTAACTAACTGCATGGTTTTACTTTGCCTTCATTGTATTCAACCTGAATATTCAACTCAGCGACCGGATGCAGCCCTGAGGCACTAGATGTAATGGCCTTCTTCCTGCTCTTCTCATGCCCTGTATTTTAGAAGTTTCAAACTATTCAAATAAAGAAATGCTAGCATGATTTACTAGTCAGCATTGTGAATGTTAACGGGTATTTCATCATCAAAATATTTCATTTTCTAGACTGATTACCACCCCCATAGAGGTTATGTTTTAGTTAGCGTTTGTCTGTTTGTTTGTGTTTTAGCAAGATAACTCAAAAAGTAATGTAATTTTCAGAGAAGGTGAGTATTAAGTCAAGGAACAGATGATAAAATTTTGGCATATCTAGGTCAAAGTACAGCTGAGATATACACCAAAGTTCAAGATTTCAAGTCTTTCCAATGGGCTGGAGTTCCAATCGCTGTGCTTTTGGGTTTTTCTGCCCCCTGGCGGAGGTCTGCACCCTCTGAGTGCTTTTCTATTTTAAACTGAGTTTTGTTTACAGCCATAAAAATACAAAAAACTTTTGCCTCTACATGACTAGCACAAGGCAGGGTCTTGTGATGGGGACTGCTCTGATTGAACCTAGGTGTGCAAAGGGCAAGGCTGATATCCGCTTCTGAATGTGTATGATCACTGATCTTACAGATGTCACTGTCTTCAGAACCATCATTTGAGTGTAATGAACATCGCAAAATGGGCTCTGCAATACTCACTGCTGCGTCCACAGATGCAAATGAAAGCTTTACTATGCAAAGCTGAAGCAATGTATCAACACTGTAGAAACACACCACCAACTTCTCTGGTCTCAGTGACACCTGAGATTGACAGTAGGACAATGGACTCATATTTTGTGGTCTGATGATTCAACATTTCAAGTGATTTTTCGAGAAAAAAAATACAAATGTTTATAACTGCTACAATGTTCTCCAGACCAAAGATGTCAAGGACAATTCAAGCTGTTATCAACATGAGATACAAAAGCCAGCTTCTGTTGTGACGGCAACTGCACATTGCATTGGAAACTTGGATGTTTGCAAAGCACCGATCAATGCAGAAAGGTATGTACGAATTACAGAGCGATATATGCAGCCAACAACAAATCCTCACAACACCAAACAACAGTCTTGCAGTGCATGACTGCATGAGCAGAGAGTGCCAGTGCAAGGATGGCCTGCTCATACTACTGGTCTGTCCCCAACTGAAAATCTATGGCACATTATTAACCAGAATTTTTAGTGGTGAAAGCTCCATAAAATTGTCCAGGAAAAGACCTGCATAATGGAGGAATGGTGGAAATTCCACTTGCTAGACCTGATCAATGCTGTCATCTGTGCCTACATTCTCAATCAAAGTGATTAAAAAACACGGTAATGTTGCACAGTGGTAAACAGTTGACTGTGCCAACTTTTTTGGTCTCTGTTGCACACAAACGCTGATGCTGACGGGCATGTTATCTCTTCCAAGCCCGCCTCTTGTATTTACGGCTGCCTCAATGCATGAGCTGCCAAACCCTCCTCATAGCAAAGCTTAATTGCCATTGAGATGAAATAAAGTATTAGTGCCATATCACATGTTTAATTTAGTATATCCACTAGGAGTATTACTCCTGACAGTTGATGATGAGAAGATGGTTTGATGCATGTTATGGGGCTGCTCTACTTCGCCTGCATGAATCACAGTATATAACTAAATCATCCTCTGTCCCTTTGCAAAAGATATGAGCATTATCTCCACATGAAGTATCATCCATGATTTCTTGGACAGTGTGTGATCATCTTAAGAAGAAGTGAAAAGTGCCGTCACATAAATTTCCTGAAACGAAAAGGTATAAACAAAAATACCCTTTAATAAAAGCTTAGAACGTGCAATTGAAACATATAAAAAAATGACTTAATATCTAAAATTATAGTGCAGGCGGCTGAATAAAGATCTCTCTTTCACTGCTGAGCATTGCGTATCATACTGAATGTTCAGAACTTTGAATTGAATTTTGGACCATCTTGCGAAGGGATCACACCAGCTACTCCTTCTAAAACTTCCACTGCACTTGCATGGTCCACACCCACCTTCAAGCTCAGCTTGCATTTTGTTCTCAACTTCACATCTTTGAAGTTTCCAGACTGAGTCTTGTACAGCTGTGACCAAAAAAAATGCTATTGCAGTGACGAAATCTGTCCAAATATAAACAGACATACAACCACCTGAAAAAGTTGTGTGATACGTGTTACTCTCCAGGACCACAAATTGCCCTGATGTCACACACACACACACACACACACACACACACACACACACACACAAGGTAAGAGCAGTACCAGCCAATGCTGTCACAGCTGGTGCTAAATTAATTCAGAGACTTATAATGGAACAAATGTCAAAATTTTCAAATTAAAATTTCACTTTCAACATCTGGTATGTTGCTTATGTTATAATGTCAACAAAATGTCAGTTTATGACATTCATTGCATTCTGTTTTTATTTACATTTCACACAGCATACTAACTTTTTTGTAATCGGGGTTGTATTTTTCAATTATATTACGCACTGGATTGGCAAGCTGTTCAGGGTGGGTCCCTGCCTTTGCCCGTAGTCAGCTGGGATAGGCTCCAGCTCGCCCCGCGGCCCTAGTGGGAATAAGCGGGTATAGAAAATGAATGAATGTATTACGCACTGTCAGTGAAATTCCCAGAGTCATGCCAATTCCACTTTGATAGATCATAAGCATCTGTTGGCAAAGGTCTAGTTTTTTTTTTTTTCCCAGGCTCCTTTTGTACTGTAACAGACTCAGCTAACATGTTTACCATCACCTATCTCACCTCACTTTTATTTCAAAATGTTACATCACTGTTTGTTCTGAACTGCCCCTGTGCCAACGTTTTTGGAGGCGGTCGCAGTCATCAGAATGAGAGTTTATTTTCAATAAAAAATTGAATTCTCAGGCTAAAAGATCAAATAATGTGTTGTTGTATTATTTTCAATATACAGGCCCTGGTGTTAAAAGTAGCCTACAGAAGTCATGAAATGTCTATTTTGAGACAAATTGTCTGAATATAGATCCATAAATTCCGCAAACTGAAGACCCCAGTGCTGAAAAGTACTTCATAAAATAGATGGATTTTGATAAAAAGACGTCTCCCCATCCTCACCTCCTCCTGTTTGACAATGTGTCCTAAGCAGAGGTGTACAATCCAGGTTCAGAAAGTAAAAGTCCATCCCAGAATACTGTTCCAGCCACAAAAGACCTGTCAGTTGGCCCTATTCTTCAGCTGGGAGGTAAAACTAACCAGTGAAATCTACTGGCAGGAGTTTACCGGTGGAATGAAAACATAGTAGGATTTTTACTTTCTGAACCCCGGACTATACACCTCTGGACATAAGTATTTTAAGAACTAGCTCTTCACGTGGAAGCGAGTGAATGGCCTCTTCAAATAATTTCCTAATTTCAGTGGCATTTTTTTTATTTTTTACTTTGCGAACATTTTTGGCGTGGTATTATTGCCCCTCAAATCACAAGCTTTGGACCGACATCCCACAACACTATATGTACCGCCATCCCACACACACAGAACCGTCAGTAGGCCTATACACATTGTCTGCGTGTTACTGTACGTAATCCTTTAAGTATTCAGATGTGTGGTAAGACTTTATTGTACTGTATGTCGGAATGGCGGGGAATAAGCTACACTGCATAAAAATCGCTAAGTTGTTGCTGACCCCATAATAATGCAATTCTGAAGTAAGCAATGTGTGCCAGTCGTAGGCTTACCTACTCAACATAACGGCGGAATCCACTAAAAGACGATTAATTTTGTGATCATTGAAGTCTTTGTAAAAATTTTACATATTGACTATATATGGGCGGAGGGAGCGCCTGTTTGTGTAGGCAAAGGACTGAGAGAGAGAGAGAGAGAGAGAGAGAGAGAGGAGGGGGGAGTGGGAAAAGTGAGAGGTAGCAGATTAAGAATGCATATGCTCTCTCTTTCTAGTGTGATAGAACAGTGCTGTTTTCCTCGCCTATCAGGATTAAACCGTACCCCCTTTGAGAAACAATGGAACAGAACAATGTTTCAAACTCGCCATTCATTGGATTCATTTTAATAAGAAGAACCTGGTGAAATCTATCCCAAAATTGCCGTATCGTTTTTTGTGTTTTGGTTTTTTTTTTGGTCAGGACGGAATCAAGACAGCAAGTGCCACCCGCCGAAGGGAAGAAACGAGAATAACGTAGCAAAGTTAATGACGCCGGTGTCTTGCATTTTCGGAGGGCTCAACACTTCTGTGGAAATGGTAGCCTGCACTGGTGCGTCTGTGGACCGATCCCGGATGTTTAATAATGCCTCAAGAATGCTTCACCGATAATCCATCAAAGAAAGGAGGAGAACATGTAATTGATGCTGCGCTGGAAGTGATCAGCTTCGAATCAACTGCCAAATCCATATTTGATTCGGGGTGGAGTGAGAGGAGGCGTTAGTCCGCGCATTTGAGCTCAGGGGGAACATACTTGTGTTGTCTCCGTTGTGTGCTGTCTTTGGGAATTTTTTTTATATAGACGAACGGCCAGCGCTCGATACGGAATAATATATTTTTTTGCTCAAATAGCTTACGTCTCAGCTCAAATGCTGATCAAATGAATTTCGTTTGAACAGAGACGATGTTATGCAGCAACAGTGGCTCTAAGTTGCGTGAAAATCGTATCGTTTGCTTTCGTAGTTATGATAATCTAAAATAATACGCGCGTTAACATGTCATAATATTAACTTTAAAAAATAGCGAGATTATCACAATATCACAAGAATATGCATTAAATACCACAATTCAAAGTATAGTTGTTATGAAGTTACCAACCGCAGTATGTTTTCATTAAAACCAAGGACTCAATTCCATCTCCAACTGTGGAATATCGTTGCACCTCGCGCATTGTATTGAACCCTCGTTCTTTTCGGTTTTTTTTTTTTTTTTCTTCAGTCACCAGTGCGTTTCGTCTTTTGTACGGTCCTTAGAGCAACAAGCTACGACGAACGTTGTGATGTTTGGCAGTGGTGCGCACACTTTGGGCAAAAAGCGAATTCTTCCATTCAGTCATTTGTTTTCGAGGGTATTTTTCCAATTGTTTGATTTCGTTTTTGTCAGATGAATGGAATGGACTTGATTTTAATCACTTTGGACCGAGTGGGTTTATCCATGTTTTAAAGAAGTGCCTTTTGTCTTCTATTTTCCCAATCGAAGTCAGCGGCGGTGGTGGGGAGACCATGGCCACGCACCGACTTTATGCGGGGCTGAAGCCGAACGTTGTGTGGAGAATATTTTGGATCATGAAGGCGTATGTGGAGCTAACTCTGTCACAGGAAATTTATGCACCCCATTCGATAAGAATTGAAGGGGATGTGACCTTGGGTGGCCTTTTCCCTGTTCATGCCCGAGGTATACCTGGGGTTCCGTGCGGAGATATCAAAAAGGAGAATGGAATCCACAGGCTGGAGGCGATGATGTATGCTTTGGACCAAATTAACAGCGATGACTATCTTTTGCCCAATATCACCTTAGGTGCACGAGTGCTGGACACATGCTCTCGGGACACATATGCCTTGGAGCAGTCTCTTACTTTTGTACAGGCCCTTATACAAAAAGACACTTCTGATGTTAGGTGTACAAATGGAGAACCTCCGGTGTTTGTGAAGCCAGAGAAAGTTGTTGGGGTGATAGGAGCCTCTGCGAGTTCAGTATCCATCATGGTAGCAAACATTTTACGCCTCTTTCAGGTAAGGACAAACTGAAATACAACAGTAGCCTAATGTTATGCTTTGGAATAAGCTTTAAATGCCCGAAGAACACTGAGTGTGAGAACTGAATGGCATTTGGGTGTTTCTGGTGTATTTTAAATGGACATATTCAAGAACATTTTATGCCCCGCACAATACATTTCCATGTTATTAAAGACCATGGCACGGTAATATAAAAAAAAGAAAAAAGAAAATAAAACTAATGCGGTTGGCTCCCCTTCTTCGCGGGTTGAATCTCAATTTCACGTAAAATAAAGCAACAGGACACTTGGGTATGACAAAATTAAGGATGAAATGAGGGTACAGCCCAATATAAAAATTAATCTCAACAAATAAAATGCTTTTCAAAAAGTGTTCGGTCGAACCAACTATACAATGCCGATAAATCGCAAACCTATAAAATCCTGCGGACGTGTTGAAGCGTGATTCAGAGAGGGTAAAAATAAAGAAGGGGAGACACAATAACACAAATCGATATTGTGTAATATAGACGCACCCGCAAACATTCGCTTTGGCGATGGTACTGAAAGAACAGCTCCATTTCACTACTGCTTGCCTTCTCATAAATTCCGCGGCCCCGATGGTGCGTCAGTGCTTGCGTTTTTCCGATCACATAAAACTTTCAGGCGCATTAAAATGGCATCCAACACCGAGAATGCACCAGTGCTTTCTATTTGAATTTATGCATAAGAACTTGCACGTGTAATTTATTGCCTGTTGACAGACATGGCTGCTTTCCAGAACATTAAAACTTGAGCTTCGCGAAATGCGAGCATTTGTGCATTCAAAGAAGATTATGTTATTGTCGTCAAGAATCGAATATTGCTTGCGAGATGGTAAAATGAACAAAAGAAACAAACAATCGAGGTATTCTGCTTGAGTTATTGAGATAAAAACCCCTTGCAGTAATTGTTTTTTCAGTGGGCACATGGCTTTGAATATTTCCCTCTCCAAGGCTAGATATTTTTTTGTTGCCGAAGTTTTATATATTCAGTAATGCCGAATCAGTCATTCGTCCCTTAAACCTAGATATGAGCAGATATTTAGTCATGACCAACACATGTCCCAAGCCAATCCATCCTCTGAAGAAACGTTCTTATTAGTTGGAAACATGTCTCAGTAATACAGCATAAAAGTATTGATGGTAACATAAGTGAAGTTCATAGCAATACATGACCAAAAAGTACAACACAGTGTATTATCTCTACATCTTTATCTTCTCTCTCTCTCTCTCTCTCTGTATTCCTTTCAGAAATGGAATATTCATCTGCAAACAGAGAAAATAGTTTGATCGTCAGTTGCAAAGAACATTAAAAACCTGCAGTCTGCTTGAAACAAATACTAATTTAGCACTCACAACAAGCGTTACAGTGGCTGTCGGTATCATTGTGCATGTTTATGAGCATCTGTACCAGCCAAAGCAGTGGTCTAAGTGGCTATTTGAAAGGATGCTATTCAATTCTAGTAAAGTACTTGGCATGCTTTTAGCAGCTTTAAAAAAAGAAAAGAAAAAAAAAACAAGTTTGTGCACAACAAGTCCCTCCTCCACACCCATCCTTCCTCTTGCCACCAGCAACAATTTTCAAACTGCAGTTTACAATCCCATTAATCTTGGTCCCTGGGGCACTCTGGCAGTTTTATGTGCAAGCTCCTCTTCCTTTTCTTCTCTGTGCTTGTCTTTGCTGATTTCATGATGGTCGCAGACACTTGCGAGGCGTCCCTCCCAAAGCGCTTTTTTTCAGTTGGAATTGGGGATCTGGGCTTTGGGTAGGTGGCAATACAGAGAAGCAGCAGGCATGACAAGACCCTCTCATTACCGGGAGTTTGCCGGGCTGTGGAGAGACCAGGCAGACTCCCCTGAGTTTATAAGACCAGTGGAGGTCGCAGAATGAGGGGACTGTATCTAGACCACATGGTCAGCTGTGAAATTAGGGGACTCTCTTTGCTCATCCTGAAATAGATCACCATTGCTTTAGATCAGCTGAATATTGTCATACTTTAGGTATGTGTTGCATCTTCCCCAATTGCATTTCAATTTTCTGTTGTAAGAGTGTTCATATTTCTGCAGAGGCTTCACGTTAGAAAATCGTTGAGGGGATTATGATTGCATATGAGTGAAAAAGGTGTTCCTGAGATGAGGCAGTGATGTTGAGAGAATGGGCCTGGCTTGAATATTACTTTCTACTTGACCCAAGCATTGTTTGATCAGTCTGAGGTTAAGATCCTACACTGTGAAACTAATCCCCCCATTAAATTATGTGAACTAATTTCTTTAACTCCATTTCTGAAATGTATTACTGTGCGTGCAGAGCAGGAAAGTTCTCCTGCCCTGATGTCAGCCATGTATGGACATCATGTGGGGGGGGGGGGATCAAAACAGATTAGGTGAGCCAACAAAATTGTATGGAATTGAAGTATGGAATGGAAGTATGGAAGTATGGAATCATTAACATCATGAATGTATGTTTTAGTGTTAATATTTTCCTTGCTCAGAGAGACCTTGCCCACTGTAAACCCTAATAGTGTGGTGAACCCAAATGTTTTGTGGAAACCAATTACCTCAAAAAATTGAGCATTCTAACTGAATGAGCTTGTATTTACAGCAATTAAATATGTAAAAAAAAAAAAAACCTTTATTTTCTATAAGTTCCTTCCACACAATGCAATGAAGTTGGCCTACTCAATTTTTTTGAGGTAATCAGTTTCCACAAAACATTTGAGTTCACCACACTATCAGGGTTTACAGCGTAGTGTCAACCACAGGGTCAAGACTTCACCCAAAACTTGCCCCGAACCAAAGAGCATCTACATGATTTTGGCCATCAGTCAATGCTCACCCATACACTCCAGGGCCCTATCGTAATTATCTAACCACATGGTCCGTAGGTGCTGCACACAGGTCCAATAATGGTGTTGTCAGATACAGTTTTATGGTTTGACAGAGCATATTTACAGTGCAGTGACCAGGGAAAGGTTCAAACAGACAAGACTGCATGGATTAATTAATTAATAATTGTGTTATAGGCATTTCACTAACTAATCATATAGTCATCTTGTATTCATTTTAAAGCCAACAGCATTAGCTCTTTGGCAAATTGCCTTTATAATAATGGCAGATTTCATAAGATGTTTAATTGACAGATTTACCTCCAATGGAAAATAAAAACTCGTATGTCCATCATAGTTGTAGTCCCCCGACGAAGTCCGGCGGCTACTATGGATTCATGCATTTTGTCTCTGCCGCCACGTCCTTATCCGCAGACACTTCCTTGTGGACGCTCTACAGGCTGCAATTTTTGACCAATTATTTTCATATTTGGTATGGACATATGTTATATTTATGACACCTATTGATTTTCATTGCCATGGCGACAGTATGATGCAAACGATGGTCGAATGATGCGCAAAAAAAGGGGAGAAGCAGCCTTTCAGGGGCTACACCCATGCGGTCGCGGACTTTCTAGTTGTAATTGTTTGGGGGACACGTTTGTTTGCTTTTACCATTTTTAACAAAGTTTCATTTTCTCTTTTAGAATATTTAGATCACTTGTGGTGCAATAAATGGAATCACTGCAATCTGCAAAAGATCAACGAATGGGAAAGTAGTCAGTGTAATTTAAAAAATGTGCAAAAAACAGGGTCATCACATTTAAATTTACATTATTTGATTTACTCACATTTTGAATTAAATACAAGACTACAAAAAGAAAAGGTTTTTTTTTCACATTGTCATTAAACATTGTCATTTACTATCAAAATGCCAAATAAAAGCACCACTATCTGGGCAAAATTTTGCATTTTATTGAATTAAAAAACACTTTTCTGTGCCTCCGAGGAAACGGCTGAAGAAGGACTCTTTATCATTTATTTTCCATTGGAGGGCAGCACTGTATGAACGTCATCGGACACAAATCGACCTGACCACTGTTGCACTGTTTTTGAGCTGTGTGTTATGTACACCCAAATGTTATATTACACCATTAAAATAGCAAGTTTTAATAACTTCAATATTGCCAAAGGCCTGGGTAAGGCTGGTTCAAATGCAAATGTGTTCAACCCCATGAAAACAGCAATAGACTAAGAGTAACCATGACCACAACAAATAAGCACATGGTCGTGAGTTATTTTCACAGTTAGTGTGCTGGTCAGACAATATCTATTGCATTTGAAAGAAAATAGTGAACCACTTTGTGTAAAAACACTTCAAGAATCTGCCAGTGTGTTACCGCATCCAGTTTTACTCAGTCCAAGATAGATCTTCTAGTCCTGTTGAAACTGTCATCACTGTTTTTGCTTTTTTATGACTATATTTATCCATTATCTATACTACGTCTTCCTCACTTGGGACACGGTTGAACTGGAGCCGGTCCCAGCTGACCATGGGGTAAAGGCAGGGACCCACCCTGGACAACCCGCCAATCCACTGCATGGCAAACAAGCCACTCATGCACCATTCAATCCCATACTCAATACTACAAGAATTTAAAAGTCTGCAAGTTGTCTGATATGCATGTCTTTTGGAGGAGACTGGAGTACTCAAACACAAGCACAGGGGGAACATGCAAATGCCACACAGAAAGGTCCCAGGCCAGATTTGAACCAAAGACCCTCTTGCTGTGAGGTAGTAGTGCCACCCATGGCTCCACTGTGATGCCCTTTTTATGATTATATGAATTTGAAAAATTTTGCATTAAGTGTCATCACATGCGCCCTCTATTGTGCCTATTTTCCCCTCATGGGCAAACAATCCTCTATATATAGCATTTAATTCTTTGCATTTGTCAGATGTTATAGATTTACCCAGGTAATCTGTACTCGGAGCCATTAAAAATGCATGGGTGAGGTATGCATTTGTTGCAATTGATTTTTATTGCCTTTCCTAAGAAGTATATATGCGTAGAAATAAAGAAAAGTGTGTGGTATTGTAATCCTGACATGCACTGTATGGATGTACCGCGCACTTCAGCAATAACAAACACTGAGTTGCTTTTGATATGTACAGTGATGCATGAATTGTTCTTTTGGGTGTGTTCAATAGCTTGCATAAAGCCAACAAAAAAAAATAAGACCCCTCATCTCTCAACTAGTATGTGTTGCTGTCTGGAATCTGTCACATGCATGCTGTAACCAGATGTGGCGCCATTGAGCTGGAGTTGTCTTTTGTGGCAGTGGGAACGGTCAGCGACAGTGTCTGTTTTCCGTTCTCTGCCAGATAGCCGACAGATTTTTGACCAGTGACAGTGCAAATGACGCGCCCCTTCTTGGCAGCTGAGACCTGCCTGTAACACGCCAATGGTTCTTTTCTCTCTCTTGCGTCATAAGCTGAGCCATTTTCTTGATGCTGTAGCTTTTTTTGTTTTTGTTGGCTTTATGTAGGCTATTGACCACACCCAAAAAAACAAGTCAAGTGTCACTGTACTCATCACCAACAGCTCAATGTTAGTTATTACTGAAGTGCTCGGCGCGTCCATGTGGCGTGCGTCAGGATTACAATATTTCTACTCTACTGGAAAAGCAATATAAATCGATTGTAGTAAATACAGTACATATTTCACCTGGGCATCTTTAATACCTCCGAGTATACAGTAAGTTCTCATTAACTTCACTGGTCTCTCAATGGGAGGCATGGTGGCGCAGTGGGTAGCACTGCTGCCTCAAAGCAAGCAGTTCCAAGGCTTTCCTGTGTGAACTTTGCATGTTCTTCTCTTGTTCGCAAGGATTTCTTCTGATTTCTTCCAACAGTCCAAAGACACACATGTCAGGCTGATTGTAGACCTGCTTGTAAGTATGTGTGTGTGAGTGAATGGTGTGTGAATGGTGTGGGCGCCCTGCGATGGATTGGCAAGCTGTCCAGTGTGTGTCCCCGCCTTTCGCCTTCAATCAGCTGGGATAGACTCCAGCTGCCCTGCAACCCTAGTGAGAAAGAAACAGCAAAGAAAATGGATGCCCTTATGAAAAATTAAATATACAAAATAGTAACTCTGTAGTTCACTATAGTGATGCTAAAGTAAATTACAGAAGTCAAACTCTACTATAGAAAACTATAGCAATGATATTTAATTACTATAGCATATTTGGAACAAACTATAGTTATAGTAGTAAACTGTAGTTTACTATAGTTTACAGTAATTTTACTGTAGTTAATTGTAGTACATTTTTATGAGGGTGGATGGATGGTTTCGCAATAATGTTTTAGTTTCCTTCCTGAACCCCAAATTTCAAATATTACTTGTTTTGCTCACTAATAAAGACTTATATTCTGCACTGAGTAACAGGAAGCTAAATTATTCCAGTCGCTGTTTAATTTTCTCAGCTAGTAGAAATTTTAGCTCACCTTAAGGTTAGTTCTGCTCTGATATTTTCTTTGACTTGTCTGTGGGTCCTCGTCTCGGTACTGGTGTCTTCTGCAGCCTTGCTGAACTCTTGACCCTCTTGGCTGCTGGTTGGTCATACAAATGAGAGGATGCTCAGGAACTGAGCCTGTGATATGAGTTCATCATTGACTGTGTACAATTCACATCCAAAGTGTGAATTATTCTTCTATTTTTATGCTGTACATACAAATTCTGGGCTGTAAATGTTAAACTGCTACCCTCAAATACAAAATCATATGTGCCTCTGGTTTCCCTGAACTAACATTGTATAGCTGAGGAATCATCTTAATCTTAATGTTTACTATGGTGTCTCTGTTGCATGAGCAGAAATAGAGTGGGCTGCATTTTTTTTTTAGAAAGAGAGAGAGTTTTGACATACATGTAAAACATGATGCAAGCAAAAAAAAAATTAAGAAAGCATTCCAGCTTTTTTGAACACTGCCATTTGTACTATAAACCAGACTTTCAGGTTAGATTTGATCATATTTTTATTCAAATTGTAGGAATATTTAAGATATTACAGCATTTGTACAAGTGGACCATTGGTAATTGGGTTTTGGTTGTATCGCTGTTCCACGGTCAGGTATGTGTAATGTCCTAACTATTTCATTTACTAATAAACAGATAAAAGGTCTTCAGTTGATTTTAAAAGCAGTATTTGCAGTTGGAATGTGTTGTTTTTACGTCTCAGAATGAGGTACAAACAGTGATCACCACCAGTGAATTAAGCCATCATTAGGCTGAACCAGAAACTCTGGCGCAATCTTTGAAATGACGGCAGGATTACGACCAACCAGCCCTGGTCCCAATCACTTTGAATGTGTAGATGCTTTCTGGTGTATGCTTTGCTATTTTTTCCCCCATATTTATGTACACTGCCAAACTGTTCACTTCATTTAGTGGAAAAATTTCTTCTGTAGAACATAAGATTCATCGGAAAAACAACATTCATCACTCACTGAGGCCTGTGCGCATTCAGAATTAGCAATGCATAAACATTCATCTCGTGCATAGACACTGAAAATGTTAGTCAGGAGCCATGGTAGGACAGGAGCCATCGGCCACAAAGGCCGATGAAACTTATGGAAGAGATTCTGAGCATGGATATACGTTATAATCATCTGTAGTTATTTACCATGCTCTTTAGAAATCACACACTTTTCAGTGGCAGCAAGTATAGACTAATGTCACATGAATCAATAGTTTATGAAGATGATGGGTACCTTTGCATACAAGCTGATAATAGAGCACCAATTGCTAATTCGCTCATGAATTAGCCTTACAGTAGAAATTAACTACTTGTATGTCATTGGTGTCAAAATGGCCAACGGATTTATCAAATGCTTTCATTTTTATGACTAAAATCCTCATTAATCTTTGGTATTAAGTCAAAATACTTCAATCAAAGGGACAAGTTGCAGCATTGTTGAGCCTTCAATCAGTAGTCTGTTGTAAATATCAAAGTTGTGCAGTTGAGCAAAATCTAAGGATGTGATTGGCTGCCAGTGTGTTTTACATTGACATACCCTATATCTTTAGAATTTCATAAATTATTATTGTAAAGTGAAGCAATGCACAGCCTTCTCCCGTTCGCCATGTCTCCTGCTGAATGATCTAAACAAACCCATCAGACAGAGAGGAAACATGAAGTGTAGCAAGATGAACTATTTGGTACATTCTTGGAAAAAGAAAGAATTCTTTGGTGAGCTCTGGAACAAAAGGATCAGGAAAACCACGGATAACAGCTGCAGTGGATGAAAAGTTTAAAAAAAGAAAAAAAAAAAACAAGTGTCACAGTCGAAATGCTTGTGGACCTAACTGTGTCTTAGATAGATAGAACTGTACCTTCACAATATTGGTTATGATACTGACCATTGGTGGATATTTTTAGACAGTCGTTTTATTTAGAACTCTTAAAGTATCCAGCACTGTAATAGTCACAAAGATGCTATTTAAATAGAATTTGGGACCTTCATTTCAAGGCTACTTTGTTTTGATAGGCTTCCGCAAACCTCTCATGACTAGGTTCACTTTCAAATCATTAACATGTCTGGCAGACAAATCCAAATATCAAGCCATTGAAATCTCTGCCCTAAAAGGCAATTGAAAGCATTTAAGGTCCATTGTTAACATTGCACATTACTTCTATCCTCTCAAGTTCCCATCAAAGTGAACTTAAGGCAAAGCTCAATGGCAAGGATCGATTTTACAAGTTATTTGTGGTTCTGAGAAAATCCCCATTGCCAGCCCTCTCACTACATGTGGTTTCACAAGCATAATGCAAAATGAAATTAGCACGTTACATTATGAACTACATTGAAGTCCATTATCTAATGTCCGCACATGACTCTCTGTCCTTGTTTTCATTGTCGAAAGGACAATGAAAAAATGCAGGACTTTGAACAAAAGTGTTCTACATAAATGAAACATCCACTGACACAAAGAAGGATTTTTCTGGTGAATATTTTATGGAGTTTTGTGTCACTAACTTATAAAAATAATAAAAATAAGTTATCTGCTTGAATGCAGCACAGAAAACAACATCAAACTACTCAATCATGTTTTCTGCCCCCCTGGGTCATGAATCGCTGATAAAAGAATACTGCACAGTTTCTGACAGTAAAATTTTTATTATTTACGCACTTGCTCAGGCAGTTATCAGAGGCATTTACCAAATCGTAAATAGACATGCAACATTGAATTATCAGAGAATAGCTCGAAACTCAGTGACAAGCTCAAAATGTTAATCTGACAGAATACCATCAATATACTTTTGTTTTTTTTTTCCTCTTTGTTTACTAACCTCAGGCAAACCTGTCAAAACATAATTAATTCTTAACTGTTGAAAAGGAAATAAATAAATAAATAACGGCGGAACTAAAAATTACAGCCAGCTTCTCATTTTCTGTATTTACAGGAGGTGTGCATGTACTTGTGCATGAATGAGAGTGAGGTAACTCCCAGTTATTCTGGATAAGAGAAGAAATCTGTTTTTGGTGTATACATATCAGGGTAGGAGAGGCATTGAAGCAACAACAAAAAAAAAAAAACAAGTTCAGGCATAGACGCTTAGCAGAGGATGCAAACCTGATAAAGGTAACTGGGCAAACAGGTTTTGTCCGAAGCAAATATATGCTTGTGTGCGTATTAAGGATGCTTCCACAAATGCTGCATCAATTTTTATGTGAAATTTGAACTTGCTTTTTCTTTAATATACAGAGAACAAGCTGGCAATGAGGTATGGTTTTGAGATGAGGTAAATGTGCTGAGGCTGTTAAAGGAAAGCAGAAGCATGTAAGGTAATTTTATCCAACACTCCTTAGCTCACCTTTAGCTGTTAACCACAGATGACATTTCACCTCAAAGTTTCCCTCTGAAAGAAGCATGAAATTCAAAAATCTATACAGATAAAGAAAATATGACTTGAATGAAAAAGAAAATGGCTGGAGTCTAGAGTGTTAAATTCTGTTCTATTACATAGCAAAAGAATGCCTCAATCTTTTCACGAAAGGTTATATTTCATGGATGCGCAATTCCAGGTGAAAGAAAGGGAAATTTAGTCATCTCGCAAGCTTTCGCACACTTGTTACTTGTGCTTTCATTTTCAACCAGAAAGCGGAGCTGGGCACTTGGGTGACTGCAGCAACCCAATTTCCCAAAAAGTTTGGATGATGTAAAATGGAAATAAAAACAGAATGCAATGACTTGCAAAGCAAATAAACCCTAAATTTACTTGAAAATACTACAATGACAACGCATCTAATGTTTTAACTGAGCGATTTCATTGTTTTCTGAAACATATCTGCCCATTTTGAATTTGATGCCAGAAAAACTTTTTTAAAAGTTTGGCCAGGGGCAAATAAAGACTGGAAATTTGCACGATGCTAAAAATACACCTGGTGGAACATTTCTCAGCTAATCAGGTTAATTGGCAACAGGTCAGTAATAGAATTGGATTTAAAAAGAGCATCTTAGAGAGGCTGAATCTCTCAGAAGTAAAGATTGTGAGAGCGTCCCCTTCCTGTTAAAGGCTATACGGGCAAATATTTCAAATATTGAAGAAGCTTTTCTATGTAAAATTGCAAAGCATTTGAGGATTTCATCATCTTTGCTTCATATTGTCATTATAAGATTCAGAGAATCTGGAGAATCATTGTTAGCGAGGGACAAGGCAAGAAACCAGTATTGAATGGCTGTGATCTCCAGGCTCTCTGGCAGCACTGCATTAAAAACAGAGAAGGATCTGAGGTGGAAATCACTGCATGGACTCAGGTAAACTTCTAACTACTTTTGTAAGTAAACACTGTTCATCGCTGCATCCACAAATGCAAGTTAATACTTTACCATGTAAAGATAAAACCCTAAAAAACAAGTTACATATCGGGTCATTTTTAGGGATATGTAAACGTGAAAATAATGGAGGACTACTTTTTGGTGCAGAGTAAAAGTTCCTTCTGCTGCTGAAAGATTTAATTCAGTCTCTGATTTATTCCTGTCAAAAGATCAACCAAAATGATAAACTATATGGGCTATTAACATGGCTTGAAAGCAGTAATAACACAAGCATATGGATATTTTCTAAAAGTGGCAACAGTAATCCACCTCGATCAAATTAATGGGTTTTTGGGCTTCTGGCTATCAAGTGAAAAAATTACTGCGGAGAAAAGTTAAATTAGATATGAAATTAAACTTCAAAAAGCAACCATGGATGCATTTGTAAAAGCACTGCTTTTTTTCTACTGATGAGACCAAAATGCATGGCATTTCAGCACCAACCGTTACTCAGTGATATGGTAATTATCTGAAAATTTACACAAGATGGCCTATTTACTCGAGATTGGCATTGAAAAGGTAATGCCATTTGACTGTTTGCATACGTAATTTCATCCACTTTAACATTTTTTTCCCCTAATATCCTTGCATGTAGATTTCCAAGCCACTATAAATCAATTTATATTGCACAAATAATTGCTACATACCAACAAGTGAGTACTGAGGATATGAATATGACCTTTGGCCATCATTTTTTTATTTGTTGTCTTATATGGCCACGCCTGAAATAAGACCACCCAAAACCTTTGCTTGACATTGCCAGGATGCCTAAATTTACAAATGTGACACAGAAGACAGTTTGTCAATTAAACTTGACCTGAAAGCAATGTGTTCCCCTGGGATGCTGGCAGCTGGTCCATATCCCGCCCCTGTTTTGTCTGTTTAAGCCCCTTGGAAAATAACTTTGTATGAGTCTTATAATGGAAGTGACTCTCAGCCCTTATGGCTAAACCCAATCTTTAGCTAATACAAAATATTAAATATAGTCCATATATATTTGTGCAGTGACTCAAGTTTCTGTTTGTAACAACAATGGCTGTGGAATGAATGTGGAATGTCAATCAAGATGTTTTTAAAGTGCATATTTCAAGCTTTAACTTAATTTTATTTTTAAACATATCCTCCCAGACTTAGAGACTCAGAAGTATTTGGACAAGCTAGCAATCGTAAATTGAATGGGCCCTGCAGTGCCAAGTGGAGTGGAACACGTTTTAAGGCATTTTACTGTGTCTGCAAACAATCTTATCATATATGCATAACACAGAAAACATCTTACAGCCTTTGTCGACAGTCACATTATGAGAAAATACTGTATGATGGAACTGGTTCCATGAGCCGCTCGGCATGCCTGCACATGACCATGATTCGCAGATGAAGCTTTGAAGCATTTTCTCCCTTTTTCTACACTTCTCTCTTCTCCTCATTCTGTTGCTGATGGATATTTCTGTCCACGGCTGATAGGATGTTGTTCCTAAACTGTCAAGATGTTTTTAGATCTTTCCAATGGACAATAGACTAACTAGTGTTGTACACCTTGTGGTAAACTCATTATATTTACTCTGGGGAAGTCATCTGTTGGTTGTGGACTCACACAATGAAAGGATTGCCTCTGGCTAAATGTTATGAAGGAGTTTTTATTTTTTTTTCACCAGTTACAAGGGAAAGAATTCCTGTAAACCACCACAGTCTTCTTGACCTTTTTGTGTTCCGCAGCTCACTTGGGAGTTATTTATCTCTACAAATAAACAAAATAGGTGATTTAGCCACACCAATTTTTTTATTGTTTTCTTTTTTGTCATTTGTCTTTTCTTTTGATTCTTAAGCATTATGACAGCTTGCTTCACTGGCTGCTCTTTGGAGTCATATTGACAGTGAGCAACCACAAATTCTAAATGCTAATGCCAAACTTAAAATCAGCTGTTTCCATCTCATCTGCTTAGTTGTAAAATAAACAATGAGGAATATTACGTACCTCTTCATAGAACAGCTGAGCCAAATGTCAACTTACTTTGTTCCCAAAAACATTGGGGAGGGAGGTATGTATAAAGAGTACAGTGATTTATGTATCATTCACCCATTTTGGAGAGAAATGTCCTCAAAATAAAGCTGAAAGTCTGCGCTGTGAGCATAATATAACGAAAATATTCATTATTCATGACCAATATGGTAGACTGCTAAAATCACGCACACGAACAAACAGTTTAAATGTCTGAATGATTTTGAACCTCACTGTATATATACTTCTACTTCGTTAAAACATTCATTAGAATATTTAACAAAGTTTTCAGCTATGGGGAATGTTACCTCTGTGTTATTCCTGGTGGAATAGCTTACTTCTAAGACTAAATATACGTAATAAAACACCAGCCATACACTTCTTTTCATTATATAATGTACCTTGCATGCAATTAACACAATGAAAGTCAGTAATAATACAGAGAGCATTATTAGAATAGTATTTGAGGCATTTCAAGAGGAGTGCTTCAGACTGCTGCTAAACATTATTCATTGATTCTGTTCCTGACGCATACAACATTAAACTTGTGGCTAGATTAAAATAACACTAGAAAAACTGGGGTTATCGTCCGTCCCCTCCATACGAGGACGGGGCTTCCTCAAGTCTTCCCCCTCTTCCTTTCGTGGGCCCGCAGATGACTGTGCAGGCTAAGATATGAGTAAAATTTTCGTTGGCACTGAGGGCATGGGATGGTAGGTTGCCTCAGGTGACGGGTAGCCGCTCTTTCCTTTCCTACATTGTATTTTTATCCCCTGCCAACACGAAGTGGGAGGGGGATATAGGTTTGACCTCCGTCCGTCCGTCCGTGTGTGTGCGTCCGTTCGTCTGTCCGAGAGAAAGGGGACAACTTTTCTCAGAAACTATTACAGATAGGACAACCAAATTTGGTGTGTAGCTTCAGACCATAAAGGCCTTGATGGAGTTTGAAAATAAGAAGCACACGATTGGCGGGGGATGTTGTTGACCATGTCGACTTGTTTATTCTTTCTGGTCTCGCATGTTTGTTTTGAATTTTGCACAGGCTTTGTTTGAAATAGCCCACCATAATTTCCTGTCACATGCCAGCACTTCTAGTCTTTTGGCTTCCGTTGGCTTGCTAGTAAATTTGCCTCAGCTACATCGTTTAATTCACATCTTCTATGATTTCTAACCTTATGCAATAGGTGGCCTCTGTTTGTTAGCTCCAAAATACTTAAACAGCACTCCTGAGTGTGAATGCAGTATAGGGCACCAAATGAGCTTATTGTCAAAAGTAATCAGATTTAACAATGAGCAATTTGTATGCAGAAAACAACTCTTTTCATGTCCATATCAGTGTATTTTTGATCGAAATGATCTATGTATATTTAGCGACAAGTAATTGTTACACTGAAAAAACTTAATCTGAATGAGCCAATGATTACAGAGGTAATTCGTAAATCTTTTAATAATCCCTTAAAATTAAAGGAAGTGAAGCAAAGCATTAGTTTCCTTGGTGTGGAAAAATGGCATTCATGTTCGATACCTGTTTATTCACTGATATTTTTAATAACTTATAATGTTCACTAAAGCTAACCCTCAGTCCAACATTCAAATCAAAGATGCTTTGTTTTTTTGTGACTGCGCCATTACTAAGGATGGAGAGCTCCGCAGCTTTGTGCATTATTTCTCTGCACAGCATATTTTGGAAACTTGGGATCTTATCAAAATTTAAAAACTAAATCAGGTGGATTTGAATATTTCAAGTATGTAATCTATTAACATTAGTTTAACCCGATGGATTACAGCTAAGAGATTTTTTTTAAAGGTGACCAAGTTGCACAAACCTGCCTTTACCTCCCTGTTTTTCTAATCCTCTCCTTTCCTGCTACTCTCTACTTCTGTGGCAAAACACTTAACAAATTGCTGAAGTCATTTTTACCATAAATTTCCTCTGCCAGCAGTAATTAGCTGGAAGTTATGATGTTAATGGGAACTAAATGCCTGAAAGGTATCCTACTTGCCACCTTTTTTAGTTTTAATTACCACCACTTTTCCCGTTTAAAGGGATTACATATTCATATTCAATTCAGAAAGATCACTAAGACGAGATAAAAACTTAAATGACTCAACACCAGGGACTCTCTTTTTTAAAAATCCATATTATTGAAGAATACAATCAGAGTAACAAAGTGGTGTATCACTGGGGAGTTGGTGAAATATTCTGGTGAAAATTATCGCATACGCATGACTTGAATTCTGAATTGAGACGAGGGTGCTCGCTGGCTGGGCACTTTAGGTCCTTTGTTATTTGAGAGGAGAAAACTCCCTTGACAGACTTTTTCAGCAGATCAGCTGACACAAACTGGGCTGAATTGGTTGGTTCTCAGTGTTTCTCATACTGTGTATTTTACCATAGTCTGCTGGTCACAAAGCGGACTGAGCAGTGTAGCTGCAGACTCAATCTTGTAATGGCCTTATTTAATAAATTTTCATGTCCCAACAGGACCGCTGCTGGTGACGGTGCCCTAAGCGGCTGCTTAGTTGGCTGATGCCTTGGGCTAGCCCTAGATGAAAGGATGGATGGATGAATTGATGGATGAGTAGATGGATGGATGGATGTGCATTTTATTATATACAATATCTGACATACAGAAAAAAATGTCAGCACGATATATTTTAATATTATTTATACAAGGCTATGTGTATTGGGATTTAAACAAGTCCAGTGTTTGTCAATGAGAGTAAGACATACTTTGAGCGCAGGCTCTGCCTTTTCAAGTGCTGGGATTCATGTTGAAATTCTCTCAGAGATGGAGGCAGACGGGGAGTAAGGACTGTGTATTGTTTGAATGTATCTGTCCTACATCTATGCCACTTTTTAACTCTGCCACTTGAGGATGCAAGACACCTGCCAGTGTAATCAGACAATACAGTATCATGTCAGATCAGCTCAAATCATATTGAGTGATGGACAGATTATTCATTGCCCAGTCTCCCTGAGTGATCTCCAGTCTCGGTTGTCCAGAAGAGAGGAATCTTTTTCCAAAGACTGACATTTCTTAGATATTTTTATATTCATATGCAGGCACGGGGATCCATCTTTGCTGAAAATACAGTACTGGGAAAATGCTGATGTGCTGCACTGTGCTTCACACAGCAAAGCCAAAGCTCCCTCTCACTCTCTGAGATTTATTTATTTATCTGAGGGCTACCAAAGCAAGTGAAATGTGTGCTGCCGACAGTCCCCAGACTCCAGCCTCACAGAGGGGCTTTAGATGTAGTTTAACCACATGCCCCCCCCCCCCGACCCTCCCCCATCCTGCGTCACTGCAGTAGCCTTTCATGAATAGACATACATCATGTTGTTCTTCCACTTTTCATTATTCTTCCGGTCATATCTTTCCTCAGGCTCCTCAAATGAATACTCAGAATTGCAGTATCTGGCAGAGTTTGGGACAGCAGGAATTCATACTGTAGCGGCTGAATTTAGTTGCATATTTGCCATGAATCAGAATCACTGCTGCCCTTTATCCGGAGGGCCCAGGCTTGCCTTCCTTATATTCATAACAGACACTGAAGCTTGATAGTGTTGGTAAGCTGATCCAGTACCTTAGTTACACAAAACTTGGTTTAAAGTCAAATCTGCATATGAGTGAACTGTTTTCCTGCTTGAAAAACATGGTTTTGCCAGTTTAATCCTGATTATCATCTCATAAACTAAATGGTCCACCTGCAGCGTCATCTCTCAGCTCTAAGCGTTCTGGGTTTCTCTTAGGATTCAGTGTGCTTAAAGTTCTTGTTGACAAAGCTTATACAGAAAATTTTTACCTTTAAAACACAAGCGTGGATTCTAAAGAATACATTCAAATCATATGGTAAAATATTCGGTGAGTGTACCGTGCTTGTACACCCTATTGAATAAATCATGCTGAGAAAATAATTTTCTATGTTGTTCTCAAGCAACTAAAGAGAACTGTTCAAAGAAAACAACAATAAATTGTCCTTTTTGCTTTGGAAAGTAATGAAAAGAAAATGCCCAATTTGTTTTTTTAATCCCAGGGACATACAGATATGTTGTTAATAAACTGGCTTTAAAAACTGCACCTCTGCCATCTCCCAACCTGCCTTAAACATATCCTGCTTCATTTGCATTCAGCAGTAAGCGATCCGAGCGCGGTGAAAGTCTGCCTCCTGCTAAGTGAAGACATGCTATCCCTTCAGATTGCTGTTTTTGGCCTCCTTATATTGCATGCTGGTCTCACACAGCTCCCTGTCAGGCTATGGGCTCTAGCAGAATCCCCATCTCCTCAAGTGCTTCTTGGCTGTATGAATTCATCAGTTGACTGCGCTGCCACTGTGCATTAGCCTCTGCAGTGCACTGCCAGAGGAACAAAGCACGAGCCAAGAGGCTGCCAGTTTCCTTTTTCCCGAGGGACTCATGTTTGCCAAGTTATGAGGCTCATAATGAAGCGGGACTATACCTACTGATCTGGTCTCAGTAATGGGGTTTGTCTGAATGTTCTTATCCAGTGGACATAATGAGGCCGGACTACAGTACCTCCTGATGCGGCCACATTTATGAGATTAGTTTGTAGATCCCAATCCAGTAGACATAATGGGGCAGAACAATACCTACTCATCTGGTAATAGTTATGGGGTTCGTCTATATGACCTAACCTAGTGGACACAATGACGCTGGACAGTATTTACTGTTCTGGACATAGTTGTGGGGTTTATCTGCATTCATCCAGTGGACATAATGATGCTGAGCTATACTGACTGATTCTGTCATATTTATGAAATTAGTCTGTATATTGTTACCTAATAGAAGTGATAAGACTGAGCTATATCTTCTAATCCTACAAGTCATCCTGAGGCTGGACTATATTAACTGATCTCCTGGGCTAAACTTCATGATCTGGTCATAGACAATAGAGTTAGTTAGCGCATCCATCCTGACAAGGCATACAGTATTGAAGCTGGACTATACCTACCGATCAAGTCCGAAGCTACACTTACAGTGCACAAGGAACAAATTTTTAACCTGATAGGCCCCGGCACACTGTGTGATTGAACACCTGATGATGCATGTGACAAAGTACTCGCATTGTACAAATGCGTCGTGGCAAGGGTGTTTACGCAGTGGAACTCCTTTTGAAAGGAGTTGCAATCATTTCAAAAGCATACAGTGTAAGCGTGTAAGCTCAGTCTAGTTATAGTGCTCTGTGTATCCTCAAGCAGTGGATTTAGTGAGGCTGGACAATACCTTTTGATTCAGCCATGCAGTATTAATGAGATTAGTCTTGTTATGGCCCCAATTTGTTATGACATATAAGACAGCAAGAGATGACAGACAAAACCTTAAAACTCAAACAGATTTAATTAAACAAAGACCAACCCTAACCTACAATTTATACTACTGACCAAGATTGATACTATACAAGAAAAAAAATATTCACAGTCCCTTGAGATGGGGTTTGGTGATGTCCTGGGACAGGGAAATGCTCCAACACAGGCAAAAATCCACAAAGAAACTTCACAGGTCTTGAACAGAATGACAGGTCTGGTCAAATATATCCTTCTCCTTGCAATTTCTCCTACTACTTTACTCTCAATTTTTCTCCTTATATACTCTTTTGCAGCCCCCTCCCACCTTTTAGACTTTTTTTCAATTCTCTGGGACTTTCCCCTCTCAGACATGCCCAGGACATGCCCAAACCTAGCTCCAGACTGGGCTTAACAAAAAAAAGTCAATACTGCTATCTAGTGGCTTTTTTTTCACATTACTGTTTGTACATCCTTTCCTAATGGACATTATACATCTCAACTAGACTTGCTGATCTGGTCATGGTGATAGGGTTAGGCTGTACATCCTCACTCAATGAACTTAATAAACCTGAACTACACATACTGATCCTGTGTCTGTTGTGATGTTAAAGCTTCATCCTACTGATATTATGAGGCCAATACGTAGCCCACGTATCCTGCTGAAACAATGGGGCTGCCTTACACAACATCTGCAATTTGCCCACGTATTACAAAAAGCTGCAAAATCTTTATCTCATAATTTATTTTAGAGCATTTCTGTTTATTTCTTTTCCAAGACCTCAAACCCTGTGTGATTTTGATTCAGACTGTGCTTGCCTGCTCACCACCATCCTTATTTATTTACATTTGCTTTCTGCCTGGATGAAAGTAGATTTTTCCAAGATCCCGGCCAGCTTTTGTCAAATTGAACATGACTGCGGCTCTTATTGGAAATGTGTCTTCCTCAGACCCTGCCAAACTATTCTGCAGTATTTTGGGGGTTTTACATTAAATTACTTGGGAAAGGATTTCATAAATTAACTTCAGTTCTTATTCCAATTATTTGAATTATCTTCTTTATTTCAACAAACAGGCAATGCAGCCATAAATTCTCCTAACCTGGCTTGTGGCTGGCTTTTATTTTTTCTCAGCTCTCCAGAGCCATAATATGTACTTAGCTGGTGTAGGATGACTGTGTATCTGTGGAAATGCCACAATGAAAGCAGTAGAATTAGCTGAGCCATTATATTTGCTATGGTGGTGAGAGAAATAAGAGTCAGTCAATGATTTCATCAAAATGTTTTTTGCAAGGTTGGCATTTTTTGCCTTAGCGTGCCTTGAAGAGCGATCATGCTCATCTCTAAAGGTGTACAAAAGTGATATAGATCTTTTAAAAGCACTTCTGTGGTTCTGTGAGAAAATAAACCTGAAGTGAAGTGTTTTGTTTTACGACCCATGCAATCATGAATGTGTCTCAGCAAGGGCCATTGACTTGTTAATAAAATGCAGAGTCCTCCAAAATCTGGAATGCCGATCATAGTAAAAAGAGCTTGGCTCGGTTCTACTCAATGTGGTTATCCAGCAATCTCAATAACCCTGTTTTTCAAAACACCCCCCTGGTGTGTTTACTTAACTACCGCGGGTTCATTTCAGGACGACGACAGAATTTTTTTCGAGAAAAAAGAAAACAATCTCATATTGACCTTTAAATGGATACATTATACGGTAACCCCACAGAACATTTGTAATACATTCAGGAAAGAAAACGAGACCTAAATAAATAAATAAATAAAACAAACCAACAAAAAAGAAAGAGGTCTCTCTTGAATTTTTCCTGGAATATAGTAAATGCACAGCTTAGGAACAGCTTGAGGAGCTGCAAAATTATTTTAGTACTGTATGGTCAGGCCGAATCCCAAGCTATAAGGCTCACATTTCTTGTAGGTTTTTTTATTGGCAATCTGAACCAGCCCATTACCATGGGTGAGTCACTTGGACTATATCATAAAAAATTACTTTTATTTCAATGGGGACTCCCAGCATTAAAAAAAGCGATGCAACTGAAAGAGAAGCGGAGGACACAAGAACAGCTGGCCTCTCGTGGTCTGGCAGGTGGGAGGAAGCTAAAAAACACCTAACAGCATCTAACATGGCAGCTGATGATCCGTCGCTCGATGCGAAGGAGGCACTAATGCAGGGGGGAGGCAGCGGTGTCAGGGATAGGAGTCAGCACGACTCAGTGGCGCTCAGTTTGTTGGAAACTGGCAGTAGCGAGGCAGGCTAGTCAGCACGGCTTCGTAGGGAGGGGGAGTGAGCCAATCACGCTGCCACCAACACGCCATTTCCATCACCCCTGCTCCGGCCAGCCCACCTGGCTCACGGCCCTAAAATGGAGTCCACCTGCTGCCCCAACTCGTCCTGCACTCTACACCACCTCACGCACTCAGACACATCTCACACAGTATGTGTGTGCGTGTGTGTGTGTGTGTGTGCGTGCGTGTCTGTGTGCCTGTGTTCACATGTCTACGCTGTTATAAATGGACTGAATTTTACAGTTAAATTAACGCATTGTCTCCTCGCCATTTTAACTGTGAGTAGAGTCCTGGCACACATTTATCTGTGGTTTACAGTTAACATACACAGAACCTCTGTTATAAACTGAGAGTAAAATTACAGTTAAAATGACTGGCAAAAGAACGTGCCAGTTTAAATAACTGGTGAAGAAAGTATAGGGTTGTAACTGTACATACTGGATGCAACGGCGTGTATTTTTGTGTGAGTGACTTTTACGGCTCCTCTGTTACTGTGTATTGAACATTTTGATGGCCTTTTGTTTTGCAGAATAGAAATATAATTGACTCGCATGCATACATAGATGCATACATACATACAGAATGCATTGATTTGCTGGTGCATGGGTGAGTACTCAGTCATTATTTAAAATTTTGTAAATTCACAAGTGAATCCATGCAAACGTATGCATTTGCGTGTATGCAAGCATTCAAGTTTCCACGCACATGTTAGCATGTCTGCTTCGCCAAGTTTTGGAGAAGGCAGAATAAAATCTCACCTACAGCTTGTCCCAAGGACAAGATCACTTATGTGTTTACATAGACATTTCCCAGTGGTTTGCCAGAATAATGAAGGAATTCTGCATTTCATGTGAGTGAAGTCATTTTGTTATTTCCTTGGCAGGAAAATGCTAATGGAAAGTAGGTCAGTAATTAAGTAGTACAGAAACCATTGTTGAAATTTGGAGAGCCTGCGCAACAAGAGTTTTGGCATGATTGGAAAAAAAAAAACCACATAAATGACTGAAATACAGTTTTATTAAAAGTCCTTCAGTCAAACATTTCTACCCTTTGAACAGTTGCTGTTCGAAGGAATTTGCATGAAGCGGGGAAATACAAGTAGACTTGTACTGCAAGTACAATGTGCTGCATATTAATGGGTTCCTATTATGCAAGTGTACATTGCTGGAGGTCACACCTCTCACTAAACAGCAGGCCAGAGAGCGCAGTCTTAGTCCTGAGCAGATCCCAGCCAGCTGCAGGAATGCAAGCTTGAGTGAGGTTGTCCCAGTTTGCATAACATATGAAATAGGATTATATTTATGGTCCCCCGCTAGCACATTAATATTGTAAAAGGGAGGAGTGGTGGGGAAATTGATTATCCATTAATTGATTTGATCATGTTCAAACCATAATCTATATGATAATTATTATCATGCCCAAATAATGAATTATTAAACCATGGAGGCATCAGCAGTTGGTTTAGTAGTTGCATTATGGAGAGTTTATGACTCTCATCATTAGGTCAAGCCAACAGAGTGTTGAACTCAGAGCTTTTTTTTTTGCTTTATTTCTGTCCTATAGAGGGGAGGGAAGGCTGCATTATTTTTGCATTTGATTTTGTATGTTGTAAATTTATCATTGAAAGGCTACTTTAATGCTTTTATATATCGAACAAAGGGATGTATAATTCTTAAAACTGATGGCAGTGCTATCAGACCAGCAGCAATTCATCACCCAGCGTTTCCACAGCGGATCCTCTCGGATTCACCCGCCATGCATTCTTCCTTATCACTTCAGGGAACCGCTGCAAATAATTAGCCTTTCAATGGATCCCGCTCCGCAAGCTTTATTATCTCCGGAATGTCGAGTATCATCATTTACAGTTTACTTGAATTATTTATCTCCTTTCACATGCACCAAACAGCGTAATTGTTTATTTTATGGTTTCAATTTCTTGGAGTTGAGAATTAATTACATACCTGAATCACTGATTTGGGATCTGTGAAGAAGCGATCTGAGCATATAAACTTCATATTAATTCTTGTTCCCACCGGATGTCTGAACAATAACAGCAAGAAAAAAAGCAGACAGTGTTTTTGACACATTTTTAGCACATTCTTGCAACATGCAGTCAAGGACTGGACCAACAAAAGGCTGGTAAATCTCTAAATCAGCAGAAATAAAAGCTGTGTGCTAAACAGTGTTTAGAACCAATTATCATACTCTGTGGGGCTTCTAAACTTTGTACAAAGATGTAACTGTCTGGTCTTCGTCTGCTGAGCTTATTTTATCATTTTTTTAATTCCACTGAGATCAAAATCTCTTCTATAAAGAGAACCTGACTTAAAACTATGGTGTCTTGCATAATGAAATCTACCCTTTATTCATAGGTACAGGATGAGATTGGGTGAATCACAGTAATTAGTACTGATGCACAGAAAGTGAGCTTTTCTGTCACAGATCCTGGTGACGGTGAAATTTATGGAATAGTTAGCCATTGGTCACAAAATTGGTTTCACAAATCACAAAACGTGGTCAAACCATGAATTATCCTGCACCAATATTCTGCTCTTCAAGTTTCACAGACACTGATGTAAGGCCTAATGCACACATGGAAAAGGTGTGGAGTCACTGAAAACAGCCAAAATTCCATTGCATGATGGGTATTTTGAGCAGGTTCAGGATCCATTAAAGAAAAAAAATATGAAGCAAGTGTGAACTGACCAGTAAATAAATAACAATGTGTCGGAAAGTTTTTCACATAAAGAGGATTCAAGAGCTCCCCCAGAGAAGATCAACACAGAAGTGCTTCAGCATTCACGCTGGCATCGGCCCATTTGCATAATAATCCCGCGGGTTGTAAGGCTCCGGGAGAACAGCAACGTTTCATTCCCCGCCATGAGACGTGGTCTGAATAAAATGAGACTTTTTGAATTTCCCGGTTGGTTGGCTGAAGCAAGGAAACTGCAGGTTTTCAAAATGAATGAGATGGGAGAGAAGAGTCACTCAGAAAGGTTTCTGCCGACAGTGAAAATGTTCGCCTGTTTCTCATGATTTCTCACCTTAAAGTTTCTGCAAAATTTGAACATCATTGTAGTCATTTATCAGTTTAGCGTAATTGAAACAGCAGAATAGCAACTTGTATGATATCAGCC
This sequence comes from Gymnothorax reevesii, assembly GCA_029721435.1. NCBI lineage: Eukaryota > Metazoa > Chordata > Actinopteri > Anguilliformes > Muraenidae > Gymnothorax > Gymnothorax reevesii. The sequence continues at coordinate 7,684,949 of CM056581.1, forward strand.
TGCTCTGCGATTTTCAGGCATTTTAGTAGCATTGGGTTATGTATAAAGTGTTATAATAAAATCTCCTCATATTTCAAACATAAATTTTCTAATAGGTTTAATTTATGTATGGATGGTCATGAACAGTTTTTGTTTTTCTTTCAAATAACGTGAGTTTTGGCAGATGAGCATTTTACTCTTAATGCATGCTTTTGCCTATTCCATGCATTTCCCGTAAACTCATTTTTAAATAAACCAAGTGAACCGCGAACTGTCGACACTCTCCTGAGTTGGCAGCAAGGGGTCGCATACAAGCAAGCCTTGTACTTAGTTCACCGATTGGGCATTCCAGATTTGGGTGGGACTGGAGATGGGAGTGCAGACAGTTGGCAGCTCTCCTCTGAAGCACGCGCCTGTCAGCCACCGCTTCTTATACACTCATCGATTGAATCATCGCAAGTTCAGAGAGAAGGCAGAGGATACCTGAACATGAACAAGCTTAGAATCATCCTGACAAGCGCTCGTTTTGGCCAACTGGAGGCGCCTAAGCAACAAATAACGGAACCATGTTATATTACCCTTCCAAGTAGACCCTTCCCTATTTGCATCCCTGTAACGCAATGGCCAATTGTGCGCTACACTGAAAAACCTGCCAACCACTGCTGGTTGGTACGACCAGGGCTTGAACCCGCTTCATGCCTTATCACTACTTGATCTGCTCTAGTCGTGTGTCTGAAGCTAAGCAGGTGTGGGCTTTTGATGTACTTGGATTGGAGACCTGCTGGAAGTGGTATTGGTGGGCCTTTAAGTAGCTGTCTTCCCTCTGGTCAAAGAATACCCAATGCCCCACTGCAGTGATGGGGACAATGTGCTGTCAGAGACGCCGTCTTTTGGATGAGGTGTGAAACCAAGGTCCCGACTCACTATGGTAATTAAAGATCCCATGACACTTTTTGACAAGAGTTGGGGGTGCCCTGGTGTCCTGGCTAAATTCCCACCAAATGCCACCAAATCCTTCCCTGATTTAATTAGCTATGTAAGCTGTCCTCTCCCTCTCCACCTCAGCTGAAGTGTGGTGAGCTTTCTGGCCCAAAATGGGCACTATGACATCACCCTGGTGGGTGCTTCAAATTGTTGGTGGTGAGCTGAGATTACCGCATATGAATGTGAAGCACTTTGAGTATCTATGAGAAGGTGCTATATAAATTCAATTTTCATTCATTCACTGGCCGACTTGGAGGGTTAAGAGCTTATAAATCATTAAATGGTATAAGTGTTAACCGTATCTGAAACAACGTTGGAGTTCGGTGATGTTGACACCCGCCCCCCGGACGATTTACGCTGGTTGTCACAACTTAAGATTTTTAACAGGCCAAAAATAATGTTTGCTGTACATATTTCAATAATCAAAATCATGCTAAGTTAGCACTTTTCAGTTATTTAAGCACCTATTGCACTACAATGAATTTTGTCTTCAGTGGTGTCTTGCTTGTCTTTCTGGTCATTAGTGTTTGATTTGAGCGATGTATGTCCTGCTCGGGGGCTGTCTTGTTTTCCCTGTTTTTGCTGGATTGAAGTTTCCATTTTTTCCAGCCACTTCCTCAGTGGATCCCGTTACCCTGTGTCCCTTAATTTTATCTTGTTATTCTATTCTTATTTCTTTGAGGTGCCTCATTTCTCACCTAGGCTCTGCTGCGTTTCCTGCATTCCCAACCAGTTTCGTGTTAGTTCTTTTTGTCTGCATGCATTGCAGGAACGTAGTTCCTTGTTTCCTATAGTCAGTGCACGATTGTCACTTCTTCCTTTGTGCAGTCATAGTCTGCTGTCTGCGCAGTTCTGCTCAGATTTCTCTCTGTTCCCAGGCCAAATCTGTTTCCCTATCTCCAGTCTGAGCCTGCATCTCTGACTACATGCACCAAACCTGATTCTGTGCCGAAATCTGCCTGCCTGGTTATTGAAATCTGCCTGTTTTTCTATAGTCCCTGAATCTGTTTCTGCACTGCTGCCTGTTGTAATGAAAAGCAGATCAGTACTGCTGGCTGAGGGTGTTCTGTGTGTCGTGACACAGCAATCCTAACATTGTGAGCAAAAGCCCCTCCAGATAGCGGGTAATAGCAAAGCCGTCCACAACTAAGTTACTGCAAAAATAAAATTAGTGAACTAGGTGGAATTTAATTAAGGAAGAACAAAATAATGAAGACAGATGGAAAACTGCAATTTTAAAAAATTATTTCAAAATGGAACATGTCAAAAGAAACTCCACAAGGACCTCGTGTGTGCTTCCTACTTCAATCAAAATGGCACTGATTGTGAAAATCCGCAGGTGTCTAAAAAACCTTGTAATTACTTTCGGTTCACACCTTCAAAGGTTTAAGGCAAAATCAAGCAATGCATTACAAAATCAATAAAGATATTCCAAAAATATGACAATCCAACATTGAAACTGAAACAAATTCACTGAGAAACAGTTTCTATATTCACGAAAGCAACATCCTAATTTCAAAGCACCTTTTCGTATATTTTCCCTGCATTAATTAAATGTTCACAACCAGTACTCGTTATCAGTACTATACAGTGGTGAAGTCTCTGCCAACAAAGCGCGCAGTGGAGGAATTTAGACCTTCTGGCTTCTGCTTATTATTAGAGGTTTCACATCATCAATCTGACTTTCAGCTTCGGCTCTTAAAAATCTGCGACTACAGGTGATAAAACGATGTGTGGAAAAGGAAGAAAGAAGGTCTGAACAATTGTCACCACCAGACATATGGACTATCTCCACATACACTGTCTGAAAAAAACCAATTACCATGCTGTCATGGTTTGTGTGTGTGCGTGCTTTTTTCTTTCTTGGTGGTTCTCGTCCCTGACAACGTCGAATCCTTTCTCCATCGGATTTTTCACCCAGCTGGCTGATTATATCTGGGCGGCGCTTCCCTGGAGTCTATATAAGCCGGAGGTCTGCCACGCCTTCTTTGCTGGAGTGTCTGCTTTGTAGTTATTCGCCTCGGCTTAACATTTATGTACTCAGGGTTCGTTTGACTATTTTCTTCTCTTTATTTCTGGGAAGCTCTGCTTCTTTAGGGATTTTCTCGCACTATTGTTTTGTGCCATTTTTTCTTTCTCGTTTGTTCAGACTTCTTTTTCTCAGTGTGGCTTGCCTTGTTTCTGGCACTTCGCTCGCGTTTCTGAATACACAAAAGACTGTTTCCCATCCATTCTCTCTATTGCTTTCAGCTGTGCTGGCTCCGTGTTTGGTGCACCTTCGCCTGCCGCTGCATCTGAACTCCACACTTACCAGCCTTTACACATGCATGCTCCAAGCTGATGTGTATTTGCCGGCCAAGACTGAGCTAGCTATTTACTGTATGTTAGCCCCACTATTGATATGCAACAATACGATCCATCACCATTGCTACCTTTTTGGATTCAAAATATAAAGGAGCATATATGTTCCTTGTTTCCTATAGTCAGTGCACAATTGTCACTTCTTCCTTTGTGCAGTCATAGTCTGCTGTCTGTGCAGTTCTGCTCAGATTTATCTCTGTTTCCCTATCCTTAGTCTGAGCCTGCATCTCTGACTACATGCACCAAACTTGATTCTGTGCTGAAATCTGCCTGCCCGGTTATTGAAATCTGCCTGTTTTTCTATAGTCCCTGATTCTGTTTCTGCACTGCTGCCTGTTGTAATGAAAAGCAGATCAGTACTGTAATGTTCACCAATTCAGAATTCTACATTTTACAGGGCCTCTTTGCTGGGTTTTCAAAGGGTTAAGGACTAACAACAATCAACTTTATTTTCCCCCGCCACGAGGTGTGGGGGGGGTATAGGTTTGAGCTCTGTCCGTCCGTCCGTAAAGGGGACAGCTTTTCTCAGGAACTATTAGAGATGGACAACCAAACTTGATGTGAAGCTTCAGACCATCAAGGCCTTGATAAAGTTTGAAAATGCGCGCGATTCAGGCATTTGGCGGGGGATGTTGTTGAACATGTCTACTTGTTTAACCTGTCATTCCAAGAAATACTTTGTCATCACGGAGCCTTTCTTAACATATTACCGGTAGATAAAGGATGGAAAACTAGAGAAAACACTGGAAAAGAATGTAATTTTTTTTCTGCACCATATACAAAGGAGAATATATGACCTCATTTTAATTACTGTGCAAACTTCTACAGATGGGTATCGTGTTTAAATAAAAAACCCTGAGTAAATCCATCAACAAACAAAATGCAGGCACCTCATTTCACATGCTCATTTTCCCTGCATGGTTTGGTCCCACTCATCTACCTGTATGGTCACTGCGAATCAATGCTGAGTATTTCTGTGGTGACCTTTATGTCCAATTTTTAACATTTTCAACCGTAAGAGGAGTGATCTCTTTCAAGCTGCACAGAGCACAAGTGATCATGAAAATGATCCTCAGCAAATGCAGTCGCGTTTGCAAACGCTAGGTCTCAAACAAACTGAACTCATGGCAGATTTTGGAACTACATGGAAGACAACATTCTTCGTCACCGTCATCACAACAACTGATGAGTGAATATTTCCTGGAGGAAAGGCAGACTTTATGTGATGGCTGTTGTGTATATTAGACACCAAAAGCAGTGGCCAGGATTTAAAGACAAAAACAGCTGAGAACATAGAGACTCAAACAGGATTAAAATGCGAGACTTGCGCTACCACCAGACCTGGAAGTCGTCAGAGGTAGAAAACAAGCGAGCTCGAAGGTACAAAATGAAAAGGGAAAAATAAAAGAAAGATTCACTACCACTAAAGCTCAAATATGCAACTAAAGTCCCTAACAATTCTGTGTCTCGAGACCTTACCGGCTAAAGCGCAAATGTAATACTGACATTCTAGCAACGGAAGTGAGGTGGAACTGGAGCTTAAATAGAGTCCAGGCACCGCCCCCAATTAATGCCAGCTGGCCCAGGAATCCGATTGGGAGCAAAACAATATTGTCCTGGACGAGAGCAACAAAAAGAGCTCTCAATGCTTCTAAACCATGACACTTTATGCATCAGTTTGTTAAGTTAGTCTGGCAACTTGTGGAAGCCCAATACCTTACTAAGGCTGTTTATGTTGATATTTTCATCAATTTATCACCCATCTATTCTGCATCTTTTAGAAAGATTAATTCAGTTATATTGTACTTAACAAAACAAAATTAGCAAAATAAAAAAGTAAACCATATTGCAAGATGTAACAGAGTCATCCAGCAGGTTTTTAAAAGTTAAGTCATTGTTCCTATTTTGACTAAATCTGTTAGCTGAAATGGCTTTCTAATGCCCATTGGCACAGCTAATAAACAGGCTGTATTTATTCAGTGTATTCATGTAAACTTCCTGGAAATTCGGCCTGTTTGTTGCTGGCTGACTCCTGTACTATAAGTGTTTGAAGTCAATTTGAAATAATCTGAGATGGATATTCCAGCAATTGTCATGCCTCGCCCACAACGGTCCACATCACCAGAGTTCTGAGCTCAGGCCTGCTCCTGAATAGTCAACGGCACACTCTATGGCCGCTCCTAATTATCTTGTTACCAAATTAAACCTATATATGTCAGGCTCTTGCACCAGTTCGGTGCAAAGTCTTGTTGGAGCCGATTATGTAGAGGTCTCGAATTGCACTTGGTTGTCTATTTTTACAGTCTCTCAGTTAGTCTTGCGATACTTTTTCTTTTTTGGCAAGTGCTTGCACAGCTGCTGATAAAACTACTTCTAATGTCTATGCGTTTGGATTCTCTCACCTCCGCTTTTGTATCTCAGAGTACAGCAGTTAGTGCACTGAGATTGTTACAGCAATATATTGAAAGCTTTAAGTAACAGCCTTTAATGTTACGCTAATGTTAATGTTAAGCTGTTGCTATGGTAATACCGCATAATGGCAAAAAGAGTGACACTGGAGGCTTTGGTAGTTTATGTACTGGTGCAGATACCACTGTCCTCTCCAGTGCCCAGTTTGCAATAATAGGAAGTGTAATTTCACAGATCTGAGCGCCCATGGGTGTGTTGGTCTGAAAATGAGATGTGGTCAGGCGCATTGCTATCTTGATACTGAATAAAGCGATCATGCTATTGATCAACAAAAACCTGGTCTAAAGTCAATGGTCAGTTTTTGACTGCTCATTTTAGGATGCATAGTCAGATAGTATGAAGCGTCTTTGCAGGCGAGTGCACAAAGCACATACACTCTGCTTGTCACATACTACCCATGCAGGGATCAGCAGCAGCGCATGCAACCGATTGAAAATAAAGGGATTACAGTAGGAGAGATCTTTGTCAAGATATTTGCATGTCAGAATGGTTAGTGCGACCGATGTCGACACATCTGGGCATACTGTGATGCAGGCTATTTATTTCATAAGTGGACCTGTCCCATTAAGCAATATGCAATTCACCATGTGAGGTTATGCACGTAGGTGTTCGCAAATTCTTAAAGATAAAGCCAAGAATTCTTGATGTTGGCAAGCTCTGTAATTCCTGCTGCTCTCCAGAAGATCCTTCCTTGGGAGGTGGCTGTTGGGAGACAGTGGTTAGCCTATATATTCATTACATTACATCTTCTAAAACAGCGCGTGAATTTTTCCTCCATCACATACAATACAAATTGTAACATAACAAATGTTTGAAGTGCTGAGAATGTGCCTCAGATCTTTGGATAGGTCGTGCGTGGGACAGCCCATTATCCGCAGTTATCTGAAATCATTTTTGAATCCGACCTGATTCATTAACAGTGCCTGCAACCCATCTGTCCCGCTTCTATTATCAAATACAAAACCCTGCATTTCATTTGAAATGTCCTCATCATTATTTATAGTTTGGCTGAAAAACGAAGTGGCCACAAAAAAGCACCACCCTTTGTGTAGCAGCAAATGGAATGGAGACATTGTCGCCGTCTATAATTAATCTGAATTTCTTCCATGTATCTGACTTGACCTTCAATCCTCAGCCAATCAGAAGCATGTTTTCTCACTCTTGTCGGATATTATTCCAGGGGTTATGGTAGCCTAATCAAAAAATCATTATTTTTGTCTCTTTCTCACAGGCTATTTTTCTCACTCATTTTAATATGTGTCAGCCATTCCCCAAGAGCGCGTAATTATTTTTTTACCCGCAAACCTAAATTAATATAGGTTTTTTTTTTCATTTGCTTGTTTAATCCACAAGTTTAAATATAAGTTCAAATGCGGATATTCTCCGTCTTGATGATTAACATCAGGATATGACTAAAAGAATTTTCATCAATATTTAAGAAATGTTTTTTTATTACATTTTAGGAGATTACTGAGCTCCGGTTTCCAAACTTTAAGTAATGGTTTGCTTTGCTTCGTAGCCCCTTTTGTCTGCAGCATAAACAATGTACAAAAAAGTGTGTATTTTAGCAGTTCTGTTTATTTGTCTCGCAATCCCGTTCATCGGACCCTTCGCATGTGTTTTCTGTTTTCATTCGCTCGCACAGAGCCACACCTCCCTGCACCTCTCCACCACAGTTCACCCGCAGCTTATTGGAATTAGTCTTGTCAGTTCCCTATTTGTGCCTGTGTGTTCTGCCTTCTTGTCAGTATGTTTGTCAGCCATATTGTGTCTACAATACAAACAGCCCTTGATTTGTGATATTACCTGGTTACAGATTGGTTTGTACTCATGATTTTCGATTCTATCCAGTGTCTCATGATGATTTTATTACCCTTGTTTGATTTGGCTGTTTGGCTGTTTTGATGATCAACTTGCTTTTCTTTTTGGTTTTGGCGTACCTCCTTCCTGGGTCTTGGCTATTTAATTGTGTGTTGATTACAATTCTGGATTTGCCCTCCTGTTCGACACTACCACTGCTTGTAGTCGACCTGGACTGTCTGACTACGATTCCTAATTAAATGACCTGGATTATTTTCTGCGCTTAAATTCTGAGCTTGCCTCAAGTCAGAGTATTTATATGAGTTGATATGAGTTGATATTCAACAATTGAAACCAGGAGTAATTTGTCGCAATCCATTCTCTATATTTAGAACCCCAATTGCTAAAATGATACTCTTCAAAAGAAAAAAAATCAAACATTCCTCATTTGATTAAAGCAGAGTGGACACAGTTATTAATCAATTGACCAACTGACCCACTGCTTGCTTCTTTTAAATTTGCTTTTAAAATCCTCAAATGTAAAATGTAAATCCAGCACTGTATCTATAATTTGAGAGAGTGGAAAGTCCTGGGTTTCGAAACTAAAATTTATACCATGTATTTCCTCCAGATGTATTTATAATTGCACTAATATTCTTTGGGGGTGGAGGTGGGAGGGCGGTGTCTTATTTCTAGGATCTAGCATTTCCCCCCTTTGTTGATCACAAGTTTAGTGAGTAGGTCTATTTTGCCAACGTCTCCCCTGTGCATGCCACACTCTTTTATTTCAGTCTTATGTAATTACCATTAGTAGTGTTATTGTATCCAATCAGTTTTTTTTTTCTTTCATGCTGAGCTGACAAATATACTGGGAGTTCATTTTTCACTGTTGGAAGAGATTCAAAGCAACAAGCAGTCAAGCGTAATTCAGTTCATTAAGGACACAGTGATTATCTGAGTAAATGGAGCCCAGGTGTCCAGCGTACAAGATGCCACTGTAGGTGTCCCCCTCTAGGTACAGTCTCCAACCTGGAAACAAATAAAAATGTTTTGCATTTTCTATAAAACAACATGAGAAATGATTCAGAATAAAGTACATGTAGATGGTGACTCTTGGACTGAAACATTAGCGGAGGTTGGAATAATGATTGAAAGTGCATGATTACTCACAAACATTTTTCTGTTGTGCAAACAAACATAAACCATATTTCCAAACGGCACAAATAAAGCTGCTTTCCAAGTAATAATAGCTTAGTAGCTATTGATAGCCACCTTGTCCTTATAGCAAAGATAAACAATTTCTGCATGACATGAAAGTTCCAGGACAGATCACTTCTGTGACTAAGGACATCGCACTTTGGAGGTAAAGGGATTAATTTTATATAAAAGCATTGAAAATTCTAAAAACCTTGAGCCGTCAAAGAACTGGAACATGACCACAGCAATAAAAAAAAAGTATTTTAGAGGGTAGCTAATATTACATTTATAAGTAGCCAGAAGCAAGCTGTGAATAAATGTTACGCTCTGGTTATTATTTTTTTTTCCACATAAATTTAGGGACACGGAATCTACAGATAATCCCTCATAGAACGGATTTCCAAACGCTAGGGGCCACTTATGAAGGCTATTTTGTGACATCCAAGTGAGAATGAAAATTCCAGGGTGCAGAAAGGCATAAATCACATTTGGAAATTTGCCAATCATTTAAAGGAGTACATGGTGCGGCAAAAAGTAGCTATAATATCAGAAAGGACACCTCGAACAATGCAAATGCACTTGTTTCCGCCTTGGCTGGGGACATGTGTAGCAGACACAATTGATTTTGAAAATCTCATGTTCAACGCCATTTTATTAATTTTACCCTAGATCGAAAACGAAGCTGTGACGTATAGCAACACCTTGATTTAGCAGCCACTGTTTCCACTACCATCATTACCAATGACTACCGTACCACAGTAGACGGGACAGAATTTGATAGCTCAGATTTTTTTTGTGTTTGCTAATTACAGGGCTTAAAGCTCTAAAAATTGCCACGCCGGAAAATGAAATTACCATTTGTATACGTGATGGTGGTAAACTAACATTTATTTTACATATCTATTGTCATGAGTCGTAAGCGCAATTGACGATCCCCCAGATAATGCACATTTCCTTGACTACGCTCGCAGAAACAAGCCACTACATAGTTGAATCGATCCCCACGTTAGCCACGTGGAGAATTGGAAAGGAAAATTATATTAGCAAATGAGAAACATTGTTTTCAGCCAGTCAGAGTCATCAAAACTTCTCCCATTGCTTTGTGGCCTGGGAATCACAATTAAACCAGGAACAGTGGCAGCCTGCCAGCGGGCCGTTTATTGGACCGTTCATGCTCTGCATCATGGGCATTCATTGCGCATGTTTGAAGAGTGGCGGGTGACAAACTTGCTACTTGGCTAGCTCAAGAGCAATCGCTGTCGGCTAGCTAGCTTGTGAAGGTAGGGCAAAGACCGAATTACATTGCTTAAACATTGCAATAATTACAAATATTTCCCTTAACTAGCATCAGCAGAGTGGGGAGATGGCTATTGTTACAATCTGATGGCTAATGTAATACATGATGGTACGCATAGAAGAAATAACACGCCTCAGGCTGAACTGTCTTTTTGCTCTTTAGGTAAAAGAAGCTGGTAATCAATGTTGAAAGAGGTTGTGTGTGCGATGGCATTTAACGTGACAAATCAGAGCTGTAAGAACTTCTCCTATAGACAACCTAGCTACCAAAGGTTCTATGGCTAGCTAGCTGTACCTAAGCAATTGCTTTTAAACTTGTAGGCAAAGCTAGCTAACATCTCAAAAATCTGCAAGCAAACTTGGGTTGCACAAGGCCGCGAAGCCTCGGATAAGTTCATGCATATTACAGCTGGCTAAGTTTGTAAAACTGGGGCAAAAACCACATCATATCACTTTATTGTGATGATCATTTACAAGGATTTTCCTTAGTTAACGTTAGCTTGCATACTAGCTTCCTAGGTGGCCATATCGCAAGAACAACGTAACTGCATAGGTTCAAATGAATATGGCACATTTCCCCGTTCCTCCATCATATCCATAATGATTTTCAAAACACAAATGATCAAAATTTAATGATTTCCAGGCACTTATTGTACGCTCTGTCCGCACTGTTTGTGTTATTGTTTTCAAGTGGATATGATGGCCAAGTTGCCAGTTTACGTTGTACTCGCGGGGAATCTCGTGCGCCCCCATTGGTGCTTGTGGCAATATGGTGGCTTACACGTGCGTGATAATTAGGCACCTGGGGCAATTTGGACCACAGTTTCTCATTTATTAGCGTACTGCTGAAAATAATACTGGTTGAGTAGGGTTCACAAGGGTTCGGAATAACACAATAGGCCATATGTGTGCGACACCATAGTGCTCCTTTAACAAACAACTAACATGAAAATGTTTGTGGGAAATGCATTCAGAAGAACAGCGGATCCTTTTTCCTTCCCCACCCAGGAATACTACTGTGTCAGCGACTGTGTTGGCAGTATTTACTCCTGCACCTGAGATTAATTTTCATTAAGAGCGCTTTTGTACATTTATGATATATTTTGGAGTAAACATTCTAATGCATTCAATTGTAAATTTGTAATTAGAATGTACAATCCAATTTATTGAAAAATTTGGGACGGGTTGTAAAATTTAAAAATTCACATAAAAATTTAAAAAATCCGCAATTTGACCTGTACTACATTGAAAACAGCACCAGACCAATCATGTCATGTTTACCCATACGTATCTTCCCGCAAGTTATTCCATGGCCAACTGTAAGTAGTCCTATTTAAAAGTGGAAATGTTCAGGAACAGCAGAAACTCAGCCATGACGCAGCAGATCATGTAAAGTAACAGAGCGGAGTCACCTAGCGCAAGGGCTAATAATGCATAACAAATTGCAAGCTTTCTTGACTCAAGAACTGCAGAGATCCAAACTTCCTGTGGCGTCAACTTCGGTTTTATGGAATGGGTTTTCATGGTCGTGTGGCTGCATGCAAGCTTTACATCACCAAGCACAATGCCAAGCACTGGAAGGAGCAGAATAAAGTGCACTGACACCAGACTCCGGAACAGTGGAGACATGTTCTGTGGAGTGACAAATCATGCTTCTCTGACAGGCAGTCTGATGGACAAGTCTGGGTTTGGCAGATGGCAGAAGAACATTACTGGCCTGACTGCATTGTATCAACTGTAAAGTTTGGTGGAGGAGGGATAATGGTGCTGGGTTGTTTTTCGGAGGTTGGGCTGGGGCCCTGAGTTATGGTGAAGGGAAATCTTAATGCTTCAGTATGCCAAGACATTTCGGACAATTCTATGACTCCAACTAGTTTGGAGAAGGACCTTTAATCTTCCTGCATGACTGTGCCCGAGTGCACAAAGAACGCTTCATAAATGAAGGAACATCCCAGTTGTTGCCAAAGTAAGGTTCAAATGCCAGCATCAGTCATGGTCTGGGATGATGTTCTGCCCATGACATGGAATGAATTATTTGAACATCTGTGTACCTGCCTTCATACATAGATGCTGAATGATATCTACAGTACACATTTGTTGCAAGTTGTGCTGTATTCTAGATGATCTAATTTCAGATGACCCACTTATTTCATCAAAAGCATGGAAGACACATTCTGTCGGTGTAACAACAGGATGATTTCCTTAAAGGAGTCACAGTCCTGCTGTTATTTGTATGCAGCTTTGTTTTCCTTTTTGAAATTCCAGCTCCAGTAGTCTACAGGGAAAATGAGTGGTATTTTTGAAAATGGGCAAAAATATGGTTCACGAATAAGTTTGTCGCCCAAGATGGTGTATGTTTTCTTTAGTGAGATAACACTTGCATTACCTCACAGCCACTTGCAAATAATTCACTGCATGTCTATTAACATGCACTGATTCCAAACAATATGCTGTAATGAACAATAATTGAACGACAAGCCTGGATGATGTTTGAATGGATTGATGATCTGCAACCAGTGGGTGATGTAATTACCTCCAACTTAGAATGTCAGAAGGTATCTTAACCTTTTAGGGTCTCAAAGCCCTTCATTTTTGAATAGGTTTGAGGTATTCAACCATTTTCTCATTATAAACAAAATGGTAACACTTTCCACACATTAATCAAGGACCTTATTTTTGCCAATTTTTAAAAACCCAATCCATTTTCCCCCACAGAGACTGGACCATTGGATCCAGAACTAAAATAATGCTGGCAAAGGCACATACAAATTTACATCACAGCGTGACTCTCTATTGGAGAGTGTAGCTGATAAACTAGCCCCCCCACAGTCCTGACCCGTCTCCTGTCAAAAACATGTAGAGCTTAAAGAAGCACAGAGTACAATGCAGAAGATTCCACACATCTCAGCAACTGAAGATGAACACCAAAGAATAAATAATTCTTCAAAATTGGGACGACAAGTGTCCTCAGCTCTCTAAATGATAACTTTGAGGACTGCTAAAAGGAAAGATGATGTTGCACAATGGCAAACACAACTATGTCCCAACTTTTCTTGTACGTTCTGCAGGCATGAAATTCAGAATGAGTGTTTTCCTAAGAAAGGAAGGAGGGGAAAAAATAAAATATCTTCTTTTTGCTCTTCTTTCAGTTTTATACATGGATGATGGCTGTTTTCTTTGCTAATTTGGATTTTCCATTTCTTCCAACTTTTTAGTACATAGGGTTGTACAACTTCATGTATGACGAGGTTGATAATAGCTGGACCCATTGACTGTGAATGGACAAACCATGTCAGTTGCTAACTTAGTTAGCAACTACGCTTTTGGGAAACGCGCCCAAGGTTGGATGTGTTTGTGCTCCATGGCATATACAGGGCCAGCAATTCATACTCAGATCAGCCACTTATCTGGTGCAGTGAGAGTAAGAGACATCAATGAAACTTTTAGTTATGCAAAAATAATTTATATCAGGCATGTGTGACTTGCATATCTAATGCATAGTGCTGCCCAGAGTTTCATTACCTCAGACTTCAAAAAACTCCTACATTATACAAGCAGTAAAAGTAGTTTAGACTTAAAAAGAACCACACCTCTTCTCATTCCTTTGCTTATTGTTTAGACACAAGAGCCCCCAGGCATGTAGCCTTTGAGCTTTGGCATTCTTTAACCACCCCAAGGTTCAGTACTCACCATGGATCACTGAACCACAGTCCAGTATGCAGTTTTTATTTCTGCAACACTTGCAAAACACTGCAACACTGCAAAATGACAAATGATCTCCTGTAATCTGGAAAAACCTTGTAAATTTATCCATGACAAGGATTCTCGCAACTGAACAAAACCCTTTGGATTCTGGACCTTTCCTAACCAAAAAAAAAAAAAATTAAACTTGATCTAGACAGTTCAAATAACACTAATAGCTAGCATTTTAAGATTTCCACCATTCTTAATTACTGCAAAAGAGGGTCAAACTCAGTTTCTCCCAAAAAAGACATATGTTCTAGGCAGTGGCGGTTCTAGAATCGGGATTGGGGGGGCGCAGACACATCCCTTTATTGAAAGCTAGTCCTGGCTTATTATCATTTTAATGATAATCATTTTCCTTTATTGAAGACACGGTTTCTCTCCATATACAATCGAATAGCGATGAAATCATGGGCGAAATTCAGTACAGAAAAATTATTTAGGCTACTTATTAACAGGCCAGTGCTTCCCGTTGATTGATCAGGTCCGTGTTCCAATGAAATACCGCCTTTCACTCTCAGTATTGTGTGGGTGGATAAAAAAAAAAAGTATCACTCGGCAGTTAAATAGGCAGCATGCTGCTCAAGCTATTTGCGTGAGAATCGACAGGTATGCAAATTTGAATAACATTAATTTAAATACAGCAAATACGCATCCAGATGAATGATTGTCTTCTTACGTAATCGGGTAGAACAAGCAGCAGCTGTTGACTGTGGAGTGCTCTCATAGCGAACCTTCAGTAACTCATGAAAATGACTGAGAACAGATCTGGACTAATAACCGTTTTAAACGGATGTTTTGTCACAAATCTCAGTTCAGGTTCCGGCACTGTACTGAATTTAGCCCATGATTTCTGCGCCCCCCTCCAATTCCCGGTTCTAGAACCGCCACTGGTTCTAGGTTTTTCCAGATCACAGGAGTGATCCACTTGGTAATACATTCAGCTTGTATAGGAACGACGTGAACAAATAATCTCCTCCAGAGAATCACTCCAGCTCAGGGTAATACGTTTCCATTGTCAGTATGAGCCGGGGTGCTGAATATTTAATCAACTCTGTCTTCATTATTCTTTTTAAAGAGAAGAAATTAAGCTTTTAACTTTGAGGACTAACCTGCCAAAAATAATTCTATTTTAAATATTTAAGAGAATTTAAACAAAATTAGGTATCTATCATATTTCATGTTAGATTGCAAAGAAATGGAATGCCAAAGCCAAAGTTTTTAACTGGTAAAACCTCAGCATGGAGATAAAACACAATTAGAAATGTTGGATGTTTGTTTGAGGACAAAAAGAAGTCTTGATGTGATTTACTATGCTTAGTTTGTACGTTGTACTATTTTCCTTTCTCATACCCATTTCTGATACCCTGTTGTGTCACAGGCCATAGAGAATGGTTCCTGTAAGAAGAATAGCATCAACATTGGAACTTCTTTAATGATGTGATGCATCTCTATCAGTTTCCTGGAAAACACAGGATAATCCTTCTATTTGGCTGTTTTATCAGTGCCCACAACATGTCACTGTTGATGATGAAACAAAAGCTGCATTGTCACGGAGTTGTAAAGATTTCATGTCTGCATCTAATATTCACTCAGCCAGCACTTTCCTAGTGCATTACCTGTACACCTGCTCATTCATTTAAATATCTAATTTTGCGGCAGCAACGCAAAGCCGAAGATACAGGTCAGTTAATGTTCACATCAAACATCAGAATGTTTGGAAAAAAAAAAAGTCATCTTGACGGATTTGAGAGCGGCGTGATTGCTAATGCCAGACAGGTTCAGCCCGACAGAAACGCATCTCAGAGAGCCCAGCTGCTGCAACTTAAAGCAGAACGGCTGCAATAGCAGGTCATTTAGAATTCCACTCCTGTCAGCCAAGAAGGCAGTGGGGTCAGAATTTTACAATAACAGCATTTACACTGTAAAAATTATAACCCCATTAAGTTATGTGAACTTATTTCTTCTCAGCAACTCCTCTTGTCATGAAAAGATTTTTTTTCAAAATTAAACTTTCTGTTGTCCATTGTCTTCACTTATAGTGAGTTGAAACGCACTTTATTGTCAAGGTGAGTTGTGTTAATTCACATTTTTAAGGCAGCCAGAGAACTTTAATTTTTTAGTTTAACCAGCTTGAAATCGATTACAGTGTATCTAAGAATCCCAAACTGCTTTGTATCCACAGTTCAGGCTGGTGATAGTGGACATGATGTTTTCTCTGTAGTCTTTTGGCCCTTTAAAGCCAATCAATAAACGTTTGAATGCTGCAGCCTACCTGAAAGTTGTCGCTGACCATGTGCATCCCTTTGTTTGTGCAATTTTTTCACCTTGTTTTGGCCGGTTCAAGCATGATAATCTTCATGTCACAAAGCAAAAGTTTTGTCAAACTGGTGTCATGAGAATTATAACGAGATCAGTGTACTTCAGTGGCTGCTGCAGGTATGACTCAGACAGAATACCTTTAGGGATGAGGTTGATCAGGAGATTCACAGAGAGAATGTGCAGCTGACAAATCTGCAGAAATTATTTGAAGTAATCATGGACCAGAATCTCAAGGGAATGTTAAACACTGTGTCACTGCTCAAAAATCATATCACCTTATATACTGGAAAAACCCACCATCAGAGGTCATTTTGCAGAATAATGTTGGCTCAAACCCGTTTAAACAATTTATTCAGCGTCAATAATCATAAAAAGAGCCTTCAAACATGCAATCAAGCTATGCTTGAGTCAAAGAAAGAAAAAAATTCCACACCTTTCAATTGAAATGGATGTTTTCAGTGTTTTAGTTTATTATCCTTAATTTTACCTCAACATTCTGGTGGGAATGATTTTTTATTGTTCTCATTGAGTACTCCAGTATTTTTTAATACATTGTCACCAAAGAATAATAGAGAAGTAATATATTAAGACCCCTTTTAGATGGAAGCGGTGGTGTGTAATCATCACTGCACATTACTGTAACTTCATCCATCTATCCATTATATAACACGCTCATTCGGGACATGGTCATGGTCATGCTGCAGCCTCTCCCTGCGGACAATGGGCAAGAGGCAGGAATTCAGTCTCACATGCAAACCTATTGGCAATCTGGAATCTCCATTTAGCCTGGATGGTTGTTTTTAAGGGGGACAAAAAACTACCCTGACCCTGAGCCGCCCCATGTATAACTTCATTAAAAAGAAATATGACCCAGTTTTTAGAAAGTGATGCACTCAGGAAGGCCTATAATGCTGTAAGAAGAACTTAAGTCATCTGAAGCCCCCAAAAAGATTTAAGAAGAAAGGTGTATTTTGGGAGTTTTTAGTTACAATGCCAACTTACTAAAATCTGAGAGACTTCTTGACACAGAGTTTTTTTCTCATTGATTAAACTTGATTTTCATTCTGCCAAATGTCAACGAGGCTAAATTATTTTGTCAAAGGTGTCCGACAGTGTATATCAACTCAGTATTTTCTGAACAATGACAAATATTCTCATCGTGTTATCTCAGGTATAGTAAAAACAGCAAAGGAAGTGTCTTCATTTGCCTGCTAATAATTTGGAAAACATCATGACTTTTATTTCAGGCAGAATGACAATGCTTCACAATTAGTGCAGCGCAGGCTTCTATAGTGAAAAGCCACGAAATTGCAACCCAGGAGCTCGAGACTCGACGGAGATGCAAGACCTGCTATTAACGGAAACTCAAAGGACTTTTCATTGCTCTTATTCCACAAAGTTGACTTGATTAGTAATTTGAGAAAATATTAATTATCTTTAAACGGGAGGAATCGGGAGGAATGAGCTGCAGCCACTTTTGGGGTTCAGAGATCTGCTGCTGCACCTGAGGCTCAGGGGATTTCAGCAGCAGGAAGAAACTACCGGATTTCTTCAGTTTAACAGTAGCAAGGACTTTGAAATAAACAGTAAACCTTTGGGCCCAGTGTTGTAAAGAGATTAAGCCTTGACAAAATTCTATTTTGAGTGAAGATTTTCCATGCTAAATGCAGCTTAATCTGTCTTTCAGACTAACCAATGATGTATCTTAGTTTTTATTTGTCAACACAACTTTTGTGTTTCTCATGCCTTTAACACATCAAAATATGTCAATCTATGATTATATTATTTTCTAATCGATGACCAAGATGTAGCCCTTATAAATATTGCAATTCTTGCCATGCTTTAAGCGCTACACAACAACAGCAATGGATAATGAGGGATAGATGTTGACAAATATGACCTCTAATTAACACTGCAAGCAGCAGTGAGTAGGCTCTGTTCTTGTGCATGCTGGAGGTGGTGGCGAGATCCAGAAGGGTGTAGGTGTGATGCTCGCAACTATCAAGACTGTAAAATGTTATTTCCTGAGTGGAGAGCCAACAGCTTCACTCAAACATGACTCCAAGTTTGGAGGCGCTTTGAAGCCAACCATCAATACGCAAGCTCAGACTGGCATGTTGCCATCTTCAAAATGGGACTCTAATCAAGCATCTGCAGTTTGGATCAGTTTGGACATTGTTGGTTTCAGTGAGAACAATTTCCTGTTTCATGGCGTAACATGGAAATTTGCTGTGTATCATGAACACACCATACAAAAAAAAAATAAACAAAAAAAAAAAAACCCCAGCAATTTAGCATTATCAAGGCCTTAAGATGTCACCCAGTAAATGTGAAGGCAGTCTCATTAAATCTCTCGCAGGGGCTTATTTAAGTACAACGCCTGGAAATGATTAAAAAAAAAAAAAAGTTGCAAAATTTATTTGAAATGATGGACTTCCTGGTGGATTTAGATCATGGCACAGAGATTTTTTTTTTCAACCTCTTTGAACCATGGCTCACCAAATTTCAGACATCTTGGAGAAACAACCTGCGAGGGCTGCAGAAATTTTCTTGGGGGCGCTAGAGAGCCATTATTTTTTTACTATTTGTTTGCCAGAGCTATACTACCATTACCTTTATTCAAAGTTTGATGCATCTGCTAAATCTTATGAGTTTTAAAACATATTTTGACCCCCAAAAAACAATTCATCTGACAAAATGATTAGGGGGTGTTACAGATCGAATGTGCCACACCCAAGCCCAATTGCAATATCAAATTGTGGAACATTACACTTATAGGCTACAGTAAGTGCAAAAGTTTTGCGAGTTTTCAAGCGTCCTAAGGCTTTCAAATATGTGTGTTTGTAAAATTAGGAAAAACACAGGTGGTAGCACATAGCTCATATTGGTGAAAGGTCTGGACTGGAGGCTGACCATTTCAGCACTCGGACTCTGCTACTGCGAAGTCATGCTGTTGCGATGGATCCAGTATGTGGGTTAGCTTTGCGTTGCTGAAATATGCCAGGCCGTCCCTGAAAGAGATGTTGTTGTAAAACCTATATATGTGTGCAGGACTAGGAAAAGGGGTCACTTGGGTCATTTTATGAAAATTGAGATTTTCCAACAGAATCAAAGAGTGATCCAAGTGTTTCATTTTTAGAAAAAAATTGGGTGAATTTGTGCACAGCAAAGTGTTGTAAATTGACAGTAGTGCTGGGATATCACCATCACTGGGATATCACTGAGATACCCAATTAATTTAAAAAAAAAAACCAAGTGACCCCTTTTCATAGTCCTACTCACATATACTTTTCAGCATTGATAATGCCTATCCAAATGTGTAAGCTGTGCAAGCTCTTGAACTGAGCGCTGATAACGAGCTGAATGGTCCCTCTTCTCTTTAGTCCGCACGACACAGCGTCGGTGGTTTCCAAAAATAATTTAAAATTTTGATTCATCTGACCACAGAACAGTTTTCCATTCTGCCTCAGTCCATTTTAAATGAACTTTGGGCCAGAGAAGATGGTGGTGTTTCTGGATCGTGTTCAGCTATGGCTTCTGCTTTGCATGATGCAGCTTTAGCTTGTATTTGTAGATTGCACAGCAAACTCTGTTCACAGACAATGACTTCTGGAAGTGTTTCTGAGTCCTTGCAGTGAATTCCAGTGCAGAATTATGCCAGTTTTTGAGGCAGTGCTACCCGAGGGCCTGAATATCACGAGCATCCAATATTGACCTTCAGCCTTGCCCCTTGCATACAGAGATTTCCCCAGATTCTCTGAATCTTTTGATGATGTCATGCACTGTAGAGGGTGGGATATTCAAAATGTTCGCAATTTTACATTGAGCAACATTGTTCTGAAATTGTTCCACAATTTTTAGACTCAGTTTTTCGCAGATTGGTGGGCCTCTGCCTTTTTATACTTCTGAGAGACTCTGCCTCTCTAAAATTTGGTTTATATACCCAGTCATGTACTGACCTGTTGCCAATTAGCCCTATTAGTTGCAAAATGCTCCTCCAGCTGTTTTTATCAGAACCAATTACTTTTCCAGCCTTTTGTTGCCTTAGTCCCAAATGTTTTTAGATTTGTTGCTGTCATGAAATTTAAAATGAGCTAATATTTTTCATAAAATGTTAAAATATCTCACTTTCAACATCAGATATGTGGTCCATATTCTATTGTGAATAAATTGTGTGTTTATGAGATATGCAAATAATTGTATTGTTTTTATTCACATTTTACACAACGTCCCATCTTCATTGAAATTGGGTTTGTAATACAAAAACAACAGATTCCTTGCACCAGAAGGCCGGTACTCGGGTCCTAAAGAGTGTAGCAAGATATCAATACTACAACTATAACATAAGTAACATTACCTTATTTATTCCCATTATTAATGTAAATTACTAATAATATGTTAAGTGGTTCCTATTTACTGCAAAAATGAAATAGTTCACAACTGAAACCCAATTCAAAATAGACCACAATTGTTTTATGTCTAAACAAGTCTGCCAGACAAACAAACAATGTATGGGCTCTGGCTGGTTTTTATCCCCTGTGGAGCGAATGCCCAAAAAGAGGGATTATGTCATGGTGCAGTCCGTCAGTCCATCCATCCGTCTATCCTCAAATCCACCTGTATCAGGAGGAACTTGCTTGTGAAATCAATTCATCCTGCAGTCTTCAGAAGACATCCCTGAAACTTTGAACATACACATGCTGCAGATAAACTGATGATATGCATTTCGCATTTGCGACTCCAGTGGGGATGTTGTGCTGAGAGCAGCTTTGTGATACACGACTGCACTGTTTCGGTAACAATACATTCTATGCACCTGTGAGATGAACAGCAGAGCTTTTTATATCTGACCCTGAATCCATCTAAAAGTCATCCGCCAGAGTTAGAGGGAAACTGATAGAAGTTTTTTTTTTGACTTTCATTTCTCATATCTCTCTACTTGTTAGCACTTGTTTTGTTTCTGTCTAAGTGAAGTTCAGAGTAAGAGAAGGTCACTAAAATAAAAAGCCAAAGTAGGGGGCCAACACTCAAAAACAGTCACTTTTCCGTTAGTATCAGGTATAAGAAACAGGACAGTAAAAAAGAGAACTAACAAGGGATCCAAACTTTCAGCTCAAACAAAATAGAGCACGAGTATTGCGGTAAAGATAGTCAATTCAGTTTTGAACCAATGAGTGATTGCTTTAGGTTGCTTCAGGAGCAGCAGACAAGGAGGATGTAT
Organism: Gymnothorax reevesii; assembly: GCA_029721435.1. Classification (NCBI taxonomy): domain Eukaryota; kingdom Metazoa; phylum Chordata; class Actinopteri; order Anguilliformes; family Muraenidae; genus Gymnothorax; species Gymnothorax reevesii. Next base: position 7,706,322 of record CM056581.1, read on the forward strand.
TCTGACAAATGGCCCATATTTTCGCTGACATTTTCTACTTGCTCTCTGGCAAATGTTTTTACCCACTGAGGTGTAACCCAGAACAAAATAACCATAAATGTAAACAACATAAGATTTATGCCATGCTTGTTGAAGGCAGTGTGTCTGACTGGTTTTAAGAGGAGTTCTGAAGGATGACTGCAAAGACCTGTGCATCTTGGAGACTCAGTAGGGAACTGAGAAGAGGAAATCAAGCCTTTGCTGTTTTCAAGGAATAAAACATTGCTTGACTGTTGTTCATACATTAAAAAGACTTATTGCCGCAAGCAAACCTGAACGATTCAGTTTGAGTGCTCAATCGATTTTAAATTGGTGAAAACGGGACCCTGACTTGCCGCAGTGGACAGTGTCTTTTGAAGTTAGCAATATAAACACCGTCAGGGCCACACTGACACCAAAAATCAGGCTGGAAATCTCACGCCTATCAAAGCCACTGCGTCAAAAAATACAATAACTTTAATGTCCCCTGACCCCCAGCTACGATGCATCTTTGCATAAGTTAGGTAACAGCATATCAACCTTTGCTCATTTCATTGAGACTCCACGTGAGCAATATTTTAATTACGGATGTTCTTCAGATACTAGTCAAAGACAAGAGGTGGTTGAATGAAATTATTTGTTGATATTGACCATTCATGTCAAGGCAAACTTTTAATGGCGATTTTAAATTTGAGACCATGAGATTTCACCAGCTGAAAATATGCCTAAAACATGGAAAAATACCTTTAGCCAAGGGTGTAGATTTCATGTGAGAGTTGGTAAGGATATGTGTTACGTGAGCTCGTATAGCACAAGAGCTGGAAAATTTTTTGCGATAACCTGAGTGCAAATACCGCCTTTTCTGTGAACAAAGATTATTCTTTTAAGTGTCTCTTTGTTTTTCATGATGCTAAATGAGGTGCCTCCATAATTTTCATGGATATGTGCCAAGTTCATAAACTTGTTTTTCTGTTTTGTATCCAAATACATTTGATTTGATTTTTTAGCACAAACTTACAACTGTTAGACTATGTATGCTGTATGTTGCAAGGGCTAATTGCACCATTTATTCATGGCAAAGTGCTTTACTTCAACATACAGTGTCTATCCAAAAAAGTCACTGTTTGGATATACGTAAACAACGACCATGACTGGATCATGATCATGCAGCGATTATCATATTTCAGCGGGCAAGAATTATTTTAGCCTTAGCTGATGAAGCATTCAGCTTGTCATTTCTTTAAAAAACATGTTGGAAGACATATCCCTTGATGGTGGAAAAGATGTTACAGTATTTTTGTTTGGGCACATTATTGGCCTGCATCTAGGAAATAAAACAATAAATGAGGAAAGTTAGCACGAAGAAACATTTTCACACACAAATCAGTCCTGACATTAACCACATAGAACGAAGATCCTGAATCAATAAAGTACCCAAATAATACTACGCACAGAGCGTAGCTGCACAGAGAAGCATGCGTCTATTTGACATTGTTTCGCCTGCAAGGTGTAATCTAATGCGAAAGCATACATGAACATTCATGATTTTTGTTATTTTCAGCATTATTAGCATGGTTTCCGGTTTGTGCAAGGTTTTAAATGGTCATTGAGTGATAATTTTAGTTTTTATCAATCTGTTATCTGTTTCCTGTGGCAGCATGCTGATGAATAAGTCAGCCGCAGTGTTAGGTACCGCCTATATTTTCCAGCTTTTTCGTCATTATCCATTTTCGTCGAAAGAGGTATGGATTTGTACACTGCAAGGGAAAAGTACTTCCTTCCCCTGATTACCACTATTTTTGTGCATTTGTCCCACTAAATGTTTTAAATCCTCATATAAAATGTAATGTAAGATGAAGAGACCTATGGAAAGACAAAATACAATTTTATTATTATGTTCATTTATTTCAAGAAAGAGGTTTTCCAACACCTATGAATATCACCCATGAGCAGAGTTATTGCCTTCCCAAGCCTTTTAACAGGTTGTGCCACCTTTATCAGTAACAACTGCAACCAAGTAGGCTACTTCTGAAAAATGGAGATCAGTCTTTCATATTATTGTGGAGAAATTTTGACTTTCACTCTTACGCAGACTTCTTTTAATTCCATCACATTGGAAGGTTTTCAAATATAAACTGCCTGTTGAAGCTCATGCCTCAGCCTCTTAGTAAGGTTTAAGTTAGAAATAGGCCATTATATAAACCTAATTTTGTTTCAGTGAAGCCATTCAGATGTGGACTTGCCCTTGTGTTTCAGATTGCTGTCTTGCTGCATAACTTAATTGCGCTTCAGCTTCAGCTAACCATACTGATGACTAAATATGCTCCCTCGGGATTTTCCAGTGGAGTGCAGAATTCATTCTCCTTCAGGATTTTCCAGCGGAGAGCAGAATTTATTCTCCTCGGGATTTTCCAGTGGAGAGCAGAATTCATGGTTCCATTGAATATGGCAAGATGCTCCAGGCTTGCAGCAGCAAAGCGACCCCACGCTGATTCACTACCATGACATTTGACTGTTGATGTGATGCTCCTGTTGTGAAATGCAGCATTAATGTTATGCCAGATGTAATGGGACTCATGTCTTTCAAAAAGTTCTTATTTGGACTCATTTATCCACAGAACATTATCCAAAGATAATCATAGTGGAGTTTTTTTTTTTTTTTTTGGCAAAAGTGAGAGGAGCTTTAAGCACAGCCTTTCACCTGACAACTCTCCGATGGATGCCATTTTACCCAGGGCATGCTAATTGCTGCTGTGGGGTATGCATAGCAAATTTTGTTCACTCATTCACTATTAGCCTATAGCAGGGACATCTAGAGGGATTCATGTACATTATGCATCCTAGGTCAGCACGGTTTCTTCTTTCTGCTTCATTTCTTTCTCATGGCAAATGAATCTGAGGTGAGCAAGGCCTTTGACGTTCATCTGGGTTATTTTGTGTTTTCACAGATGAATATGTAATGCCTTTAGGGGTAATTTAGTTAGGCTAGCAATTCCTGGGAAGATAAGACACTTGGTTTTTTCTATACGGCGATCGTGTTTTGCTGGAGTCCTTGAGCCTCGGAAATGGCTTTGTTCCCTATCCAGTCTGATAAATGTCAAGGACTTTCTCATCTGTTCTTGAATTTCTGTAGATTGCTGCATCATATGTTGCTTTTTGCCCACTTCTCAGGGCCGGCGCCAGACGGCTAAATATGGGGTAAAATATCCTACCCTATATTGACTACAATTAGTCCTGGCTAATTCTAGATGGTTTTCCTAATAAACACGTTTTCCAATTCAAGATTAACTAAGTGGCAATTGAAGACACGGCTTCTCTCCCTCATGCGATCTAACAGCGACAAAGTAATGGGCTACAGTCAGTACAGAAAAATAATTTAATTATAAATAAGTCTATGCACTGGCACAGAGCAACGGTAATTTTTTCCCAGCGAGAGCAGCATTTCAGAACTCCCTTGCGAAAGAAGGTAATTTCAGCGACAAGTGCGCACACCTGTTTTTGCTGAATGGTCACGCAACTTGCTGTCAAAAATAGACAGCTGTCCGATTGGAAAATGTAAACGGACGAAACCACGGACTTGTCACCAGAATTACCTGAAGATTTCTGAAATGCCGCTCTCGCAGGAAAAAAAAGTTACGTCGCTGAGTGCCAGTGCATAGACCAAATTATAATTATTTTTCTGAACTGAATGTAGCCCATTTGTCGCTGTTAGATCGCATAGGGGGAGAGAAGTCGTGTCTTCAATTGCCACTTGATTATTCTAAAATTGGAAAGCGTGTTAATAAAGGAGAACTATTAGGAACAAGCCAGGACTAACTGTTGCCAATAAAGGGATGGATTTTTGCCTAGGCAATCGTATAGTCAAGGGCCGGCCCTGCCACTTCTAGTTGCCAGACAGGTTCTATTTAAGTGGACTTTAAATTCAATAGGGCTGGCAGTAATTGTGCTTGGCTGTGTCTGGCAAAAATGAACCCAGTTATCAATTAAATTAAATTCAACTTGTTTATTTGATTGATTCATTTCTCTAAAGGAGAAACATGTTTCACGCAGGGTCAGGTTGGGTCTGATCGCTTTTTTTCTCTTTCTAAAAAATGTAATCCTCATTTAAACTCTGCATTTTTATTTTTTTGTGTTATCTTTGTTTCATGGTCTGAAACAATCAAGCCTGGCAAATATCCCGAAAGGGAAGAAATCAGGAACAGGGATAATACTTTTTCACAGCCCTGTATTTAACCCTCTAGCGACCAAGTGTTTTTAATCATGAAAATGACCCCACGATGTATTATGTATATTTACATATTTTTTATTGACTATTTTGTGTTCATTATACCCACACAGCTTCATAAGAGTAGGGTAGATATAATTAACTGATCTAATGTAATTATTTTGATTTACTTTTTTGTGGAGTAAGAATAATGGAACATAGTATGGGGTCATTTATGACCATAGGGCATTGATATTATTCTAATGATCAACTTTTATTCACATAATTGTTACATTTTGCTGTAATCCTTGCCCATCAGATCCAGAATTATACGATTTATGGTTATTTTTACCCCTGCCAAGGGAATCATGTTTGTGTGAGTGTGTGTGTCTGTCTGTAACCAACTTTACACAAAACACTAATCTGCACCAAAATTTACACAGGGGTACATATTGGTCCAAGGACCAAATGAAATCAATTTGATCTTAACTAGGCAAAGTAGTAAACAGCCAAAAATATTTCAAAATTGAAAATGGACGTAAAGACCCAATTAACAGGAGTAATGGATTAAGTGATTTATTTTTGTAATTTGATGGATGTTACGTGCCCCCTCTGGGTGCATATTTTCTATTTCTACTAGGAAATAATAATATTTTTTTTTGGATGAGGTTTGCAGCTTCTGATTTCCCTTTTGTCAACTTAAAAAGCATCCTATATCTGTCTCTGGGGTCAGAAATGACCCCACAGATCTTATAATTATCCTTGCCACACCAATGGTCTAATTTTTGAAACACCTATGAGAAGTTGTAAGTTGTAGCTTGACAAACTCAGGAGGGGAAACAGAGTGAAAGCATCTTGAAATGGGGCAATGGAGTCAGATTCAGAGGCACCGGTTAGTGAAAACTAACCAACAGTAATTACATAGTATTCAATTCTTTATGTTGAAAAAAATAAAATGCCCTCGTAACGTCTGACGAACTACCATTAACGTTATTACTGTAATTAAACCATTTCAGCGCCTGTTTGTTTACAGTCAGATGCTTCGTGTTTCGGCAGAATTCATACATATTTTCTTGCAAAACTGCTGCCATAACGTCTTACCTCACCAGAATTGTCCCGGTAACATTAGTCATTAAATCAAGAGCAGTTGCAGCTGCTTTGTTTGCAGGCTAGCTTCGTTGAGTAGCTACCTGCTTTGTCTCTACCGCTCTGCTGCTCTGCCAGAGAGGCATGCGACTCGCATGCAGTGACAGCGGTTGGCAACTGGAAGGGGCACAGCAACGGATGACAGACAGGAAGCTCAGCAAATCATTTTATTTAGACCGACTTTTATCAGAAATATATGAGAATTGAATACCTATGAGTTTCAACACCTGGTGGATTTCTTGTACATTTTAGTGTGCCATACGCTTATGAGGAGCAAAAATTCCAGAAAGGTAAGAATAGCTTTAAGTAGCAGCCACTGTAAGCTGAAGCTGTACCACAAAAATCACATCTGCACTTTCTAATATTCATAATTAAATTTAAAGCAGGTAGCTGTCAGACAGCTCAAAGGCACTGCGTTGCCGTGCAGAAGTGACTATCACGTCGCGGTTTCGAGCCCTGGTTGTACCAACCGGCAGTGGTCGGCAGCGTTTTCAGAGTAGCGCACAATGGGCCATCGCGCTACAGGGTTTCAAATTGGGAAGGGACTGCCGGGTAAGGGAAATAAATTAACAGCTTTGTTCGTTGCTCAAGCGCCTCCTGTTGGCCAGACGGGCGCTCGTCAGGAAGATCCTGGGTCTGTTCATGTGCGGGTATCCTCCGCCCTCGTTCTGAACTTGCGAAGATTCAACCTATGAGTTTATAAGAAGCAGTGGCTGACAGGGACGTGCTTCGGAGGAGAGGCGTGAACTGTCATCACAATCCTAGATTCGGCTGGGATTGGAGACGCCAAATTAAAGAAACAAAAAAATAAAAAATTTAAAGCAGGTATTTTATTATAGATTGGCTTTTTAATTTAATTAAATTTTTAATGGCTTTAATAATTTTTGCCCCACCCCACCTGATGGATGAGGGAAGGGGTATTGTTTTCAGTTAGGTTTGTTTCTGTGGTTGTTTGTTTGTTTGTTAACACTGTAGCGGCAAAACTAATGGCCAGATTCACCCCAAATTCAGTAAAGGGATTGTCACTGACCCAGAATAGATACCTATTGAATTTCGTACGAGTAGGTGAAAGTATGTGTGAGGGGCGGAGTTTGTTGTGCCTGGCACCACTTGTTTCCCATTGTTTCTATACACAATTATACTTTGGTTTTACAGTAATCTGATTTTTCTGAATAATAATAATAATAATAATAATAATAATAATAATAAATAATTTTGAGAGTAAAATTTGTCCATGCCAGAATGATGCATTCAATTATGCATTCATTTTCCATTCCTGGAATTACAGTACATAACAGAAATGAACTACCCTTACTTTACAATTATCCAATCATCAAGACATATACAGTAGATTCTACCTTTCTGGCTGTGCCATTAGCTTTGTTTCCTGAACCTCGATAGTCAAAAAAAAAAGAATACAGTGTTCGATTGGGCTTGAATGGCGTCCTCATTTCATCTCTCTTACAGCTCTTTTTAAAATACTTGCCTAATTAGTTAAGGGCATTTCTGGCACAATCATTCCAGACAGCCCTCTCTCTCTCCCATCCTGCAACAAACTGGTATCTTATAATACAACCACATTTCCAAAAATGTGTTGAATGGAACCAAAAACAGAATGCAATGGTTTTCAAATACTTATAACTTTATATTTTTTTGAAAATAGTACAAAGACAATATATCAGATGTTGAAAGTGATAAATGTAATAGTTTTTTTTTTTTTTTTAATATCTGCTCAGTTTAATTTGATGATGGTAACACATTTCCGAAAAGTTGGGACGGGACAGTAAAAGACTGGAAAATTTGCATGATGCAAAAAAAAAAAAAAATACAACTGGCAGAACATCTCACAGCTAATTAGACTATTCAGCAGCGGGTCAATAACACGATTGGGTATAAAAAATCTTTCATAATGAGGGCTTAACCTCTCTAAGAAAGACTGCATGGGGAAGTAGTTCAACAATTTACAAAAAAATATTTTCGACTTTGGAGATTTTATCCTCTATGGTACGTTGTATATAATATCATTAAAAGATTCTAAGAATCCAGAAAAATCTCTGTATGCATGGAACCAGGCCAAAATTCTATTTTGAATGGCTTTGATTTTCAGGTCCTCAAGTGGCACTTGATTAAAAACACAGTATTCTGTAGTGGAAATCACTGCATGGACCATTGTCAGTAAACACAGCTTTTCACTGCATCCACAAATGCAAGTTAAAACTCTGCCATGTAGAGATTAAACCATTCCATATAAACAAGATCCAGAAACACTGCCTTCTTCCCTGGGCCCGAGCTCATTTAAAATGTATTGGCACGAAATGGGAAACTGCCCTGTGGTTTAACTAATCAAAATGTGAAATTATTTTTGGAAATCATGGATGTCATGTCTTTTGGGCTACAGAGGAGGGGGCTATCTGGCTTGTTATCAGCAAACAATACACATGGCAGCATCCATGATAGTATTGGGTGCATTAGTACATATGACGCAGGTAACTTGTGAATCCGCGGAGACACATTTAATGATGAACGATATATGTATGCATATACGTTTTGGTGCAACATTTAGTGCCATTCAGATGCTTTTTTTAATGGAAGACCTTAAGCATTTCAGCAACCAGATGCCAAACACCACACTCTGCACGTATGACAGTGGCATTGCTCTGTAGCAAAAGAGTCTGGGCAGTAGTCTGCTTACAATCCAGACCTGTCACCCACTGACAATATTTCAATCAGGAAAGACTAGAACAAGGTGGTGATTCGTAAATGATAATAATGTTTATTAAATAACACAGAGCAAGATCTTTGGCGGTTAGACCCCGGCAAGAAATAATTTATAGAACGTTTTTGATGATTCTGTCGATTATATGCTCTATATTAGTAATAAAATTCCCCCCGGGATCTAAACACTGGTGGTGGTGGTGGTTGTTAGGAACTACTGCTGGAGCAATTCCTGAGGGCCGACTTGATCATGTAGCTGGTAGAATTAAATTCAATTAATTTGATTTAGTGCTTTTCACAGAGACTGTCGCGAAGACGCTTTACATTAAAACATTAAATAAAAGAATGAAGGGGCAGTGACCAGCCTAATCCCCGCTACACCAATGAGGCAAATAACTCCCAGTAAGGAGAAAAATCCTCAAACAGTGGTGAGAAAAAACTCCCCAGTGGGAAGAAATCTCAGGAGGAACCCGCCTATAGTGGGGAAGCCCATCCTCCACGGGCTTGCTAATTAATGATAAAGTACTAGTAGAATAATTGAACTTGATTGCCATTTTAAGGTCCATCTAAATAGTGGCATCAATAGCTCCAGAAGCTGCATGTCGAGAATGGAGCTGAACTGGATCAGGACAGCAGCAGCCAGAGTTCATGGAAGGACAGGGCTGGGACGGTCCAGGACTCAGGGTCTGGGCATTTCTCAGAGGATGGTGGGGAGGAGGAGGGTTGCAGACGCATCAGGACTGGTCGACAGCTGAGTGACTGCAGGGATAGAGCAAACTTTTAAGGTTGACGGCAAGCAGGTGATTGAACTAGCGATGTGGTGTAAGACTCTGATTGGTTAATAACAGGCCAGTGTAATTAAAGGGACAAGCTGGAATCTATGCTGGAGACTTACAACGCATGTGCAGGGAGATTCCCGTCTTCCTGCTCGAATTTTCGCTAAGCAACATTTCATGCATTATGTAATAAAAAATATGACAAAGGAGGCTGCAAAGTATTGGGCAGCTGAAATCCTGCATAAAGCAAGAATAGAAAAACATTTTGCTTTCAAAGCTACAGCAGTTGGTCTCCTTAGTTCCCAAACACTTGCAGAGTGTTGATTGAAGAAGTGGTGATGCAACACAGAGGTAAACATGCCCCCGTGCAAACTTTTTTGAAATCTGTTGCTGGCATCAATTTCAAAAAGAGCACACATTTCACAAAAAACAATAAAGTATCTCAGTTTCAACATCTGATATATTGCCTTTATATTCTGTTCATATGACTTGATTTACATTTTACACAGTGTCCCAAATTTTTTTTGGAAATATGGTTGTATAAAAGCATTCAGAGTAGACCATCATGATCAATTAGAACCTGAATTTACAACCTGATACTAAATGTATTGGTCAAATAATAGCAGGTATTTCTGAAGGATTTGCTCACATTTCATTGTGAGAGGTGATAAATTGTAAAATGTGATAAATTCTATCATAGACATGCCATCTCAAAGCTATAATCATCTTTTTTTGATTTTTTTTTTTTTTGGCAGTCATTCCTTTTTTAATGCAAGGAAACAAAACTTATGAAAGATATGAAAGACCATTGAAAATAACTTGAATACGATGAGTTAAAGATTCAAGATTACTTGGTGCTTATAGGCTATAACAATTAGGTAACTATTGTCATTCTTTTTGAAATAATTTCATTGGGTGCATGGCCGGGCCACATGATTTAGTTTTATCAGGGCTGTATCTGATGAACTGTACTTGGAACTGATTGATAATGGCAGTCCCAAAGTGCAACATACATCGCCACAGAGTTGCCCAGGGAAGACGATTTCAGTTGGACAGGATGACAGCATTGCATTGCTGTAGATTGATCCGGCACCATTAAGTATATTTGGCATGACGCACAGGGATTTTATGCCTCGGACTCATTTCTATTCGTACCTGACTTGAGAACTCCAGTGGTGACTGACAGTGTTAGCTTTGGAGGAGAGTTCATGCTTGTCTGCGCTCTCTGGGAGGCTATGGAAATTTTTTCGACTGAATAATAACTCTGAATGGTGAAAAAGGATTTAAAATAATCTACTGATGCCAGTATGTTCAAGCAGGCAGTGGTCAAATCATAAACAACACAGCCATAAATATCAAATTTATGAAACTTACAATGTACCATTTTTGCTGAGACTGATTCAGATAAGCTATCCATTTCTCTAGTGATTTTCAGAGCAGTATTTCTGTGACTATTGGCAACTGTCCTACCAAGTGTCCATCTGGCCCCGTCGGAGTGCCTTCACTTGCGGCCACGCTTTCTTTTTCTTTTTTTGCTCACTGAAAAAAGAGATCTTTGGTTGCTTTTTATGCAAAGAAAGAATTAAATTTAATCCAACCAAACAAAATTTGGTTTCTGTGCTTTCTAAGAGTTCATTTGTTCAAAAGAAACAATCTGCTGAGAAAAATGAAAAGAATTAGAAACAATATTTTTGACCCAAAGCCTCCAATTTTCTCAATGCTGTTACTTGTTTTTTTGGGTGTGGTTTGTTTGTGTGTGTGTGTGTGTGTGTGTGTGTATGTATGTATGTATTTATTTACCATATGCTTTCATAATTCCCTTTGCCACATTCAATCATTTTGCCATTTTTGCGACTGATGTACCTGTGGTTCAGGTGCCATTTATTTGGCTCCAGTTAGAATCCTTATCTTGCTTTGGATACTTACCTGATAATACGCTGCTGGTTACACCTCTTATATCCTGGCACATGCACCGCAGATAATCACTATTCAGTTGAATAGGAATGACCTGTTTCATTTTGTAACTGCAGGTAAGAGAATTCAAAGTTGAAGCCATTTTTCAGAGGAGTTTCTAATATTTTCTCCATCCACTCTATTTACTCAGAGCAGACTGTGGCTGTACTGTCCCAAAATACTTCAAAGTATGGAAATCCATAGTCACAAATCCTATAAAGTGCTGGAGATGAATTTCAGTTCGGCGCACATAAAATGGATCGTCAGTTGACAATTACAGTAGAATTTTGTTTGTATTTCTCCCTGAATGGTAATTTCCCAGGACCTTGTTGTTGTTGATTGGTTGATAAACGTCCGCTATTGACATTTAACTCTGATGCCCCCGTGAACATTCATAGTGTGATTTTTGCTTGATTGAGGTTTTGGTTTATTTATTTATTTTAAATTGAGGCATAAATCAAAAGTGGTCTCAGAAGGCATGGTATGTGCAACATTGCAAGTGTCACTAAAAAGGTCTGTATTTGTGCTCAAAATGAGACAGGCTGTTCCTCACCTCTCTTACTTGCTTTCTCTCAAATAAATCTACACAAAATTGATTTGCCTCTTTGTGTAGAAGGATTAAAAATGAGTGAGTTTGAGGCTATGAAATCACTGTGAGTTTGACACAAAAAACGGAGGCCATGGAAACTAAATTACACAGCGAGGCAGCCGGACGGTTAACAGTATCCTGCGGAACATAATGCTTTTTTAACTGAGCATATTGGTTAGATGGAAGCCCTGATGCAATCCACTGCAGAATTCAAATTAGTACCCTGAACATATTAAGAAGTTACCAGTGAGGCAATGCTCTTTACACAAAATGTCTTCATAGCCGTCAAGTCCATTCTATAAAACAAAAGCTGACTCAGCAATCATGTATCTATTCAGTCATTCTCATTGCATATCGTTATTTTCTCTGCTTTCCATCTGAAGGGATTTCAAAAATCTTCACTTCATGCATGCCATATACGTAAGCAACTGTTCCATGATTTTTATCCATTTGTGGCCCTTAGCCAGATTTTGTAACACAGCTTCATTTGATATCTCAATATACATGAGCCATATTTTTTTAATATATTTTTTTAATCTGGACACTACGCGTAGTTGACTGGGGATCCATATATAGCAGATTTCAAATAGCAGATTCCTGAAGACTGTATACCCACTGAAATTAGCTAATGTATCGAAAGTGTGATCGCTCAAGTTCTTTGACAAGAAGGTAACTGTGGATACTGATGTTATGTTGGATTTTTCCCTGCCATCTATTTTCATAAGAGCTGTAATAAGAATGCATAGATTTTCCTTTCAGATTAATCAAAAATAAAATAAAATAAAATTGTGTAAAATTGCAATGCCTCATTGAATCTGAAAAACTGTCTGAGCAAGCTTCTCAATATCCCCAGGAGGCAGACAGTAAATCTCCCACTCTGCATGTCTCCAGCAGAGCTGTGCCATTATTATGGTCAAGGGGTGCTTTCAAGCAAATCTAAAAGGGGACCGATCATGTCTTTTTCCTAGTTATAATATTCTTGGATGTCCAAATGGTAGGTTTAAAAAACTTTTTAGCAAAAACATATCATGGAATTTTTTTCTTTTTTTCTAGGTAATTTGATTCCAGTCATTCCTAACCCTCTGAAAAACAGGCTGTTCTGAATGGGTGTCTCCTCTGTGAAATGCGCTCTGTTCTGATTGGCCTGCGAGCAGACCACTGTGTCAATGAATAGTCTACTGCCCAGCCCCAACACTCACGCTCTGTTTAGCCTGATTATTTGCGTTAGGCAGAGGCTGTTGCCATCCTCTACGCTGACATCACTTGACTGCATTTTTAGCGCTAAGTTGTAACATGCTTGACCGCCCTCAGATTTTTCCAAATTTGAGCAAGTTTTTAAAGCCGATATGCAACTTGTTAGTTACTTTTTTGAAAAGCGCAGGGCTTGCTCAACTTGTTCCATCCTTAAACATTGTGGTCCTCCCATAAATTATCCACTGAAGTTAGCAACTGTGAGCGACACCATTGTTTCTAATCAAGCAACTTTTTGTAAATATGCCACAACATCTTTACATTCCATTTTCCTATTTCATCCCAAATCACACAGTTGATAGGCCATACTTTGAGAATTCTCTGGGCCCAATTTTATCAAAAATTGGATGGCTCCTTCATTTCTTATGCCACAATAAAGTGTCTGTGATTCTATTAAGAGCCTTTTAATGAGAGATTGATGTTTGGTGCACAGTTGACCCCCTGGAATTGAATGACACTTGGAACATAGGTAGACATGGTTTGCTCACGGAAAAAAAGCCGAATGTGTTGCTGTTTACACCACATTTGTAATGGTACAGCCCAGGAACCAGAAGCTAGCAGTTGTAGAAAAATTTGAAATCCTTTATTTAGTCCGAGTCCAGGCCAGAGATAAGCAACGTACTGTGCCAAAAAACTAAATCCAAAGCTCAGGGTCGTGGGACAGGCAGAGTTCGGTAACAAAGGATCAGATTGGCAATGGTACATAAACAGTGGGGAAAAATCAGAGTAGATGAGACGTAGCAAAAATCCAAAAACCACAGCAGCGAAAAAGGCGGGATCAAAACCAGAACAATAAACAGATCAATCAAAAGGGCAAAGGCAGAAATTGGAAGTCAGACAAAGGGTGTCTCAAATCTCTCAAATAAACTGTCGTATGGGTCTCTGGGCACAGAATTAACGATCACATTCTGAGGGGGAATGAACAGAAATGCAGGGCTTAAATGTTCCAAACAGAAGTCACATGCTGCGGGGAAACAGGTGGTGGGAGTGACAGATCATGAGCAATGAAGGTGAGCACATGAGGAAGCCCTAACACAATGATTGGCAAAAAGCCAAGATACGGACTGGTTACGCAGGCAACCTACAGACAACCAATGACAAACGGCTCCGGTTAAGGAGTTCTACGTGCACAGATCAAAGAGTGCAGGATAGCAATAAAGCACGTGCAAAAGATTTTGCGGAGATACAGTGAAAACAAAGTAAGGGGCGGAGACTAGAACAGGGTGAGTGCTGCGGGTACGTTAGTAGTAATTAGTAGCAGTGCAACTTTACAAATTAACCCAAGTGCTCTTTAGTTAGTTAGTTTGTTAGTTAGTAAGTACACGGGTTAGTTAGGTTAGTCAGTATAATATAAAATATAAATGTTAGTATTACTAGTAATCAAGGAAAGCAGAGCAAAGTAAGTAAACAAGAATTGAAGAAATTATGTGAAACACCATAAACCACTGAATCACCTGAAGCATGTAAGGCACGCGGACTGCGGAGACGGAATGTACCACACTGATCATATGACGGGGGTAGACACTGGTGCACGGAACAGAAAATAAACAAATGGCAAAAACAGAAACTGGGATGTAGACGAATGAAAAATGATACATAATAATGAAAAACAACAAAAGCAGGAAAAAAGGAAGCTTTTGGCAGAATCATAAAAACATTTTACATCAACTATCCTGACTGAAGGGTACACAGTATCATATATGTTATACCTTTGTCATGACCTGTGACACTTCAAGCCCGGTTAGACTTCAGCACCGCATCAGTGCCAAGCTGGGTAACTATGTTATCAAGCCGGAATTATTTCTGAAATAACAATGAAAATTTAAAATAGGAATGGGAATAAAATAACATCCCAGACATCTACCATTGTAGAATGCTTTGTTTTGTGTTGACTCACAACAAGACTATCATCTTCAGTGAATAGTACCTTGTTATCTTGCCGGGTGACTGCAATGGACAGCAGGAAAGATGGTCGAAATTGATTTTTTGTGCATGTTTGCAATATTTTTTCTCAGTAACCTAGATATTTACTGCGTAGGAGATGTAAATGGGAACTGCTTTGGAGTCATCATGTGTTATCAGCGGAGTTTGCCGAATGGCTTTTATACCTCCAGTGGCTCGTCACTGAAAATTTTATTATGCACGAGTTGAAGAGGTAAAATAAACAAATACTTGAGACCCATTGATTGGATCATTAATACAGTAATTAGTATATTTCAGCTGGCTACAATTCTTTTAACTCTAACTGATGTGTGGTCTCTCATTCCTTAAACAGCCATGCTGGAAGACATATCCTGTGGTCATGCAAAAATGTTACTTTGTTTCAGAGGGGGCAAATAACTGTCCTGCATTGAGCGGAGAAAACAAGTAAGGAGATTGATAAATTGGGATAAGAACTGTCAAACGCATTATAAGGTCCTTGAAAGTGTTAGAGATGTACTGGAGAAAACTTCAGAGTGGTTTGACTTGTGGTCATGAACACAAGAGCTCAACCAAAAAAGAATGTAACTCTGTAAATAATTAAATGTTGCGAAATTGCATAAGATTGCCACAACGAATGCACACTGATCAAAGCTGAAGGCAGCCCAACAAAAAATTAAGTGTGTGAATTTTTTTGGCCCTGCAGAGTATTTTGATTATCCACAGGATTGTCGTATTCAACAGTAATTCACTTAAGCATAAGCTTTCACTTCTAAGGGGTTTGAACACATACCTTGAAATTATTGCTTTTTTTAAAATTTGTTAAACAAAAACTTAATTGAATAGATTAAAGTTTCATTGCTGCTTTTTCCAACTATCACCCCCAGATCAGTCACAGTTTAAGGGCTGAGAAAATGATATATAACTGGCATGTTCTTTGAAACGTAGAACCCAAACCAGCTCTTCTAAGTCTTTACTATCGTATTTTATGGATTTTTTTTCATGCACTGAAAGAGGGAGCAGAAACGTTCCCAGTGAAACTGAGACCTGTTTAGGCTCAGTGCTCTCTGAATAAGAGCAACAGCCTTAAGATACTAAACCTCACTGACCTCCACTCTAAATAGAAAAGCTGAACATTAATTCCTTTATTTCAGATAAGGCCAATCTCACCACAATATTTTTCTCTTTCAGGGACTAATAAACAAGTTCTCAGAAACCTGCTCTGTTTTCATTATTCTTTGATGACAGCAAATCTACATCAATTAAGTGTCCAGTAATAAACTCATTATTATTTTTTTTTAAAATGACCCCTGTTGACCAAATTCACATGGTGGTCATTACCCACTGTCATCAAGCTCAGGAAGGGAAGCTCAAATGCTGTTTTTTTTTTTTTTAACTAAGTACTGCTGTGCCACAAGTAGCAAGTTGCATAAACCTAAAGAATTTGAAGAACAGTTATAATTTCACTGATTCTCATATATACATAGGGAATCTGACAAAGCTTTATCATTTCATCAGTAAATCATTGACTGATCTGCAACTGTTACACAATGGATAGAGAAAATCTGAAAGGGCATTGGGCCATATTTTAAGACAAAACATTCTTTTTGCTAACTCTTTAGTTACTGTCAGACAACAGCTTATGTACACATTTAACAACTTTGAAGCTAACACTGCGGTTTGATAGTGTTCATTACATAAATAAATTCTAAATTCATCATGAAATATCAATGCACATCTTGCACGCGTAGTAAAACACACTGGATGTAGCTAATCAACCTTGCAATATAACATTAGCTGCCCTTAACCCAGCCTCAGAAATATTCTGGCTATGACGCTTTCACATCATATTCCAGGGCAATTCAACCATGTCCAGAAAGGGGCGGTGTGGGTGCCGGCATTTATTCCAACCAAGCAGTTGCACACTTGTTACCACGAATCAACCCCAAGCGTCTTTGCTAATGAGCTTGATTAGTAGTATTAGGTGTGTAATGCTTCGTAGGAATGAAAGCCTGCACCCACACCGGCCTTTGCAGGATAATGTTGAATAGCTTGGTCGTATGGCATTCACAGTAAGTACCAATTTTTACTTGTCAACAGCGTCCACATCACCATCCCACTCATGATTTAAACAAGGAATCTCAAATTTTTCTGAAAGTTCTGATATTTCGAACTAGGAAAGACATAAGGTGGAAGTAATGGAAAATGGTGTCCTCATGTCAATTAAACTCCATCATTGAAGGTAGTCTAAATAAACCTAAATAATTTTTTTTATCAGCCATACTATTTTAACCACAAACAAACTGTCGATGTCATTAAATGCAAGATATTTTCGTTGAATCATCAATTTAATGGCGTAACTGTTTCATACGTCATCCAGGTCCAGCAGAATATGAACTTCATTTGCCCCTCGGTACTGACAACTTTAAACTTTCAAAATGACAAGAACTCTTACAAGTTGTATCAAAGGAAATAGTTACGCCTTCACCATCCTTATCATGCAATATAAGACTGTATCATTATTGATAACCAAGTTTTCATCGGCCAATCTTGGCTAGTGTTTAAACTAGTTAGCCAGCAAACTTGGTGCCCAATTAATAAACCTTGACAACACATTGCTGACTAAGCTAACAAACTACCTTACGAACTAAATAAGAGGTCAAGCTGTTCTTACTGGCCTGTGAGGCGATATAATCACTATTCATTGATCTCTTTTCATTTCAAAGCACACGCAAGCTACCTATCAATATGCAGTTGTACGCCAAATTAACATTATTACTGACCAAACTTAGCCAGCCAACATTTTTAGTTACTGATTTGACGTTAACCAGAACATTTCTTAGGTTGAGTGAAAAAACACAAGGTTACATCAGAAGCCTGATTACAGCTGGTGGGTTTTACTGCATTATTATGTAACCAAAGCTATCAAATGGTATTGTTGGCTTAGTAGCGGCTGAATCTGTGCATTAAGTGTTAGCTGTAGTCTATTGATTGCTAATGGCTGAACAAATAGGATGTTTTACCTTGAAATAGAGTCTGACCCTTCGGATTTTCAGTATTCATTGTCTTCTCACTTGTTAATCGATTGGGAAGCAGTGAAATGACAATTACAACAGATTACCAAGGTTTATACCTCTTACAAGCCAAAACACAGCAGTACAATATTATTCTTATGATAACAGCATTTGAGCTTCTCACCCCGTGAGTGACATCATAGAAAAATGGCCCCTGCGTGAATATGGTCGATTGGTCGTGGTTTGGTGGTCATAGTGCCAGCACTGCATCCTTGATTCCCTCAACATCTCGGGGTTCCTCTAGTATCCTTTCACTGACAGTACTAAGCAGTGCTGCTGAAATATTAACCCTTGTTTTTGTATTCTTTTTAAAGTAAACTACAAACAAGCATCAAATAAATCAAACATAGGGTCAAGGTGACTTATTGTGAAAACAAGGGAAAATCTGTCACAGTAAAAAGTTTAGAACAGTCTGCTTTTAATCATAAATAAACAGCTTGCACTTGAAACATCTGCAACTCTATGTGCTGGCACTTGAAATAGAAATGTACTGGCATAAAAAGATAACATATGGTGCAGTCAAACCCAAAAAAGAAGTGATTATAAAAATGGTAGTGATGACAGGGCCTAAAACAAGCCAGTTCCACTTGCACATTGAATGCTTGGGAAACCTTTATCAAACACAGCACTCATAGAGACTGCCAAAATCCTTGACACATGACTGCTGAGAATTGTCAATCTCTAGTAGATTGCTTGAATAAAACTAGAAACTGAACCTGTAATTTTCAAGACAACTGACAAGCTGGAGTGAATTCAATAGTAGGACTGCTGCTTGAGTTGTGATGTTTTGCTGGTCTCTGTGGCATGTTTATAATGTTTGTAAATACAGATTATCGTACCAATTTAAATTATTGACATCACCACCACCGTTAGCTGTATTGTGTTTGCATGATCTATTTGCAAAAGGGCACATGAGATATCCTTGCCTACATTCAAATAAATTGCATAAATCTAAGGAATCATCCCAAAACCTAGCTTTACTTTGGTGATCAAAAGGCCTACTTGCACTTCTGTTTTTTCTCTGCACTGAGTAATGCATTATGGCTGAGGAAACAGGGCAGCAGTTGAACAAAAAATAGCATTAAGAAAATTGTTAGTATTAGCAATTCAAACTTTTAATTAAATAGGGAAAATAGCATTCACGCCCCTTTTGCACCAAATCTCACTTTTGTCCATTTTGTGTACATTAAGATCATATTCATACTCATTCAACATCTCCTACACACTATTTGTGGTTTCAATATCTCATAATTAGCGGATATTACTCTGTATCCATTGGCACTCCATACAGAAGAGGAACATATTTCATACAGTGCCTGGTGTTTTTTTCTAATCAGCCATTTGGCACTGCTGCCACCACTTAAGCTACACATAACAGTTCTTCAATTAAAAGTTACCTTGGTTGCTGTTATTTTCAGCAATGCTAAGCCTGCTCACATTAGAATCCAGGCCTTGGTGAGCTAACAAAAGCTTGAAGGCAGCTATTAGAGTAAGGTCAGACAAGCTCTTTAGCAGGGAATGAAAATAGCATCATATAATATCAGCAGAGTTAAGCTGTCAATGCATACAATATTGTTTAAAAGTCTTAAGCACTCTGGCTTTTTCAAACAATAAATTTGTTATTTTGCCTTTTTAAATATAAAGGCATTTGAATGGCAAAATTAGCATTGAACAGTTTACTTAAAACAGAATACAGAGCATAATTTACTTTATACATAGAAGCTGCATTGAGGCTTAGCAATAGTTTTTCCCATTGCTATTTATTATCAAATAAAAAAATGATGAATATGAGATGGGCAAGCACTCTCGTCGACCCTCGTCTTCAACTGAATGATGCCAAACTATGTGATTTTTGGATATTACAGTCAATAATTCCTGCTGAGAGTTGAGGCAAACAGGTGCAGTAGCTTGATTTTTATTTCTTCATAAGCCAAACACAGTGGATCTTGTTTCGGTTGAGATAGTTTTTTATTGTTTTGTCTCTATGTTATCTTGGGCATATGAGCAACATTTTAATAAAGCTGTAATGACAGAAGTGTTGTATGATTTGAGAAATCATATTTTTCATTTAGCTTCAGACTTGGCAGGTGTGGATTCCATATATTTTTCTTCATATCACAAGAAAAAAACTGGAGGGGCAGGGCAGGGCAGGGCTCGCTCATGATATGAAGTTATTGTCTCAGCTTTTTGAAACTATTAACAGATTTCAAGAGCATATCAAAACACTGGTGAATTTTAAACTAATAGAAATTGTTGGGATGCCTTTTTGGATGCTCTGCTGTTGGAGAAAAGCAGTTCTGACAACGTTCAACCGAGGCTTATATCAAAAGACATACTTGGAAATTATGCTCATCATCAAAGTAGCTTCATTTTAGCCTAATTAATTGAGTGGTGGGCTGGGAGGAGAATACCATGCTGGGTGTGATCCCAGATGCAGGATGTAGGATCTCAGAGCTAAAAGTTTTATTGCAACTGCATTTTTAAATACCCCCCTGGACATAACTCATAATTAAATATTCTTATCTCTTCCTGTTCAGATAAAGCATTCCTAAATTACATGATCCCAGCAGTGAGGACAGGAAAAAATTATTTTCACCCTTAAGTTATTTTTGCCAATGACCCTACCCAAGAATCCCAGTGTAGTTGGTTTTTATATCAAAGCTTGAAGCTCAGATTTTAATGGCAGCCAATTATAGAGAATTAGTAATGTATAAGTGTTTCAGAATGCAGTAGCAGTATTTAAGTCTTAGACCACAATTTCTGACTAATGATTATGATTTGCCTGAGAAAATTACACAACAGCCATGATGATTAAATTAATTTCACTAAATGTAAGGAGGGCAAGAGCATTCTTAAACAATGTTAACTAGAAAAGCACTCAGAGAGTGCACACCTCCGCCAGGGGGCAGCAAAACCCAAAAGCAGGGCGATTGGAACTCCGGCCAATAATATCCACCTTCTCTGAAAATTTGATCAAAATCTGTCCATAAGAGTTATTTTGGAAACCAACAGACAAACAAACAAACAAACAAACAAACAAACCCAGGCAAAAACATAACCTCCTTGGCGGAGGTAAGGATGTTTATTCAGCAACATTTCTAATAACAACAGGAGCACTCAAAGAGCACATACCTCCCCCAAGGCCCAAGAGTTCTCCACATACTGTACCTGGGACACATGAGTAACATTATTATGTACCACCACACAAGTAAATAAAAAATTCCCCGATTCAGAATTTCATCCGGGTGTTTTCCAAAATGAAACCACTTCTTAGTTGGACCAAGACTCACCTCTGGTAAAAAAAGAAATAAATAAATAATTATAATAATAATTTAAATCTCTCCATAACTTTTTCCGTAACGTTGCATTCAGCTACAAAGAGTCCAGCAAGGCTGCATCGCCATGGCAACTTGATATGATTATGTTACAGACATGGCTGTAAATTCCGATCGCAAGTTTCATGTGAATTGACCAAAGATGGGGTGTAATGGACAAAAATCTATAGTCCATCTGACAACTTTTGAGAGGCTCAATCTGGAGATCATATTTTTAAAAATTGGCTGAATGTGGGACAAAATTTGTTGTCTGTAAGGAATTTTTAAACCTTTCGATAAATCTAGTTTGGCGGCTGCATCAATCTAGTTGGCAAGTTGCCATGTCTCCCCCTCAGGACCTTTCACAGTATTACAAGACCAAAAAATTTTCAATTTAAGGTAAACACATCAATAATTATTATCCAGCACATATTGATTGTTGCAGTGCCTCCCAATGGGTTCTTGAGTTTCATATACCAAGTTTTATTTTAACGCATCAAAGAATTTACTGTTTGGAATTTTGAACCGCAAATTTTTTATTGCCTGTGACGGGCAAACAATTTTGTAAATCAAAATTCATACAGACACCTCTATGAGGCTCGGTCTGACAATTTTTACCAAATTTGGTGAGGACTGGAATATATTTGTGGCTCATAGAAATCTTTTAAAGCATTTGATTAAATCCAATATGGCCACAATGTAAAGTGACTCAGCCTTGGGACCATCCATCGTATTTCCCGAGACATAATTATTTTTGTTGGGCAAACACATGAATAATTCTTACCCAAAATGCATTTTTGATTTGGGTGGCAGAGTGGCTCAGTGGGTAACACTACCGCCTCACAGCAAGAAGATTTTGGGTTTGGGTTCAGCCTGGGGCCTTTGTGAGTGGAGTTTGCATGCTCTCCCCGTGTTTGCATGGGTTTCCTCAAGGTATTACAATTTCCGCCCACAGTCCAAAGACATGCAGGCCAGGCTTACTGTGTGAGTGACCCAAGTGTGCGTGGTGCGTGCGCCCTGCGATGGATTGGTGAGCTGTCCGAAGTGCGTCCTTGCCTTTTGCCCATGGTTGGCTGAGACAGGCCACAGCTCTCCTGTGACCCTATAGTGAGGAAAAAATGATATAGATAATGGATGGACATACAGTAGCTGCTAACTGCAGTGGCCCTTAGTGGTAAAATGAAGCAAAATAGTTTTTGCTTTCTCAAAATGGGGTCCTGAGTCCGAGGCTTTTTGACTTATCAAAGCATTATGAGGTATTAACTCACTAACTCTTGTGTAGCTTTGTTGAAAATTTGGATTGGCTTTGATGGGCGAACACTTTGGAAAATCAAAATCCTTTCAGAGGGTTGGTCTGACGATCATCTCTGATAACTGGACAAAATTTATGGCATGTGAAGCATTTTCATACTTTCAAAAAAATCCAATAAGGCAAAAACATGCTGGATTTTCCCTATCGTAGGGTGTGTAGAATTTCGGTTGAACCAAGAAATACAATAGTATCTCATTTTTCAAAATTGGGCAAACGGTTTTAAAGTTCGTGCATACATGTGCCTCCAACTTCGACCCATTGGTGGTGCTAGAGTTCCTGAGGTGGAGGCATAGAACTCGGTGAAAAGAAACAAGGTACTGCCCCCAATTAGAGTGCCAAATCTCTAAACGTTTTACCATACGGTTCCAGGGGCTGCCGTAGACACCCTCACCAGACAAAGATGAGTAAGAAAGATAGAAACAATAAGGGTGCCGACACAGCTTTGCAGCTTGGCACCCAGAAGCATCAGTATAATACAATGTCATGACCTGTTGTAGACCCGTCTCTTTAACAGACCCTTAACCAATTTTCAAACTTATTTCCTCTCAGCTGAATTAGGGATGTAATGTGAACAACGCATGCAGTTTTCTCCTATTTTTTGTACACCTCTAAGAACCAGCAACAAAATCGATTTTACTTCCCCTCCAGCACCGTCATTTAATGTGAACAGTGACATAGTTAATGATAAGGCAGAACTTCAAGCTATTTCAGTTTGGATTTTTATTCTCCACCTGTGGGTAGCCAAGGGGCGTGGTTCCAGATGTCGCTAAAAAATGAAACTTCTTTGTTGTCTTCCCTTGTAAAGCAAACTAGCTATGTTTCCAATAGCTGAATTGGCACCACAAAATATGCACGCAGAGGATGTTATTGTTAAGTATGAATTTTGCTTAATAAGCTAGCTTAATAAGGTGCCATTCAAAGCAAAGCTTTTTATTAGCTGGTGGTTGAAGCAGACTGGAGCAAGCTAGCTGAAAATTTTGCCAGGTATTGCTGAAATAGAATCTCATTGTTCTGGCACGGTCAGGTTCATTTCTGCTGAGTAACATTATTTTACGTTCGTAATGTGGGTACGCTGGAGCTGGCCAGCAAAAAGAAAATTTTGCCAATCATGAGTTTGGTAGATCTTAGTTTTGTGAACCCAAAATGAAGATAAAAAAAAACAGCCACATGGCTAGCTTATTCATCTCAACTCCTTCGGCTCTCCTCCGTCGGCTATTCTCTCCTCCTCAGTGGGGGTTTCCAGAGTGAAAGAGAGTCCTCATTGACATTAAATGCTTGGGTCCAAAAATGGACAGTGTGGCCTCATTGTTAGAAACATTTGCTTGGTTTTCGCTGTGATATTCACTGACAGCTGTGAGACCTTATATGGACAAGTGAGTGTCTTACCAAATCATGTCCAATCAGTTAGATTTACCACTAGTGGACTCCTATCAATGTGCAAAAACATCTGAAAGATGATCAAGAGAAAAGGAAGGCACTTGAGCTAATTGTCAAGTGTCATAGCAAGCTGTGACGATGCTGTGATATTTCAATTTTCCCATTTTTAAAATTAGCAAAAATTTCAAAAATTCTGTTTTTGCTTTGTCATGATGGGGTGCTGAGTTTAGACAGATGAGGGAAAAATTAATTTAAACAATTTTAAGCATAAGGCTGCAACATATTAATTGTGAAAAGGGGGTCAGAATACTTTCTGAACCCACT
This sequence comes from Gymnothorax reevesii, assembly GCA_029721435.1. Lineage (NCBI taxonomy): Eukaryota > Metazoa > Chordata > Actinopteri > Anguilliformes > Muraenidae > Gymnothorax > Gymnothorax reevesii. The sequence continues at coordinate 7,730,295 of CM056581.1, forward strand.
GTAAGAAGGAACACGACAGGGGTCATAAATATGCAATTATCTCGAGCTGCAGTGGGAAAATGTGTATTGATTGTATGCAACTTATTTATACAGAGCCTTCGCTCTGAAACTATGTATGGTTAAATTATCAGTGTATCGCCCCTTTAAGTCTTCGCAAATGATCTTAGATCTAAGAGTGGTTTCTACCAAATGTAGAAAGCTGTGTGCATCTTAAGATTAGCCAATGGCACACACAGGAGTCATTGCAGACAATTTTGAAATGCCTTTATTTACTTTTGGGGCATTCCTCCCTCTGAGGGCTAATAAACCTCACCTCACATGTATGAAAATATACTGTATCTTGCCAAGGTCACCGAAAATAGAATTCTCTCTCAGGTATAGCCTACCAAAAGGCAGAAATACCTGTGAGCTGAAAGAGTATGTCATGTCTTGTGACATACTGGTTGCAGAGTAATTTAAAGCTCATTAAAATGATCTGACACCATATAAAATTATACTTCACCTTTTTTTTGCATTAACAATCACACACAGAAGAAGGCTGAATGTGAATTTACTGTGGCTCAGTGTAGGATTGCTATCTAGCTGAGTAGATTTTGATGTACCTCTGGTAGATACAGCTTTCAATAATATCATTAAATGTATTAACGACGACATTATGTGCACTGGCTAGTAACTAAATATATCCTCTGACCTACACCTGTGCCAGAACCAAAATCCCTCGTTGTGCAAAGGATAGTTATCAGTCAAACAGGGATGCCTAATTAAAATTAATGTAATTACTTGTTCAATAGTAGGCTAGTTATCAGCAAATGCTAAGCAAAATGTGGTGAACAAAATGACTATAGCCAACGCGATTGTTGCGCAGGAACTCACGTTTAAGAGTTTCCCAGAAATGTCCCACTTTTCTACTAGACGTCCTGGGTTTAACTCCTGGATGATCCCCCATCTGATACAGCCTGGGAGAGCTAGTGCCAGGGGGGAGGGGTTGTCACAACCCAAATATCAATGGAAACACCAAGTCATCAAAATAAAGGCCCAATCAGGAATAAACAGCAGCATCAATTATCATATACGCATCATGCCTGCATATTAAACACACAGTTACCTCTTGCCTAACACTGTACCTTTCATCATGAGCACTGATGCTGTTTGGGAATAACGGGCTGAAATGGAACTTCAGTGGTGATCTTTAAATCATACAGTACAACAACCAAACACAAAAAACATTTATAAACATAAAATTAATGGAATTTATCATAAATAGGCTCACATTAACTAATAGTGTAAAGCATGTGGAAACAAAAAAAAAATAGAGTGGTATACCTGACTAACTAACTAACTAAATAAATAAATAAAGACTGCAGCCTATATACATGTTGAAACAAATTAAAACACTACATTAGAGGCAGCGTGCCAGATTTTAAGATGGTTCTTTTTTTAGGGCAACGTCTCTCGAGCAACAGACGAAATAATCAAAGAACACTAACTTTATTTGATGATTTTCATTATGTCATATATCTCATGTATGCTTAGTATTTTATGCATTTTCACAACATCATATGACATAAAAAGGCTGACACTTAAATCTGTGACTATAGCCTGAAATCAGTTCATCTAACAGCTCATCTCAACACCATTCAACTTGGCAGCGCCACTGCGAAGTTAAGACGTACTTAACAGCCGTGCGTGCGCTCCCGCTTTAAGTGCTACTTAAGGAAACGCATGTAAAGAACGAAGAACTTTCGTGAGACTGCGCAGCGGAAATCCTCTTAGAGCTCAACAATCGATCGTTATTGGGAAATGAGCCCAAGGCAGTAAAGTGAGAGCACTGATCCTCACAGACTTGAGCTTCTCTCGCCCCTGTTAGTTCTGAAAATTGATGGGTTATCAATATCAATTTTACATTCTATCAATATGAAGTGACTGCAGGCAAAGAAGCTGAAACAGTATGAAATTCTATGCAGTTTCACTCTGTCACCTTCAAGATGACATTACCTCGTGTAGAAATATGGTGGGAACAGGGAAAGTTCTCATTTCAGTGTTAATCCCATCTCTCTCTCTCTCTCTCTGTCTCTCCCACCCCCCCCCAGCCCCCTTCACTTAACAGTGATGATTATTCTCTGACAGTCTCATAAACATCCATCACGTTGAGAGTCCTTCAATTATCAGTTATAACGGCAATATGGTGGGAGAACAGGCTGTTTGCTTGTACAGTTTTCTCGCACAGTCCTATTTATTGATGAAATGTCACGCGAGCCAGATTTTTTTTTCCATATGTACCATATTGCTGGATTAGTGCCCTTATAGTGAACACAGTATACGTACACTTCAATAAATGTTAGTCAAATTTGATCCCAAGGAGCCTCTGCTTTAAACGTGCAGAGACAGAACCAAAATATAAGATTGTGGAATATTTTCTATTTTTTATATTTTGGATCACTCAACAAAAAAGAAAAAAAATTTAAGCCAAAAGAAAATAATCAAAGGTGTCTAAAGTGTTAAAAGCACGTAGCTCACTATCGGAGTGGTGCTAGTTCATCCACCCCGCTGTCATTTCATCTGTCTGTCTATGAATTAAAGTCAGTCAGTTATGTACTAAGCATGATGTGGAACAATTAATTGGGCTAGAAGAGGCTACAGGATTATGTTCTCCTTGCAGTAATTTCTGAGACCGGCATTCGACCCATCTTTTATTCAAAATAGACATCTGCCAGGAACTTTATTTGAGGTTGGTGGAAGTTTCCAACACCTAATAACTTTGATCTTTTATGCCATGCTATTATCAATATAAAGCACTGTGAAAATATATCTGGAAAAAAATACCTGGAAATTTTAAATCTCTGACACTTGCTTAGATCTATGGAGTATTGATCGGACAAACTCCACTGAGGTAATCCTATGATTGAATTAAGTTTTAGAATTGTCACTAAAAGAGGTATTAGTTATTCGACCTAGTACTTTAAAACAGTCTATCTTTGTTTTTTTTTTTTTTTAGTATTTTTCATTTTGCCATGTGATGACACTTTTGTCCATTTTGTGTAAATTAAGGTCATATTCTTTTTTTAGTCCAAATGCATAATCATAAATAAATGGCACATATTGACTAATTATGATTCTCAAAAACATGTCATTAATTTCTAGAATTATTTAGCATTCTTTCTGAAAAAAACTCTGTCTTTTCAGTGCAGGCAATTTGAAAGCATAGTGCTGTGGTTTGGAAACTGATTTGGCACTGTTTGTTTTTGATTCCCAAATGAGGTACTACTGTTGTTTCCCGGAGCAGAGCACTTAATCCAAATTGCTTCAGTAAGATATCCACCTGTCTGAATGAATAGAGAGCAAAAATTAAGTTGTGAAGGCCATAATGAATGAGAGCATCTGTTAAAAGCCTAAATAAAAATGCAATTTTGCATCAGTGCTTTTGGCTCCTGAGTCACTGCTGAAGCACACGAACCAGGTGTTCAAAGGCTTGGATCAGCGAGAATTTTAATCACCGGGGTCATTCTGGTATATAAAGCCAACAGGAAAATAGCCTATATAATTGCAGCTGAGGATTTATTTGTGTTTCCTTCATTGATTAACTTTTTCATTCCACTGTCATTGGTCTGATAATCACCGTACAGTCTGGCAGATAATTTTATCATCAAAAAGGTTCCTCTGCTAGAATCTTCGATTGAAGAAACTATACTTTCGGATTGTAGGGCCATTGTTGCATTCTCTCAGTGAAGCCATGTTGTGCCAGCAAGCTTATTTTGTTTGGAGATAGGAAAATAGGCAGGGTGAAAACCAAATACTTGTTCTTTAGAGCAGAATAATCTGTCTTTATTGAATAAAATGAATAGCAGTGGAATGGAAAACAGGATTATGGGAAATAATATCATGAGAAGATGAAACAGTTTTTGCCAATTATATGTACCATAACTGGAATGGTCTAACTGAAGAAGAAAAAACATTCCAATGCAAAATATTAAAGTGAAGACTGCACCGCCACAGAGGACGCTCTTGTAATGCAATGCTGAATGAAACTAAATTTTCATTGTGAAGGTGACAAAAATGTGAGAGAATAATGAAATTGAAAAAAGACAGCTTATAGGCTCTTGTTCGATTAACAGGTTATAAGCGCACATGAATATGTCAAAATTCCATGAATAAAGCGGGGAAATGGTAATTCCAGGGAATAATCTCCAATAACAGAGATTTTACTGTGCCTGTTAGCTTCATTCAGCAAAGTTATGAAGAAACCATTATGAAGAAACTGCTGCGCTGTTTGACCTAACCCTTGGGTGCGAAGTACTTCACACACTTAAATGCTCAACTTGGCTATATAACATTTCCCAAACAGTTGCAACAATAATGATTCCAGCACATTGCATTCAGTATTTGCTGATTCACACGGAATTACAATACATGTGAACAAATATGCTAATTTGTTTGAGTTATATGGCTTATACCACCCTATTATATGAACCTTTAACTAAGGGAAAAATCTGACCTATATTAGCCAGAGATATAAGTTTCTCTCAGGACTGCTCACGTGTCTGAACGAACATTTCTGAAAAAATGCTTTGGTTTGGCGCTGAAAATATCTGCTCTACTTACTACAGTGCGAGCACCACCATGAATGATGCTGTCCTATGGAGAGCACAATGAGCCTTCTCCACTGAATTGGTGTAATTAAGCAAGTAGATCAGAAGGATCTAATAGCTGCGACCTCGCCTAGCATCCGTCACGAGGCCTATTGTCCGTGACTGGTGGTTTCTTGTACAAGTGTGATGTTGAAATTGGCAAATGACCTTGAAAATCAATAGGGAACCCCTCCTCTATTCCAAAAAGCTTGTTCTAAGATTTCATAGCCATTCATTGAATTAAACTTGAGTTACGGTGCGAAAACTGTCAAATCGGGCAAAATTGACACTTTTTTTTACCTTTGTGACCTTGGGATTTCACAGATGACCTTGAAAAACAATATAGAACACCTCCTCTATGCCTAAAAGCTATTTCCGAAATTTCATAGCGATCCATGAATTTTAACTGGAGTTACAGCGCGAAAACCCGCAAAAGGTCGTGACCTCTGTGAACTTGACCTTTGACCTTTGACCTCAACCTTGTGCACGGACATTACTTTGGTGAAGGTCAATATCTCCTGAAAATTTAATGATGATACGACGACAGGAACATGGTGAAAAAGGTGTCACAGACGGACAGACAGACGGACGGACAGACAGACAGACATACAGAAGCGTTCATAGAGCTGCTTGGTCACAGGTAAAAAACCCTCAATAATACAGAGAAGCAGATCTAAAAGGTGGTGGCTGGCATGGTTGACGGTCAGCACAATTACGTGGCAGAAAGTTAGGCATGCAGTTCTGAAAGGCAATAAACTCAGAATAGTAAAAATACTAGTCTAACTTATTGATGTTATGCCAACCGGGTCAATAGGACTGAATTAAAGACCCGGTCCCACTGGCCGATGTTCAAGACGTATGCAAAAAGGACACAGCGTACGAGCAAAATTTCGGGGGTGGCTCCATCCGTTTTCATCCACTCCAGAAATGGAAAAAATTTGCGAAAAACAAACCCTTGACTCCTTCCCTCTCCCTCTTCCGGACTCTTGGGGTGGTGCCTTACGTCCTGTGTCATACAGTGGTTGTGTAGCTGACATTACAAATTATGGGAAATAATACATCAAATAAACTGAATTCATGTTCATTTCCAAGCTTTATAAATAAAACCAGAATTTGTATTTATTATTTCATGGATAAAGGCATGGGAATTGGGCTTCACACGAACTTGTTTGGCATGAACTCCTGCCTGGTTGCATCTGTTTTGTGCAGTTCTGTAGCTTTCAATGTGATTAGCAGTGGATGGTAGCTAGTATGCTGCCACTAGCTTGCAGATGTTCCCATGCAAAACCAGCCCCATAAATGGTTCCATAAAAATAAACTATGACTGTAGATCCTGCAACTCCTACAGGTACTAGATTTCCTTTGTTTTGTTTTACACCATTTTATTAATTAATCACTACTGGGCTATTAAAAGAAAAGCAAGCCTGTCACAAACCCATGTGGCTCATCAAGCCAGTGCTTAACTCCAGTCTCTGCAGCATGAAGCAACTAGTATTGCTACTCCCCCTGAACGGGATGCTAGTTCTGTGCAGGTTGCCCCCAGCTCTTAGTCAGGTTCCCTTAATAATTTTTTGGTATCCAATTATTCACCTGAGTGGAGTGAGGCACTGTGGGACTGAAGTGTTTTAGCCCAGGAACACCCCATGAAAGCCATGGCAAAGGCTTGAACTTAGGAACTTTTGATCCCAAGTCAAAAACACCTAACCTAAGATGGAAAAAGGCCACTTTTATGATACTGTCAATAAGAGCTGAGAAAAAGAGTTCTAAATCAAAAGTGACTCCACATTTTTAGCATCAGCTTTGGCAGAAACAGGGAGGCTATCCAAGTTGAGAGAAGACTGTCTCTCTTAGCAATTTGGTACCTATTGCCAATATTTCAGTCCGCATTTAATAAGACACAATTTTGGGTCTTCCCAGCTGAACAGCTTTAAGACACATCTCTAAACTATTGAGCTGATCCTTTTCCCCTGGCATAAAAGATATACAACCCCAATTCCGAAATAGTTGGGACAAAGTGTGAATTGTGAATAAAATCAAAACGCAGAGACTTTCAAATCGCCATACCCAGTATTTTATTCACAATAGAACAGAGATAACATAGCGAATGTTGAAACAGAAATTTTACAATTTTATATACAAAATGAGCTCATTTCAAATTTGATGGCTGCTATAGGTCTCAAAAAAGTTGGGAGAGGGGCCTGTTTACCACAGTGTACCATACCCTCTTCTTTTTAACACAGAGTGGAGGCGTCATTTGAAATGAGCTCATTTTTTGGATAAAAATGTAAAATTTCTCAGTTTCAACATTAAAAATTTAATATATACTACTGTAAATAACATATTGGGCTTACGGGTGAAGAAAACACAGGGAACAGGGGGGAGGAATTGCAGGAAAACAGATTTTAATGAAAAAGTCAAAAACGAGGAAAAACGAAAACGTGGCACGCAGGCTGAAATAAACCACCATGCTCAAGCACTGAAAAGGGAAAATTTCAGGTACTAGAAAGCTTTTTCAAAAACTGGGGAACTATGGAACACTAGAAGGGGAACACAAACTGGGGCACTCGGAAAAACTAGAAGGGGGAGCACGAACTGGGACACTCAGAAACACTATCAGGGGAACTTGAACTGGGACACTCAGACGCAGAAGGCTCGGGAGGCACAGCTGGCGCAGGCAGCTCGGGAGGCTCAGTGGGTTTCCAGCAGCTACTGGACGCTGCCCGGACAACGTCCAGGTCCCAGAATCCACGCATGATGGAGAGCGTGCATGAGTGACTGTCAGAGTGCGAGTCTCACTCTGCGTCAGTGAGCGTGCGAGAGCGGTCTGGTCTGTGAGCGTCTGACTCTGGTCTGCTGGTCGGGATATATAAAGGGAGGGGGAACACACAAACACAGGTGCTGAAAATAATATAAATCACAAGGGGTAGAACGCGAGGGGAAACCTAATTACATGAAACAGGAAAACACCAACACACAGACAAGGATCACAAGACTTTTCCTATAGGAGGAATGAATAAACTGGATAAGGACTTCTAAGTGCACTGAGTGAGAGGCAGGACAGAGATGAGACGATTGCAGAGAATCTGCAAGAAACGCAGCGAAGGAGATTAAGCGAAAGCAGGAGGCGGAGACTAGAACAGGGCGAATGCGGTGAGGTCGTTAGTCAATTAGTAAGTGCAGCTGTAAAATCCCGAGTGCTCGTTAGTACATTAGTCTTAGATACAATGTTAGTGTTGGTAAGTAAATTCTAGAAAACGACAAACTGTTAGTACGGTTAGTAAGATAGAAAAGTAAGGTGAAGTAAGCAAACGAGATCGGAAGGAAGGCTGAAATCCAGAATCCATTAAATCACCCAAAATAGTGACACGGTCTACTAGGACAGAAAAGGCAACAAATTAATGACACGACAGGGGAAAAAACAAAATTTCGTACATGGGTAAGACGTTGACCGGAATAACATGGGAGAGATACGAAATGTGGAAACACTAAAATCGTGAAACGAAAACAGACATAACAATAATTAATAAAATGCAATATTAAAAACACAACCCTAACCCAAAACACGAAAGACCACGGACAAAAACCTAACCTAAACACGAAAACCCACAGAACACAACACTTATGTGATCTGAAAGTCATTGCATTTTGATTTTATTCACAATAATAATAATAAGTTTATTTCGCACATATGAACATTACACATGGCAATTTAAAAAGTGAGTAAATAAATACATGAGTATGAAGAAGTAAAAACAAAAAATAATAAGTAAGACAGGAATAATAAGTACAATTATAAAAATAAAAGCAACATATATCCATAAAAAGTCAATTTATACTTCGTCCCAACTATTTCAGAATTGAGTTTGTGGATATATGGCTGTGTGTGTCGTGCACTACAATGGTATTTAATAGCACGTCTACTTATGTCTCCAAGGAGAAGCATGAACAGAGAAAACAGAAAAGGATCCACACCAGATCCTTGAGGCATTCCAAATTTTACCCTGGAATACTCTGATGACTTGTTATTTACCCTAATAAACTGTTGGAGAGATCAGAGTTAAGCAGAAATACTTTTTTTTTTTTCCTTTTACACCCCCCCCCCCCTCGCTTTGGAGGATAATTAATAAATTCAGTCAGTAATATAATTGTGTACAAGTCCTCCAACATCACCTAACAAAACACAGAAACAAAATTATGCAAATGAATGAATAAAAATAGAAATACAATAAAATAACAATTACATTCACAATGCTTTACTACCATTTACATTAGTTGTTATTAGCTCACCTATTCAATCCCTCATTATTCCCAACCTTCAGTCTCCCTTACTTCATCCCATCTTTTGGCATAAATTTCAAGTCCTGCCTAATGGGCCATCACACTCGAAATTCTTAATCCTTGTATGGTGTTAGGATTTTTGTTACTCAGCCAGTGTTCAGCCAGAGTTTTGGGTTTTCAAAATTGTTTGTGTTATTTTATGTTAAAATGCTCAACAGATGTTTACTTCATCCCAATTACAAGTCATATGAACAGCAAACATGGTCTGATGAAAACTGAAAACGGGTCCCACAGACCCAAACACCATACAAGGGTTAATGCCTCCATAGATGTCAACCCGAAAATAAATATTTTTGCTAAATATATAATTATATTACAGATTAGATGTGTTCCTTTTGTTACATCATCCAGTAACACTTTAAATAAATCTAATTGTCTACTATTGTACTGAGATATCCAGCCTTCTTCTTCCAGACAGAATCGACAAAGGGGTAATGACTCTATTCCCCATATATTTAGCATCTTTTTATTTGCTAAAAACTTATATATTAACTTATATTGAAAATATGTAATCTTTGGATTGTTATGGCCCCAATTTGTTATTACATTTATAACACAACAGCAACAGCAAGGGATGACAAACACAGTTTTAACAACTAAAACACATTTAATTTTTAACAAAGACAAAGACTAATAACAACCTACAACTAAAGACCAAGATTGATAAATAAGAAAAAACAGAAATAATTACAGTCCCTTTTTGGTGGGGTGGCTTGGTGATGTCCTGGATGAAGAAAATGCTCAAACACATGCAAAGAAATCCACAAAAGAAACGTCACAGGTCTTGAACAGAATGGCAGGTCTGGTCATCTTCTTGCAATTTCTCCTACTACTTTACTGTCTCAATTCTTTTCCTTATATACTCTTTTGCAGACCCCACCCACATTTAGACCTCCTTTTTTTTTTTTTCTGAGACTTGCCCCAGACATGTCCAGGACATGTCTAAACATGACTCTAGTCTGAGCTTAACAAAAAAAAAGGTAAATACTGCCATCTAGTGGCCTATATTCACATTACACCTCCATTCCAAAAGGGAAAAATTTTGACTCATAAAGGCAAAATTTTTCTTTTCAATACAAAATGGTTAAGTGAACACTTGTCTATATATACAAATCATACAATATTCAAACACATATATAAATACACATTCAAACACGGGATAAGCAATCAGCAATTACATTGTCTGTACCCTTCACATGCTTAATTTCCAAGTCAAACTCCTGTAAAATCAAACTCCAATTCAACAATCTCCGATTCTTGTTTTTCATCTTACTCAAAAACATTAACGGATTGTGGTCAGTGTACACAATCATTGGCTTTTGTCCTGTACAAACATAAACCTCAAAGTGTTGTAAAGAAAGGACCAGAGCCAACAGTTCCTTCTCTATTGTGGAATAGTTCCTTTGGTGGCGATTGAACTTCCTGGAGAAGTATGCCACGGGATGCTCAATGTCATCAGAGTCACTTCTCTGTAGGAGCACAGATCCACAAGCTTGGTCGCTAGCATCGACCGCGATGGAGAACGGTTTGTTGAAGTCAGGAGATTTGAGCACGGGGAAGTGACACAGCAGAGACTTCAGGCGATCGAAGGCTCTCTGGCATGCATCATCCCAGGTGAACTTTACGCCTTTCTTCAGTTGGTTAGTTAGACTGAGCAATCTCAGCAAAGTTCTTGCAGAACTTGCGGTAGTACCCGATCATTCCATGGAAGCGGCGCAAAGCTTTTTTGTTGTCTGGAGCTGGAAAGTCCGTGATGGCTTGAACTTTAGCATTTATGGGTGCCACCTTACCCTGGCCTATGACGTAGCCAAGATAGGTGACAGTAGCACAACCAAAGTCACTCTTGCTCAGGTTAACAGTCAGGTTAGCCTGGGTCAGGCGCTGGAACAACGTCTCTACATCTTTTAGATGTTCTTCCCAGGAGTCACTCCATGTGATCAGGTCATCGATGTATGCACCCGTGTGTGGCAATCCGGCGATTGTAGACTGTATCATCCTTTGGAACGTGGCTGGGGCATTTTTCATGCCAAAGGGTAGGACTTCATACTGGTACAATCCAGATGGTGTGGCAAAAGCAGAGATGCTCTTGGCCCTCTCAGTTAAAGGCACACACCAATAACCCTTCAATAAATCAATCTTGGTCAGAAACTTTGCTTGACCTACACTATCAATACAATCATCAATCCTAGGTATTGGAAACACATCAGTCCTAGTTACAGCATTGACTTTGCGATAATCTGTACAGAATCTAGTACTTCCATCAGGTTTTGGAACTAGCACACAGGGTGAACTCCAATCGGAGTTGGAGGGTCTGATAATATCATGTTTTAACATGTACTCAACCTCTTTCTCAGCAATCTTTCTCTTTTCAGGATTCATCCGGTATGGATGCTGTTTTATTGGTTTGGCATCACCAACATCTACATCATGAGAGGCTATAGTAACTCTCTTTGGAACATCAGGAAACAAATCCTCATATTTCTTGATCAACCTTTCAAACTGATCTCTCTGTGAGGGTTCTAAGTGCTGGAGTTTTACATCAAGATTTTGCAACACTTCAGTGTTTGACAATTTACATGAAAGAACTTCAGCTTTAATTCTTGGTTCATCATCTTGAAACTCCCCCTCATCTTCACACGTTTCGACCATTGGAGAATCTGAAGTGACAGCTGCAACCCTAGCATTTCTGTCATGATAAGGCTTTAGCATGTTTATATGACACAATTGTTTTGGTTTTCTCCTATCTGGAGTCTTCACAATGTAATTGAGATCATTGAGTTTTGTGTGATTTCATAAGGACCATGAAATCTAGCCTGCAATGGATTGGACTGCAAGGGAAACAACACAAGGACCTTTTCTCCTGGTTTAAACTCACGGCTTCTAGCCTTATGATCATACCAAGTTTTCATTTTTCCCTGACTTGATTTCAAGTTCTCTTTGGCAAGGTCACAAGCTGCACGCAATCTTTCCTTGAACTTGCTAACATAGTCTAACAGACTGATTTGCGGCTCTTCCTCTTGCCATTGTTCACTCAATAATAGCAAAGGTCCTCTCACTTCATGACCAAACACTAGCTCAAATGGAGTGAATCCAGAAGACTCCTGCACTGCTTCTCTAGCTGCAAACAACAGCAAATGAACCCCTTCATCCCAGTCTTTCTCATGGTCATAACAATAAGTCCTCATCATTGTCTTGAGAGTGGAATGAAATCGCTCTAAGGCACCCTGACTTTCTGGATGATAGGCACTAGAAAGAATCTGTTTTGCACCTAGTTCATACACAACCTGCTGAAACAATCCTGAAGTGAAATTGCTACCTTGGTCTGACTGAATTTCCCTGGGAAGACCAAACAACGTGAAGAACTTTATCAAAGCCTTCGAGATTGCAGTTGCCTTGATGTTACGTAGAGGTATGGCTTCGGGGAATCTGGTAGATGCACACATGATTGTCAACAAATACTGATTTCCAGATCTAGTCTTGGGTAATGGACCAACGCAATCAACAATGACCCTAGAGAATGGCTCCCCAAATGCTGGGATAGGCTGCAATGGAGCTACAGGTGGGTCTAACTGGTGTTTTCCAACTACCTGACAAGTGTGACAGGTTTTGCAAAAGTTGGAAACGTCTTTCCGAAGCCCAGGCCAAAAGAAGTGTTTCATGATCTTATCAACAGTCTTGTTAACACCAAGATGACCTCCTAAAGGTAAACTATGAGCCATTGTTAAGATCTCATTCCTATAGACCTTCGGAACAACAATTTGCCTGACCACTGCCCAATCTGCATTGGCAGGGATATCAGGAGGGCGCCACTTCCGCATCAACACACCATCCTTGAGATAATACCCAACTGGAACTGCATCTATTTCTTTTTCAGGAAGGGCTCTCCTCTTTAGTACACAAATTTCAGGATCATTAGTTTGCTCCTCAATCAACCGCTTTCTGGACAGAGACAAGTCTCCAGACACATCAGAATCACCAGACCCATCCGGCTGGCTGAATAGAGAACTGATAAAAGTATCTGATAAGTCCTCAAACGGAGAAACCATAGTAGGCCAATCAGAGTCATGAGGCGAACCACCTGAGTCCTGACTATTCAATGTGCTGGACGGCACCACAACATCTTCTTCTTTAGCCTTCTTGGCCATAGCACGAGTCACTGCGCAAGAAGGATACAGAGATGGGTCCTCATCCCCATCTTCAGTGCTCGGCTGTGAAGTAAGATGTACAGGGGGAACTACTTTGCCCCCAGCCAGGTCATTGCCTAGCAACAGAGAAACACCCTTTATAGGTAGACTTGACATAAGTCCCACCTTTACCTGTCCTGTAACTAAATCTGACTTCAAGAATATAGAGCGCAGGGGTACAGATACAGTCCTCCCTTCAATACCTTGTACAAGTATGAAATCCCCTGAAGCGGTCTCATCACGTAACTCCAAGGAGTCCATCAACAAAAGTGACTGAGAAGCTCCGGTATCCCTTAGGATATATATGGGGACAGGAGTAGTATGCTCATTCAGAGCCACAAATCCCTCTGACACAAATGGAAGAAATTCCTCCCTCACAAAGTCAGCTGTATCAGGCTTTTTAGCCCCACAAGAAGCAGGCAACTTAGCAGATCGGTCATCTACTACAGGGGTTTCTAACCTTGTTTTCACAAACGCATTTGGTTTGGTATCCTTTTCTTTTTCTTTCTTAGCTTTAAGGAACCAACAGTTAGTTGTAGCATGACCAGATTTCTTGCAATAACTGCAAACTAGACCACTTTTGTCACTGTCAGCTTTCACACTTTGATCAGACCTGTTACTGGATTTCTGAGCACCATCACCAGATTTGTCTTTGTCTTTGGGTGAGGAATCTTGGGTATCACCGTAACCCTTTTTGTGAAATTGGGACCATCTATTGTTACTGCTAGACTGAAATTTGGACTTATGTGTGAGAACATATTCATCTGCAAATTTGGCAGCTGATTGCAAGTTCAGTGCTTGCTTCTCATTAAGGTAGGTCTTAACATCATCCTTAACACAGTTCTTGAATTCTTCAACTAACACCATCTCTTTTAGTGAGTTGAAATCATCCTTGACCTCCATAGAAGTACACCAGCGCTCAAAGCAAACCTGCTTCTCATTAGCAAATTCAACATAAGTCTGATTTTCAGATTTCTTCAGACCTCTGAATTTCTGTCGGTAAGCCTCTGGAACCAACTCATAAGCTCTCAAAATAACCTTTTTGACAACCTCATAATCAGAGGAATCATCTGCAGACAAAGCCGTATAGGCTTGTTGAGCTTTACCCTTGAGGACAGTTTGCAACATCAGAGGCCAGTGTTCCTTTGGCCACTGGCAACTCTTTGCTACCTTTTCAAAACACTGGAAATAGTTGTCAACATCCTTTTCTGAAAATGGAGGCACCAGTTTTACCTCCTGACTGGCACAAAATTTATTTTTAGTTTCAATTTTAATTTTTAGTTGCTCCATTTGGAGTCTTTCTTCTCTATCGAATTTCTCTAATTCAAAATCTCTCTGTCTCTGTCTCTCTCTTTCTGCTCTTTCCTCTTTCTCTCTCTCAAATTCTCTTTGTTTTTCTTCTCTTGCTAATTTTTCTAACTCAAACTGCCTTTGTTTTTCTTTTTCTTCCCTCTCAAATTCTCTTTGTTTCTCTTTTTCCTCCCTTTCTTTTTCTCTTTCTTCCCTTTCTTTCTCTTTTTCCTCCCTTTCTTTTTCTCTTTCCTCCCTTTCAATCTCTAGCATTTTTAATTTAAGTTCCATTTCTATATTTGGATTTTCCACTGGAAACTGTTCCAGATCTCCTGGTGCAAACACATTTTCATCAATGTAATATTCAACTATCTCTCTAGCCAGTCTTGCTTTTCGCATGGCTCGTTTTACCTCTGTCAGCTCCAACTGTCTGCAAATTTCTAGCAGTTCTGTCTTTTTAAAAGACTTCAAAACCCCTACGGTTGGTGATGCCAAGAAATCATCCATTGCTGTTGTCAATATATATCTAGGAAAATTCACAAAAACAATTTCACAATTTGGAATGTTAGATTTTCAATAAATTACTCACACAATGGTCTATCCCGGACCTTGAGCCCCCAATTCGTTATGGCCCCTAATTTGTTATTACATTTATAACACAACAGCAACAGCAAGGGATGACAAACACAGTTTTAACAACTAAAACACATTTAATTTTTAACAAAGACAAAGACTAATAACAACCTACAACTAAAGACCAAGATTGATAAATAAGAAAAAACAGAAATAATTACAGTCCCTTTTTGGTGGGGTGGCTTGGTGATGTCCTGGATGAAGAAAATGCTCAAACACATGCAAAGAAATCCACAAAAGAAACGTCACAGGTCTTGAACAGAATGGCAGGTCTGGTCATCTTCTTGCAATTTCTCCTACTACTTTACTGTCTCAATTCTTTTCCTTATATACTCTTTTGCAGACCCCACCCACATTTAGACCTCCTTTTTTTTTTTTTTCTGAGACTTGCCCCAGACATGTCCAGGACATGTCTAAACATGACTCTAGTCTGAGCTTAACAAAAAAAAAGGTAAATACTGCCATCTAGTGGCCTATATTCACATTACAGGATCAAGTGATGTACTGTAAAAGATTTTGAAAACTTGGTTCCATAGGACTGGTGTATCTAACATTTTCCCAACTGTGTAGAATCCTGTATGGTACAGCGACTAAGTTCTTTAATCTTAAATAAAATGTGTATATATGTTTGTTGATCTTGATTCTATTTAACCAATTTGCCATTTTCATATAAGGCCTACAGACCAAATGCCCTCCTGTTCCTTTCATAATTTTTGATTTCCAAGCATTTGGTAAAGCTCCAATAAGTTGATTATATTGCTGCAGTGTACAGGCTGTTCCATAAAAACTAGTTAATTGTTTGTAGGACATGAGTTTATTATCTTCATTCATTTTATCCCTTATAAAAATAATACCGTTATCAAACGTGTTTTCAAGAAATCATCTCTCTGTCAAGAAGTATATTAGAATTTAACCATATTATTTGTTGTAGAACTTGTTCTGCATTTTCTGGTGGGTGAGACTGAATTGTAACCAACTGTGTAGAGCTTCTTCCAAAAACTCGGAGACACCAGAAAAAAGGAAGTGATGAGAAAGAGAAGAGAGGAGAAGTGTAAGTGATGAGAAGGACAACAGGAAGTGATGGGAAAGAGAAGAGAAGAAGTGGTGAAGGACAACAAGTGATGAAAACAGACAGAAACAGAACAGGCAGATGTAGACACAGCAGCAAGTGATGGGGCAAACAACTCAAGTGATGACGGAGACAACAGGAAGTTATGAAAGTGAAAACTGCAAGTTATGAGAGCAAAAAACAGCAAGTTATTAGAAGGGCAAGAACAGGTGATAAGTCAAAGGTGATCAGGAGAAGGGAAACTGATGAGAAAATACAGCAAGTGATGCCCAAGACAAGTGCAGGGAGATAGTGGGATAGTAAGTGATAGTGATAGTAAGTGCAGGAGTAAGTGATGAACCATAGGCAAGTGATGAGACCTCAGAGTGTGATGAAGACAACAGCTAGTGATAAGGACAACAGAAAATGATAGCAAGAGGTGAATATGATGTGTGAGTGAGTGAGTGTGTGCGTGTGTGCGTGCGTGCGCAATTCCATTTTAACATCAAACATTTTACTGTCTTTTTGGTAGCTCTCTGACGTGGAATAACAACAAAAGAGCAGTCAGGTGATGGAGAGAGAAGGGAGATCAACAGAAGGAGGTGCAGAACAGAGATGAACTGCAATTGAGATGAGATGGATTAGACATTTGATATATTTTACTCAATGATACATTACATGCAACATTGCACTGTTTAAACGTGTATGCACTTGGAAATTAAATAATTCAGGCAGTCTTATGTAGTCTGTTGTTAACTATAATAACAAAACCAACAACAACAACATCTTCTATGCACTGTATAAAACTGAAAAAAAAAAAATCCATGGAATATCTTTAAATTTGCATCCGGTCCAGCCGGGCTAAGCTCAGGTAGTCCTTAAAGTCTAGAAACGCCCCTGTCTGTTGTGATAGGTCAGTGAACAGAGCCGTGTAATTATGTTCAGGTTTTAAGACTAATAGCATGAAATAAAGCTAAATGTGTCACTGCAGACGTATATTTCTCTTTTATCGCCTTTCACATGTCGCATATTCCTTAAAAACAAGCTTGGTCTTTGTACGGGGGGGTCAGTCAATTTTAGAAGAGCACAAGTTCAAAGGCCAAAAATGTCATTAATAAATAAAAAAAACTGTATGCGGGCTAAAAGGACTGATTGGTATGATTTTGAACATTTTACTAGGTATATAATGGCCGGCGGAATAGGAGGCCAATTGCAAGGACTGGGGAGAAAGTGCAGCACGGCCCCAGTACAAATACAGAGAATAGTTTAGACCAAATGAAAAGTACTCACGCTTCCAAAGGAGGTATAATGGTAAGCAAAACGGAAGCAATGCGAGACTGAAAAAAGGAGAGGAAACTTCAATAATACGAAGATAGAAAGTCATAAAATCCTAACTGCAGATGTCTTCAGCTAAAGTGCAAAGCTGAAAACAGACACTCCAGCAAAGGAGGCACGGCGGATTCCTGCTTTTATAACCTTAGGGGAGGGCGCCGCCCACGCCTGATGAAACAGCTGAGAAAGGAATCCGAGGGCAAAGGAATCTGATGTCGTCCCAGAAGAGAAAATGTCGTCCACAGAGAAAGTTCTAAACACATACAGCCAGAACCATGACAGGGTATGCCAACAAGTTTCCATAAGCAAAACAACTGATATTCTGATCCCCAGTATTTTTTGAAATGCTGAACTTCACTTCTTCTTAAAGGAAAAATAGGACCAAGGGTCCTGTAGCTTACCGGCACGCAGTCTTACAGCAATGATACAAGTTATGAAAATTTCATGTGAAGTTTGACATTTGAATCAATGAAAATCAATGTCAAGGTCACTAAATAATAGGTCTGGAGATATGGTCTAGTGGTATGTTATTGCAAATTTACACAAATTTCTGGCCAAAAAAAAAAAATCAGGCCATAAAAGATTACAAATGTTCCGGACCACGGACGTCACACCACGACAATAGCTTATCGGCCCATAGGGCCGGTAAGCTAAAAATCAGACTCGTCCACTTCTGGGAATAAGCCCTGGGAGATTTTACCAGCTGCTGAAGGGCACATTTGTCCTCCTCTTAAAGATGAACACATTTCAACATCATTCAGGCCTTTTATCAATGACAATTCGATAGCCCAATTTTTAAACAAGTAGGCCTGAGAGTATTACTGGTTTACATAAACAATTAGGCAGTATTTTCCATCTTTTCTTAGCAAGAGTTTTGTGCAAAAGGAATTGAAGCACTGATTACAAAAAGCCCACAAGTCAAATCAAGTCAAGTGTGACTTATGGGGTTTTAGTAATAGGCGCTTCAATTGCAGACCTGTCCGATAAACCGATTGAGCTCACTGATCTAAGTAAATAACAGCTCTGGCCAGGTCTTACGGCATAATAATTATGGCAACCTGATGGTAAAAATAACGCAGAAATTCACAATTATAATCAAATGCTACAACATTTTTCTTAGAGAAGGGCCCTCTAATCCTTAGCTTTGTGGGAGGATGGTCTGCCAGGACACCCAGTCCCAAGTTTCGACCCCCCAAAAATGCCTTTACTTCTCTGCCTATGGAGAAAATGTGATTTAAGTTTTGTCTGTATCACATCAAATGAGTCAATGCCACCGCCGTTTTGAATTTCAATCATTGTTCCTTTATGAGAGTTACAGGCTCACTTTACTGTCTATAACTTATCAGACAGTAAGGATTACTCCCGTATCTAGCTATGAGAGACTAATAAGTACCTCAATTTTACTCTGTGGCTTGGGCACTGAGTGAAAGGACTCACCACACAACAGCAACGCCACCCCTTTCCTGACCGAGATGTGGATTTTGACTATATACACTGTTATAAATTGACTGAATTTAACAATTAAATTAACGCGTCGTGTCCTTGTTGTTTTGTCTGTAAGTAGAGTCCTGTGCGTATTTAACTTTGGTTTACAGTTACAATATATTGAACCTCTAAGTTTACTACAAGTTTATAACACAGTTCAACTGGCACTTTTTTGCCAGTTATTTTATAACTGTTAAAAAAGGAAAAAAAACAGGTGAAGAGGATTCATTCAAGGTAAAGTTCTCATTTGGACACAGACAGGTTTCTGTGAGACTCAGTACATCAATACAATTATCAGGGATTAATTTGTTTCAAGGAGGTGTTATAGGGTTTAGGGATTTTACATGAAGTAGTCCAGGTTTAAGAGTAAAATTCACACAGGTATTCTTTAAGTGAGTCAAGTTTTTGTGGCTGACCCTGCTATTCTTCCCATTTAAGATAATTGGGATTTGGGGAATACAAACAGTTTCTATAAAGTTTGACCTAATTTATTATTTGTCTAAGCTAGAAGCACTAAATGGTTGCCACCAGCTTTTAACTCTTGGTGGTCCATTGCAACAGTTTAAACACAGAAAAGAATGTTACCCCTGTCATGGTTTTGCCCCGCCGGCTGAAGACAACAAGCCGGTGGGCACTGGGACCATGGACCCAAAAGCTTGGAAGGGGACCCAAATGCACAGACTGTGTAAAAATATAAAAATTTTTAAATTAAATAAGTAAAATAAACCATGAAGGGAGGCGCTCACACGCAACAGGGCTTCACAACCAGAATGCTGCTGCCCTCTTTTGAGGGTGCAGCCAACCCTTAAATAGACAAGCCTCCACCTCCACCTCAACGAGCCACACCTGTTGCCCGTTAAGGTGGAGGTGAAGAATGCAACAGGGGGAGGGACTGCAAGGACATACCCTTACAACCTCTGTGTGTTACGTACGGCCAGATTCAACAAATAGCCAAACACCAACAGCAGAATTAACTAAAATGAATGAATCACAACTCAAACCAGGATAATTTACAGACACTGGAATGACCCAACAGTTTACTACCTGGACATTATTGAAATTGAGCCCTTTTGGGTCACATGAACATGAAATTTGATTGAGGGGGAGCGTACTTTAAAATGGGTGCTGTCAATTGCATCAAGCCTTAAAAATCCAGAATCTGCTGTTTTGTTTGCTGCTATGGAAAAACTGTAAACTGATGGGTTTTGCTCACAAGGCAGGTGCTTACTGTATATATCGCTGAACAGAAAGTATTCTGTCCAGAAAGAGAATTCTCCAGCAATAGTTTTCCCACAGCTTTGAATAAAACATCAGTTTTTGGATTGTCAAAGCTTTCCTGTGATGCTTGGTGCAATTGATGGTATCCCACATTAAATTCCGTGCACCATCAATTAACAGTAAATTCTACTTGACTCAAAAAGAGCTGCTCTCCATCAGTGTGCAGGTGGTCAACTGTGAACACTGAGTAATCTGTGGATTACTCTAGTGTTTGTAAACTATCCTTCTTCAACACAATTCCTTCATGTTGGATAATTATGCCTTTGGACAGTTGAATATTAGTTGAAACTGGCTGCCCATTACAGACAGAGGTCTATTTTGCACGTAGCATATTATTAGCAAAACGCCAACAACCCAAAAAGAGCCAAGAGAGATGGTGTTCCTGATTAATTGAGAAAACATGCAAATATATGTTTCAGGTGCTTCGACAAGTCAGGCGTAACATTACAATGTAACTTTCAAAATTTAATTTAGTTTTTGTACTCCCCTTTTCATTAACTAACAAATGTTTGCGTGCTTCTCCACAATGCATAGCACACTGCCATTTTGCTACGCTATGTCGCTATACTGTAGCAACACCAAACCACCTATTGCAACTGCAACTGTGAATATACACAACAAACTAGACTGTCCGGTCGGCTGCGACTGCATAGGTGTAGCCCCCAAAAGCCCACCTCTCCCCTTTTTTGCGCATTATTCAGCCAATACTGTTGCCATGGCAACCAAAATGGAATGGTGTTAAGTGAAGTATATCACATGCTCATACCAAATAGGAAAGTAATCGGTCCAAAGTTGCAGCCTGTACTGCATCACAAGGAAGAGTAAATGCTTAAGCAAAAATTTGCACATTATTCGGCCAATACTGTCGCCCAGGCAATAAAAATTGATAAGTGTCATAAGTGAAGTGTAACAAATGCTCATACCAGATATGAAAGTAATCGGTGAAAATAGCAGCATGTAATGCATCCACAAGGTAATCTTTTCTTTGCGACCAATTTATGTGGCCAATACTGTCACACAGATCTTCCCTTGGGATTTCTCGAAACAATGGTTGCTGCAAGAATACAGTTCAAATGCTTAAATGAAACACCTCCCATATATAACAATTTAACATGAAATTTTGGGAAGAAAACATCAACATTTTAGTCTGCGTTAAGCAGAGAAACAACCTTCAGTATAGGTCAGTATAGGTCTTTCAAGGAACCCCGATTTTGGTTTGGGTTTTCCCCCAATTGTCAAATGTGGTGTCACTGACTGGAAATCTTTCTCACCCACAATGTGACCCGGGTCAGACCTCTGTGATTTTGCCTGGCTCTCATTGCATGGTTCCAGATCATCTTGAAGCAGGACAATGTCATTGATCTTCACGTTCCATCCGGTCTTGCACCCCTTTTGTTTTAGTTGCCATTTCAAAAGATATTCTTTCTTCCATCGACTCCAAAACTCATTAGTTTGAATACTATACTCAGTGCCACCTCTTTGTAAGATAAAGATCTTCTCTGATTGCTCAGGTGAGGCCAAAATGATTGTGGATTTCAATGTAAGAATGTGGTTCAGAGAGAAAGGTTAAGGTCTGGATGGGTCACGTGGTCTGCTTTTAATGATGGCCATAACATTGTGCGCGATTGTCTTTAGAGAGGAGCTGTCATGCCTTTGTGCTGACTGGTCGAGAATAGCAGTAAAAAAAATTCTTTCGGCCCTTATTTGCCTCTCCCTGACATCGGCCATGTGATTTACCACTGGAGGGTTCATAATAAATTCACATTCCAGAGCTTTTTTGGTCAACTGGTTTTCATAGTCCAGTGGCAATGTCAAAAATATCAAACCTATTGTTCAGTTTTATCTGAGAAAAAAGACTAATTTTTCAGACATGTGCCACACATGTTCCCTGATATTATTTTGTGGGGATATCATGAGACTCTCTGCTCTCTTCTCCACACAGTTGGCAGCAAGATCTGTCAGGGTTTGAGTCTGGATGCCAAACTATCATTGTATTTATTTGTCAACGCTGAAATTAACGGTTTACATGTGAGTTGGCTAAGAGAAAGCGCAGCTTGCTGAGATAGTTCTGGCAGAGAGTCTGAGACATGCCCACGTTCCCCTAAGCACTCCCGTGCATATCAAGACACTGCACCGCCTCTCCGGTAACTGGCTGGATTAGCAGCTCTCCTGCTTCTCTTTTGTGACAAAACATACCTCTGCCTCTCTGTTATAACCGTTATGAACAGTTTACAGTTGGCTGTAACTTTTAATATTACGCATACACGGATGAGCCCAAACATAAAAACCACTCCCAGGTGAAGCAAATAACTTTGATTAACATCATTAAGATGGCACACGTCATTGTCTGCAGACAGACTTTTGACGTCAAGCAAACAGTTGGCTATTCTAGTCAACTTGTTTGATCTGGGATAAATAGAACCTGAGCAGCTTTGACAAAGACCAAATTGTAATGGCCAGTTGAGTGGGCCGGAGCATCTTATAATTAAGATTTCTGGGGTTCCCCCAGTCAGCTTTGGCGCATAACTGCAGACAAGAAAAGTAAACCAAAACCAACGACGAGGTGTGGGGCGCCCACCGTTAATTTATGCACAAAGAGAACAAAAGCCATCCGGCGCGGTCCAAACCAACAGGTCGCAGAGAACTACAGTAATTGTGAAGTGAGGAATGTGTTACAACACAAAGTCTATTGCATCCTGCTGCACATTACGCTTTGTAGCTGCAGACCAGTCAGAGTGCCTGTCAAAACTCCAGTCTACCACCAGAAGCTTCCACAATGGGCATGTGAGCGTTGGAACTGAATCTTGGAGCAGTTGAGGATAGTTTCCTGGTCTTCTGAGTCCCGTTTTCTTTTGCATCAAGTGCATCAGCTGAGTATATGCCGGCTATTTACCTGGGGAAGGGATGGTACAAGGATTCTCAATGGGAAGAACTCTAGTTGGTGGAGAGGAAGTGTGATGCGCTAGGAAATGTTCTGCTGGGAAGCCCTGGGTCTGGGAATTCATGTGGACATCAGTTTGACGGAGCTGATTTGGCAGCAAGAGGGAGACTTATACAATATGAAGCTGATGATTTAATGTTGTGGCAGATGGGTGTGCAGACAGTAGTACAGCTCACTATCGGTTGAGCAAAAAACTGTCCTCGTCAAATATCTGCTGTCCCCCCCCCACAACCCCCAACCAGAGCAGTCAAGGACTGGACCTAGATTTTCATGTCCTTATTCAAACACATTGAAGAGGAATGAGATTGTAATGGAGGATTAAAATAGCCAGAAATCCCTGGTTAGTTCAAAATATTGTTTGTATATTGTCTTTTAATTTGCCAGAAATAAATATTTCACACTGAAACCCTTTACCCAGCTGGCATAATATGCTTGAATTGCAGTTGTATCAACAAAATATGCAAAAAAAAAACTGCTATTTCTCTCCCTAAGCTAATTTTTATGAAAAAAATGAGGAGACTCAGCCAAAGAATTGTGTGGGTGTAAAGATCTAGCGGTGTAAAGAAGCCAGTGGAGACAAAGGTCAACAGAATGGAAGGCAGGAAGTGAAAAAGCATCAAAGGAGATATTTGAATTTCATTCTTTTTCACAGAATTTACGGCTTGTTCCAGCTGGTCACGACAGTCACCTCAATCGTGCAGAAATTTTGAAAAAAATTCTGGATGTCTTGAGTGAGCTTTCCTGGTCTCTGCTACAGACTTGCAAAGTTTGCTACCGAGACACCTGAGTGGAATGGAGCAACACGGCCCTCGCCTGCCTCTCAGGGTGCTTGTTCGTATGCTCATGGTTGGTGATGCATGAGGCTCCAACAGGCGGTCCACTCCTGCCACCCCCTAAGGCCCGCCCAATCTGGGGGATCCAATGAGATGCTAACGTGCTCCCTTGTAGGGCAGAGCTGTATGGTCTCTACCGCTTTACAACTCAGCATTTAACTTTGGGATAAGATTGATAAGTCTTAGATGAGCAGAAAGAGTTAAGATTATTGGCTTAAGTGTGTTCAGCTCTCACTGGATAGACATGCCAACCAGTGAATAAGTGATTTTGTTTAGTGAGCTCTTAGCCTGATGTATGTATATTTAGGACATAAACCTACAGTTTTTTTTTAACATGAGGTATTTATCATAGGATAGATACCTGGAAATTTCATTTGAAACCAAGAGCTTGCGCTCCATGACTCTTGTCAACACCCACACGAAAATATTGGCGTGCTAGCTATGACACACAGTTCGATATCACTTTGGCTTACTAGCTAGGAAGCCACCTAGCTCACTAATGAGTATGATAGTGTACGCATTGAAAGTCAACTGCACCCTTTTTAGCTTACTAGCCAGTTGGCTATGTAGCTAAATACATTGACGCACTAGCTATACTATTGCTAGCTAGGTAGCCAACAAGCTCGCTAGCGAGTAAGACTGTACACAAACTGTGGCCTTACTGTGATGGCTGGTGTGTTGAGACGCCAAATGCAGCGGCCAGAATAAAAGGAAGTCACCCAGATTGAGAGAGAGACAAACAAATAAAACAAGAGAGAGAGACTTGCGCTTCCAATGGACCTAGATCTTGTCTGAGTGCAAGGAAGCAAAGCGAGCTCGACTGAACAAATTGAAAGGGAAGAATCTCAGAAACTGAGATAGGAAATAGCACCAGACGGTGCCCAGAAAGAGGGAAAACAGCAAGATACCCTTGCTATCTAGAATTTTTTCCTCTTCTGCAGCTAATACCTCAACAACAGTCTTACTAGAAACCTTACCGGCTCAAGTGCAAACATAACACTGACACTCTAGCAAGAGTAGTGCAGCACAATTAGGGCTTAAATAGAACCCATGTGATGCCCCCCGATTAATGCCAGCTGGCCCAAGAATCCGATAGTGGGCGAACCGATATTGTCCCGGACGAGAGCAACTAAGAAAGCTCTCAAAGCCTCCAAAAAACGTGACTATTATTTTGTTGGCGTAATCATGACAAGGTCTTGACCAGGGTTGCCAGCTCTGAGTAGACAAATATGCGACCAAAAACAAGCCCAAAACAAGCGTAATATAAATTAGACGATACTAAGACGGTGTAGACCTAGGGTGGAATATCTTTTATTTAGTTGAACTAGGGGCGAGGAGAGAGGGCGGATTCTCTCACATTGCTTCTGAGGCTGTGAGCAGACAGAGTCAATCAATGAATCAGGGGGAAATCGCAACCATAAACTTATAACAATTAGGTTGTTTTTTACACTTCTCTAACTAGTATCCATATTTTTAAAAACAAGCCCAAAAAAACTGCAACCCGCGACCTGGAATTTTTTCAAGCAACTTCAGGAAAAAAGAAGCCCGAATTTGCATATTATTTAAGCATACTTGGCAACTCTGGTCTTGACCCAGTGCGGGGTGGTTTACCGGTGAATAGATACGTGGTGTTAACCAATCAAAATGCAGATTTCGCTGGAATGTATGATAGAATTTACCTTTAACAGAGTATGAGGCATTCTTTTTGCCTCTTACTTATTTGATTTAATCTTTTTTTTTTTTTTCCGCTGTACAACTACATTTGATGCTTTCCTTTTTGTAATACAGGAGTTCTATTGATCAAGGTCAGATTAATGGCTGTCGACCCCCCCATTTTCTGGCCTATTACTATTTATTGTGGACTTTGAATAAATAGATTTTTTTGAAAAGGAAAAACCAGTGAGGCGGGGAAAAATCTGTTTTCTTTCACTGTCCAAAGCCAGAACAAATGTTATATCTGAACTGTGATGTATTTCTCTGGGGCATGTGCCGTGTGGTTTCCCACAGCATGGAGGTCACACTACATGTTGAGACCAGCTGTCACAGCCGTCATGCGCTATCATGCATTCTGCTCCCTATCAGCCAAGCTCAATGATATCAAAGACTGGGCAGCAACTCCTCACATTACACATGAAAGTGTAGAGGAGATATCCAGATATAAACTGGCTCATTCTCATGGCAATGTTGGAGTCGTATTTATTTTTAATCAAAAACCTTCCGAGCAGATCATGCCTTCACATCACTGGGAATTGTGTATTACTGTTCCCAGCTGAGCTGGATATTTTGAGCTTCTACAACATTATACAGTCATAAAGATAGCATGCAGACATAACATCACATAGTGCAGTTGCCTTGCCTAAAGCCTCGGTGTTAAATGAATCAACTGTCCAATAGCAATTGCTCGAGCTCTATCATATTTCATGGCACTCTTCTTACCTCAGGTTTGGGCTTTACGGCACATGGAGCATGAATAGAATTTGACGGGAAAAAACCGTGAAGACATAACACCTCAAAGACCTACTAAAATGTATGGATTCATGAACTGCCTGAAACACAGTCCACTAATGATTGATATTTTATGATTTACATCATTTTGGGCATATTTTGTGTTTTGCCCAAGTACACTGACCATCAATAAGAGTAGCTGAGCATTTTTCATTATTCATATTACGAAGTATTATGTCAAAGAAAAAAGATAAAAGATAGAGAACATCAGAGTAAGAGTCACAGATTACGCTGGTAATAAGTAGGGCTAGTTTTAGTGCCATGCCATTAAAAAAATATGGACTCAAGAACATTTAACAGATGCATTGCTGCTTTATGTCGGCATCCTTTTCTTTTCTCATTAGTCAAATGAGACAATACAGTCAGAGAAAACATTATTGGACAGTGAAACTGAAACTCCGGATTAACTTTTGAATAAGCACACGCTTAAAAGCACAAAACAATTTCCTGCAATGATAAATTCAGCAGTTTGTTGTTGATAATTGTGTACAATAGCAGCCATGCTGTCCCTGTAGATCCAGCGTAGCTGCTTCCTGCTGTATTGAAATGCCATCTTCAACCCCTCAGGAGCCGATTGCGAATTACGGCATTGTCATCCGTCACATAGCAGTGATATAGAAATGGCAGAATGGGTCTCAAGAGGAGGCGGCAGAAGAACGTCCTCAGAAACATTTCTTTCTTGGCTGAGGAACAAAGTGAACTGGATTACGAACATTTTCAGCGTGTAAAAAGAGAGCATAGAGGATAATTTGGGGTAAAAGCAGGTCAACTTCTGAGCCTTCAAACAGGATTTTTGGTTCTATTAGTTTAATTTAAGAATAAAGGCCCAAATGCAGATTAAACAAACAGAAAGAAAATAAGTATGGGAATCGAAAAAAAAAAAAATATGTGAATGCACTCTCAGACTTTCTGCTAATTTTCGTATCGCTGAATATTAGCCTGCATGTGATTAGGAGTGCTGAGCTAAATTAGGACATATTAGACAGTTTAATCAAGAAGAAAACAGCCCACATGTGTTGCGAATCCATGGGATCTCCATCGGTTGTGTTAACTTTCAGAACCATTCAACTGTCCTAGTGGGTAGATGGTATTTGAAAGGGTGTTGCGGATTTGTTGCTGGTTTCAAGAATATGGGCATGTGGCAGCTGTATGCATGAGCAGGGAGTCCAGATGTGTTCGGTGTGAAAAAGAGGGATGAACAGAAAAAATGAGCAAATTGCCAAAAGAAAGCGCTGTTTGTCATCACTGTCTGAGAAATCAGGAGGGGGCTGTGAAGGAATGTGAAGGAAGGAAGTTTGAAAGTGAGGCTTAGCTGACACGTTTACAGAAAAACATACTGTATGCGGAGGCCACTAAGAGAGCGAGGGTGGAGAGTAACAGTGGGGGGAGTACGGAGCCCCGTGGGGATGGTGAGAAAAGAAAGAAGCAGTTCCGACCTAATTATGGATTGGCTGAAGTTTTTAACTTATTGCGATGGTATTACATTTTGCCAGAGAAATTTAGACAAAAACAGAAAGGTTTTTTTATGATTGGTGTCTGAAATGAAAGCAATGAAGACTATGGAAGGCCATGTATTACATCCAGAGGAAGCCGGTTATAAACATTTTGCTTTGTCAGCCACCATAAAACTACACTGAAGAAACAGATGGAAAAAAAAAAAAACATATCTCAGCACTTTACGTCAAAACTTCGCCAGATTTAGTTTTTTTCTTCTAAACAAGCTATTTCTGTTTATTTGTTTTCCCCACCTCTCATTTGGGTCCCGTTCATGAAACATGAGCAGAAAGAATTTATGCGTAAACTTGTTCGCAAAAAGAAATTTACGTGCATCTCCGCATTCATCAATATTTTAGTAGCTCCGATCTTTTCTTAGCTACTAATAAAAACTACACATGCTGCTGCCTGTGTAACGAATGCACATAAATAGTGCTTGTCACTATTGGAAATTACAATTTTAATTCATATTGCGCTCTGTTATGTGCACAATATGCAGATGTATTTGAAACACGTGATATAGCCGAAACATGAGAAACGATGAAATATATAACACATTTAGTTACATTTATTGGCGGTTAGCGTTTTGAGATCCAGGTTAGGTTCATGATTGTGAATGAGCCGCTGTAGTAGGCTACTTCGTTGTGCAGAAGAACAGGTTTCATAAGGAAAGACACCTGCCATCTTTTGTTATTCATGGGACGAGTTGTGACTGTGAGTCTCCTCCTCCTGTGGCTGACATATTTTTTGTGTGCGCTTCTGCGTTTCTTTGCCGCCAGTTTCCTGTCAAACCTTTAACGCTTCTCCTTGGACATGGATCTTTGGACTACAGAGACAACATTAACGGCATCTGTCTCCTCCTTCCAGGCCTTCGCTTTGCCTGTCCCCGTCACATCACCGCTAACAGATGAAAATAACATGTTTTTCCTGACTCCACCCAAAATTTATTTCTATCTCCGCTCCGGAATAATTCTTTTTCCCTTTATTTGCATCATGACTGACAGGTCGACTGGATGCATCGACACCTCCTTATATGGTGGTCATTGGCAATTCATGGGTGGGGATTTATCCTAATAGCTGATTACCGGGAGCGCACTGTCAGCTTACGATGGATTGGCATTGATGATCATACACATGAGTTTATAATCAGACCTGAGTTTCCCGCAGCGTTCATGAATCCGAAGTAGGTTGTTAGTAGCATAGGCTTAAATTTACTAACGTTTCATGAATGAGACCCATTGTTTTTAATGTGTTGATGTTCAAAAGCTTTTGACCAGTAATGTAATTTATTTCTTAAAATTATCCGACCCATTAAAAACATTCTAAAATACTACAGTGGGAAGCTAGTGAACACAGTAAGCCTGTGAACACGCTGCACATTGAATGAAAAGCTTGCATCATTTTGCTGCGTGCCTAAGCCAGATAGTCGTGGAAAATCTGTGATGACGAGCTAATTGATAGATACACTTTATTGAACCCTGTAGGGTAATTTGTCTTCTGCATTTAACCCATCCTATAGTTAGGAACAGCAGGCAGCCATAGAGCAGCGCCCGGGGACCAACTCCAGTTCAAAGGCCGGTTCCTTGGTCAGGGGTACTGGTAGGAGTGTTCCTGAAATGTTTTTCCAGAGCGGGGGAAGCCAGAGTACACAAGAAAACCCACAAGAACATGTAAACTCCACACAGAAAGGCCCCGTGCCATTTTCAAACCCACAACCTTCTTGCTATGAGGCGACATTGCTAACCACTGTGCCACCGTGCCGCCCATTCAGCATTGGTCGCAAAGTCTGAAGAGATGCCCTTCATCTTTAATGCAATGAAATTGTGTTGAACTTTCTTAAAGTATGATTGGCAGATTACGCCCAATGCTCTGCGTGTTCTGACAGGTGGTGTACAGTTCTGTGAGAAATTCACCCC
Organism: Gymnothorax reevesii; assembly: GCA_029721435.1. NCBI lineage: Eukaryota > Metazoa > Chordata > Actinopteri > Anguilliformes > Muraenidae > Gymnothorax > Gymnothorax reevesii. The sequence goes on from CM056581.1 coordinate 7,760,197, forward strand.
TTCCCACTTTCTATTTTCGCTTATTCATCATATTTTGTGACAGGAACGGGCTTAGACTCCATATGCAGTTCAGCATCAGCAGGGCGTTTATTAGGATTCACACAGCTCATGGTCAAAAACAGAAACAGATCGATAGCCAGGCAAACAGGGTAATGCAGGTAAGTCAGAATCAGAGTCAGGGGACAAGCAGAAATATTCGGTAACCAGGAAATCAATCCGCACAAAAGACAGTAACAAAGGGGGTAGATCTAAGGGAATGGAAAAGGGAGTTGGATGGGATAAGGGAGAAACACAGGAGAATCTGAACAGATGGGTACAAAATGTGAATTAGGGAGAACGAAGTACTGATCAATAAACCAGCAATCAAACAACGTAATACAAACAATCAATAACGAGACTTACGGGAGATACACAAGAAACGAGCAATCAGCAATCGAAACCAAGAAAACGCAGAAACGAGACTTAACCAAAGCGAGCTATGGGAAGAAACGAGTTGACAAGAAGCTGAGGAAAAGTGGGTCTTTTAAACACAAACTAATTAAGTGGAATCCCAGCTAAACACAGGACAGCTGTAGAGAGAGGCGGAACTAGAAAAGCAAGGACGGTGATAGGAGAGAGAGGGAAACAGGTGGAGTTCTAACTCTGATCTAACTAATCACCCGTGCCTCACTAAACTACTCTCAGGTGTGGATAGTCAATGAGAACAGCAAGAAAGAAGGAAGTGGAATTACCTCACCGAAATACAGGGAAGAGAGTGTGATGAAAAAGACAAGACACCACGAGACAGAAACGAGAGGAAAACATTCAAGACCAAAGACAGCGCAATCTTGCAGAAACATACATACTCTAAAAGAATAAATATGATAAATAAATAAATAGCAACTAAAATTACTAAAACATACTAAAAACAAACATATAATCAGCGATTCCCAACATTTTGATGATTCAGATCATGCAACAAATTTTAATATATAACTAGGACAACATGAGTAAACCCAAAATTCAGCGGAATTAAATGATCACTTAATTTCCTGAAATGAAGAATTTTTTCAAAACCTACAGTATCAGTCAAAAGTTTGTACACACCAACATTTTTCTTACAACACACGTTAAATAAAGAATTACTACACACTAAGTATTTTGGCAAAAATATCTAATCCTTAAATCCATCAAACCAGCCAGCACTTGTTGTCATATCTGCTGAGTGTACTCACATTTTTGTTTGAAATCAGGGCAATCTAATGGCTGTAATGAGTTTGCTGCTACCCCGCCCTGTCTAATTTCCTATAAATATGCTGCACTTGCAGTTTGATTTTAATCAACCTTTTTGTCCGATAAGTCCCAAAACAGCTTGTCTTTAATTAGCTGGTTGGAAAATGGAAAGAGCTTGTCTGTCTGTTTACTTTGCAAAATATGGCTTCTTTGAGAGTTCCAAAACTTTGAACTCTATTCAAACAAGTGAATTATTCTCTTCTCACAAGATTCCATTTGAGATTATACAGAGAAGTTAAGCCATTTAAATTTCTCAAAAAAAACTGAGTGCTGTAACATTAGCAAAGTGCGTCCAAACTTTTGACTGGTACTGTATATCACCTTCATGAAAAAATAATTGCCCCCCTAAAGCTGATTTGAGCCACTCATAGCGGCTCATAGCGGCTACAACTGCAATCAAATATTGGCGATAACTGACAAAGAGCCTTTCACATTGTTGTGGACAAATTTTTGCCCACTCTGCAGAATTGTTATAATTTAGGGTTTTCATGCTTGAGCTGTTCATGGTCATGCCACAGCATCTCAGTCACATTGAAGTCAGAACTTTGAAGAGGCCTCTCAAAAACCTTCATTTTGTTTTTTAGGGCCATTCTAAGGTGGACTTGCTAGGATGCTTTGGATGACTGTCCTGCTGCATAAACCAAACAACCATCTGTTCAGGTCACAAACTGATGGCCAGACATTCTGCCTCAATTTGAATGAATGAATGATTTTTTGAAAAAATGATAACAAACAAGAGTGTCTGAAAAGGAGTTAGGAAAACTTATATCTCCCTACCCCTTTCTCACTTCTCCTCCATTAATTCATATATCAAATAAAGATAGTAGTATTAAATATATAAGCAGCATCCCAAATTTATTTAAAACCCAAATATCCATCTTGAGTGAAAAAAAAAAAAAAATATATATATATATATATATATATATAAACCAACCAAGCACAATCTTTATCACAAATCTATCTCACCCATATACCTCTCAAAAATATTTTTTGTATTGCTTTTTTTATATTTATGTTTGTGCTCTGCTTCAACCCAACTGATTCCACCCCACAGACTGAACCACACAAACTCATCTCTGGTGCACGCTTTATGAAATGAAAATTTCCTCTTAAATTATAACCAACACCAACAACCCCACCCCCCCATCCCCCCCCCCCCCCCCGCGCTGGTGTGCTCATGGTGTGCTCATGTGTTCCCTAAATCCCACATTATTTATTTTGCTTTCTGCTGTAGTATGCATGATGGTTGTAAGTTGCTTATATAAGTTTTACCCCAATCTTGCACACAGTACAGTAATCCAGATATGGCCATACAAGTGAAGAATACAGAATGTGCGGTGACTCGTGGTTCAGAATGTGTTTCGTTTTTTCTAAAACTGCTACACTTTTTGCTGACTTTGCTCTGAAATAATTTATGAGGTCTCCAGCAGATTTTGTGGTCCAGTATCACACCCAGAAATTATTTTCATTTTTTCTCTTTCAATATTAAAATCATCTATCATCAGTTTACTTGCTCGTCTAGTTTTAGGTTTCCATACATAAATTTACTTTTGTCCAAATTTAATGACAGTTTGTTTCTGTCAAACCACCGTTGCTATTTTCTCATGTCTGTTGAGACCACCTTCAATAGCTGCAGCAGATTTTCCTCAGAACACGTAATCTGTAAATCAAACAAAATTCAGTGTCTTTGATACCTTACATATGTCATTTATATACAAAATAAACAGTTTAGGACCCAGTACCATCCTCTGTGAGACTCCACAAATAATATCTAAGCATGTTGATTTGTAATCCCCTCTTTGCACATACTGCTGCCTGTTACCTGTGATGGTTCTGCCCTGCAGTCCCTCCCCCCTCCTGCTGCCTGCACCTCCACCTCAACGAGCCGCACCTGTTGCCCGTTAAGGTGGAGGTGCAGGGAAGATTATTTTAGCATTCTGTTTCCTGAGTCCTGTTTGTTGATTTTTTTGCCGCTGCGCCTCTCCTGTTTGCTTTGATCTAAAGTAAAGACTTTTATATTTTTGCTCGGCCTGTGCGTGTGGGTCCCTTCACCTGGTTTTGGGTACATGGTCCCAGTGCCTGCCGGCTTCGTGTCTTCAGCCGGCGGGACCAAACCTTTACAGTTACCTACATAGCCTCTCAACCAGATCAGCACTGCCCCTATTATACCATACCTTTCCAATTTATTGAATAATATATGATGATTGAAGGTGTCAAATGATTTTTTAATTCAATAGATACTCCTCCTGCATACTTCTCCTGATCAATACAACTAGTAATTTCTTCTCTTAGCTCCATTAATGCCATTGCTGTTGATCCAGTTGCTCTGAAACTGTATTGACTGTCTGTCAGCAAAGGGAGCTTTTCAATTAAGTTATCTAATCTTCCAATGAACAGTCATTCCACTATTCTAGAGAACTGGCAAAGTAGAGATTCAGGTTTATAATTGGTTAAATGATATTTGTCCCCAGCTGTACAAAATGGAATAACTTAAGCAGTTTTCATTTTATGTGGAAAAGTGCTGGTTTAAATGAATAGTCACTTATTTAGGTCAGTGGGTTTGCAATACCATCAATGACTTTCTTGACTAGTTCCATATCGATTCCATTCCAGTCCGCAGATGTTTTGTTCTTGCACTTAACTCTGTCTATGATTGGTTTTCTGTCTACAGCTTTGAGATTAATTTGAGCTTGGATTTCTTGAAATGTAGCCTTCAATAATGTCCCCTTCTTTAATAATGTCCCCTTCTTTTGGAGGCATGTCATTGGTTATTGCTGCCAACTTAAGTCTCACATATACAAAAAAAAAAAAAAAATCATTAAACCCTTTAACCACATCAGTCATGACATTTAAAGTCCTATCCTTCTCAATAAAATATTGAGGGTAATTTATGTTAGTTGAATAATAATAATCTAATATCTAATAATATTCATCTGGGTTCTTTTGAGATGTCCTGGATAAGAAATTGGAGGAATTTAAATGGGCTAAGAAGGTTCTCGTACTGTTCCAAGTTTCCTCCATTTGTTAATAATCACTTTTATCATGGTTTTCTGGAGTCCTAGAGCTATTAAAATGGCTTTAAAACCCTTTCCAGATTGACCTGTTTCTCATCTGTTCTTGATTTTTTTTTAGAGTGTGGCATCGTGCTGATTTTGACTACTTCACATTGCCAGACTGGTTCTATTCAATTAATAATAGAAATATTTAGATTCAACAGGTTTGGCAGTAAACATGCCTGGGTGTGTCTATAGTAAAATTGAACCTATATCATTTAAATTTGTTTAATCGAATGATTTAGTAACTGAGGGGGCAGTTACTGTTTTGCACAGGGCCAGGCAGCATTGGATAGCTTTGCTCCTTTCAAATGAAATCATCATTAAAAAACTGAATTTTGTGTTTGCTCAAGTCATTATTGTTCAATTTTAAGATTAGTCTGATGATCTGAAACATAAAATTTTGCAAATATGAAAAAAATAAAAGAAATCAGTGAGGGGGCATGTACATTTTCACAGCACTGTTTATGACTTCCTTGGAATTACACTCAGTAGTTTTGGCAATGTATCCTTGAATCTGTCAGCCTATTTTATTGCTAGAGCACGGTGAAGAGAACTGAAATTCTTAAATCAACTATTACTCCCAGCACATTTTGATTTCACACCATGGCATAAAGTAGGTCTGCCTTATGATTTTATTTTGCGCATGAAGAACATTATCTGTTTTTGTCATATTTAATGTCTATTACCAGCTTTCCACCCACTTCTGGAATTTGTCAGAATATCTTTGAATTGCCCTGTTGGCGCTTAAATTGTTAACTAGACCTCCAACTTTGGCATCATCAACAAATTTAACCAAATTTAACTAATTTAATTTTCCAATGTTCCTGCCTCATGCATTTATGTCGATGAGAGAGAGCAGAGGTCCCAGATACGTTTCATTTTTCAGACCGCATCAACTGTCTGATTTTAATGGCTCAAAATGACCAAAGCCTTAAATGCAGCAGACTTCGACAGAAAAAAATACAGTAGAGTCAGGTAGGAGCCTTTTTTTTTGGACCATTCCAGAATACTTAAAAAATGATAATGCATTTTTTAGTATTACTTTTAAGGGTAAAATTTAAATGATGAGGTAGTGGTTACATTATTTAAGCAGGCACAGAGCTATTTGTTATATCTAAGACCATAAACTAGGATTGCAGGAATAAGCGTTTCTGTCTGTACAAATTTTCAAGCTTGAGCCAGTTTTTGCATATACAGGGTGAAGCTGCCTGAGGTAGGTCTTGCCAATGTAAGGGTGCACTGGGTTATTCCAGCATTAGCCCTCCTTCCAAGACAAACATATTGTTATGTAACACCCCAGTAGCTCCCTCCATCTGCAAGCTAATTACGTGCAGCGTCTTATGCTCTTGAATGCTTAAAATAGACTGTTTTAATTGCTCTTGGAGAGCGGCACCATATATTTCTATCAAATTAAATGACTTATAGAGGAAAATACAAGCAGCATTTTTACACAAGCTTCGATAGGGTTTACTGTTGATGTGAAGCCATCAACAAAAGAGTAAAATATTGTGATACAGCAATAGTGGATATGTGTTCAGTCTTAGTTTTACATGTATTTTACAAATCACTGTGAGTAGTCTTGACTCTAACACTGCAGGGTAAGTAGTTTGTTTCTTTCTTGCATTGTTGTCAGTGGATCAAGAGAATGAGACTCAAAGAAATGCATTTTTGGAAACATCATGAACTATCTCCATAAATTTTGTTGACTGAAAATAGTGCTGATTTTGATCTACAATCTTGCGAAATAGTTGAGTCTCAGAAAACCACTGAGGAGGAGGGAATTATTCCTCTCCCACACTTTCCCCATCGATCTGTATCTGTGGCATTTGTTTTCCCCGCCAAAACCACCTGCAGGTCATTCATTGGTTTTCCTTGCATTTATTTCTCTGTGGCAAATCAACTGCTCATTAACTGTGGCGAAGCCGGACAATTTTCATCGGGGTGGCCAGGCTGAGACCGTTGCTCACATCAGAAAAAATATGGTGTGTCATCTCTATGTGGCAAGTTGCTGTGAATCTAGTTGGGTTTCTTGGTCACTCATTTACAACCCCAATTCCGAAATACTTGGGACGAAGTGTAAATTGTGAATAAAATCAAAATGCAACAACTTTCAGGTCACATGAGCCGATATATTGTTTACAATAGAACATAGATAGCATTTCAAGTGTTGAAACTGAGGCTCCTTATATTTTTATCCACAAAATGAGCCAATTTCAAATTTTCTGGCTGCAAAAGGTCTCTAGAAAGTTGGGACACGGGCAAAAAACGGCTGAAAAAGCATTTAATATACAGGTATAAGAGAATCAGCTGAAAGAACATTTAGCAAGTAATTAAGTTAACTGGCATCAGGTGTGTAACATGATTGGCTATAAAAGGGATGTCTTAGAGAGGCTGAGTCTCTCAGAAGTAAAGATGCCCAGAGGCTCTCCAACCTGGGAAGGCTTGTGTGAAAAAATAGTGGAATATTTTAAAAACAATGTTCCTCAACGTCAACTTGCAAAGGCTTTCGTCTCATCCTCGAAAGTGCATAACTTCATCAAAAGAGTCAGAGAAACTGAAAAAATCTCTGCGTACGGGACAAGACCTTTTCTGGATGCTCATGATCTTCGGGCCCTCAGACGCCACTGTATAACTCACTGGCATGATTCTGTCTTTGACTTTACTAAATGGGCCCAGGAATACTTCAGGAAACCACTTTCTGTAAACACAGTCCGCCCTGCCATCCACAGATGCCGCCTAAAGCTCTACCATGCAAAAAGGAAGTCATTGTTGAGCATGATCCAGAACCGCCGCCGTGTTCTGTGGGCCAAGGCTCATTTAAAATAGACTGTAGCGAAGCAGCGAAGTGTCTTGTGGTCCAAGGAGTCCAATTTTGACATTCTTGTTGGAAATCATGGGCATCGTGTCAAGGCTAAAGAGGAGAAAGACTACCCCTCCTGTTAGCAGCAGTCAGTTAAAAAGCCAGCATCTCTGATGGTATGGGGATGCATTAGTGCATATGGTGTGGGACACTTGCATGTTTTAAAAAGCCCCATGAATACTGGAAGGTATAAAAAGGTTTTAGAGCAACATATGCTCCCACATGGAGGTTTATCAGTCTCACATGCGTAACGGTGGATTTCACAACTAGTAACATGGAAATCAGTTATGACTGCTGACTTCTCACGCTTATCTTTACTTGGGGGTTAGAGGCAATGGAATTACATAAAAACGTTTCAGGTCTTATTTCATTGAAATAATTTGAACGATCGTGAAACACATGAATTGCGTTGAGTAATTGCTGACTGCAGAGTGGGAATATGTTAATATGCCACTGAATCTCACGCATTTCTCACGGCAAATGCATGAGAGTTGGTAGCCCTACCAAAAGACAAGGAGCGGAGCAAGACTTGGCTGTTAAAAATCAGGAGAAAATACTTTTCCCTATCCCCTCGATCCGTGCTGTGCAGTGAGCATTTTTGAGAGCAGTGCTTAAACGGGACATGGGCAAAGAGGACTCTTAGTTATCAACGTTGGCATTAGCCATATGATTCAATATTAACAATTCAGCTGATGGCAAAAATGCTCAACCAGAGTAAAATGAATTGAGGTTACCAGAGAGTAATTTGATAACATATATGTGTTATGTACCAATCAGGTACCAGTCGCGATAACCAGGAAATGCAGTAGAACTTGTGTTATTGGTAAAGGGGGAGACCCCCGCAGAGCAGGAAGCAACAGTACAGAGTCCACAATCCAAAAGTCAAAATCCAGTTGGGCAAAAATAGTATCAAAAACCAGGGCAGCAATCATAGTAATCGTAGTCGGACAGAAATGGGTCTGGTACACAGGAATAGTTCTATCAGAGAAGCAAGCCAGAATCCACAGAACGTAATCCGAATCATTACCAGAGCAGCAAACAGAGATCTCATAGTCGGGCAGAAAAATGGTCAAAACACACAGATGCAACAATAATCCAAAATCACAAAGGCAAAAATCAAAGGTTGGGCAATCCAGTCAGAAAGATAAATCACTAAGAATCAAGGCGAGAAACAAACGTGGCACAGGAAGCAAGGAAGAAAGATCTGACAACTGGAAGTGACTAAACAGACATCTTAAATACACATCCGGGTGAAACACATGACCAGGGAGAACAGGTGCAATCAATGATACAAATATCAGGAGTGACACATGAGGAATTATCTAATTACATGAATTTGGCAAATGCTAAAACGCAGACAGGGATCACAAGACAATCCTATGAACAAACAACAGCTCCGGTTAAGGAGTACTAAAAGTGCATAGTCTAAAGAAAAGGAAAGCATGAGATATAAGTGGAAAACTGCAGCAGGTAAAATTAGGGATAGACAAGGAGGCGGAGATTAGAATTGAGCGACTGCTGAGAGATCGTTAGTCAATTAGTATGTGCAGCTATACAATCCCGAGTGCATGTTAGTAAGTAAGTAAAAGTATACAAGATTAGTGTGGATAGTAATTAGCAAAAACAATAAACTGTTAGTATGGGTTAGTAAGACAGTGAAAGAGAGAGGAAGGAAGAACACAAGATAATGAAAGAAGATTGAAACCCAGAAACCAATAAATCACCCGAATGAGTGGCACGCAAGACTAGGGACTGTGAGCAAAGATACACACATGACAAGACAGGGGAGACAAAGTGCAAAGCATGCAAATGAAAACATGGCATGGAAAACTAAATGATCGAAACATGAAAAATAATAAACAAGAAATCTAAACTACCAAAAACACAATACACAATCCTAAGAATGGTCAGACAGGCAGTGGTCACCAAACACAAGAATCCTAAACATGGCAGAGCCAGGCACAGAACTTAAACATGACAAGCAGAAAATCACAATCACAACAATATGGACATTCATCAACGTTTCTTATAAGGGCAAAAACGTCTACGCAATTATCTTATCAGAGGGTCATTAAAAGCCTCTGTCAAGTTAACTTAACTTCTCTGCTCGCGCTTAAAAGAGACACCGAGTCGCATTTCGATCTTCCCATTAGAAGTATGCCGCTTTCCATCCTCCAAAACGCACATATTTAGGGAGACAAAATGTTGCTCTACACAATATGAAATAACACTGACTCGCACGCAAGTGTTTTTGAAAATGTAAGTTTTTTTATCCCTTATTTAACCAGGGAAGTGCCATTGAGATTGCAATCTCTTTTTCCAGGGAGCCCTGGGGGTTGAGGTGGGGAGAGAGGGGGCAATTTGCAAAGCCAATTAGACTGGAGGATGATTAGGTGGCAGGTTAAAGGAGCTATGTTGGGACTTTAGCCATGACACTGGGGAACCCCCTACTCTTATAGAAGAGTGTCATAGGATTTTTATTGACCACTGTGAGTCAGGACCTCGGTTTAACATCTCATCCGAAAGACAGCATCTCCTTCAGTTCAATGTCCCTGTCACTGCACTGGGGATTATTCCGCCAGAGGAATAATCTTCCAGCAGCAACCTGGTTTTCCTCAGTGGTCTCCCATCCAAGTAGTGGCCAAGCCAACACCTGCTTAGCTTCAGCCACACGGCTGGAGCAGATCGAATTGTGGTATGACTGCTGAATACTCATATGCTGTCATAAAATGGCACCTTTTTTGCCAATTATTTTAACTGGCACCTTTTTTGCCAGTTATTTCAACTGTAATTTTACAATCAGTTTATAACAGAGGTTCCGTGTATGTTGACTCTAAACCACAGTTAAATGTATGCAGGACTCTACTTACAGTTAAAATTACAAGGAGACAATGCATTATTTTAACTGCTAAATTCAGTCAATTTACAACAATGTACAAGAATACAAATAAATATGACTAAACAGGATCAGATCCTGACAATCTCAAGATAGATTTTTATAAAGCCAGCTAATTTTTCTTATTTTGGTTTGAGACCACTCTTGGATTGACACAGATCAAAACATCCAAATATATCACCATCATGCAAGTATCCCCAGCTTCATAAAAATGGGGCGTAGCCTGTTGAGGTAGTTCTGGCAGACAAATCGAGACATGCCCGTATTCCCATAAAAACTCCCATGCATACCAGACACTGCTCTGCACCTCTGGGTTATATAATCAGCTGTCCTGCTCTGCCTCTTTGGCCAAACATACCTCTGACTGTAGCTGTACTGCATCACTCTCTCCCGCTGCATCACTGTTGCCCACTGTTGGTTAACATTCCATTTCCACAACATCAATTGCCTTTGGGCTTTGAATTTCCCTTGGGGGAGGGGGGTATCTTGACAGTCCCGGCAGTGTTGTCCTCAAGCTCAGTTGACAATCAGGTGTATAAACGTCTGAGCCTAGATGCCAAACTATTATTAAAACTCTGGATTGTAGTCAATTTTGGCAAACGCATAATCCATTTGAATGGCAATTATAATTATGCGCATAAACACATGTACAACGGTTGCATATTGAAACTATCTGCTAATGGCATGAAATGTGTCATTAAAGACATGGTCTCTCATCAGAGTAATGGAATTCAATTGGTATATTTTATTATGTTCGAGAAATCATTTGAACATGTGATTTGCATCCTCTGAGGTGCTGAGTCCTGACAGTGCTCAGTGAAATGAATCATGATTATTATGCTACGTAAATTGGCTACACGTTTTCACATGCCCATTGAAATTAGTAGGGATTACAATTATTGTGTGTATAGTATTATTACATACATTGCCTCTTGATGTGCGTTTTAAGGAAATTATGCTTGAAAATAATAATCGCCAACAAGAATTTCATTTTTAAGGAATTTTTAAAAAAGGGTACTTGCAGCCTGATTTCATCTGGTTCTGTGCATGCATATAATTCAGTTTATTGACATCATTTATGATTGTCATGCCAAATTTGTATCAATGTAAAGATTAAAAAGTTGTTTACACTTAAAAAAGTAGAACGAACAACAGCAAAGAACTTTATTATTTGCTCAATTTCAAATCCCAATAGCTCTGCAAACTCAGTTCTGGAAGTACTTGGAACTTGAAATTGAGTTAAATCAAAAATGATTTGCAGCTGGTGACCTCGCTTTTTTAACTTCAGCCAACTTTTTATTTTATGCGTTCTCTTCCAAAACATGAACGGTGGCTGGATTGAGTTATAATTCCTGTATATACACACACTAAAACAGAATTCTTAACTTGCTTTTTTATGATGGTGTGCATTCTGATATGAATGGGTCAGAAAGCAGAAAGTTTTTTAATTTTATATTGACTTGGTTCAATTGGTACTCACTAGGAGATTTCCAATACTTTCATATAACTTTGTTCAGAGTTGCCTAACATCCATTAAAAGGCAGACTCTTCCGATAATATCACAATACCCATTAAAAGTTAAGAACACATTTCATACTGAACTAAAAAGGGATGTATGATTCGTCCCCCCCCAAATCTTAGAGAATGATAAATGCCTCCACTCTCAATGAATGCTGTTAGGTCTGTCCAATGAGATAAAAAAGCAGATTGAGGTAACAGGGACTTGACATTCCTTGCAAAGTGTAACAGATTTGAGAATGCTCATATTTTAATCGCAATATAATTTTGCACTTTTGTAATGTAATTGTGTGAAATGTGATTTTTAATTTCAGTCACACCCCTTGCTGGTAATCCATTGTATAATAACATTGCTGCTGGGAATTATACAGCCTCTTTCAAAGGGAGAAAGATCAGCCATCTCTGGATTGGGCATTCAAATTCCCAGGCCCTTGATTACTATCCCCCTACTTCAAACTGTATCTGTCCATTGAATTAGTGTTACCATCTGTTATATTACCACAGTAGATATGGGCTACGAGGGCCCCACTGTACCTTTCATTAGCATGATAGATATGGGCTAGTTGGGCCCTACTGAACTGATTACAAGAGATACAGAAATTGTTCTATTTGTTACATTACTGTTATACAGTATGTCAAAGTTAGGGAAAAGCAATCTTGCTTTTTAAAAAGTTAAGGTTAGAATTCTGGGTTATGGAAAGGAGATCTTGCTTCTTCAAAGGTTAAGGTTAGGATTCAAGGTTACAGAGAGGTGATCATGCTTTTTAAAAGTTTGAGGTTAGAATTGAGGATTGAGGAAAGGCAACTATGCTTTCATAAAACAAAATAGGCTCTTTTAAAAGGAAATTGTACCTCATGATAATAAATGTTTAGCTGCCAGGGAGATCCTGCGTCTCTCTAGGGAAAGTTCTTCATTTTACATGGCCACTCAGGTACCCCAGTCTCCCCCCATGCATCGACTTTCATTCTGTAAATTCAGATTTTCTCTTCTTTTCAGCGGTCATCGTGTCAGATTCCCTCAAATTGATCAGCGATGTAACTTGACGATAACGACCCATGCAAGCAATTAGTCACTACGTTGCGTCCGTACTAGGCCATATTTATGTTGGTAATTACAGATGATAATGCACATTCAATTCATGACTAAAACACGATTCATATTCTCTGTTACAATCCCTCCCTCGTACAGACCTCATTCATATTAAGGCTCAGTGACGGTGGATGCAAAGCATTTAATGCAGTTTTTCATTTGTGGGGTGTTTCACGAACTGTCGGCAATCATAGCATGATAGAAATTACAGAGAATTTTGAAAAGTAAATGAGGCTTCACTTCAGATACCCGCACCGCCAACTAATTTTGTTAAAACCGTATTATTGGATTAGATCCAGCTCAACCCACTTTGGCTTGCAGCAGGAAATGCCTCGCTCAATGTTTAGTTCTTGCCATTCTATTATGTTACATAATGGTGTCAGTGATCACAGGGCAATGCATATGGAATGTTCCAGAGGTATTTCAAGTTCATTACTGTTGCCACTTTAAGGAAGTTGTGAGGAGTTCAATATGCGTATAGTAATAAGAGAAAATAAAAATAAATTTAAAAAACTAAATAAATAGGGCCTTCCATGACATCTATTTGCATAGTACTACAAAGGGAATTTCAAACAATGAGTCATAAACAATAGTAAAAGGATGACAGACGGCTATAAAATGAGGATGGGCGTAACACGGTCGGTAAGTATTAACATAGAGCCTCCCCCCATTCATTTGATCATGTCAAATAAACTTAGCAAGATCAAATTCGAAGCATCAGATTAAGTGGAATTAATCCACTCAGTGACAATGGACTCGCGGGTGCAATAAATTATGCAGTTTGACAACACTGAGCAAATTAATTCCCTGAAACGGAGAATGAGATCAGCTGTGTTTAAGCAGTATATGAGAAATGGATTGACCTCTGCATGGGACAAAAACCTGGATTAAATGCCATTGTCAGTGATTTTGGGAAAGCATTTTGATTACCGCAATTATTGTGGGTTTTTTTTTTTTTTTTGGCTTCTTCCCTTTTGCAGCATTGAATGACATCTTACATTTGGAAGGAGACAGTAGTAAATTAATAGAGGAAATATTCTTTTCCTAACCACCAGAAAAGTGAGGGGTGGAAAATGAGCTCTTGTAATGAAACAGCTGATTTGTTCCACTCCCAGCTAACAGGTCATAATGATTAAAATCCACTGCTACAAAACCCCAGCAAATGAACTCCAGATCAGCACTGCAGTCTGCATAGTAATTTTGTTTTTAAAAGTCTGGTTCTGATGATTGCTATGTGCTATCCCATTATTACGCAGGCACTTACAGAAGCACAAAAATGAAATCAGATATGCGAGCCAGCTTTCTTTCCCAGCCTCATACTCCTCTAGGTAATTTACACAGACAGAGGTGGACATCTGCATACACTGAAAAACATGCCTACACACATGCACATAGGTACTTGTTCGCACAAATACGCACTCAGACACACACACACACACACACACACAGACCCACACACACATACTGCTAGCTGAGGCAACCAGGAAAATGCAAATGATCAGTTCAAATAGAACCTGCTCTGTATTTCCGCATTTAAATATTCTTTCATCTGCGTGCTCAGGCGGATGAAATGCAGGAATATGACTTTGATAAAGAGGAAAAGTGTAAAATGTTTAAACGGACTGGCGTCTTTGTACTAGTTCAAAATAGGAAACGTTGGAAAGGGTCAAATGCAGAACTGGATCACATGATCACACGTCAGGATTCCATCTCTGGCCCTACTTTGAATAACCCAAACCTGACAGGATCAAAAGCATCATTTTAAATGCTTCATATAGTGGCAGGTCTAAGATCAGCCTGCAGAGCTGGTGCAGATATATGCCTATGCAGATAGTCCTTTGCTTTGCATTTTGCCTCAACCTTTTTCCTTCACCGGCAAGAAAAAGCCTAATTTTCCAGGTCCATTTCCCAAGAATCCTATTAAGGTTCCTCTAGAGAGGAGGGGCTGCCACTCAGATGCAGCTACCAGAACTAGATGACTGTAATCCACCCGCTATTCCTACCAAGAGAATAAGAGAGAAAGAAAGAAAGAGAATGAGAGAAGAGAGAGAGACTTACAGAGAATGCGAAAAGAGCAAAAGAGGAAGAGCGAGACAGACAGAGAAAAGTATGAGAGAGAATTTCAAATAGACTCTTGTTTGTCTCCCCCCGTTAAGGAAGCTGGATAATCGTTATTTTCTTTCTCACTGGTAATGAAGGCCAGGTCTGCCTTACACTAGCCCACACGACAAATGATGAGATTTATTTACTTTTTCTTCCTATTGGCAAAATGGTAAAAAGGTTAAAAGTTTCTAAAATTTTCATACTCATATATGCATATAAAGTTTACATCAGGGAAATTTTGTGTCAATTATTGGAGTCTCATCAAAAAGGATTGAAAAAGTCCCTTGAAATCTCAACAATGCGCTTTCCAGTAGGTAACCACATCCACTCGTCAGGAGGAAGTTCTCTTTTTTCTAGATGGCAAGGGCAGTCTGTTGTTAAATACCCTAAGGCTTTCCTTCAAATACACAGATTAATTACCTGCCCCCCCCAGATTAAGCAATGATCATGTCTGTGTGTGTGTGTTTGTGTCACTCTGTCTGTCAGCGCGTTGTCATTACCTGCCCCCCAGGGGAAGCCAGGTTAAGCAATGATCATGTTACGAGGACAGTTAGCTAGCTAGCTAGCTGCCCGTGATAAACTACGCCATGCAACGGAGACCAGCGCATTGTTCGTCTGTCCTCGTATTAAAATAGAGGCCGCTGAGGCTCGTAGGCCTATTTGCTTGATGCCTGAGGAGCCTGGATTGTCGTGTATTATATTGTTTTCTATGTCTGCTTAGGTAATTTTTGTATTATTTTTGTGAAATGAACATTACGTGGAATTTCTGTGAACGTTTGTGCTGTATGTAATTATTTCGTTATAAGTATGTAGCTAGCACGCTAGCTAGCTACATGCAGCTCCGTGTTGTGACACGGACCCCTGCGAACCATAATCGTGATGCATTTTCATAAAACAGCATGCTAGTTTGCATTATTATGTTTCCAAATTGTATGAGATTTGTCGGTTGTGATGTTACGATTGAATTTGTGCTTTTATTTCTATTTGCGTTGCATTATTCCGCATATTTTCGCTGCATACTGCACGTTTTTCGCTGGCGGACAAAGTGATCGCGTTGGCACGGATCTTGCATGGAATTGCACAAAGCACACGGGGTCCGCTTTCCAGCCAGCTGGGCTTGCTGAAATGACCAATTTTTTTTTTTTCTTTTAAAGATGGTATAACGTGTTCTATCGTCTTCTGTGTCTAGTTAGCATTTTGTTTTACCTAGCTGGACACAGCTAAGCATTTTTGTGGTCATTTGTGCAGTATGAATGAATTTGACTTATATTAGAGGAGAGTTAGCTAGCTAGCTAGCTGCCCGGGATAAACTATGCCATGCCTCGGGGACCAGCGCAGTTCACCACTCTTCCTATTAAAATGGAGGCCGCTGCGGCTCGTAGGCCTATTTGCTTGATGCCTGAGGAGCCTGGATTGTCGTGTATTATACTGTTTCCTATGTCTGCTTAGGTTGTCTTTGTATTATTTTTGCGAAATGAACATTACGTAAAATTTCTGTGAACGTTTGTGCTGTATGTTTGATCGTGTCTGTGTGTGTGTCTGTCACTCACTCTGTCTGTCAGCCCGTGGCTGGGGCCAGGTCTGCTATCTCTGATTGCCTTGTTTTAGCAAGCATTTTCTTGTTGTTTTTAGGCAAAACACTATTCTCTTACCTTTTTCTCAGAACTTAAAAATTTCTGCCACTGATGTGAGATTATGACTCATTTCTAGATGACACAAACAAGACAAGTTAAATTATTTTACCCCATGGCGTAAATGTAATTGCAGTTATTTCATCATGTAATTTCAGGCCTATTTAAGCTGCAATGAAGTCAAGAATTATTCGCACCCACCATGAAAATGAGAAATGCTTTTTTTCTTGGGTGTGAGTGCGTCTGCAATACTGTCGTATTTCGTTGTTGAAAATATTGGCTTTCCAATATGAGGGAGGTTATTGCTGATAAAAATTAACACATAGTTTCCTGAGAACAAATCAAGTTGTTTTTTTTTTTTTTAATTTGGTCTCCTTATTTGGTCAACAGATGTAACATTGTCTAAATATGAGGATGCATGCAAATGAAATTCCTTTATGAAATTCATAACTATTTGAGAAAAAAAGTTTTCTCCTCAAGAGGTAAATAATTACTGATCTACGCAATTCAGGTGAAGGAGACAAAAAAAAATTACGTTTGAATACATCACTAAGCACATTCCAAGCAATTATCACAAGGGATGTAATTTAACAGGGAGAGAGAGAGAGAGAGAGAGAGAAGAGCACACTGGCCCAATTTACAGTGAGGTGGATGGTTATGATAGCAAGGAAAAACTGAAAGATCATCCTTTCAGAGCAACACAGTTTGTGCACTTTTGAAGTTATGGAGTTTTTACATTTGTATGTCAACACGTTTTTTTGAAAGCGTTGCATAAAGCTACGTTTATACCAGTCCACGACTGCCACGATTTGGTCAATTCTTGAAAATCGTGTTAGAATCGCAACTCATCTCATAAAGTGTGAGAAATAGCAAATCCAAATCATGGTGATCGCAAGGTATGATTGTGATGCATCTTTCTGATCGGGTAAATTTTAAACATGTTTAAAATTTGGCAACGATTGTGCCGATTTTTGAAAAATCCTTTCAGAGTTTAGTAGAGAGTAGGCATCAGAACAGCTCGTGTTAGCGCCTGGAAGAGCGCAATGGCGCATGTGGCGCGCTAATCGTATTACAACGTAATAAAGCGTATCAGATTTATATATATAAAATATAAAATTATTAACTTCCACGATCTATCACAATGTATTGCGCTCTCTTGTGTTGTGACCCGCACTGATGTGTTTGGCATGCTCTCCTATAAAAGTTGTCACGCTACCTGATGAAATTAATTTTGACCCAACTGCAAAGCTTTTCACAATACAGTAGAAATAATAAATAATAAAATGGAAACTCGCTCATACCGGACTTAATATCTTAATACACAAAGCATTCATATAAATTTGTACACGTATAGAATGGATATAATCTGATTTATGTGAATTTCGCTTATAACGGACGAAATGAGCTGATCCAATTGAATCTGTTATATTTGAGTTTTACTGGATATAGTTTGATTCGATTTATTTATAATAACATAAGAAGATGCCACCAAAGAAAGGCTCCAAGGGGGAGGGAGATGGTTCCAATTCAACTCCTGCTGACCCAGAACCTCAGATGGAAGCAGCCAGGGCCAGTATACAGTCATGCAGCAGATGAGCAAATAAGTGACCTTCTATATCTTAAAAAAGGGCAACAAAAGGTAGAAAAGTTTTATGAATGTCAAGGAACGTAAGAAAATGTATAAAATAGTAATAGGTTATAGACCCGAATAGTGATGATCGTAAAACATTGTAACAGATAGTCATGGGATGGTAACGGATCTGATATCCAATTTTGATAGATATTGTTCCTATCCTTTTAGAGCGCATGAAGCCATTAGAAAGGGTCAAAATTGGGGGGAAAATTTTTTAAAAGTTCCAAGATCACGAAGATCTACTTCTATCGTTGGTTTGTGTCAGGGCAGCGTAATCGTGGCTCTAGTGTAAACGTAGCATCAAGAAGCCCGTAGTGAAGAAAATCCAAAAATTGAAAGAAAGTTAATTAATGTTTTTCAAGTGTCGTAGTCAGATGGGACAAACTGAACTTTTTAGCCAAGCACATCTCTAGCAAGTTTGTGAGAAAAGGAGGGTGCGTATGATGTAAAGCACCTGGACCTCTTAGTTAATTTATGTAGCGGGTCATTGATGGTTTAGGGTGTTTTGTTGTACGTAGTCTAGAGGTTTTTTTAAGACTGCATTTCACTAAGAAATCTAATATTGTAGCTGAGCACCTAGTTTTCCCAGCCAGGTATTTGAGGCTCAGGCTTGGATTAGACCTTGCAGCAAGACAATAGCCTCAAATATTTTATCAAAATCAACAAAGAAATGGTTTCTGGAAGTTAGACTCAATGTTTTGCAATAGCCAGCCTCCAGACTTGAACACAGCTGAAAACTAGTAACGGCCACTGAGCTGAAAATAGAGGAGGTGCAAAATTTCCTCGATTGAAAGACGAGAAATGAAAATTCAGCAACATCCAAATTTTATGCATTGATGAAAAAAGAAAATATAAGTTGATGGTGAACTATATGGTCATCCTGAACATAATGTATTGCACCGACACACCAAGTTACGTTGAATCCTGATCACTTGTTAATTTACGTGAGCTTTGAATAGGATTTCGTACGATTCGTGCCTCACGTGAATCCTGTCCCTCAAATCCCTTAAAAACCTGGTTGACATGTTTGGGATGGTTATTGTTCAACGAAAAACACTGAAAAGCGCAAAATCAAAATTATGAGATGTCGTACAGGAATGATCAAGAACGCCAGACATGAAGCCATTGGCATGTTCAGGGCAGGAATGAGCTTGCGACTTTAAAATCCACTATAATACCATTTCACATCTTCAGACACGTATGGAACAGACTGGGACGGTCAAAGAGGGACCTTGCAGCAATAGACAACATTAAACGACAGCATGTGAAGATCGCAACGTCAACACGATGAAACCAAATGACATGTGGTTCAACAAGCTGGTGGGCATCACACTGGCCACTAAGGAATACGAACAGTTTTATGGGAAACAGGTCACCCCACCACCATGTGTAATCTAAGTGAGGTTTACTCATCTCACCAATTTGAGTCGCAACTGTGTCGGGCATTCGTGGATGTAGCTGTAATGGTCAAGACAATTATATACACATTCCACTGTTAACTTGTTTATTGTGCATTTGTATCAGGTGTTGCTAAACTTTCGTGACTGAGTATATGTGCATCTAAAATCTTTTCTTCCAAGCTTACTTTGGAAATAAAGTAGCTAATTTTCTGAATTGCTTTTATTTTTGAATTGCTATATATTGCATTCAGAAAGAAGCTGTGTGTTTATCATGTCAGTGAATTCTTTTAAAACTGAAAACAGGTCCAAACTTATCATAAAGAGATCTTTTCTGCTTCCTCTATTTTCAGCTCAGCTTCCCCCACTGTTGAAAATGTGTGGTTATATAATAAGTTTAAACCGAGGAACCTCAAGGATCTTAAAATGTTCTTCTGGGGGAAGTGGTCCTTTGAAACCTTTGAAAGTGTTTGCCGACTTTTTTAGGCATTGAAGGAAGAAATTTAATGCAGTTATCATCTATTGCAGAGAATCTATCAAGTATTTTTGAAAGAGATAAAATGACAAACTCTATGTTTCTCAGTCTTAAATTATTTTTGCTCAGTTTCTTGAAGTGCGCCAGTGATTCTTCTGTGAACTATACATAAAGACGAATGAAATCACCGCAGTTTTTCCACATTCAAAACAAAATTTAGGTGGCAAGGTTGGGAAAATGGGAAATGAAAAATGGACAGCATCTGCTGTCAACGCAATCATTGTCAGCATACTGAATAAAATTATGAATGGGAATATTCTTGAGCAAAGCCAGGAGGTCATCATGCCTGTGCCATTTCAAGTGTCACACCAACGTCAGAAGTGTGAGTCAGTCACATTACAGCTAATGGGAGTTATGGCTGCCCCAAGTTCATCTGCACATTTCAGCAGCACCGACTGGCATCAGGGTTATGTGACTGTCACAAGTCGCCTCAGAGTTTGACACTAGTCTCCCGAACTCTGACACAAGACTTCCAGGCAACTGCTGACATAGAAAAAACTTTAAGTGAGCCTCCCAACTGGGACAGCCAGGATTGTCCTAAAATGAACACCATGAAGTTTCAAAAGAGCTGCTTTTGCCCTTTAGCAGCAACCAACATTATTAAAATGTGCTTCAGAATTTGCAACTGGAACCATGTAATCGTAATCCAGAAAGTAACAAAAAGTTCATTCAGAAGATGATAATTTCTGTTCTCCGTGGTAATTTCATTTTATCTCCAATGGCATGCTTGCTCCAGTGCCCTCTGGGGATAAAAATGATTTTTTGCAGAAAAAAGAATATTAGGAGAGTGAATCAGTTGTAGGTCTTTTTAATGTAATGAACCCTCTGAACACCCAGCAGTTTCTGGATTTTTTTTTGCTCCTGTCACCTTTTCACTAAATATTTGTCATGTGACTGTTTGCCTCAGCTGATTCTATCAGGGCTCACTTGTTGCAATGAGAAGTAAAAAATTTGTCAATTTTGTGCAGGATCTGATAAAAAAGTTTATTTTTGCTAAATTTTAAAATTAGAAATGTTGAAGAAAGTAATTTACTTATGATATTCTGCTGAAATCCTGGTCACACTAGAGGCGGAATGAGCCGGAATGCCGTCGGAATGAAGATTCTTTGTATATTCCTATTTATACCATGGTCTGGATGAATACTTTTTTCTGATTGGCCGGCAGGTATGCATTAAAACCACGGAACCGCACAGGTAGTTCGGCTACGGTTGTTTCACCATTCGAAATTCATCCACAAGCCAACTTGTAACCCTAGCAACGTTAGACCTGGTATTCGGCAAGGTACAACGGTAACCTAGCTGCTCATTTATCTCCAGTAAATTTAGCGGCGTCACATAAGTTGCATCCTGCGAGGCGGTTAACAATAGGTACTCAAGCGATAATGACTGGAAATATTATAATAGCGAAGTAATCAGGTTTTATTCATTAAACGATTGCAATTGTGTACGGTTACAAATGAAGCTAACGTTTCCACTTCATGTATCAGCAACTGCTGACAGTTCGCTAGCTGCATGCTTTGCCAGCAGACTTCCGCTCCCTGAGTGCGCACATAATGTTGCGTTATGAAAGATCTCCATTTTAGCTGGAATCCGTTGTCAAATCAGCTGGTAAGCGGATGTAAGCGTGTGCTAAAAATACTTTCTGCATGAATGTAAGATGAACTAAGATAGCTGATTCAATTTAACTTGGCCTATAGGAGGCTATTGGGTATGAGAAGGCCTGTTAAATGATTACCAGCTCGTTTTTTTTTTTTTTTTAGTGCAAATGCAAAACTTTCACCAAAAAATTCTGAATGCTGCGAGTTGATATTGCTAGCAATTGACTAATTGCAATAGTCTAATCAACTCGAAGGTGAGCATTCCACGGTTTTGATGCACTTCGCGGAGGCAAGCACCCCCCGCATCGTGCATTAAAACCGTGGAATGCACACCTTCTCGTTAATTATCCCTTACATATTTGAAGTGCATTCTAAAAATTCTGACTGCATTCCAAATATTTGGGGCCTTAGGAAAAACTTTAAGTGAGCCTCCCAACTGGGACAGCCATCCTTGTGGCCTGCCCGAATGTTTTGCTCATGATCAAAACTTTCCGGGTGCATTCGAAGTGGAGAAATATCGAACGGCATATGAAAAGTATTTTGATTGCGCTCTGACTGCATTTTAAATTTTCTTACGCCATTCCAACAGTATTAAAAACATTCTGATTGCATTCAAGGGAGAATCGAAAGAGCAAGCCGCATCAAATCCTGCCAGAATGTCCTGAATGCGGCTCAAATGAGCCAGAATGCACCTTGCATGCATGTTGATCGCTGCAGGAATCGATTTCAATATTAAAACAATTCAGCTGGAATGAACTTCGACTGCCGTTGGAATCTTTCGATTGCCGCTGTAATCAGTGGCGGCTGGTGAACTGGCGATAGAGGAGGCTGAAACCCATCCCTTAAAAATAATGATCGGTCATGACCTGCTTTCAGTCATTCATTTAAATTACCAGAAAACTCCAGAAACTCCAAAAACCCTCAACATTATCAGGTGTGGCCAGTTTTCATTAATAACGCATACCTGTAAACTCTGGGTATTCAAGCTGCATTCTGTTTGAATTCTTGGACGTTCTAACCATATTTTGTAATGTCTGGTAGCATACGGAGGCCAAGCGCAAAAAAAAAAAAAAAAAAATACCACGCTGCTGGTAAGTGTAATTCAGCAGATGAAAAGGATGCAGTGCTGCAAAAGGCAGAGGCCTGTCATACCGCGACAGCAGAGCAGGACAGCGGCTTATATACTCCACCTACCACAGGAAGGACTAGGGTCTGATATGCACGGGAGTTTCGATGCGAATGTGTGCATGTCTCGACTTCTCTGCCAGAACCAGCTCAGCGAGCTGCACCCCTTTCAACAACTTGAGAATGTACCATTTTTTCATCTAACTGAAATGTGTCAGTTGTAATTTTGAACTTATAATGCAGAAAAACCTTTTTCTTTTCTTTTTTTAAGCAGGCCATACTAACTTTCCTGACTGACAAGATTAGCCTGACAGTCATTCAGTTGGCTTGTTTGCTCAGGTGGGCAATCTAGGCTGTGAGAGCTGAGGGCAGGGACAACATTCTCATCGAGATGGGTGTGATAATGAACTGCTATACCAGGTCCGCACATGGTCCCCAGAACAGTGTCAGGACACTTATATGCAGTGGAGCAATAAATGGCTACTGAAGCGGCGAGACTTCACAATCAATTTATGAGTGTGTGTGTGTGTGTGTGTGTGTGTGTGTGTGTGTGTTTGTGTGCGTGTGCATGAGTGTGTGTGTGAATGTGCACGAGAGAGAGAGAGAAAGAGATGGAAATCGTCCAATGAAAGCACCATTCCTCTTGCCAATTGCGCAGCCCTCCACAGACACGAGGCATCCTTACAATCTGCACATATAATCATGTAAACGCCTGAATCTGAATGAAACACCTTGATCTGACTGAAAATTTGAGCTGATTGAACGAGGTGTTGCTGCCCTATTCATAAACGATTTGATGGCTGGTAACGTACCATCAGATTGCCTCTGCCCTTCGACCTTTCTGCACATATTTGATTAGCTAACGCAGTGATGACACCATCATGTTTTATTTGTGTGGGTGGACAAAAACTGGTCAGAAACTGAGACTACGTTTAAAAATAATATATCCACCAATTTTGCAAACTCTCATCCAGATGCACAACCAGTTGAAATGGAAACAAGTTAAAGCACAACAATGGCTAAACGGATATTTTGGATGAGGAGTAATGAGCATGACCGATCCATTGCGATTATGGCCTGTGTTTTGCTTAATAAATATATCCATGCACAATCTATTTGATCGCTTTTCTGTGAATTGTCCATTTAGAATTCATCAATTTGTGTCACAGCTCTCATTAATACCCCTTCTGTCTCTTCCTGTTCAGCAACTCGCTAGTTTTTTTTAAGTATTTAAAATTTGATTTGTTTAAGTCATGCGTGTTTGCAACTTCTCAGCTGTATTTCATCTCATAGTTTTTCCCTAATGACCACCTGATGCGTACTTAAGCCCCCTGCCTTGTGTTGCAAGTTGCTGGATTGTAATTTATCTGTTGCGCGCAGAGGCAGTCTGTATTCCTAGGAGAAAATCTTTGTCTTTATTAAGTGCAGCGTGTCCTTGAATGACAGCTAATCCCAGAGGCTTTCCTCTTTTGATGTAGTCAAGCCTACTCCGAGTCCAGGATTAGAAGCGCGTTCAAGTTAATTCAGCTCTAGTCAGTTTGACAGTCCAGTTTAATAGGAACAAGCTCCCAAGCCAAATCAGAGTCCAGGATTGGGACCACATTATTGTTTACCCTCCCAAGTCTGTTCCTCTGTCCAGTTAGGACAAACCAATGATCCTTCTATCATCATCAGGATTGGAGCCGAGTTCCCCTCAAGCTACTCCATCCTCCTATGGGACAGTTTGCCGCTGGCAAAGTGTGCACTCTACCTGGCTGTCATCCTAGAAGCCACTGGCTGGCAATTAACACCTCAGCTTTGTTGACAATATCTGCACTGAGCTGCGCTATCTTTATCCATTGTTCCATCCCCAACTTTTGCTCTAGGGTGCAGTCCACAAATTACCATATGAGCTGTCAATAGAGCTTCCAATTGGATTGTACTCTGCCACTGCGCTTGATTCCTGCACTGGAACATAACAGATCTGAGTAATTTCAATCCAAACAAAAAAGTGCATGCATCTAAACATAGCTACTGACTGCAGCTGCTCTCTTTACCCTATTCCCTAGAGGAGGCTGAGAGGGCAATCCAATTTGGCACCAATTTGTCGGGTCCAGAAATTCCTTGATCCTTTTTATTTTTGCGGGCTTACATTATTGAGAAAAAAAAGGGCAACACTGGCCTCTGACCATCATAAGCATACAGTTTCAGTGCAAAGCGAACAACTGTTTTCTCATGAGACTGGTCTTTCAAGCATAGTTTTTCTACTAGACGTGGGGAAGGCAATGATATTTTTAGTGGAGACAGAGCGTGGTTTAAACAGACTGATTAAGCAATTGATTCTTACTAATTCTTCTGAAGTATTGCTGAATTGCGTGGTCACTACTGTGTTTGTTTGTGAATGGAATATCCAACAAAACCTTCTATCCTGCATACCGCCATCCTTGTGGTTATTTTATTTAAGAAATGGCATCTCATCTCTAGCAGTAATCGACTTTTTTTTTGTCAATACCTGGCTCAATGGGAGTCTATGGGTAGCACCTGCACTGACTATGTTGGGCTTTGGATTGATTAATTTAAAAAGGAGTTTCTTCACTGATGTTTGGGTTCTCCACCAGATTTTCCATGATTGACTGTGCTATTGTAAGCTTATCACTGCATTCTTGCTTTGACACAATGTACCAAACAGATTAGACACACCCAGTGTTTCCTTTCTGACAGTTAGATCTTTGCAACCCCATGATGGCTGACATCATAGTCAGTTACACAATTTCAGTACCCACATTAAGAAATACAAGCAACAGACTAAATATAAATTATGCAAATACTCTGGACCTTTGCTTTACTGTGTGCATAAAAAAATTATACTACAGCACAGAGCTGGCTAAATATAACAAGTGCTGTATTTACAACATAGTTCACCCGGTATGGATGAAAACTCCAAAAAACTCATTGCGTTAGAATAGAGAGCAAAGAGTTAATAAATACTGCAAAATTTAAATCCTACGAAAATGATTTAAAAAGTAAATATGGATATGTTAATGACTGTGTCACAGAGTCTATAGAAGCAAGAGCAAACAAACTGATATTTTAATTTCTCTAAATTTCCATTTCCAGATACATAACATAACATAACATAACATAACATGAATGGCGAGGACAGACTGTTCAGCCCAACTAGGCTTGCCAGTTCCTTTTAACTGTTGTGAATATATCTCATCAGATACCCAATGTCTCAATGGTATCTAGCTTTAAGTCAAGCCTGCTCATGAAAATTGTCAAGGTTTCCGCCTCAACAATATGGTCAGGCAAGCTGTTCCACATCGCCATTACTCTTTGGGTGAAAAAATATTTCCTAATATCAGTGCTAAATTTACCCTTGGTCAACTTCTATTTATGACCTCGAGTTCTACTTACAGAACTTGGCCAAAGGAATCCTACATAATTCACTTTGTTGATTCCTTCAATATATTTAAAGACCTCAATCAGATAACCCCTGAGTCACCCTTTCTTAAGACTAAAGAGATTAAGGATCTTCAGCCTCTTCTCATAGCTTTCATCTTTTATACCTGGAATAAGCTTAGTTGCTCTTCTCTGAACTTTTTCTAGAGGCTCTATATCTTTCTTATAGTATGGTCCCCAGAACTGTGCACAATACTCAAGAGTTGGTCTGACGAATGTGTTGTACAAAAGAAGCGTCACCTCCTTGGATTTGGACTCAATACTTTTAGCAACGTATCCGAGCATCCAATTGGCTTTTTAAACTGCTACAGTACAATGACTACAACCTGTGAGGGTTTGGTCAACAATCACTCCTAGATCTTTTCCATGCAGAGCACATTCCAGTTTTAAACCTCTCATGACGAAATCCTGTCTAATGTTTTTATTACCTACAGGTTCAACTTTACATTTTGCTAAATTAAATTTCATTTGCCACATTTCTGCCCAACTCTGGATTCTATCCAAATCCTCCTGGATCACTAAACTATTTGCCAAACCTCCAAATTTAGTATCATCCGCAAATTTAACTAATTTGCACTCAATATTTCTATCAAGGTCATTAATGTAGATGAGGAACAGCAGGGGTCCCAACACTGATCCCTGAGGGACGCCACTCCCCACCATACCAAGCTCAGATGAGATACCACTGACCACCAGTCCTTGTGTTCTGTCCTGTAACTAGTTTTGAATCCACTCCAGAATACCTCCTGTAACTCCAATGGAGCTCATTTTAAAAATTAGTCTCTTGTGCAGTCCTTATTTATTTGTTTATTTATTTATTTATTTTATTTATTAAGCTTTGACAGAAGTCAGGAAATGATCACACGGGTGGCAAGGCACCCATTGTGAGGCAATCATCCCACAACATGTACAGACAATTGAACAATGAGAAGAAAGAAAAAAAATATATACATACATATATATATATATATATATACATACATACACATATACATACATACAAACAAACACATATAGTAATAATAAAATAAGACAGTTTATTGGCAAGTGTAAGTAACAGAGGGACAGACGACAATGTGAACAGTGACATTTGCCAACCCATTACAGGAATCATCAGAAGAAAAATAGTTGTTGAACTATTCATCAAATGCTTTCCAAAAATCCAAGTTTATGTCATAAGCCCTGCTTTGATCATAAGTCTTGATGGCCTGTTCAAAAAATTCCAGAAGGTTTGTCAGGCATGACCTTCCCTTAAGGAAACCATGTTGGCTATCCCTCAAAATATTATTTCATTCAAGGAATAATTCCAGCTCGTCTTTTATGATAGATTCGAGTATTTTGCATGCAATGCAAGTTAAACTGACTGGCCTGTAGTTTCCTGGCTCGGTACGGTCCCCTTTCTTATATATTGGTATTATATTGCCCTGTTTCCAATCATTTGGTATTTCTCCAGTTTCTAAAGACCGTCTGAAGATAGCGGCGAGCGGTTTAAAGATGATCTCACTAACTTCCCTGAGCACTCTGGGATATAAGTAAACAGGACAGGGCAAGACAGGGCAAGAGCCGGTAAACTGGGTGTGTGTCCTGAAGAGAATGAGTGGTCTCAAAAAATTGACGTTCACAGGATAAAAACTTGAATGTGTCCACGTTTCCTCTTACGCTATAATGGCATGATTCAGGTTTCATATTGTACTTTTTTAAACCCATTACTGTGCTGCCAATCAATTTCTTCTTTCTTTCTTTCTTTCTTAATGCAGCTACTGAGGCATTTTAATTAGCAGGCATTTAATGGTGCAGAAAATAATATTCCTCTCTCTCTGTGGCATCAGAATGAACCCACCAGGTTGCATTTTTTTGGTCAAACAGTTATGACAGTGCATACACATTAAACACTTCTTATTTTAAACATATGCACGTTGCTTAATCAAAAAAAGGGATATCATTATTTTTTTTATGGCCCAGGCTCTTTTCCTGTTGAAATAATTCTGCTTGGAATTACTCTGCATGAAATGTCCTCCTCCGAAATTGCATCAGAAAGCTATTTCCTCTTGTTCATACTCACCAAACATAGTGCAAATGGTGGAAGCAAATGAGAATTTGATTCCGGGCCAAAGCTTATAATTATTGTCAATAATATAACCTAGAGCAAGTTCAATTTAACTAGATCTCTTGGCATGCAAAAGCAGGTCTTTGCCTCAAACACATTGGGCAAACTAAATACTATGAATACTTCCCCCTTTTTGATGCAATCATTTTGCAATTCTGTCAATGTACTGCGTATTGCATTCATAAGGCAGCACAAAAATCAGCAGTGTTCATTAGGAATTTCAATCAGTTCCCATCCCCCCCCCCCCCCCCCCCCCCCCCAACCCCGATACAAGCTGACATAAATTACCTCATACTCCTGGTGTCGGTATTAACTTTTGCATTTTAATTATCATAAGTAAATATGATTAAGTCATATGAATTATCCTTCCACAACGCAAAGCTTGCTCAAGGTGGGTCATTATCAAGCACATCATTTTAAAGATTGCTTGATGCCCCGCAGTGGCAGAATCAATTTTAGAATGAGCAAGTCTGATGCATATGCCTTTGAGTCTATGGGTCTGTATCTTACACAGCTATTAATACAATCAGGCCATCTCGGTCTGCCACTTTCATGGCTAAATGTTTTGTAGGTCAACCTGTAGAGCTGGTCCAGAGAGAGCAATGAAGCTGTGTAAGATTGGGATGCTTAATTGATCATTAAATAGCAACACGATTAATTTTCACAAGAGGTGAAGGGAAAGGCCATGACTAATTTTGAAGTGTATTTATCATCCATCATTTGGCATGTGTGGCACAACTCAATTTCTCCTGATTTGAAATGCATCCAAGCAGATCTTATTTCTGAAAGGAAAGGTGATGTCTCACTTGTTTCAAATAAATCTACAATGTATGAAGAATGTAGTACACGAGTGGATCAGTCGGTCACTCAGAGATTTTCGCGTTGAGGAATAAGATCCAAAAGAATCTATGAGGGGCTCTGATACACACGACTGAAAATGAAACCTCACACACTCATTACTGAAAACTTCTCATGTACACCACTGAAAACCTCTCACACATACTATTGAGAACCTCTCACACACGACTGAAACAGGAACCTCTCACACTCATTACTGAAAACCTCTCACACACAAGTGAAATTAAACCTCTTACACTGATTAATGAAAGCTTCTCACATACACTACTGAAAACCTTTCACACATACTATTGAAAACCTCTCACTCACATGCCTGAAAAAGGAACCTGTCACATACACAGCTGAAAACCTCTCACACATACGACTGAAAACCTCTCACACATACTACTGTAAACCCCCACATACACAGCTGAAACCCTCTCTCACATAGTATTGAAGACCTCTCACATAAACAACTGAAAACCTCTCACATACACTACTGAAAACCTCTCACACACAAGTGAAATTAAACCACTTACACTGATTACTGAAAACCTCTCACATATATTACTGAAAATCTCTCACTCACATGACTGAAAAAGGAACCTCTCACATACACAACTGAAAACCTCTCACACATACAATTGAAAACCTCTCACATACACAGCTGAAACCCTCTCTCACATACTACTGAAAACCTCTCACATAAACAACTGAAAACTTCTCACACATGCTATTGAAAAACTCTCACATACACAAATCAAAACCTCTCACACATTCGACTGAAAACCTCTCACACATACTACTGTAAACCTCTCACATGCACAGCTGAAACCCTCCCACACATACTACTGAAAACCTCTCACACATACAACTGAAAACCTCTCGCACATAATACTGAAAACCTCTCACATACACAACTGAAGACCTCTCACATACACAGCTGATAACCTCTCACACATACTACTGAAAACCTCTCACATATATGACTGAAATCCTCTCTTACATGCCACTGGAAACCTCTTACATTACTGAAAACCTCTCATACACTACTGAAGAGCTTTCACACACACACTACTGAAATCTGGAGATAGGTCAGGCAGCAGATCTCAGGCTTGCAGTCTTGATTTTTCTAGTAAATCAAAAATAATGTTTTTATTTTCAGTATATTATTGTTTCAGTATATTATTTTATTAACTCCTTCATGATTATTATTGTTATTTTTCTTTCATTATTATCTAGATTGTCTTGTCATTCTAGAAAACTAAATAAATTTTAGAAATTGAATATAGTATGTCAGTGTCATTATATTATTTTATGAATGGATTCATGATTTCCATCATAATTATTATTCCTTATAGTTTAGAAGAGCTTGGAAGATTAGACAATGTATAATAAGTTTGAACAAATTACATTTACCGTTTCGAGAAAAAGTGTATGAACCCTTCCACTTTATCTGCAGAAATAAATAAATTGCTACCACAGAGGAAGCCATTGCTTTCAAAAAATGAATGAATTAATTAATTGCTGCCCATCTCAAGTTTTCCAAAACCTACCAGGATGTCCCACAGCACTGTTGGAACTATTGGATCGGTGCTAGGTTAATGAGGGAAAAATATTGCATACCAATACCAAAAGAGCAGAGGCTTCCTCCTCCAACCTTTTTTGCAACTATATGTCAACTTATTCTTCTATGAGTGCCATTACTTGAAATCAAATGATTTCCTTCTTTTAGTAGACATTTTATGAATTTTATACTCAAGTTGTCTACTATTTGGATACTTCAAACATCCCCCTGGTGATTTAAGGTTTGCAGGTTTAAGTAGTGGGTGAGAGAGATGCTTTCAGCAGTGTGTGTGTGTGTGTGTGTGTGTGTGTGTGTGTGTGTAAGAGATTTAATTTAATGAAGAGATCAGTGTAAGAGGTTTAATTTCACTTCTGTGTGAGAGTTTTTCAGTAATGAGTGTGAGAGGTTCCTGTTTCAGTCGTGTGTGAGAGGTTCTCAATAGTATGTGTGAGAGGTTTTCAGTTCTGTATGTGACAGGTTTTTAGTAATGAGAGTGTGAGATTTCATTTTCAGTTGTGTTTATGAGAGGGAAGTTTGAATTATAGCCTAAACGGCCCCTCATAAGAATCAGTCGCATTCACTAAAAGCGAAATTTGCCAAATTTTATTGCAGAAATATGTATATACTTTGAACTTTGACTCCCTTTCATTAAAAACAATAAGTTTCATTTCTGACCTGTGGCCTGGTAAGTTCTATGAGGACTGGTATTGAACTGAAAGTTACAGAGCAGATACAAGCAAGCAAACAAACCAATATGCCAATCAACTCTTCAAATCATGGAAAGCAACAATTTGCTGTGTTATTTGTCCATGTCAAATAAAAGTCATGTCATACTTTAATATTACTGTCATATTTACTCATGATCAGTCTGAGCAGATACATAATGGCGCTACAATGCAATATTAATGCAACATTTCGCAACGTTATCTGAAACACTTGCATAATCTGGGTCAAATACAACGTTTTTACATTTCAAAGTGAGGGATTATCTGAGAAGAAAAACAAATTTAAGTCCAAAAACTGCTTTTATCTTTGATCACCAACCCTGTTTTTTTTCTCCTGTAGAAAATCAAGAGAATACATGTGAATCGTGAAGAAATGAAAAACATTCAAAGAACTAAGTGAAATAAGTTTCTTTGAATGATGCATTTGTATTAAGTGGATTGTTTGTGCTGTTAATTATCTGGACGCTGTGAGAATAGAATCACTTTAAAACAAGTCTTCATGAAAGGCTTGTACAGGGATGTCTTGATAACTGTCCAAGCTCTCGATACAGGGCTTATGTTATTTCCATTCTACGGCAGGTATTAAATTAATAATCAGCCACTTGACAGTTTCATCAATAAAAATCCAAAGCAGCATTGCTGATGTTGTTGTCACATTAATAAAAACTCATTTGAATTTAAAGCTTATTGACGATTCTCTCCTGACCTTATAAAGTCATGGGTTGGATGGTCTCATCTATAATACATGTCAATTGTTGTAACGTTTTGCAGATTGAATGCTTTGAACAAATAGGTCCTGGCCTTTTTGCCCTTGGTAGTTGTACTCCTGCATATCTATCGTGCATAATATTAAGAGGATGGTGTAGCAATACAGCTATACCCTTGATACTGAATCTAAAAAGGTTTAGCGAACATCCGGTTACCTGGATAATAGCGTTTGTGAACAGTGTAAGCAGCGTTAAAGTTATTTTGGGTAAGAACCTTTGCTTAATGCCTGAATGATAATGCAGTTGTCCTTCCCGCCAGATCCCTCAAATCAGCTACGCCTCTACAGCACCAGAGCTCAGTGATGACCGGCGGTATGACTTCTTCTCGCGTGTGGTGCCACCAGACTCCTTCCAAGCTCAGGCCATGGTGGATATTGTGAAAGCCATGGGGTGGAACTATGTCTCTACAGTGGCATCAGAGGGCAGCTATGGGGAAAAGGGTGTGGAGGCATTCATGCAGATCTCCAGAGAAGCAGGTAAGATCTGGCTATAGTTACAGTGCATTATGGTCATTACTGAGCGTGTTCCTGTCTTTTCAAATATTTTAAATGGATTTTGCGCACTGAGACTTTGTTTGACTGTCTTGATTTCCGTGTCAATATGAGTAAAATCACTCAATAAAGGGATATAAAAATCATGCCCTCCATATGCCATGGTAGATTTATCTATCGTTTTAGTGGCTGCTGTAGAAGAACTGTATTTCCTCACGTTCCTCTGTGCACAAGAACGATGAAAGTCTCAATATAAATGTCATACTGTGAAATTAAACTGCACCTAAACCTTAGGCTAAAGTAGATTAAATCTCTGCTGTAACCTGCAGCTCATAAGGGATCATGAGGCCTATATAGGATCTCTGTGGATCTCAGCAGTGCAGTTGAAAGTCAAGTGTTTAAAAAAAAAAAAAAAATCAGTTATACCATTTTTAAAAAAACATATACGTCCTTATATTTGGCTTCAGTTAATTTGGGATATTTCACCTACCATAATTTCCAAACTTGTGCTAGTGTTTAGTTGCAAAGACACACAAAATGAATTGAAGAATTTGGACACCCCTTCCTTTGGGTGCTTTGCCCATCATCAGTGCTCAATCTTTTAAATTTTCAAGTGGCTGAATGGCCATGCTCCATACAATCAAGCGCGGATGGAGTGGAAGTTGAGTAGATAGCAACAAAGCATGGACAGATTCCATGTTAATGTCCATAATTTTGGAAAAGATGTTGCATGCTAAGTGTCTGCACACCTTTGGCTGTACATTATGTACCTGCTGACAAGGCAGATTCATGAAGTGCTGATGTATGGTTCATCTCGAGAGAGGGTTTTTTTTATACCCACGCCATATATGGGTCACTCTTGTCAGTCTGTGCGGTGTTGATCATGTTAAAGGACTGATTTACTGGAATTAACACCAGTTAAAATACAAAATTTGGGTCTAAAACAATGTTTTGTGACAATTTGCAAAAATGACAACAGTCACATTTATTTTGCCTTTTTTTTATTAAGTCTATCTAAAACGTTATAGCTCTTGCAAGAAAATTTTGAGATTTTGACGCAGCCGATAGAGGAGCAGTTGGGCGGAGGGGGTGGTGCGAGGGAAGAGGGTGGAGTGGCTGGGCGAAGGGGGCGGTGCGAGGGAAGAGGGTGGACTGGCTGGGCGGAGGGGGCAGTGTGAGGTAAGAGGGTGGAGTGGCTGGGCGGAGGGGGCGGTGCAAGGAAAGAGGGTGGAGTGGATCGGCAGAGGGGTGGTGCAAGGGAAGAGGGAGGCGTGACTGGGCGGAGGGGGTGGTGCGAGGGAAGAGGGTGGGAGGAGGGAGGAGAGGCTTGAAAACACAGCCATAGCAACGCCTGCATAGTAACACACCGTGTGACCTCACCATGGCCGAATCTAGCGACCAGGCTGCCAATTGTATGAGCTTAAAAACAGGGAATATACAGTATATGTCACATCCAACCTAATGTAAGTATATCTAAATTCCATGATCATATAACAAAGCAATAGGCAATGAGAAGCCGTGGGTTACAGTGATTTTATAACGGCGGAGGGGCGTTCTAAGGCACGACGCACAGCCATTTCAGTCACGGATAATGACAACATAACATTCAGACAGCGAATAGGTCTTGTGACACGAACAAAAACACGGCTTTTAAAACGTTTGCTGCTAACTTACATGGTGTGAAATTCGCTGGCAATGTAACACCAGAGACTGCAAGCTAGCTGAGGTGGTTCAGCTGTCTCTCACAGAGATGAACAGGGTGCCTAACTCATGATGGCTATTAAGTTGATACGACAATCTGTAGGAAGTAGTGCTACAACATCATTTCCATTCAAAAAACTAACTAACTTACTGTTGTGGCTATAAATCACTGATACCGGGGATTTTCTCCATGACAGAGCAAATCTATGTCCCCCTGTGCATCTGTGTCTGTAGCCATTGTTCAGAGAATACAATTTCAAACTCAGTGCAGCTGCTACATCATGGCTCTTGGCCACGCCCTCTGTTCCTTGGATGGCCCGGTGTACTTTTTGCCGAGGTAAACGAGGCAGAGCTCCAAGTAACCAGACTGAGTACCGAAGTGAAATAAAATTAAGCGGAAGTACGGAGGCTGGCGGAGTCAGGCTAGTACAAAGCTGGCTTCGCGAAAAACCTGCGCCTCCAGAAGGGTATTATCCCAACACTTCGGAACCCGCCACTTTAATATTGTCTGTAACTGTCAACTTTTGCATTAGCTGACTACTTTGTTACCCCAACTTCAGTGTTATCATTACATTACTGTAAGCTATTGGATGGAGTGTGGTGCAGTTCAGAAGAAACTTGGCAGTGTACCCAATACATAAATGTTACCTCCAGAGACCACTGACATGCCGTATTTCCGTAGCTGGAGCAGGTACACATATTATATGAAACTAGTTAACCTAAGGAGTCTATAGATGTGAAAAAACGCTATGCAATGATGTCGTTAAGCAGGCAAAATAATGCTTCAAACATACGCTAAATTTCTGCTAGCAAAAAGCTAATGTTAGGTAGCCAAGTTAATTTAGTTAATTTGTTGATGGGTTGCTGTTGCTATATTGTTGCCTTTTCATGCTGTCCAAAAGCAGTGTGTTACTCTTGATAATATGATCATGGAACTTAGATGTAATAACATTAGGTTGTACCCAATATGTAAACGTTTCCCCCACAGCCCGAGGTCTCGCCTGACATGCCGTATTTCCGTAGCTGTAGCGGCTCACTTTCAGCTACAGTGAAGATACACACATCATATGAAAGCCCCTCCGCCCAGCCATGCCTTTATCTTCTGGCCGAGTCAAAATCTTGAAATTTTCTCACGAGAGCAAGATTGGCTTGATAAAAAGGGCAAAATAAATGTAAATGTTGCGTAATTTTTGCAAATTACAGCAAAAATTATGTTTTCAACCCGAAACACTTGCCGTATATGACCATTCAGTAGCCCGGGCATTTATTTCGCAAAATTGACTTGGATCCCAGGCGTAAGAACCAGGCTATTATTTGCAACAGGCTATTATTTATTTTTGCACCAACCTGCACCAGGCCAGTTCGGCTTTCCAACACAATTATAAACTGACTGAATTTAACCGTTAAATTAACAAATTGTCTCCTTGTCATTTTAACTCTGAATGCAGTCCTGCGCGCATTCAACCGTGGTTTACATTGAACATGCACCGAACTCTGTGGTAAACTTATTGTAAAATTGCAGTTAAAATAACTGGCTAAAAGGGCTTCAGTTTATTCACTTATTAACAGTGTATTCGCGGAAACTAAAACTGGCGCAGTTTCATTTACATACCGGTATTTTAGTTTTGAGACAACTACATTGATCCCAGTTGGGGCAATACGCAGTTTTATCCTGTTATCCATCATGTCAGGGCAAAGACGGACTAAATACAATAAGTGGGTATGAACACTTCAAAATGAAGTTGTTCCGATCTTAATACACAAAGCATGCATATCAATATATATATATAACGACGAGTTTCTTGCAGGTATAGACCTGAGTCAGACTCGGAGGCACAGATGATTGCGGACACTTTTTCTTTGAACGAAACGAAAACGTTGGTAACTGAACAATTATATAAAAAGTAAAGCAATCATAGAGCTTATTCTTTAGCTTTGCCAAATAATAGAGCATAAATATTGTTGATTTACTATTCCTTACTCGTGTCCGTTTTTAAGTACAAAAAGAATAGAATACAGAAAACAAGTCTCCCACCCAAAAAAAAATAATTGTCGACATCCATGCTTACTGTTTACATTGTTCTCATTGGACATTTATACCTACACCAGATGAGAGATATTCTGCCGTGCATGCTTTGGTCCATCCAATGATGTTGTCCACTCTAGTTTTTTTTATATCTCTTTGCCAAAGACATCTTTATTGACATAAGATATACATACAAAGACAAGCCAAAGCTTGTTTTAGCGTCTGTGTTTCCGCAACACGGGGTAACCAAGATGTTTATATAAAATAGTGAAAATTATAACCCGGGCGTTTAATTGATCCGGTGTTTAATACGCAAACTGAGGTCGGACCCCCAGCAGCTTTTTGCAAACACGCGCGTATCTGCACATGGGCGATTATTTGGTCATATACGGTACTTTTGATGGGTGAAAATACCAGGTCATAGATCCTTTAAAGTATTGCAGAGCCAAGCTTTGCGGGAATGTGACATGTTTTCGATATTGTGTTGCTGGTTATTTGAAAAAGATAGACAGCTGACAAACATTTTCTTTGGTAGGCGTGATTATTGGAGGCAGAGTTCACTCATATCCACATTGTCTCGGCCTGTTCAAAGCTTTTCTCTTTCTTACCTGGACGTTTATCATTTTAACTGTGGCTCAGACAGAATGAAACAGAAGCTGCACCCTGAAAAATTCTTTCTCGCCGCTAGTAACTTATAAAACTGTCCAACAGCTCGGTGATTGAATCCAGTACGTGTGTGCAATACAGTTCAGAAGGTGATGGCCTCTGAGTCGTCCCTACCCTTTGTGGACTCCTGCGCAAATCTCATCAACATATGCTTGTTGACCTGTGATTGCAAGGATGAATCAATGCACGTCTGATTCACCGCTCTCAGCTTTCTCCACAATGACTGTACACAGCTTTTCAATTTCCTTTTTTTCTATTATATTTTGCCATAGATTAATGGCATAACAGTTAAAGCAACAGGCCATAAAGCAATATGGAATATAATTTGAAACCTGAATTATTTTTTGGTCTTGAGTCTTACTGCAGGGTACAATGAGTTCTATACAGTCAAAAATTTAATAATTCAGCATTTATTTGAAATGAAAGGTATAAGCATGATAGTTTAGAGTATTTAAAAAATTTAAAGCAAATAATATACATCTGTAAGATATATAAAATTCTCAGCATGCAACATTCAAGTTGTATGGGATTCTCATTTTTATTACATGCTACCGTGTGTTTCACTGATTATATATTTTAGCTGAGTTTTAAGTTTAAGTGTCAATATAACATATAACCATGTTCTAAATCGCACATTTCTGGTATGGATTCACAGTCTTGGGAGAAAAACAAAACAAAACAAAAAACAGTTTGCAAGGCCAGGTTAATATTTGAGCACCAGTAAGGTTATCCCAAGTGGTCAGTTTCTCTCAGCCCAAGGTTTATTTGTCAAGACTTGCTGAATTTACAGTCTATTCAAATTGAATCCATGTCGTAATAAATTGTTAGGTTCACTTAGGGCTCATGTCTGTGCTGAATGTCTTCTTCATACACAGGTAAAGACTAAAGTTGACATTAGCAGCAGCTATAGCAGTTTTTCCTCAGATTTTCATGAATTATTAAAGGCTCCCTATTATGCCACCAGGTGCACAGCTAATTAGCCAGTTATGACCAGTTCAAAATCATTCCTTCCTGACATCAGAAGGGGGAGTGACCACTCAGAATAATTCAATCTGATTGACTGCTTGGCTGAAGTTGATCAGTTCTTCTTGCCTTTGGTTGGTTACTTTCTCATGTGATGTCAAAGGGGAAAGATTTTGAAGTGGCTTGTGATAACTAATTGGCTGTGAACCTGGTGACATAATAGCTGACCTTTAAATCATTCAAGCATAGTATTATCTCTTGAGGTGCAGCAAAATGAAATTGAAATGTGTATTTCTTTCATTTTTATAAATAGTGATATTAAAAATTTATCGTATTGGAAATATCTACTGAAGTAACACCGAGCTCAAGACTACTCTAGGCCATATTATAGTAATTCATTTAGCTATCATGTATAGTGATCCATTGCTTGTATTGTAATGTCAGAAATCGCCCAAGCATCAATGCAGATGGTAGTCTTTTAAACAAATAGGTTACCACTTATTTCCATCCACCAAACTGACATTTGCGCGTAGGGATAGGGTTAAATTAAGGGTTGTGATTTGGTTTGGGGCTCGGGTCAGGGTCAGGGGTACGGGGTAAGATTAGGGTCAGGGCTCTTCAGAAGAGAGGCAGAACAGTTCTCACAAGCCAGAATATGATTTAGGAAAGGGAGCAAAATTTGAATGACATGCAAAATGCCATGTCTTATGAAAAAGCCCACAAAAAAACTGACTGAGTTGTTTTATTTCACAGTTTCAGAGTTGGTTAGCACTCCTGATGCCAAAATGCATGTGCTCAGTTGTACTAAAAATGTGAGTTTTTCCATTTTTTTTCTCCTTAAATACAAGGCAAAGCGCAAAATCAGCTACATGAGTTCATTCACTATGAACTGCTGGAATACTGAATGTGAAGGGTGCAATTTTGGTAAACTCAGAATTAGTTAATTGACCTTACACTGCACTGGAATCCACATGAGTCCACAAGCTTTCTGCTCGCATTGTGATCGATGCAGATTTTTGCTGTTTCATCCTATTTGCAATGAGGAGCATTGGTCTGAAGTATATGAAGTAATCTTCAAAAAAAAAAAACTACAGATTTAAAGATGAAATGTTAATGACTCTTCCCACAGGAAGCTATTTCAAGTTTTCCTGTCATCAATATTTCATGAATGTATCCTCATATGATGTATAATCAGTCATTAAAATTGTACGAGACAGGGCTGTACAGCAGTTTGGAGCATTTCTGTAGTTTGGTCCAGAATATTGTTAAAAACGCAACACCCTGCCCTGAATGTCCGCATTATAATGCATGGTAGATGAGCAATAATGACCAATATCATTTATATGTCCTGCACAGGTCTAAGGTGCTCTTTCCGCTGAATGGTCCCTCCAGTTAAAATGGAGCCTTTCCAAATTGATGCTTCCCTTGAAATTCAGCTGGTGTGAGCAAATGACGTGCTGAGGCAGTTAGATGAGATGTACTTTATTACAACACAAGGGAAGTAAAAATATTCCTTTCAGACTTCAAGCACGGTATCTTTTCAATGAAAATTCAATGAAATAAAAGTCACATTAATAAAGATTTTCGAACACCCAAATATAGGGGCATATATTGTGAAATTATAAAATAAAATAACACATGCACAGAATAACACTGTGCGATCAATTGATACTGCAGATAACTGTACTTTGTTATTGCCTCTTTTTTTTACAAATTACTGTTCTTTGACACAAATATGAGCTGCTTCTTGGTTTTACTTCTTTTCACGTCAGTTCTATCTATGCCTCTTTGGTAAAGAGCTTTTTTTTTTTTTTGGTTTGTTTTTCAGTGGCTCTTAGTGCGTTTCTTCGTTTCACGTACATGAAATGTTTCAATGTTTGTCTAAAAACTGTTGATTGTGGTTTGTACTGAGATAGTGAATATAATTATGTTATGCAATATTCTTAAGCAATTACACCAATTCAAAGGTTTCCCCTGAACTAAAACCTTGCCGTGAAAACTCCTCTATTATTGTGTAGTTTTCACATAGCTAGTGGCCAAGTTGTCCGTACTTCCCCATCAACCGTAATAATGACAACAAGACCAGTGCTCTTTCATTGGACAGTATGTCTAGAGGTATCGTTGTCATTGTCTCAACAAAGCCTCTCAAAAATGAGTTTGCCAACACAGATTGACTTTCGATTGACATGGATGAGACCTGATTATACCAGACCGTTCTGTATGGTCTCTAATCCTTAACAACTTATAAAAAAACAATATCCCTGCCCTCAGTTCCTTTTCCTCTCCTCACGCATTTAGCCATTAGTCTTATGTGGTCAGACTAAGATGCTGCTAATCGGATTCACTTGTCTTGATGATGTCCTTCTGAACGCAGAAATGATGTGCATATTGGTCTGAAAGTTGTTCCAGAATTTGAAGGAGTTCTTTACTCATTTATTTGGACAAACTAATGGATGGATTGTATTGCACCACTGACAGTATATTGATGCAGAGTAGCCATCTGTGCAGATCACATGTTAATTGGCAATGAAGTATGCATGAAAACATCAACAGTGGCAAACATTTTTCCATTAGAGCACTTCAGAGCGCAAAACACTGCATATAATACACTTCTTTTTTATTAAGAATGTTTACCCTCCAGTTCACAGGAGGAAAGTGTAAAAAGTACAGACGGATTCAGCAGCATGCATACATTGACTCACACACACCTGTTACTCTCCCAGCCTTTTAAAAACACAAACCCTTACACAACTCAACGCATACACTCAGACTTCTTTGTGTTCAACTGAATTAAAATAGGAATATACAAATACATACCTTGAACCTGCACATTGAGATGCATGTTTGTTTATTAATTTCCAAGCGAGGTTGCTGAGGGAGGGGGAAAGGTATTATATATCATAGGAAATAGTTAAAATGTGCCTTGTATTTTAAGAGGGCCTTTATAATTTTACCAAGAGAAGTAATGAGCTTTATAAGGATCATGGATGCACAGCAGCTCATACAGCTTGCACACTGCCCATCAGGAGTAACTGGTTCATTTCAGGAGTGGGGTGGTCAAAGCTAACGTCAAAAGTTGAATTTATTCGAATAGAAAAACTACAGAATATCTTTCCCCTTAGCAAATTCATTGCAAAAGATTGCTTGGCCCATGTGGTGGCAGTATAGCTCCAGAAATTAACAGCTAGCTAGTGCAAGAGGGAAAGCAGTCTTACTTACTTTCTTACTTACAGTCTTTCTCTAAATCAACATTATGGGTTCAGAATAAATTAGCTGGTGACTTACGAGTTGCAGCAAGTAAGGTATTAGCTAGCTAACTTATGCAGGTAGTCAGCCGTGCATGATTGGTGAGCGATGCAGCTTGATTATATTTTAGCTAGGTTAAGTTAAAGGAGCTATATGTAAGTTTGTGGCCAAAACTGGTACTGCAATCGCATTCAAAATACTGCAGAGCACAGTATCCTCTCCTTTTCTCCCCCAGACGAGAGGTTGCCAGCTAGGTCACCGGATCCAGCAAGAACGTCTACTACACGGAGCTACCATGGCTACGTTGCAATACCACCAATGATTTGCTCTCACAGGGTCGTGTTCTACTTACTAACTTTAGCAATGGTCATATTGGTCAACTTGCGCGCCACTCTTCTATGTGCATAGCCCACTAAAGTCCATACTATAATATGCGTAAAGGATGAATGGAGGACTCATTTGACCGATGCACTGTTTCAATTACATTTCATATTGCCATAATGGCGGTGCTAATGTTAGAACGGTTTCCACAGCATCTCAGCATAATGCCAGAGAAACAGACTCTAATAATGCATTCCTAATGTTAGCAATGACAAGTTACGGTTTTTATTTCTCAAACAATTTATTACCAAGTCAAATCGATGACCCACCTGCATACGCACTAACGTACCATGAATGTACATACATAACGTTATTCGACTGTAGAGAATATTTGAAATGTCCGTGCCTAGATTATATACAATTAAGTGAGCCAAACGTAACTGAATCTTACTTGTCCTGGAGAAAATTAGCAACTTCGGCGTCAGTCTTCAAATTCTTCTCCGCTTTCAGCCGTCTCCACCTTTCAAAGGCATGTCCTATACAGATAGTGACATGAGACATATGTCCTCCGAAACGCTGGTAGCTGCAGCTCTGTGGTAACTGGCAACCGGGACGCCTAAATGCTACTGACTTCGTGATTGGGAAATAGGTGGAGGGCGGCACGATAGGCCAAAACACAACATGACAGCATCAACATTAGTTGTGGGCTGCAATTTTGCTTTTGTAATGAGAATATTCTGGCTGTACTACTGTTGTCAGTCATGTAAGTATTTGAAATGAACATCATTCCTTAATGTCTGGTGATATATCAGGGCCATTTCATGATTAATCAACATCAATTTCTTACAAAACATACTACTCCTTTAAAGAACTAGCTTGCTAACAACCACAGAGGCATACCAGTCCTGGGGATAAAAAATCATCCTGTGTATTGGAGGCCTATATTACGAGGCCTCAGAGCACAAGTGATATTCTAGATCCAGGTAACCCTATATTGAAAAGACAACAAACTAATACTTTGGAGTCACTTGCAAAGGCTACCAAAATATTTTTCCTCCCTGTTAATTGAATTTAGCTATTTTTCCTACCTTTTTCTGGTTGCGCTGATTCTAGGGGTTTAACGGCAGTTTTCGTAGAGTAGTGACCCTCAGGGGGAGAAGTATATTATTAATGCTTAGGTTAAGTTTTGTTTGACTATTTTGGTTTTTTAAGCTCTGGTTCTCTTGATACGTTTGCAGAAGAATGCAGTCTATTGCAATGATTGCTAGCTAAACTAACTTAAGCGATCAAAGTTTATGACCAAAACAAAACAATGTAATAAATAACATTAAACAACTTTATTGGTTGCAATGTGCACTGTATGCATCTGTTTCATGTGACAGCATCCAGTTTGATTGGATTAAAATGTACATATTCTTCCTGTCACAAAGTGTTGCAATAGAAGACAATGCAAATTAACTGGCTCAGCAAGTGCACTGGTGCTTCAGTAAGTATGATCCTGTTGGCCTAATGTGAAGAAAAGGTGTTAGTTGCGTCCGCAGTGATTCGGTCACTCAGCACAGAGTGACCTTGAGAATAGTTTATACGACAGTGGTCATGTCGTAGAACTTGAAGAGGCCATATTATGCAATTTGCAGCTAGAGACAGGGCATCATCCTTATGGTACACATGCGCAAATACTATATATACAAACCCACGAGGTGGTTTTGTCATCAGCTTATTTATTATAGTGGCTCTGTCATCTTTAAATTATATTTTTAGCTGTATGCACATGCATTCAGCGTTGAACTTTTTAAAGCCTAATTCAGTGGGATCAAGCAAATCTTTTTACGTCTATTTGATCTAAAGAGCAAGGATGATTGAAATACCGGCTACTGTAAATGTAGCTTCTGTATAGGGGCATTTGTATTTTGGGGGGCATAATTCTTATAAAATTCTAAATTTGAATTAAAAAAGTGCAGTGGCAGCAGCTGAACTGAAAACGGGAGGCGGAAAATATCCTTTATAACAGATGATGATTGGCCTGTTTTCTATCATTGTTCTTGATTAACAAGTTTTTCAACAATAATCCAGTGGCATTTAAACACTCAGCTTCCTTTTTATTGAAATGC
This sequence comes from Gymnothorax reevesii, assembly GCA_029721435.1. NCBI lineage: Eukaryota > Metazoa > Chordata > Actinopteri > Anguilliformes > Muraenidae > Gymnothorax > Gymnothorax reevesii. The sequence goes on from CM056581.1 coordinate 7,803,880, forward strand.
TAAGGCCAGTAAATAAAAAATTCAATAACATGTTTTATTTACTTTACTTAACAGGACACCTTTCACAAAAAAAACTACTTTGAATTTTTTTGCATTAACTCATTAACTTTAGTCATATCTTGCATAGCAGGCCATCTAACCAATGCTTCATGATTGTTAAATTAAAACAAAGATTGAAATGTGCACATTTTTGCGCAAAATGGCACGTTTTATTTAATTATTAATTTTATCTTTCTCGTCTTAATGAACATAATTGGCTACATCTGAGAGAGGAGTTTAAAGTATCTTTAATCAAGAAAAATGACCGAAAACAGATCAAGACTAATTATCACTTTAAAGGCATGTTTTACGCCCTCTCTGCCTTCTGTCCGCCGGCCGCCACTGCAAAAGTGGGAAAGGGAGCAGTTGTAAATGGCCCCATGGACCCAGTGCTTCTGGTCCCACTGCTACCTGCTCTGGAATTGATGAGTTTGATCATGAACTAATTATCCATATCCACTAATGGGATAAGTAGATTGTCTATTTTATAAAGACTTAAGCAAGTGTCAATGTTATTTTGGGAGTCTGTTAGAAATGGGGCGAAGAGAAGTCATTGAACAATGTTATCTGAGGGGAGCGTCTCAGAAATATTATCTTGCCTTTTAGAAAACATTTCATTATATCAAGTTTATTTTTGGCAGCAATATTGTTGCTGTAGGCGTCATACTTTCTGGTCCATTAAGTTAATCTGTTGTCTTAAAGTACTGTGGCAATTAACATCTCAGTTGCATTATTTTCAGAAATCTCAATATTTTATCGCTGTGAAAGCCACTCTTCAGAGCGAAACCTTCGCTTAGGATGACCCGTCTAAACAAAAATACATACACTCCAAAAGCCATATTTTTTTTGTTCTACATCAGACATGTACTAAACTGCAATTAGTAATCTCCTGTCACAAAAAAAGAGGATGCATTTAATGCAGATTAATATTGTCTGACTTAAGCTAAAACAATTGTAATTACAGAGAATTAATGGAGGCATGTGCAGAGGATAAATTAAAATTTCAGATTAATTAATTCACAACCAATGAACCCTGTGAAGCCGCACATTCCTGTTTCATTCGAGTCACCGTGTTTTTCTGGATTTAACTTTTCCCTGTTCATTCTGAGAACAAGACTGTGGTTAATACATGCAGATACTCTACGGTACATCAGAAGAATCATTAAAAAATGTCCATATTCTTAGAATGGAAGCACTGAGCTTCGGCAAAATTTGGGCAAACTTGAAAAGGAAGTACCATATGCTGATAAATGCCTTATATACATAATGGAACTGTGAGTAATGGTGGACTGTAAATACAAGGGAAATGAATCCATCAGTGCTCTGAGAGAGATTGAGGGAATTCAGGGACGGAGAGCCAGGCAGAGGGGATGAGTGTTCGCTGGATAACCACACGCTTCTGCAGGTGATGAATGTTACCCGCACATTATCTTTTTCCCCTCGCCTGGAGGGAATGATCTGTCATAACACTCCCAGATTCGGGCAGGTTCCCGGATCTGTTTGCCCAAGCTAAATGGAACACACTATACCCTATGCCCTTAAGTGCCTTTTTAAATTCCCCAGCCATGGAATTAATAATTAAGATGGGGTAATACATCACATCGACTGCGACACTAAGCATTATTGGCAGAGGACATTATCGACGAATTAACTGCAATGAATGTTCCTTTGATTTTTTTTTGTGGAATATAGTGAAATGTGAAGCACAAGAATTCCATGTAAATGCTGCTTGAAGCTGAGAACATTATCATCATGAGAAAATGAGAGAAAGAATTTAATCAAGATCTTTATTCTGCTCTGAAATTAATCTTCAAAAATTCATTAGCAAGTGTTCGTAGTAATTATACTGGAAAAAATAGAGCCTGTCTGGAATGGCACCAGTCACAACTCTGGTGCTGGCATTCTTTTCAGAATAACAGCCCTCATTGCAATGCTCTCACTGAGTGCATACTCAGGCCCAACCAATCTTTTAACTCACCTGTTATTTTTTATGACTGCATCATAAAAGGATGTGATGCTACAGTATGTTCACAATAGTCCACAAAGAGTCAAACCCAAATACATATGTATCAACGCCTCCAGAAATTCTCAAAAAAGCTTTCATAGTAGTTTTATTGTAGTTTTAGAGAAGTTTTGCTGTAGATTGCCCTCTTGACGTGCACACAAACACAGAGATCAGCTTAAAACAGAACCAGCAGTGCCATTACTGCTAGTAAAAAAGGTCAAAAGGAAGCTGTTTGAACATTGATTGATTGATGCATACACAGCAGTGGATTGCTCACAATAGATTTATGGATGTTAGTCCAAACTATCCACATAAAACACGATGGTGGATGCGTGATATAGCACTTGTATTGAAATTTATTGTTCTTGCTCATTGCGAAGATGTCTGCATGTTACAGGAAAAGGCAGATGTACTGTATTAATTTGTTGGCACCTGCATATAATATTTGTCAGTTTTTCTATGCTATCCTAGTCTCTTCTGACCTGCTAAGTTTGAAAGGATTGTTTGTGTCTCTCAAAATCATGGCATTACGCACACCCGCATTTTATTGTTAACAATAACCAATATGCTCTATTATATGCAAACATTTTCTTTACATTCACAACACTTTTCAGATGTTCTTAGGCAGGAAAATTACTTTTCATTTTTACACTTTCCTCAGAGCATATTGCCGGATAGTGCTTGATGTAATTCTTCAAAAATACTTTCTGCATGAAGTAGCAGTGCCCTAATGTAGGTGAAAAGTGACTGGCCTCTTGATTACTTGCTCTCTACCCTTAGTTCAGCTTTTCCACTGTCATATTTTACGCCCTGCAGGCCATATATTTCTATTACATATATATAACACGGTAATATTCCAATCATTAGCGTCAGTTTCTACACTTATTTGATGTGATTGGTTAGAAAATATTGGTCATGTCCTATATAGTAAGCAGGTCAATCATTTGATAAAAATAACTTCATAATCCTGGCCTCTGAGGCATGCACTTCCAGCTGCAGAAACACACAAAGCTCCGAGCGCCATAGTTCATTTCGCACAGGTATCTCTCTTGAAGCTATTTTGGTGGGCTATTATTAAGCTTTTTTTGCCTGTTGGAATGTGCACACAACATAAAAAAATCTCAGCCCTGGGGTCTTCATACATGGAAATACCTCCTCAGATACATTATTCAATGCCTTTCATAACCTTACTCTGCACCCTTGCCACTGGCTCATATTATTCGCAAGTGAATTTTGTATGACTCTACTGCATTAATAGAACCATTACTTTGCCATTTATTTTCCCCTTTGAGCTAGTTTCCTCAGGGAAGACTCAAGTTCTGGGACCCTTTTCCTCGAAGCAAACAACTAGATAACCTCTTGGACACTATAAATTGTTGGCCATTTTTAATGTTTTCTGGAGGAAGAAATAACCTTACTTTAAAGATTGTATCATCCCACATCAGATATGTGATAGTACAATGTGATGCCTGCCCTGGAAGTTAGCATCTGCTAGGCTGTTAAGAACAACACCCGGTGGTCCTTATCATTTTCAAATCAGCAATGCTGTTTTACACAGTACAGCTTGCCAGTTGCAAGGCTGCGTTTTGTCCTGAAACAGCTGATTTGCACACTGGCCGCATGCGAACAAAACTGATACCAATTTCTTGATTCAAAATAGGGGGAAGTAGCTGTACTGAACCAGATAAATAATGATAAAACATGATTCAGAAGTGTGCAAATATGTACTCAGTCTACCAGGATATCTTACAGAAGATATACAGTGCCGCGAAAAAGTATTTGCCTTACACCCAATTTCTTCCATTTATTCTGATTTTCGATATTTAAACATGTGAGATCATTTCACTGATTTTAATACAAGACAAAGACAATGTGAGTAAACACTAAATGCAGCTTTTAAATGATTATTTCAAGGTAAAGAGTTATTCAAATCTATATCACCCATATGGGGAAAAAAAAAACAACTGCCCCCCAAACCTATCAACATGTTGTACCATCTTTGGCAGGATCAAATCCAATCAAACGTTTGTGCGAACCGGCAATTAGCCTTTTGTACCTCTGTTCAGGAATTTTGGCCCACTCCTCTATGCAGAATTCAGCCACATTTGAGGGTTTTTGAGTGTGAGCTGTCTGTTTAAGGTCACGCCACAACATCTCAATCAGATTCAAACCAGGACATTGACTAGGCCTTTTCAAGACCTTCATTTTGATTCTTTTGAGTGATTCAGAGGTGGACTAACTTGTGTACTTTGGGTCAACTGCGTTTAAGGTTAAGTTCACAAATTGCTGTTCAGTCATTCTCCTTCAGGATTTTCTGGTAGACAGCGGAATTCATTATTCCATCAATCATGGCACGACGTCCAGGTCCTGAAGCAGCGAAGCAGCCCCAGACCACCAAGTTAACACCACTACGTTAGACTGCAGGAATTATTTTATGCCAGATGTAACGGCACCCATCTCTTCCAAAATAATGCACTTTTGTCTCATCAGACCACAAAATATCACCCCAAAAGTCTAAGGAATCATTGAGATGTTTTTCAAAAATATGAGTCAAGTCTTTGTATTCCTTTTGGCCAGCAGTAGCTTTCATCTAATGGATCTGCCATGGATACCATTTATGCCTAGTTTTTTTCTTACCGTAGAATCCAGAACTCTGACCTTAACTGAGGCAAATGAGGCCTGCAGTTCTTCAGTCATTACTCGGGGTTCTTCACTGACCCCTTGGATGAGTGGTCGATGCGCTCCCATGGGAAAGTTCAGCCCTGTTTCACATTTCGTCTTTTGTAGAAAATGATTCTCTCTCTGTGGCTCACTGGAGTCCTACACCTTAGAAATGGCTGCGAAAACCTTTCCAGACTGCTAGATGTCAGTGACTTTGTTTCTCATCTGTTCTTGAACTTCTGTACCTTGTGACATCATGTACTGCCTTTTAATTTCGTCACATTGCCTGACAGGGTCAATTTAAAGAGAAACTGAACCCTGGAACCTCTTTATTTCAGCTCAAAAGCAATGTGTCTGGGTATTTAGTAGTGCAGTAGTGTTGTTGATTGAACAAAACTATCAAGATTTGGATCAAAGTATTTTAATTTTACATCTTGTGTTATGAATATGCATTGCGCCTGCCGTTTACGGGACAAAAGCAGGCTATTGCAATTTAATTTTTCCAATAGCTGACCTGGTACTCAATGACGTAAATGGTGAAGTTCTTTGTCACTAACCACCCCATCCAACTCCTGCATCACACGCACCCCCCCACCCCCTTAAAATTTTCCCCCGAACACTACGGGCTTCTTACAAGCTTTGTCATTTCATGGCTATCCATGCATCAGCATTTGTAGATCACATAAAATCTTAGATATAGCCGATTGCATCTGTTTTTGCTTAGTACAAATCATGAAAAAAAAACATTTATTTTTTTCTCTTCAAAATAATTTGAAGCAACTCCCAAATAACAATTTGTCATTACGACCATAATGTTTAACTTTCAATATTGCATTTGCGGCAGGTAACAGATTAATGAAGGATTTAGGTGTTACCATTGGAAGTATCTGTTATGTAGGCTAAAAGCACTCATTTTCAGACTCCCCCTTAGCATACACATTGAAGACCGTTATATTCGCACCATCATAAGGTAAACTTTTGCCATATCATTGTTCCTTTTGCTGAATATGCGATGGTTCTGCCCTGCAGTCCCTCCCCCTCCTGCTGTCTTCGCCTCCACTTCAACGAGCCTCACCTGTTTCTCTCGGCAACGTTGAGTTTCAATTTTTTATTTAGCGAGCCAATTTGGTGAAAGTTTGATTGCTGCTCCCTCACTGGGCAAGGGGGACAAAAATGTAGTTTGCTAGGAGATTTGAATAATTTCTTGGTCAGCGCACAAGAAAACCATTTAGGATCTTTAGGCTCAATTGCAGCGAGAGCTTACAGCACCAAAGGAAAAACATCTTGGGTCGCAGTAAGTACCATTCCTCAGCAGAATTTTATTCCTGTCACTGGTTAAATTTTTTACATTAATTCTTTATTTTTCCACCAAAATTTATCACGACTCCTTGGCTATCATGGCTGCCATAGTTATAATTTATCTATTAATTATGAAAACTGACCTTCACTCCCCGCCAGCTCCTTCAGCCTGTCTCACAATTTTGGAATTTTTAGAAAAATCATGTAATGAGTGGAGTTTGGCTCAGAGCTGGAGGTTCAGTTACACTATGGGCTCCAAATTTGTAGACCAGGCGTAGGCACAGCAAATGGGGGGAGTGCCGCGCCAACGGGGTGTATCCAGGCATATTTTGCATTTTCGTGCCCAGTGCAGCCCGGCACAAGTACTCCTCTGTCCCGCCTCTGTTCCTCCTGTCGGCGCAAGTGGCAAAGAGGGAGGAGAGAAGGCCTGAGTGGGTTTAACCCAGCTGAGTCAAATCTTCACCAATCAAATGAGCTCCTCTCCTCACCTTTAAAATTGGAAGAAAGAAGCCTCTGTCCTATATCTGCATGATGCGTGAATGCTGCATTTTACTTTGCTGCTTCAGGCATGTTTTCTGCTCCGCTTACGTTTATATTAAGCATTACGAATATGAGTTAGCTGGCTAGCTAGGGCATTCGCGAATTATTAACATTAGCGAACCTGAATGGAATTTCAAAACAAAACTACATCGGATCCTTCAAACTTAAGTTGGAATGAAATAGGACAGTTTCTCATTTATTTCCTCTGCCTGCATCATTAGGGAGAGAAACGATGGATAGTGTGTTCCTATTATTACACTTTGTTGTTGCTAAAAATTTTGGGATTATCATGCAAGGACAGCAATGCAAGATACATTACACATTTATTTTCAATATGTGATCTTAACTCAGCACGAGATCATAGTAATCAGGCTGTATTTCTTTCCCCCACTAAAAACGATAAGACCTAAGTGACAATAATAGTATAAAGTCGCTTGCACACTGGACACGAAATGAATATTTCACACGACAGATGACATTCAAAGTCAATGCAAAGACGCAAATGCAGGTGTCTTTGCATTGACTTTGAATGTATTCAGTCGTGAAAAAAAATTTGTTTCGCGTCTGGTGTGAAAGCAGTTGAAGGACACACCCACATAGCCCACATGCACACATCTCTCTCTCTGTCTCTCTGTCTTTGTTCTGACATCAGGACAATTGATTTAGAAACTATAATTTATGTGCTGATTCAGATAGTTACGTTAAATAGTAGTTTCTGTTATTATTTATTGCATTGAAATGTGCCTGTCATTCTGGAAACCTGCCTGTGAGGTTTCGGTGACGTGTGCGCACTTTGCGCCGTTCAGCCAAATTACCACTGCACAGAAAGTAAACCAGACTGGAGCTGGCAAGCTCTCTGCGCACTTTCGGCGGGGCCTTCATCTACAAAATTGTCACTGCCTCATGAATATGTGACACCTCTCCCTACTACTCTGCCACACCCATCTCGGCGCATATTTGTCTACCAAATTGCCAGTGTTGCACCGTACGAAATTACCACTGCACGGGCTGCACCAGACGAGATTACCACTGTGTGGGCTACGCCATACTGCACCACCCTGCGCTGCGCCAAGAAATCAGAGCCTTATAAGTGATGCTTAGATTCAAAAAGGCTGGCAGTAATTATGCTTGGGTGTGTGTAGTGAAATTTAACTCAATTATCATTATATCCCCGAAATACGAGTTTTGGGGATATCATGGTTTCCCCCCACCCGCCGCCGCTGCCGCGTTCACAGATTTTAGCCGTGAGCGTGATAACTCACAAAATTTTTTACATTGGCTTCTCATTTTCAGCATATGGGTACATATGGTACAGAGGATGAACTGCTTAGATTTTGGGCAAGTATTCTCACCTAGGTTTGCCACCAGGTGGCGCTATATATTGAAAAATCTGTTTTTTTTTTAACTATATTTCTGGAACAATTATTTACTCAGACCTCAAATTTTCCTGATATTGTAGGTTTAGTGAAGGGGAATCTAATAAAGGGGGCTTCGAGAATTGGGGAATTTCGGGGATATACCCCTTGCTGTCGGCAGCCGACAGCGTAGGCCTAGTTTTAATTTGTTTAATTGGTTGATTTCATAACTAAGGGGGAAAATACTTTTTTAACTTTGGGGCAGGAATGATTGGATAGCTTTTTTATTTCTATTAATGAAATCATCATTTTCAGTCTACATTTTGTGTGTACTTGGGTTATCTTAGTCTAATAGAATTATTTTGATGATCTGGAGTATTTAAGCGTGACAAAAATGAAAAAAACTGACAAAATCTGGAAAGTGGCTAATACTTTTTCACAGCGCTATTTGTGAGCAAAAAATATGATATGAAATGGCATGCTATCATTTTTCTCCCTGTCCTTAAAAGAACGTGTATTCTTATCGTTAGCATGTGTTCTGTTGACTTGTCGGGTGTGTGGTTTCTGTGATTTATTTTGTTGTTTTTGGAAAAGCTGCCTCCACCATCCGGTGTTAGTTTTCAGACAGCAAGCCAGCCAACCACCTTGGAGGGCTTTGGCATAGAGGATTGCAGAAACACGCGTGTGCTACAACTCTGCAGTAACAATACTAGAAAAACGCTGAGGAGGCGCCAAATCGATGGCTAATTGCAAATCTTACCCCAGACATTCAGAGATAAGAGGGCCAGGGAGCTAAACAGAAAACAACAGTCAAAGTGGGCTGACAGGTTTTGTGATCCTCGCCCTGAGAGAACGACAGCGCTCCAGATGAAATGGCACATGATTTATTGCTCTCCCCAGGTGCTGCCAGTTTTGGTTTAAAGTCCCAGGCTTGAAAAAAAAAAAAAATTGCAGTTGGACAGAGGTAAGGTAAACAGGACCGAAATTCATGAATGTGGTTCAGGACACCCTTCGAGCTCACTAGGGCCAAACACTATCTCAGGAATGCCTTTCGTGATTTGAAACAGACTCTCTGATGGGCTGCTAACCTGTCCAGAGTGTAAGCCGGCCTGTTACCAAACTCCTGTCATTTCATCCTCCCCACCTGACCAGGAAATAGTATAGTTTAGATGGTGGGTTGAGCGATGAATCGAATTTATTTTAATAGTGAATAACATGACGATGCTGTTTGGCAGGAGTTCAGTCGTGTGTGAAAAGTTTGTCTTGATTTGGACCTGAGCAGGTCACTCGGGTGTGGGGATTACGCCTCGCCCCCTTTGTGGTGCTCTACATGACTGCCAGGAGCCAGGTCTGCCCCATGGAAGGAAGATGCTAAACTAAATATAGTTGAATTTTATTAATAATTCACAATCAGAACTCAGCAAATCATGAAATGAAGTTTTCCTTTCCCCAGCAAAAGAAAGTGTTTGTTATATTTTTAATGCCATTTAGCACCTTTGTACCCCCACCAGGTAAGTATGTGTGTGTACCCTTCAGTTTAACAGCAAATGCAAAAGCAGTGTCCTGAATGTACAATTCCCATGATTCAATTTAAATTACTTTTCACTGCTTGAATTGTTATAGACAGCAGATGCACACGGGCCGAATCATGCGGTTCAGGCGCAAGTATTTAAAGTTTCCAGTCCCCTATGGCAACACCCAACTAGAGAACAATTAGCGGTAGATTTATTCACCAACACTTCTAAGGGTGTGGACATTGTTTTCATACCTCAAAGCTGCAAAACCTTTATTCTGCAGGGGCAGTGTTGACGGGTTTTCAAAATCTGAATTTCTCAGTATTTCAGAAAACAGATTTGAAAAAAGTCTTTGAGTGTGTAGTGATTACAGCCACCAAAACTGCTGATCTTATTACATGCTGAGAGGGAGAGAACAACCACTGTTTGTCCTTCATATATCCGCTTTGGGGATTTCCAGATTAAGTTTCTGAATCGCTTTTGAGTAGATCCTTCTTTGATTTTTTTAGGTTCTCAGGATATTTGGAGACACTGAAAATCAATATTTTATTAGCTGCTTGTCTTGGGTAGTTTCTCTTACGTCTGTGTACTTATATTCCGATGTGGCAATTTCCTGTTGCAAATTCAATAAAAAATTGAAGTTACATATGGTTTCCTAAATATATGATGTATACGCAAAAGTATGATCTAGTGAACTATATGAGATCATTCCATCAAGGCTGTACCTTAACTGGTGATGCTAATAGAAAAAAATGAAGTCATCCTGCAATGTTTAATAATGAATGATTTAGGCATGGCATGGCAGAAGTTCTGCAAAGAAATTCTAATCAGGAGTAAGACATTTGTAATTATGAATAATACATTGGGCTATTGGGCCTGTGAAAAGGAAATATGTTTGTCCATGAGAATGCTGTATACTGCTATTTAACAGTTTTAATTTACTTCCATGGTGTGAGGAGATATTTTTACAGAGATGTCAAATCTTTTACATACTGTGATGATTCACTCCCTTTCTGGGACAGAATTTAAAAACAATAATGGCCAGTTTCACAGACGAAATGAATAGATAATAAATGCACAGGAATCCGGACAGCTGTACGTGGTCTTTCGAGTTTGCTGGCGGCTAAATCTAAGATTGATAATGCAGCACATCAGCACATCAACAGCAAACATCGAAGTAAAATGCTGCTCTGCCTTTGGCATTTATCAATCACACTGTGCTGTCTAAAAAAACGTTCTGTCTGATTCTGGATTTAACTACACTGTATGTAGAAATCCAAGTTTTTGCAAGCGCCCGCTTGTCACCATATCTCTGCCAAGCCCAGGCCTGAGTATCTATTATCCTACTGTAAATATGACTTTCTCTCCCTTCACCTGGGTCCATGTAGGTTACAACTGCAGCTGTTGATCCCTCTTCTCATTCAGACTACTCAAATTGATTGTAGTTTTTCATAGCCGGACAGGGCGCAAGAGTATGTCAACACAGTTGGTCCGAAGCGGACAGTTTATCTTCAAGTGGATGCGAATGTTTGTCAGTATACCAACAGGCATTTAGATGGATTTAGGACCTGGATGACTTTTCAGGGGGAGAGGGAAGGTGGGTGGATAAGACAGCTGTGAGTGAGGTACACGAGACAGACAGGGCCAGAGTACCTGCAAAGATTCACAAAAAAGCCTCTCAGTTGAAAATAATTATCAATGCAGCTGCAGCTCAGGGTCTTTGCACCATCAAGTGTACTAAACAAAGTTGAATCCAAGGCAGAGTTTGAGAATATGCAAAAATGTGAAAGCTGTGAATCATTCTCTGTTTTACCCCCGGTTTCTGCCTCATTATTTTTGGTAGGTGATAATAAATGGGCAGGGAGCAGTGCACTTGTCTGTAAACTTCTACTTCATCAAATGCCAGGGGCTCATTAGCAGAAACAACTCTGGACAGAGGCTGTAAAAGCTGTGCAATGCTATGGCAGGGAAGGGATTAATCTGCCTGTCAGCCACTCTTAGGGATGGATCTATGGACCACTAATGACGCTAATGTCTGATTGCATGTTTGGAGACCAAAAGCCACTGCAGTTGTCAGGATGAAAGTATAGCCTGGGGCCAGTTATTATTATGCAGTTTCCGATTTCACTCAAACTCCCTGCAGCATCTTTCAGAGGTGGGGAAGAGTGCAAATTATTAATTGCCCCTGTGTACAATTAGCAAAATTTTTTCAATGCCGTCTCATTGGAAAATTTATGTTGGACTTCATAACTTTTTAATTTCTTGATTAAAGCAAAGAGGTGAAATCAATGCAACTGCAGTGCCTCTCTACTTTCTGTGCTCTATGGATTCAGTCCAGACTTCAAATTTCTTTTTTCTTTCTTTCTTTTTTGTAACATAATTTTAACTTTGGATTCAGTGAGGTGGTATATAAAAGCAGAGCATGTTTCAATTTTTTACAGCAGTGTTTCTAATACTCAGCCCGAGGTCTCCCTGCGTATGCTAATTTTATTTTCAACTGTAAATACAATCCCAGAATTCTAACAGGATGTACAAGATGTTACTTTCTCTTACCGGTACTCTGTTTTTTTAATCATTGGAGGGATCATTCATCTTCTTAATGAAAAGTATGAGAGAATTAGCTTTGCAGTGCCACAAAGAATGTAATTACCGAAGTCCTATCGTCTTTCAAACACTATTTTTACTACAATTACATAAAGAGTTGGTGGGCTTCTAACTTAGTAACTGAATATGTGGTAATACAATCTGTAATTTATTTTTAAAATTAACACATTGCAGGGTTTCATACGTGGCATTTGAGGGTTTAGTTTGCCACATTAAAAACACCTGGTTAAGAAAAATGAATAGTTTCAAAATTCTGGGATGGCAGCTGGGAATGGAAAGAAAACAGTATGCACAGGGGTTGATTCACTGTGAACTGAAATGGAGCATTGCCAACTTCAATGAACCCTTAAAATCAAGGTACTTGGAATATTGTAGGCATGAAATTAAAAGTGAAATACTTTTGACAAGCTGTTTTCATTGTCATTGACAGTTGAAGGAAAACATGCCATAACCTCTTTACGCAAATAAGTAAAATCGTCCACCCCAATGATGAAATATCACATTAGCTGAAACGTTATACTTAAACTAAAGCTTAGAATTTAATGCGTTCAAATAATTTCGGAACTAATTGTGAAATTATGTACATGTATGGTGTAGACAAAGTACTAGACAAATGTCTTCAATTCTGAAGTGTCTATATTTTAAGTGCAAAAGCATCCATATATCTATTTATCCATTCTTATTCATTTGAATGCTAAATACCAGTTTTTATCTGAATAAAAGAGGTCTAACCAATAGCTCATTACAAAGTAAGTCCCCAAAGCAAGAACAGACTCCCAAAAGGGCCAAGGAGCAGATGACCTAACTGCAGATGCCTCGGTTTTATTTGAAGTCGTAAAAGGTACATTGTCAAAATTTATGATAACGTACTGTATGTTGAACACCAAAAACAGAAACTACAAGCAAAACAAAAAAAAAACTGTTGCTGCAAGTCAGGGTTCTCTGACAGGGACTGGCAGACACTTAGGAGGGTAGTTGATGATAATCACAACAACAGCTAAAAAATAATTGTAGCCCCCAGATGAAGTCGGGCAGCTACTATGGATTCACGTGTGTTGTCTCCGTCATCACCGCCGCAGCCTATTGATTTTGTTTGCCAATGGCGACAGTATGGCCAAATAATTTGCAAATTAGCGACAAAACACAGAGATTTCCTTGCGGATGCAGTGCAGGCTGCAATTTTTGACTGATTACTTTAATATTTGGTATGGACATGTGTTTCACTTCACATATGACGCATCGGTTTTGGTTGCCATGGCAACAGTATTGGCCGCATAATATGCAAAAATTAGTGGCAAAACCGAGATTTCCTTGTGGACGCAGTACAGGCTGCAACTTTTGATTGATTATTTTCATATTTGATATGGATGTCTGTTACACTTCACTTATGACACCTATTAGTTTTGGTTGGCATGGCGACAGTATTGGCCAAATAATATGCTTATTAGTGACAAAAAAGAAATTTCCTTGTGGACACTGCATAGGCTGCAATTTTTGACTGGTTACTTTCATAGTTAGTATGGTTTTACACTTCACTTTAGACACCCATCAATTTTTGTTGCCATGGCAGTAGTACTGGCTGAATAATGTGCAAATTAATGCTGAAACATACACTTTTCCTTGTGGCTGCTGTACAGGCTGTAATTTTTGACTGATAACTTTCATATTTGGTGTGGGACATGTGATATACTTTATAACACCTTTCAGTTTTGGTTACCATGGCAACAGTATTGGCTGAATAATGCGAAAAAGGGGGAGAAGCAGGCTTTCGGGGTCTACACCTATGGGGTCGCAGCCAACCAGACAGTCTAGTTGTATAATGGAGGTTCACAAAGCTGGTATTCGTGGCAGTGTCTCTACTATTTTGTCCACTCCATTTTTATAATCAGAAGCATTTGTATAAGCTAGTGTAACACAGTGAAGTTTTAGAAGATAAAGAATCAATCTTTTGCCCCCTGATGGTATTATTGTATTTTCTTTACACCAAATAGTCGATTAAAATTTGACTCATAGGTATCTGTTAGCATAGCCAACCATTATTTATATTACATTTGGCTTTAGTTCTTTGCAATGCTTTATTCACTATGCTGTGCATTAACATTTCTCCTCACACAGATAGTCTAATGCAGTCTGTTGACCTCTGCCATTGCAATCCAAAAAATGCATATTACCTCAGCGTCATTTAAGCCCAAAAATATTTTATTCTGTATTTTTAATTCCCTGGCAGTATTTTGTGCATGGTTTGCCATGGATTTACATAAACATACTCCCACACAGTTCAGAGGGTGGAAAAAGAACAGTATTTCAAAGTGTGCTGAATGCTATGTGAGCGTTAAGTGCATTTTATAGTTTCCAATTCAATCACACTTCACCTACCTGAAATACAGGGATTTTTTTCCCCCACTTTTAAAGAAGCATTCATTACTGCATGCACAATGTCAAGCCATCAAAACACTGTAAGACTTCACCATTAGTGCTGGCCACAGTTATGAGATAAATGATGAAATGGAGAAAAATAGTGAGGGTGGTTTCAAAGCCAATGGAGGCTTCGTGTTCACAGGTGCATGTGTGGGCGAGAACACTTACAGCAGTTCTAAACTATAAGCAAATATGGAAGTCAGTTTAAAGGAAGATGTATCAGCTGGGAATTACAATAGTGCAGTAGTTAGTGAGAAGTGCAGGCTATTTCTTTCTGCATCAGAAAGTGGAAGACATGGGCATATTCTAGGAATATTATGGAATTAGAAGAGATATTTTCAACATAATTGATATGAGTCTGCAAGGAAAAAGGAGGGTAAAATAAGGTCAAGAATCCTGACTAATGGGGAGAGAGTAATGCTGCCAAAGCCTATGGTAACACAAAAGGAATCAGCTTTGCTGATACTAATATCAATTCATCTTTGCTGCAATTCAGTTCTTCAGAGCTGCAGTCCATCCAGAGTTCTCTCTCTCCCAGGCAGTCAGTGAGTAAAGGTGGAACAATTTTACTGTCTCTTTTTCAGATAGATCTTTATTATCAGTCAGAAATGATAATCAAGCAACCGAAGCAAATAATGTCACCCATTGATAGCATATGAATAAAGAATAACGAAAGACCAAGCTCAGAGCCTTGAGGGAACTGCCTTTGTAACAATTGTTCTTTTAAAAACTTTAAAGTCTCACAGTCAAGAACTTCCAGAGTGAATGGATTAATTTAATTTGAGGCAAATATTAATTCACTTACACGTTTTTTTTTCCCTGAAAAAATATTCAGTAGCTTTGCAGTGAATTACAAGACCCAGATATTACAAACATTTTCAGTTTACAGAATGTCTTTTGTCATTTTAAATGTAATTTCACCAATTTGGTTCCTCAAAAACGTACCTTGAGGGGGGAGCAGAAGCTATTTGTATTCAGGTTCAATTGTACATCATCAACAATGAAGCCGTTGCTGTGTTATATGGGGTTGAAATTCAGAGGAAGCCTTTTCATAATGTTTTATCAGCAAACAAGAAATAAATACATGAAGCACTTTTGTATTGATCCCACTTTGAGCTCAAAATTTGCAGCCTGTATGTACTTGACCAGAGCACCTTTTATTTTCCTTATGGAATTCAGGTTCTTTAGAACAGCAGTCTCTGCTTCAAAGAGGAACTCTACGTCTCCTTGTTGTTTGTGGTGAAGGAGTGCTGTCAATAGCA
Source organism: Gymnothorax reevesii (assembly GCA_029721435.1). NCBI lineage: Eukaryota > Metazoa > Chordata > Actinopteri > Anguilliformes > Muraenidae > Gymnothorax > Gymnothorax reevesii. Next base: position 7,819,577 of record CM056581.1, read on the forward strand.
AGACAAACAAAGAAAATTGGTTTTGCCCACACCGAGTTATGCTCCTGCTAGAGTTTGCACATAAGCGGCTCAAACGGGGCAGGCTTTTAACGAGCTTTTAGCCTCTTAACACGATGGAGATGTCATTTCAAGTCCATAGCCATGTTAACCTAACCCTTCCTAGTGACCACAGTGAATTTGACTGCAGTAGCTGACCTAGAAATCGTAAAAGTTGTGCTAATTCACTCTGTGCGCATACCTCTGTTCACTTCCTGTGTTCCGGGAAGTCCGCACTAGTCGATTGTCGAACTTGTATAATCCAATATTATTCCAAAATCAAATTTTTCCACCAAAAAAACTACTGTATGGTTACAAACTGCTGTGGTTATGTCCATAGTAATGACTTTAAAGCAACATGGCTACACCGCAGCCCAACATCACAACTAGATTTTAATACTCGTGCGCGCGGATATTAGCGCTACTGGTGAGTGTCAGCAACATCAGAGTGGAGATCACTATACTCCAAACTCGTCACATATCATCTTGCATGAAAGGCCCTATATGCATATAGGTATGTTCGGAGGCTACCAAGGAAAATCATAATAAGAAATCATAAAAACATTACCTCCAATTTGTCTGCAGCTGGCCTTTACGCTTTTGGAATGGCATTTACTTTCAGATGCTGGCACTTGTCACTCTTTTCGGTGAAGTCTTCCTCTTCAAAATTTTAACTGCAAACACGGTAATCTCTCTGACGTAATGTTCGCAAAGGAGTTTGCACATCAAGTTGAAGTACAACCAGCCGCTACGGCAAAGTCTCCCTGTTGCGGAGGGGTAGACGGTGAGAGCTCAAGCAGAAATACCTGTTCATTTTGTTGCCGCAATTTGGAAAGGCCCAAACTAGAACCATTTCCTCTGATATTCCTCCTGATCTAACTCCAAGCTCTGTCTGTCAGCTCTCCGATATCTGCGGATGTTGCCGGCGCTCACCAATAGTGCTATTTCCCAATGAGCCTGCGCGAGTATTCAAATGTAGTCGGAGCTAGTTGTGATGTTAAGCTGCAGTGTAGCTATGTTGCTGCATAGTCATTAAAATGGACATAACCACAGCAATTCGTAACCATAATCTCTTTGTGGAAAAATTACATTTTGGAATATTGGATTGTACGAGTTCGACAATCGACTAGTGCGGACTTCACCGGAACACAGGAAATAAAGAGAGGTATGTGCACTGAGTGAATTAACACAACTTTTACGATTTCTAGGTCAGCTACTGCAGTCAAATTCACTGTGGTCACTAGGAAGGGTTTGGTCAGTGGTTCTCAAATTCGGTCCTGGCAGCCCCCTGTGTATGCTGGTTTTTGTTCCAGCCGCAACTGCAATTCTAGGCTTTTAACAAGCAGTAGATTTGTTTTAATTAGGTGCATTTATGCAAATATCCACTGGTTCCTCATTGGTGAACCTCTTAACACATCGAGGTAAAACCCGACAATTTACTTGGAAAACAATGGAGTCACACCTGTTGTGTTTTCTGTTGATATTATTTGGTTCAGGCAGGTTATTTGGGAAAAACTCAAAACACCTGTATTCAGAAACCTAATTTGGAGCTTATTGATTTTTCTCAGAGTCTAATTTGATCTGTTTAAAAATGTTTTCACCTAAAAATCCCAGCAATATTGAAGATCAAGCACAAGATGTTCAAGGGTTTTTATTCTTCATAGCAGAATGGATGTGTCCATCCAAATGTGATGGTAAATGTGTGGTAAATAACTACTCTAAACATGGAATGGTGCTAATTAAGAAGAAGTAACAGCTTGTTAAAATCCTAGAATTGCAGTTGTGGCTGGAACAAAACCAGCGTACACAGGGGGGCGCCAGGACCGAATTTGAGAACCACTGGGTTAGGTTAACATGGCTATGGACTTCAAATGACATCTCGATCATATTTAGAGGCTAAAAGCACGTTAAAAGCCTGCCCCGTTTGAGCCGCTTAGGTGCGAACTCTAGCAGGAGCATAACTCGGTGTAGGCAAAACCAATTTTTTTCGTTTGTCTCACTATTGGCCGTACTCCTTCATCACAAACAACAAAGATACGTGTTGAAATCGACCAAAGTTCCCCTTTAACGATCCAGGAGCAGCTTTTTATGAGGACATTTAACCAAAATAAAACCTGCAATTCGCTGGTCCATAAATCAGCTTCCATCAATTATTGAATGTTACTGTGTTCTGATCCTGACCCAGCTGATCTTCTGATGGGACGTGATTTAGCCCAGCTTCAGGAGTTTTGCCTGAGAATTTGATGGCCAATTACTTCTGGTAATGCTTGATTTTAAGAGGGCAGCATAGTAACTTTGGCAGCAGAGGTTTCCTAGAATATCCAGAAACTTCTGGATTAATCCCTATCATTGACTGCACCCTCAGCATTATTTTGGAAGCTGACAATTCATGAAAAATCAACTGTCCCTTTGTAATTAAAATACAGGCCCATTTGGTACTAGAGGAGCAAGCCGTGTCATCAAAAAATATTAATTCCGTTTTAAGTTGCTTAGGATGATAAGTGCTGCACATTAGGCAAACTCTGAGACAAAAGTGATGACAGATTACCTGCAAAACCATTGTGAGTACAATATACACTACCGGTCAAAGGTTTTAGGACACCCCCATTTTTCCAGTTTTTTGACTGAAAATTATGCAGTTTAATGTCTCATTGTACTCTGGAATAAAAAGCATAGACGCGATAGAACAAATTATTAATTGAAGTTAAAAGAAATCATGGTATCAATGGTACTAGGCTATTTCATATAAATATCTCTTGTACTTCTTTAACTATTTAATGTGCTAATTGTTTGTGGAGAATAGCCTATATGCACACTTTATATACCTTCACTTTTTTGAATGCAGATAGTGTTTTTTTTTTATTTCATAGGTAGTATGTCATTATTTGGGTATATTGGGACTCATTGCACTTTGGTTTCGTCCATCTACCATCTTTAGTGTACATAAACCCTCACCAACACCCCTATCACATGTGTGGAACTCACCTGACGAAGGCCACGTCGGCCGAAACGTTGTTCAAAGAATTAAGTCCTCTGGGAGCTGCTTTAACAGTGTGCGGACTTTTATTCTCTTCTTTCATCAATTCATGAGCTAAAGTGTATTTTAAACTTTTGATTCAAAGTACCCACCTTTGCCAGATATAACAGCTGAACACGCTGGTGGCATTCTTTCTAAAATGGAAATCAAATATTCTTCAGAAAGTTCTTTGCAACTCTTTTGCAGAAGTTCCCAAAATGTGTGGCACTTGTCGGTTGCTTTGCTTTCACTCTTCGGTCCAGTTCATCCCGAATCATCTCGATGCGTGATGGTCGAGTCCTGCAGTCCCTCCCCCTCCTGCTGTCTGCACCTCTATTTCAACGAGCCACACCTGTTGCCTGTTAAGTCGGAGGAGCAGGCAAGAGTATTTAAGCCCTGCACTGCGAGTTTGGCAGTGCAGCTGCATTCTGTTTCCTGAGTCCTGTTTGTTGATGTTTTTGCCGCTGCGCCTCTCTTGCTTGCTTTTATCTAAAGTAAAGATTTTTATATTTTTACTCAGCCTGTGCGTGCACCTGGTTTTGGCTACATGGTCCCAGTGCCCGCCGGCTTCGTGTCTTCAGCTGGCGGGACCAAACCATGACGCAACGCGGTTTAAGTCTGGAGACTGTGCTGGTTACTCCATGTTTTCAAGCTTACCATCTCGTTCTTTTTTCCTATGGCAGTTCTGAGAGCACTTGGACTTGGATGTTTTGTGTCATTATCTCACTGTATGTTGAACCCCTGACCAACTTGGCACAGACCAGAGGGTACTGCATGGCGCTGCAGAAGGCTGTGGTGGCCGTTTTGGTTCAGGGTGCTTTTCACTCTGTAAGTCACTGACACTGGATCCAGTAAAACAGCCCCATCATGCTTCCTCCTCCATGTTTGACAGTTGATGTCACACACTGAGGAACCATCCTTTCACCTTCTCGACAGCGTACAAAAAAACCTGGGTAACCTTACCTTTTGTTTAAAACTTCTGACAGTTCACCGCTTACCCTTGTACCATTTCAAGCCATTTGTTGGACTGGAACTGCATAATTAATGAAAAACTTGAAAAATTGGGGTGTCCTAAAACTTTTGACCTGTAGTGTGTATGTGTAGTGGGGAGTGGGCGTGGTGTAGGCTTGTTAGGCAAGAAACAACACAGAACAGGAAGTTTCAACAAAAAACTTTGGACTTTATTTTTTACTTGGTGGTTCTTCCGGTGTCCCTCCACTGGCCAGAAAGGGGAAGCGGGAAACGGGGTGGCGTAAATTATGGCGGTCGCCTTTAACTCAAGTGGGAACACAAACAGAGGCTCTCCTTTGAAAGGGTTTCTTTCCAGGTCCCTCCATCCTCCAGTCCAGGCTCTCAGCAGCTCCACCCAGTCCCTCCTTCCCAGCTCCTGCCAGCAAGCTTCTGTGCATTAGAAAGACCACTTTAAATTCATGCCACAGAGATAATGCAGTTCCCACGTCTGTTTCCCACGGTTGCCGCGCCTTAAATACTCTGCCCCTGATTGCCAATGCCCCTCAGGTGAATAATTGCACTCTTGTCAGCACAAGAATGCAGCGCTGTCCTCGGTCCTGCAGCCCTGTCCTGCTGCCTGGCTTGACCGCTGGCCTTGGTGCTGAACCCCTCCACCTGTTGTTTCGGGCCACCTGTCGTCCTGCAGGTGTATGTGGGGCACCACAATATATATATATATATATATATATATATATATACACACACACTCACACACAATGGTCACTTTTTTCACTATTAATACTCGAATAGACAATGACAACATTATTTGGGGTGAGCAAATGGGACTGGACATTTCACTCACAGGGACCAAAATAATAAACCAGTATATGCGCTTAATACCCTCCATGTGTTTCATCAGCAAACCAGTCATTTCCCTCCCCTTTTTCATGCGTCTATTTATTTTTCTAAAAGCATTAAGTATTGACCATAGAATTATTGCAAATTATTCGTGGAAAAAAGGTTTAATACCTCCTCCCTTTTCCTTTGCAAGATTACTAGCAGCCCGTTTGCTAAGTAAATTGAATTTTGCTCAGTTAATTGTCTGATTTTTAATCGGAAACACGTTGAGAGTTAGCACGCATTATGATAACGTCACTGGTTGTTCGCTGAGTTCCATTTTTACATCAGCAACCTTAACACGTGGACCTGAGTCAGCATGAGTGCATTTTTGAAAATTATTTCTAAGGCACATAAAGCCAATTGGACAATGACACACACACACGCTAAAGAAATTCAGAAGCTTCAAGAGACATAGAAATTTTATGTCACGATAATTGAAGCATTTTCCTTTCTGCATTTAACGATGATAATGCAAGTCTACCAAATCATCCTCGCAACTGAATGAATTAACTCTTATTCGCTAAATTGGAAATGAGGTTGAAGGAGTAATGCGCTATAAGGTGAGGTGACAGCCGGGTGGTAGTCCCTTTGATGGGAAGTCCCGAGTGGAAGAGGTTAAAAGGGGCTATATGACGTGGGTGTAGGGAGTGCACACATTGCCCATAAAACGTTAATCTAATAAAAAGTATTTTTCTTTGTATTAATATTCAAATTCTCTCCTCCATCACTCTCCCCATTTTATTGATTTTTTTTTTTACTTCATTCAAACGTTTCCTGATGACCTGAGTAGCTCAGCGTGAGAAAGGTGAGGGTGGAGACAGGCTATTTGCTGGATGTCATCTGCACCTCCCTGGAGGTGAGAGCTGCCTCACAGGCATTGAGCTGAATGCGCTGATTTTGGAGTCAGTTGCAGACTCTGTCGCACACATCGCTTTAAACCTATTTGTGATGGTGAATGATTGTCAGCTTTATTAGCTTCACCCTCTTACTGGACCGCAGAGGGTATTTTTTACATGCTGACATTCTTTACATTTGGTTATATTCAGGTGGACAGTACATTATTGGGTTTTGTTGTATGATGGACTCATCCAGTCTCCTCAACTGCTTGCAAGTCGGATATCATTAAAAGCAGAGAAATCATTGTTTGTTTCAAGATATTGAGGTCACATGCATCCAGAATTGGGCTTTTCATCGACTTTCCCATTAACTGAGGTTCTGAAGGTCTCTAATGGCCTCTGTTCCAACTAATCTCCACTCAGAGGGAACTATTGAATTTACAGGTTGTCCGAGCATTGTTCCTGAGACAGGAACACATTGGTTCTTAATAAAATACATAAAGACTTTAGAAGTGAATAGCACAAGCCAAGCTGAAACTTCAACTTTCCTCATATATCTCTGTGCCCTGCGCAACAAGAAAACTCTTGGACACTGAGAGCAGTCAATTTCTTTCCAGCAGATCTACAGGGTGCTGTACTCAATTTCCAAATGAGAGCAGCCAATTTAAATACATTAAAAACAAGTACCCAGTTTAAACACAGGGAATAAATTTTGATATTCTTCAAATTTTACATTAATGATATTATGTAAATAAATAACAAAATAACTATAATGACATGGAAAATGCATAAAAGAAGAGAACAGTGAATTGTAAATCATCCATGACCTTTAATAAAATGAAAGCAATGCAAAGGCAATATATTTTGTGTAGTAGTGCATAGTAGTGCAAAAGCTATTATTTTTTTCCCTACGTTTGTTTCTTCTTTTTTTTTTTGGAAGCTCGATTTGAGTTTTATGCTTGCAACAAATTCCATAAAAGTTGGGAGAGGGGTGTGTTTACCATTGTTTTACACCTTGTCTTTCTTTTACTTGCTCTCCAAGTAATCCTGTGAGGAACTAAGAACACCAATCATCCAAGTTTTGAGGGATTTTTTTCCCCATTCCTCCTTGATAAATGTCTTCAGCTGATCAGAAATCTGGGCCCTTAATTGTTTTATTTGCATTTCTTAAAGGACCAGATCTTTTCAATAGGACGCAGGTTTTTTCTGCAAGTAGGTCAGTGTAGCAGCCACACTCTCCAATTAGGTAGCAGTGTTTTTGCAACACATCCAAAATGTGGCTTGCTGTTGTCTTGGTGAAATAGAAAGGGGCGTCCCTGAAAAGACGTCATCTTGAAGATGACATATGTTGCTCCAAAATTCATTTGTCCTTAAGCATCAATGTTACCTGCATAGCGGTTCAAGTTAGCCATGCCATGGGCAGTTACAAAACCCCAGGCAGATGCTGGCTTTCGAATTGTGCTTTGTTAAGGATTGAGACTATCTGTTCCCTCTTTGAATTGGAGAAGACAATGCCCACTATTACCACACACAAGTTGAAAGGCTTGCTGATCCCATGTTAGTATGTTTCTGCTGAGTATTAGTTCATTTCAGATGAGCTCAAGCAAAGAGAAGATGGCAGCATACTGTATCTGAATGTTTTTTTAAATGATTATTTAAAATCATTAGTTTTTTTGAATGTTTTTTTATGGATTGCCACCTTGGAGCATAACAGTCTTCTCTTGCATTTGAGGATGCAATGATGAAGGCTTGTCAGGAGATTTTTCCCAAAGTAGTCCCTGACTAATTTGCTAACAGTATGCACTGTAGCCTTGTTTTGTTGTTTTAAAACTGTCAGATTATTCAGTCACACAGCAAGCCTAATCCACTCATTCCTCGTAAATAGCTGGGCCTTTTATGGATTTAACTCCTGCACACCTATTTTTAATCATTTTCATAATCAACTTTTCCATTGCCCAGGCACCAACTTCTATGGAACATGTTGCAGGCATCAAATGCAGACTGAGGGATTATTTCCAAATAACAAACTTGGTCAAACATGATAAAATATCAATTTTAATTTCATAGCGGTTAAAGATGGCCTTTAATTGCCTTTTTCACATTGCCCTTACTTTTTAAGAAATGGGGTTATAAATAAATAAACCCATATATATAACTACAGTACACTATCAGAAAAGAATGACTTCACAAGGAACCCTGTGATCCCATAGTAAACCCTGTCCTTTTGGACAAAATTGTTCAGGGTCTGGGATGCTTTCACACTTCAAAGCATCTGTATGATAGAGGGCACCCTAAAAAAAAGAAAAGGTGTTCTTCTGTTGAGACGGCCCAAAGAGCCTTTTTTTCCGAGCGTGTAAGAGTGTGCTGTACATCAGTGAAAAGTTCTCCAGTCTATTGGATTGATTAATCTCTTTGTGGCCTTCTTGCTAATAGGGCTGTCACTTGGGATGTGACTGATGAGGAGGGGGAGAAAAACACCTGCCGATTGCCCTGTTGTGGTGGGGTGGGGGGTGGGGGTGATGGTGGCAGGGGTTTATAGCGATGCAGTGATTTGTGTCGGCGAGGTCTACAGATGACATTACAGTGGAGACAGTGCAATAGACTCACTGCGACCCTCCAATCTCCAGATAACAGCAGGAAAAGAGCTCCAAGTGCTGATTATTTCATCTTGACTGCAGCTGAAATGTGTGAAATATGTCTACACATTGAGATGAAAAGAATCCGCCAATCTGTACATCTATATCCAGCTTCTGTGGAAGACTGCATGTCACACAACGTGTCAAACTGTTCCAGAATTTACATTCACCATATGGCATCTGCCTTTCTGAGGAGCGCCAGTGTTTTTCATCATTTCTCTCTACTCCCTGTTTGCTTTACCTCTGACTCAGCACCTCCATTTTGAGGGCAGATCACTGTTTTCATAAAACCAAAGGTGGTTCAAAGGGAACCAAGCAGGAGTGTCATGAAAACAATCTACTCGTGAATGACAGCAACAGAAAAAAATGAAGTATTTCGCGACATGGTGACATATTTTTGGCCTGGCTAGGTTGTGCCTAGCTCTCTTGATTTAACTCCAAAGAAAATGAATGAGATGGTTGTAAAAAGCAACCATAAACCCTGAATTAGTGTATCTTGCATGATTTTCAAGTCCAAGTGGTTTTCACTGGGTCTTTCATCGCCAGAACAGATTCCTATTGTCATTTGCTGAAACAATTCTGTGTGGATTCTTGAACAAACATTACTACAGGCAATACTTACCAGTGGAGGTTCTCGAGCCGGGAAATGGGGGGGGGGGGGTAGCGCAGACTTATCCCTTTATGACAATTAGTCCTGGGAAGTTCTCAATCACTTTCCTTTACTGACACATTTTCCAATTATTGTAATTGGTAAATGAAGACACAGTTTCTCTCCATATGCGATCAAACAGCGATGAAATCGAGGGCGAAATTCAGAATAGAAAATTAATTTACTTATTAATAGGCCAGTGCTTCGCGTTGATTGATCAGGTCCGCGTTCCCATGAAATAGCACCTTTCACTCTCGGTCTTGAGTGGGTTGATTTAAAAGAAAAAAAAGTAGCACTTGACAGAAAAATAGGCAGCAGCTGCTCAAGCTATTTGCATGAAAATCGACACGCATGGAAATTTGAATAACATTGATTTAAATACAGCAAATACGCATCCAGATGAATGATTGTCTTACGTAATCGGGGAGAACAAGCAGCACTTGTTAAATGCGGAGCGCTCTCGGAGTGAACCTTTTGTTAATCATGAAAATGACTGAGAACAGGTCAGGACTAATAACTGTTTTAAACGGATTTTTTGTCACAATTTTTAAGTTCAGGTTCCGCCACTGTGCTGAAATTAACCCATGATTTCATCACTGTTCCATCGCATATGGAAAGAAACTGTCTTCAGTTGCCAATTACAATAACTGGAAAACGCGTCAGTAAAAGAAAATGATTGAGAACTAGCCAGGACAAGCTGTCATAAAGGGGCATGTCTGCGCCCCCCCCAATTCCCAGTTCGAGAACCGCCACTGATACTTACATAATTATTTAAAAACAAAAAAACAGAGTTAAGTGCGACAAAAAGGGCTTCTGCATTCATTCAAAATGGCTTTTTGTTGGCCATCTGTAAACCTTGCAAAAAAATTTATGCAAGTCTGTTCTCAGGCGTTTAAAGTCCAGATGCAATGAGCAATAATGCAGTGAAAATGAACAAAGTGAGTCTTTCAAGTGATTGATCTGCGTAATTGAGTCTGTCAATTGTTTGATAGCTAATCATCAAAGAAAGCAATATTTCAGACAGGACACTTATGACAGATTTAAACATTTATTTGGAATGACATACATTTGAGTCAGTTGGTGACTCTGCTCAAGTGATAATCTGGAACGACCTGAGCAAGCATGACACTGACATTCCAGGAGAACGCTGCCCACCGGCAGAGTCTGGTACCCAGTGTTTTAAAATGAAACAAATGAAACTCAACGCCGAAACAACGCCGATACCACACAAAACAACTCCCACACCATCCAAAGACAAGAGTATGACACAACAAGTTTTTCCAAAGACCACATCGATGGAAAGGAGTTGGAGCACACCCTCCGGTCCCCCTTCTTAAAAAGAGGGACCACCACCCCGGTCTGCCAGTCCAGAGGCACTGTCCCTGACTGCCACGCAATGCTGCAGAGGTGTGTCAACCAAGACAGCCCTACAACATCCAGAGACTTGTGGTACTCAGGGCGGATCTCATCCACCCCCGGTGCCTTGCCACCGGGGAGCTTCCGAACTATCTCAGTGACTTCAGCCCGAGTGATGGATGAATAGGCCTCTGGGACCCCAGCCTCTGCCTCCTTTATGGAAGACGTGTCAGTCGGATTGAGGAGGTCCTCGAAGTATTCCCTCCACCAGCCTTCCACCTTCTGGTAGAAGGTCTGCAGTTCTTATAACAAAAAGGGGAACTTTCCCTAATTTCAGCCAAAACTATCCCAATGACACCCATTGTAACGAAATAAACTAAAATATATGGGTCATACCATATGGGTAACAAAAAAAAATTCCCTTTCATGAAAAAGTGTTTTCCTTTGAGTAGGGCCATGTGGAAACTCAAGGAAAATTCAATAATGACACTTGCAACTGAGTTGATTTTGCACATGTAAAGAAAGGTCCCATATGATGCTGTTTCAGTGCTTGTCATTCTCTCCCTCCTGGAGAACAGAGTGTTGTCCTCACTATGATAATGAGCTCTGTCCTAATTGGAGGCAATCAGAGCAACTGGCCCCTTGCACCATACATCAACAGAAACCAACTAATTAACCCAATACCCAGACTGAACTGGCTACAGTCTCTAAATTCATATGAACTGATTTATTCCTTATCTAGTCCATGAGCACTGAATGATAATGTGTGCAGGCTTAGTAAGTGAGATTTTGCCTTCATACACAACAAAGTGTAACATGTAATCACCAGTGTTGGCCAGAAACGGGTTACTAGTGACGGCGTTACTTTTGACTGTAACTACTGCTCTAACGCATTACTTTTTAAATAAATAAACTCAGTTACTGTTACAATATGGTGCGTTTGTCCGTTACTCGGTAAATTAATTCATAGAGTATGTAGTACTGATTTCATCCAATGGGTGGCAACGTTGTAAAGAGACATTCTTGTCTGAAAGCTCTGTTAACACTGGAAGTTGATCGGTGACAACAGTAACCCCAAGTTTTGGTTTCAGGTGACGGTGAAAATTGAGGCAAGAAAAAGAGTCATAGCATATTTCATGTTCCTGACACCCTAACGATTATAATTTTTTTAAATGGCAGAAATGCGTCAATAAAATGAATCGCTGTGGTACCCTGGAAAAAGTGCTCGACCGCTCGGTCGAGTTGCCCAGTCATAGTAAACTGAAGCTGATGCCGACTCGGAGTATAAACACCCAGTCAACACAAAAAATGTAATCTACCAATTTCCTTGCTAGATTGCATTGTTCATGTTTTGCCTTCAGATTGGTATATCTATAAAGCCATTTGCTGTATATGTAATAATATGAAATGATGATAATAATGAGATCTTTACATAATAAGCTAGTGCTCATTTATTCTGTCATAACCATCGTAGCTGAGCCATATTGACTAACACTATGCATCAGAGGCGTAACCAGATCTTCAAAATGAGTACATACAAAACATGCCTTTAGGACAATAGCCTAAATCCTGACTAATTCTCTATTTTTCTTAATTAACGATACATTCACGCTACGCTGAAAGCGGTGATTCTCCTCATTGAGCAAGACGACAACCATTCATAACCTGCAATTGGAGCGTTTCAATTCGGTTATGCATATTCAAAATTGTGTAAAGGTGTTTCAGATCTCTTTTTTTGGTTTAATTTAAACAATTGAAACGATCATAAAACGCACCAACGCAGGTTAGAACGCTTGATATGCCAAAAAGATTTAGTTTATGAGTAATTTACCTTTCAAAAAGCAGAAAAAGTTAATTACTTTTCCAACCCAAATTACGGATTGCATCAAAAAAGAATGTGTTTCTTTCATTGCCAATGGATGATTCTTATTGGATTACATGTTAGTAAAGGAAAATTATTGAAAGCAAGTCAGAACCAATAATTTTTGTAATGTAATGTGCCGTGCAAACGCATTTTGAAGTTCTGGCTATACCTCTACTGTGCAATGAGTAGTCATAGTTACAGCTATCTAGATGGGTAGCTAACTATTTACATTAAATTTTATTATGGAAAATATATGAGGCTGTAATTGAGGGGATGGATATTATGTTGCACGGTAAACATGAATTTCAGTCTCTTGTTTTCTATGCAGGTTTGAATTGATGGGATGCATCTAGAGAGCCATGCTGTGTTTGCTTTAGTAACCTCTGTCTCTAATCGAAGTGCATCGTCTGGTCTGTTCACTTTTACTTTTATTTTCGGTTACCATTACACTATGTTGACTGTTGCACTTTTTACAGCATATATTTATGTGTATGTGTGTCTGTGTGCTTATAGATAGCACACATTATGATCAGAATTTTTTTTTCAATAAATTGATTAATTTTATAAACCACTCTGCTTTCAATAAGATTTTAATTAAAAAACTTCAGTTGCACAAATGAAAAAATTCCATCGATGCCTAATGCTTGTAAGTTCAAACCTAAAGTTAGTGCTCAACCAGCTCAACAGTGCTCAACCTTGCCCTATCTGGGCAAGTCAACCGGCTGGTTGACTTTTATATCTGCCATCTGATTGGGTTATTTGTGGGGGGGAGGACTGAATTGTTGGTAAATGTGGAGTCAGGAATGCAATTTTACCAATAAATAATTTTTTGAAAGTGTGCCTGTTAAAAGGTCTAAAAAGTAACTAAAAGTTACTTTTAATAGTTATGCATTACTTTTTGATGTAAGTAATCAACAAAGTAATAGGCTTACTTTTTGAATGAAGTAACTGTAACTCGTTACGATTTTTTAGTAACTAGCACAACACTTGTAATCACTACACAAATTTAACAATAGTTCATTTAGATATTACCAGAACTCAAAAATACTTAAATACCGGTTCCGGGTTTGCAATTTCTGCAAGGAAATATGAATGAAGCCATGCTTCAGACATAAATTTCAAGTGAATTTAGCCCTCATTTAAAGAACAAACCAATGTAAAATTACGAGCTCTCAAAAACTTACATGGATTAATTTCAGGCAGAATTCTATTTTTGACAAGCGCAAAGAAAGAAATGTTAGAGCTATTGGGAAGAGAGAGGCAGGTCGGCTGAGAGGCAGGTTGGCTGAACGAGACAGTGAGATGAAGGCTGGACACACAGACAGATCTGGCAGGCAAAAACAATACAGAGCAGGTCAGCTTTTGGCATAGCAAACTGCAAGTATTTCAAACTGTGTGTCCCAAATGCTGAAGTGGAGAGCGGGGGTTAAAGAGCTAAACTGGGGGGACTTCAAAGTCCAGAGACAGCTGTACTCACCACTGTACTGGCAGACTGACCTGCAAAGAAAAAGTTTCCACAAGACCTTAAAATAAAATTTGCTACTCCCCTACCTCAAATGACTAAGTACTGTTTCTTCCTTTCGAGCCATAGCGATCGCTAAATTGATTTACAGGGAGGCTAATTGGCACTAGTACACTGCATTGGAACACATTTCTTTATTTGTCTGTCAAATGTGCTGAAAAGTTTTTACAATGAAAAGGAGTCCTGACACCTGGGTGATGGGAGCCCTAGTAATGACACACAGATGGGACTCGAGTGACAAAGTGCGATAACAAGCGCCAGCACGTCCCCATATTTACTGCAATGAAAGAGGATCCAAATAGGTGAAAGTCATAAAAATGGGGAAAAAAATTGTTCTGTAATATTTAAGAAACCTTCAACCAGGGATCTCACTCTCCTGCCCAAGTGAGACGTGTAGACTGCTGTTTCTGCTCTCAGTTTTGGGTCAATGGTTTCAGAGGCCTCTAGAGCATTTAACAGATATGAGATTTTGTGTGTAGGATACTTTAAACCTCATTTAATATTTTTAACGCACCTCATGGGCTGTTCATGATGTCTCATGGCACAATGAATGTTATTTATGATGCTCTGTTGGCGCTACGAGGCTGATGGGACAAATCCGTTCAATCCACCTTTCGATCCTGGTCAACTGAGATGCCGACCATGATTCATTTGTGCATTTTTCCATTTCTTGCCTCCGATACCTGCAGCTAATTGTCTATTAGCCACTAGCTTCGTTAGAATCAGTAAATCTTGTTGGTTTGATGGGGACTGAGAATCACCTCATGAAAGAATTAATTGAGTCAATCCCATCATATATTTGCTTATATCATTGTTTTTTAAATATTCAAAATAGAGCCACATCTTTTGAGGCAAGAAAGAAACTGATTTTGGCTACTTTTACGTATTTTTATCAGCTATTGATTATGGTGACCTTTTATACATGCAAGCAGTTGCACATTGTTAACAAAAGTTAGATAGTGTTTATCACAGTGCATTGAGATTTGTGACCAATTGTAAAGCCCTAACTCACCATTGTACTCTTTATGCCAGGGCTGGTTGGCCATCTTTCGCCGTGTGTCGGCTCAGTCATTAGCATTTGTTTATTAATAAAGCTATTTTGGGTAAACTCCCTTCTTATAGTTGTTCCTTGATTGCTATGAAATCTGACAGTAGATATAATTTGAGATCTAAAGATGTCATTTTATTGTCTGTCCCAAGTACACGGACCATTTGGGAATAAAAGCTTTTAAGTGCTCTGCTCCCCTCGCCTGGAATAATCTTCAAAAAGACTTGAAACTAAGCAAATTAGTTTCTTTGTTTGATTATAAATTTCTTATTAGTACAATGGTGAATAAATCGATTGGTACATGTTTATGCCCATAGTTATTTCATGTAAGTCCACTGTTAAATGAATTTTTTTTTACGGCCATCGGTGCTTGAAGTTGTCTTTATGTTAGTGTGTACATTGTATGTTTTCTTGTAATTGTCATATTGTCTGTAACATCTTATTCTGCCATTTCGTCCGGGTCTCCCTTGAAAAAGAGATCATTGATCTCAATGGGACTACCTGGTAAAATATGGGTTAAAAAAAAAAAAATGAATGCATTGTTAGTTTTGTCCCACATACCTTTTCTAAGGAATGTTACCTCACCTTTACTACTATCATTTATAAAATGAATTTGTGATTATTTAAAAATATTAACCTACCCTTTAAAGAATTTAATTTATGAGAATTTGAAGATTACAGCACTGTTTCCATCCGAAGCACTCTGAAATACAGTATGTCCTTTATTTGGGCCTTGAATGGGGGCGCTGGCTGCTCTTATCATAATGTCTGGCACTTATGGGCTCCTGCAGTCATATCTATTGCTTTTTTCGTGTGGGTAACAATAACCAAAAAAAATTTGCATAATTGGCAATGAGCATCAGCTTGTTTTCTGTCTACTGCTGTGGTTCATAAATTGCTTATAGAGGAGAGGAGAGCACAGGCAGGCACACTCTCTTTGAGCGTAAACTGCTTGTAAAGTCCCTCCATTTTAATTACAGCCTTGCAGTTGTAAGTTTGTCAGTGTAGCCATTCAGATCACTCAGGCATGGCAGGTCTTGGACGATAGCTCAAGGCTGACCTTGTAAGTTTTGACGGACTGGATGTAATTTTAGATTTAGCCACTATGGAATGTACTCGTATATTTCAGGCCTGTGTGCTTCCTCAGACAATGGACACAGATTAACCTAAAAATGATTACTAGGATCAATATTTTGTCATGGACGATAAAAATAAATTTTTAAGACTCTCCCTTGGGGGGGAAGACGTCAGCCAGGCGAGCTGCCAAGAAGGCAATGATTTCAACTTTTTTTATGCGGCTGACCACTGATGTCAGCAGCCTTCAGTTCAGCAGGAGCCCAATGGCACTGCCCTTCGGTCTTGCGTGGGATTTGAGTAGTCATAAAGGGCGTCCTTCAGTGCATCCTGCATCCACTGCATTCGGAACACCAATATAGTCAGAGTGGAAAGAGAAGCCGCCTCGTTCTGTGGTTACCCCTCGCAGAAGCTCACCATCGCTCAACAAGACGGATGATATATTCAAGGAGAAGGGGGAAAAAAACCTTGTTGAAAAGTTTACTGTAATTAATTTAGAGTAGAAACCATATATCACAGTGTATTTGCGTTTGAAACTCAGGTTATGAAAGTCACTGCTGTTGACAGTGCTTAGACAAATATACTTTACAGATTTTGAGACAGAAAAACAGAGGCTGTGTAAATAATTACATTAGCACTGCTGACTTGCAGCTGTTGCGTGAAACACAAACTGCAACTGGGGAGAAGGCATGCAGGAGCTTGCTCAAGTCTTCTTTGTGAATATCCAAACACAGGGAGAAATCGCATAGGCCTACCTTCAGTCTGCCTATTAATCTATGGATCTCACCATCCACAACACACAACAATAGCTTTGAAAGTTCCACCATGCTATAGATGGTGCCCAGCCTAAGGATCAATTCAAACTCTTAGTGTATCAAGTATTTCATAAGCTAACACAATTTGAGTTGGGCCCTATTATTTTTTATTCATCTGATTTTATTAAAAGTCATTCTTGTAAGTAGGTTATATTAATTAATTCTCATCACACTTTCCAGTCGATGTTTATCTCTGTAGATCGTGGCGCTTCCATTCAGCAGAGCAGTGACAGCCTATAGCCCAATTTCCACAGTTAAATGTGCAAAGGACTCTACGTACAGTTAAAATAACAAGGACGCAATGCGTTAATTTAGCTGTAAAATTCAGTCCATTTATAACAGTGCAACAATTATATCATTAAAATGTAGTTTTGATAACAACTTCATAAAGGCTAATTACCCCCCATCACGGCTGATAGGCCCCGAAAGGGGGGTCTAGTGGAGACCAGCGTACGCATGTATGTATGTATGTACGTTCGTCCATACGTCCGTCCGTCCAAACATTTTGCACTATATCTCCAATGCCCCTGGTCCGAATCTAACCAAACTTGGTACCATATCACACTGGGATGAGGGAAGGGTTACCATGGTGACCTTGACCTAATTTGCGCATTAATTTGGTCACAGGGTCAGCGAGTGCAAAAATCACATTTATGACCACTGCTAGCTTAGTAATGAAGTTAGGTGGCTGAAATTTTTACAGCAGCTACCTCTCCTCCTTGGGTATTAACTGGAGGTCAAATGACCTTGAACTTGACCTTGAAGATCGGTATGACCTAAAATTAGGTTATAGTCTACACGAATGATCGTCACAGTTGACACTATCCCCAGAGCCAGTCTTAGGCCTTTGATCTTTGACAACTAAGTTTGGTACAATAACATTATGTTGGTGGAAAGGTGCTATGGTAACTGTGACCTAATTTGCATATTAAACAGGTCATGGGGTTAGTCAGTGCACAATCTTACTGAACTGGTTGTGATTTAACTTGCCTGTGACTTTAAGCTCAGAAAAATGCAATGGGGTGTTCGACGCAGCAACGGCTTTCTTGTTTGAATATGTGTTGGCCGTTTCCGAAGACACGGGGTAAAAAACATGAAAACAGGTGGTTTCTCGCTGATAGATATTATGAGTTGGTGGGAGCAACAGTCACACCATGAACACTGAACCGAGTTATTCATGGCTAATCTGGGCCGATGTACTGTACTACGAGTTGCGATAAATGGTCTTACACAATTAGGCCCCAATAAAGTTGTGGGGTGAGTTCAGTCTAATTTCTGATGGACAGTGCTCATGGCTAAAATACCTCCCATGCCCACCGAAAATCTAAACATTTATATCCTTTGCTCGCAAGGATTGAATGGTAAAGTCGTTGTCATTTTCTAATGTTTTCTATGAAGCTAAATTACTTTTTGGAAAGGGCCACCTCTACACGCAGTCGCAGATAAATCAAAACTTCGTTTCAAGATAAAATCATTAGGCTGTATCACACCGATCTGCCTGAGTATAGCCTTCCATTTAAAATTATGTTTTTATGGTGCAGAAAGATAGCACAATAATCAACCGAGATTAACAGCCGACAGCAATTTATTAACATAACTTTCTAAACCTGCAGATCATTTTTAATGTTCCCCAGCTAGGCTTGATAAAAATAATCTGTTCGAAGCATTCATATTTTCTAGTATAAACTGACGCAATCTCTGAGATTTTTTTTTTACTTTACATTAACTGGGTTTTTATTAGGTGTCACTTGCTAGTTTATTAATATGCAAGAGTACTGCAGTATAAAAAAAGTGGCGACCTGCATACTGCAAGACCACATTGATTATAATTAGCTCATTTCATCGAAATCAAATATTTAGAACAATTACATTCAAAACAATTTATTTATGAAAATGGAGGGCAATATAAATGATTTGGCCAACAGTAATGCTGAGGGTAAAGCAGGCATTTACGATATGTTTGCAATATTGCGAGCATGGATTGTACAGTCAGTGATTCCGAGACCGTGCAAGGCCAGTGAAGACCGCATAATGTCACTGTCTCGAGACACTCCGGACCTGTGCAGGACAGTTACTGCAGTGGTCCATGCTCCACATGACAGTGGAGCGGGACAGTTATTACAGTGGTCCATGTTACAGGACAGTACAGTACACAAAATGTTACAGCCCCCTCTCAAATTCCTTGGGGAAGATTCATATTTTAGGCACTTGCATCTAAGACCAAGCTACACATCTTTGCACTGTGAAGACAGTTTGCATTATACCTGCAGTATAGCTGATTTATTTCCATGTCACAGACTCCTCCCCAACACACCAATGAGAGATTAAATGGCTCTAAAGGACAATCGATAATGCTGAGTGAGAGGGGCAGGCTTAATGTGACTTGCATCTTGCACGCACAGGCACTTATCACACATAACGCCTTTTCTGAAGATAATCCTCCCAAGCAGTTACTCACCTGTCATTACTGGCTGCGACCTCCTTCTTAAAACTGGTATTGAAAGTGGCTGTTTTCATCCATTTCCACCTCTCCTATGAAATGGAAACCCCTTTACCTTTCGTTCACCCACTGAATAGATCTTTAATGCTATGAGGCAAAAGACAAATTGAGATCTATTTTATAAGCTTCAGTTTTCTCCTGATTCTCATACTGTAAGTCTCTAAAGCTCTATTAGCAATATAAACAAACATATTGTGCAAGTGTTATTTTTTAATATGCCCTGAGACATCAATCATATATCTGAATTATACGTAACATACCTTAGTTGTATCATTTAGAAATCTTTTAAGCATCAGCGAGAGAATTGCTGCCAAACTGTACATTTATTGGTGGTTCAAATGAGATAAATACATTCACTGACAAGGGTGCTGAAATCATGAGAGTTACCAATACAAGTATAATCCTCCATCATTTTAATCGTTGAAAAGCAGCTTAATCTTAATCCTGACTGTGCAGGTAATGTCAATGCCTGTCCTTTTGCAGCTTTGACATTTAAATCACCGACTTGCAGGAACTCAAGGACTAGCAATCCCCAGCTCAGTTTCGCGGTTTGTAATATATTGTTTTTTCTCAATTGAAGTTAGTGGAAGCTATAAAATATACTGTCTCAGAAATGATGGGTTCTCTGGTCAAGCAGCTCATCATGTTTTTTTCTTCAGCATTCAAGGATAATAATGTGGAGCAATCAAAGCTGTGAGTCGATGCAATGCTCTTTGAAGATTGATTCTGCGAGGCTGATTATCAGCTCTCAAGGCAAATTGATGGCATTTTTAACGTACAGTAAGTGGATTCTCTTCAGGATCAAATCTCCACTTTTGCTGTAATGTCTTTTTCTGTAATGTAAAAAGCAAAATTATTATTATTGTTATTATTGTTAATAAATTAATACATTAATAAATTATTAATAGTTTTTTTACCATCAACCAAATGATTACCCGGCTATTTGAAAATAACTGGTTCCTTTATTTGATTACACAAACAGAAAAAACACCATCCAATCCAGGCGCTAACTGCCATGCTTGTTCGTTTTGGTTTCACTTCATCCACAATTGCTCGCCATTCTCACTTAAATTGAAGAAAATTTTTGTCCTCGAGGGCTTTTACCGCATGGACCATCATATTCTTTAAAATAATGAATGACTGTATGGCTCAAAATGAGAGTTCTATTGATGGTGCTAATTTTGGAGGCATGTTTTTGAAATATTTGAAATACAATATGGGTCCTCTCAAAGTGTTTATACATTATTCAATATTTTATCCTATGCCTTCTAAAGGTCTCAAACTATCTTCGTCTCAAACTATCAAAAAAAAAAAAAACATTTTGAGTTTATGGACAGTCAATGTCAGCAGAATCTTACTTCTATTTGATCGAGTGGCAGGAAAAAACCTGACATGGACATGCTGATATTCTACCTGTTCTATGAGCAAATTCAACGCTTTGATTTTAAAATATGGAATAAAGTATATTAAAAAGAATTTCCTTTTTCTTTCAGCTGTGAATGTGTGTCGACATAGCTATATATCCCTCTGACTCCCAGCATTAAAAAACTCAAATATTTTAGTTATTTTTACCATAGTAGTTGTGTCATGGCTGACAAAAACTATTGCAAAAGATTTATCTTCAAAAATGTGTTGCACTTTAATGAAATAATTATAGGTTTCTGAATCACAAAATGCATGTTTTTTGCGAAAGAGACAAGACTCTTGTGCCTTACAGGGGAAAAATAATTGCCAGGGTTAAAGGTGTTTTAAAAGGATTGTTTCTGATGCAAATTGAATCATTCAATCATTTTTCTTGCAGGGGTTAACACTTTCAATTCGCATTCTGCTTTAATATGCTTCACACCTCTTTGACTCGCCACACTGATTATGATCACTTTTGAAGATGAGACAGTGAAGGTATTTTCAGACATTTTGAGTGCCCACCTCGCGGTTCTTTTGCCATGACTAACACATCCATTGAAAACATATTAAGTTTCATTGACTATAGAAATGCATTCTCTCAACAGTCTGGACTGCACTAATTTCAAATTACAGAAAATGAAAGCAAAGGGTGATATTGGTGAAGTCAAAGGGGCAATGTGACCTAAGGAGGTTGAAACCTTACCTATACATTAACAAAAGTCTGATTAACAGAAATGAATTTGTCATTATAGTTCAGAGGGAGCAATTACTGGCAGAACTAAAACCAGCAGATAATGAGTCCCCAGGCTGAAATTTACAAACCTCTAGATCTCATCAAGACAGGCAGAAGAGAAATCAGAGAGGGCAGCACCACCTCTTTGGATGCTGTTTGCTGAGCTTGTTGCCTCTCGCAGCAACGAGGAGCCTCAGTTCCCTTGACAGGCCCGGTCTAATACAGACATGTTTATCCAGTGATAATCTGCAACCAGCTCAGGTGCTGTCCATCGCTTTTGACCTCCTGTCTTGCAACTGACTCCAGGTCATGGCTGCTTGTCCATGTCTACATGTCAAGTGCACACGTGCAGTCTTGTGAGCCCATGTTACATCACAGTAAACAATCAGCCCAAGTCCTGTTCTTTAAAGATTGCAGAGAAGCAAAATTGCTTTTAAGGAGTGATTTTGAATCATTTGAGATATCAAGGGCACATTCAATGCATCTTTACCGGATAGGAGTGGGCCTGCTATCCCATCAAGTAAAGTTTTTACTTTTGCCATTTCTTTAATACGATACCACAATTTGTCCCAGAGTTAAATGAAGCAAGAAATGCATATAATTCACAACCCTTTTCTTGCTTAAAGAAAACAACATATAATTTAAAATATTTACTATCCTGCTCAACCATTCAAAAAAATCACATCTAGAGATGACCACTGCTTTTTTGATGTGGTAATTAAAGGGAGAATGAGCTTTGATGCTTTTTGTCAGAAAAGTCTACCTGTCAGCAGTATTAAACACTATGGAGATTCTTATTTGTACATAAGTATACAAAAAATTCTGAAGTGATACAACCTGATGTTGGTGTACTCTCAAGCGTAGCAATAGAAAACGAAAGGGACATTACGCCTCGCAGGTGGAAGCTGTGAGGACAGAGTGCAACAGTCTGTTTATAAACTGCACATCACAAGCTCACATTCTGCCTCAATGCATATAACAGTGCTTTCTACTTCTATTACTGGAAGTGCACACACCTGACGATGAATGACAAGAACCTATGTAACAGGATATTGCAAGTGTGGACTGTGTGATGTTGACATGGAGAGACACCCTCTTCTGGGCTCTCTCTGGTTAATATCAGGACAGTATCAGCACAGGCTGTATCTGGAGTCATTTGCTATAGCATGAAAATGCTACATCAGAACTCGTGCCTTTCATTTAAGCAGCATTCTGCGTTTTGGACATTTTTGACACTTCGAGGTGTAAGTTCAGAAAGTTTTCTGATATAAGTTTTTTTTTGTCCTCTAATTCCTCAATGGAGAGTAAATTAAAGAAAAGAAAGCAAACAGTGTTTAATTCGGCATCAGACAGGGTCACCAACCCCAGCACTGTGTTTCATTCTGTAATAAAATAATAAGAGATTGTGTTCACTCGTCCCTGAGTTCTTCTGTCGTGGTTTCTCTGAAAAGTGGTGTTATACTTACTCTGAAAGCTTTGCAGTGACCTTGTGTTTTGCTGTGTCATTTAATACACAGCCTCTGTAATGGAGTTCCACAGCTGTTTACCAAATCCTGACCCTGATTTGACAAATATACGGAAGCTCAGCGGAGAAAAACCTGCCCCAGGTGCCATAAAACAGGCGCAAGTTGTCTATTTTTCCCACCGCTCGCATCTTTTGCTTCCCTTTTTCATTATAGATTTTTAACACCCCACCAAAAGCAGAGACTTGCCATAAAACGCAGGTTAGAGTCTCTCTTCCACTGACTTTTTACACTTTCCTCTTGACTTTTGTTGTTTGTTTTGTTTCATTAGCAATAAAAATGGACAAGGTCAATCCCGAAGACTAATTGGTAGAATAACTGGCCAATTTATAATTATATAACATTATAGTATATTGAATGTTGAACTTTAAGTGCTTGCAAATCAGTATAGATTTCTCTGAATTTGTTTGCTACACTTTCACAAAAAAGTTGAAAACCTTTCTTTTATGTTGAATTCAATGCTGGTACCAGATTATAATAAATATTTCATATATAACCCCCAAATCAGAAAAAGTTGGGATGGGATGTTGAAACAAATACTGGAAGCAGTGAATTGTACATTATTTTTGACTGGTATTATGTTGAAAACAATACAACGCATTATTTGATGTTTCTCCGCATTAATTTTATTGATTTTCTCTTGTGTTGGTTGATGTGCTTTTCACTTTGCAGCGTTTCTGTTTTGGATTGCATTTCTCCAATTGGAGTTGTTCTGGGCCGTTTCAGCACGCTTATGTTGACTCAGACATACAGGGTTTTTCTTTTGCATTTGTTTTTGAGCTTTGTGTATTTTTGACTTTGCATCATTTCTGTTTTTGCCATTAATGTTAATCAGCATTAGAATGAACATGTGAAGAGTGTTACGTGTTCGAAGAAAGGGAGACCCCAAGTGCAGGGTGGCAAAACGACTGGTTATCTCCGCCAAGGAGATAATGCGATCGGGTCCGTTATTTTATATATTTATTTGTCTGTTTGTTTGTCTGTCTGTGGACAAGATTTCTCGGAAACTACTGGATGGATCTTTATGAAATTTTTACCAGAGATAGATCTTGGTCCAGGGACGACTCCATTAAATTTTGGTGATGATCCGGATCCGCATTTGCATTTGTATCAATTTCATCCTTTGGCGGAGATCAGAAATCTCGGATTGCTCTTGTTTATTAATATTTTTAATTGCACAAAGTTCGAACAAGTACACAAGCACACAGAAACAGTCACAATGGAAAGGCAAAAGACAAAAAGAAACAGGCTTACAAAACTCCGGAAGGGAGCATTTAGAAAAGCCCAAATAAGAAGTAAAAGAGTAGGACAAAGCCAAATCCAGCAAGTGAAGTCGCCTACCCGAAAAATATCTTCCAGGATGTTCTACATGTTTTGATAATGATTTTTCACATTTTCCGTATTTCTGGGGAAATGGTAAAGGGTTTGGATGGGTATTTCTCAAAATCCTGTTTCCAGGGACAGGTGCAAATGAGCTTTATTCAAGGGTTTCTCTCATTCCTTATGCCCCCCATAACTCCACCTGTGTAGGAAAATAAAGTTCTTATGAAAATGTAATGTTGCCATTTCTTTTCACTACACTTCAGAAATGTTTAGTGACTGAAGACACCAAGTGATTAAATGTTTCAGATGTAACTTTGTCCCATTTTCCCAGGAAACATGTTTAAATGGTGCAACATTACAGAGTCTTTGTTGTCATAATTTGCATTTCAAAATGGGACTAGTCAGGACAGGTGGCAGGCCAGTCCAGTATCCACACGCAGCCATTCCTTTGTAATGCATACAGAATGTGGTTTTGAATTGTCTTATTGAAATATTAATGGGCGTCCATGGACGGCATATGTTGCTCCAAAATCTGTGTACTTTCCTGTGTTAACTCTTTCCCAAAGGCACTGCCGAATCCCAGACAGATATGACTGGCAAGAAAAGTTCTAAACCTTCTGCAGTCATATTTCTTCCATACACTGGATTATTTTGTGAAATCCATCAAAAGAATGCTGAGAGTTGGCTCTTTCCAATGATACTTATATTGTACAAGGCATCATCTCCTTTTTCCTCTCTACACTTCAATGTATATTTTGTCCAATTTTGATGACTTTTGGTGTAATATTTCTAGTGGATATCTAGCAGGAAAATCAATTTTGGCCTGTTTTTGCCCATTTTCTCATCAATACTCATGAGAGCTTATTTGCATAATGTATTATATAATGGGACAATTCTCTCAAGATCATACTCAAAGAAAAAGCATAAGTTTCAAGTTCCAAGCTTTCTGATGAGGTATCATGAAGACATGTTGGACAGAAATAAAATATTTTGTAATCAGGAAATTCCTCATGTTCATTCCTTTGTAATTAGTCTGATCCAACTCACCTGTGCTCTATCATAGCATGTGACTTTCCCTATGTGTATTTAAGCAGTCATTTCACTCACAGCTTTTGTCAGAACGTTTTCGCTGTGCTGCGATTTTTTATGTTTTGACGTTTCTTAGTGTTATACTTCAGGCTTGAACGTCCCCGATTCTGATTTCGGGTTTTCTTTGATACTTATCTGCCAGTGTACCGTACCTGCTTTGCCTGACTGAGTTCTGTGTTTGCTGCCCTGTTGACGGTTCGGATTACGCCCACTAAATTTCGGCTTTGGACTCTCTGACAAACCCGTGCCTGTGTACCGAACCTGTTTTGCCTGACTCTGAGTTTAGTGTTTTCTGCCCTGTGTACTGTTTGGATTACGTCCCTGGGATTCAGATTTTGGATTGTGGACTTTGTACCTTTGCCCACTGCCCTGTGGGGGTTTACCCCCCAACTTCAATAAAACTCTCTTTTGCTGAAACTTCCTGGTCTCGCATTTGGTTCCAGAACGGTACCTCACACAGTTTGGTAATGGCGCCTTTACAGAAGCGCAACTTACTCTTGCCAAGGGCTCTGACATAACCATAAGCCATGACTGAGCATGTATTTTGGACGTTTTGCGAGCAGCAGTGTGAATGGTCCTTTTCTTGATCCACGGCACACAATGTCCATTTCTCATGAAAAAAAAAGACCTGAAATATTGATTTTTTTCTGACCATAATACACGTTTTTATTGGACAGTGGTCTGACACAGATGCCGCTGAGCCCATAAAAATTGATGACGCTTCCTTTTTTTGCGCAGCGAAGCTTTAAGTGGCATTTGTCAATGTAACTCGGTGTAACCACATATTCAGGTACTTAAAGTTTTATCAAAGCAATACTGAGCTCATGGGGTTACATCACTCATAAATGACAGTGCTTGATGCAGTGTTGTGTGAGTGATCAGAAATCGTGGGCATCCATCTTCGGCTTCCATTTCCGCCCTTCACACATAATAATTCCTCCAGATTCCTTGAAATTTTTCTAATGCACCATAGTTGCTGAAATATCCAACCCCTTTCCTTATTATTTGAGGACCTCTTATAATCCTTGTGTTCTTCACGAGGATCTTCTCCCAGTGTTATATTCATGGTTGTTCCCTTTAATGCCTTTATTTGTTCTCATTGGTCTGCACGCTTGCTGCATGCGGTTTATTAACCTCTTCCCTTCTCCACATTGTCTGTTCCCTCTTTAAGCTCTTTGTACCCTCTCATAAGTGCTCGGCCATCACATGGTATCAGCCCGGCTTTTGTGCGTGGCCACGGATAGGCAGTTCTTCCTCTATGATTAACATGTATTCCATTGAGATTATTGAGTTCCACTCATTAAAGCCTTCCTCTAGTTCTGAGGGTTTCAGCTCAATGTCATCATCTGCTGTTGAGGTAATCCTGAGAATAAACACACTGTCTGCCTGACGGAGTCTGTGCTTGGTTCCTGCCCAGATCATAACAGGACCACTGCTTTTAAATCGTTTGATGATTTTCTTGTATGTTCACAGAAGCCTAATCTCTATAAACCTGCTGACATCAGCAGTTTCAAATCAGATCATTAAGTAATTTTTTCCCCACATCGCTAGATCTGGATTGCTCCAGTTCCAAATTTATGAACACAATCTGAATATCAAGATTTTTCTCATCTTTTGGGGAACAAATCTGAAATACTGTAATTCTCTTCTGCCCCTCAAACGCTGTTTTACAGAAACATCTGAAATCCCTTACAGAAAGTATCAGAGCTGCTGCCAGAGACCTCTGTGATATTCAACAGTGACCTATCTTTTGAAAAACAAATCTCAAACATTGTACAATCTTGATTTTATCAGTTAAAGAGCATCTCAAAGATCAGACCTATTCTCACTCTGATTGATCTTCAGAAGGTCATCCTTGCTTTTTCATCCGGACTGGACAATTGTAATTCTTTCAATGTTGGGCTGAGCCAAAAAAAAAAAAAACTATATCACACCTTCAGCTGGTACAAATAGCAGCTGCTCAGCTTTTTAAGAAACACCAGATAACAAGATAATAGTAGTTCTATTTTACCTCTCTTCACTGGTTACGAGTCAGTTTTAGCATTTATTTATTTTACTTATTTTTCCCTTTTTTGAATTTATATCCCAATACTCACCCTTGAGGCACCACAAACTTACCAGTGACAACACTACACATAACACATAGAGCTCATACATACATACATTCATACATAAGCATTCTAACATGTGCTCGTATACCAATATTGTTGTCCTAATTTAGAATATCTGGATGGTTCGCCAAAACAAATCCACACAAATTAAAGAATTATGGAGGTTAAATCTGTATTATAGTGATATGACTAAAGAGAAAAGTCATCACCATAGTGATGACCAAAACTGGGCCAACACTGGAATACTGAGCATAAAGCAAGCACCAAGGGATGGGCAGCTAACACAGGCACCACACAGACTCACGTGTTGTTCATCCCCAGCAACCTATACCTATTAAGCCTACCATGATTTACTTTTGTTTTTACTTTTTGCCTGTAAAGCACTCCATGACTTAGCCCCCAACTATCCGAGGCTTGCAGAATCTGACATTGTCATGGTTTAATCCCGCCGGCAGAAGGCAAGAAGCCGGCGGGCACTGGGACCATGTACCCAAAAGCTGAATAAGGGACCCAAACGCACAGGCTGAGTATAAAATATAAAGTCTTTAATAAATAATAAAATAAAAACCAAGAGGGGAGCAGCAGAACACATAGATGACAAGGCTCCAAGAACAAAATACTGCTGCACTGCTCTGAGGCGCAGCCAACCCTTAAATCACAAACCTTCTCCTCCACCTTAACGAGCCACACCTGTTGCCCGTTAAGGTGGAGGTGAAGGATGCAGCAAGGGGAGGAACTGCAAGGGCAAACCCTTATAGACATCTTTTAAATCACTTCTTAAAAGATTAACTAATTATTTCATGCTGTTTTCATTTCATTTTCTGCACGTGCTTGTGGAATGGTGCATAAGGCAAGTCTCGGTCTGCTTCCATGATTAATGAGTTCAGTTTTTGAAGACTTTGAATTGGTTGTCCTGGTGCATAAATATGAGGTGACACACCGGCCACTTTCCCTCAGCCATCAATCACTATGGTTACGAATAAGGCTGTAATCTATCACAGAAAGTTGTTCAGCTTGAATAAAGATAAAAATAGTAAGTACTCAGGACAATAAATAAAAGTATACTATATATGAAAATTTAAAAAATCTCTCAGGAAGATGATGTGCACATCTGTGATGCATGTGCTGTGAGAAGGAACGCGTACACAACTCAAATGCCAACTCATTTCTGTCAGACCAGGATTTATGATTAAATAAGACCAAAATAGAGGTCTTCTGCAATAAACTGCAAGACTGGGTTTGGCATTAAAAACAAAAAAATTGCCCTTCTGAAAAGAACTACATCCCCACTGTGAGTTATGGTGGTGGAACTTTGATATTATGGAGCTGTTTTGTCTTTCAAAGACCCTGGATGACTTAATTGAAAACCTGACTGAATCTGCCAGAAAGCTGAAAACTGGTCTGTTGTTGGATCGTCCAGCAGGAAAATGTTCCAATGCAATAGCATGCATCAAAATCAAAACAATATGGTTCACTAACCACATAATTACGGTTTGCAATGGACATCGGAATACCCTGACCGGCCTGGGCATAATTTTGATTTCAAAGGTTGGGGGGACACAGTTCTGGAGTAAATTCTCAAAATGGCTTTAGTTTTTCAGGTACCTCTATTTGAAGTAAAAAAAAAGTATTTACTGTAAAATATAGCAGAAAGTGATGAAACTGATCAAAATATTACCGTAGCCCATAAGGTCGAAAAGAGCTCGATAAAACTACTCAATAAAAGCACAATAAAACTTATAAAACTACTAAATGAGGGTGGGGGGGTCATGGGGTGACGTCTAAATCTCATGTAATTTTTCACTTATCGCGGAGATTTAGTGAGAATTTGTACTCACATATTTGCTGTTAAATACATGTTTAGGTATTCATATTACTTTATCCCAGCTGCTTTTATACCCACATTATGCGGGAATTGGTAGTTTTTTGCAAAACTGCACCCCCTACACTTTCTGAATGCAACACCTCTGTTGAGAATGCAAGTTATGCTTTTTAGCCGTAGTAGAGTAGATAAAAATCGTTATTTAACGACTAAAAATCGTTATTAGTTGAATCATTCAGAAATATTTGGAGAAAACAAGTACTTCATTTTAGAAGCAGTGTCTCGAGTCAAACTGTGTGCTTTCTGTGTTCAGTTAACAAGAACCTATTGAACAAGGTAAGAGGTCGAGTGGATGTGATCGTGTTGAAAGTGACCAATCATAAGAGGGCTAATGCCTCCCTACAACGAGCTGCCCTCCTGAGAGGCTAATTGGCTGCGCAAGTCTCTTTTAACTTGTTTTCAGTCAATCAGAGTTGTCAAAACTTTTCCCATAGCTATCTGCTTTTGAAATCGCAAATGCGCACTCCGAGGCAGGTTAGACTTTCAGCATAAATTAACATGGTGATTTACCCAGGTAAGACGTCAACCACTTTTGTAGTCCTGGGAACCTCAGCTGACCTCGATAATCTCAAATCCTGCTTCACAGTGCAGTCCTCTTATGTGAATTGTCATGACCAGGGATGAAACCGTATTGACTGACTTGATCAGTATTTGTTTGCTTAGTTGCTGACGTGAGCAATTAATCAATCACCAAACTCAACTAATTCATTGAAGGAAAATCACCAATACTGCTTATTTGTGTTGTTATCTCACACTTTTTTCTAAACAAAAAAAAAAGAAATCAAATGTCCTCCATCTTCAGAAGTTTAGGGGGTTCGAACATTGAGATTCGCTACTGTTTTTTCTCTGATGCTGGCTAAGCCTGACTCTGTTTGATTGAAAGGCAGGACTTGGTAAGAACAAGGTAGGGGAGGTTGATAAGGACTGGCAGCTTGTGCGGGTGCAGTTTCCTCAAAGTCCTAGTGCCTTCCATCCATCCATCCATCCATTTTCTATACCCGCTTATTCCTCACTAGGGTCACAGGGCGAGCTGGAGCCTATCCCAGCTGACTACGGGCAAAGGCAGGGACCCACCCTGAACAGCTTGCCAATCCATCGCAGGGCGCACACACCATTCACACACCATTCATTCTCACACTCATACCTATGGGCAATTTAGTGTCTCCAATTAGCCTGATATGCATGTCTTTGGACTGTGGGAGGAAACCGGAGTACCCGGCGAAAACCCACGCAACACGGGGAGAATTAGTGCCTTCCATGTTTTAAAATTAATTTTTTTTTAAATTTTAAACAAAACATTAGTTTTCGACTGTTAAAAGTGAGGGGGGGGTCCAATGCTGCCTCTTCAAAAAGTGCAAGGGACATGTCACCCCCGCCCTTAAATTACACCCCTGCTGATTGTAACCCAATAGTAAACCTGCAAGATGAGCTGAAGACCGGAGTCCATAAACAAGGACTTAGGAATGTGAAGGACCTGGAGAGATTCTGTTAGCTGGAATGGTCTCAGATCCCCAGGGAGACTGAAAGTAGTTACCTTGGCAAAGGGAGGCGGCACAAGTAGAAAATGAATGAGATTCAACCATTGTGCCACACATTTTTTGGAAAAAATATTAATTTCATGTAATAATAATTTTATTTCAGTCATTGCGTTTCAAAGGCTATTAAAGGCTATTTTTTTGATATTTTGAATTTAATATGGGAAAGAAAACCAAATGACTATTCACGTTTAACAAGGGTGGAAATATTAGTTCAGGGCACTGTCCGACCCAATAAACCACTAAGCTCAAAGCCTGAGAAGCTTTTTCCTTTTTGCATTTTGAAAAATGATTTTCGTTTGATTTTATTTTCAATAGTCAGGAAATTTCCAGAAAACAGGCAACATTCTTACCACTTCCTCAGACAGTGTGTGACATTTTGGAGGTAGAGGACACTTCATGTAGCACGGCAGTCAGAATCAATTTCTATTATTTTGCCCATGGAACTTTTCCTATGTGACTTAAAAATGTTAAAATAAAAAGGTCAAAGTAATTTTCAAGTCTCAGAATGAAGAGTAGTGCTGTTCAGGAAATTTCAGCCTTTAAAAGGTGAATGCTCTTTGCTAGAGGAACACATTTCACATCTCACTGCATCCAGTTTGTTAACCTCCTCTTGGTCTGCAATATGCTGCGCCATTTGTCGTTTGCTCTTATCTTTATGTTAAAGACTAAGCTACTCTAGAGATACAGCACTTCGGTTATAATGCATTTACCCAAAGAGGCAATCAACTGCCCAGTCAAAAAATGATGTTCCGGCCCAAGTTTTTGTCTGAACAATCTTGCCGTACTCTCTCAAGGCCAAAGCATCCTCTATTCCTCACGACCTTTTCAGCACGACTATATTGCCATTTAAATACTATCTTGCCACTGTCATCCTGAGAATTAAAGCATATTTATGTAATGGGCTTCAAAATTACTGGTACCCCTGACAGCCAATGCACAAACAATACAAAAAAAATATATAAAAATAATTATAGAGAAACAGAATATACCAACATCTGATAAGTACTTTATTAATGTTTCGATAGAGACAACTAAAATTATAACAACCATTTAATACAAATTAAATTTAATCAAAATCAAGGTTCCACAATAATTGGTACTCTTTATTTAGTACTCAGCGCAACCACCTCTGGCAAAGATAACTGCATGGAGTCAATGTCTGGCAAGGTCAAGGCACACATTTTAGGATGTAAGATGGCCATTGCAAAACACTGATTTTGTTGTCACTGAGCCATTTCTGTGTGGATCTAGAGATATGCTTTGGGTAATTGTCTTGTTGCAAAGTCCAACTATGGCTAAGTGCCAGCCTACTGCTGGTGGCAACCAGGTAGTCAGCCAAAATATCCTGATACCTCGTGGAATTAATTACCCCATTAATCTTAACCAGTGCCCCTGGACCTCTTGAATTAAAACAGACCCAAAACATGACTGACCCACCATCATATTTAACCGTGGATATGAGGTGCTGCATTTGTATGCATTGACACATTTGTCAATTCTCAGCAAAATTAACTTTTTAAATATCATGAAGAAGGAATATAGCACGGGTGAACTCATCTTGGAAGTGTACAGCAAAAACAACAGACATTTTTTGACACTAAACAGTTTTATACTACTGCGTGGCAACATCCCAGACCCAGACCACCACTCTGCAAAAGCCTTCCCCAAAAAAGTAAAGTATTTTCTGTAAAAGCAACTGCTGCCACTATAGTCCAAGTCTGCGATGACAGACAGGTGCTTTTGGTGAACATCATAGCCTTTGCACAGCCCACACGCAGGCTTTGTGCTGTGTGCAAAATACCCCAAGAAAATAGGCTTCAATCAATCACTACATGTCCTTGCTAATCATGATATGAACAGAAAAATTATTGCTAAATTTAACAACCTCTTTCCTGGTGTATACAAGGCATAAGAAGCAACATAAAAGCTTGTACAGGCAAGACAATGAAAATGAAAATTACTCTGAACCCAATTCCAATTTACTTTGCCTGATTAGCAATCACAGCTACGTCAATTTGTTTAGTTTTGATGACTAATTGGTCGAATGACAGGCCAATTCATTTTAGTTGGCATCATTATACATTGTATCAGGTTTATTAGGCATTTTACTACAACATACTTGTAGTGATGATTAAGTACATTAAACATCAAAATCTCTTTCAAAGATTCTGAATTCATGTAGCTCATAAAATGGC
Organism: Gymnothorax reevesii; assembly: GCA_029721435.1. Taxonomy (NCBI): domain Eukaryota; kingdom Metazoa; phylum Chordata; class Actinopteri; order Anguilliformes; family Muraenidae; genus Gymnothorax; species Gymnothorax reevesii. The sequence goes on from CM056581.1 coordinate 7,852,578, forward strand.
TCATTTTTATACATTTGTTTGCAAAGTTTGAGAGCATTCACAGGGAGGTTACTGAAGGGTTTTACGCCACAAAAATTATCAAAGATTTCTACGCATTTGGACACTTTGCCAGTCACCAGATGTCCAATAGAAATTTTCTCCTAGGCCAAGTTTTTCTTTTGGTTCTCCTCATATGTTGCTATGTTTCCATGTTGTATAACTCTGGGTGTTCAGACATCAGCATTTTTGGCTCCAACATCTTGTTTTCTTTAGATCCATGATTGGCTCCACCCAGAGCAAATACTGTTTATGCGAACAGTACCTTGCGGTAGTTTCCAGTTCCCTCAATCTTGAAAGTCACGATAAGTCGATTGACGACCACGAACGAATAGGAAGGAAAGGGGAACAGATTGCAATCTATTCGTTCCTGCTTGTCAATCAACTTATTGTGCCTTTCAAGATGGAGGCGACTGGAAACTACCTCAAGGTACTGTCGGCATAAACAGCCTTTTTAAATAAACTACCTGTGCATTTCTCAGTGCCTTATGTTAAATGTCAAGGCCCTCAGAATTCTACCAATGAAGTGTGGAGCTACTTTGAGCCTTGTTAATGATGAAAAAAATAGCGAGTTCTTTGCATGGCAATGCTATGCCCAATTCACTACCATTGTAAGCCTGTTGGAAGCTTCGGCTAAAAAGCTATGTGTTTTGACATTTTGCGTGCGTACGGAGGTGGGGTATTCGACAAGTTAGTACTCGTTATCATGTTTCAATACACCTCAAGTCAATTTCACACCGGAATTCTCCTTTAAATTATAATTTAACAGGTTGTTATCTGACGACCAACATAAGCTAAAGCTGGGTACAGAAAATGACGCTAACGACAAAATTCATCGGGGTCGGCTAATGCGTCAAATTTCCCTAAAATGCAGTCATTTGATCCACTTACCTGCAGTGTTCCAATGAAAATGAATGGAGGTCAGTGCTGGAACTATTTATTGTTTGGAACTATTGCTTGCCCCATGACACGCATTACTTCCGCATTCCTCGATTCCAATTGGAGTCTATGGAAGTGTCGTAACTCTGTTTTTCAACGGCTCTGGCTCCACCTATTTCCCCAATTCTCCACCCCCTTCTACTACATATTTCATTGGCCAAAGCCCTGGTTACCACCTGAAGTTCAGCATGGGGAACTTCAAGTGGCAGAGAAAAATCTGTGTATGTTCACCTGGGAGGCAACCACGTCGTATTCGCACCACCATGTCTGAAACCGCTTACCTTTTGCCATCTTCCCCACATTGAAATGACCCCCCCAAGAAACATGATGATGGGACTTTGTGGAACACAGGCATTGGCTCTCTTTCTCATCCTGTATGATATTCAACAATTAACAGTGGCTGCAGCTGAAAGAATTCAGCAGTCTATACAAGTATCCTATTGGCTCAAGTCCAAGCAATTATCTTTGAAATTATTAGAATAATGACAAAGAAGAGACTTGTTGAATAGAAATACGCTAGAGTCATATGCTGCAGAGAAACTGCAAGGCAACTACCCCTGAAACTGCTGCAGTGCAGGCTTCGCAGTGAATCACCGAGGAAGATTCGCAGTATAAGAAAATATATCCAAGTCACAGACTTTTAGAAGTACTTGCATGCAAAGGATATGTGGCACAGTATTACACATGACATCTTTCAATTTACATGTGGTGGCACGAAAAAAAAGAAAAATATACTCTAAATAAAAGCTGATCATCTTTCTCTTGAAAGTTCAGATCTTGAAGTACTCCATCAAAAGTGTCTTCATGACTATAAACTTTGTTGTGTGTCCAATTACCTCTGGGTACTGAGTGACTGTGAGACAGGCAGTAAAGCTGTAGCTCCATATTTAATAGCAACATCTGTTAACAGAGTGGGTCACATCAGAATAGGTTTAACAGGGTCACTGAAAACAAATGGGGCTTATGTGGATCCCGTTTAGAGGAGCGCCACCCTTCATTTTAACAGTTCCCCAAAAAAAATGGCAGATGACACATTAAAGGAGAAAAAAAAATGCAGTTTCATTGACTGAACAAAGATGCCTTTAGGACAAAGGGGGCAAATTGATTCAAATTTCCAAAATGATGCAATTCTCCATCTTGGTGATATAATGACCAATGGGATTAATTATTCTTTTTACTTTGACATCGACATGGTCTGTCTTTGTCAATCTGTCCCAGCTCTATGAATATAAAGTGCACAGTGACGTGCGTCAGCGGGAATCTAATTGGTCAGTTAACATTAGCTGACAGATCAATTTAATCATATCAGTTCAAATAGGAGGGCCAGGAATGCTTAGGCTTTCTGTCTTGGCTCTGGGGCATCAGTCAGCTGTAATGCTTGTTGATGGCTTACTTTCACTCCGGGGCCTGATGCGTCAGCCAGACTGCGTGGATGCGCTATGCAGCATGTGGCTGTCAGGAGGCATTTAAATGCAATGGGCAGACATGGGGTCGAATGCGAGATAAAGCTTTTGCTTTCGGTGAATATACGTCGATGTAAATGGGTGTTCAATGATCGACAGAAAGAAACGGATGATAACCTTTAAAACTGTAATACACCTTTTGCTGTTGATTTGTGTGAATACGCATTCATTCGTGTGAAATGGCGACCAATTTCACCAAGAAACATTCATCAGCGGCAAAAATCGAACATTTGCAAGTACTGCAGATTCAGTCACGTCATTGGCAATTTAATCATTCATTTCTGGACATTCTTTAGTGTCATTCAGCACACAAGAGAGAAGAAATACTTCAATTGGATTAATATGACGGGCATTAACACCGTCTTTAAAGTAATTTTCGACAATTAACGAACATCAAAAGTACATTTAACATTTTTATCACACCGTTTGACTTTCAATAGCATTTCTGGACAGCGTTGGTGCAGATAACACAAATATTCATGTGATTGTACAAACAATTGAACGTTCTTAACATTCAATTCGTAAAAATCTTTTTTCAATTTTCTGCGCTCAGTCTGACTTTAGCGGATAGTCACACCATTCCAATCAGGACCTATGAAGTAAAGATAGCTTTTTATTGGACAGATGGTGGAGAAAATGTGAAACGCCTTTGGTGCTTAGACTCTAAAGTAAGATGATAGGCTCGCAACGGAGGTGTGTCTCTATGCTATTGGGAAGATGTGGACAGGAGATTAGCTAAATTGATGGCTCTGGAAATGACAGTGAGTGAAATCACAAGTCAGCGTATGTAGGAAATAGATATGGCAAATATAAGTGGGAAATATAATCTGAGCCTAAACATGAAAAGGATTGTCTTCCCAACTGAACTTTCGTTTAACTTTTATGTAGGCTATTATTTCATGTCTGGGTTGAGACATTTTTTTCGGTCAACTGATTTATGCAGTTTTTTCCCCCCTTTATTTTACAGAAAGGTTTTATGCACCTAAATTTCTGTGGGTTCACAGGTCACAGGTAGAGCCACAGTAGTTGTGCATTCTGAGTGATGCATGCCGGAGAAAAAATGATAAAGTCCTGAGATCAGGATGTATGCCCTGCAACTGAAATCTGTCTGCTGGCATCCAAGAGCCGTTATTCTGGCTGGTTTATTTATTTACCTGTGGATTTTATGATTTTCTGGGCCTCTTTTCATAAATGTGCCACAGCTGTGACAGAGTAAGCAGTTCTTTATTGCAGAGACATAGATACTGACAAACGTATTAATCATTTGAACAAAATATAGAGGGTGAAGACTGTTTGGGGATAGAATTAAAATGAAGGTGCTCTACTGAATGTATTCAGTTCAGCATGACCATTACTGTCAGTGTAGGTTTGGAAATGCTTTATTTTCAGAATTTTGTGTTCCGGTGGAATTCCATTTGTTCCAATAGTTTTCAGAAACCATAGCTCTAACTGAATCACATTTGTCTTTTCTTCTTACATTAATATAAATATTTCAGACGTAAAAAATAAATTATAATGCCAAATAGTTTTCAAGCAATTTAATTAAGTCATGGTAGAACTTCAGTAATGTCCAGTAGAATTACTTTTTCTTGACAAAGAGGCCATGGCCAATTAGGTCACAGCTAATGCAAATGCAGCTTAATATATTACAGCTGTGTAGAATAACCAAAATTAGTGCCAAAATGGACGTTTACTTCAACATTTTGTTATAACTTTCAGTGTAAGTAGAACTGGAGCAAAATCAGTTGAGTGTTGTGAATTGCTGATTAGCGGAAATGCTCAGTATGTTTTCCCTACAGATGCATTTGTACGCACAGAGATGCACATTTAAGTGACATAATGAGCATCTTCATTCATTGGACAGTGACAGCTTTTTGTTATTTTGGCCAAGTAAGTCATGGGATCTGAATCCAACTGAACATGACTGTCTTAACAGACAATTCGACCTCAAAGTGAGAAACTGTCATTTAAATGCTGACTATAAGTACTGAAAGTCCCCCTGAAGGAGTAGGGAGCGTTCCCATGGCCCCAGAAGCATCTCCATTGTGCTTCTCTATGGATCCTGACAGCCAGAATGTTACTTGGAGGGTCAGGGTTTTGCCATAGATGCACACTGTTATAAACTGACTGAATTTAGCTGCTAAACTAACACATTGTTTCCTGGTTATTTGGAGGAGTCCTGCGCGCATTTGACTGTGGTTTACTTACCATACACAGACCTTTGTTGTAAACTTATTGTAAAATTACAGTTAAAACGAGAACTGCAAGCAGTTATGAAAAGGGGCCAAGCCTCCTCATGCGACTTGTCTCGCAGAGCCCACAGAATGCAAATAGCTTTATTTCGTTACCAGGAGGTACATTGACTCCATGTCATGCTAACCAAATTTCATGCAAATCCGATCAACTTTCATGCCACTTGATGTTTCTCTGTTTATAGCGCCTCCTATTGGCCAATTTGTTATACCACTCTTGGTTTTTAATTAATAAAACTTAACAGTATATACTTAAACATGCAGCCAGGAGAGGGTTAAAGTCAGTTGACACCCCCCTGAAATTGGGTACCCCAGAAATAGAGGCAATTCTTTTTTCCATCCTAATGTCAAGTTTTCTTTTTACAAAACCCAAAACCAGTGAAGTTAACACATTATGTAAATCGTAGATAAAAACAGAATACATTGATTTGCAAATCCTTTTCAACTTATATTCAAGTGAATACACTGCAAAGACAAGATGTTTAATATTCAAACTGAGAAACTTTATTTTTTTTTGCAAATAATCATAAACTTAGAATTTAACGGCAGCAACACATTGCAAAAAAGTTGGCACAGGGGCCTTTTTACCACTGTGTTACATCGCCTTTCCTTTTAACGACACTCAGTTAACGTTTGGGAACTGAGGAGACCAATTTTTGAAGCTTTTAAGGTGGAACTCTTTCCCATTCTTGCTTGATGTACAGCTTAAGTTGTTCAACAGTCCGAGGTCTCCGTTGTCGTATTTTACGCTTCATAATGCGCCACACATTTTCAATGGGAGACAGGTCTGGACTACAGGCAGGCCAGTCTAGTACCCGCACTCTTTTATTACGGAGCCATGCTGTTGTAACGCGTGCAGAATGTGGCTTGGCATTGTCTTGCTGAAATAAGCAGGGGCTTCCATGAAAAAGACGTTGCTTGGATGGCAACATATGTTGCTCCAAAACCTGTATGTACCTTTCAGTATTAATGGTGCCTTCACATATGTGTAAGCTGCCCATGCCTTGGGCACTAATACACCCCCATACCATCACAGATGCTGGCTTTTGAACTTTGCGCCTATAACAGTCCGGATGGTTCTTTCCCTCTTTGGTCCGGAGGACACGACGTACTCGTACTTGTTGTTTCACGACGTACGTAATTGTTTCCAAAAACAATTTGAAATGTGGACTCGTCAGACCACAGAACACTTTTCCACTTTGCATCAGTCCATCTTAGATGAGCTAGGGCCCAGCGAAGCCGGCGGCGTTTCTGGGTGCTGTTGATAAATGGCTTTTACTTTGCATTGTAGAGTTTTAACTTGCACTTGCAGATGTAGCGACGAACTGTAGTTACTGACAGTGGTTTGATGAAGTGTTCCTGAGCCCACGTGGTGATGTCCTTTACACTACTGATGTCGGTTTTTGATGCAGTACCGCCTGAGGGATGTAAGGTCACGGGCATTCAATGTTGGTTTTTGGCCTTGTCACTTACGTGCAGTGATTTCTCCAGATTCTCTGAACCTTTTGACGATATTACGGACCGTAGATGATGAAATCCCTAAATTTCTTGCAATAGCTCGTTGAGGAATATTGTTTTTATACTGTTCAACAATCAGCTCACGCATTTGTTCACTAAGTGGTGACCCTCGCCCCATCCTTGTTTGTGAATGACTGAGCATTTCAGGGAAGCTGCTTTTATACCCAATCATGGCACCCTCCTGTTCCCAATTAGCCCATTCACCTGTGGGATGTTCCAAATAAATGTTTGATGAGCATTCCTCAACTCTCTCAGTCTTTTTTGCCACTTGTGCCAGCTTTTTTGAAACATGTTGCAGGCATCAAATTCCAAATGAGCAAATATTTGCAAAAAATTACGAAGTTTACCTGTTCGAAGATTAAGTAACTTGTCTTTGCAGTGTATTCAATTGAATATAGGTTGAAAAGGATTTGCAAATCATTGTATTCTGTTTTTATTTACGATTTACACAACATGCCAACTTCACTGCTTTTTGGGTTTTGTAATTCAAAACCAAGAGTGGTATATACATAATAGATATACCCAATTCAAAGTCTGTACTCCAAATACTTCTTGAGATATGCTCCATTTTCTATATGTCACTTTTCGGTGGCGGCCATCTTGAATCACATGACCTAATAAGGAAAAAATCAGGAAATATCCTTTCCTTGTCAAAACGTATCATTAGATCAAATTATATGATTCCTTGTCATAACATATCATTTGATCAAATTTTATGATTCTATGAAGATAAAAGATTTTTTGAGTTTTGCCTGTCACTCAACCTTAAAAGGAGCTGAATCATGGCAGAGATGGTTTCCAAAGTGCTTTTGAAAATAAGCCAAATAAGTGACCAAAATGGCCGTTATTTAACTCACTCTTATATTAGCAGCTTAAAAAGTTTTCTAAATGTTCAAACAGTTATCTTGCATGCAGCGGAAATCAACATGTGGAAATATGCATCGTTTGGACCTCGCTAAAGGTTGACCCACTATAAATCAAATCGTTGGTTTGTGTGTGCAGGTTGCGTTAGTCTTTTGAGAAGAAAGAAATGTAGGCAGTTATTTGTTAAGGGCCAAAAGCCCCAGAAATGGTACAATTACCTTCTCCACGTATAACAACTACTGCCGTAAAATCAAAGGCTTGAGTAAAGTTATTGATACAATTGCGGCAGATAATGAGTGACGTGGCCGATTCCAGTGATTAAATGGGACGCCTTAGTTTTTATCAAAACTAATGATGTTGGCATGTTTACCAATACAGGCCATTACAGACCTAACGATCAGTACTTGTTTATGGTGATATTATCTGCATGCATGCAGCCACCACCTTGAAACAACCTGACACTGTCTATCATGCAACACTTTCCTTTATTACTGGGTATCACCTCAGACTACATCACTCTTTGGAAAGCTGTGGGCTGGCAGTCCAAAGCCTCTAGAAGAGTGCAGCACTGGCTGGATGGCTTTTGTTTATGAAACAATTTTACAAAAGTTGCCAAATTAGCTGACATCCTACATCATATGGCAGTTATTACTAGGCAAAGTGACAGGATTGTTTGGTCCAGAGGTCCCTCGAGTCGACAAAGAACTGGTAAAGAAAAAAAAAACTGCTTCTAGTTTTTCTGTTCTAAGGGCATTGGATAGGTTTCAAGAAGCTTTAAAATTGGACGCCTTATTGAAAAATTAAAAAAAATGTGATAAAGGAGCCAGAAGTTGAGGTCTGTGTTTTACATAATGTTGCCTTATCATTTTCAGTCGAGTGTATTGATGATGGTTTTATTGTTTTATAATATTGTGCGTTATATTTTTATGGTGCTCTGATCTATTCTGTAACTAGGTCACCATCGCAAATGTGACTTTGGTTTCAATGGGTTTCCCTGTTTACATGAAGGTATATAAATAAATGAATAGATAATAATAAGTTGTGAACTGTTAACTTTTAAGAGTATGTGACATTAATGTTAGTTGAAAGACAATATTTTAAAGACGATTGTCCAGCGTGTTTCTCAAGGCCGTTTTGGAGTAGACCCCCCCCCCAATTAGCAGGTGGACCACTCATAGAGGAATGCTTCTGGAATAAAAGAGAAGTACAGACTACACAAATGACTGTTCTATGTAACTCTCTAAAGATATTTCTCCAAACTTTACTGTTTCATAATTATTATAAGGCTTAGTAAAACTGACGACAACTTATGTGCTTTTGGAAACACTAGCTGAAGAGGGTCATTTAGGATGGTGGGCTGCATTTCCCTTCTTCCTCATTGGTGGTAAGAATTTCTACTTTCCTCAAAATGCCCTTTACAGATGGGTCAGAGTTTTCATATATATTAGAACCCCCTTAGTTTCTCCCTTCATATTTTATTTTATAAATAGTGAAAGTTTCAGTGAAAGCTGAGGACGCACATTTTGAAACCCTTTCTATACTTATGCAGTATTTATAAATGAGATCCCTCATCTTCATCAAGAACTTCTGAAGTTGGGCAGGTAAAATCTGGACTATATTAACACAGGGAGCAAAAAAAATTGTTTTAAATGACACCTCAGTTTGTGGAACCTGGCAGCTGACGTTATGCAGGTCCTTTGAGTACGGTAATTCTATGGACGTCCTGCAAATATTGAATACCGTGCCAACTTTACCTCGATCAGATAGTCTAGCTGGACACCATTATGCTCTTACTTTAAAATGCGGGCCAAGGTCTTGTCAAATTTTTATCACCCACCCCTATGGAAGTCTCAATTGACAGGGAAATGGTGCAAATGACAGCATGGGTTTTCTAATTTTTTAGCAACCAGTGTCACTGAATTTGAAGTGACAATGTTGGGTTTTTTAGTGACTAATATAAGTTTCACGTAAAATGCAGCTAGCAAGCTGGTTATCCAGGGTAAAGATTAGAAATTGTGAAGGCCAAAAACTGAAGACATGATTTTGTTTTCAGGCTATAAAAAATATTTCTCATATTTTTATATTTAATGTAATGCCTGATGTGGCATGGTATGTGCGTATACCTTGCATTATGTTTCTCAGCTTTTCTATCCATAAAATAAGGAAACTGACCATAGGAGTAGCCCCATTCTTGTCATTGCATCTGCTGAATTCATACACATCGCGTCATCATCATGGTTGTCCTGTAACCAAATCATGCATTATGATCTAATATTACTGTATTAAGCGAGAGATGGCTCATGATTTTTACTTTACTAGCTAGTTCATTTGACTGCCCATCAATGCAGTATACTTAAAATAGCATAGTAATCACAGATATGATTGATGACAATATCTCCAGGGTAACATAAATAAACTTGCAGGGTCGTGCAAGTGTATTCAAAGACAAAAAACAATCTTAATAAACGCTTTGTTCGCTCTGTTAACCCTCATCCTACCAAGTGGGCTCCATCTGGACGCCGCACCAATATATTTGTTTGCCATTTTAAAAATATGTGACATACTGCCTCACCGTTTTATGAATTTGGCAGAATTTATGTCTTAATTAAAACACTAAAGCACTGGAAGATCAGCTTTTTGCATTGTGAAGGTATGAAAACTTATCTGTCTTTTATTTTATAATTGAACAGCACACTGAAAGTTCACTTCTTTTTGGTGGTTTCAGATTCATAATGGCCAACAGACAAAGACAAGCTAGATACACAGCAGCAGAGGCATTAAGGCAGATTCTGAACACAAACAATGAAAATGATTTTACAATTACTTTTTTGTTTTAAATTCTGTAAGAAAAGACAGAAGTTGTAATCCAGAATGTTTTACAGCTGCATGAGCTGCAAAAATGATGTATATAATGGCAAAATTTCTTTTGTGGTGCTATAATTTGCTAAGTGTATGCTAGTTATTTGCAATATTATTGCATTTATAATACATCATTGATATTCAGCAGTAGTGGATTTTTTTCTTCAATAAAGTTATGTGTGTTTGCTGCATGGAATTTGTTCTTACTGCATTGATTTCAAGGTATTCCCTCCTGGGGTCCATAGGGACCGTGCCTGGTAGTTTGTGTATGTAAAATTGACCAGTAGGATGAAGGTTAGTACTGTAAAAACACACAAATATAACCACTGGAAATGCACTTTACATAAGGGGGAAAACAAACAAACAAACAAATCAACACCATTACTCCATACTTCATACCTACTTCCATCTCCTGTATAGCATTACATTCCCTCTTACACATACGTAAAATCACTTAACCTACAATTATTCTAAGAAAATTGGCTGCTTGCCAATTAGCTGAGATTACCATGCAAATGTCAAGTAAATGCTGACATTTGCTAGGCTGTTGGAAAAAATAATTAACCCTGAGAAGTTATGATGTTAGTACAGTCTATATAGAGCAGCACATCAAAATACTGGTCTAAATACAACTAATGTGGGATGTTTGACAGCCCTGCATGTTTAACATATGAGCAGCACATGCAGCATTTTTTTCTATGTGTATCTTGCACATCAGCACTAGGTATCCATCAATGTGACTTAAGCCCGTACTTCTTCCCCAAGCACTCACCTGTGCTTCATCTGCTCTGACACTCGTTACCCTGAATCAGTCGTACTTTCCAGCAGTCCTGGGTATTCGGGCTTATACACATATCCTTAAATTTCTATTACAGAGTCTCACTCATAATTCTACTGAGTGCCGCACTGGGAAAGCTTGTGTTTTCATCATGTAGGCTGCTGCCACAGATCAGCAATATGTCATCTCATCCGGTCCAATAATTTGCATTCCCCATAGGACGAAAATGTGCTAAATCGGTCAAGAAAATTACATATTTTTTCTATTTTTAGAAAATTTTATTCCTTTTTTTTTAAGTGCAGCCTTCTGTATTTTGCATATTCTGACCAACACTTAAAAAGTTGTGGACCACCGCAGGTTCCCTTTAAAGGATCTGCTGCTAACGTGGGCTTGATACCACAGTGCAGAGGTCTTGTACTGAGCATGTCTCAGTAGGTTGGAATTGTTTTTATGGTATAAAGCAAAGCAATAGCATATTAGTCAAGTGGTCATAATGTTTAGACACATTTGTACAGTACAGGCCAAAAGTTTGGACACAACTTCTCATTCAATGCATTTCCTTTATTTTAATGACTATTTACATTGTAGATTCTCACTGAAGGCGTCAAAACTATAAATGAACACACGTGGAATTATGTACTTAAAAACAAAGTGTGAAATACCTGTAACTGAAAACATGTCTTATATTCTGGTTTCTTCAAAGTAGCCGCCCTTTGCTCTGATTACTGCTTTGCACACTCTTGGCATTCTCTTGATGAGCTTCAAGAGGTCGTCACCTGAAATGGTTTTCACTTCACAGGTGTCCCTTGTCAGGGTTGATTTGTGGAATTTCTTGCCTTATCAATGGGGTTGGGACCATCAGTTGTGTTGTGCAGAAGTCGGGTTGGTACACAGCCGACTGCCCTATTGGACAACTGTTAGATACATACATAATTCCACATGTGTTCATTCATAGTTTTGATGCCTTCAGTGAGAATATACAACATAAATAGTTAGGAAAATAAAGGAAACGCATTGAATGAGAAGGTGTGTCTAAACTTTTGGCCTGTACTGTATATTCATACAGGGGTGAAAAAAAATATCCATTAGCAATTTATATCTGAAAGGAAGGCCTCAAAGCCCCAGCTGTAGCTGGTTGAAAACTCACTGTATTCATCACTCGCACTAAACTTTTTCTTGCTTTCTGAGAAACATTTCTGTCAAAAAACATAAGCTCTGGCATTTATATATCATTTTAGTACAAACAATTCAGCGTATGTCTTGTTTTAGCTTTTATTCTTGTCTTCGTTTTCTATCTAAGGGAAAGCATTTTTTGAACTACAGATTGTGGCAGTATGTTACACTGGGAAATGATTGTTTCATTAATGCCTACATTATTCACCTGTAACATGGTACTAGTGCTTCTTTAATTTTTTGGCATCAATGTGTTGTTCAAATATACTGAGCTGTTGTCCAAAGATGCGAAATGGCCTCCTGACCCCAGAATTTTCCACCGCGCTGTCAAAGACCGCCTCTGTCTTTGTTTGATGTGAACAGATGTTTTGCTGGCGCCAGAAGTGTTCCCACCGGCATCCTGACCACCCCCTGCCATGCTTGTCGTTTCAGGTGGGATCTGCATCGCTCAGTCCTTGAAAATTCCTCATGAGCACAAGCAGGCTGATTTTGACAAGATCATCCGACACTTGCTTGACACTGTTCATGCGAGGGCAGTCATCATCTTTGCCAGCGATGAAGACATTCGGTACGCCCATCCGCTCTCCTGCAGGGCGCCACACTCAGCTGTACTGAAGGGCAGCTGAAACTACAGCACTAAAAATGAGGCCATGGGATATTTCAGCTCATCTTTCACGTAGCCCTAAAAACAATATAAAACAAGCTCCATGCCAAGAAGAACGCAGTAAAGAAAATGAGTTCATAATTTTCCCTCCGTAAACCCCAGAAAGCGGCAGGGTATTCACACTTTACATTTGGTACAAAGCAAAGGTTTTTTAAAAGCATTTTCCTTCCCACAATAATCAAGAGTTTGCGTAATTATTAAAAAGCAAATTGCATTTGGGTAATTACTGTTCGCTCAATTTGATGTTTATTAATGTGCTTATCTCAAGAGAACCATATTCCAGGGTGGGATGATGGCTTCTCAAATATAAGGAAGCAACAAATAAAGCCAGATTTTTTTTTTTTAAACCTTTGAAATCTATTTCATTATGGCAATTAATACTCAGACTCTGATCCTGCAAATAAACCAGAAATAGATTAGGAAATTGTGAATAGAATGTTGTTTTTCAGAGGACTTTTTTCCTGTTCTTATACGCTTGTACATTATTTTTCAGAGGTGTTCTTAATGCCACAAGAAGGGCAAATCGAGTTGGGCATTTCCTGTGGATTGGGTCAGATAGCTGGGGAGCCAAAAACAGCCCCATAAATGGTCTAGAAGATGCAGCTGTGGGAGCCATCACCATCCTTCCCAAACGAGCAACCATAGAAGGTAAGGCTTTTGTTATATCCATATTAATACTCGTGCCAATAATATTACCACTACGACTCTTAATACTCCTGGAATAATAATATTATTAATAATTATTATTATCATCATCATTATAGGCGGTACGGTGGCACACTAGTTAGCACTGCTGCATCACAGCAAAATGTTGTGAGTTTGAATCCTGGGGCCTTTCCGTGTGGAGCTTGAATGTTCTCTCTGCATTCGCATTGGTTTCCTGCCAATACTCCAGCTTCCTAGCCTGGTAAAACCAGACTCTGCTACTTCGCTTTGCTTCGTACACAGAGTCTGGCCAGTCGTCATTGACAAGTGTTTACTTTCTGGTGGGTGGGCGCTTGTCAGAAGTTTAAAATCATTAGTGTACGCGTAAACTAATCACTAACGTTGGCAATGACGTATGTTATGCGTTGGCTCTGCCGCCTTGTACTTTCGCTGGAAACTACATCCCTTTATACCAGGAATGCAGTGAAAACAAACTGATCAGTACATTAAAGTTAATACTGTACCCATACATATACCAAATTTTAGCCTTCACTCATTCACTTAAAACAACCAAAGGTGCTCTTTCTGTTCTCCTTACAAAAAACAAACTGTTGAGCTATCGTTTTTTCCTGCAGATACTGCTGCTGTTAAAAAAAACGTAAGAGAGCCGAAACCAATGGCAAAATCGGCGAGGATAAGGCATTATTTACATCAGAACAAAATCCGCGTTGACACGAATACTGAGCCTTTAACCATACTTGCGCTAACATTATACCCAGCTCGCTATCTATCTTTATAGCAACACAGTTTGGCTTTAAGCATTTGGCTGTCTCAGACAGCTATTCCATTCATGGATAATTACGACATAACACTGAGACAGCGAATTGGTCTTGTGACGTGAAAAAAATAACAGCTTTTAAAAAGTGCGCTGCTAACTTAAATAGTGTGAAATTCGCGGGCAATGTAACACTAGAAGCTACAAGCTAGCTGAGGTGGTTGGGTTGTCTCTCACAAAGATGAACAAGGTGCCTATTTCATGATAGCTATTTAGTAGATATGACAATCTGTAGGGGTTAGTGCTACAAAATATTTCCATTCAAAAAAATCACCAAACATTCATCTTGTTGTGGCTATAAGTCGCTGATACCCGGGATTTTTCCACGACAAAGCGAATGGCCTCCTGTGTATCTATGTCCGTAGCCATTGTTGATTTCGGAGACTACAATTTCAAACTCGGTGCAGCAGCTACATCATGGCTCTCGGCCACGCCTTATGTTCATTGGTTGGTCTGGCGTATTTTCTGCGGACAGTAAATGAGGCGGAGCTCCGAGTGACCAGACTGAGTACTGAAGCAAAATGAAATTAAGCGGAAGTACGAAGGCTGGTGGAGTCAGGCTACCAGTTTCCTCCCACAGTTCAAAAACAGGCATATCAGACTAACTGGAGACAGTATATTGCCTGTAGGTATGAGTGTGTGTGAGTGAAAGGTGTGTGCACCCTGTGATGGATTGACATGGTGTCCAAGGTGAGTTCCTGGCTCTCACCCATATTCAGCTGGGATAGCCTCCAGTTCCCTCACGACCCAGGGAGGAAGAAGCGGTGTAGAGAATGGATGGAATTTTAATTATTATTATTAATTTAATTATTATTATCATTATTCCCTCCTATGGCAGTTATGACAATATACATTGCGTGGTGATCCAGTCGTGGAGTTCAAAGACAGTTCACAGCTTAGATTCTATTTGATAAGGTTAATGTTGCCAACCCAACGCAAGGACTTAGTACATCGAGCAACAGTTGAATCTAAGTGTCCTGAGGCCCTCTCGTGTACATACCAAAAAGCACTAAATGACTCACTGCATTTTTATCCGTTTCCAGCATTTGCTCCTTTTGTGGATGTGTGCATGATCTTAAACGTTTCTGCCAGGCGGCTAGGGAAATGTGTGCTTTTATTGCAGGAATTTAGCACCTGGTGCTGAACCAGAGGAAGTTGAAAATGTATTCGAGGAAAGCTGGTCTAGATCGAGTCACAGCTCGTATGGTTTTTCAAGCCCCATTCGAATAAGCATTTTATTCCTCCGCACTCCCCACCTCCCCCACCCCCACAAGAAACCCAGAGGGGCTCTCACCGTCTGAACCCCCAAGCTGCGATAAAGTGAACGCATGGGCCTACAGGTGGCAGGTTAATTAGCAGTTTCCTCATTGATATTCGCAGTGACAAGTTTTTTTTTTTTTTGGCAGAAAATTTAATGAAATGGTGGTTTTGTTGGGTGCCGGAGGGGAAGGGGGACGAGGGGCAGGGCATGCAGAGTGCTCTGGTTGGGGACTCTGGACAGAGACTCTGTGACAAAAAGGCACCTGCTGTCCAGCCTGCTGTGCCGAAGTCCCGTGCAAAGTCAATTAAATTTACAACAGAAATATCAGACCTCACTCACGGGGTCTGGCTCCTGTTCCTGACTTCATTAATTTTCATGACTTGCTGTGAGTAGCGAGTGACTTTGCATATTTTGATATTTAAGACACAGTGGGTTTGAAGAAAATTCAAATGGTTTACCATCTTCAATAATTAGTTGTTGTCACTGCTGCCTTATTTTCTTTTCTGTTTTTATAGCCTGTGATGAAACTCATTCTGAAAATGTAATTAGATGGTATGACATTGTATTCTTGGTAAACCACTCCATACAATTCTGAATAGAACTGGGGGGGAACTACACCCAGACACTTGTGTGTGTGTCGGGGAATCTTTTATATTACCACCTTAGTTCTAAATAAACAAAAAATAAATAAAATTAATATTATATAAATAATATAAAATTATATAATATTATAATATAAATAATATAATAAATAATAATATAAAATATAATATAAATAAAATTATATTAATATCAATTACTAGTTGAGAAAAGGAAGCACCAAAGAATCCTCTCTAATTTATGGCTTGTTCCGAAGCCACCCAGCTTTTAAAGAACTCCACAGCAACAGCTGCCAACAGGCAACATAGCAAAATAAGACAACATTAATCGGAGCATCTTAACATTCTGCATTTGTCTTCAACATTAACTTTTATAGGCGCAATTCAATGAGAAAAAATTTGTGTTTTTCTTTTTTACCAAAATGACTAAACTGTGATTAAAATTATTCTATCTGGAGAATACGCATGCAGAATGTAATTAAGGAAACTGTATCCCTAGTAAGGATAAAGCAGTATGGATGGATGGATATTTGGTCATACTCGTAAATAAAAACAAAGGATGGATGGATGGATGAAAGGATGGATGGGTGGATATTTGGTCATACTTGTAAATAAAAACAAACTACAGACCATCTGGGATTGCACCAGCTGTGACAGCGATGGTGGTAATGTTTTCAGTAATGGCAGTCCTCATTATAATGTGCTCAGTGAGCACCTACTCAGACAATACCTATCGTCCACCTCAGCCTTCTTTTTTTATCTTAACTGGCCATCTGTGATATTAAGAGACTAGAACTTAAAAGGTTGCAATGCTATTCACAACAATTGTCAATGAAAAAACATACCCACATACATATTAACTCCCATAGAAATACTAAAATTAGGTTTCATATTTGTTTTATCGTACTTTTAGAGTAGTTTCCCTTAGTTTACCCTAATCTCACACACACACACACACACACACAAATGCCAACACACGCGCACACACACACACACACACAAAAACAAATGCACACACGCATACACAGATCAACTAAAAACAATACCAGCACAGGGATCTTGGCTGGTAAATACTGTATATAACAGCACAGTCCTTGGGCATGCCCAAGTACCCAAACTACATAAGTTCGTACGTATAGATTTTGCTTTTGTACTTACTTCAACTGCCAATGAAGTTGGTGCAATGTATATGTAGCAGCAGTGTATGCACAAAATCAGACGTACTATACGGCCACCATCTAGCCCATCTCCGGTCCTGGTTTAACCAGGGCGTAGCATGACCTTCCAAGTGAAAATTAATCAACACTAATTTACCTCAGAATTCATGGCATTTCTTAATGTTTTTCAATAATACAGGCTATAGAAAAGCCTGTATATATTCTATCTATTCTATATATAGAAAAGCAGGGTGAAGGAAGTGAATAAGATAGGAAGGAATGATTGAAATCCCAGAAACCATGAAATTACCTGAAAGTGTGGCACACAATACTAGGACAAATAAGCAGTCACATAACACAAGACCAGACAGGGGAGACAAAGTGCAATGCACGGCAAAAAACAAAACAATGACCGGAATATGACTGAGGGAATGGACTATGGGAGAATGTGCTGGAATAAACAGAAACAAACATGGATCAAGACGTGGCAAAACATGAACAGAACAAGGCAGAATCATAACAATATTGTCTATTTCAAGTATTGTGTTGAGCAAAAAGCTATCGCCTCCTCTCTTGTCAAGAAAACAGCTTGTGATCTCAGTGCCAGTGGCCTAATGGGATAGCGCAGTGTCTATCAATCGCAAACAGCAGAATTCTGCTGAAAGCAGCAGGCCACTCGGGTATCGTTTGCATAGAGTTTGATCCATACAGAGGTTTTGGACATGCGACAAATTTCAAATGCAAACATATTTTTGCCTATTATATTGTAAATGTGTGTGGGTATTCAGAGGCGACCATTGCAAGTTAAGAATGAAAATATTAGACTTTGTAAACAAATTGGCTGATTTTTCACTTGTATCCAGTTTAGTCTGAGTGGTATTTCTTATATTTCTCTTATAAGTCAGAGACAGGGATGATTGATAGTTTGCCAGCAATAGAGGATTGAGCACTGCTGCTGTCCCCCCCGTTAAATTTCTCTCCTTGGCGAGGGTTTTTTTCTACTGAGGAACAACAGAATGGTTCCCATCGCGTGAGGTGTCCTCTACACACAGTGCCTATGGCTGGATACTACCCATCTGCATGAAATTATTCAAGAGACAAACCAACCAAAGTAAAAAATGTAGCATCCAGGAGAAAACAGAATAGGAGTCTTTCACAGCTGTTTGATAATTCAGATCTTTTCTTCTCTCTTGCACTGAGGTGCTTATTTGTGGCCGTGTGTCACTGTGAAAGATGCCTGGGGAGGCTTGGGAGAGAGTGGTATCAGCGGACACCCATACAGCTCTGTCCCATAATCTCTTAAAGCGCATTTAGTCCGGCCGGGGAATTGACCAAAAACAAACAAAAGCATTCATACCTGCTTTGTCCACCGGCATGTGTGCCTTTGAGCCCAATAAGTGATAAATGTGTTGGTCCTCAGCTGTGCATGTAGTTGAGCACGTTTGTGGGTGTGCGCGTGCGTGCGTGTGTGTGTGCGCGTGCCTGCGTGTGTATGTGGGGCATTTGATGCAGCGAACTACACTAAAACGCCTTAACTGCATCGCCTACGCCTGCATAAAGACTGATAAATACGCGTGCGTACAGGCACGCGTATTGCAAGTGCACCAAATAATGAAGAGTGACGGGTGACAAGTGTCATTCCAAGTGCGAACGCAGCGGATGCCTGTGCGCACGCTCGTCTCAATGTACAAATAATTATTTACTTTATGATGAGGAATTTTGGGTTCAACAGCTGCTTCGCTTCACAATTCAAGCAGTCCATGCATTACCAAGAGAGACCAAAGACAGTTTAGGCTATTTCAGTCAAGACGTGCACACATTATGGCGTCTGAAGCGTTGGCTTTAGTAAAACAATGTGAATGTCTATAACCGTATGTTGAGGTGTATATATTCATGTATATATGAAACCTTTATGTCTTTATTATTTTTCTTTGAATATTCTAGCCTATTGGTTTGAAGTCTAAGAGTTTACATTTGCCAAATGATTCTTCAATTTATCTGTGTTTTTTTCCACGGGACGTAGCCTATTGCTACTCATTTTGTATTAATTTGTAATTCCCGGACATCTTATAACGAAACTCTCTCACGTTTTGCGCATCATGACCGCTTATTTCACGATAGTGTCTGTTGTTGTGAAGAAAAAAAAAACAAAACAATAACAGGACGACCAGGGGAATCCCGAGTGATGTCATGCTCCCAAGGAAATCCCCCCGCCCCGCTGCCCCATCCACTCACATACCTTTTTTAACATTTCATTTATAAAAAAACACAAGTTTGGGTTACAGGAAGTACTTGTCTTGGTCTCCTTGGTCTTTCTTTTCACAGACAAGACATAAGTGACAGACTATTGACCCCACGTGTGTCTACTAAGTCTAGACCAACACAGTGTCCCAACAGGTGGTGAGATAGTTACGAAATTACAACTCAATATTCAATGAGAGTTTATTCTTGTTTTTATTCATGTATTTTAATTTTACAATTCCAGTGAGCAGACCGGAAAACCCACTGCCCAAATGTCAATTTTTTTCGTCTGAGGTTTTCTTTGAATTAGCCTATGTAGGCTATTTAATATCTCCCAACACAAAAACTTGGAAGTCTTCTTGACAGATAAAAATACCAAAGCTTAATGTTAAGGGCATTCCATTAAATAATTTCTCTCTGGAAAATAAATGTTTTTGTCAGGTTTTGATTGCAGAAGAAAGGGGATGAAGTGTGTCCGACTAGTAGCTATTTTAACAAAATATATCAAATATCTGCACAGCCGAAGTAGTTATAACAATGTCTCTAGATCTGAGTTAAGAAAAAGTAAAGATGTTGCTTTATTTCTGCTTTATGGAACGATATTAGGCTACCCTGACAACAGGTCTTGCCGACATCGGGGCAACGTGTGCCTACCCAGCATAGCTAAGTGCGTTGGTGAGATTTATTGTGGAGATCGGTTGCTTATCGGCAAGACATAGGGGAGATGTCAGCATTAGAATGTCGGCCGACCATGGGCCAACGTTAACTGACATATGACCTATGCAGCTCAATCCCACTTGAGCTAGGAAAGCACTCAGACACCTCTCTCTCTCATTGACCTAACACTGGAACAGGCTACAGCTAATTTTCGGCTGCATCTCTGGGAACGGTGCGAGTCATCTAAATGCTTTTCGCCGCACTAGCAGGATTCCACCGTTATATGGTCTTATTGTTTAGGCAACATCAAAATCTTAGCCTTAGCTATGTTTCACCAATGAAGAGACTATGGTTCAATGTCAGAAAACTTTATTTTATTCATTTGAAAAATAAAATAAAATCATGAACAGAAAGTTATTGGCAATGGCTTATGATGCTTGCACGTCTCACCTTTGCCGCAACCCATTCCCTTCCCTGCTCAGCTCTCACTCTGAGATGGTGAACCAGTCTGAGGGAGAAAATGATGCGATGAACTGATCTGTGCAAGCTCTAATGAGTAGCATTTTGATATAGCCTATGTCATTATTTTCTCTCTCTCTCTCCCTCTCTCTCTCTTAAAGGTGACCTAATATGTTATTTTTCCAAGTTTATATTTTGGTCTTTGACTACCCTAGAGTACTCCTGATTGCACAAAGTAAAAAAAGGGTACTTATTTTGCTCATACTGCCATCCTCAAAAAACCCCATTTGTAGTCCATAGCAGTCTCTGCCTGAAACGCCTCAGTGGGGTGGCTCTTCCGCTATGGCCCCCGCTCCCCGTGTGCCCACTTTCTTCTGACTGGCCAGCTCTGTGGAGGGCGGATCTAGGCGGGACGAGGCAGTAAAACGCAGTTTTCCTGGTCCGGCTCTTTAGAGTGAAACTGACGCATCTCCCGAAGGAATCGACAGGCATATTCCGCAATCTAACGCAGTACATGTGTATAGATCTAATGAAATTAACTTGTTCTAATAAACGCAATGGCAAAAGTGGAGAATGCAGTGCGAAAATCTGGCAGCTCATGCTCAAATTTGCTATTTGGCTACAATTTGCTAAGGCAACAGTTGGTGAGTACAGCAGTTGTTCTACTCCCTAGCTAGGATGCAGGGAAAGCTAGAATCCACCCCATATAGAAACATTTGTGGAACGGGTCGACATGCCCAAGTGTAGACCGGAGACTGTAGAAATCCGGTGGGTCTGAGTTTAGAGGGAAACATGTACAGTGAGGAGCTGCTAAAAGAGGACCAACAGCTTATGGACTGCATCGGTGTGTATTAGGACCTGCTGGTTCGTGTGCTTAGCTGTGGTGTAAAGCATAGAGAAACAAACAGCTTCCACGCTGGTATATGATGGAGGGGCGAAAGCTCCAAGCTAAATGGCCTTTTCGGAAATTGCCAATGGTAATGGTTTATTTATTGCTTCGGAATGACTAGCTTTTCCTCGCGGAAAATGGGTTCATTATGGATAGTGTGCGAGAGCTTGACAGTGCTCGGTTATGTCATGAACATAATACTGGTTTTGCAGACGGTAAGTTCTGTTAGCGCTAACAAGTTGCTTATGTGGAGCTAGCGAATCACTACTACAGGAAAGAATTTCCTATTTAATCTCCGCCTTTTTTAGCTTTCTATTTGCCACAACAATGTCTAAATGGGGGTGAAATTATGTCAAGGTAGTGCAGAGAAATCATTTGTAAACCGGTAGAGCTTCTGCGTTTTGCATTGCATTCATGGTAGCACCAGAGAGCTCGTTCAGACATTTGTGAAGTATCCGGCTGATCCCGGTCATGGATAAGTGAAGCAATCACTAACTGTAGTGGCTACAATCGGGCAACGTTATGATGAATCTGCCACATTGATGCTTACTGAAGTAACACAAGCATACCGATCAGAATTACTGCATATAAGTTAACCAGGAGCATTTTGAATTAGCACGACACTCAAACTAACATGCAGTAGCTGGTAACCGAGCGGTCATTATCACAGAGACAAACCCTTGCAATGCAGGTTTTACAGACAGCAAGTTTTGTTACTGTGAACAGTTCTACCAAGCATCCAAATTACAAACAAGTATTAAAAGTTAGCTTCAAATGAGGTTTATGTTTACACACCTTCTGAAGAATTTCCCCTGATATCGCTCTTGCATATTTAGGACACAAACATTAGCAACAGTAATTTGGCTACGTTAGCTGCTGTGCTACAGCCACAATCAACTGGCTATCACGTCAGGTTGACTTATTCAGTAAAAGCAACTTACAGCTTCTGTGTCTGTGAGTCACGGACAGTCGCAGCTGATACAGGCTTTATCTTCAGATATTTTACGAAGCCTGCGTTTGAGGCCAGTTGTTAGTGCTAACTATCGCTAGCGGTTACGCAAGCCACCCATAACATGTTAGCTTCACTTACATTATTTGCTGTTATATGGTTACTTACAGCGTGTGGCTCTGAGCGCTTGATCGGTGTAACTGCTTCAGGTTTGAGAAGCAGCTGAAACGCTTATCCTGTGTCGAATTATCCTTTATTGACAAAGCTGTCTTTGGTGAAATGCTGAGCACAATCAGCTAACGTTCCCTTTGGCCATGGCTGTTTGCTCCCAGCAAACAAAAAAAGCTGCCCACTGATTTCTGGTGGCATCCTCTTTTGGAAGAGAAATATTTGTTTTTCTTTGCGTCTAAAAGTAAACAGACAAGTAGCTTTGGGAGAGATACTGACAAAATTGCACCTCAAATGATCTGCGGTTCTTCTTTTGTATTTCCAAAAGTGTAGACGCTACTAAGGCATAGTATGATCAGCCGTTGTAAGTGCCTGCTAGAATAGTTTCCGGTGTGGGCAGGTCCAGCGCAGTGGTTGGCTCTGGCTTTGTCTGTACTAATTGGATGGCACAACCTGACATTAGGTTTTGCCCAGATCTCGTGAAGATCTTGGGAGGAGCTGTTCAGAGAGGAAATCACACTCACAAAATCACGTTCTTGGATTAAGGCAGTGGTTCTCAAATTCGGTCCTGGCGCCCCCCTGTGTATGCTGGTTTTTGTTCCAGCCACAACTGCAATTCTAAGATCTTAATAAGCTGTTACTTTGTCTTAATTAGCAGCATTCCATGTTTAGAGTAGTTATTTGCCATCTTAAGTCACAGCAGAATGGATGTGTCCATCCAAATATGGAGAATAAAAACCCTTGAACATCTTGTGCTTAATTTTCAATATTGCTGGGATTTTCAGGTGAAAACGTTTTTGAACAGATCAAATTAGACTCTGAGAAAATCAATAAGCTCCAAATTAGGTTTCTGAATGCAGGTGTTTTGAGTTTTTCCCAAATAACCTGCCTGAACCAAATAAAATCAACAGAAAACACAACAGGTGTGACTCCATTGTTTGCCAAGTAAATTGTCGGGTTTTACATCCATGTGTTAAGAGTTTCACCAATGAGGAACCTGTGGATATTTGCATAAATGCACCTAATTAAAACAAATCAACAGCTTGTTAAAATCCTAGAATTGCAGTTGCGGCTGGAACAAAAACCAGCATACACAGGGGGGCGCCAGGACCGAATTTGAGAACCACTGGATTAAGGCAAAATCCCTGTATTTTATGTTTCGAAACTTTTCAGAGGTTGAGCATGGAAAACCAACATTATAACATTACTAATATGTATTAAAAGAAGGATCAGCATATTATGTCCCCTTTAAGATTGGAATGATATCAAATCGATATTTCATGATAGCAAGGGTGAAAGGGGTAGTTAAAATAATTTCAGCTACTTCAAAATAAAAATATCCTGACAGTTTGATGGGGCTTGTAGTTCTTCTATATGTTATGCTTTCTTATAATCAATCCCGTACAAACCTGAGACTATGTGTAACAGCTGATCTGTGTAGATATGCTGCAGAACATAGAAAATTAAAAACTGTCAGGTCCTGATGATCCAGTGTACCTCGTGCGTTAATGCACACAGCCAGGGCCGTAACCAGGATTTTTTAAAAACCAAGGTCCAATAATGCATTTTTATCCTGGAATTATTTACGTCATCTTGCTACATCAACGTTCTGAAAGCTGCACTATTCATTCACTTGCGGTAGAAACTGGCAGAGGCGCATAAAGTACTGGAAAAAAATTACTAAGTCAAAGAACCTTACCTTTAAGTTACTTTGGTAAAAGATGAAGTCACCCATAAAAAAATTACTTGAGCAAATGTCCTAAAGTAGCTCACATTAAATGTACATTAATTCCCGCGTGAAATTGACTTGGGGTGTATTGAAACATGATAACGAATACCAACCTTTGTCGAATACCCCACCTTCGAACACACGCAACATTTCAAAATTTACAGCTTTTTTAGCCAAAGCTCCCAGCAGGCTTACAAGAGTAGTGAATTGGGCATAGCATTGCCATGCAAAGAAATCGCTATTTTTTTCATCATTAACAAGGCTCATAGTAGCTCCACACTTCATCGGTATAATTCCGAGGGCCCTGACATTTAACACGAGGCACTGAGAACTTTGAAAATGCACAGGTAGTTTATTAAAAAAGACTGTGTATGCAAACAGTACCTTGAGCTAGTTTCCAGTCACCTTCATCTTGAAAGTTATGATAAGTCAATTGACGAGCATGAACGAATAGATTGCAATCTGTTCCCCTTTCCTTCCTATTTGTCCTATATCTAATAAATGTAGTAGAGTGAAAGTAGAAGTCCCAGTTGAAAAAAAAAAAACTTGAGTAAAGGTACAAATTCTCAAAAAAAAAACAAACAAAAAACAACTACTTAAGAACTGCAATGAAGTACATGTACTTTGTTACTATGGACCTTTGATAACAGTGACATGATGACCCACACTGCACTATAAGGATGTGGGATATCTCTCTCTCTCTCTCTCTCTCACCACACACACACACAGGCGATTTACTGACTGAACGGACACAGTGAGGGGAAAAATTGGTGGGGGAAAAAACTAAAACTCAGGGACAATGAACCGAGGATCCGAACCTCGGTGTCCTCAGTGGTGGTTATCGGCTCCGCGCACGGCCTCTTCCTCAGTTTCGCGCCTGAGCAATGGTACAGTCCCTGATATACCTCAGCATCCCCTTATAGGCGTTAATGCTTATGTCACTATAGTACTAAAGCGAGTGCTTCAGACGCCTCAGCGTGTGCACGTGTAGACTGAAATAGCCTTACCAGTGTCATCGATCTCTCTTGGTAATGCACGAACTGCTTGAATTGTGAAGCGAAGCAGCTGTTAAACTCAAAATTCATCATCATAAAGTAAATAATTATTTATTTGCACACGGGCGTCTGCTGCGTTCGCGTGGCACGGCACGAATGACCCCTCGCTAATATGATTTCCACAAACACTACACCGTGTGCCTGTACGCTCGCGTAGAATTGTACTTAAGTCACACGTGGTCTTCACGTCACGTATTTGAGGCGTCATTCACCCGTCATGTACCCGTCTCGTAGGCGTATGCGCTACAACGCGTGTGCAGCGTCTGCATGACGTCTAAGTGGCCCTCGTCTGTCCATTGAAAGTGAATGGAATTTACACGCACACATTAGAGGTTTGACTTCTTTGCAAAGGCACTTTACACGCGTTTTAGTGTAGTTCGCTGGTATGAAATGCCCCCATAGCGCGCGTGTGTGTGTGTGTGTCACTGAGTGGGTGTGTCAGTTTCACATTTATGCACTTAACAAAACGGTTCTAGTATACACCAACACAAGTACCCACAAAAAAATAGTTTTCGCTTACAATTCCCCTCCCTTTGACATCTGACTCATGGCTGGTAAGAAGCACTTGTAAAATGTTAACTGCCACTGAGGTTTGTATTCCTGTTCATTAGCATTGTTTGGTGAAGTTGTTTGTAACTAGAAGATAAGATTACAGCAATTTTGTTGATGTATACTTTATCTACATTCTGAGAGTATGAATTACATGCTTAAAAGCAGACTTTGAAAGCACAGAACAGCTGCTTAGACCATGCAGAGAACTGTGACGCACTGAGTCCCAGATGCAGAGCTGAATAGTTTCTAGTTTATTCATAATGGTAAGGCTTCAGCCGCACAATGGCCATTATCACCACTTATTTTTTAGAAGTTCTTTTATCCAAACCTTAATGACCCAGAGACTGCGGTGAATGATTTGGATTGGCCTTTTCTGTTCCCGTTAGTAAAAGGAATTACAGATGGGATTTCTGAGCTTTACCATTGTTGTTGGTTCTTCACAAATTATTGCCCATCCATGGCCAATTTTGATAGACCAGATGACTTTTATGTACGAAGCATTCTAGTAAGTGGGACCTACTTGTGCTGACCTCTCCAGAAAAACACTATGCGGGTGTAGGGTTTAAGGCAATTTGTAGATTGATTATCACTATATCATGACACCTTATCCCCCGACTTTAAAGCAGGAAAAAAATTCAAAACGCTTAAGTTTACAAAATGTTTAGCTAAGTCTCAAATCTCATGGTATCCTCTCACATGCTCCCTCTTTGATGGATGGGGTGTTCTACTCAGGTTTGCCGAGTATCGTCAATAGAATTAGAAAGAGAAGGAGATGGGTGAGAGTCAGGGCACAATAAGTTAGCCTCTCTTACCTCCGCGCCTCCATCTGAATGTTTTATTTCCTTTGTGATTTCCATGAGATTTCCTGTCTCGCTAGATGCTTCCGCACGGGCCAAAATAAAACTGGCACATTAAATTGTGGCTTTGCATGAACAGCCACAGCTATTACTTACACCCTTGAGGATTCCCTACTCGGCTTCAGCAGAACTCCTTTAAGTGAAAATAGGATATTTTCTAAGAACCAGAACTGCTGACTGAAACCAAATCTCATTTTAGCAGTATACATACATAATCCTACATGGAATGTTGTAATTTTCAGATCTCTATTGAAAAATGTATCTATAAAGATGGTTCATGGTTTGAGCTAATCATATTCTTTGAATAATATCATAAAAAAGCAACTTTGATATTACAACCATATCTCAATTCAGCATCAAAGTTCAATCACTCATTTTCTATCAGCATACCCCTGAACAAAAAAAAATTATTCATAAAACTTTTCAATAACAAACACCATAACTATCAGAATTTACTGCCACGATTCAATCACAGAGTGATCAACTTGGTTTTACTGTTTGCTCTGCTGAGCAATTACAATGTTTTCCACATAGTAGGTTGACGTTGACTTTGACTTTAATTTTAAGCTGCTGTACTTGTTAATACAGAGTACTTACCAGGTGCTTAATATATGGCACCCATAATAAGCAAGCACAGAGAACTACTGAGGTGATTTTTAGGGTGAGGATCTGCCCCTCCCTGCTTTTTAGATAAAAATACAGCATTTAGTGTCACAGTGGGCGGGGAGATGTCCACCCTCACGGATAATGAAGAACGGTGATTGCTGTTCTCTCAAGTGATTTCAGAACCCCGTGGGGTGGACAGACAGTCTTTAAACATGCAGTCACTCGAAAGGAGGACATTTTCTGTTACACATACTATTTGCAAAAATAACCACCGGCTGGGGAATACAGTTCACGTGGTCTGGACCAATCCAGTCTTCAGGGGCCATGCTTAACACCTCATTTCACTAAATATCTTTTTTTTTTTTTTTTGTGGTGGCAGAATCACTTTTTTGTTTCTCTCTGACATACTTGCCCTGCAAAACCTTTTTTTCCAGGGAATGATTTTTTATGTCTTTATGTATGAATAAAATTAGAATGCCTCAAAAAACATTCAGATCAGCCGACTTCATTAAGTTCATGGTTCTTCTGTAAAATATTGCATTTCCAATCTGATGTAAAGTTGGAATGTGTAATTATACCTTGACTGTGTACAAGCATGCTCTTATGCAAGTAATCTTGCTCGCTCTGGAGAGACAAGGCAGTTCGAAGGCTCTTCTCCTGGACTGCACCCATACATTTTTGCTATTTCATATTATGGTCACAGTCCCAGAATTAGAAGAATCAGAGGGAAGGAAGAAATCAAAACGTTTTCTTGTCTCGAGAACAAACCATAAGCACCCGGATGACTAGTAGGAGGTGTCAGCGTGAGGAACAATGCTAAGCTAATCGGCTGAATCCTTTTCATATCTCGGAGCAGCTTGACACCAATTATGTGCAGCTCTCATGAGACGCTTGGCCAGAACTGATACTGAAACGGCCAGATTCGATCTGACACAGTGGTGGTCGCTCTCGCACTACAAGCAGTGCCAATATAAGAGCCAACCAACACCCTCAGTTCATGTTACCTTGAATTGCAGCACTGTTGCATACTGTAAGCTTTTAGATTTTAACACCAAATCTCAAACAATTCGAATGGCAGTCTCCACAGAAAGAATATTAAAACACTACTGGGGCCATATTGTTATGGTCAGTACATAAAGCTCGCTGTGTAAAAGCAGGACTGATGAGGGCAGGTCGGTGCGTATCCAGTTTTCATTAAACGAGTGCCTTATTTACTAAGACCAGCTAATTACACAGTCAACGAATGGGCCTGCCTACAAATACAGTTTTGAGAATAATGCACCACTCAAAAACCTCTCATTTTCTGTGATGGATTTCTTTTTCAGACATGGGAAACTGACATATGACTTACAACCCCATCCCTGAAAAAGCTGGGCCACTGTGAAAAGTAAAAAGAAAAAAAAAAAAACAATGCAAAAATTTATAAAAACAATTAAACTCTATTTAATGGAAAATGGCACCAAGACCACAAAACAGATGTTTGTACTGAGAAGTTTGCTAATTTTAGATAAATGTATGCTTATTTTGAATTTTTTGGTACCAACACATTTCAGAAAAGTTAGGACATGGGCTTATTTACTCTGGCATGGTATCACCTCTTCCAGTGGCGGCTGGCCGTTAGAGGACGCTTGGGCATATGTTTCTATTTATTTATTTTTTTTAATAAAAAAATCTAACATCAGTGATGATACCTGTATGAATGTGTTAAAAATTAACAATAACGAATATTGTATAAAATGTAAATAATTATGTTCAGTGGAATTGTGGGAAACGAGCGTTCAGAGGCGCTGGAAACGGGGCCTATGAAAAAGTAGCCAATAAAGGACTGTTGCTGGGGTGAGATGGGAGTATAGCCATGTAAATCTGGCCAGTCAGCTTTTTTTAAAATAATGTCCGGAGAGGCGATTCTGATAGCGCCCAAGCCCGTTTGCAAGCACTGTATACATCTGTATACAGCAGTGTATGATGAAATCACTTGCAAATTTACTTTGAAAAACTTTATTCACAAATTGTTGAACTATTTGCCCATGCAGCTCTTCAGAGAGCAGTGAAGCCCTCGCAATCTTTGCCTTTTATACCCAATCATGTTACTGACTTGTTGACAATTAATCTAATTAGCAATGAGATATTCCACCAGGCGTTTTTTTGGCATCAATCAACTTTTCCAGTGTTTTGTTACCCCTGTCCCAACGTTTTTGAAACATGTCGCTGGATAATGAGGAAAACTTTAAAAAACAAAAAAAATTCTCAGTTTCAATATTTGATATTTTATACTTCTACTCATATTCAATTAAATATAGGGTGATAAATGATTTTGCAAATCATTGTCATGGTTATGGTTTTTGTGTTCATGTTTACGTCCATGTTCAGTGTTCATGATTTTGTCTTTTATTTATTCTTTTTGTTTATTGTAATTCTCAGGTTTCAGTTCGAGCCATTTTCAGTCCCACTGCATTGTCTTCCCTGTCTCATATCTAGTTGGTTCAGTCCGTCTCCCCTGTCTCATATCTAGTTGGTTCAGTCCGTCTCCCCAGTCTGTGTGCTCACCTGCTTGGGGTGATTTCAATGGTTTCTGGTGTTCATATTATTCCCTCAATTCTCGTTTACTTCCTTTGCCTTGCTTTCCTTGATTACTAACAGTACTAACATTTATATTTTGTAGTCTACTAACCCAACTAATCCATGTATATATTAGTAACTCACTAACAAGCACTCTAGATAAATCTGTAAAGTTGCACCACTACTAATTAGTACTAATTCCCTCTCAGCAATCGCCCTGTTCTAGTCTCCGCCTCTTGCTCAGCAGTACCTGTCTTCCCCTGAGTTTCTGTGAGATCTCTCGCACGTGCTTAATTACTTTCCTGTACTCATTGTCTGTGCATTTATGACTCCCTGACTAGAGCTGTTTACATGTCATAGGCTGTCTGTGTGATTCCCGTCCGTGTCTTGGCTTTCACCAATTTTTCGTGGTTAGGATTTCCCTCGTGTTCCTCCCAATGTAATCAGTGCTCATCCCACTCACCTGTTCTCTGCATAGCATGTGACTTCCCTTCCGTCTATTAAAGAGTTCCTCACTGCAGTGCTGACTTCGTCAGAATGTTGATCAATATTTCTTTGTGCAGAGCCTTTCGTATGCCATTGAGTATTGTTTTCCTTCGACTGTTTTGTCCGACCAAGATCTTGCTACTGCCCGTTTTGTCTTGTTTTTGTCTTTCTGGATTGCAACCTATTTTTGTACGACCACGATTTCTGTGTTTGGATGCCCCGTGTATGACCCGCTGCTTTGCTTATCGACTACGACTTTTTGCCTCCCTTCTATGTACCTTTGCTCCTCTGTTTTACTGGGTCTGACCCCAGCCTGTCTAGTCGACTCTGTTTTTGGATTTTGTTTTGTGGCTTGGCAATTCTTGGTCTTTTGGTACTGACCCGGAACTCATTAAGTCATTTTGGATTTCCCTCTCTTGCGTGTGGTTCCTGAACGCACTGTCACAATCTTTGCATTCTGTTTTTACCCTCGCCCCTGAAGGGGGAACGAGGGTATTGTAATTGGGTCCGCCTGTTTGTCTGTCTGGCTGTCTGTCTGTCAGGATGCATATCTTAAAAATTATTTGCACGATTTACACAAAACTTTGACAGCAAAAAGGTCCGATCTGTGGCTCGGTCCTCCTCTAACGTTAGATTGCTAGGTCAAAAATCAAAGCCACAAAAAAATTGCAAAACTCCCCATCTTCAACATGGGGTGAAATTTTTAAAAAATCATATATCCACCAAAACTTATTGAAATGACTTGAAATTTGATACACACATAAAGGGTGCCAAAATATATCAACAGACCAAGTTTCATCTGGATCTGATCTAGACTGCAGATTTGCCGCCATTTTAATTTAACAGTGAAAATCCCATTTAACTTATATATTTTACAATAAATTGCCCTGGAATAAAGATACTGCCTTGAAATGTTCATGTTAGAGGGACAGTGCTATTGCTTATTAACAGCTGATAGATGATCTGGATCAGATCTTGCCGAGAAAGCTGGTGAAGTTGAGGCTGTGTGGCCGTCAGTCATGGCTACCAGAATACAGCAAGTATATTCTGAGAACTTGCATTTCAAATGGTATGTTTCAAAGAAAACTTGGAGCCATGCATTTGTCATTGAATGGGTGCAGACAGCGACGGTGTATTCGATAGTATACCGGAGCGCAGTGGCTATGTCTGTACCCTACCCTCCCAGTCCAAACTGCCTAATTGTCATGATATTTCATCCATGGTCTGTCCATACATGCATCCGTCCCTCCCTTGTCTCTCCACTTCATGCTTTTGGGAATAAACTTAAGTCTCCAATATGCCTACCTATATTACAAAGTACTATGGACACATACATCATGCGGTGGAGCCTGCTGGAAGATATAACCCCCCTCTTCTCCCCCCACAACAGATTATCAATGACATTTGCATCTTACCCTTGGAATCCAAAAGTCAACGACAGTGACGTCATACGCATGGTCGGTGCCATTTTAATTTGTGGCCGCTTCCCCCTCTGTGAAAATGTAATAAATTTGCAGTGCAAAACAAAAACAAACACATGTCAGAAAATGAAACAAAAGACAAAGGGGCGAGGGTTTGCAATCTCTGATTGTCTTCTTTATATTTTACACACCGTCCCAACATTTTGTGAAACTAGGTCATAAAAGTGTATCCAGCACCATGGTCAATGAATGGCCAAATGTGAATTGATATTGTTTGTGGTGAGAAATATCGGTTGAGATGATTCTGACTAGAGGTTGTGTGAAAGTAAAATTTGACTTGTGAAATGTTCAGTGGGGGCCATCTTTTATTTTGTTTTTTTATTGTTTTTCTCTTCACTGACGTCACCAGTGCCCATCAATAAATTCTTTGGGTCCCATCTTATCATTTCCACATCTTTCCCCATGATTTTTATCCACATTTTAAAAGTATACTTTAAAGAACTTTGCTGTAATTCAGCAATCCAAAAACAAAAACTTTACAATGAAGACCACAACTCACACCAGCTGTGATGAAAAATAAACACACAGCACTCCAGTTTTTATTCAATAGTACCATAGGAGAATGCTTTTAGCCATGTTAAAGCTGCAAAGCGCATTATATTCATATCGTACAGAAACAATTACGTTGTACTTGCACTTGTCAATCCATGCATTTACATCAATTGTTTAGAGACTTCAAGCGGCTTACTTTTATGACAGCTGCAGATTTTATTGGGATTTCAGTGTTTTGCAGTGCATATAATCTAAGTGATAATTAAAAAAATAATAATCCATGCCCATCTATTCACTTATCTGTGATTTTAAGGACTTTTTGTATATGCCCAGTGATATGTGCCTCCCAGCCTCAGTTATTCCATGGCAGTTCACTCTCTGCTGTTTGATGATATTGGGGTTGGATGTTTGAATTATTGTGCTTCATAAAAGATCTTGTCATGCAGTACAAACAACTATAAATCTTGCTCGTGTCTATTTGCTTTGCCTGCTCTTTATGGACAGAGAAATTTTACCCATTAATGTACCATAATTAATTGTGCAAATATATGTAACGTCAAAAGAGTACATAATCAGCCACTCATATTGCCTGTTAATTGCAAAATCATCTCTTAAAGGCATATGCATTAAAGAGAGACGCTCCTCAGTGCGACTCAGGTGGTTGACACAGCTCTCATACACCTGTTTGATACCTGAGAGGCATATTCTTCTTAGTGCGCAGAATTAATCAAATCTCAGTCTAAAAATATTCAAAGAGTTAATCTGGCCCAAAGTCCCATCATCCTTTCAGGAATTCAATGCCATACTGTCCCTTACAAAGTTGGCAAAAAGATTGAGGAAAAATAGAAATGACAGTCAGAAATGACAATTACAGCAAAGTAATAAAACATGAAAATATTTTCCATTTTTCAAATGCTTCCACTATTATTTGAGTATATGAAGTTGCCATGCAGTCATACTACTCCTCAAAACAGACTATGTGAGAAGGTAAAGATAAATTTGAAATGTCACATTTTTAACAAATTGAGGCATATTTATTCAGGGCAAACTGCTCAAGGCTATTTAAAATTGCGGTTTGTAGTTTATGCAATTTAATTTCTTTTTTCATTTGCGGCCTCAATAAGTTTCTAAGACAGGCCTTGAGGCAATCAATCCCTACTTTCTATCTTGCATATCTTTATTTTAATGAGGTCACTTGGAAAAACTAGACGACTTTGCTTACATAGTGTGAGTTTGCTTCATTTGCCTTTATCCAAGAAGCATGCAGAGCCCTAACGTTTTGTTAACATGTCCAAAACTTGGTGTTGTTTGCCTGGAAATTATTCCAGCTTTCTTGCTGGAGTAATTACAAAAGAGAATTTTCATTGCACATAAACATTTGTGGCAAAGGTCAGTGCCATTTATCCGTTTAAATTAGATTTGAAATGGTGTGAGCCAGGGGGTATCAAAATACTACTTACTTTAGAGCAGGAAATAATTGATAAACTTCCAAAAACTAGGAGCTCCCTTTGGATTAATGTGAAAGGACGATAACATATCTAGTTGTTATCCCCATTCCAGTTTGGACCCCCTCACCAGACTTTGGAACCTTCTTGCATCTACTTTACACTGAAGACTGGCTAATTCTTGCATGGTCTTGTTTCAGTTTGATTCATGCCCTTATTTAAAACATTTACTTTCATCAGTTTCTTTTTAAATTCTTCTTTTGTGCACAAACCACTGAGCGCTATTGTGGGGTTATATTTTGCAGTATGAACCTCTGTTCATTAATAAACCTTGAGCAGTAACATTCACTCCTGCTTGAAAATTCTCCTCTGTGGCCAAAAAATAAATAATAATAAAAAAATAATCCTTCGTATTATCCGCCTGCAGTCAGACTGCAGATTTCAGTTTTCCAAATAGATACCTACTCTGCCTCCATGAGGAAATTCCATGTTCAGTGTAGTCATGGACTTCCTGGAGTGTAGACATGGGCATTGCATGTAGTACGTGTCACTTCAATAATGTAAACCACTAGAATGGAACAGGATCAAAGTGATTGTTCAAAAAGCCTGCAAGCTTACTGCTAAACTTGTAGATCCTTCAGGGTTTCCCCTCATTGAAAATGCCCGACCGTAAAAACCTCCTCAAGGAATCACATGCTGCTGCAGATGACTCAAGGGGAACATAGGAGGCACTATAAAGTAACTTCAAAAGCTAACGCCAGATAGTCAACCAAAAAAACATGTTTTCCCACATCCGGCATAATGCTTTTCTCATGCAAAAATACTTTTGCTCTGGGGGCTTAATTAAATGGAAAAATTACTGCATCATAAGTCAATCAATTATAATATGAACTCTACAGAAATGTAATGAGATTCAAAAATATTTTAGAATCTTCATTTATAGTTATTGAACTCACTGAAATAAATGATCTGATAATGGATTTAAATTTATCTCACGATTGGGAATTTGTTATGATCTAGAAAAGGAACCAAATGCAGCGGCAGAGTACAATCCAAAACTAGGGTTTATTGATTGTAATACGATAGACAGTGGGATGGAACGCAGACTGAGGGTAATAGCACAGTTGAGTTTAGATATAAGAGGCAAGGCAGTGTGGGTGTAGCCAATGTCCTGCTAGTGGTCCTCTGGGATGACTGCCGAGGGGATGCATACTGCCCCAGAACTGAACTGTCAGATGGCAGGATGGGCAAGTTTAGGAGGAACTCATTCCCAATTGTGATGACCACAGAAGGCTTTGGAGCGTCTCTCCTGATCAACTAAGCAGAGGAATAAACTGAGAGCCGATTAAAAGGAATGTGGTCTGTGACGTTATGACGGTTTATAATACCTGATTATATTATTTTGCTCAGCCAATAGTTTTTACATGCTTACGTCAGGGTAATGAATATTCATGAGTGCTTGTAAACATTATGCCTAGCCTGGGAACACCATAGATTCTTCAAGAGCCATCTGGAAAGTTCCATCTCCTTCAAGAGTCTTCTTAATGACATCATTCAAGAGTAAAAGGCCTAAATAAAAGGAACTTTTTATCAGAGTCAGCCAATGGACAATGGACCAGTTTCGGTCTGCTATTCCTGGAAGCGAGACCGGATTCGCTGGGTGCGATCAGACTTTAGATTATACAGATACTTCTTGGATGTGGACTTAGCGGTAATCAGGATCATCGCCTTTTGGACATTGTTGTGAACCGGACCATCTCGTTCAGGACACTGCGCTCAGTATCGCCGCATTGAAGACATCAGATTCCAGTGGATTTTCACCATCATCATGGGAACATTGCAAGGACGACAGTTCGGGCTAGTGAATAGTATTTCTAACTTTAATGTAGTAATTTCATTGTTTATCCATTCCTGTACTATTGTTATTGCTACATTAATTCGCTTTAATCCTTCTTCTAAATTCGAAACTTCCAGAATTTTCTGGAATGCACACCTGTCCGTCACAGGTCTTAATCCTGGAGACCATGAGAACAGCTTGGGAGCCCGTTCCTATTAACTAAACAAAGAATTGTTTCATTAGATGGTAAATTACCATCATTAAAGATTATGTTAAACTTTCAAAAGACAGAGAGTTTTACTGGCAAATACTGACTGCGCAAAAGTGCAGACAGCAAGTGTGTCAATAGTGCGACAAACCTGCAACCTGCGAACTCAAAGTAAGGGATATAAATGTGTCAAAACCCCTGTGAGACAAGAGGAACATGAGTACAACCCAGCTGGTGAAGACTGGTTTACGTCGCATGCGCAATCAAACCAGACAACACTTCTAAAAGGCACACAAGCTGCTAGATGGGTGGAGCCACGAAAGGGATTCACACAAGGGTTATGATAGGGTGTGTAATCAAATCGCCATTCATAAAGTCCTACCGACAGTTATGGTTTAAAACGAGAGTCAGTGAGAAGATGTCTTACGAATCAGAATAGTTCTGATATTTAGAACATTTTAATAAATTAGCACTCCATGCACTGGGGATCAGTCTTGAATGAATTAATGAACATAATGATTCACTCCATGTGGGATTAGTTATCAAATGA
The DNA here is from genome assembly GCA_029721435.1 of Gymnothorax reevesii. NCBI lineage: Eukaryota > Metazoa > Chordata > Actinopteri > Anguilliformes > Muraenidae > Gymnothorax > Gymnothorax reevesii. The sequence goes on from CM056581.1 coordinate 7,888,841, forward strand.
ATGCTGATGCATAGGTAAATATTTAAAAAAAAAAAAGTCAGAATTTTTAACTACCCAGGAAAAAATGTGCTCACTGATTTATTTATTTATTTAGAGTCATTGCTGGAGTCCTTGGCATTTGAAATGGCATGCTCTTTTAACTGCATCATACAGGGTAGGAAGTGTCTCCCTTCAGTGTTCTCTGCCAGCTTTTTTCATCCACACTGTTTACTTTTAATTCTGCTATTAAGATCTCGGCTGGAGTCCTCGCTTTAGTGCCGACCTCCGGCTGCGATTGTTTGTTTGGCTCCTTGTGTTTCAGATTCTGAGGGTTTTCTGCTCCGGGGGTTCAGAGGCCGCAGCTCTGGGTTTTGTGTACATGATTCTGAATTAGCAGGTCCCTGCACACCAGATTATCAATGCTTAAAGTGAACAACGATCATTTCTTAAGACAATTGTAATCAGGAAGCATTTGTCAATAACCACAGATGATGGCTGATATTATTACATAATAATACACATTTCTACCTCAAAACACTGATTTTTTGACAATTACTCACTGTAATTTGGCAACTGAATGGTTTGGGTTTTTTTCACGACGATTGGCACAAATTATGAGAGTAAGTTCCAACAGGAGACACATAGAGGTTAAAAACCTGCGCATAATTGTGGTAATACCCAGTTCTATGAGCACAAAACACATTTTACACTACATAAATGCAATCGTAAAAAGAAAATGTCATCTCCAGTTAAATCCACAGTTAAGCCAAGACAAACCACCAAAATAATGTTCCAATTATTTTGATGGAAATACCCTGGCATATACCCAATTCTCTTGGGAAAACAAATAAATTGAACAATCCTTGGGGGAAATTATTGCTTTTACATTCCATATGTGCTGAAATCCAAATGCATTTTTGTATATGCATCACATTACATTATATTCCTGCCTTTGCCTTCTTTCAATATAAAGCAAAACCAGATTATATACTATTTGTAATAGTGAGAGTTGAGCTCCATGAAATGATGTGCAGGCCTCTTGGTCATTTTACTAGAATCCATCTGGAGATGAGGTTTCAGAAGCCTTGCCACCTTTTTTCAATCCCAAACTCACTCAAGTAACTTTCATCAATTTCCAGTTTATCCTTGAAAAGTTATCAAACAGACAGACAGACGGGCTGACAGAAACACAGTCAGTTGGATACTCAGGATGATATATAACATCGGTATCCGGATGTTTTCCAGTGCAAAACAACTCCAATCTAGATGCTAATCTAGACACACATATACCCACACACGTACACACAACTGAAAAGAACAATATTTGCTTTCATTGAAACCATATACCTACCAACTTTCATCAATTTCCAGAGTCTCGCTCAGAGGTTATCTAATGGAAAGATAGACAGACAGGCGGACACTCACTCTGACACTCAGGATGATATAGAACATTGATTTTGGAATGTTTGCATGGTAAAGCAACTGAGATCTGGATGCTCGCACCCACTATTTACCCCAAAGCTACATAGCTACGACCCCCACTTGCAATTCCAAGCAAGATATTTACTAATGCCATGTATCTGCCTTGTAAAGCAACTAAAATCTGGATGCTCACACTCAGTCAAATGTACACACAACTGAGACCAATAGCAGCCTTCACTTTGCGGCCATTGAAATTCCACATTGTTTATCCTGAGGGAAAGTTGTTTTGTCTGTTGAACCACTAAGATATATGAAACCAAGATTTGTTTGCTGGGTCATCAGACTTGAAGAGGCATCATTGTCTCTGTCTGTGTGTTTTTTTTTTTTTTTTTTTGGAATAATAAAATTAAATACTTATTGTAAATCATACCAGTTAATATGCCTTCATAATTCTTGTCTTTTTCATTTTTAATAAGATGAGGTGATTCATTTGTTTGCATGTGCGCTATTTATTTTTAAAATTTACAATTGTTTTTAAATTTACTGTATATACTGTGTCAATTACTGTTTACTTTAGGCCAGAGCTAAGATGGTTTGAAAGTTCTCATTTAACCTCTACGTGCAGATGTAGACGCCGGCATCCACAATATACTCAAATTTCATTGCTAAATTATTACGTGATTGAATTTCCAAGTGAGACAAGCATCTTGGTTCATTGAAATACTTTTTCCAGACTTTGACACTAATCCTGAGTTATAAACCCTGAATTTGGGTCAGGCACAGCTGGCAAAGATTAGATTTATTTGGCATTTGCATCAAGGGGGAAAAGAATGCACAGGCTGTGCCCCATAACACAACAAACTGTCCCAGCCAATCACCCGACAAGAGTTGACAGTTACGGAAGCATGGGAAGGAGGGAACTATGGGAGGGAGAGTTTTGTTTGAGTTTGAATGTCAACAGAAATGAAAGTAAACAAACTTGTATAGTGCACCTTTAATATAAAACAAAGTTGCACTCATGTATTTACAACTTTCCTGCCTGACGGAGATTAAAGCTAAAATATGAATGAATACAAATGCCGCATTTTTATTTTTTCAACTATATTTTCTTAGAACTTCGCTGCAGTATTTACAGTGGGGCTGGACGCTTACTCTTTCTTACATTTTCTCAACATATACCCAACATATCCTCACAAGACACCGACTGTACAGGTCAATTCTTCCCTTTTCTCTCATACAATCCCTACAGTCATTTATTGACCGTAGCGGGTACCAATCACAGGACCATTTCCACATTTCCTCAATTACCATTGGTAACAACAGCAGATAAAAACCAAGCAGTTAGAAAACATTGTGCCTTAAGTAAAAGTCACAAATTACAGGTTAAGGTTAAAATGAAAAAAAAAGTTTTTCTGTGAAGTTGACTCTGACACAATTTTTTCATTATGCTATTCATGAGAAGTGTAAAATACAAATAAGAACCAGGCTTGAGAATGCTGCTTGAAAATAAACGGAGGCTAAATGGAGGCGTTGCACTGGATGCAGAAACCATAATGTCAGTCACGTGATCCCGGAAGTCCCTCAAGAAGATGGCTTTGATGGAATGGAAATGCATCGATTAATTATTATTGTTTATACAAAAAAAATATTGCTTGCTCTGAAATGTCGCATATATAACCGGATATTGAACCTGGTCAATTAAGCACTTGTATAGCTGTGCTGTGTTTGAACTTGGGCATATTGGCGCAAGGAATCTCAGTCATAAACCGGCTTTGAAAACAACAGTTGAATATTTAGCGGTTAATTATAGCAAAAATACTAAAAACAAATCAGTGATTATACTGCTGAGGTCTTCCAGTGCAGAGCATGATGGCGAGAGGACGCTCAGATAGACTGGCTAAAAGAATAGCAAGCACAGATTTACCCACAAACAGCGTTTATAACAATATCAATGGTGGGAAAAATGTTTGCTCATCTCTATAGCATTTAAAGTGTATGCCTGCTGTTCTTTGAGTGTGGTGTCAATTTAAAATGACAAGGCTTACATCGTGGGAATCTGTGGACTTTCCATTTTCATTTGAGGTATCGTTTGCATGCATAGCACAAATTCAGTAGAAATGCTCGCGATTTAGCACTGATCTTATTTTATTTAATGTTTTGCTTGATGCTTATTTACTTGCTTGTTACTTATATTGTGTTCGGTTTAGAAAAAAATGGTCATCACACTTTTTGCCGGGTGTCTTCGCTTTAAGAGGATATGCCGCATGATGAGGTTGCTATTAGGAAACATACTGTAGCCTATTTATTATACAAATTCATTGCTCCCGTTATGCAGGAGTTCAGGCTTAAGGTTACCAAAAACGGTTGACTAACTTGTGAACTTTTGGTATGTGAAGCAGCTTTTCTCAAAGTTCTCTGAGCTAAGAACGGAATGCTTTGTTGGTTTGTAGGGCTTTCCACAGTCAATTCTTCTTAATTTAACTAGCCAATCTTTCAAAAGGGCTTCAATATTTCCTGAAAATTAATGGGAACCTATTTTGCCATATTTTCCAGGTGACTGAATGGCCTTATTATTGGTGGAAGCAACAGCAGCATTAGATATCCCCAGTTTCACTAAGCTGCGATCAACCTTTGTCGACATTTTGCTTCGGGGATCATGTGACCACCTACGTAACTTGCAATAATCCATGAGACGTCAGCTCTAGAAGGGAAGTGTGTCTTGTCTGCATTGCCCCGTACATTTGCAGAGACCTACAACTGAACATTTGTATTTTCATCCCCAAATTCAATACAAATCAGGTGCAACACTTTGTGCAATAACAGTACTGAGGATGAGAGAGAAAATGCTTTGTGTTCGGAGTCTGCTGAAATATCAGATTTGTCAGAAGATTGTGAAATTCTAGCTGGAATTCAGGCAGCTGAATAGGTCGTCCATATCATTTGGAGCCTGAGGTGGAAGCAGGTTTTAGAAGCTCAATGCAATGTCAAGATGATGCAAAATAGATACTTATACAGTTATTTTTGGTACTATCCAGTCCGGAAAAGTGGGGGCTTTTACAACCCGATTTTTAAAAAAGTTAAGACACCGTATTACGTGTAAATAAAACTGAATGCAATGATCTGAAAATCAATTAAAACCCAATATTTAATTGAAAATAAGACAGAAAATGTATTGACTGTTGAGAGTGGTAAATTTTTTTGTTTATTGAAAAATACCTGCTCACTTTGAATTTGGTGATAGCAAAATGTTTTTAAAAAGTTGGAACGAGACAATAAAAAGTTCCATGATGCTAAAATGACTGGCAGAACATCTCTCAGCGACTCAGGTTATTTAGCAACATCTCAGTAACATGAATGGGAACAAAAAGTCTTTCATGAGTAAATATGCCAAGGGCTTATCCACTTTATGAAAGACTGCATGGGGAAATACTAGTTCAACAATTTAAGATTAACATTTTCAACTTGCAAAGAATTTGGGGATTCCATCCTCTATAGTAAATAATATCATTAAAAGATTCTGAGAATCCAGAAAATTATCTGTACACATGGGACAAAGCCAAAATACATTTTTGAAAGGCCGTGATTTTCAGGTCCTCAGGCTGCACACCACTAAAAAAGACCTGATTCTGTGGTGGAAATCACTGCATGGACTCAGGAACACTTCTGTAAGCCATTATCAGTAAACACAGTTTATCACAACAGCCACGAATGCGAGTTAAAACTCTGCCATGAAGAGAATAAACCAAATGAAAACAAGATCCTAAAACACTGCCGCCTTCTCTGGGCCCGCGCTAAAACAAGATCCTAAAACACTGCCGCCTTCTCTGGGCCCGAGCTCATTTAAAATTTAATGAGGCAAAGTAGAAAACTGCCCTGTGGTTTGACTAATCAAAATGCAAAATTCTTTTTGGAAATCATGGATGCCACATCCTCTGAGCTAAAGCAGAGAGGTGCCATCTGGCTTGTTATCAGCAAGCAATTCAAAAGCCAGCATCCATGAAAATATGGGGGTGCATTAGTACACATGGCACGGGTAACATGCGCATCTGTGAAGACACCATTAATGGTGAACGATACATACAGCTTTGGGAGCAAAATTTTCTGCCATCCAGATGCCTTTTTTAAGGGAGGGCCTTACTCAGAAACACCACGCCGAACACCATACTTTGCATGTATTACATCGAGTCAATGGAGTCAGATTCAGAGGCACCGTTAAGTGAAAACTTACCAACAGTAATGACGTGATATTCCATTCTATATGTGGTTTAAAATAAAATGCCCTCGTAACGTTTGGTTACCTTTGTAGTCAGATGGGCTACCATCAATGTTATTATTGTAATTATAGCATTTCAGCACCCGTTTGTTTACAGTCAAATGCGTCGTTTTTTTTTTTTTCTGCCAGAGAGGCGCGTGACTCGCAAGCGGTGACAGCAGTAGGCAACTGGAAGGGGCACTGCGACAGATCACAGACAGAAAGCTCAGCAAATCTTTTTATTCGGACCGAGGAAAATGATTGGTCAGACTTTCATCAGAAATATAAGAGAATTGAATATTGAAGAGTTTCAACACCTGGTGGATTTCTTTTACATTTTAGTGTGCCATACGCTTATTAGGAGCATTTTAAGATTACAAAAGAAAGGTATAAAAATTCTAGAATGGTAAGAATTGCTTTAAGCACTTTTGAGGGCTGTAGTAAGGTCAAGCACTAATATAAGACCAAATAGAATATTGTGTTTGATGTCGGTTATAGGCCGAATTTTAACATTTATTTGATTTTATTTAGCATGGTAAAGGCTGAGACATTCAATATTCGGTTGTTCATCCTTATTTCTAAACTACATTTCTCATTACCATAATAAACTATCTGACAAAATCATCACATGATATTACACAACAGCCTGTTCCCCATCATTCTACCATGCCCTCAAAATCTAAAACCAAAATGCAAGTCCTGCATTTGCTTGCACTATTGCGTGATCAGGAATAGTAAGAGGAACGCTGTTAGTCCTGGCATCTGGATCGTTCCAGAGAGTGGCTGGTGATGTCATGCAAATATCACAGGCGTCTGTGTCAAGATGTCTGACAGTTTTTGGATTAGTCACACCTCTTTCATAAGACCCACTACATTCTGAAGTTAAGTGCTGTGGACGTGATCGAAGCGAGTAGGGGAGAATACACGTAACTCAAAAGCGCTTAACTCAAATCGTGGAAAAAAGGACTTACGCGCTAATGGGAGAATAGACCCCTAAATGAGAAACTCTACCCTTGGGTTAAATCTTGTCGCTGGTGTCATCAATGCATGTTACAGCATAAGTCAAAGCCATTCATGGGCTCATTCTACTTAACCGGTAGAACACAGGTTATTTATTTAAGAATAAGTACAGAAAGAAATTTACTGTATAGAAGGGTAAATTAGCATAATTAAATGTTAAATGCTTACATTTAAGGTCCATGTCTGAATGAAAACCTGGATTTTGCTGTTGGTCAATAGCACAGTTCTCTCATAAGAGGTCCAGGATTGAATGTCAGTTTCTGGGTTATGTAAGAAAATTGAGTCTCTGCATTGTAACCTGGTGGCCTGTTGTATTGTTACCTGTCTGTAAGATTGAGTATTTTCTCTGTGGAGCTAATTAATGTTCTAAATTTTGCATTTTTCTCCCATGATCTGACATTTTATATCAATTAACCTTTGAAATGTGCATGCAGAGATAGTTTGCTGCTCTATTTCAGTTTCTTTAATTGAAGTGTATAAAAGGGGATAATAACTCTTCAACGTGATTAATCAAGCTTGCATGCCACGTTTCACTATGCAACCATGAAATTCAGGGCTGCTGACAAATGGGGACAACCAGGTCAGTTGTCCTGGGCTCTGGGTCAGAATTGGGCCCTCTTACTCCTAAGACATCTGCTAGAATAATTTGTCAAAAGTTTTTTTTATTAAAAAAAAGTAAAATTTTTGTGTCACATCTAATGCAAAGATGGTTTGGCCAATTACATAACATAAATTCAAAGGTTCTGGCCAATCCCTGCCTCCTCCCATGAGTGTAAACCAAAGATGATGGAGCTGCGCTCAGCAGCGCAAGATGGGTGAGTTAACCGAAAATACATGCAATACGGTGTAGTACAAAATGGGGCTAAACCAGAGGTGGGCAATTAGGGGCGTATCTGTTCCTGGTTTTCATACATACTTATCCTATTAAAGGCCAGAAGTATTTTAAATAGCCAAACCACTTGTGAAATCAGACATTTCTGCTGCATTTCTTCAAATGATCATGAATGACCACCAAAGACTGTCCTTGTATCCCCTAAATGTAACATTTTTCTATAGTCTTATCTACGTGCAAATGTATGTCTGTGTTAACAACCAATCAGCTCAATTAATTAGGTTAATTGATTGAAATAAAAACCTGCATACACACCGGCCCTCCAGGACTGGAATTGTACACCCCTGGGCTAAACAATCACCATTTTAGTTAGCAAGTTTGGTGGTCGCATCGCTCGTTCTTTTGGCATTAGCAATTCTCACACAGTACCATCCATTTGCTTTCCAATTTACATCCGGGAGAAGTACCCAAACAAACTTGAGAAATGACAAACACTGATCTTACTTACTAAAATGACGGCGAGTCACACCCATGCTCGTACAACAAAATTGTGCAAGAATAAGCCTCCTTGACCCACAGTGCAGCTGCTAACCCAATTTCAGGCTATCTTTACCCAGGACTTGCCATCGAAGTTATTGTAAGCCCTGCTCTTACTTCCCTTGAAAGTGCTGTACTTCTCCAAACCAGTTCCCATTTATGTTTCCTAATGAGTAACTAAATGTTAATTCATTCAATTTTGAGGATCAATGTGTAGAATTACTGGCCATTTCCCCTTAGGTGGCATTATTGTTCATTCCAATAGTTTTCAAGCATGTTCCTATCCACAATAACAGTGACATAAAACATCAATGTCGCTCACAAAAAGGCGACATTTTTTTTGTTTGGCATCAATGTCCAATCTGCTTGATAAGCCTAAGGAAACACTCTTAAAAATGCAGTTTTGCCAACTCAGGTCCGTGCGTTGAGTTTGCTCCAATTAAAATTCAACTCTGTATACAACCATTGAGATTACCATAATGCAGACCAACTCTCAACCTGTTTCCAATTAAGAATTTGTCAATCAATTGAATTAATTTACTGAGCAAATAGGCTCACAATTAGCTGCGTTGCGAAAGATAATTATGAAATTTAGCTTTGTATTAAAGAGGAAGGCTACAATATGAGATTGCATTGATGAAAATCAATTGAAATCTCTTGAAATTCCATCCTTCAAGTAGAACGTTATGCCATAAATGCTGCTGAAGATGGCATTTTAATAAGCTTTATATTTCATTTCAAATTAATTAATTTGATAATTGCCTTTTGTAAAATGTCATATTGTAGCATTCCTACAACTTTCCCAGAAACTGTACTTTAAAGACCTCATTAATGATAGTGCTACCATGAAAGTTTGAAAGCATGGCATGCATTTGGAGTTCTAACCTAAATGTGTAAACACCAGCAAAAGCAAAAGAAAGTGGAACTATTGGCACAAGGCTCTGATAGCCTCTTGTAACACCAGAATTTCATGAATGTTATGACTTGTTATGCTGGGCTACATTTGTTAATCACAATAACATTTCTATTTTGCTCAGTACTACTGTGCGTATAAGTGTCTGGGCATGGCACTTGTTTCACGTATTTACATTTGAAAGATTGACTGAAAAACTAAGGTGGTTTATTAATAGTGATTGATATAATGTAAGAGAATGTCTACTGTCTTTATTTTGTGAATTGGGGCAGGGTGAGGCGTGGTGGCGAAGGGGGTCCTCTGGAGTCGCCATGTCCCAGGCACAAGCAAACCTGTCAGTTGCCCTGATGAAATTAAAATACAAATACAATGGTAGAAAGTGATGTCGGTCCTGAGGAATACACCACTATAAGCCAAGTACTTCAAATAATTTTCCTCAAAATCATTTAAAATTTTTGCTTATTTTGAGCAGCTGATTCCTTTCTCCAGGGCAACTTAAGCAGCTTTCGTTATCCATTTGCACAGCTGGGCTTTTATTGGCAGTAATTCAGGTTAAGTACAATATCTCACCCTGGAGTATAGCAGAGTCCCAAACTATAGCCACGTCATAAAGAGTCCTCCTTTCTCCACACCATCAAAGCTGCAGATACAGGGAGACTACACTAATGCATCCTAACATTAGTAAATGACTTTAAATGGACACTAAACATCTATGAAAATGCTGCTTTTAACCATGGAATATCAGACATATGCATCCAACAGGTATTGACGTGTGGGTGATCTGGAGAAAAAAACATTTCTCTCAATGCAATTTATCAGTTTGAATGTCTCTATCCCTTCCTTCTCAGGACTGCATGGGTGCCAACTCCTGCTCCCAGTTTCCATCCAACAAACAAAGAATATGAAGGGCGAAAAGACTGATGTCGGCCTTCACACTTGAGATCACTGATAACTTCTGTTGCTTACCTCCATATGGAGTCAACATTAACAGCATAACGACACAATGCAAAGTTGTAATAGCTGCTAGCCTGCAATAAAGCTGTGCACAACTGCAGTGCCCTAAATATGGCTACATTGGTTCACATTGGATGATGAAGCAATAGTACTAATACCCGCATTTACACTTCACATAACTAGCCAGCCAGCTAGGTACAACTTGATTTTACTCCTTGTGCACACAAACTTTGAACCTCGCTGTTACACTCACTTGCTTAACTATTGCGAGCAGGTTGTATTTTGCCTTTAACTACTGGTAGGTGTGAAAAGGAGATGAGCTTCCTTATGATTGGAAGCATGCAACTGAGGTTTTGCACACTTTATAGTAAGACTTGGGCTCCTTAAAACCAGCAACTGAGGTTTTGCACACTTTATAGTAAGACTTGGGCTCCTTAAAACCAGAGAGAAAAGCCAAGTATACAAACTAAGGAAAATGGTTGGCAAATAGCTTTTTATGCGCAATGAATTCAGCATAATCGCAGTTCAAAGCTGCTGTTGGTTACTTTCCATCCATCCATCCATCCATCCATTTTCTATACCCGCTTATTCCTCACTAGGGTCACTGGGCGAGCTGGAGCCTATCCCAGCTGACTTCGGGCAAAGGGAGGGACTCACCCTGAACAGCTTGCCAATCCTTGGTTACTTTCCTTTTGTACAATTTTTATAATATTTGTAGAAATTGATATTACGTATATGCTGATGGCTATCAAAATGCATTCTTCACTCCTCAACGCGATGTATTCCAACATGGAAAGAACTACCACTCCCTTTTGCGAATGATCAATCACAGCCAAGGGGTAAATCTCCGTAATGTCAGTCATGCCACGTGCTCACACTCGCAGGTTGCCCAGGCACCCCCCTCTCCAAGCCATTGTTTTAGCTGTGCAGGAAAGAATTGAGAAAAGAAAGAAAAGCTGTGTAGGAAAGAAGGATAAACCAGCGTTTTATGCTGAGTCAGGATTCGCTAGTCATCATTGATATGCTCCTGTTGTTTGATACATTAATGTGACATTTCACTTACACTTCCCTTTCCCTCTGTTGTTGACTGACCGAACCTCGGTTTCCAGCTTACTCATGAATGTGAGCGCGCTCTAAGGTCGGAGGGGCTTTCGGGCCAGGACTGAGGTGCTGTAGATAGCAGGGGTGGCAGTGGTAATCATTCGAAAACTTTCTGATTCGGGAGTTATGTTGCCCTGACTGAGCTATTCAAGTTTGCCAGCAATGCAAGGGGCTTGCAAAGCCAATTTTATGTGTGAGTGAAGAGATGGATTACTGGTGTATTTGCTATTTGATCAGCATTATTGGGTTAACACAACTTTTCCCTTGAAAAGAGCCATGGGCTCATCACCGCAGTGTTTTTTCCCTTGATCCCCCATTGAAGTAGAAGGCTAAGCCATGCAGTTTCAGAAGTTTGTTATAGGCTTGGTGCTGACTGGTGGTTAAAAAAAAAAAAGGTTGTGGTGTTATTGAATCAGTTTCCATTGAGCCATTTATCATTCCAAAACAGGGCTGGACAGAAACTAACTTTGTAAATCCCCCAGGAGACCATAAAAGAGGAGGTTATTAACTACAATTAATTTGTGACTTAAAAATGTCAAAATACTGAAATTTAAGTTCACGTTAATCCTTTATTGATTAGCATTGTCATTTGCTTTGTTGAAGGATTAAATGATGATTCAGACTGTAGCCATCCTGCTTTATTTAAAGTAACCTATAGTTCAACCTATTAATCATTAAAGCTGCAGCTCTCATCAGCTGGACCTCATTATTCTGGTGGTCCCAACTGCTTTCTCTCTTTTGAGACACCAATTTTGCAAGCTGTTTGGGTGTTTTCTTGTGAACCAGTGATTTGATTTAGCTTTCTGTTCTCACTTACTGAGCCAAAAATAGATGACGAGATTTCCTTCTCAGAATCCTACAGCAAACTTTCAGTTGTGTTGTTTTTGCTTAGTCAGGTGTGCATACTGTTGCCTCTCGGGGGTTTCCCTCTTTTCATCTGCTAGTTGCTAATTAGGTCCATTACTTTACAGCCTTTAGAGATTTTGAAATATTGCTGAGTGCTCAGTGTTAGTAGTAATAGCTGTATTACGTTTTATTCCACAAGAATGTAAGGCTAGAGAACATGAGAACTTCCCTGAAGCTTATATCTCAAATTGCTCTGCTAGGCTTACCTCAAATCAATCAGGCTGTTGAGTCTGAACTGCACTCCAGCACCATGACTGGTCAGAATATAACCTTCATTTTGATTGCATATCTAGGAGGAGGCTATTAACTGCACATTAGCTCACAGTCCTGACCAATTTAAGAAACAGGTCACTTTTAACCTCCATAATTAATTATATTATTTATAATAATATAAAATAAATAATTTATAATTATTTAATTAATCATATTAATTATAATTTTTAACCTCCTGATACCTTGTTCAAGCAGCGAAACTGAAAAAAATCAAATTGGGGTAGTGAAAAATAGAAAAAAAAAGACTTGAACATTAAATAATAATTATTTTATTCATGCATTTTGTATGCTGGTAACTTGAAAGCAACTCATAGTGGCCATATGAATATATTGACAGTGTGGACTGCATGGATGAAACTTCAATCAATCAACCAGCATTTTGGCATGAAAGAAGATGTAGCATATTCCACCCCAAGCCATTGAAATTGAAAATGACTGTTATGTTTTTCACCCAAAAGCTCTGACAGAAGCAGTATCTTCTCATCTGGAATCAGGCTGTGCCACTGATTTGTATTAAGACAGCAAAATGTAATTGTAATTGTAGTTCAGTCGGGTCCACTTTGTCAAAACCCTATTTTATATTATCATTTGTAGCTTATTTATGTGCAATATTTGAATTGGGCGGCATCGCTCAGTTTTGCGGCCTCCTCACCCTACCACCCATATGCATAAAGAGCCAGAAGCCAGGGAGAGCCAAAAACTGCCCTTACATGAATACCAGAGATGCCAAGTCTCACGCAGTCGGCGTTTGTCTTTTCACTTTAGGATTATATCATAAATTCTCCTTAACTCCGCTCATGTTATTGGTTGGGGGAAGTATGGCGCCATTCTTGCTCTATTTTTCATTTGAGGTGCTGTATGTCCCAGTCATCACCAGTTCCGCTGTGCAATTTCACCAGATTATTTTATCGTGCGATTAACAGCATTGGTGTTCCTGTAAGAAATTAGTTTGTGTCATCCGACATGTGTCTCACTGGCACTGCTAAACTTCTCATGGCTTCTGCTAATTTCTTTTTTATGGAGAAGTTCTTTCTTTAAAGAGATTTTGAGCATTTTAGATAAAAAGCACAAGTAAACAGTCCTCCTGAAACACTTAAGATCCTTCACCAAATACAATGGGGAAATATATCCTACTAAACCACATTTCCAGGTTTCCATTCACCCACTTTTAATGTTCTTGAAATGTGTTTTTAAGTCAGGAAATATTACAATAGAATATCTGAATGTAGTGCTTCTACTGTTGATTACGTTTTACAACAAGCAATTTATGAAGCAAAATATGGTGCAAGCTAATGAACTAGTAAACAAGTTAGCACTGGTTACATCAGGTTGGCACTCAAGTAGACGCATGGCCACTACATGGTCCTTAAATACAAAAACCAATAAGCATAGAAATTTTCCACTGATTGTGATTAATGTTGTATTCTGTGATTTAAACATCTAAAATTGTATTCAGTATGCTTACTGCATGTGTGTGTGTGTGTGTGTGTGTGTGTGTGTGTGTGCGCGCTTACACAATGCAAGATATACTGTATGTATTGCAGCCACAAGCAGTAGCAGGTAAACTCATAAATTAAGGTTCTAGACACTATAATGACCAGATGAAGTTCACAGAATAAAATGGGTTTGGCATTTTTTACACTCCCTGCTAATTTGCTGCCTCTGTGACTTTACCTCTTTCCTCAGTCTGCAGCTAGTCATGGGCCTCATTAAGCAATGAGCAAGATTTTCTTTTTATTTCTGCTTTAGGGTTTCGCAAGATTCATTATATCAATTCCATTAAGAGTGGAATATTTCTGTATTGGAAACTTCTGCACAGAAACTCCATCAGCAGAGCCCTTACCGTAAACAACTTAAAGCAGTCGACAAAGGCGATAGTGCTTCAAAAGCCTTCGGAATACACTTCATTTGGTATTTTACGTTACCATTGTCAGATAATGTTTGATAATGCCATTAAAGAGAGCGTTAATGCACTCAAGCATCTATCATTTTGTCTTTACGTAGCTTTCCTGGTAACCTTCTTCAAACTGGCTGTTAAAGAAAAAACCTAAAAGCACTTGTATATCAATCAGTTAAGTCTCTCTTTTTTTTAGCAAGTCAACCATGAAAAAGAAAGTGCTCTGTAAAAAAAAAAAGAGGCACTTTCATCTCATGCACTATTTAGACTTATAAATCTTATTTTTATTACCTTTTTATGCAGGGAAGAAAAAATCTACCATTAAGATAATTTTGACTTATTTCCAGATTTGTCTTTTAGACAAGCAAAATTTTATTACCCCATGGACAAATCTATCTGTATTTATTTTTTATTTTTGCTCCAAATAGGAAACTACATCCATTTTCATGTTTTCATTGAACTCTAATTATGTAGACCCCCTGTATCATTTCATCGCTCACGGCAATCTACTTTACAAATGATATATGGTGAACACAACTAAGGGAAATTAATATTGTTGCTATGGTGTGATAATGACCAGAAACTGATTAAACTACACAGCCTATGGAATGAAAGTATTTCATTTATTCTGTATTTTAATTATTTGAAATGATTGTTTATTGCATCAGAAGTGATAATGTCAAATTTATAATGTGTAGCAGACAGTCATATGCATCTGCGGGGTGATTCATAATTCACTGTACTGGCATAGCGGTCTGCACTTGACCTTTAAGGTTGTACATTATTTTGTGATGTGCACAGGGATGGCGCTTTGGGTCAAAGTTAGTGAGCTTTATGTCGGCTGAATTGTTAGTACATTTGCTTTCAGAGAAGACTGTTCGAAAAATTAAGTTCTCCCTCTTTTGTGCGCCTGCATCTTGCCCGCAATTTATTGGTGACCCCAGACGCTCCTGGACGAGTTTTCCCCGACATGGCAGCTAACGCAGTCTCCTTAAAATTACCGAAGTTTTGGGAGCAACTAGCCATAGCTTGGTTTGCCCAGGCAGAAGCCCAGTTCGCACTGAGGGAAATCACCGCATATACAACCAAGTACTACTATGTAGTCACGGCGCTCAGCAGACCGACTGCAGCGAGAGTGGTAGGGTTTTTGGAAAATCCTCCCCAGGACGACAAATATATGGCTCTGAAGTGTTATCTTCTGGAAACGTTCGGATTGACTGAAGAGGAGCTTGTACGCCGGCTACTTTCGCTACCAGACTTGGGTGAGTCACGGCCCTCTGAATTAATGGACAGTATGTTGGCTCTACTAGGTGATCACAGGCCGTGCTTCATATTCAGGGAACTGTTTTTGCAGCAGCTTCCAGCACCAGTACGTTCAGCTCTGGCTAACTCACCCATTAAAGACTTCCGTGAATTAGCTAGAGAGGCTAATAAAGTTCACTCAGCAGCCTGTTGTAGGCCAGTGCTCATACCGTTCACCGCAGCAGCAAAAAGCCTGTGATATTACCACTTCCGTTTTGGTGCCAAGGCTAAAAAGTGCCACCTACCCTGTACCTTTGACAAGTCGGGAAACGTGGTGGCCGGCATTCAGTAGCTGCCGTGAGTGCCGGCCATAAGAACAATCTCCTCTACATCACTGACACCTTTTCGAGGCGGCGTTTCCTTTGTGACGTAGCTACACAAGTCAGCGTCTTGCCAGCCTCACCGGCTGACTTTCAGAGACGAAAGCACAGCCCACCCCTGGAGGCGGCTAATGCTAGCAAAAGCCAAACTTTTAGAGAACGCCGTGCGGAATTGTGTTTCAATGGGCGGCGATTTACCTGAACATTGATTGTGGCAGTGGTGGCGAAGGCTCTGCTCGGCGTGGATTTTTTCTGCGCTAAAGGTCTCCTGGTCGACATTTGAACCTGCCACCTGGTGAGCACCAGTGACTACCTGTCCCTCTCCTGCGCGCTCAACCCTCTTTCCACCACGATACTGTCCTGCACACTCGCTGCCCCCAGTGACTTTTTCCAGTTACTGAGAGAATTCCCCGAGCTCACTAAACATACCTTTTCCATGACTGACCCAAAACATGGGGTACATTCTCAGACACAAAGCAGGCCCTGGGAAATGCTACAATGCTGGCCCACCCAGTCCCTGGTGCCGAAATCTCCCTCAGGACTGATGCATCAGAGTATGCTCTGGGTGCAGTCCATGAACAGCTGGTCGACAGCGTTTGGCAGACACTAGCTTTTTTCAGCGGCCAGCTCCACCCCAATGAATTCAAATATAGCACCTTCGACCGCGAACTGCTCAGTTTCTACCTGGCAGCGCGTCATTTCAAGTTCGTGCTTGAGGAGTGCCCGTTTGCTGTGTTCATGGACCACAAGCCCTTAGTGTTCAAAATGGCAAAGGCATCCAAACCATTGTCCGCCTGTCAACAAAGGCACCTCGCCTATATCTCTGAGTTACCAGGGATATCAGGCACATTGGGGGGGAAGAACAACACTGTGGCAGACTGCTTCTCCCGCGGCATTGCCATCGCCGTACACCTGGGCATCGACTACACTCTGATGGCTACCAACCAGTCCTCTGACCCAGAAGTCCAGGCTTTCAAGATGGCGGATACCAATCTTCAATTAGCAGATGTTCAGTTCGATTGTGCGGGTGCTTCATTGCTGTGTGATATCTCTACCGGCCACCCCTGCCCCGTCGTGCCCGACAGCTGGAGACGAACGATTTTTGATGCAATCCATAGCCTGTCACATCCGAGCTGGAAGGTCACGCAGAAACTGGTGTCTGCAAAATTTGTGTGGACCGGGCTTAAAAAACATGTCAGGGACTGGGTTAACACATGCATTGAATGCCAAGAAGCCAAAAAAATTCAGAACCACACCAAGTCCTTTTTAGCGCGGTTTGAGGTGCCCGAAAGGCGTTTTGACCACGTGAACATCGACCTTGTGAGGCCCCTTCCCCCATCCTGTGGATTCACTCACCTACTAACGATGATAGACAGGACAACCAGGTGGCCAGAGGCCATCCTGCTAGCATCCACAGCTACCACGGATATAGCCCACAGTGTGCCTCCGGACAGATCATCAGATCATGGTGCGCAGTTCACTTCAGACCTCTGGCATAATTCACCCCAAGGCACTGGGTGAGGCTATCACACCACCACCGCTTACCAACCACAATCGAACGGCATGGTGGAACGTTTCCATCGCTCCCACAAAACTTCCTTAAGGGCCAGCCTCACAGACAACGGCTGGTGCGATGGCCTCCCTTGATTGATGCTTGGACTCAGGATGGCCCCCAAAGAAGACCTCCGGTCCTCTTCGGCTGAAATGGTGCACGGTCAGGTGTTGCAGGTGCCGGGGGACTTTATTCCCGCAGCCACTGCTCCCTGGTCAGCAACGGCGCAGTGCGAGTTGTTCCGTGAGCAGGCTAAGGAGTTTGCCCCCATTCCTACCTCGCACCATGGCCTCCCCCGGTCCAATGTCCCTCTCGACCTCCACACGGCTAAGTTTGTCTTCATTCGTCAGGACTCACACAGAGACTCTTTGGAACCACCACACGCTGGCCCCTTCCATGTAATTCAGCCGGGGATAAGACCTTTGTCATCGATGTGGGTGGCAGACAGGACCACGTGTCAGTCGACCGCCTCAAGCCCGCACACCTGGACATACAGCTGCCCGTGCCCGTGAAACATATGTGCAACCTATGCGATAGCTGCAGGTAGGCGTGATATGAAGAGCGATGACCAGTCAAGAGGCCGACTCAGATCAATACGAATATTTCATTCGCTGTCTTGCTAACACAAGTTCTTCTGTTACTATTCATTGTCAAAGCTGCGTCAGATTAACTTGTTGTGTCGAGGGATGAAAGAAACATCTGTCATTATCATCCTGAAAATGATTTCTGACAATTGACCAATCCCAAGCCCCGCCCACTTTCTGCCACTTTTCAATGGGGCAAGCAGGGGTCTGACCGAATCTCGAACAACTTTCACCTCAGACAGCTGTCAAACCAGGCATTTCGGGTTTCTGACGATGATAAAACGACGCAACAGACACTCGATATGCCGAACATGTTAAAGGCATGTTTTTTATTCCATCTCCAAAATCATAATAAGCATTTTAATGTATTCTTAAACTAATTTAGAAAAAGATCTGAAACAGTTGTGAAATTAGTGTCTTTTTCATTGGTGATAAATCTCGCAAGATTATTACAATTTACAACACAAGAGTATTACAGAAGGCACTTTTATCAACAAACCTACGCAGTTGTATTCTCATGCCTTTTGCAGCAATATTCATTTGAAGGGCTGTAATAAAACGTTTCATGCTAGCTAGCTAATTAGCCGTCCCATTGACTTGAATAGACCGCTGACTAACAACAAGCGATTGATCACGGTCACCAGCAACCTAAATGCTCAGTAGTCTGTCAGATGATGATAACTATGACCAGAGGTCGCGTTACACTTTCTGATTGTCCGTCATTGTGACAGACAGAGGCATAAAAATTCTGTCATAATCAATTATTATCCATCATTGTAATTTAATTTTTTAAAATGATAATTGTTTTTTTTTTTTTCATAAAATGAAAATTGTTCATAGATTATGCATTAGCTGATGCCGACAGTGATTCATGTAGACACACATTGCACACTGTGTTAAATACAGCACTGCACAGATTTTCAAACTAACTTCTGTATGAACTTTATAAAAAATCTCAAATGATTTCTCCAACCCCCCCCCCAGTAATAATATGCAAATGAACAATGCTTTCACTTATTGCTGGGCTTCACTAAGCCTAACGACCGCAGTCTCACTAAGTGGTCCTATCAAGCTGCTTATCAACTCGTTACGTCAAGTGGGGCTTTCCCGACCTAGATATCTGCGTTCACATAACAGAGACAGTGTTTGTAGCATATGACCAATCATCTACCGGCAGCCGAGCAACATATTTTACAAATGAAGAGCAAATGATCATATTACAAAAATATGCAGAGATGCCAATGTGATAGTTGAAGGGTCCTGTCACTGGAAATGTCTCCTAATCAGTACGTGCCCAGTGGCTACCTTGCCAATGAGCCTGGCTTTTTGGCAATGTGGTCAGCGCGTTTGATTGTTACCCGGGAGTCTGGAGGTTCAAGTCCCCGCCCGGGCCCTCCTTCGGCCTGCTACACCAAGTCTCACACATTCGGTGTTGGTCTCACGCATTTTTTAGGCCTATTCACTGTAGTCTGCAATTATTCAATGAACGCTTATTGAGATTCTCACACAGAATTAAAATCCTTCTTCATTGAAGTTTCTGTTTCACTTGCGTAAAGCTGCACCTCATCACAAGTAACATGGAAAGCGATTATGACTCCAGACTTCTCCTGCTTCTCTTTACTCAGGGATTGGAAACAATGCATGTGTTTCATGATCGTTTAAATTGTTTTGCTAAATGAAATAAAACCCTTTGAAACGTCCTTGCTTAATTCCATTCCTTCCAATCCCTCAGTAAACACAAGTGTAAGAATTCCCGAATCAATTTCCGCTTTACTGGTGGGGAAATCCACTGTGATGCACGTGAAACTGATTAACTTAATGCACAATGACTTCAATTCCGCGAGTGAATTTCTTCAGTGCGCATTGATTGAAAAATTGCTGGTTACGGCACAGGTACGTGAATGCCACTAAGAGGCGAGAGATTTAACGCCGAATGCGTGAGACTTTGCATCTCTGATATAAAATGAGGAATACAGAGTCAGACAGATCAAAGACAATGCTTGAGACAGTGTGACACCCACCACCAATTGGACGGGGGTGTGAATTACTTTCTGGCTAAATGCCTGCAAAATTTTACGTCATTGTTAAAAAAAGTCTGTCAGTGAGGGAAAATCTTTTGGTTAAAGTGACCTCTAACTATGACACATTAAAAAAAAAAAAATCAAAAATCAACATAACATGTCATATAAACAAAAAAAAAAACAAAAACATTTCGCTTACTGTGATCCGAAATTGAGTAAAACTGAACGAACGTACTGGATGTTGTATTCAAATGATTCTTGTGGGTCTGGTAAATGTTGCTTGCTGTATGTGCTCGTGTAATTAGGCAAAACAGACTTGACTTAGAGTGGAGAAAATCACCACATGACCTTCGTACCTGTAACTATGGTACCAGTTCATATTCCGCACACTAAAAATTACTGTTCCAAACTATGTGCGTAAAACAAATAAAATCAAGTAAAAATATTTCTTGAGCCTCATGTTATACTTGAGCCATGTTGCTCTGAGAATTATTCAATCATGCTCCCACATTAAAAAGCATTAGGGCAAAGGTTGTTGTGAGAAATAGCACAAAGGCTTTATAGATTAGTCATATTATTAAAAATTCCAAATGTAACTTGCCTGCAAGTATTGCACATTGATGGTAAAATTAAAGATGATAAAATCATGATGCATCATTTCTGTGAAATTAGAACAGATTATTCTGTCTGTCAGCTCCGTCTGGTGAAATTATGAATAGGTTGTCCTTCTGTTAAACGTGATTCTGGAAAGTTGTGATATTATTGTGATATAAGTTGCAGATATGTGATCTGCTCTAAGTATTAGAAAGATTTCAGACATCACTTTGGACGACCTCATTTAACCCCTATATGTAAATTCCACATTTTGCCAATCATTGCCTGTTTAGCATGACCCTATTTAAAGCTTTGAACCCAGGATGTGTGTCACAGAGACTTGGAAAATTATTTTAATGGAGCAGGACACTGGTGTTATTTGGAAATTCAATTAGAAAATTAATTGTGATAAAATTTCAGGATTTATAGACACAGGCATCTTGTAATATGCCCAAAGAGGTTTTAAATGACACGCTTACTTGTGTCATCTAAATTACAAGGAAAAAACCCCCTGCAATATACTGTAACGATGCCTTCAATTTTCATGTCTCCACCCTATTGGGTGCAGCAGTCCAGGAATAATTTCAGTTAGTCCAGGCATGAGGAGGGAAGTAGGAATAGGCAACAGTGATCGATCTGTTCCCGTATCATCAGACGTATCGCGTGCAGAACAATCGGGCCCTAAATCTCGGACATTTCTTGCGGATTTTTATCCGTCAACAAATGATTGATGACATTACTAGTGTCGGAGAAGCTCACAGAATCTTAAATCAGATCAAGGGAAATTCATCACCAAATATCACCTTGCTTAACAGATTAATGCACATTTCCATGTTCACTGAGAGGCAAAATAAGAATATTTGAGCTCAATCATCTTCATCTTTTCTCTGGCATTTACAGGTCTGCATGAGGGAACTTGGAAAACCATGACTTTGATAGCAAATGTTTTTTTTTTTTTTTTAAATGCAACAATCGGCAGAGTCTGAACTTGAACACTCCATGCCTATGTTATTTTATGCAGATTTATCCCAGCAGTAGATGCAGTGCAAGTACAGTCATAATCAAGACTACCCTGTAATACAAAATAATAATGAGTAAACAATTAATAATACATCAACAACAAGATTTAACAAAAAATTTTAATGGCTATTTAATATCGCAGGAGGAACAAGCATAAGTGCTTATATAAGACTGGCTTTGCTGGGCGTTCCCAACAAAACGTCAAAGGCAGTCAGATTTTTTTTCTTGGAGAAAGCTTGAGTTTTCAGCTGCCATAATATCATTTTTGCTGAAAGCTGTCCCTGCTGGTATAGTGTCACACTGATCCTTGTAATCTGCGAGTTTAGCACGGTTTTTTCTTGAAGGAAAACGACCTCCAAGCAGTCTTGGAAATCCATGTTGTTTGTGTCATCGCTTATCCCCTAAGCCTAAAACCTGACGACGCTGACAGACATACCAGCAATTCAGATTAAAATCATGTTTTATTATGTGGAAATGTATTTATAAAAGCACTGATTTTTCAGCACTATTATATTTGGAACATAAATTATGAATATCAAACCAAAACCCCATAGAACTTAATTTACTTTTTCAAGCGTATATCTTAAATATCATCATAAAATCATTTAATCATAAAAGATTTAATTCATGTTGAAGACATTTTCAATAAAATGTATGTAAAAGGAAACTAAATTTACTGGAATCTTTAAGTTGATGAGATGGTCATTCTGAATTTTTTTTGTGTGTTATTGATTGGCTTGATTTTTGATTACTGTTTTTGTACTGTGGCTGTTCTATATTGCTGACATGAAATATTTGAGCAGCACAGTACATATTCTAAAAGATTAATTTGAAATGAGTAGGATTTTTGGCTTTTTCAATCAAGTAAAATGCTTGAAATATCATAACTATTTGTTTCTGAGTGCGTACTCTATGCATTTGTAGAATCTGGTAATTTAAATTACCAGCTCGCTCCAGAGCCAGGCCAAATGGCAATAAAACTTGTGTGGACTCCCCCCCCTCGCTCAGCCTGCCTGTGGAAGGTGTCGGTAATCTTTCTGTAAGGAGGGTGGTTGCAAAGCCTTGACTGCCCTGTGGGAGTCATATTACTGCCCTTACTCTTAAGTTAAAGTCCAGTTATATTAATCTGTTTAAAATAATCTAAATCTCTGGGAACTTCATAATATGTTTATATGTGCAATATCCTGTGAAGAAATCACTTATATTCTTATAACCCAATTAAATTATATAATAATTCATCTTAAGACTTTTTCATTACAACTGCATCATATAAGTACATATTCCTATCATGTTTGGTCTTGTTATTCTCGGGGGAATCCAAAGAGTTGAATGGAGTATAGTTCATTCCTTTTTGGAAAATCCTGAAAATTGGTCAATCTACTCGGGTAATTACCATAGTCTCCTCTCTCTGCTAGAAAGTTTTATTACATTCTCCATATGGTGGAAACTGCTGACTTCCCACCTCTAATCTAACCAACAAACCTAGGGTCGGACTTGGTGTTAAAACCCGGAAACATTACTGGAAGTGATGGTGGTTGTCTGTTAGGAATTCAAGGTATAATCAACTTCATGTTTTCCCTAGAGTACTAATTATAATTCCCATTTGGATGATGGGTCTTAAGTTGTATTGCAAATTACGGTCTACCCCTAAAGGGTTTATGTAGTACCGGTCCTGGGGATTGGGCCTGAAGGGTGCCCTTGGGCTTATATAAGCTGGTGCCTGGCCGAATCTCCTTAAGGGGCCCTCTGATGTACATCAACCTGGGTTCAAGATATGTTGATGCTCAGTGACTGCATTATTATTCTAGGACGTTGGCTGAGTAACTGGTTTTCACGGACGAGTCTGATGGCGTGGCTGGCCTGAGATTCATGCATGCTATACTAAACTATAAATTCTAATTCTAATTTGGAGTCAGATATTTAACGAGGAAATCATTAAAATGGGTATTCGAAATGTATTATGGAGTCAGATTACTTGTAACCGTTGTGTTTAAGTGTCCCATCCTTTGAGAGGAGAGAAATATACCAATTTTATTGTGACTCACACTGGCCAGGAAGTTGCTTTAAGTAACGCCAGCCAAAAAGAACACGTGAAACCTTCAGCCCCGGCAATGTTCGTATTTTGGAATTGTTTTGTGGGGTTCTAAACATTGAACACATGCAAAGGTGCTTGGTGCAAGGAATGCAAGCAACATTTGTCGCATCTTTCTGGAGCAAAATGTTTTTTGTCATTTTGTTTTGTGATCCCCAGCATAAAAACATATTCTCAGCTCCTCAATAGGCACCTGTGAAAATAGTTGAAATGGCAACAATGAACAAGGAAGTAAGACCTGCTCCAATGCTCCTTTTCTGTCTGTATTCCCTGTGTGTGCAACTGAGAAAACAAAATGGAAGTGAATATATGCAGACAGCTTATCCACTGACTTACTGGGTTTCAAAAATAAACTTAAGACAGGTCATTGATTTGGAGAACTTCTCCAAAGTCATCTACAAAAGATGATTCAAATTTAAAGAATGAATGAATGAAGGAAAATGCATACTAATAAACAATTCTGGAAAAAAATGGCCACAGCGTCCGCTCTCTTTAATGCAGAAAGGAGTGGAAAACTGTTGCAAATAAAAAAACGAAAAATAATTGTGTGGACCTTAATCAGTGCCAAACTTTAAAGATTTGATGTGTCCCAAGAATAAGCACTCTTGAAGATTGATGTTATTTTCAGAACATAGTTCCTTTCGTACTCCTTTATTCTGTTGTCAGAATCATGCACCTGTAATTATGCTGACACAAATTTGCCTGGAAATAATTCATTGTATGATACGCTCTATTACATAACTCCATTAAGTTATGTGAACTTATTTCCACTGTTTAACCCCAGTTGAACCCACACATGAACAGTTTCAGATATTGAACTAAAGTTTGTAAGTTTTCAAAAGTTAACCTTAAAGTTATCCATTGTTTTGATTGTGAGTTGAAACAAAGCTTATCTTCAGGCTGAGTTAACTCACATATTTAAGGCAGCTAGTAAACTTTTGTTGGTAAGTTTAACTACCTTGAAATGCATTACAGTGTTTAAGAAATATTTTGGTAAAATGGATTTATTGAATATTAGTCAATAGGTTCTATACTAGTCAATAGGTTCACAGACTTAATTGTAGGCCAGATTGAACTTGAGCTTGAGAATCTCTAGCCGAGACTGCCTCCCAGTATGGTGATGTACTGCGGGGCCAGGTCTGCCCTGTCTGTTGTGTTCACATCTGTGATTTTTAATTTGCATTCACTCTCATTATTTGCTGTATTCTAATCCCAAATCCTCATTGAATACTAGCAAGTGAGGTAATGGCACACCCATTAAGATATCATTAATTATTTTTAAACATTAAAAAAAAGTTGTACTTGGGTCTCAGAATCCTGTATTTCTGATTGCCTTTGAATGACATTAACATCATTAGTGATTCGACAAATCAAGCAAAACTGTCATAAAAACCTGCTATTTCACCGATATTGTATTGCAGGAGTGGCACCCAGTAAAAATCAGTCAATGTTCGTGCATTTACTGAACTGATTCTAATTGACGAAAAACATTCTGCGAACAACTGTCGGGAATCATTAATTACATTCCCAGGTGCAGCAACCAAATAGCAACTGCTGGCGTATGTGATTCAGGTGAGAATGACACGCGATGCTTTGTCTCTCTCACACAGAGCTTTCTTCTCCCCCTCCGTAAAACCCTCTTTGGGATGTAGATGAACAAAATGACAGGAAAGCATCACAGGAAGGCATGAGAAAAATGCTGCCGCAGTGCTAACCACAGTATGCAATGAGGAAGAAATTTATGAGCATTTGCAACCATTAAAGTTAGTTTCAGGGTCACTCCAATGTATTCATCTGTGTGGTTTTTGGTTCTATACACGGTCAAACGGATATTGCCTCATAAGTAGTTGCATGAGATTAACTCTAACAGCAATCAATGCAAGAAATGTCCACTCTGTAAATTTTTTTGTGTACCTGGAGTAAAATAGGTATTTGTGTTTTTTTACTGCTTATGTCCCGTGGTTTGCAAGTTAGAAAGTAGCATTTTAATTGACAAAATAATTCATCCATTACAGTCACCACTTCCTCCTCACCAGGGTCACTGGGTAGCTGGAGCGTTTCCCAGATGACTGCGGGCGAAAGGCAGGAACACTCGTGACAGCTCTCCGATTCATTACAGGGTGCACACACACCGCTCAATCACACACTCATACCAACGGGCTGCAATTAGCTTGACATGCTGAATTGGACTGTGGCAGGACATCCACATGAACATGGGAAGAACATGCAAACTCCAAACCGAAAGGCTTTCGGCCAGATTAAAACCCATGACATCCTGGCTGTGGAGCTACATTGCTATCCGCTGTGTGGCTACAGTGCTACCCACTGCATGGCCGTGCTGCCCAAAAGATACAAAAACCTATTAATTGTTGGAATTTCAGTCAGCTCTCTCTGATACATTACGACATGGAATAATGAATCTAATTCCTGTAATGGAGATCGTTTTCCTTTTGAAGTCACATCACTTCTCAAATCACCTACTCTATTGAACAAGGCTTCCCGTCCATCCCTGATCCCAGGTGGCTTTGAGGATATGAACAATGGTTTAGGGACTATATTTGAGAGAAGAAGAAAAAATATTTGCATACAAGAGACATTGTGTGACTGCTGGGACATCACAGAGCTCCCTGTTGGACAGAAAACCTCATACCGCCATGTGAATACTCGACATCAAATAACGTGCTACTTCTCTTTTGTCCCAAAGTCTTTTCAGTCTTTTTTTATAACTCCCAGTTGTCTAGGTTTCTTGCTCTTATTATCAACATTGTCATTTTTACGGTATGTCTCTTGCGCATCCACAAATGTGGGTATACTGAGGTTTTGTTGAATCTCGCAAAAGTGCACAAGCTCTAAGGGGGATCCCCCCGCACACACACACACACACGCACACACACACACACACACACACACCAATCTGTATGGGAAATTAATGATGGCCACAGAGGTGCAGTAGTCAGTCCGAAGGGATGTCAGGCTGCTGACAGAATAAAAAATGCACATCCATTACATCGTCATCCATCCTGTCTCATTCCAGATCATAGTGGTCAGGCAATTTTATGTAAAAAAATCAGTATGAGAGGATCTCATTAAAAAGGAATGAATTTGAATACAGTGAGGAAAAAAATCTTTTAGGTACGACCGGGGAATCTAAATCAGGTAAAATAAAATTGAAAAATCCAACATGACAGAAAAAAGAAAAGAGTATTTCTTAAGTATAGCATTCAGTAGTTGTTGCATAGAACTCAGCTTCTGCGTTTTTGTTATAGCTTTTGTGCATCTGTTTTCCTTCAATGCACTTGTGTTTTTCAAATTTGCAAAGGACTTTGAATTTGTGGTTTGTTTGACCCCTCTCAGCCACCGTATTCAGCCCCATGCAATCATTTTGACAACTGATCCTGCTTCACACAACAAGTTCCCAGTTTCTTACCTGGAGAAAACAACGCAGCAATGTGTATTCAAAAACAGAAAAAAAAATCTTAATTGTAAAAACAAAGCGAGCTCTGATGTAGCTATACTGATTGAGAACTGATTCTAGCATTCATTCATTCCTTTGCAGGGTTTGATGCCTACTTCACCTCCAGAACGTTGGAGAACAACCGGCGGAATGTATGGTTTGCAGAATACTGGGAGGAGAACTTCAACTGCAAACTAATGAGCTCTTCTAAGAAGGAAGACACCAGCCGCAAGTGCACAGGTATTGAGCTCTGTTTTGCTTTGCTGTATTTAAAAATGCCGATCTACAGGAATTGACCATAGAGTCTAACATTTCACAAAGTCACGGATGTGAAGTTGGTCATGTAAAAACACAAGTCCTGAAGTCTTGTTTATATTTTTGTCCATGGGAACTGTTTTTTGAAACAGGTCAGTGTGAGTTAGTGTTCCGCACTTTTCTGAATTAAAGTGTACATTTTCAGTCGATACATATTTTAAAAGTTACTGGGGACAAACATGCTCTAAGGTGAGAGAAAGGCAACACATATGAGACCAAGTGAATTCAAACCATACCAATTATCAGAAGTATTTGGCGCTAGAATGCTTAAATATAAAGGACTAGAATATTACTAGTTCTTTTTTTCCCCTACCCTCTAACCTTTCACACCAGGTGAGAATGATCTCTAACCAATCTGCAAAGCTAATGTATTATAGGCTATCAGGCATAGAGTGATATTTTACGGTCCATGATCTAATGCTTTTGTTTTTGTAAAAATATGGGGGAGACCCAGTACCGTAACGCAAACACATGAGGCCCCCCTGAAGCTTACCCTTCGTGGGGCCCCGCTGCTGCAGCACGGCGCTGACGAATTTTAATGTTTCAAATGTATAGAAAGACCTCTTTTTAGAACACTGGGCGAAGTTTGTAGTGTTGATTGTTTTATGTCGCTTAAATTTTAAATGGTTGGGGCTTTTAAAGATAGGATCAGCACTTCAATATAACACTATGACCCCCATAATTGCAGGAGTTTCCCAGCGTAGCCCAACTCCTCCTCATATTACCCATTATCACGGTGTCAGATTTCATTGTCAAAGTTATTGTATAAAGCTCTCCTGCCCACTCAACTCATACCGTTTCACAACTGTACCGTAAGGACAGACAGAACAAGCAGTTCCTTAAGGCACAATTCTCTTTTTTTCCCCTCATACAGAGCAACAAAACTCAAAAACATGACGCACATCATGCACATGGTTTGAATACACAAACACACATCTTTTTTCACATCTATGAGAAAAGGAAGTACCCCCGGGTACCCCCAGATAGTTAATAGATATTAGCCCAGCAGAGAGGGCCTGCTGCAAGAGGAGGAGGCATATTTTACACACGCATGATATTTTGATGGGGAAATAATTTAAATGGTGGTAATTAGTGAACAAGCTTTCGACGACTACGGCAATTTATTTAAAGATATTAATCAATTAGACAATGAGAAACGATTGCAGAACCAAACAGACCGCAAATACGGAGATCGCTGACAGCAACAAACACTTTGACGAGAAGTTTGTTTACAAATGAAATACATGAACTTTGGCTGTTGGGTGAATAATCAAACAGTTTTTTGGTGCCTGGCTGCCAGGCCAATAGCCCCAGCCAAGAGAAAAATCTCACACCACTGTTGTGATGCGATCAGGAACCAGATGCGAGAACCAGGAAATGCAGTAGAGCTTGTTTTATTGGTAAAGGGGGGTGACCCCCGCAGGGCGAAAAACAGTACAAAGTCCACAATCCAAAAGTCGAAATCCAGTTGGGCAAAAATAGTATCAAAAACCAGGGCAGCAATCACAGTAATCGTAGTCGGACAGAAATGGGTCTGGTACACAGGAACAGTACTATCAGAGAGACAAGCCAGAATCCACAGGACGTAATCCGAATCGTTACCAGGGCAGCAAACAGAGATCTCGTTGTCGGGCAGAAAAATGGTCAAAACACACAGATGCAACAGTAATCCAAAAACACAGAGGCAAAAATCAAAAGTCAGGCAATCCAGTCAGAAAGATAAACACTGAGAAATCGAGGCGAGAAACGTAGCACAAGAAAACTAGGGAGAACGATCTGACAAGAAAGTGTACCAAACAGACATCTTATATACACACCCGGGGTAAACACATGACCAGGGAGAACAGGTGCAATCAAAGGGAACAATGATCAGGGAGAGACACATGAGGATTAAACTAATTACATGAATTTGGCTGTAGCCAAAACACAGACAGGGATCACAAGACAAACCTAAGTACAAAACAACAGCTCCGGTTAAGGAGTACTAAAGTGCCGAGATAAAAGAAAAGGAGAGCACAAAGTATTAGTGGAAATCCACAGAAACTTGCAGCAGAGATAATTAGGGATAGGCAAGGAGGCGGAGATTAGAATTGAGCGACTGCTGAGAGATCGTTAGTCAATTAGTATGTGCAGCTTTACAATCCCGAGTGCATGTAAGTAAGTTAGTAAAAATATACAATGTTAATATGTGTTAGTAATTATCGAAAACAATAAACTGTTAGTACAGTTGGTAGATAGTAAAAGAGAGAGGAAGGAAGCACATGAGATAATGAGGGAAGATTGAAAACCCAGAAACCACTAAATTACGCGAATGAGTGGCACACAAGACAAGGGACCGTGGGCAAAGACCTACATAAGACAAGAAAGGGGAGACGAAGTGCAAAACATGGCAAGATAACTAATAATCTAAACATGAAAAATAATAAAACAAGGAAATCCAAACTACAAAAATATAATACATAATCCTAAGAATGGTCAGTCAGAGCAATGGTCACTAAAAACAGAAATCCATAAACATGGCAAAGCCAGGCACAAACTTAAACAAGACATGAGCATAATCAGAATCACAACGTACAGACTTAAAGGATCTGCTTTCAGGTTTCTGCTCACTACTTGTCATGTTTGTGTGTTTTTGTATTTGTATTTCCCCTGAAAATTTGAAATGAAAAATTTTCATTCAGATGAAAAGGATATGGATGGTGTCTGTTGTTACTTTCCTCTGAGTGATTTCAAGTGAATTCGGCACCCTGGACATTGCGTGACGTGGACTGCCATTGGTGGGGTTTTGTGAATGGGGGGGCGTGGCAGAAGCCTATAAGAGCATTGGGAGAGTCACCTGGAATTGATTTTAATTACACATGGTTTGACTTATGTCCACCATGCATTTCTGGCTGTCCAATTTCTACAAAAAATAAATGTAACATTTTGTAATTAAAATATTGCCGAAACACAAAATGAAGCCTCGTCCTTTGTGAGAGATCCAAATATCACAGTATCCACATACGTAGAATTTGTATTTCAATCCTGACTTCATGATATGAACGATATTGTGATGAAGAGCATTAAAGTCTTTTGATTACATGACACATGATTATGTTTTTGAAAACACAGTCATAAGACTATCAATGGCAACCTGGGTATGAAAAATTATCAATGGTTATTTTCTGACTGTGGCTGTGTCAAATAAAAATAAATCACTAAAAATGCTGTTCATCAAGTATGTTTTAGTCCCCAAAGTTCCCCAATTATCCTAATTTCTAACAAGGCCTTCCATGGTTATGCATTGAATTTACATGAAAATAATTGGTCAGGCAGAGCAGAGAATGGCTGAATGAAATGGGCAACATTTTGAAAATGTCTGACAAATTTTGAAGGAATAAAGTGCAACCTCTGAAAAAGTAGAATCTTGGACTTCTACATGCCATAAATTTCTTTAATGAGCACATTTATATGCGGAGTTAAAAAAAAATGCTCTCACATCTTTTACAGCAGCAGACCAAAGAATACTTTCAGGTATGGTCTTAATGGGGCAAGAAAAAAAAAAACCAGCAGAATGAGCAATTCAACTTTATTATCAATAAAACAAAATTATCAGCATTAAATGAAAAGCAGTTATATCTACATTTTCTAGCACACTTGACATCATCTTACGATCAGAATTAATGCCCAGTTTTGGGAATATATCTTGCAAGTCAGCGATGTTCAGTGCAATTATAGAAGACACAAAAGAAAAGCGTTCAGAACAGTGAGGATGTGGGACCGATACACATAAAATATGTAGGATGGTGATGTTATTTGACAGTGGTCTTCATGTCACGCAAATGCTAGAGTCATTATCATGACATCATGCCTGTCTTAAAGTGTTACGGTCATTCATAACTAGGACAAGCTAATGTAATTGCACAATCTGCTGTTTTGTTATGACATAAATGACAACCTGTAAAGAGGGCTCACTGTGACAGGAGTGTCACTCTGCAGGTTCATCACAGCATGTGTAAATAACCATGTCAATCATTAGTTAAAAGCTTTATCAGCATGTTCCCAGACTCCCTTCTTCATGTCTTGAGAAATAATTCACCAGTGTTCATTTACTGTGACGCACATTCATAAATGGGGTGCAACTTGCAGAGCTAGTTCTGGCCAATAGCTGAGACATGCCCACATTTCCATAGACAATCCCACGCATATTAGGGATTAGGCTCCAACCTCTGGTAGGTGGGCAATTTAAGACAGTCTCTGCCTATTCAGCAGAACATGCCCCAGCCTGCTGCATCCCTCTCTGCTGCGACGTGACTCCTGCCTGTGCTAGTTCACATCCCACCTCCACCCCAGCATCCACCTGCATGCTCTGAATTTCCCGCAGAGGAAGAAGGATATCCTGACATACTGATCTCTTCTCCTCGAGCTCAGTAGACTGTCAGAGACAGAGCCTAGACTATAATTGTGTCTATTCTATTATACTGCAATTAACGGTTTGCATACTTTTTGGCTGACAATACTATCATAACATGAAACATAACCCTGGAATGACCACTTTCACATTCAGAAGGATAAGTTCAAAGGTCAAAGTTCCAGCTGATAATGTATAATCATGCTCTGTTGCCCGTTTCTGGCAAAGATGCCGCCACCAAATGACTAATTTTATGTTGAGGTAATGAGGTGCGCAACAGTGCCATGACATTGTTTTGACCGCATCAGATGAAGTGACAGTATTGATATTAGTTATTAGTATCAGCCTGCATTAGTGCTTAATTTTACAGCCTGCATTTACTACTCCCTCTCTATCTCACGTACACTGGCAAAGCATGGTTAAAGATTTCATTTAAAAAATTGGCATATGCATTATCTCGGGGCAATTTCATTTGATGGAGTTTAACTGCTAATAAACAGTGTGCGGGGGTTTTGATGCTAACACTTTAATTGCCCAAAAACACTATCAAGGAAGTATGTGTGCTTTCTTGCTAATTAACTAAAGATCAGTGCTTTTCTTCTCACGGTCAATTCAAGTCATTTCACTCTTATTCACTAATGTTAAAACAGTTTTAATGATATTTGCCTGAAGTTTTACAGGGTTTATCAGTCTGCTGACTTAGCTAATGTAAGTAAAGTTACCCAAAACCAAATACTAAAATGCAGTCCATGTTAGCATGGAAGTACACTGATCTTCACTGTCATGACTTACATAGAAATGTGAAAGAAAATTCTCCTTCTTTTGATCTGGTTTGTATTTTTTACTTATTTTGTCTTTCTTGAGCCTCAGTATTGCACTGGCAACAAGTGAAGACTTCCAGTGCTACTAACTCCCAACATTACTGAGTTATTATGTAATTGAAGAATTGATTAATCAATAAGGAATGCCACTGTACCACATTTTTATCTGTGAGCTATAAAATTAATTATAATACAATCAACAAACAGCATTTGAAGGTACACTAAGTCATTTTCCTCAAATCTGTGAGAAATTCCTTGCTCTTTTTCTCTGTACCAACACCCACTTGCAAGAATCAAGAAAGGCATGAGGGTGACCTGCCACTGCTGTCATGAGCCCTGGAGGGCACACTGCTCTCATTCATGGCAAAAAGTTGAAATAATTCCATCATCATTCAAGTGATGTCAGAGGTACATTTTTGTTTCCTAGTTGTCATTTGCGCTGCAGTTTTTTGTTTTTAAACAACCAGCATGGATGCTGTCATCATTTTAGAAACCTTTTTTTTTTAGTTTACCTGATAACATCAGAGAGCAATGGTTATCCAGCTAAAATCAGTGTTATTCAGAACAGAACCTTGTCCAATATTTTGCCTCACGGCATTGTTCTAAATGATCCTTAGATCTCTCACAATAATAAGAAATTGCTAAAATAATAAGCAATAAAGTAGAAACTCACCTGTCATTAAAAAGCAATGTTGAAGGCTGTGAAATAGAGCCAATTCAGTAAAGGACTATTCGGGCAGGATTAATATTTCAGGACTATCACAGGACCTGTGTATTGGATCTGCGAGTCAAGTACGTGACACGATATTATACAAGGATTTGAATTGCATGGGTGTAGTATTACCTGAGGTTATTTTCAGTTATTTTCCCTGCAAGAAAAAGACACTGGACTTTTATCAGACACAGTGCACAGTCTGTAAACATGAACTTAATTTGGATTGCGAATTGGGACAGGACTGATGCGTCAGAGATGCTCTGCTAAATGTTACAACCCCCAGTGTAAAAATGATCTCATCTAAATAGGGTACAGCGTGCAAAAATTATTGAATAAGTTACTTTCATCTAGTAGAAGGCAAGCGACTTTGAAGGCCTTAGTTTAGCATAACACCCCTCCGTACCTTTGAAAGGCAAAGCGAAGTTGACCTTTTTCCTTAGGATTCTCCGGTCCCCAAGCTGTTTCCCTGCATCTTTCTGAAGTCGCTTTCACACCGGACGCGAAACAAATTTTCCGCACTATAGATTACATTCAAAGTCGATGCAAAGACGCAAATACACGTGTTTTGCGTCTATTCGCGTCTTTGCATTGACTTTGAATGTAATATGTCGTGCAAAAAATTTGTTTCACGTCCGGTGTGAACGCAGCTTTTGCTTTTTTATGCTTTTAACTACATTTTGATGACCTTCCATGTATTTTGTTGAACCAAATGGAAATTTAGTGCACCTGGCATAGAAACGATGCTTTTGCCACAGGAAACCAGACAGGATACAAAGCAATGGCACCAGCCAATGATCAGAAATCTCACCTTCTTCTGAAATTTTTTGTAAATTAGCCATGGAAATATTCATTTTATCATGATTCTGAAGAAGATTAACATTGTGATGTTCGTTCTGATTAGTAGAACTGCTGTTTGTTGATTTTATATAACAGTTTGTATTGAAAAATTCTAGTTCTTGTTCCAATAGAAATTTGATTAATTAAGTTAAAAACTCGTAGCCAAGGGATTGGAGTGTCTACTAGATACAAAGTTTTCCATTTTACTGAAACTAATCCCAGATGGTAACTGGTGGTTCCCTGCACACGCAGTTCCAGTGAGATGGAGCTTTCAGCTGTGGCAGGAGATGGCAACTGAGTCTTTTGCTTTCCAGTCACTGGGTGCTCAAGAAGTGAATTCAGTGCAAAGTGAGGCTTTGCAAATTTGGATGTTAAGTAAGTCAGGAGTTTATTTTGTGGAATTTTTTCCCTTCTGTTGGCAGCAATAAGCTGTGAAAAAAAATCTACATTTTTTTTCATTGGCAGCAATAAGCTTCCGTAAGTGTCCAGCAACTGCATTTTGCGAATAAAAAAAAAACAACATAAATCAGATTTGAGTCAACAGCTGTCAGAAAATTCACTGCTTTTTTCAAGGAGAAGCTTGCTACTTTTTGCTTTTAATTTACCTCCATGTGTTTAAAAAGCAGAGGGTAAAGTGTTCTAATTTGGTTAGATGATTGGAAAGCAGATTCATTTAGTGGCAATGGGTTGTGGCGCACAGAAACATGCCATAGCCTTTGTGATGGCAGTCCCGCGGCCACTGCCATCTATTAGTGCCGATTCTCAGGCATTTAGGGTCAGAGTTCAAAAGTTGATGCTCAATCGGCAGTCCTCAGGATGAGCAGACACTCCTGAATGTTACAATAAGGCCAGGATCGGCCAGGGGGGGGGTTCGGTGGGTGAAGGTGGGTGGAGACCTTTACGTGCAAACTTTGCAATTGGAGGCCTCTGAGGGGGAGGTGTGTGAGGCTTTGAAGGAGGTTTATAGGGAGAGATTGATAGCTGTTTATTACAGTCTTAATACATTCTTCCATTTAGGCTATTATCTGCTTGGCTTGTTGCCAGAAAGGCCCTCCCTAACAAGATGCAATTTAAGAGTATTGATAGGATTCTATCATCCTCCGCAGGACTGCCTTTTGCTCTCTGCCTCCCCTCTTCCCTCCCTCCTTTCATCCCACCCACCTCTGTGACAGCATGAGCTATGCTTCCCCCCCCCCCCCCCCACAGAATAGAACAGCATCGCTCCATTGACAGAACTGCTTTTTTTTTTTTTTTGGAAGGGCATTTAATTGCCAGCTTACTTTCTTCTCCTTTGTGAACATATTTTAAAATTGAGTCAATCCATTAGAAATAATGAAAAAGACAATGTGCCGAAACCTGTCCCTTATCATCACGGTCTCATTGGGATTCCACCCAAATAAAATCTGTCGGTGGAAAAAAAAGTTGCATTGATGCATTATTTTTGAAGCCATTCAATATTTTGCAAAACACTTTGTGACGAAAACCAAGAAGAATATGGTTTTAAATATCCAAATATTGGGAATATTTGGGTTTTCTCATGGAATGAAGATTCAGACAAAAGCCAGAGAGATGCACGCCGACCCATATATTTATTTCTTACTAACAAAACCAGCATCTCGAATGCCAACAGAATTCGGAGTGTCCAATCTGCGAACTGTGTACGTGCTCTTCTGTAACTTAGAAGAACCAACTCAGGTGAGCTGTTCTCGTCTGAGGCGCACATCTGTCACCAGCTGTATCTCATCGCTCATAGGATCAAACCTCTCGTACACAGAATGGAGGTGGAGGGAACTCCAATATTTACTTGGACAGAATGCAACTGACAAGTGACTGGATGACCATTAGGACGCAATAAAGTAACAAACTATGCTGACCCAAAATGACTGCATCCCTCCCATTTCCCTGTGCAGTGCAAAGCCACTTATGCATTGCACCCACAAGGCTGCTGGCCTCAGTTGGCACTGGCATGGCTGGAGTCAATCTGAAGCCGTGCTGGTCATTCTGTGCCACTTCTGAGAGTAAGCCAATCCAGCAGCCTCAACTCATTCAAGATTTAATTTCCTTTTATTTCCTTTGGGACTGAAATATTTTCAGGAAATATGAGGAGACAACATGGAAGGGGAAATTCTGTACATTATGCCGACTGCAACTGCAAGT
This sequence comes from Gymnothorax reevesii, assembly GCA_029721435.1. Classification (NCBI taxonomy): domain Eukaryota; kingdom Metazoa; phylum Chordata; class Actinopteri; order Anguilliformes; family Muraenidae; genus Gymnothorax; species Gymnothorax reevesii. The sequence continues at coordinate 7,925,101 of CM056581.1, forward strand.
GCATATCCATTAATGTTCTGAACAGTAACTAGAATCTCGTTTTGCATTATTCACATGACCACATTTTTAAATATTCAGTACAATCATTAGTTGTTTTTCAGCATTACTGTTAGCGTAGATTATAGCTTAGATGGCGGTGTACGCACAGTGAACACCATGATTCATTGGGCAGTGACACTTATTTATTTTTGTTCTGTACTCAAGCACTTTGTATTTGAAAGGATTCAGGGACAAAAACAGTTGAAGTGCAGACTGTCAGATTTAATTTGACTGAGCGAAGGAGATGTGTTGCTCTGAGAGACGCAAACGGTGGACACACAAGATTGTGAACATTCAATTTCTTCAACCTGACCCCTAAAATGTTCAAAGGATTGTCACTCCTTTGCAGATGCCAATATCAAGACACACGGTGGACGGTGATCTGAAGATTAGCCATTAACAAAAATGAATTTTGATTTGCTTCATATATTGCATAACCCCAGTGTTAATAAAAACTCAAAAAAATTGACATGGGGCGTTTATATTTTTGTTCAGTGTACTTTCGTTGGCAAAGAACAATGTCCAAACCTGTGGCCTAGCACATCCCCAACTGTCATGACCTTCCTTTCAGTTCTTTTCAGGAGGGGCTGCAGCAATTTGTGTTCTGTACTGTACTGTGACGCAAGACACTGAGCTGCCAGTGCAGTAACTGTCCTGCTCCACTACAGGACTTGCTCGGGCCACGGAACTAGTGTCTCGATACCGTGGAATTTTGCTGTTCTTACTGGCCCGGCACCCTGAGGAGACTGTCTCGTGACAGTGGTTGCCTCTGGTCTAGGAACCATTGAATGTACAGTCAATGCTTGGAATACTGCAACTACATATTAAATGTCTGCCCAAACCTCAGCAGAATTGGCCCAGTCCCTGAACTAGCCTGCCAATTTGATAAATAAGCCATTCTGAGTATCACTCTTCAAAATACTTCAAGATGAGCAATTTACAATCAATGTGACAAAGTCGCACCTCGCCTCGCTTTTTACTTTACTAATTAGACGTATCAATAAGCCATCTAATGACACCTAACAAAACAGGATGAATATAAAATAACTGAGATGGCATTAGTATACCACCTAAAACAACAATGAACTGAACATATTAATTATATCCAGCTTTTGAACTTTAGAGAATAGTCGGCTGGTCATGATTGGGCAAGTTTAATGTTAATGAATTCTAACGAACCACACTTTTCAGTCAGCAATTTATCTCTGTAGATTTTTAGACTTTCTTTCTGCAGCATAAAAATAATTTTTAGTGGAATTATACCCAGACAGAAGCGTGTAATATAGCCTGGAGATTTTATACTTAACTGAAACTGAGTTTTGATTACAACTCTGTATAATTCATTCGAAAATGTGGTGGCCATTTCCGAAAAGCAACTTGGCTTCAGAAAATACTCTGGAAGTAACTTCATGGTTTAACCATCGATCATTACCCAAGCAAAGGCAAAAAAAAATTGTTAAGACTGTCAAGGGGTACAGGTGTTTGAGCTATGCTGAAATTTAGCTTCAAAGAAGACGCTTGAAATTGACTTTATGATTTTACCATTCAATTCTTCCAAACAAGGAATGAAAATGTTTTGACTATCAAGGTGTTACGGGTATTTAAGTTATGCAGCTATTGTCACTGTCAATCAGAAATGGGATTGAACAAACCTCGTAACTATATGGTAGTCTAATTATATGGGCTATTTACCAAGGCTACTGTACAAGCTGGGACTAAATTGGGTCAGCATTTATTAGTGTGACAGTTGTTACCAAGCCTATAATATGGATTAGTGAGCCATCGCTAGTCTCCATGGATTTTTCTTAGGAAATGGCCATCACATTTTCAAATGAATTTGGCCTACACGGAGTTGTAATTAAAATGCAGTTTTAATAATACAATCAATATACAACATTTCATTCCTATGCCAGAGTATCATATAGCCCTCTGTCTCAAATTATGTTTCTTTGCTGCAGACAGAAAGTGCCTACTGCGCTAAACTAATCTGAAAAAAAATGTGATTAGAATTTGGTAATGTCACTGGTCTAATCTTAAACTACCAACTATTTTTTCCAGCGTTCACCTGCCAGCAAGAAAAATAATCTGTTCAAAACCTCATGATTTTAGTTCATACGCTAACACAATCTCAGTTATTGTTATTTTATATTCATCTGGTTTTTGTTAAAAGTCATTAGCCAGCTCATGGATGTGACTATCTTAGTGGAGTAAATGTGATCAGTTGCGGCAGGCGCCGTCATATTGATCGTTGACCTGCTAATTTTATATGCTTGAAGTATTTTGAACATTTACATTCAGAACAAGAGCACTCAGAGAGCGAAGCACCTCCGCCCAGGGCCCTAACCCTAACCCTTACCATAACCCCTAACCTGAATCACTCCCAAAATCTAATCATGTCATTTCTGACCTTCTCTGCAGGACTCACGAGAGCCCATACCTCCAGCAGCATGGCTGGATTTGAACTTTGGCCTATAACTCAGCTGGACTTTGGCCTAGATATGCCTAAATTGAATCACTTGTTCCTCTTGTGCTACTTAAAAATGTCATGGTTTTGGAGGCTGGTTGTGGCTTTGAGAGCTTTCTTGGTTGCTCTCGTCCGGGACGTTATCGTTTTGCCCATAATTGAATTCTTGGGTCAGCTGGCATTAATTGGGGGTGGCGCACGGATTCTATATAAGCCCAAGTTCCGCCTCACTGCCCTTGCTAGAGTGTCAGTGTTTTAACATAACATAACACGAATGACGAGAACAGGCCGTTCTGCCCAACTACGCTCACCAGTTTCTTTATATTATCGTGAATATATCCCTTCAGATACTCAATGACTCAGTGGTATCTAGCTTTAAGTCAAGTCTGCTCTTGAAAACCCCCAAGGTCTCTGCCTCAACAATATGGTCAGGCAAGCTATTCCACATTGAAATTACTCTTCGGGTGAACAAATATTTCCGAATATAAGATAAGATATACTTTATTGAACCCCGTGGGGTAATTTGTCCTCTGCATTTGACCCATCCTATAGTTAGGAGCAGTGGGCAGCCACAGAGCAGCGCCCGGGGACCAACTCCAGTTCTAAGGCCAGTTCCTTGGTCAGGGGTACTGTAGGAGTGTTCCTATGGGGCATGATTTTGTGGGTGGGGGAAACCAGAGTACCCGGAGGAAACCCACGCGAACACGGGGAGAACATGCAAACTCCACACAGAAAGGCCCCAGGCCAGATTCGAACCCACAACCTTCTTGCTGTGAGGCAGCAGTGCTTGCTCGAAGGAATCCTACATAATTCACTTTGTTAATCCTTTTATCATATTTAAAGACCTCAATCACATCACCACTTAGTCTCCTTTTCCTAAGACTAAAGAAATAAAGGATCTTCAGCCTCTTCTCGTAGCTTTCATCTTTTATACCTGGAATTAGCTTAGTGGCTCTGCTCTCTAGAGCCTTTCTTTCTTAAAGTATGGTCCCCAGACTGTAAACAATACAGTTTTTTTTGCACTTTAGCTGGTAAGGTCTCTAGTAAGAAAGTTGTTGAGGCATTAGCTGCAAAAGAAGAAAGTGTTAGATAGCAAGGGAATCTTTCTGTTTTTCCTCTTTCTGAGCACCATCTGGGGCTAATTCTTTTTATCTTGGTTTCCAAGATTTTTTCCCTTTCTATTCATTCTGTTGTACTTGTTTGCTTCCTTATTGTTATACGGACTGGATCTTGGTCCTTTGGAAGAGTGAGTTTCTCTCTGATTTCTGTCTGTGTTTGTCTCTTATTTTGCTGTTCTTCCTTTCGTCCCGGCCACAGCATTTGGCGTCTCAAAAAATCGACCATCACAAAACATCCTGGAAAGTTTGGTTAAAATATATGCAACAGTTTTTGAGATATGTTGCTAACAGACAGACAGGCAGACAAACAAACAAACTAACCAACGCTGGCAAAAACATACACCTCCTTGGCGGAGGTGATCAATTTATTTTGAGTAGGTAATTAATCATATGGCCCTAAAATGACACCATTATTAATGCAAAGCTAGATGGGTGATTTGGCCCACAATGCTACTGAGGCAGTGGAGGTCACATTAGGCAGGCTTTAAGGCAGGCATTGAACTCTACAGTCGATGGTTTTGCGATTCTAGGCAACTGCTGTCTCAAGGCAGTCTCCTCAAAGTGCCAAGCGAGTAAAGGCCCTGTCACACTCTAGCGTATAGAGCCAGCGCATGAGGAACGTATGGACTTTTTTGGCATACGCTGACATACGCTGAAACACGCTAAGTGTACGCTGGAATACGTTTCTAGTACGCCGGGGTACGTCAGTGTACGCTGATGTACGCTGACGGCTAAAAAGTTTTTTGAACATGCACAAAAATTTTCAGCGTATGCCGACATATGAATTTTACGCTCCTTATACCTTCCTCATACGCTGAACACGCTAGAGGTACGCTGAAGGTACGTTACTCATACGTCGAGTACGCTTCTCATACGTTGAAATTGAGTGGGTCAGGAAACCTAGCGTTAGAGGAGCGTATAATGAACGTGTGTCTGACGTGTGTCTAACGAATGGCTAACGTTATGATGGTAGTTCTAACGACAGTCTAACGTACTCAACTTATGCCTAACGTGTTCTGAGACTACAGCTGGTGGAATGACGAATTCGCGCGCTGCCACCTTTTATACCCCCCTTCCCCCCCCGCTGTGTACGCTCCTCACACGTTAGGCTGATGTTCCGCATACGTTTGTCATACGTCGGAGGTACGCTCACATACGCTACTCATACGCTGACGGTACGCTAGTCTCACGTTACTCTAACGGTCATTAACCAAAAATCGACCTCATACGCTGAAAAGTTGTGCGTGTAAACAATTTTTCGAAATATTCGATACGTCCCTCATACGCTGGCTCTATATGCTAGAGTGTGACAGGGCCTTAAGAACAGCAAAATTCCAGTGTCTTGAAACAGTAGTTCAGTGGCCCAGGCCAGTCCCCTAGTGAAGCATGGCAGTTACTGCACAGGCAGGCCACTCCAAGACACTGCCCCAGGCCAGTCCCCTAGTGGTACAGAACAGTAATTGCACTGGCAGGTCAGTGGCTCTTAGCAGTAGGACAGTATAGTACACAAAATGTAACAGCCTCCTCTCCCTTTTTTGGTGACCTGTTTTGAGTTTCCTCTAACATATTTGCAAACAAATTTACCAGTCTTTCAGTCACGTAGAACTTTTGAGGCTAATTTGTGATTCTGAGAATTGCAACTGTGGACCAAATTTGGAAAGAAGCGGGTGGCATGAATTGGACCACTGAAACTACTTTAATAAATGATGACATTATATGTGTATTTATTCATTTATTCATTTTAAATTTATTATTAGTCTGAAACACCAGGTTACAGTTAATAGGATTTATAGTTTTACTGTGTAGTATTACTGTGGGCTCTAAAATTACTGCGACACCAGAATGGCATTGCACAAACAACACTTCAAAAAATTTTTAAATATCTATTTATAGAGAAACTCTAAATAACAGCATGTAAGAAATACTGCACAAAGTTAATGTTCCAATTAAACCAACCGAAATCATTTTCTGCCCAGAAGACACAGAAGCAAGCACTTGGAGTTTGCCATACGGCATTTAAAATCTGACTGGAACAAGGTGCTTTGGTCAGATGAGACCGAAATTGCACTTTTATATACAGCATCGGCATTTGGCGACGAAACAGAGAGGCACCTCAGACCCACGGTGAAATATGATGGTGGGTCAGTTATGTCTTGGGACTGTTATAATTCAAGAGGTCCAAGGGCACTGTGTAAGATTTATGGCATGATGAATTCCACCAAATTTCAGGATATTTTGGCTGACAATCTGGTTGCGTCTGCCAGGAGGCTGGGACTTGGACATAGTTGGACTTTCCAACAAGACAATGATCCAAAGCATCCCTCAAGATTCACACAAAATAAACATTCTGCAATGGCCATCACAGTCATCACAGAAAGGCTGTGGGCTGAGTTGAAGAGAGTTTTGATAAACGCAAACCCAATATGATGGGCCTTGAAAAGATCAGCTCAGAGGAATGGTCCAAAATCCCTCCAAAATGCACCTTCACCCTGACAAAAATGACAGGAAAAGACTCCATGCTGTTATCCTTGCCAGAGGTGGTTGCACTTAGTAATAAATGAATGGTGGCAATTATTAGGAAACCCTGATTTTTTTTTTTTTTTGTATCAAATGACTGTTATGATTTTGGGTTTTTTCCAAAACATTAAGAAAGTGTTTCACAAATGTTGGTATATGTATTATTCCGTTTCTCTATCAGAATATCATTTTTTTTTTTTTGTTTTTTTTTTTGTATTGTTTGTCCATTGCCAATAAGGGGTGCCAGTTTAATTTTTGTATATTCACTGATATTCTAAATCCTCATCATGGAATTCATGGGGGCTGTCACATAGCTGTAGGCCTCTGGCATCATCACCACCTTTCTTCCCATCAGGAACAGCCGTGCTCCAGAATATATGTTAATTAACTCTTTCCTTTTGAATGCTAACAGGAAGGCAGTCCTTGAGAAACCTTAATTCATTAAAGGATCACAAGAAACCTCACTAATTGACTTAGTTTTTACAGCCTGCAGACCTTTTACGAGCACAATGACTACCGCTATTGTATTCCACATTCTCCTCAGCCTTTCCCTGCGTCTTCAGTCTGAGGGTGCAGTTTGGAAATATTGAATGGATTTCACAGAAAGAAATAGGGATTAATCAATCATAAAAAGGGCTGCCACTTGGCTGCATGTGTCGGCATTAGTCTACAGCCCACAGGCAGGCTGTATCCATTTGCAACCAATTTGCGCTCACACACGCTTGTGTTCGCATGTGGATGGAGATTGTGAATGTAAATTGAGAATTAATTTTAGATGGGGTCAAGGCAATTGGAAATTCTCCTCCATTCCTTTTGCTTGCAAGTTGAACGGGCTTTTTTAAAAAAACTGTGTATGTTCAGAACAAAAATGTTCATAAAAGGAATCATTTGATTTCTTTGTGGAATCCCCATCTCATTAGAAGCCTTTAGATTGGTCAGATGGAAAAATCTGGGAGCACTTTTTGCACGACCATAGAGGGTGTGTTTCGCCAAGCTTCACCAGCGGTGACAGTGAAGTGATGTTTTTCAGGAAATGCCACGTGCGGGAGAGAAGAATACAGCACAGTACGATGTGCTGAGAGAGTACTTCGCTTCTCTCTCCTGTGAATTCTGAAAAAAAATTCTATGTGGCCAGGGATTTTTATTCTTGAGAAGGAGTGGGGAATCTTTGTCAGTCTTCTGCCTTGACCTCATCCTGTCCAGCCAGCTTAGCCGCATGTGTTTATTCTTCATTGTTATGAGCTGATTGTATCTTAACTTCACAAGCGTGTGGTTCGCTTCTATTTCTATCGACAAATGAAGAAATAATAGTGTATGAAGATACTGACTTGGATTGGCTTTTTCCTCATATTTCACATGGCAGAAATAGCTTTATTTTTTTTTTTAAGAAAAATGTTTTACTTTTCCTTTCCTCCATGATTTAGTTCTAGTGAAAAGCCCTCCCATCTCAATGGGTATATACAGAGTAAATAGGAAAAAAAATATTTATGGTTAAACTGACTAAAATATTCACAAAGGCAACAGCCTCGCAATGGCGAATCCTTTTTAGTTCTTTAAAACATTGTTGCTGTTAATTACAGCTCTTTCTCACTCAGTGTGTTGCTTAAATCCCTTCATAAGGACACTGACCCGCCATCCCACAAAAATCAGGAGTGCGGATGTCAGGTGGTGTTACCATGCTTATCATTGTTTTCTTTGGTTTTGCCTGAAGCTGTTTCTCCCAATTTGTCACATCCAATCTGTCTCAGTCTCGACTGTTCAAAGTGTGCATTCCATAAATCTTGCATTCAACAAACTCTGGCAGCTGGAACTCAGTGATATCACCGCTCCCTCCCTGAGAATTAAGCCATAAAACAATCCATGTTTTCTCTCTATGAGATTAAAAACAAAAGTGAATTGATGCATATTAATACAAACTGGGATGTTTTCAGCAATGAAATGAATGGCAGTGTCTGATTGAACCTGATTGAATGAATACATGGAAAGGCACTGAATTGTAAGTCCTCTTATGAGTCAGTGTCACTAATCAATAAAATAAAATTGTCTAATGAAACCATGTTCCCATAATCTGCATCAGGGTTTCTATTTGGAATCGTTCATTTCCTGTGTCTCTCTCAATAAAAAAGGTATCATCGATCTACCGAGTGGCATTAAAAGAGGTTGAAATGGCATGACATTAAAGTATGTATTGATAAGGTCATAAATGAATTAAAAGATTCTGGTTTAGGTCATTTAAAATTCTAGCCATTATTCTGCCAAATGGAATATCCAACACTGCCTACAGCTGTAAGCTTTCAGGCCCAGTTGAGCAGTGGTTAGCACTGTCGCCTTGCAATTAGGAGGTTCTGGGTTCGAGCCCTGACCGGCCAGGGCCTCCCTCCGCGGAGTTTGCATGTTTTCCTGTTGTGCAGTTGGGCTTTCTCAGGGTACTCAGGTTTCCCTCACCTAGAAAAACACGTACAATACGAACACTCATACCAGTGCTTCTGACTAAGGAACTGGATTTTGAACTAGAGTTGGTCCCCAGGCTCTGCACTGTTGCTGCCCACTGCTCCTGGGTAATTAGGATGGATGAAATGCAGAGGACAAATTTACCCCATAGGGTATGATGAAGCATATCTTACTGTAAAAAAGAATATATTGGCACCATCTTACCTTTCAAACCTTACTATGCAGCCCAGAACAACAGGCAGTGCATTCTAATACCATGCTTCCTACCTATAGCATCATATCCTTCTATTGGTGCTTTTCCACTACATGGTACCGACTCTACTCTACTCAGCACCGGGTACTTTTTTGGGGTTGCTTTTCCATTAGAGGATAGTGCTGCCTCCGCAGTACCTGCTTGTCGTTGCGACGCAGCATGTTACTGCCGCAACAGCATCCTCTGTTATATCAAGTTTACTTTTATTCCGTCAATTGTTAAGTATTTATGTGTTTAAATCAGGGGACGCGCACTACTGTCACCACTTTATGGCACTAAAGTCCGTGGGTGTTTAACTGTAAATTCTGTTAGACATTCTCCTGATGCATAGGCTAGCAGCTGGTGCTGTGTCCGGTTCAGTTGCACATGAAATAACGTAGCTACCACCTAAAAACGCAAAGCAATGATATCCAGAAAAGTTATAGAGTATTCATATTCAGGCTTCATGAAACATTTCATTTTGAAACTGAAGGCAAAACACGTAGCAGATGCGCAAATCGCAGGAGTTGGCAGAGTATTACAATTTATCGGTTTACCGTGCGTCATCTCATCTGATATCTTTCCTTTGAACAAAATGCTTCATCAGCATCTGTAAAGTTATTTTCTGTGCAATTTCTGTTAAATAGGGGCAGCACAATTACTTTCTCAAAGGGGTTCAAGGGAACAGAGTTGGACACAATTTCGCTACGAACAGGGTCACAGGCAAAGAAACGCAATTGATAAATGCAGCAGCTTCGGTGAACAAACGCAACACTGTTTGAAAGGTAAGACAACGCACAATATATTTATCACGCTGCCTAAAACAACACACGTTTCAAAAACACAATTTGAGGACCTGTTTCAATGATGGCAAGTGAAGCCAGTTTCCTAGCAATAATGCGGAAGCGAGTTGTCTTACGCAAAGAGGATTCTCTTACCAACCAGTCAGCTGCAATGTTGCACGTCACATTTTAGTACCTCCTAGTACCTGGTCGGCCATTTTCTGGAACCCCAGGAGAGCAGGTACCAGAAAAAGTACCTAATAGTACCTGGCACCAGGTACTGTTTTCCTAATGGAAAAGCAAAAAAGGCGAGTCGAGTAGAGTAGAGTAGCTACCATGTAGTCGAAAAGCGCCATATGAAGCAAGTCATGCTAGTTCTACCAACATTTCTAAATTCAGACTAAAAACTCATATATGTGTCTTTTCACAATACTGGAGAGATTTTGAGGATAGTTGTTGTTCCTTGATTTATTATCAGCAAATAATAGTTCAGGGCTCTGTCTTACACCTGGCGCAGAGTGGCGCCAAGTGTGATGCAGGTGTCTTTGCTACCAAATGACCAGTTCAGCTGTCAGTTTCCCATCCTGTGCCCAGTTTGCATTTGTAGCAAATGAACTTGCACTGAACTGGGCATCCATGGACATGTTAGTCTTAAAATGAGGTGTGATCAGGTGCATTTATAGCATGTTGCTATCTTGAGGCAGCAGAAAGTGATTGTGATGCAATTGACTGTCATTAACCTGGTCTAAGGTCAATTGTCAAGTACTGTCTGTGAAATAAAGGGCACATAGAATTATAATCCTTGTAGGAGAGTGCACGATGCGCATACACTCTGCTTGTTGCTTACAATCGGAAAAGACAGCAACATCCACACATGCAAATAATTAAAAATAAAAAGATAACAATGTGAAAGATTATTATCAAGATATTTGATGCTCCCATCAGAGAATACTCTGACATAGGCTATTTGAATCGTAAGGGAACCTACTCCATCAGGTAATTTGTGATTAAACGTATGAGGTTACTCATGTACAGTTGCAATCAAAATTATTCAACTCTCATTTCAAATTGGGTTTAATGTACAAACTTTCAGCTGTTTGTGATAAACAGATTAATCAAGAACATTTTAAATAACTCAACACAACTAATATTACAAGTGGTTTCTTCAAATTTAACGCAAAATGCCATTTTTAATGACTGCTGCAGTCTCAAAATTATTCAACCCCCCAAATAGAATTCCTTACAAGAGCATATTTGCAAATCAGATGTTGTCTCAAGCATGCCTAATGCAGCTAATCAAGAGCTCAATCATTTGCATCAGGTTTGCCTGAGATAGAACACATCAAATACTTGCACTCCCTAGGGGTTCGTTGGCAGTGACATTAGATTGCATATCAGAAATATGGCTGTCAAGAGAATTGTCCAAAAGGCTAATAGAGGAGATCATTGCCTGGCAGAAACAAGGAAAAGGATACAAAAAGGTAGCACAGGCACTGAATGTTCATAGAGATACAGTTGGAAGCATAGTTCGCAAATTCAGAGTTAAAGGAAGAGTGGCTACAGTACCGGGATGTGGCAGAAAGAAGAAGCTGTCAACGGCTGTCACCAGATTCCTGAGGAGACGGGTGGTCAAAAACCCTCGAGTGACTGCAGGAGACCCGCAGCAAGATTTGGAGGAGGAGGCACTGAGGTTTCAGTTTGCACAGTAGGGGGCATACTGAACATTGAAGGTCTCCAAGACATAAACCACAAATGATCCAAAAGCACAAGCTCCAATATGCTCAAAACCGTATAAAGAAGCCACAGAAGTTTGAGGATATTGTTCTGTGGAGTGATGAAACAAAACTGGAATATTTATGAATCAGTGGTATGTCTGCAGGAGGAATAAAGAACCATATGCTGAAAAGTACACCCTGTCTATAGTGAAGAATTGTGGGGGCTTTTTGATGCTCTGCAGCTGCCTTGCTTATTCTGGCACTGAAAACCTGCAAAGTGTGGTGAGCAAGATGGATTCAGTCAAGTACCAGGATATCCAAGGAGAAAATGTCATTCCGTCTGTAGGGAGGCTGACGCTTGGGCATCATTGGACCTTCAAAAAGGACACTGATCCTAAGCATACCTCAACATCCACCAAGGCTTGGTTTCAGAAGAAGTCTGGGAAGATTCTAGAGTGCCTATCACAGTCCCCTCACTTGAACCCCATAAACAAATCTCTGGTAGGATTTGAAGAAGACAAATGCAGCATGCAAAACCCAAGAATATCAGTGAACTGGAGGCCATTGTCCGTGAGGACTGGGCTAAGATTCCTTGGGAATGCTGCCAAAAGCTGACATCTGCCTTTGCATCACATTTCCAGCAGGTCATAGCGGCAGAAAGGTTTTCTACTAAGTATTAAAGATGCATGTCATGAAGGGGTTGAATAATTTTGAGCCTGCCATTGTCATTAAAAGTGGAATTTTGTGTTGAATTTGGAGAAGCCACTTGTAATATTTGTTGTGTTGAGCCATTTAAATTGTTCTTGTTTGATTTGTTCATTGCAAACTGCTGATTTTGTTTATAACTGTAGGTATTTGCAAATTATTCTGGATAAAACGACGACTATTAAATTGTGCAAATTCTGTCATTCCTGCAGTCGTTCGGAGGATCCCTCTTGGAGGGGTGGCTGTTTGGGCGCAATAGTTAGCCAATATATTAAACACATGGAATGTCATGTCTAAAGCAGTGCATGAATTTTTGTTTCAGCTCACGAAACAGGAACTGTAATAGACAGTGTTTGAAGTGCAGAAAATTTGTTTCAGATGTTTGTATTAGTCTTTTTCAAAAAAGGCTGCATTTTTAAGAAGCAGCAAAATAATGGATGACGATGCCACCAGCTATAAATAAATCAAAATTTAATCCATCTGACGACCTTCAGTCATCAGCCAAGGAGAAGTAATTTCCTTTCACTCCTGTCAGATGTTATTCAAGGGTTATGATAGTGTAATTAAAATAGCATTATTTTTATTTTTTTCTAGCTAGCTGTTTTTCTCACTCATTTTAATTTCTCCTGGCAGTTCTGCGCCAGCAGGTAGTTATATTTTTACTTGCGACCTTGAATTAAAACCATTTTTTGTTTGTTTGCTTGTTTTGTGTTGGAATGTAATTTGATCTAAAGTTTGGCATTGAGTATTCACTTTGCTGATTTTTAACATCTGCGTATGATTAAAACAATTTTTAACAATATTTAACAAATTTTTTAATTACATTTTTAGAGATCAAATAAACAAATCACGGATATGATACCGACCAATGTTATTTATCGGTTTAACATTTAGGCCTGATGAAACTCACCTCAAACATATTAAATTAATTTTTTTCAATTTATGAGATTTTTTTTTTCAAAATCAAGTTGAGGGAAAAATATGGAATCAACAAAAAATCTAAATTTGTACTTCTTTGCTCCTCAATTATGAAAACTTGAATTCTTTGAGGCATTCACTAATGAAAAACAATATTCTCCATCAAGCTGGTTGCAACTTTTTGAAATAGCGGTTGAGAGATCAGCCTTGCAGTACAGGGCTTTATGGGTGGTGCTTCCACAATTTTTGCCAGGGGTTGTAGACCCCTTTACTCCAATTGGAAATTTCATCCGGTTCAGCCTGCGCAGTGGTAATTTTGTGTGGTGCAACACCATGCGCAGCCACTTTGGCAATTTGGAAAACATGCGTATATTCGCGTCTTTGGATTGACTTTGAATGTAATCTGTTGTGCAAAAAATTAGATTCGCGTCCAGTGTATAAGCGGCTTAATACTATTATTGTCACGTAAGTTTCATCGTTTTCAGTGGGGGAAAGGAATACAGCCTGAGATAAGATCACATATTGAAAATAAATGTGTAACGTATCTTGCATTGTTGTTCATGCATGTTAATCCCAAAATTTTAAGCAGAAACAGGGTGTAACAGGAACACGCTATCCATCATTTCTGTTCCAAATGATGCAGGCAGAAGAAATAAATGAGCAACCGTCATGTTTCATTCCAACTTCATAAGTTTGAATGATCTGACGTGGTTTTGTTTTGAAATGTTTCTACTTCCATCATATGCATTCATTACCGTAATCCATCACTTTTGAACTCTTTTGTGCTCTGAAGAGGGGAATTTCCAGTCATTCAGGAATTCATACTAGGTACTTTTAACCCTATAATGCCCAGACACAGACATCATTATAGGAAAAATATGACCCAGTAATATTTTTGAGGTATTGAAGGGTAGTATTCAGATCCACTGTTTATCATTTGGTTTTGTGACGGCAAATTATACATTGCTGAACAGAACTTCTTCAAATTCTTGGAGTATCATATCTGAGACAGCAAAAAATCAGCACCCCTCCAGAACTCAACACTCGAAATTTCAAATTATTTATATGCTCTCTACTAAGAATAAGTTTTTGGATAATATTTACCTTGGAATGCCAAACTTCACTGCCAAAGTCCAAGGAAATTCATGAATTCCCATTCACATGGGAGCTACTACCTTGAAGTGAGTGACTTGGGGAGAGACTCCTGTAATCTCACTTCTTCCTTCCAGGTGGCAGCACTGTGTATCAGATATGATACAGTGAGCAGTCGTGGTTGTGTTGCATCTCACGAGGTGGACAGGGTCTTTCAAATTTGGTGTATCATATATGATACAGGGGGCATTATTGGGTAAAAGTTCCCCATGGCAACTTATCAAAACTTTTCTGAATGTTTAGGTTGTTTCCTAGCATCCTGTTTTGATCTACTTTTAGGAAAATATAAATTGATAAATAAAGAAAAACAAACAAATAAATTGGGCGATCACAGATAACTCTACGAACAATGTACTTGATTATATTCAAGTATGAACAGCAGCTGTCTCCTAAGTTTTACATGCGCCCCATGTCACTACAAGGCCTAAACTGGAACTCATTGTATTCTCAGGAGCCTGTATTCAAAATAACAGCATACATTTTTGAGCGTAGTATCAGTAGTCAACCAAGAACAGATTCATAATAATCTTCAGTCTAAGGGGTCATTCATCTAAGGTGTACAGGCTTTGAACATGTGATTTTATCATGCTTAAGAATAAAAGGAGCATCCACAAAGGACCCTTTGATTACCATTAAAGAGTGGTAGAAGCTTTTCTTTGAGATTGAATGATTTTTAAAAAATCATGAATTTTGCCATGAGATTCTTTCATTCATGCTCAATTCTTGCTGAATAATACAGCAAAAATAATCATCAATGAAGTGATACGTTTTTAAATTTATTATAAACCACATGAAAAATACATTTTTAGTTAAGTGTATTTCTAATATAGGATGGATGAGCATATATAAGATAAAATTGCACTCAGTTTATAATAATTCCAGGGTTACTGCAATGCTTGGACAAAATGCTCATTTTCTACTGGTGTTACTCTTGACATCCATGCTGTCTGGAGTAACAGTTGCTAGGCTTTCTTTTTGGGCGGTATAAGCATGGGAGCTTTCGCCGATATACCCTATGCTGTCAGGAATGACAGCGAAGCGCTTGTTGCCATTGTCTTTGTAAAACAGAGGTGTACATTCTACCCCTCATCCTTACTACTGTAATTGCTGGCAATTTTGTCTGCCTGCCTGCCTGTCTGTCTGTCTGTCTGGGGTTGCAAGGCACAACATTGCTCCAATCACTTCCAAACTTTGCTAAAACACTGCCTCTGGATCTGGAATAAGTTTGGTTGTGACTTCAAATCTCATAATTTTGCAGAAATTTAAGATGGGCAACTGGCATGTTTTGCAAATTTTGACATTCAGGTAAGATGCATTTGCAGGAGGTTCAGGAAGGCTGTCAAACTGTAGGCTGTGGTACAACGTAAATATTGGTAAATATGACTGTATAGTAAATTGATATTCTCTAGTTATTACATTATTAGAAGGTATACAGCTACTTTTCCATTTTCTTTCTAAATTTTTTATTTGTTTTATGTATTTTCTAAAAGCAAGTTGCGCTGATTGGTCCAACCCTCTCTGAAATACAACCTTCCAAAAAAGTCAGGATGCTTTGTAAAAGTAAATAAAAACAGACTGCAATGATTTGCAAATCTCATAAACTGACATCTTATTCACAACAGAGCATAGAAAACATATCAGATGTTGAAAGTGAGACATTTAACCATTTCATGAAAAATATTAGCTCATTTTTAATTTGATGGCAGCAACCCATCTCAAAAAATTGGGAAAGGGCCATGTTTACCATTGTTTACTATACCCCCTTCTTTTAACAACAATCTGTAAACATCTGGGAAGTGAGGAGACCAGTTGTTGAAGTTTTGGGTGAGGATTGTTGTTCCAATCTTGTGTAGGATTAAAGCTGCTCAACAGTCCTGGGTCTGTCTTATGGTGCACAAAATGTTTTCTATTAATGAATAGTCTGCACTGTAGGTAGGCCAGTTCAGCATTCGTACTCTTCTACTGCAAAGCCATGCTGTTGTGATGGATGCTGTATGTGGTTTGGCATTGTTTTGCAAAAATATGCAAGGCTTTCACTGAAGGAGACATAGTCTGGATGAGAGCAGATGTTGTTGTAAAACCTCTATTTACTTTTCAGCATCGATAATGCCATTTCAGATGTTAAAGCTCCCCACACCTAGGCATTAATCCAACCGGATACCATCAGAGATCTAAGCTTTGAAACAATGCACCTAAAAGCTGGATGGTCCCTCTCTTCTTTAGACCGCATGACACGGTGGTTTCCAAAAAGAATTTCAAATTCTGATTCACCTGACCACAGAACAGTTTTCCATTCGGCCTCAGTCCATTTTAAATTAACTTTGGGCCAGAGAAGATGGCAGTGTTTCTGGATCGTGTTCACATACGGCTTCTTCTTTGCATGATACAGCTTTAGCTTGCATTTGTAGATTGCATGGCAAACTGTGTTCACAGACAATGATTTCTGGAGGTTTTCCTGAGCCAGTACAGTGTATTCCAGTGCAGAATCGTGCCGCCTGAGGGCCCGAAGATCACAAGCATCCAATATTGACCTTTGGACTTGTCCCTTAGGCAAAAAGATTTCTCGAGATTCTTTGAATCTTTTGATGCTATTATGTACTGTAGATTCTGTCTTTTAGATGCAGTTTTTTTAGATTGGTGAATGTCTGTCCATCTTTACTTCTGAGAGACTCGGCCTTTCCAAAATGCTATTTTTATACCCAGTAATGTTACTGGCCTGTTGCCAATTAACCTGGGTAGTAGCAAATTGCTCCTCCAGATGTTTTTTTATTTGTACCACTCACTTTTCCAGCCTTTTTTTTGCCCCTGTCCCAACTTTTTTGAGATGTGTTGCTGCCATCAAATTCAAAATGAGCAAATATTTTTCATGAAATGGTAAAATGTCTCACTTTCAATATGTGATATGTTGTCTATGCTCTATTGTGAATAAAATGTGGGTTTATGAGTTTTGCAAATCATTGCATTCTGTTTTTATTTGCAATTTACACAGCATCCCAGCTTTTTTAGGAATGGGGTCGTATACGCTCGCGTTGAATCGCTGCCATTCCCTGCAATGCTGTGCCAGGTGAGAGACTGATATATCGCAGGATTTAACAGAGGATGTGTTACAGAGTTATACATCCTACGTCACACATTCTGCTGAATAGGTTGATCCACAGTCGCCAATTGCTGGTCCTAGGATATAAATATGACCATCTTTTCAATGAGTAATAATTTAACATTTTTTTCTGTATATTCAAACTTCTGTGTGTGTACGTGCGTGTGTTCTTTTTTTTTGTGTTTGTGTGTGCGCAAGTGTGTGTGCGTGAGCGTGTGTGTGTGTGAGTGTGTGTGCGTGGCTTTTGCCATACTTAGTTAATCCTACACTGTAGTTTAAAATACAAACAAGTGACACAGTGAAAGAGGGCTAGGACAGCGCAAACACTAGACTTGAAATGTTGTTTTAGATTTCTGGTGAGCAAAATAATATTGCAAACATGACCCCAGTTTTACTTCGCTTACCTAAATGATGAAATATAAGATTAATGATCCCCCGAATGGGGCCAAAACTTTCTGTTATGGATCCTCTTCCACCTTAGAAATGACTTTGAATACAATGCAAAACTGACCCGCTGAAACAGTTCAGATTACTTCGTGCTTGTGGGATTTCTTCCTCAAGTCACTTTCATTTACTTCTGCATTAGTATAGAATTTCCAAGGCAAATTTCAGAATCTAAGGCTCAAAATGATTGATTTCATTCTGGTGTCGCCTTGGAGCAGGGGGGCAAGGATATGAGACTAAAGCTTTGCAGAGCAACTATTTATTTTTCTTGAAATATTCATACAATGTACACCAAAATCAAAAAGGTCTGGTCTCTGGTCATTTTTGTCATGTGTTAATAAAAGATAAGCTGTTTTAACTCACTTATATAAATTCGAATGGCATTATTTGAATGTGAATGATGAGAATTGAATTTCTCAGGATTTCATGGGTTTGTTGCCCAGATCGGAAGGGCAGTATTATCGAGCATATTTGAGGCATATTAGACCAAATAATCAATCATTAGCAAATTAGGAGTGTAGCACATCAAAGGTGATTTCTACCTTGATGTTGATTTTCAAATTATGAAACCAGATACAAAAATAAAATTTTGCTTGTAATATTTGAGTGATCAAAAACTTTTGACTAGTAATGCACAGTCATGACGCACATGGTGTTGTCATAACACTGTTTAAGTATGCAGAAGGTCAACATTATTGTTCTATTACAGTATGCCGATTCTATAATGTATAGTTCCTGCAATGTGTGTGTGTTTTTTTTTAGGGAACTAATGAGCGGTAGATGTGTTGGGGAAAAAAAATACGTTGGTGTTTTTTTTGCAAGCATGTATGCAAACGGTACAAATAGGAGAACCTGTCTTGTCTCTTCTTTCAAATAAGTCAAAGTTCCTCAGTGTATGAACATTTCAAGGTATAGACACAAAGAGCTGCAGAAATAAGAAGTTCCTTCATTAAGCAATCCCTATCCATGCATATGTTGTGTCGCGTTCGCATACCTGCAGTTTGAATATCTTATTAGCCTCATAGCATAATTGCCTATCTTGTTTTTTAAGTTCTTATTTTTTTATTTAACAGAATGGAATTTTTTTGGGGGAGAAAAATGTAAGTTTTGAGAAAAAAAGGAATAAATGCACTTTTTCGCCAACACGAAAGAATAGCCAGCTGATGTCTCAATTTGGCAAAAATATAACTTAGGCAATTCTACCATGAGGCTGACGATATGTAAAATTCATCCATCCACATTAATGTTAAATGCAACCCACATTCCTCTGCTTGGATTTCATATACATGTATGACATACATAGATCTGCTAAGATGTTGCATGTAATATTTATGTACCCTCAAGAATACAATGTGAAAAAACATTTATATATCTAGAACATGCAAAATAGGGCTAAAAAGGTAGACATGAAGCAGATATTGTAATCTGCTATAATATTTAATGGAAGAAAATAATGAATCTCCAATGCAAAAAGTGCAGGGCCACAATCTCCCCTCTTATTCTCCAGTTTTAGGTGTTGTGCGTGTATCTTAACGCCTTAAAGAGCAGTGGAGTTTGCAACCCAAGTTGACGAGGAAAGAAGTTCAGATTTTTTTTATATGGAAGTGACAGTTCCCTGACCTCAGCTTGCAATTCTATTGGCTCCCTTGAGCCTCTTAGTCACCAGCGTTTTTAACGGGTAGCTTCAGCTCTGGCAAGGTCACCCCATTAACGAGCAGAGAGGGAAGATGATTTCTTGTCGTGATAAGCGCCTGCCGCTCTGCTGGTGACTCATATGGGGAAAAGTACCCTTCCCTTTGGTATCCCGAACAAAGCAACTCCATCTTAGAAAACAATGAACATGAGTGAATGTGACTTATGCTCAGGGAAACCCTGGATCCAACATAAAAAAACTGCCTGAGGGAAGGAGTGAGAGCTCCCACTGTGTACACTGTCTGTTTGAGAGGGGATCACTATTCCTTTAGAAGGAAAATATGCCTCTCAGGACGTGGTCCTACATTAGGCCTGCCTTGGCAGGAGAATTTCTTAACGCCAGACTCTTGCTTGAGCCCACGTCCATGGGGCTGCTGAGAGAATTTGTGTGAATTTCTGTGGGTATGTCAGCGATGATCAGCGAGCACATGTATGTGCCAGCCATTTTGCAGAATATTTGCAGGTACACATGTCAATGGGGTAGTTATTGAGAAAAATCGTGATGAAAAGCATCTGCAGGGAATTAGATTTCTAGAGGGAGAAAAATGTGCAGAAAAAAGTATGGTATGAGATGAAAGATGCATGTACACACAAAGCCGTAGCCACGCACTCAAAAGACTCACTGGCACACGTGCATTACACACATCTTTGTGAGAAAATATTAAACATAATCCATTTCCTTCATAATAATTGTCTCATGAGTGGCAATCATGAAACTGATATAAAATCCAATTTATTTTTGCATAGAGATGGAATGAAAAAAACAAGTAAAATTATATATTGATGTTAGGATCTTTTCACATAATATTGGCCCCCCAAGCAGAAGAGAGAGACATACTCATTACGATGCCTCTTTTTGAGGACATAATGTCTAGGCTCCGGTTTTTTTTCTTTTCTAAAGAAAGATGACTACTGTGCATTTTCCCATAATATTTTAGTTTTATTATGGTTCTATGTATGCATTGCCTTTTCATTTCTGACAATAAAATATTGTTCTCAGAAGAGAGTAGGGAAAACTATTAAGTCCTTTATTGACAGTACAACAAATGCTGTGGGACCAGAGACGGTGTTTATGTTATACTGCATTTAACATGGGACTGCATATACCCCAATACATTTTTTAGAACCACTGAATTACTTTACGGCTCTGTGTTTCACGGCAACATTGGGCTGAGTGTTACCCAGAAGGCTAAGCAAATCCATCTCTAACCCTATCCGAAAGGTCAAGTCTAACTCTTAAGCAGTTACTTTCCTAAAAGTACATTCATGGAAAACGGATCAGAAACGTGACCCCTCTACATTAAAATGCAATTAAATGAAGACCTGTTAAGCTGTAGAGTCATCGCCCCCAATCAGTCAGATCACAAGGACAATAATGGTGCTAATAAATATGAAAAGTATCTTACTGTCTGAACGCATTGGAGAGAGCCTCAGACATTTAACTCTCATTGAGCTCTACACAGGCAACACACTGCATGTCATCATCTGATAAAAAGCCTTCGTCAAAAAGGCAAGTTTTGACAAGCCCCTTCATCCAAGGCTAACCTTTAAGGTAATGCACTCGGGTACTAATACAGCTGTACACAATTTTGAACAGAGCTGGCCCAGCTCAGCTCTCAGTAACAGCTTGGGCCAAAAATGAACGCTTTTGCAGTCCATGATTGTGCTTTCAGAGTACAATACCCATCAGTTCAAATTCACTGTCTTAATAATTGCATGCAGGGTTTCATGAAATGACATGGAAAGCAAAAGTAGTCTTCTTTTTTGTATTCACACTGTAAGCTATTGTCTTAAAATGACTACTTACCAAGGCTGAACTCAGAGTGAACCCAGAAACTTTCCAGGAGGCCCCAAAGTAGATAGAGAAAATTTGTTGACAATTATGGAAAAGGGTTTTAGCGAGTGGATTACCCGTAACACTGCAGCCTTGAGTGTCAGGGGTCAAGAAAGGTTTTCTCTGACCAGTGTGAATCATGGTGTCTTATGCTGCTATAATATTTTATAGTAGATAATGTGATGGGTTGTGTGTGGTATAATAATAATAGTAATAATAATAACAAGAGTTGTCACTAAAGTGACTATATACCCGCCGTTAGGTCACCAAAACCAACTGGTGTCTACGCATTCCCAGTAGGAATGTTGGTACCAAAAAGAATTGAAATAAGTTGACTCCTTCTTGAGATATCACGCTGACAATGTTCGGGACGGACGTACAGACAGAGCTGAATACTATATCCCCCGCTTCGTGCTAAACGCGCGGCGGGGGATAATAATAATTCCAATCGTCTAAGCGAAACACAAGCTTAGATAAACTTTTTACACCCCATAAGGAGCAAGTATAACTTATTAAGACATAAATACCTGAAATATACCTCATTTTAACAAAACAGACCTTCCACTATCAGAAAAAATCAGGCAATATGCTTCTCTAGTTTGAACAGAATCGGTGCACCGAATATGGCAGGGGTATTATCGCAGTCCTGGAGCTGTTCTCATTTTACACAAAACCTAGGCATTTGATTTTGTTTAATGCGGTATAAATTCTAAATCATCACTACATTGAGCAAAATTCCACTATATACAGTATGATTAACAAAGCCTAAAGGTTACTCATACAAACCATTGTGGCAAACAAGCTCTGTGATCATCATTGCTATGGTAAACCGGAAATACAAAACAGCTTGCCAGCTGGCTAGCTACCTAGCCATAAGGATGCCTTTCTTCTCTATTCTACTCACTTAAATAGAAGTAAAACTCCCCATCAATGAAGTCCTCCCCCAGATAAAGTAACAGAGCCCTAAAGTAACAGTACGGGGATCCTTCCAGTACTGTTCCATTCAGAAAAATTCCCATTATCGACATTGGAATCAAACTGCCATCATGAAAAATGTAACCTAGGCACTTCTAAGTTGGTTTTGGAAGGCTTATTGTTCTGTTTGTACTCACCTCATTCAGCTGTGTACAGTTCAGAGAATACAGCCAAACTATTACACAAGGGTTTCAATACTTTTCTGCGGGTCCAATCAAAGTCTTCAAAAACTGTGGAAAGTTTATACTGTCTGTAAGTGGATAAAAACATGTCAATCAGTAGATAATTACCGGGTTATAGTTCAGGTAGGCATGAACTATAACACTACTTTATGCAGATAAGCCTGAGCAAACATTTGGGACACTGGATATCTTTGAGGGATTGTATGAAGTTGTAAGGAAGGTTGAATTTGTCAAGAGATGATTCTACATTTAATTCAATCTTAGGGAATCACACGTTTTTGATGTCTGATGACTACAATTGATTGTAGAATAATACAGTTTCAATTCCATTTTGAATTTTTGCTTTCGAAAACTGTTTTTAATTTTCATGACTCAGTTGAGATACCTTTGGCCTAATAATTCTGAACTAGCTGCAACAAAGGTCAATTTTTTTTTCTGTCTCAAGAGATTATTTTTAAAATCTGCTGGATAGATACTATGGGCAAGTATATTAGGCAGTTTGCATATCAGTTTTGGCTGAGGAGTTTAATTCATACAATTCCTGGGAAACAGGGATGAAAGTTGACTCATCCTTATTCTAAACCATGTTCGAGTTCGGGTTGCTAATGAATGCTCAATAACTGATCTGGGCGTGCCATCTACTGATAGAATAGTGTACCTGCGTGCATAAATAGAGCAGCTCCATGTCTGTTGGCATCTACATCCGCACAGAGAAGTTAAATTCTACCTTCTTGAGCTAACTTGCATTGCTGATGTTAATGATCCCATTACACCCAAAATTTCAAAATATTGCTTTTAAAGGAGAATTCCGGTGTATAATTGACTTGGGGTGTATTGAAACATGATAACAAGTACTAACTCTTGTCGAATACCCCACCCTCGTACGCACACAACATTTCGAAATACATGATTTTTTAGCCGAGGCTCCCAACAGGCTTACAATGGTAGTAAATTGGGCATAGCATTGCCATGCAAAGAAATCGCTATTTTTTCATCATTAACAAGGCTCAAAGTAGCTCGACACTTCATTGGTAGAATTCAGAGGGCCCTGAAATTTAAACGAGGCACTGAGAACTTTGAAAATCCACAGGTAGTTTTTTTAAAAAAGAATATTTATGCAGACAGTACCTTGAGGTAGTTTCCAGTCGCCTCCATCTTGAAAGTCACAATAAGTCGATTGACGAGCACAAACGAATAGATTGCAATCTGTTCCCCTATCCTCTCTATTTGTTCGTGCTCGTCAATCAACTTATCTTTGAATTAAATTTAAAATTTAATTCAGAGACAGAGAAGCTCACTATCAATGGCCCATAAGCAGTCCTATAGAGACCCAGGATGCAGTGTAGTAGCGCTTGCCTCAGGCTCGACTGGCTCTGCGGGTAACATCGACCCGGATCCAACAAAGAAGGCCATGGATGGCTGCTCAGGGCCAAGGCCAAGGAGCACCTCTGGTGCGTACCGCCAGGTGCCGCTAACCCACAATTGAATTCCAAAAACAGACTGACAGATAGAGTTAGTCACATGCTATGTTGACATCATTTCACTTTGGATAACATGAAAAGTATAAAAAAATTTTAACTTTTGTACCATAGGTTCTATTTTCATGTACACGATTGTGTGAATAAGATTTTTTTTTAGAGTTCACATTATGTTCTGTTTTTTTGTGTAAGTATACGTATACTGTTACCCATGTCTGCATACATACTTATGGTGGTACGCCTTCTACATAAGTTCTTTTTTTAGCATTAAAAAATTTTGGACTGGTCATGTTTTATAACGTGCTGGACTGTTTTGACTGCGCTGTACCTGTACTTGGTTATAGCCCATGTGTTATGCATTTGTACTGCTCACGGTCACCACCAGTGTACAACCAAACAAGCTTTATACCAAAGGGATTACAACTTTTGTGTATAACTGTGTATTTGCTTCATATATTCCAAAAGACAGAACTTTGGGATATGTCTGGGAATACGGAATGTTAGGTTGGCAGAACATTAGCTCTTTAGAGCGCCACCTTTAGTCAGAAAGCTATCTACCCAGCGTAGTACCAAACCAAGCTCTTCACTTTCTGAGAAAATTAGCTGTGTGTATCACAATTTAAAAAAAATTCTTTGGTACATTGCTGGGGATGGCCAGTACTTGCATCGAGCCTACAGTACCCCCTGGAGGTGAATTTTTCTGACTTTTGATGCTTAAGATTATCTACACTGAAAATACTACCGTTGAAATTTTACTAATTCTGTAATATACCCCAAAAGCACAATGTATCCAGAGAATTTCAGATCTCCATCTTGATGGGTAAACTAAATAATGCCGCCTAAACATAGGTTCTGCTATGAAACGGTCCGTTTTGAGTTTGCCTCCAACTTCGCCTAGCTTGAAAGTGCAGATACTACCAGAGAAATGCTTGATATTCCTGAAAACAGAGCCCCAAAAGCAGAACAAACAGCATTTATCACCATGGAACATATCTGGGGTACTGAGAAAATATTCAGCAAACATGCACCAAAATCAATTTCCACCATCTTTACAGCCATCCTTTGCACTAACCCAGCAAGATAGCAAGGGAATATTTACTGCAAATGATAATTTTGTTGTGAGTAAACACATAATAAAACACTCTTGATTGGAATATGTCTGGGATATTATTTAATTCCCATTTTCATTTTTTACCGTGATTTCTCAAATAATTCCAGCTCAATAACATAGTTATCCAGCTTGGCGCTGATGTGGTGCTGACGTCTATCCAGACTTGAAGTGTCACAGGTCATGATAAAAGTATAACACACACATCAGGTACTGTGTATCCTTAAGTCATAATAATTGATGTAGAATGTGGTTTCAAAAGCAAAACTGAGCCACTTTAGTGGTTCCAGGTTGTACCACCGGCAGAGTTCTTGAGATACGGACCTAAAAATTTGGCTTTTTCTGTGAGTCTACCATATCTACCTATCTGCCGAGTTTTATTCCATTCCAGGGGAGTCAACTCCTCAACTTCTTCAAAAAGTGCCATTTTCTTACGGAATGGCTCTTAATTTGTTCAGTTGCGAGATTCATGTACTTGATTGATTCATGATTGGTTTGTTTTTCTTCATCCCTAAAATGCCACTATAAAGTATTTTGTCATTGTAAATCTTCTGTTATCTCTGTCATTAGTTAATATTTTCAAAGTAATGACAGGCTTATATACTGGTCTTGATTATTCTGTAAATAAATTGTGTGATTGTTAATCAAGCGATCATAAAGAGGAACAGCTTGAAAGCAATTACGTATGCGTTTCAGAGTCAGAGGCTCACAGCATGCCATACCCACCTTGTCCCCTGTACCGGGGGCATTTGGGTTGAGGAGGTTAGGTGTAATATATATTGCATTCATCAGATGGCAGGATTGGCATAACATTTGCATTGTGAATGGACATGAAGATTTTGAAATGTCCAGCTCATCAAGACTCTGTGAGCTGTGAAAATTGAATACTGATTTAGAACCAAGTTAATCCACTATGCAATTCTCCTGTTAGTTCATGTGTAGCTTGATGTTGAGAGCAACATTGACGGCCCAGGCCCGCCCAATCAGATCCAGCCCACCCCAGCCTACCTCTATAATCATGGGCCCAGACTTAGGAGACAGCTATTGTGGGCTGGGCCTGATTTGGACCATATCACGGACCACGGGCCATGTCAAGTACTCTCAATCAACGCCAAAACTGGAGGGATGTCACATGGACAGGGTTCAATTTATGCTGCAGAGTGTTTTTCCTTTAATACTGTGGCTATATGCTTGCATGTATGGGAATTAATACTGTACAGTGCTGTAAAGTGTATTGTGAAAATGCTGCAAAATGAGCTACATAAATCCCTTTTCACTGAATGAAAAATTTATTAATTGTTTTTTGGCCAACTCTATTCCTCATCTCAGAAATTCCGTCCCTAATCCTATCCTCTGCACTCCACTTCTACAGGGAAGGAACGAATTGGGTTGGACTCCAAATACGAGCAGGAGGGGAAGGTGCAGTTTGTGATCGATGCAGTCTATGCCATGGCGCATGCGCTGCACAACATGCAGAAAGACTTGTGTCCTGACTATTCCGGCATCTGCCCAGAGATGGACCTGGCCGGAGGAAAGAAGCTCCTGAAGTATATCCGCAGCGTGAGTTTCAACGGTGAGTCTGCGTGTGTGTGTGTGTGTGCATAGATGGCCACAAGAAAGCACAGAATTTTTATTCTGAATGTAATCTAAGACAGTTGGTAACAGTGAAAGCTTTAATTATGATAGAACGCAGTGCATCTCAAAAAAAACAACAACCGTAAAACAAGGCCTTTTAAACCGATTTCTGAAAGGTCAGAGAGTTTCAAGAAATTATTTGCCTCGTGTCTTTGACGTGTGGCATTTGACATCAAAAGAAAAATAAGGAAGAAATTCTTCACTCCACTTAAATTTTTTGCCCCTTCATTCTTCCGATGCATGAATAATTCAGCTTTTCAACACAAAAGCTGAATTGAGAAGCTCTATCAGCAGTGGTGAAATCAAATGAGAAAGCAGGCCTTCCATAAAGGCTGAGACATAAAGAGACAGACAGCGGCAGAGATGCAGCCACCATTTGGTTTATGTGATTGTATTTATGAGCGAAGGCAAAAAAAAAAACATGGGCAAATGCCTTGGCCTGAGTTTAACGGAGAAATTCATTCATCTGCCATTGCAAATCCCAATCCTGATCCCCATAATGCAGTAGGAAGGGGTGGTGGACTGTTGCAGGGGTAGTAAGGGAAAAGACTGCATGTTGAGCCTCAAAAAAAGCACCATTTACAGTTCATGCTGTGGATAACAGCTTCTTGTTTCACAAGCAGCCAAGAACATTATGACCTTCCTACTGAGCAAACAGAAAGCATTCAGAATCAGATTTTTCCCTGACATTTCTCACATAGCGGGGAAATATTCAAAAGACTCCCTGGCTGGATATTCAGAAACCATTAATGTGCCTATGAAGGGATGAGGATGGGTTCTACAATAGCCAGGGACTCAGCTACATGTTGATTTACCGGAATATTCTATCATCTCACCAGATACTCAGCCACTACTGAGCAGTTTCTGGCATGATATTTCACAAATTTAAGTAGTTGTTGTAATGCCCATGATCTCAATGACTTTTAAACTGAACTGAATTGTTTCCTCAAAACTTGCAGGGTGTCAAAAACACAATCTGTTCTTAGCAGTCTTTTGTCTTTTGAGTTAAACCCTTGTTACAAAATAAAATTGTTTTTCCCTCAAAATAAGTATAATAGTTAATATATATATTCATAATAGACTCTTGTGCAGCAGAAAATTTGGAGATCTCAGTCATGACACTTTGTCATCAGGAACTTTTACTTACCAATTAAGGGCAAAAATTTCAAGGCAGTTGAACCACTGCAGAGGCAGATGAAAAGAGCCGTTACTTTGATGTTCTCATCATAGTGGTTCTGCTCTTTTGGAGAAGGGCAGCTGCTGTTTTGCTGAAGCTTTGGCTTATGCAAAGTGATAGAGTTATATATTCTCTCCAATCCTGTCCTTTAGACATTTCTCATCTAAAGTCGCATCACATCTTGACTACTCATCCTAACCCCGCAGCCATAGACACAGCTGCTGTATACCAGATGTTTTCCTTTTTGTATTTGAACACATTTAAAGTTGATCAAAGCATTTCCAGTTGTTCAGTTCAGGGGCTACATTACCTCTACATGTGGCAATAAAGGATAAATGTCTGTCGCATGCATTCTCAACATAAGAGATACAGGCAGGTGTAGTGGTTGTGAAATATTGGTTCTGTGTCCATTATATAAAAATGTAAAATTAATCAGTCTGTGTTTCCTAATACTATATGTCACAATTTCAATGTATTCCTCAGCAAAAATGATTTGAATTTCATTATAGGTACTGTATGTGCCCATTTAAGGAAATGACTGTGACAATAATTGTCTGGCATACACGATGGTGAAATCGTGTCAAAAGCTGATCTATCAATGCAGGCCATAATTTTCATGGTCATAAAGATTTGTTGCCATGCACAACAGAGTCCGTGGGCTGAATGTTAAGGTACATGGCCCTTCAAGAATTATTTGCTTCGTCCATGAGCAGTTCTGAGGCATATAAAAACTGCAAAATTGAGCATAATTAGCCATTAATGAATTTTGGACCACTCCCAAAGTGGAGGAGAGTATTGGCTGGGATTGCGGATCGGGTGGGGCTCGCATCTCTTGTCAGAGTCCGTGTGGCTCCCAAGCCCCCGGGGTCCCAGGTGGTGACTGTTTCTTGCCTCCTTCTTGAAGAGGGGAAGGGTAGGAGGGATATAGAAACGAGACGAGCAGGGATTGTGGGAATGTTGGTGATATATATATATAGACGTAAGGACGAATAGGAAGGCGCATTGGGAGTGGCCCTGTTCATTAACCTACGTTATTGGGAACTCGCTATAAATTGAACCAATCAAAAACTGAAAGATAATATTTGTGAAACTGATGTACTATTAATATCTGCAGGTTGCTAGAATTTCCCATTTTCAGTATTAACAAAAATATGTCGCTATTGTGCTGAGTGACATTCATAAAAAAACCTGAATATTGTAAATATCTTACATTTTGGCATCTTGCTCAAGAACTTGGCTGGTAGCCTTTGTAATATTATTTTTTATGGGTCATGTCCTGTTTATCGATAGATTTTCCAGACTGTGTATTGATTTAAACATAAGAAGAAATGCTGAATGGACAAAGAGTCGGACGGAGGAATACACACCAAACAAGCTCCTGAAAAATGGCATTTATTTTCAGGATGAACTTGTTCATGTATTTGTGGAGTTTACTGCCTGCATAGATCAAAGGACATTATTATTATTGACCATATTGGAAAGACAATATTTCAAAGGACGACAACAGCAACATAACAATTATGAGACTGAACGCAGATATCATGAAACACGATATCTAACAGTATGTTGAGTTAGTTTGGGGGGGTCATATTAGGGGTGGGTGTGATATTCACTAATAATAGTAATTCATCTAAAATTGGTCATTTAATACCTCAAGATAAGAATATGTCATGGGGTGGGGGGAGTCAATGCTTGAAGTTTGCTTTAGAAACTTTACAGTTTCCTACGCTGTTGCCTCCACTGTTAAGAAAAAGTTTACAGTTTGATGCATGCTTATCACTATTCAGAAAGAAAAAAACTCTTTGCGTCTAATATTTACAGCAGGAAACAGAAGCTCCCTCTGTGTTGCAAACTCCTATTTGGTGAAAAAGGCCCTTTTAACCATTTGTGATCAAACTGGAAGGCAAATGTCCATTACCACATTGTAAAGTGAGGTAACTTCTATATAATACATATATAAAAATATATATTAGATCAAAATTTTCCTTCCATGCTGCCGTTTTGTGTATTAGTGGTTGACATTTCTTGATTCCTTCATTCTAGAGTAATTTTTATCTCTCAATGATTGTTCCACAGTGCTCAACGGGCTGATGTCACTGATTAGATAAAACTGCAACAGTGAAAATCAATCCGTGTGGCATGAGATGAGGCCTGAGGGAGATGGTTTGGAGCAGTACTTATTAAACCTTAAAAACTCTTGAGCAAAGCTAGTAGTACATAGCTGTCAATTCATGTCCAAATTCACCAACATGCAACCACCACTGAGGAAGCATAGAAAAGATGTGCTTAGCTCCAGATCGAGGCCATGTGCTTTGAGATGGGCCTGTTTTTTTCAATAACTGACAGCTTCCTTCGCTCAATGACAGCTTTTGAAGAGGCACACAGTCTGAGCCGTGAAGTAAAATCAATAAAGGAACATGTGCACAATATACTGGGTAACACTTTACAATAAGGGTACAACAATTAACCTCTTTGCGCAGAAGCCAAATCTGGCTTTTTAGGTGTCACCTGATTTAAGGCTTTATAATTCAAGATTGCAGCTTCACAGACAGAAATACGATGGGAGTCTAAATGCCTAAGTGTCTAGACTCAATTGAAAGTTGAGTCTAGACACTTGAGCATTTAGACTCCCTTCGTATTTCAGTTTATTTTTTTGATTTTGGTGGAGAAAAGGGGCTGCAAACATAAAAAATCTTCATGGGAATTCACCATTGAAATAGCAAAAAAAATAATACTGACAATTGAAAAACTGCTGGGGCTTAAATCTATACATTTCAGGAATCCTAAACTTCTTGACCACAAGTACAATTCATCTTGAACATTACATTATAGATTATCCGCTTGATATGAGCTAAATTAGACAGCTATCCAGGTGTCTTCCCAAAGTCTGAGATCCATCAAAATGGTTCACAGTCAAATCATACATTAATCATATATTTAACACTAGTTAACTTTTGGGGCATGAAATTCATCATGAACTAATGATTTTCTGGTTGAGTTAAGCATGAATTTATCAATATCAGTGCAGTTGAACATTGGTCACCAGTAACCTCTCCAAACACAAAACATGCCTTTTCTCCATAATAAAGTTAACAATATTGTCCATTTTTCTTCAAAGTCCCCCAAGCATTAAATAAAGTGCTGATTTAACAGCTATAACATTCACGCTGTAATGAAAAGCTAACCGCTCTCACATCCGAGCTCATAACCTTACACCTTATAAAAGTAAAAACTCACTAACTCAGTAATATCTGAATACTGAAATACACCTTATTTTAACAGAACAGAAATGTCACTTTCAGGAAAAATCAAACGACAAATGCCTCCATATTCAACAGAATGGTGTAATGAACTTACCGAGGGATCTACCGACGTGCATGTGCTGCATGCAATTGGAGAAACGAAAACCTTGGCATTCGATGTCTTTAAACGCGGTATAAATTCTACAGCAAAAAGCCATTTTGAGCAAAGTGCAAACAGAGTAGAAGTATAACCTGTTTTGTTCATTGATGCCCTCCTCCAGGGACAGATGTATCAGGTAGAAGGAACCCTCCAGTACGGTTTCATTTGGAAAAATTCCCATTGACCGCGATACAACATGTATCTCGTAAATGAAACTGAATACTTCAGGCCGGTCTCGAGTGTCTTTGTTTCTGTGATATCGCATCCTTTTCAGCTGCGCAACCGTGGCCAACATTCGAAGAACACAACCGACCTTACTGTTACGCTTAGCTTTGTATCCTATTCTTATTGTCCGATCAATGTATTTCAGTTATTGAGGAAAGTTTAAACACTCGGGAATTGGATAAGAAACAAGTCTAACGAGTCTAGCTTCACGAGGGCGTGAACAATAACCGTAGAGTTACGCAGATGAATCTGAGTATATCATTGAGTGACTGGCTATCGACACCAGTACTTGGGTGGATAGAAGGGAGCGCTGAATTTGTCAATGAAGGAATATGCGCGTTATTCCATGGGAGGGAACTACGCATATTTTGTGTGTGATGACTGTAATTGACAGTAGAATATGAGAGAATCAATACTATGTTGGATTCTTTTGCTTCACAAAACTTATTTTTTTAACCACTAATTGGAATACTGTTGGCCCACTGTAGCTAAAATGGTTGCTACAGAGTACTAAGTTTTTTTCCGTCGCAAGTGATAATTTTTTAAAACTACTGGATTGATACTATGGGCAAGGATATGGACCAGTTTGCACATCAGGCTTAGCTGAGAAGTTTAATTCATGCTACTCCTGAAAAACAGGGATTGGAGGGAACTTCTCCATACTCTAAATCGTGTTTCAGCTCTGCCTGCTCGTGAATATTCAATAGCTGATCCAGGGGTGCCATCTCGTGGTCGAGTACTGTAACTAAGTGCTTAAATTTGCATATCTATAGACACGAGCGTCTACATCTGCAGAAAGGGGTTAACATTAGTTAATGCAGTAATAATCATTTACTAACAGGTAATTAACATTTAACAAATGCACCTGGTAATCATTTACAATTGATGTTCACATCAACTGAGGCATTAATTTATAAATTACGGTATAATAGTTTGAAGTGCCACATAGGGGATACTTAAGGGATGTTTTCAACCTCACAATAAGGGATACACAGAAAATTAATAATTGTTCAATTATGGTTACGTAATGCTTATTCGGCTATCTAACACATTAGTTACCTGTGAATTAAATGATAGTTAATTAATGTTAATTGTTGTACCCTAATTGTAAAGGGTTACCATATACTACTGAACCCACACATACTCTTAAAGCCTCCCCACAAAAATTCTGGACTGTTCTGAGGGCTAGTTTTTAATTTGTTGTTGGTTTAGAAGAAGACAATTCCACCTACAAGACTTTTCTTAAGTGATACCCACCCTTGTTCCAAGAGATCTGTCCTTCTCCATTTCAATCCTATCGAACCAAACCGTCTCAGTTCACTTGCTAAGAAGTTGTTCCGTAGTCTGGTGTGGCTAACAAGGGTTGAGATACAAACCTACAGGTTTGGCCAAACAGATTAGCACGGCATTGAATAGAAGTCTTCATGTCAGTGATTATGTTTCCATTGAATAGACCTGCCAACATAAACTAATGTCATGGTTTTGCCTCCTCTGGCTGCAAACAGCAAAAACCTGCGGGCACTGGGACCATGTACCAAAAAAGTTAATGGGGGACCCAAACGCACAGGCAGAGTACAAAAATAGAAATGTTTGATAAAAACAGCTAAACACACAATATAAAACTGAGGGGAGCAGCGGCAAAAAACAACAACAACAACAGCAGGGCTCTGGCATCAGAATGCAGCTGCACTGCAAAGCTGGCAGTGCAGCTCTTAAATATCATACACTTCACCTCCACTTCAACGTGCAACGGGTGTGGCTCATTGAAGTGGAGGCAAAGACAGCAAGAGGGGGGCGGGACTGCAGGGCGGAACCATCACCACTGAACTTTGACTTCATCAACAAATAAGAGGCAGAGCCATAATATTGGTGCACAGGCGGTCAGAACAGGGATGGATGATGAAGCGGCTAAAGATGTCACAGCTGCCCTGCTTTTCTTTAGGTACAGAGCCTCAAAAGCATTCCTTAATTTGTACTGACATTTGGAAACAAAATCACTCCTCAGAGAAACCTGTCTCTGCGTTGCTTTACTTTTCAGGCATTGACACATACAGGCTACAAATATATTTGTAGGTTTTGTCTTGAACAGTAACACCGAGCTTTATTATTGATAAAACTGCTCACAACTTAAATGCAACTTCTTGATGCAGACTAATTAGTAACGCGTAATAAAATACAATATTTTTTCATTCCCCGCAGCGTCTCTTTGAAAAGCTGACAGAGCTCTTCACAAAGGCTTATCCTGCTTGTCAATTTCTGAGACAGTAGCTTAATTAGATCCAGGCTAGGATCCAAAACTGTGCTTTCGCATGTTGGGGTATCAGGTAAGACCAGATGTACACTGTAAATGGACACACGTGCACTCGCACGCGAATGCATGTGCGTGCACATACACATACACACACACACACACACACACACGCACACACACATGTACTGCAGGACCTGAGATATAAGCAATCTTTGGGTCATTGAAACACACCTGTACAGAGAAGGGGCTGTGAAAATATTGTATCTCTATTAGCATAAAAACCATTAATTGCAACACAAAAACCTTTGAAACTATCTTTTCCCAAAATACTTTAGACGGTAACCGATTTCCACAGCAGGGCCCTGATCTGACTACGGAACAGGATGGTGTTCTTCACTTGTCATGGTCTTCTCCTCAGGCAGTGCCGGCACATCTGTGACGTTCAATAGGAACGGCGACGCACCAGGACGATACGACCTGTTCCAGTACCAGATGAATAACAACAGCTCTCCGGGGTACAAGGCTGTCGGGCAGTGGATGGACACGCTGCAGCTTAATGTGAGTACACTTCAGCGAGGAAGAGGGGGTTAGAGGGAACAGATTTTTGAGACATATTGGTGGCTGTGCATAAGACCTGCCTTACTTTGACCCTAACAGTGACAATGTTTCATTTTTTCATGTAAAATGTCTCATTTGATGCTGTTTTCTGAAGATAGAATTTCAGTTTTTGAATTTGAAGTGTCAGACGCAACAATCCTTCACATATTAAGATGTATTGATGCGTGCACAGTATGTGCCACATGTAAAATCAAAGCATCCTAAGACCAAAGGGCGCTCTAATTATCTGTTGTACAATAGTGCCATGTCAGACAGTTTGGTTTCTTGTTTACAGGTAGTCGTTTTTCATAGGGAATCTATCAATGGCAAAAACTGGACGAAAAACAAGTGCTAGATAAAAGCTCATAGCTTTGCTTTTAATGGAATTTGAGTATTTTAAGAGCGAAAAAAAAGAAATTTTCTTACAACTTCTGACTACAGCTATTGAGATGTGAGCCAAAACTGGAAAATTATTTTTTCTTGCCTTAAATTGCACTGTAAGAAACCAAGCATTCCAACAGACTGAAAGCTTAAGTGTTAAACAAAACAGCTCCTACCACAGGAAAAGGAAAAAAAGAATAACCTCTCCTTTTCCCGTGCTTTGTGGTTGTTGGAAATTTTTTCTTTGTCAATTTCAAAAACAGGTTGGGCATGAAATCAACTTCCACTGAATTCTCCTTTCCCGCTGAATTCCTCATGCCTGTCCACACTTTGTTTCAACTTCTAATTTAAGCCCTGTCGTTCAAATACGTACCTGCCTCCCTTGATTCCAGTCATTTCCCCCCTTTGTCGACATTTGGTTATTTACTTTTCCGCAACATGAAGAGCCGCCTGTTTCTGCTGATTCAGCAGCTGCTCACTGCGAAGTGCGCATCGGTGGAGCAGGCCGTAATTTCCTCCAGATAATTGCTAGGAACATTTAACAGGCGTGTCTTTATAATCAGCGCCTTTAAAAGACGGCAGCCTCTAATTGAACCTCAGATCGCAGAAATGTTCAGATAGATTCCTGGCCCCAGGGACCACAGCTTATTATGAACACATCAAATATATAATAGAATTTGCAATGCACTGCCAATTTCTGGTCTGAATTTTGTTATCAGGTTGTAACGATTTGGCAGGATCCACTGTTACAGACAAGTTCATCCCCCAAAATAGTGGTACTGGAACCTGTTATTTGCTTTTCACTTTTCAGTGCTCATCACATGAATGCATTATACAGTAAATTACCTGCTAATTAATTATTCTGCGTCAATGGCCATTCACTTTTTTTGTGAATACACAAAAAAGTTTCATTTTTAATTTTATTTAATTGAGCACATACTGCAATCCTCTGGCTTTTCATAAATCTGTTTTTCTTATTTTTCAGTAAGAGTAAGAGAAGACCTTTGAGTTAATCCTAAAAACTAAATATGTGGTCCCATTAATTTATTTAGCAGGTAAATGTATTGAAACTCAAGAATATATTATATACACTGTGATCCCTGCATTTACAGTAGTGTGCAGTGATGATTACAGACTTAACAGAATGAAGATAAATCAGAAATCGAGTACTATTCAAGCATTTATTTCATGTCATATTGGATCATACAGATGAAAATAAGTGAATAGATAACAATATGTAGTAAACACAAAAATAATAATGAAACCTATTGCCTCCAGGTTTCAGCAAACCAGTCTGTTTCAAACACTTGATGGTGTTTCTTACAGAGCCATGGCAGCATTTAACATCTTCAGTATCATATAAGGCCACAATGCGGCTACAAACAATCTCAGGGAGCTCCTTCCATCGTGCCATCGCGTTTAACACTCTAACACCGCTTAAAGTGCATGTCATCGTATATAATGGGACAACTGACCATCAGACTTAATTTTGCAGAATAATGTTTCCTCATACCAGTTTAAACAAATTTTTTTGCATCAGTAATCATGGAATAAGCCTTCAAACGTGCATTCAGGCTATGCAAGAATAAACAAAATGAATTTGTGACACCTATCCATTGTAATTAAAAATGTATATTTTCTGTGATTTTGTTTATCACCCATATTCTTACCTCAGTATATAGGCCTTGGACCAAGGGCCGATATTTCACTATTTGATACCAGTTGGGGGCACAAAAAGTCCTTTGGACCACATGTCCTACATCATCTCAGGATCACAAAACTGCTTGATGGACATCTGTGTCTGGTAGCTTCACTTTCCTAAATGTGCTCTATCGCAGTATGCTAGCGACATTTGCAAAATAATAAACAGGACTGTATTTTTTCCACTACCCAAACTCTGTGTAATTATATTATTTCCAAGGCTGATATAATGTTAGATACTATAAATGAATAAACATGACCAAGTACAATATAGCCAGTTTTAGTCCTTTACTAGTGAAAAATCATACAAAACAAGTTAAAAAGAGTTACGCAAAATGTTTTTTTAAAACAGTGTTTTAGTGTGTTCAGTATTCTGATGGCAGAATAATGTTCTGATCATCTTCATGGGTCAGTTTCTGCAAACACAAGGCAGTGTCAGTTTCTTGAAGGGATGTTAGTGAAATTCCATGACCCAAACGATTCAATATCTTGATTATCTCAACATTGCCTGTCAAAGTTTTTACAGCCCAACATAACAGTATATGTTTTGGCGTTTTTGTGGCTCCACCTGTTACGGCATATATCAAATCGCGGAAAAATGACCGCACTAGTTTCTGATGGCGTGTTGATGAAGTCAAACCATCTGTGTCACCAGTAAGCAGACACTGTAAGAAGTTTTTCAAGGAATCTGGAATGCAAACAAAGTTTTCATCCAATTCATCAGGCTTCGGTGGCCATGCCTGCTTTGTCACCGAACGTTTGATATCGCATCGAAGAGTAGATGCAGCTTGCCTCAGATTTCCTTTGCTGGATTGTTGAGTGTAACTGTTTATTTCATCTTTGATATTTTTGTATTTCTTTGCCAATTCTTCTGTTGTAAGTTTGTCGGGAAAAAGGAACAGTCTCCCGTGATCATTCATAAAGATGTGCAGAGTCACCAAATTCGTTTTCGAGTTTTCGTCTGACGTGTTTCTTTTTGGAATCTTTAACAGTTGATGCACCAAGACAATGCATGTTTTGTATAAATGTATCCCTTATTGCAGCAAGGAATAAAATCTGGCTCCACCAGCAATGTTTGTCTCATGTGCTCAAATAGCATAGCATAGGCAGCTTTCTCCATTTTAGCATATAGCTCTACATCGTCATCCTCCACTGAAGACTTCTTTTTCTCAGGCCTCTGTCTTGTATACTCGCGATAACAGGAACGATGGTAATGGGCTTCTGCTCCCACGATATCACGGTTGTGGCAATAATTTTTGTATCCATCTTTTCAATTGCAAGAGCCCTCAAGGTTTAGTCTGCTCTCAAATCGCAACACTGGATGAGAGGTTCCCGTGATCTGCCTTTTCTCATGTATTTGCACTGATTTCCACAAAATATGCACACCTTTTTTGTACGCTGAACTAGTCAGTGGTGTCCAACTTTGTCTGTGACTAATTGTGGATGGTTCATCTGTTTTCATTCGTGGTATCAATTTTTCTAGAGCCTTTTTATGTGTGAAATTAGACCGACAGTCTCTGTGGTAATAGATATTTGGTGGCTCATCATCTGTACCATGACACAGGAGTGGCTGGAACTGTCGTATGTTAGCAGCTTCCAGAAGAGTCTGCCAAGAGTATGCATCTTTTGGTTCGCTGAGATCACGAACAGGAGCCTCAGTCCCACATATCATGTACTGCTCAACATCATCTTTCATCTTCTTGGCTGGAACTGGAACATCACTTGCCATGATTGTATTTAATTCTCCTCAGCAGCTACTATACCTGAAAACACAAATTCTACAATAAGCAGTTTTCACAATGCTTTTTATTTAAATTTGGCAACAAAATAATTTGACTTGCACAGCACATGGGGCTTCTGAAGAACTGAAAAAGGTAAGTGTAAGCGTAAAACTGTCAAACCGGAAAATCATATTTTGCTAATATTGTCTAATTAGGCAATATTTGTCAATATTTCCTTTAATTTTTGTTTAGTTGGATGCCTCAACCATACAAACAGAGTTAGACACCAGTAGCATATCAATATCATACATAGATCTTGTTATATCGAGGTATTTGTGATTTCCGGTAATGGCGGTTAAAAATGGCCACATATCCTAAAAGCTACCTCCCTGGCAAGTCCATCATGCATTTTCTGTTAGCTTGGTGGGCCAAGTGGCGCTTTGTGTCCCCAAGTGGTACCCCTGATCCCCATGGCCCAAGGCCTAACACTTGTGGGAATGACTTCTCTCTCATTGCCTACAATAGTATTTTTCAATACATTTTCACCAAAAAAAATTGTAGAGAAGTGCACAATATATTTGGACCCCTTTTAGACTAAAGTGGCGGTGTATAATCATCACTGCATACTACTGAAGCACTCCAGTCATGAAATCTGTGCAAGGGACCACCCTGAAATTAAACTGAGCATGTTTCATACAAATGTAATTCAATTAAAGTGCACAAAGTTAAATTCAAATATACCTGCTACCAGTCCTTGCAACACATTATATAGCATGTGAAAACTTGAGCCCCGCTCAGTACATGGCTAATGTCCTGAATTATATTAATTCTAAGTAATGACAGGTAGTCAAACCAGTGAGGAGTGCAACATAGACAGTATATCCCCATATTTGTAATTTGCAAGTCAAGTCATACATAACCTCTCTGCTCACCGTGATATAATGTAAATGTATGTATGGATTTATCCTCTTCAGGTCAAGCATTCACTTCAATAATGCATACTTTTTAAAAAACATTAATGCATGGAACTCTGGTGCACACTTTTGTCAGCAAAATGATAACAGACATCAAAGTCCCCGTTTGTATAAATACAACTGCCAGAGAACAGAAACAGCACAGAGATAACATAACATAAAACAAAAAAAAAGTAAAATACAACTGCAGTTTTTCTTGCTGCTGCTATAATCCATCCATTTCCTATCTTAAGCGCCTCTACTTTATCAGGGTCATGGGGGATCTGGAGCCAATCCTATGGGCCACATGTGGGGTCACATCCTTTACTGCATAACAATCCATTGCAGGCCTTACACAACATTCACTCACATGCTCATACAATGAGAGCACTGACTGCATATATTCCTATTACTGTGGATGTGCATATATCTATCTGACCCACAGTTTAAGATAATAGGCTGATGTTGCTTTCACCTACATATGGGGGAAGCTGGATTACGTTCTTAGGCGGCGACGGCCCCTTCGGCAACTCGGATAAAAAACAAACGACGAGCTGCTCAATCAGCTCTTTCACTCTGGCTTCTGTCTCGTTCTTAATCTTCTTTCATAATCTGAGCCATCATTTAAAACAGTTTAACCTGGATGTAACTGAAATGTGCAGTGCAGGTTTTTGGCGGATGCTTTAAAGCAAGGTGTCCAAAAGATGTTGTATTTATCATGGTTTGAAAATTGGCGCTACTCGCAAGAGAAAAACCTAAAGCTTAAAGATAAAATTAATAACATCACAGAGTGGCATGACTCAATGCCTGAACAATTGCTGGGGGCTACTTTTACTAAAATGCAAATTCCCTTAGGTATCGGACAGATGGCCTTCTACGACTTCAGAAAAGGCTCAAAAAAATCTGGACCGAAAAACAGGAGTAATGAATAAAAAATAATTATTGTTTTAAAAATGCATATCTCATTGAATAAAAGACATTTAATAATTTTCTCTCATCTATGATTTAAGTTATGATTTTAAGACCAATCACGGTTTGGTCAATTTGATTTTAAAGGGGCAGGACAAAAACAAAACATCTTAGGCCTTTGTGAAGTCCAAACATCGTAATCTCGGCAGAGAGTGCGGAGGGCAGGTGAGAGACAGAGTTAAATGGCGGAAGACGAGAACAACTATGTGGCTAGCTTAATACCAACGCCGTTTTCAAGGCGGCCTTTCACAGAAAAACTTCAAATAATAAAAAAACGGAAGATCAATTTCAGAACTGGAATTAAAAGGTTGAGAAAGTGGAAAGGCATTTCAAGACAGAAAATTATCAGCACTATCCATGGACAACGGGCTGTAAGAAAACACCAGAGGTGTATAAAGTACTCAAAAAAAAATAATTTACCACCACAACTGAAAGTTACTTAAGTCAAAGTTGAAGTCACCCATAAGAAATTTACTTAAGTCTTGAAGCAGCTGGCATTAAATGTACTGTATCTTTTGAAAAAATATATATACTTAAGTATAAAAAGTGCAAGTACAAAGTATTTTTCATAGTATGCATAGAAAGAAGCAAAACAACCACACATTGTCCTCTTCTTGTTGTCATTAATCAACTTTCAGGTGAATGAAAGTATTCAAAAAACAAACAGGCAATCTCTGCTTTATATACTTATTCCCCCTTTTCTTCTTTGAGTTTACTGGCGGTTTAAAAAAACCACTATAATTGACTATAATTAATAGTAGAATGACATAGGATCAATACCATGTCACATTTTTGCTGCAGAAAACTGATTTTTCTTTACTACTAGTTCGGATACCATGGACTCACTGTGGCTGAAGTGGTTGCTACAGAGGACAACGATTGTATCTTTAGCAAAAGATAATTTTTTTTAAACTGCTAGATAGATAGTATGGGAAAGTATATTGTGCAGTTTGCACATCAGGTATTGCTGAGGAGTTAAATTCAGACAATTCCAGATATTCAGGGATTGAGTTCCAGCTCTAGCTTGCTTGTGAATATTCAATAACTGATCCGGGGGTGGCATCTAGTGATAGAATATTGTTACTGCCTGCACAAATTTGCAGCTCCATGTTCGCTGGCAGACACATCTGCTCAAAGATACCCTGCCGAGCACCGTTGTTCTTATCGAACACGCCGAGTCTAGATAACCCTTAAATGATGAATTACATTACACAAGTGGCCAGTGTCAAAGTAACGAAGTATACTTTTTATGTTCGTAATATGTAATGGTTTGGAAGGATTGAGAGCTTTGTTGCTCTCCTCCGGGATGATATCGTTTTGCGCCCTATCGGATTCCTGGGCCAGCTGGCATTAATTGGGGGCGTGGGCCAGACTCTATTTAAGCTCCTGTTCTGCCTCGCTCTCGTTGCTTGAGTGTCAGTGTTTTTTTGGTGCTTTAGCCGGTAAGGTCTCTAGAGAGAGTATTGTCAGGGACTTAGCTGCATAACAGGATTAGTGTGGGTGAGTAAGGGAATCTTTGGTTTATTTCCCTTTTCTTTTGTTTTCCTCGAGCTCACCTGTTTTCTACTTTTGTACCACAGACGGCGTCTGGTCCATAGGTAGCGCGAGTCTCGTTATTTATATCTGTTTTTAGCCTCCCAGTGCGCTGTGAGTTCTGCCTTTTATTTCTGGCCGCTGCTCTTGGTGTCCACTTCCAGCAGCCATCACAAAATGTAGCAGAGTAAAAGTCCTGGTTAAAAAAAAAAAAACTCAAGAAAAGTACCAATTCTCAAAATAACGAAACCCTTTCAATTCATGGTAATGTTGCTTTTTTTCCGTTGATTACGTCTTATTTCGGCAGTGATGGCTGAGGTGAAGATCCAGCTGTAGGGCTCACGGTTCGCCACTGCAGTGCACACATACTCATGCTAAAGGAAACAGCTTTTCGCAGTGGCAAGTAAAAGCCAAGATAAGACAATTGGTGAAAAAGCAACAAAGAAAATGGATTTCAGTCATTGAGGGGGATTCATTCTTTCAAACCAATTGATCCTTATAACTAAGTAAGCAATGTTTTAAATTGCAATGGTCTTGAGCGGTTCTCAGCACCAGGCAGTAAATTGCTGTTTGAGGCTTGTTTCTTGTGAATGCAGTCCAGTTTTATTCTGGTAGTTTGAGCAAGGAAATCGAGGAACGCGAGGCTGTGGATGTGTGACTCTCTCTATCACAGGCGCAGGGAGACATCTGCCCCTTAGCACTGAGTTACAGAAACAGCAGAACTCCTCCTCAGCTACAGGTGCTGCTGCAGGTATGCTGTCGTTATACACCGTCTTAACATTCTCTGCTCCCAGAAGGGCGAATATACTGAAAATCCTTTCAAGTGGAATTCTAAGTCGCTCCGTTTGAAATGCGCAAGGCTGCCATAGGCATCTCCTGTACGTGTGACGAATGAATAGTGTGCCTTTTGATTACATGGTAACGGTTTCAATCAAACGCGGTGCAATGGATGGTTCAGTATAAACAGAGGGAGCTTTACCAAGAATGCCATTAATTTCCCAAGAGTTTCACGTGATGGCTTTCACAGCTGTGGTTTTAATTGAAGCTTTGTTTGTTTGTTATATACTGTGCACATAATATACAATTAGAAGCAGAATAGCGCAGAGATTTTTTCAGGTTGTTCAGTTCTGCTTTTCCAAGGGTGAGGTTTCATAAGGAAAGATAAATTGCTTTTCCAGCAGTGGGGAAATTATTCAGATACCTTTGTTGTGTCACAGAATTATCCTCCTTTTGCTAGCTGGCCGTTGGCAAAATCTATACGAAAGCCTAATGAGAGTTACAAAGCACGACTTCAGAACTGAACTATCTGGAGCCTGCATGTGTTTGTGTGAACCATGATATGAAATAGCAGATTTAAAAAATATATATATAAATATAGTTTTTAGATATGGACAGTGGAACGAGGAGTCAAAACACGCATCAGCGACAGGGCACTGGGCATCCAAGGCTCATCGATGCACGAGGGCAACAATAACTACTCCATCAGATTCCGAACAACGGATGGGCTATTTAGGGGGTGGCATCTAGTGATAGAATATTGTTACTGCCTGCACAAATTTGCAGCTCCATGTTCGCTGGCAGACACATCTGCTCAAAGATACCCTGCCGAGCACCATTGTTCTTATCGAACACGCCAAGTCTAGATAACCCTTAAATGATGAATTACATTACACAAGTGGCCAGTGTCAAAGTAACGAAGTATACTTTTTATGTTCGTAATATGTAATGGTTTGGAAGGATTGAGAGCTTTGTTGCTCTCGTCCGGGATGATATCGTTTTGCGCCCTATCGGATTCCTGGGCCAGCTGGCATTAACTGGGGGCGTGGGCCAGACTCTATTTAAGCTCCTGTTCTGCCTCGCTCTCGTTGCTTGAGTGTCAGTGTTTTTTTGGTGCTTTAGCCGGATGGGCTATTTAGGCTCAAGTTGCAGAAAATTTTATTTGTAGTCATGAGAAGAATTTATCATGGAATACAATG
Organism: Gymnothorax reevesii; assembly: GCA_029721435.1. Taxonomy (NCBI): domain Eukaryota; kingdom Metazoa; phylum Chordata; class Actinopteri; order Anguilliformes; family Muraenidae; genus Gymnothorax; species Gymnothorax reevesii. The sequence continues at coordinate 7,968,525 of CM056581.1, forward strand.
CATCGCACCTGCCTGAGTGTCGAGCTTCCTTGCCGTAGCCCAGTCAGAGTGCCGACAGCATTTCTGTCCACCACTGAAAACGTCTACCATAGGCACACGACTGTTGGAACTGGACTTTGGAACAATGGAGGAATGTCATCTGGTTCGATGAATCCAGCTTTTTTTTTTCTACATAATTTATATTGTACAATGGCTGAGTTTGTGTGCAACTTTACATGAGGAGTGGGTTGCACTAGGATGCACAGTGGGACGATGTGGAGGTGATGTGATGCTGTTGGAAATGTGAAGTAGGGGGTATGATGTGGACATCAATTTGATAAAGCCATAAAGGTGTAACGCAGAGGACATGCAGCATATTGAGGGGTCAGAACACAATAGTTATAAGTCCATTTTAGAGATTTTGAGAAAAATCGATTTTTGGGTTTGCAAGTTTTCTATTAAATCAGGTATTTTATGTCATTTTTTTATCACTCTTTTACTGCATGGTACAGAAGTTGATTGAACACATACGTTTTCATAGGTGTGGTACTGCAACATCATGGCAAAAATGGGCACGTTACCTCTGTGCTCCAACAGCTCTAGCCCTTGATGTGACAACACAATGGTTATAGGTTGAAGTTAAGTTTGTTTACAATGGAAGACAGATGATTCTGTTATTCAATTGATGTTTTTTTTTAATCAAAATATCAATGTTTAATTAATTTAAGCAGATTGTGTTGAACATACCACAAAATAAAAATGCGAATTCAGTTTAAAACTGAGGCAGATGGAAATATAGTAATTTTGTTCCAAGAATAAGCATATAGAAAGCTATAACAGGAGGCAAAAACCCAAAATCATAAAGTTTTGACATATCACCACTGTGCTGCAAACCCTCCATATTAGGGAGGTGGATTATTTGTGTCATTGGTGTCAGGTGCATTTATCTGAAGATATCTACAGTTTAGTGAAATAACCCATCTTCCTTGAAACAGAACATGATTCAAGACCTTGTAGGATTAAGGGCCCTGCCCAAGCAACACTGGGCTTCAATGGAGCCTGAACCACCAATAATCTTATTCGCTGTTATACAGCTCAGCTACAAAATGCTAGACTGCCCACATGAAGCTGTGTATTATTTCCCTGAAAAAGCTGGTTGCCAGAAGTCTATCTGGCCACACTCACCCGTTCTGGGTCATGTTTGCATGGCGAAATAGATCCACAGCATGTGCAGTGTGTTTCATGTCTTTATGTAGGACAATATAAGCCCCGTAACCACTCATCTACGAAGTGTAGCACGGTATCAGAAGGTTGTGGCCAGGCCTCGTCCCAGGGTCTATCAACAGGTGTTTTCCGAGATCAGAGGGAGGGTTTGAGGAAAGAGAACAAGAGTCAGAGGGCCTCGTATGGCTCAGGGCCCACAAATGAGGCCATGTGATACAAGGGCTCTGGAAAAAAAGCTTGTAATGTAGAGGTAACTGGTTCAAATTCCTAGTTGGGTGCGGCCATTGTACCCTTGAGCAAGATACATTGCGTGCAGTGCATGCTTCAATGAATATCGAGCAGTGAAAAGGGATACAGTGTGGAAAGGGAGTTACAGTACACGCTTCACTGAGGAAAAGGAGGTGCGCTCAGCAAGTGCTGGAGCTCAGATCTCACTGCATTGATCACCTCCCACGGCAGCACCTGATGACACCATTCCCACGTCAACTCAACTCATCCACACGGGGAATTATCATTGGGCCTGAAGGAGTTCTCATTCAGAGACTGCCTACAGTAGACTGTAGATTATAGATCTACCTTTTATTTTTAAACATGTTCCTTTCATGAAAGTTGAACACGAGATTTAACTTAATGTTGGCGTTCTTTGGTTTTATGTTCCCCGTTCATACGTGGGTACAGGCTCACAGCGAAAGTGGCGAGATTAAGGGGAAGAGTGCAGCATTAAGGATGGTGTTGGAGGGTGAAGAGGAGGTGTGTTCTAATGCCTTGTGAATGGATGCTTCTCCCGGCAGAGAGCTGTGCCGAAGCCCGCCGCCTCTGTGCCTCAGAAATGGGAAAAAAAAAAAAGATTTCAGGTCGAAAGCCTGAGACTGCGGGAGCAGGGACACATGCAGTACCTCTAGTCTGTACTGTTTCTACTGTAAGCAGCACATAATAATGTGATGTTTTCATGCCGCAATATGAATAATGAATGCAATTACGCTAACTTAATGCACTTGAAAACATGCGTTTTGTTGAAGAGCTTTTCAGGCCCCAGGCTAGTGAGAGGTCTGCCCATACGATGAACGCTGCAAGGCAGTCCTAGCCAGGATGGCGCCAATTATTAATGCAGTTTTTTTTCTCCTGAAGATTTAATGTGCAGGCATGCTAAGATGTTGGCCAATTGTGGTTTTAGACTTTAAGCAATTAACTGTAACATCTCAGATTTGGCTCCCAGCAGACACATCTTTGTTGTACCCCTCCAGGCACATATTAATGATGGGTTTGGTGGAATATCATGCTTTATAAGACAGTGATATGGTGTCCCAGATAGGGGTTTCTCCTAAGCAGATCAATAATGCAATAATGTTTTTACTTTGGCCTGAGCTTACACACAGAGAAGCGCTTCTCATGGAGGACTATGAATATTGCATGCCCTCATAACTTTTTATGTATTCTGCCAAACGCAATGAGAACTCCTCGTGGTCCTTATCCATTTATATCTGGTCTTAATTGTTGGTTAGAGCTCTGTTAATTTTTGCTTCATTGCTTTTATAAAATATTAAAATTCTATTAGAATGAATTAAATTCACATTTGCCATCAAGGTTTAAATTTAATAAAAAGATGATATACAGTAAAATACTAATGTTTAGCGAGCCTGTGATGCAATTTTTCTCACTTTTGCTCTGTATTGCTGCACGTTAAATTTAAAATAAATCACTGAATACAAGATTATTTACTGAACAATCAGGTCTCACATGATGGAATTACGACTACAATATTTATATACTTAGTTTTAGAGCAACAGTAACTTGGTGAATCTGAAATATAGCCCGTTTGGTTCGGGTTTGACTGAAGCAAATGCTATTTTCTGCTTAAAAAGTCAGGCATAACATCATGCCTAATTCTGTCGGTCCACTGTTCATACTTGAAGATTATATATTGGCCCATCATTATTGTAACGAAAAAATAAATGTTCAGTAGTAATCTTGGTAGATTGGGGGAAATTTCAACTATTTGAAAAGATTAAATGTACAGTTTAATGACAGCCAGAAATGAGAATATTTCGCACCATATTTAGTGGTAATAAAATTGGTATCAGCTTATATTCCTTACTGTTTGTATTTTGCAGTCCTGCATCCCCTTTTCTCACTCTCACAAGCGCACACAGAGGTAATGTTACACAGATGCCCACCGCCCTGCGATACAGGAGAAAAATAAATAAATAAATAAATAAATAGACATGCACATATGCACTTGCACCAGGGCTCTTGATGAAAATATGCATCCCTGATCACCGTAGGGACTGACCCAGTTCTGCAATTAAGTGTAAGGAGAACCCATGAGCCTTAATGTGCCCAACATACAACCTCGAACACCCACCTCAACTGTGAGAAGTCAGAGCCCTAGCCTCTGAAAGGTCAGGATGAATTTCAGGAGAGTTGACCTTTGAGTGCTGCGTAAAGTCTGCTGTCTCTGAAAAGCTTGAAGGGATCCATAGATTACACAGCAGAGTCCGGTGCACTGTACTCCAATAATGAGCCCTTGTCCCCTGCAGAGTGCTACACTGCACCAAATGTGAAATACCATTTATCGTTGTGTGAGACGTCCGCGGTCCATCTACAGGTGGCACACAGATCAATATAAAGGAGCGCAGTGTATCGGCAAACCTCATCAAGAATTTATGTCATAGTCATCATGAACAGAGACAGGCAGATAAGATGATAAAAAAACACATCATGATGGGAGTTAACTGGAGGGATGGCTTAGTTCTTTAGAATTATGAGCATTATGTAAGACGACATTCGAGGCAGCTCAACTTCTGCTAGTCTTCTGGTAATTTGTCTTTTCAGCGCCTGAGACCTACTTGAAATATGCTGTAAATGTACATTTAAATGCAAATGTATTGAAATCTTCCACAGGAGAGTCTTGTGTAAGATTGGTCTGTGCTGCGTTGCTGCAGTTGAAAGTCACTGTTTCAATGAAATCTCCTTGAGATTATATGTAGTCCTAACACCCCACGACATACCACTTTAAATCATCTCGGTCTTTTCAATAAATGCTCAAATATCAATCTGCTAAAGAGGAAGTCAGAGCATTTCTGTCAGTTTTGTTGTAAAAAATTAGCATGCTGTGACACGTGGCTGCCTCAATTGCAAGTCTGTGCCAGAATTAGGCATTAGAATGCAAAGCACATTACACCCAGTGCTGAGGCATGAAGCGTTTTCCTAGTCTATGAGTTTCAAAATAGAGGTTGGAATGGGAACATAATTGTGTGGGCTTTGCAACTGGTCATCCTGCAAGTGTGAACTGCCAGTAACATTTATTCTTTACTTGGTGCTTACATTCTTTGCAATGTCTGCTCTGCAGTAGCTGTTGCATTTTTCAGTATACGTATAATTTGCCACGGCAAGTCTACATTGTTGCCCAGGAATTGCCGGAAACTCCACACAATGTAACCAAATTAACTTTAAGCTTTTTTGGTTGATGGTTCAAAATCAAGCTCTGGAATGATAATAAGCTTTCCATCCCTGTGCATTCGCCATCATACTGATAAAGTCCTCTCCAATTTTCGACTTTCTCCCTCTGCTTTTTTATTTGACGGTAATTTGGCTGGCATGCGTGTGCACACGAGATGGAGGCTCTGTGTAAGGTTTTAGAAAACAGGCGTTTCAATTGAGAATTTAATCACTGTTGCAAACACCAATAAAAGGATGCAGCGGAGCATGGAGTCGCTGTGTGATTAAATCTGTGGGCGGAGCTGGAGGGAGGTACAGGAAGCTTCTCTGATGATGGCGATGCGGTTTGACAGTGCACTCATAGTGCGTGCATCACAAATGAATAAGAGTGCTTTCACAGCAAGCCGCTCCCCGTTGTGAAAAAAAAAAAACAAAGCATGGGGGGGTACGGAGGTGTCAGGGGTTCACAAACAAATATCTGTGGCCCATAAATCCACTTGCAAAGTGCACACCACTGTGTCTGTGAATTTCACCAAAATTCAGTCTGCAGGTGGTAAAAGAACATTTTAAAACTTAATAACAAACATTCAAGGCCAGGAAGAGGGATTCTGTTTTGTATCCATAGCAACTGGGCAGTTAATCTCATTACAGTTTGCTCGATGTGTTAATAATGAGCTTTGGGAGAGGAGAGAGGCTAGTAGTGAGCCTGCACTGCTTTTGGTAGAGATCAGAACTGAAGCTCATAATCATTCTAAGAGCATCAACTCACTCTGCCTCAATCTTCAGGAACCCAAACAACCTATTATATGCTGTGGAAAAGAGATCTCATCTTTAGCATTTTACACGATAGTTGTATTAAAAATGAAACAAAATAGAAAAATTAGGATATGTACCCATGTACTGTGAAGTCATTGGTCATTTTTAGTCGTACAGTCTATATATTCTGTGTAATTAGATAAAAACAATTAGTTTGGAGGATAAATTGGGAATTATTTTAGAGGGCTGTCTGATATGTAAATCACCTGACTAATGCTGGCTGAAGATTTATAGCTCCAAAGCACAATATTGCTATTCATGCCATGTAGCTACAAGGCTCAGGCATCGCATTTTTTTCCAGTAACTTATGGTGGGGACCTAAGCCCCTGGCCCCCCAGCTCTGAAGACCAGTGATCAAGCTGATTGTATTGCTCAATTTAAATAATTGTGGTTTTAGAATACATGAAGGGGATATTGAAGAATTATGCATGAAACTTACTCCCGGGCTTAGTGATTTAATGTATGTGTTACAGATGATTTCTGCTTGATCCATTTTCCCGCTTATCAATCGATTACTGTGGAACTTTATTCAGCTTCCGGCAGTTAATTTAAATGATTATAATGAAAGCTGGTGAGCATCAGCCCTCCATGGTTATGATGTTGTTATTATTCCACATAAATTACAAATGATTTCACGGGGTCGTGTGGATTAATACAGTCACAGCTACGGAGGGGGTGGCACTGAGGCGCAGAGGCTTCAGTGCTGTTCTGTCACCAGGAGGCTGAATACTGTTTCATTTCCAGGACTGTGGAATTGACATTGAGCAATGTTCTTCTCCGGGCAAACCTCTGGATGGATAACATTATTAAATGTAAAGGTAGTGCCATGTAGCAGTAATAAAACCACCACCTCCCAAATAAAATCAAATGTATTGATATGGCAGATTTCACAAGAAAACATGATTTTTTTGCAGTGTGTTTTACTGTAGACCAAAGCCTAAATCCCACACAATAGCAAGTGTAAGGTGAAATTATGATGGCAAAACTCCATTAGTAACAGAAAGATGTGTAAATAAAATGTTAGTAGTTTGTAGGGTAGAACTAGCCTCAGCAGCGGGAGTGTATTCTGCCCCGGCTGGCTCAGGGTATGGGTTCACAGTGACCTTCATGGTTGATCAGACAGTTTTTCAAATAGGTTGAAATCAGCTGCGGGACTGCATGAATTTTAGTCATTCAAGACAGTGAATCAAGTTCCCTGTCAGTCTCAATAACTTTACAGCATCATCCAGACATCCAGAGGAAATTGAGCAACCAAGTTTGAGAGAGTTACAGATGCATTGAAACTGCAGGTGATTGTAGCATTCCAGTTCATAGTGTATCAATATATGCCTGATTGTCCATTGCGTACATGCTCAAGTAGAGTTTGAGATTTTGTCATCTTCTATAGCTGTAGTTCTCCATCTCACCACAGAACCGGAAGCATCTCCTCCCTCCTTGGTCTGCACACTCATTAATGGGGCTAACACAGCTCCAGACGAAATGATAAGGAATGGATGTCAGGTATAGGTAGGAAAAACATCAAAAATTTAATGACTAATGAGAGTGTAGAAAAAAAAAAAGATTCATGTATGAATATATGAATAGTTAGGTTCCAAAACCCAATAAGTGCTAAAATTACAAAAATTGAGATAACACCATAAAGCAATAGCCCTGTGCTTCTTACACATGGAGCAAATTTTCTTTTTTTGAAATTCATACTTAAGAGTGTATTTCTTTCATGGTCAAACTTTGTATTTCTCTATGAAATTCAATAGGCGCCATCATAGAAAAAGCTGATTTACTCAAAATGAGTAATATGGATATATTGCGTTTTGGAAACAAACTCTTCATATATATATATATATATATATATATATATATATATATATATATATATATATATATATATATATATATATATATATATATATATATATATAAAAACGGGTGCTTCCCATCCTTAAATGTGATTGGCTAAGCCAGGTTCCATGCCGGTATAAAATTACTGTAACCCTCTGTGGGAGGCCACAGCACAAAATATCCCTGCGCGCAACAAACTGCTCAGCGCTCAGCTGACTCGTTAGGTTAAGTTTGTTTTAAGACTTTAAGCTCGATATTTGAGTCTCCTCGAAGTTTAGCCTTTAAACCAGATAACCAGTTGGCTATCTACCTAGCTAGCTATTGCATTACAACGTTCGATCTCACTTTTGTGTTGCAAGCTTTGTTGCTAACTTGCTCGTTATTTCAGTAGCCTATCACTGATAAATTGTTGACTTTTTCTCGTGTGTTTATTTTATGGGCTGTGTGTAGGGTAACCACATCCATTGTAGTGAACGCTAGCTAGTTGACAAGCTGGCTAGCAAACTAATACAAGTTGAGAACAAGGAAACTCGAAAACCGAAACGCCTGTAAAATTAATTAATGGGGTCAAGCTAGTTGACTAGCTGGCTAGCAAACTAATGCACAATTTAACATAGTTTCCTGGACACCGGCATGTGTGGAGGACAAAAGTCAATCATTTCCTACTCTCGCTGCTGGTTGTAATGATTTGGCCGATCGGCGCAAGTTGATAACAAGGAAACTTGGAAACCGAAACGAACGCAAAATTTTTAACGGGGTCTTTGGGAGATCGAAGGAGACATTCAAAAAAGCCTGCTTTCATAGTATATCTGCATTAGCGAGCCCAAATAGCCTGATGTGACATGATAATGGCGCTAGATGAAAAAGCAATCTTAACATCTGTGTTGCTGGCCAACCATTCTGTTCACTCTTTCTTGCTTGGTGGAAGTTGTTCTCAATTTTATTGTTGCATTATTACCAATAAATTGTCGATTTTTTTTCTTGTGTGTTTATTTAATGGGCTATATGTTGGGTAACCGTTTTATAAAAGGAATAGGTTCCGAGAGGCAGTGGGTTACAGTGATTTTATAACAGTGGAGGGGCACTATGGCCCTTAGAACGCCCCTCCGCCGTTATAAAATCACTGTAACCCACTGCTTCTCAGAACTTATTCCTTTAATATATATGAGGATGGAAACAGCTTGCTGACCAGTGATTGTTGTATCACTCAAACAAGAAAAAAGCAAGTGAACAGATAAGCACATCAAGTCTATTTACCATGACTGAATGCATTATCTGTCTCGGATAGATATAGTACATGCTGAGTGTCAATGTGAATAATTGATTTATGTAAGACATGTTTCTGGGGAGACATGTTCCCTTGTGTAAGTGCAAGAGCATGAGGCTGTGTTTCTGTGGAATTCTGTGCTGGAGATCGATGACACCCTCATTGAAGGTAGAGCTGCCATTCAGTCTTTTCTTACAGGGTTTATTTTTACATAAAGGCTGGATCCTTTGAATTACCTGTTTACAAGTATTAATCACTAAGTTGACTTGTTGATCTGTGTGGCATCAGCCATTTTGTTAGTCTTTGGGCTCAGAGTGTATATATACTGACAGAAAAATTACTCAATTGAAAAGTTTCTCAATTGAAAAAAATTTTACAAAAGTAATTTTTTTCAATTGGAGAAGAACTAAAACAAATTAGCTGTAAAAAGTTTTCAAATTTTTTTTAATTTAATCCAAAGTCTCAATTTTTTTCAGTGTAAAGGAAACTACAAAGGGTGGACAGATGGAGGGGGGAGGGAGAGATAGAGAGAAAGAAAAAAGAAAGAGAAGTACAGAAGAATAGAAATTAAAAAATGAATAGATGTGGACCACAAAACATAAAGAAAAGTACACAAAATTTAAACAAAGGATAAAGTGACATAGCTGAAATTTCTGCGGCAAAATGAAATTTCTCCTCATTTCACCACTCCCAGTCAGTAGGTCCACTGGCTGCAGATTAAAAGGCTGTTGAGTTGCATATTTTGTGTGTTTGTATTAGTTCAGAAGCACAGAAATGCGTCAGCATGCCATGGCTTCCTGCCTGCCATATGCATCGCCAGGTGTGATGTAGCTTTTCATTCCAACCCCCCTCCCCCAGGAGTCAGCTTGGCATTTTCCACAATGCCACGGGGAGTCAGCCCACTGGCTCTGTCACAGGCAGTGTTCAGGCTCGCTAACTCACATTATTTATGAATCCTCATTTTTTTGTTTTAGGTTTTCTATTTCGTAATATTTTTACGTAATTGTGTAAGGTGGGGGGAATGAGTGGGACTCAATATGCACTCAATCTCCCGAAACAAAGTCAGAAGCACGAAGATTCCAACCACTTGAGACTCCTAAGAGACTGACTGGAGGGGCAAACCCCGTAAATAAAAAATAAGGTGGCTGAACACTCCAACGGGAAGGTATCCCAACTAAAGAAAAAGATCTCTGCCTTCAGAAAAGACAGGGAACCGAGGAGTGTGGCTCTACACTTCAATTTAACAGGCAGTGCTACAAAACAAGCGAAACAGTAGTCCTTACAGGAGAAAACTCACGGGAAGGTAAGAGCTAAATTAGTTTTTTTTTAAAGAATCACTATTCAGCAAACTTAATCGTAACTTCTCTTTTTTTTCTTACACAACAAACGGTACCGGCGTGCGAGTATAGAAGACTCTAATGAAAGGAAAACTCTGCACTTGCATCTCTTAAATAAACCACACACAGATGCAACTAATTACCAATCAGGCTCCTTAGGAACCAGTGCTTCCACAAACCAACCAAAAAACGATTAGCCGATAAGCACAAAAGGCGTCGATAGCACAACGACAAGATGCGTACACCCCCGCAAAGGATAATACACGTGGAAACTCCACATGGGAAAAAACAGAGTGAAGCCAAACTCAAGTCCTCCCATGGGGAAAGGAATTCAGAATAAGACCTGCAACATGACAGGACCCCCCGCTCAAGGAACGGCTCCAGCCGTGCCCTCTGCACCCCGTTGACAGAACTCAAATCAATTTGGGGTCCAAAATATTCCTAGACGGAACCCAACAATGCTCTTCCGGGTCACAGCCCTCCCAATCCACTGAAAATTGAACCTCCCTCCCTTACGTCTTTCAGACAGAATCCGTCGAACCATGTAAACCGGCCCTCCATCAATAAATCGTGATGGTGGTGGCGGCTTGTCAACTGGTGCTAAAACACTAGTGCTGACGGGTTTGAGACGAGATACATGAAAGGCTGGATGAATCCTCATGGATCGAGGGAGTTGCAAACGAACAGTAACTGGATTAATCTTCTGTATGATCTTAAAAGGTCCAATGAACCGTGGAGCGAGTTTCCGAGATTCAACTCTTAATGGAAGGTCCCATGTAGAGAGCCAAACTCATTGGCCTACACGATACGATGGCGTAGTTAGGCGCCGTCTATCTGCCAAGTCCTTCTCTATCCTAGAAGCATACTGGAGGGATGTGTGAACTTGTCAGTGTTTTCCAATGACTGATCGGTCCTCTCCGTCTGTCCGTTAGTTTGTCTTCAGGGTTTCATCCGGAAACTAACGGAAGCTCCCAGTTGCTTACAAAACGACCGCCAAAACCGTGCTGAAAACTGCGGCCCTCGATCAGAAACAGTGTCCTGTGGAAGGTCATGCAACTTAAAAACGTGATTTATTACTAATAGAGCTGTGTCCTGTACTGGTGGCGGACTAGTTGATGCGATAAAATGGGCCGCCTTAGAAAACCTATCCACAATGACTAAAATTACTGTGTTACCGTGAGACATTAGCAAACCCGTAATAAAATCCAAAGCGACGTGGCTCCAAGGGCGTCTAGGGTAGGGTAACGTCACAGAAGCCCAGAGGGTGGGAGGTGAGGACCCTCACTCCGAGCACACACCGAGCAAGCGGCTACGAACTGCCTAACATCATTGTCTAAGCTCGGCCACCAAAAGCGTCAGGACAAAAACTCCTTAGTACACTGAACACCAGGGTGGCCCACCAATTTAGATGCATGCCCCCACTGCAGAACTTGAGAGTGAACCCCAACTGGGACAAACAAATGGTTAGGCGGTTCTCCCCCTGGACCTGGATCAGAACGTAACACATTCTGGACCACCGCTTCAATATTCCACAATACAGGGGCAAGAATCCTATCACAGGAGCGGAAAGTGGATATAAAGCTACTCTCAGAGGAATAGTACCCGGTAGGAGATCGATAGCTCAATCATAAGCACGAGGGGGCGGTAGAGTAGTGGCCCTTTGTTTACTGAACACCTCCGCTTGATCAGAATAATCCAAAGGAACATTAGAAGGTAACTCAAAATTCAATGTGGCGCCCAGCTTCCAACTATCTGTCATCTACCTCATCAGAAGTAGCATTAGATACTATATCCCAATCTGGGCCCTCACTGCCACTGACGACCTCCGATTCTCCACCAGAATCAACAAGAAAATCACTCTGAGTCACTTTCAATGTAGTCTTCCTATTTTGTTCACATTTGTCCTGATTATTAGGACCATCAACAATATTCGGCTCCATGATCAGTCTCACCCAATCACATTGAGAAACCTACTCGAATTATTGTCCAAATTGTTGTACACTTCTGTTTGGGATGACTCAATGATGTCCCCCTCATCATCACTAAGATGATTCCTAGTGGTTTCATCACATTGTGGTGAACTGCGAAACCAAACGTGGCAACGTTCCTCACAATTAGGGCCTCATTGAATTATGGGGTTAACCCCATTGTCCCACTTAACCTAGGGTTTATGTTTAACCAGGCAAGCATGCCCTTAAACAATCGGAAATGAAGGAGAATCTACAAAAAAAAAAAAAAAAATTCTTTCAGAATGTCTGTTCAATTTAATGGACATTAACAATGGGTCTGTAACCTCTGAGACTAAACCCCGCCCCAAAGGGTGACCATCCAATGCCAAAACAGGATGAACATTTGAGAGATCCGGTAAAAAAATAAAAAATCTGGCCTAATTAGCATCAACGCAGCAATCCACAGCCCAGGGTCCAAAAACGCTCAACTTTAATTTTCTGATTCTCTCTGGCCAGTTCAACTGGGATAAAAGTACGGAAGGGAAATGAAAGTTGTCCCTCTAACTCCATTCGTTCAAATAGAGGAACGACTCGTTTCCCTTTAAATCCGGACAGCGTGGTTTAGTATAGCCTGGCTTGTTAGTGGTAGCAGATTATTCTCCGCCCTTTAAAATTGCGAACCAGAGCTCCGTCTACCTGCATGGGCTCGCTGTAATTACTTGACTCATCGGACAAAACTGGGGTCGTCGAAAGTGTTTCACGAACTGGGTTTGCAAATGTGCAGCATGGCTCTCTCATTCACTTCTCTTTTCCGCTTCGCAAACTATTGTCGATGCGTATAGCAGTTTGCACGAATGCAACTAATGACTTTGGGGGTTCCACCGTAGCTAGCGCATCTGACTGGTTCAGACAGGACAAAATAAAACTCGTGAATCTTCACTGTGAAATCGCCTATGTTTCTTAGCACAGTGAAAATGTGAAATTTGCCTGGTTGTCCCTCATAGCGATTGAGCAATTGCAACTTCGGTTCACGAGGGGCTGCAGCTGTAGGGGGAACATTGGGAGCGGGTAGATGAATCACGGACACGACTGGTGGGACAGCGTGAGATGCTTGTGCAACGAGTGTGGCAACAGACAGCACCTCCAAATTCGTGGTCAGCAAAGCCAAGCAGCAGCCTTGGCTTAGTAAACGTTCATGGAGTTCCAGTTGTCCTCTATGTAATTCCTCTAATCCGACATCGTGGCTCATAGCCATAGCTTGATCACCGGAGAACTGTGCCGAGTCCATGTTAGGACGTTAGAGCGCTGTGAGGTGTTGGGGGGGACAATGAGTGGGACTCAATATGCACGCAATCTCCCGGCACAAAGCCAGAACCCCGTAAATAAAAAAATAAGGTGTCTGAACACTCCAACGGGAAGGTATCCCAACTTAAGAAAAATATACCGGCCTTCAGAAAAGACAGGGAACCGAACGGAGGGTTGAGGAGTGCAGCTCTACACTTCAGAACAGGCAGTGCTACAAATCAAGCGAAACAGTAGTCCCTCCAGGAGAAAAAACTCACGGGAAGGCAAGAGCTAAATAAGAGTTTTTTTTTTTTTTTTTAAATGAATGAAAATTCAGCGAACTTAATCGCAACTTCTCTTTTTAGTTCTCTTTCTTGCACAACAAACGGTACCGGCGCGAGTATAGAAGACTAACGCAAGGAAAACTCTGCACCTGCGTGTCTTAAATAAACCGCACACAGGCGCAACCAATTAACAATCAGGCTCCTTAGGAACCAGTGCTTCCACAGACCAACCAAAAAACGATTAGCCGATTATCACAAAAGGCGTCGATAGCACAACGACAAGATGCGTACACCCCCGCAGAGGATAATACACGTGGAAACTCCGCAAGGGAAAAAATAGAGTAAAACCACACTCAGGTCCTCCTATGGGGAAAAGAATTCAGAATAACACCTGCAACATGACAAATTGGTCTATGATTGGTGCCTGTCTATTTACAAATGTGTTCTTATCAAGAGTCTGTCAGTCTGAAAGAAGCCAAGATGGAAAATTGAATGGATTTTTTTAGCATAGCTTTTAATTATCTAGCAGACATTGATCAATAAATTAATTAGCGCGTTCTATCAGCTGTGCGCTATCACTTTTCAAGAGCTTTAATCACAATAGACACACAAACGTGCTTCATGTATTTATTATGGTCAGTGGGTATACAAGTGGTTATATACAAGTCATCTGAAAAATTGCGTTGAGAATCTTATGCCTCAATGTTTCTGTTCAATTCTGACATAATTTTTACTCCATTTGTAGGGAGAGGGGTATTGTTTTTGGTGGCATTTGTTTCTCTCCATGTCCGTTTGTCTGTCAGCAGTGTCCTGCAAAAACATTTTTTTTTAAAATAAAATTGCGTGGAATTTTTAATAAAAGATATGCAATGGTCAATGGATCACTGGATCAAAATTTTAACCTAATTGGGTCAAGGTCACTAAAAGATAGAAGAGTATGTTTTGCCTGACCCCGCTTGTGACAGTTGTAGTTGTGCAGTCATTATCAATTATTCTACCAAGACTTCATCTGTTCCTGCATGAGAGTTTTGACTTGCAGTCCCTTTTTTCTTTCTTTTTTTCCAGTTTTTTTCTGGTAGTATTGGTCATTTGTTGTTTTTTTTATACAATGTCCTCTGTCTCCCTGAGTAATATTGCCATTTTTGCTGCCAGAAACAGAAATCTATTTCATGGATTTAATTCAGCTGGCTATTTCAGGTTCAGGTCCAAGTGTCAAAGCTTTTCCAGATAAAAGTATTTTATGATATTTTAGGACAAAAATGTTGGGATAAAAAGTGAGCTGCAAAAATATTTTAAAATATAAGACACATAAAGCGTATGGGTAGTTCCTGCTACATCTTTGGTCCCAAAATGTACTGTACTTACAGGACGGTATGGGCGAGTGATGTAAAGTTGCTTTTCAACTACTGTCAGGATGCTTACGCATTTCTGTGACATTTCACAGTTTGTATGCTGTTCGTACCTTCGACTATGAGTCACTGCATTTAAGCGCATCCCCACTTAATGCTTGCATTATTAAACAAAAAAGCAAGCAGGAAGCAGACAATAAATCACTGGCAAGGCTGCTCTCCCCAGAAAGAAAAATCATATGGCCAGTTCCTGCTTTCAGCCAAAGACTGTCCTTAATTCTGAATACTAATAAGCGATTTCTTTAGTGAGTTTAATTCAGTGGCTGCTGAACCAAGTGAAAAACAAACACTTCCTCTTTCATATAAGCAGGAGTTAAACATGTTTACTCCAATACTCGACCTTCTAACTTAATAGGCAAGCATTCCTTGTCTTTGTGGTGCATTAATGCCTGCCCCTATGTGATTTCTGAGCGGAAGTAAAAAGCTTTTTTATTCATTTTCAAATGTTTGTCCTAATTTATATATCTTGCCCTGAGAGGGGCTGTGTATGCACTGATATGAACATGCACCTTTTTCCCAGTTAATTTAGCTGTAATTTTACAATAAGTTTACAACAGAGTTCTGTGTATGTTAAGTGTAAACGACAGTGAAATGCGCACAGGACCCCACTTACAGTTAAAATAACCAGGATAAAATGCGTCAATTTAACTGTTAAATTCAGTCTGTTCATAAAAGTGGACCCCATCTTGACCAAATTTTGGGATGGAAAATAATCTGCAAATGCTACTACATACATGCTCCTTTGTCAGAGCTGAGACACAGTCCTTCTACAGATGAGGTTATGTCACCACGCTCTTCTTTTCACGCTGCAGCCTTTCACATTATTCAATTGCTGACCTATTCCCTGTGTGACGCAGCAGCCAATTACATGACACTCCGTGGAAATACTGGCCACATTGAGCACTGGTGCAGTCTAGATTCACTGAGGCTCATCCAAGCATTGCGATGCGGTGCCTTAATTGAAGGAGCTATCCACTGTCCCAGCATGAATTTCATCAGTAACATGCGTCAGCCTGTCGGATTAAATATGAGGTCATCAGTGATGTCTTCAGCAGTAACTAAGCCATGGAAATGTTGGCAGCATGCAAGGCCTGCTGAGAATGTGACACGCCCACCTGAATTTAAACTTAAAATGCTCCAGCCGTGATTTATGCTGTCTGTTTATAACATCTCCCTGTGCTTTGTCTCCGTAGTTCTGCACAGGGCCTGGGAGGGAGGTTCCAAACTTGACAGGTTTAAAATTGCACACCTGGGCCTTGATGAAGGCACATTTGAAATACTAATAATGTTATTATGTGTTATCTTTAAAATGTCATACTGATTTATGCTTGTGTCAACTTTGCTCTACAGAAAAATGTGATTAAACCTCCTTTTTTGCTTTGTCATTTGAAAAAAAATAGTTGCGTTTGTTGAGTTAAAGGACCACTCTTCCTAATCCTAAATTTTTTTCATGGCTTCAAGCACATATTATTCCACTATATAACAATTTAGAAGCAGCAACGGTGATGGACTATTTAATAATGTTTGCAGACCTAAGCAGATTTGACGCTGAGTATAAGATGTGGGTGCATAAACATAAAGAACTTGCAACCCCTTTTCAACCTAGAAAGGTGCAGGTACATGATTTGAGTTCATCTCACTCCAGAATAATGGGGAATCACTATTCTGGCGCATTTTCATCAGCTGAGACGTATTTAGGAGAATAAACCTCCTGCTGCTTTTTTATGAACAGTACTGTGTAGACATGTGAGGGAAAATTTGAGGTACCCACCCCTTTTCCGTTGTTTTACAGCTGGAGGAACTGCAGTGGCCCAAGGCTGAGCTGGAGATCCCCAGCTCAGTCTGCAGCCTGCCCTGCAGGACAGGGCACAGGAAGAAGATGGTGAAGGGGATGCCCTGCTGCTGGCACTGCGAGCCGTGCGATGGGTACCAGTACCAGCACGACGAGACTTCCTGCCGGCTGTGCGACTACGACATGAGGCCAAACCCCAACAGGACGGCCTGCCAGCCCATCCCCATCGTCAAACTGGAGTGGCATTCGCCCTGGGCCGTCATACCGGTCTTCCTGGCTATGCTTGGAATCATTGCCACCATCTTCGTCATGGCCACCTTCATTCGCTACAACGACACCCCCATCGTACGCGCCTCTGGGCGTGAGCTGAGCTACGTACTGCTGACGGGAATCTTCCTCTGTTACATCATCACCTTCCTCATGATCGCCAAGCCCGATGTGGCTGTCTGCTCCTTCCGCAGGATCTTCCTGGGGCTCGGGATGTGCATCAGCTATGCGGCGCTGCTCACCAAGACCAACCGCATCTACCGAATCTTTGAGCAGGGCAAGAAGTCCGTCACTGCCCCTCGGCTCATCAGCCCCACCTCCCAACTGGCCATCGCATCCAGCTTGATCTCAGTGCAGCTGCTGGGAGTCTTTATCTGGTTTGGGGTGGACCCTCCAAACATCATTGTGGACTATGATGAGCAGAAAACCATGAACCCTTACCTGGCCCGCGGGGTCCTCAAGTGTGACATCACAGACCTGCAGATCATCTGCTCGTTGGGATACAGTATCCTCCTTATGGTGACGTGTACAGTTTACGCCATCAAGACCCGGGGTGTTCCCGAGAACTTCAATGAGGCGAAGCCGATAGGCTTCACCATGTACACGACCTGCATCGTCTGGTTAGCCTTCATTCCCATTTTCTTTGGGACGGCGCAATCGGCAGAAAAGGTAGGGTTCACAGAACAGACCTGCCGCCGGTATATGCTTAAGATTCACAATCATAAACAATGATTGAACTGTCTACCGTGCCATTGAGCTGATTGTGAATGCTGCGTATTTAATGCCATCACATAGAAATTATGATTGCTTGATTGACAGAGGCATCAACTGCCATAATTCTTTTGATACTGCTATGCATATTTAGTGGGCACGTGATTCGCATTCATCACAGGCATGCAATTTCAGAAATGTCACGCTCGAACCTTAGAAGGCCGAGGTTCCTGTTCATTGCCGCATTTCAGTACCCGAGCACCTAATTTAAGTCACTGATTGGATAAATCACCCCACCTTGTTTCTAAAGTCTAAACCTTTTTCAGACACAGTGACCCATCACCCTCCAAGTCAGCTTGGCAACCATGACTTAAAAAAATTAATACAATTTGATACATTTTAGTGGTGTGAGATGATCCAGATTCCAGCCAGAAAATAAGCAGTTAATGTATTTGTGAGTATCTTGCATATCTCTCACCGACTGCCTTTTGTAACTTTGTCCTACATGGTCAAATGTTTACGGACACCAGTTATCCCACATATTATTCCAAAATATTGAGCATTGAGCTGGACCACACTTCTAGTGATACTTTTCACTAGTTATTAAATATTTATTTTGGAATTTGCCTCCCTTCAAGCAAGAAAAGCAGAAGAATTAAGGTCAGGAAGTGTTGTTGGTTAATGAGGCCTTGCTTCCTGCCAACTCCAACAGTGTTCGATATGGTCGAGGTCAGAGTCCTTGCACAGGCCAGTCAAGGTGTTCTATATCAATCTCGACAAACCTTATACAACCCTCTCACAGTGCATAGGGGCGTTTTCATGCTGAAACAGGAAAGAACCTTCCCCAAATTTTTGACTGCGCAAATTCAACTGGAGTATCACTGTATGCCATAGAATCAAGGATCTCCTTTCGTAGGACAGAAATACCCAAAGCCCAAACCAAATAAAACAGCCAGGCTCAGAGGATTGTCCGCATAATTTCGCCCATACGCCCATATAATGTAGTTAATATGAATATTAATTAGAATACAGTCCATCTCAAGCTCTCTCATCAGCATCTAATCATTAAAAAAAAAATTCAATTTGTGGTTAGGGGTCAAAGGGAAAATTAATTGCCGAAAATGCTTTTTTTTTTCCCCCTCTTCAAAAATGATTCATTACCGCAAAGATGCTTTCTCATTACTGGACACATTAACCGTCGCCACTGCTTTCATCTTACTGTAGTTTGTAATTATTCTCAGAGGCACTGAACAATACAACACCTGGTGTTTTCAGTCTGATGAACCCTCCTGTCAGGTTTATTTGGATGGCTGGCCTTAGAATTGAACTCCAGAATACCTACTCATCTTATTGAAAATAATCATCCTCTCGCCCTCAAATTAAGGGTATCCTACAATCATTTGTCAGATTACTTTTTTCCAGGATCACCACTCTGTTGTAAGATAATTTTTTTTCAGAGGAAATGGCAAATAGTCACGTTCTAATGATATTGAATTCTTTCTTTTAATTAAACAAGATCTACCCTCTGTGTGTCCGTGTGTGGCAGATGCGGACACACAAGTTGGCATGTATGCAGGTGGGTGTGCATTCACCCACTCACGCGCTGCAGATAAAATCAAGGAGTCGTTTTGTGAAATGCAGCCGGAATTTCCATAACGACGTGTTTTTAGAACACGTCGGCGTATATGTGTCGCTACCTGGGTTATTGGTTCTTCATTCCTAGGGCTTCAGACCAACGTTGATGGAGAGCCATAGTTAGGACACTGGCTCATTACGCACGATGCCCCATCAGTACTGGACAGAGGTATGGGAAGGCCTGACGTCAGTGCTCCGCTCTGCTAAGTGGAACTGTGACTTTCTGGCCTTTGCTGCTTGTCATTGCGTACCAGGCTTATGTAGGGCTGAATACTGATGAACAGAAGAAGAGTTTCAGCAGGTACCTGCGGTGACTTCAGCCTGATTTGAGTGTCAGGATTGGTATTTCAGAGCATGGAGACACAAATACCGACAACATTCTCACGGATTCTCTCGCTCTCTCTTTCTCAAAAGGAAGACACAACAGTGGTATACCGGAATACGTAGTCAGACAACCACTTTTATATGTACACATCCCGTATATTTCCACACACACTCAAACACACACACACATACACATATACTGCCACATATTCAGGCAAAAAACAACTCTTGGCTGAAAAAATACATATCCTACTCTATAAAAATTTGCAAACATAAAAAGGACATTTGCAGAGCCCATATCTGCTCCTGCTTTGCTTGGATGGAACATACATTGCTGGATTTTGGCTTGGACAGTGACATTTTTGCAGCAAATACTGAGCTTTGTGGGTTTTTTGTAATCAAAAATGAGCTTTCTACAGTATTTTCAGTCCAAAACACATTTGTTTTTTATTATAGTTGCACAGATTAGCCAAGGATTGTGACATCGTACTACGGTGGAAAGAGGTTGGTGCATCACCTGCACTGTAATGTGATGTGACTGAGATGGTTGTGCTACTTTCCCCTTGAGATTCAGTGTTAACTGGTCTGTTGTCTCAGCTGTTAATCATGGTAACACCTTCATTCTGAAGAATCCTTTGAATGAGATAACCTTGGAATGAGACATATTGGAGAAATAGTGCTTTGCAGGCACAATATACAGTATACAGCAAGTTATTTTATTAATAACTATATACCATTTACAGCATATGATATCGCATTCATAAACTTACACAACACATGCAATTCTTTGCACATAGCTGATGGGCACATATTTTACAGGGAAGAATTACTGTGGGAAGTGAAATTAATTAATTTACAGTTTGTTTTCCTGGACTGAAAATAAAGTATTTCACTGTGAATGTTACCCCCATAGAGAACTGTTATCTCTTGCCATCTCTGTAATCCTCAGTTCCAAGCACAAAGGATTTATCAATTGAATGCTTGCAGAATGATGGCCATAGGCCTAGGAATGTGAAATCAGCACCCAAGAGCTGGGATTGGCAAGAATATGCACGGGGCTTACTGCAGGGCTGTGATGTGGCTAAGACCTGGCTAAGATGAGGCCTTAGACCGGAGCAGTGATCTGAAGGCAATGCAATGCCTTTCAGGATGAAATGCATGAGGAGCATTGATCAGACCTGACAGCAGGTGTGTCTCTCAGGAGGAGGAAAAGTATGTTAATCTGGTAGCGCAAGGTCAGGCTAGAAGCCTTTGAAATTAAATAAGGTGGAATAGTTAGACCACCAACACCCCCGCCTTTCCCCTGTGCTTACTGAATCAAGAGGGGGGAAAATAATATTTGCAATGCTAATATATATTTTAATGGTGCATGCCTTTTTATTGCATCCATGTGTGTGCATGCTGCTGTGTTCATGTGTGTGTGCGTGTGCGTGTGTGTGTGTGTGTGCGTGTGTGTGTGTGTGTGTGTGTGTGCGTGTGTGTGTGTGTTTGGGTTGGTATTTCTTTCCATCGTGTCAGACACACTGGGCCCTCAATGGTTTCACCTGTCTCTCCATGCGGGCTGCCCTTTGGCTCTAGAGGCGTCGAGGAAATCAAACATGTAGCAGCTGCCTATGGAGAGGAAGACTGTGTACAATAACACGCCGGTCTGTGTCGGGGATATGACCCAGTGGTTTGGCTGCAGTAAACCCCCTGCCACGTAGATGCAGTATCTGTTTATTTTTATACATATTTTTATAGCCATTTCCGTCCTCCTGACACCTTGCGTCCGAGCCATTCTACTAATGACTTGGCAATATCTGACTACACCATTAATCACTCCTATGATACCACCATGGGTCTTGATCCAAAAAGAGCTAAATTACCCAGTGACACCAGAGAAGCGAGGATGTATTGATTCTTCCAGACGGTTGCACCTCCTCTCTACCAACCCATAAACATGCCTCCATATCTAAAACTGAGCCAGGGCTATGACTTTTTTATATTGTGGGGAGAGGTAATATTCAGCTACTATTAAGTTTTATCATTCAAGACAAACTAGTATTTCATTTCTGTCAGCCGACTCACGTGTTAACCATTAATTACATTATTAACAAACAGATACAATGACAGTTTGGCAATGAAGATGAGATATTAACTGGCAGCAGACGAGAATGACGCGGCAGCAGACAGTGATGCAGTGCGGGAGCAGGCAGAGGCATGTTTGCCTCATAGGCGGAGCAAGAGATTAGCTGAAATAGCCCACCTTTTAGAGGGGCGGAACAATGTCTGATAAGCATGGGTGTCTATGGGAATGTGGGCATGTCTCGAGATGACTGCCAGAACTACCTACGCAAGCTAAGCCCCATCATCTTTGGCAGTAATCAGTAAATATCGCTTGTACTGTCCTCATAAGCTCTGTGAAATGGAGGACCGAATTTCACATGCAGCTCATGCAAGCAGACAGCAGGTGCCCAATCGACCAAAGGATTTGCTAATATGCCATGATATATATGGAGCTGCTATGAGGATCTACTTGTGCAGCATTTTACTGGGGGAAAGAAATGGGGCAGAAAATGTTAAAGTGCAATCTTGGCCTCTGATTTTTTTTTTTTTTTTTTTTTGTATTTGGAAATGGCTGCAAGTGTCCCATTTTTGTAGAGAAAAATTAACCCTACCTTAGCACTCAGATTTAAAGCAGCTAAATCTAAAATATAGATTATGATAAAAAGCAGCTGGCTAAAGAATGCCATTTAGCTGAGGACCTTGTTTGAGGACAGTTAGCTAAAGCATGACCAAAAAAAAAAAAAAACCACTACTTTTTAAAGAATGGACCACAGGGCACTTCTCCTGTTCAGTCATAGTTTCTGCGATCGCGGTAGAGCGACTGCCCTAACTCATCATCTCGCACTCAAATTCAGAAACAACCCATTAAATCTCTCAAACATCTGTGGATGTGATAAGAAAAGTTTTCTCTGGCAAACAGATGCGATTTGGCCTTGTATTCTACCTGTAGCTGCAGTATGCTTCATGCTAAGTGGAGTCTTTTCATTAAGCAGAGTTCAGTGAGCCACTCTGTCAGTCACTCAGTATGTTGAACAGGGCTAATAGCAGTGGTGGGCCTGTGTGTGCATTGCACTATGAGTCCATGGCAGCCGCGTGTCCTTTTCCTGTGCACTGTGTTTTGGATCAAAGACTCAGTGCCTGACACCCACTCTACCCACTGTCCTCTGACAAGTGACACAGATGGGAGGAGTTTTTCCCTCCTTTATGATGCTCTCGCATCCCCCGGTCTTCCGATGTAGTTAGTCTCTCAGAAATAGTGACTCGCTCTCTTCGTCATCATGACAATTTCTATGGCAACTGAGAGAGAAAGACGGAGAGAGACTTTAATTTTTTACAATACCGTCGCTGCTAAATAAGAACTTCTCTGAAGATTTAAAATTGTTTAAATAAATAAATAAATAAAAATTAAATAATGGAAATAAACAATCAGTCTAGCCTTACCTGTGGAATTTCATTTATGCCTGAAGTTATTGCTATTCTGTCATTTAGTTTATCCTTTCTGGTGCTCGGTGATAGAATTTAACTTGTCTAACAATGACAGCGATATGTCTGTCAACTTATGTCTTACAGCACTGGCAGCAGCGGGTATATTACGCACCATGAAACTCCATTCAACAGCCAGATATTCTATTATGTGATTTTGTGATACACGCACAGAGTATGGTAGCTTTGTGCCCAGTTCCAGGTGAGCCGGTGCAGTAAAGTTAATAGTGCAATGTGCAACACTGAATTGTAATCGATTTCCACACGTTACTCGGGGGGAGTGTCTGTGAGCTCCCTTGGAAGCAAAAATTATGTGAGAGCTGAATAAACACTCTATAGTTTACTTTATGCCGGGAGGTTGTTGTGATGTGTAACCTGAGGTCTGAGTCGCTTTTGGATTTTTTCCTCTATTTTGGATTTCTTAAACTGACACGTCTAACAGTCTATGGGAGTTTTTCACTCCCTTGTTTGGCCTACTTTTCAGCAGTAGGCTGCAAAAACGGCCGCCAGCGATTCTGGGCTGTGAAATGTTGCAGCTGAGGGGTTCTGACAGCAGGTCTTTAGCTGGGGGAGACCTTGAGGCTGGTTTTTCATTATCAGCGGTCTACAGTGACACACAAGTGCACAGATTATAAGTGTAGAAATATCAGCTGCGCGAGAGGCTCATGAATCCTCCCATTCCCTCGCCACGTGCAGGTAATGTGGCGACCTGATGACAAACCCCTCATTTAGGAGTTCGCAGGCTGCCAGCGACACTCCCGCCTCCCTTCTCTTCATGCCTCAGCGCTCAGACAGGAATGGGGCATAACTCTCCGAATCTCACTTTTGACCCTGGAGTCGAGAGAGCGCTGTAAAACATCTGTGTCATGCTCACAGATGAATTGCCATTTGCTGGCACTAGCTAATGTCTTATGTAAAATAATAATAATAATAATATATCGTTGAGCAGCAATGAAGGGCACAGGCCTACGATAATGGACATGAATGAAGAACAGAGTAATTATTACGCATTTGTTCGTGTATTAGTGTGGTTAAAAGTAAGCTTGGTGAAGTTCATGTTCTACAGGAAAGAGGTTTCTTTATTCCTTGCTGGAGAGCACTGCAGAAAAAAAAGATAGTGTTCAGCCTCCTTTATAAGTGTTTTTTGTCCCCCGCCGCCGCAGAGCACGGAGCGGGGGACATACCATTCAGCTCCGTTCGTCTGTCCTTACGTCCATCTCGTTGGTGTTAGCGCAATATCACAAGAGTTAATGAATCAATTTGGCTCATATTTACCACCAACATGCACTTGGGGGGTCCTGCGACACCAGTTAATCTTACCATTTTCAAGGTAACAGGGCAATTACGTTGTACAAGATTTTGCCTTTTTAAACCAATCGAATGCTCCTCTGTTTCTGCCACATGGTAGTACGAACAGTGATACGTAAAATTTGATTTATGTTGGATGATAACTTTTTGTTAAAAGATCTTACATGACGCGGAGGACACCCTCACATTTGTGTCAATTTTTTGTTTTTTTTATTTACAAATCTGCATCTTCAACTTTTCTAAGAAGATGTGTGCATGCATAATTCCACTTTGAAAAAAAATACACGCTTTTCTTGTCCAAAATGGCCAATCTCTCATCCATATTCTAACCATTCTACTCGTATGGCGCGAGGGAGAAAGGTGACATCCCGTTAGAGCCAATACTGCGCAGCGCAGGGAACCTAGCCCTTCTTGGTAACTTGTTTTGTAGGTGTACATATGCTACTAATACTTTTTGTTGACTGTGCAGACTGTACCTTGTTAATGCAGTCTGTTTGGCCTTTACGCATGATGAGCAGAGGCTCCAAAAAGTGGTCCGCTATGGCCAATGGAAAATAGTATTGTGTGATGAAAAGAAGGTTCTAGTCTTGACTAGTCAAAATCTAATTACTACATGCGAAAATATATTTACAACATGTCAAAATTGTTTTACAGATATCTTGAAATGACATTTCGACATGTCGAAATGTAATTTCCACAAGTGAAAACTAAATTGCAACTAGTAATCCCTACTGATTAAATGTTAAAATGGCTTGCCATAATACACATTGTACAATCGCCGTCTTTCCCCTGCAGTATTTTTGAAATGAGCAAGCTAGCCAGTGTGCATGGAGCATCTTTCCATTTCCATAACATCACATTAGTTTGTTAGCTAGCTAGCAAGTCAGTGTTGACTGTGAATTTATGAACCATGGCAAGTTCAACTGCGAATGTCTGTGACTCAATGTGGCATATCTGAGTGATGTAGCTCAGTACAAACATAAAGCTCACAACAACTGCAAAATTTACTCAACTCATTTCATAACTTTCATATGACACACATATAGATCCTGTATATCATGTATATCCCCAGCGTAGGCTACTGAACCACACAGCGAGTTTATGGCATTTGTCATGTATGTTTGTATGCCAGTCATGCAGACATAGTTGAGGTCTAGGTGCAGGAAATCTAACTTACCCACTCTCTTTTGAGGCGGGCAATTTGTATTACTAGCCGGATATCACACAATTTTAAAAGAAGCATAATGTTCAAGTATTATCATCACGATGCATGAATGCAACACAATAATGAAAATGACAGTCAGAACAAAGGCACAGAGCCGGGATGACATCACTATTTATAGCGCTCCAAGCGGTATGTCCACAAAAGTGTCATGGCAAGTTCCATAAACTTATCAAAAACATTTCAACAATTCGAAAGAGTGACCCCCCACATGAAAAAATTTCCAACAATTTTTTTTTTGTATTTTTATGCAGCTATTGAGTGTGACTTGCTGTACCCTGATAATGTCCCTTTAAAATTTTATCTAAAATGGTTCCAATGTTTCTGTATCAAAACAGACAGACTGACAGCACTTTTGATTCCAATACCAGCTACCACACTGTGGCTGGTTTAAACCAGCTACGCTTCGCGGCTTGAATTATAACTCTGTATTATTTGTATGTCCGTAAGCCGTGTAATTGGGGGGAAATCCATATAACTCATGGGCAATCCAAATACGTTGACATATATGTAATAGAATTAAATTTACATAATCATATGTATGTTTGAAAGAAATTTTAAAAATAGGATTATTTAATTTGGTGGTTAAAAATACAATTGGTCAATTGATCCCAATTAAGACTATAAAACTGGAAGATTGTTTAAGTTGATTTAACAAATTCAGTTTTGTTGCTACTGCAGCTCTCTTACAACCTTTATTCGGTGGCATCTCTCCACTTGTTGTGCCAAAGTCGACAGTTTGCACACGGCACAACACCTGCCCCCTTATGTGGTTTTTAGCCGGCATTACCTGCGCTAATTATTAACAATCGGCCACGCACCTCCGATTTATGATCAAGTGGGATTCATCATTCAGCACACATGGGTAAGCGCAGATCTGGATGGTCAGAACGTTCGGTGCATCTGGGGTTTTAACAAAGAAAATATAAGAGAATGTTAAGGGAATGTCATTGCATGAGGCACAGTGTTAGCTTTTTGGGTAAAATATGCACCCTTTCTCTGTTTATTTTTTTCATATACATTGATCAGTAACATATACAGTATGTCACTGTAATTTTCGCCTTTCCCTTTCTCCATGAACTCACCTGTTTTTCATCCTATGAGTATGCTGACTATGCCATTCTGATCAGATATGCTGTCTGGTGTCACTGGGTCTTCAGGCCAATTCATGTATCCCTCAGTTTCAGTTACAGCTCGAGCATTGCTGATATTCATGGGGTGTTTTCCTTTGATAATGCGTGCAAGCAATACCCAATACGTTGTTAAGTTTATTACATTTATTTCTACTTGAGGGAAATGCCATCCCTTAATTTTTAAAGCATAGACTCCCACATGTTTTTTAATGTGACCTGTAAGTTGAGACGACCATATGTATGCTATAAATTCTGTGCTTAGCAGAAAAAAGCCCCGATCTAATAATACCCTGATCTTCCCTCTGAAATTGTTCCAGAGACTGGTTCAGAGAATGTCAAACTGGAGAGTGGCTCAGCTTTGAGTTATTTCACTTACATTTGCTTGCCAGAATCAGCGCATTGCTGCTGCATGAATTTGAACCATCTTGCCCTCAAGGTGGGATCTGAGAGAAAGGCATACATTGATATACATGATGTGCAAAGTGTTTTCATTCAGCTGTGGTTGTCCAGTGCTCCAGCCACACAATATCGGCCTCCTTGCTTCACTGCTTTCCGCCATGTTTCATTGTAAATCAAATCATCTGATTTCACAAGAGTAAATCGCATGACTTTTTGAAAACACGTTATTGCAACAAATTTCCAGTCAAAATAGCGCTATCTGTGAAAGCAAAAAATACCCTCAGTTAAATTTTAGAGAGATTTAATGTCTGAATGCTTTTTAAAGCAGCACTATGTAGTATACGCCAGAATCGCAATGTGGTGTCCCCCTACAGTTGATAAACGGTATTGTCTGTAACAACTGTCGTAAAATCTGTCTAAAATCACTTGCATTTTTTGACAAGCCAACAACGCCAGCGAACTTTCTGAAGCAGAACATGTAATGTGTCCTCAAATCAATGATGTTTTCAGACCAGGTAAGGGAAACTTAAAAACTTATGGTCTAACTCACGTAGATGGCGAAGTCCACACTACAATTATAACGACAATGATAATGGCAAACAACATCGTTGCGGTCACATTCAGATTCGTCATGCACAGAACCAATTAGCTTTTGCAATATAACAAGAGGATGGCAGGGAGTTAACAGAAAATCCCTGAAACGACATGAGTACATGCTAACTCAGATCATTACCTTATCCTTCCGAAATAAAACACGACAAATATTCAACCTTCAGTATTCTATACAGGAATGAAGTACACGATTATGATCAAACATTTCAACTAGCGACTATTTTAGCAATGTTTACCAGCTATTGATAGCATGACAACTTGCTAGCATGTCAGATTCCAGCAAGCTAGATATATCTGTTATATCTGTATAATCTGCTGTAGACGATTATTTGACTGAGCATAAACGGGGTACTAAATGATTTCACTGAAACAGCCTGACACAAAGCAAGTTCAAATGCACTAGAACCAGATCTAGAAGGAAGGATTAAGGTAACATTATGTACTTACTTGTCCAAAAGTAACAATGGCAGGTCGCCAATGGTCGAACATCCCTCTTCCTCTTTCAGCTCTGGCCAGCGATTGAAAGCAGGTCCAATGCTGACCCTAGTGTCGGCTCTTATTTTATCGCTTCCTCGTTTTCTTTTAAATGCCTCCTCGGACAACACCTTTGCCTTCTTCTGTTTCCTCGCCGTTTCAGCCTTTGCAACCCCTCCCAACTCTGCTTTATTCTACATTTGCTCACTGGTCTTGAGAGATGTGGGAGAGGGGGATTGTGTGACATATGCTGCAAAGCAGTTAGTAAGTTTTGTAGTTCTTGTTGCCCCTGGTACCCGAAACTCGAAGTTACATAGTGCCAGTGATGACGATGCAGACGCGATTGAGCTTTGACCAAGGTGTCATTCAACCTACTGTGAGTTGATGTATCACCAGAATGATCTTGGAAATATACTTTGAGAGTGAAAAAACTACATAGTGTTGCTTTAACACAAATCAAACAAATAAACACCATGAGGAAAAAATAGTCATGTAAACTTTTATTGTGTGTTAAAGAAGTTAAAGAAAACATTTATTGGACCCTGTCTATTGTTTTTAAGAGGCCTATTATTTACATTATACATAACACTACCTTACTATGCACAGTTACAGCTGCAGTTTTAGACGGATTGTGTACATCACAGTCTTCTTTGGTGGTTCTGCCCTGCAGTCCCTCCCCCTCCTGCTGTCTTCGCCTCCATTTCAACGAGCCTCACCTGTTATACATATGTAGGAGCTGCATTCTGATGTTCTAGTTGCATGTGTTGCTGTTGCTCCCCTGTCTGTCATTTGTAAGAAGAAAATTTATTAAATGTCTTCTATTTTTTCTTACCAGCCTGTGCGAGTGGGTTCCTTTTTCAGTCTTTTGATCCATGGTCCCAGTGCCCGCCAGATGCAACAAGCAACCTTGACAGTCTTCATGCCTTTAGGGCTTTGATTCATGGAAACATTAGTTTGGCTTTGAACTCAGCTGGAGGAGGAGCCTGTCACCATCTTGAAAATGCATCTTTCCTTGTCATTTTGAATAATGACTCAAACAGAACTTACAATGCATTTTGTTTTTGAAATGATTAAGTCTTGGCTACATTTCTTAACATTTTTAATATTATGGTGTAAGACAGCTGTCAAAAATATGAGTGCATAATTTAACCATTCGTGTTCATAATGTTCAACCCTTGTATGTCAATATAATTGTTGTACACAAAATTCTGCCGTCATATACGTGAGTCTATGAAATTGTTTTTTTTTTTTGGTGAATATGAATCTAAAAGCTGTCCGTGCAAAGTCTTGAAAATACAACTATAATTTCTACTACGACAAAGTCCTCACAGTGAACATGAATTCAAGCTTGTGGGTACGACTAGAAAGGTGTTGAAATGACGTCACTGAGGTCACATGCAGGTCACAGGGTAAAGTATGTGAACCATGAGTCCTCCAAACGTGCATGCCCTGAAGGCAAAGATGGCTGTTCTGTTTTCTAGCTAGCTCGCATTGGTTTATGTGTTTGGTTTTGGGTATTGTGAGGATAAATATCAATTCCATGAAAGTTAATTGTTTGTAATATCTTCTGGCATGCTAGTTATCGTGGAACTCAGCTATGCTTACCATCACGTGCTGAATATGCCAGTAAGCCTTTGAAATGGTTACAATATCAAACTTGATCAAATTCCACGTGTTGGCTATTAGCTAGCTAGCTCGCATCATTACAAACACTCCCACCAAATTAGCTTGCTAGCTAGGACAGCTAAAACCCGTCGCTCCGCGGCAATACCCATTTCAGAATGGGTCTGGTTGGCAGCCAGCAATGCCTGCTACTCGCTGTTGATCGTTCGCGATGGAATGTCAATGAATCGCTGTGCTCACAAATGATGCTTGAAAGACACATATGTCACTTCGCTAACATTATGACAACATTGACCAATACTTTCAATAGATCACTCAAAAATATAATCAGGCATTGAGGTTAGATGGTGAACGAGCGTGGCTGAGTAGCCAGCCAGCTAACTTTTATGTTCGCTTTGCGTTGAGCTATATGCCCTGTACGATATCCGATTTCAGCTTGAAGCACAAATGGAGCCTCAGTTAGCTAAGATGAGCTGGCCAAATGTGTGAACGCAGTGTAGCCATTGTGCTTAGTAAACATTGTTAGCCGTCCCCAACGTTTTCAGTCCATTGTCGTCTGTTAAAGGTGGTAGGATGATTGAGATAATGAATGTGCGGTCGAGAAAATGAGCAAAATTTATCTTTATTGCATTTGACTGGGTGGTCTAACTTGGCTTGAAACGGGGCCATTGTGTTGCCTGCACCAAAGAGCTGAAAGCTGCAGTTGGTAACTATGAGGAGAGGGAGGATTTAGCATGAAAATTTGAAAAATGCAACTTTCAGATCCTTCCCTCTCCACTGCACTCCTGCCCTGCCTCCAAAGACCCTCCCCCAGAGGAGGCTGCCGTGCACGCGAAGGCGCGCGACCTGTTATGCATGCGACCGTTAAAACTGCCAGGTCACTTCATAAAGATATTTTCTGCTACTTTCTAATAAAACGATGCAAGTAATGTTAGCCCTAGCATAGGGTTGCAACGATTATGAATCACAGATTTTTTAAAGCGAAGTAACACCACCTGCTGCCATGGGGAGGACATCTCTGTGATCCGAGTTTTCCCTTTTCTATTAACCCCCTTGATGTCCTGAACAAAAGTGCCAAACATCATAGGGCATGGGAAATGCTTCCTGAAAAAACTTGATTGACATAAGGAAGGGCGGAGCAGCTGCAATTAGAGCAATCTAAACTCAGGCTTCTTCCCGGCGGCATTTTAAATCGTTTAAGCCGCTTCAGGTGTGTACAGTACAGGCCAAAAGTTAGGACACACCTTCTCATTCAAAGCGTTTCCTTTATTTTCATGACTATTTACATTGTAGATTCTCACTGAAGGCATCAAACTATGAATGAACACGTGGAATTTTGTATGTATCTAACAGCTGTCCAATAGGGCTGTTGACTGTGTATCAACCAGACTTCTGCACTACACAACTGATGGTCCCACCCCATTGATAAGGCAAGAAATTTTACTTATTAACCCTGACAAGGCACACCTGTGAAATGAAAACCATTTCAGGTGACTACCTCTTGAAGCTCAATATAGGAAAAGTGTCTTGCTCATCTGTTGCTCAAACTTGTCTCTCGACATGAATTTGAGCTTCCGATATTTGTATCATTCTGTGATCATTTGTTTCTGAGTTACTTCTCCTAAAGGTCCCTTAGGAGCAAGAGATAAGCTAAAACGAGACAAGACATCACTGAAACGGAGGAAGTTGATTTGAGATTACCATTTGAGCAATACCTGAGAAGTGGGATAAACAGAGGAGATCTCATAATTGTATGCCCCTGATCTCAATTATGTCTTGGTTATTTTGAAGGAGAATTAAAGAGAACAATTAAAAAAAAAGATTTCTACGGTAATCATAGGCAAAACCAAATAAAAGTTACCCCAAAAAACATAATTCTGCATCCCACTGCTTGGAGGATTTTAAAGGTTTTTTTTAGTTGTTCTCTTTAATTCGCCTTCAAAATAACCAAGACATAATTAAGATCAGGGTCATACAATATTGAGATCTCCTCTGTTTATCCCACTTCTCAAGTATTGCTCAAAAGGTTATCTCAACTCAACCTCCTTTGTCTCGGTGATGTCTTGTCTCTTTTTAGCTTATCTCTTGCTCCTAAGGGACCTTTAGGAGAAGTAACTCAGAAACAGATGATCACAGAATGATACAAACATGAGAAGCTCGAATTCATCTCAAGAGACAAGGTTGAGCAACACATTTTTCCTACGGGCAAAGCAGTAATCAGAGCAAATGATGGCTACATTGAAGAAACTAGAATATAAGACATGTTTTCAGTTGCAGGTATTTCACACTTTTTTGTTAAGTACATAATTCCACATGGGTTCATTCAGTTTTGATGCCTTCAGTGAGAATCTACAATGTAAATAGTCATGAAAATATAGGAAACGCATTGAATGAGAAGGTGTGTCCAAACTTTTGGCCTGTACTGTATGTTTTAAGAAATTACACACGACTGCGTACACACCCCATGACTGCAAGTGGTCTCATCACACTTTTAAAAAAATCCTCGTTCAACATCGCCACATCCCAACTCAGCATTTCATCTCTCGTTGTAGTATTTTTAGGAGATCTACAATGATAAAATAAAAATAAAGAGATTTATTTTCAGATCGCCCTGGATTTCAAGCATCTAAAAAATACAAAAGGTGGAAAACATTCTGTAAAGCGGCTGAAACGTGAGCGTGAGATAAATTATCACAAACACACAAAATGGCCAAATATGCATTCTGTGCTGTTCTATGGCCATTTAACTTTCATAATGCGGCAATCAAACTGTCTTAATAAATGCTGTCTTAATAAATAGTTCTACTCATGCAGCAAAGTAAATAAGCGAATCCCCTGTTTGATTGCTAATTGAGCAAAGAAAACAGGGACATGATGAGAGTAATCTAATTGGCAAAAAGGAGACGATGCTGTAGTCCTTTACTTGGCTCTGTGCAGCATGTCGCCAAAAATGTCAGTCAGATTTTTTTCCAGAAGCATTTCTCATGCCCTTTGATGTTTTGCATTTTCGTTCAAGACTGCTTCGGGTTTAATAAAGGAAAAGGGAAAGCTTGGATGTTCGCCCCATGGTAGCAGGTGGTGGTACTAGGCCTTAAAAAAAACCGTGATTCAGAATCGTTGCACCCCTACCCTAGCATCAGAAATGAGCTAGCATTAGCCTGACTCCAACATCACATGCACTACGGAGTAGTGTAAAAATTACAAGACGCTGGCTATTCAAACAGCGACTGTGATTGTACACAATGTTCACTTGTTTATTTGCAGAATGAATATGAATTTCTACCAGTTAATGTCCAACTTGATTATTTGCAGAGCATTATTTGCGGAGCATTGCGGAGCAAACATGAACCGACAAAATGCCAGTAACTTTAGCCCTAGCATCGGAAACAAGCTAACGTTAGCCGGACTGCAACATTTCAGTAACATCACATGCGCTATGGTCACAGTGACGAGCGGTCGGAGGTTAGTTTGGTGAGGCAGAATCCTCCCCTTTGCTTGATTTGCAATCAGACGACAAACTAGTTGAGTAAGACTATTCCGCAGAATGACGGACCAGTTTAAGTTTCGGCGGCGTTAGTACTCAGTACATCGAACCTGAAATGCTCACTAGACAGCAGATTTCCGTGTACTTGCTTCCAGGCAGCCGAAGCAATGCCATCACCAAATATTAAAACAGTTCAACTTATGCAGAGTTCAATGCTTGATCAATATACAATGTATTCTCCTTTAAATACGCGCTTTTGCACCCCCAAAAAAAATGGGCATTCATTTTCGGTCTTCATTCATTATCCGATAAACAAGATGTTTAAACGATATACAAAATTACTGAGAGCCGAGAATTTTTCCTAATTGATTATTCAGATTTCTATCCTTGCAGTCTTGAATTGAAGCGTATCAGTGAATGAATCTTTTTGTCTTTATCGCCACTATCAGTATACGGGCTTCCTATAGGCTTGGTCTTAATTGATTCGATTCTCAATCAGGAATGGTACGCCGGAACAGGTTCGCAAAATCCTGTGATAAAAGTGTGTGTCACTGCCTCACCTCATCGCACGTCTCTGACTACGGAGTAGTGTGACAATTGCAATTAGCTGTTTAGCCCCGCCTAAAATCAAACGTTATGTCAATAAAGCAGGGGTTTACCTGTCAAGCAGAAAAGTTGCCAACTCTGAATCAGATTTTATTAATCATTGCAGAACACAATGCAGAACTCCACCTCTGAAAAGTCACTCTGATGTTGACTCTGGTTTGATCCCGGGCTTTGTTTAATTCTTTCTTTTGTGCTTTTTTTTCTGGCTTCCTCTTCTTACTTGTTTTAAACATTTATGCTGTTGTCGGTAATGGAGGTATCAGTATTTTTTCCTCGCTGATAGCTGTTGTTGCGCCGTTAGTTTATCTAAGTTCCTGAAGCCTCTCTCGGAGATTTGAGCTTGACCGAGCACAGGCGTGAACTGAGGAATAAGGGGGAGGAGGCTGTCTGCAGTGCGTGCATGTGCAGTGATTGACGGCTGTCAGACACTCCCTCAGACACCATCCTGGCTCTGATTGGTTCTTTTTCATTGGTCCGAATGGATTCTGCGAAATTGCAGTAGAAGCAGTAGGTGGGGCAAAAGGAGCCTTTTTTTTACAGAGTACTACTTTTATGTAATGCTGTCTGTACATAGTGACAGTTTTAGCAAATATGACAAGAAGTTACTTTTATAAGACTTACCAACTGCAGCTTTAAGCCTTCATTATTATCAGCATAATATGAGTGAAAATTCCTTAATGCAATAATTTCTCAATTTTAATGTTTAATATGAAGTAATAAATCGGCATAAGCCTGTGTTCAGATACACCTTCTGGGTGTACGATTTGGTTGGATGCACAAATGAAAAGGCGACAGTATCTTTCACCTCAAACTTAGCTATGACTGCAGCCAGATATGTGAATAATGCACCTGTATCACGAGCAGCATGTGAAATACTGCAGCATACGTGATAATTCCTCTAAAGATCCAGCCCCTGGTATTTAACACCAAGATTCTCATAGGAAAGGAAACGGGTCAAGGGGCAGAGATCGAAATCCATCAGCTAACATTTTGAATTCTAGCAAGTCTAAGAA
Source organism: Gymnothorax reevesii (assembly GCA_029721435.1). Taxonomy (NCBI): domain Eukaryota; kingdom Metazoa; phylum Chordata; class Actinopteri; order Anguilliformes; family Muraenidae; genus Gymnothorax; species Gymnothorax reevesii. Next base: position 8,003,482 of record CM056581.1, read on the forward strand.
CAAGCTAGCATTGTGCGTTAGCAAAAGCTTTAAACTCGGAACCAGGACTGCACAATGACCTTTCACTAGCTAGCTAGCTTGGGGCGCGTTTCTCCAAAACCTTGCTGTTCACCATGTCAGCAACTTGCATAGCTGTAATGGCTCCAGCAATGCAAGGTAGCAATTGTGCTTTCACACATTAATATTAGCCGAGGAAAATTCCCAGCTACCAAATGGAAAATACAAGGCAATGTTTACATTTGCTGAACTCCAGACCAAGACCATAACGCAGGTTGACAACAATGCACCTCCCTTACGTGAGAACAACACTTTTTATTTCAAACCAAACGTCTTTGCCTTCAGAGCATGCACATTCAGAGGAATCACGGTTCAAATACTTTTCCCCTGAGACCTGCATGTGACCTCAGTGACGTAATTTCAACACTTTTCTACTCGTACCCACAAACTTGAATTTGTGTTCACAGTCAGGACTTCGTAGTTGTAGAAATTAGAGTTGTATCCACAAGACTTTGCACTCGCAGCTAGATTCATACTCACATAAAAACAATTGCATTTTCAGAGTCACGTACATGACAGCAGAATTCTGTGTACAACAATTCTATTGACATACAAGGGTTTAACAGTACGAACACGAGTGGTTAAAATTATGTACACATCCTTTTGACAGCAGTCTTACACCATATAATATGCTTGTGAGTTTTCTGCAGAGCATCAGCCTTTAAATGGGCCATACCAGAGGGGGGAGGGAGGCAGAGCTGGAGAGAGACAGAGAGAGATAATACAAGCTTACCATGGCCCCGAAGACATGTTATGATTATGCATAAGTTATACTATAATGGTGTGATTTGAGGAAAATACTTTAATTAGTACCTTATAAACACTGCTTTCACAGGCTTTTTTAATGCAGCCATTGGGCTGTCACAATAAATTGCTCATAGGAAGACTTTGAAGAGTGTTGCTGCTTTCAGTTTGTGAAAGCATTCTGGATATGAATTACAGCATAGCGCCTGTGGTCTGTGATATTAGTCATTAAGACGATAGAGGTCATAACTGAGAGATACTTAGGAGTGCAAGATGTGTCACGGCACTGTGCCCCCTCCCCCAACCTCAGACGCACACACACACACACACACAGAGTTTTTAAGAGTTTTTTTTTTTTTTTTGGGGGGGGGGGGGGGGGGACTATTTTTCTTTGATTTGTTAAGTGTCTGTTTCCTGGAATGAATAAGCAATTATATTGGACAAAAAAACAAAACAAAAATTAATGCAGTGGAATTATCGAACAAACATAATCTAGCATCCAGACTCTTCTAGGCCAGGGCCTAATGGGTGAAATTATGCCTGTTTGTGGCTAGTGTAACAGAAACCTCTGTATCTCAAACACTATAAATGCCAGAAATATCGTTCAAAGAAGCTGCACATTTATGATCAACCAGTCTGTTTTTCATAAGTCCCGTTTCAAATGAGTACTTTCAAAAACTGTTGCGTGCAAAATGTCTAAAAATCAAGAATCAGAATTCTAGGTTTAGAGATATTATGCTGATTAACAACAGCAGATGCAAGGGAAATGACCCCTGTCTGGAGTGTGTGTGTGTGCGCGTGTGTGTGTGTGTGTGTGTGTGTACGTGTGCGTGCGCACGCACGCGCTTGTGTGTCTTTTAACGATACTGGGTAACAAAAGCGTGACCGTGAAACAAATGAGGAAGCGCCGGTTCATATTGAATTTCGAAAGTTGTCATCACTGCTTACAGGTAACGCCAGCTGTTGAATTAATTCATGGCATATTTCATAGGATAATGTTGTTCTGAAGCATAACTTTCTTTACGATGGATTACAATCGACAAGAAATGGGTATGAATGAATTAATCACTGCATTATAAGAAATCGCGTTACAGTCTTAAAATATTGAATCAACAACGCCAATTTTTCGGAAAAGTCATGAAAACAGCAGTCAGTAACGTCTTACCACGTGGGAGGATGGCCCATTGCTGAACGATGATCAAGAGTAAGGATGTATTCAGACAATGTTTATCATAATTACCTTTTTACTCGACAGTCATTGCCGCATACAAAATTGTGGACATGAAAGGTATGGTCGCGGATATCAGCCGACTCACAGCAGCACACAGAAAAACTTTTGTTGCTGATAAAATGTGTGCACAGAGTCATTCCATAGGACATGAAAAATCAATAAATTGATGCATATAATCAAATAATAAAAATCAAACTTTGTCTTTGGTAACGGTCGTGATTTACTGGACAGGACATGATTTTTTGCGGTGAGTTAATGTTTTTCAAAATCGACAGAAATCGGTGGTCAAGAAGTTGGTTTATTGGGTAAAGTTGTAAAGTGGCACTAATGGCGGGATCAGAAAACACAACGTTTTAGTCTGTTCTCAATATCGCCATGTCAGATGAAGCGATTACGGAGTTATTAACTCTTTCCGCGATGTGGCTGAGAGACGTGGTATACTACAGAAAGCTCCACCCCCAACTGTCATTTGCAGTCAGTCACGACGTGCACCGTATTTTTCAAGGAATGACGGATAACCTTTCCCATAATACCTTTAAAACTAAGCATTTTAAGAATGTGTATTGACAATAGTAACTGGGTTAAGGTATGAACATGTAACGATATTCCTGTAATTATTTCTCATTACTGGAAAAAGGGCTTAATCAATTAATGTTGCTTACATGAGACACTGCTTTACCAGAGTGCATCAATACCCCGGTCAGACACCGGAATATTGTGGACACAAACTTAAACGTTATCACAGAGTTGCTAGTTTGATGCTACTGGCAGCACAGGCCGGTTTGCTCGGCTACTTCGTGCCATAAATCATCTTTATTCCCCCATTCATGATGTTGTCCCTCGAGGAAATATCAAGAAAGCACTGGTGTTCTTCTCTGTGTCACTGCTCCACCTGACAAAACAGCTGGGAAGAATCCGGGAGACGTGGTCGAAATACAAGCCTCAAAGAAGGTCTAAGACCACACAAACAGCCAGATCCATGACACACACCTGGGGGGGTTTTGGACTCTCTAAGCAGATCCTTTCAATATCCTTTATATCCTTGGGTTGGTATTTATTAACTGTCCTCTTCCAATCAGCCCACAGGTTTTCAATTGGATTGAGGTCTGGTGACTGAGGGAGCCATTGCAGAACATTGATTTTGTTGTCACAGAACCTTTCTGTATGGATCTTGCTTTAGGTCATCATCTTGTTGGAAAGTTCACCTATGGCTAAGTCCCAGCCTTCTGGCAACCAGGTTGTCAGCCAAAAAATCCTAAAACATGATGCAATTCATAATGCCATTAATCTTCACCAGTGCCCCTGGACCTCTTGAATTAAAACAGCCCCAAAATATTACTGACCCACCATCATATTTTACTGTGCGTAAGAGGTCCTTTTTGTTGTTTGCATTTGTTTCAACACCAAACATGCTGATGCTGTATCAACCGAAATGTGCAATTTTGGTCTCAACTGACCAAAGCACCTTGTTGCAATCATAACTGTAGCCCCCGGACGAAATCGGGCTGCTACCATGGATTCACATTTGTCGTTTCCGCCATCGCCGCTGCGTCCCCGTCCGTAGACACTTTCTTGTGGACAGGCTGTAATTTTAGACCGATTTCTTTCATATTTGGTATGGAAACGTGTCACACTTCACTTATGACACCTATCGATTCTGGTTGCCATGAGACGGTATTGGCTTAATAATAGGCAAATTACTGGAAAAACATAGAGATTTCCTTGTGGACGCAGTACAGGCAGCAAGTTTTGACTAATTACATTCTTATTTGGAATAGACATGAGTTATACTTCACTTATGAAAAATGTCGATTTTGCTTGCCGTGGCGATAGTATTGGTCGAATAAGGCACAAAAAACGGGAGAAGCGGGCTTTCGGGGGCTACACCCATGCGGTCGCGACCGACTGGACTGTCCAGTTAATTCATTAAATTATCAAAGTTTTGACACAAGTCTTTTTCAGGGCATTGAGGGATGTTTCAATACCCGGTAGAAAATTTGCATCAACTCCATTGGTAATTTAATAAATGAATTATTATCCCAGTGTGGCTCTGTTCCTTCTCTTTCCTAATCAGGATAATTAAATGAGACCCATTTTGGAGTTGAAATGCATTTAATGGCAAGGTTACGGAAGGGCTTTCACACCTCCAGTGGCAGGACACTCAAAATATTGTGTGGAAGAGGTTATGAGTGCACTCTGTGGTGCAAACATTGTTTCTCCATATTCCCTTGTTCAAACTTGATAACGTGCTAATGCACATCAGTTTTCTCATCAGTGTATTTCAGCGTAGCTGTTACCTGAAAAAGTACGCCGTCTTGGCCCACTACGCTGTCTTTCAAGCTGCGTGCTTGCAAAGTTTGACACATTTTCAAGCAAAATATGTGCTAATTTTCCTTAAAAAACTAATTTCTCTACCGTCGTCTTCGCTGCAAAGGAATAGCGTATTGTTTGTTTTGACAGAAACAACCATGTGCACATCGTGATATGAGATTGTTTGAGAAAGAAGGGGGGGGGCTTGGTACTCCCGTTTTCCACCGTGGGTGAATGATTAATCCAGCTTTCAGAACGTTGTTGTATCACATAAAAAATTCCGGGATAACTGTTTTTTTTTTTTTAATTGGTTGTTGCCTTAAATCTTACCCAGATACGATTGTGCTATTATCTGATTGGCTATCGTGTAGCCCCTTTCCTTTTTTTGATTGGCTGGCAGGTGGCAAGCTGGCACCGAGAACCGAAGGGTTCTCCAGAGAACCCCAGAGACGTGTTTGATTCCTGCAAGTTTCCACAGTTATATCGGTGCTGCTACGCATCTAGGCCTACTGTTGGAAATAGTTTTCATTTTAATCATTTTTTTATGTGAGAAATACAGTGTGTGGTGTAAGTGCGTGACATCCCACTTGAGTGTCCTGTATTAGCATAACCCCTGAGTTCATATCAGAACCAAAGCCTTTGCAAGTTTACCTTTAGCTACAGTGGTCCCAGGTATTATTTCAAGAGATTTTACTTGCAAGACTTGTATTCTGGGTGAGTACATACATCCTTAAATTGGGCCATGTAGACCATCAAATAGGCCTCAAAAAATATATAAATTTCCAGAGCTTCTGGGGGGCTTCACCCTCCCAGGCCCTCCACCAGGGCTCTGCCCCTGGACCCGGTTGGGGGCCTCCGCGGTCCCCAAACCCCTGGCCGGTTTGGGTCATGTCCCACCCCACTGCGCTGCCAACAATTTCTGGTGAGAACCCTGCACACTGTGAAAACGCTAACAGATGGTTCACTGAACAGAAGGGGAAGTCAAATGCATCCCATGGCTTGAAATGGGCTGCATTCCAATTCTGTTTCCTCTTATCTTATTACCTCGCCTTGCTACATCCTGCCCCTTCCTGCTAGGAAGTATGAGGTGAAATAAGGGAGGAGATGAGTGGACCAAAGAAGAAGAACACCAGAAAAATGAGAAATATGTCTTCCACCATCGTATATATATTTGATGTCCACAAATGATGAACTCGGCCTATCACAGCTTCCACAGTTTCAGTGACACAGGCAGCCAGCCACCTCCGCCATGCGGATTGAAATTAGCCTAGGCCTAGACAAATAGCAAAGTTGAGCATTGCTGTATTGAATTAACTTGTAGGCTCGCTAACAAGGAACAAACCGAGGTAATTTGGAAATACACAAGCATAGCATAGCACTGCAAAGCCCTTTCTACCACAATTTTGATTAGGAAAAATAACCCCTCTGAAAATCAAAGCTCCTGATCAAAAAATTAACTACTTGTTGAAATAATTTGATTGCATTTGTGAAGTGTGGCTTTTGGGTAGAGTTTGGGAAGCACTTGATTAATGGACTTTGGTGGGCTGAGCTTGAAATTCATCTGAAAATGGACAAAATGATGAAATGCAAGCATGCACAAATACTCTCTGAAAGGATGTATGTTTGGGTCCTCTGATTGGAGGAGTAATGTAAGAATTTCCCAACAGTTTCAGAATTGCACTGGGGTGTAGGAGTTTAGGTTTTGGGGTCATAAAGGAAGACAGGATGGGGGAAGTATTTAAATTGAATAGGAATAGGCCCACAGTCATCAGATATTAACATATTCAAACCTTTAGAGAATGTTCTTGAGTGCAGAAGGAACTATATTTACAGCATCTCTTTCCCTAAAAGAAAAACAGACTTTTGCTTTTTGAAATTAGGTAATAACTGCCACACAAAATTCCAAATTTTTAAAATTAATTTTCTAAGTAGAATTGAAACGGTTTTTCTCTATGTCCAATGACATAGCGAAAAAACTAGACTGTGCACTTTCTACTCATTTTGCCATGGTCAATTGCCACCAGCTACCAGTCATGGCAAAACGCATAGTAAACATACAAAACCCAAAACCAGTGAAGTTGGCACGTTATGTTAATCGTAGATAAAAACAGAATACAATGATTTGCAAATCCTTTTCAACTTATATTCAATTGAATACACTGCAAAGACTAGATGTTTAATGTTCAAACTGAGAAACTTTTTTTTTTGCAAATAATCATTAACTTAGAATTTAAAGGCAGCAATACATTGCAAAAAAGTTGGCACAGGGGCCTTTTTACCTCTGTGTTACATCGCCTTTCCTTTTAACGACACTCAGTTGACGTTTGGGAACTGAGGAGACCAATTTTTGAAGCTTTTCAGGGGGAACTCTTTCCCATTCTTGCTTGATGTACAGCTTAAGTTGTTCAACAGTCCGGGGACTCCGTTGTCGTATTTCACGCTTCATAATGCGCCACACATTTTCCAATGGGAGACAGGTCTGGACTACAGGCAGGCCAGTCTAGTGCCCGCACTCTTTTACTATGGAGCCATGCTGTTGTAACACGTGCAGAATGTGGCTTGGCATTGTCTTGCTGAAATAAGCAGGGGCGTCCATGAAAAAGACGTTGCTTGGATGGCAACATATGTTGCTCCAAAACCTGTATGTACCTTTCAGCATTAATGGTGCCTTCACATATGTGTAAGTTGCCCATGCCTTGGGCACTAATACACCCCCATACCATCACAGATGCTGGCTTTTGAACTTTGCGCCTATAACGGTCCGGATGGTTTTTTCCCTCTTTGGTCCGGAGGACATGACGTCCACAGTTTCCAAAAACAATTTGAAATGTGGACTCGTGAGACCACAGAACACTTTTCCACTTTGCATCAGTCCATCTGAGATGAGCTTGGGCCCAGCGAAGTCAGCGGCGTTTCTGGGTGCTGTTGATAAAAGGTTTTTGCATTGCATTGTGGAGTTTTAACTTGCACTTGCAGATGTAGCAATGAACTGTAGTTACTGACAGTGGTTTTCTGAAGTGTTCCTGAGCCCATGTGGTGATGTCCTTTACACACTGATGTAGGTTTTTGATGCAGTACCGCCTAAGGGATCGAAGGTCACGGGCATTCAATGTTGGTTTTCTGCCTTGTCGCTTATGTGCAGTGATTTCTCCAGATTCTCTGAACCTTTTGACGATATTACGGACCATAGATGATGAAATCCCTAAATTTCTTGCAATAGCTCGTTGAGGAATGTTGTTTTTAAACTGTTCGACAATCGGCTCACAAATTTGTTCACTAAGTGGTGACCCTCGCCTCATCCTTGTCTGTGAATGACTGAGCATTTCAGGGAAGCTGCTTTTTTACCCATTCATGGCACCCACCTGTTCCCAATTAGCCCGTTCACCTGTGGGATGTTCCAAATAAGTGATTGATGAGCATTTCTCAACTCTCTCAGTCTTTTTTGCCACTTGTGCCAGCTTTTTTGAAACATGTTGCAGGCATCAAATTCCAAATGAGCTAATATTTGCAAAAAATTACAAAGTTTACCTGTTCGAACATTAAGTAACTTGTCTTTGCAGTGTATTCAACAGAATATAGGTTGAAAAGGATTTGCAAATCATTGTATTCTGTTTTTATTTACGATTTACACAACGTGCCAACTTCACTGGTGTTGGGTTTTGTACACTGTAAACCCTGATCATGTGGTGAACTCAATTTTTTTGTGGAAACAGATTACCTCAAAAAAATTGAGTGTACCAACCAGTGGTCAGCAGCTTTTTCAGAGTAGCGCGCAATTGGCAATAGCACTACAGGGTTTCAAATTGGAAAGGGACTGTTGGAAATGGGGGATAAAATAAACCGCTTTGTTCGTTGCTCAAGCGCCTCCTGTTGGCCAGACGGGTGCTCGTCAGGAAGACTTTAAGCCTGGTCATGTGCGGGTGTCCTCCGCCCTCGTTCTGGACTTGCGAAGATTCAACCAATGAGTGTATAAGAAGCAGTGGCTGACGGGCACGTGCTTCGAAGGAGAGCTGTGAACTGTCTTCACTATCCTGAGTTGGCAGCAAGGGGTCGCGTACAAGCAAGCTTTGTACATAGTTCACCAAATGGGCATTCCAGATTCGATTGGGATTGGAGATGCCAAATTTACTTTAAAAAAAATTGTGTGTGCCAACTTAATGATCTTGTGTTCACAGCACTTAAAAACTTATAAAACAAGATGTGTTTGTGAAACACTGATGCCCCATGCATAACATGCACGTGCTAACCATTAAAGGCCTATCATGAGTCAATCAAAGGTTAAAGGTCAAGGTCACAAGATCAACATTCATTACCTCATCAGAAAGGCCTTATCCTAAGGAATCAAATGCCTATTACTAGCTAATGAAAAGTTATGGCCCATGTTAAAGCTTTTGTCACCAAACGTCATGCTCCAAGGTGAAGGTCACAAGGTCAAAAGTCATGACCCCATCTGAAATGCCTTCTCACAAGCAATGCATATGCCAAGTATCAAAGTCCTATCATGAGCTGATCAAAAGTTGTAGCCATGGCAAAGTGCAGACAGACAGACAGATGGACGGACAAATGGACAGGTGAAAAACTATATGCCCCCGAAACTTAGTTTACGGGGGCATAATCACTTTACCATATTTTCCAAAAGTTCCTTCCACACAATGCAATTATTTACACTATTTTTTGAGGTAATGACCTTTCCACAGAATATTTCAGTTCACCACACTATTAGGCTTTACAGTGTGGTAAACACCCCAGTTCAGAAATAAAAAATCTGAAAAAAAGTTGCTTTTGGGCTCTTTTTCAAATAAGGTCATACTTACACGTGAAAACTTTTAGGATATAACCAATTTGATCAAAATCGGATAAAATGATTTAAAAAAAAACTCCAATACTTTTCATAAATATCAGTAAAACTACGGTTTTGGAGAGGGTATAAAAACATATTTCTGCGCGGTGTGCGCAGTTTTCACAGTAAACAGCGCAACAGGAACTAACCATTTTCACTCAAATCACAGAGATGCCAAGTCACACGCCTTAGGCGTGAGTCTCTCCTCTTGGTGGCATTCACATTCCTGTGCCGTAGTCAGCAATTATTCAATCAACGCTCACTGAAGAAATTCACTTGCAGAATATAAGTCGTATATTAAGTTAATTAGTTTCACGTGAATTACGGTGGATTTCCCCACTAATGACATGGAAATCGATTATGACTCAGGAATTCTCAGGCTTGTCTTTACTGAGGATTGAAAGCAATGGAATTGCATAAAATGTTTGAAATGATCTTTAGTTCGGAGTCATAATCGCTTTCCATGTTACATGTGATGAGGTGCACCTTTACACAAGTGAAACGGAAACTTAAGTGCACAAGGATTTTAATTCTGCATGAGAATCTCATTAAGCATTCAATGAATAATTACGGACTACGGTGAATAAGCCAAAAAAATGCTGTAGACCTGTACCGAATTTGTGAGACTTGGCATCTCTGAAATCTTGAGAATCCAAATTCTTTAAGCACTACATGCTCTGTTTTGCCATGAATAGATGTTAAACCCACCTTGCCATTGAGAGGGGGCATGGCGCAGTCTACTTTTTCCTTTACGTCATTGCCTCCTGCCTGTGACCCGGAAATTCATCACAGTGTGCCAACTTGAGGGATGTCTTAATTCCTAATATCCATCTTGAGGAGAAATTGGTGAGAAAAGAGGTGGCTTCCTGGAGGAGATATAAGTGAAAATGCGCAGGTGCATCCTTTGTAGAAGCTTCTTTGACACCCATGATGTTTACAAGAAGTGTGACACACAGCTGCTACATTGAAATTAATTAAAAGTAAATACACTGCTCAGAAAATAAAGGGAACACTAAAATAACACATCCTAGATCTGAATGAATGAAATACTTTACATTGACTGTACTGACAACAAAATCACATAAAAATTATCAATGGAAATCAAATTTATTAACCCATGGAGGTCTGGATTTGGATTCACACTCAAAATTAAAGTGAAAAAACAGACTACAGGCTGATCCAACTTTGATGTAATGTCCTTAAAACAAGTCAAAATGAGGCTCAGTAGTGTGTGTGGCCTCCACATGCCTGTATGACCTCCCTACAACGTCTGGGCATGCTCCTGATGAGGTGGCGGATGATCTACTGAAGGATCTCCTCCCAGACCTGGACTAAAGCATCCGCCAACTCCTGGTCTGTGGTGCAACGTGGCGTTGGTGGATGGAGCGAGACATGATGTCCCAGATGTGCTCAATTGGATTCAGGTCTGGGGAACGGGTGGGCCAGTCCATAGCATCAATGCCTTCGTCTTGCAGGAACTGCTGACACACTCCAACCACTGGAGGTCTAGAATTGTCTTGCATTAGGAGGAACCCAGGGCCAACCGCACCAGCGTATGGTCTCACAGAGGGTCCGAGGATCTCATCTCGGTACCCTAATGGCAGTCAGGCTACCACTGGCGAGCACATGGAGGGCTGTGTGGCCCCCCAAAGAAATGCCACCCCACACCTTTACTGACCCACTGCCAAACCGATCATGTAGAAGGATGTTGCAGGCATCAGAAAGTTCTCCGTGGCGTCTCCAGACCCTGTCACGTCTGTCACATGTGCTCAGTGTGAACCTGCTTTAATCTGTGAAGAGCACAGGGCGTCAATGGCGAATTTGCCAATCTTGGTGTTCGCTGGCAAATGCTAAACGTCCTGCACAGTGTTGGGCTGTAAGCACAACCCCCACCTGTGGACGTCGGGCCCTCATACCATCCTCATGGAGTCGGTTTCTGACCGTTTGAGCAGACACATGCACATTAGTGGCCTGCTGGAGGTCATTTTGCAGGGCTCTGGCAGTGCTCCTCCTGTTCCTCCTTGCACAAAGGCGGAGGTAGTGGTCCTGCTGCTGGGTTGTTGCCCTCCTATGGCCTCCTCCACATCTCCTGATGTACTGGCCTGTCTCCTGGTAGCGCCCACATGCTCTGGACACTACGCTGACAGACACAGCAAACCTACTTGCCACAGCTCGCATTGATGTGCCATCCTGGATGAGCTGCACTACCTGAGCCACTTGTGTGGGTTGTAGAGTCCGTCTCATGCTACCCCTAGAGTGAAAGCACCGCCGGCATTCAAAAGTGACCAAAACATCAGCCAGAAAGCACAGGAACTGAGAAGTGATCTGTGGTCACCACCTGCAGAACCACTCCTTTATTGGGGGTGTCTTCCTAATTGCCTATAATTTCCACCTGTTGTCTATTCCATTTGCACATCAGCATGTGAAATTAATTGTCAATCAGTGTTGCTTCCGAAGTGGAAAGTTTGATTTCACAGAAGTGTGATTGACTTGGAGTTACATTGTGTTGTTTAAGTGTTCCCTTAATTTTTTTGAGCAGTGTATATTAGCTGTCCTGTACACTGCTATGCTCATCTGACAAAGATCCTAAAATACAGCGTCATTCTAACAAAACAATGGAGAGATGATGCAGCTGTGCCACACTTGCTGACTAAGTGACATCGCTTTAGGCACGGATGTCTAATTGTGTTGAAATGCCTTTTGCTTCAGCTCCTCTGTCCTCATGTCCTCCACGCCTCCTCTGTCCTCATGTCTTCCCCGCCTCCTCTGTCCTCATGTCTTCCCCGCCTCCTCTGTCCTCATGTCTTCCACGCCTCCTCTGTCCTCATGTCTTCCCCGCCTCCTCTGTCCTCATGTCTTCCACGCCTCCTCTGTCCTCATGTCCTCCACGCCTCCTCTGTCCTCATGTCTTCCACGCCTCCTCTGTCCTCATGTCTTCCATGCCTCCTCTGTCCTCATGTCTTCTACGCCTCCTCTGTCCTCATGTCTTCCACGCCTCCTCTGTCCTCATGTCTTCCATGCCTCCTCTGTCCTCATGTCTTCCACGCCTCCTCTGTCCTCATGTCTTCTACACCTCCTCTGTCCTCCTGTCTTCCACGCCTCCTCTGTCCTCATGTCTTCCACGCCTCCTCTGTCCTCATGTCTTCTACACCTCCTCTGTTCTCATATCTTCCACGCCTCCTCTGTCCTCATGTCTTCCACGCCTCCTCTGTCCTCATGTCTTCCCCGCCTCCTCTGTCCTCATGTCTTCCCCGCCTCCTCTGTCCTCATATCTTCCACCCCTCTCCTCTCTTCATGTCTTCCCCGCCTCCTCTGTCCTCATTTCTTCCCCCCCTCCTCTGTCCTCATGTCTTCCATGCCTCCTCTGTCCTCATGTCTTCCACACCTCCTCTGTCCTCATGTCTTCCCCGCCTCGTCTGTCCTCATTTCTTCCACCCTTCCTCTGTCCTCATGTCTTCCACGCCTCCTCTGTCCTCATGTCTTCCACGCCTCCTCTGTCCCCATGTCTTCCACGCGTCCTCTGTCCTCATGTCTTCCACGCCTCCTCTGTCCTCATGTCTTCCCCGCCTCCTCTGTCCTCATTTCTTCTTCCCCTCCTCTGTCCTCATGTCTTCCACGCCTCCTCAGTCCTCATGTCTTCCACGCCTCCTCTGTCCTCATGTCTTCCACGCCTCCTCTGTCCTCATGTCTTCCCCGCCTCCTCTGTCCTCATTTCTTCCACGCCTCCTCTGTCCACATGTCTTCTACGCCTCCTCTGTCCTCCTGTCTTCCACGCCTCCTCTGTCCTCATGTCTTCCACGCCTCCTCAGTCCTCCTGTCTTCCACCCCTCCTCTGTCCTCATCTCTTCCCCGCCTCCTCTGTCCTCATTTCTTCCACCCCTCCTCTGTCCTCATGTCTTCCCCGCCTCCTCTGTCCTCATGTCTTCTACGCCTCCTCTGTCCTCCTGTCTTCCACGCCTCCTCTGTCCTCATGTCTTCCACGCCTTCTCTGTCCTCATGTCTTCCACGCCTCCTCTGTCCTCATGTCTTCCACGCCTCCTCTGTCCTCCTGTCTTCCACGCCTCCTCTGTCCTCATGTCTTCCACGCATCCTCTGTCCTCCTGTCTTCCACGCCTCCTCTGTCCTCATGTCTTCCACGCCTCCTCTGTCCTCATGTCTTCTACGCCTCCTCTGTCCTCATGTCTTCCTCGCCTCCTCTGTCCTCATGTCTTCCACGCCTCCTCTGTCCTCATGTCTTCCACACCTCCTCTGTCCTCATGTCTTCCACGCCTCCTCTGTGCTCATGTCTTCCACGCCTCCTTATTCATTCCACGCCTCCTTTACTTGCATCTCAGGTGGGAGGGATTAAGATGCAAGTAGCAGAAGCGAAAAGGAATTCAGGGTTTACAAAGTGAAAAATGTGCGGGGGGAATGTTCCCTTGTGATCTCTGCTTGATCATACAGCGTGAAAAACGTGATTCAGGTAGATCATCCGGTATAATCAAGAAGCATTGCATTCCAAAAAATGAAACGAAATAAGGTTTTCATAACTAATTAGTCCACCGGTAGGTCAGGAGACTAACTTTATTTGGACCATGTCCACCCATGAGTTCGTCTGTGAGTCCTTCAGGTCCATTACTCTGAAACCGCATGCAACAACCTTACCATTTAAAATTGATTTTATGACCCGCGTCAAAGCTTCATATCTGTGACCTTTTTTGTGATCTCTGACCTTTGACCTTCAGCAATGACCTCAGTCACTGTTTTTCATTTCTGGACAATATCGATGACACTAATGACAGTGGCCTTTGAAATTTCTTGTGTATGTTGGCAGTCTTTTTTAGTTGTTCTGTCTTTTGAATATTTAGTTGACCAATGACCTTTGACCTTTTTTTTCCCATGACCGTGACCTTTTCCTGCAATGTTCAACTTTCAGAAAATCATCTGATCTTTCAATGTACCAGATCAAAACCTATTAAGTTCAGGTTGAGTAAGCTAATCAAAGCATTCAAAAGACCTCTACGGGGGATTATTTTATGACCTTTGACTTATGATCATAACCTAAAATCCATTCTGGAGAATGCCTCTCAAACTACTTGCAAAGGCCCATCAGAATTGCTTTTCAGTCCCTTGCTATCCTTATGCGCATGCGTACTCTGTCGGGCAACTGCTGTGGTCTCTGACTGGCTTGGTATGTTTATTATTTTTAGCAGAAACACTTGATACAAACCAAATGTAAAATGTTTTATCATTGGCTATGAAATACATCTCTCAAAAATGTATCAAAAATAATTCTTGAATCACCATTGAATGACATAGAACAGTGTGGGTGTGCGTGCGTAAGCGCATGCCTACCTAAGAAGCATAAGACAGAAGATTTTGTGCATGTATACGCCTTTCTGCCCACGACTTGATGTGCAGATGCACGTCTGTGTTCAATCCAAAAAAAAACGCTGCTGATATGATTGAGCAGAGGGTACTTCTGTGTCAAATCACCCAGGCATGACACCCACCATCTCAGATGTTGCTAAATGGCTTTCAAAGAGCGTAAACTGGTGAAAGAGGTTCTCTCTAAACCTTTTGGTTTTTTTTTGTAAATGTATGTACTGGAAAATCATTTTGAATGTTTTTTTTTTCAGTTTTCAATTACTTTAAAAATTATGACTCCATTTGGACCAGAGTAGGCAGTATTACTGATAAAGGAACCCAGGACTCCAACAATCAAACACACCCCTCAATAAGCATCAGAATCTCAAAAGTTTAAAATATTTAACTATGTTGTAGACTGTATACAATTACATTACAAAACATAACATAACATGAGTGGCGAGAACAGGCCATTCAGCCCAACTAGGCTGGCCTCTTTCCTATTACTAAAGTGGATCTTAAACTTCAGATACTCAATGACTAAATGGTATCTAGCGCTAAATCAAGCCTGCACTTGAAAATTCCTTAGATTTCTGCCGCAACAATATGGTCAGGTAAAGTATTCCACACTGAGATTACTCTCTGCCTGAAAAAATATTTCCTAATATCAGTGCTGAATTTACTCTCAGCCAACTTCCATTTGTGACCCCTAGTTCTACAAACCAAACATGGCCAAAGGAATCCTCCATAATTAACTTTGTTTATCCCTTTAACATATTCAATGACCTCACTCAGATCACCCCTAAAACTTTTCCTAAAACTGAAGAGATTAAGGATCTTCAGCCTTTTCTCATTGCTTTCATCTTTTATACCCGGAATTAACTTTGTTGCTCTTCCCTGAACTTTTTCTTCAGCTTCTATATCTTTCATAAAGTATGGTCCCCAGAACTGTGCACAATACTCTAGATGTGGTCTTACAAATGTGTTGTACATGAGAAGTATATCCTCCTTGGATTTATAGTCAATACTTGACAAAACATGTGGTGCTGAACTTCTGAAATTAAATTGGGTACACTTGACAGATAATTCTTATTGAAAATTGTGATACTTATTTTTTCTACCAGGAGATTTAAATATCTAAATATTGTACATCACATTATTATGACCATTATCAGTGTGGCACCTGCGTGGTCCACTGGGGACATCTAGAGCACTATGCTGGTGCTGCAATAATAATATCAGTATATATGATGTGATAAATTTGTTTACAGAATACTTTTTTCTCATTAGTGCTCACCGTCTGATAGAGTTTCAGCAATGTCTGAGATAATGGGTGTCAAAACCTTGTTTCCTCCAGTGACTTGATATGGAACACCCCCAAGAAGGCAAATATGAATGCGTGTGTATAAATGTATTTAGTGCGAGCATATGCACTGGCATGAGGTTCACTTATACGGAACATAAAATGCACACAGCTTGAGTACTCATATGGCATTTAAAATTTCCTTGATAAAAAGCAAAGTTCAATTACAACTACAGTATTTACAGTAAAGGTTGATGAAGCACATCAACTGCATCTTTATCCTTTTAGAAATATGCATGGAGTAAGTGCATATGCTATTAGTACACATTGCAATGAAAATTACTAGTTATCTCATTCTGTACCATGTGATAGATTTTACAAATATGTTTTTACAGCCAATTTTTTTTTCAACATTTTTCTTCAGGCAAACACTCAGTGCTTTCTGATCCACTGGTTTGACTTATTTGTTTGGTGTCATATTTTAGACAGGGTCAGTAGTCATGTTTTGCTACATTTTGACCTGGAATATATTACATTTAAGTAACAGCTAACAGCTGCTGCCATAGAGGAGGTGTAGTACATGTTCAAAGGACACTGAACTCACGGCTATATCTACTCCATTTTAATATTGCAGTTTTTGTTTTTCTTTTGGTATATACCATCCAAGTAAACCTTAAAAAGTATGATTTTCAAAGCAATTATGGAAATGCTCATGAAATTCTTCCCATGAAAATAGTTTGCACAAGATGACAGCATTTTTAATACTAATACATGGCGGCATGGTGGCATAGTGGTTAGCACTACTGCCTCACAGCAAGAAGGCCGTGGGTTCGAATCCGGCCTGGGGCCTTTCTGTGTGGAGTTTGCATGTTCTCCCCGTGTTCGCGTGGGTTTCCACCGGGTACTCCGGTTTCCCCCACCCATCCAAAACATGCAATATAGGAACCCTCCCTCCTTCCTGTATGGCTGTGTGTGAATGTTTGGTGGTGGTCGGAGGGGCCGTAGGCGCATACTGGCAGCCACGCTTCCGTCAGTCTGCCCCAGGGCAGCTGTGGCTACAAAAACGTAGTTTACCACCATCAGAGTGTGAATGAATAATGCCTCCATTGTAAAGCGTCTTTGAGTGTCCAAAAAAGCGCTATATAAAATTGATGCATTATTATTATTAATTGTAGTAAATTAATTAACCACAGAAAACAGGAGTAGTACATGGGAGAGCTGCGGTGGTGCATCTGCAGGATCAGAGTGTGCTTGGCTGTCAGCGTGAGTCAAGAGAGGAAGGATAACAAGGCTCCAGCGTTGTCTTCACTTTCAAACCTGGTACATAACAGGAGTAAAAACGTTAAAGCTGTTTTTACATCCAGTTTGGAAATATTTTGCATTTTCACAGTACAATAGCATTGAATGTGTTGATTTCACTCATGGTTATTTGAGTCTGATTATTAAAAGACTAAATCCATGGTCAGTGCGCTATCGCTACCATGCTATGCTTCGTTGCATAAATAGAATCAGTGTCACTTTTTTATTTAGTAACCTTTAATTTTAATGCCAAAACATGGTTCGGTCCTTCTGCAACAATATTTATTAGATACAATTGTAACAGGCCTGCCTACTATGAACCAATTGCAGTGGGCATACATGTTGAGTAAGCTCAGTCATGAATGCAACATAATTCAAAACAACGAAGTCAACCCCTCGCCCTTTCTCTAAGCTTAAGAGCTCCCATTACTTCCTAAGAAGCTGGCCTCAGCAGCTTGTGATTTAAGGTGAAATTCCGAGCTTGGGACTTTTAGCACCACTTCAAGTTAGCTCTCAGAGATAAGGAAAAATGAACGTGTCTACCTCTTCGTTGTGTGGGGTTTTACTATGTAAGTGCTGTCATACCACTTCAAAAGCCAGTATCTGAAAGGATGTTTTGAGCTATAATATCATGAACTTGTTAGCGGAGCGGGTGTATGAAATAAAACAGGACTTTGAGGGGGGAGTTAAATATTTTTATTTGTGTGCACAGCTATTTGATGCTGGAGAAATGCAACAAATATAAAAAACTAGGAAGCACATGACAATTTCAATCATATGTAATGAGCCGTAGAAAATACTTTGTAGAAATTACCAAGGGAAAGAAATTACATGGAGACTCGGCCAGGAAGAGGTCATTTCAAAAGCAAACTAAAAATATGAAACACAAAGTCTGACAAAAAGAAGGAATTGCTTTGCTGTGAGGAATGTATTTGCCCCCTTCCCAGTATCTTCTACTTATGCATTTTTGTCACACTCAAATGTTTTAGATCGTCAAACTAATTTTTATAATAGACAAAGATAATCCAAATTAATGAAACCATGATGTATGATTTATAAAGCCTTCATGGAAAAGCCTGCACTCATTCATAAGCGAGTTTTATGCCACCCTTTATAGCATTTAGCCACTAGCCTGGTGACATTGTCTGTTATATGACATCTGGCGTAATATGCTGGATGCATATTAAAATGTGTCTCTGACGCCCACATTGCAATCCAATCACAGTCCGCCCCACCGGCGTCACATCCTTCTTCTGCCTTCTCCTGAAGTGGCACACCTCGCTTACCGTAAAAACGTAAATAAATTCAGTATTTTTAACTTAAAAATGCATTTTGTCTTATAAACCGGTCCGTCCTGTACACCATTAAAATGCTGCGAGAAGTAAAGGGGGAGGTTCCGATGTGTACCCAGGAGAACGCACTGGAAGCTAGACCTTGCTCGTGTGTCCTCTTGCCAGAGCATAGAGCTTGGTATTCAGTCTCTCTGGTCTCTTCAGAGTTAGAAGCTGTGTAGTCCACTGGAACAAGGGGTAAACTTCCAGATAGAGCCATACAGCCGCACAGAAACTTCATGAAATTGGCTTTGCTGAACAAAATGGAAATCGCCATTTTAAAATAAATTGAAATAATTTGGAACAACTTGTTTAAGCATTTTTATGAGTGAATAGCTATTACAACACAGTCTTTGACATGACACCCTTTTTATAGCCGTGCCTCATCGAGGTTTCGTACCCCAGTGACCCTTGACCTTTGCTCAGTGACCTTGACCTTCAAAATTTTGTCCAGCCCATTTCTCTGTAACTGCTTGGGTTTGGAACTTGATTTTGCATGTGTGTAGACTTGATCTGATGGGCCATGCCTCGTTGAGGTTTTGTACCGGAATGACCTTTGACCTTGCCTCACTTACCTTCACTCTTAAAACTTTATCCAGGCTATTTCACTCAAACTGCTTGGGTTAGGAACTTGGTTTTGCATTTATGGACTTGTCTTGGTGGGTAGGTGTGCCTCGTCCAGGTTTTGTACCCAAATGACCTTTCACTCTGGCTCAAACACCTTCACTTTTGATTCAGTGTGTTGAGGCTGAGGAATATCGCCTTCGCTCCCTTGAAGCATATTTTCCTGTATGTGTTTCTGCCCACTTTGTTGTTGTATGCGGAATGCAGGTTTTCGAGAGGATGCATGGCAGTTAAGACGGAAAACACTGTATCCAACCTAATAAGATATCTTTGTCATGAAGTTGACTGTTTTGAGATTTTCTTTTTAATTTCTTAGAATTTTAATTATGGATTTGTCATATGACCATCCTGTTCAGTGTCTAGTAAGCCCACACGGGTTGGGCACCATACAGGTGTAAGACACTTAAATATAAATAAAAATGAATCAATCAATCATACTTTATTAGGACATTTGATCTAGACTCAGGATGCAAAATTGAAGCTTGATTGGACCTAGGATTGGTTGGTTTAGAAGTTGTGTCCATTTGTTTGCTATAGTATCACTTTTTCACACATTTAGACAAAATTTCTGCCTCTCGCTCTTTAGATGTATATTCCTAAGTTTTGTTATAATTGGAGATTCCATTCAGGAGGTACAAGCCATTATTGAAGCAATACTGCATAAATGTATTGGTTCACTGAGGTCACCTTTTTTGGTGTTCTTTAACACACTAGCTAGGACGTGGTAGATTTTAAAGGGGACATAAAATTTAAAAAATTCACTCACTTTCTCAATGCTAATGCACAACATTTCGGTATTTAGAATGCCTTCCAGCCCATAAACTGTTAGACAACCTACTCAGATTGTTCTAGGCTGCATTTTTCATAAAGCATGGCACTGGGCATGCCATTCAGGTTTGGCTCCCCTTCCTATGTCAAATGCAGACTTTTGAGAATTATTCCATTCATTATCAGAATGAATCCACCCGTGGCTTATTTGAGAAAGAGCACAATTTTTTGCTATAGCGCATTATAATCAAGTGAGGAGGAAAGAAGCATGTTAACTGCTGTGCTGTAAGTTGCTAAGACCAGCACACATCAAAACATCGGCTCCCTGCCTCAGTGGCCAGAGGGGCTGTATGGATTTTTTTTTCCATTGACTTCAATCAGTAAAGACCTGTACGTGTGGGCCATCCACTTTTTTGTCTCAATACTATATACTATTAACCTCGATTAGTACAATGCAAGATCGGCAACAAAATTTATATTTCACGGGTGGCTTCAATTTATTTTGAAGAATTTATTGCTAGCTGGATATGCAAGTGTCTCCAATTTTTGTTAACATTTAAACTGAATTCCAAGCGTCGTGTTTGTTAAACGGTACCTTTAGTGAATGTTGAAAAAAGGCATTTTAAACGCCCGAAGTGTCATGGATGATCAATCACAAGTTGACATAGTCTACAACATCCCCCGCCAATCGATTGCTTCTTATTTTCAAACTCCACCAAGGCCTTTATGGTCTTTATGAAGCTACACACTATTTGTAATAGTTTCTGAAAAAAGTTGTCCCCTTTCTCTCGGACGGACGGACGCACACACACTTGCACGCACGGATGGACGGAGGTCAAACCTATATCCCCCTCCCACTTCATGTTGGCGGGGGATAATAATCGCTGTACACTACTGTATATTCCATCCCCACACACACACAGGTAATACAGGACAAAGTTTGGCATCCCTGCTGTGTTGTTGTTTTTGAAAGCAAGAATAGAAAACCTCTCCTTGTTTAAAGCACTTAAATGCCTGAATCAGACAAAAAAAAACTTTAACTTATGCTCCAAACAGATCTTAAGATACTAGATTTAGTATTTATTTATTTATTAAGTAATTTATTTATTACTATTATTATTTGTTTTGTATTGAAAAGAAAGACAGCAACTTCCTTAGGCAGCCATCAGCCACTGAGGCCAAAGAGGCATGAAACAAACTACCACAGGATAAAGGTGACACTGATGCTTTTAAAAAGAAGCCTATTTTTGCATTCACATTGTCCTTATTCTGATTTAATTGATTTTATATATGATCTTAATATCCTCTCTGTTTTACCATTTAATTTTTTTGCTTTATAATGCAGCTCACTGCTGACTCGTATTTGAAAACAATTCAAGATTGATTGGCACATATTCAACATCATTCTTTTGTGTTTTCTCTGTGTCCTCAGCTGTATATCCAGACGACCACCCTCACAATCTCCATGAACCTCAGTGCATCTGTGGCCCTGGGGATGCTTTACATGCCCAAGGTGTACGTCATCATCTTCCACCCAGAGCTCAATGTGCAAAAGAGGAAACGCAGCTTTAAGGCTGTGGTGACAGCGGCCACCATGTCATCACGGTTGTCCCACAAGCCCAGCGATCGGCCCAATGGCGAGGCCAAGACAGAGCTCTGCGAAAACGTGGACCCCAACAGTAAGCAGTGAGAGTTTCCCAACCCCTCAAAAATGTATACTCAAAATATTTTAAAAAATGCTGATTTTATTTCAGTTTTTTTAACATTGTAAATACTGCTGGACATAAAGCATGGCAAAACTGCAAAATTGGCATAACTTTGGCATGATATCACGGAGAAGTGGCCAGCTGGTTCTTTGAAAGCACATCCAGGAATGTAATCGGCATAATTGCATCTGGGAATGAGGTTGGGTATGGTTTAAACCAGGGATCTTCAAATCTAGACCTCAAATCTAAATCCAGTCCTAGGTTTCTGTTCCTCCTGAGTAATCAGCTAAATAATTATCAATGATTGACCAGAGTGACTTTCCTCCTGATGCCCATGTAATGGAGGTGGTGGAAACCTAGATATTCACGAACCTCGAGGAGCATGATTTGAGGACCATGGATTTAAACAAAGTAGACTTATAAATGCATGGTTGTATCATTTCGGCTTTGTTTATTTGGGCTGTTGCACATTCCTGACTGCTCACTTTGCGCAGAAACGTTGGGTGCCGGGTGATCATTTCGTAATCCCCCCCCCATTGCCTAATCAGTTGAGATCTCTGGATTGAGTTGAGATCTCTAGAATAGTGGAAAATTGATTTATAGTTGCAGAATTAACTGACCCGTTCGCATGCTGTATGACAAAAAAAAGTTTGAACTACTCAAGGGAAGAAAAAATCTATCAATCTCTAAAGGTCTGTACTGCAATGGATCTGGTTTTCAAAGCTATTCACTTCATAGTGTTAGAGTTAAATGAGATCTTTGAATCAGGAGAAGCAAAACTGAATAACTGCAGAGTTTTACAGAAAAAAAGTGTAGAAATAGAATATTGAATCTATGCTAATTTCCAAAAATTGCAGAGGAAAGACAGGTTGTGGTCATTCAGAGTTATATCACTGCACAGATATCAAATGTAAATGTTGCAGAAGCACCTCCGTGATATTCAAAAAAAATTTTTTTTTCCATTATTTGGACTTTCCAGACTGAACCATGTTCAACTCTCTTGAGCCATTACATTGGAATTCTTATCATTTATAGCTCATCAACTTAGTAAATCACCATTATGCTCTTCTGATCAGCAGAAATTTCCCTCCCTCAATATGGGAGGATTCCTCCTGAGATGAAGTTTTTCCCCGCTGCTGTATAAGAGTTTTTCTCCCTACTTAGAACGTTCTTCACTTAATTTGCTACAGTATTTCGAGGTTTTGATATCTGTCCCGCTGCTACTCGGTAAATTGTCTTAGTGAGAGTGCTTCTGTAAAAAGTGCAAGAACATAAACAGGAATGACATTTAAACCAAAAATTAATATATGCGGCTTACCAGGCTAAATATACAAAAAAAAACCATTAATTATAAATTAAAAGGTGCTCCTCTTCAATGACGAACGGTTTTTTTGTGGATGGTTAAGGGGTAAGCATGGCTCCAGCTCCTACCTGCATGATTAGGAAATCATGAAATTAGCAAGCAATGATCACATCTTTGCCAGGCCGATATTCAAAGACGCATGGAATTATGTCTAATCTTGTAATTATTCTGCATGGAGTGCCACACCAATTGAAAAGGTGAAGTTACCTCTGGCTGACTCAGATCAAGCATTTCATACCCATAAAAAGTGTGATGCTATTTCGAGAACAGTCTTGTCATCTTGCATAAAGAGGTAGGAGCACCTGTGCACCTTCCGGGTCCCATGCTGCTTTGGCTTTCCGATGATTTCAGCATTGCTGAATGCTGTGAGTCGACGTTCATATCACATCACTGAAGGAAAACTATATTCCCCTCCTTCGCGGTGTGGTAGAGGTCAACATACCAACTGGGTCAAGAGAATATGATGGGTTGCAAGGCACATACACGACTGTCCATTGACTATGTTCATTTAAACTCTTAGGAGTGTCTTAGAGAAAGAACTGGCTATGTCTGTCTCAATCCAGAGAGATTACACTAGGGCTGTGACTGCGACTAATCACATTTTTTTTAAGTATAATGAGACCAACCGCTACCTAGAGCCATATAAGCAGTCATGTGCCATATTTTCTGCTCGAAACATGCCTCCGTACCTGATGCAGTCCAGAACAACAATATCCAAACATCAGAGGCCAAGTGAAATCCATCCTGGAAAAATACTGTTGAGAAGTCAGCTAATTACCAGTGAAGTTGCTCATCTCACCTTTAAATGCATGATT
The DNA here is from genome assembly GCA_029721435.1 of Gymnothorax reevesii. Classification (NCBI taxonomy): domain Eukaryota; kingdom Metazoa; phylum Chordata; class Actinopteri; order Anguilliformes; family Muraenidae; genus Gymnothorax; species Gymnothorax reevesii. The sequence goes on from CM056581.1 coordinate 8,027,219, forward strand.
ACCCACCACCTGTTCCCATGTATTTTGCCTGAATAACGATCAAGGTATTTATTCAACCGCAAAACCCATACTTGAACTGTCATGAAACAATTAAGAAGCGGTGCGGAAAAGCAGATAGCGTGGCTATGATGTGAGATTGTAAGACGAGCTATGTGAATTCCAATAATTGGGGGAAAAAATCTAAACATTTCTCCCATTGTGGAATTTTTTTCAGAAGAAATAATGAAATATTTTAAATATTAAGGGCATAAATATTAAAATGTTTTATTTTCATTTTATTTAAGGTGGCACTTGATATTTGTTTAAAGCATGCAGAAAATGCATTTCTAGTGGAAAACATTTTTAGTGAACTGAACCATTGCTATGACATATAAACTATTTTCACATTTGCACACAATGGCCAATCATATCATTTCACTTGAGACTGTTTCATATTTCTGCATAGCACGTGTACGTCACATGATTTACAAGGGGGGCAATATTCGCGAACGGGCCCAGTGTTTATACTTGCACATCTTTGGCATTTGTTGTGCAGACCTTCAGCTTCATTAGTAACATACTTTAATAGGTCTATTTAAAGTAATATTTGTGGTATAAAAGAGCTATTAGCACCTATAAAGAGTACACATCCACAGATTGCTGACAACATTCTTATGAGCGTTGTCCAATGACCAATTTAATCATGCAAAAGTACACAACAGCCGTAAGCCAAAAACAATACATTTACACATAATCTGAGCTGTTTCATGAGCATTTCAAGTTCAGAATGCAACCAAAAGTAATGTTGTCAAAATAGTAATTGGCCAGTCTCAGGTTACTATTTGTGATTAGCAACTTATTTATAAACAACTTATTTTCTCAATCAAAAGAGTAAATGGAAATAGGTTGAGAGTGAATTTTGTTGGTTTAAAGGTGAGGATTCTAATTACCGTAATGCATTCTTATCAATTAGTGTGTTACTGATAGGTACTGTTCAGTAATGTGCCATTGCTGATAAATAAGGGTTGGCAGAATCCACACCATTTAACACTCGACTTCTCTCATCTTGTTCCTGTTTGCTTCACAAGCAATCCAACCACTGATTTAATGACTGGTCACTTTATTTTTGCGTATAATTATTGTTCATTGCATCTAAACCTCAAATTCTAAGGAAACAACACAGGAATAGCATGCCATCAGATAATATGAGGGCCTTCAGTAACCTCACCTTTTACTGCAGCAGCGCCGTCGTATAGGGGGGAAAGGTGATGACAATTATAAGGGCCCACAGTCCATTAGGGCCCACAAAACCCACAGTAACCGCCATGACAAAATCATTCTGCATTGATTTACCCAATATTCATACTAATGCATCAGAGTTTTAACAAAGCCATTAAGGCATGCAATATTGATGAAATATATTTCAGTAAACCCCTTCTGAAAAAATGGTTCGATCCATGCTTTGTGGCTGTATTGGAAAATTGTTGGTGCGTTTTTGCTGGCTTGGTAGCGAACAAAGGCAGCACACGGGGAGCACCGTCCTTGTGAATATGATCCCCAAAAAAACACAAATCTGTATGCAGTGACCACTTTGTGAAAGGTAAGGCTACTACATATCAGGCTAAAATCTAAAGAAATACAGACTCACTATTCCCAGCCAGAATTCTCCACCTCCTGCCCTTCATCTGGCTGTCGCAAGTCATCGGAATCACGTGATCACAAACAAGCTATACTTTGAGACCTTGAAAGTCCACCAGTCATCAACATTTATTTGGGCTTTGTTTTGCAGTGTGCAAAACATGAGGTGCGTAATTAATTTCCCAACACTGGTGTCTTGGTGGAGTTTCAAATACCAAATGAGGTGTCAACATTTGAATTCCGTCGAAGAGCACATGCAGTTAGCCAAAGACTTCAGAGAGTGTCTGAACTCTCGTATGTGGTCGACATGGTAATATTTGCTGAGGGCATTGGGGATCTGAAGCAGGTCTTAGTTATATATGACAATACCTTCACAATATTTGGTTCACAAATGTCATATAACAAGAAGGAGACCATGGGGTTAAATGTAGATGAACTAATCAAAGATCAGTAATCCTTATAATCACAGCCCCATCAGCCAGCACACATACTCATTAGAAAACAGCTCATTTTACTGTCAGAAAATTTACCTGCAAGGAAACGGTGTGCAGTAACCACCTTCTATGACGTGCATGAGGGGTGGACCTAATGAGGTATGCAGAATGAAGAAAAAAGTGAAAACTGTTTACAAAGAGCCCCAGGTTGCATCCTCAGCCCTGAAGTGCCTCACCCCTCTGTAGGTCATGCAAACTGGTAACACAGATCTGATCAGCCATAATGCCAAAGAGGGACATCACGAGACTGACACGTGTGCAATGTCTTGTTCAGCTTCTTTCTGCTCTGGCAAAACACAGAGTTCCTCCTTCCCTCAGCGAACTACTCGTGTATTGTGTGTCCGTGACTCGGCCCCATATACGAAGCTGATCTGCCAGTATTCACCAAGCACACAAGCAAAAAACAGGCTTGTATGAACATTCTCCTTGCCCTAAAAGAAGTATGTATAACTCCCCAACAGTAATACCCAAAATATACTTCATGTGTCCAAAAATGACATTCCACCAGGCAATATGCTACCCTAGATTGCACAGAAATGAATGCCTTAAACGTAACAGGGAGTAAACGAGGTTGACAGACTGTCCACATAATAAAATAGCTAAAACCTGGACATTCTAATTCGTTGAATGCAGTGTAAATTCTAAAACTGATCGCCACATTGAGCAAAATGCCACTATAGTACAACCCCAATTTCAAAATAGTTGGGACGATGTGTAAATTGCGAATGAAATCACAATGTACTGACTTTCAGATCACATGAGCCAGTATGTAACTTACAATAGGACAAAGATAATATTTCAAATGCTGAAACTGAGACATTTTACGTTATATCCACAAAATGAGCTTATTTCAAATTTTCTGGCTGCAACAGGTCTCAAAAAAGTTGGGACACAGGCAAAAAAGGACTGAAAAACCAATTAATATTTAAGAGAATCAGCTGAAAGAATTTTTAGCAAGTAATTAAGTTAACTGGCATCAGGAATGTAACATGATTGGCTATAAAAGAGATGTCTTAGAGAAGCTGAGTCTCTCAGAAGTAAAGATGGCCAGAGGCTCTCCAACCTGTGAAGGCTTGCGTAAATAAATTGTAGAATACTTTAAAAACAATGTTCCGCAACGTCAAATTGCAAAGGCTTTGAAGGTCTCATCATCACCAGTGCACAACATCATCTAAAGATTCAGAGAAACTGGAAAAATCTCTACAGAGACCACTGTCTGTAAACACAGTCTGCCGTGCCATCCACAGATGCCACCTAAAACTCAATCATGCAAAAAGGAAGCCATTGTCGAGCATGATCCAGAAGTGCCGCCGTGTTCTGTGGGCCAAGGCTCATTTAAAATGGACTATAGCAAAGTGGCAAAGTGTCCTGTGGGCAGACAAGTCCAAATTTCACATTCTTGTTGGAAAACATGGGCGTCGTGTCCTCTGGACAAAAGAGGAGAAAGACCAGCCCTCCTGTTATCGGTGTTCAGTTCAAAAGCCAGCATCTCTGATGGAATGAGGATGCATTAGTGCAAATGGTGTGTTGCAAAACTTGCATGTTTCAAAAAACACCATGAATGCTAAAAGGCATATAAAGGTTTTCGAGCAACATATGCTCCCCTCCAGACGACATCTTTTCCAAGGCCTTGTGTTCTTTAGTAGGACAATCCAAAACCACATACTGCAGCTATTACAACAGCATGGCTTTGTAGTAGAACAGTCCGTGTGCTGAACTGGCCTGCCTGCAGTCCTGATCTTTGACCGATTGAGAACATTTGGCGCATAATTAAACAAAAAGTCTATCAAAGGAGACCCAAAACTCTCCAGCAGCTGGAAGCCTGTATTAAACAAGAGTGGGATCAAATTCCAATGGCTAAACTCAAGAAACATGTCTCCTCAATGCCCAGACGCCTCCACTCCGTGTTAAAAAGAAGAGGGGATGCTAAACCATGGTAAACAGGCCCTTGTTCCAACTTTTTAAAGACCTTTAGCAGCCATCAAATTTGAAATGAGCTCATTTTGTGGATAAAATTGTAAAATTTCTCAGTTTCAACATTTGCTATGTTATCTCTGTTCTATTGTGAATAAAATACTGGCTGGTGTGATTTGAAAGTCAATTTCAGAATTGGGGTTGTAAATATAACTGGCAAAGGTTAACGGTTACTGATAATAAGCAATGTGGCTAACTAGCTGCAACAGTATGATAATCATGGCAATGGTGTTAAACTGAAAACAAAAATAGCAAACTACCAATGATTCACATTGAGGAGGAAGACTCCCCATGACAGACTTCCTCCCCCAGAGGAGGAGGCTCAGGTCATCCCCAGGTCCTGTCCCATTGGGACTATATTGTTGTCATTTTACATAGTAATTTATGTGCAAAAGAAAATGCCACATAACATCGGATGCAGTGTAGAATAGCCTCATGGCATCCAAAATAAATCTGACCACTATTCTGCTAATTGGTCCTCACAACTGTTGCAAATCAAGCAAAGTAAACTGCGACAGGACAAGCAAGGGTTACCAAAGGCTTTTCATGCCACCAACAGACTGCCTCTGCAGCACTGACTTGCATACATTTTTTTTCAAGGCCTACAGGAAGTCAACTTAATACCTTTTTCAACAAACATCTAAACTTTTTTTATACTGTGTTAAACACCCATTCAATATCTTTTAGATGGTGTTTTCCACTTAAAGTTGCATGTTATTCATGCTAAAAAGTAAATCAAGCTGCATTTTAAAAAATACGCTGGATTAAGTTTTCTTTCATATTTTGCTTGGCCACTGTCTGCTGGTTGCTGTTTGTTTCGGACCACCTGCGGTTTTAAGGTTTGTTTCAACATAAACAAATGGCAAATTATTGCCAAAATCACATGGCGGCAATGGGTCTCATTACACTTTCAAAAAATTTACAATTCAACATTGTCACAACTCATATGAGCACAGACTCCTATCATTTTCTGTCGACCAGGCAATCAAATTTCACTTGCTACCGCTGATTGTCCAATTAGATTCTTCATAGCATTTTTGCAGATGGCACAGTCCATCACTGGTCTATCCACTATCAAAAATTCTCCCACTTTTGGCCCTGCGAGCCAACTCACTCCTTCATGTCTTCTTCTCTCCCAACAGGCTAATTCTCATATAATAGCGCAGGTAAGACTAAATTAATCTTTTACTTTTTTTGCTTATGACCTTGTTCCATTCCCTGAAGGCTGAAAGAAAGTACTGCTTGAACAAAATAACAATGAGACTATGTTATAATATCATGCAGAAAATCGACATAAAACAAGAGAAAAGATTAAGAATACTGTAGTCAAACATGCTACCTCATTTGACTGAGCATGTTTTCATGGTTGAGTTCAGAATGATCACAATATATCTAAATTAAATTAAGAGTGATGAAATGGCCCAGAAATGCACTGGTAACAGTCATATTGTCTTGTTCTACAAAGCAGCACATAATCCTGACTTCTTTTTTTTCTTGCTCAAGCCTTACTGTATTCCCCCAAGGGACTCCAGACAGCTTGTCTACTGAGATTTGCAAAAGGAAATCTTTTTGTCCAACCCTCTCATTAAATTACATAATGTACTAGCCTGTTAGATGTCCATGTCCACCTCGACTCATGTTTTTTCACCTTAAATTCACCTTATTCGTGTAATCTAACATTTAGCCACAGCAATCCCGGGGAAGTGTCAAACTCCAGGGATTTGCACCAATTTTAACAAGGGACAGTACACCTTCACATGCATCAAGAGTGAGTCAATACATTACAAGTGCAAAAACAAATAATAACTATAATAATTATACTCGATAATTGATTAGAATCGATATATCAATAATCAGGAGTATAATCGATTGGAACAAACAAGAATTCCAGGAGTTAGACCGCAGAACAAGAAAATTACTGACGATGAACGGGGCCTTTCATTCATGGGATTGTGTAAAGCGACTCCATGTTAGGAAAGCGGGAGGAAGAGGCCTCATCTCAGCAGAAGACTGTGTCACTCAGGCAGGAATATTGCTGGAGACTTATGTCCAATCCAGTGAGGAGAAGATTTTGAAATCAGTTAGGAGAAAAGGAGCTGGAAACTAGGAAACGGCTGTCAGTGTCAAGGAAAGGAGGAGGACTGAAAATATCCAAGGATGGAAAGAGATGCCATTGTGTGGGCAATTTGCGAGACAGAGCGAAAAGTCAAAGAAACATGTATGTGGTTGAAAGAAGGAAAGATTGAAAATGAAACAGAGTCTCTCATTGTTGCAGCACAAGATCAAGCAATAAGAACAAATTACGTAAAAGCAACGATTGACAGGTCACAGGCTGATCCCAAATGCAGAATGTACAAACAAAGCAACGACACAATCAGCCACATTGTGAGCACGTGCCCGAAACTGGTGCAAAAAGAATACAAAAAGAGACATGAAAACGTAGCTCGGGCAATCCACTGCGACACTCCGGAAAATATGGGTTTGAGCGAAATGAGAAGTGGTATGACCATGTCCTGGACAGGGTACCTGAAAATAATGATTACAAGATGTTGTGGGACTTCAGTGTAAGAACAGACCGTAAGATTGAGGCGAGGAGACCCGATTTATTAATCATTGACAAAAGAGAGAACAATCGCCAAATTATAGACGTGCCAATTCCGGAAGATGGAAGGGCGAGAGTCAAAGAAGAGGAAAAAGTAGAGAAATACCAAGACCTTGGGAGAGAAATTTGAAAGATGCAGGGCGTTAGGACTGAGGTGAGACCCAAAGTGGCGGGGACATTGGGAACGGAACTGCTGAGGTTAAAAGAGAATCTGAGGACCCTTGGTGTGGACACACCTATGGACCTGATTCAGAGATCCGCAGTGTTGGGGACAGCAAAAATTCTTAGAAAAGTGCTGGAGAGGTAGAGAGGAAGGGAAAGTAAAATGAAGGAGGCTTCTTGGTTACCCTAGACAACTGGTTGTTGCCCGGAGCCAATGAAAACCAGATTATAAACAGTTATCCGTGAGTATTATCGCATAATAATAACAACAATAATATTGTGTGAGAGACTACTGGGCCTTGCTGTCATAAGAAATTCTAAGAATAGTTTGTTCCATAGTATTGTGGAGGAGTCTGGATGTGCGCACGAATATGTTTAAGACATAAAGTTATAATATTTACACTTCAGCCCTGTGATATTAGTTCAGAGACACTAAAATTTTGCAATTCCAATTTCTATTTAAATGTCAGTTTGAGCCAAAAAGACGCAGACAGGCACTGCTTGGTATTTCGAGACAAACTGTTACCTGGTAATTGTGTTTTCGTGACCAATTAGTGAGTGATTTGTATCTTGCTGCATAACCTCAGTTGTTAGTGTATCTTCTGAAAGTCAACTTCAGTCACTGATATATCCACACCTGACTCATGAGATGGGTGTCTAATCTGTCCGAGAACTGTTTGGTTTTTTCACAGTCATTCAGCAAAGTCATTAACTACAGATGTCACCCAATATACATTACTTCTCCATCATTAACCTCCCCCTTTTTCTTATTTGTCAGCCTCATGGTGGATTTGTTCCATTGTGATGATCAAGAAGACCTGTGAACTCATTTGTCCTAAATACTGTGGTAGCTTAAAATGGAGGGACTATATAATAAAATTCAACTAATTTATTGAAAAACTATGTGAAACCAGAATATTTAAACTATTTAAAATATATCCTTGGATGAAAGCTGAGAATGTGCGCTGTTACGACCATAGCTATGAGGTCATAACAAGTAGGGAGACCACACAGGTAAACAAAAGTTAAAACATAGTAATTTATTTGGCCAGGCATATTTGTCAAAGGCAACCCTTAACTCAGCATCACGGTCACAAACAAATCCAATCTCCTCTCCCCCAGTTGGAGAGAAGGCAGCTCATTTAAATAGTGTCTCACACAGGTGGAGCTAATGAGCTTCAATTGTCTCTTCATAAGTTGAACTGAATGGTATCAGTATTCAATTAACTCATTCAGCAAAGTGGAATTTGTACATCAAATGAAGGAAAAGACTATTTTTTGCAGAAGGAACAGAATTTTTTCATGTACTCTTATCTAAGCTTTAACAGACCAGCAGGGCTGTAACATGCACTTTACGCGGACATGAATTCAGAGGCAAATCTAGACATACTGAGATCAGACCCAAATCAGGAAAAAGTCTTTGTCCTAAACATTATGGAGCTAGATGTGCTGGGAAGATTTCATAATTGTTAATTTAACAATCTTTTGTTAGTCCCTATAAACAGTGAAAGCGAAATTCTGCTCGAACAGAAAAAAAAGTAAAAATAAGTAAAAAGATCCAAGGCTTCTATTTCTTTACTACGCTATAGGGAATTATCCGTTCATGCCCATGGATAAATATTGAATTCCAATAGTCTGACTCTTCTCATTCCTGTCGTTAGCTGTAATAGTAGATTGACCAAAGACTATACGATGAAAATTCTTAGCATCTAGGGAACTGCTGTGCATCCTTAAACTAGAATATGTGTGAATGTTGCCCCTAAAGACCGCCCCTCAACAGCTGTCATGGTCCCAGAGCAGAATTTCCAGCACAGAACAGTTATGCAAGAGCAAGCTGTGAACCAAAAGGGTTCCCCGCGGGCTGATGTGTCACCAGCACGAGGCATCTATCAGCAGCTGTCTCATACAGTCTTCTTCTTTGGGAACCTCAGAAGAGTTGATGTGGAGGGTAGAGCCCTTCCCATTGCATATGATTGTTTATGACTATCAGGGCATCAAGTTCCCCAGATGATTGCCTTTACTGTAGGGAACATCTCACTGCTATTTGGACAGGACTGTTATGACTTTGCTTCATCCTGAACTTTCAATCCCAGTTGCCAACAATCATGTGTGCTCACAAATCAAAATTTGACATAAACAAGTAGTAAAACTAAAAACCAGTACCAATGGAATTAAATGCAAACAAATAATTTAGTTCATGGCACAAACACAGATCCAAACCACAAAACCTTAATGGTCTTGAAATATGTATCTTAATCAAAAACACTTACAGGTCAAGATAAACACATGAAATAACCACAAACACTTCCTCATGAAATGAACGTGGAAGCTAATAACTATTACTTGCACAACATGGCACAAACACGCTAGCTTACTGCCGACTCTGACGTTTATGTAACATGAAACAAACATGTTAGATGACTACTGATCTTTATGCGACATGACACAAAGATGTAAGCTTACCGCCTACAATTATACAACATGGCACAAATGCGCGAGCTAAATACCAGCACTTATGCAATCAAATGTACACAGGAGTTCATCAACCATCACTTATACAAAATGTCAGAAACGTGGAAGGTAATTATGAACGGTTTGATTACACGACAAAAAGAGAGCAGGCATCAATCACTACATTATGGCTCAAAAGATGAGAAATACCTGTACTTCACATTAATAACAGAGGGAAAAGTATGCTTAATGTAACTGTATATGAGGAGTCCACTTGCAAAGCCGTCTAAGTCAAGTTGGTCCATTGTTTTTAAAAATCAGATTTTTGGTAGGCATAGAAATTATCTATTTCTATGAAACTATTAGCCTTGCAGACATACATCATGAGGCAATTTGATTATTTTTTTAAGAAATGACCTTGATTTTGCAACACAAAGTTTTGACTTAGCAGGTTCTGAAAGTGGAGTGGAAATTCGGCAGGTCTTGACAGTGTTTAAACCAGCCCCGTTGCTCAATAGGTGAAGGTATTTGACTCAGGATCTACTCCACATGCAACTCAATGCTACAGAGAGCACAGTGGTTGAATAGCAACTATGACAATGATATCATAAACATGAGTCCCCCTTTTATGGTATCACTATCATCGCACTTTTCTGAACTGCCCAAACCAGTTAGAGTAACACGTGGAGTGGCAGGACCCAATTGCAACACAATCAGTATGAGTGGATGTTTACAGACTTTTAATGACTTCAAAGCAGGGGTAAACAGAATACAGTGCAGAACAGAATCTGGAGCTTGTGGATCTTGAGTGGAGCTCTTCCAGTAACTCAGGGCAGCAGGCGCCGATGGCGGGATTCAAACGCGAGTCGCCCGCACTGCAGGTGGGAGAGTTACCACCGGAGCAGGCTTGCTTAAGGCTCAGCAGACGGGGTCGTGTCCACACAGGCAGGCAGTGAAGTGGCAAGACGGGTGGCTTGGACAGGGGCTTGGAAGACAGCAGACAGGAAACAAAAAGTACACAGGCAGAACTCAGAGTCAGAGGCAGAAGGCAATCTGGTTTACGGGGGCAGGAACGAGAGGACGTCGTCAGAGGCTGGCAGAGTCGATTCCAGGAAGTGAGACCAAAAAAAAAGGCTGGAGAGTAGTGCTGCTGCAACAACAATCTGGCAGTGAGTTAGTGAAACAGAGCTGCTTATATGCTGGCTGGGTAATGAGACTCCGCTGAGAACAATAGCAGTGGAAGGGGCGTGGCCAAGCAGACGGAGAGACGGCAGCAGCAGAGCAGACTGTAACATAGGGTGCATCTCAAAGCATAGGCTGCTTCCTTCAAATGCGGCATTTCGATGGATCGTCACTTCCTTCCATCCGCCAAACTGACATTTAGGGTATGGCACAAGGTTTAATTTAGCGTAAGGTTTAGGGCTAGGTCTAGGGTTTGGGGTTAGAGTTAAAGTAAAGGTTAGGGAAACCAGCGACTACTCGCTTAAACCAAAGCTGTTTAACGAAGATCAAATGACGTTAAGTCAGTTTAGCAGATGGAATTAAGTGATGACCCCTAAAAATGCAGCCTTCAAAGGCTGCAGCCTATGCTTTGAGATGCACCCATGGAGTTAGAGAAGGCAAAACCTGAACAGGCTACAAAAGCTTGACTGTGATTGGTTCTTTCTAGCGAACGAAAACTGAATCACGTTTCCAAATTGGCTGATGACAATTTGACAGAGTATTCCTCCTTGACTTGGCGAGTTTTAAAGAGTTTTGCTTTTTTCTGTTACAATTTTTAACATGATTTAATAGGTTTTGAAAGTGGAGCTATCAGTGGGACATGCGCAGGTGCCTGAAAGAGAGGTTAAGGGAGACAACTCTTTTATTTTCAAAACCTGACCTAGCAGGTCTTGCAAGTCAACTCCTCATATACTGTATATATTTGCAGAGTTTTTTTGTCAAATACACAAAAATGATTTTGTGTATTTGCGGAAATTTTGTGGAAAATCACAATCAGTAAATAGGTTTGTGCATCTGCACTGAACTAAGGGTACTTGAGCAGAGGCTGTATTTTACTAAAGCTAGAGTTATTGTCAAATGACTCAGGTATTTTGGCCACTAAAACATATTTGTCAGTTTTTTTTGCCACAGCTTGCATTAAAATGCAGTGATAGTGTAAAGTGACCAGTCATGGCATCATTCAGATTATCACTCAGAGTATATCTGCTGACCCCTGATGAGTGAAGTTAAGCCAGCGCGCAACATATTGCCAAATACTTTATTAATGCAAATGGACTTGTTGTTCCAGGGTCAAATGCATGAAGTTGATATAAATCTCTTGGATGAAAGGGAGTTGAAAGGTTTGTCTCACACCATGGGCCCCCATGCACAGTAATTGTTTTTCACTGTCCACAGCTGGCGCCAGATTGGCAAGCCTCTTCATAGACTCCCCTGTGGATAAAATCAGAGATAGAGAAGGCCCATTAAGAAATTTATAGCATTACCAACTTTAGGGATGTGAAGCCTGAGGGGTCAGCAGGGAAGATAATGGCTTTTCTGAAGATTCATTAGGTGGAGGAATGTCGAATCGGTTTGTCACGCACCAGGTCTGCCACATGAAATGAGATATTTAACAGAGGTCAGCATTCTGTCTGTCTTCTGTTGTTCGCTTCCACACCCCCCATCCCCCACCCTAAGGCAAAATGAAAACGTTCTGGTGTTGAAAAGTACCGGCTTTGTTTGTTTTCTTGGTCACATGATCCTGGTTCCCTGCGAGGAGACGTGATTTGGAGGAATGGAGGTGATGAGACAGGTTGAGGCATTTTAGCATCCTTATTAAGAAACACCCACCGAGATCCTGATGTAATTGAGATCAAGCTTGCAGTGGAAACTCATTACCACAGCAGCATGTCAGTGGCACAAAAAACTTAGGCATCGAAAAAACACCTTTTCTGACAGTGAGTGGTTAGAAAAGGAAAGATTTACTAGACTTTGTATTTATTTGGCAGGGCTTTCTCATTCATTTTTTGCTTTATTAGATCCATAAAATTAATGACAGGGTTAAATTAAACATTTTCTTATCCTTTGTGAGTAATTTATTTGTCTGATGGGAAATTTAATGCTAATTTTGCTTCTCTTTAAAGAATGACCCTTAATTAAGATATTTCAAAATCATTACTTATCTAAAAAATCCAGTCCTAAAGGGATTTTATTTCTATTGCAAAACCAGCAGAAGATTTAAATCCAAAAAACTGATCCAATTAAGTCAGAATAGTTCATTTTGTAATTAACAGTTTCAATTTATGGTTTATCTGTTTCTCAATTGCCATGTTTCCATCTATTGTCTTGTAAATTTTGAGCAAACTTTTGAAAAGTCAGAAAAAAAGAAATGCAAATTAGGCACTTTATCATCAACTGGTTCAGAGAGAATAAACTTGGCTAAGCAAAGCGTAGTTTTACCAGAAATTGGCGGCAGAGCCTATGGATGCATGACTGTAATAAACAGCAGTAGGAAAAGAAAAGGTTGCAAGCTAGAAACAGCTGATCCGTCATGTCCGTTAAATGTTTGGTTCGTGAAAAATTGATCAGCACAGGTTATTCTCTCCCCCATTTATCGCATTAATCCTTTTCTGAAAATGGCAAAACCACCTTAAGCGAGCATAAATTTTTTCTTAAAAATTGAGGAGATTTTTATTTTTAAATTCTTCCATTTCCATCTACAACTGCACATGAAAATACATGAATGGATACAGTGACTCTCAACACTCTCGAAAATGTCATTCAGGTACTTCTATTTTTGCACAGGCAGCCCGTGGCGTACGCACTTGATTATTCAGCCATCATCAGTGTCATATCATTCAAGACAGAAAGGCCCCTCAATAGGAGTACACAGGCGTGGCATCAAAAGTGGTCCCTGTAGTTACAGTTTAAACTTACACGATCACTGGACCATATACAGCTGGCCTCGGAAAAGATCAACAAATATACATGCCCTTCCCTCCAGTAGGTGGGCTTTTATAGCTGCCCTCTTGCTCCGCCTCCTTGGCAAAACATTCCTTTGCCTTCTGCTGCTCTACATCAATCTCTGCTACTGCGTCACTCTTTCCTGCTGTTTGTTAATACCCCACTTCCCCCCAAGCATCCTTTTGCAGGCTCTGAATTTCCCTTGGGCGGCAGTGGGGAATATCCTGAAAGTCCCTTCTCTCTTCTCAAGTTCAATAGGCTGTTGGTTGCATCAGGATCACAGCTGAGACACTAAACTATTATTGTATCTGCTTGTCAATACTGCCATTAACAGTTTGCACATGAGTATGCTGACAGAATTATTATTAGTAGAAAACCTAATTTTTCAATAGAAATGACAAGAGGAATCAGTATGAGTGGAACATGTTAGGTGCAGCATTAGCCCATCACTGTGCAGAGGTGGTCAGATGTTGGAAACCATTCAGTGTTACTTACCCACCCTTGCTTTTGTCACTTGGAGAGAACAGCATAGGGTGGTACAGATGCTGGCTGCATTGATTTTCCCAACAGCCCCTGTAATCAAAGTACATCGATTTAGGGTTATCTTTTAGGTAATATTTTTCTTAGGCAGGAATTATCAAACAAGGAATATCTCGGCAGTCAAGACTTTCTTTCTTTCTTTCTTTCTTTCTTTATTCTTATGCAATTTGACCAAAATAATCAGGACTTTAAACTTGATTTTTGACAGAATTGCTAGTGTTGTAAGTGGGGAAAGTGCAGCGTTTCTCAACCTTTTTGGGGTCCAGGACCTCCTGCATATTTTTGATCAACCCTGAGGAGCCCCATTCCCCCCTGCCCCCCACCCTGGGGGATCGGGGAACCAATTTAGAAACAGCAAAAACTGCATTTTTAATTGCATTACTGCTTTTCTTGCGTATCTATTCACTCTCGGAGGCAAATATGAGCTTTCAACTGTAACTTCCAGAAATATGTAACAAAACAGCATATTTATGCAGTGGTTTCTGCGACATACGTAACAAAACAGCATGTGTATACGGGACTTATGAAACAAAACCGCGGGACACGTGATTTTTTGCTCCTGTGAACTCGGACAATTTTCATGTGAAGAACTCAGCAGTCTTGCCTACTGACAATTGGTGCTTAGTGCTTAGATGCCGCTGCAGGTGTGCAGGTTTTGTGGTGTGGTTTGAGAGTTACTCTCCACATAAGAAACACAACGCGGGTCCCACGTTGTCCCATTTCCTTCTGCAGGTAAATAAAGGTCTTGGTCACATTTGATTGGGATAATGGTATGTCTATAAAGGTCATAGGATCTTTTAGAAAAAATATTTTATTTTCATAGACCCCTTGCAAAACATTACAGACCACTACGGGTCCACGGACCCCTGGTTGAGAAACACAGGGTTAAACTAGACTTAAACACAAACTTGATCATCAAGAAAGATAAGCTGTCCGGATCCAGAGAAAACAGATTTACTAGGCTGTGCCAGTGTTCTTGAAGCTCCACTAAACCAGTAATGGATACCTGCAAACTGCTGGGGAGAAATGTACTATTAGGCAGGAGGGGAGAATTCCACAAATGTAATAGTTAAGGAGTTTATGGTTCGTTGAAGGTTTACTGTGGTTCATATATGCACCCGATTTATGGATTCATTTTTTTCTGCCCAGGATTCTGTGCTCTGGAAAACGTCAGGTTGTAAGAAATGAATCTGCAGTCATCGAAAGCATTCCCCTTTATTTAGCCATCCTTACCTCTCCAGTGCCGGTGTTGCTTTCTGTCCCCTGTGAATCGTCACCATAGCGACAGGAAGAACTTTAACCTCAGTCTCTACTCCTGTGTAGACCACACAGGCTCACACACCCTCACTTTTTTTCTCTTTTCATTTTTCAGACTTTTTTAAAATTAATCTCAAAGAATAAAACATTATAATGAAAGCTAAGCTTTGCATTTTCAACTAAAGTGTGAACAATTAAGCATTATCTTTAAAAAACACTAATGAGATATCACATTCTGTAAACAAAGTAACAGAGTTTGAGGTCCCTTTCAGAGGAAAGGATTTTGTTTGATTTTTATCTTTCATGAAAAGCAGTTTTGCTAATGCTTCCACAGTGTTAAAATAAAGCTCTCATTAGTTACTGAGAGTTGTCATTATAGAAATAGACAAAGCAATGTGTACATACTTCTGCTTTTTTCAGAGAAGGTAGATGGATATTAGTGTACCTACTGTAAGAATAAGCTTATTTGGTTGCAGTTTCCATGGCAACCACAGCCAGAGAGGTATTTTTTCGACTGTGATTTGTATAACATAAGCTAGATGACTTTAAACTGGCACATGAGATCGGGGGCTATGCACAACATATGATGCTGTCCATTCTGCATTTTAATCTGCATTCTAAAGTTTTAATAAGCTTAAACTCTGCTATTGAAATCAATTTTGTGAACCCAGAAGTGGTTTTGAATAAAAGGGTGTACTTCTTGTGAGCAAACTTCTTACAGCGTGCCAAGCATTTTTGTACACGCTGCATTCTGACTGCCTACTAACGGTTACATGTATTTTAGGGCTAATGTATGGTATATTTTGATGGTTCGTGAATACACTTCTAGCTTAGGCTAGTCAAGAGACATAGTTGTATGCCCAGAAGCTTGCACGATATCACAAATGAATAGGAAATTAAGGAAATTATTGACAGAATGAGGAACACCAGAAAGGCCCTCACATTACATAAAGTCTGCGAAAAGAATTTGAGGGAAAATGAAGCCACTTTCTTTTCAAGGATAGCATTAAAAATTGTCAAGAGTTTGAAGCATTTCATTTGAAATATTTGCCATATTGCCATTGCAACATTATCAAATGCCGTGCAAAACAGTCATAATAGTACTATAGATCAGTCAATTACCAAAGGGCCCCATAACTTACCTCCAAATTAAGGTTTCTCAATTAAAGGCACTCTTAAAGATAATTGTGAATAACATCTACCAAAATTAAGCTGGGTATTAAATTCCACTTATGTTCTATGTAAATGTTAAGGAACTACATTTAGCCATTACATCACCTCCTGTTTCACTAGGGTATAAAAATGAGGTAACACACATGCAGTATCCCTTTGTCATGCAACAACATGAAGAAAACAAAACAACTGTTCGTTCAAAAGAGGCAGATTGCTGTAGACCTTCACAAATCTGGTTATGGCTACAAGAAGATTCACAAAGAATAGAATATCCCACCCAGCACTGTCAGGGCAATTATTAAAGAAATTCCAGAAATCCCCCCACAGGATACTTCGGAGGATGAATGAAAGAAGCCACAAAATCCCCAAGAATCACTATGAAGGAATTTCAGGCCTTGTTGGCATCTTTTGGTCACTTGGTTCCAAAAAGCACCATCAGGCGCCACCTCAACAACCACAGGCTCTTTGGAAGGGAGGCCAGAAGAAAGCCTTTTCTGACCAGAAGACACAGAAGCAAGCGCTGAGAGTTCGTCAGACACCAATTATATTATGCCTGGAACAAGATGCTTTGGTCAGATGGGACCACATTTGCGTATTTCGGTCAGATGCAGTATCGGCATGTTTGGCGTTAAAACAGAGATGCATACAAGGGGAAGCACCTCATACCAATGGTGAAATCTGATGGTTGGTCAGTCATGTTTGGGGGCTTTTTTTATTCAAGAGGTACAGGGGCACTGGTTAAGAACAAGGGCATAATTAATTAGACTTTAGACTTAGACTTAAGACTTTATTGTCTCCAAGGGGAAATTCTTCTTCCCAGTTGCTGTACATCCGTAGTCAACATCATTGATAACATCATAAAACATGACAAATCTAACACCTACACAGACAGCGACACCATAACACACAACGACAAATGCAATGAATAAAAGTCTGGCAGAACACAATCAGATTTAACAGAGCCTGTTATTGAGAGTAGCTATGGCTGCTGAGATTAAACTCTTCCCAAAGCGCGCCTTCCTGAATTTCAAAGTCCTGTATCTGCGTCCTGAGGGTAGTAGTGTGAGGCACTGGTTGACTGGGTGTGTGATGTCCTGTTCTATTGAGGTTGCAATGCGTGTGATGGGCCTGTCATTTAGCTCAGTGAGACAGAGTGTTGGGAGACCAATTATCTTAGCACACAGTAAAAAATGGAGTGTCAATATTCCAGAGTAAACCCATTTTCCTCTGGATAGAGTAGTTATAGCACTATGCAGAGTGAAATCGTCTAAATGGAAGTGTCAAAAGTGAGAGTCAATTCCCACTTCCACACAAGGACGTTATCTACTCTGCAGGGTGATGATTCCCTATAGTGTCAAATATTTTTACACACCTCATTGTTAATTTTGACACAAAATAGAGTAAAATTAACTATAAAAATCTTACACTGGCTGTAGAGTAAAATTTACACTGATTTTGAGTGGGACCAAATGTTATCTGACAGAGAGTTAAATTCAACTCTTAAAGAGTAAAATTGACACTATGATTTTTACTGTGCAGCGGTGTGGGTGATGCATGTGAGTTTGAACCGGTTTGTGACAGATAGCATGGTGAAAATACAGGTGGAACAGGGCAGTATGATTGGCTGAATAATGCTCTGATATTGCAGGAGGAGAAGACAGGAGGCAACATAAAGTCTTTCGAGTTTGCAGATGGCTGACAGTCGCTGGTGGCTTCTTTTTTGAATTTCCATGATGTGATGGTTGAATCTGAGGTTATTGTCCAAAATCATTGTGATGATTGTCCTGACACCACTGACTGAAGTGTGTGATTGTGTTGTGATTAGAACGGAGTGGTTATCAGTGAGTAGTGCGAGAATGACTGAGTCATCTGAATATTTCAGGTAAGCAGTGATGGGAGTTGGGCTGGTGCAGTCATTGGTGTAGAGTGTGTACAAGAATGAGCTCAATACTCACCCCTGAGGTGCCCTGGTGTTGGTGGTGAGTGCAGGTGATGTGGTGGTGCCCACCCATCCCATCTATTGCTGAGGAAGTTATGGATGAGGTGGATCAGGCTAGAGGGAACCTTCAGGTGGGGTAGCTTCTGGATCGTCAGATGCCTTTGGATAGTATTAATAGTGGAGCTGAAGTCCGCAAAGAGAATACTGCCAAGTATCAGGATATTTTGGCTGACAGTCTTGTTGCCTCTAGCAGAAGGCTGGGACTTGGCTGAAGGTAGATTTTCCAATAAGACATTGACCCAAAGCGTACCTCAAGAGCCACACAAAAATGGTTCTTTGACAACAAAATCAATATTCTCCACTGGTCATCTCAGTCACCAGATCTCAATCCAATTGAAAACCTGTGGGCTGAGTTGAAGAGGGCAGTTGATAAACGTAAACCCAAGAATGTGAAGGATCTTGAAAGGATCTGTTTCGAGACATTTTCCAAACCTCCCCAAATGTGTGCCTCAACTGTGTCAAAAATGAAAGGAAAAGACTCCACACTGTTATCCTTACCAGAGGTGGTTGCACTAAGTAGTAAATGAAGACTGCCAGTTATTACGAAACCTCGATTTTGTTGAAATTTATTTTGGATTGAATGATTCTCATGATTTTGATGTGTTTCCATCAACGCATTTCCAAAGTAAAGTATTCTCAACAAAAAAGTTAAGGAACTCTCCATTCTGACCCGTGTATAGGAGATGTAAAAACTTAAGACTGTAAAGACTTGTACTGGGTGTAAGCTTATCCCAAGACTACTTATTGTAGCCCCAGTGGTGTAAGAAAATTGGTATGCATGAAACGTAGTTTAACTATTTGCGGAATAACTATAGTGCGGATGAGCTATTCCGTAGTCGTAGGGTTATTTAATGATTTATTGCTGTTGTTTACCACAAATCTATTAATAGGCCTGCCCTCATGCTTCATTACTCAGAATAAGGAGTTTTCGCGAGCTAGTACGCGAACGCCAATCTATTGGCCGACCGTTTTTGTGGTCAACGCACAAAAGATGGATGTTCGCGTACACGTTTCGGAGGAGTTTGCAGAAACTCCCTCATTACAATAGAGTGACGCTGACGCTGAGGACGATGAGGAGGAGCCAAACGAACATGTCGAGGACAATATGCAAGGGGTTCGAGTCAGGGCCAGGCTGATTGCCGATCATTTCGCCGATTAAATGAATATGCTCTGCAACCTTGAATGTTTGTTCAGGCATTCAGTTATACTCTTTTTAATTTTTTTTGGTAAAGACAAGTGTAAAATGAGTTGAAAATTTACATCTCTAAATGAGTTTCAATCTATACAGGGTAATTTGAACATCACTTCACGCCAGAAGGCACAGTTTTGAGACTTCCACTGAAAGCGGACTGCAAATTGTCTTATTCCACTACTTAAACCTACCCTTTGGCTGATATAAGTTACACCATGAAATCTGTGGTATTTACACCACAGATTAAGTAGTCCATATTTGAGCATACGGCTCCCTATTTGAGGTTTAAAGTTATGCCACAGTTTAACTTATACCACAATCATGCATAGCAACAGTGGTAAAACCATTGATTTATACCTGGTATAGGCTATTCTGTCCCTATTCCGCTTTCATGCGCACGGACCTCAGAGTTTGAGCTAGTGCAAAGGGTATTACTGACCAGCATTGAAGAAGATCAAACATCACCAACACACCCACATGACATGTGTGCATTTGATGCTTTATGGCCGTGTTTTAATCCATTTTCACTAACTTTGATTCTACTTCTCCCCACAGGTCCAGCAGCTAAAAAGAAGTATGTGAGCTACAACGACCTTGTGATCTAGGAGGATCCATTAGTGGATGAAGTTTACTGCAAAGAAAGGCTGGTCTCCAACACTTTTGGCAAAAAGAGAAAAAAAATTGCCATTTGTGTCCCTGCTCAATGCTGCCAATCTATACCCCCCCCCCCCCCCTTCCCTCCCCCAGGGACAGTGGCTGGTCTCCTGGCAGGGTGGGGGGGGGAGGGCCTTTCTTGCTTCAGAAGTTATTGGATAACGTTTCCATTCCGAAAGAACTTTTAGATAACAAAATATTACAGCTAAAAGAATGCAAAGGAGACATCCTGCAAAAAAGCTAAATGCTTTAATACAGAGTGGGAGGGAATTTGCTGTAAGTCAACAGCAAATTAACCACTCCTCCCCACCACACACACACACACACACACATATAGCGACACACACACACACACACACACATATTAACATATACACAACACACTGACCAATCCACTGCCCAAACACCTTTTACAGACAGACCCCGATTCTTCAGGCTCATCCTGGGGCTGCAATGGTCTCACGGAACATTCCACCAGCCCTTTGAGTGATTCTGGACATTAAACTCCTCAGAGGGTCCATCTCATGGAGGTCATTTCTTGTCAGTATATGTTCTAACTTGCAAGTTTTCCAAAATTCCTGTAAAAGTTTGTGAATTTTTCTTTCTTTTTTTTTGCATACTTGTAATGTTTGATGTTAATTTTGTTATTTTGTTTTTTCTTGCTTCTTGGATGCACATGATAGTAAAGCCATATTCTTCTCTGAGATAATCATGACTCATATTGAATTAATTATTTTGACTGCACTTGGTTCTTGAGGTCAACATCAAATCTGTTTCCCCCCAATCAGTGTGTAACTGTTTGTTCCACATGGTGGTTCCATTTGTTTTAAATGTTTTGAGTATTCTGTAAGGGTTTCTTGACCATAAACTGTGTCCAGTAACTGCAAGAATGCTTTAGTCCATGTACAGTTGGACTTGGATAAAGCCCAGTGATTGGTGGTACTCCAGGTGATGTTCACGTAGCAGTTGTCAATGCATGCCTGATATGTCTGCTGTAAAAAAAAAAAAAAAAAAGAAAGATATCAAAGGATCTAAATATTTTATGACATGGCTGTGATGCCAGTCTGCTCTGGATGAATATTCTGACTTATTTTTTTTCTATTTTCTTCTGCATTAATTTTCAGGTATTTATTTACTCAAGGCAGAATATGGCTTTAATTTGTCTTGGAGTTTTACTGGCCCGCAACTATTGAAATTGTGGAAGAAAAAGGATAAATATATATTGAAAAAAGTAAAAAGCATGTATGTTTTATACTGTTTGTACTAAGTATATTCATGTTGCCCTCGCTGCTTATGTGCAAATATTGTGGGACACATTTACGTTTGGCCACTCATGCAAGTTATCCTGTGGTGTTGTCCAAGAATGTATCAACATGAAATAAAACCATTTGGTTATCTTTTTTATTCCCTAAAAACCTTCACAGAAACTTTTATTTCGGTTGTTGTTATAGTGTTTGTGCATGCTTGCGTGTGCCCGTGCAAGTGTGAAAAATTGATAAAGCATGTGTGGATGTGAACAAATACATTTAGTTACGATGGATGAAAGGAGAGTTCTGTACTGTAGCTCACAAAGGAACTGCATCACAGGAAATGACTGGAGCATTATTATTTATTTTCATTTTCTTTGATATCCCCCTTGAAAACAAGCTATACATTTTTTTTTTTTTTGCAAAAGCATCCATATTGCCTATGTCAGCCTATTGTTAAATTGTCAGGTATTACGGCATGTATTATTGTCGGACGGCCCATATTACAGCTACATGGTGCAATTTGATGCACTTTCTGGTTCTAATTGGCTTTGGGCAGTGTATTTGACAGGTGACATGTTTTTCCAAGGACAAAATGTTTCAAAGCTTTTCCAGCTGTGATTATTGCATGCAAAACTGATGAGGGGAAACTGCATTCAAAATGAAAACGGGACATGAATTTGCCGAGAAACCGACAGATCTGGGGTGTGGATCCTCCTCAGGCTGAAACTGATCCAGTTTCTGTCTCTTCAGCATGGGACATGTGGCATATATTTCCAGGTTCTGAATAAGAAAATGAATGAACATAAATATAAAATAAAATATAGCCACAAGCAGCAATTCCGGGGTTCAAGCCAAGAAAGACCATTAGTAGTTGAAAGCTTTAACGGCTTAAATAACAAGTGTTGCCACTAAACGTGGCCATGTCTCCTGCCAGGTGACGGAAATCGACTGGGGTCGGCGTATCACACAAATACACATTGAAGCCAAAGATGAATAAAATCGGGCAAAGCGTTCTTTAGATTTCTCGTTCACAACAAACGGGACATCACGGACGAACAGCCAGACGGATGGACTGATGGAGCTGAATACTATGTCCCCCGGCCCGAATACACCTTGCCGCCAAAGATGAATGGAATCAGTCAAACCGTTCTTGATATATCATGTTGACAAGGTATTTGTAAGTGGTAATATGGTTGTAATGACCCTCAGAATAATACCAAGGTCACGTAAATCGAGTGGGCTGTGAGCACTCCCCTAATACAACTTGAGACCAAAGATGAATGGAATCGGTCAAACCGTTCTTGAGATATCACGTTCACAACCTTTAATGTGACCTTTAAAGTGAAAAACTGTTTTTCTTGAATTATAGTGCCACCATCAGTCGATTGAGTTAAAAATGCCTTGGGCAGCATTAACACTCAATTTCCAACCAATGTGCGAAATTTCAGGTCCCTCCCATTTACCAATTCACGGGAATTCGCAAAAACATTTCTCAAGAGGAAAAGAAATAATAATACACTGAGTCAAAAAAGAAACTTCACACTCATAAATTGTAAATATTTTCTTTAAACTTTTAATAAAGGAGCTTTTATTATCACTAGGGGTAAATGCGTTGTCAAAGATATCATGACACACATCAACTCCGACGTGCAAAGGTACGTAGCACGTGCGAGCGTACTTTAAGCTAAAAACCATGTTTTCTTGTGTTCCTAGTCACGTGACCATATGAGAGATGTGCAACTGAGCTCATGTTAGCACGTTAGAGTGACATCTCAAAAAAAACAAGTTTTTACAGTAAATTATTTGTTGATTTTCAATGCCATGGCTGTCAAACATTCAGCGTGAACATGCCATTGGCATGCTGAATACGGAAAATGACATTGCAAAGGTTATGGGATGCAGTCGACGGACTATCCATGATCTTCGGACGCGTCTCCAACAAACTGGCACCACAGCTGACCGACCTCGTTCTGGTAGCCCACGTGTGACGTCAAAAGCAGAAGACCGACAAATTGCCTTACGTCATTTGCATAATCGATTTGTCACTGCAACGTCCACTAGGAATGAATTGTTTAGAGGTCGTGTGACTGCCCAAACCATACGTAATCGCCTGTGCACTGCTCTTATTCAAGTTGTATTTTTACTCTTGGACATTTCTGTAGCATTTCCGGTGGAACTGGTTACATTATGGAAATTATTTTTATGATACACCATCTTTAATCAGCACAGAATTAAATAAAATCATTATTTAAAACCTCATCTCTTGTATGTTCAACTTATCCACCTCCAAACGAGTGTGAAGTTTTTATTTTGGCTGAGTATAATAATAATAATAATAATAATAATAATAATAAACCAGCACAAAAAAATAGGGTTTCAGCCCTACAGGCTGAAACCCCTAATAGATATATATACACAAACACATACTGTACAATGTTGTATACAACCTGATTTCCAGAAAAGTTGGGGTTAAAAAGCTGAAGTGCCTCAGTGGTGCTGGTTAGCTAAATAATGTGCATTTTACGGCTAAGCAATAAATATAATGATAATGAAATTAATTGTTTTTATTCAGTAATTTACTCTTTGCAATAGCAATGGATGTATGATCTATATTTTATATGACACACCAGTCCTTTACATCCATCATTTATAAATGTATATAATTATTAATAACTGGCAAATGAAAAAAGCTTTTCTAAAGAAAAGGATGCGGAACCTGAGTGGTGACCAAACCATGAAACCAAATTATACCAATTACTCTCTGTGTTCTGTTTTCATAGAGTGGCTTATCTGCTGCATTGGGAGGACATTTATTCAATTGATAAATGCAGTTTTAATCGGTCAGAGCATATTTGCTGAATTGGATCAATTGGTGTTTTCGAGCAGAGAGTAAAGCTTCAAATAAAAGCCCTGGTCTTATGACATAACTGGTCAATTAAGCATAATATGAGCCCAGAACAGCATAAGCAATTATGCCTGTCAGTAATAAACAATTCATTACTTCACCACAATTGTGAAATGGAAGCATTGAACGAACACAAGTTCCACATTCCACTCAGGATAGACAAGCAGAACACATTAAACCATTTGTAAAAGAAACAAAGGCAGAATCAGTAAAATATCCATTGAAAAAAAGGATAAAGTGCAAGGAGGGAGAAAAATGATGCAATATATTGTCAAGGCGACAGCTGAAATGCCACCTCCATTACCATAATGTTCCATTAGTGTTTCTCTCTTTGGTTCCATTACATACGTGCAGGTAGACATCATTAAACCAATTTTGATTTAGCTTAACTAAACGATTTGTTGAGGTTAGTGGGGTCTGTTGCAACGGATTCATGCAAAGTACAAATGCTATTCAGGTAATACCATAAACTGTATATACTGTACAAAGATGGATGATGCGTCTTCACTTCCCAGCGTTTAAAAAAATGGAGCCAAAATGTCCTCCTTATGAACGCTGCCATCTTGCACATTTGGAGCCAGAGTCTGCACAGTAGTGATCTTGGGGTTGAGCCGCAGCATAGCGGTCCACCCATACACCTGCCTTTCTCAGCTGCAAGCACATCCCTGAACTCTTTGTGTAGCCTGGCTGGCTGCTTCAGTGTTAAACTGGAGACCAGGGATAATATACGCCATATTGTCTTGTTGGGGAATGTAACCAAATGTTAGGCCCATTGAAAGCACCTTTTTACCATGACTTAAAGTTTGATAAAGGGTTAGCTAGTTTGGATCTTTTCCAAGTCCGGCTATATGAGGCTAAATACGTTCGCTGCTTTCCTTGTCCTTGACAGAGCATTGCTTGGTCCCTGTACCAACGTCTGGCGCTCCTGGCAATAACTACTAATTTATTTCAACTGCAAGGTATCTACTAGCTAGGTGGCCAATACGGTGACTATGGTTAAGTTTCCTCATACAGCCCTGCTTCAAAAATCCATGCTAACCCCTCAATTAAGGTAAATAGCTACATTCTGTGGATAATTGGTCTCCCCACTATCATGAATTTTCACATTAGTTCTAACTTTCCTGCTCGCTAGTTAACAAACAAACTAGGTGACCTATTGCTGAATGTTAATCTACTAATTAGCTAGTCAGCCATTTTTAGCCTGCTAGCAAGATTTGGTCATTGGTCACTTAAATTAGCAAAGAAAGTCAGCCCTATAAAAGTTATTTGCGCTGACATATCATTGCTGCTGACAGTACATCGCAATATGTTCTGAGTAGATATTTTTGCCATCGATTTCTGTTACTACTTAACTTACGGTGATCTGTTATCCACTCTTGCTAAACAAGCTTCCTAACTAGTGAGTGAACTTGCTTTATTTATCGCTTCAAATGGTACATGATGCTATGTTCAGAAAAAAGACAATTTTACTGTTAATCTTTTGTCAAACTTTCGAGATCATAATGGGTTATATTCAGTTGTCCTTGGACCTCGCAACTTATGCATGTATAACATCAATGTTATCTTTTCTACACAGTCGCATTCTAGTGCCAAAGTATTCTCAGAAATAAGCCAGCAGGTGAATAAATTTCTGAAGAGTTGCTTTCAATCACATCAATCATGACTTTACACCCACTTTTTATAGTATCAAATAACTACATATCACCAAACAAAAAATAAACAATTGAACATACATCAGCTTGGTAAGAAATACATTGAATGACAGCACCCATTGTCAGATACAAACTATTTGACAGATACTTGAATTCTTTAGTGTGGCCCACATCCCATCCACTAATAGAAGCAAGTTTCTAACTTGTACTGCAGCCAGCCAATAGGTTATAATCAAGATGTTTTGGCCTGACTTTTGGGAAGTTACTAAGTTGTCCATCTTTCTATACAGTCGATGGGCAACATAACCAGCGAGCATAAAAAACCAACAGGCCTTGGGACATTAATACAACTCGCATTGCTGCACCCGTTGGACTTTACACAGTAGAATACTGCTGTAGAATTTGCAGACTCTGGGATATATTTCTGGGCTGTTCCTCAGCTGTAATGCTGACATGGATTCTGATGGCAGAAGTAAATCCCCAGACCTCTGACTGTACAGAGATGTGGGCATTTAGAGTGTGAGCTGATCTCGGGTCATGACATCTATCTCTGGGGTGCAGGTAACACACTAGGCATGAATTTCCCGATCATACAGCCGTGTGCAATGATGAATATACACTTATCGAAATGAAAATAGCTTAGAAACCATTCAAGTATTTATTACATGTAATATTGGATCATTTAGATAAAAATAAGCAAACACATAATGTATATAGCAAAAACAAAAATTATAATGCCTTTTTGAGGGAAAAAGTTTAATGTCTAGTGTGGCCATCCTTAGGTTTGATTACAGCATTTAATCTTTCAGGCAGAGATTTCACATTTTTTTTATTTCCACAGTCACTAAACCAGGGCCATTCAACATGTCTAGAAAGGGCCAGTGTGGCTGCAGCTTTCATTCCAACCAAGCAGTTACACACCTGAGACCACTAATCAACCCCAAAGTCTTCGCTAAAGAACTTGATTAATAGCATCAGGTGTGTAAGTGCTGGGTTGGAATGAAGGCCTGCGCCCACACCGGCCCTTTCTGGACATGTTGAATATCCCTGCGCTAAACCATTCCATATCGTTTGAAGTTAATTTCAGAGAGATTCTTTAGATGTTGCAGTAGGTTTGCTCAATCGGATTAAAGGCTGGATTTTTAGCAGGCCGTGTCATAACTTTTCTGTCGCCAAATGTTTCTTTCCAACTGAGATAATTCTTGCATAACTTATAAGTGTGTCTAGGGTCATTATCTTGTTGAAAATAAAATCCTCGACCAATCAGTCTCTTTCCAGATAGCAATGTAGGCCTCACAAGGATGCTGTGATATTTCTTTTGATCCATGATTCCATCAAGTTGCATGAGATTACTGGCTCTTTTCAAGCAGACCAAACTCCAGACCATAATT
This sequence comes from Gymnothorax reevesii, assembly GCA_029721435.1. NCBI lineage: Eukaryota > Metazoa > Chordata > Actinopteri > Anguilliformes > Muraenidae > Gymnothorax > Gymnothorax reevesii. The sequence continues at coordinate 8,054,477 of CM056581.1, forward strand.
TTACCACCTCCATGTTTTATTAAAGGGGAAAGGCAGTCATTTTTGAAAAGTTCTCTAACTCTGCAGCGTGTATAAGTTCTGCATTTAGGTGAGAAAATTTCAAATTTTAATTCAGTTCCAAACGACTTGTTCCCAGTCCATTAGTGTTCATTCCTTGAATTTCTTTGCAAACTCAAGCTCTTGGAAGCAACACAACCAATCAGACCATTTTCACACAGGTTTCTGGAAGTAGTAGATCTTGATACTTTCATCTCTTCACTTCTGGCACTATCAATATCATCTTAGAGTTATTGTGTTGTCAACCGCCAATTTTTTTGACTTGCCGTACACAGATAACGTTCAGGGGCACTTAACTTCTGTGTTGCACCTCTGTTGCCATTTTTTTCAGCAAACTGGTCTCTTTAAAACACTTGATGGTGTTTCTAACAGTGCCATGGCAGCATTTAACATCTTCAGCACCATGCAAAGCCACAATACGGCTACAAACAATCTCAGAGACCTCCTTCCATCATGCCATCATGTTTAACACTGTGACATTGCTCAAAGTCACCTTATATACTGGAACAACTGACCATCAGAGGTAATTCTGCAGAATAATTTTACTTCAAACCAGTTTAAACAAATTTTTGTCAGCATCAAAAATCATGGAATGAACCTTCAAACATTCATCCAGGCTATGCGAGAGTAAAGAAGTAAATAAAATTTCAGTTGTTATTAAAGGGGACCTATTTTGCTATATTTCCAAGGTCATATTTTGAACTTGGACTCCCCTGGAGAACTCCAGGGGGCTGTTACAGGAAACCTAGATAAGGGATCATGCCGGGATAAGTTGGTTATCCTGGCTTAATTTAGCCTGCAGTCAGTTGTTCAAAAGCTGGATAACTTCATCCTGGTCAAGTTACCGTGGTGATTTATTCTCCACAGTTAGCCTGCCCCAGACCAGGCTAACAGCCAGGCGTTATTATTCTTGGTGCCTTATCTGTTTAGTGTGTTTAAACTACTTTGTTTATTTCATTATATAATGGGTTGTCAGCAGGCCTGACTGTAATATGTTCAGTCAGGAATCATAAGGAGTAAAAAAAATGCTTTTACAGTTATGCCATGGTCCTCTGTATTTTTCATTTTTATAAGCCTGCATTGAAATGCCACATACATTGTCATTAAATAGAGGCTTACGGTTAGATTTTTAATTCCAGTGCTAATTTATGCGATAGTCATTATTACTGCAGTTTACGGTTATTTGGTATTCCTGAAGACTTGTTTTCATATTTTCAGAGGTATGATGAATACTTTTATTGCAGTTTTGAGGTAATTAGAAATGGCAGATGAAGTTGTAAAGGTGGTTACAATGAAGTTATTGACGAGGACAATGTATAAAATCTCATTGACACGTGTTTTTCTGTCACAATGGCATGTCCTTTTCTGGACGAAGTGTTTGATGAGGAGGCACAAATTCTGAGACGGGCTTTATGACGAGTGTGTTTCCCGATAGGTCGGACCCATTCGCGTTTCCAGGCGACCACCTCCATGAAAGGTGTAGATTTTCAGCTGATGGGATCTGTAACCCATGCAGGCTGCAAGGTCCCAAAATTCAGCTGCGCCTTAAGCGTCCTACAGATGGTCTGCGTGGCCCTACGTTTTTTCGCAAGTGGCATGTGCTTATATTCAGTTGGAGATGCAGAAAATCTCAATACAGCCACCATTTTCCGTACAATCAGAGCTGTATATTTGGCTTTAAAATCACTTGCAAACATCTTTATTACCTTCCCTGGACTCAGAAGAACCTGCTACATCAAAGAGGAATTCTGCAAGATTGCTGGTAATATGAAGTAAAGATTACAAAAGTGTTCCATTATACCAGTCAGCTGTCACAGTAGGACAACTTTTGTCTTACAGCTTTCCCAAATGTCGTTGGTGCGCTGAACTGTACCCAGATCTGTATTAAACGGCCCTCCGGGCCACACAAAGGAGAATTTTTTAACAGGAAATCCCTCCATGATATCAATGATCAGGTAAGAATGACTTTTTGTTACGATCAACTATATTTTATATTGTGCATTAAATGACCTTAGACTTTTTCAGGAGATCTGTGATGCAGACTGCAAGATCAGGAATTGGGAGGCAAATTGGCCTGGCTCTGTTCATGACTCCCGAGTCTTTTGGGCCAGTATAAAATACCAAAGACTCTCACAAGGTAGGCCACATATTTGCGATGATCATCAGTCAAAACGCCTTAATGAAGTTGTATTGGTCACATTTTGTGTTCTCAGGTGAATTATCTGGTGTGTTGTTGGGAGACATTCCTCCTCACTCCCCCAGCAGACCCTCAATCAGCAGCAGAGCAAACTTTTAATGCTGCCCATGCAAAGACAAAGGCCCGTGTTGAGATGGCATTCGGCCTTCAAGTCACGGTTCCAGTGTCTCCATCACCTCAGGGTCACCCCAGACAGGGCCTGTGATGTTACAGTTGCCTCAGTCCTTCACACTTTGGCCTGTCTGAGGAAGGAAATGGCTCCCAGCGTAACACAGGAAATGGACTGGGATAACGCCACAATATTTCCTGACAATGTTAATGGCAGATTGGTCAGGCAGCACATGTCAAATTTGAAATCTGACTGAACTTTACCCAATCCAGTAACTACAGTGTACCGACCATTCACGAAACAGAGGACACTTTTGTGGGGACCTTTTTTATTTGCAGTCAGTCATCACTTGTCAAGTTGAGCTTAGGGCAGGAGAGAAAAAAAAGTGATTAATACAATGCGTTAAAGTCACACTTCGTGTGAATTGAAACCCACCTACTTCTCTTTCTAGTCTGAGGATTTCCAGGTCCAGTTTCTGCATTTTTTTGTTGTATGTACGGTCATCTTTAACTCGGCGAGCTCCAGCTGCCGTTTCAAGTGTTGAGCATACAGGTTGCGGACAGTCTGTGAACCCTAAAACAGATCAGTTGGCACAACAGGAAATTGCATAATGTGCATTTCCTTCAGGCAAAATGCTCACTATGTTGGCAGGCTGGCCCTCAGGATGAACAACATCTGGGTCCTGTTACAAATATGATTTTTATAGGAGCATAAACATCATTGACTTTGCCATTAGCTCGAAGCATTTCCACAGGATACCTCAAGCTGTCTGGAGTTCAGTGATACAGTCTCATCCTCCACTGCTGCTGAAGTGTCCTCTTCCTGCCATATGCAATAGAACTTGTATTAACAGGTAATGCCAAGCCTATATGACTGAATAACACTCATCGGATCATCTGGTGGCTCAACGAGTGTGTTGCCGGACACTAAAAAGCAAACCAAAATCAGACAGTTCAGATAAATGGCCTAGTGTTCCATGCGCAGTATTGCAATAAATGTACCTTGTATGAAGGGGGCAGTCGTAGAAGGCGGGACGGAGTCAGTCGCTGTTCCACCTGGGATCCCTTCCATGACAGGCTTCCCTTTTTTAATATCGAGGGCCAGCTCCTCTGCGGGGGTGAAATCTGGAGTGGTGGTGGGCCACCCCCAGTGGCAGACAAAGCAGCCTTTTTTTTAACAGCTAAAATAAGTACAGACAATATGAATGAGCAGGCAGCTGCAAAGTAATTTGTGCTCGTCATCTGTACACATCAATAAAAGGCACTTACCAGTCTGCAGATGGATAGTGCACGAGAGCTAGACAGAGCTCTGGTTATGTCATGAACATAATACAGGTTTTATAGACGGTAAGTTCCATTTGCGTGAACCGTTGTTTATGTAGAGCTAGCGAATCGATAACTTTTACGGGAAAGAATTTAATATTTAATCGCTGATTTCATATTCAATCGACGGCAATGCAGAGAAAAGCGTTTTGTATACTGGACACGTTATACCCTGTGCACTTCCCTATTGCTTTCACCGGTAGCATCAGAGACCTTGCCCAGATATTGGAGAATTATCAGGCTGACCCCGGTCATGGATAAGTAAAGTGATCCTTTCACAAGCACCCAAAAACGTGCCCCAAGCTCTGCAAAACCTATATCTGGTCTGACTGCAGCCTTCGCAGCCCAACTCTGCAAACACATACAGCACCTCTCAGGTTAGCTTCAACTGTAGGGGCCACATTCAGGCAACGTCCTGATGGAACTGCCACATTGATGCTTACCGAAGTAGCACAAGCATATCGATCATAATTACTGCCTATAAGTTACCAGGAGCATTTTAATTTGCACAGCACGCGAACCAACATGCAGTAGCTGATAACTGAGCGGTCATAACAACTACAGAGACAAACGTTACCCTGCAATACAGGTTTTACAGACACTAAATTCCGTTACCAGTTGGGCAGTTGTACCAAGCATTCCAAATTAGAAACAAGTCTAAAAAGTTCCCTTCAAATGAGGTTTATGTTCACGCACCTTCTGTTGAATTTCCCATGATATTACTCTTGCATATTTAGGACACAAACATTAGCAGCAGTAACTTGGCTACGTTAGCGGCCTTTTAGTGCTACAGCCACATAAAACCATCAGTTGGGTAGGCTTATTCTGGGAAGCAACTGCTTCCGCATCTGTGGCCATGTTTCCATCCACACGTTCTTATTCGGAATGAAGTAATTTCAAATTAAAAATGCCTTACGGATACGGTGAAATTAGACTTGATTTCAGGAGTATCGACTCATACGTAGTTTGTATGGTTCATCGCATCGGGTTATCACTTGATTGGTAAAAGGCTTATGCGATAACTGCTGATGGAAACGTTATTTGCCGAATAAATCTGCTAATACATCTTGACGGTGTTTTGATGCCGTCGTTTCCTTCTGATAATGGTCTGCTATGCTGCTAATATCTTGCACCCAAGCACAATTACAACTTGTGCAATTATCGTCATTTGTTGGTGAACACGATCCATTTTGGCTAACCAACTAAATTAGTTGGCTAACAAACTAATTTTGTTCACTCGAAAGTTCTGTGATTCAGTGCGAAAATGAATGAAAACCGCTTAAAATGTCAGAAATGTACTTGATACACCAATTTGATCGCATAACAGCATGTGGCATCATTACCCACTACTTTTTAATTTGTTTTTATTCGGTGTGGGCAGGTCCAGCGCCGTGATTGGCACTGGCTAGGTCTGTACTAATTGGACGGCACAACCTGACATCAGGTTTTGCCCAGACATCAGGTTTTGCCCAGATCTCGTGAAGATCTCGGGAGGATCTGTTCAGAGAGGAAATCATTTTCACGAAATCACAATCTCAGATAACGGCAAATCCCCAGTATCTTGTGTTTAGAGACTTTTCAGAGGTTGAGTATGGACATCCAACATTATTACATTACTAATATGTATTGAAAGAAGGATCAGCATAATAGGTCCCCTTTAAGAAAATTGATGTTTTCAGTGTTTTTGTTTATTACCCATATTTTTACCTCAGTTTACTTGGGGAAATTTCTTTTTTTGTTTTCATTGCCTACGATAGCATTTTTCTATATATTTTTGCCAAAAAAATTACAGGGAAGTAATATATTTGGATTCCTTTTAGACAAAAGTGGTGCTGTATAATCATCACTGCACACTACTGTACTGCATACATGCAAGTATTATCGTGATCTCCCAGCGCTCGGTTAATGTACGCTGGAAGCACCTGGGTACAGTAATTAGGTTGTACATTAGTACATTTAATTGTGTGTCACATTTTTCTACTTTTTCTCAACAGGCACAGCTGCTGTCAATTTCAGTAATTTATGTGTTCGAACCTCCTGGAATCGCAAAATGGGCTGTGCTACAGTTTATCTCGCAAGTCATTTGCGGATAGCCTATTGTTTCAGGAAAATACAATGACTTGCCTTGCATAGTCTCATGTACATTGTGAATGAAAGTTCAACTGATGCCACCTAATTTACTTTGACACCCCCCGTCCCTCCCCAACAGTACAATTATAGAATTGAAGGGTTCAGTGCAGTAATGTTATATGTATTCACATTATTTCTACAAAAACAAAACATGTGCTTTACAAGGTCACCTTGGCCAGTACACAACACTGATCCATGGTGAAAGTATACTTGGCGCAATACCTTAAAACATGAGATGAGGCTTTTATCAAGTTATTGCACTGATCCCTTCAAATGAGGTTGAATTAGGTATGATTTCCTGCAGTTTCTGTCAAGAAAAATACAGTATTTTCCCTTGGCTGAAACTGCAGGATACCATATTAAAATTCAGCCCATGATATTCTCATCAAGCCTAAAATATGCATAAATACAAACTGGGTGGACCAATCAAGGCTTGACAAGAATATATCTTGACAAGAATATATATATGTTAGATTGTTTTTTTAGACACAATGATGGTTAAATACAACCCCAATTCTGAAACAGTTGGGACAAAGTGTAAATTGTGAATAAAATCAAAATGTAATGACTTTCAGATCACGAGCCAATTTTATTTACAAGAGAACATAGATAACATTTCAAAAGTTGAAGCTGAGACATTTTCCATTTTTATCCACAAAATGAGCTTATTTCAAATTTTCTTGCTGCAACAGGTCTCAAAAAAGTTGGGACACAGGCAAGAAAGGGCTCACAAAAGCAATTAATATAAATAATCAGCTGAAAGAACATTTAGAAAGTAATTAAGTTAACTTGAATCATGTGTTTAACTTGATGGGCAATAAAAGGGATGTCTTAGAGAGGCTGGGTCTCCCAGAAGAAAAGATGGCCAGAGGCTCTCCAACCTGTGAAGGCTTGAGTAAAAAAAATTGTGGAATACTTCAAAAACAATGTTCCTCAACATCAAATTGCAAAGGCTTTGAAAGTCTCATTATTGACAGTGCATAACATCATCAAAAGATTCAGAGAAACTGGAATAATATCTGTGCGTAAGAGACAAGGCCAAAGACCTTTACTGGATGCCCGTGATCTTCGGGCCCTCAGACACCACTGCATCACTCTCCGGCATGATTCTATCATTGACATTACTAAATGGGTCCAGAAATACCTCAAGAAACCGCTGTCTGTAAACACAGTCCGCCGTGCCATCCACAGATGCCACCTAAAACTCTATCATGCAAAAAGGAAGCCATTGTTGAGCATGATCCAGAAGCGCCACCGTGTTCTGTGGGCCAAGGGTCATTTAAAATGTACAGTAGCAAAGAGGCAAAGTGTCCTGTGGTCAGACGAGTCCAAATTTGACATTCTTGTTGGAAATCATGGGCGTCATATCCTCCGGGCTAAAGAGGAGAAAGACCACCCCTACTGTTATCAGCGTTCAGTTCAAAAGCCAGCATCTCTGATGGTATGGGGATGTATTCGTGGATATGGTGTGGGACACTTGCATGTTTGAAAGAGCACCATGAATGCTGAAAGGTACATAAAGGTTTTACAGCAACATATGCTCCCCTCCAGATGACATCTATTCCAGGGAAGGCCTTGTGTATTTCAGCAGGACAATGCAAAACCACATACTGCAGCTATTACAACAGCATGGTTTCCTAGTAGAAGTAGTCTGTGTGCTGCACTGGCCAGCCTGCAGTCCTGTTTTTTCAGCAATTGAGAACATTTGGCGCCTAATTAAACAAAACGTCAGTCAAAAGAGGCCCAAAACTCTCCAGCAGCTGGAAGCCTGTATTATACAACTGTGGGATCAAATTCCAATGGCTAAACTCTAGACACTTATCTCCTCAATGCCTAGACGCCTCCACTCTGTGCTAAAAAGAAGAGGGGATGCTACACCATGGTAAACAAGCCCCTGTCCCAGCTTTTTTAGACCTGTAGCAGCCATCAAATTTGAAATGAGCTCATTTTGTGGATAAAATTGTAAAATTTCTCAGTTTCAAGATTTGCCATGTTATCTCTGTTCTATTGTGAATAAAATACTGGCTGGTGTGATTTGAAAGTCATTGCGTTTTGATTTTATTCACAATTTACATTTTTTCCCAACTAATTCAGGATTGGGGTTGAAAATAACCTTTTCAATTTATTTACCCATCACTGTGACCATAAAAATCTGAAAATACACTGACCTATGGGACTACAGCAGGCAATTTGAGCAATACTAACTAAACCTTAAATTTATCATACTGTTGAAATACGAACAATGCAATCAAATATCAAACATTAAATTCTCCCATCAAGCTAAACAACTGCTAACCAAAACCACTCTCCTGCAACTCAATAGCTTGGTTCATTTGTGTGCCATTTTAAAAAAATATATATTTCTGAACCTAGTATTCCATCACAATTTCAGGCAAAGACAGGTCTTTCCCTCAAATTGCACTGCATTTCCCTTTCTGATCAGACTCAGCTTTAGCTTGCTATATGGCTGGCAAGAACAGAGCCAAACTATTTGACATGGCTTGTGACAAGTGAGAGGAGATATCAAGCCTGCAAGTACATGAAAACACCGTCAGAACAAAATGCAAATGCCCGCTTCTTAGGAGTGTTACATTATCACATAAAAATTAATACTTAATAAAAAAATTAATAATTAAATGACAAAGAACAGCAAAGTTTCATGCAAGAAGACCGCAACCCGCTACACTGACACGCTGCCACAGTCCTACAACAACTTTTTTTTCCAATTTATTGCAGCGCGTGGTCTATTTCTTGGTTGTTAGCCATGGTTCCTGATAAGTAAGGACTCAAGTTCTCACCGTACAAGATTCGAAAAACTTCCATGCAGCAGGCCTTAAATACGACCAAAATAGTAGAGTCCATAGCAGAAATGTAAATAAACTTTTGCCTTATTTAAACTTATAAAGCTGCCGGGATTTTGGCTGTCGAACCGGACAACTTCACTAGTAGTCTTAGTTGTCCAGATCTATCTCAGGTTGCCTAGACAACTGGATAACCAGTTATCACAAACACTGTTATATAACCACTTAACGGGACGAAACTCGGCTATAAAGTGGGGACTTCGGTAAACACAATTCTAAGTTTAATTACATGATTGTCGCGCCATTAAATGGAACAAATAAGCTGTGAAAACTGCATGAATTTTTATTTTTTTAGTGCCCAGCGGCAATAAAATTTTGAGCTTGAGTACTAGGCAGCATAAAAAGCTGCGGGGCAGCCGCACCCACTGGAACCCGCTGTGGGCAGAAGCCTAAGTTTATTTACAGGAATGGGAGACAAATAAAGGAAATGCACATGTGTTTATATGCGGTACACAGAAACAACTGGAGGAAATGGGAATAATAAATACAAAGGCTAGTAAAAAACTAAAACAGAATAAACTAGAAAAGCACTCAGAGAGCGCAGAGCTCCACTAGGGGGCAGCAAAACCCAAAAGCACGGCGATTGGAACTCCGGCCCATTGGAAAGACTTGAAATCTTGAACCTTGGCGTATATCTCAGCAGTACTTTGGCCTAGATATGCCAAAATGTAATGACCTATTCCTTGACTTAATACCCACCTTCTCTGAAAATTTCATTAAAATCGGTGCATTACTTTTTGAGTTATCTTGCTAACAAACAAACAAACAAACAGACAGACAGACAAACGCTGCCTAAAACATAACCTCCTTGGTAACTAAAGCACAGAAAAACAAAATCTAAACAATCTAACAAATTTAAAATATACAAAACCAAAACTACAGAAAACAAAATTAAGATAAATAAATTCAAACTAGAAACAAATGCCGCTCTCGGAAGTACTTTTAGTACAAGGAGCTACAGACACTTGGAGCAAAAACAGGTCTGTGTAAATAATGCCAAACAAAGCCACTCTTTGGGAAAGTTAATGTTTAAATAGGGAAGTCCAATGATGAACAGAGGCATGTTCAAGATCATAGGGTTGAGCGAGAGCCCTCCAGTTCTTGCCTCTTGAATGATTTGCATTTGCATTTGGTCTTTCGAAGACAAGCGAAAACATATGCGAACAGTTCACTTTGCTTTTCAGTTGGCTTCCAGTATTGTCACAGCTTGTTCAGTGGACTTTGATGCAAACCGTAGTTGGCAGCCAGGTTGGAAAATGATCAAGAATGCGCAAGATCTAGGCGTGAGATCCTTAAGTCTTGAACATACCCCAGGTGTGCATGGTCAGTACTCTGGTGAGCTACCTGGAGCAAAAATGTGGCATGGAATTTGAGTCTGGAGGGGGCATGTCAGATGAAGAGCCCGGAGCAACCATGACAGCGACAACTTGTTCCTTTCAAAATATTATTTTTTTCTAATTTTTTTTTAAATTTATTATCAAAATTAGCCATTATGCTGTTTATTGGAACAGGGCTGCAAGAGCTCTGCAATGAACCAGATTTTCATATGAATGTTTAATCATATTTATTCCATGGGTAAATGTGTCATTTAGGTGCCAGACGCAGATATAGTACTGAAGAGAGTCATTTTCGCACAACGTTTTAATAAAGGGTTCTCACTGACAGGTCCTTTCAAATAGCAATAAAATTTAATTACTTTGTTTGTGGCTGAAATATTTTGTTTGTGACTTCAACATTTCCTGAAGTGATAAGTGGAGATTTGAATTAATAACCACTGCACAGGCTTTTATGTCTAATAGAGCAGGATGCTTACTGAAAAAACAGATTACAGTGAATTTATGGAAAGTCAAAAGAGGATAATTCAACAAAAGGCCGTCTTATGGAATTTTTTATTTTTTTGTCGATTAAGATTGTGATTTCAAACTAAAATCCTGGAGTGCAGCTCTGCTGGTTTTTGATGTGCATCTGCAATGAAGAACTCAATTTGAGTTTGTAATTAGCTGGGGAGCCTGCATAAATTATTGTGAGGTGTGCGTACTCATACCTTTCAAAAGGAAATGTCAACAACAAAAAAAAGGAAACACAACCAAAACTGCAGCTGTCCAGGACTTGAGTTTCAGACCCCTGGTCTGAGAGCATTTCCTGATGACACTCTTGTTGTCCATAGTCACACCACTTCAGTTTGTTGAACCACCAGTTTACACTGTCCGTCAGCAGAGGTGCAAAGTCCGGGTTCAGAAAGCAAAAATCCTCCCCAGAACTTTATTTTGACCGCCTTGATTTTCTTTGGACCGGAGACAGAGCCAATACGAGTGATCAGCTCATTCTATGGGAGGGAGAAAAACCTGGCAGGACGTTTACTTTCTGACCCCTGGATTTTACACCTCTGTCCGTCAGCCACCTTTAGCTTTGATCACAGAGCACATTTGTCGTGGTATTGTTCAAGAATCCTATACAATGTTGAAACATTTATCTCTGATAAGGGTAAATCTGGACACATTAGACCGCATACCCTTTTTTCATTCTTTCTCAGTGCAATCCTCATTCTTCCTTGCAAATTGAACTTTTTTTTTTCCCCAATAAGCCACTCAAACAAGTGACTTCCTTATGGCCATGGAGCTGTTTAGTCCTACCCCTCTAAGCTCTTGTTGCATTGTACGTGTGGAAATGTTTCTAACATCATAATTAAACATGAGTTCTATTGATTTTTGATGATGAGACCTCACTCAGCATTTATTGATCTGCAATCAGGGTCAGTCATGATTTCTCTCCAGCTCATTTCCTTCTGGAAGTTGACAGCACCCCAATCCATCCAGGTTTGAATAAATTATTCTCCCCTAATCCGGTAAAACCTAGTAACTCACTTTTTTCATGAAACTGAGAAAACTGAAAACAACTCAAGTCCTTCAGGATAAACTCGATGTAAAAAAAAGAGAGAATGAGTATTCTCAATGATGACTGTGAGTACTTTGTAACCTAGAAACTGCAAAAATGGGTTGAACTCAATTTCCACCAAAAAGTGAGTTACTAGGTATTACCAGATAAAGGGAGAGTTCATGACCCAATTCTAGTGACTTCTAGTGATTTACCCGTTTTCTTCACTAGATCCTGGCCAATAATCTGCCCCTCTGGAAACACCGTAACATCTTTTCAATGACCATGAGACCATGAGGTTATTTAAAAAATAAAATGTTCCGCACTGAATCATTAATTAAAAGAATTATTGCTAGCTGATATACAATATATTCATTACTACAATAATGATTAAATCATTATCTCTTATGTATTTGCTTATTTAAATCCAAACAGTGATTTTTTTTTGTACGGGCGGTGCATATGACAACATGTTCTTTTTCTACCTCATAGGGGATTCATGTAGAACTCAAATATTGCAGATTAAATACTATAGTCAGGGCAGAACGTGCTGAATTGTTGTCCTTCACACTAGTCAATGCTGAAAAAAAGGGCACTGTTACCTTTAAAAAACGATCGTATATCACAGAATGAATAAAGATGAATATGCGATGTACAGAGCTGTGAGTATTTACTCCCTTCCCAGTGTCTTCTATTGTTACATGTTTGTCAGACTAACATATTTCAGTTCAAACTACTTTCAATATTAGACAAAGATATCCTGAGTAAACATACCATGCAGTTTTGAAATGATGATTTCATTTATTCAAAGAAAAAAGCAAACCAACTCTACTTCACCCTGTGTGAAAAAGGAATAGGGCCCTTAGTTACTCTATCTACCAATTTAACAAATTTAATGAATAAATGGGTTTAAGTTTACTGGACATATCCCAGCTTGATTACTGCCGGTTAAATCAAAACATCACTTACGTAGAACCTTTCTACCACTGCGGAGAAGGCAAAATGCAGGTCATGATACCATGATCTGAGGAAATTCAAGAATAGGTGAGAAACAAAGCTGTTGACATGCTTCAGCTTGGAAAGAGTTACAAAGCCATTTTGAAGGCTCTGGTGCTCCAACAAATCATAGTAAGAGCCCTACTAGTAGAAAAAACTTGGAGCAGCAGTGAACCTTCCCAGGAATGTCCGGCCTATCAAATTTTCTCAATTACTCATCCAGGAGGTTATCAAAGAACTCAGACTAACATCTAAAGAATTAACGGCCTCATTTGCCTCGGTTAAGGTCTGTTTATAATTCCTCCAAAGGAAAGAGACTGGGCAAAAATGGCAACCAAATGGAGCTGCAAGGTGACATACGCCTGGACACACCCCGTTGGCGCGGTGCAACCTCCATTCGCCGCGCCTGCGCCGCACTTGCGCCTGGTCTACGAATTTGGAGCCCTAGATTGTGAACATATTTTCAGTTTATGGGCTCTAAATACATAGACCAGGTGCAGGCGCGGCGAATGGGGGGCGCGCCACGCCAACGGGTTGTGTCCAGGCGTATGTTGCAATTTCATGCCCGGTGCATCCTGATGCAAGTACTCCTCTGTCCCGCCTTGGTCCCTCCTGCCGGCGCAAGTGGCAAAGAGGGAAGAGAGAAGGCATGTTTGGGTATAACACAGCCGAGTCAAATCTCCACCAATCAAATGAGCTCCTCTCCTCACCTTTAATGTGTTGGAATATAGAAGCCTCTGTCCTATATCTGCATGATGTGTTAATGTTGCATTTTACTTTGCTGCCTCAGGCATGTTTTCTGCAGCACTGATGTCTATATTAAGCATTACGAATATGAATGAGCTGGCTAGCTAGGGCATTCTCAAATTATTACCATTAGCGAACTTGAATGGAATTTCAAAACGAAACTACGTCAGATCATTAAAACTTATGAAGTTGGAATGAAATACAACGGTTGCTCACTGGGAAGAGAAACGATGGATCCGTTCCCATTATTACACCCTGTCGCTGCTTAAAATTTTGGGATTAACATGCAAGGACAACAATGTGTTATGGCCCCAATTTGTTATAACATATATGACAGTCTTGATCGTGCATGCGATAATTTATTCCCTCGGTCAATGGTCATGGCATTGATTTGCTCACACACTTTTTTATCTCTGCTGTGGAAATAAAGCGTGAATCTGTTCGATCTATCCGACTAATTTTGAAAAGAAAGACCCAAGAAAGACTGTTGTCTATCTTCAACGGAAGAAAACAGACGAATAGGCTAAGAAGACCAAGAAAAGTCGATAGCTATCAATTTGCATTTTGTGATGGTCGAACACAAACATGGCCAAGTTTGCCCATCTAATAATTCCTGGAATACTCTGAAAAATTTGAAGTTTCGAAACTTTCGGGCAGGGATATCAAAACCCTGTCCGACTGTCGCATCTTTGCAATGACTTTGACTGTAATCAGTTGTGCGAAAAATTTGTTTCGTGTCCAATGTGTGAGCGGCTTTACTGAGCATAGAACGCAAGCATTCTATACAGTATATGCAGTTTGTGGTTGGCTGAAAAAGATGTGAAGTCGTTAGTTTGCATCACAGATTCAGCTGTTGATTAAGCCAGGTCAAGTTTCCATTTTGCGTGCCAACCGCCTTTAATCTGACATCAGGACAATCGATATAGATACTATAAATTATGTCCTTATTAAGATTACAATATGACATTAAATAGTGCTTCCTTTCATTATTTATTGCATTGAAATGTGCCTGACATTCTGGAAACCTGTGAGATTTCGGTGACGTGTGCGCACTGTGCGTCGGTCAGCCAAATTACCACTGCACAGAAAGTAAACCAGGTTGGAGCTGGCGAGCTTTCTGTGCAACTCCAGCGGAGACGTTTTCTACGAAATTGTCACTGCGTCTTGATGAATATGTGACACCTCCCCCTACTAAGCCGCCACACCCATCTCGCCACACGTCCGTCTACCAAATCGCTAAAGTGGCTGCGCACGGTGTTGCACCTCACGAAATTACCACTGCGCGGGCTGCACCGGACAAAATTACCACTGCGCGGGCTGCGCCACGCAACGCCACCCTGCGCTGCGGCAAGAAATTAGAGCCCCATGTGTTGATGGTCATATTGGAGATTAATAAAGCACATTAATTCACATAAGTAGGAAAATAAAGTTTTGTAATGTTATCATAATAGTTTATCCACATAATTTGTGTGCGTCGTTAAAAATGTGTCCATTGACTCTTCACCAGACCACCTACCTTAAGGCAGTTCAAACAAGAAACTTGAAAAATGAGAAGGTGATAGGGCCTTTTGAGAAAACTGCAAACCCTAAAAAAAAAAAAAAAAAAAGGAAATAAGAATGGCTATGATCATCCTTTCCTCATATCTTGGTCGAATCACTAGTGTTTTATTTGATACGATGGCAATCATTTGCGGAATCAGTAGAAAAGCACCAATTGTGATTGCCATCAAATCAAATTGATTTCTCCATCGAACAGATGCACTTAAACCAACCCCCAGGAGACTTCACTCAAGAGGAAAAAGAGGAATTGTTATTACTTTCATATAGTATGGGTGCTGTTGGGTGGTGGGATAGAATTTGGAGAAAAAAAACAGCAAAAGTGCTGACTTCCTGGATTATGGATTACTTCCTCTTGCATCATTCAAATATCTGGAGTTTTTTGTGATTTGTAATACATATATCTCTGGGTGCTTAACTACTCATTGAGCAGTACCAGACTGTTTGCCACTAATGGGCTGATGAAATTCCGCTTGGATAAAATAAAAATGGATATTAAATATTTGTTCATCACAAAAGAAAAAAAATCTAATTCCATTAATTTAAAAAAGCAATATTTCTAGAGCAAAATCATAAAATATGAATATAGACTGCATTAAAGCTGGGTACATCCATAGCATGAGACAAAACTGGAGCATCAATTCATTGTATGGCCCCTTGAAACTGTTCTATGACATAACTACAATGCCCTCCTGTCCGCTTTCACATGCAGGCGCGCAAATTAAATAAAAATGCATTGCAATCCTGGAAAAACACAACCTGACACATAAGAAAGCAGAAAACTGTTTTCCAGACACTGGAGCTCATCCCCGCCTAAAAAAAAAAAATCACGCTGTGAGTTAGAAAATGGTGTCAAAGTTGGCACTGCTTGGCAGGGCATTAGCATCCAGTCTTTCATTGAGCTGACATCACTAAAAACATCAGCGCAGCCTTGTGGTTCATTACAGAGCAGCAGGGACTTGTCTTTCAACAAAATCCAGAAACACAGTGTCGTAAAAAACATTATATAATCTCATCTTGACAATGAGTTTCCAGACACACCTTTAAGACGTAACACCAATTGACTAATGTAATAGATTCTGATATGTGGAATTCAAATAAACTTGTTGGGCCAATCAAAAACCTGCCGTTTTTGAAATTTTTGGAATTTAATTTTGTCAAATGCAGTTGTTGTATCCAAACCTGCAAAACCTCAGGGGCCTTATTCTCAAAGCGCCCTTAAATTTGGTCACTAAGAGCAATTTAAGGTAGGTATATACTCCCAAATACATTTATGTATCTTTCATTCATAACAACATAGTACCAACATTATATGAACAACTACTACATACAGAATTAAAGTGATGGCTCATTTACATAAATTATGCTAATTAGGTCCTGAGATGGCTACCGCAATGTGGAACTTGATCAAGTACCTCGGGCAGGATATCTATTAAATTTTGTATTACTTTAATCTCAAATTTTCACAGATAATTTATGACTATATAATGCATGCTCTGATCAGAGTGTTTTCAGAAAGAATATTTCTGTGAAAAAATATGGGCATTTTAGTGGTTTTTTTTTTCTTTTTACTTTATTGGGTACCTAATTACCACAAAATTTAGAGTTACACAAATGATTTTTTCAAAATGCCTGATCAGTCCATAGACATGCATCTGGGGAACTTATATTCCAAGTTTCACAATGTCAGCATGAGGAAAAGAGGAGAAATGGTGTCTGAAGCAATGCTTGGCAGGTCAAAATCAACATTTTTGAGATATTGACAAAAAACAACAGATGTCCATATTTTTAATAGTCATATCAAGTACACACACTATGGGAGGCTATTTTACGAAAATGTCAAAAACAATTAAAAAAAAAAAAAAGCCTTTTTTGGGAGTGTATACCTACCTTACGAAGGAGTTACCAGGACTTTACAAGGACTCTGAGAGCCCGCTATTTAGTATTTACGAAGTCTTAATAACATGCTCTTACCATGATCTTAAGTCACAAGCTCGTTAAACAAGATTTGGTGGCCGGCGCATCAGGGAAGTTAAAAAACAAGAAAAGATTTCATTTTACCTTGAGTACGTCCTTAATAGGCATTGTTACCAGAGTGGTAAGGGGTTAATGAAATTTTCTCACGCAATTTATAATTTCATTCATGAAAAAAGTACAACAGTTATATTCAAAACATACCTTTAAAAACTACAGTTTTTTTTTTTTTTTTTAGATTTTACGGATATAAATGGGAGGTAATACTGGTGGGAACCTGAGGAGGTTGACATCTGGTGATAGAATAGTGTAACTGTGTGCATAAATAGAGCAGTTCCATGTCCGCTGGCATCTACGAACATCTGCACTGAGTGGTTAAGTACTTTTTGCACGTAGGTTTGCACACCTTAATGGCGTAATATGTCCAGACACAAAACAGAGTCAGTTGCAGACACTGAAATCTCAATGGATACTGTATCACTTAGCACTGATGGTGCTGTGTCTTCGCTAAACAAAAACTCAAAGTCCAGCAGCATGAGGAAAGATGTCGAAGCCTGGAACTCCTCAAAGTCTGTTTTCAATTTTAGGTAAAAAGAAGAAAGTCAGACTAAGAGAAAAAAACAAACAATGACCCTGAGATTGTCTATTCAAGAAAACTGACGAGGGCCTTGTCTCTTAAAAGGCTACAATCTTAAGGCTACGATGATCATAGAATCCGTCTTACAACACATTTCCCATCTGTGGACTGTTTCTGAAAACCATCTTTAATTTGAGACGTTCTCAGAAATTGTAATAGAACTACGAGTGCTGTATAAAACTGAAAGAAATCCAAGTGTATCTTAAGACCTGCAGGATTCCGCCCAACTAATACATTCTTTTTTTTCTGCGCACACATTCTTTTAATATTCTTGTATTTAATCATGACATGCTCTTCATGATGAAAGTGGTGATCAGTGGAACTTGAATGGTGATTTAAAACTAACTAAAAACAAGCAACAATTATTGACATGAAACCAAGAATAATAACATTAACAAAGACAAGAGGAAAGAAGATGTAACAAAAGATTCAGCAAATATAAACATTTCAGCAAATACAAATATTACAACTCCAATTCCGAAATAGTTAGGACAAGTGTAAATTATGAATAAATTCATAGAGCACATTTATGCTCTAAATACATAGACCAGGTGCAGGTGCAGCGAATGGGGGGAGCATCGCACCACCGGGGTTTATCCAGGCGTAGTTTGCAATTTCGTGCTCGGTGCAGCCCGGTGCAAGTACCCTTCTGTCCCGCCTCTGTCCGTCCTGCCGGTGCAAGTGGCAAAGAGGGAGGAGAGAAGGCCTGAGTGAGTTTAACACAGCCAAGTCAAATCTTCACCAATCAAATAAGCTCCTCGCCACGCCTTTAAAATTGGAATATAGAAGCCTCTGTCCTATATCCGCATGATGCGTTAATGTTGCAGTTTACTTTGCTGCTTCAGGCATGTTTTCTGCTCTGCTTACGTCTATATTAAGCATTACGAATATGAGTTAGCTGGCTAGCTAGGGCATTCGCAAATTATTACCATTTGCAAACTTGAATGGAATTTCAAAACGAAACTGCGTCAGATCATTCAAACTTATGAAGTTTGAATGAAATACGACGGTTGCTCATTTCTTCTGCCTGCATCATTGGGAAGAGAAACTATGGATAGCGTGGTCCTGTGACACCCTGTTGCTGCTTAAAATTTTGGGATTAACATGCGAGGAAAACAATGTGTTATGGCCCCAATTTGTTATAACATATATGACAGCAAGGGATGACAGGCAAAATTTTTAAACTTAAACAGGTTTAATTAAACAAACACTTTTAACTAATTTACTATCTACTCTACTGACCAAGATTGATAAATACAAGAAAAAAAATATATACTCTCTCTTTGGTGGGGTTGTTTTGGTGATGTGCTGGGTGAGGAAAATACTCCAACACAGGCAAAAATCCACAAAAAGCTTCACAAATTACAGGTCTGGTCAAATGTATCCTTCTCCCTGCAATTTCTCCTACTACTTTACTCTCTCAATTTTCCTCCTTATATGCACTTTTGCAGACCCCTCCCACCTTTTAGACTTTTTTTAATTTTCTGTGATTTTCCATCTCAGACATGCCCAGGACGTGTCCAAACCTAGCTCCATTCTGGGCTTAACAAAAGAAAAGGTCAATACTGCCATCTAGTGGCTTCTATTTACATTACAAATGCAAGTTACGTTACACATTTATTTTCAATATGTGATCTTAACTCGGAACGAGATCATAGCAAGCAGGCTGTATTCCTTTCCCCCACTAAAAACAATTAAACCTAAGTGATAATAAAAGTACCTTACAGCGGTGGTAAGTTACATATTCGTATACATGAATGACAGATTCCACACAAAGTGTGATCAACAGGTCCCACTGTACTTAACAGGATGAAATTATTAAGTCAAAAACTCAAACGGTGACAAGAATGCCTGAGCCAACGACCACAATGGCACGACAAGCAGAGAAAAGGGAAGGCACACCAACCCGCTAATCCAAAAAAAGCAGGGCTTTCTGAAAGCCTGAATATCTACTCTTAAACAGTGACCTGAAATGCACAGTTTTTACCCGGGATTATTTTGTGGCAATAAAATTCACACACAGGATAATTAGTCAATCCTGCCCACTCATTTCCAAGTTCCTCATCCATCCTGGAGTTCTGAGAGGTAGGAGGGACACTTTTGGGCCACCCTGCAGAATGGATGTGCCGACCACTTTTAGTCAAACCAAAGTTTGCTTGATCCATCCAGGGACTGGAGTGAACTCGTCCATTTAATAAACCGTGTTAGAACTCGGGTTGCTAGTGAAATTCAATAACTGATCCGGGTGTGCCATCTAGTGATAGAATATTGTAACTGCATGCATAAATCTGCAGCTCCGTGTCCACTGGCGGACACATCTGCATTAAAGGGTTTAAATACCCTGCCAGCAGCCGCCATATCTCATTCACAGCAGTGCTGTACTGAGAAACTTACAGTTTGTGGCTAACGTTATTACTGTGGACGGAAATTTTTACCTTTTTGATGAGAGACACAAACGCGAATTGGTGAAAATTTTAGAAGGCCAGGAAGTAAACATCCGCTCGCGCATGCGTACAGAAATGAAACATTTTATATTGGTTCAAAAATAGAAGTTGTCAATTGGTCACACTTTCTGTGGAATCTGTCAAGTAAGAACAATAAACAGGGAAAGCAATGAACGGCACTGCTAACGCCACAGCCAGTTAGCCAACTCCGTTTGTCCTAACAAGTGCGAGAGAAGCCCCGGGTGACAGCTCGTCCATGATCACTTGCCTGCTGCTGAATCTTTAAATCGGGTCGGTCCGGGCCAAGCTCCTTTACCTTCCTTTGTTCCTCCAGTGAACACCTTGAGAAAGGTTGTTTTTGTAAGGAAAGAACTGTGTTCAGTTTCCGCACTTCCACTTGAACTTGCCATCTCGCTCAGCTACCAGGTTGAAAGGGCGGTGGATGATTTGACAGTCGAGAGAAGCGTTGCGGTGGGTGGGAACATGATTGACAGCCACGAGAATTGTCCAATCACATTAGATCGAAAAACATTAAAACAATACCAATTCGCTTCCAAGAAAAGTGGGAGTGTCTGGGGCGCACAGAATTGCGCCCGTAAGAAAATCTGAAGAAACCAATGAAACAGCAGCCTCTGGTCACGTGCTCACCAAAACTTTCAGAGCTTACATTAGGTACCATTAGGCCGGCGCCTCTCACCCAGGAAGTATCCGCATACAGAGAAATCAACCAAATACCATTTGGAACCGATATTTAGGGTCTGTTGACAGGTGCTCAAAGGGTAAAAAACATGTTTATTTAATAATTATTTGCATTATACAACTAAATTATACTTGAAATGAAGTCAATTTTCATCTCGATATTTTGGGGGGGTGTCACCCCAGCGCCCTCTACTGGCCGGCTGCCACTGGTGGTCTTTCTATTCTTTAGCCCGGAGGACACAACACCCATGATTTCCAACATTAATGTCAAATTTGGACTCGTCTGACCACAGGAAACTTTGGCACTTTGCTTCAGTCCATTTTAAATGATCCTTGGCCCACAGTACACAGCGGCACTTCTGGATCATGCTCAACAATGGTTTCCTTTTTGCATGATAGTGTTTTAGGTGGCATCTGTGGATGGCACGATGGACTGCGTTTACAGACAGTGGTTTCTTGAAGTATTCCTGGGCCCATTTAGTGATGTCAATGACAGAATCATGCAGGTGAGTGATTCAGTGGCGCCTGAGGCCCCAAAGATCACAGGCATCCAGTAAAGGTCTTCGGCCTTGTCCATTACACACAGAGGTTTTTCCAGTTTCTCGGAATCTTTTGATGATGTAATACACTGTCGATGATGAGACCTTCAAAGCCTTTGCAATGTCATGTTGTTTTTAAAGTATTCCACAATTTTTTTTACGCAAGCCTTCACAGGTTGGAGAGCCTCTGGCCATCTTTACTTCTGAGAGACTCAGCCTCTCTAAGACATCCCTTTTATAGCCAATAATGTTACACACCTGATGTTAGTGAACTTAATTACTTACTAATTAATTACTTAATTACTTTAATAAAATTTTCTTTCAGCTGTTTCTCTGATATATTAATTGCTTTTTCAGCCCTTTTTTTTGCGTGTCCCAACTTTTTTGAGATCAGTTGCAGCAATAAAATTTGAAATAAGCTCATATTGTGGATAAAAATATAAAATGTCTCAGTTTCAACATTTGAAATGTTATCAATGTTCTATTATAAATAATAAATTGGCTCATGTGATCTGAAAGTCATTGCATTTTGATTTTATTCACAATTTACACTTCGTCCCAACAATTTCAGAATTGGGGTTGTATATTGGAAGAGCCGTAAAAAGTAAAATGAAGAAAATATGGTGTCGCTGTGGTGGCTGATGCAAGGGAGTGCCGATCATGAGACGGGAGAAAAGGGAGCGTATTGGAAAAAAATGTCCAATAACTTGTTGAGGTGTCCCCAAACCAGCCACATACTCTGCATCTCTTCACTGATTCATGTCTGCCAATCTGTTACCAGCCTCCTCCTCCTCCTCCTAATCACGTAAGGGGGCTCTCGCCCTGACAGCAGTGCTGTGCAGCACAGTTGGCACAGTGACAACTGTACAGCACTTTAATGGATAGTAGTGTAGGCCACCACGGGACCTGCGCTTGCACCTGAAGTGCAGCTTTCATCTCTTGTATATTAAAAAAAAAACACTTTTTTCCCCTGAATTGTACTACACTGGCTGCAGCAATGCATTAAGATGGAAGCTGTTCATTTAACTGTCGATGGATTATTCATATTATTGGAAGACTTGATCAAGGAGAGTCAACTCAAGACTATGAGTTGGTTACAATCATTTTTGTTTTTCTTTAGCTCTTTAATTTCAGTCCAACGGCTGTCACCGGCACGTCACCTGTACTTTGCATTCTATGCTTTCACTGTGTAACGTTTCATTTATTTTCACTATTATATGTATACTTTATTTTGTTTTGACTACATGACATTGCTCACACAGGCCTTCATTCAAATCAGTGACTGTATCCTAAAATCAATTAAACAAACATCTCGGCACCATTAAACTGGACACCACATTGCAAAGTTTAGAACATACTCAAATTCTGTGTGCTCGGTCCCATGTAAGAGCTGCTTCGGGAAACGTATGCGAGCGAGGAACTTTCATAAAATCGCTCATAGCAGACCCTCTCAGAGCTCTACAATTGATCTTTATTGGGAAATGAGGCCCAGGTCAGTGGGTGCTTATGTTGCCTGGAGTTCCTGCTTTCATTTATAACTGCTGTTTCCCATTGCAGGGGAGTCACAATAATTTTCTGGAAATACTAACAACTGTAAACAGGTTTGATAAATATTCAGCTCTACACAATAACCAAATACGCATTGCCCCTTGAGTCTTGCATTGTCTATTGATTCTTACACTTTATCGAGCGCGGCCGCTGAAGCTCTGCTGGTTGTGAAACAATTTGCACTGTGTGCTGGTGAAGTCGTGACTGTGAGGCAGAAAAGTGATTTCAGTGTATAGTGGACTCTTTTTACAAAGCTGCTATTAATCAGAAAATAATCAAGTGCTATTCCAAATGAATCTCTTGGAAGCATAGAAATTGTAGATATATATGAGTATAACGAGTATAACAAATGGTTTATATCTTGTCATAAATCCTATGTATTTACTTTGGTGAAGTCTTCTTTAGATTATCATTGACTTTGATCATATATGTCAACCTCCTGGAGGGTGTTCTTTATCAAGGTTTTTCCTCAGTACGTAAGCAAGACATTCTGCTATTATGCACCAGTTATCATTTGTGATTTTCTAAGCTTTTTGGTTTTCCTGAGGTCAGCAGTGCGTTTTTTCTTTATAGGAGTAAACCAAACAGCAGATGCAGCTGCAGTTTATGTTTTCATGATTAATGATCAATTATTATGAAATTTCAGCCAAAATATAGCTTGCTTTATGAGCAGTTCCAGCTCTGTGGTCTTCATGGCGATAATGCATAGCAACAGTTTTACAAATGCAAATTCAAAACTTGAAATGAACCTTGGATCTTGTATTTGCAATTAAATAATGAACGAATTACACACAACTGGCCACGGAACAGCTGTGCCACCAACTGTCCATTCACACTCGGTCCCTTAAAAAGGCTGGGACTATGCATAAAAAGTGCTCCATTTTCAACATAGTATCCCCAGTTAGGTTGTAAATACCCTTAGAATTAAGCTGGAAGCCTGTTGGCCTACTTTGAGTTTGTGTCCAGGATTGAATCTGAATGCTAACATGCTGTGGTAGACAGCTAAAAACATACAATATTTTGTCCATGTGCAAACATTTATGGACTTGGTCGTATATAGTTGATGATGCTAAGTTGTTCCAGTTTTTTTCTTTATACTTTTTTTTGCAGTTATCATAAATAAGGAATATGAAAGGATGCAGTCATAAACAAGTTGCTTTGGTGCGACATTCAGATTCAAAGAGTCAGGGTTACTCCACGTCTGCTGTCAGGATTGGAAATTGACAATTGAGTAGATTCATGATTTTCATTTCTGAATATCCTATTTCTTATAATATTTTTTCTTGGAATAACCATGTGGTATTACAAACACTGAGTTACCGAGCAGATGTTTTCTCGGAAATGTTTTGTGAGGAACACCATGGCTTAATGCCATTTCACAAACCGAAGAGCCCAGACATGAATTAATGACAGAAAAACAAAAACATCAAACTCAGAGGAATAGAAAAGAAAATACAAATCAAAACTTAAAAATCACCTCTAAACGCACCCATTTGCCTCAAACTACAGTGCCCCTCGTTTGATGAGGTCCTTCACTCAATCTAAAGGGAAATAGCAGGTGTCAATAGAACCCAGTTTGAGGTATCCACAGGAAAGCAAGTTATTAACTTGACTGCCAGGGATGGTATATTTGCTATTTGGCCTTTCAATTAACTTGCCAGAAAATAGTGAAATAAAAAGAGGCATATAAAAGACACATTGATCTGTTTCAAACAGCGTGCTAACTTAGTATTTGACATTTCTTCTGGCGCCTCAGGCAGCAGCATTATAATTTTAACTCTCTAATGACAGTGATGAATTCACTCAAGGCACACATGGTAAGAGAATAAATGCAATATTGAGCTTGTTGTTTTTTCCTTTGTGTGCAGCAGAACTGGATTAAAATGTCAGAATTATTGTCAAAGTTGGTATTATTATTTGCTTTATTTTGGTTGTGATCGTGGTTGAAATTCTACCCGCGATGGGGTTTGAGAGGTGTTGTGAATCAAGGCACAGGGTGAATCACTTTGACTTATTTGTGCCAGGAGACATACAAATAGTGATTATTTTTGTTCGAAGAAGGATAGTGTTGTCGTGGGATAAGCAGGATATTCACATCAAGCTCTTTGACTGTCAGTTTGAAACCCTAATGTGTAGTCCTTGTACTTTGGACGCATTTTTAGGGATGCAAATTCAGTTGACGAACGCTAGCCTAAGTGTTAACTAATTTTTTAATGAACTTTGGTTCTACAGCAGTGCAAACGCACTCGACATGCAGGCGTGTGACGCATTGTGGACTGTGGGTGGCAGGATGAGAACAGTGTGCTGGCTGGCACAAATCCAGTGATGATTCAGTTCCATTTTGCTTTAGACACCGATAGAGGCAATTCAGTTTACGTGCATTCTCTTGGACAATATCATTGTTGACTATTTGAAAGAATATGAATCAGGAAAAAATTTAAACTGTAGCAGGACTGCATGTCCTGTGGTCGTATTTCCTTCATCAGAGCAGGGCCGGCGCTCGCCTGGACGATTGCCTAGGCAAAAATCCATCCCTTTATTGGCAACAATTACTCCTGGCTTGTTCTTAATTGTTTTCCTTTCCTTACACGTTTTCCAATTTAAGAATAATCTAGTGGCAATTGAAGACACGGCTTCTCTCCCCCTATGCAATCTAACAGCTGTTTGACACGGGCTACAATCAGTTCAGAAAAATAATTAATAATAATTAGGTCTGTGCACTGGCACTCAGTGACGTAACTTTTTTCCAGCGAGAACGGCATTTCAGAACCCTTCAGCGAATGAAGGTAATTCTGGTGACAAGTACGTAGTTGCGTCTGTTTACATTTTCCAATCGGACAGCTGTCTATTTTTTTACAGCTAATTGCGCGACCGTGCTGCAAAACCAGGTATGTGTACTTGTCGCCGACATTGCCTTCATTCGCAAAAGTGTTCTGAAATGCCACTCTCGCTTTCTGCACTGAATGTAGCCCATTATTTTGTCGCTGTTAGATCGCATGGGGAAGTGAAGCCGTGTCTCCAATTGCCACTTGGTTATTCTTGAATTGGAAAACATGTTAATAAAAGAAAACCGAAAATTAGCCAGGATTAATTGTAGTCAGGAAAGCGATGGATATTTCCCCCCAAATTTTCAGGTCTCGCGCCAGCCCTGCATCAGAGATTGGGAGATTAATTCAGAATTTTGAGAGATTTATTGTTAGATAGGACTTGATTTTGTTTAATGCATTAAAGAATTTTGTTTAAAGCATCAATATATGGTGAAAAACAAGGGTCTCAAATGGCAGTTGAAAACAAACTTTTTTCTGTGTGAAAGAGCCATAATGAACAATGATGCCATTTATATAAAAATTAGCCCATTATAGTCTTGATTATTCTTAGTAATTGAGTGAATCAATTATTTTTTTTGCTAATGAAACATTGTAAATGAGAACAGTTTGAGAAAAATTGTTCCAGAAAAGGTCAAGATTCTACCTACTACAATTTACCTCTGAAGAGAGAAGCATCCAAAATAACTGCATCTGTAAGAAAATAAATATGTACATGTAGTTCAGTTAGGAAGGACAAATGAATTCCATAAATATTATGATTTATCACAGACCACAGAGTGCACAGATTAACGGATGTGATGATAGTCTCCAGAAAGCCTTAGACTCTTTGACTCAATGGGAAGATTTTGTAACTGAGGATGATGAATGATGAACCTGATGAATCTGCAAAGACTGGGCATTGATGGAGAGGTGGAGAGTGTGCACAACAGCGGCAGGAACGTACCAAAGGCAGAGACAGAGTCAAATTTAAAGCCCCCTTCACACCTATTCAAAATCATTAAGAATCAAGCAGAACCAGCCAGAATGAAGAATTCCAAGCTTTGAAAGAATTCCATTCGATTATTTAGAATGCACTTCAAACCCGCCTCAAATGATTCTTGCAAATTCTGGGTGTATTAGCTCTCGAATGCAGCTTGAATGTAGTTGGAACACAGTGGGAAAATTTTGAATGCTGTCAGAATGCAGTCAGAATATTTAGAATACGCTTTGAATGCCGTACAAGTGCGGTTTAATTGCTGCCTGAACTCCACCTGAAGTCTGGTTGGAAGGTAATTAGATGGTGCCACAAATGCTGTACGAATTCACCTCGAATGCAGTCCCGGAATAGTCCCGGATATTTAGCGGCTCCCGGAATGGCCGCTAAATATGGTTGGAACGTGCAAGAATTCAAACGGAATGCTGCTCGTGTACTCAGAATGTATTTAGAATGTAACATGAGTGTCCCATATGCGTTAATTGACTAATTGCTGACTACAGCAGGGGAACGAAAACATGCCACTAAAACTGACGCTGAATGTGTGAAAGTTAACAGGTATGTGTCGAGAATGAAAACTAGCCATAACTGATAATGTTGAGAGTTTTCTGAGTTTCTGTAATGGTAATTTAAATGAATGATTGAAAACAAGTCATGACCCATCATTATTTTTAAGCCAGTTCATCAGCCGCCACTGATTCCAGCGGTAATCGAAAGATTCAAATGGCATTTGAAGCACATTCCAGCTGAATTGTTTTGAATATTCAAATAGATTCCTGCAGCAATCGAAATGAATTTGAGGTGCATTCTGGCTCATTAGAGGCGCATTCTTGCAGGATTTGACATGGCTTGCCGTTTCGATTCTCCCTCGAATGCAATCAGAATGTTATGAATGCTGTTGGAATGCCGTAGGAATATTTTACAATGCAGTCAGAGCGCAGTTAGAATACACTAGAAATGCCGTTCGATATTTCTCCACTTTAAATGCACCTGGAAAGTTTTGAGCATGAGCAAAACATTTTTGCCTGCCACAAGAATGGGCCTGAATATCTAGAATGCACTCAAAATGCAGTGGGAATTTTTAGAACGCACTTCAAATATCCAGGAATATACAAAGAATTTTCATTCCGACGGCATTCCGGCTCATTCCGCCTCTAGTGTGACTAGGGTTTTGAAAAGTAAGCAGCGTGATGAACGAGGTGATCGGCTCGGACAGTTGATGTTTCTATTGACAGTCTCACACAAGGACCGCTGGAAGTACAAGTGAACATGCATGAGAGGAGGGAAACCCAATTGAATAAAAAAAAAAACTATGGCCGAAGTATACGACAAGATGGTCTTCTGGACTTAACTTTTGCTAGAGCTTCATTTCAGCAAACAAAAAGGAAAATTACTTTAGCAAAATGGAGAATTTTTTTCAGGGTCTCAAGTAGCTGTGTATTACCATTATTCATTATGTTGGAATCTATATTGTATGGTGGCCAACCAGAGATGTGAAATCCAGGGGTCAGAAAGTAAAAGTCCTGCCAAGTTTTTCTCCTTCCCACAGAATGAGCTGATCCCTCATATTGGCTCTATGTCCTATGGAAAGTAAATCCAGGTGGTTGGAATAAAGTTTTGGGGAGTATTTTTACTTTCTGAACCCGGACTTTACACTTCTGTGACCCTAAAACATCTCCATTTGGAGAAAGGCACTAGGAAAACAGATACGATGCAAAATCAAAAACACACAAGCCTCAAAAACAAATGCAACAGAAAACCGCTGCATATCCACATCCACACAACTGAAGTACTCCAAGCCCTTAGCATATTTCATTTTTACACCACAGGGTTCGATCAGGATTGCGACGTTGTCAGTATGCCGAAAGGGTTCGCTCGCGATTACGGTCTAACATGCAATGCCCAGAAATCAATGGATAGCAGTGAATAGCTAAAACTTCACTCCATAGTTAGCTGGCCAGCATATACATGCTCCAAATATAACTAGCTAAGTCAGCAACGCACTTTTCTGGCATGGTAGCTAGTTCACTTTAGTTTGCTTGCTTAGCTACCTAGTTAAGTTATATTTGGTGCATGCTCACAAGGTAGCAATCCTGAGCAAACCCTTTGCTGTGGTGTAAAAAATAAATTTGCCAGCTGGTCTTGTTCACTTCAAAAATATAAGCTGCTCTAGATGCCGCTCCCCGTCGTGGCTTGGAGCTCTTCTGATGTGTTCACGTGGATATGCAGGGTTTTTCTTTCGCATTTGTTATTGGGTTTAGCGTGTTTTTGACTTTGCATCAATTTATATTTTTGCGGCGCGTTTCTCCTATTGGAGATGTTTTAGGCCATTGCAGCGCATTTGCCATCGTTGGCCACCATAATATTGGAACAGAACGTATTGTCCCCGTACAGTTAGGAGTGATACAAGAATTAACTCCAATATTCATCGGGACTTGTTTGGAGAGATGCTACCCTTTGAATCAGTTACCCATAAAAACAAGATAAATTAAATAAAATAATTGTGTCTGAGGTGTGTTATAGAGGCAGATTAAGTGATTAGGACGAAACTTCAATCATTTATGAATGATAAAATGTTATAGTACATGATCACAGTAAGAATCTTCTTGAATGTTTTTGTGTGCTGGAACTACTGCCTCACAGCAAGAAGGTCGTGGGTTCGAATCCGGCCTGGGGCCTTTCTGTGTGGAGTTTGCATGTTCTCCCCGTGTTCGCGTGGGTTTTCTCTTGGTACTCCGGTTTCCCCCACCCACAAAACATGCAATATAGGAACCCTCCCTCCCTCCTGTATGGCTGTGTGTGAATGTTTGGTGGTGGTCGGAGGGGCCGTAGGCGCATACTGGCAGCCACGCTTCCGTCAGTCTGCCCCAGGGCAGCTGTGGCTACAAAAACGTAGTTTACCACCATCAGAGCGTGTATGTGTGAGTGAATGAATAATGCTTCCATTGTAAAGCGTCTTTGAGTGTCCAGAAAAGCGCTATATAAAATTGATTTATTATAGTAGGAAAAAATGTGTGTGCGGGTAAAGATGTCTGTTTTGACCCCTCCCTGCTAGTAAGAATCAAATACTTTAAAGGTGATGTGTAATGAAATTGTGTCTAAATCAAGTGTTACATATTTGGGTTTAATATTGGATCAATCACTTACAGGTGAATCCATTGCAGCCAAAGTGTTGGCCAAATGTGCCTGTAAGTTAAAGTTTTTATATCGCAAGACAAAGCTTTTTGATTTTTATGTGAAGAAATTATTAGTATTAAGTCTGATTCAATGTCATGTGGATTTTGCGTGCTCTGCATGGTTTTCTGGGTTGTCTATGAAGCATAAAAACAAATTTCAAGTGTTGCAAAACAGTTGTATTCGGTATCTGTTATATGTACCCCCCGTACTCATATTGGTAGGGAGGAGTTTATGAGAGCTGGTTTACTTCCCGTACATCTAAGAGTTGAACAACTTAGGTTAAACCATATGCTTAACATTGTTATTGGTCAAGCTCCCAAATACTTATGCTCCAATATAACCATGGTCCATTCGCAGCACAGTTATAACACAAGGGCCAGCATCCATTCCTGCATAGTTCCTAGAGCTAATAATGCAGGTAAAAATTCTTTTTTTTATACTGGTATCATGGCATGGAATAGTTTGCCTCTTGCTATAAAACTCCTATCTTCTCGAGGGATTTTTAAAACACAGGTCAAGAAGCGTTTATGGAACAAGGTGAGTATTTATTGATCTGGGATAGTTTACTGCATTTCTGGTTTTATTTTATTTATTTTGTTTTATGGAATGTCTTCTTTTCACTCCTAATACTGCATGTCTTTTTAGATGAATTTGTCTGTTTCTTGTCTATTTGTGTCTTGCGTGTAACACCAAGGACCATGCTGGAAATAAGTATTGTACTTTAGCATGTTATCCTTTGGATTGCTATTATATTGTCTAAAGTCAGAAATAAATCAATCAATCAATCAAGTGAACGACAGTGGAATGGATGACCATGTGCCAAACACATCAATTTATTTGTATGTATGAAGTTCTTCATTGCCGCAAGAAAACATTCTAATGTGTCATAAATCAGATATTAAATTCTGGAATGACCCTTTCAGTGACAGAAACTACTCACTTTGAAAGAAAATAATTGACACCTGGGTTATTCAACCACTTAGACGCAACTACTTTGACTTACAATCAGTGCTGTAAATATGAGCTGAAGTTTTACAAAATATTCTTGATTTCATGATTTCATATTAATATTCATGATTTTAATCTTGGAAAGACCACAGTAGAACTGTAATATGTCCCCTCCTTTTTGTGTATCCAGTTAGAACAGAGATTTTGATGGTAAGTCATACTCTTTGTTGTACCAAACACAATCCAGTGCACCAGCGCAATGATTAGGGCAGTGGTTCTGTCTTGTAGATAACAAGCTAAATCACTGTGGTCATTAAAAGACTCATGGCAATTTATGAAAGAATGAAGGTATCAACCCCTCATTAAAGAAACTAGATCTTTACATCAGGGCCACACAATTATCCCCTACCTTTGATTAGCTGCACAAGCCATTGCATTACCAGCCCACATCCAATCCATAATAAATTATGGCAAATGAGAATCGAGCTGTCAGTTAATCTACCTGGTTAAATAAAGGTAATACAAAATAGACATCAAAAGGCCAGGCAATTTCCCCCCTGTGATTGTGTTTTACGTCAAAGTGAGTGATTCTTCTCTCTCTTTCACCATTTTCTAGCTGGAATGCACCTTGATCGCCTTTTAGGGGTCAGGGGAATGATTTTACAGTCCTTTCCTCGTTGGCGCAAATGGATATTACAATCTGGTTTATTGACTCCCTCAGGAAAATGCATATTGCAATATAATATGATGGGGTGACAACCTTAAATGACAGCATTTGAAAATTAAGATCTATTGATTGATTGACTGACTGACTTAGAAATGTACTGTTTTTACAACTAGAAAAGAGTCGACTAAAATACTGAATAGCAGCAGCATTATACTGTACCTTTGACCCTTTCAAAATACCTACAACTGCAGAAATGTACGGCCATATATTCAATGTTGCAAAAGCACAAGAAAGTCCTCAGGCATAAAGGTTTTGAGCCGGTTGTTGTCAAGACCATTGAAAGTTTTGATGCAGTGTTGGCAAGATTATTGAAAGATGAGAGGTGACTGATAGAAAGACAATCGAAAGGTTTGAGGCGGCTGTTGGCCAGACTGCCCTCTCACCTGACTGGTCGAGGTTTATTTCTTTGATTTAGATTACTGACTTCATAACTGTTGGTTTAAGCCCAGTTCCCCTTGGATATGAATTCACAGTCTTAACGAGCATGTTGTCTCATGACACAAAGTATAAGTTAAATTATAATAGACATCTGTCAAGACTACATTTACAATGATGCTGTATAACTGTTACAACTGTGTTAGCGGTGGAGAAAATATTTTCAATTTTCAGCATTTTTGCTTTATAACTGTTAACGGTAGAGTTGGTGCGATGCTTGTTCAAGAGCTTGTTTGCGGTCATTATGGCAGGGTGTTGTCTTCTTTGGACAGACTTAGGACAGTATCTATGATTCTGCAAAGTAACTCTCCCACTTTGTCCAAAAACAGCACCTTCAACTGATCAACAAAGAAAATTTTTTTTTTTTAGCTGTTTGGACAAAGAGCCCCACTGCAGTGGGCCTGGAGGAAACTGGAGGAGATTCAGCTTCTAGTGTCATGGGATAGACTGCAGATAAATCTAAAGTAATAAATAATAACTAAATTAAATAGGATTATGGGGCCTAACAGAAACACTTTCACTGGGATTAGTTAAGATGCTTCAATTAGAAGGTTGGGACTGGATAAATACAGTAGGATAAAACCTAGAACAGTGACCCCAGGGAACAAGCAGGCATTTGTGCTTGACATTAGGCCTTGCTTGGCTCGGGTGAGTCAGGCATTTTAATTCCTACTACAAGCCAGATTGCTCCAGATAATGGCAGTGCATGTTGTGGGAATATCATGTCTTTCCAAATGATCAGACCTCCTCCAAAAAATACACCAATTATGTGCACAGCCCACATTATTAGAGGGGCACCATTCTGACAGCCAACAATTTAGTGACGTCAATATGCTGTACCAGTTGCCACCTCACCAAGATTACATGGGGCCAGAGGAAATCGCTAAGAGAGACAACAGTTTTACTTCTTCACAAGCCAACTATTTATTTCTTTTATTTATTTGGTGATCTTCAACAGGACATTAGTGATTCACCATAAATGGCAACTTTGCAGAATTAGCTTTTGCAAGTGTCTTTATTTTCATCCATGTTTGTAGCTCTGATGCCAGCAATACATTTAGCCATTAGGGCTGCATGATTAATTTACCTCGATGGTAATTTGCTAATTTCTCTACACAATTCTTGACATTTGGCAGGTGTTTGTTTAGTACGGCATCATGCATTATTCGTGGAAAAGAAAAGGAGCAAGATCACCCGTTTGCCCTGTGGCAGTTGTTATTCTTACTATGGTTAAAATGACTGCAATTCAAGGACTCGAGCAGTTCAATTAGCTATAGTCTTTGAGGTCCCAATTTTTATCCCCCCAGCATATAATGCGGGGGGATAAAGCAATCAGTGTTTCCGTCCGTCCGTCCGTCTGTCTGTTTGTCTGTAATAAAATCGTTTCCGGACCAGAACTCAAAAACTACACCACTTACAAACACCAAATTTGGTACGGAGCTTCTCCTTATGGTCTAGTTGTGCCTTTTGGGGGTTTTGGTCCGTCCGTCTGTCCACACAACCTGTAGGTTACACAACCTACAGCCGGGGGGATCCGCCATTGCCAGATGGCTCTTTTTATTTTTAGCTCATCAGAGCGCTTTTTGCCAACTATTCAGCAAATGCATTTATTCACCAGGGGCGGAGAGAACCTGTCGCAAAAAGGTTGGCAGTGATTACTGGGACGCCAAGCAAAAATATTTGCTGATCCGTCGCGAGACTAAAACCACCTACCTAATGTAGCCGAGGTCCCCCTAGTGCTACCAAAAATCAAACTGATGTCACTTGAAATGCAAACACAGATAATTTCCCAGAGTATCACACTCCCTCCTGCAGTTTATCCTCTTCCAACGGTGCATCCTGATGCCTTCTCTTTCCTGGTAAATGGTGCACACGTACCCTGCTGAAGCACATGATGTAAAAGAAAATGGGTGACACTTGACCCGCCAACCTTCTTTATTTCTCGGCTAAGGAGTGAATAGGAGGAAATTGGAACTCTCAGGGTTTGATTTACTAAGACCTTCAGCACATGCAAAATCTTTTTGCCATTGC
Organism: Gymnothorax reevesii; assembly: GCA_029721435.1. Classification (NCBI taxonomy): domain Eukaryota; kingdom Metazoa; phylum Chordata; class Actinopteri; order Anguilliformes; family Muraenidae; genus Gymnothorax; species Gymnothorax reevesii. The sequence continues at coordinate 8,088,287 of CM056581.1, forward strand.
AAAACCAGTAACATTCCCCATGATTGGCCAGCGTACTTGCCTCGCACCATCAGTGGCAAGGTTTCTGGTTTTGCACTGGCAAGAAGATTTTGCATTAGCTAAAGCCCTTAGTAAATTAGCCCCTAAGAGTTTGGCCCTAAGAGCTTCAATCTGTTAAAAGTTAAAAAAGGATACATTATGACTGCCAGAGTTGATTGAGAGAAAACATAATCGAAACAATGTTCAGACGGGGCAAGGCAAATGCAGACAATAGTGGGCACTGAATTCTAATTGGGGAGAAAAAAGTTTAAGAGCTTTGCTACTAGTGGTTAAAAAAATCATACTTTGTTCAGTACAAATCATTTTTTTCACACATTTTTTCAAAGTTTGATGGTATTTAGCTCCATATTGTGAATAATTCTGTTCCACCACACAGTCATAACCAATAAAACTGAAGGCTTGCAGTCCAAATGTCTCAAAGATTAGCCTAAAGTGAATTATTGACTCAGGCTGCCTGAATCTCCCAGGGTTGGATTAAATGCTGCCATCATGTGCACCAGCTCATTAGGCTCTTCATGAAAAGAGCAGTTGAGAGAAGAAATGTAAAGCACTCTCCACCTGTAAGTCACTGTTGTATAAGAGATGACAGAGATAGCAAAAAAGAGAGAGAAAACAAATGCCAATTATTCTAGGCAATGTATATTTATTTATTTATTTAGTCAACAATGGACATCAGACAAGATCTGTGGAACTCTAAGATTTCATGCACACATATTCAAGGCATAAATTATGTAAAATTGATAAAATCTATGACCTGATTACTGGATCGGTATAGTGTATGCTGCCAAACTGCAGAATGGTTTACCCTGGCAAGGAAAATAAATATGTTCTCCATATCTTACATCCGGAATTAACGCAGCAGACGCAAAGTCAAGTAACTGAGAAAGAGGAAGAAGCCCAGACAGTCATATTGTTCTGAAATTCTTTTCTGAAAAAGGTCAAGTAACATGCTTGCAGTTGTTTGTCGTATGTATCTTGAATTCCATCCAGACTTTTTAAAGTATTGTCAAATGTCAAACTGCCACTGCAAAAGAATGGTCATTCACAGGAGGATATTAAGCATTTGTTCGGAAGATTCCAGCCTGTAAGTTTAAGTATGAATCGATAACTTATCCAGCATTGCTTGAATGCAAGAAGTCTGAAGTTTGCCTTGACACAATGTCAGTAAGTGTCACTTGCAATTCATCGACAAGCTACAGTATTCTCCCTTGATTTTGCATTTAAGTCATATTTAATTTTATTGAGCTCCATTCAGGAAATTTTGCGCACATATTAGCCATAGAATACAAGCGCAGTTCATCTCAGTGCTCCATATTTGTGTCTTTACCCTATTTTTACATGAATTATGCATATTTAGAGCATGAATGTAAATAGTAAACATTTAATGCATTTTAAAATGCGTTATAAACCCTACCATTTTACTGTCTTAAAGTAGTAGAGCTACCAGCAACCATGCTTATCAGAATGCTCACCGAATTCTAAAAATGTTAGCCAGCCCAAAACATTAGCAGTCTAATTCACTATTTCTATTGTGCAGGCTATAAATTATAAATATAAACAGAGCACTGATTCTGAATGCGTTGTAGTGGCTGAAAAAGCTGCCTATAATGTTGTAATGGATCAGGTAGGGAAAAGGTTACAGACTTACCCTTTACCTTCTCAAAGGATGCTAAAGCTAATTATACAAGACCCACTGGGGACTTCTAGCTGCAGTTGCTGCTGCATGACTGGTGATTTGCCAAGTAAGTAATAACACACCTGCTCAACACCCCTCATTCCCTCTGGCCTGATTTTTATCGCTCTTTTTTTTTTCAAATTGCCATTTTCTTACTCAATGCAAGAGTGCCATTACTACTGCTCAAATTGGACATATGTAAAAATGGAATAGTTGAAATGCGCGTGCATAAAATGGTTGCATATCAGCAAATAAATTGGTCAGAACTGTTTTAAAACCTTTGAAACATTTTATTTATTTATTTTTTGAAAAGTGCACTGAAAAGAATGCAGACCATACTTAGATATTAAATTCTCTATTCCCAGCTTTGGGTTTTTGTGAATATCCTTTCAGATTTGCTCCTCTGAAATTCCTCTGTTTTGTTGAAAATTCAAAACTCTTTTAATATACTAACAAGATATTATTGTTGTATTTGTTCAAATACACTGTATATTACCCATGAAGAGTAGAATGAGGTATGCAATATGAACTGGCATGGTATGCAGTATGTAAGAAACAAGAAAATAGTTTTGAGCACAGCCATGAACACGCTGCATGCTCTTTTCTAAATTTGTTTGATACCTTTTTTGCAGATATGTCCGCCAGGCGACATGCAGCTGCAAATTTATGTACGCAAAGTCTTCAGTTACATTTACAGGATTTAAATAAGGTATGGACATGGTCAATGGGAATTATTCCAAATGAAACAGGACTGGAGGGTTCCCTCTACCGAATACATCTGTCTGTGGAGGATACTGTGATTGCATTTTGCTCATTGTGGCTTTTTGTTTTGGAATTTATACCGTTTTTAACGAAATTGAATACCAATCTTTTGGCTTGTTTATTATGCCAACAGCTCTAGGACTTCGGTAGATCCCCTGGTATGTTCATTGCACCATTCGATTCAATCTAGGGTGGAATATTGCCTGTTTTGGCCTGATAGTCATTTCTGATATAACAGACATTCCACTAAGTTAGTGAGTCATACTAGTTCATAATTCCTAAGGTGTGGAAAGTGCTCATATAAGGTTTCATGCTCAGAAGTGGGAACTGCTGGCTTTTCATTGCAGGGTGAGTGTTCTGACCGTTAAATAAGCAGTTCCTTGAATGAGTATGTGTGCTGGCTTGTAGGACTCTGAAGAAAAATGGATAAAATTCTAAACTTTATCATATAGAAAAGGCGTATTATGTGCTTGGAGAGGTTACTGGTGACCACTGATATCCAACTGTACCTATATTGATTCATGCTAAATTCAATAAAATAAAATATTTAATTCATAAAATAATTCATATTGAATTTAATCCATCAAAAGTTGATTTGTGTTAAATATATGGTTATTTTATGATTTGACAGTGCGCCATTTTTAGGGATCTGAGAGTTTGTGAGCCACCTAGATAGCTGTCTTATTTGGCACCTAGAGAGCCGGTTATTTAGAATATAATGCTCAGATGAATTATACTTGTGGTAAAGGAGTTTATGATGCCAGAAATTTGTAGTTTGAATCCCCCAGCCATTTTTCAATTCTCATTATACACAACTTCAATGCTGACTTTTCATGAAGATTTTTTATGTTTGCAGCACTTTCTCTCGACCAAAATCATGAAAATAAACTGAAATATGATGGAATTTTAAATGATTCAAGTGTCTTGACTCAATTGAGCAATTCCCTTCCTCTGTGAAGCCGCAATCTTGAATTATAAAGCCTTCAAAAAGGAAACACATAAATAGGCAGATTTGGCCTCTGCACAAAGGGGTAAATGCCCAGTGTTTCCCTGATATGAAAATGTTCAAATCTTGTGTTATTAGAAACCCTTTAAAATAAATATATTACTAATTTTTATTTTCATTTATTTGCTGTTTATTTTAATTAGTTGATGAATTAATATTATTTATTATCTTTTTTTTAACAGTTGAATGGACTGACAGGCTGGCTGTTTGCAATTTAGCCGGTAAGGTCTCTATTGAGAAAGTTGTTGAGGTATTAGCTGCTGAAGAGGAAAGTGCTAGATAGCAAGGGAATCTTTCTGTTTTTTCTCTTTCTGGGCACCGTTTGGTGCTATTACTTTTTATCTCGGTTCCCAAGTTTTTTTCCCTTTCAATTCGTTCTGTCGAGCTCACTTTGCTTCCTTATTGATACATGGACTGGACCTTTGGAAGCACGAGTCTCCCTCTCTGATTTCTGTCTGTTTGTCTCTTATTTTGCTCTTCCATTCGTTCCGACCACAGAATTTGGCGTCTTAAAAAACCGACCATCACATTCAGAGACATTTCCTGTATGGCACCAGTGATGCACAACTACTGTGATGATGTGTGTGCGAATGTGTTTGTGCATGGGTGTTAGTGTGCGCATGAGTGTGTGTCTGTGTGTGTATGTAATGTATGCATACATGCAAAATTCTGAAAAATGTGTACTAATGGACATGACCTTTTCGGTTATTCTCAGCTGCCCCCCCCCCACCCCCCCTTTCCCCAATGAACTTTTACACCCTTGGTTTCACCCATCTCCTTCTGGGTGGATCATGTACTGCAGAGGGTGGAATGCCCAAAAGGCAACATATTTGTCTTAAGGGATGTGATGGATTATATGTTTACGCACCTGCTGGCCAATTGTTCAGCCTCGATCCATCCTATCTTTCGAGGGACAGGTCATTTTTGGAGGGTGCTTTTATACCATAACACTATCAGCTGATCACCAGTTTAACATCTACAATTTCACATTACCTTATCATTGCAACTTCTCATGTCATTATTGATCCAGCTCTGTGCCAACACCAACTTCTTGAGTTTGGAGCAGTCAGATAGATTTGAGCATTTACTTTCAATTAACAAGTTAAAGCATCAAATAACGTGTCAGTGGAGGATGAATGGGCTTTTGACATCACTCCTTTCTGATAATATTTGCATTTCCCTGAATGTGGGACTTTTTGCAAAATTGGGGTTGTATATATACATGCATACATGCAGACATACAGTACATACATATCAAGGATGTGACTTAAAGTCAAACTGAAAGAAAAAAAGGGAAGAAGGTTCAATTCAACAAGAATTATGAATGTGGATAAGCATTATCCGAAGAAGAAGGCAATCCAGGCACTCACACGTGAAAAAAGGAAGGGAGGATTATTAAAAAGCCTTTATTATAGTGGCTAGAACATTAAAAAAGCCAACATGTTTCGACCACAATGGGTCTTCATCAGGGCTTCAAACAGAGACATACACAGCCAATGAGAGGAAGTCATCTGACCCAACACCTGACAGGTAAGTATGCAGAAAACTTATGCATTCAACAAAAAATATATACACATATACATAGACATGCACAGACAATATGCACATACATATATATAAAAATCACATACATATATATTCAATATAGACATTCATACGTATGACAAAACATGTCTAAAACTACAGAGAGGACAGTCCATCTGTGTTTATAAGTAATAATAACAGACATAACAAAAAATCACAAAAAACAAGTTAAATCAATGTCCTCATTTAGGTCAGGATAGTGCAGCGCACCTAAGCAATGAATCCAGAAAACTTCCCTTTGATTAAGTTTCTGGATTCTGTCACCACCCCTGACCAAAGATCAATGTGTTCAATGCCCTCAATACCCAATAGAGAGTCATTGGCATTATGAATCTGGCTAAAATGTCTCGCCATAGGATAATCACAGTTCTTAATAAAAATCACATATTTATGCTCACCAAGGTGATCCCCCAAGCGCCCTTTAGTGCGGCCCATGCAAAAATAACTGTCCACACACAGGCAAGGTAAGCGATATATGACAAACGTAGTATTGCAATGAATAAAATCCCTCTGTTTAAACACTTTGTTGGTGCGCCGATCAACAAAACTTTTGGTCTACAACACATTATCACAATGGGGGCAATGCATACATTTAAAAGTACCAGCTGGTTTAGTCAGCCAAGTGCCTTTTTTGTCTGGTGGAAGATAGGAGTGCATGAGTATATCCCTAAGAGCGGGGGCGCGCCTAATGGACATAACCGGAGGTTCAGGAAAAACTTTACTGAGAAGTGTGTCACTCTCAATATAATTGACCAGTTTCTTTAAATGATTAGTTTGATTTTTTCGGCATTTGAACTGTAAGTAGTGGCAAAAAAAGACTGGATTGGCGAGACTGCTTACGTATTTTTTTGAGAAGAATAGTATCCCGCTGCAGTGACTCTGCCCTGTTCCGTACCTGTTTGATCAGCTTGGGTTTATAAGCTCTATCTAATAACCTACTGGACATGGCATCAGCTTGTCCTGGTCATGTGCTGAAGGTGTTGAAATTGACCAAATGGAATGTTTTCAATGAGGTGGCGAGGATGAAAAGAGTCAGCCCACAGGATGGTGCTACGGGAGGAACTCTTCCTAAAAAGAGTAGTATGTACACGTCCCTCAGCCCCCTTAGCAATCTTCGAGTCCAAAAAAAAGTGTACTGTGCTGAGAGTAATCAAGAGAGAGTCTCATATTGGTATTAATAGAATTCAGATATTTATTAAAGTCCAAAAGTTGAGTCTCACTACCATCAAAGATCAATAGCACATCATCAATGTAACGAACGCACCAGGTAATACAGTGGTGGAAAGGGTTGGCAGGATTCAAAACATATTCCTTTTCCCACAAGCCCAAATATGAAGAGGCATAATTGGGAGAAAAACAAGAACCCACTCTGTAAGTACACCTCATCCATAAATAAAAAACATTATTGTGAATAACCCAATCAGTTAGTTTCAATAAAAAGTCAGAGGGTATGGACTGTCAACTATTGGAGAGATAATGACTTAAAGCATTTAGTCCCCCCTGGTGGTCGATATTTGTAAACAAACTTTCTATATCAATACAATGTTAGCACTGGTAGCACTGGAGAATTACTGTGAACTATATGGTGCCCATCCCCAGGGGCTCTGAGGGGCGGGGCTAAAAGTGGTCAAATTCGCAGCAATTTTCAAAATCTTCTCCTGACCCAGATATGCTGGAAAACAATACTCTTCATAGATGGAAGGTTCTTGAGGTACTTTATCAAAATTGTGAACTTCATGACCCTCAAGCTCCATGTTTGCCCCTGGAGAGGGAGTAACTATAGTTTTATACAGGAAAATGGTACTTTTGGGTATATTTTGTTCATTTTTTTTACTGGAAATCATTCAAACCTGATTGTCATTATAACCATGAGATGACAGTTTGATACTATGACATTTTTCACCCTGTCTCTTCCCCAGGGGCTGAGGGGTGGGGCCCAAATGGGGTCATATTTCCAAAAATTTTCTTCACCAGTCCGAGATGGGCTGGAAACTAATACTCTTCATAGATGGAAGGGTCTTGAGGTGCTTTAGCAAAATCATTAATTTCATGGCCCCCAGGCTCCATGTTTCCCCCCGGGACAGGGGGTGAAGTTTACTCTACTTTATATGATACTATTATGTATACTTGGTCCATTGACATCAATAACATCTGTTTTTATCCAACTCAGGTGACCGATAAGGCCCATGGGCCTCGTGTTGTGTATTAGGTATCAAATGACAGGAAAAATATCTGGTAAGTATTGTCTTTCATGGCTTAAAATTAATGTCAGTGCCACTTCAAAACTACAGCAGTGGGTCTTCTGACTTCCCAAACGCTTACAGGGTGTTGTTAAAAGATGAGGTGATGCAACACACTGGCAAACATGCACCTGTTCTTAAATGTATTGCTGGCATCAAATTCAAAATGAGAACATAAAAAACAGTAAAATTTAAACATCTGAGTTGTGGTCTTTGTACTATTTTCAATTAAATATGGAGTTTGAATCATTTGTAAATCATTGCAGTCTGTTTTTATTTACATTTTATGCATCCTCCCAACATTTTTGGAAATGCGGTTGTAGATAACAGCAGCTTGTTGAGCCAATGTAATGCACTCTAATTCATAGAAAACCAGCATTATTTGACCAAATCTGACCCAGGCATAAATGATGTCAACAGAAAGTATGAAATTACATGAAAATTAACAAATACCATAAAACTATACTGTTTGTTTTACATGAACATTTATTCTGTTTTGAGGGGAAACAAAGAGAATCACCACAAAATAAGAATGAGATTAGAATTTTAACTGTTATAACTCTTAAGTGGGTCAAAAATCATCCAACAGAACAGAATGGTAATTTTTTTGCCCCTTTTTGTAATTATTTTATGTTGATATTTTTTCTTATTTCTTGAACTTCCTGGCAGAGCAGCGTTGAAAAAGCGAGGATGGTGCAGAACATGGTCCTCAATTCTGCAAACATTTTCCCATTGAGGACCTGTTACTTGCCTGAAAAGCAGAGAGCTGCTGAAGAAGCAGATTTTAGAATGAGCTGCTCGTGTAGTTGCATGATAAAGCGTAACGGTGGACATACAGTCTGTTCCACTCCTGAAGGAGAGTCCTCCCCCCCCCATCTGCCCATCAGTGATAACTGATGCTCTTTCTTCCAACAGAAAATCACACCAAAGCAAAAAAGGAGAAAACAAATCTCTCAATATGTCCAATGTGGCACCAAAGCTTACTCACCTCGCACAATGTAATCTGTAGGCTGGAAAGTGAGGTTCTGTTACAAATGTGTGTGATGCTCCTTCATGCAAGTGGTGTCTGACCCCAGCCCTCAGCCTCCTGTGTTCCAGGTGCAAACATCGTCCATTTTGTGGCAGAGACTCATACATCACTGTTCCGCGGGAGCGGGAGGCTCCGTCGGCAACACAAATGCAGCATTGCTGAGGCTCCAACACCTTCCTGTGATGAATGGGGATTTCTCACACGATAGGCATCTTCAGAAAGATGATGACAGAGCAACTGTCATCGTGTGGATAAACCATGGCAAAACAACCTACTATCACAACAGTCATTTCTGCTACTGCACACGAAATGCAACAAGAATTTTTTAAATAATTTTATTCAGCACATTCAGCGTGTTCACATGGTAATAGGCTTCAATGAAAATACACTGCTGGACCAAAACAATGAAGACACTACTTGGCCTGAGGCCGATTAAATTGTTTGACTGAATAAGAACCTTGATTCTATTGCATGCGATATCATTCCAGATCATCCCATACTTTGAACAGTTTGGGGATAACCTGTACCTGCTTCAGCATGGCAACATCCTCATGCGCAGAGCAAAGTCCACTTTGTGGAGAACATGGTGAAGAATTTAATTACTGGGCTGCACAGATCCCTGGCCTCAGCCCCATGAAACACCACAACAATCAACTAGAAAGTTGACTTCAAGCCATCCCACAATGACTTCACAATTGCCTCTCTGGCTGGAATTAATTCTGTTAATATCAAAATATTACAAAATCAATTACAGTAATTACCGTTTCGAAGCAGGTTGAAATGGCATGTCTTGATTTTCCCCTATCTTACAATTATCAATGATAGAGCCGCATCAATAATTTAGAAGTAATTAAATGTAAGACATACATATTATAGACACAATAAATAATTAAATACAATCTTACCACAAAGCATCCTTATCTGTGACAGTACAGGTAATCAATGAGTCGGAAAATGAGACCCCATAGTAAACCATAGCAGAAGAAACAGTTTTGAAGCTATTTTCAGTCAAAAAGTTGTTCATTAGACCTGTATTTCTAACATAGTAATAATGAATATCATGTATTAGCAATAGCAACTGGCATGGTACATATCATCTCATCATATTTCCCAATGCAATACTAATCAATCGAGTATGAGAGGCCTTTCAAAATAGAAAGAAAATAATTTCTGCGAACTTCTGGGTTTTGATAAGACTGCAAATCAGTGGCAATTTTTTTAAAAAATTCAAATGTGATCATTAATTTTTTCCATAGAGCATAGCAACTGCTGTGTAGGTTTACGTATTGCAAACTTTAGTTGCATGCTCACTTCGTTACTCAGTAAGTCACTGACTTACTCACTCATTGACTCAGTTTGGCTGGGATACTTGGCCTGCAAGCACATTCCATGCGATTCCTGTTTAATTAACATGTAAGCTAGCTGCTGACTAGCTGTCCTGACATCAACCGATAGATGCAGAAGCAATGAAAATGTTCTTGTTCATGGGGCCTCTGAATTGCTGTAGTTAACCACTGCATCAGGTTGGATTAAGGGAAAAAATGTTTGGCAGAAACTGTACTTCTGACAATGGAAAAAAAAAATCATGATCATATTTACAGTGCAATAAAACAGTTGGCTCTCCTTCTGTATTAACTCAGATGAAAAGAAAAGAAAAATTGGCTGTAGTCAGATAATGTTTACAAACAGGGCTGACCAAAAGCCATTTTGTGATAGAAAGTAGAGTTTGTACTGCCATAGACTTCTTTACCAGCTCAGTAGCCTGCTACAGGCACGACATGCACAGTTTTATTACCTTTTTCAGAAAGTAATTTTCAGGTGTTAATTTCCTATACAGCAGCACATTACTGGTTGGATTCTAAGTTGATAGACAAGAATATTTCTGTTGGCAACAAAAATGTCTCATGACTCCAAAACTCATTACTTTTTTATGTGTGAACTGAAAAAAAATTGGTTTATGGGTGTGTAATAATATCTACTATTTTAAGACTCTCCTGACTGCTCCAATGTGCTGAAGGACATTGAGTGACTGCTTTTACCCGTGCTAAAACGCAGCATTTTACAGGGCCAATGACTGAGAAGGTGAAAATGCCAATTAAGATGCCCAAGGATAGACCACTGGCTTTACTCAGACTGTTTTACAGACAAATTCATTTGTTTCTTCCAAGATTTGTTAGAAAATTGTTTTCTCTGCACTCTCTTTTACACCCGACAATTAAATTTAATGGGGGATTAAACACACTTTTCCACATTAGCTTTTGATATTCTCAGTCATCAACCTGCCTGAGCTTAAGAAAAACAAATAAATTTCACAAAAATTGTGCCAGGGAAAGCTGTAGATGCCATTAAAAAAACAAACCAAAAAAAAACAGCAAAATGTTGTATAAACATAGTTTAATTTATTGAATTTTTAAAAAATGTGTAAATAGAGGCAAGGCAGTATGAAAGCCCTTTTTTTTTTGCTGTACTGTTGTCATCAGTAGCTGTGACCAGGTTTGTCTGGAGGTCAAAAAAGCTTGTATTCCAGTTGCGCCTGGGGTAAATGGGAACCTCACCATAAAAAAGGGTATCGCAACATGTTTGCAATTATCTGCGTATGAGTGTAGAACGATGCCATTTGTGTCATATGAAATTGAAATGTGATTTTAAAAAGAAGTTCCTTAATGTTCTGCTGAAGTTGAGAAGCGATAAAAAGGCTAACCAGTAATGTCTGTATTCCACTGATAAACAATCAATTGATGTTCACCATCCAGTGTTGAAATTACTTGGTCATTCTGACCAAGCTTGCAGTTTCTTTGATGCTCCTGTTATTAAGTAGATGCAAACAGGCAGCTCTAGAATGCATAACAGGAGCGAAAATGTGAACTTCACATTTCTGAACATCCCACACCTGTGAAAATAAATTTGGGGAAATACGAAACAAAAAGCAACGAGTTTGTCTCCGCTGTGGGGATTGGGGATTGTGGTGGACTCTTCCCTTGCAAACCACCAGTATCAAAACACCACTGTTTTCCTGGTTGCCAAAATGTTTCGTGCATCAAATTACAGGAGACACCCAGACCTTCTTGGAATGGTGGAATTCATCTGCATGTTTAACAAGAACCCCCCCCCCACAAGTTGGAGGTTTTGGTCATCCAAACCAGAACACCATTACTTTTTTTTTTTTGCTACAGGAAATGGAACAGCATAATGCAATTTGAATCCCACATGAACCTGACAGAATGTTTTATTTTGATCAAGGATGGTAATATGTAAAGTAGCCAAGATAAGGGGACATAATTTACAGTATAAATTTTTTTCACTTAAATTTCTTTTCACTCTTTTATAAAGTGTGGTTTAAGTTAATTATTCAAGTAAAACACAAGGCCTAACACTTTTTAAGCTGCAGATTTCAATACAGAAACAGCACATCGGAAATAAGTTCACTGGAGTCACGCAAATTTAAACTGTTACGACCCGGTCTAAGGCAGGGAGCAACAGGTAAAGACAGTAAGGGAAGGACGGGCGGGGAGAACTGTAATGGGAAGGAACTGCACGCTGATCAGTAACTCCGGTCCCTAACTGCCTAACCAGTGCTAAACTAATCCTGCGGCTAATCTTCAAAGGTTCGCTGGGCTTGGGGCGGCTTTTAAACTCTGAGCTCCGGACTCTCAGTCCGCAAATGAAGACTGAGGAAACGAATAGTGTACCCCCTATGGAAACGAGTTTCTGCCCGGAATCACCTTCAGAAATAACAGGAAAAATAACAAAGCAAAATAGCAAAAAAATGTCCCGATGGAAGGACTGTGTGATCCAGCTGGAGACACGCTAACTAACCAGAGCAAACCTAACAGCATGCAAAACGGGGACTGAGATGGCCATGGGAGGAGCTTGATTCTATGTCTGATGAACCATTTCTGTGTAGATTTGGCCACATGTTTAGGGTCATTATCTTGCTGAAAGACCCAGTGACAACCCATCATCAGTTTTCGGGCAGAGGCCAACAGATTTTGATTTAAAATGTCCTGGTATTTCAAAGCGTTCATGATGCCATGCACCCTAACAAGGTTCCCAGGGCCTCTGGAAGAGAAACAGGCCCACAGCATCACCGATCCTCCTCCATACTTCACAGTGGGCATGAGGTGCTTTTCTGCATACTCTTCTTTTGTGTTCTGCCAGACCTACTTAGAGTGTTTGTTGCCAAAAAGCTGATGGTTGTTTTGGAGACTTTGTGACCCCAAGATGCTACCATTTGTTGCAATTCTTTAACAGTGAGATTTGGAGAACTTTTTATTTATCTTACCATCCTCCTCACTGTGCGTGGTGGCAAAATAACCTCGCGTCCTCATTCAGGCTTGTTTTCCACTGTTCCAGTTGTTTTAAACTTCTTAATGATTCCTCTGACAGTGGATATGGGCAGGTGCAGGCGAGTGGCTATTTTCTTGTAGCCCTTGCCTGACTTGTGAAGGTCGACACACATCTGCCTTACTTAAATGGTGTGTTCCTATGGCCCGTATTCAGGAGTGACGCTCACACTCACCCTCAACTCACCATATAGTGAGTATGACTGAAATGTAACTGGAGTGTGAGAAAGAGATCAATCTTTCACTTACCGAGGGAGCAGTCCCACTCCTCGCCAGGTGATATTCGCAAACGCCACTCAAGCATAACAGACAGTAGTGGGCACTGGTTACCACAGGCGGTGCGGCGGCTGCTGCAAAGAGACGCTCAATCCTCACCCTTCAGTTCTGAATGACCTAAACCTGACGCAGTTTACTTTTCTTGATTAGAAAGTTTCTCAGACTAATTGGTAAAAGGGAAATCAATTTTATTTTTGATGGCACTGTTATACATTGCTTCACAAAATTGAGGTATTTCTTTCGCAAATAAATGACGACGTAACATATCAGTATGTCTTCACAAATTCTGTGGTCGAGTGGCTCGCGAAAGGCGCAGGACAGCCTGCGAGGCTCACTAAGCAACAAGCTGTGAAACGTGCCAGGCATTTCCTTCTACATTCAGCGATTAAGAATGAAGAAAAGAATGGATTCTCGTGATTTACAGCTATATGTGCCTTGCAGACCAATCCACACGCACCCCACGAGCCGCTGAGCGCAGAATTCTCCAACCCATGAGTAAAGAAAAGCGCGAGAAATCTGAATGTGTGATAGTTGACAGATTTTTGGAGTTCAAGTAAATAAAATTTTATTAAATGATTGAAAACATGTCATGTCCAATCATTATTTTTAAGGGATGGTTTTGAGCTTCCCCCATTGCCAGTTCACCAGTAGCCACAGGTGGGTACACAAATGCTAACCTCGAGTTCACCACAATGCAGTTCGTAAACACTGAAACCAGGTGGTGAGTCAGCAAGTTACCAGCATAGTTATCATCATTATAGTTAAAATTTGCGTAGTTGCGATTGCTTCGAGCATGTGGCTGTAAATGATCCAGAGTTTCCAATGTTTGTAACCACCTGAAAGCCATGACAACTAAATACCGGCGCAAGTTAGTGCGGCTCAAGGGAGATGTTCCCTGCACTCAACCTTCACTCAGAAAGAGACACTATTTTCAGCATGAGTGGGGTCTCTGAAAGCAAATGAGTGTTAAGGCAATCTCTCACTCGTTTAGTATAACCTGACACTAACTTAGTTTTAGTACTCACTCACACTCAATTAGTGTGAGTGTTGTTTCTGAATACGGGCCTTTGTCTTTCCCATGTTGAAGAGTGGACAAGAGAAATGGCCTCTTTGTCCCGTCATATTTATACCCCAGGGGAACAGGAACTAATGAATTACTAATTAAATGTTCCTAGATACTCTCATCAACTTTGTAAACGACTGTAGAAATGACAGAAATACTTTGATTACATTTATTTCCTAGGAATTGTTAGGGGTGCCAATAATTGTAGAACAGGTGATTTTATTAAAAATTGTTAATTTTTAGTCGGGGATTTTTTTTCCCCTTAAAATTCACTCGAGTTGAAGGTTAAATTTTTCTACAATTGTCAGTGTGAGGGTCTGCTTCTGCAATAAAAATTTAATTTGTTTTAAGGCTTTTAACACATTATAACCAGGGGGGCCAATAATTATGGAGGGCGCTGTATATCTAGGAAAATTCAAAAAACTATTTCACAATTTGAAATTTTAGATTTTCAATAAATGACTCACACAATGGTCTATCCCGGACGAGCCCCTACTTTGTTATGGCCCCAATTTGTTGTGACATATTGCACAGCAAGGGATGGCAGACAAAATTTTAAAACTTGAACAGATTTAATTAACCAAAGCACTGACCAAGATTGAAATAAAAATTTTAAAAAAAATGAAATAGTTACTGTCCCTTGGTACTTGAGATGGGGTTGCTATGTTGTGATGTCTTGGTACAGGAAAATGCTCCAACACAGGCAAAAATCCACAAAATGAGCTTAACAGGTCTTGAAAAGAGAGACAGGTCTGGTCAAATGTATCCCGTCTTCCATCCGAGAAGGAATCAGTGGGGAAATTCCGCAATCTAATGTTATACTTGAATATAGATCTAATGAAATGAACTTGTTCTAATAAACGCAGCGGCGAAAGTGGAGGACGCAGTGCGAAAGTCTGGCAGCTCAAGCAGGAATTTGCTATTTACCTACGGCAACAGTGGTTAGTTCAGCGGTTTTTCTACTCTATAGCTAGGATGCAGGGAAAGCGAGAATCCACCACATATAGACACATTTGTAGAACGGGCCGACATGCCCAAGTGTAGACCGGAGACCGTAGAAATCCAGTGGGTCTGAGTTTAGAGGGAAACATGGACGGTGAGGGGCAGCTTAAAGTGGACCAACAGCTTAGGAGTGTGTTCTCAGGACCCGCTGGTTCATGTGCGTAACTGTGGTGTGTAGTTAGCATGGAGTGACGAACAGCTTCTGCGCTGGTATATGACGGAGGGGCGAAAGCTCCAGGCTAAACGGCCTTTTTGGAAATTGCCCGTGGTAATGGTTTACTTATTGCGTCGGAATGACCAGCATTTGCTCGCGGAAAATGGGGGCATTATGGATAGTGCGCGAGAGCTAGATAGAGCTCCGTTATGTCATGAACATAATACAGGTTTTACTGACCGTATGTTCCATTTGCTTGAACAGTTGCTTATGTGGAGCTAGCGAATTGATCATTTCTACAGGAAATAATTTAATATTCAATTGACGGCAATGCAGAGAAATCATTTGTTATACCAGACAGGTTATAGCCGGTGCATTTCCCTATTGCTTTCACCAGTAGCATCAGAGACCTTGCCCAGATACTGGAGAAGTATCAGTAAAAGTGATCGTTTCACAAGCACCCAAAAACGCACCCCAAGTTTTGCAGAACCTACATCTAGTCTAACTGCTCCTGTCCGGTAAGCTTCAACTGTAGTGACTACAATCAGGCAAAGTTATGATGAAACTTCACACAAAATGTTGCAGGCATTATTACTCATTCCTCCAGACCGAACTGGTGGACCTGAATCAGGTTCTTGGGCTTCCTTGCTCCCACATGCCTTTTCAGTTCAGCCCACAAAATTTCCTTTGAACTGAGGTCAGGGCTTTGGGGTGACCATTCCAATACCTTAATTTTGTTGTCCTTAAAACATTTTACCACTACTTTTGAAGTATGCTTGGGGTCACAGTCCATTTAGAAGACCCATTTGCAACCAAGCTTTGACTTCCTGGATGATATCTTGAGTTGTTGCTTCAATATATTCAAATAATTATCCTTACGATGCCATCTATTAAGTGCACCAGTCCCTCTTGCAGCAAAGTACCCCCCAGAATGTTATGCTGCCACCCTTGTTTCACAATTAGAAAGTGGTCTTCGGCGAGTTAGCATCCCTCTTTCTTCTCAAAACATAATGATGGTCACTATGGGAAAACAGTAAAAATTTTTTGTTAAATAATTTCTCCAGAAATTAAGATCTTTATCCCCATTTGCACTTGCACACCACAGTTTGGCTTTTTTCTGACAGTATGGAGCAGTGCCTTCTTCCTTGCTGAGTGGCCTTTCTGGTAGATACATGACTCATTTTAATACAGTAGTGTGCAGTGATGATTATACCCCACCACTTTTGTCTAAAAGGGGTGCTTATATATAAATTCTCTAAAATTTTTGGTGAAAATGAATAGAAAAATACTAATTCAGGCAATGAGAACAAAAAAAAAGTCAGACAAATATAGTGAAGTAAAAATATTTGGTGACAAACAAAAACACTGAAAATATACATTTTTTTAATGCTTGAAAGGTGTCGCAAATATTTTTTTTAACCCTTGGATAACATGAATGCATTTTTGAAGGTTCATTCCGTGGTTATTGATGCTAAAGAATGTGTTTAAATTGGTTTGAGGCAACATTATTCTGCAAAATTACCTCTGATGGTCAGTTGTTGCAGTATATAAGGTGACATGAACTTTGAGGAGTGTCATAGTGTTCAACGCAAAGGCACAACAGAAGGAGCTCTCTCAGTGTTCATAGCTGCTTTGTGGCCTTACATGATGCTATATGCTTCTTACCATGACGTGAAATGCTGCTACTGCTTTATAAGAAACACCTTAAACTGTCGCTTCTGACAAGCTCTACTTTTCTGTGCATTCAGTTGCTTTCTCTCTCCCAAAATAGTCTGAGTAAATTTGTTCCATGTGTGTCTTTTTTGCCAGTGGGCCAAACTGTAAGAGTTAACAGTACTGCTTAATCACGGTCCTTTAGAGGACCAGAGAGCATGTGCTGAGTTATTATTACAGATCCATCTCCAGAAAAGTCCCAAATTCCTGCACAAGAGTAGTCATATACATTTTACATTCTGCAGGGATAAATGACTGATGGCCTCTGAGTACTGAGTTCTGTGCGCTGAAATTGTGCCTTTAAATCAATGAAGGACCAGAGTCTGAGCTGATTTTACAGCTTATCACATAGTGCCGCTGTAGGACAACGGAACTGGGCAGATTTCAGATTGAGATCTGAAACCACCCTCGTAATTTTCCTCCAGGCACACACACTTTTTTTTTTTTTCAGATCAACTGAAATGGTCACCTGAAATAGTCTATTTTTCAGCATAATATGCATCTTGTACTGAGGGAATAATTAAATAGTTGAATAACTTTATTATATACAGTCTTTGCACTTTAGAGTAAAGCATTCTCAAACAATTAACACAATTTTCAATACAGTGGGTCCTAAATTGCTAGCACCCCTGACTGGCAATGCACAAAAAATACTTAAAAAAAAAAAAATTCAAGCAGAACTCTATATAACAACATAAATACTGTACAATATTAATGTGTCCATGGAACCAGCCAAAGTCATTAACTGATTTAAAGGTGACCTAATATGCAATTTTTCCAAGTTTATATTTTGGTCTTTGACTCCCCTAGAGTACTCTTGATCGCACAAAGTAAAAAAGGGTACTTATTTCGCTCATACTGCCATCCTCAAAAAAAACCTATTAGCAGTCCATAGTAATCTCTGCCGGAAACGCCTCATTGGTGTGGCTCTTCCGCTATGGCCCCCACTCCTCGTGCGCCCACTTTCTTCTGACTGGCCAGCTCTGTGGAGGGCGGATCCAAGCGGGACAAGGCAGCAGAACGCAGTTTTCCTGGTCCGGCTCTAGAGTGAAACTGGAAACTCTCGAGGGAATCGACGGGCATATTCTGAAATCTAACGCAGTACATGTGTATAGATCTAATGAAATTAACTTGTTCTAATAAACGCAACAGCAAAAGTGGAGGACGCAGTGCAAAAGTCTGGCAGCCCAAGCACAAATTTGATATCGGCTACAGGCTGCTACGCAACAGTTGGTGAGTACAGCTGTTTCTCTACTACGTAGCTCGGATGCAGGGAAAGATAGAATCCACCCTATATAGAGAGATTTGTAGAACGGGTCGACATGCCCAAGTGTAGACCGGAGATTGTAGAAATCTAGTGGGTCCGAGTTTAGAGGGAAACATGGACAGTGAAGAGCAGCTAAAAGTGGACCAACAGCTTATGGACTGCTTCGGTGTGTATTAGTACCTGCCGGTTCGTGTGCATAGCTGTGGTGTGTTGTTAGTGTGGAGAAAAGAACAGCTTCTGTGCTGGTATATGACAGAGGGGCGAAAGCTCCAAGCTAAACTGCCTTTTCGGAAATTGCTCATGGTAATGGTTTACTTATTGTTTTGGAATGACCAGCTTCTCCTTGCGGAAAATGGGCGCATTATGGATAGCATGTCCATATGTCGTGAACATGATACAGGTTTTACAGACCAAGTTTGTCTGCGTGAATCATTGCTTATGTGGAGCTAGGGAATCACTTTTACAGGAAAGAATTTAATATTTAATCGATGGTAATGCAGAGAAATCGTTTGTTATACCGGACATGTTATAGCCTGTGCACTTCCCTATTGCTTTCACAGGTAGTATCAGAGAGCTTGCCCAGACATTTTATATGTATCAGGCTGACCCCAATCATGGATAAGTAAAGCGATCGTTTCATAAGCACCCAAAAACGCACCCCAAGCTCTGCAAAATCTACGTCTGGTCTAACTGCAGCCCTACTCGGCAGACACATACATCACCTCTCCGTTTAGCTTCAACTGTAGTGACTACAATCAGGCAACGTTATGATGAGACTGTCACATTGATGCTTACCGAAGTAACACAAGCATACCGATCAGAATTACTGCATATAAGTTAACCAGAAGCATTTTTAATTAGCACAACACGCAAACTAACATGCAGTAGCTGGTAACCGAGCGGTCATAACCACAGCGACAAACCCTTGGAACACAGGTTTTACAGACAGCAAGTTCTGTTACTGTGAATAGTTGTACCAAGCATCCAAATTACAAACAAGTATTAAAAGTTAGCTTCAAATGAGGTTTATGTTCACACACCCTCTGTTGATATCACTCTTGCATATTTAGGACACAAACATTAGCAACAGTAACTTGGCTACGTTAGCCGCTGTGGTACAGCCACAATCAACTGGCTATCTCGTCAAGTTGGCTTATGCAGTAAAAGCAACTTACAGCTTCTGTGTCTGTGAGTCACGGACAGTCGCGATCGATACAGGCTTTATCTTCAGATATTTTTACAAAGCCTGCATTGTCAGAGGCCAGTTGTTAGTGCTGACTATAGCTAGCGGTCATGCTAGCAACCCATAACAAGGTAGCTTCACTTACATTATTTGCTGTTATATGGTTACTTACAGCTTGTGGCTTCGAGCGCTTGATCGATGCTGCTGCTTCAGGTTTGAGAAGCAGCTGAAACGCTTATCCTGTGTCGAATTATCCTTTATTGACAAAGCTGTCTTTGGTGAAATGCTGAGCACAATCAGCTAACGTTTCACGTGGCCGTGAAACCAAAAAAGCTGCCCACTGATTTCTGTGGTGGCATCGTCTTAGGAAGAGAAATATTTTTTTTGTTCTCATCCAAAAGTAAACGGACAAGCAGCTTTGGGAGAGATACTGACAAAATTGCACCTGAAATGATCTGCTGTTCTTCTTTTGTATTTCCAAAAGTGTAGAGGCTACTAAGGCATAGTCTGATCTGCCGTTGTTAGTGCCTGCTAGAATAGTTTCCGGTGTGGCCAGGTCCAGCCCAGTGGTTGGCTCTGGCTACGTCTGTACTAATTGGACGGCACAACCTGATGTCAGGTTTTGCCCAGATCTCGTGAAGATCTTGGGAGGAGCTGTTCAGAGAGGAAATCACGCTCACGCAATCACGTTTTTGGATTATGGCAAAATCCCTGTATCTTATGTTTAGAAACTTTTAACTTTTAACATGGACAACCAACATTATAACATTACTAATATGTATTAAAGGAAGGATCAGCATGTTAGGTCCCCTTTAATTAAAAATAAATTTCCACCAAATCAAGGTTTCACAATTAATAGCACCTATTAGATTAAAGTAAATAACATCTGCCAAAATTAAACCAGACTTTAATTTACACTTTTTTAAGTTTTAACTAAGTGTCTAGGAACTACATTGAGCCATTACATCACTTCCTGTTTCGCTAGGGTATTTGTTGTGGTTTTCATTCAGACATATTTTCATATCATGAGGTTCTCCCATCCTCAAGCAATTGGAGAGAGACAGATTCTTCAGACAATTAGGCTTTATTCAGGCATATTGATACATATAAAGCCAAGTTCTTTTTGTGCAAGAAGAACTGACATCTTGCCTAACACACCCAGTTTTTATACCTTCATCACAGGAAATCTCTTCCAAATTTGGTCTTTCCGCCTTCTCATTCTCACGCTACAACAGGACGGGCAAACCAAAACACTGCCAACTGCCCTTGAGAACTTGAGAACAACCAAAAGATAAGTTGCACATCACTAAAAATGAGCGGGAAATTACAGTCAAGAGAAGAAAAATACAAAGGAATAGGATACAAGCATGAATGATTCAACTGATTATGTTTTTTTCCAGTAACAACTTATGATTTTACTGAACAAATATTGATCAAAGCTACAGAAATCAAATGCATCACCTGATTATGTTTTTGAATCAACTAAACAGAAGCCTGCTTTCTAATCACAGCTACAGAAGCTGCTGCTTATGTGTGTGTGAGCTGCTCATGCATGTGTGAACTGAACTGCTTGTATGTGTGTGTGTGTGTGTGTGCGCATGTGTACTTGTGTTGCGTGTGTATGTGTGTGTGCCCATGCATCTCTGTGCCCTGCCCAAGCGCGTGTGAACTGCCTGTATCCGTGTGTGTGCGTGCGACAGCTGCACACACAACCTCTTTATTGATTATGATATTTGACCATGGTCATTAATTATGATTATTAATTTACTGATGAATATGATGAGAAACACTGCAACATAATCCTCAGCATATGTAAATGAGGTAACACACATGCATTAACCCTTTGATCCAGCACCATGAAGAAAACAAAAAAACTGTCAGTTCAAAAGTAGATGACGGCCTTTACAGGCATAAACCTTTATAAATCTAAAGATGGCTACACAAAGACTCAAAAAAGATTACATATGCTTCTGACCACTGTCAGGGCAGTTATCAAAAAATTCAAAGGACACAAAACTGTTGAAGACCTCAAGGGTAGAGGACACAACTTCATTTTGCCCCCCAGGATACTGAGGAGGATGGTTAGAGAAGTATAAAAAATCACCAAGAATCACTGCAAAGGAATTCCAGGCCTTGGTGGCAGCACGGGGTGACCAGGTCTCAAAAAGCACCATCAGGTGTCACCTCAACAACCACAGGCTCTTTGAGAGAGCTGCCGGAAGAAAGCATTTTCTGACCAGAGGACACAGAAGCAAGCACTCGGAGTTTGCCAAAAGTCATTGAAATTTTTCTGGAACAAGGTGCTTTGGTCAGATGAGACCAAAATTGCATGTTGCGTTTAGATACAGAATCAGCATGTTTGGCATTGAAACTGAGATGCATACAAGAAAAAGCAACTCATACCCACGGTGAAATGTGATGGTGGGTCAGTCTTTTCAGATGGTGGGGGTGTTTTAATGCAAGAGGTCCATGGGCACTGGTGAAGATAAATGGCAAAATAAATTCCACCAAGTATCAGGATATTTTGGCTGACTATCTGGTTGCCTTCACCAGAAGGCAGGGTCTTGGTCGTCGTAGGACATTCCAACAAGACAATGACCCAGAGCATACCTCAAGATTCACACAAAAATGGTTCAGTGACAACAAACTCAATGTTCTGCAATAGTCATCTCAGTCGCAACACCACAAACCAATTGAGAACTGTCAGCTTAGTGGAAGAGCGCAGTTGATAAATCGAAACTCAAGAATGTGAAGTATCTTTAAAATATCTTCTTTGAGGAATGGTCCAAAATCCCCCCAAATCCCCCTAGAGCTGGTTGCTTTAAGTACTAAATGAAGGCTACCAATTATTATGCAATCTTAATTTTGTTGAAATTTATTTTATATTCATTGTTGCTATAATTTTGGTCATTTCCATCGCAACATTAATAGACTAAAGTATTATCTCAAATTATTATGTTGTTTTATCATCATCAGAAAGACCTCTGTTTATCATCTGTGTATGACAGTTGGAAAGAAACATCTGGTAACAAAGAAACAATGAATTGGCTTGCTCAAAATCCAGACCTTAATTTGATTGAGCAAATCTGTTGTAACATCAAAAGAATCTCTTTGAAATTAACTTCAAACCAAATGGAACGGTTAAGCAAGTGAGGAAAGTTTTTTAAAATGTGTACACTATACCTGAAATGTTCAATGCTGTCAACAAAGCAAAGAGTGGCCACACTAGATATTGACTTTTTCTATCAAAAGACATTATTTTTGTTTTTACTATGTTATCTGTTCACTTATTGTCATCTATAAGATTCAATATTACATGAAATAAGTGCCTGAATAGTACCTGATCTCTAATTTATCTTCATTTTTTAAGTGTATAATAATCACTGCACGCTAATATATATCAGTCTGGAAAGGGTTTAAAAAAAAAACTATTTCTAAGACTTTTGAACTCCAGTGATTCACAATGAGAGCCATTATCTACAAATGGGAAACTTGGAACAGTGCTGATCCTTCCCAGGACAGGGACCGCGCTGCACCAGGGCTAAGGGGTGCTATAGCCCCGTCACAATGTACATAGCCCCTGTTTAGCCCCCTCAAGCATTTTTAAAATGTATTAATGAATAGGTTAATTTATTTATTTGAATAAAGGAATATGTGAAAGGTAATTACTCGCCATTCTGTCCCAGTCGGATTGCTGGCTGCGTGCTCATGTCGCACGGTTTGTGTGTGCGTCTGGGTAGGGGGGAGAGCACTGTCCGCGCTTGTATGGCATGTCAGGCTGCAAAATCTTTTTATGGAAGTCGGTTGGCTGTGGTAACATTGTACGTGCCATCAGCCAATCACAGCTCGATGAGAATGGCAATGCATTTGCATGCGGCAAATTTGTAAATACTCGTCTGGCAATAACGATGTAAGTGCACAGTACGCGAAATTGCGAGTAAACTAGCTGGTCTGCTCACTCTACTGCAGAAGTCTAATAGTCTATTTATTAGCCCTGACTTCGATGACTAATACTGCAGATCGGAGAGCAAAAGTGATAACAGTCTGTGTTTACATTACCGCGTTTTCTACGTTTTGTATTCTCAGATTTGCTAAATAAAGTTTCGTTTTCAAGTCATGACAGTAATCGCAAAAAACAATCATTTTTGAAGCACTCCCCGTTGTTTTTAAGCCTCCAGGCTGTGTGTTTTTAGGGAGAGGACAGGCTCTTCCTTAGTGGTCTTATAATGACCCAGCCTTGTTACTTGTTAACTGCCCTCAATTATATTTTTTTTTTAGCATACATTGATTTCAGATTTAGAATGATAGGGTGCTATGCAATAACACAAACGAATTAGCTGGAAAGTCTGCATGTGAGGTCGCTTTAACCTTGTACCATAACCATCGGTCGTATTAAGCTGCTTGAACAAACAACTTTTACTGTGTCGTTTTTAGGGGGAGGAGGGCTAGTAGGAACACGACTCAGTCGCCGATCTGGATGGACTAAGAAGACACGTGTATTCTGACAGCCAGCCTAATTTTGGAATAAAAATAATCACTAACATAGTGATAGCCTTGCAGTTTGTTCTAAAAGTATGCACACCGTTAACAGACATGGGCAGAACGCACTGCGCTACGCGTTGTGACTACATCTCTGAAGTTTTGATGTTGTGACAGTTTCCTGATGGTGCATATGAAATGTGCACTTGTTTAACATTTTGGATGTATTGCGGTGTTATTAACTGTGGCTCAGATGGTGCTTTCTGTTGCTGAAGTCTTTAACGCTTGCGCGTGAAAGACGTTTTTGCCTTATAGTCGCTTGTATTAGGCTTATAGCTATTTTTTGGAATATTCCTGGGGCAACTGTATCTAAAACTACATTTATATCGAATGTGCTGTATGCACCATGATCTGCTTTTATTGAAAAAACAAGAACTGCCTGATAAACTATAAAAAATAACTCTGAAGTCGCGAAAATCGACTGTTTTCTTTGCACCCCAAGTTTTGGTCAAGCCCCCCCATGAGAAAAAATCCTGGCGCCATCCCTGACTGGCCCACCAAAATTCCACCAAGAGAGCATCGACAGCTCATCCAGACGGTTACAAATGAACCTAGACAAACATCCAAAGAACTTCAGGACTTAGCTGCCTTTGATAAGTTCAATTTTTATGATTCCACAATAAGAAAGAGACTGGGCATTGTGTCATCCATGGGAGAGCAACAAGGTGAAAGCCATTGCTGATATTGCTGACCGAAAAGAACACGATGGGTCATGTCATATGTAACAAAACACATTTTAGTAACCCCCAAGACTTTGGGATAATATTTGGTTTACCGATGAGTGAAAAGTGAAACTTTTTGTCAGACTTGGATCCTGTTACATAAAGCATAAAGCAAACACAACATTGCACATTCGGAACATCATACCAAACAGTCAAACACATTGGAGGTAGTGTGATGGTCTGGGGCAGTTCATGACCTAAAGCACACACACAGTCGGGTTATCCGGTAGGAAAAAGATCAGAGGCAAATGGGAGAAACCACATGTGAGTGGGTAAAGAGAAACAAATTGAAAGTTTTGGTGTGGTCAGTCAAAGTCCTGACTTGTATCTAATACAGGTTATATTGTGAACTGACCTGAAACAGGCAGTTTGTGCTTGTAAACCCTCCACTGTGGCTGGCTTTAAACAATTACGCAAAGAAGAGAGACCTAAATTTCTTCCACTGAGTTTGAAAGCAGTTATTGCTGCCAAGACTGGCAAAACCAGTCATTTGGTTTTTTTTTTTTTTTTTTGGGGGGGGGGGGGGGGTTAGGCACTTTTAACAGGGGTGATGGGTTTTGTATAACTCTTCATCTTCAAGAAATGAAATGATCATTTAAAAGCTGAAGATAGTGTTTTAGTGTTCTCACAAGTATCTTTGTGTTCCATTAATTCAATTCAATTCAATCGTTTATTTCGAACAAAAGTTCATATAATTGACAATAAGATGAGATGGGATACTAAAAAATAGAAATAATAATAAATAAATAAAATAAGTGAAGTAGAGGAGATAGAAACAAACAAACAAAAAAAAAAGTAAAATAAAATAACAGGTAATGAATCATACATATAAAATACTTTGCCACCACCTCCATATACTGGAGTAGAGTACAGCAGTGGAACACATAGAACTGATTAAAACATTGCTGCTTCTCTGTAGCCCACACATGAATCCCCATATATGTTTTCTCATGACTTCATAAAAGGATGAAATATTCAAATTTACAAACATAGAACTAGCACTTGACCTGGTGGGGATACCTAACAACTGCCGCAGTGAGTTGTTTTAAGCAACTTTTAACTTTGTACTCATAGATTTAGTCAAATTAAACCATAGTGGACTACAATAAAAACGTATACAATAACTTTTAAACAACATACATCTTACATCACTTGTACATTTACCAAACCGTCTGATAAGAACATTTGATTGGGCGTAAAACTTCTTGAGTTGTCTACTGCAATCAGCATCAGTGCTGTTGCATTCTATCCACACACCTAAATATTTAACCTTATCAACAAACAGTAGGTTGTTTTTACACAAAGTAATTTGGGGGTTCATTGTTTTCACACCCCTAGGTTTGAATGACATACACATAGTTTTTTTGCTATTAAACACAATATCATTATTAGCACCAAATTCTGCACAAATATTTAACATCTGTTGTAAAGCAGAGGTGGAGAGACTGATAAGACAGAGATCATCAGCATAAAATACATAATTGATTAATTCACCACCAAGACAGCCACCAAGCTTGGTACTGTTTAATTCAACACTAAGATCATTTACATACACACTGAATAACATGGGGAAAGAATACCACCCTGTTTAACCCCATTGGTAACATAAAAGCTTTCAGAGATAGAGTTGCCCCATCTTACAACCATAGTTTGGTTCCTATACCAAAATAACAAAATGCTAACAATATACAGTGGGACACCTCTGTCAATGAATTTACTAAACAGAACCCAGTGGTTAATTTTATCAAATGCCTTGCTGGCATCCAGGAAAGCAACATTAACACTAGTGGAATGTGATCTATAATATTCCATAAACTCATGGAGCATACACTGCCATATCTGTACCATGACCTGGTTTAAAACCAAACTGATTTTCACAAGTCCAGAGATACTCTTGTAGCCTGTCCAGCAGGACACCTTCAAAAACCTTGGATACAACACTTGCAATGGACACAGGTCTATAGTTGTTAATATCTGACAAATTAGCACACTTATTTTTAACGAGTGGTACAATAACAGAAGAAATCACAGCAGCAGGCATGTAGCCATGCGATAACATAGCATTAAACAGTAGAGATAACAAAATACTGACATTGAAATTGGCAAACATCAAAGATTCACTGGTAAGACCATCACCACCAGGGGATTTACCCTTTTTAAGTTTCTTTATCAACATTTCAACTTCGGTTGGATTTACCAACGGAAATTTAACTGACTGGGAACATGATAAAATTTTAGTGAGTACATCATTCTTTGCTCTGTTGTTCTCAGACACAGAGTTATGTATATTTTCATTGTGCTTTTTCCAGTGGTTAGCAATGTTTATTTCACCTATGACACCATCTATACTGTTAGCACACACAGACTTACAGCAACTCATATTTCTAACTTGTTTCCAAAAGTCAACATTGTTAAGTTCATTCATGTAGGTAGCAAGCTTATCACACCTTATGGACTCTTCATTCTGCTTACATTTTCTCAGATTATACTTGAACTGTGCTCTGGTCTTACACATGTTGTCAAACACAGGACCGTGACGAGGTTTGTTCTCCCTCTGCCACCACTGAAAAGCATCGCGAGCGACAACATGGGACTCCTTCACGAGATCATTCCACCCAGGCACATTGTAACTGGACTTAACTTTACCAGAGGGTACACATTGTTTAGCACATTTACAAAGTGCACAGACAATATCAACATATAACTTGTCAATCTCACGTAGATGACCCTTACACTGTTCTAGATCACACGTAATAGCATTTGTAGGAACTTGAATATTACACAAAGCAACTTAAATATTTGCTGAGAATATCAGTAGTAGCTTCAGACCATTTACAAAACCTGGCCTCAGACTCAGGACAGAGATTACCATGAACACATTCTACCTGCAGCTGATCTACAGACAAAGGGAGATGATCAGAGCTTACAAACTGGTTTAGAATAGATACTTTTCTCACAATATCATGACCATTGACCGTAGTTACACAGTGATCTAACCAAGAGGTAGTACCATGTGCCATACTCACATGTGTCTATGAAGAAGGCGGTAAACATGAATAATCAGAGATACACAGTGACTGATTGTCACACCAGTTTACTAATTCATTACCAAACCTGGAGCTTAGCTGTAGGTTAGCATTGAAGTCCCCAATTACATAACAATACAGGGAGGGAAACTCACTACTTATTTGTTTTATTTGACTCAGATAATGACAATACTCGTCTAGATTCTCCGCTGAGTCACATGGCAGATATACACATAAAAACAACTCATAGAAAGTACTTGACTAAAATTCAAGACCAACAAACCGCGAGCACTCATACGATTTAAAGGTACAGTATTCGTTTAGTGATTTTCTCCACAAGATACCTGTACCACCAAAGGTGGTATTAAAATTAGTTGATGATCTGATACCATAAAACATGGAACAAAAAAGCAAAAATTGTTGTGTTCCAGGGTTCTGGCCTTTGGCCAGAACAGTATTATTCATGGTTTTAACAGTTTCATGTTCAAGGTTTCATAGTTCATAGTTCATAGTTCCATAGTTCATGTTCATAGTCATAGTATTTCATTATCCATGTTCCATGTCCATGTTTTTACTTTTCCATGTTTTTGTTTTTGCCAGGTCTGCCATGCCACTCCACCGCTTGTCTGCGTTCCGCCCCGTGCCTTCGTTGCTGCACATTTCTGAGCTCTGGTTGGCTTTGTGGTTTCTCCCTTCCTTCTGTGCTGTGCTGATTCGGGGCTCTCTAAGCTTAATTGACAATTAACTGTTTTTAAGTTACTAACATTTACTAACACTCACTGGGTTGGTGTAATTCTTAGATAGGCACATTACTAATACTACTAATTTAGACAGGGAGTTTATTGTCATGATTCCTGCTTTGCTATTTCAAGATCTTGCTGTGCTTTTCTGTTCTTAACATTCATGCTTGCTTCCAAACTGCATACTTAATTGGTACTTAAGCTGAGCACGCTCATTCTCTTAATGAGCAGGTCATGTCATCCAATCTTGTCCATGTCTTGATCTTGCCATGCCTCTTGTTTCTCTCTCTCCAGGTGTTACCCCTCATGTCATGATTTTCAAGCCTTTATCTGGATGCGGTGGAAGTTGGCTGGCAGACAGTGTCTCAAGTTTTGTTTCTCGCGTCTTGTTGCTTGTGCAAGTGTAGCCAAGTTCTTGTTGTCAGGATTCCTCAGCATTTCTAGTTTCAAGTCTTGTCCTAGCCCTTTGTCTTGTGTATATATAGTCTGGTTATTTATTTTTCTTGTTCTTCTTGCCTGGAGTTTCCAGTGCCTTTTGTTTTTTGCCTTTTGCATTTATTGTTTTATAGCTCTGTGTAGCTTCCTTAGTTTGTTTTTTGCAACCCATTGGGCCAAGTTTTTTGTTGGCCCTCGTGCCTGTTTTGTTTTGGTTTATAATAAAATCCTCATTCCCTTTTCCCGCATCTGGTGTCACTGATTCCATATCAAAAATAGAAGAATGAAGGGGACAAATATTTTTCACAGCACTGTGGGTTGACTGGAGACTCTAAATTGCCCCAACGTGTGAGTGTGTGAGTGACTGGTATCCGAGCCCTGCAATGGATTGACGAGTCGTCCAGGGAGTGATGCTGCCTTTCGGGTAATCCCCAGCTCCCCCGTCAGCCTAATGAGGAAGAAGTGGTTTTGATAAAAGATGGATGGATTATTATTATTTTTAATGGGAAAAAATATGATTAATGGGCAAAACACACAGTCAGGACAGTTCACCGATCACAGAGATCACAAACAATCCTCAATATGGGCAGTTTAGAGACTCCAATAAGCCAAACACGCATGTCTTTTGACTGTGGAAGAGAAAACCCACTCAACCCACTCGCTGTACCCAGAGAAAACCCACTCAAACACTGGCAGAACAAGAAACTCCACTCAGTAAGGCCCCCGGCCAGATTCACACCCACAGAATTCTTGCTGCTAGGTGATAGCGTGACCCCAAACACCTTTGCAGCCTCATTGCGCACCACATATATTTCCTTTCTGGAAAGCGCATGCTGCTTTTCAGAGGCCGTCTGAATTTTTTAGTAAGCTTCAACCAAGTTCAGTCATGACACTCTAAGGAAATCATTAAACATACCAAAATAGCTAAGCTGGACCTGTTGGAAGGGCAGGTCAAATGAAGGAGAGTGCTTAATGCCCTATTTTAGTAACGCTCAGTAAATAGCCGGTGTTCACTTTCTGTGTCCTGAATAAAGTCATTACGGCACTAATTCAAATAGAGGACGGGGGAAGCAGTAATTCCCAGGAAACAGCATATAATATCCACAGGCTAAAACATTTTTAGCCTTAATACTTTGGGCAAATGTCAAACGGATGGATGAGAATCATTAAATATATACTGTGGAGCAGGGATGGGCCACGCCTTCATTTGTCACTTTCCTATTAAGGAGGCGGCATCAGGACTGGGGACAGCATCAGTGCGGTCAGTTAAGTTCTCAGCACCACCCATCTACACTGAAGCTGGACAGCTCTGTGAGCCTCAGTCATTCAGCTGCAGCCAGTGCTATGAATTACCTTCCTTAAGTTTACAAGGGGCTCCACACCTCTGTCAGTGGGTTCTCTGCCTCAGGACAGGCCTTCTCTTGGTTTCCTTTCAGTCATGTTCCTGTCTAGGGTCAGAGATAAAAACAGGAAAATGAATGAGTAATTGGCGAAAACTGCAAAGCGAACAAAGTTCAATAAATTTTAATATTTATTGAACAAACAAAAAAACCAGGCCTTCGGAAAACCAGGCCCTCATCCCCAACTCTCACTCAGAGAATCAGGAACTGAGTTTCATGGCAGCAAGGCGGGGCATGGCTGACATGACGGAACGTGGCACATCGAACACAATCTAACTCGAGCAGACCGCAGCCAAGAGCGTAGCCCCCAACTAAAGAGCAATGCCCCTTTTTATAGCACACCGCCTCCCATAAACTCCACTGCGGGAGCCGCAATCCGTTGGCACGTCACACGCTCACAAGACGTCCTAGAATGCACACAAAAAAATACAAGAGAAGACACAAGAACGCACCACATCCAGACGTAACGCTATCACATACCAAGGACTAACGCTGCGGCTTACACCTGAACCCTGGCACACTCTCCACCGCAAGAGCGCACTCCCTCCTGCCACTACTGTTTCCCAACACCAAAGGACTACTTTGGCATTCCTCACTGGTTTGTTATTCTGTATAATAAACACCTCTATTTTTGACATAAGGATTTGCTTTCTCCTGGTTGGTCGAGGCAAGCTCCACCGATCACAGTAAACAGTGATTTCACCACCCGAAAGTGCGCAAGAGGTGAACATAACGAGCCGACCACCTCAAGCCAAAAATAGATTGGGCTTCCCCACAGGAGCGCCTGACAGTGTCCGTATGTCTTGTCGCTTTGTCCTTATATGGAGCTCTACATTAGAGTTGTCCCCCTTCTCTGATTTCATATTTACAAGTAGGGTCTTCTCATAAAACAGTTATTGACTTCAATTTCAGTGAATCCAATGATTTATCCATTTTGGACTAGAGATATTCACCAACATTGCGCCTTGGTGAAGTTCACTTGTCCAAGGTGGATAAATCATTGTATTCACCTCCACTGAAGTCAATAATTGTACAACTGTTCCCTGCAAACTCCTGCCTAATCTATGCCAAGCTTCCATTGCTCAGTGCAACAATATATAATAGTGAATTGAGAGTTGTTAAGCTGGCTTTCTGTGAAAAATTGAGATATTCCACTGAAACTTCATAATTTTTCAATTACACTGTATTACAAGCCAAAAGGATGTTATGAAATGTAAATCATCAATGTAAAAGATATTATTCAACGGTAAATTTGCATTATGCGTTGTTTGCCATGCAAATTGATCAATAGTCCATTCTACGCTTGAAAAAGAAAATTATTTTAGATCTGATCTGTGTTTTATGGCTTAAAAAGCGTTTGGTAAATGTTATGAGACTTATTGAGGTAGTACAGACCTATTTTGAGTTTCTGCAGAAACAGCCTGGGCCAGGTGTGGCAAATCTCAGTGAAACCTGTCAAGAAACTTAAATTATGTTCCTGCATTTAATCCAAAGAAGCAGTATAACAATGAATGAGACTTTATCACAACTTTCAATAAACTGTGAAAACTGTACCACAGCGGAATTATACTGAGAGTAAATGTGATGTGACGTTATTGTGAACAGAAACAGAAAGTCATGAGGAACTCAAAGTGATTGAAAGAAAAGAAAATCTAAATTATAGAGGGTATGTCATTTCTGTCTCAACTAGCAAACCAGCTATCTATTGTATATTGAAGTTCAAATTTGCTGTTTAATGACTGGCATGATGAAAATTATATCCTCTTTTAAAGGAAAGAACATTTCCGTTCAATGTCAGTCTAGATATAGAATGTTCTTTGAAACAATGACATTTGCAACTATTGTCTCATATAGTTCCAGGGAGCATTGGTTCCCTTGCTGGGTATATGACATAAACAAGTTGATACTGAGTTGAATGGATCATAGTACTGAAGATTTCTTTCATTTAACATTATAGTATTACTTTATATTGAAGACAAATCCATATGGTCTGTGCAATACAAGTTTTCATTTGAGCAGCTGCTTCATATTAAATTTTCTCTTCAGTAGTTTTGTATTTGTATAAACAGTGAACTATCAAAATGGAGATGAAATGGCTTACCACATTTTTTGATCCCAAAGGCATCTAAATCAGGCCACGGCATGGCCTGATTTAGATGCCTTTGGGATCATCAGATGCCATATGCCACTTCTCCCACATTTGCTGATACATTTTCAAATCTCTATTTTGGCTTCCAACACACTTTTGAGTGGCGTCTCCCTTTTTTTGCAATGAGCATATACAGTGACAATTATAGTAGACTGAATAGCAGACTGTTAGCTTTTATTTAAGTGCATTACATCCTTAATATAAATTAGAATTACATCACCTTTTTTTATTTTGTTGCATATCCTTTGCCGTTCAGGACACCGACAGAAGTTGAGTTTCTTCCCTGGTAAAGGTCTATCAGGCCTGCACTGCTGCCATCTTCAGTTTCTGTTCCTTTTGGGCATTTTTTACTTTCAGTCTCCTCCACAGCATGTAAAATGCATGTTTAGTGGAATTCATATATGGCAATCGACCAACTTCAAAAAAAAACTGTTCTTGTCTAATGGATATGCTGCTCAAGGTATCAATTCTCAGCAGGTCCTACGGAGCCAGAATAGGACAGATTTAAAAAAAAAATGCATTTCCTCCTTTTTTTCTCAAAATGCGAAATGTGTATGTCACAATGGTGAATGGATTGTTTGTATTTGATGATTGGTACATGGACTGATTGGACTGGGGTTCACAAGGTGACTGCTGATTGGGACAATCGGGAGGGAAACCCCCTTTTATAGGGCGAAAAGACTGCATTGGAGGAGGGGAGGCTCGGGGGCAGGCCTGATGACGCGGTTCCCGGACACACAGCTGACTGGAGCAAATCGGTTGCCGGTGTGCTGATGGAGATCCGCGCTCATGACCAGCAAAAGGAAAGTAACCAGTTTTGCTCTGTGTCTTTGTGTGAGCGGGCTAGCGCTTGGCTTCTGAGCCCTGAAAAGTCTGTTGTTGGTTTTTTTTGCAGAGGGAGGTTGCTGCTGCGGCTGAAGGAAGACGTGGGACGGTCGCCGCAATCAGGAAGTGCTACCTGTTCTTACTTGCCTGGAACCACGTGAGCCGCGGTCAAACTGGTGTTTGGAGTGGAACTGGACCGGCTGCCGAGACAACATGGAGACAGCGGACCACAGACTATTGTGGATCGCTTTATTTTATTTTTTTTGTGGTCGGCGAGGAGGGAAGCCACCTACCATTTTGATTCTAAACCCGTTTTTGTGGAGCCCAACAGAGCAGCAGCAAGGGGGGCGTGGACTGTGCTGCGGTGAGTTCTCCTTCATTCTAACCGCTCAGGCGTGTATTGGAATTTTTGCACCTGTTATGGCCCCAATTTGTTACACATTTGTTACATTAACGACAGCAAAGGATGACAGACAAAAATTTTTAAACTAAAACACATTTAATTAAACAAAGGCAACTAACAACAAACTACTCTACTCTACAGACCAAGATTGATTATATACAAAAACAGAAATATTTACAGGCCCTTTGGTGGGTTGCTTGGTGATGTCCTGGGTGAGGAAAATGCTCTAACACAGGAAAAAATCCACTAAAAGCTTCACAGGTCTTGAACAGAATGACAGGTCTGGTCTCATGTATCCTTCTCCTTGCAATTCCTCCTAATACTTTACTGTCTCATTTTTACTCCTTATATACTCTTTTGCAGACCCCTCCCACCTTTTAGGCTTTTTTTTATTTTTCTCTGGGACTTGTCCCAGACATGCCTAAAACATGCCCAAACCTATCTCCAGTCTGGGCTTAACAAAAAAAAAAGGTAAATACTGCCATCTAGTGGCCTCTATTCACATTACACACCCAATGCCGTATTCATGGTGAAGTCTGTTTACTGAGTATTAGGGAAAGTGGATGCATTGGACAAATCGATGTGACCCTGCCATATATTGTGAAGTGTTATTTCTTTGCATGTCTTGAACCAGTGTTATGTGAGTGATGTGCCTTAAATTTACTGAAATGCAGTGGACTAGAATTGCAGTGTGATTCTCTCAAATGTAATGAGGGCATTTTTGGCATGTGTTGAGGGCAAGTTTGACTCATTGTGTGTTATTGATCAAATGAAATTTGTTCCATTTCCATTTTTTTTCCTCTGCGCTGTTTGGGAGTATCTTGTGGATACCAATGCTGTGATTCACGAAATGAACCAATCGCGAATACCAGATGAATGCAAAAAGGAGGCTTTATTTCTGAAGGGGGAAACCCCCCAACAGAGCTGGCAACAGTACAAAGTCCGCAATCCAAAATCAGTATCCAAAGGGCGAAATCCAGAATCGTAACCAGGGCACCAATCACAAAATCCGTTGTCAGGCAAAAGAGGTTGATACACAAGAATGCGGTACAATACAGGGAATAGACAAAGCTCGGTAGTCAGGCGGTCGAGTCAGAAAGATAAATCACTTTGAATCGAGGCAGAAAACAAACATGGCACAGGAAACTAGGAAGAACAATCTGACAAGAAAGTGAACCAAACAGACATCTTATATACACATTCGGGAGAACACATGACCAGGGAGAACAGGTGCAGTCAATGGTGACAATAATCAGGGAGTGACACATGAGGAATAAACTAATTACATGAATAAAACAGTAATCAAAGCGTAGACAGGGATCACAAGACAAACCCATGAACAGAACAGCTCCGGTCAAGGAGTACTAAAGTGCATAGTAAAAAGAAAGGAAAGAGCAAAGTAAATGTGGAAATCCACAGAAAATAGCAGCAGAGATAATTAGGGATAGGCAAGGAGGCGGAGACTAGAATCGGGCGACTGCTGAGAGATCGTTAGTCAATTAGTATGTGCAGCTATACAATCCCGAGTGCTTGTTAGTAAGTTAGTCCAAATATACAAGATTAGTGTGGTTAGTAATAGGCAAAAACAATAAACTGTTAGTATGTGTTAGTAAGACAGTAAAAGAGAGAGGAAGGAAGAACACGAGATAATGAAAGAAGATTGAAACCCAGAAACCAATAAATCACCTGAATGAGTGGCACACAAGACAAGGGACCGTGAGCAAAGATACACACATGACAAGACAGGGGAGACAAAGTGCAAACCATGGCAAAGAAAACATGGCATGATAACTAATAAACTAAAACATGAAAAATAATAAAACAAGGAAATCTAAAATACCAAAAACACAATACATAATCCTAGGAATGGTCAGACAACAGAGCAGTGGTTTCTAAGCACATAAATCAATCAGCATGGCTAGGCCAGGCACAGAACTTAAACAAGGCATGGACAGAATCACAGAATCCCAACAACCATGTGGGGTGACTGGTGAGCCTGGGCCTTCACAGGGAGGGTAGTGGCCATTGGCCAGTTCTGGGGGATGCCAGTGTGACCATCTGCTGTTTGCTGTCTGTTTTAGTTGGTGCTTCTTTCTCAATAAATATTGTTAACATTATCCCAGTGCGGTAGTTGTGTCCTTGAGAGGTTTGAACCTGTGTTGGTTGAGTATACTATTGCCCGACATGTATTCATCAGAGCAACCACAGAGAACAATTTGAAAAGCCTCCTATCAGGGTGGGCTAGCCTGTGATATAATCTGAAGCTTGTGAAGTTGTCTGCCACTTCTAATTAAACAGAAGATCATAAGATGGCTTCTACAGTGGGAGTAGATGAAGATGCCAAATAATTCATGAAGCAAAACAGTAGCTGATTGGTGTCTAAAAAAAAAAGGATTTAAAAAACGGATCACATGCAATGTTAGGGTGTAAAATAGACTGCAATATACTGTTAAAAATGACATCCAATCATCCAGTTTTCCCATGTAGTGTAAAATAAGGATTTTCCACCCTTATGAGGCTGTACAGGCATGAAAAGGTTGAACTATGAGTCATTTTTAGAACCTTTCCCAATCACCAAACTTAAGCATGGCATTATTCAGGAAATTATCTATTGATTTCTTTTTCTAGCACTTGTGCGAAGTCAATCACATGCAGTGTCTCTGACGAATGGTTTTAGAAAGGGAATGTTTAATTCGTATGCAGCTCCACACTCATTATTATGTTTAGATCTAAAGGCTGGGATGTATTAAACAAACTTAGCCTGTGATGGCTAAAAATTTAACAGACATTAGATTAAAGATGTTCCGTAAGATTTGGATTAATTACGATGCCCTTTATTAATATTGGAATCCCTGGAGGATACTGATGAAAGCGGTTATGACTCAATAGTTTTATTGTGTTTCCTCTAGATATTTAATTCAGAATATTAACAAAAATTAACCCTTAAATTGGCATAAAATTACTTAAAGAAAAAAATCATAGTGCACACATGTGGAGAGTAGGATGTCCTCGGCGAGACGCCGTGCCTGTAGTTTCCTACTTAATAGTTTCCGTTTCCCTAGTCTCTCTACTGAGGTAAAAGTTTGTCTATGGAAAACTGCTGTTTGTCCTGTATTATACTTTGGGTGCCAGACTGTGAATGTTGATGCCAAAGGCCCAGTGCTTCTCAAAAAATTTCAGTGACACAATTAAATGTACCTTGGAGTTCCAAATAGGAGTCATCACATAAGCTGGTCAGGGCTTTAGGTTCATCCCATGTATCTGATGTTACCAGCAGGATTTGACGATTACTGTGTAATAGAATATTTAATAAGGACTCCCCAGCTGGAGATGTTAATGTAGCACTCCTGTCTAAGTGTCAGGCGCACAATGATCTGACTGCTGGCAACCTGATATACTTTGTACACCCAGATAGCAAGCACCTCCGCTCCGGATCTGCCGCGGCTCTGAGCCGGATCAGCTGGAGTCGGAAAATTCAACATGGTATTGATACTATCTCATTCTACAATCAACTATAGCCATCACATATTAAAACCTGTAATGCCCTACCATGGATTTACACATAGATATGTCCATCAAAGAATTCAGTGTGGACATTTATTATCCAATGCCAGAGAGTATAATTTTTCCACAGTAATTCAAAGGAAGCAAGTTAGGTTGTATTCTCTCCACTTTACTCAGCTGAAAATTATGCAATTGCAAAGAAAAAAAATACTTCCAAAACTGGCCTGAGGTGCTCAGGTTACATTTACAAGATTGAAACGTGATATGAACCTTATCAATGGGAATTATTCTGAATGAAACAGGACTGCAGAGTTCCTTCTTTCAGATAGATCTGTGTCTCTGGAGGTGGAATTCAATTAAAGGGGACTTATTACGCTGATCCTTCTTTTAATACATATTAGTAATGTTATTATGTTGGTTGTCCATGCTCAACCTCTGAAAAGTTTCTAAACATAAGATACAGGGGTTTTGCCGTAAACCAAGGACGTGATTTCTTGAGTGTGATTTCCTCTCTGATCAGCTCCTCCCGAGATCTTCACGAGATCTGGGCAAAACCTGACATCAAGTTGTGCCGTCCAATTAGTACAGACCTAGCCAGAGCCAATCACTGCGCTGGACCTGCCCACACCAGAAACTATTCTAGCAGGCACTAACAACAGCAGATCATACTATGCCTTTGGAAATACAAAAGAAGAACCGCAGATCATTTGAGGTGCAATTTTGTCAGTATCACTCCCAAAGCTGCTTGCCATTTACTTTTGAACGCAAACAAAAAACAAATTATTCGCGAGACTGATTACATTCAAAGTCAATGCAAAAATGCAAATACACTTGTTATGGGCATGTCAAGCCACATTCACACCGGACACGAAACAAATTTGTTGCGCGACAGATTAGCTACATTCAAAGAAAATGCAAAGACGTGAATACAGGCATTATGGGTGCGTCAAGCAGCTTTCACACCAGATGCAAATTTTTCTCGCGACAGATTACATTCAAAGTCATGACCGCTTACCAGCTATTGCATGTTAGTTTGCGTGCTCTGCTAATTAAAAATGCTCCTGGTTAACTTATATGCAGCAATTATGATTGGTATGCTTGTGTTACTTCGGTAAGCATCAATGTGACAGTTTCATCATAACATTGCTTGAATGTGGCCACTACAGTTGAAGCTTAATGGAGAGGTGCTGTATGTGTCTGCTGAATTGGGCTGCAGTTA
Organism: Gymnothorax reevesii; assembly: GCA_029721435.1. Classification (NCBI taxonomy): domain Eukaryota; kingdom Metazoa; phylum Chordata; class Actinopteri; order Anguilliformes; family Muraenidae; genus Gymnothorax; species Gymnothorax reevesii. Next base: position 8,126,586 of record CM056581.1, read on the forward strand.
GACCAGACGTAGATTTTGCAGAGCTTGGTGTGCGTTTTTGGGTGCTTTTACTTATCCATGAGTGGGGTCAGCCTGATACATCTCCAATGTCTGGGCAAGCTCTCTGATGCTACTGTTGAAAGCAATAGGGAAGCGCACAGGCTATAACGTGTCTGGTATAAGAAACAATTTCTCTGCATTGCCATGGATTGAATATTAAATTCTTCCCTGTAAAAGTGATCAATTCGCTAGCTCCACATAAGCAACGATTCACGCAAACAGAATTTACGGTCTGTAAAACCTGTATTATGTTCATGACATAACCGGAGCTCTTTCTAGCTCTCATGCAATACTCATAACTCGGCCATTTTCCACAAGGAAAAGCTGGTCATTCTGAAGCAATAAGTAAACCATTACCACGGGCAATTTCCGAAAAGGCCGTTTAGCCTGGAGCTTTTGCCCCCTCACCAGCCCGGAAGCTGTTCATTTCTCCACGCTAACAACACACCACAGCTATGCACACGAACCAGCAGGTCCTAATACACACTGAAGCAGTCCATAAGCTGTTGGTCTACTTCAAGCTGCTCCTCACTGTCCATGTTTCCCTCTAAACTCAGACCCAGTGGATTTCTACAGTCTCCAGTCTACACTTGGGCGTGTCGACCTGTTCTACATGGGGTGGATTCTAGCTTTCTCTGCATCCTAGCCACAGAGTAGAAAAACCACTGTACTCACCACTGTTGCCGATAGCAAATTCGTACTTGAGCTGCCAGACTTCCGCATTGCCTCCTCCACTTTCACCGTTGCCTTTATTAGAACAAGGTAATTTCATTAGATCTATACACATGTACTGCATTAGATTGCAGAATATGCCTGTTGATTCCTTCGGGAGACGCGTCAGTCTCACTCTGGAGCCGGACCAGGAAAACTGCGTTCTGCTGCCTCGTCCCGCCTAGATCTGCCCTCCACAGAGCTAGCCAGTCAGAATAAAGTGGGCACACGGGGAGTGGGGGCCATAGCGGAAGAGCCAACCCAATGAGGCGTTTCAGACAGAGACGACTATGAACTACAAATTGGGTTTTTTGAGGATGGCAGTATGAGCAAAATAAGAACCCTTTTTTTAATTAGCGCAATCAGGAGTACTCTAGGGGAGTCAAAGACCAAAATATAAACTTGAAAAAAATAATATAATTGGTTACCTTTAAGAAAAGTGTGAGTACGAATGTATATTTTTTACTTATGGCTAGCTGGCAAGCCGTTTATTATTCTCGATTTACCGTAATGATCACAGAGCTTGCTTGCCACATTGGTATGAGCAACCCTTGCTAATAATACTGTATGTGGTGGCATTTTTCTCAATGTGGTTTTTTGTTTTAGAATTTATACAATATTCAACAAAATCAAATGCAGAGGTTTTGGCTGAATTAAAATGCGAACTGCTCAAGCACTGAGGTAGACCCCTGTGATGTTCGTTGTACCATTCTGTTCAATCTAGGGTAGCTTATTGCCAGCTTTCCCCTGATAGTGGAATGTCTGTATTGTTCAAATAAGGTATATTTCAGATATCACTGCGATATTGAGTTATACATGCTCTTTATAAGGTGTGAAAAGCATTTATACAAACTTGCGAGCTTGGATGTGGGAACTGCTAGCTTTTCATTGAGGAGTCAATGTTCTGACCGTTAAATCAGCAGCTCTTTTAATGAGTACGTGTACTAGCTGTTGGGGCCCTGAAGGAAAATGGAAAAAATTCTAAGCTTCATCATGTAGAAAAGGTATGTTTTGGGTTTGGAGAGGTTACTGGTGATTATTGATGTCCAGTGTAATTTGAATATAGGCCACTAGATGGCAGTATTTACCTTTTTTTTTGTTAAGCTCAGACTGGAGTCATGTTTAGACATGTTCTGGACATGTCTGGGGCAAGTCTCAGAAAATTAAAAAAAAAGAGGTCTAAATGTGGGTGGGGTCTGCAAAAGAGTATATAAGGAAAAGAATTGAGACAGTAAAGTAGTAGGAGAAATTCCAAGAAGATGACCAGACCTGCCATTCTGTTCAAGACCTGTGACGTTTCTTTTGTGGATTTCTTTGCCTGTGTTTGAGCATTTTCATTATCCAGGACATCACCAAGCCACCCCACAAAAAGGGACTGTAAATATTTCTTTTTTTTTCCTATTCAATCTTGGTCAGTTTAGTTAGTTGTTGTGTTTAATTAAATGTGTTTAAGTTTTTAAAACTGTGTCTGTCATCCCTTGCTGTTGCTGTTGTGTTGTAGATTGTAATAAGAAATAGGGGCCAAAACAAATTGGGGGCTCAAGGTCCGGGATAGACCATTTTGTGAGTCATTTATTAAAAATCTAACATTTCAAATTGTAAAATTGATTTTTTTTAATTGAATACATATATATTGACAACAGCAATGGATGATTTCTTGGCATCACCAACCGTAGGGGTTTTGAAGTCTTTTAAAAAGACAGAATTGCTAGAAATTTGCAGACATTTAGAGCTGACAGAGGTGAAACCAGCCATGCGAAAAGCAAGACTGGCTCGAGAGATAGTTGAATATTACATTGATGAAAATGTGTTTGCACCAGGAGATCTGGAACAGTTTCCAGTGGAAAATCCAAATATAGAAATGGAACTTAAATTAAAAATGATAGAGATTGAAAGGGAAGAAAAAGAAAAACAAAGGCAGTTTGAGTTGGAAAAATTAGCAAGAGAAGAGAAAAAAGAAAGGGAGGAAAGAGAAAAAGAAAGGGGGGAAAAGAGAAACAAAGAGAATTTGAGAGGGAAGAAAAAGAAAAACAAAGAGAATTTGAGTTAGAAAAATTTGCAAGACAGAGAGATTTTGAATTAGAGAAATTCGATAGAGAAGAAAGACTCCAAATGGAGCAACTAAAAATAAAAATTCAAACTGAAAATAAATTTCGGGCTAGCCAGGAGGTAAAACTGGTGCCTCTATTTTCGGAAAAGGATGTTGACAACTATTTCCAGTGTTTTGAAAAGGTAGCAAAGAGTTGCCAGTGGCCAAAGGAACACTGGCCTCTGATGTTGCAAACTGTCATCAAGGGTAAAGCTCAACAAGCCTATTCGGCTTTGTCTGCAGATGATTCCTCTGATTATGAGGTTGTCAAAAAGGTTATTTTGAGAGCTTATGAGTTGGTTCCAGAGGCTTACTGACAGAAATTCAGAGGTCTGAAGAAATCTGAAAATCAGACTTATGTTGAATTTGCTAATGAAAAGCAGGTTTGCTTTGAGCGCTGGTGTACTTCTATGGAGGTCAAGGATGATTTCAACTCACTAAAAGAGATGGTGTTAGTTGAAGAATTCAAGAACTGTGTTAAAAATGATGTTAAGACCTACCTGAATGAGAAGCAAGCACTGAATTTGCAATCAGCTGCCAAATTTGCAGATAAATATGTTCTCACACATAAGTCCAAATTTCAGTCTAGCAGTAATAATAGATGGTCCCAATTTCAGAAAAAGGGTTATGGTGATACCCAAGATTCCTCACCCAAAGACAAAGACAAATCTGGTGATGGTGCTCAGAAATCCAGTAACAGGTCTGATCAAAGTGTGAAAGCTGACAGTGACAAAAGTGGTCTAGTTTGCAGTTATTGCAAGAAATCTGGTCATGTTACAACTAACTGTTGGTTCCTTAAAGCTAAGAAAGTAAAGGAAAAGGATACCAAACTAAATGCCTTTGTGAAAACAAGGTTAGAAACCACTGTAGTAGATGACCGATCTGCTAAATTGCCTGCTTCTTGTGGGGCTAAAAAGCCTGATACAGCTGACTTCGTGAGGGAGGAATTTCTTCCATTTGTGTCAGAGGGATTTGTGGCTCTGAATGAGCATACTACTCCTGTCCCCATATATATCCTAAGGGATACCGGAGCCTCTCAGTCACTTTTGTTGATGGACTCCTTGGAGTTACGTGATGAGACCGCTTCAGGGGATTTCATACTTGTACAAGGTATTGAAGGGAGGACTGTATCTGTACCCCTGCACTCTATATTCTTGAAGTCAGATTTAGTTACAGGACAGGTAAAGGTGGGACTTATGTCAAGTCTACCTATAAAGGGTGTTTCTCTGTTGCTAGGCAATGACCTGGCTGGGGGCAAAGTAGTTCCCCCTGTACATCTTACTTCACAGCCGAGCACTGAAGATGGGGATGAGGACCCATCTCTGTATCCTTCTTGCGCAGTGACTCGTGCTATGGCCAAGAAGGCTAAAGAAGAAGATGATGTGGTGCCGTCCAGTACATTGAATAGTCAGGACTCAGGTGGTTCGCCTCATGACTCTGATTGGCCTACTATGGTTTCTCCGTTTGAGGACTTATCAGATACTTTTATCAGTTCTCTATTCAGCCAGCCGGATGGGTCTGGTGATTCTGATGTGTCTGGAGACTTGTCTCTGTCCAGAAAGCGGTTGATTGAGGAGCAAACTAATGATCCTGAAATTTGTGTACTAAAGAGGAGAGCCCTTCCTGATAAAGAAATAGACGCAGTTCCAGTTGGGTATTATCTCAAGGATGGTGTGCTGATGCGGAAGTGGCGCCCTCCTGATATCCCTGCCAATGCAGATTGGGCAGTGGTCAGGCAAATTGTTGTTCCGAAGGTCTACAGGAATGAGATCTTAAAAATGGCTCTTAGTTTACCTTTAGGAGGTCATCTTGGTGTTAACAAGACTGTTGATAAGATCATGAAACACTTCTTTTGGCCTGGGCTTCGGAAAGACGTTTCCAGCTTTTGCAAAACCTGTCACACTTGTCAGGTAGTTGGAAAACACCAGTTAGACCCACCTGTAGCTCCATTGCAGCCTATCCCAGCATTTGGGGAGCCATTCTCTAAGGTCATTGTTGATTGTGTTGGTCCATTACCCAAGACTAGATCTGGAAATCAGTACTTGTTGACAATCATGTGTGCATCTACCAGATTCCCCGAAGCCATACCTCTACGTAACATCAAAGCAACTGCAATCTCAAAGGCTTTGATAAAGTTCTTCACGTTGTTTGGCCTTCCCAGGGAAATTCAGTCAGACCAAGGTAGCAATTTCACTTCAGGATTGTTTCAGCAGGTTGTGTATGAACTAGGTGCAAAGCAGATTCTTTCTAGTGCCTATCATCCAGAAAGTCAGGGTGCCTTAGAGCGGTTTCATTCCACTCTCAAGACAATGATGAGGACTTATTGTTATGACCATGAGAAAGACTGGGATGAAGGTGTTCATTTGCTGTTGTTTGCAGCTAGAGAAGCAGTGCAGGAGTCTCCTGGATTTAGTCCATTTGAGCTAGTGTTTGGTCATGAAGTGAGAGGACCTTTGCTATTATTGAGTGAACAATGGCAAGAGAAAGAGCCGCATATAAGTCTGTTAGACTATGTTAGCAAGTTCAAGGAAAGATTGCGTGCAGCTTGTGACCTTGCCAAAGAGAACTTGAAATCAAGTCAGGGAAAAATGAAAACTTGGTATGATCATAAGGCTAGAAGCCGTGAGTTTAAACCAGGAGAAAAGGTCCTTGTGTTTCCCTTGCAGTCCAATCCATTGCAGGCTAGATTTCATGGTCCTTATGAAATTCTGACAAAACTCAATGATCTCAATTACATTGTGAAGACTCCAGATAGGAGAAAACCAAAACAATTGTGTCATATTAACATGCTAAAGCCTTATCATGACAGAAATGCTAGGGTTGCAGCTGTCACTTCAGATTCTCCAATGGTCGAAACGTGTGAAGAAGAGGGGGAGTTTCAAGATGATGAACCAAGAATTTAAGCTGAAGTTCTTTCATGTAAATTGTCAAACACTGAAGTGTTGCAAAATCTTGATGTAAAACTCCAGCACTTAGAACCCTCACAGAGAGATCAGTTTGAAAGGTTGATCAAGAAATATGAGGATTTGTTTCCTGATGTTCCAAAGAGAGTTACTATAGCCTCTCATGATGTAGATGTTGGTGATGCCAAACCAATAAAACAGCATCCATACCGGATGAATCCTGAAAAGAGAAAGATTGCTGAGAAAGAGGTTGAGTACATGTTAAAACATGATATTATCAGACCCTCCAACTCCGATTGGAGTTCACCCTGTGTGCTAGTTCCAAAACCTGATGGAAGTACTAGATTCTGTACAGATTACCGCAAAGTCAATGCTGTAACTAGAACTGATGTGTTTCCAATACCTAGGATTGATGATTGTATTGATAGAGTAGGGCCAGCAAAGTTTCTGACCAAGATTGATTTATTGAAGGGTTATTGGTGTGTGCCTTTAACCGAGAGGGCCAAGAGCATCTCTGCTTTTGCCACACCATCTGGATTGTACCAGTATCAAGTCCTACCCTTTGGCATGAAAAATGCCCCAGCCACGTTCCAAAGGATGATACAGTCTACAATCGCCGGATTGCCACACACGGGTGCATACATAGATGACCTGATCACATGGAGTGACTCCTGGGAAGAACATCTAAAAGATGTAGAGACGTTGTTCGAGCGCCTGACCCAGGCTAACCTGACTGTTAACCTGAGCAAGAGTGACTTTGGTTGTGCTACTGTCACCTATCTTGGCTACGTCATAGGCCAGGGTAAGGTGGCACCCATAAATGCTAAAGTCCAAGCCATCATGGACTTTCCAGTTCCTGACAACAAAAAAGCTTTGCGCCGCTTCCTTGGAATGATCGGGTACTACCGCAAGTTCTGCAAGAACTTTGCTGAGATTGCTCTCAGTCTAACTAACCAACTGAAGAAAGGCGTAAAGTTCACCTGGGATGATGCATGCCAGAGAGCCTTCGATCACCTGAAGTCTCTGCTGTGTCACTTCCCCGTGCTCAAATCTCCTGACTTCAACAAACCGTTCTCCATCACGGTCGATGCTAGCGACCAAGCTTGTGGATCTGTGCTCCTACAGAGAAGTGACTCTGATGACATTGAGCATCCCGTGGCATACTTCTCCAGGAAGTTCAATCGCCACCAAAGGAACTATTGCACAATAGAGAAGGAACTGTTGGCTCTGGTCCTTTCTTTACAACACTTTGAGGTTTATGTTTGTACAGGACAAAAGCCAATGATTGTGTACACTGACCACAATCCGTTAATGTTTTTGAGTAAGATGAAAAACAAGAATCGGAGATTGTTGAATTGGAGTTTGATTTTACAGGAGTTTGACTTGGAAATTAAGCATGTGAAGGGTACAGACAATGTAATTGCTGATTGCTTATCCCGTGTTTGAATGTGTATATATATATCATGTGTTTGAATATTGTATGATATGTATATATAGACAAGTGTTCACTTAACCATTTTGTATTGAAAAGAAAAAATTTGCCTTTATGAGTCAAAATTTTTCCCTTTTGGAATGGAGGTGTAATGTGAATATAGTATTTACCTTTTTTTTTACCTGGAGTCATGTTTATACATGTCCTGGACATGTCTGGGGCAAGTCTCAGAAAATTTAAAAAAAAGAGGTCTAAATGTGGGTGGGGTCTGCAAAAGAGTATATAAGGAAAGGAATTGAGACAGTAAAGTAGTAGGAGAAATTCCAAGAAGATGACCAGACCTGCCATTCTGTTCAAGACCTGTGACGTTTCTTTTGTGGATTTCTTTGCCTGTGTTTGAGCATTTTCATTATCCAGGACATCACCAAGCCACCCCACAAAAAGGGACTGTAAATATTTCTTTTTTTTTCCTATTCAATCTTGGTCAGTTTATTTAGTTGTTGTGTTTAATTAAATGTGTTTAAGTTTTTAAAACTGTGTCTGTCATCCCTTGCTGTTGCTGTTGTGTTGTAGATTGTAATAAGAAATAGGGGCCATAACACCAGCAATGCCAATATTGATGAGCTCATGCTAAATTTCACCAGAAAATCATTAATTCATATTGAACTTCATGGGTTAAAAGTTAATTTGTGTTAAAATGATGACTATTTTATGGTTTGACAGTGCGCCATTTTGAGGGATCTGAGAGTTTGGGGAGCCACTTGGAGAGCTGATTTATTTAGCTCATGAAGATAGATCATTTTGAATTTCACACTCAGATGAAGTACATCTGTGGTCAACAGGTTTGTGATCCCAGAAACGTATTGTGTTAACTCCCAGCCATTTCTCAATTCTCAGTATTTTTTTTTTTTACAATTTCAATGCTGAATTTTTGTGATGATTTTTTTATATTTACGGTCCTTTTCTGTTCCAAAATCATGAAAATCAACGGAAACACAATGGAATTCGAAATGCTGTGAGTGTCCTGTCTCAGTTGAGCCATTTCCCTCTCTTTCTGAAGCTCAAATCTTGAATTACTCTGAACAAAAATATAAATGCCAAGTCAAATTTTTGAGTTTTTATTAACAAAAAACTGGAACCGAGATTCGTCTCTGAATATCACTCTTCTCCAGCGTGCCAAGGGCCATCAAATGTATGCGTTTGCCCATGCGAGTCGGTTCTGACATCGAACAGCGGTGAGATCCAGACCACGGTGAGGATGCCGAGCGTGCAAGTTGGCTTCTCGCAGGCGGTTCCTGTGGTGTGATGCATCTCTTGTGCAGACCAATGGTCTCATCCACAGTGCGTGTCGCTGATCTGAGCCGATCCTGCACGTGAACAAGCCGGATGTAGTGATCTTGTGCCGGTGTGGTCACACATGGCCAACGTGGATGAGGTCGATTTGCAGTCCTGCCCGTCTGTCGGAAACAAACTCTCAAATGGCCTATCGTCTGATAGCTAATATTCAGCTGCACAGCGACCGCTCTGGTGGACTTTCCTGAATCCAGCATGCCAATAGCACATTCCCGCATGACCTGAGACATCTGAGGCATGATGACTTTTGACAAAATTTGACATTTTGGGGAGGCCTTTTATTGTCCCCAGTATAAGGAGTGTCTGGGTACTGCTCATTCTGTCTGATCACTATCTGGAAATGCCAGACCCATGTACTGAGTGAAATCACTACATCACTGAGCAAACGCTCACGGGCAGAGAGATGGATTAAAAAATGGTACACAGATCAAGAGAAATATCCCTATTATACAAGTAAAAGTCAACATATGCTCACTTAGAGTTGTTAACTCCATGGGGCATCGACATTTGACATGGGGCGTTTACATTTTTGTTCAGTGTATAAAGCCTTAAGGGGGATTTACATTTGAACGTACGGGCGTCTACGTGCAACTTACGTGCAAAATTTGGGAAAAATGACTGCGTGCTCGACGTGGCGAGTACGTGACACGTGCGTGTTTTGCTGGCCGCAGGGCACGTAGAACCGCCCGTAGCAAAGAATTGGTCTGCAAATTAATTCCACGGTGCACGCAGCGATCAGTCGAAAATAGTCCACGCCAAGTACATGGCAAGTCCGTCACAAGTGCGTGTGCTAGAGATATATATAGGGTTTTATGGGGAAAATTCCTATAAAATTAATTCAAAATGAATCATATATCAAGAATTTTAAAATATTTTTAATATTGTAAGCATATGAATATACACCCACGCAAGTGCCACGCAGGTGGTAAGCACTTCTGTCGTCCGGGTAGCGCAAAACTGACTTACTTTCCACGCACGACACTGGCGCAGCAAGCAGGTCGGAAGTACGTCTCAAGCAGCGCACGCACGTGGCAAGTACTTGCACGTGCGGGTTATTTAAACCCGGTCATTTGCCAGTTCTTGAACAGTTGTGAAAATGCCACCCAGGAGATCCAAGAAATCACCAGCTTCCAGTCAGCTTTCTGCTTCCACTGCCTCGGATACCAGCACGGATGAAGATGACAAATGATGCTGAGTCCTGTTACATCAGCATTTTTAAATAGTACCCCAACCCGCACTGGCCACGTAGAACACGTACTCCACACTCACTTGCGCCTTGTCGTCGACGTGCATGCCACTCAAGTGGCAATCACGTTACACGTGCGTGAAGCCCTCTCGTACGTCTGCATTACTTGCCACTTGAATCGCGCGTGCATGTTAAGTACTCTCCACTTGCAAGCATCACGTCCCACGTGCGTGTGAAAAGGTCCCTGATCGTCACGGATTTCGCAGATCACGCCAGCTACATGTAAGTGGCACGTATTGAACAAGTACTTACCCTGTACGACCAGAAAAATTGGCTGCGTGCGCCACGATCGGTCTGCGGGTCAGTTTTGGCCGTAGAATTCAGGTCGCCCGTAGAACACGCAGTTTACGTAGACACGCATGATCAATTGTAAATAGCCCCTTAAATAGGATAATGCATGAATAGCCAGATTTGGCTGCGAAAAGGGGTTAACCTTGTCAAAAATGACAGGAAAAGACTTCATCCAGTTATCCTTGAAATGAAGGGTGCTAATAACCATGAAACCTTAATTTTGTTGAAATGTATTTTGGATTAAATGATTGTTTTGATAAACTAATTCACACATGTTGATATATTCCTTTATCTACCAGTAAAATACAAAAAGGAGGCTTTATTTCTGAAGGGGGGGAAACCCCCTACAGAGCAGGCAATGGTACAAAGTCCACAATCCAAAATCAGAATCCAATGGACGAAATCCAGAATCGTAACTAGGGCACCAATCACAAAAATCAGTACAGGGAGTAGGCAAAAATTGATAATCAAGGACAGTCCAGTCAGAAAGATAATCACAACGGGAGCAAGGCCAAATGAACGTGGCACAAGTTAGCATGAGAGAACGATCTCACCAGGCAGTGCTGTGATGAGACATCTAATATACGTTTCAGGGAGGTCACATGATAACAGAACAGAGGTGCAAGCAGTTAGACTGATTACAAGGGAGCAACACATTAGGGAGAACCTGATCACATGAAATTGGCAGAAACCAAAATGCGGACAGGGATCACGGGACAATCCTATAGACAAATACACAGCTCCAGTCAAGGAGTTCTAATGTGCCTAGATACTAAGAGAAAGGATAACCTGAGCAAGTGTGGAGAACCCACAGAAACGCTGTAGAGAAAATTAGGGAAAGACAAGAGGCGGAGACTAGAATAGGGCGAGTGCTGAGAGCTTGTTAATCAATTAGTAAGTGCAGCTATACAATCCCTAGTGCTTGTTCGTAAGTTAGTATTATATACAATGTTAGTCTTGGTTAGTAAGTGAACAAAAACAACAAACTGTTAGTATTGGTTAGTAATATAGAAAAAGCAAGGTGAAGGAAGTAAACGAGATCGGAAGCAAGGTTGAAATCCAGAAATCATTAAATCACCCGATGGAGTGGCACGCAGTACTGGGGCTGTGAGCAATGACCAGACCAAAGACCAGACAGGGGGAGACAAAGTGCAAAGCATGGTATAAGCAAAACATGGACCGGAGTAAAACTATGGTAAAAAGTAAAACATGGAGAAAACAACACTAAAACAATGCATGAATAAATCTGAGTAACCAAATCACAATACACATTTCAAGAATAGTCAGACATAGCAAAAATCAAAATATACACATAGCAATCAGATCAGAAACATGGCAAGGCAGAATTAGAATCACAACACCTTTTCATATTTGTGACGCCCAACAACTTTGTCGCACATCATTATAATACATAGTATATAATATTAATCTATATTTTCCATGGTTGTTACCATTAGTGGAGGACGCTGTATTTAGTTTGGCTGTGCTCTCCTGAGGTTGATATTTAACAAGAGCCATCTGGCAATGGCGGATCCCCCGGCTGTAGGTTGTGTAACCTACAGGTTGTGTGGACAGACGGACGGACCGAAACCCCCAAAAGGCACAACTAGACCATAGGGAGAAGCTCCATACCAAATTTGGTGTTTGTAAGTGGTATGGTTTTTGAGTTCTGGTCCGGAAACGATTTTATTACAGACGGGTGGACAGAAGGACAGACGGACGGACACACTGATCGCTATACCCCCCCCCCCGCATTATATGCCGGGGGAATAAAAAAGCAAAGACATAACTGGATTGGACTGATATTTCTCTTCAGATTGAAGGCATGAGTGGAATGGCTTCAGATAATAATCTTGTGGATGACCCATCTTGTCCTGTCATACTAGCATAGGTTAATATGAAATATTTTTTGTGAAAAATACACTCCCTTTCATAATAGAACAGATTTAAGGTTGGCTAAGAAATAATTATCTTCAAAACATTGGATCTTAAAAGTGACACTTTGATGTATCTTCTCAGCTATGTAATATAAAAAATGTACTTCAAAGACATTTGACAATAATTTCAGGAATTGCAGTAATATTCCATCAGCCTAAAAAGTAGCAGGAGACAGTAGAGCAATATTCATTCCCTCCATCATATTTAAAAGATTAAATAGAGTGAAGACAACACAAAATATTTAGGAAGCTCTCAAAAGTCCTAAGATGGCGCGTTTGTGAAGCGGTATACCGAGATTACATTTGGTGTTGCCACAAACTCTTATGACTCTGCCCATTAATGTGTCACTTAAAACTTACACTTGCCCAAACAACCAGAAGAGGTTGCTGGTATGTAAAAAATGCCTTTATTCCAGCTGGCACAAATGCTCTCAGTCAAGGGCAACAGCTTATGAAGTTATGCCTCCTTCTGAGAGGCCACCAGCTACAGTCCACACCAGTGCGGCCCAGGGGGCCTACTAATGTTAAGCACATACTTTTCTGAATGAGCCACATATCTGCCCAATCTAACTTATTAAAATTCTAATCTGTTTTTTTTATTGTATCAGTTGGACCTTTTGTGAATTAACATATCAACATATTTGAAATGGAAAAATTAATTCTTAAAAATCTTACCCCTGCCAAGCAGCAGGGTCTGGTGACAAACCTAAAAAAAACAAGTGCCCTATCCACCTTGATTAAAAAGAAGTACATGTTTTGTTGAGAAACTGCTAGAATTCCACCCCCACTGCTCAGAACCATTCAATATGTTCCCATGGAGATTTCTCAACTCTGCAGTGCCAGAGCCTCATAATGTACACAGTAAATTGTGTTCATACCTGGAGGAAAATCTCTTCTGAGTAATTCCATGACATTTCTGTTTTATTGTTCCACTAAAAGTGAGCATTAACCCTGACTCCACAAATTTCGTCATTTTTTACATTTTTTTAAAGATGTCTTATGCCCAACAGGTCTTGCTTTATGTTTGTGGTCTCCACTGAATGTGTGCCGCACGTTTGCGTGTGCGTGTGCGTGTGCGTGTGCCAAACAAAGTATGAAGGTGAGTATATGGTTGTGTGTGGTTTTGTTTTCTCTGTTGATTTATTTCTGTAAAAGCAGTGGCTCATGCCAGCTGAACAGGCCTCTTGTATAAGAACTCAGGATGCCTACAGAAATGCTGACGGTTTCAGAATGTTTTATGTGTTCAGCAGAGGAAAGTTATGATTATTAATATTAGTTACATTACACATCAGCTAGCCAAAGAACTCAAAAATGTAAAATATTCCGCTGAAGTGCTTTTTGACTCAAGTACGATTTGAACGACAACTGCAGGTCCCATCTGAAGAATGTCTTTATCGAAGCAACAATCCCATGATCATCATATAGAAGCTGGATCATTGAATTATGATAGAAAAAAAACTGCAGGGCCTGATTGAATTTCAAGAAATGCAAGGGGGTGTGGGGGGGTTGCAGGTGTTTTGGGGAGGGGTGGGTAAGTGGGTTACAAAACATTAAAGTGGGGGAGGGAAATTCAGAAGATACACAAGTTCTATGCTTTCTTGTTCCTGCACAAACACGCAACAATTCCACATGATCAATGATTTAGTATGATTAAGCGAGATTTCCTCTCAATCAGTGATTTGTAAGATCCATAATTTGTGGACCCATGAGATGGGTGTCACAAATGAGGGAGAATTATGCAATAACTGCATTGACAATGATCCATTGCATTTACAAACATGCAAGTCCTTTGAGGTTCTGGCCAAGGTTGTCATATTCATATCACATTGCAAATTCAGCGCATCCATGCTTTGACTTTACTGCCCTTCCACAGCAAATAGTGTGTCCTGAATTATTCAGATCTTATGATTGAGAAGGCCACTGAAGTACATTTAACTCACTGTATTGTTCACAAAACCAGTTTGAGACCACTTTTACTTTAAGACGGGGCAGAAGTAGCAATTAGAAGAATGTTAGAATGGTACTTCTACTTTGAGTACTTTATACACCTCTGGTGTTTTCTTACAGCCTGTTGTCCACGGATAGCGCTGATAATTTTCCGTCTTGAAATGCCCTTACACTTTCTCAACCTTTTCTTTTAATTCCAGTTGTGAAATTGGTCTTCCGTTTTTTTATCATTTGAAGTTTTTCTGTGAAAGGCCGCCTTGAAAAAGGCGATGGTATTAAGCTAGCCACAACGTCGCTCTCATCTTCAGCCATTTAACTCTGTCTCTCACCCGTCCTCAGCACTCTGCTGAAATTACAATGTTTGGACTTCACGAAGGCCTAAGATCTTCTGTTTTTGTCCCGCCCACTTAAAATCAAACCATGATTGGTCAATTTTCCCCTCACTCTCCAAACTAAGACACACAGCTTTAAGCATAGCTTGGCCTTCCCCCGGATTCATGAAGTCCTAAGCAATTAATGAGCCAGCCAACCGGGTCTTAATAGAGACCGGCGATTCTGATTGGAAAACATTTTCAGGAAAGTAACCCTTCCATTGCTGATGTGAACTTGACAGTAAGCCTAACTTAAAACATAGATGAGAGAAAATGTATTAAATGTATTTTATTAAATTAAATGAGATAGAATTTTTTCAAACAGTAATTATTTATTTATTACTCCTATTTTTTGGTCCAGATTTTTTTAGGCCTTCTCTGAAGCGTAGAAGGCCCTGAGGGTTCCCCTCTGCCTCACACCAAGAAACCAGAACCCGTTGCCTGAACTGATTGCACTAGGTTAGTTATGCCCATGGTTTCATGCTGTCAATGCCAAACTCTGACCTGACCACCAGTGTATCACGGCAGAAATTGAGATCCAATCTTCAGATGTCCAGTGCTGGTGAGTTTCTGACCACTGCGGCCTCAGATTTTTGTCATTGACAAACAGGAGTAAGTTTAGCTTTCTGCTGTTTTAATTCAGTTGCCATGCCATGGCATTCCATGTAGCGAACATTGTGAAGCTACTGACCGGCATCTGCAGGATCTTATGCATAGCACTGCTGCCATATGATTGGTCAGCTGGATAATTGTCTGAATTAGCAGGTGTACGATATAATAGGTGTTCCTAAAAACTTGCAACTACTTGACTCACTGGACCCAGGATTATTCCTGCATAACATTTCCCAGACCATCACAAAACCCTCTGCCAGCATGTCTACTTCCCTCTGTGCACCCTGGTCCCATCTCTGCCCACAGTAAATGTTGTAAAGTAGAACGGGAGGGAGCTGGACAGGCGACACTCTTTAATTGCTCCTGTTGAGGATCATATTTCAGTATTTTGCATCATATTCATCAGTAAATAAATTACCATAATTAATAACCGTAATCAGTAACCATATTATGTAAGCAGCAGTAACACAGACATACACACACATACACACACGCACAGGCATACGCACACACACACACACACACACACACACACAAGCAGATCACACAAGCATGAGCAGTACACACACATAAGCAGTTGGCTTCTGTAGCTTTGATTGACATCTGCTCAGTTAGTTCAAGCAATATCTGTTTTGTCATCAGCATTCATAACGATCATGCTGCATGCATATTACACTGCCAAAGGGTTGTTATCTTTTGGTTGCAGTTTTCAAGGCAGGTTGGCAGTGTTTTGGTTTGCCTGTCTCTGGGACAACCTGTGACCCAACTAAAAGTCCTCTGAAACAGTGAAGTTGCCTTGAAGTAGTCATTTTGCAAAGGATGCCAACCAATGAGAAAAGAGAAAAACAACTAACATACATTACGTTATTAAACCACTGTAGCGAGAGAAGGCGAAAAAACCATATTTGGAAGATATTCCCTGTGATAAAGGTATAAAAACTGGGTGTGAAAAGCAGACTCGCAGTTCTTCTTGCACAAAAAGAACTCGACTTTATATTCATCAATATGCCGCAATAAAGCATAATTTTCTGAATAATCTGTTTCTCTCCAATTGTTTGAGGATTGGGGAGCCTCAGAAATATTTCTGAATGAAAACCATAACACTCCCAAGTCCAGTTCTAATTTTCAAGTGCCCACTGTGGCACATTCGGCTGTGGATCTTAAGGATACTCCAGCCAGATACCAATTTGGTGAGGCAGGAAACCTGAAAATTTTGAATCAGTCTGATAAAATAACCATTATACCCAAATATACAGAATATCAATAAGTAATTTAAGGGGTCATATTATGCCCATCTACCAGTTTAATAATTTAATTGTTATGGTCTATTTCCAAACATTAGCATGTTTTTTTGGACAAAGACACGTAGTTACAGCTGTACATGCTGTGAGTGCAGCACCTCAGGCTCTCACTGTCTGAAACGGGCTGTTTTGGCTCCTGTCGCTTTATGGCCCCCTCCTTAAAAGTTAGCTCTGTTGTGATTTGCCAACTGCAGTTCAGGAAACTATACTCCGTAAAATTAAGGGAACACAACAACAGTTTGGGGTTATATTGCTGAGGATTAGTGTTTAAAAAAAGAATAACCACTTGTTTTTCACTTCATCTTCCATATGAAATCAATACAAGAAAATTTGTCTTCACAAAGAAGAAAAAAGTCTCTTCATGACATGGCGATGTGCACTTAACCAAACTCTTCCCTGCCTCCATTCTGCCTTGGTTTGTTCAAAAGCGTGCTAAACTGGCCAATAATTGGACATTATGCGAAAGTGTAACATTGCGATGTAGACATGTTACAAAAAAAAGGCAGGACTACAAACAAAGTTTTCCAGGCACTTCAGGAGATGCATTTTCTTTCTTAGAAAATAACTCAGTTTGGCATGGGCTTTGTACCTTTGCAGATGTTCCACATGCACAAGAAACTACACAATACACTACAGGAAAGGGAAAAACAAAAAAAATGGGTCATCATGAATACGGGGAACAATATTCCCGGCTATATTCTCTTACAGGAAATGTCAACTATTCACACTGCTCAGTGTGCCGTGGAGCATTTTTTTTTTTTTAATTGCACTTGATGGTGTGTGTGACATCAAGCAGGATGCTTCAGGAGAGAAGTGTGCTGTTCGTGAGCAGGTGTCATTTTCATCTGAAAGATGGGGAAAATGTGACTTAACCAAGGAGGACAAATATGCATTTCATTATGATTTAGTTGTGTATAAACACATTCAATTTAATTCTGATTAGTTGGCTTGCTGCTGGATACATAATTTAATAATTGCGTATTTAATTATTTATTCAAAAAAATTATTCCGGAAACATTGAATTCACTTCATAGCATGAAATGTGAAATGCATATACTATGATAATAAGAAAACATTATATTAAAAAAACACAATATTATAAAAATTAATAATGCAAGATGGTAAAGCATATACATTCAAGCAGTTTAAGAGTGTATGCCTTACAGTATGACCCCACCCCCCCTTCCTTCAATTTTCAAAGGTGGCAAACCTCACTACAATGAAGTACTGAGGGAATAAGCTAACTTCAGCTCATAAGAAATTCATGTGACTACTTTTCCATCCATCCCTTACTATACTAATGCAGGATCCTTAGTTGCAGAGCTGGAAAATCAGCCAGAAGGAGACGTGTCCGATTAAAATAGAATCGACAGACACAACTGTGATTGCTCATTTAACATCAGTTCAAGACAAACAGAAATGCACAGAAGAATAATGTCAGTGTAAACAAGAGGCACTCCGAGGGTGCAAACCTCCGCCAAGGCAGCTCAGTCCGAATCTTGGTGAGCGGGAACAAAGTTCAGTTATCGCATGTCATAGGACTTCAAGATAGCTGTCGTGGCAGCCATACTGTTTGACTGATCGTGAGGAAAATCAATAGGGTCCATCCCTAATGTCATGGCGACCCACCCACAAGATTTCAGAGATATCTATCCATTACTTTTTGAGGTATCTTGTTCACAAACAAACAGACAAATAAATGGCACCAATCACCTAAACTCCTGCCAACATCGTTTGGCGGAGGTAACAAAGCAAAACTGTACCATTATTAGCTGGAGAATCATTTATACTCAGATCCATACACTGTTGACTGCCTCTGATGATAAATTGAACGTGAACACCTAGAAGCTACTATCTCAGTGGGGTATTCCTGCGGTGATGTGCAAAACTGAGGGAATGTCCTTTCCCGTTTCCAAAAGTTGTTGGCTGTAAAATGAAACTGAAAAATGGCTTAACGGTAAAACAATGCATTTCTCGGATCGTAAACTCCTTGGCCACAAGTGTGCTACATCTGAGTGTGATGCTCAAAATTAACAGTCTATAAGCCAAATAAGATAGCTATTCAAATGGCTTCCTCAATGGATTTCCAAGTGGCTCCCCTAGTGCTCCCAAGAGGCTCAGTTAATTGTGCACAGTGAAATCATGAAATATATAATCATTTGCCACAAATTTTTCTTGCCTCATGAAGCTCAATATGAATTAATGTTTTACAAGTGGAAATTATCATTAGACTATCAATATAGGTGAAGATGTACATTAGTAGTCTTCATAAGCTCTCCAAACCCCCAAAAATGTTTTTGTCATGAAAAGCCGTGGAAGTTTGTCCATTTTTCACCGGAGCCCCATTAGCTGGGTCACACTCACAAAAAATATCTTATTTTCTGCCAGAATATTTCCTTTGCAAGGAAACAGTGTGCTGTTACCAGCTCCTCTGATGTGGATGAAGGGTTAGACTTTAGGAGGAATACAAAATAAAGGAACAAGAGGGAACTATTTACAAGGAACACCAGGCTGCAAACTGCCCACTGGGTAAAATGTGTGAATAAGAACAAATAGTATGCAAATGAAGTGGCACGAACATCGATAAGCTCTCATTTTCTCCTGTATTAAAGCACTTTTCTCAAATACTCCAATATGCCAATATGCATCTTTTGTTGCTCTTGCCCTGGAATCTTAATAATGGGAAAACATTCTCACTACCTTTCACAGACAGTCGGATACATTTTCATCGGATTCATGCAGCGGACCTGCTAGTATTAATCTAGTAAATTAGTGCACAACAGTCTTGTATAAACACCTTCCATGCTTTATAACGAGCAGGCAAAAATTCATGGACAGTAATATCCAGTTTATACTTTATATATACACAGAGAAGATATTCCACCATCATGAAAAAGCAGGCAATAGGCCACTCTACCTCAAATGCAAATTTATGCATCTAATATAACAGCCAAATGTCTCCTCAAGCTGTGCATAAATATATATAATTGTCTATGTTTAGTGCTAAAGTTTGCTTTAAATGTACCATGGTTTTCATAAAATTAAAATTGGAACTTTTCCTGTGTATAGAAACTGTACCTCAAGCAATACCTCATGCATCTGTGTACTATTGGAGCCCAAAACTGCCAAAAATTAATCAATGAATAAACAAATGACGGTACAAATAAATAAATGCATAAATAAATAAATATACACACACATAAATAAATGCCTGGATACCCACTTGTTCATAATTTTAATTCATACGTAAGTGACAAAAGTTTTCACCAGATGATCCTCTAGAATCACTCTTTTGAAAAATCTGAGGCTGCAAACAAAATTCAAAGTGTGTAAGGGGAGTGGAAGCGAGAGAATCTCAAGCGCACACTAAGTTCAATCAATAAGCTAGCAAACTAGCCACAAGGATCTCCTGAGAGACTAACTAGTAACGCAGCAGGAGTTAACCACTGTGAATAGTAAAACAAAATCCTCCTCGCTAGATTTACGAAATATAATAACTCCAGTGTTTACCAAAGCGTAGGAAATACTGCGTAGAACAAAAGAAAGAAACGAAACTAAAGTAGCACGCTCCACAGCAAGCGTGTTGAAACTGCCGAACCCCGGCACTAAGAGAAAACTGACTAAATCAAGCGTCCGCAAAAATCTGAAGAATATCTGTCAGAAAACTGTCTATCTGCGAATGATTCACGTATCCAAGACTGAACCTCTGACTGTACCAGCCGACAATATAGATGACTCTGAAGCAGCGAGCAGCCCTGTTAGCAACCTTTAAATAGACCTCCCACAGGTATAAGAGATCAGCAATCAAATCATCCAGGTAATCAGGCACCTGTGCAGAACACTCTGCTTCCAAGGGAAATGCCGATTAGCCAAGTAGCAGAAATAACGTCGTTAGCATAACGACGATTCAGAAAAATAAGAGACAAGGCAGACTCAGAGAAATAAAAGCATATTATGACCATGCCTGCAGAAAAAACATTGTCAGAGTAGATAAACCCTAAATAAATCTACTCTCCCATGACAAAGTGTGACGTCACAGTGACGCCTTTTGCTAAAATTCAGAATTTCGTCAAATTAAGGTTCCTGAACGAAACAATCCTGACCTTTCTAATTGAAACACACTGTGTAATCATCGGGTGTAATAAGAAAATTTTAAAAAATAGTTACAATACTCAGGACTGAATGGTAGAAAAGGCATGAGTAACGTTACACCTTCACCGCTCTTTGGAACTGCTGTGCTTTCTGTATGTATGCTTAGAGTCGAGTGCCGAAAGAAGCCATTTTACTTATTAAATTGCATCTGCTCCACTTCTGCCTTCGAACAAAAAATATCTTTTTCAGAGATACATGTTTGAAGGCAAATGATGTCCGGAATTGATTGGATTTGGTGTATTATCAGTCAAACACCTCTGAAGAACTGAGACGTCCCAACAAAATCACTTCAGAAGTTCACTCAAATTTACCCATAGTTTGTATGTAAACTGAGTGTGTGGTGAATAATTTAGTCATTAATAGGTCATGACAACTCATTAAGTGGAGTAATTATATCACAACATGTAAGAGATAGGTGGTTGCTTTTTGTATCTCGGTGAAAATTTGCATTAAACTGATGAAAATACCCAACAATAATCACTACTTTGGAAAAAATCTCAGTTAAAATCATGGGAGTACTCCATTCTCTTGCAATTGAGGGATTAATCCGTTGATTTTAACAGAGTACTCCGTTCAATCCAACAGAGTAATTCGTTATATTAATGGAATTATCCTTTGTCTTTAAAGGAGTAGTCTGTGAAATTCAACGGATTAATCCCTCAATTGCGAGAGAACGGAGTGCTCCCATGATTTAAAGGAAGTATTTTTTTCACTGTAATTTGGTGGTCAATTTGTGCTGAATAGTAGCTGTAATATTGTCACAGTATATTTTCTGAACATCCAAAGCATGTAACTTTCATTGGTAAGTGTTCACCGTATGAAATTAGACCGCTGCAGGTGGTTGGTATTGGTTATTACACTATAAAACCTACGCCATGTAGAGTTCAGCTTGCAGCCATAGATTTTCTGTGTCCTTGAACTATGACGAATCAGCATAAGGAAGACAATACTTTTGTCATAAATGTAAATAAACTACGTATTTATTACGGTGAGCCACTCAACTATTGAGGACATGGCAACGCTTTAACAAACGAAGGATTCTTACCCCGCACGCGGTCATTTCCCCGCCCCGAAACCGCCTCAGCAATCACACAATTCCATATCCGTCGCCTGTTATGGCCCATTTGATTTGAGCGACAAATTCACTTGAACTTGAGCCGACGGTAGTTTATTATAATCAATTATCCCATTTACTGATAATTATTCTACCCATGTTGGCTATATTTTTCACACATTAAAAATCACAGTATTATCAATGGTTAAAAAATAAAAATAAAAAAACATATTTACATAGACACGGGTTTGTTAATACCGATATCCTCAATTAGAAAATCAATCTCCTCCCTAGTGAGAATATCACAACTTTTTAGATTATCACAAACATATAGGGCAGTCCCATTTGTTAATATACTGAGTACAAATGAAAACGCACAACTTGAAAAAAGTCAATATTTAAGTAATGAACTTCAATATAATTTTTATACAATAACAACACTACAGTAACGTCACCCGACATGCCAGGTGCAAGAAATGCGAGAATTTCAAGTGAACTGTAACGCTAGGCAATCTTGCACGCACACCACGGGAAAAATAAATTTCACTCTGAATTTGTGCACACATTGACTTTAAAAGCATGTGAATCCAAATAAAATTTCACTTCTTCACTGACACTTGTGAAACGTCGACACTATGCCGCGACTTACAGCCCCTGAACAGGAACGTGCCATAGGCATGCTTCAAATTGGCGCCAGCAGCAGGGAAATTGCCAGACGACTACACCGCGCACACACAACGATCGCAAGACTCCATCAAAGGTTTCTGCAAACAGGGAGCACTCGGGACCATCCTCGACCGGGTCAACAACATGTGACAACGGCACGTCAGGACCGTCAGATCGTACGGGATCATGTCCGAGACCGAACACTACCAGTGACAAGAACGGCTGCTCAAGTCCAAGGACGACATGGATTCATTCACCCCAACACCTACGGAACCGCCAGCAAGCTGCAGGCTTGCGTGCACGACGTCCTTATTTCGGCCCCATATTGACGGATCGTCACCAAAACCAGCGTCTACAGTGGGCAAACAGGCACCAGAATTGGCGACTACGACAATGGCACAGTGTCATCTTTTCTGACGAGTCACGATTTCACTGCAGGAACGCAGATGGCCGTATACGTGTTTGGCAGAGACATGGTGAACGTTATAACGCCGATTGTGTCGTTCAAATGGACCGTTGGGGTGGTGGCAGCGTTATGGTGTGGGGTGGAATAGGCTACCGTCACAGGACCCCTCTCCATATCTGCAGAGGAAGGGTGAATTGCTTCTACTACCGGGACCAGGTGCTGCAGAACCATGTTGTGCCATTCTTCAACCAACACCACGATGTCCACACGTTCCAACAGGACAACGCTAGGGCACACACTGCAAGGGTGTCCATGCAGTACCTTGCACAGCAGAACATCCCCGTGCTTCAGTGGCCAGCTCTGTCACCCGACCTCTCCCCTATCAAGCACTTATGGGATGAAATTGGACGACGTCTTTCACGTTGACGCCAGATGGACGCCTTGTTCAGGAGTGGAGTGCTATCCCTCAGAACACTATCTAGAGACTGATCAACTCCATGCGACGAGGATGCACCGCATGTGTCAATGCAAATGGCGGTCACACCCGTTATTGACTTTCCTGTATGACCCCTACACCAGTTACACCTCTCTCGCTCATTAACATTATCGTGAATGAAATTGAATGATGTTTACATGTCTTCTTAAATCACTCATTATCTCAAATGCATCATACGTATATACTTCACATATCAATCCGTGGAGCTATTCCAGATTTCGTGAGTGGTGTGTTTTCATTTGTACTCAGTATAGAACATGAAGATAACGATGGCGACGTCGAGCCAAAGCCAAAAACCAAATTTCACAGATGAGGAGTTAGAGGTTTTGGTGAAACCAGTGAAGAGGCGCCAAGAGGCGTTGTATGGCAAGGGGGCGCTGAAGGATGATCTGAGGAAGAAAGCTGCAAATCGTTCTGGATGTGGCTTGGGTGGGGAGATGTAAACGCAGTATCCCCGATTTAAAGCATAAACGGGGATATCTGCGGGGCGCTGTAAAAGCCAGGCTCTCTGCACACCGGAGATGTGTGCACGCAACAGGTGGTGGGCAACCATCATCCCCTGTGCATTTCACTGCACTGCAGGAGGAGGTGGCATCCACTCTATCTGCAGTAGAAGTGCATGGAGAAGAACTTAGAGTGGATACGGATGATGGAGGGTCACGTAAAATAGTCATTTTTATTAGCCTGTACTCAAAGCATCATTGCGATAGATACTGGAAACAAGCGTAATATGGTTTCAAATATTTATTGCATTTTTTTGGCATTTCAAACAGTTGCGCAGTACATAGGCATCATGGGCCGAGCCAGGGAATTGGCACAAATACTTAATATGCGTGTATCGTGATCGCACACAACCTGAACATTAATGCTGTGGAAACGTCTACGGTCTCTGTACCTATTCTCATTAGTGGAAGGGCTTCTGATTGCAACGTGAGTACAATCAATGGCTCCCACAACACTGCGGAACCCGGCAAGGCAGTAGAACAGTAGAACCCCACCTTAACTCTCCGTCTTTCAACGGGTTTTTCGGGTGGCTGATGTGGAGTAGCATAGCGTCAACCAACTGTGTCAGACACCTTGACACAGATGCCTGTGAAATGCGCATGACATCACCAGCCATGTTTTGTGGATGATTGCTGTGGCTGGATAGCTGTTTATCCAGAAGTTGGCAAAGATTGATGATTGCCTCATAGTTCAGACGAAAGCGCTGGATGCACTCCGTGTCTGCTAGTCCTAGGATGTCCAAACGAAGCTGAGCTCGGCGCGCAAAGCCGAGCTCTTACTCTTTTCCAATCACGCAAGAGTGCAAGCAAATGCAGGACTGGCAAATTTTGAGAGCATGGTACAATGATGGTCTAATGTATACTCATATTAATGAACTGCTATGCGTTTGTAATTGAACTAATTGGAAAACAGGCTGTTGCACAATATCATGTGACGATTTTCTTTGATAATTTATTATGGTTATGAAAAATTTAGTTTAGAAATAAGGATGAACAAACGAATAATGAATGTCACAACCTTTGCCGTGTTAAATAGAATAAAATTAATGTTAAAATTCGGCTTATAACCAACATCAAATGCGATATTCTATTTCGCCTTATGTTGGCGCTTGACCTTAATACAGCCCTCAAAAGCGCTTAACAAAAAAAGCACATAAGCCGGGGGAGAATACGCGCAAGTGTTTTTTGCCTGAGAGACGCCCAGATTTTGGCCTTGCTCCGCCCCACGCACATAACTGCCTTCGGGGCGCGTGATGCACAGACTTAAGTCAAGGCGGGAATACACGTAGGCTGAAAAGTGCATAGCTATGCGCTTTTTTTGACTCACGCGCACGGGAGAATAGACCCCAAAGAGAATTGCAGGTCAAAAAGGTTTGCTGGACACATTTATATCACTGAAAAGTTCAAAGGATATTGACTATTATTTATCTCATTTCTTTGCATGTCCATCTTCTGATCATCCATCAACTACAGATTGGTAGATTGATTAAATTGCAGTCTTGATGTCCATTTCCCTTGCTGTACTCGCATACAGTACATTTTTGTTTGATTCAAAGATATTGAGATTGAAAGAGACTGAGATGTGGGCTGAATTTTACACTTCAAATGTTATTCCATCATGAGAGGTAGTTACAGCAATCATAATTCACCCAGAAAGAAAATCCCTGACAGACACTGAAAAATTCAGAGCTTCACCACTTTTTCAGAAATACAAAAAATAAACTTATAAAAATGAAGACAGGAGGAAGTGAGAAGTTGAAAAAATATATAATATAGATAAACTCAGGCTGTTTCTGTTTGTTTTTGTAAATATAATGTAAAGTGATGGAATTTTTTTTTTTTTTGTCCAAGTCAAACAGCATTGGTGTACTCGGGGGGATTTATATAATTCAGTACATCATTTTCTAATTTATTTATCATAATCATTGCCTCACTGTTGTTGTGGGGCTTTGGTGTTTGATTTTCAGGTAAATTTACTTTTAGTGGCTAAACTGTATGAACCCCTTTCAGATTTCAGGTGGCTCAGAGCTCAGAGAGCTCGGTGGAAACAAGCAGCAAATTGATTCGGACAGGAATCAAATGACACTGAGTCTCAAATGACTTGGGTAACGAATCAAAAGCCATTAATTTAGCTGTCACCTGCATCATAGCCAAAGGGGATTCTCCCCCGCTGAGAACAGGCAGCCAAACCCAGAACCAATCGCAAAGACTCAAAATGGGCAAAAAAAAAAAATCAACTAAAATTAAAATTGAAGTAAACGACAGCCCTTGAAGCATACCTGTGTAAATGACTACATGTGTAAGACTCCATGAGCTCTATTTTCGTTCCCGCGCTAGTGTGGCGTGAAACTATTGTATGGGCACACTCACATTCTCATGCAGTGTAAGGTGAACTCTGCATTTATTTTATATCTGAGTGCAACTCCAGTTTCAAGCATCGCAGTGAATTTTTGGACAAGCAGCCAAGCTGTGGCAACCAATTCTGCTTGTACTTCACAGTGGTGTCTTCCATACAAAAGCTGACATTATTCATTAGGAGTGTAGCCAATTAGCGTATGTTTTTGATTCTACATGTAATGGTTATCATTTAGACAGTTATCAATCATTATTTAGAAAAGTAGATGAGACAAAGTTAAAACATTTTGTTCACCTGTTCCTTGTCCTAATACCCATCTTGACTGAAAATTTCATCAAAATCCATACATGACTTTTTGAGTTATCTTGCAAACAAAAAAACGAACAGACAGACAGACAAACAAACAAACGCCGGTGATCACATAACCTCCTGCCAACTTCGTTTGGCGGAGGTAACTAGAATATTAACCAGTTAAAAGCAAAAAGGAGGAGACTGTATATACCATGCTTGATAATGTCAACTGAGACCACACCCTTGAAAAATGAAGTGGGCTGTAACATGCACAAGGTTTGGCATATCCACAAGAAAAGTGATGACTAATATCTGGGAGGCCTGACAAGATTTTAGCCACATGGGTGGTGATTGGGCAAACATTGTAGGAGGAGGGAAAAAAAAGAGAAACAAAAGCTCTTTTTGATTATATTCAAAATGACTGGAAATCTAATGAGGGTGAAAATGATGTCGAAGAATGTGTTGGACTTAGCTTGACCTAAGAATTCTTGGATTATGACCAGAAATGTAAATGCAACCTTGGCCTGATGATGGTGCTAGAGAGAAGGTCATACGGTCAACGAATTTGCAGTCTGAATAGGAGATAAAAGCTCCAATGGCTGCGCCACATCTCATAAAGGTGACTTTCAGTTGTTTGGGCTGTCGTTAACATCCACTTCAGATTAATGAACATAAAGAAAATGAACAATCACAATATGTGTCTATGCAACATTTCGCCCCCGGGAGACGCGGTCACGCAGTGGTCAAGTAGGCTTGATTTGAGATCGTAAGCTCCTGAATTCAGGCCCCGGCAACAGCCTTCGCGGTGTGTTCTTGGTCAAAACACTTCACTCCCACAATCCGCGCCTCACTCCACCCAGGTGTATAAATGGGTACCAGCATAATACTGTGAGCTGGGGGGAGTACCTGCGGTGGACTGGCATCTCATCCAGGGGGAGTAGCAATACTCCTAGTCAAGGTTCAAGGTTCAAGGTTCAAGGTTGCTTTATTTATACCCGAGGGTAGATTTGTTTTGCAGAGAGTGATTCACAGCAAACCACATACCAACAAAACACACATCAAACCAATTAATACTTGATCATAAGTGACAGGACAGAAAGTGCTCAGTGTTCACCACTCATCAGTGTAGCTTCATAGATAGAGTACAAGGATAAGATAATTAAGGTCAAATAAATAAAACACAATAAAACATAAAGGAAAAAAAAAAAAAAAAACATGCTGCTAAAAGACGGAAAACCTCTAGAAGATAAATATAAGAACATAAAAGTAGTAAAAGTCACGATAAAAGATAGGGCCCATAAATAGAATAAATAAAGAAAACGAGATCAGTAAATAAATAAAGTGCTATGTCACTGTATCTTATTGAGCTCAGTGACGGCGACAGGAACGAAGCTATTTTTATAACAATGTGTCCTGCACCTTGGGACTAGAAACCTTCGTCCAGATGAAAGGAGCCGGAATTCACCCCGTAAAGGATGGGAGTCATTATTAAGATGACTAAGATATTATTAAGATAATATTAATTATTAGTCGCTTCATGGCACAGAAACCGATGTTAAGCACCGGGCCGATGGGCCACGAGGCTCAAATAGGCTTAAAAGAAAAAGAAACATTTCGCCTCATCCCCACAAAAAAAGTTGCGTCTTTTTTTCCCTCACTTCCAAAAAAAAATGTGTGCGCTAGCCATGATATTCACAACACAAAATGGTGGTGCTTGTGGGAAATGTAGTTTATTCTGGGAAACACTTCTGCTTTTGTCCACAGAACAATCTAAATCAACCAAAAATACATGTTCCTTGTAGTTGCTCTAAATGGCTGTTTAAATGACAGTATCTCTGTCTATCTGCCACTGACTTAGCACATTCCTCATGATGCAATTTGTGCATGCAATCAGTTTGATTCACAGAAATAAGTCAGACCCAGCCCATTTTCAAAGTTCTAGTATTCCTGGATCTGGTTTCAAGTTCCTAGTCATTGATTTACAATAACAGAACTAGAGAAGCCATATGATTGGATTTTTTCATATGCAAGCTGCTGGCCTGACCTTAACATATTTAATAAAAAGATAAAGCAGTCAGAGCCGGAATTAACCCCCCCATCAATGAAAGGATGTATTTTAATCTCATTTGCATGTGGCAGTGGAATCAATCTGGCCGCATTTCGTCTTGAGTTACCACTATTTAATGACGCACCCATGTGTTGCGCTCCCAGGCATAATTGATTTACCTTGGTGATATAATTAAGGCTCATTGGCATACATCTCCCAAAGGTAAATATTAATTTTGTTATCAGGCAGGAAATGGTATTTCTCTGTATCTCCTCTCTGGTCTGAATCTCATTCAGCTAAAGTGCGAAGGAATGTACTAGTTAAATGATCAATCACATTCTAGTCATCAGGCAGCAGCGAATATCATAGGAATATCAGACCATGGCATAATATCACGATTTAAAAAACATAAATTATCTAGTCCGGTCTAAATCATGCCAAGGGTCCTTTTTAAGGGAATTCACAGCAAAATGCAAAACTGCAGACAAAAGCTTGATCCTCAAACAAATCCCACTTACACAGTGGACTATGAAGTGCTGCAGAGTATGTGTGGTTTGAGGTAAATTTTTTTGCATTTTACGAGTTGTTTAATCCCTGAAATACATATGAGACATTAATTATTAGCAGTGAATCTGCCTAATGCTTTCAAGACAGCGAATTACATTCATATGTGGTGGTACGTGGGGGGATTCCTGATACCTGATGTTTTGGGATGACAGCTCTGAGCTTGACCAGCTCCACTTGTTGTTAAGAATTAAGATTTTGCTCTCTTTCTCTCTCTCTCTCTCTCTGAAAGAAGTGGGTCATAACATAATGACTCCAGCCGTACCACAATTACAGTAGTTACAAAATCAGATGCAACAAAACACTGAACAACTATTAATGAGAAAACTTAAAGACAGTATTCCCACTTTCAGTAACTGCAGTCGCAAACATGGATGAAATTTGTTCACTTTTGTAACCAACCATCACATTGTTTATTGGCAGCATTTACAAAATGTTGTCAATGGTTATTCCTATATTTTGATGACATGCATTATATTTACTCGCTTGAAGGGTGAATCTACCTGGGAGTCGCATTACATGCCCTGACTATGTAAACAGCTGTTAGCAAAAGAATTTACCATTCTGAACATCGACGTGCAGATGACTTGGGGGGGGGGGGGGGGTTGAAAATGTGTTTGTTTACTTCAAAGTGCAATTGTGTCTCAATTATAGGCTTATGGTTGAGTATTCCCAGTGTTGTCATTTACATTTTACAGTAAGTTAGAAGAATTAAGCAACTGGTGTGTCTATAAGGTGAATGCGTCCTGTGATTGGTTTGCGTCTTCTGCGTCCTCCTCGCCTGGCTGACTTTTGTCACACGGTTGCCTCCTAATGACCATGTGACGGGTAATTAAGCCCTCTGTTTTATTGTGCAAGATGCTGGATTGTAAAGTCATATTCATACTAGGATTCCAGTCAATGTGTGATAGTAAAAGTTGTTTGTTTTCATCTCATCCAACTAGTACTTTAGTGATAGTGTTTTCTCTTAGAAGTCTGTACTGTCATTTTGTTAATTCTTACAAGCTTCCAGTCTTGATCAGAATCCAGGATTGGGACCGATTTCGAGTAAACCCACCACAAGCCTGTTCATCTTTTCAGTTATCAAGAGCAAGCTTCCAATTCTAATCAGGTTCCAGGACTGGTACCTCGTTCTTGAGAACTTCTCCAAGTTTGTTCTCCTCGTCCAGTTTGTTAGGAACAAGCTTCGAAGCCCCCTCCGGGCCCAGGACTGGGACCGCTTTCCTCTCAAGCAACCTTCTCATGCTTTGAAGCAGTTTTGTGCTGGTGGAGTCTTTAGAACAGTATACACGGCACACCGTAAACCACTGACCAGGGACTACCGCCCCGGCCTGGCTTGTTACATCTGTGCTGAACTTTCTATCAACTTCATCATCAGGGGATCTGTCAACGATCTTAACTGTATTGCTATCAATAAATTAGTAGTTAAACTTCACATCTTACTCCGCTCTTGATTCCTGGTCTGGACAATAACAGCAGACTACCATTATACAAGAATATTAATAGGTTCTTGCAAAAGTAGAGAGGACCATGGGTATGAAGTTTATCAAAGCCATTTGGCCATCGATTTTTGTATTCTCTAGATGAGAAGGCTGATATAACCACTTCTTAGGTCAGACCCTTCCTCCCACTACAAGGATCATTTCTAAACTGTAAGACTGTCGCTACTAAAGTCAAAGTACAGTGCAGCTTATAATGTATATGGTTCTGCAGCCACATTTCCACCCACTCCCTATTTCCTAACCCGTCAGCAAAATCTCTACCTGTCTACTATCATTTATTTTATTTTTAATTCATCAGTACACCATACATTGCTTCAGTTTTTCAGTTTTGGGGCAATCACAGACAAAGCATCCTGGAAATTCTTCAGGGGCTTTAATAAACGCGATCCCTGGACCTGTTGACAGGGACTAAGCGAGATTATATGCGCTCACCGCTAGAAACTCATCCCCGGACAATTCTTTCACTGCTCATTCGGTAAGCCAGTCAACTCCTCTGCCGTTTTGATGACGGATGGCTGGTGCCTCTCAGAAGTACTAATGGTGCTTCTCACACTTCATTTTTCCAGCAGCAAAGAAATTGCAGCATAAAACATCATGTCTTTTTCCAAGATGCTGCATATCTGTGTGCCATGTACTGGAAGAGTAATTGTATCATTTCCCTTTTCTAGAATAAATATGCATAAATCCCCTCCCTGGGTGTACATTTTAACATAGGGACAATGATTCAAGTGCAGAAGTGTCCCTAATTCAAACGGTTTTAAGAGACCAATGATTACAGTCATTTCAACAAGGGGATCATGGGAGTTTTAGAGGTTGTGACAAGTCAGCATTTCATACAGGGAGAGCATTGTGACTTATTACAAATATAACAAGATGACATGCTCGCCATGATCAAGGGCCATAACTTCATTAAAAAAAATTAACATCAACATCCATTTTCAAACCTAATGTCGATCAAGACTGTCTTATTAAGCATAGAAAATTTGGCCCATGTAACTGTCATATTTTTCGAGGTAATTTGTTTGTATCAGAAGTGTTCAGTCAGGAAAACTCACGTTTGAATAAAATAGAACAATTTATTCATGGGTATAAGCATTACATTGTACTTCGGCGGCGGTTCTGCTCTGGAGGAATGTCCTACCTCGGCACAGCAAACATACAAACACAGTCATGAACAGAAATCAAAATCCCCCCCGATGTGAGCAGAACCAAAACAGGTGGAGGCTGGGGTGGAGGCGGCAAGCAAAAAACCAAACAGCTTGTTGCATAGCATGAAAAGTCATTGCAAACAGCAGCGGAAGAAAGTGAGCTTGACTTCTTTCAAATGGATCGCTGTATGACCTCGTGATGTGTCTCCTCCAATTGTCTGCCTGCTCATGCTGACGTGCTGCTGTCAGCTGATGTAGCTCTTCTCGGGTTTCCTGCCTGAACTTGTTACACTCATTTCTGGACAGAAGGAAGGACAGATGGACAGAACTCAATCCTATTTCCCACGCACCACTTTGTGGCGGGGAACTATAATGATACTTCTATTTAGTGCATTTATCCTGCAACCTGCAAATATGTACAGCACATTTGGGGAAAATCCGTACATCTAGTAAATCATAGTAACTTCTCTGTGATGTATAGTATACATTTGCAGAACCCGCACCACCCTGTGCTTTTTACATAACAGCCAAAACTAAGCAGATTTGATTGTGGTTATAACCTGAACTGGAGAAATCGCTACAGAGAATCAAATTGCTCCTGGAATGGGCATTGCTGCACATTGTGGAGCACTCTCATGTGGTACGAACAGAAATCTAATATCAAACACAGTTGTGTTGGCACTTTAACCACTAGAACAGTGTCAGGCTGCAGGGTTCATGCACGCACTGGAATAGTACCTTAGTAGGCTGGCAAAATTTCCTTTTAGGGACATTATCATGTACAGCAAGTCACACTCAATAGTGGCATAAATATACAATA
The DNA here is from genome assembly GCA_029721435.1 of Gymnothorax reevesii. Taxonomy (NCBI): domain Eukaryota; kingdom Metazoa; phylum Chordata; class Actinopteri; order Anguilliformes; family Muraenidae; genus Gymnothorax; species Gymnothorax reevesii. Next base: position 8,158,823 of record CM056581.1, read on the forward strand.
TCACTTTTTCATGTGCGGTCATCCTTTTGAATTGTTTAGATGTTTTTGATTAACTTATGGAAGACGCCATAACACTTCTAGCAGACGTAATTTTTTTACTAAATGCCGCTAGGGGGCACTGTAAATAGTGACGATATCCTGGCCGATATGGATGTCATTTTCATCTGTATTGCATTCACAAATGACACAACTCACTGTGCGGTACGGTAGCGTACCCCAGGGATATGTATGATATAGAAGATCTTATGAGTAGGGTGTCACGTGAACGTTATGACCATGTTGAGTAAATGTTGTTTGTTGCAAGCTTTATGTTTGTACTGAGCTACATCACTCTGATACACTGTAATGAGTCACAGACATTCACGGTTAAACTTCCCATGGTTTTTAAATTCACAGTCAACACTGACCAGCCAGCTAGCCAGCAAACTAATATTACATAATGGTTATGGAAAGGTACTCCGTGCATGCTGGCTTGGTAGCTCATTTTGCAAAAACTTTGGTGGAAAGACAGCGATTGTACTGTTTGTGTGCTGTATGTGCCATGTATACTGAGGAGCAGGAGTAAGGTCATAACTAAATGCAGAAAAAGAGACTGCTCTAATAAAATGGCGCGCCCCATTGAAGGGAGAATTGCCTGTTTGCTCGCACCCTTTGTTCGATATTTGAATTTCGTGGGGATTGAATCACCCAGAAAAGGTTAGAAGTTGAATGTATTGTTATCTTGGAATGATTTAAGTGGCAAATTATACTGGATGATAATGTGCCTTTTACATTTTTTCTGCATGATGATTCTTTTCAGAAGGAAAAATATTAATCCAGGTGGAATTTATAAACCTCTGCAAATGTATGGAAAGGCTTTATTTGTTTACACAGACCGCATATAAACTAACAAATACTGCTGCATTGGGAGCATGATGACAGAGGCTACATGCCCTTTTTGAAATTCAGTGTACTTTGGTCATGCTACCTGCAAAGAACATCCACATGACACAAGCGATTGAACAGAATGAGTGATAAAAATCCTACACCGGCCCTTGAGTGCGATGAGACATAAACTAAAAGCCAGATTAAAATTTTATGTTTTGTCTTCATAGCAAGAAAAAGTTAACTAAGTAGCAGAATATTACTTTCACTGAAAATGCTAACAGATGTTTTTCTCCTGTTCAGCATTGGAGCAGACGGTTAATAGTTGCTTTCTGGTAATTATACCTTGTGTCCTGCCCGCCAGGTCCTGCTTTATCTCTCAGCATGTACTGTACCTTCCTAAAAGTTTATTGCAAAAAGAATTGGATGGATGACCAGAATGTTTGATTGCTACCGGGCGCACGGATGGATTTTACCCATTCAGATTTTGTTTCTCATTGCTCCTGCTTCAACGGCTTCCCCAAAGCCCCATCTCACTGACAGCTTACAACTATTTGGGATCCAGATTTGCTCCATTTCATGGCTGGAGCTCGACCCACGCGGATTATTGCTCTGCAAATGTTCAATTACGAGCTGCGCGAGGGTTTTCGGTGTTATCTGGCATCCTGTGGTTAGAGAGATAGACACACCTCAGAGAGATGAGGCCTGGTCAAACTTCAGTGAAGATAAGGGACAGATAAAGTTCAGTTGCTGAGTAGGATCTCTCCTGTGCACCAGGGGCAACTGACATTCTCGGCTCTTCACTGGAAGAAATGACAAAAAGATGAGCAAACATCCGGCACTCAGCTAGCAGAGTGACCTGTTTATGTCCCTGACACCCTGCTGAGAACAGCGCAGCACGTGAAAAGAATGGGTGTGAACTGAGCTAGCAAAGCTTATGGCACAGCTGTGCACCTAGATAAAGAGCAATGCTGAATGTATCCACCTCACTGTGTGAATAGATCTTTATGTAATACAGTCATGGGAATTAATTTAGCAGGGAGACCAGAGCCCCATCTTCGTCCAGCAAAGACTGAGATGCATCGCGTACTGTGGGCGGGGGAGGCAGACCTGAGCTCTGGAATTTATTCAGGATGTGTCACTGATTGAAAGTTAAGGAGATTGAGCGATGGCTGAAAATGGCGTTTTCCCTCTCAGATATGGAAATACTGATCGCTTAGCTAAAAAATGAATCCAGCACTCACAGATCAAAGTAAAGAAATTTTATTTTGGCACGGGCAGCAATACACGAACGTTTTAGCCTACTGGCTTTCTCAACGCGCTGAAGAAAGCCAGTAGGCAGAAACGTTTGTGTATTGCGCAAAGCGGGGGATATAGCATTGGGCTCCGTCCGTCTGTCCGTCCGTACGGACACATAAAATTGAGGCGGCGGGGGATATTGTCATGTTAGTGGCAAACACTTGTTTTGCTTTATGTCTGCCCTGACCGTGCACCCGGTAAGAGACATTGTTACTTTTTCATAGAATGAATTTTCAATTTATTGACTAAATACACCTGCCTTTAATATGACACAGTCTCTGGTCCTCCATTGACCACAGGGGCCTTACATTGAAATGCATGCATACACAAGCGGATGGACACACAAACACACACACGCACACACACACGTACAAAATTCAAAAGCCAAGAGCAAAATTCACTCAAATGACCATAAAAAACACAAGCATAAATGCACTGGCATTGCTAAACAGCTCTGCCAAGGCCCTGTTGCATTTGAAACAGGTCACAGGAGAAGCAGCACAAGACTCTCCATTGACATGTTTTCCCCTGCTGTGGTGTCATTACCAATACAGCAAGTGTGTGTCAGCATTCAATTAGCTCACTCAGTTCATTGATTTTTCTGAAATGGAGGCTGAGCATGTATGAGGATGGAGCCCAGTTTCTGCTTCCTTCTCCCTTAATAAGCATTTTCCGTAATTGTCTAGAACTAATTATATCTATATGCCTCAGACAACACATGGCGCCCAATGTACTTATTGCAAAAGGCTGGTGGTGTCAGTCCTGTCCTTATTTGCAATCACTGTAAGCAATGGATTTTACTGAGACCGAGCTGTTTTCAGCGAGTCACATTTTTAAATAGTTTTAGCAGAAAAGGCTCTGGAAATGTACCCCATAGGACTGTGATAAGGAAAAGGGGTAACTGTTGCTTTTGCTGTGGAGAAAAATTTAAGTGTGCAGCTAGTAATGTAAACATGACAACTTGGTAGTCATTTATGAACTGCTTGATGTCAATATTTATTTGGATGCCTTCTCAGCCTGTATGTATGATGTGAGATAACTGAGCTTGAGACCCGCAATAATGTCCAATCAATTGTGCCAGTGCCTCAGTATACAACACAATGAAGCTCCAGGTATAGTACAGGAAGTGTAACTGTGGAATCCAGACTGCTTCTCTTCTTCTTGTTGTCTCTCGATGACGTATGCTTTGCTCAGAGGGAGTCACTGCGTCCACATCCTAGATCTTTGGATTTAAAAGTTATTCTGATTAAGAGTCTCTGGCAGTATAGGAACAGAGGGGCTGGAGCAGCAATGGCTCTTTACCATACATTCTACTTCACAGCAATTCTTTATGGTTGGACCAAAAAACCAGCATATACTGGGGACCCCCAGAACCAAATGCTGGAACCACTGGGCTTCTTAACCGAAGAATTCAATGGCAATATCAGGAGCCAGTCTATGCTAGCCCAAGTTGACAAATGCTAATGTCACCCTGTTTGATAATATACTAATTGCAATCAAAAGCGTTTTCTTATATGAACTCTCAGCGATGTCAGGAAAAATCAGGTCGGGACATTATCTGTTGCTTTTACACGAATAAAGCATACAACAGGAGAGGGTTTTTGTCAGACACGTCCTCACCAAATGGATTTGGTATTGATGAGGGGTGGCATCTCGATAGAATGAGGAGGAGGGAGGACCGGATACAAAAAGTGCACTGCAGAAATCACAGGCTTATGTTTACAGTACCCTTCTTGGATGATTGTATTCCTCCAGTTTTACCAAGTTGCATGATGGAGGATACTTCAGTCCCTTTCACACACGCAACCATGAACTTATCTTGACACTTTGCGAAGGAGATGTATGTATGAGAGTAAGAGAGCTTGTCAATATTCTGAACAGTGAATGTGTTTTTTTAATGGATGCCTGTTCATTTTTGGATGCGTTCGAGGCTGCAAACCTGGTCACTGCATTCGATAATGAACACATTTCTGTTCATTTTCTGATGTGTGCATTTCCCGATGCCTGCCCAAGGCCTGGTGTGTTCATCTAAAACTGAATACCATTCATATAAATCTTAACTTTGTTCATTAAAAAATTCATTGCAATCCAAGAATTTATGTTTGTAGTCAACTGTTCTGAGTTTTTAATTGCAGATTTTGTCAATGTATGCGACAGTTTATGAGGTTATCACCATCTCCCCATTTATATAAATATTTATAAACATTCAGACATGCTGATTTTATAATACTGTGCTCATGCAGAGGTTTTACTTTGCTCATCTGCTTGTCTAAATCTGGATTTGTCGTCGGCAGCTCCCACAGTGCGGTGGTTTCATGTATTGTGACCTCAATTTGAAAACGATTTGTGCATAATTAAAGAAAAATTAAAGGCACATATTGACACGACCATGGCCATTGATCATTTCATGAAAACCTCAATAAAAATGCACCATTAAAATGGAAGTTTGTTTGATTTGCTTTCCAGCAGTGATGTGCAAGTTCCTCCTGGCATGCTAGCCCATATTCATGACAACAATGATTCTTTAATATAGCAATTATTACATGTGTTATGGCCCCAATGTGTTATGACATATAAGACAGCAAGGGATGACAGACAAAATTTTAAAACTTAAACAGATTTAATTAAACAAAGACTGACAACTAACCTACAACTACTGACCAAGATTGACATATACAAGAAAAAAAGTATTCACTGTCCCTTGAGATGGGGTCGCTTGGTGATGTCCTGGGACAGGGAAATGCTCCAACACAGGCAAAAATCCACAAAAAACTTCACAGGTCTTGACAAGAGTGACAGGTCTGGTCAAATGTATCCTTCTCCTTGCAATTTCTCCTACTACTTTACTCTCTCAAATTTTCTCCTTATATACTCTTTTGCAGCCCCCTCCCACCTTTTAGACTTTTTTTTTTTAATTCTCTGGGACTTTCCCCTCTCAGACATGCCCAGGATATGCCCAAACCTAGCTCCAGACTGGGCTTAACAAAAAAAGTCAAAACTGCCATCTAGTGGCATTTTTTCACATTACACCTCCATTCCAAAAGGGAAAAATTTTGAATCATAAAGGCAAAATTTTTCTTTAATATACAAAAATGGTTAAGTAGGCACATTTATATATGCATATTTATATACATTTAATACAATATGCTAATAAATGCATGTAATATATATACATACTCAAACATGGGGTAAGCTATTGGCAATTACATTGTCATTACCCTTTACATGCTTAATTTCCAAGTCAAACTCCTGTAAAGTCAAACTTTAATTCAACAATCTCCGATTCTTGTTTTTCTTCTACTCAAAAACATTAACGGATTGTGGTCAGTGTACACAATCATTGGCTTTTGGCCTGTACAAACATAAACCTAAAAGTGTTGTAGGTATAGAACCAGAGCCAACAGCTCCTTCTCCATTGTGGAATGGTTCTTTTGGTGGCAATTGAACTTCCTGGAGAAGTATGCCATGGGATGCTCAATGTCATCAGAGTCACTTCTCTGTAGGAGCACAGATCCGTCAGGAGATTTGAGCACGGGGAAGTGACTCAGCAGAGACTTCAGACGATCGAAGGCTCTCTGGCATGCTTCATCCCAAGTGAACTTTACGCCTTTCTTCAGTTGGTTGGTGAGACTGAGAGCAATCTCAGCAGAGTTCTTGCAGAACTTGCGGTAGTACCCGATCATTCCAAGGAAGCGGCGCAAAGCTTTTATGTTGTTAGAAACGAGAAAGTCCATGATGGCTTGGACTTAAGTATTTATGGGTGCCACCTTACCCTGGCCTATGACGTAGCCAAGATACGTGACAGTAGCACAACCAAAGTCACTCTTGTTCAGGTTAACAGTCAGGTTAGCCTGGGTCAAGCGCTGGAACAACATCTCTACATCTTTCAGATGTTCTTCCCAGGAGTCACTCCATGTGATCAGGTCGTCGATGTACGCACCCGTGTGTGGCAATCCGGCAATTGTAGACTGTATCACCCTTTGGAACGTGGCTTGGGCATTTTTTATGCCGAAGGGTAGGACTTCATACTGGTATAACCCAGATGGTGTGCCAAAAGCAGAGATGCTCTTGGCCCTCTCAGTTAAAGGCACACACCAATAATCCTTCAATAAATCAATCTTGGTTGCTTGCCCTACTCTATCGATACAATCATCAATCCTAGGTACTGGAAACACATCAGTTCTAGTTACAGCCTTGACTTTGCGATAATCTGTGCAGAATCTAGTACTTCCATCAGGTTTTGGAACTAGCACACAGGGTGAACTCCAATCTGAGTTAGAGGGTCTGATAATATTATGTTCTCACGTGTCCTCAACCTCTTTCTCAGCAATCTTTCTCTTTTCAGGATTCTTTCGGTATGGATGCTGTTTTATTGGTTTGGCATCACCAACATCTACATCATGAGAAGCTACAGAAACTCTCTTGGGAACATCAGGAAATAGATCTTTATATTTCTTGATCAACTTCTCAAACTGATCTTTCTGTGAAGGTTCTAAGTGCTGGAGTTTTTCTTCAAGATTTTGCAACACTTCAGAATTTGACCATTTACTTGAAAGAACTTCAGCTTTAATTCTAGGTTCATCATCTTTAAACTTCCCCTCATCTTCACGAGTCTTGACCGTAGGAGGATCTGAAGTGACAGCTGCAACCCTAGCATACCTATCATGATAAGGCTTCAACATATTAATGTGACACAATTGTTTTGGGTTTCTCCTTTCTGGAGTCTTCACAATGTAATTGAGATCATTGAGTTTTCTCAGAATTTCATACTGACCATGAAATCTAGCCTGTAATAGATTGGACTGCAAGGGAAACAACACAAGAACCTGGTCTCCTGGTTTAAACTCACGGCTTCTAGCCTTATGATCATATCAAGTTTTCATTTTTCCCTGACTTGATTTCAAGTTCTCTTTGGCTAGGTCACAAGCAGCACGCAATCTGTCCTTGAACTTGCTAACATAGTCTAACAGACTGATGTGCGGCTCTTCCTCTTGCCATTGTTCACTCAACAATAGCAAAGGTCCTCTCACTTCATGGCCAAACACTAGCTCAAACAACACCAAATGAACACCTTCATCCCAGTCTTTCTCATAGTCATAACAATAAGTCCTCATCATCGTCTTGAGAGTGGAATGAAACCGCTCTAAGGCACCCTGACTTTCTGGATGATAGGAACTAGAAAGAATCTGCTTCGCACCTAGTTCATACACAACCTGCTGAAACAATCCGGAAGTGAAATTGCTACCTTGGTCTGACTGAATTTCCCTGGGAAGGTCAAACAACGTGAAGAACTTTATCAAAGCCTTTGAGATTGCAGTTGCCTTGATGTTACGTAGAGGTTTGGCTTCAGGGAATCTGGTAGATGCACACATGATTGTCAACAAGTACTGATTTCCAGATCTAGTCTTGGGTAATGGACCAACACAATCAACAATGACCTTAGAGAATGGCTCCCCAAATGCTGGGATAGGCTGCAATGGAGCTACAGGTGGGTCTAACTGGTGTTTTCCAACTACCTGACAAGTGTGACAGGTTTTGCAAAAGTTGGAAACGTCTTTCCGAAGCCCAGGCCAAAAGAAGTGTTTCATGATCTTATCAACAGTCTTGTTAACACCAAGATGACCTCCTAAACGTAAACTATGAGCCATTGTTAAGATCTCATTTCTGTAGACCTTCGGAACAACAATTTGCCTGACCACAACCCAATCTGCATTAGCTGGGATATCAGAAGGGCGCCACTTCCGCATCAACACACCATCTTTGAGATAATACCCAACTGGAACTGCGTCTATTTCTTTATCAGGAAGGGCTTTCCCCTTTAGTACTCAAATTTCGGGATCATTAGTTTGCTCCTGAATCAACTGCTTTCTGGACAGAGACAAGTCTCCAGACACCTCAGAATCATCAGACCCTTTCTAAGTCTTAGTGTCTCTTGTCTTAAATTTCCACTACAGGAGCAATTTAACAGCTGTATTTGTATAGTTTAAATTCAATGACTCATTTATTGGACAGTAACAATAGGCATGCACATCGTCCATTAACCAATCACAGTATCTTTTATTTATGCAAAATATTAATTCACCTCGTCCTGTTACAAGGCAGGCCCAACATGAATAAAAATCAGAGCGCTGTATAAGCATTATTTTGCATTTCTGCCGATGATTGTTTTCATCCCGATCCTCGCGATGGGCCCTTTGCACACGTGTATTAATACGGCCCTGTCTATTGTAAATAAAATATTGGCTAAAGTGATCTGAAAGTCACTGCATTTTGATTTTATTCACAATTTACACTTTGTCCCAACTATTTCAGAATTGGTGTTGTCAATTTATTTCAAGCATCTCATCTCACATTCATAGAGGGTAACTGAAAATTCAGGAAATTCAGGAGGAAATTCAGCAAGCTTGATATCAAACAGTTTCAAATTAATAGCCCTGCCTCTTGAGAATTCAAATGCACATCACAGTAGGATTATATTATGTAATGTTTATAATCTTTATGTGCATCAGAAATCAGAGGCAGAGTGGAGGCTGTGACTCAGTTCTCTCACCTACTCTAATATCAAAATTGATGCCATTTATTTGCTGTGAGGGCTTGTTCAGACATAGTTTGAGCAATTCCAGCTGATACTTTACTCCTGTTACCTGAGGTGTCCAGATGCCTGTCATTTGTTCAAGACAAATACTAGCCCTAGTAAATATTGTTAATATGCTTCAGTCTAACAAACTTGGTGGCTCACTTATTGTGAAGAGAATCCTTCCTTCAGTGCATAATCCTCGCAGCACTGGTGGAAAACAAAATAAAATCGCAGCATTATGGTGAAATAACAATCAGCAGCACGAATTTATGGTGATAAGAGTATAAAAAAAAATCAAAGGCATTCATGAAGACTAATTGAATGGGTTCCTCTAATTAGTGATCATACTAATTAGTGCTTTGAAAATAAATACATAAGTCGACAAATTAGCATTATGCACCAGGTGCTTGCTGTATTGCCTCACAAAAATGCTAAAAGATAATACAGTACTGTTCTTGCCCAGATGGGCGATGGTATCTAGATAGGAAGACTGGCCTGGATTTAACTTACTCTTCAAACAGGAGTGAGTTGGAGGAGGGGTTCAAGGGGGGAAAAATGGATTTAATTGGCAAGCAAATGGAACAATTATAGGACCCTCTCCTTCATAAGATCTCTTTTACTGCATATTTTCTTCCTAGCTCCCCCCTTTACTAAGGGCAGGACTTCCAATGTCATGTGCCCCTCTATAGCAGCCAACTTGAGATACATCAGCAACCAGGGTGGCTCTGTGCCAGAGATATTCTGCTTGGTGGCAAGATCTGTAAGCTGAGGCTTTTTAAATTAACTAGTATACAACCTGTGCCTTTATCTCAACCAAAAGTACAAAATTTTACACTATAAAATATCATTCTAAAATGATAATAATGATAGTAAAATTAAATAAGCAGACAGCAATAATCCCAGGCAGCTCATTCGCAATATTCCTATTGGTCAATTTTTAAGATTACGTAGAAACTGTCGTACAACCACAGATTTTCAATGTAAAACTGCAGAAATTAAAGAGCGTTTTCAGCACAGAGGTTACTCTAATTTACATATTTCTTCCGCCTATCTAAGGGCCCACATACAGAGCAGGAATCCCTATTAGTCAAGAAATCTAGAGATGCCGCCACTTCCTCACAGATCACTTTTTCTACTGAGTTCTCTCCTCTGGCAGGAAGGGCTAAAAGCGTTATCCTTAAACACTGGAATGTTCTCAAAAGTGACCCTACCCTAAACAGTATTAGTTCTGTGCCTTCGCTTATCACTGTTAAACGTTGCCGTTATCTTAAAAACAGAATACTACATTCTAATACTAGAAAACCTCCCTGGTCAATTTCTTGGCTATCCAATCAACCTGCAGGTTTCTTCCGGTGTGGTCACTGTGCTCAATGTTCAAACTCGCCAGACGCGAAGTACTTCACTTACCCACATACTGGCAAAAAGTATGATATTAATTCTTTCATCAATTGCAGCACTTCAGATGTTGTGTATATTCTTAAATGTCCTTGTGGTCTGGTGTATGTTGGACAAACTAAAAGCTTTAAAAATTTGCATATCTGAACACAAGATTGCTATACGTACTCAAAATATGGATTATGCCATTGGCCGACATTATGCACAGGCTAAACATGGCTCTGCAGGGTCACTCAAGTTCTACGGAACAGAAAAAATTTCACCATCTCCTAGAGGTGGTGACATTATTAACACTCTGCTCCGCAGAGAAGCACATTGGATCTACACACTGAATACAGTGGAGCCCTCTGGCATAAATGAAGAATTAAATTTATCATGCTCCCTTTAAATATTTTTATCTGATCTTGTGAGGTCAGTGTTATCTTGTTTTTTCATTCTTATGTAAACCTCCTTGCTCAGACTTTGATCTATGCTTGCCCTTTTTGACAGGAAGTTGGGGGCGTGGCCCTTGGACATGGACTTTGGCAACTCCTATTCCTGGAGCCATTATCCAATAGATTTGAAATGCAGTTGGACCAATGAGATTTTTACATTTGTTCAAGGTTCTCTGTATGTTGTTTGCTTAAGTCTTTGTCCTGTTTGACTCTGATGAAGACACAGTAGTGTCGAAACGTTAGTCTGTTCGCACTATAAAGGCTGTTAATTTAGCAGTGTGCTCCAGTCTCCTTTGTCCCTTTTTATAGGAATATAAAATATTTGGAAGATTCAGTTTTGTAAGCCAAAAAAAAAACAGTTTTTCCATGCTTGGCTAGTGGCCAGAGTGAGACAGTATGAATAAGTAATAAACACCTAAGAGCATAGGTCCAAGGTTAAACTCAGAAGATCAACTGGGAATAGTCGCTAATCCGACAGCCTTAAGCTCCTGGATACAGGGAGAGGGACAGTCAAAGCAACCTGGAAGCTCTATCAGACTGCCCAGAAACAAGCTCCTGTTTGTGGAAGGATGCAGATAAGTCTGTTTTTACCTGAGATCCAGGGGGATTTTACAAGCAGATCAGGACTTTACCTTAATGGCCACTGGCATTTAGCACATACCAGGGTGATACACAGTTGCCATTATGTACTGAAACATCTATTTCTAGCCAGCAAGGGTAAGAATGCCAGAAATCTATTTACTATTTAAAAACTGGGCAATACACACATTTCTTCATGGACCCCTGGGTCTTTAGATTGCATTTTAAATGTTCTTGCTTCGATTTTGATTCATAATTACTGGGAGGAATGCATTTGCTGCGAGGCCCATGATATTACCAAACTAAGACATATAATAAAAATTCAAAAAGCTCTTTTTTTTACTTGCAATTGATTACCCCTGACTGAATGGACACGTGTTAAGCCATTTTCCCCAAACAATATGGCGCCATGAAATGAGGTGGGGTATGATGCAAAAAAAAAGGTAATCACTACATGGTGAAGCCAAAACATATTAAAATAAATTCAAGATGAGACTGTGAATTATTTTTTCATAACAATTAAATAACATTATTGTGTGATTACCATACTGAAATTGCAGAAGACAGGGTTAGTAAGCCCATCTCAGTCCCAAATAATATGAATCTCAATGTACGTACATAGATGCAAACAGGCAATCGGTGTTTAAAAAGATGCTGGTTTAAGTGTAAATATAGGTTTTGACAGAGCCTGGAGCAGTTCTTCTTGGGCAGATATATCAGCCGTGACAGGTTTTAAACAACAGGAGACCAAGATAAGCAAGGTTCCTGTGAAATATGATTAAAGCATAGCCTTCCAATCCACTTTGATTTAAAGTAGCATGTGGCAAACAATTCATCTTCACATCCCACACATGCAGTCAGCTACTTTTGAGCAGAGGCACATAAAAAAGTGAAAATAAAAGGCTACTTCAGCACTCTGAAAAGTAAAACAAAGAATATCATCCAAGCAGCACAAAGCTCTAACCAAACAATTAACAATAAATAAATAACAAAATAAATACTTTGTTCCACCCAACTTTATCCTGTTGAAGCACAGCTCTATCTATGCTTTTATATGCCTTTTGATTATATTAAAAAATAATCCCCAAAACCAGATTCAAAAAAATATTCAGATCTATTGATCTACTGATAAACAGAGCAGGCACATCCACTCTCGCCCGGTTCCAAGACAAACAGGAGATCCTTATCAAACAAAACAATTGAATCTCCCCACTGTAGGACTGGCTCCCCAAAAGTTTTTTTCCAGATCATAAACGATGAATGAAACATGTTATACAATGGGGGCATAGCATGTAAAGCGATGGTAAACGCTTGGCTGAACATAGGGGAAGCATTAATAAAATCCCCTCACATTAATTACGTAAAGCCCAGTGTTCCCCCGAGCGGTAACCCCGGCATTTCGAGATTTTCAATAGCGTGCCGTGAGCCTCTAACTATTAAACACTTCATTGCTTTCGAGCTGTTCCTGTTTAAGATCTCTTGATTAATAATCCCACAATTTATTTACTGAATAATCAAGACCAGTATATAAGCCTCTAATTATTAAGAAAGTATTATGAAATGTCAGGGATCACCAAAGGGTGATATTAGTGATATTATAAGGATGGAAAATAATAATTATTATTATTTCCAAAAGCATTAGCAACTTACATAGTTCATTCATTCACAGTCAATAGTTCCAATTATGTAAGTTAGCATCTGTGCTTTTAGGAAACGCAGCCCAGACTAATTGAGCGAATCTAAAGGCAAAGGGAGTACTGCACTGTGGGAGGACTGAGTAGAAGAGGAATCAAGGTGGGGTTTCATTTCATTTTCATTTCAGAAACATATTGGGTCAAGAACTGTCATAAAAAATCAAATCATTCATGCAACAACCCAAGGATGACGGAATGCAGAATTTTAAAAAATGAGAGCCAGAATTTCTCCCAACCATTTTCATACACTCTCTTGGCTGCCTGGATGACCAAATCAATAATCAATGCTACGTTGGAGTATTGGGACCAATTTGTGCATCATATTTTATTCTCTAATGCTAACCTGAAGACTGTAACAACATGTGCATCTGACTGCATAAAATATTCTTTGTTCAGACTTTCCTCAAAAAGCCAATACTTTTAGGAATACAATCCAGAGGACAAGTGGAGTTTTAGTTTATAATTCATACTGCCAAGGTGAGCCAAGTATTGTTTAGAATACATGATGTTTTTTTATCCCTTTGCACAAATTCCAAATCAAACCAATCCTTACTTGTGTGTGCATAACCCCTATTTAAGGCCCCATAAGTCTCCAAACAGCTTAAATTCTTTCAGCAGATGAGCAGTAACCTCAGACGCAGGGATCTAAATGATGTTATAATTGTATTTGTATCTGGGATAAATAACTACATATTGAATACTAATGAGGAGGTGCTGTAGAACCACTCAAAAGATGGGAGTCCTTAAGTCTGAAATGGTGGAATAAACATTTTATCATTCATATCTCCCATATAACCTGATCTGCAGCCAAGCAAATCTGGTCACAGAAGAAACCAGCAAATATTTTATTAAACATACTGATTATAAAAAAAAATTTCTAACTAACAGCAACATCATAAAGCCATGCATAATCAAATGAATGTGAATGCTGTCATGAAATACTGCTTAGGGAACAAAAAAATATACATGAAAAATTCTGTGCTGTCAAATAATCCAATCAAAATCTCCAATATCATATTGATATAAATTCACAGGATTACCGTTAAGAGTTTCATATCAAAATTCAGCTGTCATCTTTTCATCTTCCGTGAGCGCTCCAGAGAACAGCAAAGCCAAATCCAAAAATTCTCTCTTTTAACACTTCTTGTCCCTTAAAATCTGTCGCAGAGCTCTGGTAAGCGTTACCATTTAATCAAATAAGGGAGAACATTTGCCTCCAAATGTTGTACTGCTTTGATTAGAATTCCTGGTGTGTAATCTAATGCGTACAGACCGTGCTCTAGGTTTTTACTACTTCCAGATAATAGAATTCAGAAGAGTTTAGCTAACATTCAGTAAACTACTCTGCATTTCAATTTCCCATTTTTTATCGAGTACTGAAATGTATTTTAAGAGCAGTCATAAAGGCTGGATAAGATGCATATGACTGAGGTAAATGGTATGTTTTACAGCTAGTTAGATTTAAATTCTTTATGATGTGTTGAATTTTCCATATTGGCGCGTTTGCTGCAATTATACACTGTAAAACTGGAACAGGTGACATGTTTATAATTTGAACACCAGTGTGTAAAAGCTAATTGCCTGGTGATTATTTTTGTAAATAGGTGTTCTCATTCAAAACACTGATGTTTATTGGATGTTGCAATCAAGTTTTTTTTCAGATTTGTTGAATACACTTTAAAACTGAATCTAAAGCCTGTGACATGCTTAAGAAGTGGAGAATTCCGGGGAGAAGAGGTAAGCCTCACCTCTCTGAGGGGGTTTGTCAGGTGCCAGTGTATGTTTCAAATGTTTTGTTTTTCCTTTTCTCCCTCCGTGCATTCACTGGCTTAAATATACACATACATACACATAACTGTTCGTTTTTTTTCTTGTGTTACTACCCTGTGCTCCGTATTTGAGTAATTATGAGCTTGGAGAGCAGTGGGTTATAACTGTTATAAATTGACTGAATGTAGCACTTGAATAACGATCTCCTTGGTATTTTAACTGTGAGGTAGAGTCCTGCGTACATTAATTGTGGTTTACAGTTAACGTACACAGAACCTCTGTTGTAAACTGATTGTAAAATTACAGTTAAAATAACTGGCAAAAATGTGCCAGTTTATAACAATGTATAATTTACAACCCTATTTCCAGAATATTTGCGACCATGTGTAAAATTTGAATAAAATCACAATGCAATGATTTGCAAATCATTTAAACCCTGTTTATTTGTTTGTTTGTTTGTTTGAGATTTGGTGGCATGTTCGCGTTCCCGTGCCATGGTCAGCAATTAGTCAATCGACGCAATGCATGTGTTCCACGATTGTTCAAATTGTTTAAATCAAATAGGACCATTTGAAACATTTTTACGCAATTCCATTGCTTTCAACCCCTGAGTCAAGAAATGCGTGAAAAGTCTGGAGGCATAATTATTTCCATGTTACTTGTGGTGAAATCCACCGAAACGCATGTGAAACTGATAAACCTCCACGCACAAGTACTTCAGTTCCGCCTGAGAGTCTCTTACAAACGTGCTTGTTGAATGGTTGCTGACCTCCCTCACGGGAACGTGAATATGACATTTAAATGGCCGAATGTGTGAAAGTTGATGGCCTTTTGTCCTAATTGTGCTGCGCTGGGTCTGACCATAAACATTGATACAGAAAATCCTGCAGCAGTTTATTGCTCGGGTGCAGTAATTGCAGAGGGGACACTCGTGCAGACGAAGCGTCTTTACATCTACACCAGTGGTTTTCAACGTTGTTCCTGGGGACCCACTGTGTATGCTGGCTTTTGTTCTTACCACTGTTGTAATTGCAGGATTTTAACGAGCTGTTCATTAGTCTTAATTAAGTGTATTTAATGTTCAGAGCAGTTATTTTCCCCTCTTAATTCACAAGATAACAGAAATATCTTTGTTTGCCATCCAGAATAAAAAAAAATGCCATATCCACATTGCTATGCATCGGAAATAACAGCATAAAATGAGAGAAAACAATGTAACCAGTCAAATGAATGATGTACTTGGCTCCTGGTGAAAATTAATTGGCACATCATGACAAATTTATTCGACAAGCAAATGGTAAAGAGTCAAACATGCTTTATGTTAATCTAATTAAGTTCACCTGAGGTTTTTTGAAAGAACTTGAAACAGTTGTGTCCCTCAGCCCAATCTTGGGTTTACGGAGTTCCTCAGTGTCTAATTTGATCAGTTTCAAATGTTACAATGCTGGAAATTAATTGCAGTATAGAAATAGCTAAAACTACAATCTTCAAGTATATTTTATTCTTCATAGCATTTATCGATGTTCCTATGCAACATTCGGCTGAAATCAGTGAGTTACAATGCTCAATATGAAAAAAACTAATTAAGACATTAACAACTTGTTAAAATCCTGTGAATTGTGGTTGAAACAAAAATCAGCATACACAGTGGGTCCCCAGGAACAACGTGGAAGACTACTGATCTACACGATTGCAGAGTGAGAGTAGAAGTGATGTCGCGTTTGACGTGAGTTTTGTGTGCAAGTTTGTGCAGTGTAGACCAATATGTTTATTAGTTGAATAACTACAGTTGTAGGCCTTAGAAGCCTGTCATGTTATTAAATGATCAATTTTCATGAGCTTAAAATATACCACATTAATAAGGGCCTAAACATTTATTCTGTTTGTGAGCAATTGTTTCCAGCAGAAATGCATTAAATTCCCCTATGTAAATCTTTTAATGCCGTTTTCTCAAAATGAGGTTTTTTGTCATACTCCAAGTCAAACATCTCTGCCTCTGTAGTACCTTTGTATACCAAACTTTGCAGTTATACAACTTTGCTATATTCTTAAGATATTTTCATAGGGATTTGTTCATATATCATCCCTAGTCTGATTAATGAGACATTTTATTCCCAAAAACATGGAATAAAAGCAGATATCCTTAAATCCCTTTGTAATAGTTTTTTGCATCTTATATCTTAACAAAATGAATTTTGCACCTGGCTTTATCAGATGTTTATCTTCCTAAAATATATGCAAATTCGTGCATATTTAAACAGAAAAATTTCAAAAACTTGTAATACATTTTTTTTCATACTATTGCGAGTGGTCAACTGAGGAAGTTTCATGATTTCTATTATTTAAAATTTTTACCCAATTCACCTGTAGTGTCTAGCCTTTGTAATGTGAAAAGATGCCACTAGATGGCAGTATTGACCTTTTTTTTTTGTGAAGCCCAGACTGGAGCTAGGTTTGGGCATGTCCTGTGCATGTCTGAGACGGAAAATCCCTGAGAATCAAAAAAAAAGTCTAAAAGGTGGTAGGGGGCTGTAAGGAGAAAAATTGAGAGAGTAATGTAGTAGGAGAAATTGCAAGGAGAAGGATACATGTGACCAGACCTGTCACTCTTTTCAAGGCCTGTGAAGCTTTTTGTGGATTTTTGCCTGTGTTGGAGCATTTTCCTCACCCGGAACATCACCAAGCAACCCCATCTCAAGGGACTGTAAATATTTTTTTTTTTCTTGTATATTATCAATCTTGGTCAGTGGTATAAAATGAAGGTTAGTGTTGGTCCTTGTTCAATGAAATCTGTTGGAGTTTTAAAATTTTGTCTGTCATCCCTTGCTGTCGTAAATGTCATAACAAATTGGGGTCATAACACCTTAAAGCTAGATACCATTAAGTCATTGAGTATCTGAAGTGATATATTCATAATAGTATGAAGAAACAGGCAAGCCTAGTTGGGCTGAACGGCCTGTTCTCACCATTTATGTTAAGTAAAAAAAATTCCCTCACTCCCAAGATTGATCTCTGATAGTACTGTCACTTCAGACCAATAAATTTTATTCCCATTAATCAAGATAAGGGAAAGACTGATTTCAAATGGTATGTAACAGCATTCTGCAACATATGCTCTTGGTTTATAATCAGACCATATGCACAGAACGTTCTTCAAACACATACAATTATTTTGAGGCTTTTTATCCTTATAGTATGAAAACAAACTGCCGAAAGTAGGAATTAAAAAGAGTCGTACTTTATTGAAGCCATTTTGCCAGTCTCTGTGAGGCTCAAATTCTTGTGAAAACGGGATCAAACACACACAGGAAAAGACTGGCTCAATTTCACATTTGCACAAAGGGTTGACAGCGAAAATCACCAACTTTATCTGTGTGCAAATATTTATGGACATGACGGTATAAAAGCATTTTTACAATTTGGAGAAAAATAAAAATAAAATATTTCTTTTTAAATTGCATTTTATAACCCTGCCACAAATCTGAGGTAGTTTATCTTTTTACTGCCATAGGTAATACAGATTCAGTTGCCATCTGTCAATGCTAGAACTGTAGACAGCTGATCCCTCTTCATTTTCCTTCCCAGCACAAGGACCTGCATTGCACAGTCCACTGTGTGTTTTCCACATCATTTCACTGACATTTATTAGCCTAGCTAGATAGCTCGCTAAGTAGTGATCTAGTTAATCTTACAGTCTGATAACAGTCAAACAATTGAAAGCTGTACAAATCAGACTTGGAAATGCCTGGCTCAGTTTCAGTGAAGCCTGACATCCCGCCTAGTAATGCTATGAGTTTCTTTGAAGAAGTGTTTTCTGGCCCCTCCCAAATTCATAGGACGGCAAAACTCGAATTTTTCCATTATTAAACGCCTTCTTGAAAAAAGTAACATTTCCATGTCAGTGCCCACTCTTCAAACAAAAACTGGGTGCTGTTAGGTACTCGCATGCAGTTGCCGACTGTCTTGACGTTCCCAAAATGGTCGAGCTGGAAACAATAAATCCGTGGCATGTTACTCAAAAGAAGTAATTGTGCTGCACGTTGCAGGATGAGACAAAAATAGTCCTCAACTTCCAGGCCTTGACCTTCAATTAATTTGTTCATTTTTGGGTTGGGTCTCCCTCAAATTCCAGTGCAGAAACTGTACATTTTGTTTGTGCAATATTATGCATCTTTATATCGTTTATTTGTATATATAAATGCATAAATAAATAAGGAAACTTTTCTAGTGTTAAGAATAAGTACTTGTACAAAGCAAGAAATAAGGGATAAATAAATTTTTAAAAAGCCGTGGTGGAGCTGCATATGAATGTATGATTTAAAGCAGCCAGTACACTGGGCCATGAAAGATTAGAGGTCCTTTGATGAAAGTGTTCTGCAAATTCAGACCCTCCCTCAATGTCTAAATTATCGATAATCATAACCGGTTCCTGATTTGCTTTACACCCCTTGGATCCAGAAATGCATCACTCACTGGACAAAGCACAGCAAGTGCGCGAGTCAACTGTATGTTGCTGTCACTGAACCTCTCATCCATTTCTGCATGAACTGAATCAACTGTGTTGTGGTCGTATCTTGAACTCTGATCTGCACTGATCATTCCTTTGTCATGTAGTTCCCTGAACTACTTACCCATCTATTTTCACGTTTGTTGTGCATCTGCATTTTGCTGAAATGTCCTTTGCAACATAATTTCCATCCACATTCTTTTCTTCCAGCCACAATACTCGAACCTGCCAGGGAGTCAGCATTCCCTCTCCGTCAAAGGCTCAATGGGGATTCATTCCAGGCAAGTTCTGAGTGCAGTTCAGTATCAGTAAATGTAATTGCATGCTCATTCATCTCTTGCAGGAGGCCTACCGCTTCCATATTCCTCTTGGAGCCATGGACTCTCAAAGAGTCTTGAGCAAGAGGAGATGTAAAATGATTTTGTAATTACTGACATGATGGCAAGATGTGCTATCTATTCCCAGAGATAATTTAAGACAGTCACCCTTATAGTGCACAGAAATTATGGGATTTTGGAAATATTCGTAAAAAATGAGGTCATACGCCGTATTAAAATGTCACCTACAGTTGCCTGGGCTGACATGCCATGTACTGACCCCAAACACAACTACTGGTAAAAGGGAAAGTTCACTTTTTTTTAAGTGGGGTTGTATGAGCTAAAAATTGCCACTACTTACATTAGATGCAGTAAAAAGCTCTCTGATCTCCTCCAGGTAGCCGCACCAGCGCATAGTGCTGAGTGGAAATTTAGGCAATACACTGTTGTGAACGGAACCAGGGAAACAGCGCCTGAGGTCCTACTTGAAAATAATACACCGTTTCAGTTGTACGCTGGATTAAAAAGAATTACAGTGCTTTACCTGCTCGGAAAAAACAGAGTTGCTCTTGAACTAACCAACTGACTTAGTCCTCGCGCAGAGCACCGTAGTTCACTGCGCGCTGCGATAATTAGCTTTTTGGGTCACAGTAAAGCTGCTTGCACACTGGACATGATACAAATTTTTCGCACGACAGATTGACTTCGCATTGACTTTGAATGTAATCTGTCTTGCAAAAAATTATTTTCTCGTCCAGTGTGCAAGTGGCTTAACTGTGGTTACCAGGTTAAACGGCAAATATTTTGAAAATGGTCTGTGTGTGTTACTTTCCTGGACGTGAAAGCAAAGCTGTATCCTGGTGGCATTCCTCTGCGGGACATTGTACTTCGGTAGCTGTGGCTAGCTGCGCCCAACACGGATATTGATACGCCATCTGTGTGCCTAAAAGAGCTCCGTGTTTGCATTATTTATTTTTCCAAAGAGGATTTTGTGTGGCGACATTCAGGAAAATCTCAACAGGTCACGCTGAAGAGCACTGCTGTACCCAAGCATCAGGTTAAAGAGTGAAAAACCTGTGAAAAAGTCTAATCTAACATTGCAGCATCAATTGATATCACATAGGGTCTACATAGCCACATACTGTGTATCTGCTGTGCTGGTTACTATAGGGATTTTTTTTTAAATTTGAGACGTAATTCTATGTCAGGGGTGTCAAACTCACCCGTAAATGGGCCAAGAGGCTGCAAGTTTTCATTCCAACAATGCAGAAGCGCACCTGATACAACTAATCAGTTGTGCAGGCCTAGATCAGTTGATTAAATTAGTGCTTTCAGCTGAGCTTCTGCTTGGTAGGATTGAAGACCTGCAGCCTCTTGGCCCATTTACGGGTCAGTTTGACGCCCTTGTTCTATGTCATTGAAATGCTGTCTCTGCCACAAACCGCTAAGAGTCTGACCCAAACAGCTGATCGCTACAGCCAGCTGTTTACTCCGATGGAATACGTCAGTTGGTTAGTTCAAGAGCAACTGTGTTTATTTTTTTTCCGAGCAGGTAAAGCCCTGTAATTCTTTTTAATATAGTGTTCAACTGAAATGGTGTATTATTTTCAGGTAGGACCTCTTTTAGGCTGCAAAAATACACTGTTTCTGTGTTTCCATTCACAACAGTGTATCGCCTAAATTTCCACCCATCACTATGCCCTGGTGCAGCTACCTGGAGGAGATCAGAGATACAACCCCACTTCAAAAAAAGTTAACTATCCCTTTAAGATGGTGCACATTAGAGATCTGTCAGGTTTTAGGTCAGATGGACCGAATGGTGAAATCATACCTTGAGATGTATTAGAACTGCTCAAAAAAGCAAGTGAAATAAAATCCAGAAAATTTACCACAGTTGGCAAATATTTGAGTCTTTAACAGAAAAAAAAGTGTAGGAGTTCAACAGAAGTTCAGGTCAGACAGCCAAACATTCCAAGATGGCAAGCAAAAATTTTAGTCCAAAGACTGGAAAAGGTATTAATAGGTCAAAATAGAATAGAGGTGGATGAGGCAGAGAAACACAACAGGAAAACCATGACAATCTGACACAGACTACAGGAGACAGCAGGATGTGCTGTAATTAGCAAGCTGATGAAGAGATAATGAGCTGCAGGTGAGTAAGGAAGTGGCTGAGGCCTGTGACTGATCGGTGCATCATGAGCAGGGTGTGGCTGAATGGCAGACGGGGACAGAGGGTGTAGTAAAGAGACAGATGTATCCTGTAAACAAACAAAAGCACATACTCTAACCCATACTCTCACAGACAGGAGTAAAACAGATAGAAACGAGGGAGTTCAGGCAGCGGTACTGACAATCTCATGATCCAGTTTCTGTTACAAAAGCTTCTATATACCCCCATGCTTGCCAGACATCAGTGAGAACCTATCAGTCAAATACCTGCAGTCAGAGACCTGTCAGTCAGAGACCTGATGCGATTGTGCCAAAGACGGTGAATGTACATGAACTCACATAGCAAAACATGGCATTCATACCGACACATACTTACCCACCTGTTATTAGCTATAGCACCTTCCCCTGGCACTGAGAATGAAATCTGAGTTGTCAATAATAAACATGGCAGCAACCAGCTTCAATCACTCATCTTGTAGCCTGTGGGCCCCTCCAACAATGCTAAAAAGGGAAAAAAGGTTATGCCTTCCGTTCTTGTGTAGTCTACAGGCAGCTAAATGCAGTCACAAGGTAAGATGCCTTCCCGTTCCCCCATATTAAAGATGCATTTACTAAACAGGAATGAGCCTCTAGCATGATGATGTCACCAATATGCGTGCTAGGCACTATGGGATTGAGGTAGGGCTTCGCTGTTTGCCAATAGTGATTTTCATAAGAAACTAATGTAAACGGCGGTGACAGGAGTCGGTACCCAAGCACCGGTCTTTATTTCAAATTCCTCTGGTTTTTAATAAATCCCAGCTCAACAATTTAGCCTATTAAAGGCGGCTACTGCGTATAGGTACTTAGCTAGCACCGTAGCACCCAGTTTTTGAACATAGTTCACTGGTGACAGCTTATCAGACCTTGGCTAGATCACTCGCCAGCTTGCTATCTGTCTATCCATCTACCTGGTAACAATGACACTTGCATCAGCTAACAATAACGTACTCTTGTGTACCTAAGTAATAGATTGTGAAAAGTTATAATATACGTATGTTTGACTTTTCAAGGTTAATTAATAAATTTCAATTCCATTAACATCAGCTGTTTCGTTAACTTTAATGAATTTTTATTAGATGGCTGGCCTGCTTATCTGTAGAGCTACATATTGGGAAGCTGTTCTTTATTGGCCTATTCAGCTATATTCCTTGGAGGGACATTATCATGCAATACAATTTGCCACTTAAATAATTCCCAGATAAAAATACATTCATACTTCTTACCTTTTCTGGGTGATCCAACTTCCATGAAATTCAAATATCGAACAAAGGGTGCAAGCAAACAGGCTATTCTCCCTTGAATGGGGAGCGTCATTTTAGAGCAGTCTCTTTTTGGGCCCTTGGCTAAAAAGTTACGCCGGCTGCTCTGCATGTATGCTACATACAGCACGCACACAGTACAATTGCTGTCTTTCCAATGCAATTTTTGTGAAATGAGCTACAGTAGCTAGCCAGCATGCATGGAGTATCTTTCGTATCTTTCCATAACCATTGTGTAACATTAGTTTGTTTGCTAGCTGGCTAGTCAGCGTTGACTGCGAATTTAAAAACCATGGGAAGTTTGAACGTGAATGTCTGTGGCTCATTATGGCATATCAGAGTGATGTAGCTCAGTACAAACATAACAACAAACTTGCAACAAACACAAAATGTACTCAACTCGTTTCATAACTTTAATATGACAAGCTTATTTGTAAGATCATCTTTATCATGTATATACCAGGGGTAGGTTATTGTACTGCACAGTGAGTTTGTGTCATGTGTCATGTTTGTTTGAGTGTTATTCATACAGACAGATTCGAGGTCAAGGTGCAGGAAATCTAACTTACCCGCTTTCTTTCAAGGCAGACGATTTGTATTAATAACCAATACCACACAATAGACGCGTAATGTTCAAGTATCATAATCATAATGCATGAATGCAATGCAGTGATGAAAATGACAGCCAAAGCAATGGGAGACAGCCGGGATGACGTCACTATTTACAGCGCCTCAGGCGGTATTATCTCAATAATACCGTCTGCTAGTGGTGTCATGGCGCATTCCATAAACTTCAAATAAATGAAATCGCATTAACTTGTAAAAAAACATCGAAACAATTTGAAAAGATGACCCCGCATGGAAAAATTCCCTATCCATGATTGATTTTGTATATTTACGCAGCTCTTGAGTGTGACTTGCTGTACCACGGTAATGTCCCTTCCAGGAGAAAATACAGAATCTAATGCACATTGTGCCTTCCCTTATACACAAACTGACATGCTTTTATTTTCTACCAGTATATGACTGTTAATGGGTGTGTTAGTATGTGTTAACTAGTGGGACTAGATCAGCTTGCAAACATGGTGAATTAGTGAGCTGGGAGAGAAAAAATATTTTTTGGTTCCCTCACCCATCATAACCGGTTTTTGCCGGACTACTCATTGCATATGCGTCCAACATGTAAATAATTTTCATTCATTATTTTGCATTGTATGAATGCACATATAGAATGCGTCGCATCACATGCTCACGCACCTCCAACATCAACAGGCAAAGCAGCACCCTTCAGCATAAAATAGCTGTCATAAAAAGCGGAATCTTAGGAGTCTGGCAGCGATCCAACATTGTAGAACCGAGTTCTTTTCCAACCACTATTCCAATTCAGCACCTTTGATTCCCTCTCTTCGATACAGCACAATACCCTCTGCTATTTTTGTTATGTTATAAGACCCCTTTTTGATCTCATAATTCCATTACATTATATCATCGATCAATGGGTCCATTCTGCTGGCTCTTGCATTGAATTCGCTTCGTCTATTTTTTAATTACTTTTTGAACTGAACGACCGCGCAAGAAGGATCACATGCATACTTGCTCACAGTTGATACAAAAAGTCTATGCACCCTTATTTAAACTGCTGAAATTTGAAAACCAAAATCAGTGCAAAACAAACAAAATCAGTATACCTTGTACATCAGCCTTGCACATGTATACTTTGAATTTATATATACCACTTATCAAAAAAGTTTAAGCAGTTTCAAATTGTCAGGGTATCTTTAGCTCTTTCTAAGTCATTCTGTATATTTTCAATAGGATTGAGGTCTTGGGTCTGAGAGGGCGAAGACTTTGATTTTCTTTTTCTGAAACCATGCCAGAGTCTGTAGAAGGGGCAATTTCTTTTCAGCCCATCTCTTTCAAGGAGCCGCAATTCCAGCTGATGTGAAGCAACCCAAAGTGTGATGTTACACGTCTTTCATAGTTGATATGGTGTCCTTTGGAAGAAGACCTTGATCAGCTTTGATCCAAATGTATCTTTTAAAATCAAGGCCAAAAGGTTCAACCTTTGTCCCATAAGACTATTTACCACATTGTTTGGAGTGATTGAATATTTTTCTTGCCATATGTGACATATATAAAGGGAAAACCTGAATGAGAAACATACTGTAAGCCCCCATTCCAGCTTTTTTGGAACACAGAGCGGGCATCAAATTCAAAATGAGTGAATTAAAAAAAAAAAAGGTCTGTCAGTTTGAACAATAAATATCTTGTTTTTGCAGTGTATTCAGCTGAATAAAAGTCGAAAAGGATTTGCAAATCATTGTATTCTATATTTATTCATGTTTTTTTTTTTTGCACAACGTCCTAACTTCATTGGAATTGCTGTTTATACATCTTGGGCAGAGATATTGAGCAGTCTGGTCAACATCATTTATCCTGATATCGGCTCCAGCATCCTTAAACATTTCAAATGCATGAGAAAATAATTTTCACAAATGGTATTGGCATCTTGCTTGATTTTTGCCATCCCAAGGTCTTTGTTGCTTGCATCTAGAGATAGAAAGACATTTGTGACTCTAAATGAATCTTTAAATGGATGAAGATTGGCTGGATAGGTCTCATTACTTTTGCTTAAGATGTCTTAACTCTTATGTGCTCACAACTGGAAGCTATTTTTATCTAGGTTTCCTTGATGTGGATTAATGAAAAGCATGCGCCACTGGCCTCTGAATCCTTCATTGACCCTGCTGCTCTCCAATGCTCTTAAGGCATGAGGAGATCTGGGTCTCATGTCAGGCTGAGACCTGTCCTGGAGCCATGGCCTGCACAGTTCACAGCCATAGATTGGCTCAGCTACTACTGCAGCTCCATTCGTATCAATATCTATCCTGAAATTTGTGCCAATGGTTATTCACTGCGCTGAGACCAAGAAACATTGAGTTCCTGTGCCATGCAAAAGGCGCAATATGTCAATAAATGGACACAATGCGCTGCTGTTTCAGGTGAATTGCTGTGTAGATTAGGTGCCCCTCGGGATTATCGTTTGATTGTTTGCTCCCTGAAGGTGATTTCTGTTGGGGCAGCCATCAGGGGGCTGGTGCCTTAGTCACACATTGATAGTAGTGTATTCCTGCATGGCAAAGGCAATATGGCATATGGTGCCCAGCCTGTACATCATTAGTTTTGCAAGACAGTATATTTATGCATGGGAATAGCCACACAGCACCTAGTGCCTGGCCCACCCATTTGGTAGTTTCAGTAGGTTATATATTCCTGCTTTGCAAATGGTCGCATGGCGGCAGGCCTTCATCTTAATAGGTTCAATGAGGACTTCTGTTTGGCATCAAGCTCTGCAAGCTGTTGTTGTGGTGTTTTAGGGGATATCTTGATGCTGTGCTCTCTTTTCTTCAAGCTCCAGAAGCCACGGGGCGCGCCAGGGTCTAAGCCGAGATGCCAAACTATCACTCTATCTACGTTGTACATTTGATGATACTGCAATTAACTGATTGGCTTACTTAATAGATGGAAGTGTGGCATATGGCCATTAACCAAGTGGGGCACTGCTGACTCACCTTTGAGCAAGACACCTAACCTGCATCAATTCAGAAGATTATCCAGCTGTTAAACTGTATTGTCGACAATAGGATGTACTGCGATAATTATCGAGGGATAAGTGTAATAAATTCGCTTGCTAAATTGTATGATATTGTTTTTGGGAAGCGCCTTGAGTTATGGTTTAAGCCATTTCGCAAACAAGCTGGTGCACAAAAGTCAAGAGGATGTGAAGAACAAATTGCTACCCTGTGGTTGTTAATTGATTTAGCTAGGAGCAAAAGGTCTACGTTTTTTGTGGTATTTGTTGATTTTTCTAGAGCTTACGACAGAATCCCAGGAAACTTATTATTTGAGATATTGAAGAGGTTAGGATGCGGCACAGTAATGTTATTCTCGAATGCAGCTTTGTATTCTTCAACTAAAAGTATACTTGGTACTGCTATTATAGCGTCAGTGATAGGAGTTCGGCAAGGTTCTCCCACCTCTTGTCTTTTATTTATAATTTACTTAAATTGATTTGTAAAGTTAATCAAGACAAGGTTTCAGGGATGGATTTTTAGTACGGCTCCACTGTATTCTGTTTATGGATGATACCGTCCATTATGCTAGAGTTTTACCAACAGTATGGTATGAATATAAATTTTGAGAACTAAATGTATGGTTATAAATGGTATGGACAGTGACAGGCCCCCACTTGAGTGTAATGGAAATATTATTGATTGCTGTTCTAAATATATTTATCTCAGAGGCATTGTAGTTGAAAGTGGAAGGTTAAGTGATTTTATTGGTGATCATGCCACGGAGAAAAACAAACATTTGATGAAGATGTTTTTGTTTTTGAGGAGTAACAGAGATTTGCCAGTGTACTTGAAGCTGAAGGTGTTTAATGCCTATGTGCTCTCTAGTTTCTTGTATGGATGTGAGTCATGGTATGGCTTATCATTAAGAAAGCTAGACCGCATGTATATGGCTGGTCTGAAAGCTGTGCTAGGAGTCAGAACTTCATGTCCCAATGATTTATGTTTAGCAGCAGTGGGATGGTCGACTTTAACAGCAATTATTAAGGAAAGACAATTTAGGTATTATGATAAAATTATGAGAAATAGACGTGGCATGGAAGATGACCCTCTTGTGTTTGGTATGGAGCCAGCATGTTTAAATAACACTCCCGCTTGGAGGTATATCAGTGAAATACTGGATTTCGGATCATCTTTTATTTTGGAAGATATAGCAGAGATAAATAATCAAATGAAACGAAGCAATGGTATAAGATTTAATACATATATTTTGCATAATCCTTATTTAATCGTACATAAGGTATACAAAGAGAATGTAGCGCAGGAGTTCTATAGATTTGAATTTACTCGTTTTAGGCTTGGGGCTCATCGGTTAAAAATTGAAGCTGGCCGTTGGTCTAGGACACCCAGAGACGAAAGAAAGTGTGATTGTGGAATGGATGAAATTCAGGACGAAAGACACTTTATAGAAAATTGTAATCACCTCAGATTTTTAAGGGAAAGATACCCAAGCATTAATTTTACTACAGACCGATTTAGCAGAAGCGACGATGCACCAAAGTATATTTTTGATGTGACGCATTATTTTGTATGATATAATATTTTATGTGTATGTATGATGGACTTTCTTTGTCAATAAACATCTACTACTACTACTAAGCTGCAAGGGTCCCTCAGGACAGCCTTCCCTGCTAATTGAAAAAACTGCAATTTTCTCCATGCCAATAAAATTAAGTGCACTATTTTTTGTGCCTTTTATGGCAGACTCTAACTTCTTGAAATCTTCATAGTTTTTAGTTAATACAGTAAAAACCTCTGAGCACAGATGTTTAAGTTCTGCGGAGGTCAGATACTGTCTCCATTGCTTATTGAAATGGCCGCGTCAGTGTTAAAACCAACACTGTGCGAGTGCAGTTATTAGACCAACTGGTACTACACCACATGTTTCTGGGTTGTTTGTGGTCTTTTGTTTCCCAGGGTAGGTAATTGTGAATCAGATGTTGTAGGTGATGGATGTGCTCCTGCGAAGCCGCATGAAGATTGTGACTTTGTATGAATATTTCATCTCGTCATACAGAGATATGCCAGTACGGTTGATGTCAGTCTTTCAGTCCTAAAGACTGAGAAGGTCATGTTATGTATAAATATGAATACATCAGTATGATTCATAATAAAAGCCCACTTGAAATTTGAAAAAAGAAATTTGCCTTTTCCTATCCTATTGCTATCCTTTTCCTATTTGCCAATCATTTGCCTTTTTCACAGCTTTTTACAATTAATTAACACAGGGGTGTAGGTTTGACATATAAAGCTAAATAAAAAAAAAAACAAAAAACCATGGGATAGCACAGTTGATTAAATAGATAAAGTATCAGAGGGTCTGATGGGAAGACTGGGACAGTCCACATGGCAGCATGAGAGTGATGTGCACAATCAATAATGTACAGACCACAGGGCAGCTGCTAGGCCCAGGCTCTTTAACTCACTGTAAAGGCGAGGGGAAAGTCTCAGAGGTACAAGTGCAGACCCTCATACATACATGCAGCCACACACATACAACTGTACATGCGCCCACACATGCACACGCACACACACACATACAACTGTACATGCGCCCACACGCACACACACACACACACACACACAACTGCGCATGCGCCCACACATGCACACGCACACACACACACACACATATACAACTGTACATGCGCCCACACGCGCACACACACACACACAACTGCGCATGCGCCCACACATGCACAGACACACACACACACACACACACACATAAAACTGTACATACGCACACACACACACACAACTGTGCATGCGCCCACACATGCACAGACACACACACACACACACACGCACGCACAGGAAAGGATACCTGGATCTGCCTGATCACAAACTTCATGGGGCTGTGACGTTTTCTGAAAGAGAAGAGGTTGTGCTTCATTTGGGGAGCCCATGACTTCAAAGTTACTGAGAAAAAAGATTCCTCTCTCATCCCCTGAACTAAGGAAAAAAGGAATTCATGGACCTGCACAATGGGGTTTATTCAGGATTTGTTTTCTCTCCCTAAGCTACATTCATGGCAATTACATTTTTGGGCCAGGCAGAGTGGGGAGACAGTAAAACATGGCTGCTGCCCGGGGCCCCCGAGGGACCCGTGTTGGCAAGACTCTGTCTCTTATATACTGAGAAGCATTAAAAATGGATAGTGGTTCTTATTCCTTATGTTGATAACTAAGTTTTTCCTTTTGCTGATTCATATGATGACCATCAGGTATGGAAAGCATAGCAAAAATTTCAGGTGTCTGGGTTCAAATCCATTCTTAGTTTATCGCTCATTCTGACTGTCAAAATGAAACAAAATTCCCTGGATCAAGACTGTGAATCACTTATTGTGAGAAATCATTTTGCACATGAAAATTTCAAAGTTAGAGCCAATAAAAACACACATTAAGTCACATCATTCCCATTTCCAATGCCACAAAGGAATGAATGTCAGAAGAATCAAACATTTGAATGTTTCTGTTTCTGAGCGCATTAATGTCCACTAAATGTATACAGACTGCAGGAATAACACAGAATAATCAGAAGTGTCAGCTATCGTCCACAACAAAGTGCCTCATCTTTGACGTCACAGAAATACATGCCATATCATTTTTTCTGCCATGTCATGTTTCCTGAGACTGTTTTGCAACTACAAAATATACCATTACCACAACTATAAAACAGTTTATTTTCGTATGCATTTTTAATGCCTCTCAATATACTTAATTCCTCAAAAGGCTTTTCACCCAGGCTAGGTTTACCTTTCCATCCATCTGTCATCTATCTATCCATTTGCTTTGTGAGAATGAGGATAATGACCGGGTCCCTGCCCATGTCTATCATGGTCAAGGGTAGACCAAGTGTTCCCCTATTTGCATCTAGTTTTCTATCACAGAGTGTGCCTGCCTTTTATATGGAATCATTTGATGTACAGACCTTCTCAGATTAGCAAAACTGAGTATCAAAGTGTCTTAGAAAGCATGCAAAGCTGAATCGCCAGAACTCCAGGAGTCAAGATGTTGGAAGCATGTTGCAAGGACAAATATTAGGTGGGGTAAGCTTTGCTTAGTGATGCACAGTGGAACATGTTTAGGGTGCAGTCAAAATGTTGATGATGAGAAAACTGACAACATCAAGGCGCCCTGGAGGACGATAACTTAATGAAAATTAACCTGCTATGCTTAGAATACCAAATGTCTTGCAAAGACAATAAAATAGATTTCATTCAGGCTGAGAATTTTGCCTGTATTGCTAGCTCTACCACGTCATTATTCTTTACGGTTGCGCTCAAAATTTCAGCAATATTCTGGTATTACAACGGTGTATTTGTTTTTGCTTAAAACCATTCATGCCTTTGCTTTTCTTTATTTTTGGGAACAGATTCTTTCCTTGTGAGATTGCACTTATTGGATACCTTTTAGCTATGGATATTTTTTTTTTCCCAATAATTCCATGTCTAAACATTTAGGGCCAAATTTACAAAAGGTGTGTTTCTCCTAGACAAGTGTAACTTGACTGATTAGACGATGATCCGGTGTTCAAAGTTGATCATTAAATCACGAAGCATGTTTATCAAAGTTTAAGTCTAAGTCTTAGTCACCTGTGATAAGTCACAATGGCAAAACTTAGACATTCTTGGGGGTTTGTTGAACTGGTATTTTTCTTGGTATGTTTAGCGCCTAGTTGCTATATATCTACAGTCTATCACTTTTTTTGCTTTCAACTAAATCTTTCTGTTCCATTTTTCTCTTAGTTCCTTTCATTAAATAAGTACCATTTGGTGGTTCACAGCAAAATTGTCATTTTGTTTATTTTTAGACTTTTTTTCTCGCGCCATCTCCGGAAGTGTTCACGCTGGTGCAGGCTTACACTGATACCAAAATGACTGTGTGCCGTAGTAGGTTAAGTACTTGCTCAGAAGAATAACTCTTAGATCGTGTCATAGTTCTGTGTTTCATGTCATGCTTTATGTTCATGGTTATGTCTTTTCTTAATTCTTTTTGGTTATTGTATACTCCGGTTTTCAGTTCCTGCCATTTTAAGTTTCATTGTACTTGTCTCCCCAGTCTTGTGATCAATTGGTTCAGTCCGTCTCCCCGGTCTGTGTGCTCACCTGCTTCGGGTGATTTCAATGCTTTCTGGTGTCTCATATCATTACTTCAATTCTCATTTACTTCCTTCGCCTTGCTTTCCTAGATTACTAATAATACTAACATTTATACTTTGTATCATAGTCTACTTACTCTACTAATCCATGTATATATTACTAACTTACTAATGAGCACTTTGGTTCATTTGTAAAGCTGCACCACAACTAATTATTACTTATCCAATCTCAGCAATCGCCCTGTTCTAGTTTCTGCCCCTTGCTTTGCTTTCCTTGTCTCTCCCTGCGTTTCTGTGAGATCTCTCGCACGTGCTTAATTGCTTTCCTGTAATCATTGTCTGTACAGTTATAACTCCTTGACCGGAGCTGTTTATCTGCCATTGGTTGTCTGCGTGATTTCCGTCCGCGTCTTGGCTTTTGCCAATTGTCGTGGTTTAGGACTTCCCCATGTCAACTTTCCATCTGTAATTAGTTCTTATTCAGTTCAGAATTCTTATTCTGTTCCCCGCCTGGCAGGTGACTTCCCTTGTGTCTGTTTAGAGTCCTCACTGCTGCTCAGCCCTTGTCAGAACGTTGATCAATATTCCTTTGTACAGAGCCTCTCGTATGTCAAATGATTATTGCTTCTTCACGAATGTTTCATCTGACCTCGATCTTGCCAAAGCCCTTCTGTTCTTGTTTTTGTCTTTTTGTATTTTTGACCTATTTCTGTCTGACCACGTCTACTGTTTTTGGATGCCCCATGTATGACCCTCTGCTTTGTATTTCGACTACGATTTTGGCCTGCTGTCTCTGTACCGTCGCACTTCTGATTTACTGGTTTTGACCCCGGCCTGTCTAGTCGACTTTGGTTCTTGGATTTCATTTTTGGCTTGGCAGCTGTTGTCTGGCTCTGACCTGGCTCTCAAAGGCATACAATTTTTGGAATTCCTGCTCTCACGAGGGGTTCCTGAACGCACTGTCACAGATCAGCACACAAAAGAATCCACGCCCACGCAGCAAGTAAGACATGGACAACTAATCGGGTGATGATCCTCGGTTGTAATATGCTACTATCACGGATGTTTAACTGTATGTGTACAACTGATGTTTTGTCAGCTTTTTCAGCTTAGTCAATTACTGGAAAATGCTGGCTTAACCCTTTTTGTAAATTTGGCCCTTGCAGTTTTGCTGTCCTGAATCTCCTCAATTTATTTTATTTTATTTTTTTTTGCCATAGAACTTGAGCAGTGAAAAAGTTTCAGTTTTTATGTATTATACCGTGTTTGTTTAGGCATATCTCTTGCACAGTAAACATAAGCAAAAAAATATATATATATAGACTGTGTTTGACCACAATTATCTTGCGTCCTCCAGGGCATGCCAGCAGTCAGTGCTGGCTCTCCCTTTCCTTCAAAGCAAAACTGAAAGACAAATAGAAAATTATGCTTCCCCATGGTTGTGGTGCTAGACAACAAGCAAATATGGAGGGCGGATCTGCGCACATGCACAGTAAAATGGCCATTTTCATGCTGTAAACGACACTTCAGCTGTGCATGCTGTAAACGACACTTCAGCTGTTTAATGAACCTAGTGTTAACTGTGGTACACACATGCACAGTTTTTATCGTATAAATCTTGAAAGTTTGTTTGATCAGACAAAAAAGAATAAGAGAAAAAAATGTTACAGCCATTGGACTCAATTGCCACATATAAGCCACATACCAACCTGCATCTGCAATGGCGGCCATAAGAAATGGACAAATTCTAAACATAAGTGCGAGATCAATTGAATTCACAGAAAAAAAGAATTAAACAGTGGCATATAGGTTTCAGACAAATACTATATATCATCCATGGTGGAATAATGTTTATTTGATATTTTTGCATCATCTTTAATGATAGGTGTGCTGTGCATCAATATTCAATATTTTATTATGATGGAATACATTGTTTCACATCAATCCTAAGCTGGTTACCTGAGGGGCAGATGCCCTTTAAAAACCCCTATAGGATGAAATGCTGCTGAAGCTGTTAAATTCTTGAGTCGAGGCGAGTTGAGTACAAAACATCTCGCTGGTACACATTCCACAGGTCACTAGCCATTTAACCTCTCCTGGTGCCAAGATAAGAGACTACAATCCTCTATTCCACCACGCCTACCCATTAACCCCAATCTAACCGAGCACACGCAGTAGCTGCCTGCAGTCTAACAGAAGATGGAGGCACAAAGCCTGCGCTGGCGATAGCCCATCAGTCTCTGTCTGTAGAGAGGCTGATGGGGCAGTGTGGCCCATCGCGGAGCAGCTCCAGTGGGTCACCGCTGATGGAACATTGGAGGAGGGTCCAAGTCGTAGGTCCAGTAATCAGAGGGCTGCAAGTGGAAATCACCGCAATTTAACAAGCGCATGAGCACAAAGAACCATATTTGTAACGTTCTGCCCTTCCTTTGTTTGCTACCTTGGTGTGACCCTAAGTTCTAATTCAAAAAGGGATGAGAGAAGACAAACTTTT
The DNA here is from genome assembly GCA_029721435.1 of Gymnothorax reevesii. Taxonomy (NCBI): domain Eukaryota; kingdom Metazoa; phylum Chordata; class Actinopteri; order Anguilliformes; family Muraenidae; genus Gymnothorax; species Gymnothorax reevesii. The sequence continues at coordinate 8,192,958 of CM056581.1, forward strand.
TTTTTTGGGGGGGGGGGGGGGTCATTGGGGTGGTGCTGATGGTAGAAAGACGTAAGAATTACACAGCACTGAACCTGGATGAATCAAAACTAAGTCCTCTTTATGAACAGTCTGCAGCCTGTTACTAATACCATTAAATGTCAATGTCAATACAACTCTTCACAGACTTTTATTTTATTTATTTATTTTGCAAAAGGTAATTTACTGGGTAGGCTACGAAAAGTGTGAGTAAAATTGCTTCATTGAATTCTAGCAAATGTGTCCAGTGATGGGGTTTCATTGTAAATGCATTCTTCCTGTGCTCTAAGGATACATTTCTGACAGTGTCACACGCAATGCTGGCTTGTGAGGAATGTTACTCAGTGGAATGTCGAGTCTTAACAGGTAGAAAATTGTTTTGCTGGTAATAGGGTTGACCACTCACACTTCTGAAATATACAGTTTTAATGGAAACAGTGAGCAACATGTACATCTGGCAAATGTAAATTCAAGAAATATCAGCAAAAGACGACAGAGCCTTGACTGCAAAAATGCCAGCAGACTTAAAAGGGCTGTCAAATTAAAGAATCATCCACCAGCTGAGAAGTAAACATTCAATAAAATTCCAACAAATGCTTGGGCATTAGTATATTATTTATGCATTAGTGGCTCATCTGCTAAGATTTCCTTTTGGAGAGGAACAGAAGAATAAAGATTGGGCTGAGGAGACAGCCCTTGTGGGTATTCTCTGGCAGGGAGAGTATTAATTATGTGCCACTGCCTCCTATTTTGTCAGCTCCACATTCTGTGTGGCCCACAGAGAAGGAGAGGGTATGCAGGCGCTTGACTGCACAGTCTCTCTGCTGGTGCACGGTCAAACCCTCACTCAATTCTCCTCATCGGCGCCTGGAGTCTGGGGCACCCCAGGAGAAGTGCATAAGTTGGAGGCAGGGTAACCGAGTAATAGGTTGACTGACTGCAAACAACTGAGGGGCTGGACGTTTTCCAGAACAAAGGGGTAATGAAACACATCAAGTTGGACCCTAATGAAATTCTAGAGCTCTGCCACTGACCATTGAGCAACCCAAAAACTGCACCCCTGTTTCTCACTCTGACTCCCCTTGGAACTATTCTTATCAACGGACTTCCCTAATATAAAAGATAAAAAAAGAAGTTCAATACCACCTTTATTGAAACAATGGTTATGAAATAAACACAATGTATTGGACACAGTAAATAAAAAGGATTTCTCCAAATTTTTTATTTTTATGAATTCATGCTATTTTAAAAAGCTTCCAAGCACTGTTTATGCAGGTTTGACGTTAATATCCACTTCATGCAACCATGCATGCACCAGAAAGCTGAATTCTTTCACATCTCCTCTTTCGTGACGTACTATATTTTTATTGTGGAGTCTGGGCCACGTGATTTTCATCTAAGCGTTTATTAGGGCTTACCCAGGAATCCAGATGAAGACCCCTTGAAATGAATGAGTTTACTTGTATTCAGCTGGGCCAAAATAAGTATAATAATGCCGTCAAATATGTGGAGGATTGGAGGCCAAGCATTTCACACTCATCTTATTTTCATTGTACAATATCTTCTATGCTTCTCTGTAAGTCAGTGAATGAGTCTTGCACCTACACTGACAAAAGAAAAAGTCTAACTTTCCTTAATGTCTACATAATATCTCCCAAAAATCAAACAGTATTTACTATTATGCAGAATTGCAGTATTAATACTTTCATTTCATCACAGTTGTAATAATCAGTGTGCATTGAATGTGTGCAGCAACTGAGCTGGGTAACTTGCCACAGCGACGTAGCCAAATTCAGACACCACATGCAATCTTACCAACCAGTCATCTCTGTGCACATCGCATCAGTAATGGAGCTGTTGTGATTCTGCTTTTGCCATGCCATGTATTCTGATTCTGCCATGCCATGTTTCCAACTGACCTTTGTGTATTTGGATTATCTGCTTATGTCAGACCACTCTCTAGATTATGTATTGTGATTTGGATATTTTAGTATTCATATTTGGATATTTTAGTATTCATGCTTCGTTATTTTCCATGTTTTAGTTTTGACCAGTTTATTCCATGCCATGTTTTGATTTTCCATGCATTGTACTTTGTCTCCCCCGTCTGGTCTTTGGTCTTGTCTTTGCTCACAGCCCCAGTAATGCGTCTCACTCCTTCGGCTGATTTAATGGTTTCTGGGTTTCAATCTTCGTTCCACATCTCTTTTACTTCCTTCCCCTTGCTTTTTCTATATTACTAACACCTACTAACAGTTTGTTGTTTTCGCTAAATTACTACCCAACACTAACATTGTATGTAAGACTAACTTACTAACGAGCACTTGGGATTATATAGCTGCACTTACTAATTGACTAACGACCTCTCAGCATTTGCCCTGTTCTAGTCTCCGGCTCTTGCCTTCACTCAATCTACTTTGCTGTGTTTCTTGCAGATTCTCTGCACCTGTCCAATCGCTGTTCTGCCACTCATTCTGTGCACTTAGAAATCCCTGACCGGATCTGTTGTTCTGTTAATAGGTTTTTCTCGTGATCCCTGTCCGCTTTTTGGCTTCTACCAATTTCATGTGATTAGTTTCCTCCCAATGTGTTTCTCCCTTGTTAATCAGTCTCACTGCTCGCACCTGTGTTCCATTACCATGTGACCTCCCGGAAATGTATAATAGATGTCTGTTCACAGCACTGCTTTGTCAGATCGTTCTCCTTTGGTTACCTGTGCCACGTTCATTTCGCCTCGTACCCATTGTGATTATTTTTCTGACTGGACCGTCCTTGACTACCGAGTTTTGCATTCTCCCTGTACTTTGGCGCCTTCTTGCGTTTGAACCTTTTTTCGTCTGACCGTGATTTTTGTGATTGGTGCCCTGTTTACGATTCTGGATTTCGCCCATTGGACTTTGTGGTGTTGCCTGCTCTGTTGTGGAGTTTCCCCCCTCAGAAATAAAGCCTCCCTTTTGTATTTTACAGGTTCTCGCACTTGGTTCATTTCGCAAACCCTCACAAGAGCACTCTTCTCTAAAGTAAGCTGACTAATGGCATGCAACTGCACACGCTTTGGTTGCTTTGCCTGCTTGTTCCCGCTAATTGCTGATAATTCCTTATTTGCTTTGTCCACCTGGTTGTTACTGCACTGGTTCATTGTTTTCTCTCCTTTGCTGCTATTTCAATGCACTTTCTGTTTGCAATATGTGCCCGTGTGCTGCTTTTTTTCTTTTTTCCATGTCTTCTGTTGTGTCCGTTGTCAGTCTAGTGGTATCTTGGGGGAGCTGTATTGACTGCCAGGTTATATTGTGTTTAATTGAACTGATCCTGTTGTAAGAAGGCAGAGTCTTGCTGGGGACAGGAGAACCATGAAGAATGTATTCCTGCATCACACCAGTAGCTTCTATAAAACCAAGTTTGTGCTGCCAACTTTGCAGGTAACATTAACTATGGAGAAATTCTGCTGCATGCTTCCAAATTTTATGACCAATATTTGGTTGACAGTAAAGCTATTTCTTTTATGTTTAGAGAATGTTACCTGTTTCTCAAATCTAATCCTGCCCTCCAAGCTATCATTCCTGTTTTTTCTCTCTCCTTGGAGGCGCTCTATTGTTGTAAGTAATTTTCTGGAGAAGTTGGCACGCATTTTCAGTGACTGAACATCCACCTTAACTGGTGCTTACAGAACGAAAAGAAATCAGCTGGTCATCGCTCGTTGTCTTTGAAGCCAGTCAAAGCAGTCTTAGGTAGCTAGCTAGAGGAAAAAAAGCTGACATTCAAAAATGGCTGAAACCCAAGCTGTATAAATTGATTTACATCTCTCTGGCGATCTGGAAAAACCTAGTTAGTTTATCAGTAGCAAAGATCTCGCAATTGAACAAAAACTTTTAGGTTCTGGACTTTTCCTCACAAAACAAAAATATAAAAGCTTGATTTTGAAAGTTTAGATGACACTTATTACAAGAGTTTTAAGATTTTTACCACTTTTAATTACTGCAAATGCAGGTTAAACTCAGTTTCTACCAAAAATGACACACACACTAGGTTTTTCCAGATCACAGGAGATCTGGGGTTGCAATTGACTAGATGAATATACAGGCTTGTCTTTAAAGCCCACAAAATGATCATAAATAATAAGTCATAATCATTTAACAGTAATAATTTTGTGAATTTATGAAAATGATAGTAAGATCCACAATGAAAACATAGCTGCTGTGAGTCAATGTAATTGTTTTATTCAGCACCCAGCATTGAAATATCATTCGGTATATAACTTCTCTTTGTTAATACGATCATTTGCAGTTTTCAAAGATTGCTGTCCTTGTTGGAGGTAGGTGCCCACGTGCTGATCACTACCTACAGGCAGCTCTGCATGCACTTATGTACGTACCAATAAATACTCTTCAGCAAATATAAGCTAAGTTACCTTGGCCACTGATGAATGTAAAATGCATGGTAATCTGAAACATTGATGTAATTTCATTGACATTGTCGTGCAGATGATCATTTGAAGTATATCTGAAGGCAGAGTCAGAGCTGCCCCCTAGAATTTGCTGGTGTCACAACCCTTGTGGTTTCTTAACTGGTTCCCCCATCCCACATGTAAGAATCCACATGAGTTTTGTGGTTTGTCTCCTTTAATTGATTTATTGTCTCGTTTCCCCTCTTGCTCCCAGGTGTTGTCATTTGTATGCCCTATTGAATTGCAGTGATTAAAACTATGAACTAGGAATAACAATGCTCTTGCAAAAGATGTTAATAGGACAATTATAAATGTCACATCCAAACCATCTAAGCAAGATAACCTTTAAGGTAACATGTTTAGCTATACAGAGAATGTTACTGTATGGAAAGTCTGTGGACACGGTGTCATTTGCGCCCTTTGGTTTGCTGTCTGTAATTTTGGAGATGATGTATTGCTAAGAAAACAAGTGCTAGTAATGGCATGAGTGCAACCAAAGAGCTTTTGGTGAAAATGTGACAATTTGTTAGCAAACAGTTTGTAGTTTAGTTATCGTCATGGCTAGTAATTCTTGAGGGAAAGTTAACAACAAACTTCCACATAACTGTAGCATTAGATAACAAAGTAAGGTTACACGTTTACCAGGAATGAATAATGCTGCTGACAACAGATTTACTCAAATATTGCATTATCATGTATGTTTTGTATAAGTGATATTTCTCCACAGCACAAATGACAGGTTTCATATCAGATGGACGCATTCCAATTTGACGGGCCCAGATAGACGCATGTCGGTCATATACCACCCATAGGTCCCATTGTCTAGGTCAGGGGTCACCAACTCCGTTCCTGGAGAGCTACCATCCTGTAGGTTTCTGCTCTTCCTCCTATTCAGCAGTCCTGGTTCTACTAATTAGCTGCTTCATTTCTCGCCTTCTGATCTTGTTAAGTTGCTTATTCGTTGAATCAGGTGTGCTGAATAGGAGGAACAGAGTCTGTGACCCCTGGTCTAGGTTATGAATGCTCCTGTAGTCCTTATTTGATGCTGTACCAATTGTCGGCCATAAATACCCACTCGTCAAGCTAGGACTTGACTATCTGGGATGCATCTAAAAAGAAAAACTGGCCAAAAATACTCCCTCGTCTAACTGGGATGCTACTAAGATGATACCAAATAATAATCAATGTTATCATGTTTGAACCTCTTAAGACCAGGCATCCACATGCGTGGACATCACATTTTGGGTTATATTTCCACATTGTGCTTTACTGGCGCCTTATGACCACATGTGTGGACACTTACACTACCATCTAGCGGTGCCAGAAGGGTACAGCACACTACAGAAAACATTCATTCATTCAAATTCAACTACATCATGTCAAAAGATGATGCTTAGTTTTTATACTTATCAAGTTCCAAAAATCCCAAATAGCAAAGATAAATAAAAAAATGCATATCAAACAAGAGCTTGGGTCTTAAGAGGTTAAACGGCAGAGGTTTTATGCTCTATGCCCTCTGGCTAAACACAATGGTCTAATCTGCACAGCTTTCAACCAGACAATTCAGAAAAAAAATTATCTGTCTAATTATAAGTCTGAAGCAGCTTAATTTCTGAGGTCAGACATTGCTAAATGAGCATGAAAATTTCATGGCACTGCATGGTTTAATATTTCTTCCCTCAATGCTGCCTTTCCCTTACCTTCTCTTCCAGTAAATACTGCTGCAGTAAACACTTTCATTGTCACTGTTTTCAGTCCAGTAAAACGTCCAGCCCTCCTCCATCATAGGTATTGTTGAGGTTGTTCATTTCCAGCTTTTTTGCAGACATTTCTGTGAGTAATTTGTTTAACTCCACTGTCTGTCTCCTCAATGTTCTAAAGTAATACCAGCTAGAAAGTGAAGATAAGAGCCTGCCATTATTTCACCACTGCTGCACTGCCTCAAAATTAACTGATTTTTTGGTCTAGTGAAGATACCCAATTAGTAATGGTCTATCTCACCGCTGTCAGGGTTTTCCAAACAGTGGTAAATACATTATTTACTCATGCTGCTTGATCTTAACCATGTTGAATTCAGTCATGACTTCTCACCAATTCACATTAACATTAAAGAATTCAAAGCTGAGTAACCCCAAGTCCAGCCTCTGGTACTCTAACCCCCAAAATACACCAGATGCGTGTCGGTCTGTTTCGGTATACTACAGTGGCACAGCTGATAGGATTCACTTTAGTCAATGTGTGTGCTTACACTGGATCCGCTGCACTGCATTTCTCTTCCGTCCCAGATCCAACAAATCGGAGCCCTGCGCAGCAGATACACAAGGCTTCTATTTTTGTTAGATGCCAGAGTACAGACGCAACACTTCTGCTCTGAGGAAGTCGACTGGTACACAGACATAACATAACAACATCCGGTTAATTTAGAATGAAACGCTCCATTTTGTAATTGGTTTGTATTGCTGGCTATAGGACAGCAACCAAAGTAAAAATTTATCAACAGAACCAAACACAAACTGAAAATTAGGAACATTTATTAATAAACAGGCTACTTATCCATGGTATAAGCTCAAAATCTTGTAAAATAAACAAATTAAACAAGTCAAGCATTCTTCAACCCTTTTGGTAGGGAATGAAGGCTATTGCCTGTTTGTTGTTGCATTTAATACAACAAATTACCACATGATCTCATCAGGGTCGCTCATTGGTCTTGCTTCTATAGCTGTCTGGACCTGGTGCGCGGTGAAAACCTAATCGGTGGATATTCATGGATGACAAAGCACGGTTCAAACACGCAGCAGGGCAGGGGTTGACCAACCACGGGTGTGGGGTAATACCCGGGTTAGAAACCTCATCGTTGTCAAGGCCGGATTATCCATATAATGACCGTTGTGCATACACACTCTGGGAGGGGCATCACATGATTCATGATTCTTCTGTTTTTGTTTTTTTTTTTATCAAAAGAGATGCATGTGGGAACAAATTCTAACTGAACAATTGAAATGAAAATAATTATTAAAAAAAGAATGCAGATAAAAAAGAACTGCGATTTGGAACTGCCCTACCATAGTCTCAGAAAGGCCTCAGATCACTGTCCCCAGATCATTGTTGCGAGCAGAGCTAGAATCCTGCCCTTTAGAGACTGGATGAACACTGATCTCCAATCAGTTGGTGATCACAATGACATGCCTTCATCTGACATCATGTGCTACAACGCACTCTTTGATAAGAGCCAAATAAAAAATGGAGCGGTGGGGGAAGCAACTGAGCAGTTTTGCGAATTGGAAAATAGCAGAATAAAAAAAATATGAAAGAAAGCCATGCGACAGAATGTTGAGTTTTCTTTACATTACTCGCTGCAAAGAAGCTGTTGATAGAGAGGTACCTGTTCAGCCTGTCAATCTCGTTCCTCCAACACGGGTAGCAAGTGCTAACAATACTAGCTTTAGAGGCAAATGTTAATGAGGCGGATGCAGCAGCACATAAATATTGTGGCTGGCTGAGGGTCGGCCGCACCGACACACCGCATCCCGCCCTAGTAAAATCGCCTAAGCCGCCAACGAAGCAGCATCAGCACCCTGGACAGCGACAGGCATGCAGCCAGAAGATCAGGACCCTGGAGAGCGACAGGCATGCAGCCAGAAGATCAGGACCCCGGAGAGCGGCACTGGCTGTGTGAGCCTGAATGCACACCTGAGGGCCATAACCAAAATTCTGTCTACTTTAAAATGACCTTTGAGCGTGAGTCAGTGTTATTTTGCTATTGCTGTGAGCAGGGTTATTATAGTTAACGAAAACTAAGACTAAAACTAAAACTAGCTGTGAAAAAATAATTTAGTTAACTGAAATAAAAATAAAAATGTCAATTTTTGAATTTATCTGAATTGCAGATAAAATTAGCTTCGTTTTCGTTGATAGTTTTGTTTTCTCCCTCGATTACTGTCCTGTTCAGTTAGAGTTAACCGGTTGCTTCCAGAGGGGGGAAGGATAGCGGCTATTAGCTGCCGTAGTTGCTGCAGGCGTCAGCCGAAGATGATGCTTCACGTGCACAATTCAGCCAAAAGGGTCTAGCTGCAAACGCGCGGAGGAGTGGAGCTCCACTACTTCTCTAATTCAGCACCTTCATAAGGGCTCACAGTCCATTTGGGCCCACAAAACCCTCAGTAGACGCCATGACAAAATTATTTGGAATAGATTTAACTAATGTTAATACTAATGCATCAGAGTTTAAACAAAGCCATTAAGGCATGCAATATTGATGAAATACATTCCAGTAACCCCCTTCTTTGAAAATGGTTCAATCCATGCTTCATGCTCGTATTGAAAAATTGTTTGTGCGTTTTTTTCTGGCGAGGTCGCGAACTAAGGCAGCAAACAGGGATCACCGTCCTTGCGAATATGATGTCCAAGAGCAAACAAACAAACGCACACAAATCTGGACGCCAGAAAAGACTAGAGGGAGGACAGGAAGAGCAAAGCAGGGGTCCAGAACATTATCAAATTCTTTTCAAAGAGAGGTGAGAGTATTAAACTAGCTTGCTATGTTAGCTGTTCAGGCTAGCTATTCTGCTGCTAACGTTACGTTAAAGTAACATGCAGTCAGCTGAGTTAATAATCGCCTGACAAGAATGACATTACTCAGTTATTAACGGTATCATAAACAGAAAAGATCTGTATGGTTATCATTCGCCAGCCATCATAATATGCCGTCAAAAAATTTGGTAGCAGCAGCCTAGGACACAATCCTCCCTACTTATGAGTGGTTACTGCATACTCAGCTCTCTCTAGCTGTAATTGACTGTACACGCTGGGTTTGGCTAGCGAACTACATGTAGTCAGTGCGGTAACCTTTGGTGTAAGTTAAATAATCGCTTGTCAAGGCTGACATTACCTTTACCTTAATTGATTAATAAAACTAAACTGCTACGTTAGCCTGTTGGCATAAGTCTTGCTCAAGCAGGGGGTAATTTTACAGAGCTTGCCCTCCTCCTAACAATAGCAAAATGAAGCTGGGTGCTTAGAGCTATGGTACTGAGAAGCCCATTTAGATTCTGTTTATTCCAAGACTCGGTAGGTTAGTTCTTCATCAGTTGTTCCATGGAACATAACCATAAATGTTTACGAAAGTAATATGAAATGGAACAATTAAACCTTAATGCACTGCTACTTCAGAATCAGCTGTAGTCACTTCATCTGAACCTGACCCAGCAATAGATCCTCACCACCAGCAGTCTGAATGTTTTTGATGGTGAGTAAATAAGTGAATAAGACAACTAATAATTCATAATTCACATGATGATGCTCTCTTTGTTGAGTGGTTAATTTTAAAAAAGGAAAAATTGGGTGTATTGCATTAGGCACTGTCAAGAACACTGAGAAACAGAAAAATAATGAATAACATCATGATATATTTAAAGAGTGGCAATGTAAAGTCGGGGGCGGCGGCCCACGCCGAGGGGCCCCAGAATTCCAAGCAACTGCCCTGCGCACATACAGTGAAGAAGATGGTTAGCTCTCAAAACATGGCAAAAACTGTGGAAATAACTGAGCATGATGACTGTATGGGGTGAGATGGATTGGATTTTTTTTTCCCCAGTTATATTAGTATCATCAGTGTCACATGTTAAAAAAGATGATGGTTAAAGAATACAGGATTAATAAAGGACTCGGTAAAAACATATTTGCTGTCATAGTCTTTTATCCTTGTCAGCTTCTACAAATTAAGGCCTTCCTCTTAATAGCAGAAAAACTAAAACTAAGACTAAAACTAAATAAAAACTAAACTAAAACTACTGAATTCCTCAAAATAAAAACTAAAGTAAAACTGCTTAATCACTTGTTCAGCTAACTAAAAATAAACTGAAATAAAAAAGCAAACTTTAAAACTAAATAAAAATAAAAACTAATGAAAATTTCAAAACTATATTAACCTTGGCTGTGAGGGGCAACATTTTGTCCCCCTAAATATGTGCTTTGTTTGAGGGGAAAGAGGCATACTCACGAAAGGGAAGACTGAAAATGTGACTGCAACAACGTTAACATGCGCCCAGAAAAGTTAACAAGTAAACGTGACCGAGGCTTTGAATGAACTTCTGGTAAGATAATTGTTTGGAAGTTTTCATTGTTATAAGAAACGCCGATAAATGTTTGTTTATGTTTTCCAATCACTTTCTGGTGTCGTCACTTCATTGTACACAGATTGAGCATATAACCCATTAACCAAATTATTTATATTGAATCATATAGCTAATGCCATCATTGTTAAACAAAAGCGCTAGTTAACTCTAGTTACTCCTTTAATAAGTTTCACCTCTGCCCCTGTCCAGTCATAACTCTTCTCCTCAAAATGCTCACTGCACAGCCCTGATCGTGGGGATGGAGAGAAGTTTTTTTCTCTCCTTGTCTTTTGGAAATCTGTGAGGAAAGACAAAACAGCTTATCCACTGTTTTAGATATTTTGCAGGTAAGAAGTATTGCTGTTGAATGTCAATTACACCAATTTGCGCATAGTTCAACTGTGATGCTTTTCCTATTTTTCTCCCGTCGCAAGCACTAGCTGGCATTTTTCTGCCACAGCTGCACGCGACTGGGCGGAAAGATGAATATTGAGGGTGTAGATATATTTCATTGAGTGTTTTCAACGTAAATTAGATGGCACTAATGAGAGTGTTATTTAAAATGAGGTCACGCCTCAGAAAGTCCAAACAGAATAAAGTGTCTGTAATTAATAGTATGATTGAAGTGATAAATAATGTATGATGATTGTATCGCGTTTCATCGCATGATAGAAGTTTATTGCTTTCGACATACTTTTTGAGTTGATAAGAATAATAACTGTGGAGCCTGAGTGCTTTTAAGAAAATGTTAATGGAGTATATGTCATGGTTTTGGTTTTTGGTCATGTTTATGTGGTGGTTTTTGTGTTCATGATTATTGTCTTTAATTTATTCTTTTTGATTATTGTAACTGTTAGGTTTTTGGTTCATTCCATGTCTCAGTCCCATTGCACTTGTCTCCTCGTCTTGTATTCTTGTTGGTTCAGTTCATCTTCCCTGTCTGCTTGCCCTCTGACTTCGGGTGATTTAAATGAAGTCAGGTGTTTAAAATATTCCTTCGTATCTCGTTTTCTCCCTTCACCCTTCTGTTCTGATTACTAACAAGACTAACATTTGTATTTTGTATTATAGTCCACTAACCCAACTAATCCATGTATATATAAGATTACAAACTTACTTAAGAGCACTCTAGTTTAATTTGTAAAGTTGCACCGCTACTAATAGACTAATTACCTCTCCGCAATCGCCCTGTTCTATACTCCGCCCCTTGTCTATCACTTTCTTCTCCCTGAGCTTCAGCGAGAATCTCGCGCACGTGCTTAATCACTCTCCTGCGCTTGTTATCTGTGCACGCAGAACTCCTGGACCGGAGCTGTTTAAATGTCATAGGCTGTTTGTGTGATTCCCGTTCGTATTTTGTCTTTCGCCAATTTTCGTGGTTAGGGCTTCCCTCATGTGATTCTCCCAATGTAATTAGCCTCATTCCCCACAGCTGATCTCTGCATAGCATGTGACCTTCCCTGAGTGTATGTTATCAGTCTTTTCACTCACAGCTCTTGTCAGAACGTTGATCAATACTTCGTTGTGCAGAGTGCCTCGTATTCCATTGAATATTGTTTCGCTTCTTCTGGAAAGTCCAACCTTGATTCTTGCCATTGGCCTTTCTGTGCTGTTTTTGTCTTTCTGGATTTTGACCTATTTTTGTATGACCACGAGTTCTGTGTTTGGATGCCCTCTATATGACCCTTGGCTTTGCCCATCAACGACAACTTTTTGCCTATCGTTTTTGTACCTCTGCCCATCTGCCTGACTGGCTCTGACCCCTGCCTGTCTAGTCGATACTGTTTTTGGATTTCGTATTGTGGCTTGGCAATTCCTGTGTTTTTTGGCTTTGACTCGGACTCCATTAAAGGCATATGTTTTTTGGATTCCTGTCTCTCACGAGTGGTTCCTGAACTGTACCTCACAGTATATGCCGACTCAGTTTGTATGCAACATACATAAACATTGGTGTATAACATTGTGCATTGTTTTATTTATAGAGTTAAAACTTTCCTATAGTGTGAATGCATTTCCTTAGAGTTTGTAGCCAAAAGGGTTATTCTTATCAGTATATGTGGATTATTTAATGTTTCATAAGTACTGTTACCAACAACTGACAACAAAACCATAGCATTGCAAAACAAAAGGCAGCTGGAAGGAATCCATGGCAATTGTGGCCATTATCTTTGAAGTATGTCAGAAGTAACACGACTCCATGTAGTCAATTAGATTAAGTTAATTGCTGTCTGTTTCAAAGGAGAAGTTGGCTTGGCCAGCAGCAGGTGCTGTGATCTGAAGGAAAGGGAGAGATGGTTCACCCCATGATCTATAATAAAAAAAGTCCACTTAATCATCTATTTGGCATTTATACAATTTAGCCCCTTTAAACTGATCTGCTGGGATGGGTAATCTGATAGCTCTCAGCAAAAGCCTTATTTCACTTCCAGCGTTTTGCTTGAGTTTGGCTACAATCGTAATTCAAGCTCTACATTTCACAGATGCTCACTACCTCCAACAGGTAATAATGTTTCTAAGCAATAAATAAATACATGAATAAACATTTATTATGGTATGGCCATAACCGGCAAAAGAAATTTATTTTAATGGCTACATTTCTTTACACTTTATGACTCTATTTGGATTCAGGCAGGTTAAGTTTATCATCACCGAGAGCCTTGCATTAATATTATTGCAGATTGCGTACTGAAAAGATAACGGAGTAGTGTCCCTTTGAAAGCAGTGAAAATGTTTGAAATGCACAGTTGCTTATATTAAATTGTGGTCGCAAATGTTCGTACTTTTCCATCCATATAGTTTCCACCCCATCCTAGATCTGAGCTAAGGAATTTCTGAAAGCACCAAGCTGATGACCCTTGTCACGGCGGTCACCAAATGACCACATGTAGTGTGACCAGTGTAAAATTACAATTGACCTCAGCCAAGTCGCTGACAGAGGCACACACATTTCAGAAATTTGATTGATTTTTGTATCACAGTTTCATGACTTAGAACGATAAAATAAATAGATCAATCAATCTTCTCATGTCTTACAATGACTCTGGCAGTTACATTTAAACAGTGTTGATTTTTTTTTTTTCTGTGTGCTGCGCTTGCTGTGATTGGTTCCTGAACTACTTTGTAACTACCAGCAAATGTTAGTGTTATGAAAGATTATGATTTGATATCTATTACTAAGGGACACAGCAACGTGATTCATGGATCAGCTATCAACTCTGATACCACAAAAATTTAAGGAGGCAATATGTGCCCGAGCGAGCCTGTGACCCAAATTTAATCCCTTCAGAAACTAAACAACTGGATATGTTAATAAAATTGCGCATGTTATTAAAAAAATCTTCTCCGCAGTTTCAGACACACATTCTCTGACCTATTAGTTAGTAGTCCATTTAAGCAAATTGGAATGGTAACCAGGAATTACCAGCAAACCCCGAAATAACACACACTCGCATATACGATGGACGAGCAGATTTCGGTACAGAGTAATCAGAGCAATGAAGATGAGGCTGGTAAAGGTTGAGTGACAGGCAAGATGTGACAGCACAACAGCCTGCAACAAGCAGGGTAGGTGAGGGTGAGGTCAGGCAGTGGTCAGAGCTGGTACGTCAAACAGTAGAGGGCAGGATGGGCAAAGGGCAAGGGCAGGGGGCATGGGCCAGGCAAGAGCGGGGCTTCACTTACATATGAAAGCCACTCTTGATGAGAATAAATTGTGCATTAGGCATTACTTATCTGGATTTTTACAGAAATTAATGTTGTTATTTCATGCAGCACAACTTCTAGCCTAAGTTGTATCACATTTCATTATTTGAACACCCGTTTTCACTATCCCATTAGACTCATACTGCTGGGGAAAAGTGTTTGCTCCCTCCTTGATTTTCTTTATTTTTGCTTACTTGTCATGCATCTCATTTTAATATAAGACAAAGGCAATGCGAGTCAACACAAAATACAGCTCTTATATTATCATTGTATTTTTTGAAAGCGACAAGTTGCAAGAAATCTATATCACCCATGTGAAAAATGTGAATTATTACTCCCCCGTAATCTAATTACTGGTTGCGCTGCCCTTGATGACAAAAAATGCAATTGAACATTTATGATAACAGGCAATGATTTTTATTTTGGAAACCTATTCTTCACATAATTGTTCCAATTCAGCCACACTGGAGGGTTTTCAGGCGTGATCTGCCTGTTTTATGCCACAGCATTAAGTCACAAATTTGATGAACTACAACAAAACGTTTAGAATTTTTCCCATTTATTATGGAGAAGAAGCATGTCTTGGTTTGGAGGTTACTGGTGACCATTGATGTCCATCTGCACCTAAATTGATAAACTCCTGCTAAATTTCACTGAAAAATCATTAATTCATAATGAACTTCGTGAGGAAAAAGTTTGCTTATGTTAATAATACAATTATTTTATGATTTGACAGTGCACTGTTTTGAGGGCAGGGGGTGCCATTTGGAGAGCTGTGTTATTTGGCATATAATGAGTAGATAATTTTGAAAATCACAGTCAGATGAGGTACACTTGTGGTCTAGGACTTTATTATCCAGAAATGTATTATTTTAACTCCCAGCCATTGTTCGAATCATCAGAATTATTATTTTTTTATATTTTCATGAAGATTTTATTTGTGTTTTTCACCCTTACTCTTAACTAAAATTATGAATAGAAACTGAAATGGAATTACAGTGGGATGAAATTCCAACTAATGCATGCGTCTTGTTTCAATTAAGCCATTTCTCCCTTCTCTGTGAAGCTCAAATCTTGAATTATGAAGCCTTGAATAGGGTAACGTATAATGCCATATTTGGTTTCTGAGCAAAGGGGTTAAGAGCACCAGTACACCTGCTTATTCGTGAAATTATCAAATCAGTACATTATGGGGCAGCATTAAACTACATAAGATCACACAGATACAGGGCTAGGAGCTACAGGTAGGTTCACATCAAATTGGGGGGAAAATTTCAGTCATTTTGACTCTGGCATGTTATGGGTGCCAGACGGTCTGGTTTGAGTATTCCTGAAACTGTGGATCTCCTAGCATTTTCAGGGTCTTGAGTTTACACTGAATGGTGAAATAAAAAAAAACATCCAGTTTGCAAAATTTGCACAGAGGGAAATGCCTTGTTGATGAGGGAGATCAAAGAATGATGACCACTCTAGTTTGAGCTGACTGAATAGGCACAGGAACTCACTTGACCACTAATCAGAACAAAAGTGGACAAACAAAGCATCTCGGAGTGCTTCACATGTCAAATCTTGAGGCAGACGGGCTGCAACAGCAGAAGGCCATGCTGGGTTCCACTGCAGTCAGCCACTGCAGTCAGGGCTACTGGCGCACGCACAGCTGAAAATTGGGGAATGAAGATTGCATGGTCTGATAAATCTCAATTGCTGCTGTGACACACAAATTGTGGGGTCAGAATTTGGCATTAATATCATGAAACCATGGCACAATCCTGCCTTGTGTCAACAGAGTTCACTTTTGTGGAGGTGGTGCAATGGTGCGAGGAAAGTTTTCTAGGCATGTTTTGGGTGGCAAAAAGGTTTCTTCGCTCAATTATTTGTGAGCCCATAAAATTGGCCAAGCATTAATTTGCCTTCGATTCCAACAAGTTCCATACAATAAAACCTTTTTTAATAAAACCCTTTATCTTAAAAAAAAAGTTTTTTCTTCAAGCACATTTTTCAGTTTCAATTCACAGAGCCAAAATAATGAAAATTGTGACCATGTTCAAATACAAATGGACCTGACTGTGCGTTCATGTTTCCAGAAGTACAGCTCGAGCAGTAACATAGCTGAGTGAGCACTCTCATATCCCAGATATTCCAAAACAAATAAGCACATGAACAGTGACCTCCAGCTCTAATGGGAGTCTAAAAGCATTGGTGTGTTCCTGAAGTGATTTAGACGGTGATTGTATTGATCTTCAGGAAAGCACTAATAATGAAGCCAATAATCTTTTCTGGTAATCACCCATCTCATGTAATTATTACAGATAAGGGTTGATTACAAGTTCAAAAATCACTGATGGTCTGTTTTGCACAGTCTGTGTCCCATGAAGATGGTTTCATATTATCAGTTGGTTTTTCCATTGTGCAAAATATGCCTCATTTGTTGTTCTTTTACATGGAAGCCAACAATAAAAGCTTTCATGGAATTATATAAATGCATTATAATTGCATGCAGACTATAGAGCCAGTCATCAGCTGGGACATGGCTGTCTTGCATTTTAGTGATCAGTTTTCTGTTAAATGCTACACTTCAGTAAATAACATCAGATGGCACTCATTACAACAGAACC
The DNA here is from genome assembly GCA_029721435.1 of Gymnothorax reevesii. Taxonomy (NCBI): domain Eukaryota; kingdom Metazoa; phylum Chordata; class Actinopteri; order Anguilliformes; family Muraenidae; genus Gymnothorax; species Gymnothorax reevesii. The sequence continues at coordinate 8,209,850 of CM056581.1, forward strand.
GTTACAACAAATTAAAAAAAATAATACTCCACTTCACAAAATTATGTATTGGTCTTGTTAATTCAAATAATAAATTGTTTGATTGTGAATCAGGTGATATCAAACTAGTAGGGGTTGTGAGCCATCATGTGTGAGACAGGCAAATCCCGGCAGCATTACCAGGAGTTGGGGTTGAAGAGGTTGAAACAAATAGGACAACTAAGCATGATGGCTTTTTAAATGACACATGCGTACAAAACAAAGGAACTTATTGGGATAAAACGCAGAAAAAATACAGAGCCCAGGACAACAAAACTATTATAAATTCTCATTTTTTGTAATCGGTTATGATTTATATGGCGGGTATTATTTTATTCCAGTATTTGTTTGCACCCTCAGTTGCTATGACTGCCGTTGCAAAGACCAAAATTGTCATAACGCCCTCATGCAGCGCTAGTAAAAAAATAATAATTAAGTCACTCTACTACTTTCGGTTGGCAGCCCCCCTAATTCAAACATCTTCCCGTGCGCATGAGTTAACATATACACATTCTCAAAATATATGCACAAGCTGTCACCTCAAAGACAAGCAAAAATATTTATGGTTTGACCCCAAAGGAATCAGAGCTGAACCTCCTTCAAGAACATTATCAGTTGACTGAAGACAACGTAATTAAAAAGGGTTCACTCACATTTGCACTGCTGGATGAAAAGGTATTTGAGATTCTTTGCTCTCTAGGAAGCAGTGCACTTCAAACACTGATGTTTAGATTCAGGAACACACCACCGATATTAATTCATCTCATGCCTGCATACATCAGGCCGTGTTCCACTTGCACAGAACATTTCTCTCTGCTCTCTTTGAATTATGCATTATGAATTAAAAAAAGAATTATAGGTCTCTGTAAAAATTCAAGTCACTCTGACTTAAATAAGTTTTGGACAATCAAAGCACAGTTGTCTGAAAACAGTATGTCCCATTTTTGCTTGTTTGGTTTTTGAGGGTATTTGGAATGCTCTTAGGATACAGAAACAAACAAAAAAAAGATTCCTCACAGCTACTTTCAGAGTTTTTCCACCATGTTTTTCATTTGAAAGAGAGAGGAAAAATCTATATACCGAGAAGGTGGGATGGTCGCAATGCATGACTTCAACCCACTTAAAAGCACAATGCGTTAGCTAATCCTTCAGTAGGATGTCGGTCCCAATTCCTGTGTGAAGAGCATTCAATTGTATAGGTTGGCAGAGAGATTGGAGCTCTGTAGGAAGGGTGCTGGCATTATATTCACAGTAGAGTGCACAGCTGCATTTCATAATTTCCTAACATGGACAAACCTCAATTTAATCTTATCACTAAAAGAGCCTCCCAAGCAGGCAGTGTGAAAGTCTCTTCAAAGTCATCTTCATTGTAAACATAAATATTCAAAAACATTTTTTTTTTTAAGAAATCAGCTCAACACTTCAGCCAAAACAATCTAGAACATGTTCCTAGATGTAATTCCATCATGAAATGCACAGGTTTATATGCGGGGGAAATGGTAATTTGCTTCAAAGACCAGTGAAGTATAAAAGCATGAAGTCCATTTTACATAGTACAGATTATTGCCATCATTTGGGTTGAACCAATGCTACTTCAGGAGCAGCAAACTAATTTATTTTGGCTGCAGAATTAGATGTCTAGAATGGGATTTTTTTTTCCTATGGAGCGGAGCGAGCTGTGCCATAAGTATATGGCCAGCTTCTCCAAGCACTTAATTCTAAAACCTAATACACCCAAACATTTGCACAAAATAATCCTTACCTATATCCATTTAATATTCTGACCACCAGTGAGGAATCAGAAAATACGATCAATATCAAAGTGTTTTACAGCCTTTCTAGCAAGAGTGTGTTACAACCCTTGTGCTTCAGTGATTAGTGCTCCCCCGGTTCCAACAGTCTGCGCGTATTTTTGTGGCTTCATCCTTTTAATTGATTTATTGTTTTGTCAAAGCTGCTCTAAAGTGATATATTTTTTGTTAAAATGAGTATTTAATAGCTCCAGATCAGAGATAATTAATTTAGATTGTCTAGTCCATAACACAGGCCTCACAGTCACTTTCCTCCATCAGAGCAGCATATAAAATCCTGGAGTCCCCCACTGCCTCCAATTAGGTGAGAAAGCGCCATAAAGAAGAGGTCCTCTCTGCCCATGAACACGCAGAGAGCTGATTCTGCGTAGGTGTCAGTGAAGCACCAGATGAAGCTACCAATCCCAGCACTACGAGAGACAGCATTTACAATCAGCCCATGGTAGGCTAATGGGCCTCGCCATCTCGCTTTGCACTAGAACAGATGTGTTGTAGCCAATGAGGTGATATAAAGACGCATCATTATCTAACTAAGTATGCATTAACGCACCGCATCGCATGGATTTAAAAGATCCAGTGGGAATACACATTGCTGCTTTCATCTAACTTGCTGATCAAACTTTTTGGCGCAACAAAATTATCTGTGATTCAGTCAAAGCCTTATGACACCATGGTTTTCATGTAGCTCCATAGCTAGCTAGCTTGCTATTGCACACGTGAAGTGGAGGTATGTGCAAGTTACATCGATGTAGTACACTTTAGTTCAGCCAGAAACACAACACTAACATTGCTGGCATAACAATTGGTGAAATAGAGCCTTTTTAAGGCTTTGCCTCAATCACTAAAAATTTTAATGCGCTAATAGCTAGCACTCATCTCATCTGCAACAGCGAGATCCCACTTCAATCACATCATGTCTAATGCGCACGTCATCATGCTATGGGCTAATCAAACGGCCAAAGTGCCAAAAAATGGTAAAGGAACAGACAGAGTTAAAGAAGAAAAACGAGAGATGGCCAGGAGCTGTGTTTATTTTGCTGCCCCTTTCGAGAGGTGGAGAAAACTAAAGGAATCCTGTGATTTAAAAACTGAGATGTAGTCAGGCTTACTGCTACAGGAAAGGTAAGCTATGTTTCACTTTGCAGTAGCTATGCAGTTTTATTAGCCTTGGGAAGTGCTGTTGGTCGTTTTTAACTCATTTGGCGCCACGCTTTCAATGCTCCAGCAGGCCATTGCTATGCACTGAATACATGGATGAAATGTAAACACAAGAACATTCTGAGTGACCACAAGCGTGGTGATGAAATTGCAGCGCCGTCTGGCAGAGATAGGTTATGGACAAGTTTTGGACAATCAAAGCACAGTTGTCTGAAAACAGTATGTCCCATTTTTGCTTGTTTGGTTTTTGAGGGTATTTGGAATGCTCTTAGGATACAGAAACAAACAAAAAAAAGATTCCTCACAGCTACTTTCAGAGTTCTTCACCATGTTTTTCATTTGAAAGAGAGAGGAAAAATCTATATACTCCTGCAGGCCATTGCTATGCACTGAATACATGGATGAAATGTAAACACAAGAACATTCTGAGTGACCACAAGCGTGGTGATGAAATTGCAGTGCCGTCTGGCAGAGATAGGTTATACTGAAATTCTGGCAAATAGTATAACGCCAGGCGCCATTAACGTAGATTCACATCAAAGACGTAGATCAGCGTCAATTGTGCCAAATGAGTCAATCCTGCTGATGGTAGTTAGTAAACGTTCAGTTATTGTTTGCGGCCGACTACAGCTTGATTAGCTGTGTAATGACAGCAGCAGAAGTCGGTAGCTATCGTTATTTGTTCTGACAAAGGGACGCTGTTGTCTAACTATTACGGCAATGGCATATATTTATATGAAGATGAAATATATGTTTTAAAGGGGCTAGCAGAAAAGTGTCTAGACGATTGTGATTTTGTCTGTACCACCAATCTCCTCAACATATTCGGGAGTATTCATGGCATTCATTACCCAGTGGTGTGGCTATAGGAAACTACCTAGCTTTAGCTAATACTTTCAAAAAGCCACTCATACCAAAGTTTCTTCATGGATGTAACGTGTCATTGGTCCATGTTTTCAGTGTGGCTGAGTGTAAGTGAGTTGCTGCCATGGTCTACTCTCCATCTCTGCCTCTGTCAAAAGGCAATGTGCATTTGTGTGAGGTAGCGATTTGGAACCAAATGCGAGGACACGGGATTGCAAAAATAAGGAGCTTTATTGAGCAAGATGGGTAACACCCGCAGGGCAGTGGGCAACAGTACAGAGTCCGCAATCCAAAAATCAAATTCCAATGGGACAGAGCAGAGTTCGTAACCAGGGCAGCAATCACAGAAATCGTAGTCAGCAAAAACAGATCCGGTACACAGGCAAAGGTCTGTGGGAGAAGCAAACTCATAAGCTAGAGGACAATCCGAATCGGTAACAGGGCAGCAATCCACAAAATCAAGGTTGGGCAGAAAAAGGTCAAAACACACAGATGCAACAATATCCAAAAGGGCAAACTAAAAATCAGAAGTCCGGCAATCCAGTCAGAATCAGAACTCAATGAATACAAGGCGAGAAGAATAGCAGCACGGCAAACGATCTGACAGGGAATGGTATTGAAAAGACACCTAATATACACTTCTGGGAAGATCACATGGTGAGAGACACAGGTGCAAACAGTCAGTCTGATTACAAGGGAACAGCACATGAGGGAGAACCAAATCATATTCCATTTGGCAGAAGCCAAAATGCGGACAGGGATCACGGGACAAACCTATACAAAGACATACAGCTCCAGTTAAGGAGTTTTATCGTGCATAGATACTTAAAGAAGGACAGCGTGATAAGATGTGGAGCTTCCACAGAATATGCAGCAAAGGTAATCAGGGAGAGACAAGAGGCGGAGACTAGAACAGGGCGAGTGCTGAGAGCTTGTTAATCAATTAGTAAGTGAAACTATACAATCCCTTGGTGCTTGTTAGTAAGTTAGTATTATATACAATGTTAGTTGGTGTAAGTAACTTCTAGCGAAAATAAAGAACTGTTAGTATGGTTAGTAAGATAGAAAAGTAAGGCGAAGTAAACAAGATCTGAAGGAAGGTTGAAATCCAGAATCCAATAAATCACCTGAAGAGTAACACGCAAGACTGGGGCTGTGTGCAATGACAAGACAAGAGACCAGACGGGGGAGACAAAGTGCAATGCATGATGGAAAACATGAACCGGAATGTGACTATGGCAAAATGTAAAACATGGAAAAGTAAACTAAGACAAAACATGACAAATCAAAGTTACCAATTCACAATACATAATATAAAGAATAGTCAGACATGGCAAAGAGTCAGGAAAACAATAAAACAAATATCAAAACATGGCATGGACAAGGCAGGCATGGCAGAATCATAACAGTTTGTGTGCAGATTGGGAATGGGGGGCGGGGTTGCTTACTTCGGAGCCGAACAGAAAGCTAGCTTAAACACCCAAACCAGTTACAGCTACTTTAAGTCCCCTATTATGATCATCTGTAGCCACCCCTTCTGTTTGATTGTCTTGCGTGTGTAATTCTCTGGTTTTGTCTCAGTCTTCTTCGGATCACCTTGCCCGAACCTACCAGTTGTGATTCCTTGTGATTCCAGTCGTGAGCTAGAGCTTTTCTTCCAACTGTTGCGTGTATTGAAAGGAAAAACATGACTCTCGCTTTTGAGTTAATTATTAGCTACAGCTCCCTGTTCTTAGCGGTCTCCAGTTCAGGAACCTTATCCTTAATATTTCACCTTCCGGAGAACTGGTTCAGTCACTGCAACTTTGGAATGACCAACTGGCTTCTGACTGTTTAGACCACGGCTTAGATTGGCTCTACCAACTGCCTTCTGCCAATCTTCTGAACCAGACTCTGAGTTTGCTTAGTCCCCTAACATTTCATTGTAACCAGCTCATGTATAATATATTTGAGGTCAATGTCTGTCTGTCTGTGTGTATGTACATGTTTTTCTCCTACATTTCTCAACCGATTATCACCAAATTTGGTGTGAATGTCCACTTGGATACGAAAAAGGACTTGACGTCGCCCGATTTTTTAAAAACGTTCATGCGCGCTAAAAAAATGGCAATTTCACTCTGGGTAGCGGGTAGCAGCTCATAATAAATATGCCTCTAGCGGGGCATCTTGGATCTGCACTAGGTTACCTGTGTCTGGTCCATAACACTATTTTTTTGTACGGAAAGTAATTAAAGGTCCTTTGACATTCATACAGCACTTTTGCCATGTGAATCTGAATCTGACACTGATTTTGAGATGTGGAAAATGCAGATAAAAACAAGGCTTAGGAAAAGCACTTGAAAATTGCTAAATTGTTCTGTGCAATTACATAAACCAAGAGACATTAACTCAGGTAGTAAGTCTTGTCTCCGGTACCTCATACATTCACAGAGAGACCTACAACTGAAAGTTAGTATTTTTCACTCCCAAATTCAATACAGATCATGTGCAACACTTCCAACAAAAGTAGTGATGATAAGAGAGAAAATGCTTTGTTTTTGAAGTCCGATGGATATAAAATTTGTCAGAAAATTGTGAAATTCAAGCTGGAATTTAGGCAGCTGGAATCATTATGAGCCCAAGGTGGAGGCAGGTTTTAGAAATAGAATGTCAATATGAAGCGGAATATATAATTTAAGTCATTTTTAGTGCTATCCAGACACTTAAAGTAGGGGCTTCTATAGCAATGGTGCCTGGTGAACTGAAAATCGATGATGCATAGGCCATTCTTTGAAAATAACGATTGGTCTTGACCTGTTTTCATTCGTTTAAATAAACTGACTTTACACGAACTCCAAAAAGAGTCAGGATCATCAAGTGTAGCCAGTTCTGCTGGATAAGATAAGATGAGCATTCGTAAGCCTTGATCTGTTTTCAATCATTTTCCTTGATGAACACATTCTCCAATGATTGAAATAAGCCACCGGCAGTTAAATGAGTTAAATGCATAGCTTCCCTCCTAATGCAATGTTGCAACGATAAAAGAGAAAATGTTTAATTTGATTAACATCGCAGTTTATCGCAGTTTTTGTAAACTTTTGCATTTGCTTTAGGCTCATCCTGCTCTATCAAATCTAAGCTTCATGATTGTTTAATTACAACAAAGAAAGTGAAAATTAGCAACAAAAATCCACAAATGAATAACAGTGATTGAGATTAAATTTTGGGTTGAAATGACTCGTTTTCTGTGTATTAACTCATCGAATCTTATAACGTTGAGTATTTTTTGAGTTAACGTAATGTTAAAATAAATTAATGATTGAAAGCAGTTTTAGGCCAATTATTATTTTCAAGGGATGTTCAGCGCTTCACCAATTTTAATTTCGCCCTCCATCACTGGTGTGCCGTAATCGTAAGACCACAGCCATATCTGTGGTGTTGCTGGTTAAAGCTTGCTTAGATTTACAAGGTTACATTATTGACATTTTACATTGTTTGTTCTTGCTGACTGACGTGATCATGCGTATTATCATGCATATTGACTTGCAAAGTTGCGTCAACCTTAGCTATTACACTGAGATTGCTCTGCACGCCAGCTCCCTCTCACTGCCCAGTAATGGAAAACAAACGTATAAGCACAGAATGCAGCAACCGGATGTTAGTTTCAGCCCATAATCTATGCAGTAAGTAAGCATGTAATGGCAACCTTTTATGTTCTACAAAAAAGTGAGGAATCTATCTAAATGCAGTCTTGCTCTACACTGACTTTCCAACAGTAAACTTCCCCTCCTGAAATGACTTTTATGGCCACAAAACTCACATTTATGGTAAGTGAACTTTTTTAAGGGACGTGGCTTTGGAAGTCACAGACACACTGGATGGAAATTTCAGTTTATTTCTCAAAGTAGTGAGTTCACAGACGAAACACACAAAACGTGTCAGGCATAATGGTGTCTTTTTGTCTGTGAGCAAGGGTCTAAATACAATTCTTTTCAGTAAATATCCAGGGGTATACATCAGTAAAATATACATACAGATGAAAGCTGTGCATGTCATACTGCGAAAGGCTGCCTTCTAAATGCCTGAATGTACTTGTAAATTTTGTATGGCCTGTAGGTGCAAATATGTGGATCTCCCCGACACCCTCCCCTGAAATGTATAAGGAGGGCCAGCCTTCTACTCATACGCGCACACACACACTAACGTACATACGCCCATATTAACGCACAATCCTCGACTAGAAAATGTCACAATGTGCATCTTTAGACTCAATCGGTGCACAGGGCTGCGTGTAGACTGCATTCAAGGAGTATGAGGACGTCTGATACTCAAATTAAATAAAAAGCAATATACAACCTGTCCAAGTAGAGTTGGTAGGCATAGGCATTTATACTGACAGTTTGACTGACATTATTTATTTGGCCTCCATGCTTCCTCGTGTACAGAGACTCACTATGTTCTTCCGGTTGTATTAGGGGTGAAAATTCTTGCGAAGTAGAGCAATTTAAATTGATCCTAATAAAAAGGCACCCATAAAATATTACTCTTGCACGAATAAAAACTTCACCTGATTTTTCCAGAGCACCTGAAGCTTCATTGAATGGGGGAAGCCAATCAAATACCAGTACAGTATATCATTAATGACTGAAGCTAGAATCTTTTTTTTTTTTTTAATCGGCATATTTGGAACTTTCCATTTAGTACACATAGACTTTCAAAAGGAACATTTACACAATCGTGAAGGTCGAATGATGGCCAAATGTTTGTGAGGCTGGTTAATTCTCTGTCCTGTTGCTAGGCGAGGCCCATGACTTCAGTAACTATGGCTCAGTTGCACAGACACTTCCTGCAGTGGCATGCAGGTTATTAGTCTTGCACACGTTCACCTTTTACACAATGTCTTGTCATGCTCTTGGATGTTTTGCGTCGCGTTTGATTGCTGCTGTGTTTCTCTCCGTCTCTCCTGCAGGTGTACGAGAGGATGTCATGGCCCCACTGCAGAAATCCAGGATGGGAAATACTCAGGAAAAGAGACATGCACCATTGCCTAGAAACCCTGCTCCGAAGAGGCATGGAGATGAGGACATGATTAACCATTGAGCTACTGGACAAAAAGTTGCCTGGGACCATCACAGAGCAATGGAAATGATACGAGAAGATACAGGACCAAAAAAAATAAAAAATTCTAATTTCTGGGCAATGGCTTTCAAAGGGAGACTTTTCTTGTGTTTGATTTGATCTGTACCCTGGCAGGCAAGTGAAATACTGCATCATTTCCGGTGCTCATGCACATGATATGCGAAGAGTTTGGCGTTTTGAGAATAAATAACACCCTCTCCGCGTCTGTCAGGCCTTTTTTATATCAGTGTTTCATTCTTGGGGACTGTAGTTAACATTTCGGCAGTTTAATGTAATGTCCATTAGCATGAACCTGGAACAGGTGAGCCTTGGGTTGCAGCAATATTCCAAGGTGTTAGAAAATTGGTACTTCAAAATAGAACCTAACATTGCTCCTCCAGGATATATTGCAACTGAGGTAAAGATAACCCTTAAACTGCAAAGAAACTTAGAGAGCAGCATCTGCTTTGACATAAATCCATCCATCTATTTTCTACCACTTATCCCCGGCCAGGTTGCAGACTATGCAGACTATGTGGCCTGACCAATACTAAGTTGCCCGGGCATCCCCCTCCCCAGCAACTTCCTCCAAGTCTTCCCGAGGGACCCCAGGACTTTCCCCAGCCAGCAGAAAGATATAATCTCTCCAGCCTGTCCTGGGCCTGCCTCAGGGCCTCCTCCCAGATGGACAGCTCAGAACACCTCTGAAGGGAGGCATCCGCACCAGATGCCCAAAACACCTCAACTGACTCCTCTCAACACAGAGGAGCAGCGTTCTACTCTGAGTCTCTCCCGGATTTCTGAGCTCCTCGCCCTATCACTAAGGGTCAGCCCAGCCACCCTGCAGAGAAAGCTTATTTCACCTGATTGAATTAGGATTTTCTTCATTCGGTCGCTACTACCTAAAGCTTGTGAGGAGAGGTGAGGACTGGAACACAGATCGCCCAGTAAATCAAGAGCTTTGCCTTTAAGTTCAGCTCCCTGTTCACAACAGATCAGTACAAGGCCCGCTTCACTGCAGATGCTGCACCGATTCACCTGTTGATCTCCCGTTCCATCCTAGTGGAGTGGAGTGAGGACTCGTGAACAAGTGTGATGGCTGTTGAGTTTAAGACGCCAAACGCTGTGGCCACAATAAAAGGGGAAAACATCAGAGGAGAGAGAGACACAAATAAAATAAGAGAGCGAGACTCGCGCCTCCAACGGACCTAGATGTCATCCGGGGAAGGAAGCAAAGCGAGCTCGAAAGGACGAAATGAAAAGGGCAAACAAAACAAAGATTCCCTTGCCCTCAAATATGGAGCCAAGTCCCAAACAACTCCTACTAGAGACCTCACCAGCTAAAGTGCAAACGTAACACTGACACTCGAGAAAGGGAAATGAGGCGGAACTAGGGCCTATATAGTATCCGGGCGACACCCCCACTTGATGCCAGCTGGCCCAAGAATTCAACTGAGAGCAAAACGATGTCGTCCCAAACGAGAGCAGCAAAGAAAGCTCTAAAATCCACCAAACCATGGCAACATGACCCTGAGATACTTAAAGTCCTCCACTTAGGGTAACAGCTCACCTCCCACTTGGAGGGTACAATCCCCCGTTTTCCACGAGAGAACTGTGGCCTCTGATTTGGATCTGCATCACACTCAGTTGCAAAGCGCTCCAGTGTGCATTGAAGGTCCAACACAAAGAAGCCAACAGGACCATATTATCATAAATGAATTTCCTTCTGAAGATGTCCTTCTCACAAGGCCTATGACTGTGTTACACGTGTTTACTGCCCAAAACTACTTTTTTTGCCAACCGATTCAATTCCCTGTCAAACAAGGGAGGAATATGAGTACATGTGGAGCTGTATTAACTCTTTTTAACAAGCCTCCTGTTGAAAGTACAGTTTTTTTATTCAGCATTTATTCACTAAATGTGTCCAGCCACACCATTTTGGCTCTCATAGAAACCTTATAGCCTTTCTTCCCTCCCTGTTGGTGAAATATTGAGTATTGAAGGGCAAATTCATTCAGCCCAGCGCCCTCCACTCACTCCTTTACTCCAATACGACATTTTTTCCCCGGAAAGGCCCTTCTAACTACTTGATGTTATGATTTGATAACTCAGAAGAACAGTATTAGCCCTTAATACCAGCTGGTGATTTAAAAAAAAAATCAAACTCGAAAGTATCACCGTCACATTCTCCAAGTGCTACAGTGGTGGGTCTTTTGAAGCTTTAATGTCTGTATTTTTCTCTTTATTGACAAAGAACTGGTTTTGTCCCCCCGGGAGGCAGTCCACTCTTTATCTAAGCAGGGCGGTGAATTCTGTAATCTGTCCTCACACAAATTATGAGTTTTACTGGGATTTTGCGTGCGGCCAGTTAGATTGATTTTAATTTGGTGCCACGAAATTTTGATGTGCCATCAGTTGCCTTACATCCCAGTGAGGGGCCCCATTTATTGGTTTACAGGACTCTTTGTCCCCCAGGACTTTTCATCCCTTGACTTTTCATCCCTGTGGACTTTTTTGTCCCCTAATGATAAAGAAAATTGCCACCATTGCTGACAGACGGATGGACGGACAACGTACCAATCACCATGATATATCAGTGAGGGTTATAATGCAGGAAGAGGGCAAAGCACCATTGGGGAGAAACAATCCAGGGATGAAGAGTCGGAGGACAGAACGTTCATGATGATGAAAAGTCCGGGGACGAAAAGCTCAGGGATGAAAATTCCTACACTCTCAGAAATAGGGGTACAGCAGGAGTCCATTTCTGTTGCCCAAGGTATTATGTACCCTTTAGGGCTAATTATAGGACCTCAAGGTACATGTGTGAACCTTTTTAGGGTCTAAAAGTTACTTTTATGTTCCAAAACAAATAAAAACCCACTTCTAAGGAACAACAGCAGTACCTTTGAGGGTACTGCCCCAGTGACAACCAAGGCTTGTACAAAAGTACTTGTAATAATATGCTAGTATGTATAAACTCTTTCATGCATGGAGGTCACTACAGTGTACAGCTGTTTAAAAGTGTTTTTTTCTCTATATATGCCTGCTGTTTTGGGCACTGCTGCATAATAGTAAAAAAAATCCTGACTGAGTTTATCATAATGAATGCACGAAAGGGTTAATATTTACTCTGTTGTACATTTTATGGTCATTTTTGTGTATTATTAACATATTTTAAAATTAGAGATATTAGAAATATTAAAAAAGATAAGTGGGTGGGGTGGGACATATACAGTATATGCAGTATGTAGAGTAGTTTTTTTTTTTCATTTTCTCTCTCCCCCCACCAGGTCTTAGACCTAACTACTGTAAGGGATTTGTTCTTTGTTAATGAATAAAGAGTATTTTTTTCCATTAACAAAATCTTTTTTTTCCCTTTTGACACCAAGAGAAAGCAGAGGGACTGAGGTATCTCATTCTGCCAAAATCTCACTTAAACCTAAGGATTTATCTTTATGTATTTTGGTCTTATGCCAACACATATATTTTAGGTTTTAAATACATGATGGATTTCCTGTAGAAATCTTACTGCCATGTGATGTGTGACCCTGATACGTATACAGGCTGGCACAGTATCCATGGCAAACCCACAAAAGTCTTGTTCCAGGCAGAAAAGAGGAGGAAGAGAACCGGTTAGATGTATGGGAGCCTATCTGTCCAAGCTCATCACACACCACACATTTTAGACACAGAGAAACAATATCGAGCGCCAAGGGAAATAATGAACCCTGAGCAGCCGCACTGCAATTTTCTCCTTACAGCTCTGAGGCGAAGCGCAGTTTTAAAAGGTTACAAGGCTCCTAATGTCGTGTCGGCGATTCCTTTCACCTCCTCTTTATTATACTTTCAATGGATTTTGTGATCTGACAATCGAGATTCAATTTATTCTCACCACCAGCTCCCCATTGTTTCAACCCTGTCGTGTATTTTGAGAGGTTTTTGCCGCAGACATAGTATGTCATTCTTAAGAACTGTGATGAAGAAGTGAGATCAGCTCATTAACACTCCCACCTCTCTCTCTCTCTCTCTCTTACACACACACACACAAACACAGCAAGAGTGTGACAATAAAGAGTAAAATCATTGCTTAAAGAGTCTCTCTCATGTACATAAGAAGGTAATTTAAGGACTGTGAACTTGTCAATATAATGGCTTTTGAGGTAAGGAACAGTACTACAATCCCATTTTCAAAAATGTAAATAAAAACAGACAGCAATGATTTGCAAATCATTTAAACTCTATATTTTATTGATATAGTACAATGACAACATATTGGATGTTGAGAGGGAGAAGTATTGTTTTGAGAAAAACATGCTCATTTTAGCTTTCTGTCAGCAACATGTTCAATAAACGTTGGGGCAGGGTTATCCTTTACCACTGTGTTGCATCACCTCTTCTTTTAACAATACGCAGTACGCGTTTAGGAACTGGAAGACCAGCTGCTGCAGTTTTATTTTTTGTTTCATAATGCAACGACTATTTTCAGTGTATGACCGGTCAGAACCGCGGGCAGGCCAGTTTAGCACCCAGACTCTGAAACTATGGAGCCATGTTCTTGTGATACATGTAGAATATACTGTTTGGCTTTGTCTTGTTAGAATAAGCAAGGCCGTTCCCTGAAAAAGAGGTGTAGATGGTAATGCATGTTGCTGCAAAACCTGTATACATCATCAAGCATTAAAGCAGTAATGGGAAGTCCTGTATGAAATTGCTGGAATCCTGTTATTTATGTTCTGACTAGATAAATAAAAGGTATCATGAGAAATAAACGCATGTTCTAAACGCATTTTTTGACATTGATTTTCGGAATTGTACGAATAATTCAAATTTCCCTGGAAATTAACTAATTAGGAAGTGGGATGTCATTTCAAGAACACAACATGGATTGTAATATAATTTAATTAAATTACCATTGTGGAAACTCTGAAAACTCAACATTATCAGGTGTGGCCAATTTTCATTAATGACGCATATCTGTCAACTATCACACATTCAGATATCTCGTGCTTTTCTTTACTGATGGGTTGGAAAATGTTGCGCTCAGCGGCTCGAGGGGCGCGTGTGGATTGGTCTGCGAGGCTCATGTCGCTGTAAGTCACGAGAATCCATTCTTTTCTACATTCTTAATTGCTGAATGTAGAAGGAAATGTGCGGCACGTTTCACAGCTTGTTGCTTAGTGAGCCTCACGGACTGTCCTGCACCATTCGCGAGCCGCTCAACCACAGAATTTATGAAGACATGCTGATATTTACGTCGTCATTTATGTGCGAAAGAAATACTTTGCTTCACAAAATTGAGGCATAACAACGCTATTAAAATACATTTCATTGTCGTTTTACCAATTAGTCTGAGAAACTTTCTAATCAAGAAAAGTGAACCGCAACAGGTTTAGGTCATTCAGCACTGAAGGGTGAGGATTGAGCGTCCCTTTGCAGCAGCCGACGCACCGCCTGTGGTAACCAGTGCCCACTACTGTCAGTTATGCTCGAGTGGCGTTTGTGAATATCACCTGGCGAGGAGTAGGACCGCTCCCTGGGTTAGTGGTAGGTCAATCTCTCTCTCATACTCCAGTTACATTTCAATCGTACTCACTATATGGTGAGTCGAGGGTGAGAGTGAGTGTCGTTTCTGATCACACCATGCACGCTACATACACAATCCCGCACAGTGAACAGAGGCTGTTCTTGAATTGACGTCACTACCGGAAATTCCCGAACATGGCCGAAGCTTTTTGTCTTGGTTGCTAAGTGTGTTGCCATGGCCATAACTCAGTAATTAGGTGATACTTTGGAAAAATTTCAACGTAGAATGTTTTATGACGGTGCATTAATCGAACTGAACTTGGTTTCAGAGATTTTAAAATTGATTGCCATAACCTCTTTAATGGCGTTTTCAAAGAAGTTATCTGTGCCATGTGCACTACTGCACCCCCATACACCATGGATGCTGGCTTTTGAACTGTGGGCGAACAACAATCCATATCGTCCCTCTCCTCTTTAGCCCAGAGGATGCTGCATCCATAATTTCTAAAAAGAATTTCAAATTTTGATTGATCAAACCAAAATACAGTCTTCCACTGAACCTCAGTCCAACTCAAATGACCTCAAGCCCAGAGAAGGTGTGAGCATTTCTAGATCCTGTTTATGTGAGGTTTTGGTTTTACATGGAAGAGCTTTGTGGATGCAGCAACAAACTATGTTCACTGACAATGGATTTCAAAAGTGTTTCTGAGCCCATGGAGTGATTCCCACAACTGGATTCTGTCTGTTTTTGATACAAAGCCGTCTGAGGGTCTTTCAATATTGGTATTTGGGCATGTCCCCTGAATACAGATTTATCTAGATACTCAGAATCTTTTAATGATATAATGTACCACAGATTAAAAAATTCCCAAATTCTTTGTAATTGTTAAAAGTAATTATTATATTGTTGAACTACAACCCCAATTCTGAAATAGTTGGGACGAAGTATAATTAAATCAAAATGCAATGACTTTCAGATCACATGAGGCAATATCGAGGGCTGACTGCAATAAACAGTAACGTCCGATATAACATCAGCCCTCGATATGTTATTTACAATAGAACATAGATAACATCTCAAATGTTGAAACTGAGATATTTTACATAGTCATCCATAAATTGAACTTTTTTCAAACTTTGTGGCTGCAGCATGTCTCAAAAAAGTTGGGACACAGGCCAAAAAGAGCTGGAAAAGCAGTTAATATATAAGATAATCAGCTGAAAGAACATGAAGCAAGTAATTAAGTTAACTGGCATCAGGTGTGTAACATGATTGCCCATAAAAGGGATGTTAGAGAAGCTGAGTCTCTCAGAAGTAAAGATGGCCAGAGGCTCTCAAACCTGTGAAGGCTTGCGTAAAAAAAATTGTGGAATACTTTAAAAACAATGTTCCTCAATGTCATATTGCAAAGGCTTTGAAGGTCGCATCATCAACCGTGCATAACATCATCAAAAGATTCAGAGAAACTGGAAAAATCTCTGTGCGTAAGGGACAAGGCCAAAGACCTTTATTGGATGCCCATGATCTTTGGGCCCTCAGACGCCACTGCATCACTCTGCGGCATGATTCTGTCATTGATATTACTAAATGGGCCCAGGAATACTTTAAGAAACCACTGTCAGTAAACACAGTCTGCCATGCCATCCACAGATGCCACCTAAAACTCTATCATGCAAAAAGGAAGCCATTATTGAGCATGATCCAGAAGCACCGCTGTGTTCTGTGGGCCAAGACTCATTTAAAATGGACTATAGCAAAGTAATAAAGTGTCCTGTGGTCCAACGAGTCCAAATTTGACATTCTTGTTGGATATCATGGGCGTCTTGTCCTCCGGGCTGAAGAGGAGAAAGACCGCCCCTCCTGTTATCAGCGTTCAGCTCAAAAGCCAGCATCTTTGATGGTATGGGGATGCATCAGTGCATATGGTGTGGGACACTTGCATGTTTTAAAAAGGACCATGAATGCTGAAAGGTATATAACGGTTTAAGAGCACCATATGCTCCCCTCCAGACGACATCTATTCCAGGGAAGGCCTTGGGTATTTCAGCAGGACACTGCAAAACCGCATACTACAGCTATTACAACAGCATGGCTTTGTAGTAGAAGAGTCCGTGTGCTGAACTGGTTGGTCTGCAATCCTGATCTTTCACCGATTGAGAACATTTGGTGCATAATTTAACAATAAGTCCGTCAAAGGAGACCCAAAATTCTCCAGCAGCTGGAAGCTTGTATTAAACAGGAGTGGGATTAAATTCCAATGGCTCAACTCAAGAAACTTGTCTCCTCAATGACCAGACGCCTCCACTCAGTGTTAAAAAGAAGAGGGGATGCTACACCATGGTAAAGAGACCCCTGTCCCAACTTTGATACCTTGTAGCAGCCATCAAATTTGAAATGAGTTCATTTTGTGGATAAAATTGTAAAATTTCAACGTTTTCTATGTGATCTCTGTTCTATTATGAAAAAAATACTGGCTGGTGTGATTTGAAAGTTATTTCGTTTTGACTTTATTCACAATTTACACTTTGTCCCAACTATTTCGGAATTAGTGTTGTATTTTCCCACAGTTTTAAGAGTGGTGAAGCCCTCGTCATCTATACTTCAGAAAGACCCAGCCTCTCTGGGATGCTCTTTTCATACCCCAACATGTTACTGACCAGTTTGCAGTTAACCAAATTAGCTGTGAGATGTTCCTCCTCCAGGTTAGCATCATACAACTTTCCTTTTTTTTTTTAAAATAAAATTTGTTTCAACGCTTGATATGTTGACCTTGTACTATTTTCCATTAAATATAAGGTTAAAATGATTTGTAAATGATTGCAGCTTATTTTTATTAACATTTTACACAGCATCGCAACTTGTTCGGAGACAAGGTTGTACGTAAGAAGGTTCTGCAACTAACTGGGCATGTTAAATTCCCATTCCCAGGATGCTAAAAAATACACTTTGAACATATAAATTGCAGAAAACTTCCACAAATTTATTTTTTTAATTCATCCTTGCAAATAATTTCCTCATTTTTAGCCGCCATTACTCCAGAGTACAACCAAAACACTGTGACAACCCCAGCCTTGAGTACAACTAACTGTACCCGCGTGCCATCTTAGTGCGAGAGAAACCACTCCTATCATATTCAGTGCAGAGGCTGCTTAAAACATATTTATTTTTATTGCTACAACGTTTGGTACACTGGAACTTTACAGTTTAATATTATTTTATCCTACTACAGTGAAATATTATTTTAAAATGGTAAAAAAAAGTAACTGCTTTCTCTGCTATCTTGTCACTCAGTTGTTTTGACAGATGAAGGCTGTTTCAAGTGTGAGACGATTTTAATTCTTCACATTCTCACTCATGGTGTTCCTCACACATGGATTTTGCTTTATTTCTCAAATAGCAATATACAGACTCCTTTCAAAAGGAATCTATTGCCTCTGGTGATTATTAAATAGAATTTTTTAAGTGCCACGGTACAATATAGCATATGAGAATAAAATATATTTAAGCTTGGTTTGAATTTTGCATCGTAGGAGTTTCGGCTGTAGGAGATGTGCCTTTATACTGGATTTATGCATCAAGACTGAAAAAAAACTATAAGATTATGTAACAATGATGATAATGTCTTGAATTTATGTTCTTATCAATTTAATGCCATTTTGTCATAAAAATAATCATTTCAGAATTCTGACTTGAACAGTACTTCTGACATAATGAAACCATAGAATTGCATCTACTTTTTGGCCAGACTGGCTCTGTCCAGCCCCACATCTGCTGATGCCTGTGGCTGAGTGAATGAGCCACTCATGAGGTTACACAGTGGTAGGCTGGCCGACTGTATTTTCCCCATTGGCTACTACTCTTTTAAACCAATTTGACGTGAATAGTTTCTCTCACATGAAGTGGAGGCTTTGATAGCAGATCAACACAGTTCTCCTGCATGTCTGCAGTGGTCTTTATAGTGGCTCCAAGACCATACCACTGTGTGGAAACATTTTTTTTATTTGATTCATTTAATCATTATTAAATGCTTATTTGATTCCATTTGATTGTTTATTGATTTATTAATAATTATTAATTGATTACTCTTGCTTGCACATATTCTGTTTCAGTTCATAGGCCCAGTGTGTGTGCTTACATATTTCTGATATAGCAGGGGCCTGCATAACTGTACTAGTGTGTCGTGACATGTAGCCTATCTAAAGTCATAAAGTCTTGAATGTCTGTACCAAGGACAGGATGTTTTTCTCTTTCTCTAAGTTTATGTGTTTATAGAAAGCTCCGGAATCCATAACAAGATAAGCAGGAGCCAGAGCTGAGAGAGAAGGTAGGTGCTCTCCTCCCTGGCAAGATGTGTGTATCCCTGGACAACTTGACGTGGTTACGTACCAACTTGACGCAGTTGCGAGCGACAGCAAAGGCTTGCGTGATGTGTAAATCAGCACGAGGGGAGGAGAACGCCATGGAGTATCCCTACAAATACCAGAGCACTTTCTAACTCTTTATCCTCCATTCTGACTTGACTTTGTATGGGGATACTTTTTTGCAAAAAAGTAAACGGACTTTGGCTTGGATATTAACTTCTCTGTCTCCGACTGATTTTCTCTCTGGGTTGTCTGAGTTTCTTTTTGTGAAGGTAATACCAGGAATGTAAAATCAAAATTCCTTTAACAACTGACTATCCCTGAATCTGTTTCACACATGGACCATAAATGGCCAAATATTCACTAAGTTTTGACCTTGTGATGTTACTACGTGTCCTGAAGGTATGCAGCAAAAAGTTAGAAAGCTTATTTACTTCTGGAGCATAAACGGCTCAGAAAATTTCAGGCCTTGATATTTCAGTTCTCCTGCCAACATGGCAAACAGATGCCAGAGAAAATGAAAATAGTTTGCAGTATTTGGGGATGGTTCTCTGCAGTAGGAGCATGAGGCACAACATTATTTATTCCCATATTTTCTAAAGTTCTGCACTAGCTATGTATGAACAGAGAGAGAGATAGCATCTGAATTTTGGGATTAAATTTATCATTCATTTCTCCTTGACACTGTTACACAAGCCTTTGCATGTGACATTCTGTTCATGTTGGGGCATTTATTCAACTGCTTCACTGGTGACCTCTCATTCAATAGAACAAACATAAATCTTTACTGAATTATTCTGAATTATGTCTGCAACTAAGTCATTATTCCAAAGAACTGGAGTGGATTCAGCATGCTGCAGTCTCTTCCATTTTCCACATTTCTAAGAAATGTACACTGCCAAAGTAAATATACTGAGCTTGTCACGGTCTTAATCCCACATCTATAGTCTGTCGCTCGCAATTGCGAAGAACAATTGGGAGAGTTAGGGAAAAAACACTTTGACCCTGGAATCGACAAGTGTGTGGCTATGGGGAACGAGGAGCGCGGCTTTTCCTAGTTGATTCCTTTTCTCGATGCACGATCCAATCCTATGAGCATCACTCTGAGGAAGGCGCACTCCAGCAGAGGTATAAGCGCGAGGACGGCGCTCTCATTTGTCATGCAAATGGTTCTGTCAGAGTCCCCTGGCTCAGAGAGAGAGATTAGAGCCTCAGAGCCAACTGCTCAAGCATCTCAGGCCAGTCATGATTAAAACCAAACCTGTGTGGAGAGTGATCAGGCCACTGCCATTATAGCAGACCGTCAAGGCATCACGCCGGCTTATGAGCTTCAGCATTCAACAGCCTGGAGCATTTGAAGAACGATGAAGGGCAGAAAATAATGAAATGCCCAAGAAAAAATGTCTTATTTTTTCGGAGTTCCTGGCTGTGGTATGGCTGCATCGGATAATAAATGTACTGCACCTGTGAATGATGATATGGCCGGTTACCAAGCCAATGATGTCTTATTTTTACGTGTGGTAAATAAAAAAAATGCATACATTTAATGAAAATCGTTAAATACTAAAATTAGCTAAATGTCAACTGCAGAGTACAACCGCAGAGCGCTGATCCAATGTTGCTGATACCACTTCATTTTATTTAGCACTTAATATTGATCTAAACATAATACATAAAACACATTATAGCTTGCGGAATCATATTTATTTTTCTGTTCTCGGTCAAATTTCGAAAATTTTCAGTTTGTAAAAATACAAAGTAATTAGTCAAATAGCAGTGTTCACTGATACACACAACATATGCTTAATGCATTTCACAAGGTGGCACAGCACTTCTGGACATTTCAACACTTGGAGAATGTGGCTGAGCTTTTCCACCCTTGTGTTAAACTGTGTGGCAACAATCGATGCAGAAAATAAGCAAGAACCTTAAGCTGAACACACAGAATTTAAAGCATATCTGAATGAGGTGGTTGATGCCATGATTCGAATGATGACTGGCAATGACTACCAACCCCCCGACATTCAACGGCCCACACAATTTGAAGACCACAATGGAAAAATGATGAGATGAAAATTCAAAATGAACTGAGAAGCAAAGCACTGAAAAAATATGCAAAAAAATATATATATAACATATTATAATAAAATATATTATATACATTGTACTATTATAATAAATAAAATAGAAAAAGCTAAATTTGGATTCTGATAGTTTTTTAATTTGTATCCAGTAAATCATTATTATTTGAATTATTGAAGGGGTAGTGTGAGATTCGCTATTTTTTTTAATACAACCCCAATTCCAAAATAGTTGGGACAAAGCGTAAATTGTGAATAAACTCCAAACGCAATGACTTTCAGATCACACCAGCCAGTATTTTATTCACAACAGAACAGAAATAACATTGCAGATGTTGAAACTAAAAAATTGTACAATTTCATCCACAAAATGAGCTTTGTGTTAAAAAGTTAAAAACCAGGAATACGGTACACCAAAGCCAAAACACATGCACAAAAGATGGGAAACAAAATCAAAATTTATGCACAAGAAATCAATCATACAAAAAGGGACTGGACTGAATCGTTATCGAAAGACAAAAACAAAGTGTAAATTGTGAATAAAATCAAAACGCAATGACTTTCAAATCACACCAGCCAGTATTTTATTAACAATAGATCAGAGATAACACAGCAAATCTTGAAACTGAGAAATTTTACAAAAATGTATCCACAAAATGAGTTCATTTCAAATTTTATTGCTGCTACAAAAAAAGTTGGGACAGGGGCCTGTTTACCATGTTGTAGCATCCCCTCTTCCTTTTAACACAGAGTGGTGGCATCTGGGCTTTGAGGAGACTTTCTTCCATTCAGCCATTGGAATTTGATCCCACTCTTGTTTAATACAGGCTTCCAGCTGCTGGAGACTTTTGGGTCTCCTTTGATGGACTTTTCATTTAATTATGCGCCAAATGTTCTCAATCAGTGAAAGATCAGGACTGCAGGCAGGGCAGATCAGCACACGGACTCTTCTACTACGAAGCCATGCTGTTGTAATAGCTGCAGTATGTGGTTTTACATTGTCCTGCTGAAATAAAGGCCTTCCCAGAAATAGGTGTCATCTGGAGGGGAGCATATGTTGCTCTAAAACCTTTATATACACCTTTCAGCATTCATGGTGCTTTTTAAAACATGCAAGTGTCCCACACCATATGTGTAACAGGCAGGGCTGCTGTCATGAGGTTTGTTCTCTTGTGAGTGCCGTAGCCCCACTTCCTCTTGTCACGCCCTCTAGTTAGCCGGGCAGTGGCTAGTTATCGATTAGCCAGTTTCTATAAAAGAAGCTCCCCAGTAGGCTGGAAGAGATTCATTACTCGTACTTGGCGGTTACTTGTGTTTCCGGGTGGTTGGTCGGTAAAAGGCGTTCTACTGTCGCCAGACGCTTCCGAGTAGTCGGCTCCATTGACAGCACTACTGAAGGTCTCAGGTGAAAGGACGCTCGGCAAAGGAAACTGCAATATTGCCTGAAGACATAATTCGTAAAGGGAAATTGTCACTGCTGTTTTGCCTACTGCAAGTTTTGCATGATATTAGCTTTTGCCCTTGTGTTTTTTTTATTAATTCCCATTTTATAAGTGGACCTGGCCTTTATAACTGCCTTTTTCTGATCTTTCCCTTGTGGCATTAAGATCATGGGGTATTGGCTGTCCCAGCATTTGGCTGCCTGAGTTTACTAATTAGCTCTTGTCCCCTTCCTCCTCCAGAAATTAGTGCAGCTGATTACGGGACAGGGTGCTGGATTCCGAGTCTTCACGCACTGCGCACTGTAGCTCTTTACTATAGGGGTAATTTGCACTTACTCACCATTTGTTGTGATTATTCACATTTGGTTGTCCATTGTGCTTATGCATGCTTTTATCCACTATTGCTGTGACATCCATATTTTGCAGTGCCTATGTGTGCGTGTGTGTGGTTAGGCACTGGCAACAAGCGCACGAGTGGTGTCGGTCATTTTCCAAGACAGGTAACCGCCCCTTCTCCCTCAATGGTTTTTGCCATACCATTTCTGTGCCATTAGTTGTGTAGCTGGTGACAGCTATTACCCCTTTCCTCTTTTTGCCAGGGCTCAAATAAATAAATGATCAATTTGTCTTTTACTGAATTTATTTATCAATAAATTTTGTTCATTTTTTTCATAATTGAAATCACGTCTCTGTCGTTACTCGCATCTGTGGGTGAACCCGCTTGTCTCAAATGTGTGAAGCGGCCTACCCTTGTATTATATCCTGGTGTGAAAGGCCCCAGGTGGCGTAGTCAAGCACGTTGGAGCCAAGCCCTTTCTTATATCTAAGGGTCACATTTTGGCGTAATCGGCAGGATCTTTGTAAACAGAGACGTGAATTAAATTTTTGTTTTTCTTATTTGACGGGCAATAAGCTTCATAGGTATTCAAGGCAAAACAGCAGTTGGCACGTCGTGGGACTTGGAGGAGTCCTCCCAGGAGGCTGTCGTGCTTCCAGCTCCTGTGCAGAAGTAACTGACATTGTTCTGTTTCAGCTATGGCTGAAGAGTTGGAGCGACTGAGAGAGCAGGTTCGCCAGCTCCAAGCAGATGAGGAGCGCCTACTACAACAGCGGGCCAACTTGGATGAAGCCCCTAACCCTGACCCTGTACCCGTGGAACGATTGGTGTACCTGCCTAGGGAACGGAAATGTCCTGTTTTTAGGGGTAGGGCAGGTATCGCTATTGACGAATGAGTACATGAGGTAGATGCTTGTGTGCGTGCAAGACATTTGGGTTCACTTGATAAAGCCTATTTTATTTTTGATCACCTGGACGGTGAGGCTAAGGACGAGATACGATATAGGCCAAGGGCTGACAGGGAGGACCCAGAGAAAATTATAACTATTCTAAAGGAACTCTATGGATGCTCGAAATCTTATGTGGCCTTGCAGGAGAGTTTTTTTTCTCGGAAACAGCTAGATGAGGAGTCCTTACAAGAGTTTTCCCATGCCCTCTTCTCTTTAATGGACAAAATCAAGCAAGTTTCCCCAGAGTCGGTACCCCATTCTGATAAGTTGATGCGTGACCAGTTTTTGGAACATGTCATTGATTCTGATCTGCGCAGAGAATTGAAGAGGCTTGTTCGGCAGTCTCCAGAGTTGTCCATGTTGGAGGTGCGTGCTGCAGCCATCCGCTGGGAGCGCGAAAGTAGGCCTAATGACTTCACCCGAGGTAGGAGCTATTCAGTCCCCTCCCTCAGTGCCATACAGTGTTCAAGGTCCCAGCCCAACAATCCCCCCTCCTCAGCTAACTCTGAGATGGCAGAGTTGCGTGCCATGCTGTTAAAACAGCAAGACCAAATTAACCAGTTAACTGGGGCCTTATCCATTTTACAGGGGTCAGTGCATCCGGTGAAGCCTCGAAACCCTTCCCCCATTATTTGTAGGCGATGTCAGAAACCAGGTCATTATGCTAGGGAATGTGACAATGAGCGAGTTGTTTCACCCCTGAACATGGCACGCCCGTCCCAAGCTCGGGCTAGTCCGGCTACCCCTTCCCAGGCGGCGGGAAACTAGCTCCCTCCAGCGTGCAGAGCCACATGTTGGGAGGGGACCTGAATGGCTCTCAGGATGAGAACTCAGCCAGTCATACTGCAACCTCCCTTGTTGCACAGTGCCCTAAGGTAGCTGTCAGGTTAGGAGGAGTAGTTGTTAACTGTCTTCTGGACACAGGGTCCATGGTATCCACGATTGTGGAAAGTTTCTTTCTCCAGCATTTTAAAGATAAGCTCAAAGATTGTCATTGGTTGCAGCTTCGTGCTGCAAATGGTTTAGACATACCTTATATAGGTTACGCAGAGTTGACTGTTGAGGTACTGGGTAAGATAATCCCTCAGCGTGGTTGGTTAGTGGTCAAGGATCCTCCAGGTCAGGCTTTGCCTCCTGTTGTGCCGGGTGTACTCGGGATGAACGTAATTCGTGAGTGTTATGAGGAACTATTTGGGCAGCATGGTCCAGCGCTGTTCGACCTCCCACCGGTGGTTCATGCATCTCTCCCATGGCGACATGCTTTACAGCATTGCCACCAAGCACAGCTTGGAGCGCCTCAAGCTAGAACCGGGGTAGCCAAAGTTAGAGGTCGCAGGCCTATCTACATACCTGCTGGCACTGTTAAGTTGGTAGCGGCTACCTGTGCTTCCCACTTTTGTAATGCCCCGGCTGTTTTGCTTGAGCCAGCAAGCAATTTATTACCGGATGGCCTTCTTGTTTCACCCGCCCTGATTCATGTAGAGCGAAGTACAGCTTTTATCCCTGTTGTTAATGTGGGGTTTACTCATGCCATACTTTACCCCCGCAGTGCTATAGGCCTGCTAGCTCATGCTATGGTTGAGGGTCTTCCGGCTGGGATTTCTGCACTCCCCCTGGAGTCTGACGCTGTTACAGCTACCGTTCAGGCCCAGATTGGACAGGTTAGCTCAGTGAAACGGCAAATTCAGGCCCTTGACCTATCAGTGTTAGCAGAGTCAGAACAGGATCATGTAAGGGAATTTTTGCTCAAACACGAGTCTGTTTTTTCTGCTTTTGAGGGTGACCTTGGGAGCACTAACCTTATATCGCATGACATCCCTTTGCTTGATGATAGGCCCGTTAGGCAGAGATATAGGCGTCTCCCCCCCTCTGATTACGAAGCAGTGAAGGCCCACTTGCGTCAGCTATTAGACAGCCAAATCATCCGGGAAAGTAGTAGCCCCTACGCCTCTCCCATTGTCCTAGTGCGAAAGAAGGATGGCAGCCTCCGCATGTGTGTCGACTACAGACAGCTTAATAGTAAGACCCGGAGGGATGCCTTCCCCCTTCCCCGCATAGAGGAGTCTCTGGATGCACTCTGTGGAGCTCAGTGGTTCTCCACGTTGGATCTAGCTAGTGGTTACAATCAAGTACCTGTAAGTGAGCAAGACCGTCCGAAGACTGCGTTCTGCACGCCCTTCGGGTTATTCGAATTCAACCGCATGCCCTTTGGACTGTGCAACGCCCCAAGCACCTTCCAGAGGTTGATGGAAAGAATGTTTGGGGCACACATTGTCAGTCCCTCTTGCTGTACTTGGACGACATAATTGTGTTTTCTTCCAATATAAATGATCAGATAAGCCGTCTGGACCTGGTGCTGACCCGTCTCCAGAAAGAAGGGTTGAAGGTGAAGCTGGAGAAATGCTGTTTCTTCAGAAAAGAAGTTCGGTATCTCGGTCACCTTGTCTCCCATGAAGGGGTGTCCACAGATCCAGCCAAGGTGTCTGCTGTGGCTAACTGGCCCCGTCCCACTAACGTTTCAGAAGTGCGGTCTTTCCTGGGGTTTGCCAGTTATTATAGACGATTTGTGGAGGGATTCGCTAAACTAGCCGCCCCATTACACCGCCTAGTTGCTGAATTGACAGGAACAAAGATACGGAAGGGTCAAGGCACACGACTGGATGAGGCTTGGTCCGATGGTTGTGAGAGCAGTTTCCAGGAGCTGAAGAGGAGATTGGTGAGTGCACCCACCCTTGCGTTTGCTAACTTTAATCTCCCATTTCTGCTTGAGGTGGATGCCAGTCATACGGGTCTTGGAGCCGTGTTGTCCCAAGAACAGGATGGCAAGGTCCGGCCCATCGCCTACGCCAGTCGCAGCCTCAGCCCAGCAGAAAGGAACTACAGTTCCATGAAGCTGGAATTTCTCGGGATGAAATGGGCAATGACTGAGAAGTTCCGGGAATACTTGTGGGGTCAGCACTGCACTATCTGGACTGATAATAATCCATTAAGTCATTTGCAGACAGCCAAGTTAGGCGCCACTGAGCAACGATGGGTAGCCGAACTGTCGGCGTTCAATTATACTATCAGATATCGGCCGGGTCGCTCCAATAAAAATGCTGATTCCTTGTCCAGACAGCCTCCTGTAGAGGGTCAACGGCTAAGCACAGGGCTATCGGTAGGGACAGCCCTGCCCGTGCCACTGCGGCAAGCTGGTAAAAGGCAAGAACAGCTCCAGGGAACCCAAACTGCTATTGGTGTCTTTTTCTCCCGTAACCCTGGTGACCTGCGGATGCTTCAGGAGGCCGACCCTACCATTGGTGCCTTCCTTCCTTTTTGGCGGGGCCAGGAGCCACCAAATTCAACCATTCGGGAAGGATTATCAGGACCAACTCGTGTGCTGTTACGGCAGTGGGACAGGATCGTGGAAGTCACCGGATTAATCTACCGCCGGATACATAGGCCGGATGGGGGTGAAGAGATTCTCCAGCTCTTATTGCCAGCATGTCTTCGGAACGAAGTTCTGCAGCAGCTTCACAATGACCACGGTCATCAGGGCATTGAACGTACCACGGAGCTAGTACGGCGGAGATGTTATTGGCCTGGTATGGGAGCAGACATTAAACAGTGGTGTCAGGACTGTGCTCGGTGTACCCTGGCAAAATCCTCCCAGCCCATGCCCCCTGCACCTATGGGGCATCTTTTGGCATCTCGGCCAAATCAGATACTGGCAGTGGATTTTACCTTTTTGGAACCTGCCACGGATGGTAGGGAGCAGGTTTTGATTATGACTGATGTATTTTCTAAATTCACACAGGCAGTGCCCACCCGAGACCAAAAGGCAACGACGGTGGCGGGCGTGCTTGTTCGGGAATGGTTTTTTCGATTCGGTGTCCCTGCTCGGCTCCATTCTGATCAGGGCCGCAGTTTTGAAAATGCCATTGTCTGTCAGCTGTGTAATCTGTATGGAGTTCAGAAAACCCGAACTACGCCCTACCACCCCCAGGGCAATGGCCAGTGTGAAAGATTCAACCGCACAATGCATGACCTGCTACGCTCCCTGTCAAAGGACCAAAAAAGCCACTGGCCTGAGTACTTACCCCAGTTGGTGTTCAGTTACAACACGACCGTGCATCAGTCAACAGGTGAGTCGCCGCATTACTTAATGTTTGGTCAAGAACCGCAGCTACCTGTCGATTTTCTTCTAGGCAGGGTGCGAGAGCCAGAGGATGGGCGGGTGAATGAATGGGTGCGAGAACATCAGCGGCGGCTTGACGTAGCCTTTCACAATGCCAGGGAGCGCTTGCAAGCAGCTGCCTTAAAGAGGAAGGAACGTCATGACCAGGGGGCTCGGAGCGACGTGTTGCCAGTGGGACAGCTGGTTTATTTGAAAGATTACACCGTGAGGGGGCGGACAAAGATTCAAGACGCCTGGAGCTCCATTGTACATCAAGTGGTCCGTGCACCCGCTCCTGGGGGGGTGGTGTACTCTGTTGCGCCGACGCACGATCTCTGCCAGATTCGACAGGTGCATCAGTCAATGTTGAAGCCGGTTCGCCTTAACAGAAACGCAGAGCGTCCCTCCATTTCACCAGAATCGCAGGCTGCCTTGAGTGGAACTGTGGAAGACGACGATCATGGCCAGTGGCTCCTTGTCCACTCTCCCCGAGGTCAGGCGCGGCCGGTCCAGCAGCCTGCTGCCCCTTGTTCTGAATGGTTGGATACATCTAGACCCCAAGTGGAGGTGGCTCGGTCTGTTCCACCTGCTGCTCCTGCTCCGCCTCCAGTTTCCCTCAATGGGGTCGACCAGGATACTAGTCTAATAGCTCCACGGAGGACTGCCCGGGCCACAGCAGGAACACATGGAAACCCTCATCACCTTCCAGCGTCAGTGGTGAGTAGGGCAGATGGGGCTATGAACTCTCGGGTGGTTGGCTCGAACAGTGGGGTGACCGTAGTTTTTCGTCCCTGGTGTTAAAATTATATACTGTGGGGGTTTTGGTGTTCTCCTTTGAGGTCCTAGTGGCATTTTCTTTTTTTTACTTTATCTGCGGGACGCTGATAACAAACAGGGGAGCAGAATGTAACAGGCAGGGCTGCTGTCATGAGGTTTGTTCTCTTGTGAGTGCCGTAGCCCCACTTCCCCTTGTCACGCCCTCTAGTTAGCCGGGCAGTGGCTAGTTATCGATTAGCCAGTTTCTATAAAAGAAGCTCCCCAGTAGGCTGGAAGAGATTCATTACTCGTACTTGGCGGTTACTTGTGTTTCCGGGTGGTTGGTCGGTAAAAGGCGTTCTACTGTCGCCAGACGCTTCCGAGTAGTCGGCTCCATTGACAGCACTACTGAAGGTCTCAGGTGAAAGGACGCTCGGCAAAGGAAACTGCAATATTGCCTGAAGACATAATTCGTAAAGGGAATTGTCACTGCTGTTTTGCCTACTGCAAGTTTTGTATGATATTAGCTTTTGCCCTTGTGTTTTTTTTATTAATTCCCATTTTATAAGTGGACCTGGCCTTTATAACTGCCTTTTTCTGATCTTTCCCTTGTGGCATTAAGATCATGGGGTATTGGCTGTCCCAGCATTTGGCTGCCTGAGTTTACTAATTAGCTCTTGTCCCCTTCCTCCTCCAGAAATTAGTGCAGCTGATTACGGGACAGGGTGCTGGATTCCGAGTCTTCACGCACTGCGCACTGTAGCTCTTTACTATAGGGGTAATTTGCACTTACTCACCATTTGTTGTGATTATTCACATTTGGTTGTCCATTGTGCTTATGCATGCTTTTATCCACTATTGCTGTGACATCCATATTTTGCAGTGCCTATGTGTGCGTGTGTGTGGTTAGGCACTGGCAACAAGCGCACGAGTGGTGTCGGTCATTTTCCAAGACAGGTAACCGCCCCTTCTCCCTCAATGGTTTTTGCCATACCATTTCTGTGCCATTAGTTGTGTAGCTGGTGACAGCTATTACCCCTTTCCTCTTTTTGCCAGGGCTCAAATAAATAAATGATCAATTTGTCTTTTACTGAATTTATTTATCAATAAATTTTGTTCATTTTTTTCATAATTGAAATCACGTCTCTGTCGTTACTCGCATCTGTGGGTGAACCCGCTTGTCTCAAATGTGTGAAGCGGCCTACCCTTGTATTATATCCTGGTGTGAAAGGCCCCAGGTGGCGTAGTCAAGCACGTTGGAGCCAAGCCCTTTCTTATATCTAAGGGTCACATATGCACTAATGCATCCCCATACCATCAGCGATGCTGGCTTTTGAACTGAACACTGATAACAGGAGGGGTGGTCTTTCTCCTCTGTAGCCCAGAGGACACGACACCCATGATTTCCAACAAAAATGTCAACTTTGGACTCGTCTGACCACAGGAAACTTTGCTACGGTCCATTTTAAATGGGCCTTGGCCCACAGAACACGGCAGCACTTCATGCTCAACAATGGCTTCCTTTTTGCATGGTAGAGTTTTAGGTGGCATCTGTGGATGGCACAGCGGACTGTGTTTACAGACAGTGGTTTCTCGAAGTATTCCTGAGGGGTATTCCATCAACGTAGCTAATAACATCCAGACTATGGCGAAATCTTGAGGCTTGAATTAGCACCAACTCCCTATCTAGCCTAGATCTGTTCCTCCAAGTGAAATAAACTAGCTCCAACTGACAATATTTGGAGCCTCATCTGCTAAGCCGCACTTCGTGCTCGTGCCCAGAGAAAATAAAAAGCCCACACTAGCCGAGTGCCGAGAATGTCGCAAAATGACTCAAAGCAGGGTGGAGGCGTGCTCCTTTTCTTCTTTTTGTTTTTTTACGGGTAGCTTAACCAACGTTAAGGTGCATTACTGCCACGCACTATGGTGACGTAAGGTCTAGAGTGACTATCTTCAATATGTATTCAAAAAAAAAAGTAACTAATCCACAGTTCTCTTGCATTTCCAAGAGACATGGCATGGACTTTATGATTATGAAGCCGACACAAATGCATTTCCCTAGTGCCCAACTTCCTCAAAACATGACTGTAGCCTACACAAATAATTAATTTGCATTTGGCTCTCGCCAAAACCTTTTTCAAAAATTTCTTGGATTTCTCCCTTCACTTCCATAAGCTGATTCCAAGAAATTCCCTCCCTGCATGGACCACCATCCTAATGGACCACCATCCTTTCAGTTTTCGATTTAATTTCATTTGCGCAATTAATGAACATTGCAATGAAAGTCAAAAATGCACCTTAATGTCTTTGCCCTACAAACTGCGGCAACATTCTGTAAAGCCTGGTAAGTGTGGAGTTCAGATGCAGCGGCAGGCGAAGGTGCACCAAGCACGGAGCCAGCACAGCTCCAAGTGATAGAGAGAAAGTGGAAGTAAGAAATCAAACCTGTCTCAAATATGTTTTCCTGTGTGATGGGGTGCCAGACCCAAAAAGGTAACCATGAAAGTCTTCATGTTTGCCAAAGAAGCAGTCTACTCAATGCTAACCGCGAATGTTTTTGGCTGCAAGCCATTTAAAGACATGAATGGACAAAGGAGCTCACTGACGATGCCTGAATTTGCATAATTGCTCTCAAACTGTTTGCAATCAGGTTTGTCTGATTAACAATCAAACAGTTAATTAACAGAACAGCGACCACCAATGCTTGACACGTAATGATTAAGGAATGCTAATGACAAAGCAATTGGCTTTTTTGATATAATTGATGTGACTCCACAAGGATGACAATCTGCAAAAAATCCGAAACTTTCCCGGACTCGGCAGCAATTATTTTTGCTATTATCACTTAGCTGTACATCGTACCTAACAACGCACTTTACCTGTCACTACATTCAGACTATAGAACGGATTCTCATGGCTTAATGCTCAATGAACCTAGCGAACTAATTTATGCAAATTCAGAAATTATAAAAACGAAGGCTACTGACATTTTCCTTAGCCATTGGTGTGCGGAAGTAAACGCCGTATAATTTCGTAGCGCATTGTATAACCAGGCTTTCAAAAAAAATTAGATTCTCGTCGGTTTCTCCAGTTAGTCTGAGCAACTGTTTCTAATCCGGGAGGTAAACTGTGAGAGGTGTCTGTCATTAAGAAGTGAAAGGTGAGGTTATTGCTGGCCCTGTGTTTCTGCTGACGGACCGTCACTGGATCTAGGGATGGTCAGGCAAAGCAGTGGTTGCTAAAACACATGTGGCAATCTAAACATGGCGCAAGGCCAGGCACAGAACTTAAACTTGAAGCATGGGGCATGGGACATGGACATGGACATGGACATGACAAAGACAGAAAATGCACGATCATAACAGAGAACTGAAAAAAGGTCCTCTTTTTGGGAAATAAAGACCCCTTTTCTTCCACTAGACTGGCTCCAGGCCTGATATTGTTGTGATCCTGCATTTTCTGTCTTTGCCATGCCATGCTCCATGTTTTGCTCATGTTTAGTTCAAGTTCTGGTTTAGTGCCATGATGGATTGATTCTTGTGTTTAGTGACCACTGCCTTTGTCTGACCATTCTTAGATTATGTATTGTGTATTTAGTATTTAGGATTTCTTGTTTTATTATTTTCATGTTTTAGTTATCATAGTCTCCATGCCATGTTTTGTTTTCATAGCCATGTTTCATGCCATGTTTATTTTCCATGCTTTGCACTTTGTCTCCCCAGTCTTGTCATGTGTGTATCTTTGCTCACGATCCCTTGTCTTGCGTGCCACGTGCGGGTGATTTATTGGTTTCGGGGTTTCAATCTTCTTTCATTAACTTGTGTTCTTCCTTTCTCTCTCTTTTACCTTAGTTAGTTAGTTAGTTAGTTAGTTATCTTACTAACACATACTAACGGTTTGTTGTTTTCGCAAATTACTAACCCAAACTCACCCTGTATATATTGACTAACTTAGGAACGAGCACTCGGGATTATGTAGATGCACTTACTGATTGACTAACGACCTCTCAGCAGTCGCCCTATTCTAGTGTCCGCCTCCTTGCCTTTCCCTAATGATCTCTTCAGTGATTTTCTGTGGGTCTCCACAAATACTTTGTGCTTTCCTTTTTCTAAACCAGTGGTTCCCAAAGTGGGGGGCGCGGGGTGCGGGAAGCGAATTTTTTTTCCCCCCATCTTTTTTTTTTAGACACCAACAGAATATTATTTGCATACAGCAAATCTGAAACCTTGTTCCGGACCACTGAAGGAGTGTCTTGAGACAGTTTAACTTTTTCTGTCTTTACTGGACTTGCACCGAGATACAGTCTCGGAACCACTGCCTGCTCACTCCATTCGCTGCCCAGACTTCTGCGATTACATCGTAAATGCCCGCCTTACTCTCAACATAACTGTTGGCAAAATCATTCATTTAGTCTGCCATCTTCATAAATTATTTATGAATGTAGTTGTTCAAATATTTGAAGCTGGTAACATAGGCTGGTTACAATCAATGTAGTCTAGCGATACCCAACTCGCCGCTTTTTTAAT
The DNA here is from genome assembly GCA_029721435.1 of Gymnothorax reevesii. Classification (NCBI taxonomy): domain Eukaryota; kingdom Metazoa; phylum Chordata; class Actinopteri; order Anguilliformes; family Muraenidae; genus Gymnothorax; species Gymnothorax reevesii. Next base: position 8,242,931 of record CM056581.1, read on the forward strand.
CCTGCACTGATCTGGCATATTAACAATAAACTAGTAACTGACACCAAACAAAATCCGATGAATATAAAGCAGAAGTAACCGAGATTGCGTCGTCTTATCTAGCTTAGTTACTGAACGTTACAAACATATCCGCAGGTTTGGCAAGCGATGTTCAGGATTTTTTTTCGCACTTCACTCTCGGCTGTTAATATAGGTTGATTACAGTACTTTCTTTCTGCATCATAGAAACATAATTTTAAGAAGACGGCTATACTCAGGCAGAGGAGAGTGATACAGCCTAATGATTTTATACTTTAAAAGAGGTTTAGAATGATTAAATCTTCGTGTCCTTCATTTGAAAATTACGGTGGCCGTTTCCAAACATGCCGATCATTTTTAATATTTCCAGCTAGGCTAGACAAAAATCATCTGTTCAGAGCATTCATATTTTCTACAATAAGCTGACGCGATCTCAGTTATTTTTACTTCATAAGTGCAAGGCCAGTAAAATGAGAAAAATGTAAATGTCTCGAGAGACACTCCTTCAGAGGTCCGGCACAAGGTTGCTGATTGGCTTCATGCAAGTAAGTTTCTGTTGGTGTCCGGAAAATGTATTAATGGCAGTGTTGTTGAGTATTATAAAAAGAAAAAGGTGGTGCGTTACTTTGTTATTCATTTCACATTCTGAAAGTAGTGGTAGTTGTAGTTGATGACAACCTACAGTTTATGGCAGTTTACTTTTTTGTTTTTTCAAAAAAGTTTTAAGTTTATATTAATTACAATGTGTGAAATAAACTGCAATGGACTCTGAAAACAAAATATGTGTATTACCTGTTTTTTTTTTTGGGGGGGGGGCATGGACTTTACGATTATGAAGCCGACACTCCGGATGATCAAAAATAACCTTGTGCGAAATCTAAACCACGAATTGTGTTTTGCATCACAGTTCAGAGGTAAAATACGAGTCGGATGCAATGTTTGATAGTTATAATAATATTTAATGTGCTTACATTTTTTTGAAGTTCATTATGACATCTTCATACAAACAAGTTTATCTCACATACATTGAATGCATTTGTGAAAAGCCAGGCAGCTATTTTAACAGCACTTTATTCACTGATTAGTAAGCTTTGGACACATAAAAATCATGTTGCTTTTTGTGTCAATTGAACGTCCCTGTATGTGAGATCCATCCCTGTAGAGGCATGTCCTATTAAACAAGAGTACTCTCAGTTGAGGGTGGATCCCTTCCAGGCACTGTAGACAAATACACACATGGACACTCCTGGACACATGCGCACATGACCAAGCGCATGATCCCCACCAGGCTTATGCCTAGTGGAGGTGATTAAGCACAGTTGCCCTTTTGCAATATTACTCACTGCAGGTTGTCAGCGTAATTGTTCATCCATCATTCACTCTGTGTCAAGCAAAAACAACTGACATCCATCCTCACATGCATACACACACAGGACATTTCCTGGGCTGAAAAAATGGACCAAAGATTTTTCCGTGAATGTACTCAGCTTTGAGCAGATAGGGTAATATTAAGACATGCAGGGGTTGACATATCATCAAAAGTAATATTTAAAGGAATAGACAACAGAATTTCAAAATCCAGTTTGGAAGATAGATCGTGTCATAAACTAATGATTCATGCAAATGTTTGAACATATAGAGCTCATACAACTAAGCCATCCATCTCCGAAAGTCGGTTCTGAAGTAGAATTGACGATTTCATAGATGCCGCCATTGAAAATATTTAAACCAATCATAATAATCCTCGCGGAGATACTCAGACATCACATGGGCGCAGTACGTTGAAGCTATACATGGCGAGTGAGACTGCACAAGCATTGGGATAGCTGTTAAATTATTCACTGTTGTCACCATTTTTCTGTGTCAAAGGCATAGGCATCAGTTTAGGGGGGGGGGGGGACATGTCCCCACCACTTTTTGTCAGAAGTCATTTTGTCCCCCCCACTTTATCTCACAGTGGTTTCTTTAATTCAATAAAAAAAATAATCGCCATAAATATCATTTTATAGGAAAGACCGTAAACGTCCTCTAAATGTTCCTGCATAGAAACAGGACTGGCTGCGTGCATATCGCAACATCGTCACAACTTCAGCCAGAATAACACAGTTGCATAGACCCAGACAGACTAGAGTAAAGAATTCAGACTAGAATTTCAGCTACAAAATACCTGCGAGGATGAGGACAAGAAAGAGCTGAGTCGCCAATAGGCATGTTCTCATCAGATCGACGTTTTAAACGAGCAAGCTAAAATGCAATTTTGAAATTAGCCAGCTATTCTTGTTGTTTGAAAACACAAATAGCGCGTTATTTGATCGGGAAAATTTCCCCCAAAATCTTGGTCTTGTTCTCAAAATAACCTGCTTAATCGGGAAATCGCAAATGAACCGGCAAACTTATTTGTGTGCTATCTGCATAAGATCGCAGGTATCTCGATACTATTAATATTCTTTAGTATACATTAATCGTACTCCCAGATACTCCTGAATTTCACGATTTACAGAATCATTTGAGTACGAGAGCATTTACCATTTAGTCCTGAAATGCTTTAACCTGAACTCAGTGTAGCAGTGAAATTTTATATATAGTCAATAAAGCAGTAGTCAATGAAGAAAAGAAAATAAAGAACAGGTGGAGAGGGTGGCAAAGCTGCCAAAACTAAGTTCATCCGGCGTTCTTACAAGCAGTTGCCGCACAGACGACCCTCACTCAAGCAACGATGCAGCCAGCTGGTAACAGATCAAGCTAAGATAACGGTTGACCTAAATAATGATAACTTTCATGGCTATTGTATAAATTTCAAGACAAGCCAAGGAATTTGCTGTATGCAAAGCTTGCTAAATGCCATTTAAATAGGTAAGTAGGCCTATAAGTGACTTTTGTTTTAGTCTATGCAGAGTCCAGAAGTACTTATGAGGGGCAGAATGTTCTGTCCTTGCCAGAGGAGGGATAAGGGAATGTTGTTGATGGTCCGTGTGAGACAGAGTGGAGACGCCGAGTGCAGACTGGGGATTTGGGGGCCGTGCCGAATTCTATTCAATTTCGGGTGGAACAAGCAATTTCGATTGATCCGCTATTCATTTTGTGAATTTTTTAGTTAACGCTTCAGGGCCACAAGTTCTCCCATCATCTCGTCCTGTCTCTTGCCCAAGTTCACAGTCAAACACATAAACTCTCCACACTAACTCAAAACAACGTCCATCTTTCTGTGCATTTCTGCAGATGGTCCCAGAGTCTTACTAAGCAGCTCAACATTCTCTGGAAGTCCACTGGTGCTGTAAAGAAATATTTGCTCCTTCTTCTATTTTTACATATTTTTCAAATTTGAATGTTTCAGATTGTCAAACTAACTGTCATATCAGACAACAATAACCCGAGTAAACAAAAATGCAGTTTATAAATAATTTCAATGATTGGTGAAAAAAGGTATCCAACCTTACCTGGGCCTATGAAAAAAATAGGAATTGCCCCCTCAGGTATGACATCGACCAATTAAACAAACTTAATTTGTATTTTGGTTCAATTTGACTATTCACACGAAGACATGATGACTGCAAACCCTGTTCTAAAAGTCACTTTAATAGAACCTGTCTGGTAATGTAAAATCTGGCAAAAGCAGCACACAATGCCGTGATCTACTGAAATTCAAGAACAGATGAGAAAAGAGTGTTTGACATCTATCAGTCTGGAGAGGGTTACAAGGCCATTTCTAAGGCTCTAGAATACCAACACACCATTACCTACAAATGGAGAAAACCTCGAACAGAGGTTAACCTTCCTAGGTGGTGCTGGCATACCAAAATTTCACCAAGAGCGCAACGCGACAAACATCGAAAAACTGCAGGCCTCATTTGCTTCAGTGAAGGTCAGTGTTCTTACTTCTATGTTTAGAAAAAGGACAAGCAAAAATGGCATTTGTGGGACAATTGAAAAGTGAACACCACTGCTGACCAAAATAAATAAATAAAAATAACACAAAGGCTCATCTCATATTTGCCAAAAAAAAAAAACATATTGATGACTTCTGGGATAATGGTCTGTACACTGATGGGTCAAAAATGGAACTTTCTGGAAGACATGAGTGTCATTATATTTGGTGTAAAGCTAACAAGCAATAGACCATAAGAACATCATACCAACCTTCTGACGCAGTGGCAGTCGTATGATGGTCTGAGGGCCATTCAAACTGAATGCGCTTTATTAGTAAGTAAGTAAGTAAAACTTTATTTAGGTAGCGCTCTTCACAGCATGGATGCACAGAGTTGATAAACATTTATTAACATTCAGACATGCAGATTTTATAATACTGTGCACATACTTTGCTCATCTGCTTGTCTAGATCTGGACTTGTCGTCGGCAGCTCCCACAGAGCGGCGGTTTCATATATTGTGACTTCAATCTGATAATACTACTGCACAATAAATTAGAACAAGATATAATATGACAAATGGTAGCCTACAAAATCTGCGACAATCAATGGAACAAAATCTGAATATCATTGCGGAACTCACCGCGTACGTAGTGGGCTGTAAAGGTGGCTTTTTTTTTTGGCTTGCGCGTTCACAGGTTTAAAAAAAGAAAGGATAAATATCGCAGATAATTTTGAAATTTGATATGAGGCGACTGAGTTATTTTGTGAGTATAAGAACTAGGATGATAGAATTAAACTGGGGCTGTCGCGCAGATGATGTGATACAATGCGTAAACTATGTATTTAATTTATTTATAATCGTTTGCATACAAATTGCCTAGTGGTCACATCATGATTCAGAATTCTAAAACGCTTTTTTATGTAAGAAGGAAAAAGTGGCATACTGACACCTCACGGAAGCGATGTTCATTCCAGTAAAGTATTCACACAGCAACATTTGAATGTTTTGGCTGGCTGAACATACCCCGGTACCATTGAATCACAATTTATCTCCGGTCTTGAGTGTGGAATGTGTTAAAGCATATTATCGAACTCGATGAAAAGTGTAAGCGTACAGTGGAATATTGAGGATTGATAAAGATATAATCTCAAAACTGGAGATTTGGTAGGATTTTTTAGTCGACATGAAAACTGTTGTTTAATAGGCATATACCTTACAATATTCCTCTAAATTCTGCAGGATGGGAGACGGGGATTTTTTTTCTTGTAAGAAGGAAACATTTATGCATGTTGGTGTATATTTTGTGAAGTGGAGAACAGATTCATTTTGTAACGCGAGAGAGGGTAGCTTGCTTTCAGTTTTGGATGCTGTTGAGTCGAAAATGAATGCATGCTTGCTCATTTTTGAATGCAAAATGAATGCATGCTCATTCATTTTTGAACACTCTGCTGTTCATTGTTTAGTTGAACACGAATGGGGACTTGTTCATTTTTGAACGCCTGTTCAAATTTGAATGCGTTCAGTATATTGACAAGCTCCCTAGGTAAAATAAAAACAAACAGAAAGTTCCCAGTGAAGCACAGCAAAACAGCAAAGAGAAACACCAAAACTAAGGCAAAAAATTATGAAAATTGGCTACGTTTGGCCAAAAGCCTGCCTGAACAGGTTATTTTAGCTAAAAACGATAAACAATACAACGATTCGCTGAAGCAAGCTGACGGAAGTCCCGACTCCCGGGTTAGTATCTTCAGCTGAGTGGCAGCAGAGTCTCCAGGCAATGAACGAGCCTGGAGATGGGCCTTCCTTTGAATGCGCGAGCTTGCTTCTCCTGTATGTGCTTGCGCCAAACGTAGGCGAGAGCAAATTGTTGTATTGTTTTTAGCTAAAATTACTGCGTTTCTGGAATACTGAGGATACGAATGGACAAAGCAGACTCGGATTATACTGGACGATGCGTTGTACGATGTGTTTGAAAGTTTGTCGACGGGAGTTTTGTGGATTTTTTCTCTTGCTACTTAGTGGCCCCCATTTGCTTCCAGCAAAAAAAGGAATTTGGATAGTTGTGTCGCCTGCGAAGCATAGCGGCACATAGAGATCACTTTGTCCGGCGTCCGTCCGTCTGTCTGTCCGATAGTCACACTTTCAGTTGGTAGTCACACTTTTACTATAAGTGCTTATAACTCCATTACATATTAACCAATTTGGTGGCTGTGTGGATGCATTTCAAACTAAAGCTTGGCAGGCGACATATGTTCACCTGAACACTCTAGTTTTTCAAAACTCTCCAGTTGCCATAAAATTGCGCCAGGTGATAAACAACTTTGTCCATTCAAGACCTCTAATGGTGAATAATTGACATAGAAATTATAGTTTTTGAGTGCAGTATCCCTTTGATAACTGTGAGGAACTAATTCCACTGCAAATTTCAGCTGAAACAGGTACATGCTCTTATGCTAAAGGAGAGTGAGAAATAAAATTGGTAGGAAAGTTGAATAACTTTTGTAAAATCGCTGTTTTATACAGTGCTAATGGAACTAAACAATATACAACTCCTCTGCTGCTTCCAAGTGATTAAAAACAGCACGCCTTATAATCGATGCACCTCAAAGTCGAATGTTTTTCAGCTGGAAATGCACCGGAAGATGCCAAGACTCCCGGGACACACAAATGCAGCTTCCACAATGCTTCAAGATCGCAGGCGTGACCTTAAATAGCTTGAATGAACTCTATAATGCAAGGTCCTTTAAGAAAGCCCATGCTGTCCTGAGTGATCCCTGCCATCCGCTTTTTAAAGAGTTCAGGTTGCTCCCCTCAGGCCGCAGATGTATTGTGCCAAAATTCAGAACTAAAAGGCTCAAGAACTTGTTTATTCCTGCTGCTATTGACCTTTTAAACAAGGCAGTGTGAGCTTTGCGGCTATTGTTATTTATTGTTGTACTCTGTGCTTATGTTTATTTATTTGTCTGTTGATGTTGTTGTGGTGGTTTTGCTGCTGGTTGTGAAACAAGTTGCCCATCGGGGATAATAAAGATATCCTTGATCCTTGATCCTCAAATCACTGAAAATATTAACAAAAGGGGCGCCTCACGCCAATAAATTGTGTTTGGTGTGAACATATGGAAGCAAATAAATGACATGGTATTTGAATTTGAACAGCCGTTGCATTCTCACCATTGAAATATAAAGACCACTGAATTCATTACTCTGAAAACCATCTATCTGAATTTGTTTTGAATTAATCTCTTCGACATTAAAATATAAATTGTTGTACATGCATTTCAGAAGCTATAATTTAATGTTTCTTTTTCAGTGTTGTCTAATGCCAATCCAAAAATTCAAGCTTTAGTATTTAAAAAAAAAAAAAAACAAAACTTTGGTGGGTCAAATTCAGACTGGAATAGTCAAGTAGAAAAAAATCAGATGCAACATTACTCAAATTCGATTGGTGAAATTCAAATAGTAAAATTCAAGTTAAATATATTCAGATAGCAGCATCCGGGCTACTCCGGACAGGATAGGCAAAATCGACCCTGAATGGAGTCGAACCAACTTTTGGTATATCAGAATACGGTCCGTCAGTGATGTGATTTGACAAAGCGGCTCGAAATTCAAATTAGCCCACTGCATGATGACGAGTGCGCTGGTGTTCAGCACTTGTATGACCACGGCTGTGGCGGTGGTGTAGCTAGCTGCAGCTTGTTTTGATTTGCAAGGTTACATCATTGACATTTGGCATATTTTATTCTTACTGAGTGACGTGATGGTGCATATTTTGACTTGGGAAGTTGCATCAACCTTAGCTATTACATGTAGACTGCTATGAACACTACCTGCCTCATACTCTCACAAGGAATGGTCCGTTCTTCACCAACTTTCAGTTCAGGCACCATTGTTATATAAGCCCCCACCTTTTCTGACTGGACAGTCTCCAAATAGGACTTCATAATTATTTCATTTGAATTGTGTCAACATTGCATTGAGTTTCTATAACCTGCTTCCACCTCGGGCTCAAAACAATATGGCCGACCTATTCCACCCGCCCAAATTCCAGCTTGAAATTCACAAGCTTCTGACAAATCTGATATTTCAGCTGACACCAGAAAGAAAACATTCTCTCTCTCATCCTCAGTACTGTTGTGTTGCACATGATTTGTATCAAATTTGGAAGTGAAAAATGCAAAGGTTTGTTAGTAGCTCCAGACGAATGTGGCAGGTACTGAATGCAAAACCCCCTTCCTGTGACTCTGCTCGGAGCACTGTCCCTCTGGAAACGGGGCGCTCAATTTGCACGCATTTGGCTTGAGTTTAAATGGCATATTCACATTCTCGTGCTGTAGACAGAAATTCTTCAATCATCGAGTTTGTAAGAGATTCTCAGGTGGAATTGAAGCCCTTGTGCATTAAAGTTTATCAGTTTCACATGCGTTACGGTGGATTTCACCACTAGTAATATAGAAATCAATTATGATTCCAGACTTCTCACGCTTTTCTTCATTCAGGGGTTATAAGCAATGGAATAGCATAAAAATGTTTCAAATGTTCTCATTTCATTTAAACAATTTGTACAATTGTTTAACACGCATTGCGTTGATTGAATAATTGCTGTTCATTGCTGAGGGAGGTTATCATTTTCATTTTATACTGCTCCTGAGTAGAAGTACGAAAAACTAGCGTCAGATTCATATGCATGTGTTAAAATACCCTCTTCATGCTTGATTATCAGCCTACATACAATAAAACAATATATTTACTCACGAGCAGACCAACCATCTACTTTTGTAAAACGTAGCATTGGTTTGATTTTCTTTGCCCTGGAACCTTTCTGGGATATAGATGAAAGCATAAAAATGGAAAGTCACACACTGAATGGCAGTAACATCTCTGCCACTCCTGCTAAGCTGTGACAAGCCTCCATGCAAATGGGAGAAACAACCTTCCCCTATAAACTAGGCCAGCCATCACACTTACCACGTCAACATAATGCGCAGAAAAATCGATTTGTTCATTTCTGTCTTTATGGTTTCTGCTCTGCTTGAGGGATTAACGCAGCCGAAGATAAGACAGGGATGTATAAAAATAAATCTATTCATAAAACTGACACTTGGCAAAGTTAATAAATATAAAACTGATGTACATGTGCAGTGTCCTATAATGTAAATACATCAACATTTTACTGCACATTTACAAAAAATGTGTTTCTCTGCCCCCCATCTCTCGCACGCTTTCAAAAGCCAGCATTTTAATAAGGAATATACTGGTCCATAGAGTGCTATTCCGTTTCTTTCTTTTTTTTTTTGTTTCCGAGTAATGAGGCTCAGTTATGAAAATTTATTTGAAAAAAAACCACATATGTAGACAGGCATACGAGCATGTGCGCGCACGCACACACACGCACACACACACAAAACTAAAGGTTCATAATGCACCACACACAAAGCTTTCAGCCCAATGATAAGTAAATAAATAGTGATTACACATGATCTCTCCTCATCATCTCTCTGTTGCATATAATGAATTTACCTTTATAATAGCACTAAAACTTTTTTTTTAATCATCATAACAGTTTTGAGTTAGGTCAGCATTCATTATTGTGATTTACACTGAGGAGGATAGACTTTTATCTGTCTATCTGCAGCAGTGAACTCGTTTTTAACACATTTGTTGCGTTGCTGCCACCAAATTCAAAATGAGCTAATATTTTTCATGAAATGGTAAAATATCTCACTTTTAACGTCTGATATGTCTGTGTTCTATTGTCAATAAAATGGGGGTTCAAGAGATATGAAGATCATTGCATTTGGTTTTTATTTACAATTTACGTAGTGTCCCAACTTTTTTGGAATTGGGGTTACCTGTGTAACAAGAGCAGCAAAACTTGGTAGCTTTTGGAATTTCTTCTAAAATGCACTGTTATATAGCAGATACTGAATACAGGATTTCTTTCTAACTGTACAGCCAAGTGCGTGACTGAGAACATTGTTTAATTATTATGAATCTGTCATTGCATAGTTATGAGAGAGATTACATGATATCAACACCTTTCAAGACTACTGCCTCTCAGCAAGAATGTCATGGGTTCGAATCCAGCCTGGAGCCTTTCTGTGTGGAGTTTTCATGTTCTCCCTGTGTTCGTGTGAATTTCCTCCGGGTACTCCGGTTTCCCCCACCCACAAAAACATGCAATATAGGAACACTCCTGTATGGCTGTGTGCGAAAGTTTGGTGGTGGTCAGACAATGTTTGGTGGTGTACTGGCAGCCACGCTTCCGTCAGTCTGCCCCAGGGCAGCTTGTAGTTTACCACCATCAGAGCGAATGTGTGAGTGAATGAATAATGTATCCATTGTGAAGCGTCTTTGAGTGCCCAGAAAAGCAGAAAAGCGCTATATAAAATTGATGCATTATTATTATTACTACAAGTTCACCTGATAGGTAGATGGTTTATGGTTTTTTTTTTTTTTGATATATGGCAACTACGGTCTTCCTGAGATACAAACCCCAATTCGTGCTGTAAAATGTGAATAACAACAGTTTACAATGATTTGCAAATCTCATCAACTCACATTTTGTTCACAATAGAACATTGACAACATATCAGATGTTGAAAGTGAGACATTTCACCATTTCATGAAAAATATTAGCTCATTTTGAACTTGATGGCAGCAACACATTTTAAAAGGCAACAAAAGGCTGGAAAAGTGGTACTAATAAACAAACAGCTGGAGGGACAGTTTGCAACTAATTAGGTAAATTGGCATCAGGTCAGTTTGGCATCGGGTCAGGTCAACGTGACTGGGTATAAAAAGAGCATTTTAGAGAGGCAGAGTGTCTCAGAAATAAGGATGGGCAGAGGTTCACTGTTAAGGCCCTGCTTGTGATGGCTGGTGAGTTTGAGACGCCATATGCAGTGGCCAGAATAAAAGGGGGAACCGCAGATGAGAGAGAGACACAAATAAAATAAAGGAGCGAGGCTCGCGCTCCCAACGGACCTAGATGTCGTCCAAGGCAAGCAAGCAAGGCGAGCTCATATGCAGCTAAACCCTCCACAACTCTCTCACTAGAGACCTTATCGGCTAAAGTGCAAACATAACACTGACACTCTAGCAAGGGAAGTGAGGTAGAACTAGGGCTTAAATAGAATCCGGGCAACGCCCCCTATGGACCCATTTACAGTTTGCAAACAAAACAGGCTGTGCGCGCTGCTTGGCAACGGAAGTATAGCGGACCATAATAGCTTGTCAAGCTATGCAAGGGCATCAGCCATCAAAGATCGCAAATTCTACCTAAATAAATTAACTTTGACAAATGGCAACCAATTTCTAGATCTGTATGGTATCAGTGAGTGGTTGGATGACATTAGTTAGTGGCCCAGTATTCCGTGGCCTGATATATATATACCCATTTGATCGAGAAACCTGCCATGTACACTAGGGAGGAACTAAGAGCATACAAGTCACTGGATGCTTATGACTACGTTATCTGCGGACATAAGCAGAATGTTAATTACCATGACAGACTTGGAGTTTTGTGTCTCAAAATCAGAGGTCCTTCCTATTCAAACAAAAGGGCATAAAACCATCATATGATGCATGGGTTATAATAAAAAATAAATAAACAGAAAACTACGTCCTGACAGCTAATTGCACATGCATGGCAGGCTAAGTATTAGTTTGTATTGTTGGCTTGCTAGCTTGCGAGTTTGACTGCGTAGTTGTCATGCAAACATGAAATCTGCTTCGGTTTACCATTATACTCACATATTTCATTTAACGTCTGCAACCATGATACGCGTGTCAAAAAATCGGTTACATTAATTTCAATGGGGCAAAGCCCACTGGCAGCATGTGACAAGTGTCAGATTTCTACTTTTCGCCTCTACTCAATTTCTTGAGCGTCAACCTAATAGAAATGCAGTTGTCTTTTAGGTAAGCTATTTAACTATTTTGCCTTGTCATGGTTGGTGGCACACACGGAAACCAAACATGCAGTTGTCGAAACCAATGTACCTGCTTTTTAACCAAGTCACAGATTTGAGAGGAAATCAGTTATTTTGTGCGCACTTAAATAATCAAGCGATCTAACTCAAGGTACACTGGTAAGAATTTAACACTGCTAAGTTAGCTTGCTAGTTAATTTGCTGCTGGGTGAAGTAAAGTGAATCATAATTTTAATTTACTAGACAGCTAAATTCAGGAGGAAAATTAAGCCTGTATATAACATATAGTGCGCAGTAACCTGAACGTCGCAATTTTTCATCAATTAAAATAAGCTTCATTGGTAGGTGTTTTCAAAATTAAATGTTATCTTGTTGAACATTTTGTGAGTGATGCCCATAGCTTCTCCGTCTTGTTGACAGCTGTCAATGTTGATGCGGCTGATGATTTCAGTGGGCGTTTAAAAGCATCAAGGCAACGTTCGGAGTTTGACTTGATGCTTCACTTGCGGCCAGTGGGCGCTATACGGATGTGATCCTCTCAGAATCTTGTAGAACTTGAATCCACCAATAAAGTATCAATTCTGACAGCTGTACACGCAACAACCAGACTTTTAGGTGCTGGTAAAATATCTAATTCAATGTTTGCAGACTCATAACTCGTCAGACTGAATTGGAGAGACAGCTACTTCCGTTGACGTCGGCTGTAAATGGGTCTATTAATGCCAGCTGGCCCAGGAATCCAATTGAGAGCAAAACGATATCATCCCGGACGAGAACAACAAAGAAAGCTCTCAAAGCCTCCAAACCATGACACTGCTGGTCTTTCTCAGTATTATAACGGCTTATGCACACCAAGATTAAAACCCCGGCGGGATCCCGCCGGAGTTTGCCCGCGGCAGTGAAAATACATGGGAGCAGATTAGTCCTTTCACACCAACCAAGCGTTTTGCAAGCGGTAGCGGGGCGGGCCCTGCACAGTTACCGCGCGTGCAACTTCGAATCCAACTCGAGCGGAAATTTGCTCGCGGTGTGTGAGCGGTGCCCAATAGAATTGAATGGGAAAGGACAAATCGTATTCAATCTACGCTCTACCAACCAAAATTTTCCCCCTTTCCCGGTCTACAATAATAACATAATCCAAAAACTAATTCTGTAAATTTCAGTCCGACCATTTGGTTTTGTCAATAGCCAAGACGAATGCATAGTATAATAAAGGACGACAAAAAACACATTGCTTACCCATTTCGACAACTGCAATTTTAGCTGTATCACCACACGAGTAAAACGCAAAACAAACAGGCTTCTCCACGACTCTTCAGATAGCTTCTGGTTCTTGGATGGCCTTCTTACACCTTTTATTTATGCAGGCTATTGGCAAGCCCTCCCCCCACGCCTACCTTTACAAACTGGACTTTCGGGGAAATTAGAATGACGAAGGACAGAGAAAGGTCAGTCAAAGACAAAGACGCTACACCATTGATAGAACATTGCTGCAGGAGAAAAATCGCCCGCATCAGAGGACAGTTGTAGCCGATTATGTATTCATTGGAGAAATGAAAAATAAAAATCCATACACATAAATTCAATGAATATTCCATTAAAGTGTGATTAACTACCATTAAAAACAATGGGTTGAGGGGGGAATTTGAACTGGGCCGGCGGTGAACACACCGCGCGCGGAGACTGTCTGGTGTGAATAAAGAAGCAGAATGCGCCACTTGAGGCCCGGCGCGGAAACATTACGCTTACCGCCTCCGCCACGCTGACTTTTGTGTGTGAATACGGCCTAATTCTTCTCATGCCTGTTCGGGCTCCGCCCCCTTTGTTCTATGCTGCATGCTTTAATCTGCTGAGCCTGGAGTATGCCCATTGGTGCAGGAGTAGTGGGTGTTGCTATAAAGACCTCCTGGTTAATAGATAGCCTCTGGACTGGATGCTGAAAATTGTTTGGTGGCTACTCCGCTGGGGAGAGGCCTCTCTGCTTTCTAGCCTGTTGCCAGCCGCTCCTCACACACGTTGCGTTTTAAACTTGCTGTTTGTTTACCTCTAGACATACCCTGTACTACATTTTCCTTTGTTAATAGAACCTGAGGACTTCATCTTTTCAATGTTAAACTAAATATATTTATTACTGAACCTTTAGCTACCTTTAGTGTGGTCTCCCATTTAATGTCACAGCTGCTTTGAGCCAGGCAGTCGTGAAATGTGGTGGCTCATCCCCAATATCGAATATTTGATTTGGAAAGTTTAAATATTTCGGTAGGTCTAGACGTTGTGATTGATTTCATTAGTCTCGGCAAAATTTGTACAATTGTGCCGTCATACTCCTAAGTTTTGCTGCAGTGTTGGGTGAGTTAACTCACTTTCATTCATGGCATATGATCGACTGATTGTGTGATTGGGTAGATCCCTATAGCTATCGGTCAGGTTTTTGTGCGTGTGATGCGTTGTTTGCGGAGCATTTTGTTTTCATCTTATTTGGCTGGCTGATTAAAACTTTGTACAAACAGTTGAGTGCGCGTTCCGTGGATTGGAGAATTTCGTGGGTTTTGATGCAAAGGAGAGAAATACATAGCGCAATATGGACTACTGTGGAGCAACGCGAAAACCCCGCCGTAGGTGAGACCGCTAAAAGTTTTGTTTCCTTTCCTGCTTATTTGTTGTTTTTGCTAGGGATGCACCGAAATTAAAATTTTTGGCAGAAAATGAGAAACGCTTGGCCGAAAACCAAAAACCGAAACACCGAAAGAAATTATGCCAATTTTTAGTACCATTGCATTTATGGCTATGACTGTGCACTTACCTAACTAAAATCAAGGCATTGCAATGGCATACATTAGCATTCATGCTTCAAAGAACAAATTAATTATAAAATATTGAAAATATTTATTCAGCACTGACATTCCAACAAAGCACAATATAAAATAAGATTATAAATACAGTGTTTAACTTGGCCCTACTCATGAATAACCTACAGGCCTATAACTGAGTGGCCTATTACTGGCAGCTGAAAAATAGAAAAATATGTTAAGTGTCGACAACAGCAGCCCACTGATTGGTCAAAGAGATTTGGCTGCGACTCGCTTCCTCATTATCGATAGGAAACAGGCTTCACTTTCCATCACTGAAACAGGTCTTCAGACTGTGGTTTTGAAACGTGTATTTTAGGCAGCTTGATAAATATACTGTGTGTTGCCTTACCTCTCAAACAAGGTTCCGTTTTTTCACCGAAAATGCTGCATTTATGAAATGCGCTTCTTTGTCCGTGATCCTGTTCGCAGCGAATTTAGAAGCAACGGCGTCCAATTCTATTTCCCCAATTTCCCTTGAGAAAGTTATTATGCTGCCCCTATTCTACGAAAATTGCGCGGAGAATAACTTTAGTGGTGCTGATGAAGCATTTTGTTCTCAGGAAAGGGAAAGGTATCACAGATGAGATCACACATCGTAAAGCGATAAATTCTAATACTCGATTTGCGCGATTTGCTACTTGTTTTGCGTTCACTTTCGAAGTGAAATGTTAAATGACGACAGCATGTCAAGCTAATAAATAATAATTGTTTTATCATATGAGTTATTTGCTTCTTTGTTATAAAGGAAAAAAGGTAAATTAACATCATCCGTGTGTGGTGATGTAGGCTATAGTTACGTTATGAAATACTGATAGTACACAAATGCTTTGGGGACATATTGCCATTGTCTATGAATACTCTATGCCTTTTACAGATATTATTGCTTTGTGTGTTTGTGGTACGTATTTAATGTGCAACCAAATCGGACACAACACCAGCTGCTATACTATGCATCAGGACAGTGTCAAACAGAAATTGCAATTCAGCACTCGCGGACTTTATTGCCACAACGTGGTGACCGTGGTGCGCGTCCCCTGATTTAACAGACAGGCCCGTGCTGGCCGCAGTTTTTGCTTGCATCATCACAACAATCTGTTTCGGCCGTCTTGTTTCGGTGTTAAAAGTCTTTCAGCAGAAAACCGAGAATGCATTTTTTTGCCTTTTTCGGCCGAAAATTTTCCGTGGCGGAAATTTCGGTGCATCTCTAGTTTTTGCGTGTCAACCCCTGCGGGAGGGGGGGGCGTGTAGCCTAATCGCGACGACACGTGAAGAGCATTGAAGGCGGCGTTAAGTTGGCGGATCTATCGGGGCGTGCAGCAAGTGTTTGTGAATGGGAGCATATTGAGCAAGAGTGCTTGTTTGGACACATAGCCTGTTCTGTGTTTGTACAGGCTGTGAGGTGTGCTGTTTGGTATAAACATTGGCCTTTGAGAAGGCACGTGCATTGTTGAATTGCCACGTTTTGTGTGGGCTTGTTGAAAATGCGTTGCACGGTTTTAGATTTTGTAGCCTATCTCATGACTTGACTAGCATTAGTTGGTTAGTTGAATGAAATGGTTTGTTGAGCCTACGTTTTCCGTGCTGCTTGGTGGGAGTACTTTAGTGCTTGTAATGAAATGGTGGGCGAATGTTTGTTCGGTATAATTTTAGAGCTATTGGAAGTCAAGTTTTCGTGTTAATATTTTGGTAGTAGTTTGAATCGAGGTTATTGCTTTTGTGGCTGCGCTTTCAATAGATGGTTTACAAACTTTAAAGAAAACTCAACTTTTTAAAGAAGCTGAGCACTATAAAATTGACTCTGACACTCCAAAAGGCATGAAAAATGATGCCTTGTTGCAGATATTATGGAGCAATCGGGTGATAGAAAAATAATTTCTTGTGACCCCGTATTAGAGATTTAGGGTCCAACTGAATCTTTAACACCTCTTGGTGCTGATGCAGTGCATGATAAATTAAATTATTTGAAATGCAATTGAAACAAGATGAATTATTGGCAAAAGAGCGAGAAGAAGATCATCGACAATGGGAAAGGGAAAAGAACGTGTTCATGAATATGCTAAAATTAAACAACAAGAAGAACATTTGCGATTTGCAAGGGAGGAACGAGCCTGGGCGACAATCCTGGAGGCTCCCCTCCGCAGTTACAAATTTCATGTATGGCTAAGCTTTTACCCAAGTTCGATGAACGTGACCCTGATTGGTTTTTCTGTTTTTGAAAGATTAGCCGAAGACCATCAGTGGAGCGATTCAAATTGTGTTTAATTACTACAAATGTAATCATGGGAAACGCACAGCAGCCTATATAGCATTAAATGATTTACAATGTACAGAATATTAGACCGTGAAACAGGCAATTCTTAAAGCATATGAGTTAATTCCTGAAGCCTATAGACAGGAATTCTGGTACTGGCGCAAAAATGAGAAACAAACACACTTGGAGCTAGTGCGTGAATTGACTAGTCTCTTTAAAGGGGACCTAATATACTATTTTTCCAAGGTTATATTTTGGTCTTTGACTCCTCTAGAGTACTCCTGAGTAAAAAAAAAAAAAAAAAAAGGGGGGGGGGGGGGTACTTATTTTGCTCATACTGCCATCCTCAAAAAATCCATTTGTAGTCAATAGTAGTCTCTGCCTCAAACGCCTCATTTGGGTGGCTCTTCCGCTATGGCCCCCACTCCCTGTGTGCCCACTTTCTTCTGACTGGCCAGCTCTGAGGAGGGCGGTGGTCATTATTCTTCTACCGTTTTGATTTTACACTTACCTATTGCCTGGACTCTAAAAACATTAAGCCTGACGCCCTGTCACGGATTTACGACCGCAATCCTACCCCGGAGCCAATTATCCCGGCTACTCAGGTTATTTCACCCATTCAGTGGGAGATTGAGGCAGTGGTTTAGGAGGCTTTAAAGACTGACCCTGGTCCTGGGGGGAGCTTCCTGGCTGTTGGTTTGTTCCGTCTACAGTTAGGCCACCGGTCCTACAATTGGGACATTCCTCCCACTTGGCTGGGCACCCGGGTGCCCAACGGACTAAGCAGTTCCTAGCCCAACATTTTAGTGGCGAGGTATGATGATAGACATTTAGAAATTTGTTGCGGCTTGTGGCACATGCTCCAGGAATAAGACTTCCCACCTCCCTCCCTCTGGTCTGCTGCGACCTTTACCCGTTCCCATGCGCCCTTGGACACATATTGTGTTAGATACAAGAAGCCCCGTAACGAAGTCTGACACCAACATGGTCATGATTGACCAGTTTTCTAAGGCGGCTCATTTTGTCGCCCTACCTAAGCCACCTTTGGCGCAGGAGGTGGCCCTTCTTGTGGTCAACCCATGTGTTCTGGTTGCATGGGCTTCCGCAGGATGTGGTCTCTGACCGAGGCCCTCAGTTTACGGCCAGATTCTGGCAGGCATTTTGTAAGCAGTTGGGGGCCACTGTGAGTCTCTCCTCTGGGTTATACCAAGAGACCAACGGGCAGACGGAACATACTAATCAGTCTTTAGAAAACACTCTTCGATGTGTGGTGGCTGATAATCCCTCCTCATGGAGTTTTAGCTTGGGCCGAGTATTCCCATAACTCGCTGTGTAATTCCTCCATGGGGCTTTCCCCGTTTGAGGCCCAGGTGGGTTACCAACTTTTTCCTGAGACTGAGAATGATTCCGAGGTTCCTTAGTCAACCATTTCATTCATCACTGTTGGTCAGTTTGGACCAGTGTCAGTTCTTCCCTGTTGCGCTCGGGGCTCAAACAAAGATCCATCACTGATGGAAGGCGTCGTTTGGCCCCATCTTATCGGGTCAGGCAGAGAGTTTGGCTGTCTACCTGGGACCTCCCCTTGAAGGTAGAATCCCGAAAACTGGCGCCTCGCTATTATAGCCTGTTCAAGTGCAGAAGATCAATCTGGTCACGGTCCAGTAAAGGCTCCCGAGATCTTTACGCATCCATCCATCATTCCACGTCTCTCGGATTAAGCCAGTTAGCACTAGCACCCTGGCACCTGGCGATACACCACCGCCGCCCCACGAAGGGTTGAGGGGGGCCAGTTTACATCGTGCGCCGTATTCTTGCCGAGAGGCGTCTTGGTCGTGGGGCCCAGTTTCTTGTCGACTGGGAGGGATATGGCCCCGATGAGCGCTGCTGGGTCCCTTCTCGGGATATTCTGGATCCCACACTCATTTCTCAGTTTCGTGCACGGGGTTCCCTAGGGACTTCTGGAGCTGTCCCGTAGAGAGGGGGGTCCTGTCATGGTTTGGTGGCTTTGACAGCTTTTTTTGCTCCTTTAATCACCACGGGTTATGGGAGAGAATTTGATTCATTTCATAGCAGTGGGAGGGCAAACAACTGCCGGCATTAGCGACTTCACTGCATTTTATATAGTAACGGGTGAGTAGCGCGTAATGTTTGCCCTCCCAACGATAATTTTGACATTTTTGCAGGTCATTGATCCAAAAAACTTCACAGGCAACCCATTCATAGCATTTTTTAATATCAATGCAAAACCGAATGTTTGTTGAACATAATTGGGTGAAATTCAATGCATTTTCCATTAAAAAGGGCCTACGGGGTTCTGCTGTACTTCAGAAAAGGGGTAGATGACTTTAGCATCAATTATTAATCCCCTAATGGAAACGGAGGGGACTATAGGATTGCACTCCGTTTGTCCATCTGAATTCAAGTCCGCTTCATAAATTCAATACCGTATGACCTAGGAACATCAAAGTTGGTCTGTGGATGCATCTTGGGGAGAGGGTGTGTCATGTACCCTATTCAGGTCACTTTGCATATTATATTTCCTAAAAAGTAGGTCATACACTGGTAGGGGACTAGTATTGCGCAGCAATACGATATTCGCCGATAGGCGGTACACTTGTTTCTGTTAGGGTAGCCTAATGGATAATTTGGCCTGGCTTATCTCTGAATAGACTATATTTTCGGAAATGCCCTCAGGCTTCACCCCCCAATTTTTACAATGGGTTTTGTTGAAAAATGCCGAATTCATCCATTTTTGGGACCCTGTGGCTCTGAGACCCTTTCCTGTAAAGGCGTTGGACTTGTGGCAAACTCTTCGTCTGTGTCTTCTGTACTTACCTGCAAAAAATCATTAGAAAATAAAAAAACTTTGTTCTCAGCAACTCAAGAAATGTTGTCATTTTATTCAACAGTATTGCCCATTCCTATCTTAAAGAATAAAATCCAACTCTGATTTGGTGTCTTTTTGGCACTCAGGAGAGAAAATGTACCTCATATAGGATTGTTCTCAATTCAGATTCAGTGTCATTTCAGGACTTCAGTGGGTGTAATATACTACATTAAATAGTAAAAGTGAACTTATTTGGTGTCCTTCGGGTACCTAGGGAGTGACACAGGTTTTACTTCACTTTCAGACATTATGAGACAGGATATTGAAACAATGTATGTTATGTTATTAGCTGTGTACAAAGACAAACCTAATTTAAATTTTTAAAAAATTTACAAACAACTGAGTCAAACATTTAATTTTATTGCAAAAAGTAAAAAACAATATTCAGAGAATATACACAGTACAAATACAGTGGACATTGGCATTAGATTCATACAGGTTTTGTACTTTTTTTTTTAAAGTGATCAGATTTTCGTACATTTTCATTTAAATCATTCAAGCATTTTTATTTACTCAAGATAATACTAAAATAATGACAAGTTACAGTTTAGTAATGCCATAATTCTACTTGGTACTTAAATTGGGTTTTAGCACAATGATCAATGTGTTCATCAGATAAAGATGGAGCGGTTTGAGCAAAATGATCAGGGTTGTGTTTAATGAAATGTCTTATAAAGCCTGAATATGAGCTGAACATTTGACTTCACCCATTTGATCACATATCAATTGAAATATCATCCCAGGAGAAAATGCATGCAAAATTTTAAGATGTTGAACCAAATCTCTGACACAGTTGTACAAGGACTTGCCCACAAAACATGAAAGCATTCTCAATTCTGGTTCAATTCAGGATTTTAGCACTGAGTTCTTTCACCCTTGGGCTTTCATGGAAAAGTCCTATGTCGAAAATAAAAACGGTGGTCTGGACGAATGCAAACATGTTGATCAGAGATTGGTCGTACGACATGGTAAACACATAATGTGCTTTGAAGAGTTCATGAAAGGCAGAAAGTGATGACCTAGCCTTGCAAGGAATCAACTGGCTGTCCAACACGATGTAGTAGTCATGGATGGCGTTTCTTGTGGTCCCAATGGCAAAGATGTACAGATGCCTTATCTGCTTTTCTGGACTGTACCCGGGACCTCCTGAAGGCTGCGGATGAAGGGGGGAAATGAATAGTGTATTATAAACAACAGGGTTCATACACATATCAGCCATTTCATTTCCATGACTTTACCATGACTTCTTGGCAAAATTGGAATATGGAAAGTTTATGGCAAAATTATTAAGTGGGGCTACACCACAAGAGGTTTGCAGGATTGATGGGAAAAAAAAGAAATCCTGAGCCTTAACATTTTAAAGTTTACCCCCTCCCCCCCACACACACCCTCCCAGCGGCAATTCTACAATTCAATATCATCGTACAATAGTCCTGTATAACATAATAATAAATATAGCTGCAAATGGCAATTCCGGGGTCCAAGCCAAAATAGACCATTAGAATTTTTGTGCATTTTTTGTGCATTTTTGTGTTTGCATTTATAGGTCTCTACCATTTACCATCTCATAGGAATTTGCAAAAACATTTCTTAAGAAATAATAATAATAATTTTTATAAACCAGCACTAAAACAATACGGTTTCTGCCCCATGGGCTTGAAACTCTAATAATAACTTTTATTAACAGCCAGACTACTCATTTCAGGCTACATGTAGCTTGTTGGAGGCAAAAGAGAACAGTGGAATATTGAAAATGAGGTGTATAATTAACTGAGGGGTCTGGGGGTACCCCCCAGAAAATCTTAGTAGATGCAATTTCCTTAATTCTGGTGCATCTTGGAGACGAGACAGGTCACAGCTAAGGCTCATCTGGCAAGCCCTCCAAATCGTCATCTGGGTTCTCCTTTGCTGCATGAATAAGGGAATCCAGCCTGGGTGTCTTAGTGAGATTCTCGGCATGTTTGATGATTTTCTCCTTCAGAAAAGTACCCCATTTCTCCATAAGTTTGGATGAAACATCTTCTCTGCTCAGCAGTGCGTAGTTCCTCTGCAACTATATCACCATGACACAAAATAAATAGGAAAATCAAAACATGGCCAACGGCTAATCGATGATCATCCCTGAGATTTCACACTATAGAACTCACCAAACCCTTTGTGTCAAGGAGTCTTGGGAACGCCTGAAGTACAGTGCAAGGCTTCTCGGGATTATGAATAATTTTCCGCCTGTGCTGAAATGTTTTTTTATTTTCATGAAGATCTGTCCTTCATCTGTACTGTGCTTCAGAAGGGATAGGGCCACCCTACACTGATCACCTTCCAACTGATGCTCTGAGGTCACCTCTCTTTCAAACTCTGGCCCCCTGCTCCTGGTTTGATCTTTACTGGAGCCGTTTCTCCTGCCCCTGCTGAACTCACACTGCATGTTCTTAAGCTTCCAAGCAATGAACCCCTCATTACGTTCAGCATCAAAAAAGTGTTCCTAAAGCATTCATAGATAGATGATAGATGAATAGAAAGAATGGTGAATGGTAAGATGATATAGTATGTACTACGTCAGCATTATTCAATCCATAGCTTTGTTGTGGAATGCCTCCTGTAGAAAAAAAATGACAAAATTTGGAGCAACATCAGCCAAATATTGGCACAGCCGCAAAAGGCAACTTATCAGGTTAACTTTGCAGTAGTTGCTGCTGTACCAGTATTTTGGTTTATGCTGTATCAATGTTTCTCGTTTTTTATTTTTTCCTAACCATAGCCTGCTGTAATCTCAGACAACACAGCTATGACTGTAATTATGCCATAGTACTGCTTTAACTATTTAAGGTATGGATCTTTTAAACTGGGGAACTGGGCTACAATCCCTAAAGCATAGCACGTCCCGACCGCCATGGGTGGTGCAGTCCTAGGAGAGATCAACAGGAATTAATTTGTAATTATCTGCCATTTTCGGAGCTTTAGTGGCTCAGGCTTCATAAATGTTAACCCTTTCAGCGCCGTGGGCAACTTTTGTTGCCCAATGATGTATGATATCCAAGTCAGATGCTGTTGAAAACCTATCATGGGGCAACTTGTTTAATAGAGTTCTCGCATGGGGAGCTCTTTTAAACTCGTTTCCACATGATCGGTTTTCAACAGCTCAGGATAACGAAAGTTACGAATGTAACTACGGTTCTATGAATCCCGAATGACCGCCAGAGGGCGGTGCTTAAAGCACTGAATATTCCCCTTCGCGCATGCGTAGTGCGAGTATGTATACCAACAATGTCACCTGTGACCTGCAGGTGACCCAAAGAAGATTATATCTTCCGGTGTCACCTGAGGATCGTTTCTTACAGAATCTTCTCGCGAGCACACGAGGATTCTGAGTGACAGAGAGCTCTGGCGGTCATTCGGGATTCATAGAACCGTAGTTACATTCGTAACTTTCGTTCTATTTCATCCCTGCTGACCGCCAGAGGGCGGTGCTTAAAGCACTGAATGACTTATACCAACAAGGTCACGAAGAATCCGAATCACGGACCTTCAGTGTGCAAAAAGTCAGAAGACCCCGGCCGCAGAACCACGGCTAAGGGGTGGGGTGTGGCGACGTTCACCCTGTAGAACCTGGAGAACGTGTCCGGTGACAACCATGAAGCTGCGGCACAAATGTCCTCCAAGGACACTCCCCTCAGGGCAGCCCATGAAGTAGCAACACTCCTGGTAGAGTGGCACCTCACGCCAGGTGGAAGGGGACGGTTACTCGTCCGATAGGCATGGGTGATGACATTAATAATCCAGTGGGACACACGCTGCTTGGAGATGGCGCAACTCCTGTTAGGGCCACCGTAGCAGAGAAAAAGTTGTTCAGACCTTCGAATGCATACAGTAGCTGCAGTGTAGGCCTTCAGAGCCCGCACTGGACATAACAGTTCAGGCTCATCCCCACTCTCCCTTGGAGAAGGGTCAAACCGAGCCAGCCGAATAGGCTGGTTGCGGTGAGCGTGAGCCAACACTTTAGGGAGAAACGCTGTGTTCGGCCACAGAGTGACCCCTGAGCCATCAGAGTTCCACCTCAAAGACGAGTCACTGACAGACAGGGCATGCAGCTCGCTGACACGCTTTGAAGAGCAAATGGCCAGAAGGAACGCAGTCTTACAAGACACCACTTCAGCTCCGCTTGTGTCAAGGGTTCAAATGGGGGCCGGCTTAGTGCATCCAGTACCAGGGGAGATCCCATGCTGGAGCTCTTGGGGCACTCAGAGGACGTAATCTCTGAGCCCCCTTCAAGAAGAGGAACACCAAACTATGGCTCCCCACAGTGCCATTGTCAATCCTCACATGACCACAAGATATTACCGCTACGTACACTTTCAACGTCGAATGAGACCGACCTTCATCCAGAAGAGACTGAAGAGGTCAAAAATAGTTGGCACAGAGCAGCGCACAGGGTCCTCATCCCGACTTGTACACCAGTCGGAAAACAGTTTCCATCTATTCTCATATTGAAGACGAGTGGACGGCGCTCTAGCATTCAATATGGTGTATTCGACAGGGTCCGCACAGGAGCTAAACAGCAACTCGGGCCCTCCAGCAGCCAAACAGACAGTTGGAGGCATCGTGGATTGGGGTGCCAGATCCGCCCCGCCAGCTGGGACAGGAGATCCCTCCTGTCGGGAAGGCGCTACGGTACACCGCGACAGAGTCCGTGCAGCAGTGGGAACCAGCTCCTCCCTGGCCAGAAGGGAGCCACAAGGAGGACACTGCGACCCCCCTGAAGGATCCTCTGAAGTACCGACCGAATCAGAGGAAGCGGGGGAAAGGCATACAGGAGGCCGTCCGGCCAAGGGTGGGCCAATGCGTCCTGGCCCGAGGGACTGGTTGTCTCGGCTAAGGAGAACCACAGAGGACAGTGGGTAGAGACTTCTGAAGCGAAGAGGTCCACGTCCACTCTGCCGAAGAGGCTCCAAATAGTGCTGACCATTTCCGGGTGGAGGCGCCACACTCCTGACGGAGTTTTTGACGGGAGAGGGAGTCTGTCAGGTTGCTCCGCTCTCCCGATAGATACATTGCTCGAAGGCTGATCAGACGGGGGGGCCGCCCACATGAGGAGCTCTTCTGTCAGTCGCAGCGACCGCGCAGACTTGGTCCTGCCCTGATGATTTATATGATATACGGTTGATGTGTCTGACCTTACGAGGACATGCTTGCCCCTCAGGTGTGGCAGAAAGTGCCTGAGTGCCGGGTGAGCCAAGGCAAGGAGACACCTTTGTGACACCCTGAGCTTCCTGTGCCAGTGTCGCTTGGCATCCAAGTGGAAGCTGTTCAGCCACCTCAGCAGGGGGCGTAGTGCCAGCAAGCTCAGCGGAACCACAGCTGAAATGGACATTAGTTCGCCCACGAGGCGAGGAAATGCAAGGAAGGTCAGCCAACGGCCCTCTTGGAACAGGGCAAGAAGGTGAAGGATGTCGCCCACACAGCGGGGGGCGGTCTGGCTATCATGGCTACACTGTCCAATGCAATCCCAATGAAAGTTGTAGCCTGAGATGGCACCAGGCAACTCTTTCCCATATTCACCTCGAGTCCGAGGCAGGCCACGTGGGACAGGAGACATGCTGTATCACTGGACACCTGAGCACGGGATGGTGGACAGACCAGCCAGTCATCCAGGTATGGGAGAATTTTCAAGCCTTGAGACTGTAGAGACGCAAGGGCTGCGGCAACACACCTCGTGAAGACCCTTGGAGAGAGGGAGAGCCCAAAGGGTAGCAACCTGAACTGCCAGTGGCGGTCTCGGTAGGCAAAGCGGAGAAACCGCCGATGTTTTTGAGTGATGGGGACACGGAAGTAAGCGTCCTTGAGGTCAATGGACGTAAACCATTCTCCCTGTGCCACAGTTTGCAGGACATCTGCAGTGGTCAACATGTGGAAAGGGATGACCTTCATAAATATGTTCAGCCCTCTGAGGTCCAAGATTGGGCGAAATCCGCCAGTCTGTTTCGTCACTAGGAAGTATGTTGAATAGTACCCCCGGGGACGCGACAGAGGGTCCACGGGCTCGATGGCGCCTTTGGCCAGGAGGGTGGATAACTCCTGGCCCAACACGCGAGCCTTTGCCGGGTCGCTGATAGAGGCCATTTTGACCCGGCCAGAAGTGAGGGGCCGGCGGCGGAATTGAAGCTTGTACCCGTGGGTCAAGGTGGCAACCACCCACGGGTCTGAAGTATGAGCAGCCCACTGTTGGAGCTGATGTGAAAAATATCCGACCGCCGGCCCCACAACCTCAATGTCTGGCCCCCCGGCCCCTAGGGCCCTAAGGGGGGGGGTGGAGGGGGGGTGGACAGGCGGGCAGGGCCTCGAAAGTCCCAAGCTGGTCTCCGCATGGGACGCTGGGCAACACGACGGCCAGTGGAGTGGGTCGGCCGTGGTAAGCGGGTGTGAGAGCAGCCGAGGAACCCCTCGTTCTGCTGGCAGGAGGCCTATCAAGAAGAGGCATCCGCCTAAGGCCCGCAAGCCGCTGCCTGGTTTGCACAGCCTGGATGGTCCTTTCCAGTGCTTCCTGGGCTGCAGGACCAAATATCTCTCCCGGTTCCATGGGGAGACTGCGAAGGAGTCTCCTGGATGCCTCTGTCAAGTTTGACTGAGATAGCCAAACCTGGCGACGAGCCTGAACCAGGATGGACATCATCCGTCCAAGTTCCCTGGACAGAAGGCCGAATGCCTCCAGTGAGGCATCACAAAAAGTGACAGAATCAGCAGCCACGTTGCCCTCCTGCAGTGAAGCTGAGAGCGCCAACGTGAGATTCGACAAAGAGCTCCCCATGCGGCAAGCACGTGCTCCAGCATCATAAGGCCTTGTGAGAAGGTCTCCAACAGGCCTGCAGCTCCTTCAGATAGTCCTTAGAGTGGGGAATAACGAAGGTAGTGGGGGCTGGCCTGCGCCTGAAGAGGGCACTAGCAGGTGCAGCTTCTGCCTGCTGTGGTACATGCATGTGCAGTCGATCTAAAGCCATGCGCATGATTGCCCGCATGGAGCCATCCCCCAACTCAGCCACTGAACTCGGAGCCGAGGAGTGGGCGCCCCGCTCAGATGCCTGGGAACCCCCATTTTACGAATCTCTCCCATAACCGTGGAAGTAGGTAGCCGAAGCTGCCAGGGAAAATGTATCCTCCTCAGGTACCAGCACTGGCATTGGAGGAAAGGGTGTCAAATCACCTTGCAATGGGGCATCAGGCTGGCAGTCTCTGAGCATGGGCCTGACCTGGGCCAGCTCAGCAGACAGCTGATCGACTTTAGATGAGAGCCTGCTTTCTTGTCTCTTTTTGAGCAGATTTCGCCCTCTTCCTGGAGGGTGCGACTGCTGTAGCCGCAGCCCGCCGCTTAGAGCGTCTCTAACAGGCCGGGGGAGACTGGCCTGATGGGGGGAGGTCACTTTCATCCCCTTGATGTTCCACCTGCGCCCGACTGGCAGCCCTCACCGCCCAAGGCAAGTAACTTCAGTTCATGCAGGGGTTGTCTGACGGCGCCTCCCGCAGGTGCTCAGGACCGAGGCATGCGGGGCATAGGTCATGGCCGTCCTCTGGCTGTAGAGGAGCCTCACATGACGTACAGAAATGGGAGTCATCCATTGTGGTGGCGCTGGAGGCTTACACGACACTCACCTGTCCAAATAAGCCCAGACGCTCCCGCTAGTATGCTACAGGGGCTTGCACTGGAGGGAGGGAGCGCGTACGCTGCCTATACCGAGTAAGGAACCCAGCTGGTATTTAATGAATATTTCTCGGATAACCTGAGCGCGAACGCTAAGGACAAACCGAGTATGGACACCGTAAGCCGGAGGGAGGGAGCGCGTACGCTGCCTATACCGAGTAAGGAACCCAGCTGGTATTTAATGAATATTTCTCGGATAACCTGAGCGCGAACGCTAAGGACAAACCGAGTATGGACACCGTAAGCCGGAGGGAGGGAGCGCGTACGCTGCCTATACCGAGTAAGGAACCCAGCTGGTATTTAATGAATATTTCTCGGATAACCTGAGCGCGAACGCTAAGGACAAACCGAGTATGGACACCGTAAGCCGGAGGGAGGGAGCGCGTACGCTGCCTATACCGAGTAAGGAACCCAGCTGGTATTTAATGAATACTCCTCGGATAACCTGAGCGCGAACGCTATGGACAAACCGAGTATGGACGCCGTAAGCTGGAGGGAGGGAGCGCGTACGCTGCCTATACCAGCAGGGGCTCAGTAACAAATCCAAATCGGGACAGCACAAAGCAAAACACAAACCATATGCTGGGAGGAGGCAGCGCGCACGCAGCCTCTACCAACAGAGGTTAATGCAAACTCACCAGCAGGTGTAGCTATGCAAGCGTTACCGCTAATAATTAGTCACGCTGGACACCGGGAAACGCTCACGCAACCCGCCAGCCAGCAACAAAGTCAGCTCGACCGACTAAATTAAACGTCGGGGCGCAGCACAAACATATAAACAAACCATATGCTGGGGGGAAGCAGCGCGCACGCAGCCTGTACCAACAGACGTTAATGCAAACTCACCAGCAGGTGTAGCTATGCAAGCGTTACTGATAATAATTATTCACGCTGGACACCGGGAAACGCTCACGCAACCCGCCAGCCAGCAAACAAAGTCAGCTTGACCGACTAAATTAAACGTCGGCACACAGCACAAACACAAAAACAGACCATATGCTGGGGGGAAGCAGCGCGCACGCAGCCTGTACCAACAGACGTTAATGCAAACTCACCCGCAGGTGTAGCTATGCAAGCGTTACTGCTAATAATTATTCACGCTGGACACCGGGAAACGCTCACGCAACCCGCCAGCCAGCAAACAAAGTCAGCTCGACCGACTAAATTAAACGTCGGGGCGCAGCACAAACATATAAACAAACCATATGCTGGGGGGAAGCAGCGCGCACGCAGCCTGTCCCAACAGAGGCTAATGCAAACTCACCAGCAGGTGTAGCTATGCAAGCGCTACCGCTAATAATTATCCGCTGGACACCGGGAAACGCTGACGCAACCCGCCAGCCAGCAAACGAAGTCTGCTCGACAGACTAAATTAAACGTCGGGACACAGCACAAACACAAAAACAGACCATATGCTGGTGGGAGGCAGCGCCTACGCAGCCTGGACCAGCAGAGGTTAATGCAAACTCACCCGCAGGTGTAGCTATGCAAGCGCTCCCGCTAATAATTATCCGCTGGACACCGGGAAACGCTCACGCAACCCGCCAGCCAGCAAACAAAGTCAGCTCGACCGACTAAATTAAGCGTCGGGGCGCAGCACAAACATATAAACAAACCATATGCTGGGGGGAGGCAGCGCCCACGCAGCCTGTACCAACAGAGGTTAACGCAACTCACCTGCAGGTGTAGCCATGCAAGCGTTACTGCTAATAATTATCCACGCTGGACACCGGGAAACGCTGACGCAACCCGCCAGCCAGCTAACGAAGTCTGCTCGACAGACTAAATTAAAACGTCGGTATAAGGATGCGCGAACGCAACCGTCACCGATAAGTAATTAACAAACGCAGCAAAGTAACGTAAAGTCTCTCTCAACCAGAGAAAGATCGCCGTCGCAGTTCCTGGAGGGCGAACAATCGCTGCTCCGACCGACAATGGTCGCGGAACTACTAGCAACGGAATTTAGTAGTAAAGCAATAGACTCATTGCTTTCCAAGCAAGCAAACTACGCGCGAGAAGAAAATAAGAAAATAAGAAACGATCCTCAGGTGACACCGGAAGATATAATCTTCTTTGGGTCACCTGCAGGTCACAGGTGACATTGTTGGTATACATACTCGCACTACGCATGCGCGAAGGGGAATATTCAGTGCTTTAAGCACCGCCCTCTGGCGGTCAGCAGGGATGAAATAGAACTACATATTTAATTCCTTGAAAATGTATTCAGCACTAAAACGGTTAAAAGGCAGCTTACCCATACTTCTCAATCATAGCTGCTACCACTATGTTGATAAGCTTGTGTCGCATTGGATCTCTAACTCCCTGTGTTTGACTGTATTCTTTAAGTCTTTTTTCACCTCCTGGCTTTGTTTCCTGAAGTCTTTGCACAAGCTTGAAAGGGAAAATTAAGATGACACTTTGTTTACGACGCTGAAGTGGGCATTCTTGCATCATCTCGAAAATGATACATCGCATATCAATGAGATTT
Organism: Gymnothorax reevesii; assembly: GCA_029721435.1. Taxonomy (NCBI): domain Eukaryota; kingdom Metazoa; phylum Chordata; class Actinopteri; order Anguilliformes; family Muraenidae; genus Gymnothorax; species Gymnothorax reevesii. The sequence continues at coordinate 8,272,920 of CM056581.1, forward strand.
AGTACCACACAATGGACAAAGAGCAACACCATAATAGTCGGATACGCAAGCATTTTTTGGAGGCGATCGAGTAAATTTTTTTTCCTGTTGCATGCGTACCTGTTCATGATTGTTACTGCTTAAGTAAAATCGCTCTACATTGCGGTAATCAGTAATTATTCTTCACTGGCGCAATTTCTCTGCATTCCTGCAGAAGTGTATGCAGATGCCAATGTGTCTAGTTCATCCACGTCTTTGGTCTCCCTCTTTTTCTCCTTTTCAGTAAGGGCAGATTCGGCCAGCGTCTCTCTCCCAAACACCAACAAGGCCAGGTCCTGCGTGAGAAGTGACATCCTTCTGGTGCTGATTCTTTGGTACAGCCATTTTGGAACCCGAACGGAACATCTGTAAAAACAAAAAGACGCAGATGTAAAACTCGACAGCCTTGTGGTATGTCCCCGCGCAAAAGTTTAGCCAAGTTTTATGGGCAAGTTTGTCACAGCCATATAATACAGGTAGTGCAAACCATGGGATCACCACCAAAAGTCATAGCCCATCATGCCCCATGGCCACACAAATTTTACCTATTTATGTGTGAGTATTTGCAAAGCTATAGGATAAGAAGAGATTTGAAATTGGGACGGACAGACGTATGTACAACCCGAAAACAGGAGATTGTGGCGTTAAGAGGATGAAAATATAATGCTATTGATAAAGTTCCAGAACTATAGCAGTGGTGTGAAGTTATAGTGTTATTGAGTCATACCATTTCATCGCTGCCGGTATCACTGCCAGTATTCTGGGAGTCACTTTGGCGGGGACTAGTTATTGATGATCCTGGTGACATGTTATGCAGGATTGTCTTCATGGTAGCTACCGATCCTGGCAGGTCTAAGAGAAGGATATAAAAAGGGATGAACAATTTAAAAATGGTCATTCTATAACATGTCAGTAAATTAAAGGTATAACAAGGTGATTTTCACTTTTAAATGTTTGTGCTATTTGAAAGAGAGGGCTTTGGAGAAACACAATGCAAACCTTAAATATATCCGTTTTGTCATTATAGAAAAATTGGAAGTTAACATTTTACATCCCATTTTTACATTATGCAAAAAGCCTCCTGGTGTGATTCACACCCCCATTCTCCCCAAAAGCCCACTCAAATTAGATTCCTATTTTTGTCTCCCCATACGATGTGCAGTTGTGTAGCGTCTGAAGAAAAACAGATGTTTGCTTAGCTTGCCATGGTGCTATCTAGGGAGCTAGCACATTAAACTGGCAACTGAGACCAACTCCTGTCCTCTGACATCGTTTTTTTTTTTTCCCCAAGAATTTTTAATTTTCAAGCTCGACCATTTTGCCTTATCAAGACAGTCTGCAACTGGATGTAAGTGCCAAACAAGCACCCAGTTTTTGTACAGAGCTGAAGCGGACACTGAATTGGAGTTTTCAGCTAGATTTAAGAAAATGCTTTAAATAGAAAAAAATGACTTTAGCTTTGCTGTTAAATCTGGATGGGTCTCAAAACGCCAAATCTTAATCCTTCTTTCAGGTGTTAAAATTGTTAGTTCCCAAATAAGCGAGATAGCTATGTGGGATGTTAGGCTACACAGAAACCAAGCTAGGCATTTCTAAGTTTGTCATATGAACAGCCATAATTGTGAGGCTGCCATCAGACCGTCACTAGATCTTCCAAACCAATAAATTACCATATAATTATAGCAAATTTTGCTAATAATGCAACATACAATCATGTAATTACGCAGCTGATAAATTGTGTAAATTTTAATCAATCATCCAATGTTGTTAAGCTTCTTCATAAATGTTGTTACATAATTAACATTTGTCTACTTGAATATAAAAATCAAATCAAAAGTATTTTTTAACAAAAAAGAAAAACAAGTTTATTAATATGGCATCCCACATAGCACCGTAAAATATAAAATCAAAGAAACACTCATCAGGATAATCTTTGTAAACTGAAAAGGTAGTATTCGCATTCATCGTAAAAATTGATGAAGGATAGAAAGGAAAGTACAGCGCAATTTGATTGTAACATGGGGGGAATAGGAACATTAATCTTATAGAAGCATTAACTTGCATGAAAGAGGTCCCCCCACATGGCATGTAAGCCTCAGCCCCCGCCTCCCCCTGACACTCACAGCCGACGAGCCCCAGGAACAGATGGATCTGGTCAGCGGTATCCTCAGTCCTTACACAGCAGTCACACTGCAGACAAGCTGCTATGAAACAAATGCCTATGTTACTTGAACAAACTGTGCCATCAAATGCGTGGGGTGGAATGCACTGAGGGACATTTCATCTCCTTGTAAATGTCGCACAAAATAGCAAAAATTTTGGGTGATTAATCCAGTAATTTTCTGTTGTCTAAATTCACCAAAAAAAAAAACCCATTGAGATTGAGTCCTCTTTTACGACTTGACATGAAACCCAAATCTTAAATGTCAACAAAAAAATCATGACAACTGTCTGGTATGGTACAGTTCTGTGAACACTGTGAGGAGCAATCAAGAGCAGAGCACAGTAACAATTGTGGGAGTTTTGCTGTGGTCATAAAACGTGTCACCAAATACCACCAAACACCAAAGAGAATTAATATTAAAACCCCTCTGGGCTGAATGCAGTCTGCCAGCTGGATAAATGTGGTACACAGGCCACCAGCAACACAAAGTAAATACAACAAACATTCCCTCTTCTTAATTTACTAAAATATGTTGTGTAGCAGGATGTCACAATTACAGGCAGGGCCAGGCGTAGTTGGACAGTGACACAGTTTTCATGGGTTTGGCTCATTACGCCGCTGCAATGTATTTACAATGACAAAAATCAAGATCTGCTTGCTGTGGAGACTTTTCACTGCACTGTAAGGGTGAAAAATATTCAATACTGTGTATGTATGATAACCATTTTTATACTGGACCAACTGTATGCACTGAATGTAATTGGATCAACTATCATATTCATAAATTGCAGTTGTTTATACTGGGATGCAAATTCGGTCCATTTGATGACTGCCTGAAGTTTGGAACCCATAGCCTTCACCAGATGCTGGTTTCCTTTTGTCGTGATGTTCTGCCAGGTTTTCAGAGTGGCTGGCTTCAGCAGTCCTTGGGGCATTTTGCTTTCAGTTTTGCCTACAGCAGGTGAAATGCATGCTCAGTTGGATTCTGGTCAAGTCTTGAGATGCTTTTGTAGTATACTTTGGGTCACTGCCCATCTGCACAATCAAATGCTGTCCAATAAATTTTGAAGCATTTGGCTGAATAAAGAAGTTCCCTTATCCATAAATACGAGCAGTTCCATCGGCAGCTATACATGCCAACACATGACTACACTTCATAGATGGAACAGTATGCTTCAGATCATGAGCAATTCTTAATCTTCTCCATACTATCCTCTTCCAGTCATTCTGGAGCAAGTTGTCGCAACTGTCAATTTGATGCTGTTTCAGGCCTGTACAGGCTTTGTCAGATGATTCTGGCAAACTTCCTATTTCTGAAGCTTGGTGGTTATTTATATCATGGGGTAAACCCTCTTTATTAACTTTGGTAAAGTCATCCACCACTCTTGTTACCAGTGGTCTTGCAGGTCTTCTAGTTTTTCGAAGTTCACCAGTGCATTTTTTTTTCTTTCAAAATAAATACATTTGTATAAAAAATAGTTGACTTGGCCACATCTAATTTTAATGGTATTTCTTTGATGGGTGTGTTTTGATTTCTCAGCCTAATGATGGCTTACTTCTCTCGCAGTGACAGCTCTTCAGACTTCAGATTGAGAGTTAACAGCAAAAAGTTTCAAATGCCACTCTTGTATTCATCTCTAAACTGTGAGCACTCACCAAGCCATGGAACAGCAATGCAGGCAAAAGTCCAATCTCCTTTGGTCCATTAAAAAGGGAGGGCCCCCATATAAAGTTGTGCATTTCCTACACCATTCGTCCAATTTCGATATCAGTATGAAATTGTGAACTTTGAGCTTGAATTCATTATCTAACTTAAGCTCCCATATGCTGTGGTAGACTAAATATTTATGGACCTGACTGTCTGTGCGCAAAAAGACAACGCTTCAAGCAGCTGGGTGCATTATCGATCAATCTGTCTCACAAGTCAGTGTTGCACACAGCGTAGAACATAAGTTTGCCGTGTTCATAATTGTTTAGAAACAGAGTACAATAAAAACATTTAAACAGCTGCATTGTGTTGATTAAAATGGAAGACATTGTAAAACAAATAAAAATATTACCTTTGCATTCACTCAAAAATGTAAGAAGGCCAACTTAGCTCTTGTACTTCATCGTGACTTATTCTCAACAGTATTCTCAGAACAACTCAAATTAAATTCTTGGTACTTAATTCATGCTGCCTTGGCAAACGTGAGTTTGTGATGTTGTGTAACTTGTGTAGTCAGGGAGTGTGTGTTCTTGAAGATAATCCCCACAGAAAATTAGCCTACTCGAGGAAAAAACGTGTTAAAAAGTGATTTTTTTTCCTTTGGTTTACATACTCTGAAACTTTCCATCTGAGCCAAAACACCACACAAGCGTGAGACGGATCAATCCCTGGATGGGTCAGACGAATGCATCTATCTCGCCATGCATGCAGTACGGACAGGAAGATGGCATTCGAGGAATGACGTTCAGAGGAACATTTCCTTAAAAACAAAATCTTGAAAAAGCATCTTACATAAGTCATAAATGCAACAAACTATCATAAATTCTGTGGCAGTGATGAGCAGTGCAAGGTGCACCCAGACTACCTTCTGTCAGAGAACTTTTTCCATCAGCCAGCTCACATGTAAACCATTCAAAGCAATATTAACAAATAGATACAATAATAATTTGGCATCTACTGTATGCTCTGATCATAACACATCCTGGAGCCACCTGCACTTGAAAAGAGAACACAGAATGACAGGATGTCACCCCCCAACCCCCCACGTAATTTCAGGGGTGGAAGTGGGATGTCAACTAGCAGCAATCAATAGTGATGCAACCCAGTAGCAGCCACTGGCATGATTTAAAATGAAGGTTGAGCAGGAGAGCAGCTTAAGTAGCCCGCCTACCACAGGGGAAAAGCAGTGTCTGATATGCAAGGGATTGTCACTGTGCATGTCTTGAGTTGTCTGCCAGAACTAGCTTCATAAGCTACGCCCTAAATGTATATTACATTCTTTCATATTCCACCTGAAAGCCAGATCGATTTTTGTACTCATCACTGCAAAGGTCCCTACAGATCACATTGAACTGTCTGTGCTTATCAAACTTGAAGAGTCTATTCATAGTGAGAAACTGTCTATTCTTGTATTGCGGCCGTGCCCCTCCACAGCTGCACAGGTTAGGGAAGCCGTGCTGCTTCTGTCTGTCCAAAGATGAAACGCCTCACTTCACAAAGCAAAGGTACATCTGTCAAGCAGATTACATTGTCAAAAATACAAACCTGGAAATCCAACTAATCCTCCAAGCTTAATGACCATCTGGACGGATCAAATCTGCCAGCGAGTGGAGTAAGTGAGAGCTCAGCTTTCCAAGGATCACTGACCCTTGGCACTAGTCCTACAGCTCTACACAATTTAAAGCAAGTTTTCGATTTGGATTCTTCATCAATTACTGGAAAACAGAACTGAGCAATGTATCTTGACCTTACCAAATCTAAACCCTGTCTTTCAGTGTTTCTATATCGGGCATCAAGTCCATGTGTTGCGAAGACCCCAGCAGAAGCCTACATGTTTAGAACTAAAAATATGAAAAAATTAGCTTGTTAGTGTGGTTCTTTTCATATGTTGCCGGAATGAAAGAGCAAGTTGTGTGTAATTGGGCTGGAATAATTTGGCTCAGTGCAGTGTCTTGCTGGCGGTGCCATAAACATGAAGGTTTTTGTCAAATGAGTGGTTGAATGCAAACATATCAGCTCCCGTCAGGCTCTTCACACTCCAATTTCTCTGTTCTTCCTCATGTTCCATTTCCTTCCTTTCTTAGAATGCAGTTTGCCCTAAAGCTAGTGTTAAGCAAGTGACAAATGTGGAGAGATTTATATTCGGCAATGTCATTTTCTGACTTTCGGTCCAACATCTTCTTGAGGAGCAGGCATAATTGTGGGAAATGGTGCATATATACTGAGAGGCATTAAAAACACAAAGTAGTTTTTATTGTCTAATTTGAAAACAGATTGTTTTGCCTTTTGCTGATTGACATGATGGCATCAGGTATGCTAAGCATTGCAAAATGCCGAGTGTCTGGTTTCTAATACTCTCTTGGTTTAACACCTAATTATGATTATCTTAATGCAGCGCAGTTCCCTGGATCATGGTCGTAAATCACACTGGGAGAAATCGTTTTGCACATGAAAAGTTGAAGATCAGGGCCTATTAAAAAAACACAAAAACAAAATCACATCATTCCCACTTCAAATGCCACAAACAAATTAATCTCGGAAGAATCAAAAATTTTGAATGTTGAATGATGGTGAGTCTCAAAGAAAAGATTCTGGACGCATTAATGTCCATTAAATGACTGTATCCAGACTGCAGGGATGACACAGAATGACCAGATTTGTCAGCTGTCGTCCCCGACAAAGTGCGTCACCTGTGACACCACAAAAACACATTCCATAAAACATCTTCTGCCATGTCAGATAATGCATAGGAACTGCAGAATTGACTGCCAATGAAACGATACCAGTGAGGGCAAGTCTCACTAACAAAAGCACAGTTTCCCGAGACCGCGTTTTGCAGCTACGAAAGAAACCATTTCCCACCACTTTTATTTTATGATGTGTTTTTAATCCCTCTCAGTACAGAGCTGTAGGAATGTACACTGAACAACACAACAATGCGATTCAATGGAGGAAAGCACTTTAGGTTTTTGTATAACCCAGGTGAAGGCAAACAAGATAGGCACAAACAATTGTCCCAAATTACCGAGCAAAAATAGTTCCATCACATCAATGACTGTCTAGAACCTACTGGGAAGTGGGTTTCACCATTGCAAAGCTGCTTAATTAAAGCAACACATTGGGGTTGAGCTTGCTGTTGTAAAATTTTATACGTAGCCTACTGCACCCACCATGCCAGAACTCTCATATAACCGAGATAGTTGCCCCTCAAGCTGTATCATTAAAGCATTATGTGAATAATAGAGATCATTGCCAACTTGCGTAACAATTGAAAACAGTCATGTTACTCATTGGTACTGTGGAACATTGTTACCACTGAATTATTTGGGACAAAAAAATGTCCTGTCATTGGTTCTAGTGAAATAACGATTGGGGAAAATACAACGTGATGTGTTATGGCAGTTCTACTTCAATGTAGTTATGAAAACTGTCTGCTTACATATAGACACTCCTCTTACTTGTAGTAGCCCTCATTGTAACCTCAAAGAGCATTCTCTACAATTAGGATGAAAAAGCATGTTTTGGTCGAACCTGTTCAAGGGATGATGTACTATAAAATCCTTACTTTAACCCATCCATTGTAAAGCCAGAATTTGAACGCAAGCAGATAGGTCGGCTGCATGCAATGTGGAGTTCACCTCTAACCAAAAGTTTGTTCTGCATATCTCTTTTTTTTCTTGTCTACCAAATATTTGGAAAGGCATTCCACTCCACAGAATGTTCCAAATCTGATAAAACTGGTGTCAAGAAAATCTTGTCACTAGCTGAGGATTTTAAAATTCTGTAGTTTGTTGATTAAATTATGAGTCTGCTTAGCCAATAATTACACATTAATACCTCGTTTACAATTGATCGTACGGGCTGCTACGGGCAGTCTACGGGCAAAAATGAAGAGTTTTGCCTGCATGCTGCAAGATGCACGCAAGTTGTCTGCTGCGATTTGGATGCCCGTGGTGTGCCCGTACGACCAATTTTTGGAAAACCTGCATGCACGTTTTTTCCACGGCAGCCATACGGATCATTCCCCAGTGGCCCGGACGCAAGTGACAAATACTTCACATGTACTTTACAAGTACAAGAATGAGTGAGAAGTACTTCTTCCGTACTGCTCTCGGCCCTCATTTCCACTAAAATTTGGAATGTTCACCCGCAAGACACACGTACGGGAAACGCATGGTCATCTTACATGCTAAGAACGACAGACGTATTTTTTTTTGTAAAATCAGTGATGTGTACAGTGCGTCAAAAGTAAGGAGCACGTAGCAGCCGTACGAGGCTCGCACATGACACGCAGATCCCGTCGATAGAAACTGCGTGCATCGTTCGTTCTCATTTTCAATTAAGCTCGCAGGGCACGTACAGCCCATAGGATCGGACAGCCAAATGTAAACCAACTGGTTACGGGCAAAAGATCGGTCTACGGGTGAAATTTGATTTTGGGCCACCATCTGATCGCAGGACACGTAGAGCCCGTAGGATCGTACGGCCAATTGTAAACGAGGTATAAGCTTTTTTTAATGAGGTTGACTTTTAAAATGAATGGCTTGGTCCATACAAAAGCAGCTTCCATCAATAAGTAATCAAAATACTTCTGCTGCTTTGGTTTGTAAAAGACATCTTCCTGCCTCCTCTGTTTACTTTCTGGCAGGAGACAGTGAACGGGAGAAGAGAAATGACAGATGCATGTCATCCAACACAAGTCACCCTCGTCAAGATTAAGTTCTCAGTGACAACAGCACAATGCAAGACAGGAGTTCACTGTTTCAAACCCATGAACCAGCAAAGCAACCAATATTCGTGCAAATTACATGAAAAAGAATCGGATGCAAAGGTTTAACACAACCGAGCAAATTTTTAAAAGCTGAAATTTTAATATAACAATAACAGGATGAACACATTTTACTGTAACAGATTTCATTGCACCCAGACTTTCAATGCAGGTCAAACAGCACTGTGAATGCATTAATGTGATGGACTTTTTTAATGCTATTAATTGCTCTGTCCAGAGCAGGTCCCCTGATTATTTTTCCTCGCAATCCAGATATCTTTGTCTGTTATGGTCTCATTTTGTTTGTTGATCTACTTATCAATTTGTTGTTTCGTTCTTCTCCACGCCCTGTCTGTTTTATTCCTTGTGCTCGCTGAACTATTTTCCACTTAGTTGATTATTGTATTTTGTATTTAAGTGAAAAAAAGTGAAAAAGCATCAAGTGTCAATAGCATTCTGAGGTAATTATTAGATCAAATTTAATTAACTCTTCAGGGATGATGGATTACTACCTAAACTCGTGAATCATGAAGCCCGATTTTGCATTTTCATTCTCAGTCAAGTGAAAAAAGTGAAAAGTGATAGATTTTGTGTGGACTCTTTTGGGGTAACCATTGGCCCAAATTAAATTAACTTTTCTGTGATAAAAGAATGCTACCTAACACAGTGAACGAAGGAACTCGGTTTTATATTTTCAGTCTCATTCAAGTGAAAACAGTGAAAATGCAACATTATTTTGCTTCAACGGTGCCTTCCTGAAAATAAGGCTAAACTTTCCTCTACCATATGTAAATAATATTTCACTATTCATTCTTCCATTGCAGAATGTACGCAAAGGACAGTCATGTCGTTAACGTAAGGGCGTAAGGCGGCGCGTCTTGGAGACCGTAAGTGTTGTCGGCGACAACCCTAGTTATTTTTTATTTTTTATTTTTATTTTTTTTTACAATTTAAATGTTGAATTTTCATGAAGATTTTTTTGTCTGTGGCCCCTTTTCTCTACCAAAATCATGAAAATAAACTGAAATACAATGTAAATCAAAAGGCAGCAAGTATCTTGTCTCAGGTGAGCCAAATTCTCCCTCTCTCTGACGCTTAAATCTTGAATTATAAAGCATTAAATAGGGTAACACAAAAATAGCCATATTTGGCTTCTGCACAAAGGGGTTAAAACACCTCAGAAGTGAGAGCCATTTTGAGTTTACCTTCTTTTTTCTCAATAAAGGCCAATCATTGATCTGCACTTGGTTCTGTTCTATTCTCATGATAGTAAGCTGTTTATACATCCTATTCTAATGATCATAAAATAATCAAAAGACATGACAAAGGGAATAAAATGATGTACCATGATAAGTGTCAGTTGGTGAAGAGAGTAGTTTCCTCAGTTGTTTCTCTTGTGAGTTATTCAGCAGAATAGGACTAATCCATGGTGAACTGGAATGATAAAGCAGGGGGATTCACTTGCTTCAGTGTCTGGAGCCATAGTAATTAAAAGCTATTAGCCTTTCTGACCAGAAAGAGCACATCTGCTAGCATTGACAACTGGGGAAACAGTGAGCTTGGTGACTCACTTGTGCCAAACACAGCAATTTCTGCATCACTGTCGGACCTCAAGTTATGTGCACTGGTGAATCTAAGGTGGTACAAGCTGGGAAGCCGGGCGGGGGTATGCTTCTGGGCATCTTGTTTCCAGTTCCATGAACAGTTCATGCTGATTTCTCAACATTCTGGGAGAGGCATCAGATAAAGGATAGCAGCAACAAACGGTTTGGTTTGCGCTTTAAGCAAGCCGTCAAAGAGTACAATAGCGTACATGTCTAAGCATTACATTTAGCTAGACAGAACATTTTTGCCACGTGAGGGTTAAAGAAAGGAGATGGACTACTATTACTATTTTTCACATTCTTTTGATCGACAACCCTGCAGAGGAGACTTTCAGAAATAAATCACCAAAGCGCAGAAGTTTTTTAATCCTTTAACGTCAATTTGAAAATTTCAAGTTGGGTGCCGATGAAAAAGTGGATTTTCTCCAAAAATTCCCAACAGATTTTATTTTAAATTTTTGTATTTTCTTTATCTGCTCACTAAGACCTCTAAAATGACATAGGTCTTGTTTCAGTACCTTTTTTTCAGACTTTCAAGCACTTTAAACCCAGTTTGGCAGACTTTGGTATCATCACGGTCAATACTACACTTACCTTTGTTTTACAGCTGTATCGTTATATGGCCATAGAGTGATTAGCTTCTGTAAAAAAGAATAGTGAATATCCAGATATAGAGAATAGTGAATAATAGCATAATTGAGTGGTGTATTCTACATGTATATTCTTCTAAAGAAGTACAACAAAAATAAACTCAGAGTCATCAAATGAAAATGTCTGGTGTGCTACATGTACTACATCGGACGATGCGCACACAAATGCAGCTGGGCGATGATGAATATCAGAGATGTAGTTATGCTGCAGGGAGTATTTTCCATGTAAATTAGATGACACCAGTGGGAGTGTTTTTTTCTTTCAAATTCCTAAAGCTTTCACCGGCAGGTGTCAAACAGAATAATTTGTCCGTATTTAAGCAAATCATATAATATATGTATAATGATTGTATCGTGTTTAAGAGGCTGTCCACGTGAGAACTAGGGAGAGGTGTGACATGGAGCAGGGTTAGTGCTCAGGTGCTGACAAAAGCTCAGTTAACAGATTTTATTACTGTTCTTGGTCTGATACTCTAGTTCTGGAACATATAGCAGTAATACAGTAGAAGGGCAGTCCACATCGGAATCTTAAGACAGTCCATAAGTGAAAAACCAGGGATTCGGTACACCAAAGCCAAAACACATGCAGACTCGAGAAGATGGGAAACAATCAAAAGTTATGCACAAGAAATCAATCATACAAAAATTGACTGGACTGAATTGTTATCGAAAGACAAACACAAATTGTAACGAGGAAATCGAAGATTCTAAGATTGTTCATGAATAGCCACAGGGGAAACTAGCTAACAAACTCACCATTAGCTGAACACAGGTTGGAGAATATAAAGGGAAGCTGAGTGATTCATTGCATCAGATTCAGATGCCTGGGGAGGGAGGCGTGGTTACAATAAGGAAACAAACAAACTTATTAACAATCAGATTGGGAATTTGCAAATACAGGAGTGAAAACAAAAAGCATAAGGCAGATGACAGGTATGAAAATAGCCAAACTAATACAGAGATCTGCTAAAATACTTAAATAAAACATTAAAAATTATAGAGGCAGGTACGACCCCACTTCTGAAATAGTTGGGATGAAGTGTAAATTGTGAATAAAATCAAAACACAATGACTTTCAAATCACACCAGCCAGTATTTTATTCACAATAGAACAGAGATAACATAGCAGATGTTGAAACTAAGAAATTTTACAATTTTATCCACAAAATGAGCTCATTTTAATTTTTTGACTGCTACAGGTCTCAAAAAAGTTGGGACAGGGGTCTGTTTACCATGGTGTAGCATCCCCTCTTCCTTTTAACACAGAATGGTGGCATCTGGGCTTTGAGGAGACAAGTTTCTTGAGTTTGGAATTTGATCCCACTCTTGTTAAATACAGGCTTCCAGCTGCTGGAGAGTTTTGGGTCTCCTTTGACGGACTTTTCGTTAAATTATGCACCAAATATTCTAAATTGGTGAAAGATCAGGACAGCAGGCAGGCCAGTTCAGCACACGGACTCTTCTACAACGAAGCCATGTTGTTGTAATAGCTGCAGTATGTGGTTTTACATTGTCCTGCTGAAATACACCAGGCCTTCCCTGGAATAGATGTCATCTGGAGGGGAGCGTATGTTGCTCTAAAACCACCTTTCAGCATTCTTGGTGCTTTTTAAAACATGCAAGTGTCCCACACCATATGCTCTAATGCATCCCCATACTGTCAGTGATGCTGGCTTTTGAACTGAACGCTGATAACAGGAGGGGTGGTCGTTCTCCTCTTTCGCTCGAAGGACACAACGCCCATGATTTCCAACAAGAATGTCAAATTTGAACTCACCTGACCACAGGCCACTTTGCCACAGTCCATTTTAAATGAGCCTTGGCCCACAGAACATGGCACAGGATCATGCTCATCAATTGCTTCCTTTTTGCACGATACAGTTTTAGGTGGCATCTGTGGATGGCACGGTGGATGGTGTTTACTGACAGTGGTTTCTTGGTATTCCTGGGCCCATTTAGTAATGTCAATGACAGAATCATGCTGGTGAGAGATGCAGTAGTGTCTGAGGGCCCAAAGATCACAGTAATCCAGTCAAGGTCTTCGGCCTTGTCTCTTACGCAATATTTCTAGTTTCTCTGAATCTGTCGATGATGTTACCTTCAAAACCTTTGCAATTTCACATTGAGGAACATTGTTTTTAAAGTATTCCACAATTTTTATTATGCAAGCCTTAACAGGTTGGAGAGTCTTTGACCATCTTTACTTCTGTGAGACTCAGCCTCTCTAAGACATTCCGCAGCCAGAAAATTTGACATAAGCTCATTTTGTGGATTAACATTTTCATCATTTGAAATGATATCTATGTTCTGTTTTAAAAAACAAATTGGCTCATGTGATCCGAAAGTCATTGCTTTTTGATTTTATTCACAATTTACACTTCATCCCAAATATTTCGGAATTGGGGTTGTAAAATCTATAATAATTATAAAAAAACAGATTCAGACACTATGATGCATGACATATCACTGATTTCCTTCAAACACGACGGTCAAAACACCAGGGTCAAATTTAAGGTTCCAACTCTTAGATTTTAGACAATTAAATTTCCCTTTGGCTCTGGCACTTTGGCTCCCTTTGTTAGCTCACAGCCAAAGTATTGTGCCATATTGACCATTGCTTGTGTGGATTAATCATCATGTGTTGGCGTAATCTCAGAAAGGCTGAAACTCAGCATTTTGTGGCCTCATATCTCCAATGGCCAGCCATGTTTAAGATAAATGCTATCATCACTGTTTATATCTACCCTTGGGCCAACTGAATCGCAAAAAAAAAAAAAAAAAAAATTGGGGTACCATGAATTATAAGCACTAGCCTCATTTAAAGTTTGGAGCTTGTGTTCAAAAGTTTCTTGTGATCATCCCAATGACACGGGCGAAAACATTTTTTCAAGTTTGTGGGTTGGTTATATGAATATCTCAATGCATTTAGAACACATATGATCCCACAAGCCGTGTAGCAATTTGCAAATTTTGCGAGGAAAGTCGAAAAAGTGGCCCGCTACCGCACGGTGGCGCTTAGAAACTCATTGAAATCGGGCATCTTGATCAAAATCTTTTACGGCTGAAATGTCTTAACAAAAAATAATTTGATCATCATTGGATTTCGGCTTCATTTTCAGGCCACTTTGATCAAGATGCCTGAATTTGATGAGTTTCCAAGAGTTGCTGCGCCCATGTGCCCATGCGAAAGGGACAGTGAAATGGCTGAATTTGAAGAGTAGGGAAGCCTTAAAGCAGTGGTTCATGGATTTTAAACTTGGTCAAATTTGGTATGAGTTCAACGGTATACTTATGTCGTGCAAGACTAAAATAATTTTTGGGTTGGAAAATGTAATGGAAATAAATGTTGACAGGAAGTGATGAAAAATCAGTACCCACTCATGACCCTGAACAGAACTCATAGTTTTGCCGATTCTGCGTGATGTCAGAGCTTGACTAAAGCTCCTGGGGAACCAACTGCTCAATCTTGGGGCTCGTACACTACGAAAACAAAAACAAAAAAAAAAAAACTACAAAATTTTGTTGGGCTACATTTAACTTTGATTGTTTAATTATTATGACAATCTTATGCTATGTTTCAACATTAATTTCCAACCAGAGCTGCAGTCATTTTTGGCCGAAATATAGTATTGACAAAGAGTGAGTCAAACCACTCCCTGAAGCCTTCTCAAGCACATCCCAAAGACTTTCAATCAGTTAAGTTCAAGACTCTGTGGTGGTCAATTTACATGTGAAAATGATTGGTCATGGTCATTGAACCACTCTTAAACAATTTGAACCCAAATGGGCTCTAATTCCTTGGCGCAGCACAGGGTGGTGCAGCCTATGCGGTGGTAGTTTCGTCCGGTGCAGCCTGCGCAGTGGTAATTTTGTGCGGTACAACACCGTGTGCAGCTACTTTGGCAATTTGGTAGACGGACGTGCGTCAAGATGGGTGTGGCGGCGTAGTAGGGGGAGGTGTCACATATTCATCATGATGCAGTGACATTTTCGTTGATAAAGGCCCCGCCGAAAGTGCGCAGAGAGCTCACCAGCTCCAACCTGGTTTACTTTCTGTGCAGGGGTCATTTGGCTGACCGGCACACAGTGCGCACACATCACCAAAACCTCACAGGCAGGTTTCCAGAATGTCAGGCACATATCAATGCAATAAACAATTACAACCAATATGTAATGTAAGTATATGAATCAGCACATAAATTATAGTATCTATATCCATTGTCCTGGTGTCAGACCAGAGAGAGAAGTGTGCATGTGTACACGTGAGTGCATGTGTAGGCTATGTGGGTATGTGTCCTTCAGCTGCTTTCACACAGGACGTAAAACAAATTTTTTGCACAACTGAATACATTCAAAGTCGATGCAAAGATGTGTAATGCACGTGTGTACTCGCATTTTTGCATTGACTTTGAATGTAATCTCTTGTGTGAAAAATTTGTTTTGCGTCCGGTGTGAAAGCAGCTGAAGGACACATACTCACATAGCCTACACACGCACTCACACGGTTAAGGTCCAGACTCTGTGGATTTCGAGCCTTGAATATGTCTGTGCTATCAGGGATTAAAAAATGCATTGATGGGATGCTCATTTATAGTATTCAGGTAAATTGCTGAATTCATTTTAGCTGCGGGACAGTGCTAAGCCTAGACCTGACCGATTGAAGCAACCCCAGATCACAACGCTGCCTCCTTTGTGCAGAGAGCAGTTTGCATGCATCACTTTGTGGGTGTCATTTCTTACCCCGATGTGCCCATTGCTCTGGAATAGGGTAAATCTGGATTACAATCATTCATGATTTTGATCGGGCCCATTTTTTCCATAAAATTGACTGTTCACCACTCACAATCCATTCGGGTTTTACTAAATTTAGGCCAGACATGACCCGTATCAGTCATTTCAGCATCATCCTCTGCTGTTTTGCTTGCTTGATGCTATAATTTGCCCCTCTTGAAACACATCTTTTCAACCACCATGAGTTAAGTCTTCCAGCATGGTTGTGTAAGAAATGAGAAACTACGCAGTGGATCAGCTTGGGTTAAGAGAATTATTGCCAGCTGAAACACTTTCATCACTGCAAAAATGATCTAATCAAAGGCTTTACGCATTTGCTTATTTAAATGCGAGTGGCAACTTTATTTATTTTTTCTTCGGTGTGGGCAGTGTGTATGCTGAAGGTGTACGCATTATACACAATACACCCATGTTGCAATGACAATCATGTACTACCTGTCTACTGTAGTTTTTTTGTAATCTTAATGGCTGAAAACAATCTTAATTTGAGCTTTGAAGCTGATGATCAGGAGGTAAATCCACCAGAGGAAAGGAGCAGTTCACGCTCCCATCGCGAGAATGATGAGGGGGATTTAGGCAAATCGACTAATGTCGACGACATTGCAGCTGCAGGCGCTGACTACTATTACAATAATAAGCACTGCTAATATTCTGAATGTGAATAGATTCTATCTTTAGATTCGGCAACCAACTTCTGTAGCTCACAGATCACTGCGTAGTGTGCTAAGGAGCTGGACTGGGATTAATGCAGGAACAGCTTAACTGTGTTTCTCTTATTGATATTACCTTTCTGTGTGCATTTCCTCATTAAAACAGCTTGATTTTGGTGACTTATCTAGTCAAACTGGGCTGTTTGGAGCGAGGGAAAAAAACCCCCAAAATAATAGGCTATGCTGTGTGATTAAATGCAGAATTCCATTTGTTTTCAGTGCAGTGTAATTTGATACCATAAAAATAAAGGCAAGCATTACAAAAATTCCTTATTACCCACAAAGAAATATGAAATGCTCTTGCCACTGTTTTTATGATCTTCTTGAGACATTTACCTCACAGAATATGATTGAATTTTCTTAAAGACTGAGACCAGAAAAGAAAAAAGGTTTTTCAAGAATGCACCATCACCATAGCAACCAATGTTATATGATACCAATTCCATTTTTTGTTGCCCCTTTATTCCCACCCATTAAATATAATTATTAAGTAATATGGCTTCTTTTTAAAAAGGCCTCTACCTCCCCTTTTCACTTGTTATAAGTTGGGGTGCATACTGTTGTGCAAGTATAACATTCCCTTTCACTGCCCATTGAAACATTTCCTTGAAAATTCTGTCCCGCACAATTACAAAGATATGCTCAGATGACATCACTCTTTTCACATGTGTAGAAATGTTTATTCATTGATAAGGTGCCTTGAGAGTTTAAGTCTAAGCACATACATTATCAAGGCCTCAACTACTATGACACACTAACATGCAGAGGAATGTTACTACATTTTGATCCATCTTCAGAGATTGCAAGTGTCTAAGAAGTGGTTGAATCCAGAATGGTTTACAACACAAAAAAGGGTGCATTGATCATAGATCAAAGTAATCGCAGAGAGCGAGAGGTGTAGTCTTAAGAGACGGAATGAAAAAGGCAAAACTGCAAGACCCAGTTGACAATCTGTCAGGCACTCTGTTGAATAGCAGCTAATAACATTCTGTCAGCCCACTCACGTATAACCGTGAACTGCAGTTCCACAAAAAATAGACAAATAGATACTAGGATCTGACACTGACACACCCTGAGGCCCGCTGAGCTTCAGGAGCAGTGAGCAAGGACTATCAGGACACACTCCTCCCCCCAGCCCCCACCCCTCCGCTCCCGAGGTGAATTCAGAGCCCAAAGGCTGATGCTGGGGAGAAATCTAGCGGCACAGGAAAGACTGATGCAGCAACAGGAAGCCGAGAGTGATGAAGCACTGCAGCAGGCAGAAGCTTTTCTACTGTGAGGCCTGAGCAGGAGAGCATCTTATGTAGCCCACCGTCCAGAGGGGTGAAGCAATGACTCATTTGCAAGAAAGTTTTTATAGCAACGTGAACATTGCTCCGCAAGCTACACCCTGTCAGCCAACTCATGTATAATTGTTGGATGAACGGAAAGAAACGATATTTTGGCATTTCGGCTTTGATCCTGGCACATCCTGCAGCCTACTGAGCTTGAGAAGGGAGCAGGGATATAGGGCTTTTCCACTAGCAAATACTCGGCTCTACTCGACTCTACTCCTTTTCGGTCGTTTTCCATTACAGTTGAGTCCCACCTCAACGTGGGTGGAGTCATCATAGCAAGCATCACTCCCTGGCTGCGCTTGTGGCACAATAGCTTAGAGAAGAATTCAGCAGGATCTTACAGAATGAGATACCAATGAACTCATGAAATAGTGTCCGCCAAAATAAATTTTCAATTTTTTTATTATTTGTATAGCTTTACTAAGTAACATCTCGTCATATACTATAAATCACATGACAAGCAATTATCGAACCCCCATGGATACACCGACAAAACTTTCGTACTAAAAACCGCTTACGATGCATTTCTTAGAAAGCTTGGGTAGGCTGTTTTAAAATGATTAGAAACTTGTTCACCTTAAATAACAACCACTAGAACCATTTGAAATATTGTAAACCTCTACGCAAAAGAGGCAGCAGGAATGTTGAGAGCAGTTTCCCTCACGCCAGTGTTATTCACTGCTGCAATTACCCGAAGGTATGGATTCCAATGCTACATCCCTTGTGACTGAATGTACACTTGCCTACAATCCACAGCGCGCCAGTTAGCAACGAATGTAATATTGGCCAGCTTTGATACTTCCATTTATAGGGATATTAAGGTGAATGCTATTGCCTCCAGTGTTTAAGAAAGTGCTGATATTGCCAACAACAGTAGAAAGACATTGATTGCAGTTCATGTTTTAGAGCATGGTTGGAGAGGTAAAAATGAGCGGCGCCAATTACTTCACAACTGGCATTCTATCTTGTTATTTAGACATCATCATAACCCACTGAGGTATATGAAAGCAGCAGCTAGCACTGAAGGATTGCAGTGGTCACTGTAATTAAAATTAAAGGATGATTTAACAGATTCCAATACCAAGCCTCAGTGCGGTTAAAACTTCATATATTTCCGATTAGTGGGTTCGCTTAGGTGAACAGGAAATGGCAAACATGCTGCATAAGGCCATTGTGTAAATTACTTGTAAATGTCTATAGCTTAAAGTAGTCAGGTGGATTGTATCCAGGCCAGGAAGTAATATTATATTCCAGATTGCCCCAATGTGTATGCCTGATATGAAAGACGTAAATTTCAATCAACAAAAATACAGCGATTATACAGGCTGTGATTGCAGCCTCATAGTCGTAATGCAACTGAAAAATGTCAAACCAGATGCCAAAATGGACGTTATACTTCTTAGCCATCAGCGTTATTATTGCAATGTCAAAATTACAGTCCAAATTCATACATTGTTGCCTTTGCCACTGGTCATGTTGCAGACTTTATTGATCACTGATAAACCCAAATATCTGTAAGCTTCATAGCATTTCTAGCACTTGTTGCAATTTTCTTTATTCTGGCTTTCCCTGACCATGTTTGGAAGATTTGTGGCCCACCAGTTTATACTTCTGTGCCAGAGATGTCTAACACCTGAGCTTAGTAGAGCGAAGTTGAAATAACATTCCCCCTAACTAACATTTATTAGTTATGAAACCATCACAATTCAACTTAAACTATATGCATTCCTACTCTGTTTTTCAGCTTTCATTTATACATTAGCATGTCCATTCGATCAACTTTGTAGACTGCTTTCTACCATTTATGTCACACACATTTCTGCACCCCACGACCCGTAATGGATGCTCTTAAAAACCTGTTGCAACAACACCAACATGGAATAGCAAGGTGCAAAAACAGATACAGTCTATTCTTTTAACGTATCAGTTTGCATGCAAGGAGGGAATATGACTCGTTTGCACCAGTACGAAAGTATGAAAACTGCCTGGGTTGTGCCTTTCAGCATTTCACAGATGGGAAATCACTCAGTTCTTTTAGCATAGCGGTTGATGACCAGCTGATACCAAGCATTCCAACCTTTTTAGTGTAAAAGCAGGCTATAGAACTAATTTATATATAAACTAGTTTATATTATCTTTATCAGTGCAGCCTTCTCAACCAAAATGCTTCTCGTACAGATAGCAACAATTAAAACTCAATT
This sequence comes from Gymnothorax reevesii, assembly GCA_029721435.1. Lineage (NCBI taxonomy): Eukaryota > Metazoa > Chordata > Actinopteri > Anguilliformes > Muraenidae > Gymnothorax > Gymnothorax reevesii. The sequence continues at coordinate 8,292,871 of CM056581.1, forward strand.
TATGACTCCAATAAATAATCAATCTGGCAAACACTTTATTTGAAAGACTTGCAATTAGTCATTCCTTGAATTAACCATTGTACCCGTAGTTATCCACAGCTGAAACCAATTGACTACTATTTGATATGAAATGCGCCAGCAGGTAAGATGTCCCTTTATCAGACCTCTGAAGCATTTGAATGAAAGGACATTACCTTGGGTGAGTTTGCGATTTGAAGGCAAGACGTAACAACCAAAAACCAGACAGGGGAATGAGCTTTTACCAGACAAATGTTAGCATTTGAAGGATGAACATGGAAAAAAAAAAAAACACTTGCAACAAGGAAATTTGTGGCTTGTATGTCAGTGGGCTTTGCTGGCAATACTGCAGTTCATGAAAGGTAACAAAGTCCTTGACATTTTAATTGCTCAGGCAAGTACTTATCAATTTCACCTTCTTAATTCCTTTGCTTTCTAAAAGAGAGATAAAAAAACACCAAAACCTCACTTGCAAAAAGGGGTCTAATTACCTAACCGACTATTAGCAAGTGCTCACAAAGGGAATACAGGTGGAAAATTACCTTCCCGTCCCCAGCAACAATCTTCCTTTGGGAGCAAATTGTCTTACACCCCAAAAATAACCCATTTTTAACAGCACCAAAGTCAAATGTCATGATGACAAATATTTTCATGAATTTAATCATTCTATGTCTAGCACTAATGCAAACGTGTAAGGTAATTATTATTATTTTCTAAAATTGACAGTTTAATTTAACAGCTGTATATTTTCTGTTAAAGTGCTTTTTCATCCAAAAATAAGATGTTGACCACAGAATATTTAATATATTAATACATCCTTTGTGCAATGGTCATTTCAAATTGTAATCAGCTGTGACAAATTTATTTGCATTTTAATCACGGCAGATCATCTCAGAAATAATTTATCTTTGGCTATCTTCGCCAACAACGTTACAGGTGGAACCTACCCTGCGGCAAAGAACACACTGTCAATGTCATTGGACTCAGCGATTCATAATTGAGGATTATTCTCTTTGGAAAATGCCAAATATCTGCTTTGTCAATGGCTGCAAAAGTAAGGCCGATGCAAGCAGACACATCATGGTCCATAAATTTCCAAAAGACCCCACATTTCGAAAGGCATGGGTGGATTTTGTGAAGAGGAAATGAGCGGATTACACAGAGCCCAGATCAGGATCGGTGATCTGCTCAAAACACCTCACAAATGACTGCTTTTGTGAGGCAGATCCAGAGTCACAGGAAAAGTCTAGATATCACAGTGATGAAGTAATTGCTGAAATTGAAGCTTTATAAGCCATCGATTAATTTAATAGACCAAGCCCAAACAGCTCCAGTCCCTTAATGTTCCTCATATTTTTTGTACTCAGAAAAGCTGGTTAATAAGCCCAGGGTGCCGCTTAATTGGCCAGTCTTAAAATGAGTGTAGAAAATATTTTATGCGAAAAATGACTCAGAACTAAACTGAATCCATCATCCACCAGAAGACATTGAGTGAAATCGAAACATCAGGCATGATAGCGAATCTGGAAGGAAAACAGGAGCTGCCATTTGACAATGAAAAAAGTGGAAGCTTCTAGTCTCTTGAAGTCAATGGGATGAATAATTTGTTAGCTAGCATGCTCGTGCTTTTCACCATTTAAGTAATAAATTCAAGTTTTTGCGAGAACTTAATACTTTAATAGCAAAAAGATTAAGCATGCTAGCCAGCCAGTGGTGCATTTCCCAAAAGCATAGTTGCTACGTTAGCAACTTATATAGTATGCGCATTCAGCCGATGATAGCATCGGGGCATTTAATTGGCAAGATACTGTTCATTAACTGTTCAGTCAAATTTACACCAGATTAGTTTTTATTTGATAAAATTTGATGAATTTGCACTTTAACATCATGGAAAATATCCTTCCTCTTCTTTTGCTGTTGTGGATATTTATGGGAGGTATGGTGACTAATCTAATGTCCAAGTAACACACACCTTATGAACATGTAAGTGTCTTTATTGAAGCAGCTCTGGACTGGAGTCCGTGTGGGAGATGGCTTAACATCAAACTACTGTCAGCATCTGTGAGAGGAGGCAACACATCTCAGCAGTTCAAAGTTTGACAACATTAAAAGAGAGGTATTTTTCAACAATATCTGCACATCCTGCGTGACTGAAATTGAAACATATTTTAACCCCTTAAAGAGTTATAACGCTCAGTTTGGGTGGCGGGCCGGAATAGGTGAAATAGTCACAAACCCAATTCAGCAGTAGTTTTTCTTCTCAAGTAAAATAAGAAAAGCCCACATGCACCATAGAGTACTACAATGCTGTACCTGACCATAGAAGGTTACAGTATTTCAGAATGGAAATTTGAAATTCATTCTAAAGATGTCTCTGCCAAGACACTGTTTATATTCCGAAGACGTGCCCATTGAGACAGCGTGGAAAATAAATGGTGCCTCTACTTGGATGCATCTAAGTCAAGTGGATCTCATTTCCTCTCAAGGACTCTTGTGATTAGGGAGTAAATGGGCACATCTTTGCTGAGAGATGATTAATAATGATAAATTTGTGAATCAGATAATGAACATAATAGCCTTTCACTCCTTCCTCCCAGACAGAGAAATGCTGCGGTTACATCAATAAATAATTATGGGCATAATTAGACCCTCCCTCGCATCTGTTCCAAAATGTATTGCATATTATGATACGTTTCTCGGTGTACATTTAATCACTATAATTAGAATTTTATTTTTTTTAAATGGAAATAAATGCCGCACACGCACACACAAGCACACACACACACACACACACACACACACACAAGCACACACATACATGCATAATGGGCCGAGTCAATTTATGATTCCAAGGGTCGTCAAGAATCAGTTGACAGTCTTGCTTTTTTTGCATAGTCCTCATTACTGAAAATCTGCTGGTTTAAACAGGATGTTATAGAAATGATTAAAACAGTGATGAACTTTTTTCTTTTCCATTGTGTCTTATGAGTGAAGTGAGCCAGTCAAAAGACAGTTTTGATTTATATTATTTTTATGAAAGTTCTATCATGGTTTCTGGCTATACGCTAGAGCATCACATGAAATGGCTGTTTCCAAAAGCACAAAACTAATTTCAAGGAAACATCAAATATAGCGAAACTTACAGTTTATATTTACACAGATGAGTTCAGAAATTATGACCAGATGCCTAATATGGTGGTGGTCATCCGTGTATTGCCAAAACAGTTCAGACCTGCTGAGGTATTCTGAAAGTGCCCTGTGGTATCTGCAATAATAATGCATCAGTTTTATAAAGCGCTTTTCTGGGCACTCAAAGACGCTTCACAATGGATACATTAATCATTCACTCACACATTCACGCTCTGATGGTAGTAAACTACGTTTTTGTAGCCGCAGCTGCCCTGGCGCAGACTGACGGAAGCGTGGCTGCCAGTATGCGCCTACGGCCCCTCAGACCACCATCAAACATTCACACACAGCCATACAGGAGTGTTCCTATATTCCATGTTTTTGAGGGCGGGGGAAACTGGTGTACCCAGAGGAAACCCACGCGAACACATGGAAACTCCACACAGAAAGCCCAGGGCTTTCGGATTCGAACCCACAACCTTCTTGCTGTGAGGCAGTAGTGCTAACCACTGTAGTTAGCAGCAGGTCCTTTAAAGTGGTAAAGTGGTAAAATGGTGAAGTGGTAAATCGTAAGTGCCACTGCAGATTGGACTTGCTGTTCCATCACATCCCAAAGATGCCCTATCTGACTGAGATCTGGGAATTTGGAGGCCAGAGCGACTTCATCCCATGCACCAAAAACCACTCCCAAACAATTTGTGCAGTGTTGCAGGGTGCTCTGTCCTATTGAAAGAGGCCATTGCCGTCAGACAATACCGTTGAGATGAAGGAGTGTACTTGGTCCGTTACCATGTTTTGGTGGGTGGTACGTTTCCAATTGACATCTGCCTGAACGTTCAGACCTAGGGTGTTCCACCAGAATATTGCCCAGAGAATTAATATTCCTTCATTTGCATGGCTTCTCTGTGCATTGCATCCAAGTGGCAACAGTCATGTACAACCAATGCACATGATAGAAAAGACAGCAAGACTCAGTGGACCAGGTGACCTTCTTCCATTGCTCTAAGGCCCAGTTCCAATGGTGATCTGTCCATTGTTGGCGCCTCTGACATGGGCAGGAGTTGGTATGGGCTCACTGACCAGTCCGCTATGCAGCTCCATGCACAGCAGGGTGAAATGTGCCTTGAGTTGTGGCCCAGTCCTCCAATTACAATCAATCAAATTCTCTGTGTCTTGTACCATAGTAGGTCTGTCAATTTGTGTTTGTTCCTCCTCAAACAGCCTTTGATAGGTACACACCACTGCTGACTGCAAGAACCCCACAAACCTTGCAATTTTAAAGATGGTCTGACTCAGTCATCCAGCCATAATGATCTGGCCAAGTAAAAATTAGTCAGGTCAATTACTGCAATAAAATGAAATGAATGTTGAGCCTTGTATCCACCCGCATGTGTTTGTGTTGTGAAAAATGCTGGGAAAACTGTTAGACAGGGAAGCTGCTTGGCTCTCTATCCACCTGAGTGAATGAACTGGATGTCCAAACTGTCACTGGCGGCAGTGGTGTATGGATAAGCTGGTAATTACTGAAGATAAATGGTGCCAGCAAAGTACTTTCATAACAACTCTGACTTCCCAAATCCTAAATTTAGTTTTTACCCCTCAGCCCGACAAGGGCACGAGGGGTATTGTCGTCCCTTCGGCAGGCGGGCGGGCGGATGCCAATTTTGTCCGGGCTATTTCTCTGTAACCACTTGGGTTAGGAAGTTTAATTGCAAATGTGGACTCCCCATGGGGGGTAGGTGTGCCTTTTCGAGGTTTCATCACAGTTTGACCTTTGACCTTGCAGCAGTGACCTTCAGGGCTGAGGGGTATTGCCCGCTTCAGTGAGGCCCTTTTTTTTTTTTCCTGCCCTCTATGAGTACTTCACTGATCATCATCCCTGCATCAAGCAAACACATACACATTCAGTCAATATACTGTGCTGTGCCAGGCATTAAATCCACACTTATGTCAGGCCCACTATCTGAATACAATGTCGTTAGATAAGGGACCTAAACTAGTGTGGTGAGTGAGATCAATCTCTCCTCTTTCTGGACCTGCATGTATTACATACATTTACTCAATGCAAATATAAGTATATGATTTAATGTTAGTGTTATGTTGCAGACCATGTATCAAGTGCTGAGGCGGAGTACAATAGAACAGGTAGGTTTATTGACAGTGTTATGGCCCCTATTTGTTATGACATTTACGACAGCAAGGGATGACAGGCAAAAGTTTTAAACTCAAACAGATTTAATTAAACAATGACTAATAGTAACCTACAATTTTTACTCCTGACCAAGATTGATAATGTACAAGAATAAAAATATATATTTACAGTCCCTTGAGATGGGGTTGCTTGGTGATGTCCTAGGTGAGGAAAATGCTCCAACACAGGCAAAAATCCACAAAAAACTTCACAGGTCTTGAACAGAATGACAGGTCAGGTCACATGTATCCTTCTCTTTGCAATTTCTCCTACTACTTTACTCTCAATTTTTCTCCTTATATACTCTTTTGCAGCCCCCTCCCACCTTTTAGCCTTTTTTTTTTATTCATTGGGACTTTCCCCTCTCAGGCATGCCTAGGACATGCCCAAACTGAGCTCCAGACTGGGCTTAACAAAAAAAAAGTCAAAACTGCCATCTAGTGGCTTCTTTCCGCATTACAACAGCAATATGATATTACAGGGGACAGAACCCCAAAGGACGAGGTGGGGGCAGATCCCTAGAGGAGGACAGCACAGTTAAACACTGATGTAACAGCCAAAGCCAAGCTGTCAATCACTGGCTAGCGGCTACCGGGGGAACAGCAAGGAGTGAACACTTTGCCAGAACCAAACTGTCCCACAGGAGGATGGAGTAGCTTGAGGGGAACTTGGTTTCAATCCTGATGCCTGCAGTAGGACTGGGAGCTTGTTTCTAACAAACTGGACGGAGTTTACAAACTTGGAAGGGTTAACATGAGCGTGGTTCTAATTCTGGACCGTGTTTAGGCTTGGGAGCTTGTTCCAATTGCACTGAGTGGACGACCGGACTTGAGCTGCATTAACTTGAATGCGGTTCCAATCCTGCACCCTCGTTAGGCTAGGAAACCTCAGCAGGAAGGAAGAGTTTATGGAATGAAGAGAAACGTTTCTGTGAAAAGCTGTCATTGCAGACAGCATTACACTTACTATAGATGAAGACTGTGAGGTTGTGATCAGGAACCAGTCGTGAGAACCAGGCAATGCAGTAAAACTTGCTTTATTGATAAAGGGGGAGGACCCCCGCAGGGCAGAAGGCAAAAGTACAGAGTCCACAATCCAAAAATCAAAATCCAGCTGGGCACAAATAGAATAAAAAACCAGGGCAGCAATCACCGTAATCGTAGTCGGACAGAAATGGGTCTGGTTCAGAGAAGAAAAACCAGAATCCAATGGGCGTAATCCAAATCGTAACCAGGGCAGCAAACATAGATCTCGTAGTCGGGCAGAAAAAAGGTCAAAACACACAGATGCAACAATAAACCAAAATCACAAAGGCAAAAATCGAAAAGTCGGGCGGTCCGGTCAGAAAGATATACACTGAGTAATCAAGGCGAGAGAAGCGTGGCACAAGAAGACTGAGGAAATGATCTGACAGAATAATTGTGAAGAGACACCTAATATACACTTTCAGGGAGATCACATGGTAAGAGACGCAGGCGCAAACAGTCAGACTGATTACAAGGGAGCAGCACATGAGGAAGGACCTAATCACATGAAATTTGGCGGAAGCCAAAACGCGGACGGGGATCGAGGGACAAACCTATAGACAAATATATGGCTCAAGTCAAGGAGTTCTAATGTGCATAATTAGAGAAGGACAGCGTGATCAGATGTGGAGCTTCCACAGAAAATGCAGCAAAGGAGATCAGGGAGAGACAAGAGGCGGAGACTAGAACAGGGCGAGTACTGAGAGCTTGTTAATCAATTAGAAAGTGAAACTATACAATCTCGCATCATGTTTTTTTTTTATTTATTTTTTTTTTGTAATCCCTTGTATACAATGTTAGTTATTGTTAGTAACTCCTAGCGAAAAACAACAAACTGTTAGTATGGTTAGTAAGATAGAAAAGTAAGGCGAAGTAAGTAAACGAGATTGGAAGGAAGACTGAAATCCAGAATCCAATAAATCACCCGAAGAGTAACACAGGACTGGGGCTGTGTGCAATGACAAGACGAGACCAGACGGGGGAGACAAATTGCAAACCATAATGGAAAACATGGACAGGAGTGAGACTATGGCGAAATGTAAAATCTTAAAAAACTAAGACAATAAATAAACTAATCAAAGTTACCAAATCCCAATACACATACAAAGAATAGTCAGACATAGCAAATATCAAAAAACACAAAAGGCAGTCAGAATAAACATGGCAAGGCATGAAAAAAGAGAATGGCTAAAACAGAACATGAGCAGATGCCAGAATCACAACAGACTTTCCAAAGGGAAAAGTGACTGCTTAAAGATGACATCGTACTTAATGATGATAGAAGATTTCAATTATTAGCAATACCATAACACTTAAAGATGAAGAGTTTCTACTTGAAACACTGACTGGTTCGAATTGCAAATAGCAAATTACAATCCCACAACTTGCTACTCATGACAAGGGGCTTACATACACGTCACACAGGCATGAAGAAATTATCATGGGACGAGACTCAGCTGAGGAGGGGCGAATACGCAAGACGTAAACCAAAGGCATACTTCTCATAGACAAGCAAGTTGCTGAGTAGGATGGAAGACTAAAGGCATTCACACAAGGTTGTAAGGGCCATTACTTTTGACTACAGCAAACCATCCAGCCTGAATGCTTGTATAAGGATTTTCAAATATCAATAACAATGCTTTAATAGCAATTTAATTGAGTCGGATTATTATCTTTTTTCTGATTGTCGCACTCAACGGGACACTGCATTCAAGTAATTTTTTGTTAAATTTAAAATTTTTTATATGAATGTTGCAATGACAGTGTTAAGATGAGCGATATTTAACCTGGGTAGATCAGATATATCAGGCCTGGCTCATATTATTCCTGTTTTACACTCCTTCCAGCAACCCAGGACATACAGACACAATCATTTCAACATTGCAGCCTAATCCAAGGTACAACTGGATTTTAGACAGGCTCAAACATGATTATCCCCACCCCCCAACCATAATCAGTCATCAAGTTCAAAATTTCAACACGCCCATTTGGGACTTGATTAACACTATCAAAACATGAACTTTGACACCAAAAGAAACCGTATCTTGAAAATAACCCCCCACCCCTTGAAGATGAAGAAAAGAACCCAAATAGTGGCATTTTCTGCCCATTCCACCTGGTATGCATAAGCTAGGGTGACCAGATTTCCTGAAATTAAAACCAGGACACTTTGCGCGTGACCGTAATGCGCGTGCACGTGAGGTCATAGACGCAGATATTAGACTCAATTTCAGCTCGTAGGACTACTGCTCTCAACAGAAAACAGTGAATTGTAATTGTTCGGAGATATTAATGTAGATTGGCTATCGGATAATTGTTCTTTGAGAAATAAGCTTAAATCCATTACCAACACCTGTGGATTATTCCAAATTATGTCTCAACCTACAAGGATTTTTGTCAATTGTTCTGGAGTCACCACCTCAAAATGTATAGACCACATCTATACCAATAGGCCTGATGTGTGTTCCATACCTGTGTCTATTCCAGTCGGCTTCAGGAATCATAATATTATTGCGGTTTCTAGGATGACCAAGCTTCCAAAAGCCAGTGCTAAAATTGTAATCGCTAGAAGCTATAAGAAATTTATTGAGCAGGACTTTCTTGATGATCTTGGTACAGTTCAATGGAAGGATGTGATCTCTGCAGATGGTGCTGATGAAGCTCTAAATATATGGATTATTTTTGACAATTGTTAACACACGCCCCTTTAAGAAGGTTTACTGTTAAAGCTAAATGTGCCCCATGGATTGATAATTCTCTGAAGGACTTAACGTTGCAAAGAGATGAGGCCAAGAAGATTTCTGTTTTGTCAGGTTTAATTGATGATAGAAATTATTGCCGCAAGTTAAGAAACCAGGTTACTAAAATAAATAGATTAAAGAAGAGAACCTCTTATCAGCAGAAAATTTCTGAAAACAGCCATGACAGTAAAAAACTTCAGAATGTTTTGAATAAAATCATGGATAAAAAATCTGCTCAATCTTCATTTGTGGAATCAAATGGTGTTTATTTGACAAAGCCTCTTCATATTGCTAATTATTTTACTGGCTATTTTGTCAACAAGGTGTCCAAGCTTAGGCTGGGAATAGACAATACCATCAGTAATAACTCTGTGGTCTTGATAAAAGAACACATTACGAAGGGTAAAAACTATACTTTTGAACTCCATATGGTTGATGCTGTGACCGTGGAAAGGCTTTTGTGCTCTTTGCCAGTCTCCAAATCCACTGGCACTGACCACCTTGACAGCAAGCTGTTGAGAATGGCTGCTTCTCATATCTCTGAGCCAATCTGTCACATTTTTAACAGGTGTCTAATCAGTAGCGTGTGTCCTTTGTTATGGAAGGAGGGAAAGATTATTCCACTTCCTAAAGATACTAAATTAACTTTCAAAGGTCCCAACAGTAGGCCTATTAGCATTCTTGCTGTTCAAAGGAAATTATTAGAAAAGATTGTGTTTGAGCAAGTTCAGGCCTATTTTTCAGCTAATTATTTTACTACTGAACACCAACATGCATACAGGGCCGGTCATTCAACCAGCACTGCTTTGACACAAATGTCAGATAGTTGGCTTTCAGCTATCGATGGGTCAATGCTGGTCGGTGCTGTCATGTCAGACATCAGTGCCGCTTTTGATTTGATCGATCATGATCTTTTAATACAAAAACTCATCAGCTATGGTTTTAATAGCTCAGCTATTACATTTTTCAGGAGATCTCTGTCCTCTAGATCTCAGAGGGTCTATTTTAATGGTGTTTTCTCAGGCAGTAGAGGGTTAGATCGTGGTGTTCCACAGGGGAGCTGTCTGGGGCCCCTCTTATTCTGCATATTTACAAATGATCTGCCGTTTTCTATTCGACAGGCGAGTCTGACTCTGTATGCTGATGATTCAACTCTTTATTATGCTGCTACTACAGTCTCAGAGATTAATCAGGTTTTATCCAGTGATCTAAATATTTTATATGACTGGATAAAAACTAATAAGTTGATGCTTAATATTTCCAAAACAGTCTGTATAGTATTTGGTTCCTATCAAAGAATTGCACTTGATCCTATTCTGATTTTACAGATTGCAGGTGAACCTATAAAGCTAGTTGAAAAAGTTAAGCTTTTAGGCCTTTGGTTTGATTCATCATTATCATGGTCAGAGCACATCGACAGAATTGTTTTTAAAATGGGCAGAGCTATTGCCACTACAAGAAAGTGTGCAACATTCCTTCCATTTGAACTCTTGGATTAGTGTTCTGTTGTGTGGGGCTCTGTTTCTAGGCGGCTACTTCAAAATAAGGCAGCAAGGCTTGTTCTTGGCTGCTCTTACAAATCTAATGCTGTTGTTAATCATAAAGATCTTAAGTGAGTAAATGTTGAAAAAAGACTTTCTTACAATTTACTTACATTTTTTCAGAAAGTCATTCTAATGAACATACCCAAATTTATCTCTGATTTTCTCTGAAAATTAACAGCTCTAATGTGCATATGCATTTCACCAGAGGGGAAAAAAATGGGCTGATTAGTCTACCGTGTGCAAAATCTAATAGTATGCAAAGAACTGTTTTATACAGGGCTATTATTTTAATATTATTTTTAATTCATTAATGCTATGTTAAACACAATAAGGCCCGCCCTGCAATAAAAAAATATGCCAGGTCTGCATGTGTTCCTCCCACTCCTGAAAGTAATGAATTAATGTTGGAGGGTAATTAAGAGGATGCACTATCTCTTTAAGAAAGTAACATCAGCGATTGTCTGATCAATGACGATTTGGATTGACAAGAGCATATTGACCGAGGAATCGACTGACCAGATAGCGTTTGCCTTAGGTTTCAATGGGTGACCACTGACCCTTCACTCAATATACAGCAACTAGCCATAAAAGTTTTATTGATAACCAAAGATTACCATAACCAATGATGTGCCCTTCTAAGAACCTGCTCTCATTCCCATGAACAGATATGTTTCATACATCAAATCCTGCAATTAACTTTTCTGATTTAGCCAATCAGAATTTACCTGCCCCCGAGTTTTCTGGTTTGATGATAATGTGGCACATGAGTAACACAGTGCACAGCGAGCGAGCAGGTGATGTTGAGCACTGACAGTGGAGAGAGAGAGAGACACACTTTGAGTGACCTTTCAAGGTCTGCCAGTGCGCCGAGCATGAGTTTGTCAGTGGGGATAGGGTGAAACTGAGTTTAAGGGGTTATTATTGCACATACATATTGATCATAGCAAACATGTGAAGACATTTGTTGGGCACAGAATAGATTTGTTTGTTCAACAGGAAGAATTTTTTGCTCATGTAATTTTTCCTCAAAACAAGAGTTCAGGCAGTCTTTAGAAGCTGGAGAAATACCAAATGATTGGAAACAGGGCAATATTATACCAATATATAAGAAAGGGGACCATACTGAGCCAGGAAATTACAGGTCAGTCAGTTTAACTTGCATTGCGTGCAAAATCTGAAGTCTATCAAAAAAGATGAGCTGGACTTTTTTCTTGAAAGGAACAGTATCTTGAGGGATAGCCAACATGGTTTCCGTAAGGGAAGGTCATGCCTGACAAACCTTCTGGAATTTTTTTGAAGAGGCCACCAGGACTTATGACCAGAGCAGGGCTTATGACATCATATACTTGGATTTTCAGAGAGCATTTGATACAGTACCGCATAAGAGACTAATTTTTAAATTGAGCTCCATTGGAGTTACAGGAGGTATTCTGGAGTGGATTCAAAACTGGTTACAGGACAGAACACTAAGAGTGGTGATCAGTGGTATCTCATCTGAGCTAGGTATGGTGGGGAGTGGTATCCCCCAGGGATCGTTGTTGGGGCCCCTGCTGTTCCTCATCTACATTAATGACCTTGATAGTAATATTGAGAGCAGATTGGTTAAATTTACAGATGATACTAAATTGGGGGGTTTGGCAAATAGTTTTGGGTCCACTAAAGTGATTCAGGATAATTTGGATAGAATCCAGAATTGGGCAGAAATGTGGCAAATGAAATTTAATGTTGCAAAATGTGAAGTTGTACATGTAGGTAATAAAAAACATTAGACGGGATTACTTCATGGGAGGTTTAAAACTGGAATGTGCTCCACACGAGAAAGATCTGGGAGTGATTGTTGACCAAACCCTCACAGGCTCTAGCCAATGTGCCGTAGCAGTTAAAAAAGCCAATCGGATGGTGGGATACATTGCCAAAAGTATTGAGTACAAATCTAAGGAGGTGATGCTTCTTTTGTACAACACATTCGTCAGACCACATCTGGAGTATTGTGTAGAGTTCTGGGGACCATACTTTAAGAAAGATATAGAGGCTCTAGAGAAAGTTCAGAGAAGAGCCACAAAGCTAATTCTAGGTATAAAAGATGAAAGCTATGAGAAGAGGCTGAAGATCTCTTTAGTCTTAGGAAAAGGAGACTAAGGGGTGATTTGATTGAGGTCTTTAAATATGTTAAAGGGATTAACAAAGTGAATTATGTAGGATTTCTTCGACCAAGAGTTGTGAGTAGAACTCGAGGTCACAAATGGAAGTTGACCACAGGTAAATTTAGCACTGATATTTGGAAATATTTCTTCACCCAAAGAATAATTTCAATGTGGAATAGTTTGCCTGACCATATTGTTGAGGCAGAGACCTTGGGGGTTTTCAAGAGCAGGCTTGACTTAAAGCTACATACCACTGAGTCACTGAGTATCTGAAGGGATATAATCACAATAGTATAAAGAAACTGGCGAGCGTAGTTGGGCTGAAAGGCCTGTTCTTGCCATTCATGTTCATGTTATGTCTGCCTTGACCTTGTAAAGAATTGCAGGAAATGATTCCATACTTTAATCCTTGCCAGAGGTGGTTGCACTAAATGAAGGGTCCCAATTTATATGAAACCTTGATTTTATAGAAATTTATTTTGTACTGAATAATTGTTATGCTTTTGGTCGTTTCCATCAAAACATTAATAAAGTATTTCACACATGTTGGTATATTCACTTTCTCTATAATTACTGTATATTATTTGTGCATTGCCAGGCAAGGCCCAGTGTGTGTGTGTGTGTGTGTGTGTATGTGTGTGTATAATACACAGCGGGAAAAATAAGTACTGAACGCGTCAACATTTTTCTCAGTAAATATATTTCTAATGGGGCTATTGTGAAGGTCTTAAGAGCTCTTTCTTTTTACCCAACATGAGATGCTTCTTGAGTGGCACCTTGGTCATGAGAAACCTTTTCATACGACATCAATTAGGACTAAACCAGCTGACATTAATTTCCACCGATAGGGGGCAGGATTGTTTGTTAAATACTGACTGATTTCAGCTGGTTTCTTGGCTTTCCATCCCTTTTTGCACCTCCTTTTCGTCATGTGTTCAATGTTTACTCCCAGCGTCATTCCACTTCATCACACATAAGTTAAGGGGACCGATAGCGAAGCAAATTGTCAATTTTGGTTCAAAATTTTAGTTTAGAAGTGAGAGCATGAAGTGGTCCTTCAAATAGTCTACTTTCAGGACTGTATTCACTTTCTGCCTAATTGGTCTTAAACCTCCTCTAAAATTGCTCTGAAATTACTCTTTTACACTAAAAAGTGCTTTAAAACCTTGATAAAAATGCAAATGATTTTCACCAAAAAAAATTTAGATTTCTCAGCAACTGTACATCCAATTAACTTCATATTTGGCAGTTTTCTTCATGATGTGATGAATTATGTCTGTACAGAGCTCCTTTTTCAATATGTACCTCTGAATATGATTAAATCAAAATATGCTTATTTAATTAGCTGTTTTCCTCCAAAATTGATTTAGGGGGGTCAAAATCAATGCTAGAACATGGAAACCTGGAAAAAAAGCTCTGTAGTGACATTAAGAATGTTTATTTCCTTCACAGTACAGCTGAAATTATAACCAAACACTGTTTAGTTATCTCAATAACTGTGCTTCTCTAAGTATCTATATATTCATTAAAACAGCCGTTGCCATGGCGACCACTAATGTGATGCTACAGAAACTCAGTGTTATAAGTTGCCACTTCTAATAGAATTAATTTGATAATAATTCTTTGTTTAAAAAGTGAATATCTTGGGAAAATTTTTGCTTAACTATAAGTCCCCTTAATTTGTGGACTTATTTGTTTTGATTTATTTGTATTTGTGGATTACTTGGGTTGTTACCGACATCTGGTGAAAATTTCATGTCAATAGCTCGATTAGAAATATATTTACTGAGAAAAATGTTGACGGGATCAATACTTATTTTCCCCGCTGTATGTTTATGTACCTAGATGTATTATATTTGTAAAACACTTCATATGCAATGCTGGTAAAAAATGTACTCAGTCTTCCCATGACATAATATTAAATATTATAATCCATCACTTTGAGGACAACATTCCTAAAAGACAATTTTGTTTGATTTTGGGTATTTCACTCGTTGCAGTACAAGGGTAGATCAAGGGTAGCGCAGTTATGCACTGCAGTTAATGCAATGCCGTCAGTAAACTTACTGCAGAAATCTTGTTTTCTTGCGGAAGTTGACTGCAAACCAATTTGGCAGCTTATATGAAATGCTGTATCAGTCTACACAAGATATTGTCAAATTTAGGGTCTTGTGTAATCTTGCAGATAAAAACGACTTTTATTGGCTGCCACGAAGCTGGAATGTACATGTGCAATATAGTCATTGTTTTTATTATTGTTCTTGGCTGTTTGCTATTGTTCGCAACAGGGCTCCATTGCAAAAGAGAACTTACTCTCAATCGGACTCCCAGTATAAATAAATAAATAATAACTGATTAATGCAATATCTCCCCAAATTAAGCTAATTTTCTCTACACTGGGTGCGGCACTGGGGCCTTTCTGTGTGGAGTTTGCATGTTCTCCCCGTGTTAATTGGAGACACTAAATTGCCCATAGGTATGAGTGTGAGAGTGAATGGTCTGTGAATGGTGTGTGCGCCCTGCGATGGATTGGCAACCTGTTCAGGGTGAGTCCCTGCCTTTGCCCGTAGTCAGCTGGGATAGGCTCCAGCTCACCCCACGACCCTAGTGAGGAATAAGCGGGTATAGAAAATGGATGAATGAATGCTCTACACTGTAGACAACAAGACTATGTCAGTTTATCTTGCTGTGCACTGAAGTTTTCTTTATACTTCTGCGTACAGAAAATAATTGTTACAATGTCAAACCAGGTGAATGATACTGACCCAATTATTTTCACATAAGTAAAGAATTGGAAATGGCACTGAAACTTTGCGGGAGTATTTTTTTTACATGACCATGCGTGTCTTTACTTGAATGCATATGTGTACTTCTGTCACCTCAGCTTTTACTGTTTTTCATCACGTCTGCACAGGTTAAACATTAGTTGAGTGTTGATTAAGATAGTTATCAAACAAGAAAGCCAACATTTTCTCAAATTATCATATCTATACACATTTCTGCTACATTTCACAATTAAATACATGCCATTTCATTGATAACAATAAGATTTAATAAGTATTTCATTACACAAGTGGTAATCAAGGAGAGAAAACTCATGTCTCAAATTAGAAAAAAACTTTTTCATTCCTATAACATAATAAAACATTTGGCGGAACATTTATGTGCTATTATTCACTAATTATTATCGTGACAATATTTTCATAGTAAAGACACAATTCATGCAATTACCTAAATTATAGATCACATCTTTCAATCTTTATTCCCGTAATGTACAGAAAATGGGAGATACTGATAAAACAACTGCGCTGCAATATTTAATTAAGAAAAGATGCCTGAACTGCCTTTGCATATTGGGGGAATTGGGGATGTAACAAAAATATGGGTGAGAATATTATATATGCATGTAGCTACACTATATCTGAATATGTCATCAAAAACAGAATAACCTTTTCTTTATTTTTAATATAAGAACTAATTATCCATTAATTTATTACTTGCCTTAATTGATGATAACTTGCCTAATTATTTCTTGACTTTTTTCCCAATGTTTTTAGAAATTTTTAAAGCTAGAGTATGCAATCTTGGAACAGCAAGCAAGATTTGAATGTAGGCTACACAGCTGATTGAATTGCGTGAGTGCGTGTGCACGAGAAATGTTTGTCATCGTCAGTCACTCCTCCTGGCTCTGATTGGTTGTTTTGTCCCGGTTGTGGTGAAATCTTGCAGAAGGAATTAGAAGCACTTGATAGAGACTGATGACTTTGATTTTCTCAAAGATCATCTGACTCACATCCCACAGTCAGGTGAGAGTAACAGTTTTAACAAATATGACAAAAAGTTATTTTTTGCATAAATTGCATACTCCAGCTTTAAGGCTGCAAGACTGGGACAGCCTCCCAAACACTCTAAGAAATGCTGAGTCTTTATCGTCTTTTAAATAAATTTTTGAGAATCATTTATTTAGGCTTTGCTGATTTTACGGTTTAAATTCTTTTGTTGAAATGGGTGTGTTTTCATGTATGTCTCCTTTTATTATCTCAATACTTCGTGTTTTGATGCTTATTTCCCTACTTTTCCATTTAGTTTTATTGCTTTTATGTAGGCTACATGTATTTTCACTTGTGAGGCCCTCAGTGTTGTATTGTTTGAAAGGTGCTATATAAATAAATGTATTATTAGAATTATTTTTGAGTGAACCAATGCGGCGGAGATGGTACTTCCAGTGTCCAGCGTTGGACTTACAATACAGTTATTGAGGGAGATCCCTGTTGAGAACAAGGCTATGCAGAAATCGAAATACTGACACGAAAACGAAAGAACAGGCTGATTCAGGGGTGTAACCTATTATTGATGCAATTTTGAGATCCATCCTACCAATTTACTGGTACATCCTGTCACTGGAAAAAGCTTGAAAAATTGTACCATTTACATTTAAGTCTTACCAGTTGGCATGTATGGGGGTCTGTATTTCTTGACACCAAAGAATTTCTGGTGCTGTTTCTCTACAGCAGAATCTATTGTGACACAAGAATGAAAAACTGCACCCATCAAAGCATTCACCAATAATTATTTTTAAATTGGACAACCACAAACATTTTCTCTAAATGAGGCCATGGACATTGAATATTGTTTTCTGAACACGTGTCGACGGCCTCTTCACTGATCAAGCTTTCATTCTTTTCTCTGCTCCAAGTCACTGTCAAAAACATTGTTGTGTTTACTGAATGACTATCATCTCTCCATCTGCATTTTCCTTCCACTTCTGCTTTTGCAGAGCGCATTCAAAGTTCACAGGGCTGCACCCCAGGATTGTCCACCTCATTGTTCAAAAGTCTGATTAGTCAGTGTTTGCCCTTGCATTGCTGGAAGAAATAGAGTAGTACAATAACACTGTGAATTTTTTAGGAAAAAAAATTTAAACATTACATTATTGGAAAAACAATTCCATTAAAATCAATATCTTCTTATGCAGGCGGTTGCTTAGTACAGTGTTTTTATGGGGTGTTTAAAACAGGGTCAAACAAGAGGAGTGGAATATGGTGCACAGAAACTAGGCAGAATAAAGGTTGATGCAGTCCAGGGTTCCCACGCCAAAATGGAAGACTGCCAAGGCAAAAGAAAAATCCAAAACAAAGGTCAAGGAGGCAGCAAAAGTCAAACCCAGGGATGATGACACTCAGGGAAAGGACAAACTTGTAAACTGCGGAACAGAAGAAAATCAGAACGCTGCAAAATGCTTGGTGAAAACTGAGGAAACAAACATGCAATGTGCTATTAAAAGTGCAGGCTTATAATCACATCTCAAGTATCTTCAAATGTCATAAATATGTCTTTTTCGGTGCGCCTTTCAACCTTTTAACTTAAATATATTTACATGTACACGCTGGGTTTTCCTGAAAATGCAGAGATTGGATGATAATGGGATAAGGCATATATTTTTAAACTTATCCAACTCATTGGAACATCTGCTTATGTTATAATAAGATAACAAATGACAAAGTTACTACTGTACACTGATTCATATTTCAATATTACGGCGAAAACAAAGACTTTACAATCGCTTTGCATTACGATAGCATTTTTTTAGACAAGGCAGCACAAATTGTCAGAACACCGGTGTTCCTTTGCCACTGCCATTTCAGTTGTTTTGCACCGTCGTACCATTGTCATCATCGTGCTAAGCCTGTCCAACGACTCTCTACAAACATAGAGCAATGTCCCTGGTCCGACCAAACCTTGGTCAGACCAATCACTCGGTAATACTGGGGCCCTGTGGCTCGTGGCTAGACGTATAGAATTGTGTCAAGTCTGCTGATGTGAAGTGATAGATGGCGTGTAAGGTTTTTTCCCCCCCATGATAATGCGGTGCAGGTCTATCATCATCTGAGAAATGAGTATTGTCAAACTTTTGTAACCAATGGAACAGCTTGTGTATGAAAAACAACAGCTAAAAGTTTCCCTTCCTCTTTAAATTTCATGATCATTTGGTGCAGGTCTGTCACCATATCAGGTCGCCAGCAAACCAGCCGTCATTGTTTGGTGATTTTCATTGTTGCAAATGCATGTAAGACTCTCTTGATAAACTTAGTTGTAGGCTAATTATGCCTCTTAAATATGTTCTGCAATATATAAAGCAACAGGTCCTGATTTCTTCAAGAAATTAAAGCCAAAACACAGGAGCAGGGCAGAGCAGTGCCTGTCAGTGTAAGGATTAGACTGTGTTGCAAGAGAGAGCCAGTATTCTTTTGCTAAGATGGCAAATGTCAATAAAGATGTTGTAATCAGTGTAATTGGCCTCAATGCCGCTACATAACATTTCACCAACATTTTTTAAAGTGATTTTGAACAGTGAGTAATTTGTTCTAATTAATTAAAGATGTGAAAGTTAACGCTAACCAACAGGTGTGTGTGTGCGCACGTGTGTGCCTGTGCATGCGTGTGTTAGCCTAAAAATCTGTCTCTCTTTCGCGTTTTACATTGATAAGTCAATTTTTTGTTTAATTTTTAATTGATAAACATGTCCAAGAGATACAAGTCTTTCCGTCTTATCGTCCAACCCTTCGGGCATCTTCACCGTACTCTGTGTGTTTGTGTTATAACGACTAACCCACCGACTGATTGCAACATTAAATTGGGGAGACAACATGGTTATGAAAATAAATGATTTAATTACAAAAAACACATAATCAAAGGAGTGTTGATTAATTATTTATTTTTATTTCCATTCTTAGAATATTACCCGGAAGTACATTGTCAATGTAGCCCTTTGGTGATCTCAATCAGTTTTAATAATTTCTTAATCATTACAGAATTATATACTGGTCTTGGTTCTTCAGTAAACAAATGTTTGATTATTAACCAGGCGATTTTCAACAGCAGCAGCTTGAAAGTAATTATGTGTTTAGGGGTCAGAGGCTGACGACTATGTCATAGTCGCCCCACCGCCACCATGACGGGGATGTTGGGGCTTAAGAGCTTAAGTTGACACATGCAGATAATTAGAAATTGGAATTCTTGGGAATGACCTGTGCAAATGCTTTTCGTAATTGTGGTTTAGAGGCTAAAAATTTAAAGCCATTTTTTCTACATAGGTTTTGTTCACCCTCGCAAGCATATAACATAAAATAGCACTGGCCTTATCCTGTCACATCACTCATGGGTAGAAAATTGGTGTTATGCTTACCTGGATATATCAATGTTACAGGTATGTCCTTCACTATATTTTCTCGCACACAAACCACCCTATTCAGTCAAATACTCCGATGGCATAAACTTCACCCTGCTCTGCATTCAACCCTGCCTCGGGTTTGTTGCCTTACTGGCTGTCAGCAGACATAATAAAATACAAAACCAACTCTACGCTAGAAAAAATACTTACTGCATCAAGGGACTCAATGCATACGCACAAAGACACTGGAACATACTCCTCATAATCTATGCCTGAAAAGGATATTGAAGATGTCCATTATGAAATCAACTGTAACATCCCAACCCATGTATTACCATGTACACAGTTGTAAGAAACAAAATCCAGGAGTTCAAATAGACAATAGCATGTTTTTGGTATTGTATTTACTCTCATAAGTGGGTCATATTCAAACATTAATATCCGTCAGGATGATGCATGTGATATCCACATTGTTTACGTATGTTTAGCTATTTGATAGAAAGGGTAATACAGATCAATTTCAAAGAAATTCAGTTTCGTAGCCTTTGCAAAATCAGCTATGGTGTGCCATACTATTAAGCACACTATCTCGCTCAGGTCCCACTGCTGTCCCACAGAACTACAACAATCCAAAATAGTTGGGACAAAGTGTAAATTGTGAATAAAATCACAGGCAAAAAAGGGCTGAGAAAGCTATTAATATACGAGAATCAGCTGAAAGAACATTTAGCAAGTAATTAAGTTAACTGGCATGAGGTGTATAACATGATTGGCTATAAAAGGGAAGTCTCTCCGAAGTAAAGATGGCCAGAGGCTCTCCAACATGTGAAGGGTGGCTTAAAAAAATTGTGAAATACTTCAAAAACAATATTCCTCAACGTCAAATTGCAAAGGCTTTGAAGGTTGCATCATCGACAGTGCAAAACATCATCAAAAGATTTAGAGAAACTGGAAAAATTTTAGTGCGTAAGGGACAAGGCCGATGACCTTTACTGATTGCCCGTGATTTTCGGGCCCTCAGACGCCACTGCATCACTCACAGGCATGATTCTGTCATTGACATTACTAAATCGGCCCAGAAATACTTCAAGAAACCACTGTCTGTAAACACAGTCTGCCGTGCCATCCACAGATGCCACCTAAAACTCTATCGTGCAAAAAGAAAGCCATTGTTGAGCATGATCCAGAAGCGCCATCATCCTCTAGGCCAAAGCTGATTTAAAATGGACTGTAGAAAGTGGCAAAGTGTCCTGTGTTCAGACAAGTCCAAATTTGACATTTTTGTTGGAAATCATGGGCGTTGTGTCCTCCGGGCTAAAGAGGAGAAAGACCACCCCTCCTGTTATCAGCATTCAGTTCAAAAGCCTGATGGTATGGGGATGCATTAGTGCATATGGTGTGGGACACTTGCATGTTTAAAAAGCACCATGAATGATGAAAGGTATATAAAGGTTTCAGAGCAACATGTGCTCCCCTCCAGATGACATCTATTCCAGGGGAGGCCTTGTGTATTTCAGCAGGACATTGCAAAACCGTATACTGCAGCCATTACCACAGCGTGGCTTCCTAATAGAAGAGTCTGTGTGCTGAGTTGGCCTGCCTGCAGTCCTGATCCTTCACTGATTGAGGACATTTGTTGCATAATTATAGGAAAAGTCCATCAAAGGAGACCCAAAACTCTCCAGCAGCTGGAAGCCTGTTTTAAACAAGAGCGGGATCAAATTCCAATGGTTAAACTCAACAAACTTGTCTCCCCAATGCCCAGACGCCTCCACTCTCTGTTAAAAAGAAGAGGGGATGGTACACCATTATGGGCATAGGAACCGGCCCGGCAGGATGCTTGATCTGGATGCACTTCCTTGTATGAAGAGCTCCCTTTCAAATTTTTTTTTCATTTGAATTTTTAATTGATTTTTTAAAATAACAAATCCCCCACCAAACGCCGACTGGCATCTGTGATTGGCGTATGCTGCTCAGAACTTTTCAAATCTCTGGCCATTATGGATGCGCACTGAAAAGCGAATGCTTTGGAGGAGCGCTGTGCTTTTAGAAGGACCACTTGTGGTTTTTTATGCGACCCCAAGCTTGGTGGAGGGCGCGAGTGAGATGGGGCTTGTGTGCAGAAGCAGTGTATTCTAGGTGCGTCTAAGAAAGCTCACGAAATCCTGTCTCTTTATATTAACTAGGTTAAAAACTAACACTTTTTAAACATTTCATCCTGAACTGCGTTTGTGGGTATCCAACTTCCGAGTTCATACAGTTATCATTAGCTGCACGCCCTGGTTTGTGCCCCTTCATTCCCGGTAAGATTTCAATCCGCACAATATTAATGCAGCTTGTGTCCTGCTTGTGTTTTTACTTCGTATTTCAAGAGCAAGGTATCTGAATTAGCCTATGACGGGATTTACCCGTTCTTGGTAATCTTGTGTCAGTGTTTTATTATTTCTTTCTTAGATAGGTGGCCTAATTGCATTATATGGGATGAAATAAATAAGGTAAATCAGATAAATCAGTAAATGTAAAAAAGCAAGGGACAAAAAGAACCTCAGGAAACTGACAGTCAGTTTCTACGGGTGGATAACCCTGACACCATTACTCTGATCGTCACCTTTTATATATCTCGATTTCTAAGGTATTTTATAAGCCTCCAATTCATTGCTTGAACACTGCTTCAAAGGTTTATATCAAATTCATGGATGAAATGCTTCAAACTGCTAATGCTGGAAAGTGCGAACTATAGACCACAGACTTAACTAATCTGCTGTAGTGTTGTGACAAGAAACACCACCCAAAAGTTGAAACTGTTGAGGCTTAAGATGAGTCTCTGCTACCACAGCTAACCAAATCAATCCCCAGTTTCAAAATATTTTCTAAAAATCCCCCCAACGCCGTCTGCAGGACCAATATGAAATTGCTTCCTACGCCCCTGACCATGGTAAACAGGCCCCTGTCCCGACTTTTTTGAAACCTGCAGCAGCCATCAAATTTGAAACGAGCTCATTTTGTGGATAAAATTGTAAAATTTCACAGTTTCAACATTTGCTATGTTATCTCTGTTCTATTGTGAATAAAATACCCACTGGTGTGATTTGAAAGTCATTGGGTTTTGATTTTATTCACAATTTTCGCTTTGGAATCGGGGTAGTTCAGGATTTTTCACATGAATCTGTATGGCATCACCGTCTTTAGTCTCGTGCACACACACTGACCTCCCCCCGACAGTGTCCTGTGAGCCGAGTTCTGTCCAGTTTCGGTCAAAGCAAAAGTAGTTCCGGCAGGTTTCCTGTGGTCTGCGAAGTAAAACGTTTTTCCTCTCAAAACATTATGTGTTCGAACGAGTGATTTATTTCCATAACAAAACCCTGGTAATCCAAAAAGTCACATCTTGTAGTTGCTTGGGGCTACTTTCTCTCAATACCGATCACTGCGCGCTGTCACTGCTAACAGCTGTGCGCACTTGCCAACTACTTTCATCAGTTGTTCGATAGTGTTTACCGAGTACAGACCAACGACGCCAACGAGCTAGTTCGAGAGCTAGAGTGAGAAGTTCATCAGCTTCTCCAGAAAATAGTTTTGACTGATTTCCAAATGACACGGTCACTGACCATCTTCGTTATTTAGAAACGTCCATACAGCTTACATACTCCAGCCAGAGGAGGATGTCCTCTTACGGTCGAGGACGGCAGACTCGAGAGAAACTACTACTTCTTAGCGAACTGACCCAGAGATAACCGGAGCACTCGGAGTAACTTTCCAAAGGATTTTATTATTATTTCGGGAAGACGCTGGTGCATCGACACCAAAATAAATATGTATGCTGGGTGCTGCGGTCATCCCTCGCTCTAGTAGCTGAGAAAGGTAGCCAAGTTTGTCTTGATCATGCTAGCCAACGCTGTGACTGGAGTCATGGACTTCTCATTCAAACCTAGAAACCATCTGCACCCATCCACGTAGTTTCTGACGATTGCAATAACAGTACAACAATAACAATACATATTATGTTTCATAAGCTTCACTGGTAATATGACACCGATAGATGAATCTATGTTGCGCTTACATAGCCCTCGGTGCATCACCAGAAGGCTAAGTTCATCAGCTTCTCCAGAAAATAGTTTATTTGATAAAAATGGTGCGCACTTACGATGATCCAGGCTGTACCAACAAAGACGTGAGTGAGTCTCCTCACACATTCCATCGCTTCCCTGTGACGGACGAAGCTCTGAGGCAACTTTGGCTACTTACTCTGGGCTTCCAAGTGGACACCAAACTACTTAAAATTAAAAAGCTTTGCGTTTGCAGTGTGCACTTCAGCGAGGACGACTACTTTCCTTCAGGACAGAGGAAGAGACGGATTTTGAAGAGCTCTGCTGTCCCTACACCCCAGGTAAACAAAATTGTACTAAAGATTTTCTATAGCATCTGTGCATAGCCTGCGTGTGTGTTGGGGGGAGAGTGTGCCGGTGGGTTCTGTATGTGTGTTCATTTCATGAGAGAAGTTCGCCCCCCTTACATTAGACTTTTTGGTGGGCAAGACTAAACCAGTTTAACTTCAAAGGACAATCACATCTATCAGAAAGGACAAAATCCTAAGTCATAGTAAAGTGGTAGACAACAATGGCAAAATTGCGTGCACACAACATAGGTTGTTCCAACTGGCAGTCAGTTTGTTGATTGTCTCGTTATTCCCTTAATGCAAGTGTTGCCACTGAATGACCTGTGTATAAAGGTTGCTGGATTTATCTCAGTCAGATCTGGATCATCAAACTAGAAGGGGTTACTCTAACTTCTCACCCTAAATTCTAGTTTTTTCTCCCGCATGTCTCTTTCAAAAAGTAAAATCATTCCTGAGCATATAATCAGGCACAGCGGGTTCTCCTAGTCATCTTCCAATTCTCCTAATTCTCTATTTACGTGCCCTGGTAGCTTATCATCGATCCTGCGGTAGGATTCCCCTCTGCCCAGTTCGTAACACGATGATCCAGCCAACAAAGGAGCCAGCAGATCACTTTATTTTTGTTTGCTTTTTTGAAGACCCTGCTCCTCCATTGTTTCAGTTTCTCAGTCGCTTTCCTTTTGTTACAGGGTATTAGCTGCCTGGCCATGATCTGGGGGCTACCCATCCGCTCAGCCAGCGTCACAGGGTTTTTCTCCTGTGGGTGTTCCTCTGCCTCGTCCTGTTCCTGTGGGTGTTCCTCTGCCTCGTCCTCTTCCTGTGGGTGTTCCTCTGCCTCGTCCTCTTCCTGTGGGTGTGCCTCTGCCTCCTCCTCTTCCTGTGGGTGTTCTAGCACCAGGTCT
The DNA here is from genome assembly GCA_029721435.1 of Gymnothorax reevesii. NCBI lineage: Eukaryota > Metazoa > Chordata > Actinopteri > Anguilliformes > Muraenidae > Gymnothorax > Gymnothorax reevesii. The sequence continues at coordinate 8,318,129 of CM056581.1, forward strand.
TTTCACTCCGAGGCAGATAGTACCCAGCTCCTGAAAAGGGGGGAAGGAACTGTCCGTGGTTTCTTTTGACTGGGGAGTTTTTCCTTGCCACTGGTGCCTTCTTGTTTGCTTTGTTGGGGTTCTGGCTTTTCTCATTTTGAATACAATTTAAAATTAAATTCCTCCTTTATGTCTTATCCTTCTTTGTTTTCCTTCTTTGGGTTGCCAGGTGTCGATCCTTAGGGGGTGCTCTCTGTTACAACCGTCACGTCTACTTGATTGACTTTGGAAGTCTGCATAAGTTTGGCGGTTAATTGTTTGATAATCTCGGTATTCTCTTGGTGCAGTCAGCGGAAGCCCCTGATTGTCCTGATATTCAGTAGATTGCTGGTTTTTTTCCTCAGTTGGGGCTGTATCGTTTCAGTAAAAGGGGTTACTCTTACCTCTTACCCTAGATTGTAGTTTTTCTCCCTGGTGTCTCTTTCACAGAATGAAGTTATTAGTGAGCAAGTTGTTGGGTACAAAGGGGTTGTCCAAGTCATGTCCCATTTCTCCGCATCCTTCTCATTATATACACCTGATCTTCCATCCATTCATCTATTCTGTATACCTGCCACTTCCTCACTAGTCACTCAGCTGACTACGGGCAAAAGGCAGGGGCCCACGCTGGACAGATCGCCAATCCATCGCAGGGCGCACACACCATTCACCTCCTATTCACGCTCACCCTCATACTTATGGGCAATTTAGCGTCTTCAATTAGCCTCATATGCATGTCTTGGGACTGTGGGAGGAAATCGGAGTACCCGGAGGAAACCCACGCGAACACGGGGAGAACATGCAAACTCCACACAGAAAGGCCCCAGGCCGGATTCGACACCCGATCCTCAATTCTCTAATTAGCTCGCCCTCTGTCCAGTATGTTTCACTTTTGCAATGAAATCCATGCACAAGCACATTCTATCGACAATCCTCTGTGATTTGGTTTTGCTGTTCATGCTATTCCATGAAAATTTTGTAATTCATATGGAGGCACATATTGCTGGGAATGCAAACTGAATAGAATCTCCGTATTTAATGACAACACTCTCATATCATTGTGTGAATCTCAGTCACTTTAAATGGCTGCGTTATCTTGAATGAGAGCACCGTATCCATCAAGAGCCCTCACAAGAACAGAGATAACAGAAATGAAATGAGCCAGGGTTATTAATCATGTCCACAGTTGGCCCTTATCTGCCAGCTTTAGTCATCCATAAATATTTACGCAAACTTTGATTATGTGCCAACATATTATCAGGACCACTGGCAACTTCCATGTTAGAAAGAGTGAGTTTCCTCTTAATCTTTTTTTGGCAGCTGTTTAAGCGGTGCTTCCCTGTGTTTATATTCTGAGGCATTGGCAAAAGGAAATAAAAGAAAAACAATGGTAAAACGAGGCAGTTCTGAATAAATCTTTAAAACTAGGCAGAAAATGTATAGCCAGAAACAAAAAAGCAATTGGAAAAAATAATGAGGAGGGAGCTCCAAAACAAGGAAGATATAATGATCTGAACTGATGAAAAGCATGAGTGGTTTTCATTTTCCAGTTCTTTTATCTTGTAACAAGTGCATCAGACATGTTATAATTGCTGATTTTGAATTATATTTGCAACTTTTTTCTCCCAGAAAGCTGGGGAGAATAGTTAAACCCCACTTCCAAAAAAAGTGATGAAATGTTGACAATGCAGTACTTAATATTTTGAATGCAATTACAGTCTGACAGTGAGTCTTGTTCCAAGCCAAATGGGACAAAAACCTTACCGAAAAATCTGTCGAATTCACTGGAAATAGGAGATTACACACTTTCCTGTACACATTCATGTTTTGCTTGAAAATGCCTGGCTGTCCCAGCTTTAAATCAGGGATCATCATTTAATTTGCATTTTATTGCACATTATCACAAAGGCAAGACGTGGAGTAAAGATTGAGTACCTGAATTCATTTTGTAGAGGTTTATTTCCCCTCTAAATGTCCGGTGCTTATTCATCTTATAAACTACATCTCGGAGAGTCAATGCCACCTTTTAATGAACAATAACTCACATGCATTCACACAGTTTCTCAGTTGGCATTTGCTATTTCGACATCAAGCGTCTCAATTTTTTTAGATAAATGGAGAGTGGTTCCAAGAGTTCAGGCAGACAAATCTCTCATTCAGACAGACATGCCAGTTAACATTGCTTGCTGTCACAACCCTTGTGTGAATTCTTTGTACGTCTCTTTGAAATTTAGCAGCTTGTTTGTCTATTCTGTGTATTTGTGCTATAAACAGCTTACATCCGTTGCATCTCTTCCTCTAGGCTGAACTTCGTTATGCGGTTGTGCTCTTAATGACGGTATAAGGACTATTTTTTTCAAGTGCAAGTTACTGGATTGTAAACTCGCTTTCATGCATGTTACCACTGTTAATCCTCAATTTAAGAACTCTTTCATCTTTGTTTAATGCAACCATTACTTTAATGACAGCCTTTTCCTGTAGCAGTCATTCTAATCATGTAAAACAATCTTACAATCCTAATCAGGGCTAACTCAATTCAAGTCTGTTCCTGTTCATCTACTGGAGAAATCAAGAAGAAGCTTCCAATCTTAATCAGGGACTGGGATTGCATTCTTGCTAACCCATCCAGTTTGTTCAGTTTGACAGGAACATGCTTCCAATCCTGAGCTGGAGCTAAGACTGGGACTACGTTCCCCTCAAGCAACTGCTCCATCCACTGAAGCAGACCACAGCTGGCGGAGCCAGTGTAACGCCTGGCAGCATCCCAGAAGCCTGACTGACAATGCCAGCTCAAGTTTTGCCTATTAAAACTGTGCTGAACTGTCTCTCCTCCTCTGGGTTCCATCGCGGTCCGAAGGTCCTGCTCCCCATCTTTACCGTATTGCTGTTAGTAAACTACCTGTTGGGTGGTGCTTCTCACTTCATGCTTGATTCCTGGTCTAGACCGTAACAATATAATCGAGCCACAAAAGAAATCAGCGGAGATGCCAAGCCTATTTGATATCCTGAGGTACCATTGGGCGCTCCGTAGTAGCTTTACCAGATGCACCAGAACCTGGGGGCTTTCCTGAGTTAATTTAAGGCTGTGACAGATATATCTGGGGACTCTGCCACACAAGCAGCCAGCGACTTGCTGCAGCAAATTCTCACTCGGACACAAGGCCTTCAGGAACCCAACCTGGCGGTTCTGGATTCCTACAGTTGTGATTCTATCACCCGTCACAGTTTCCTGGAATGGTGTTCAGTGGTGCTCTTCAGCCCTCCTTCTTCCCCACTGAGTGATCCAGAGGTGCAGTTGTCATCACTTGCCTCTCTGGACACACCAGGGGCTGGGCTGCCCCCTGTTGGGATACGAGTCATCCTGCACTTTTAACTTTCATTACCTTTGCTGCAGACATTAATAATGTTCGACTGTTCCCACTCATGCCGCGGCTTGCCAGCTGCTCCAACTGCATCAATGCAACCTGTAAGTGTCGGATTATTCCAATTAACTTCCGCTCCCTGGCTGTGTGCACGCACTCAGATGCCTGGACCGTTTATGATATCAGTCTGTTCAGCTTGGCAGAGCAACTAAAAGACAAGTACATGACCTGTGTTCTTCACAGAAACTGATGCCCATTCTGACCTCTGGAAACCAAACAGAAAAGTCAGATTTCCTCATCATGGAGTCACCAAATGCTGAGGTGGTGTTGGGGAGACCCCGGTTAGAACATCACAACCCTCAGAGCAAACTGGCCTCCCAGATCCATTTTGAAGTGAAGCCCTTCTTGTTTTAAGTCCTGTCTTCATTCTGCCACCTGCCCAGGTGCATCTCTGTCATCCTACCATTGGGAAGAACCGCTGGACCTGAAGGACTTCCCTACTATATACCAGGACTTGCGCATGGCATTCAGCAAGGAAAGAATGGCCTCACTTCTGCCCCACAGACCCAACAATTGTGCCACTGACTTACAGCCTGGAACTATGCCCCCTAGAGGTCAGCTCTACGCTCTAACCAACTAGGAGTCCCAAGTAATGGAGGAGTATAAGAGTCAGTCCCTGGTTTTTGGAATAATTCAGGCTTCTTTCTCGCCAGCCAGGACTGGTTTCTTCTTTGTGTCTAACGAAGATGGGTCGCTGTGTCACTGCATCGACTACAGGTGATTGAACACAGTAATAATCAAGAGATATTACTCTTTATCTTTAATAAAGTCAGCCTTCTCCAATTCCAGATCCTGCTCCAGAATCTCAAATGATGTCCTCTGAGACATAGTGTTCCAACTCATCTATGTGAACTCTCACAACATACTGGTCTTCTCTCAATCTTAGAAGACCACATCCACTACATCTACTTGATGATCCTGGAGAATCAACTATTCCTGAAACCAGGAAAGTGAAAGTTCCTTCGCTCTACAGTATCCTACATGGAGTTTGTTGTGATGCAGGGTGCCCTGGAGATGGACCTCCAGAAGATGCAGGCAGTGTTGGATTAGCCAGAGCCAAAGGAATGTAAGGATTTGTAAAGATTCCCAGGTTTTGCTACTTTATTCTGCTAGTTCATCTGAGGGTTCTCCAGTGTTGCTGCTCCACTGACAAGGTTGACATCCATGAAGGTTCCCTTCACCTGGATCCCCCAAGCAGCCTCCTCGTTTGATCACCTAAAGAGGGTGTTTACTAATGCTCCTGTGTTTGAACTTCCATGCTCCAGTTTGTCATAGAATTCGACACCTCTGACGTTGGAGCTGAGGCTGTCCTCATGCAGGGAACTGACATTGCTAAACCCTTGTGTCTGTTTTTCTTGTTGCTTATCTCCTGCAGTGATGAATTACTCCATTGGTGACTGGGAGCTGATGGTAGTGAAGCTGGCCATTGAGGAGTGGAGGTATTAGCTGGAGGAATTCCGGCTTCCCTTTTTTTGTCTGGACGGACCACCATAAGCAGGAGTTCCTTGCCATGGTGAAGAGACTAAATCCCAGCCATACACGGTGGTCCTTAAGCTTCTCAAGATTTAATTTTTCGTAAAATACCATCCTGGTACAACGAATACAAAGCCTGACTCCTTGGCTGTATCCTTCCAGGCCCAAAGAACCTCCTGATTCCATTCTCCTGGGTAACTGTCTTCTGGCTGTCACCAAGATACAGATTGAGAGTGAGGTCGAAGAAACACTGCGGCCCTGTCCCTTACCACCAGACACTCCACCCAATTGGTTCTTTGTCTATGAGAGAGTGAGAGGCCATGTGATTAGCAAGAGTTATGAGGCCTTTGCTCAGCAATCCTGTCATCCTGATCATGTGACGCTATATCCAGCTCCCTGATTCGACAAAGTGGACTGAAATGGACTCAAAATTTCTGAGAAGTACTGTGTATTTACTGAATGTTTCTCCCAACTACCCTCTATTATTGAAAACAATGTCATCAGGATATAGTAACTGTTAATACTGGGATTATTTCCATGGTAGAACATAATTTTTGACAAAAAGTGGCCCAATCAATCCTCAGCCCACGACTTATTGAACTATTGTAGGCTAATGCTCCTTTTAACTATTCTGCGATTGGTGTTTTCCCTATCAGCTGTTAAAGATACAAAGATCCCTGAGTGTAAAACTCATTTAATTGAAAGATGTAATTTAAAGTTGTTAATTGAACAGTTTTTTTTACATGATTTATTTTACTTTTATTGGAAAAGAATTGCTGCGATGGATGATGCTGAAACAGCTTGAAAATATTTCCATGATAGTTTCCCAGAAATTTGGTCTCCCAACTGAAAGTTTAGGATCAAGGGGCAAGACAGCCCCTGGTTTGCAAACGAAATTTTTTCCCTGCTGCATGAATATAATGTAGCTGGGGCTAAGTCAATAAAGTCATATACTGAGGCATAATGTATTCTATTTAGACACTCATTTTTTTGTAAAGATTAATTGATAGAAATTTGCCCATTAACCTCTTCAAGCCCAGTGTCCACCTGGGAGTAACACGGGCATTATGGGATATTCAAGTGACTTGCCATGACCCTCTGACCCTTAAATGCATAATTGCTTTCACGCTGTTCCTGTTTAAGATGATCTCTAAATTTATTTACTGAATAATCGCGGCCAATATGTAAGCCTGTGATTATTGAGAAATGACAGATCACAAAAAGAAAAATCAATAACCCAGTGCTTTCTCCGAAATCCATCTCCCATTCTAGGATCATTTCAGCAGTGCAACACAGTTTTTTTTTTATAGATAAGATTAAGAACTTAATCCTAATGTTTTCAGCATCCTAAAGAGTACACTGCATTTGCAGGGCCGTATAATTGGACACTAGTTGCTGTGCCAATCGATAATGATTGATTTTTTAAATAACCGACACTTCCTGCGTTGAAGCGTTGGAAATCGAATAATTGAGTAAACTGGTTATCAGTGCACCTTGAAACATCAATGCATTGCACACATTTAAAATTATTTAATATGCATGCCATGTGTTGAACTTTCAAATCATTCACGAGGTCTTTGCAGTCTAGCTTCTGAAACATCAATTATCTAACTAAACGAAATCTAAACCCAATCTAAATATCACCTTCAGCAGCAATTACCACATTAGATTCTACCTCAAGATGGAATTTCGAGAAACTTCAGTAAACTACTGTCAATGCAATCTGATATTGTAGCCTCTTGGACGCAAAGATGTATGTCTTAATTGATAATGGCAATGCAGCTTACTGAAATCCCATTTGTTTGGTACATTAATTCAGTCTATTACCAGCTTCTTACTTGGAGTGTTCACCTGCATTATGGTCAAGTCACTGGTTGCAGACAGAATTTTATTCTTACATGAGCTGCCTTATCACGCGGAGTCTGCATAACCGCATTTTTAGGAAGATTTTCTTAGGCGTATCAAGCCGATTGGACACGAACGCAGGAAGAAAAGGAAAATATTTTGTGAGCTGCAAGTAATTCAGATGCCTCATAAGTCATTGACATTTTATGTAAGGTCCACCATTATTGTGGAAAGGAAAATGCTTTATAATTGTTGCCGTGAGCTATAATGCAAGGTGAGGTGAAATGGATACAAATTGGTTCTCGCAAGGGAAAAAATTAACATTTAGTTGGTAATAAGGAAACCTAAATGGGAACAGGTTTGGAGATGTAATTCGCTTTACGGCGAGGTGAGAACAGAGCTAGGATCTCTCCGATGGCAACTCTGGAGTGGAAGAGTTAAATAAAATGGGCATAAGAGAGGACCTTTAAGTTCTCTCGTAGACTGCATATATTGATGCAGAGCAGCTTAGACAACATTCTTAATATTGCAGCTGCATATGGGCTACCAGCCGTATCTTTTGATTATCTGTATTTTTTGTATTATAATTTTTGGTTTCTTTTTTATGTGTAATGTTTGTGTATATATATAGAAATAAAACTAACTAAATATGAAGCACTAAAGTCTGACAAGGCTGCGGCTGCAAAAGACACTTTCCATTTAACGGTGTGAAAAAGCGAGATTTATAGTGCGCATGAGCACTGAACATTTTGTATGGCCAAAGAAAAACTGCAGACGGTTAACAAGCCAGCAGTCAGCCAGAGTAGAGCCATCTCTCAATTCAAGGTTTGTGAAGCGAGACAGATATGCAAAGAGTTGGATGTACCACACTGAAATCTCAAAAAGGGACAATTAGTCAAAGCAATAATTGAAAAACGTCTAACTCAAAACAAATACTTGCACACGACAGGCACATCCCCATTTACTGTCTGAGCATTCTGTAATACCTCGAAAAATGGGTCACTTCACAAGTCAGAAAAGAAGGTTGATATGGTTTTCATTTCACTGCCTACAATAATCATTTGGTTTCCTACTGATTTCCATTTAAAAATACTAGCTATACATAGCCCCAAAAAATTGAATTTGATGTGAATTAATGTCATTAACACCACAATGATTGAGTCCTACGCCATAAGTCAGCTGATAGCTACAGTGTTCCTGCGGCAAATTTCCACTGTTCAAAACAACCAGCTAGCGCACATGGTCTTAATCACCTCTCAACATGGATAAGTACACAGGTACACAATTACGTAAAATACAAGGCGAAGACATACCGAAATAATACAATTACTGCTTGACTGAATGCAACACATTTGATTTCTGATTTTCATTTGCGCTTAAAATGATATTGAGGACTTACCTTGACAATATCTCGCTGATACAGCCTTTCAAGTCTACGTTGCGCCGAAGGAGTCAATGCTTTCAGTTTGAAGGAGAAAACTTATGGAGCTTAGTCTATATCGTCAAGGGGAAAGAATTTTGTATCCAACCTCCACTTTTTTTGCTTTTTATTTGCCAGAACGATTTTTAACGATTTTTGGGGCGCCAATATATTTTTGGGGATTTGATCAGTGACAAGGGGGATTAGAATTTAATATTAATATTTATTATCGTAAATTCATATTCTGCGCCTGCCCTAGCAACCCTGTGGGTCATCAGTAACATGGCAGCCGTCATTTTATGCAACTACCACGAAAAGGAGCACGAGAAACTAAATTCTAAATTTCCTTGACTAGATGTACGCTTGACGCGTTAACATACCCAAATGTTCCTCTGGGTACCTAAAAATATTGGTGAAGGTTGAATACAGAATTCTTAATCTCGCCATTTGGACACAAAATGTCTGCTGCACACCATAGAATGTTCCTGAAAGAAAATTCTGCCTGTTAATAGTCCAAAGCTGCCTCTTACCATGGGGAAAGCAAAATAATTTCCCCCTTTTTCAGTGCTATTTGTGCATTTTCTGCCGTACATAGTCTGCAAAGAGCAGGCATGCGACCGAAATCTCGCTGAAGCCGAACTGGTCTATTCAAGAGTTTGAAGATGGATCCGGTCAAAGTTGTATGCTGGCCTTTGGACAGCAGGAGAGATCTTCCACTAAGCAAGCTTCACAGACCTTTCAGTGGAGGGTCAGAGTGAGTATCACTCAATCCCCTGAGCCCATTGTTTTTTATCCCATCAGTGCAACACAACACCTCATTCTGTTGGACAGGACTAATGGTATATTTCTCTTGAGACATAAATCATTTAAAATGAGGGGAAAATCAGCATTCACGATGAAACAAACTCAGGATACACTCATTCTCGCCCTGATTTTTGACTATATATCCTGCAATCCATGTACAGTAAATGCTAAAAGATTAATACAATGGGACTTCAGTCATATTTGATTTATTGTTTTACATTTAGGTGGAGGCAAAAGGTGAACTGTTTGCTACAGTACAGATTTTCTGACGCGTGTGGAGCATTTTGCTAAGTCATGTAATGGGGACAGAGATAGCTGGGTTGTGCAAGGCCAAGCTTGATTCAGGGCTGGGCACTCTACAGCTCTGTTGAGAAATGGCTGTTTGGGCTCAATGGCCTTCTCATCATTATTCTTATCTTACGTTTGATTCATGCACTTTACTGAAAATAATTGATTTCCTGGAGGAAATGTCATTGCAAAAAAGCCTAATCAAATAGTCATTGTTCTTGTGGAAGGCAGACATGAATTTGGTTGGCAGCTGGACAAAATGAAACAAAGGTAATTCGGAATGAGTTTCCTTTCTGATTTCCTTGAAATACTTTCAATGATGCATTTGCTGAAATGGGTTATGAAATTATGATGGTTTATTTAATAGCAGTCCTTACATATGCAAGTTCAGACCACACTTCTTTATCACTGCCCGCACTGCGATGAGCTCACAGAGCCTTCGTGGCTGCGCATTAATTAACTGATGTAGCAACATGAAACAGTGTTTTACAATCACAGTTAACGTCAGTCTCCTCCACTAATTTAAATTTGGGTTGTGCTAACCTGACCGACGGGTCTGCCGGTATCTCAGTTCAGGCTCATAGGTTAATAAGCTAATTGACCTCTAGAGTGGAGATCAAGCAGGCCTTTTTTAAAGACCAGGCAAATAATTATTCAGGAATATTGTATCAGGTTTTGTGGAAAGCGAAAAAACACGATAAAGGTAAAACGGCATCAAATTGTAAATTTCAGTTTAATACAATGGTAGAACTTGTGTGTCCAGTGTTTATAGTGAGCACAGTAAATCAAGTGTTATCAATCCAGCCATAAAGTAATTGGTGAAGAAAATGCTTTCAATCAATTGACTTCTGAGAAGGTAAAGATCACATGCAGAGAAATGAATTCAGAAGTACTTTTTCTGGCAATAGTATCGATAATCATTGTGGTTTTAGCAATAGGAGTTGTATGAGCATAAAATAAATCAGTGCTTGCATCATATTGAAATCTGTAGGTGCCGTGTGCCAAGTTTATAGTTGTGTTGTGCCCCTGTGGTAACTGTCATTCATCGTCATTAATATAGTTCTTGTTGTCAGCTCGCATTCAAAACTGTGAACTTCAGCACTCACAAGTGTACTGAAAGCTTTTAATCTAGGCTCTATCCCTGACACACACTGTGGCCCTGTGTGCTTAAACAGATGAGAATATCAGAATATCCCCCGGGGGTCGAGCTTCCTTAACTCCTCTTGTAGAGGAATATCCTCCGTTGTGAGCCACTCTTTTCGCCCCTCGTGGTATTCAGGCGCGAGCCTGCGATAGAAGCTTTTTATGCTTTTGGCAGGTGCAGACATGTTTTAGTAGAAACACAAGCGCTGTTATCCAGCCGTGGTCGGCACATCAAAACAAGGTCTGAGCAGAGGGAACTGATTCTCTCTCCTTCACTTCTCTCTCCTCTGACTGGTACAGGGGTATTTGATAACCCAGACAGTATTGAAATTAGACATACCTAATCCAGCCACAGGTAGTGAAATATGAGCCCACACCAGCCAAGTCAATTGACAAGACCAACTGGTGGGATTACCATCAAACACACAACAAAGAGTCTTGCCCAGCTATTGGTTTAGCCTCCCCTGAAAGCTGTTAGTTTGAGGGTGAAATCCTGAGGAAAGTCATATAGTCGCACCCACTGAGGTGCAGAAGGCCCTTCGGAGCTGCCTCACAAACTGAGGACCAAACTGGTCTAACACCACCTCTTGCAGGCCATCATGGAGACAGACTATGTGTTTCTGGAGTAGGTTTATCATCTCCTTTGCACCGGGAAACTTCGGCAATGGCATGAATTGGGCAGTTCATGAGGAATGGTAGAAGATGGTGAGAGTGATCATATTCCCATCAGATGGTGGTGAGCCCATTAAGATATCCATTGCAATCCATGCCTAAAGTCAATGGGTAACTAAAAAGGGCTGCAGCAAACGATAGGGATATTGTCTGGGTTCTTGACTTGGAGCGAGCACATACATACTTCACAGGTCGTGATGAGGGACCGGATATCATCGGCAAGGGATGGCCCCCTTAACATTGACACACCATTGCAAGAGTGGTGAAGAGGCCAGGATGGCCAGCTAGCTTAGGGGCATGGGCCTAACCTTTTGAAGGAAAAACCCTCTAATATACCAAATAGAAGATTGTCAGATGAAGAAATCTGGGATATTTTAGATAGGTAGGTACTATGGCACTTGTATGAAACGTCTGTCTGTCTGTCTGTCTGTATTAAAACCCTTCATTTGTCTTGTTCCAGGGGTCATTTATGATTGTACCACTTCATTTTCATTCTCATTTTTTATGCATTGCAAGATGCATGTGTGTGCACATGAACAAGTACAATATGATGGACATAGTACTACAACAGTTGAAACCAAGCCCAAGACCCATGTTTGTACAACCCCAAGTCCAAAATAGTTGGGATGAAGGGTAAATTGTGTTAAACATTTTATGTTTTTATCCAGAAAATGAGCTTATTTCAAATTTTCTGGCTGCAACACATCTCAAAAAGTTGGGACACAGGCAAAAAAGGGCTGAAAAAGCTATTAATATATAAGAGAATATACATTGTATATTCTGGGTTTGCCATCTTATGTAATGAATCGGCGGTGGAATTACGCAATCAAACGCTGTACGTGTGTGTATGCAACTAGACAAAATGAAATGAAAAACACTGGACTGGTGTCACACATCAGCCTATAAGCAGGACTATAATTTAATAAATTATTGTTTTGTTTATGGATGTTTGTTGTCAGAAAATTCTTTATTGTTAATATTAATAATTTTTTTTTAAATTTTAACTGTAAATATTTTCTTTTTATAAGAGTTGTACATTTCTGTCTCAGGAATGCTGTTTTCATATTTTGAACACATGTATATTTGTATTTGTACCTTGATTTCCTGTAGTGCGTTTTATTCTAGAATATGACCATTTTTATTTTCATAATTAAATGTTCATCTTGGTTCATAATAATTACCAGTATTAATTTCATTCACAGTAAAAATATTATTTATGATAAAAATCAGTCCTGAATATTCACTCATTCACAGCCTGAGCCAGGTGAGTGGCTTAGGTGGAACCAACTTAAACTTACTAATTCTTGTTCAGTTACTGAGTTACTACATGTTAGCTGGAAGTGGGACCCAGTTGATAAGTCCCAGTAGTTTTAGTACTGCAATGCTACTTTTACTCAACTGCCTTGGTCTTCATTAGGCTGTGTTGATAAGTGTTAGTACTGTTAGCTAAGTGTTCTAAGAGTTGAACATATAAAGTTAAAATGCATATACAGACGTTTTGGTTTAGCTTTATTTTTGCTACACAGTTCTGCAAAATGCTACAGATTTCTAGAGACTGCGTATCGTTTTGGTTATGCAGTTATTTTTGCTTAATGCCAGCCCTGTCTTGTATCATCATCCTTCTTGCCTTTGATAGACTGTGGAGATGAGTTGTACATGGGTGCTTCGGCCCAGTGTTTGCAATCATTGGATTCTGTGTATCATTGCACTTTTAGATTTGTCACTGAATGAATACGTCTTACCCATCATTGTATCTTGTATGCAGAATCCGATTGGCCTTCTTTGCACATACGCAGACGTATGCATTGGTTGGGTTTTATTTATAAAACTCTTGCAAGCCCCGCTGGGAAGGCAGAGAGAACTGTGCGCCTCCTGTCACAGACACATGACATTGGTGAACTTATCTTACTGGCCCATGCATCCTGACAGAAACACTTTAATGCTGAGATAACCAAACTCAAGCGTTTCTCATGGACTCTGTCGGACTCTATTAAAGGTCTACTAAGTTAGAAAAAAAAAAAAAAAAAACTGTTGACATTTAACTTTCGTAATTGTATGTCATATTGGCCAAAAAAATTAAGAAACTAGACACTTTGAGACCTCTCCTTAAAACTCGCGAGCGATTGGCTAATCGGCTGCCACGTTGAGATGTAAGTTGCACCAGAGCTAGTGCAGAAAATGAATTTAAGTCGTACTCACTATATGGTGAGTGGAGGGTGAGTGTGAGTGTCATTTCTGAATACAGACCACAGACATTAACACCGAAGCTGTACAGCGGGAATGGGCCGTGGGGAGCTGTGGAAGTGGGGATTAAGCACAAGAGCGGATCTCAGAGATGCCAAGTCTCACGCATTCAACGTAGGTCCTACACATTTTTAAGGCTTGTTCACCGTAGTCTGCAATTATTCAATGAAAGCTTATTATTGAGATTCTCACGCGGAATTAAAATCCGTGTGCATTGAAGTTTCAGTTTAAGTTGTATAAAGGTGGACCTCACCACAAGCAACATGGAAAGCAATTATGACTCCGGAATTCTTGTGCTTCTCTTTATTCAGGGAAAAGAAAAAATGCATGTGTTACATGATCGTTTAAATTGTTTTAATGAAACAAGACAATCTGAAACGTCTTTATGCAATTCCATTGCTTTCAATCCCTCAGTAAAGACAAGCCTAAAAGTTCCCGAGTCATAATCGATTTCCGTGACACCAGTGGGGTAATCCACCGTTATGCACATGAAACTGATTAACTTAATGCACAATGACTTCAATTCCGCGAGAGAATTTCTCCAGTGCGCGCTGATTGGAAAATTGCGCACAGGAAGGTGAATGCCACTAAGAGGCGAGAGACTCTACCAAATGCGTGAGACTTTGCATCACTTCCCAAAAAAGAGATGCCAACTCAGTCTACCACTACACACCAATTTAGCATGTTGATGAATGTTATCTCAAAATCAACGAAATCAAGGATTGATCAAGGCGAAATCAATTATCAATATTGAACAAACCACTGGTCGATCAGCTGGGAACATTTGCAACTTACTTTTCACACGTCTCAGCTCGTATGACTACGAGGTCCTTGTGCAATTACTTTTTTGAGGGGTGGGGCTTAGGACCGTATAAACCAGCCAAATTTTAGTTTTAAAATAATGATAAAAAGTTACGGAAAGCATTTACAAATGTGTGATGCATATTAATTTGCCACATATGATCCATTTCTGAGAAAAATAGCCAAAAAAAATTTCTGAGTGAACCTTTAAATCTACCCCTATTGTCTTAAAAACACCTGTATCCTGCAGAGATATTTCAGGACTGTGGGAGCATATCGATCAGGGTGTCACGCAATTCACCCTAAAACGGCCTTCCTGAACTTACCCTGTGCTGACCAATGCCATTGGGTCATTGACCAGAGATCTACAGAATTGCGCCCTAGGAATGGGAGATTCGAAGGATCAAAGTGTGAAAATACCAAGTTACATTAATATGGATTACATAACTCAGCAACAAAAGTTTCTGTGACACCAATATTGTTAATTATTTTTCATAACGCAATTATGAAATTGTCATACATGGTGATATCAGACTGAAACAGTACACGTAAACACAACATTGAAATGGAAATCATGAAAATGCGAGAAAATGACTTGGCACGTGAAAATGTGCGTAAATCATGCTTGTGGATGGCAATAAAAGAGGAGAATTTTTGGAATGTTCACATTGTGCCTGATGAACGACGGAAACATCACTTATCGAAAACACAGCCATTTCGGATCAGGAACTCTACACTCTAAATGCCAAGACTGTCTGAAAATGATCGGTGGAGGGCCATTGGGATGATTGAATCCGGAACCTCGCAGAGGGAAGTTGCTCATCGCCTGAATGTCCACCGAAACACCATTTGGAACTTATGGCAGCGTCATCAGCAGACAAGACATGTCAGAGACCGTCCTCGCAGCGGCCGTCCACGAATAACCACTCCCAGACAGGACAACTGGATTCGAACAACCCATCTCCGAAATCGATTCCAACCTGCAACCATAACTGCAAGAACGATACCTGGTTTGAGGCGACTGTCTGCACAGACAATCCGTCGCCGTCTCCGTCATTTTGGCATTGTCCCACGTCGGCCAGCAAGACGTCCAATACTCACAGTACAACACCGACGACTGCGTCTACAGTGGGCACAACAACATCGACGGTGGATCCAACGTCAGTGGGATCTTGTACTCTTCACTGATGAATCAAGATTCATGCTTAACCGATGTGATGGTCGTTTACGCGTATACCGTCGACGTGGAGAACGTTATGCCAACAACTGTGTTCAGGAATTTGATCGTTTTGGAGGTGGTAGTGTCATGATTTGGGGAGGGATCACGGCTAGAAACAGAACAAATTTGCTTGTTATTGATGGAAATCTGACAGGTCAAAGATTTCGCGATGAAGTGCTACGGCCATTGGTGGTACCGTTTTTGATGCAACATGGTCCCGGAATAACGCTGCAACATGATAACGCCGGACCACACGTTGCAAGGATTGTACAGCAGTATCTGATGCAACAACATGTCAATGTCCTGCCATGGCCAGCCAGATCCCCAGACATGTCCCCAATCGAGCATCTTTGGGACGAGATGGATCGACGTTTGCGGCGGTTGGATAACCCGCCAGCTACACTCCAGGAATTGCGACAACGTCTACGTGAGATTAGGAATGACATCCCACAGCAATTTCTGGCACATCTGATTCGGTCCATGCGCCGGAGATGCGTTGCTTGCATCATGGCACGAGGAAGTCACACCCGGTATTGAAGTGTGAAGGTCACAATTGTTTAGACGTCAGACAAGTGCTTCATGACGCATGAAAATGACATTTTTCGTTTTGAGTGACGTTAGCACTGAAAAGTCAGTGTTTCTCCTGTTAAATAAACATATTGATTGCATTGAGATCTTTGCGTGTCAATTTTAACATACACATAAATGGTGTCACAGAAACTTTTGTTGCTGAGTATATGTAATTCTGTTTTGTACCGGACGTTTCATAGCAAACTGTAGCGCAAGCATATCGTGTTTGGCATCATTTTACTCCACTAAAATTCCGAAATCGCATGGTGCATATTTCGAAGGGATTAAAATTGTATTAAACCCTCATTCAATAAGTATGAAAAGAAATGCACTTCTACTTCTCCTTGTGGTAATGTGCCCTCCCAAATTCCCTCTGAGGAGGGGTTGCCTTCCTGATCTCCCAAATGTTGTATTATCCTGCTGTAGGAAGCACTTCTTGAGTTTAGGCATCAAAGGTAGGAAAACAAACTTTTCGAGGAGGATCGCGTCCGACTTCCCGTACGTGCATCTGTATGCTGTGTGTCGCCCATAATCTAATAATCGCTCACCTTCGGCTGTTCCCTTATTTGTGTGCATTTATCCTTAGAATCCAAAGCCAATATGGCCTTCGCTTAAAGGATACGGTGCAATTGACTATTCCGCATGCCCGCACTGAATCGGGAAAAAAAGCATTCAAATTTGCTGCCCCTTTCACATGGAACACCCTACAAAAAGATTTAAAATTTCCGGAATTAATTTCTAATGATGCTTTCGCTTTGATTTTGATGGACCTTGAGCGTGAATTCATTGGACAGTGTTGGTGCACTTCATTGTCATCAGTGTCATCGCAAAATTTGCATTTTAAATGATTGCTATTTATGATTTGCATTTCTGCTCTGTACTTTTCTCCATTTTGCTTCTCAATGTTATGTTAGCTGTTTTTCAGCTTGTGTTATGGACGTGTGTTGCTTCCTTTCTTGGCCGGGTTTCCCTTGTGAAAGATATCCTTGATCTTTATGGGCTAATAAACAGGTTAAATAAAGCTTAATAAAACAAAAAATAAATATCCACAGCAAAAATATAGCCGTGTCCTGACAAACTGAGCTGCCACTCAGAATGACTTATTAACACGATGTGCGCATGTGCAGTGCATATCATAGGTGATTAAAAGTATTCAAGAGGACACACCCATAGCTTTAAGCTACCTGTTCTTTTTTGTTTTTTTTTTTCTGGTGGAGAGAGAAGTCGGGCAAATTAAATGAAATTAGAGATTAAAATAGTATCTCTGATATTAGCAAGAAAAATCAAATATTTATTATTTTTAAGGGGTTTGGAATAGCTCATGACAAAGCAAATAATAGTTGTTCGGTTTGGGTGTATTAAAATAACATGCACTGTGTTACTTCTGCAAGTGCTTGTCTGCCATGCTGATTACCTCATTAATTCAGGTGGTTTATACTGATCCTTAAATTCTTCCTGGCAGAATGAGCTTCCTTATGTTAATCAGATTTCCATAGGTTGTCATCTATTCTGCAAAATGCTGTGCTTCTATGCCATTCATTTTTTAGGGTAGCTTGTTTGGCAAGAGTGTGTCAGAGTAGTGAGACAGACTGAGCTCCTGGTAGGTCATTCTGAGCTGGCAGCAGAAATTGTCAGAACGCATGTACATCTTTCCTCAAACAGAATGTTGTCTTTCATCATTTTTAATGGTTCATTGCAGATTACACATCAACCTGGACGCTGGTATATGAAATATGATGCACTAATTTGTGGGCTTCACTATGACTTGGAAAACAGGCGATCACATTGACAGCACATAAATCCAAAAAGAGGTCCATCAGAAAGAAATATGACTTGCTGGTGTGGATATTGTTAGAAGACCCAGCTTTCCTAATCTGCCTGCTTATATAGAATATCGTACTCTCAGTTTTGGCAGCAGAGACAGAGACAGAAGGCCGGGGTGTGAGCAAGCCAGGCTGTTATGACACGCTCCAGGCAGTGGGGGTCTCCAAGTATCCACAGGACTTCAGGTCTGGGCTCCCTGTCATCTATTTTTATGAGGGTGGGGGGCTGGGGGCAAACTGGACACTGAGCACATTAATAAAGGGCCCTTTTGAGGAAAAAAGGCTGCCATTCTTCCGCAAATCACAGAGTCCGTTGTGGCCAATCCAACATTGAAAGAATGACATTTCTGTAATAAACTGCAGAGCTTTCACATATCAAACCTAAAAGTGACTACATTTCATGTGGACCAAGTCACTGCGGAAGCAGTCGGAGAGAATACTGTACACTTTAGTATCAGGAGCTACTTCGCTCAATTTCACTGCGAAAAGCTAAGTATACGAGTAGCATGTAAAATATTACACTCCAGGGGAAAATAATGGGTGCACCCCAAACCAGAAAAATGTTAAGCTATTTATGGTCTTACCAATTAATCATTTGTCAGAAAATTAGACAGGATTAAACAGATGCGCTCCTAAGACCTTATATGCAATAATTTGCTCCTTACCTTTAGTTGCCGTGAACTCTTTGTGAAAAAGCTGGAAACCACTTCATTATGAAGCTGAGCTGCATTGGTACGAAAAGTCTATTAATGCATTGGAGTGCCCGGGAATAGTACAGAAAGGCTAGCCTCTTATAACTGAAAAGATTTTTTTCTAAAGCGGTACTGTGAGATATTTTCAACTCTTCCTTCAGTTAAAAAAGCTGCCCACAAGTTTGAAATTTTAAGGAAACCAATGGAAAAATTTTTCACACAAAGTTACTATTATCTACAGGATTTGTTTAATTCTTGCTCTCTGATCTATGATTTGTTGTTAAATTAAAATCCTGATATTTTGCCATTTTGTACTTGGCCTGTTTTTTTGCCCAGGGGCGTACTTCAGGGGCGAAGCTAGAACCGGGAATTGGGGTGGCACAGACACGTCCCTTTATGACAATTAGGATAGTTCTGGCTAGTTCTCAATTATTTTTCTTTATTGACGGTTTTCCAATTATCATAATAGGCAACTGAAGACACGGTTTCTAATGCGATCTAACAGCGATGAAGTCATGGGGTAAATTCCGTAAAACTGAGAATTGGGGTGGACGTAACTACTGTTTTAATTGCATGTTCACATCATATTGTTTGTTACTGAAATGTGCCAGAAAATACTGAAAAATGTGTTTGAAAGCACTGATTGTCAGATTTCCAGGTAGGCATCTCTGGCGTTGTGTCCTCCGGGCGACAGAGGAGAAAGACCATCCCTCCTGTTATCAGCATTCAGTTCAAAAGCCTGATGGTATGGGGATACATTAGTGCATATGGTGTGGGACACTTGCATGTTTTAAAAAGCAACATGAATGCTGAAAGGTATATAAGGGTTTTAGAGCAACATATGCTCCCCTCCAGACGACATCTTTTCCTGGGAAGGCCTTGTATATTTCAGCAGGACAATGCAAAATGACATACTGCAGCTATTACAGCATGGCTTCATAGTAGAAGAGTCTGTGAGCTGAACCCGCCTGCCTGCAGCCCTGATCTTTCACTGATTGAGAACATTTGGCCCATAATTAAATGAAAAGTCTGTCAAAGGAGACCCAAAACTCTCCAACAGCTAGAAGCCTGTGTTAAACAAGAGTGGGATCAAATTCCAATGCCTAAACTCAAGAAACTTGTCTCCTCAATTCCCAGACGCCTCCACTCTGTGTTAGAAAGAAGAGGGGCTGCTACACCATGGTAAACAGGCCCATGTCCCAACTTTTTTGAGACCTGTAGCAGCCACCAAATATGAAATGAGCTCATTTTGTGGATAAAATTGTAAAATTTCTCAGTTTCATCATTTGCTATGTTATCTCTGTTCTATTATGAATAAAATACTGGCTGGTGTGATTTGAAAGTCATTGCGTTTTGATTTTATTCACAATTTACACTTTGTCTCAACTATTTCAGAATAGGGGTTGTAGTTATTATTCCTGACTTGTTCTCAATCATTTTCATAATTAACAATAGGTTCACTCCGAGAATATGCCACACTATCAGGAGTTGCTAGTTTTCCCTGTTTAGTTTAGACAACAATCATTCATTTGGACACGTAGTTTGGTGCATTTAACTCCGCGTCATTCAAAATTGTATACCTGTCGACTCTCACACACCTCTCCTCCAGCCAATCGCTGACTGCCAGCTGCGCTTCCTCCTCCGGCTGTGCATATCTCTCAACACCAATCCTCTGAGACCGCAAGGATATCTAATGGCTATGTCATCGTCTGCTCAGCATTGCTGTGATCTAGCATGAGCAGTTCTCCCTGTGTCACTGTGCCACTTTGTAAATTTGTTGACTTTTGTCCTGTGTTTCGTAGATTATTTTTGGTCCACTCCGGTCAAACTATTGGTTAGTTGAAACGTGGTACTCATTTGTTAACTCGACCAGGTTAAGTTTGTAGAGTTAGTTACTCTGGTAATCTAGCCACGTTAAAAGAGAGGCACCTTCGTGACATTGAAAAGCCTAGGTTTAGGCTTGACATACCTCACTAACCCACTTATCTTGCTTCGTAATGTGCCCCCCTGGACGCAGATTGTGTTGATGATGAGCTGCTCGTTCAGAGACATTTACAAAGGCCTATTCCCCAAAGGTGAATAGTTTTTTCGATGGGCCAAATTTTGTCTTTCCTCATCACCAATGACATGCACAAGCTTTTCCTAACATCTCAACGTTATGTCGGATCTATCTCACTATTCCCATAAGCAGCGCACAGGCATGGCGCACTTTCAGTCCTCTTTAACTTATTAAAACATATTTGTGGTCTTCAATTAGTGAGAATCGTCTCTCAAATCTGGCAATGCTTTTTATCGAGAGAGAAATGACTGAGAGGGTGGACTTCAGCAGTGTAACTGATACCTTTGCAGGGATAATGAAAAGAAGAACACAGTTGATATAGTGTGCACATTCCAACAATAGGCCTACATTTTTATGTTTTTAATGCCTTTTTAAGTGGCCTACTTTGGATTATTAGGCCTATAGTCTTTACCATGACATGTTGCCTCTGAACGAATTGAGTGACAAGAAAACAAAATAAAAGGCAGCAAATTGGGAACGGATTCCTGAAACTTTATTCCCCACACTATTACATCATGCAGCTGCACTTAATAGGCCTATAGGCCTATTACTTTTGGCAAAAATGTTTCCCCAAATGACGACATTTATTTGTGCTGCTGGTTATATGTTTCAGCCGGTACAAATTCAGATAAAGTAAATGTTTTAATGAATATATTGTTAGAAACATATATTTTGATTGACAGACAAACAGTCCAATCAGGGGCCCCTTTGAGGTGAAAAAAACCCATGGGAATAAAAGTGAGTCTGTGCCCCTGGCCGGGATGTTCTGTGAACCCAGCCACTAGTCAAAACAATGATATGCGACCACTATCCAAACAAAACAGGATTCGCCGAGGAAAATCAGTCTAAGCTTATGTTAAGGAGGAGGTCCGAGTTTCTCATTTTGTTAGAGCAATCAACAGCGGCAAACAGAGGCATTATCACCGATTTTTTCACTCGGGTTCTCATAATGATTCGTAATATCGGACCTTGATCATTCGGAATAAAATGAACCTGCAGCACGAGTGATAATGAAGACTAATCTGTATACATTTTACATAGATCAGCTGATTTCTTGGTCTACTAGCGCCTAAAAACATTCAGGACACAGCCACACAAAGTATTTTTGGATTGGCTAAAATACTGGAATGGCAGCATCAATGAACTTTTGCTGATTAGGTGTATTTCAGAGGTTTGAGGTTGGATTACTCAGTACGTAAAAAAAAGGCTAAATTTCACAAAAAATATTTATGGCATGAGAAGAACATGTACTTTTTTGGGTGAGCTGAAAAAAGGGTTTTCTTCTCCTATGACACTGTGACACGGCTCACAGTTCATGTCACCGTTTATAGTGGAACAACTGACCATCAAAGGAATTTCGCAGAATTAAGTATACTGCCTCAAACCAGTTGAAACAATTTTTTTTTAGCATCAACAATCATGGAATGAGCCTTCGAACATTGAACATGCATTCAGGCCATGCAAGAGTCAAAAAGTCATCTCATGGGCAGCAATATATTTCATGCTTGTTTTCGTAAAATTGTTGGTTTCATATTTGCATCTACTGCGCCCTCCATAATTATTGGCACTGGTTAAGATGTGTTAAAAGCCTTTAAATAAATTCAATTTTGATTGCAGAAGCATACTCTCACACTGAGAATTTTAGAAAAATATAACCTTCAACTCAAGTGAATTTTTAGGGGGGGAAAATATCCCTGACTAAGAAATAATTATTTTTCATAAAATCACCTGTTCCACAATTATTGGCACCCCTCACAATTCCGAAGAATTAAATGTAATTGAAGTATTTCTGTCATTTCTACAGTAGTTCACGAAGTTGATCAGAGTATCTAGGAACATTTAATTAGTAATTCATCACTTCCTGTTGCCCTGGGGTATAAATATGGCGTGACACAGAGGCCATTTCTTTTATCCACTCTTCAACATGGGAAAGACAAAGGAACCCACTATTCAAGTAAGGCAGATGTGCGTCGACCTTCATAAGTCAGGCAATGGCTACAAAAAAATAGCCACTTGCCTGCACCTGCCCATATCTACTGTCAGAGGAATCATTAAGAATTTCAAAACAACTAGAACAGTGGTAAACAAGCCTGGACGAGGACGCAAGGTTATTTTGCCACCACGCACAGTGAGGAGGATGGTAAGAGAAATAAAAAGTTCTCCAAAGCTCGCTATTAAAGAATTGCAACAAATGATAGCATCTTAGGGTCACAAAGTCTTCAAAACCACCATCAGGCGCTATCCACATTCCAACAAGCTGTTTGGGAGGCATGTATGGAAAAAACCTTTTCTCACTCACAATCATGAACGCAAACGTCTGGAGTTCGCTAAGCGGTACTGCGACTTCAACTGGGACCATGTGCTTTGGTCAGATGAGACCAAGACAGAGCTTTTTGGCAACAAACGCTCTAAGTGGGTCTGGCGGAACACAAAAGATGAGTATGCAGAAAAATACCTCATGCCCACTGTGAAGTATGGGGGAGGATCGGTGATGCTGTGGGCCTGTTTCTCTTCCAGAGGCCCTGGGAACCTTGTTAGGGTGCATGGCATCATGAACACTTTGAAATACCAGGACATTTTAAATCAAAATCTGCTGGCCTCTGCCCGAAAGCTGAAGATGGGTCATCACTGGGTCTTTCAGAAAGATAATGACCCTAAACATGTGGCCAAATCTACACAGAAATGATTCACCAGACACAGAATCAAGCTCCTCCCACGGCCATCTCAGTCCCCAGACTTCAACCCCATTGCAAACCTGTGGAGTGAGCTGAAGAGGAGAGTGCAGAGGAGAGGACCCAGGTCCCTGGATGATTTAGAGAGATTGTGCAAAGAGGAATGGTTGAAGATCCCTCTTTCTGTCTTCTCCCATCAGGTGAAACATTATAGGAGACGATTAGGTGCTGTTTTCTTGGCAAAACGGGGTTGTACAAAGCATTAACATCAGGGATGCTAATAATTGTGGCACACATGATTTGATATAAAAGAATTATTTCTTAATGTGAGATTTTATTTTCCCACTGAATTTTCCCTTGAATTAAAGGTTGGATTTTCCTCTTTTTTTCATTGAGGTCCTATATTATTTAGAAAAAAACTGAATTTATTAGAAGCTAAAGAACACATATTAACCAGGGGTGCCAATTATTATGGAGGGTGCTGTATGTGGTCATTGCATACTGTATCAGAATATTGTACAATCTGCATTTAGACTCTGGAAAGATAACATTTTTTGAAAACAATTTTAGTATTGGTTAACCACTTCAAGTAATGTGGAAGTCTGACCAGATAGTTGAGCTGTAACATTTTATAGCTGCACACTCCACAGAGAGTGACTGAGTTCTCTGGATTTCTAAAATAGCATGTTTTAGCCTCAAACCAGCCCAAGGAGATAAGTGCACTTCTGATGGTTGGCAGCATAACAATGCATGAGAAGATACTGATGGGCATCGGTGGAGGTGGGAGGACAATACCTGCATAACCTTCATCGTCATCCTCCAGCACAGGAAAATAAATAAATAACACCAGCCTGCCAAACGCCCAGAGTCTCTACTGGAACACTCAATGCACTGCCAAGTCAGGCCACCATTTTACAGTTTTTCAAAAACTGTATTCTTTCAAATTGACCCATTCCCCCCAGGAAAATGTGAATAGTGGGTGAAAACCTATTGAAGACGAAACGGTTGTCTGAAAGCCCATTTGAATGTGACTACAAGAATAAAGATAGATTTATTGATTGAACAGAGCAGGAGGTCAAGGAATACAGGGAGAGAAGAAATAGAGCTCACTGTACCAGACAGAAAGTTAAGAACCATTACAAAGAGCACCACATATGCTTATATAGACCTACCACTGAGAAGGCAGAGGAGATTGAAATTATAGAGGCTCACTTTAACAACACTGAGCTTGCCTCTGTGCATAAATTTAGGTAAAGTTTCTCAAGACAGCCCGGTGGTTCTCAAACCTGCTCCATGAGTGACACTGTGCCATTTCTGTAAGGCCTCCAGAGACAAACTGTTCTCTGATTGCCCGCTGATCACAAACATCTTCTCCTATCTATCTGAGCTGACTGTGTTTGGATACAAAGCTATCCAGGTCACACGTGCGCACATACTTGTGAGGCAGAATGGGTTTTTACAAATACAGAAAACTGTGGTTTATAGAGGACTGTTGTCCGTGTAATTCTAATGTATAAGAGGAGATTTCGGTATACATTTAATAATGAACCTTCTGACAATAAATAACTACTTTAAAGAAATCTAAAAAGTTCAAAAATGAAAAAAACTATTGCAAAAGACTACATTTTTTATACAGGTTCACGTCATTCTCAAGCGAATGAAATCTTGAATAATACAGAGAATACATAGAAACAAAGATAAAGATAACAGGTCTCAAAGGGTTTACCTCTCAGTGCAAAAAAGAAGCCAGTATCCACAAAATGCTGAAAATGAATTGCTAAATAATTGCATTATTGAATTTCCAAATGACACAAGTCTTGCTTCAATGAAATAACTATTCCAGTCTCTGTGACACAAATCCTGAGTGATACAACAGGCAAGGATTGGCTTGATTTGCCATCTGTTTAATAAGCCTTGCTGACTATTTAACTCAAATCTTTCCCTTTTCATTAGCTACATGGGTTCGGAATAATACATATTGATGCATTACATCATCACAATACATAAAGACATATTGGCATATTATATCATCATTTATGTGCAGAGGAAAATACCTCATAACTTTGTGATGCAACGCACAGCATTGCAATTTAAAATACAGTTGATTGTCATTCTGCCAATTAGCCTAGTTTTAGTAGCTCATCAAGCAAAGTAAACTGTGACATGATTAGGTAATTAAGCATTCAAAGTTGAGGTTACCAAAGGCCTTTAATACTTCCAACAGACTGGTACTGATCTTAAACACATATTTTGGTTGTTCTGGACGCACAATCACCAACCGGATCCAGACTTTTTTTGCCTTACAAACTAATGCCATCTATACAGATAATTTATTGATTACATCCAACAGTAACTAACAGTATCTACTGAAGGAATGGAGACACTGGGCTCTATCAAATAACCGGCACACCGCCGCGCCAAGCATGACACAAGCATCTATGCTTGTATAGTTTATGACTAATAACTATTTTCAAGGGATGCTCAGTGCTTAACATTTTTATCTCACCATCCATCACTGATGAACAGTGCTCTTATGACCGTAGCCGTGTCTGTGACATAGCCAACAGCAGCTTGCTTAGATTTACAAGATTACATTATTGACATTTGACATTGATTATTCTTGCTGACTGACATGTTATGGTGCATATTGTGCAAAGTTGTATCAACCTTTGCAATCACATGCAGACTGCTATGCATGCCAGCTGCCTCTCACTGCCCAGTCATGTAAAATAAACATGTAAGTACAGTATGCAGCAATGAGATGATAGTTTCTGGCCATATTCTATGCAGCAAGTAAGCATGAAGTGGCAATCTTTTATGTTGTACAAAAAAGGAAAAAAATCAATGTCCAGATGCTCTTTTTTGATACGCTGACTTTGCACCAGTAGCTACTGAACATGTCATTAAACCTCTTCCTGAGAAGACGTACAGCGAAAAAAATAAGTATTGAGTGTCACCATTTTTCTTAGTAAATATATTTCTAATGGGGGCTATTGACATGAAGTTTTCACCAGATGTCAATAACAAGCCAAGTAATCCACACATACAAAGAAATCCAAACAAATAAGTCCATAAATTATGGGTAATAAAGTGAAATTACTCAAGGAAAAAGTATTGAACGTGTTTGCTAAAATTTACTCAATAATAAGTAGAAAAGTCTTTGTTGGTAATGACAGCTTCAAGACGCCTCCTGTATGGAGAAACTAGCTGTATGCATTGCTCAGTTGTAATTCTGGCCCATTCTTCCTTACAAACTGTCTTCAAATTTTGATGGTTCCGGGGGCCTCATCTATGAACTCTGATCTTCAATTCTTTCTGTAGATTTTCAATTAGATTCAAATCAAGTGATTGACTGGGCCATTCTAGCAGCTTTATTTTCTTTCTCTGCAACTAGTTGAGTTTTCTGGGCAGTGTGTTTAGGATCATGGGCGAGGCTAGCGCCTTTTTGGGGGTGCTTCAGCACTCCTATATTGCAACTCAGCACCCCTAAAACTTGGAGTAAGAAATGCTGTTATGCTAAAATTTTTGTTTGTCTTTGACAAGCTTAAATAATGTCCAAAACATACTCCGTAGTTTGTGGTTTAAAATGCATATGATAAGGATGAAAATGAAAACACCCCCGCCTAGCAAATGGTATCATCCTCTTCTCACTCCCTACTTGTCCTCTGTACCTGCACCGCTGCGCAGCCCGACTGTCGTCCTGCACGACGCACATGCAGAGCGAGAATCGGTTTAGTTTTGTATTAAGCCTATTGGTTTAGTTTATGTACCTTGGTCTTTGTTTAAATTGTGGTTTTGTTTATGGCCGATGATATTCACACTTATACGTGAGGCCCATGCTGAAATTTCTCCTTGGCCACAGCTTTAAAAATAAGTTTGGCCAAAGAAATTTTGGCTTTGGACACACTAAGATTCTTTTGCTGTATTCATTCATGTTTTACAGAGGATTTAACCTGAACCAGGCTTTGCAACAATAATAATCACATTACATTCATGCAGGCGTAGTAACACATAACACAGACACACAACCAACCATTTGTAAATAATTTACGGAAGATGACTCTTGATACAAAATGTTGAAATGATAAAGTGATGTCTTTGTGGAATTAAAGTAAGTTTTCAAAGATTTGCGCGTCTTTCCAGTCAGTTTTCCCCCAAAATATTAAGCTTTTCTCTCACAAATGTCAGAATGATTATCCAAAATTATTTTTCAATAGAAATGTTTTTTGTTTTTGTGTGAAAAAATGGTGGGTGGTGGCAGTGGGACTCATTGGGTGCTCAGCACCCCTAAAGCTCTGACCCTAGAATCGCCCCAGTTTGGGATCATTGTCTTTCTGAAATCTCCACCCTCGTTTCATCTTCAGCATCCTGGTGGATGCCAGCAGATTCTTATCAAGAATGTCTCAGTGCACATCTCCATTCATCCTTCCTTCTATGATATGAAGTCTGCCATTATCAAATATCAGTGGCATTTCTGTTTTGCTTCTCTACTGCCACTAGTTTTCAGTGAGCTGGTCTTTTTGAAATGCTTGATGGTGTTTCTTACAGTGCCAAAGCAGCATTTAATATCTTCAGCATTATTTAAGGCCACAATGTGGCTATGAACAATCTCAGATTGCTGCTATCATCAGCCATGATATTTAACACTGTGACACTGCTCACAGTTCATGTCACCTAATATACTACAAAATCTGACATCAGAGGGAATTTTGCAGAATGACGTTGCCTTAAACCAGTTTAAACGCATTTTTTTTATTATCAATAATCATGGAATGACCCTTCAAACATACTTTCAGGCTATGCAAGAGTTAAAAAAAAATTTGACACGTTTCCATTGTTATAAAAAATTGATGTCTTCATTGTCTTTTTGATTATACATATTTTTACCTCAATATGCGTACTTGGAGTGATTTTTTTTGTCCTTTTCATTGCCTATAATAGTGTTTTTTCAACACATTTTCTCCAAGAAATTATTGAGAAGTAATTTAGGATCTCTTTTAGACGAACATAGTGGTTTATAATCATCACTGCAAACGACTGTACTTCACGAAGGTTCCTGGGTCTGAACGGGTACAAACCCAAAGACACGGTCTGCCTCAACTCCCTCCGGATCTGCCCCGTGGAGCATGATCCAAGATGGAAGACGGGGAGGCTGTTCTTCAATTTGTCGCGAACTGCCACAGACCCAAATGCCCAGCGACAGGTACTCCATCCTGGATGACATGAACTTTCATTTATCTGCTGATTGCGGGCCATCCTCTCCCTCCGGTTCTCCACCACCTGTCGGGTCGTCTGCTCCTTGCCCTTCCAGGCCATCACCTATTCTTCATTATCTGGTCCACAGCCCAGATTTTACCGATTTCCCTCTTCAATCATAGAACGCAGCTCCTTCTTGGAAGGCCAAGGGCCCCATCTTATGCCAGAGTCCCTAAACCCATTATTTGGGGATTTAGCATTACGTAAGAGGTGTTCCCCAGCAAAAGTTGCTATCTTGCACACCTGCCTATATCCCTACAACAGCAGCGCTACCCGTTATATTATGCATAGGCGTGGTTTGGGTCAATCAGTGTGCCAGGTGCCATTGCCTTTAGGAGCAGGCTGCCCTATCCCAAATCCTCAAACCGAAACCCGTGATCGAAAGAGGACGGTGGCCACGATTCTCTGAATTTACTCGACTTCTGCGCATGCATTCATGGTTTCAGCCACAATGCATATAAGATAAGATACACTTTATTGAACCCCGTGGGGTAATTTGTCCTCTGCATTTGACCCATCCTATAGTTAGGAGCAGTGGGCAGCCACAGAGCAGCGCCTGGGGACCAACTCCAGTGCTATAGCCAGTTCCTTGGTCAGGGGCACTGGGAGGAGTGTTCCTATGATGCATGTTTTTGTGGGAGGGGGAACCCGCAGTGACCAGAAGAAACTCACGTGAACTCGGGGAGAACATGCAAACTCCACACAGAAAGGGCCCAGGCCGGAATCGAACCCACATCCTTCTTGCTGTGAGGCAACAGTGCTAAACACTATGCCACCGAGCCACCCTTTTTTTTTTTTTACTGTGACTATTGAACTGTGACCTTAACTCTTATTGTAAGAATTACCCCCTGGATGTGCCCTGTAATTTTGGTCTGTTTGACTCCCGTGCAGGTACGGTGGTCTTAATCCTAAAATGTCTAGTAGACGAGGTAGTTTTCAATCGACACTCATTAAGGCCAAATGGTGTTAGCCTTGAGAATTAAATCCCAATTAAGATTAATCCTGTTGTGCGGAGTTTTAGCATTGAAAACTCCCACTGGTTACATTCCTCATAATGGGCTTGGTCTATTCCATTTAAGTGTGAGGTGTTTAGTTCCTAAAATGGACATGATCAAAATTTTGGTCATTAATACAAATCTTGATGCATTTGTTGTGTCGGAGAACTGGCTAAATGACTCGATCTCAGATGATTATGTTTGAGCGGATAGTTTAAAATTTTTAGATGTGACTGGAAAGGAAGAGGTGGTGTTATAGCCATTTAAGTAAAAAAAAAAGCACATTCAAGGCTACCTGTGTCTTCAATTGTTGCTGAAAAGTTTGAGGTTTTAGTAAATAAATTGACATTAAATGCTGATGCTCATTTTTTTTTTTTTTACTTTGAGAGTCTACCAGCCGCCATGAGCTTCTAAGATCTCTCTGAATGCCTTATTTGACTTACTTGTACCCTACTTGAATTCTGAATTAGTTATTCTTGGGGATTTAAACTGGCTCACTGTAGTATCTGGTAATTTAAAGAACAAATGTTTTCATTTAAATCTCTTCCCGTTAATTTCAGAGCCCACACAACAAAACATAAAAGATCCTTGTCATCTAATCTAACTGATGTTATTATTACACCCAAGGGGCTCCTCAGAGCCTGTACTTGGGCCGGGTCTAGGCCTGGGCCAATCATGAAACCGTGCACGTGCATGAGCAGGACAATCGCGACCACGAAAAAAAAGGAGAACGGAGCTGAAACTTACTCTCGTGGCCTACCGGCTGGAGTAATAACCCTCACAAGTACTTGGCTAGTGTATTTTTTGCATTTGATCGTATTACTATTGTCCTATTCCATGCTTAAAAGCTACAAAACTCTCATGGTTCCCGCCTTATTTAGTTCAAAAGAGGAATTGTTTAAAAAAAAATAATTATATTGCTCAAGGCGTCCTACATGATTTATATAACTGCAACTTTAATTATGTCTCTTGTCTTCTGGAAACAGAGCTTGCACAAGAATTTATCTCCGGTGTTTAACTTTGTGGCAGACAAAAACAAAGCGTGGCCTGAAGCTATGTCTAACCGCGTACCCAAAGATTGTCTTTATTTTCGGCAGCTTAGATACAAACGCACAATGTCAGTTAGAAAGGCAAAATCTAATTTTTATTGAAATCCCTTGGTCATGTTGGTAAGTCAACTCCAACCCAATTCTGGAAAGTGTAAAATTGCTAGAAAATTCAAGTTCCTCTCCTTCTCTTCCATCGCGAGTTGTTTATAATTCAAAATTGATTACTTGTAAACTTGAAATAAGTAATGCTTCTAATCAGCATTTTGTTTCAGCCGGCTCTTTCTGAGATGAACAACATAGCAGACCCAAGTATGTCTAAGCAGACAAATAATAAGCTATGTTCCTCTGATATACTGTATGTATGCATCTGCCTGTCCTACAACTTTTCATTTTTTGAATAGTGAATGCGGATTTTCTTCAAGTTTTACGTAAAATTTATGTTAAAAAAAAGGTCCACAGAGAATGACTTGGTAGATCCTTATGTTTTGAATTTGTTTGCTCCACTCATTGCTAAACTTCTGGCTCATGTGTTTAATATGTCTATTGTGACCAGTTACACACCAAAAATATGGAAGACTGACAATGTTCTCCCTTTATTAAAAGGGGGAAGCACCAGTACTCTAATGGCGCTTTTCCCCTACATGGTACCGGCTATACTGTACTATACTCGCCTTTTCTGCTTTTCCATTAGGAAAAAGTACCTGGTACTTGGTGCTAGTAGGTACTTTTTTTGGTACCTGCTCTCCTATGGTTCCAAAAACAGCCGACCTGGTACTAGTAGGTACTAAACTGTGACGTGACAACATTGCAGCCCACTGATTGCTTTGAGAAAATTTTCACTGCGAAAGTCAACCTCAGGACATCTCATTTGAGTTAGATTGACGAGTCAGATTAGCGTAGTTATTATGATCATGAAATTATATTGTTGTTGGCAACTTGTTCGATATACTGTGCATTGCCTTATCTTTCAAACACAGTCTCCTTTGTTCACCAAACCTGCTACATTCATGTAACGTGCTTTTCTTTGCCTGTGACCCCGTTTGTGGCGAAATTAAGCGACAGTCTTGTGACCAGTTATGTGATTCTATCCCCGTTTTAAGAAAATCGCGCAGAAAAATTACTTTCAGGGTGTTGACAAATCATTTTTCTCATAAAGTTATCACAGATGAGATGACACATCATAAAGTGATAAATTTTAATACTCTGCCATCGCCTACGATTTGCGCATTTCCTACGTTTCCTACGCCATTTCCTACGCCTTCAATTTCTAAGTGAAATGTTTCATGAAACCTAAATGTCAAGCTAATAAACAATAATTGTTTTGTCATATGTGTTATTTGCTTTTTTATTATGAAGGAAAAAAGGTAAATTAACATCCTTGGTGTGTGGTGATTCCATAATTTTTGTCAGGGGTTGTAGTTACATTATGGAATACTGATAGTACACAAATGCCCTGAGAATATATTGCCTTTTTCTTTGAATACTCTATGCCTCTGACAGATATCATTGCTTTGCATTTTTAGGTGCTAGCCTACGTTATTTAATGTGCAACTGAATCAGACACAACACCAGCTGCTATCCTAAGCATCAGGACAATGTCAAACGGAAATAACAATTAAACACTCGCGGACTTTAGTGCCATAACGTGGTGACAGGAGTGCGCGTCCCCTGATTTAAACACAAATATTTAACAAAATCGGCGGAATAAAAGTAAACTGAGGATGCCGCCACAGCTGTAACATGCTGCATCGCAACAATGAGCAGGTACCATGGAGGCAGTACCATGGAGATAATATAATAGAACTGGAGAGAGCGAGGAAGTGCCACCCCTATTACTTTCAATGGGAGATGCTAGGCTAGCTACCTCAGCCCAGGATGTACGGAATTGACTGACGCCATCTATAAAAATGGTGTTCCATGGGTGCTTATTTCCGGCACCATTTCATGGGATTTCCCATTTGATTGCACAGCAGAAATCACCAAGAAAGTGCGTCGGCTGTGCGGATTGGCGAAAGTGTTTGAGGGGATATGACAAGCAACACTGTTAATCCGGAATGCGTGAACTTTTCATTTTTGTCGTTTAATGTGCAGTAAGAAGGCGTTTTAATCAAGTAGGATAAAAAGTACAAATCTAATGACTCAACAGCAGTCTTGCTGAGAAATAATTGATGCAGGGCTACGTCTATTTATAACCTGCAGGACACACGGCTGTTCAGCATTTAAATTGACTTAGTTTTACTTCCACGTTGCCCAAGTAGAGGTCTGCTAATAATGAATGTCTTTTCGAATGTCGAATGACTCGTCAAAAAAATCTGTCACTTTGCTTGCCTTCTTATAGAGCATGATACAATCAATTAATCATTCATTCATTTATATATTATTTCCCATAAATAGCCTAATATAATAACATACAGGCCAAAATACGACTGCTTTTACACTAATCCCAGCAGCGAGTGTAATTTGTCTCCTTCCTGAAATAAAGTGAAATAGTTTGGGAACAGTTGCAATTGGAAACAATTTTGGAGAGGTGCTGCTGCTCGTGCCTGCCAACACCAAACTTGTGAATGAGCTGTCATCAGGCTCTAAGTATCAGTTCTTATCTTACAGGCCCTTTTGAAAAGATTGAACAGTTGCGTCAGACAAAGAGCAAAATAATGAAGGATTACTGAATACATTTTCTTTTGTTTTTGCTTTATTTGGCAAGAAAAAAATGCACACTTTTCAATTGGTGTCTATGGATCTCACGCGTCTTTGGCCACGAAATTGCATCCTTGGGAAACGCGGAAGCAAGAAGCTAACATGCTAACTGGCTGAAGCAAAGGTACCTCCTCGTTCTCTCTGGTTCTATATATATCTCTATGGGTGGTACTGTCCTCTAATGGAAAAGCAACCCCAAAAAAGTACCAAGTACCAAGGCCGAGTAGAGCAAAGTAGAGTTGACACCATGCAGTGGAAAAGCGCCATTAATAATCACCGTACAATGTCCAGGTTGTCTTAACTAGCAAAGATTCAGGATTCCTTGGGTAATTCTTAGTTACAGTCCTTTTTAGCTGAAAATTGCATTTTGAGTGCTTACTAATCTGGTTGCAGGTGAAGGCATAGCACTGTTACTGCAACTTGTTTAGTTATTGATGACAGTGTAAGAGTATTAGATAATGGACTACATCCTGCAGCGCCCTTCATTGAACTTTCTGATACTGTTAATCATGTCCTTCTTTTGAGAAGGTCAGACATTAGCTTTAATAATCTGCATGTGACTGGTTTAATTATTATCTTCAGGATTGGACTCAATATATTTCAGTTGAAGGCATTCAGTCTCGGGGTGTTAAAATCAGCAGTGCAGTTCCACAAGGTTCAATTCATGGCCCCTTATTAATCACTATCTATATTAATAATATTGGCTTATCTTTTCATCATTGCAAATCACATTTATATACTGACGACACTGTCATTTACTTGACTGCTTTTTCAGTTAAGCAGGCCATATCTAATCTCCAGCATGATTTCAATTCTATTCAAAGATCCCTAATTGAACTGACCTTGTCTTAAATGAGGACAAAACCAAGTTCATGGTATTCACCAAATCTCAAAAAATGGACCCCCTTGATCTTCATATTAGTACTCGGTACATTAGTACATATTAGTGTGCCCAAAGTGAGCATGTCCCCCATTATAAATACTTGGACATTTGGCTGGATGACACGCTGTCTTTTAGTATGCATATTGAAAATTCGACTTAAGAGTTAATGAGTAAAATAGGTTTACAGAAATAGGGCTTGTTTCAATTTTGAAAGTTAGAGGAAGGTTTAGCATTCAGTAATACTCCCCATGCTTAATTAAATATAAATGCATCTACTTCTGTTTTAAAACCTTTAGATTCTGTTTATTGCTCCACTATTAGATTGATCACTGGTCTTGACTTCCACACCTACCATTGTGCCTTATACAAGTCAGTAGGGTGGGGGGTAAATTTAGACGAGACTACCACTGGTTTTTATTTGTGCCAATATTAGATCGTGGCAAGTCATAGGGAAGTCTTGAGGGTATCGTAGATGCACTCAGTGGAATTCCTTAACAGTCGCAACCAAGTCGTCGTCCATTTTTTTCCATGGCACAATTTTCAAAGTGCTCAAAAGAATCTTGGCAATTTCCGCGCTTGTTACGTATTGTCATATGTCGTTGTGATGTCGCAGTGGTGCCATGTAAGTGTTTTGATGGTTCTTGAGACTTCCAATGCAACCATTTTGTGGAAAATGGCTGAAATTGTGGAAGATGTCATGATCAAGTGTTACAAATGCCTGCGACATGAGCAGAACAGACCGACGATGAACAAATATAAAGTGATGTCAGCCAGCGGTTCTTGAATATTCCTATGCCTGTGACCATAACAGAATTTGGACCCTGACAGGTTGATGGACTGCAGCTCATTATGATATTTTGGTTTTCGTACTTTGGCAGGAATCGGAAAACTTGTCAAAGTGGGAACTAGGACTTAGAACAGAGCTGGGTAAGAGTGCATTTTATTTTAATGTTCCTCACCCTTGGAATCAGCTGCAAGGAGAGCTGAAACTGAATGAACTGGTTCCTTTGGAGATTTTTAAACACCAATCAAATAATTTTATCCAGAGTAATGTTGTTTTAATTATCTTAAAAAAGTATCTTTTTTAAGATGGCAATTTCTATTTTTCATTTTACCATTTGAATTTCCTTGAAAAATGTTGTCTTTTAATTGCTTGTAATGCAGGGCCCTGCTGAAAAGGAGATTCAAGTCTCGGCCAGGCCCCTCGCTTAAACAAATCTTAAATAGAATAAAACAAAATAAACTGCCGCATTAATTTTACGAAACATTGCAACTGGCAGCTTAATAACTCTGGCATATTGCACAAGCATTGTTCTAGTGTGTGGACAGGCCTTGCAGTCAGATATAAAAGCTGGACTATGCCTGTGCCAACTGTGCTGGCAGCCTAACAGCATGGAGTGCATTTGGCTTACAAGCTGAGTTATCATATTCTCTCCTTTGCAAAAGAAAAAAAAAACTTGTCAACTGCTTGTGAATTTTAGCAATTTCCTTTTTAGTACAATCAAAATATATTTAATCAACTGAGAAGGGACCACACAACGGCACAGAAAATTAGTTTCTGGCTTTCCACCTTTCATAGACATCTTTTCTTCAGGCGGGTAAGGAAGTTTATCCTTCCAGCTTCCTGTGCTTCGGAGGGGGAAAGGAGGGTGGGGGGTGAGGAGGGAGAGGGAGACGGGCGGCACGATCGGGTCGCCAACGCAGCCAGCGTCTTCTTCAAAGGACCCCTGACGCGGCTGCGCTGGCAGACCCACAGTATTATACATCACCCTCTCTCCTCGAGTGCGAGCGGAGAGGCACCGCGGCGTTAAATTATGCATCAGTCCCCCTTTAAAACCTCTCATCTCCGCCAGCCCTGGGCACGAGGTCTTCATCAGAGCTCTGACAGCACCCTTCCGTCAGCTCCAGATATGCCCAGCACCCAGATTTTATTTTGGATTGGGGAGGGGTGATCTCGGTGAAAAAATTCATAATGAAATGTTACATGTTAAGAATTTTCTGGTCAGATATGATTACGTGCTGTATCTTTCCATCCATTTTATACTGCAAATTAACTTGAGTTTTTTAAACTCAGCCATGTCAATGCATCCGTCCATCCATTGTCTGTACCACTGCTTCCTCACTAGGGTTGCAAGGGAAGTGGAGCCTATACTATGGACAAAAGGAAGGGACTCACTGTGGACAGCTCACCCATCCATCCGAGGGTGCACACACCATTCACCGACCCCTCACTCACACGCATCTTTGGATTGTGGGAGGAAACTGAAACTAGGGGACCCAGAGGTAACCCACCCAAACATGGCTAGAACATGCAAAGTCCTCACAAAATAGCCCCAGGACAGTTTCAAATCCATGACCCTCTTTCTTTTGTGCGGCAGTGCTGCCCACTGCATCATTACACTGGTCTCCATTTAAATGCGGAAACCATTCCATTTTCTATTCGTATACGGCGGCCTGGATATAGTCCATTTTAGACTTTTCACTATAGCATTACAAGCACTATATAGTAGCTTATTTTATTGATTTTGATGAAATTACTAGCTTGACGTCATGAGCAGATGGGAAAATGTGTGTGGGCATACGTGTGTCATCGCGGTGAAGTTTCGATCTTTCTCTGCTCCGACTTCATGCTTAAGGCTGAACACTTCTCGACTCTACTCCAGTGTTGGGTTATTGTTACTGACAAGTGCTTACACCCAGTTAACCCTCAAGTATGCAAGAAAGAGAGCTATAGAGAGAGGAGAGATAAAGGACACACAGACAAACAATTAGCAATGGACTATACAAATCATGTGTCTGCAAAGGCACATAAGGAAGCATAAGGACTTCATTAAGTTATGTCTTTTTCAATCATTCATAGCCAAATGCATTGTTGCATGGAATCTGAGATGGAATGCATAATGTATATTCCATTCACTCTCACATGTAATAGAACACGTGATGTCACTCGAGGTAAAGCCAACTCCTGAACGATTCTCCAAAACTGTGATTTCGGAATCATTTAGAAGAGGGCCGCATTTAGGCTACATTTATGTTTATGTGAATGAATCAAAAATTAGTAAGCGATGTTGTGCATAACGTCAGGTCTATAAGTATTTGGAAAACTACATAATTTTGATCAATTTGGCTCTGTATGTTGCCATAATCAATTTGAAATGAGTCAGTCAAGATATTCCTGAAGGGCAGACTTTCAGTTTTAAGTTACAGGATTTCTCAAATGTTTTGTATGAACCCTATAGGAATTCCAGCAATATTCATTCATGGCCGTCCAATTTTAGGAGCTCAACTAATTGCAAGACGTTTTCCATCCATCCATAGTGTATATTACTTCCTCCTCACTCGGGTTGCAGGGGTGCTGGAGCCTAGCCCAGTTGACTATGGGCGAAGGGCGGGCATACATCCTGTACAGCTCGCGAATCCGTCACATGGCGCACACACCAGCCACAATCAATTTGCTCACACGGTCATACCTACAAGCAAATTTTGAGTCTCTATAATTAGCCTGAAATGTATATCTTTATCAAAGGAAACCGGAGTAGCCAGAGGAAACGCATGTGAACGCCAAGACAACACACAAACTCCAGATTCAAACCTACAACGTTGCTGTTTTGAGGTGGAAGTTCTACCCACTATGCCTCTGCTGCCCCAAACTGATATAATCATACCTTGAATACATTTAAGTACACAGTTTAAGATGTTTTGCAGTCTACGACTGCTTGAATTCTGAAAGCCGTGGACATCACCAGACACTAAGTTTCTTACCCGGTGATGCTCTGCCCGGTGTTCACTCAGCTGTTAACAGTTTCAGCTTGTTGTTGAGTCATTGTGACTTCAGTTTTGTGTTCAAGTGAAAACATGCAAGTAAAATGTATTCTCAGTCGTATTCAGGTCAGGTGATTGACACGCCTATTGAAGAACAATAAAATTCTTTGCAATAAAAAAGTCTTGGGTTGTGTTCTCGATACACTTTGAGTCATTTTTCATCTGTACTATGAAGTGCCGTCCAATGAGTTTTGATGCATTTGGTGGAATCTGAGCAGTTAATACAGCCCTGTACAATTTAGAACACATCCTGATGCTTTTCTCTGCATTCACCTCATCAATAAACAGAAGGAATCCAGTTCCGCTAACAGTAATACATGTTTTCACATAGTTTACTCTACTGAATGAAACGCACGGTTCAGCTACAATTTTTTTTTTGGTTTATTCCAATTATACAAATAGTACAAGGCTTCCTGATAGCTACTAAACACAAATTCTTTGCAGAACTTTATGTAGAAATGAAAATTGAGGAAGCAAAATAATAATAAAAAACAGAAAAACAGAAAATAAATGACATTCAAAAAGGAGTGAGAAGAAGCATAGCTTATTAGCTTATTATCACCCCCTTGTCTAAATAAAAATTAAAAACAGGCCTGAGGCAGAAATCAAACCCGGTCTGCCATGGCAAGGATTCAGCCTTTTATGTACGTGCGCTTAGACCAATATGCCACCGGGGCTCCCCATTCACTTGGTATTGTAATTCATAAAATAGTAGTCACAGTGGATGCAATTTACCAATTCAATCCAAAGTCATGAGTAGCCTAAAAAACCTTTTCAGAGAAAAAGTCACAACAATGCTGCTCTGAAAGAAATATAAAAAGGGCAAGACTGAGCTTTTGCTACCAGACATGCAGAGGGGAGGTATAAAAAAAGAAAAGGCTCCTCATGGGAGGGGAAAAAATGTTGAGAAAAACTCCCAGGTGAGAAGAAACCTCCGGAGGAGCGGATGCGTACAGAGAGAGGGAGCCGGTCCTCCTCTGGCCTGCCCAGTGGTGCTGCATCTCGGCCTTCTTTGGCCCTTCAGTTAGAAACAGTGAGCATACGTGAGGCAGACATTGTTCCACAAGACATGTGGAGGAGGAGCAGTCTCTGCCTCCCATTGTAATTTCAGCTATTCTTGGATTTTTGCTCATCGTCATAAACTTAATTGTGTCGATTAAGTGAAAAGCAGTTCTGTTCTTTAGCCAGGAGGTTGAGCTAATTAGTGAATTCAGCTGACTGAGCTCATGGGTGGAGGAAAAACAAGTCAGAACTTAATCTTCTCTCCCCACAACTTTCTACTTCTAAAGAATGGTCCTGCAAAGAGTTTTATTTAGCTAGTTGAACATTTACCTTTATCTTCAAAAATACAAACAAGCCCCATTAAAGTCAGGAGCCAGAACGAATATACAACCCCAGTTCTGACAAAATGTAAATTGTGAATACGATCAAAATGCAATAACTTTCAAATTACACCAGCCAGAATTTTATTCACAATAGAACAGAAAGCAAATGTTGAACCTGAGAAATTTCACAATTTCATCCACAAAAAGAGCTCGTTTCAAATTTGATGGCCACTAAAGGTCTCAAAAAAGTTGGGACTGGGGGCTGTTTTCCATGGTATAGCATCCCCTCATCTTTTTAACACAGAGTGGAGGTGTCAGGGCATTGAGGAGACAAGTTTCTTGAATTTAGCCATTGGAATTTGATTCCACTCTTGTTTGAAATAGGCTTTCAGCTGCTGGAGAGTTTTGGGCCTCCTTTGATGGTTTTTTTTGCGCCAAATGTTCTAAATCGGTGAAAGATCAGGACTGCAAGCAGGCCAGTTCGGCACACAGACTGTTCTACTACGAAGCCATGCTGTTGTAATAGCTGCAGTATGTGGTTTTGCATTGTCCTACTAAAGAACACAAGGCCTTCCTCGGAATAGATGCTGTCTGGAGGGGAGCATATGTTGCTTTAAAACCTTTATATACCTTTCAGCATTCGTGGTGCTTTTTAACACATGCAAGTGTCCCACACCATATGCACTAATGCATTCCCATACCATCAGAGATGCTGGCTTTTGAACTGA
Source organism: Gymnothorax reevesii (assembly GCA_029721435.1). Classification (NCBI taxonomy): domain Eukaryota; kingdom Metazoa; phylum Chordata; class Actinopteri; order Anguilliformes; family Muraenidae; genus Gymnothorax; species Gymnothorax reevesii. Next base: position 8,358,049 of record CM056581.1, read on the forward strand.
ACGCTGATAACAGGAGGGGTGGTCTTTCTCCTCTTTAGCCTGGAGGACACGACGCCCATGATTTCCAACAAGAATGTCAAACTTGGACTCCTCTGACCACAGGACATTTTGTCACTTTGGTACAGTCCATTCTAAATGAGCCTTGGCCCACAGAACAAGGCGGCGCTTCTGCATCATGCTCAACAATGGCTTCCTTTTTGCATGACAGAGTTTTAGATGGCATCTGTGGATGGCATGGTGGACTGTGTTTACAGACAGTGGTGTCTTGAAGTATTCCTGGGCCCATTTAGTAATGTCAATGACAGAATCATGCCGGTGGGTGATGCAGTGGCAGCTGAGGGCCCGAAGATAACGGGCATCCAGTAAAGGTATTCGTCCTTGTCCCTTATGCACAGAGATTTTTCCAGTTTCTCTGAATCTTTTGATGATGTTATGCAATGTCGGTGACGAGAACTTCAAAGCCTTTGCAATTTGACGTTGAGGAACATAGTTTTTAAAGTATTAAACGATTTTTTTACGCCGTTTACAGGTTGGGGAGCCTCTAGCCATCTTTATTTCTGAGAGACTCAGCCGCATGTGAGGTCATGTGATTCTCTTATATATTAATTGCTTTTTCAGCCCTTTTTTCCCTGTGTCCCAACTTTTTTGAGACCTGTTGCAGCCAGAAAATTTGAAATAAGCTCATTTTGTGGATAAAAATGTGAAATGTTATCTATATTCTATTGTAAATAACATATTGGCTCATGTGATGTGAAAGTTAGTGCATTTTGATTTTATTCACAGTTTACACTTCGTCCCAACTGTTTCGGAATTGGGGTTGTATTTCAAATGTACAAATCAATAAAAATCAACATTGTGAAAATCATGATGTTTTAGGATAGTTATGATAAAGACCGTTGCATATGCAGTCAGTGTGATGAGCTTAAAACAGACATTTAACCCTTACTAGAATGGGCTTCTTGGGGCATCTTGGGGCTTTTTACACACCCCCGGTAACTGGTAAATGACATGGTGTATCACTAAATGTGCAGGGGATGATGTACATGTAATGGTGGTATTATTATGACCAATTATGACATCATGTTTTGATTTTAATTACCCAGAATTTTATCCCATGGTGAACCAGCTCCGGGAGGCTATAAAATACACAAAATTCTATTTATGTTCCATGAAAATTGTTTCTTATTTACTCAGAATGTTGTTCTTATAAGTTCGGGTCAGAAAGAAATGAAAATAAACTTATAAAGGATTACAGGTTTGCGTAAGCAAAACTTGCTCTGTTCTTATTGTCAACTTCTATGTGTTTAGTATATTGATTTCAATATAGAGCCTAAAGACCACTGTAATAATGGAAAAAAATGTCTATTTGTTGGTAGTAGAGACTTTCATCATTGCAAACTAAAATAAATTCAATGACATCATCAAATTTGCATAAATTCATTCTACTTCACAAAGCTGACATTAAACTACGCAAGATGTTGTATATAAAATGGAGTAAGTATATGTTAAAAAGAAAATCTGGAAACTACATAGATGAAACCGAAATCAGCGACTTTATGTCAGACATACCTGTTAGAAAACCGTTACCATGGAAACGGCAAAGATGGTGGACATGACTTATTGGTATTAAATTGTTCTCAGACAAGCGTAGGAAAAGTCACCAATTTGTTGGTACTAGCTTAAGCCGTTTAGAAATTATTGGACGTGAGAATTGGCGCAGGCATAAAAGACCACACCCCCAATGTAGATAAGGTTAATGCTGTGGTATGGTAAATGTGGGAACATGCGATCTTTTGTGGGCCCATTTGTCCTGAAAATAGCCCATCACAGTCATTCTGTTTAAATCAATGTGACAAGCTATGAATTTTTCATGGAATGGTAAAATCAAGTGCATGAAATGTTACGCGCACCTTCCGAATGCCTAATAGAGGTTGGCAGTATAAGATGTGTGCCTAAAATTGAATCCAGCTCCTCACTCAAAAATGGGACCAGAAGAGTGGTATTTCATCTCACCTTGGAGTGACTTACAGCTCAATGGCAAATTGAAAAAGAAAAGTAAAATCCCAGGCGGCTGGGGGCTGAAACCTGCATAGCAAATTGAATGTGGTTTACCAGGATTGGCTAATGCAATTAAATCTAATAATCCGGTTCTTTCTGGAGCCTACAGCATTGTTTTTGAGGAACATGTTGCATCATGTTGCAAACAAATCTATTGTAAATATCCCTGCAAAAAGCAAACCTATGATGGCTGTTAAAAAATACCTCACATGAATAATATTAAGCTACTGGTGATTTACAGTACTCAACTTCCTCTTGACAGCTCGCAAAGTTTTCCTCAAAACGCCATTTATGCAGCAAATCAAGCATGAGTTAAAGGGCATCTAAAGTCAATTCCCATTGTTTTTGTTTATCGGCCAATCAGCGAGCCGCACCTGCACAAATGAACTGAAATAGAAAGATTATTTACGCATGTACACAAAACATTGGTTTATGTGAATGAAGTTGATCGTGTGACAATGCAAGATGTCAACAAAAGCAAGTGATTTGTTTGTAAACATTGGACATGTAACGTCCCTTCTGAGATTGGACTCTAGATACCCTTTAAGTAACATATTACCCAATTTTCATGGGCTAAGAAGAGGTTTTTTTTGTTATGTTTGAGTTGTAGCCCCAATATGTTTGTGTATGTTAATGTATATTAATGTCTTGTAATGTATGTAATGTCTTGTAAATGTAATTTCTTTATTTCATGTTGCTGTTTCGGGGGGGGGGGGTCTTCATCATTATGTTGTTATTTTGCCAGGCTTACGCCTCAATTGATGGCAAATTCCTGATACGCTTCAACTGGTCAACATAGTCTCACTGAATATAATCTGTTGCCATAATTTCAGATGGCAATTGACCTGCAAAATGTGCACAATATTAATATTATGACCTCTAGTCATTTACCACTGTAGTTATGATGCTGTAAGCAGTGTTTTGGATAATATAAATCCTTATTTTGATTATCAAAAAACTGCAGATAGAGCCAGAGGTCTATTTTGGGTTATTCTCAATTATTTGGATTTGTTTGAAGATGAATACCTAAACGAACGATTCTAAGAGTAGTTGGCTCCTAGAAGCCGTCATTATTATTCAGACAAAGTGTGCAGAATTGCTGAATCATGAGATTTTACTCTGGCTTTCGTGCAGCGTTTGCAGGTTTGCATATTAGGAACCATTATTTTGGCTCCAGTGGGTCTATAACTTTACAGTAACAGCATTTTCTTGTTGGTGGTTACAAAGAATTGCATCAGTGAATCTAGATTTTTACATTTTTCTGTGAAGGGGGTCCACACAAAAAATCATCAGTCTGTGGTAACAATGAGACAAATTCATTATCACAAAGCGACAGCTTATATATATATATATATATATATATATTAAGCATTAAGAATATGAATTGGCTGGCTAGCTAGGGCATTCGCTAATTATTACCATTAGCGAACTTGAATGGAAACTACGTCAGATAATTCCATCTTATGAAGATGGAATGAAACACGACGGTTGCTCATTTATTTCTTCTGCCTGCATCATTGGGAAGTGAAACGATGGATAGCGTGTTCTGATCGTTTCACCCTGTTGCTGCTTAAAATTTTGGGATAAACATGCATGGACAACAATTCAAGATTTATTTTCAATATGTGATCTTATTTCAGTACGAGATGATAGCAATCAGGCTGTATTCCTTTCCCCCACTAAAAACAATAAAACCTTAGTGACAATAGTATTTAGAGATAATAGTATTAAGCCACTTGCACACTGGATGCGAAACTAATTTTTTGCACGACTGATTACATTCAAAGTCAATGCAAAGACACGAATACACATAGTCTTTGCATTGACTTTGAAGGTAATCAGTCGTGCAAAAAATTTGTTTTGAGTCCAGTGTGCAAGCAGCTTTACTGAGCATAGAACGCAAGTATTATATATATATATATATATATGCACGCACTGCCTGATGCCAAGGCAGTTTGTAGTCAGCTGAGAAAGATGTAAAGTCATTAGTTTGCATCACAGATTAAGCTGCGTTGATTAAGCCAGGTCGGGTTTCCATTACGCGTGGCAACCGCCTTTGATCTAACATCAGGATAATCAATTTAGATACAATAATTTATGTGCTGATTCAGATAGTTACATTATAGTGGTTGCTGTAATGATTTATTGCACTGAAATGTGCCTGACATTCTGGAAACCTGCCTGTGAGGTTTCGGTGACGTGTGCGCACTGTGCGCTGGTCAGCCAAATTACCACTGCACAGAGAGTAAACCAGGTTGGAGCTGGCGAGCTTTCTGCGCACTTGCAGCAGAACCTTTATCCAGAAAATTGTCACTTGATGAATTTGTGACACCTCCCCCTACTACGTCGACCAAATTGGCTAAGTGGCTGCGCACGGTGTTGCACCGCACAAAATTACCTCTGCGCGGGCTACGCCACGCTGCGCCAAGAAATTAGAGCCCATAGTGTCAATACAATGGCCAGAAAGGCACACTGCATACTGTATGTGGTGAAGCAAAATAAAACATTATAATCCAGATAAATTGCGTAAGCTGCATCAGTCCAATCGAGCGCCTATTTATCATTATTTTTGCCTAACTTTGCAGAGGCAGAACATTTTTTACCACAAAGACCAACAGTAGCTGCTAGTTATATCTTTGCGATGTAGATACAAGACATGCATTTCTTTTTTTTTAATTAAACACAAAATTGAGCTACATTTAGAAGCTATTCTGATGCTGATACTGCTGCTACCACAGCTGTTGCGGACGCTACAGTTGCAACCAATGTAACTGCTATTACTGCCACTAATATTCATAATAAAGGCACCACTTTTACAATTCTACGTCTAAGTAATGATTAAAATAGTTCTCTGCTACATTAGTTTACATTGCATGCCAAAACTTGCTGCAATTATAATATGGATTTTAATGAGCAGCTTTTATTACCCCATAAGAAGGAAAAGTTGTGTACATTATGGATAAAGCAAATAAAATAAAAAAAAGAAGTGATTTCAAAAGCTCATTCAGGACAAATTGAAACAAGAACACATGATATCGAGGGCTGACTGCAGTAAACAGTCATGTCCAGATGTTGTATATTAGACATGACAGTTTATTGCAGCCCTCGATATGATGCTTTCACTTGTGAATTCTATTGTTTGTTCTGAATGAACGTAACCACCTGTGGGTCAATGGTTAATTACAAATTTTCCAAAACAAATAATTCAGGCCCCGTAAAAAAAAAAGTCCTAGTGTTTTCTTCTTTGCACATGGATCTTTAAACTGTCATTCTAAATGAATATAAATAAGCTGTTGACATGGGCAAGACCTCACCCCAGACTTTGCATGCAGCCAAAGTGAGCCAAGAGAGGGTATTTTCTTGCACTTACCCCACAGAGATATATGTAGATCAGTTTCCAGAGATGTGAATCTTCCACATTTGAGACTCAAGCCTTCTCTACTGTTCTCATTAAGGCTAGTCAAATCCATTGGGAAATCTTGACATGCAATTCGCTGTTACAGTTAGCGGAGCATAATTTATCGAACTGTACTGGCGAGTGTATTTGCTGATTAGCATTAACAGTTCACCTTGTTAGCTAATAGCGACTGTCTTCCCCCATTTTCCTCTGCTGCCACATTCTAACAGCACCATTCAAGTTGCTGGCCTGCGGAGAGAGAAAAGGCAGGCACTTTCCATTGCAAATAAATGTCACATACAGTATTGTCAATAAATTCTAACCAATCCATGTGCATCTGTTTACATCTCTTGTGCATGATGTCATTAGGGCTCCTGTTGTTCTCCAAAATGACTCTTTTTACATAAGTCTGTCACTCCTTGTCCTCTAAAAACACTTTTTGACTTGAGATCGTAAGGTCCTGAGTTCAGGCCCCGGCCGCGACCTTCGCGGTGCGTTCTTGGGCAAAACACTTCACTCCTACACTCCACGCCTCACTCCACCCAGGTGTATAAACGGGTACCAGCGAATAGTCAGGGAAACCTGACTAAGAGCTGGGGGAGTACCTGCGGCAGACTGGCATCCCATCCAGAGGGAGTAGTAATACTCCTAGAAACCGAGGTTAAGAACCGGGCCGATGTGCCACGAGGCCTGAAACAGGCTAACTACTGTTGAAGTCATTGTAAGGCACTGTACATGCAGCAAGTGATACAGCAGGTACTCTATAGTTGAAGTGGTAAACATATTTATTAGTAAACCAAGACTTCAAATTAGTGATGACATTTCAACTACCATTTCACTTCCCTTTTCTGAGCCCTGTAATAGTTTGCATGATGAAATAGGCTGCAAAGTATGAGTCAGTTTGCATCTTCATACTTACATTATTTTATGTGTAGAAATTGTGTAGAAAAGCAACATTGTGCAGAAATCAAATTGGATTCTTTATATCTGTATGTAATGGAACCACTTTGTGAAAGAACTGACAAATGTAATTATCCAAAACCATTTATACAAGGTTCTTTGTTGCAGTTCAAAGACTGTTCAATCGAAGTCAGTTGCGTTGTCACAATTCTAAATACTTTGATCTTCAATCAGTCATTATTTGTCCTCCATAATAAATACTGACGGTGGTAGTGATTTCCCTGTCATTTAGAACCATTTACTACCCATTGCATGAAATTAAAATCAATTACTGGAATGAAGAGGGATTGGGTTAGAGTCGCAGGATTGGAAGATGAAATAAGTCCCCCATGCAGTGCTTGCCGTGCAGTACCTTGCGCCCCAGCTGCATGGTAGCAGTTGTTATAGTAACTTAGCATAAATTAAATATAAAATGTATAATGTATTATTCACACATGTAATTTTTGAAAAAAAAAAAAAAAGACAGCCCTTCTGAGTAGAGAGGCCTACTCTCATATTCTATCATAATTCAGAAATACAGTTTAAAAGAGGACTGTAATGACTTAGGAGACCAAACTAGGTGAAAATTAGGGCAGGGGAGTTGTGGGTGGGTGTGGTCATATGACCACAGAGGGTGTGGCCCTCAGTACATTACACTGAGTGTCAAGGAAACTGCAAAACCTGAGAAAATCAAAATGTCAAAATGTAAAAATTAATAATTTTTGTTTTTGAAGTCAACTGTATGTCATTTCAAAAATAACCACAATGACTGTGTTGTACACTGTGTAACAAAGTGTAAACTCCAGATGAAGTAGGAGAGGCACAAAAAAATCACTTTAAACCATTGATTAGTCTTGATTAATTTTAAATCATTTTCCTTCATTAAAAAGCTTTCAGATTATCAGAATAGTCATTTGACACAGCTTCGTTATGATTTCAATGTTTGTGATATTTGGGTGATGAAAAAAAATAAATGTAGCTCAGAAAAAAAATTTATTCACAAGCTTGTCTACACGAAAACAAATAAAAAACTTGGTAATTTTCCACGTTAGCTCATGGACTATCCTGTCAAGCAGGGAACTAGTGCTTGAGTTTTAAAATTAAAACAGTCAATGGCTACAAGTGTCCGAAAATTTGTCTAATGGTATATTGACCCAAATTTTACACGGAAATAGAGTTTTATCTTATCACCGTACCATAATGGCTAGTCTTGAATGGTCTTGGCGTTAACAGATTGTTCATAATGGAAAACGATTGAGAACAGGTGAAGACGAATCAGGAGTTTTAAGGGATTTTTTATGTTTGTTTTACATTCAGCAGCCACCATTTTGTAAATTATTGCCTGTTGTGGTATCGTCTTCATAGCACAGTCAAGTGATCTGTTTGATTGTTTGTGGATCACAACAGTGGAGCATGGAGTCCAGCACAGCTGCAACTATTCTATGAAACGTGGATTCATCCTCTTGTTTAAAGATGGACAAGACCAATGTGTTGATCTGCTCAGTCATGCCATTGGCCATGTGTTGCTTGTTGCTAGTGTGAACTTTCATATCTGCCTCCTCTCCATGCAAAATGCCAGATAGTCTCCTTCAGACTAAGTAAAATGCTTTTCGGATTTCATTGGGCAGCAATGATCCTCTAGTATTTCTCTGCCTTCTCCTCCCTGTACCTACAGTTTGGCTGGGGTGATAAAACAAGGATGATAATTATTGCGGCATCATTTTTTTCATTAACAAAAAAAAAAAAAAAAAAAAGAGTTTGATAAAAGACTCCATATGTTTATCCAGCTGACTCATATGCTGCGCAGTGTCAAGCTGTCACACTGGTAAATCAAAGACGTTCAGTTGCACAAACAAACTCTCTGTCTGACTCAGTTAGAGCCATATCACAGTAAAAAGCAGAATTTAAAAGTGACATGCCAACTGCTAATCAGTTTGCAACTCGAATGGTTAGTTGCAATGGGCCCACTTCAGAACATATGCAGAGTGGTCGAAGGCAGGGTGAATGCAGACAAAGATATTCTGGATTAACAAATGGCAAGTTGACATTCCAAATGCGGCAGTTTTTCCCTTTTCCAAAACAACTGAGTACAGTTATGTGCAAACAATCCAGGAAAATCATTTCTACAAAGTCGTCAAATCTGTTTTAAGAAGTGTGTTTTACATGCTCTGTATTCTTCCAGTCAAACAAAAGACAAAGTCCATTGACCTGGTCGCACAGTTGTTCAACTGCCCATGATGAACTATAATTTGAGAACAATAAATTCACGTTTAAAGAAAAAAGGGGGTGGAGGGCTACGGCGTTCAGATATAGTTAATTAATAAATCAAATAATTTGAAGGTGCTCATTGGTTGAAAAAGCAAGTCTTCAAGAAAATAGTGAAACCAAGGCACTCTTCTTCAAATAAAAGCTTTAACCAATACGCTAGTTCATAATGGAACTTATTAAAAAAACATTGCCTACATGTTTCTGCCTAAACTTACAGGCCTTCCTCAGGACTAGAGTATTAGAGAATGTTACAAACAGAGTAATATAAAACAACAGCAAGTAGTCAGCTAATCACTCCCAGTTGGAGTAGGCGGAGTGAAACTCTACCTTCAAAATGAATAATTTTACAACTTAAAACATAATATCATAAGTATTGTAATTTAGAAACTTGAAAAGTTCCATATTTCATTAATCTCTAAATCAATATATTCATTTAAAAGAATAATCCACATCTCTATAAAGACATTGAAATGCAACAATTATAAATGGTTGAGGTTTAACAAGCCTTGTTAAACATCAACCATTTAGAATGTAGATAAAAGATAAAAGGCTTGCATTTCTGTTGCTTGTTGAGGTGGAGGTGCTGTTATGAGTATATAAGGGCTGCACTACCAGTTTGGCAGTGCAGCTGCATTCTGTTTTTATTCTGTGTCTAATTGAGCCCTTTTTGTAGCCACTGCTCTCCTCTTTGTTTTTATTTTTGACATTAAATATTTATTTATATTTTTACTCATCCTGTGCATTTGGGTCTCTCTCTTTGGTGTTTGATACATAGTCCCAGTGCCCGCCGGCTTATTGCCTTCTGCTGGCGGGACCAAACCATGACATGTTTGCTCCATAAATATTTCCATTGAAGCTACATGTATTTTAGAAAGTCAATAAAAGTATTCAATCACTAAATCTGAGTGATTTCATTACTTAACTCTTTGACTTGTGCTGCTTCTACATTGCAAACAACTTACATAAAGCGCAGCTTTGTCTTATCCAATCAGATTTCTTTTCTCCTGTCTCCAAGTCATGCTGATTTCGTCTCAAGGCCTTCAGAATTTAGATTGCTTCCCTCTCCTGTTTAAATTAATGGGATGATTATGCCGATTGTCATATTTTTTAACCAATCAGACTGCGAGGGTGTTAAGTGGGGCGTGATCTTTAACTGCCTATGTCAGCATGTTACCTGGAGACAACAGGTTACCAACGTTAGTTGACAAAACAGTCTGTACAAAGGATCTTACATGAGTGGGCGTGTTATAGGAAAGTAATATAATGAGTAAATTTCGTGTTTGTTGCAAGCTTTAACGAGCAAAAAATCCAAAATTTACACAACAAGTTAGCACTGAGCAGTTATTGAGTCACAAACATTCACGTTTGAACTAACAGCTTTGGTTTTTAAATTCAATGTCAACTGTTATGGCCCCAATTTGTTATTACATTTACAATATAACAGCAACAGCAACAGCAAGGGATGACAGACACAGTTTTAAAAACTTAAACACATTTAATGAACAGACAAAGACTAATACTAACCTACAAACTAATCTACTGACCAAGATTGAATAAAAAAAAAAAACAGTAATATTTACAGTCCCTTTGGTGGGTTTTCTGGTGATGTGCTGGGTGAGGAAAAAGGCTCAAACACAGGCAAAAATCCACAAAAGAAACTTCACAGGTCTTGAACAGAAACGACAGGTCTGGTCACACGTATCCTTCTCCTTGCAATTTCTCCCACTTTACTGTCTCAATTCTTTTCCTTATATACTCTTTTGCAGACCCCACCCACATTTAGACCTCTTTTTTTTATTTTCTGGGACTTTCCCCAGACATGCCCAGGACATGTCTAAACCTAGCTCCAGTCTGGGCTGAATAAAAAAAAGGTAAATACTGCCATCTAGTGGCCTATATTCACATTACACAACTAAGAGGCCAACCAATGGTAGCATGCAAGCAAAAGAACTTGGAAAAAGAACTTCGTAATGTTACACAATGGTTATGGAAGATACTGTGTGCACGCTAGCTGGTTTGTTGAGTAAAGTTAACTCAGTTATGAAAGTGGTGTTTAGCTTGCTACTGCGTCAAGCCGTACCGATTTAACCCACGTTACACTTGGTGTTACAGATCTACATATCTGCAGTGGGTTGTCAAGATTTGGTGGCGTTGTGAACGCAGGCCATGAAATGACGAGATGACACAGACGTAGTTCGATACGAATATATTTCCGTCCGCCCACAAGCTAACATAAGCTGACATGAGCCACTTCCATTGACTTCACTGTTTCCAAACTGGACGCTTCAAGCTGAACAATAGTAAACTAAACAATTGCAGGCTGGTTAGGCTGTACAATGCTTGGCTGGTTCAACCTGCACAGACACACACAATTTCTCATTAAGCTACTGACAATGTACAACGCGTTTTCACATTACAAAAAACTAACATCAAAATAGCTGGCAATTACATTACAAATTGCAAAGATGATCTACGGAACGCAATTCACAATGTATCAAGAAACAAAAATTTGCGTCAATAATGAAAAGGACGTTATATTATCGGGGAACAACATACGTTTGTATGAGGAAACTTCTATGAAAAACCGACATTGGCATAGAATTAGACTACCGTCTATTGCATTTACTTAATTAACTTCGTACAAACATTCAAATTGGACCTAACCCTTCTATATTACACAAAGGATTTAAATAGAAGATAAAACAGTTTACTCACAATGCTTCCACCACAGAGTCACATTTTTATTTAACATTTTCACGAAGCTCAACTCCAGCAACCATGTGCTTTCTTTCTCTTAAACTGTCTGCGCTGTTATATGACATTATCTCTGCGTCCCCATTATTAAGAACATAGCGCGACGATGGCGCCACCCACTGAACACTTAGAAAATTATCTACATAACTAACACTTGGTACACAGTTTGGCTAAATATTAACAGCGTGACATAACTCAAGCGATTTATTTCCTCAACCAGTTAAATGTTCACAAAAGTGTGAAATATCAAAATATGTCATGAGCTGGGCTACGGGAAAAGTACTGCAGTTAGGTGATAATCACATAAACTGTATTAAAAGATGGATGCAGCACCCGGGTCTGAAAACTGAAACCAATGCGGAAATCTCATAAAATTGCATTCTATTTAAAGACCAGCAGATGGCGATGTCGGTGCTTGCAGACAGAAGTTCAATGCTGTAGATGTCTATGAGAAAATGACCCTACTTTACCCCCTGATTTATTATTATCCCCAGCCACGAAGTGTGAGGAATATAGGTTTGACCTCCGTCCGTCCGTCTGTCTGTCCGAAATGGGGACACATTAACACAAAAACTATTGTAGATAGGATTACTAAATTTTGTGTGTAGCTTTATGACATGATTACCCAGGTGAAGTTCGAAACCAGATCTGTACCGCCATTTTCTACAGAGCTATTACCCTTGTCTCCTCAATATAACTTAGTGCATGGTATGTTCAAAGGGGACAGGTTTTCTCAGAAACTATTGTAGATAGGATTACCAAATTTTGTATGTAGCTTTATGACATGATTACCCAGGTCAACTTCGAAAACCAGATCCGTACCACCATTTTCTACAGAGCTATTGCCCTTGTCTCCTTAATCTAACTTAATGCAAGATATGTTCAAAGGGGACAGGTTTTCTCAGAAACTATTGTAGATAAGATTACCAAATTTTGTGTGTAGCTTTATGACATGATCATCCAGGTCAAGTTCGAAAACCAGGCCAGTCCATCCTTCCGTCTGTCCGTTCGTCCGAGATAAAGGGGACGAATTAGGCTAGCGAACTACATGTAGTCAGTGCGGCAACCTTAGGTGTAACTTAAATAATCGCTTGTCAAGGCTGACATTACCTTTACCTTAATTGTTTAATAAAACTAAACTGCTACTTTAGCCTGTAGGCATAAGTCTTGCTCACGCGGGGGTAATTTTACAGAGCTTGCCCTCCTCCTAACAATAGCAAAATGAAGCTGGGTGCTTAGAGCTATGGTACTGGGAAGCCCGTTTAGATTCTGTTTATTCCAAGACTCGGTAGGTTAGTTCTTCATCAGTTGTTCCATGGAACATAACCATTTTACGAAAGTGATATGAAATGGAACAATTAAACCTTTATGCACTGCTACTTCAGAATCAGCTGTCACTTCATCTGAACCTGACCCAGCAATAGATCCTCACCACCAGCAGTCTGAATATGTTTTTGATGTTGATTAAATTAGTGAATAAGACAACTAGTTATTCATAATTCACATATTGATACTCTCTTTGTTGAGTGGTTTTTAAAAAATTTTTAAAAAGGAAAAATTGGGTGCATTACATTAGGCACTGTCAAGAACACTGAGAAACAGAAAAATAATGAATAACATCATCATATATTGTCATTAAAGAGTGCCAATGAAAAGTCGGGGGCGGGGGCCCACACCAATATTCTGTCAGGGGCCCCAGAATTCCAAGCAACTGCCTTGCGCACATTCAGTGAAGAAGATGGCTAGCTTTCAAACATGGCAAAAGCTGCGGAAATAACTGAGCATGAATGACTGTATGGGGTGAGATGGATTGGACTTTTCTTTTTTCCCAGTTATATTAGTATCATCAGTGGCACATGTTAAAAAAGATGATGGTTAAAGAATACAGGATTAATAAAGGACTTGGTAATAACATATCTGCTGTCATACATTCTTTTATCCTTGTCAGATTAACAAATTTATCCTACAAATTAAGGCCTTCATCCTAATAGCTGAAAAACTAAAACTAAGACGAAAACTAAATAAAAACTAAACTGAAACTAGTGAATTCCTCAAAATAAAAACTAAACTAAAACTGCTTAATCACTTGTTCAGCTAACTAAAACTAAACTGAAATAAAAAAGCAAAGTGTAAAACTAAATAAAAATAAAAACTAATGAAAATTTCAAAACAAAAATAACCTTGACACACTCCCAGTCTCTAGTCTAACACTGAAGCAGCCAGCCAGGCTAAAGTTCACAGATGTACTAGGCTGCTTGAACTGAGTAGGGCGGGTGAATGGGTGGGACCACCATACCGCAGCTCAACCAATCATGCTGCTCAGACTCCTGTTCCAAATGAGCAGGATGGGAGCATCTACATAAAAAATATTTAGGCACTATTTTTGGAGATATGTTGTCCATCCTTATATACAGGCAATGATTGAAACACACCATAGTAACTTAATATTTAGTAAATAGTGTCGAGCATCCTTGCATCCTACTTCATTGTAAACAACAATACTTCACAGCTCTTCTGGTACGTCAAGATGAACAAATCCACAGAAATGAAATAACACATTCAATAAATGCCAGTTCTCCAAAATGAGGCACTATTGACTGCATGTTTTCTCATGAATAATTTGCTCCAAGCTATAACCGTGGGACAATAATGTTGCTAAGCAGCCAGCTGTGAACATCCTTCAAAGGTGCATTGAGAGAGCCCTGAATGCAATTTTATTTACTTTCACATATTAAAAAATATATATTAAAAAAATCTGTGCATAATTGGCCTTTGCTACTTCATCCCTGGACAAAATAAAATTCTCAAAATCTGTAATTCAAGTAAGTGTTTTCATTTCAGGGACCAAATGATGCCATAAAATACATTGCAAAAAAAAAAAAAATTATTGTGATCAATAAATATTGTTCAAGCTAAGAATTTTGGTCATACCACCTTGCCCTACAAGCAGTGACATTTTTGCCTTTTAAATACAGTAGATACTCTCTAGGTCCCAGGACTCTGGGCAACATGCAAGCAATGAATGGTTTAATTTCCCTTTGTGAATGTTTTAATTCAACAATTTCATATCTATGCATCACCATCATGGGGAGTCATTTATCTTTTAGCAGCACTACTGCACATGGTAAGAAAAAAAAACTCAGCCAATAAATTAAATAAAATAACATAAAATACTACAGCCATAATGCTTGAAGGCTGTAGTCCCTGTTGTCATCAATGGAGAGCCGGAACAGTACCAGTCTCTTAGCAAGATGATTACTATTTAATGTTTGGGCTATGACTTGGGTTTAGCATATTTTTTGGGACAAACAGATTCAGGACAACTGCTCGTAATTTTGGAATGTCCCAAATTTTTTGGACATCTGATTGCCCAAGGAAAGGCAAACATTTGGTCAAAAGAAGTAGTGATATTGCATTTATCAGGCTAGTTTTACTGGAGCTACATTCATAGCTCAGGTGAGACCAAGAAAGGCTGCAGGCTGTGCTTGTTTTCCATCCGCAGTTCCCCAGCAGAGCTGCGCAGGTGCTGCTTCAGACAAAGGCACATCACACACTTTCTGTCAGAGAGGAGACAAGGGACTCAATCCACTCACTCATTTTTCATTCCTTTTTCTCCTACCAGGAGATAAATTGAGATCTGCTGTCATTAAGGAGATTCCAAGGAAAGACTATGGGACGGTTTATTGAACAAAATACTAGTATTTGATAAATTAGGAGAAAAAAAGGGGTTGAAACCAACTTAGAGTGCCAAAATGACTGTATAATACCGTAAGAAAATAGTTTGAAATTATGAAAAATATTTTGGATCAGCCTAAAAAATGAGAGTACAATAAGAACAATAAAGTCCTAATTGAGCTTTTATTTTTTCTTTACACAGTCCCGCGTTGAAAAATGAACCAATTCAACAACACTTCAAAAAGGACAGGAGTGTGCATGCCCATAAATATCACCAAGGGTAAGATTAAGGTGATGCCAAGTCAGAAAATTGCAAAAGTTTCTCATAAGCAACCTATTGTCAGAACCTTTCAACAATAATCCCCAAAGATGACACCTTGGGTGACATGATATCTCAGATTTAACTAAGATGGCTCTTTGTGAGTCATGTTCAGCGGAAGACATGGACCTGCCTAACTTTCCTTGCCACCCACCGCATGACAGGTCATGTGTAGCATATGGACAGAGCCATTCTTCTTATTATTGGATTTCTCTTTCTGCCCCGACTGCTTACGGGGATACAGTTTCTCTCTCTATCTCAGCAGATGGTGGTCCATAATGTTTTTGTCAGAAAGCTACAACAAATCAATTTAGCCACATGCCATTTCAAAATGAATGAAGATAACAGATGATTGTGATGTTCCCCTGCCACCAAGGATGAAATGCAGAGATGTCCGCGGGGAAGATGAGAAGGTGGTAAATGAGAGCTGCCAACGGGTGTGTACAGCTGCAGCCACTATCAGTAACATGCAGAGATAACACAGAAAAGATAAGATGCTTCTGAGTTTTTGCACTTTCCTAGAAGAAGAAAATAGGAGCTTTCTTCAGACACTACATGGGTAAAGTTCAAGTGAACAAAATTAAATTGCGATTACTCTCAGATACCTGTAAACTATTGCATGATGACTGAAGAGTTGGTACATCATATTACTTGTAGTAAACCAGGAGAACCTCAACAAAAATGGTCGGAATCTCCACAAAAAGATCTAAGAGAATTACCAAAATAAAAAAAATAGCAATATTAAATAATGATTGTATATACAAGAAAGCTACGTCCTGCACTTCTTATAAGGTTAGATGGACAGAGCGTCCATCGGTTAGCTCCATTCACCTGTAAAATTTTGTGAGTGCATCTTAAACGGTTGCAATGCTATGGTGCTCATAAAAATTATCCACAAACAGAACCACAGACAGACAGACAGGCAAACATATTATCACCTGCAAAAATACTGCAATCATCTGTCACCGCAGTTGTATAGAGGCTTCAGACCAGCCTTGTTTGAGTTTGTCCAGATGACACAAACAGACCAACTGAATGTCCGACAGGGAAACCAGAACTCAGGAACAGACAGATGACCATTTTCACAACCTTGATTGAGGAATCAGTGAAGGTCATATAGTTCCTTACCAATTATTGGGGATGCAGCACAGAGAGAATATCAGGGTTGATAAACAAACAGAAGGTCAAAGGCCAAACAGGAGGATTGCCTTGCTAAGAAGCAGACCGATTCATGAACCATGAACTATTTCTTTTTTTTAAGATTTTTTTTTTGGGGAATTTTTGTCATAAGCAGAGTCAGTTTTTATACCATTTGTCAGCTTCTATCTGACAAATATTTTGGTCGTTCCTGCTCACGCTTTCGACTCTACCATTCCCATTGTGAGGAGGCAACGGTGCTTCTTATTTCCAAATCTATCCCTTCCAAGAGACATCTTAAAACTTGTTTCCCCAAACTGTTCTGTCTCAATTAACTAAAAACAAATTTCAGGATATCCCCACATTAATGAAGCCAAACCAGGAAATATAGAGGTCAAAATCAGCAAATAACTAGAATGGTTTTTACACGTAAAAACAGATGTCTCCCCCTTCCTCCATTTTACATTTTAGAGTTATGGTCCGGAAACGAGTCCCACCCTTCAATATGCCTAAGTCCAAATTGTTGCCATGGAAACAGAAAAAAAAAATTCAAAAGCAGTTCAAATCCTGAAAAGGCACATCTACATGTTATGGAGAGACAGTATATCAAATTTGGTGACAATCGGTCGAACAGTTTCAGAGTTATGCTCCGGAAACGTCGGAGCCGACGTCAACGGGAATTCAGGCAAAAACAAAATGTCTCCCCCACCAGGAAGGGGGAGACATATTTGGACAACGTCACAATATGTGTCATGGTTTGGAGGCATTGAGAGCTTTCTTTGTTGCTCCCGTTGCTGGAGTGTCAGTGTTACATTTGCGCTGTAGCCGGTAAGGTCTTTAGAAAGAGAATTGTCAGGGACTTTAGCTGAATATTTGAGGTTTAGTTGAAGAGAGCAAGGGAATCTTTGTTTTATTTTCCCTTTTCTTTTCCTCCCTTCGAGCTCGCTTTGCTTCCTACCCCGGACGACTTCTAGGTCCGTTGGTAGTGCAAGTCTCACCTTATTATTTTATTTGTGTCTCTCCTTTCTCTGCTGTTTTGCCTTTTAATTCTGGCTACTGCGTTTGGCGTCGGAAACTCTGCACCCTTCGCAATATGAACTGTAGAGACAAACCGCCAAAATAAAAACATCATACACTTCATGATAATTAATACACCAGTATGATTTTTTAATTCTTTAAACCTCAATGCATTTATGAAACAAACAAGCACCTAGTTTCAGATCTGTGGTTCCATTTCTGAATTCTTGGTTTCCAGAGCCAGTTCCCTTTGGCATAGTTCATCACTAATTAACACCATATTTTAATACATAATTTAATCTCTGAAGAAACATTCAACCAAAATATATTTGTTGCTCATTTCAATTAATTTTAGATTAACTGGCATAGTATTTTGATACAAATGATACAATTTGAATTTGCTGAGACAAACGAGGGTAAATGGAACAGGACCACAAATGAAATACGCATTAAAGGATAAAAAAATCACATAGTGTTTGTGACTTTGTCAGGTTACCAAGACTCAATACTAATGAATGGGAAAAAATGGTGGCGACTACTTCCATCATTCTTCCCTGCAACCTTGCAACTACACTTAGAACATGTTTGTATTTGACAACTTGCTTACTGAGTCCAAGTGGTAAAGACCTTTATCTTATACATCCAAAAATGTAAACTAGTTTTCCCATATGACAATATAGACTGGGGAAACTGGAATCTGTGTAATAACCATGAGAGTTGTTAGATTGAATAGGTGTGTATGGATTTTAATGAACCTGACAACAGACTAGTTCTAATTAGACTGCATTCATGTAGCTGATGCACTTAGCCGATGTATCATAAATCAGAATTATGTGAGGAAATTATTCCCACCATTATTACCAGACCAAGTGTCATGCAATGTCACGCTCTGTTAGCTAAATGATGGCAGGGAAGGACCATAATACCAATCAGTTAATCACACGGCTGACTTCTATTTAAAATCGAGGAGGCGAGTACAGCAGGCCATTACAATAATATAATAATTTAATAAGAAAAGACAACTTTTGTAGGAGACTAAGAGTTAAAAATGGCATATGACAACACATTCTCATCCCGGACTCGTCATAAATTGACGCTACCTGCCCAAGCGTCAATATACGAGGTAGAAGGAAGTTTTTGGTGTCATTATTTGAGGGTTAGAGTTAAGGGTTAGGGGTTAGGGGGGTAGGGTTTGTTTTACACTGGCATCACTGAAGGACACAAAAAGCGACCTTTTGCCTTGTATATCCACCCTTGGTCAGGTAGCATCAATATATGACGCATCGGTATGAGAATGGGCTCCATATGGATGACATTAGTTGCAGTATATTACATTTTGGAGCAACTGCAGAGAATAAATCATAGCTGTTGTTATGTCCCAGACCGGCATCAATGGGGAAGGCATTGTACAATTGGTAGTTTAATTGATAGCAACCTGGTAAATATGGGGATCGATGTAAAATCTCATGTTGGATGTTGCCTATCATTGCAGCTTGTTTCATCATTGTTGGTCCGAAATTGCCCCTTTGCCTAGTTTTCTTTCTTTATTTATTTATTTTTGGAGTCTGTTGCAGTCTTGAAATTTGAAACAAGCCTATATTTATATCCCCGAACGCTGAATGGCGTTGCGGGGATATTATATTTTTGGTCCGACCGCCGCCGCGCCGCACCGTCCTACGTGTTAACGCGATAACTTCAGTAATATTTCAATTAGAAATTTTATCTTTTGCATATAAGTAAGTATCATAAAGAGGAAGAACTGATTTGATTTTGGACAATTTACAATTTCTAGATTGGCCACCAGGGGCCAAAAACTGAAAAATCACTGTTTTAATGTCTCTGGTTGACCTCAAATCAAGTGCAAATGAAAGGTCATGACCTGAGGATGTGTCCCACGATGACATTATACCTGTTTGGTTCAAAATTTTGACACAGGGTGGAGCTTTGTCACATAAAATTCACCATTTTTGCCATATCTTTGGAACCATTTGTCTAATTGTAATTTGTGCAACTGCAAGGTCATAATCCCGTAACGTGTCACATGATGACATCATACCTATATGGTTCAATAGTTTGCCACCAGGTGGCGCTTTGTGATGGAAAATGACCATTTTGGCCATATCTTCAGAACCGTTTGTCCGATTGACCTGAAATTAAGTTCCCATGAAAGTCTATTCAAGGTCTATTCAAGGATTAGGGAATTGGAGTATTGGGGGGGTTCGGGGATATATCCCAAGCTGTCGCCTCCGACAGCATTAGCCTAGTTTCAATCAGCAATTGTTAAATCGTCAAATAATTTGTTGTAGTGTTTGCAATATAGGAGAGGATGTATCGACTCTTTATATGTCTTACACTTTTTTATTCTATTTGCATTTTCAATAATATGCCAATTTTCTGGAATGGGGCAATTCAAGACTTTTTTTCATATGGCTCTTAAAAGCCTTGAATTTTCCCATTCCAGAAAAGTTGGCATATTATGGAAAATAAGAGCCATATGATTTTCTTTTTTTTTTTCTTCAAGGATAAATACTCGACCTGTTGATCCACACTCCATATCAGTTGGTGGCAGTAATGCACCTAGAAATCCATACTAATGTTCGAAAGCGCAAGATACTCCCCTGCAAGGAATGCGGCTTGGGTGACACTTTTAAGGGTCACACAAACCGTGAAAAACTGTTGATTGTAACTCTAAGGATGTACAATAATCAAATTTAGCAACTACTTTATGCAGAGGGGACTGAGGGGCCACAACCGAAAGCAAAAAAGAGACACATTTTTGTCCACAGGGAACAGGGAACTTCTTGACAGTTCTCACAAACATTTACAATGCAGGTTACTGACTTTTTTCTCAATAACATAAGTAAAACTATCATTATTCCCATTTTATTTTATAATTTGGTTTGTGATATTCAGAGGTCTGCTGCACTGTTTCACACCATTTGAATTTTCAGGTATTCCAGATCTTATGCATCTGAGAAAGGTCTATTGAAAATGCTAATTCTAACAAGTAGTCTTCCTAATAGAGCACATGCATCAGCTGTAACGCAGAGGAATAATCGGGCAAATGGAGAATGGAAAAGCTGAACAGAGGAAGCAATCATAAGCAGACGAGAGAGTCAATAAAGCCAGTGATACCATGAGGTCAAAACAATTGCAATCACAAGCCCCAATACAGCCTTATCAGCAAATTTTCTCCGCACTGCATGCCAGTGCTACACTATACAGTGCTGATGCTGTGGAGATGATTACAAAATTCCCTTGCCATCTCTCATGCCACTTTCCAAGGTAATTTGTTTTTTTTTCAACCCCTCTCCTCCAGAGAAGACTGCAGTTCTGCCGTACAATGGCAGAACCTAGTAACTCACTTTTATTTGATTTTGAGAAAAAAAGCAGAAAATGAAACAATTTGATATTAAAGCCTGGTTATTTGGAAAAGGTTAGTTTTATAGTTTATTATTATTCTCTAGGGATCACTAACTCAAGGACAATTTAAACCCTTAGTCATTCTGTGCTTTTTTCTAAAAATCAAATAAAAGTGAGTTACTTGGTTCTGCCATTAGATGGCAGAGTTATCATCTAGTATTTCTTTTTTTTCCCCCGTTTTCCAAAATCTTTTAAGGTATACTTTGGTGAAGCGACAGAGCAGCATAAATTACTGTTCGAAATAGCGCAGAGACGCATTCAGCCAAAATACCTGCACATTTGACAGATTTCTACCCTCAGTAGCTTTGATCTGATCATTTTAGGCCAATACGTCTCCTTCATATGCATTACAACATGTAGGCTAATGTTATTTGCAATTTAAGCAAACTATTAGTGGATGGGTTTCTGTGCTTCAAGATTTTGTGACCGGGTATTAAACTGTGAACATGTTTCTGCTAACTACCAACTGCATAACTTCCAGTAGAGAATCTGCAGGTTTAAACAAATTGCATCCCCCAATCACATGCATTTATAGGCACCTGAAGCACTTGTGCAGGAACAATAGATTAATAGCTGAGGGGAAATAAATATCTGTCTGATAATACAGGGGACAAAATAACCTCCAATGTTTGTGTCATCAGTCTATATTAGTGTTCACTTAAGGAGTGATAAATTCAAGCTGATGCAAAAATGATACAACAATAATCCTGCTTTTCACAAAGAAGCAGAAGCACTTCAGGCATCATTCTTCCTTACTGTGCATGGTGATCATTAAAACTCTGCAAGCCTGTGTAATTTGAACCGCAAGGATACATAAAAATGTATTTAGTTAAATTCCTTAAAGTGCAGTGCATCTGCTTTCCGCTGCATCATATTTGTTTTTGTCCCATCAGGCAAGCATCACAATTTTCTTAAATGTGGATTTATTATCGAAGAACTTAACTTCTGTAAGTTGCTCTCTCTAAAGTGGCTTTTTGTATGATGAATCATAATGACACTGAGTAGAGCTGGAGCCTGAGAAAGTAATTCCTCTGTGCACTGTCTGTACGATGTACAATGTTTCCATGTCAAAGAACTCAAGAAAAATGTTGTAAAAAGGAATATAAAACCAAGAACTTAAAGTTTACATTCTGTAAAAGGAAAGAATCGGTCATTCTGCCCAGCTAGGCTTAATGTTAAACTACGAACTGGAGAAGGGGCTCTCAAACTACTGAAAGTACCTCCCCTGCTGGATCCACTTATGTCACCTGCTCCACCTCCAGCAAGATACAAAAAATATATCCCTTGATTTACAACATTAAATATGCCAATGGAGAAATGCACCAAAAATACCTGGATCTGGCTTGGGGCACTGAAGAAGAGGTTTGAGTTCCACTAAACTGGAGTGCGAAGCATTGTTTCTTGTGTTATGGCCCCAATTTCTTATTACATTTATAACACAACAGCAACAGCAAGGGATGACAAACACAGTTTTAACAACTAAAACACATTTAATTTTTAACAAAGACAAAGACTAATAACGACCTACAACTAAAGACCAAGATTGATAAATAAGAAAAAAAAGAAATAATTACAGTCCCTTTTTGGTGGGGTGGCTTGGTGATGTCCTGGATGAAGAAAATGCTCAAACACAGGCAAAGAAATCCACAAAAGAAACGTCACAGGTCTTGAACAGAATGGCAGGTCTGGTCATCTTCTTGCAATTTCTCCTACTACTTTACTGTCTCAATTCTTTTCCTTATATACTCTTTTGCAGACCCCACCCACATTTAGACCTCTTTTTTTTTTATTTTCTGAGACTTGCCCCAGACATGTCCAGGACATGTCTAAACATGACTCCAGTCTGAGCTTAACAAAAAAAGGTAAATACTGCCATCTAGTGGCCTATATTCACATTACACCTCCATTCCAAAAGGGAAAAATTTTGACTCATAAAGGCAAAATTTTTCTTTTCAATACAAATATGGTTAAGTGAACACTTGTCTATATATACATATCATACACATTCAAACACGGGATAAGCAACCAGCAACCACATTGTCTGTACCCCTCACATGCCCAACCCCCAAGTCAAACTCCTGCAAAATCAAACTCCAATTCAACAATCTCCGACTCCCGCCCTTCATCCCACTCAAAAACACCAACGGACCGTGGTCAGTGCACACAACCATTGGCTTTTGTCCTGTACAAACATAAACCTCAAAGTGTTGTAAAGAAAGGACCAGAGCCAACAGTTCCTTCTCTATTGTGGAATAGTTCCTTTGGTGGCGATTGAACTTCCTGGAGAAGTATGCCACGGGATGCTCAATGTCATCAGAGTCACTTCTCTGTAGGAGCACAGATCCACAAGCTCGGTCGCTAGCATCGACCGCGATGGAGAACGGTTTGTTGAAGTCAGGAGATTTGAGCACGGGGAAGCGACACAGCAGAGACCCCAGGCGATCGAAGGCTCTCCGGCATGCATCATCCCAGGTGAACTTTACGCCTTTCTTCAGTTGGTTAGTTAGACTGAGAGCAATCTCAGCAAAGTTCTTGCAGAACTTGCGGTAGTACCCGATCATTCCAAGGAAGCGGCGCAAAGCTTTTTTGTTGTCAGGAACTGGAAAGTCCATGATGGCTTGGACTCCAGCATTTATGGGTGCCACCTTACCCTGGCCTATGACGTAGCCCAGATAGGTGACAGTAGCACAACTAAAGTCACTCTTGCTCAGGTTAACAGTCAGGTTAGCCTGGGTCAGGCGCTGGAACAACGTCTCTACATCTTTCAGATGTTCTTCCCAGGAGTCACTCCATGTGATCAGGTCATCGATGTATGCACCCGTGTAGGGCAATCCGGCGATTGTAGACTGTATCATCCTTTGGAACGTGGCTGGGGCATTTTTCATGCCAAAGGGTAGGACTTCATACTGGTACAATCCAGATGGTGTGGCAAAAGCAGAGATGCTCTTGGCCCTCTCAGTTAAAGGCACACACCAATAACCCTTCAATAAATCAATCTTGGTCAGAAACTTTGCTTGCCCTACACTATCAATACAATCATCAATCCTAGGTATTGGAAACACATCAGTTCTAGTTACAGCATTGACTTTGCGATAGTCTGTACAGAATCTAGTACTTCCATCAGGTTTTGGAACTAGCACACAGGGTGAACTCCAATCGGAGTTGGAGGGTCTGATAATATCATGTTTTAACATGTACTCAACCTCTTTCTCAGCAATCTTTCTCTTTTCAGGATTCATCCGGGATGGATGCTGTTTTATTGGTTTGGCATCACCAACATCTACATCATGAGAGGCTATAGTAACTCTCTTTGGAACATCAGGAAACAAATCCTCATATTTCTTGATCAACCTTTCAAACTGATCTCTCTGTGAGGGTTCTAAGTGCTGGAGTTTTACATCAAGATTTTGCAACACTTCAGTGTTTGACAATTTACATGAAAGAACTTCAGCTTTAATTCTTGGTTCATCATCTTGAAACTCCCCCTCATCTTCACACGTTTCGACCATTGGAGAATCTGAAGTGACAGCTGCAACCCTAACATTTCTGTCATGATAAGGCTTCAGCATATTAATGTGACACAATTGTTTTGGTTTTCTCCTATCTGGAGTCTTCACAATGTAATTGAGATCATTGAGTTTTGTCAGAATTTCATAAGGACCATGAAATCTTGCCTGCAATGGATTGGACTGCAAGGGAAACAACACAAGGACCTTATCTCCTAGTTTAAACTCACGGCTTCTAGCCTTATGATCATACCAAGTTTTCATTTTTCCCTGACTTGATTTCAAGTTCTCTTTGGCAAGGTCACAAGCTGCACGCAATCTTTCCTTGAACTTGCTAACATAGTCTAACAGACTGATTTGCGGCTCTTCTTCTTGCCATTGTTCACTCAATAATAGCAAATGTCCTCTCACTTCATGACCAAACACTAGCTCAAATGGACTGAATCCAGTAGACTCCTGCACTGCTTCTCTAGCTGCAAACAACAGCAAATGAACCCCTTCATCCCAGTCTTTCTCATGGTCATAACAATAAGTCCTCATCATTGTCTTGAGAGTGGAATGAAACCGCTCTAAGGCACCCTGACTTTCTGGATGATAGGCACTAGAAAGAATCTGTTTTGCACCTAGTTCATACACAACCTGCTGAAACAATCCTGAAGTGAAATTGCTACCTTAGTCTGACTGAATTTCCCTGGGAAGACCAAACAACGTGAAGAACTTTATCAAAGCCTTCGAGATTGCAGTTGCCTTGATGTTACGTAGAGGTATGGCTTCGGGGAATCTGGTAGATGCACACATGATTGTCAACAAGTACTGATTTCCAGATCTAGTCTTGGGTAATGGACCAACGCAATCAACAATGACCCTAGAGAATGGCTCCCCAAATGCTGGGATAGGCTGCAATGGAGCTACAGGTGGGTCTAACTGGTGTTTTCCAACTACCTGACAAGTGTGACAGGTTTTGCAAAAGTTGGAAATGTCTTTCCGAAGCCCAGGCCAAAAGAAGTGTTTCATGATCTTATCAACAGTCTTGTTAACACCAAGATGACCTCCTAAAGGTAAACTATGAGCCATTGTTAAGATCTCATTCCTATAGACCTTCGGAACAACAATTTGCCTGACCACTGCCCAATCTGCATTGGCAGGGATATCAGGAGGGCGCCACTTCCGCATCAACACACCATCCTTGAGATAATACCCAACTGGAACTGCATCTATTTCTTTTTCAGGAAGGGCTCTCCTCTTTAGTACACCAATTTCAGGATCATTAGTTTGCTCCTCAATCAACCGCTTTCTGGACAGAGACAAGTCTCCAGACACATCAGAATCACCAGACCCATCCGGCTGGCTGAATAGAGAACTGATAAAAGTATCTGATAAGTCCTCAAACGGAGAAACCATAGTAGGCCAATCAGAGTCATGAGGCGAACCACCTGAGTCCTGACTATTCAATGTACTGGACGGCACCACAACATCATCTTCTTTAGCCTTCTTGGCCATAGCACGAGTCACTGCGCAAGAAGGATACAGAGATGGGTCCTCATCCCCATTTTCAGTGCTCGGCTGTGAAGTAAGATGTACAGGGGGAACTACTTTGCCCCCAGCCAGGTCATTGCCTAGCAACAGAGAAACACCCTTTATAGGTAGACTTGACATAAGTCCCACCTTTACCTGTCCTGTAACTAAATCTGACTTCAAGAATATAGAGCGCAGGGGTACAGATACAGTCCTCCCTTCAATACCTTGTACAAGTATGAAATCCCCTGAAGCGGTCTCATCACGTAACTCCAAGGAGTCCATCAACAAAAGTGACTGAGAAGCTCCGGTATCCCTTAGGATATATATGGGGACAGGAGTAGTATGCTCATTCAGAGCCACAAATCCCTCTGACACAAATGGAAGAAATTCCTCCCTCACAAAGTCAGCTGTATTAGGCTTTTTAGCCCTCTCAATCTCTAGCATTTTTAATTTAAGTTCCATTTCTATATTTGGATTTTCCACTGGAAACTGTTCCAGATCTCCTGGTGCAAACACATTTTCATCAATGTAATATTCAACTATCTCTCTAGCCAGTCTTGCTTTTCGCATGGCTGGTTTTACCTCTGTCAGCTCCAACTGTCTGCAAATTTCTAGCAGTTCTGTCTTTTTAAAAGACTTCAAAACCCCTACGGTTGGTGATGCCAAGAAATCATCCATTGCTGTTGTCAATATATATCTTGGAAAATTCACAAAAACAATTTCACAATTTGGAATGTTAGATTTTCAATAAATTACTCACACAATGGTCTATCCCGGACTTTGAGCCCCCAATTTGTTATGGCCCCAATTTCTTATTACATTT
This sequence comes from Gymnothorax reevesii, assembly GCA_029721435.1. Classification (NCBI taxonomy): domain Eukaryota; kingdom Metazoa; phylum Chordata; class Actinopteri; order Anguilliformes; family Muraenidae; genus Gymnothorax; species Gymnothorax reevesii. The sequence goes on from CM056581.1 coordinate 8,384,883, forward strand.
ATAACACAACAGCAACAGCAAGGGATGACAAACACAGTTTTAACAACTAAAACACATTTAATTTTTAACAAAGACAAAGACTAATAACGACCTACAACTAAAGACCAAGATTGATAAATAAGAAAAAACAGAAATAATTACAGTCCCTTTTTGGTGGGGTGGCTTGGTGATGTCCTGGATGAAGAAAATGCTCAAACACAGGCAAAGAAATCCACAAAAGAAACGTCACAGGTCTTGAACAGAATGGCAGGTCTGGTCATCTTCTTGCAATTTCTCCTACTACTTTACTGTCTCAATCCTTTTCCTTATATACTCTTTTGCAGACCCCACCCACATTTAGACCTCTTTTTTTTTTATTTTCTGAGACTTGCCCCAGACATGTCCAGGACATGTCTAAACATGACTCCAGTCTGAGCTTAACAAAAAAAGGTAAATACTGCCATCTAGTGGCCTATATTCACATTACACTTGTCAGACTGAACAACCTCAAGCCATCATCTTGTAATAGACCCTGAGGGCATTCCATTAAATAATTACTGCAGTGATTAATATATTTCAGCTGAAAAGAAGTTATTCAACCCTAACTAATGCAGTAAGTAGGTTATCATTGCTTAACCCCTTTGTGCAGAAGCAATATCTGGCTATTTATGCATTACCTTATGTAAGGCTTTATATTTCAAGATTTGAGCTTCACAGTGAGAGGGATAATGGCTTAAATGAAACAAGACATTTGTAGCATATTCAATCCCATCATATTTTAGTTTATTTTTATCATTTTGGTACAGAGAAGAGCAGCAAACAAAAAATCTACTTGAAAATTCCGCAGTGAAATTGTAAAAAAAATAATAAATAAAATACTGAGAGTTGAAAAATGGCTGGGAGATAAAACAGTTCATTACTGGGATCATCATAAACTCCTTGACCACAAGCGTATTTCATCTGAGAAGAGTGATAATGAAATTTTTCTGCAGTTTATAAGCCAAATAAGACAGCTTTCTAAGTGGCTCCCCAGGCTAAACACAAATCAACTTTTGACTCATGAAGTTCAGGATAAATCAATGACTTTCCAGCGGAATTTATCATGAGTTTATCAATATAGGTGCAGATGGACATCAATGGTCACCAATAACCTCTCCAAACCAAAAGTATGCTTTTTTTCTTCATGATAAAGTAAAAAATTTAATCAATTTTTCCTCAGAACCCCATCAGCCAGCACGCGTACTCATTACAAGAATTACTTATTTTATGGACAGAATGTTCAAGCTTGTATAAACACTTTCCACACTCTGTGAGGAACAAGAATAACTCTATAACAGTAATATCTGAACTATACCTTATTTTAACAAAACAGAAATTACACTATCATGGTAAAGCAAGCAAAATGCTACCCTAGATTGAACAGAATCGTTGCAATTAACATAGTGAGAGAATTACCGAAGTCTTTCAGCTGTTCACATTTTAAAGGTTCCCTGACATTAAATTGGCTGAAATTGACATTTAGAACTTGCTATTGTATTTTTTTCATGATGAAAACGAAGATGGAAAGGCTTTTCTGTGAAAACTTGTTGTTTTTAAACTATTTTGAATTAATTAAACTGATCGGGAACGCCTCCTTCCAAATGTCCGGAACTGGCCTTATATGGCAACTGATGTCACGCAAGGTAGCCAGCTGGTCAGATCTTGCTCGCTCAACAATGAATTGTACATATACAACGCTTTATTTATCATAGCCAGCTGACAGACACTTACAAAAAACCACAGTAGGAATACCATGAAATTTACCACCAAAAAACTATAGTATTGCTGTTGTAATTGTGGGTTTTTTTTTGGAACCGTGATATAGATTTGAGTGTTACAATTGAAATATTCTAGGGCTACCATAGCTAATGAAAAAACTATACAGAAAAAAAGCTATTGTAATACTATAACTTCAGGATTATTCGCCAGAGCGTTTGCCAGAATAGGTGGCGTTGAGCCGCTTTCACATCGGATGCGAGGCGGGTTTTTCGCATGACCGATTACATTCAAAGACGTGTATTCGCATCTGTGCATTGACTTAGGGTGTGATCTGACGTGCGAAAGGTTTGTCTTGCGTCCGTTGTGAAAGCAGCTTTAGACACGCACGCAAGCTAGATGGCTAGCTGACGTTAATTTCCTGAAGTACTTAGCCAACAAACTTAGGTTCGACATAACTTTCGATTTTAATGAATTTCGATTATGAAGTTATGCAGCAAGCATTCAGTCCAGTGTTGAGAGATCAGCTAAGTTACACACCAACTATCTACCTGCCAGTTTAACTAACCAACTTACCGATTTAGCAAGCCAACGTTAGTTAGTGACAGTTGCATGTATTTCCCTCTATCCAATCACCCTGGTCTCGGGTCAGGCAGTTAGCGAGCTTTATGAGCAGAGCGTTTTGCGTGTATTCCCCTCTTTGCATTGACTTTGAATGTAATCTGTCATGCGAAAAATTTGTTTCGCGTTCGGTGTGAAGGCGGTTTGGCCCACCTATTCTGGCAAATGTTCTGGCGAATAATCCTGAAGTTTAATGCCATTGGCTTTGATAAATGCCATATAATGCCATATAACTTTGATAAATTAGCAGGCGAGGGTAACTGTCACAGTTGGAGAGTAACTGGAATATCGATAGCTGCCATCGCATTATGAGCCAGATGAACTCGGGAGGCTGTATTATGATGCCTGGTCACTGGCTGCGTTGTTGGAGGTGGGCATCCATGATCACAGTGGAAGTAACGCTGGCTTATAGGCTTGTGACTTCAGCCACAACATGCTTACAATATTTTTTAAGAATCGGCGAGTTATCTTGATGCCTTGTTGTACCCTCGTCATTAGATTTATACCTGAGTTTGGAAAGTTGTCCTCATGTCCACTGTGTATCCAGCCATCTAGATATGTTTTCCTACGTAACACGGTTTGTTGAGTGTAACAATTAGAAAGATAGATGGATAGATAGATATCTTGATTGCAGGCTCATACATTAAACAAACACACTAGAAAACATGTGTAAACAAGCGTGTAAATGGACCGCAAAGATTGCTATAGCAGAGGTGCTTTCCTTTGATGACGTCTTAGGAACTTGTGACTTACATCTCAGAAACTTCCTACTTCTTCAGGGGGCGGGGCGTAAGAGTGCAAATAAATCACTTTTATTCCTTAAAACTGATGGATTTTTCAGCCATTTCAGAACTTTTGAGTGCATAGAGAGATATAAATAAAAAAATAAATAAACCAACAATTTCAGGTGGTGTGTCTCATGTCAGGGAACCTTTAAATGAGCAAAAACCTCGGCATTCTATTTTGTTGAATGGGGAGCAAATTTTCAAACAGATCGCCAGATTGAGCAAAATGCCACAACATACAGTATTATCAGCATAAGCAAACGGTTACTCTTATTAACCAATGTGGCCAACTAGCTCCACAATTATGGTGGTACACCAAAAATAAGAAGAAAAAAAAACTCTCCATCATTGATTTTCTCCTCCAGTGCATCAAAGCTGTCAGTCCTCCAGTCCGGTTCCATTTGGAATGACTCCACTTATGCATGTCCGTATTAATTTTTATCTCATAAACATAACCTGGTTCTTCTGGCTCGCTTTTAGCAGTCTTTTTTTTTTCAATAAATTTGCCTCATTCAGATGCACAAACTTGAGAGGACACTATGGGACGCCGTTTGTAAAATAGGGTGTGCTATTTTATACCGTACAGTTTTTGCACATTTAGTGTCAAAACCCGGGAAAAAAGATTGTTACCATTTTAAAACATCTCTTTTTCACACATTTATGCACAAATATGTGTAAATTGGTGTAGAAAAGGCTATATCGTTTTTTTGTAGTATAACTCTTTGTAGAAGGAAAAAGAGGACATTAAATACTAAATCTAAACATTAAATATAAATCAATTTGCCAGATATAAATTGGCATTATTTATGTGTATATATAAATAACTATTTAATTATATATATAAATATAAAATTTAGGATTTTGAGTTAAGGTTTAGATTTCACCTGTTCACCATTGCTGTTCTGTGGGTCGTACATGACTTAAGTGTGACAACAGCTCGAGCGAGTAGTCAACAGCGCACTAACGAGAAATGGTGACAGGTATAAGCCAAGATTTAAAATTTTGGGATTAACATGCAGGGACAACCATGCAAGATACGTTACATATTTATTTTCAATATGTGATCTCAGGACAAGATCATAGCAATCATGCTGTATTCCTTTTCCCCACTAAAAATGATAAAAACCTAATTGACAATAATAGTATTAAGCCGCTTGCACACTGGCCGGGAAATGGATTTTTCGCACAACAGATAACATTCAAAGTCAAAGCAAAGACCATTGACTTTGGATGTCATTAGTTGCACGAAAAATTTGTTTCGGGTCTGGTGTGAAAGCTGCTGAAGGACACATACCCACATAGCCTACACATGCACTAGCGCCCACGTGCTCACATCCTTCTCTCTCTCTCTCTTTGATCTGACATCAGGACAAGCAATATAGATATTATAATTTATGTGTTGATGCAGATAGTTACATTAGAGTGGTTTCTGTAATTATTTATTGCATTGAAATGTGCCTGACATTCTGGAAACCTTCCTGTGAGGTTTCGGTGACGTGTGCGCCGGTCAGCCAAATTACCACTGCACAGAAAGTAAACCAGGTTGGAGCACTTTCCACTTATCCACAAAATTGTCACCGCGTCATGATGAATATGTCACACCTCCCCCTACTACGCTGGCAAACCCATCTCGGCGCACGTCCGTCTACCAAATTGCCAAAGTGGCTGCACACGGTGTTGCACCGCATGAAATTACCTTTGCGCAAGCTGCACGGGACGAAACTACCACTGCTGCACCACCCTGTGCTGCGCCAAGGAATTAGAGCCCCAGTTTTATTTTTTTATTGTGAGCGGAGATGCGTAAACTGATATTCATTGGGAGATAATTGGTTATTTATCATGTGACTGTTGGTTAATGAGGGTGTGACTGTTTTTTGTTAGGATGTCATGCTTGTTTGGTGTTTTGATTGGTCCACGGTGACTTCAGAACTTATATGTATGACAGCCCTGCCTTTTTTTCTTTTTCTTACAACCTGACGAAGGTCTACGACCGAAACGTTGTGTATATTCAATGAAGTACTGCAAGCGTAGAGGACTGTGTGCAGGACTTATTCGCTTCTTATATTTAATATATATGAAATTTAGATTTATATTTAGCAATTTGATTTATATTTCACGTCTAGATTTAGTATTTAATGTCCTCTTTTTCCCTCTACAAAAAGTTATACTACAAAAAAACGATATCACCTTGTCTTTCAATTGCTATGGAAAGTTTATGCTGTCTGCAATTGGAAAAAAGTTTCAATCAATAGATAACAACTAGGAAAGTAACACATGGGCCAGAACTATATCTGTGCCCGACGCAGATAAACCTGAGCAATAATTGAAGCGTTTGAATTTCAGTGATCGATCATTTGAGTCTTCAAGTGACCACTGAATTCTTTGAGAGATTAATCTATGTGTAAATCAATGGTAGGATATTATGCAATTTTGAAATAAGATGACTACAATTGACAATAGAATGACACATTGTCTATACCAAGGAGAATTTTTGCTTCAGAAAACTGATTTTTTTCACTACATAATTAGGATACCTTTGGCCATTTATCGCTGTACTGGACGCAACAAAGGGCAACGATTTTATTCTGTTGGAATAGATAACGAACAGAGCATGCTGACATTGTCTGAGTTGTCCTTAATAATTGAAATAATTATTTTAATGGAAAATGATGAATATCTACTTCAAACTTTGCCCTCATCAAAAAAAAAAACACCTTCACTGATACTGAAACTGATGTTTGACGGGAACTATTTAGCGCCGCTGCTAGTTGATAAGGTTGTGAAGCGTCTTTGTCTAAAACTACACACTCTCAGATATTTGTCGTCTTGCACAGTTGTGCATCGGGGCCTCCCACTCCTTTTTTCAGTCCTTGTTAGTGCCAGTTTGTGCTGCTCTCTGAAAGGAGTAGTTGACAGCATGGTAAGAGATTTTAAGTTTTCAATTTCTCATATTGAATAGCCTTCTTTTCTAAGCACAACAAAAGACTGATGGGTCTCTAAAGGAACTTATTTCTTTCTGGCCATTTTGAGCCTGTAAACAAACAAACAACTGCTGAAGCTTCAGGTGCTAAACCAACCTCAAGAATGCCATGCTTCCTTTTTTACTCCCTTATTAGTTCAATGGTTTTCAGCTGTGCAACACATTTGCAGAAGGGTTTTCTAATAATCAATTAGCCTTATAAAATGCTTAACTTGGATTAGCAGTCATACCAGGAGATTGATGCAGAGGACTGATAGTTGCTGGTAATAGGCCTCTATCCAAAAATGTAGATCATTCTTTGAAAATCATCTGATTAATTTTAATCGTTTGTGAAATGGATAAAATGTTTGTGAAATGCATGAAAATGTATTTTTCTTTGGAAAACAAAAAAATGTGAAAAAATGTGCCTTTCCCATTGCTCAGTTTAGGCTGAGCAACCATACCTGTTCCGTGGTATATGATTTTCCCCCACATTAAACTCAACTCGCATATTTTTTTAAAAATCAGAAGAAAACATGTTAAACAGACATCTCTACTTTTATTAACACTTCATAGATCATAGATCCCCATTTAAAATGCAGCACGCCTCCTGTGACGGAAACGAATGAACAAATTTGAGAAAAAAACCGGACCTTTTCGCTCCACTGAATCTTCTAGAAGGAACTTATGAATAATACTGTCGGCGTATGAAGTTAGAGTGAATGACAATTAGGGCAAATTTTATATTCAAGAAGAGGGAGGAATTGCTGACATGTAAAAAAGAATCCTGAATCAAAATGCAAGCAGGAAAATTGCATGGGAATAGGATGCCCTCTAGCACCATGATGGTTCCCAAACTGAAGAGAGTAGCGATGGGCAAAAATGAACGAACAAATCTTTTTAACGACTCTTTTATGTACCGGATCAGCCTGTCAAATGACCGAGTGCTGAAGTGAATCCCCGACTTCTCCCAATAGTTAGACTCGCCAACTCATACTGCTCACAGGCTGCTACGGTACTGATGTGGCGCTTTTCCACTACATGGTACCGGCTTTGCTCTACTCTACTTGCTCTACTACTCAACTTGCCTTTGTACCGGGTACTTTTTTGTGGTTGCTTTTCCATTAGAGGATAGTACCACCTCCTCGTTGTTGGTACCTGCTTGTCATTGCGACGCAGTATGTTACTACCGCGACGGCATCCTCAGTTATATTATGTTTACTTTGATTCCGTTGATTTTGTTAAATATTTATGTGTTTAAATCAGGGGATGCGCACTACCATCACCAGGTTATGGCCCTAAGTCCGCAAGTGTTTAATTGTAATTTCTGATTGGCATCGTCCGGATACATAGGATAGAAGCTAGTGTTGTGTCGATTTGGTTGCGCATTAAATACCGTAGCCTACGACCTACAAACGCAGAGCAATGATATCCGTAAGAAGCATAGCGGATTCATAGAAAAAGGCAATATATTCTCAAGACATTTGTGTACCGTCAGTATTCCATAATGTAACTACAACCCCTGGCAAAAATTATGGAATCACCACACACCGAGTATGTTAATTTAAGTTTTTTCCTTCATAACAAATAAGCAAATTACTCGTATAACAAAGCAAGTATTGTTTATTAGCTTGACATTCAGGCTTCATGAAACATTTCACTTGGAAATTGAAGGCAAAACATGTAGCAAATGAGCAAATCGCAGGAGATGGCAGAGTATTACGATTTATCGCTTAACAATGCATTATCTCATCTGATACCTTTCCTAAGTACATAATGCTTCATCAGCACTCGTAAAGTTATTTTCTGCACAATCTTCGTAGAATAGGGGCAGCATAATAACTTTCTCGGGGGGAATTAGGGGAACAGAATTGGACACAACACCCTTGCTTCTAATTTCGAACAGGGTCACAGACTTTTGAACACTTTTTCAAAATTAAAAAAATAACTAAAGGTTTGGTCCATTTATGTGTATCAACTCGAAAGAGCCGAAAGAGCTGCCCATCACTTGAAGAGAGCAAGTAGGAACAGAAAAGTAGACTCAGCACATTAGCTAAATGAAGAAATCCTCATTCATGTAACAGTAATTGCGTGTCATTGCAGTAATTGCGTGTCCACCCCTGTTCACCCATCGAGAGTGTAAACCTTCAAAAAATGTTTTTACTCACCCCTATTTAAAGTATTGCACTATAATGCAAATATAATCCATGCAATCTTGAGCCAGGAAAAAAATTCTATCAGTAATTGGCTGATGGATGGTTGAGGCAACAGAATTTCAGACCACCGCACTGGAGAATATGGGGTTCAAAACTTCTTCCCACCAGCAAAATTTCCTTGCCTTCCTCATGCCTTGGCTTGTTGGTGAGTGTTAGAGGGATGGAAGCCAACCGCTAGTTCACTTTAATAATATGGTTAAAATAATACAAAATTTAACATGGTTATCCCATGTTGGAGAGAGAGACCCATTAGCAAGTTAGGTTCGTATGCGAACAGCTAAATGTAAAGTTAGCTGCCTAGTGATACTTTAAAAGTCAGCTACCATGACCTAGTAAATTAGCTAAGTTGCTAAAGTTGAATAAAAAAAGAGAGCTGAATGTTGTTGGTATTATTGTTAGCTAACTAGCTAGTTGCTAATATTTCCACCCAAAGTAGTGTTTGCCACGGAATTATGAATTGCATATTTTGACTCCTCAGTCACCTTGAATTTGAAATACCCCACCAGACAATGATGAATGATTGATTCCCAACTGAACGTGCCTCACTGTTCAAACATAATGCTGTGAGAACCAGCCAGCAAGCTGTGAACACTGAACCACAGTGTTTTAGTCACAATCTCTGAGATTCAGACTAATATCGGGTAGCTTGCAAGCGCTTGCTAGTTGAAGAGTGCATTAGATTTGAGACGTGAAAATGCCTGGACATCTGACCGATCCACACGACTCCTCAGTCCTTTGTGCTCTTGGTCATGAATTAAAAAAAAAAAAACAAAATAAACACCTTTCATGTCTTAAATCATAACTTTTAATCCAGGTGCATTTGAGCTCATGTTTATGATGAGGGAGTACCTGTGATGGACTGGCATCCCATCCGGGGGAGTAGCAATACTCCTTGTCCCTTCATGCCATAAAACTGGGCTTAAGCACCGGCCCGATGGGCCACTCGGCTCGACTTTTCTTTCCTCTTCTTCAACTCCTAGACCAGTCTTCTTACAGCCCACATTTACATAGCTTTTTGTTTATTTTGTGCAATGTTTTGTTCGTGGGAAGGGCCTCTGAATTAATGGTATTAATGCTGCATCATAGGATATAAAAGTGATCACACAGAATAATTCTGCATTAATTTGCAGGGGCCTTCCCCCTTCAAGTGAACCCAAACCATGCAGGCAAACTGAACAGAAGCATCTGCATTCGTTATGTTTAACCATACATTTATTCAGTTTTTTCCTTCAATTTGTCATCCGTCTGTATATTGCTGAAGACATCCACAACTGAAGCGCCAACCAGTAAGGCAGTCCAATTAAACCAGCAAAGCTCACTCAGACATATGCTTTGGGAATTACAACATCAGAGCCAAGGCATGACTATCGTAATTATGTTTATATCTTTCATTGTGTCAATAAGGGCAGCACAGGGGTGCAGTGGGTAGCACTGTATTCTCATATCAAGAAGGATGTGGCTTTGAATCCAGCTTGGGGCTTTTCTCTGTGGAGTAAGCATGTTCTCCCCGTGTTTGCATGGATTTCCTCCATGTACTTCGGTTTCCTCCCATAGTTCAAAGACACGGATGTCAGGCTAATTGGAGATTGCTTCACATTCATATTCTACTACAGAATAGGATTGATAGGGGTAATAAAATTGAAACAGGCAGTACCTGGACTTAGCGTGAGCGTAATGATGACTCCATGAATGAACATTGCATTTATATTGTGCCATCTCATTGATACTCAAAGGACTTTTCAGTCCAATAGGGTTACTTTCATTGCACCGCCACCAATGTGATGCACCCACCTGAGGGATGTGACGGCAGCCGTTTTAGCCAAATTCCTCGCCACACATCAGCTGAGGTGGAAAGGGAGAGGACACAGCCCATTAAATCAGGGAATTATTAGGTGGCTCGTTGAAAAAAACATGCATGGAAATCAGTCAGGACACCAGGAAACTGCCTACTCTTTTCATACAGTGCCATTGGATCTTTAATGATGACAGTGAGTCCTGACCTCGGGTTAACATCTCATCCGAAAAATGGACAAAAAAAGGGCCCTCGTGCTCTCTATCAGTGACCTCAAAATGAGTCTTATTTACAAAAATAAATTCCAGAAAAGCTGCTTGTTTGGTAAAAAGAGACTCCTGAAAGGAATTCCATCTTTTCTTGTCAGTGAAAAAAAAAAAATTGGTCAGTGGATGTTGCGATTTTATCATATTAATACTCATGAAAAAATTTATTTGGAGGGCACATATGCAATGTCATGCATTCAAACTGCAGTATTAGTTCTATCTATCCATACAGCGATCAAGATAATTCATTCCGTTGGCTATGAATGATAATAGTATTGCTAACTACTACTAAGGTGGTAAAATTAAATGCCCACTTTAAAAACACTCTTCACAGCTTTGTTTCAAATGTTTCAAACTAATGAATAGTATGGAGCTGAATTACCTCAGTTATATTGCCTCAAATTCTTTCTTGGAAAATGACTATGGGAAAAGCTAAGCTTATTTTAGCTGAAGTTTAGCAATGAAGAACTATTCACATGACTGGACCTAGTCTTTGATTTCCCTGAATTATCAGATTTATATTTCCACGAATAAACCAAATGCACCATTTCTTTGAGAGAGAAAAAACACTTTCATTGATTCTCAGTTTTAATAGCTGTATGCATATAAAGGCAACCATGGATGAGACAGACTGAAAAACAATGCATGATGTTTTAAAACTGAAATATAAAAATAGATTTTTGATGCTGAAAGGATTCCCCAAGGTGCCTTCCCTGCTTTGAATCTGCTTTCTGTGCTTCATGTTGCACTTGACTTTCTTCGCCTGTCAGTCCTTGGCACCAGAGGTCTGTGATGAGTTGCCTTGAACTGTTATGATTCTGTTGCCTGACCATGTTTTTGTTATGACTCTGTTTCCATGCCATGTTTTTTGATTTAGTCCATGCCATGTTTTGTATTTTGCCTGTCTCGCTTTGTCCTGCATTCCTTGCCATATTTCTTAGTCTCTGTTTATATTATCATTCCGGTCCATGTTCTTGCCATTGCCCTGCATTGCACATTGTCTCCCCCGTCTGGTCATATGTGATGTGACAGTTTTGTTCCCCAGTATTGTGTGCCGCGCTTTCAGGTGATTTCATGGTTTCTGGGTTTTCAAATATTCCTTCCAGTATCGTTTGCTTCCTTCACCTTGCTGTTCTATCTTCACTAACAGTTTATTATTTTAGTTAATGTTCGTAATTTACCTAACACTGTTTATAGTACTAACTCACGAACAAGCACAAGGGATTGTATAGCTGCTCATTACTAATTGACTAATGAGCTCTCAGCACTCGCTCTGCTCTAGTCTCCGCCCCTTGCCTTTGCTCAGTTTACTCTGCTGTGCTTCAGCGGATTCTCCGCACCTTGTTAAACACCGTTCTACCTCTCACTCTGAGCACTTTAGAACTCCCTTACCAGAGTCGTCTGTCATAGGTTGTCTGTGTCATCCCTGTCCGAGCTTTGGCTTTCGCCAATTTTATGTGGTCAGGTACTTCCTCTTGTTCATTCCTTTGTTAATTAGTCTGGCCCAGCTCACCTGTTCCCTATTATAGCATGTGACTTCCCGTATGTGTATTTAAGCAGCCATTTCACTGCCAGCTCTTGTCAGAAGATTTTGCTTTTTTTATTTTTTTAACATTTTCCTGATTGTTTATGCCTTGTACTCTGCGTGTTGTACTTCTGACTGGAACGTCCCGAATTTTGATTTTGGCCTTGTCTTTGATATTCCTGTGCCCGTGTAACGAACCTGCTTTGCCCGACCCTGTTTACGAACTGGATTTCGACTACTGGATTCTGATTTTGGATTGTGGACTCTATACTGTTGCCTACTCCCCTGCAGGGGTTTCCACCTCAGGGATAATAAAGAATAAGTGTGCTGGATATTTTGGGTCTAACTTCTGGTTCCTGAAAGCACCCTCACATGAACACCAAAGAACAAATACAACAGATGCCGAGCAGTAGCTGTAGTGCCTCAGATTGGTCATGGAGGCCTTGCCAAACACTATTGGAGGCAGGGGAGAAATAGGATGGAAGCCCGCTGCCACAACTTTGAACTGTTATGCCTTCAAATCTTATACTGAGTTATGTATGTACGCAATTTACAAGATTTTCCAGATTTTTAAAATATGACCTCCTTCCCCCCAGCTGGCTAACCACTCCCCTATGTGTCATAGGTAGACATGTATGAGGGGTAAAGGGCCGAGAAAAATTTACACTGATACAGTAATGAGCAAAAGTCTTATATATACCCATGTAGTCATTCTGCAGAAGAACAGCGGCCAGTTTTCCACTCTGCTTCCAGCAAGCAAAAAGCCAATCATCTCATACAACTGTAGCACGAGAGGACAGTGCCCATAATTTTTAGGCAAATGGTAGTCACACCAAATATTGATTTGATTTAGTTTTTAACAGTTTTACAGCTGTGTATTGTTAATTTCTCAGTTATTAATAACTTGTAATGTCATCATTTTTGCAAGCATATTTTCCCAACAAAATTACTTCAAATTGATTTGGACTCTTTCACTTGCACAGTTATGTTATTATATATTGCATGCAATAAAATTCAGGAAACATAAGATTGACAAAGAAAAGTACAATGTCCCCAACCAATGAATCCAACCATATGACTAAAGGCCTTTAGGAAGGCAAAATATTTATTTATATATTTCTAGCAGATCAGATTTATGGCTATAGGAGTCATTATGGGCCACCCTTTCAAAAGTGATTATTGCTGAACTTTATAATGGATCAAAATTCTTTTGAAAACTTTTTGTCAGCTTGGTTTGTAGATGGTGTTCACCAAGTTATAGGAGAACTGGATGAACAGCACCTGACTAGTTTCTTTAACTTTCATTTTGTAAAAATGATTCAGCTGCTTTCTTTGAATGAGAGCGAAAAATAATTATGTGGCTTATCCATACAGTCCCTGTGATATAGTATAAGCAAAAGAGAAAAAAGTGTTTTGTAGCACCACCATTAGGCGGCCATGTGTAATTTTTGGTATGTGAGGTCCGTACACCATTCTGTACCTCTCCTGAAAATTTCACTCGCATTAATATTACGGTTTTGGTTGCAGTACCACTATTACAACGGATGAAAAAAACAGCAATCCCAGGGGTTGAACCACTAAAAATACAATTGCAACTTAAGAGTGCGCAGGAAAAACATCAATACGCACATTTCTGGAAAAAAACAAAAAACAGGACACTGATTACTTCATGTTGAGGACCTACATGCAGTCGGCAAATGCAAGTGCTAATGGTGTCACATATCAAAACTGGGCATACCTATCACTCCATAATTTTTTCTGATAGGAGGTAACAGCGCAGCTGTGGAACTGATGCCAAAGGAGTTGGACTAAGAGGATTTAATTGCAAGCTGGAAATCTTGTCAGGTGAAGGACAAGCTTTTAACTGGAATAGAGGTTGATTCACCAAGTAATGCATTTTTTATGAGAAGATGAGGGTGATTTGAAATCCTGAAGCCCCACGTCCCCCTAGCTGTAACACTGATGTTATGGGATTTTCAATGGCATGCTGTGGGCCTCTAACCCTTAAACACATAATTGCTCTCAAGCTGTTCCTTTTTAAGGTTGCTTGATTAATGATCACACAATTTATTTACTGAATAATCAAGACCAAAATATAAGCCTGTATTTATAAAGAAATGACAGGGATCTCAGATGGGCTACACTGACAATGTAGTACTTAGTTTTGATATTACAGGGATGGAAAATATAATAATAACTAATTTATTCGATACTTTGAATTCCAACTCCTGTTTTAGCCATTTTTTTTTTCTGCAGTGCAACCTAATTTATTTTAAGATTGTACTAAATTAAAATGTTCTCAGTATTCTAAAGAACAGGCTACATTTTCAGGGAAGACAGTTGCACCACCTTTAATAATTTTATTTATTAAATTACCAATGCTTCAAACATCGACGCGTAAGTAACTGAATAGTTAGTAAATTGGTTATTAGTGCATCGCGAAAGTTCGACACATGGCAGACATGCATTTAAAATCTGTGTCATGCTTCGAACTTTCGTGGTTGCAAAATCATTGATGAGGACTTTATTGACTAGCTTCTGGGAAAGTTGAAGGAAGACTGCAAGATGAAATTTTAAGAAAGGTAATTATCTCACCAAATAAGAAACAGAATCTAAACCTTATTGAAATACCATCCTCAGCAGCATTTACAGTACTACATAACATTCTACTTCAAGATGGAATTTCAAGAAATTTCAGTTATTGCTGTCCATGCAATCTCATATTGTAGCCTTCCTCTTTCATCATGTCTTAATAACTTATGGCCACGTAGTTCATTGGTCACCAATTTGATCAGGAAATAAATTCTGTCAATTGTCAGATTCTTCATCGAAACAGGTTGAGAGTTAACCTGCATTATGGTAATGTCACTGGTTGTAGAGAGAATTTTATTATTACATAAGCAAACTTGACACGTGAACCGTAGTTGTCAAAACTGCATTTTTAGAAACGTTTTCTTGGGTGTATCAAGGCAATCAGACACTGATGCAGAAAACATATACACCGTTTAGTGAGCTACGTGAATTAAGTAGCTTCAAAAGACATTAAAGTTTTATGTTACCATTAATGTGGATAGGAAAAGGCATGATTACTATTGCAATGAATAATAATGTAAGCTGAGGGGAAACAGACAGTAATTTGGCTGATTGCTTCTCACAACAGAATGAATTAACGCTTAGTTGCTAATTAGGAGGCGTTACTGGGTAAGGATTTGGAGAGGTAATACGCTTTAAGGCAAGGTGTGAGCCGGGCCATCAACCCTCTAACAGCAAGTCCCAAGTGGAAGAAGTTAATGAACTGATCTCAGCCTGCAGGGATCATTAGTTGTATCAGGTGCGCCTCTGCTTAGTTTGAATGTAACCCTGCAGCCCCTTGGCCCTTTTATGGACCAGTTTAAGACCCCTGCTCTTGTGTATATATCAGAGCCCCAACACAAGGTATCAGTATTGGTATAGTTTCAAGCCGGCCTTTTTATACTGATCACTTCTCTTATCATGCCTACTTGAGGCTATGACCAAAGACATGTATAGTTTACATATATTCAGAAGAAACACTCCCATTGACAGGTCACAGATGAGGTTGCAATGGTTCTATGAAATATCTCATATGGGAAAAATCAGGCCCATTGTTTTGACGATCAAAATGTTTATGAAGCAAGAGATTACATATTTCATGCTCTTTACACGAACAAAATGCAGGAGTAACCAAACATTTTGAGACATCCGATGCATTTTGAAAAAGAGTCACTTAAAAATAAATTTGGACAAGAACCGACTCTGAAACTCAGCTCGATGTCACATTACCTGAATACAAATTACCTGTAACCTCAACCTTTTACTCGCCGTTTCATAAAAAATATGGAGTATTCCCCATGAAACCTGCCTGATCTATGGTGGGGAGCTGAACAGCAGCTCGAGAGGCTCTGTCAGTAACCTGATTGCAATCCATCCACATTGTGACCCACTTATCCCAGTGTATGGGGGGGGGGTGTTGGTTAGTGGATGATTGAGGAGCAATTTCGTGAGCGAGAAGAACATATATCTGACAGTTCTCCAGTCCATTACAGATATTACACAAAATACACTCACTCCTTCATACCTGAGCATGGGGAATTTTACCTGGCATGCATGTGTTTTGACTGCGGGGAAATACTGGATTTCTGAGGATACCCATGTGAACACAACACAGGGGTTTGGAACAATGGATGAAAGGCAGGAACAGACAATTCTCCAATCTATTGCAGGGATAACATAAAATTCACTGACATGCTCATTCCCTGATAGCAATTAACCTGCAAGTTCTAAAACCTTGAGAGGATTTTGGACTTCCAGGGTAAAACCCTCGCAAACACGATCAGAATGCGCTAACCCCACACAGGAAGACCCCGGGCTAGATAGAACTAGCAGCCTTCTTGCTCTGTGGTGTTATGGCTCCAATTTGTTATGACATTTACGACAGCAAGGGATGACACACACAATTTTAAAACTTAAACACATTTAATTAAACAAAGACTTTTTACTAATCTACTATCTACTCTACTGACCAAGATTGATATATACAAGAAAAAAAATATTTACAGTCCCTTTAGTTGGGTTGCTTGGTGATGGTCCTGGTGAGGAAAATGCTCCAACACAGGCAAAAATCCACAAAAAGCTTCACAGGTCTTGAAAAGAGTGACAGGTCTGGTCACATGTATCCTTCTCCTCGCAATTTCTCCTACTACTTTACTCTCTCAATTTTCCTCCTTACATACTCTTTTGCAGACCCCTCCCACCTTTTAGACTTTTTAAAAATTCTCTGGGACTTTCCATCTCAGACATGCCCAGGACATGTCCAAACCTAGCTCCAGTCTGGGCTTAACAAAGGAAAAGGTCAATACTGCCACCTAGTGGCTTCTATTCGCATTACAGTGGCAAAAGCATGCCATACAAATTTTATGGCAGCTTCGGTCAAAACTTTAATAAAATGACCTCACCTTTTCACTAATGACCCATGCAGTTCTCACTTAATTCAACAATTCGGTAACTGTCTCTATCTCCATCTCACAGCCACTTCATCATTTTTAATACTTCTGACAGGACCACTTTGTCAAAAAGTTATTTGAAAGGCACATGTGCATACATTGAGTTTGGCTGCATAGCTCTGTTCTGGCAGATTTCTGCCCATCCAAGCATTGAGCTGAAGGCAGGTAGCATCAGCTACCACCATAAAAAAGGAGTTTACTGCAACACTGACCTCAGTGAAGAGACATTGTTATAGATTGGTGTAACTCAATTATGAAACACAATTAATGTCCGAAACTGGACCAGGGGAGCTGGGGTGGTGGAGGATTTGTGAAGCGAGTGAAGAGAGGAGCTGCACCTTCAGATGGTGAGCTTGAATAAGACGGATTGACAATCAAGCTGTGGTCTGACAAGGTGACGGTCAGGCATTCTCAGGTGATTCTTCAGAGGCCTGAAACAGCTTATCTACAGTTGAGCAGATAGCTTGACGTCATGGCCTGCCAGAACCTGCAAAGAGCTTCCAGACTGCTTTAAAATCCATATAATGCTATTATTTTTAATGCCATTGATGAACGTTAGAGCAACTTTTATTTACAAAGAGTTTACACTCCAACTACTTGTTAATTTGATAAAATGATCACAACACTTGACTGATGACCCACTTTTCACTTAATTTGGCAATCCTGTTACCTGTCTGTCTGCATTTCTAAATTGCCGGTCCTTGATTATTCTGGATACAACTGCTTTAGAAATCAGTATGACTCATTACTTATGAAATATTTATTCCCAAACTTTTTGTTTGTTCACATGGACAAGTTTTTTTTTTTTTTTTTTGCTCAGTCATCAACTTACACTCCAGATTGCATTTTTATTCATAATTCCAGGGGGCCAATTAGTTTATGGAGCAATAAAAATGCAAAATATCAGAAGTACACCACTCAGGGGGATGCCAGCCCAGTTGGGTGCCCTCCCTGAGAAGGAAAAATGATGGGCAAATGTGTTTCTCTTAAAGTTAAAGCAAATGAAACAAGTTGACATGGTCTACAACATCCCCAGCCAATCTAGTGCTTCTTATTTTCGAACTCCATCAAGGCCTTTATAGTCTGAAGCTACACACCAAATTTGGTTACTGTATCTGTAGTAGTTTCTGAGTAAAGCTGTCCCCTTTATCTCAGATGGACGGACGCACGGACGGATGCACGGAAGGACGGACGGATGGATGGAGGTCAAACCTATATCCCCCTCCCAATTCGTGTTGGCGGGGGATAATAACGGACAGCAAAGGTGGTGGTAAAACATTAGTTGTGCTCTATGAAATAAGTTTAGAGTTTAAAAATTTCCCTGGGTTTAAGGCGCTGGTAGTAGAACATTTGAATAGATACCAGACCACACCAAAGTGGAGCCTGGCATTTCTCTCACTCGTCCTCAACCTCAGCAAAATAGCTGCAAGCTTTTTGTCTGCAACTATGCAGCCTGTGGATTTATTTATTTTTTTTCCATTTTTGTCATACTGAAAATTTTATGCATACTGATGTTATTACGGACATTACAGACATTGTACACGCAATTTTTTGACCTTGTATAGTGCTTGTATACTCAGCAACAAAAGTTTCTGTGACACCAATATTGTTAATTATTTTTCATAACGCAATTATGAAATTGTCATACATGGTGATATCAGACTGAAACAGTACACGTAAACACAGCATTAAAAATGGAAATCATGAAAATGCGAGAAAATGACTTTGCACGTGAAAATGTGCGTAAATCATGCTTGTGGATGGCAATAAAAGAGGAGAATTTTTGGAATGTTCACATTGTGCCTGATGAACGACGGAAGCATCACTTATCGAAAACACAGCCATTTCGGATCAGGAACTCTACCCTCTAAATGCCAAGACTGTCTGAAAATGATCGGTGGAGGGCCATTGGGATGATTGAATCCGGAACCTCGCAGAGGGAAGTTGCTCATCGCCTGAATGTCCACCGAAACACCATTTGTAACTTATGGCAGCGTCATCAGCAGACAAGACATGTCAGAGACCGTCCTCGCAGCAGCCGTCCACGAGTAACCACTCCCAGACAGGACAACTGGATTCGAACAACCCATCTCCGAAATCGATTCCAACCTGCAACCATAACTGCAAGAACGATACCTGGTTTGAGGCGACTGTCTGCACAGACAATCCGTCGCCGTCTCCGTCATTTTGGCATTGTCCCACGTCGGCCAGCAAGACGTCCAATACTCACAGTACAACACCGACGACTGCGTCTACAGTGGGCACAACAACATCGACGGTGGATCCAACGTCAGTGGGATCTTGTACTCTTCACTGATGAATCAAGATTCATGCTTAACCGATGTGATGGTCGTTTACTTGTATACTGTCGACGTGGAGAACGTTATGCCAACAACTGTGTTCAGGAATTTGATCGTTTTGGAGGTGGTAGTGTCATGATTTGGGGAGGGATCACGGCTAGAAACAGAACAGATTTGCTTGTTATTGATGGAAATCTGACAGGTCAAAGATATCGCGATGAAGTGCTACGGCCATTGGTGGTACCGTTTTTGATGCAACATGGTCCCGGAATAACGCTGCAACATGATAACGCCAGACCACACGTTGCAAGGATTGTACAGCAGTATCTGATGCAACAACATGTCAATGTCCTGCCATGGCCAGCCAGATCCCCAGACATGTCCCCAATCGAGCATCTTTGGGACGAGATGGATCGACATTTGCGGCGGTTGGATAACCCGCCAGCTACACTCCAGGAATTGCGACAACGTCTACGTCAGATTTGGAATGACATCCCACAGCAATTTCTGGCACATCTGATTCGGTCCATGCGCCGGAGATGCGTTGCTTGCATCATGGCACGAGGAAGTCACACCCGGTATTGAAGTGTGAAGGTTACAATTGGTTAGACGTCAGACAAGTGCTTCATGACGCATGAAAATGACATTTTTCGTTTTGAGTGACGTTGGCACTGAAAAGTCAGTGTTTCTCCTGTTAAATAAACATATTGATTGCATTGAGATCTTTGCGTGTCATTTATAACATACACATAAATGGTGTCACAGAAACTTTTGCTGCTGAGTATATATATCTTTTTGTCCCACGCGTGCAATTGTTTTTAAACAAAAACTTTATAAAGCAAAAGGGGAAACATTAAAACATGGATGCATTATGTCCAGCAGAAGCAGCATTTTTGTTCCCTTTTAGTATGCAGAGCTTTTCAACTCTTGACAATTTAAGTATTCATGTTGACTCTTTTCTAAAGGAACATTGTTTACAGCATGATCTCTGATATCAAACTTGACAAGTTTATTACTTCTTCATGCAGCACTAAAACTATGGCATTAAAAACAAATATATATATCAGCAGAGAGTGCACTCAAATGTAAAGGCATTGTCGTAGTATTTGTAAAACCATCACAAGTAATTTGTTGTTTCATTATGCCAGTTTTCTCATGTGTAAATATTGGTAATCCAACCATTGATGAAATAACACAGCTACAAACTTGTGCGACAGAGACAAAATTGGCAAACTAAGTTAAAGGGTGAACACTGAAATCTGACTTGTTTATGATTCAGTTAGAAAGCAATTAATCCAGTTTTTTTAATCTATTTTTTTCCTCAACAGGGAAGCCAAATGCACTGAAGTAAAAGACAATGTAGACTTGGATTAACCTAAGCATAAATTACTATGTCTCCTCTGGAAATTATTACTTCACATTTACAACTAGATGTTGATTTTTCCTCAGAAGGAATATCTTGAATGATTGTTTGGAGGAAAGACATTTAGGTTGTTTAGGTGTTGGGGAAGAAGTGGAAAAGCATGCCTGTATTCCAACTTCACCTCTTCCTGTAGCAAATAATGAATTAATTTTCCTCCCAGAGGTAGCACTCTATGTGAACGAAAACATAAATGTGCCGGAAATTCCTGAAATTGAACATCCCTTGCCCTGTGAAGATATCTGGGTCAGGTTCATTGGCAAACACGAGACAGGTTTATAGTGCCAGTAAATACCTTGCATTTCTTCAATGATATCTCAATTGTGACAACATATAAAAATGGTATCAGTAGGTAGGGAAATCATTCATCTTCACATCGATATGTTATACAAATTTTTACGACATCGAAAAATATGGATTTTGATGTTAAAAACTCACTCAACCCTCAAACTGTCGCACGAGCGAAAATCTGATGTCATTAGAGTAAGTTCCCTTTCTTGTGTACCACGTGACGTGTGACATGGTACACACAACAGCAATGGCGAAAAGAATCAAGTTGACAGCCTCGGAGAGAAAACGCCGGAAAATTGCCCTTGATGCCAAAAGAAGACGATCCCTAGAAGAGTCTGAGAGAGCGACTGGGCATTGACAATGATGAGTTGGCCCTAACTTCGATGGATTAGTAAGTTGAAATACCGTGTTGGTTTTTCTTAGCAACATTTCTCGCGCTACTCAAGTTCATAAAAGTATACAACGTAAATGGTAATTCCTCCATTCGAGGCACACTATGTTTTGCTTATCGTGTTTGCCTCCAAATTCTCCAAAAACGTTCCTGTCTGTCTTCTTTTTCGTCCGCATGACGCCGTCTTTGTTTACAGTGCGCGATTTCGACCCACAATGCTTTGCACGGTAAATAATCTAGCCGATCTATTTTTAGACCGGGAAACCCTTTTTTGAAAAATTGCATTTCCTAAGGTTATTTTTGGTCAAATATTTTTTATAATTTTTTTTGGGCCATATTACAGATAGCTTGACTTTTGGAATTTTTAAAAAAAACACATGCAAGGTATTCACTGGCACTTTAAACATAGGAGTATGCTATCAATCACCTGCTTTGGACAGTACAGTGAATAAAATGCTCTTTCAGAGGATTACGCAAGCTTGTAGTGGTGGAGGGACTGTTATTATGGGAGACAAATTATCCTGGTATCGATTGGGAAATGGTGAAATTACAGGGTAGGGGGGAGGAAGAATTTCTAGATGTTATAAATGATATTTTTTTGGTGCAGTATGTTAATAATCCTACCAGAGAGAAGGCAATTTTAGACTCAGTGCTCTGTAATGACCCAGATAGAATTAGCAATGTTGAGGTACTGGAGCCACTTGGGACAAGTGATCACTCTGCTGTTAATTTTGAGGTTTCATGGGAAGTTAAAAAGGTGTATTCAAAAACAAAAATTTTCCATTTTCGGCGAGAAAACTTTGACAGGATGCGCTCATATCTAAGTGAAATAAAATGGGAGACACTCCTGGACTGTGAGTCTGTAAATGAGATGTGGGAAAGATTTAAGGGAGTCTTACTTGATTTACAATGCAAATTCATTCCAAAGGTGTCCAAAAGTAAGTTGAAAAAGCAGAATCCTCAGTGGATGACCACAGCTATTCGTAGGAGTTTGAGGGAAAAGAGGAATCTTTATAAGATGTACATAAAGGATAACAATGAGAATACTAAGGCGGAATACAGTAAAATGCGGGCTGTGGTCAAAAAAGAGCTGAGGAAGGCTAGAAGACTGTATAAAAGACAAATTGCAGAGGGGGAAAAAACTAACCCTAAGCGCATCTTTCAGGACTGTAGCAGAAAAAGGAAAGTTAAAGAGCAGGTTAAGTGCATATAGAATAAAAATTGATCGCTGCTATATGATAGCAAGGATATTGCGGACACATTAAACAGTTACTTTGATGAGAATTTTACCTCACAGCGGTCTTTATTCGGCCAGAGGATATGTTAAATGCTCAAATTTATTTAGCGGAAATTGAGGTTAGAGATAATGTATTAGACAAGTTGCATGAGATAAAGGCAGATAAGGCGGCGGATCCTGATGGCTTATATCCTAGAGTGCTCAGGGAAGTTGGTGACATCATCTTTAAGCCGCTATCCGCCATCTTCAGACAGTCTTTAGAAATTGGAGAAATACCAAATGATTGGAAACAGGGCAATATAATACCAATATATAAGAAAGGGGACTGTACTGAGCCAGGAAATTACAGGCCAGTCAGTTTAACTTGCATTGCCTGCAAAATATTGGAATCTGTCATAAAAGATGAGCTAGACTTGTTTCTTGAACTTAACAATATCTTGAGGGATAGCCAACGTGGTTTCTGTAAAGGAAGTTAATGCCTGACAAACCTTCTGGAATTTTTTGAAGAGGCCTTCAAGACTTATGACCAGAGTAAGGCTTATGACATCATATACCTGGATTTTCAGAAAGCATTTGACACAGTACCGCATAAGGGACTAATTTTTAAAATGAGCTCCATTGTGCAAAGTTCTGGGGACCATACTTTAAGAAAGACATAGAGGCTCTAGAGAAAGTTCACAGAAGAGCTACTGAGCTAATTCCAGGTATAAAAGATGAAAGTGTAGGGCCCGCAGAACTATGTTTCCCATGCAGCCAACAGGAAATGGAAACATCCTATACAGCACCACCCGCTTCCTTTACGTTTCCCAATAGAATGAGCCCGAAAGCAATAAAATGGGCAACAGAACTTTTAGAACTAGGGACCCCACCCAGCTCATTGCCTCTTATTGGCACACTTCCAACTGAGGAGGTCACGCCCTCTCTTGGCGCATCTTCTCCCAAGGGAAGCTACCCTCGCTCTTGGGCCACCTCCCCCCCAGGGAAGGCCACACTCTTTTCAAGCAAAAAGACGGCACTTGTATTGGAATTCATGCATCCTGCGCAATTTCATTTGGATTCATTTGGCAGGACATCCATGCAAGAACTGCGTTGTTCAATGGACCCGGAGAGGAATCCTAAGCTATGAACTTCAGTAAGACTAACTGAACATTCCAGACGGTAATGCAGTTTAGCGGTTTTCAACTTAAACTGTACCGTATTTAAGTTGTCCATTACTGATGTAATCACATTGTTTCCGTTTTCATAATTTTTGAAGTCAAATAGCCATTGATTGTTTGTCTTTACATGCATAATCTAATTCTGGCCAACTTTCTAATGCTGCAATTAACTGACACGCATGCCGTAGTATGGATGATAACTCAATTAGTAATACAAATTGCGTATGAGCTGAAGCAAACTCTTCTCCTGAAGCTAAATGGAGTTATCCAGCCAAGCATCGTCCACCTATAGCTACATTTAGAAGCAGCCCCCGTGCTGAAACACACGCCCCTGCCCAGTCCCAAAATCGCGCACACGCGTGCATCCTGCACGCACGCCAGCAGCACACACATGCAAAATAGCACATACACACGCCATTGTTACTCTCTATAGTTCATATATAGTCCTTTCATAGATTAGCCCATGTATGTTCTGTGTTTGTTTGTTTAATAAATTCATTTATTTACCCCGGTGTCTGTTTGGTGCTGTAATACGTGGGAGTCCGAGTCAAAATAGGCTATGTAGAACTCCAAAATTCCTTCAGATTATTAATTAAATTGTTTTCTTCAGTCATTAATATTGGTTATTTTAATTATTAATAAAAATTCCATATTTTTGGTTATTTTAGTAATTTTATGAGACTGGTTACTAAATTTGCAGGTTTCCTGCTGAATCAAATGGTTATCTTGCGGGAAGGATTATTAGGACGAAACGTCTGAATAATCCATCCTCGCTATTTTTCACATTGTAAAGGCATATTCCCCAACAAATCTTGATGCCTCGTGGGAGGAACAAATGGAAGTTGACCAAAGGTAAATTTAGCACTGATATTCAGAAATATTTCTTCACCCAAAGAGTAATTTCGATGTGGAATAGCTTGCCTGACCATATTGTTGAGGCAGAGACCTTGGGAGTTTTCAAGAGCAGCCTTGACTTAAAGCTACATACCACTGAGTCACTGAGTATCTGAAGGGATATATTCACAATAGTAACAAGAGGCATCTGGCAATGGCGTATCCCCTCGGCCCCCCATATTCATGGATTAACTGCTCAAGAAATTCCTAAATACCTAAAGGCTCATCTACATATGACACCTGACCTACATGTCAAATTTCGTGAAAAAATACTGAACGATTTTCAAGTTATGCTACGGACAAAAGAATGTTTACAGACGGACAGACGGACGGACAGAGCGATAGCTATAAAAAGAAACTGGCGTACCTAGTTGGGCAAAATGGCCTGTTCTCGCCATTCATGTTATGTTATGTTATATTGCAATCAACCATTTGGTTTTAAAATGCTAGGGAATTACACCATGAATCCAAAACAAACATGTTCTTCGTAAGTAAGTGTAAACACTTAAGAACACATGATTAAATCATTATTACAGTGATTTATATGTTTCATCTGGCCACAATCCTTTTAATCCAGAGCAATGCGGTGTGTAGCTTTCATTTCTTAAACAACCAAGTTGAAAGATGTATCCCACGTTGCCGGTGCTTTGTTTCAAGAGGGGGAACTTATTGGCCTGTATCAAGCAAAGAAAACAACTAATGAGATTGCTGAAATCAGTGGAATTGGGTTCAAGACTCTCCAACACATTACTAAATTCTGCAGGTATAACCGCTGAAAACAAAATAATGAAGGAATCCGTTCTGGACTTACATTTCTGGTCTATTTTAGCTTCTCTTTTCCAAAGGGTCATCGCTGAAATTAGGCAGACATCCCATTTACCAAAACACATGAATACAGCCACAATCTCACTGCTCCTTAAACCTAACAAAGACTCAACGCTCCCTTCAGATTACCAGCCCATGTCTCTTTTGAATGTAGACCTTAAAATCTACACCAAAACACTCTCCCGCAGAATAGAAAAAATCGTCCAATGATCAATAACCAATCAATAATCCATTATGATCAGACTGGATTTGTCAAAGGAAGACACTCATCCAACAATTCACAGACTCTTCAATCTAATGGACTATTCACAGCGCCAAACACAATCCATTGTAATCACACTAGACGCAGAAATAGCATTCGATAGAGTTAACTGGTTCTTTTTTCATCTCTACTTTACAGAAATTTGGCTTTGGGCATTCATTTATCAACTGGATTAAAATAGTATATACTGCACCTACTGTCACTGTCATCACGAATGGAATAATGTCACAACCTTTCACTCTGCACCGGGGCACTAAGAGTGTCCACTCAGTCCATCTCTCTTCACGATATTCATTGACCCCCTAGCTGCAGCCATTCGCCAAAACGCCAACATACAAGGAATTCAAACACTAAACGAACATCACAAAATTCGTCTTTATGCTGACAATTAAACTGATAGAAGCCTATTCAAATATCCCTACTCCGTTAACTGGCATAAATCTTCAATTCTTTCATTACAAAAAAATAGATGGGATGTGGCAATCCACACACCACCGTTTCCTCTATGTACAACCTATATCACTTATTTAGGTATCAATATATCCTCCAAGCTGTCCGAGTTGTTCAATCTGAATTATACTCCATTACTCAAAAAAATAACAGAATCTTTATCGATAGATGAATTTACCACTCTCCATAACAAGTAGAATAGCAACAGTAAAGATGGCCATCCTACCCAAAATAAATTACCTTCTTTCTATGATCCCATCTCAACTAACCCTCTCCTGGTTAAAATCCCTCAATTCAATCACTCCCAAATTTTATAAGAAAAAATAAAACTCCAAGAATCAAATTGGCAACATTACAGAAACCCAAATCCCTAGGAGGGCTGGTAGCTCCAAACTTTATACATTACTCAATAGCTAACTAACTTCAATATATATACAAATGAATCCATCCTCAGCAATCACATAACTCATGATTAGATATAGAACAGACTCTTTGTAATAGGATATTCATTTCAGATTTGCCATTTCTCAGTCAATCTATAAAATCCAGTCTTGTTTCAAGGCATTAACAATATCAGCAACTCTGACAGCCAAGTGGAAATTTCACAAAATTACTAATTCCACTCTGGCACCATCAAAATTCACACCCCTCTGTAATAAGCCCGACTTTATAAGCAATACAAAGCCATTTCAGCTTAGTTCATGGGTAGACAAGGGTCTCACACACCTACAACATACAATCCAAAATAACATCTTCACTCCATTTCAAAACTTGGTCCAGGAGTTTGGCATCAAGAATAATCAGTATTTGGAATATTTAAGGCTCAAATCCTCAATTACAGCTAAATATAACATCACAGCTATTAATCTCGACCTCCCCCCATCGATTACAGATGTATTAAATATCAAAACTCCATTGAGACTCCTATCGAAGATATATAAAATCATATCACATACTGACAAATCTATTTCACTCCCAAGATCTGCCAAAATATCTACACAATGTCAAAAATACAAATCTACAATTAACCCAATACAAGGTTCTACACAGCACACACATCACTGGGATTCACCTCAGACACCTGCACTAACTGTACTCAGAATATACCGGATACGTATATTCATGTTATATGGGATTGCACACCAATACAACAATTTTGGGTGGACGTCACACATTCACTGTCTGTTGCTCTGGGCTGCCACATCCCCTTAATCCCATTACTATGTCTATTAGGCGACACATCGGTTACAAATTTACCAGCTTCACGCAATAAAATTCTTTCAGCACTAACTATCGCCAAGAGAACAATCCTGAAAAATTGGAAAACAAAACCGAATATAACCCTTGCCCTTGAGTGGAAAAATGCAGTCATCGAATGCAGTTCATTGGAAAACTTCTCGCCTTCGAACTAACTGCAATAGATTTGCCCGCCAGCTGGTCACCATTTAATTTTTTTTTTTACAAACCTGATACCAAACCTCCCTATAATTCCTCAAATATAATCTACCATATTTATAATTTCTTCAGCTATCTTGCTTGACCCTACACACACACACACACACACACGCACAAGAAAGTCTATTATCATTATTAGTGGGATCACTCCTCCTTTTTGGTTGTTGGCGTGCTTCCTCTGTGTGGGTGGCGGGGCTGTTGCTGCCTGGCGGTTCGTTCCTTTTCCTTGTTCGGTTTTTTTTTTTTCTTTTCCCGTCGGGGGTGGCGGCTCTGCTCGTTTGTGTGCAGCGGGCTCGCTGACTGCAGTTAGAGGCCTGCCTGTTTATGTGTCTTGGTGTTGTCTCTTGTCTGTTACGTGTCCCTCATTGTGTAAGTGTCTAATGTCTTGTTCCTTTTCTTTTTCCTCCTTTCACTAGCAGTTTTTAACTGCAACCCCCCCATCACACTCACAGACACACACATGCACTCATACGCACACACATGCACAGGCGACACACACACACACACACACGAGAGTCCAGTCTCTATCACCCCCCAATCACTGACGGCTAACAGTAATCTGATGTGATTTGTCCCCTTGTTTGTTGTTGTAAATTAACATTAAAAATAAAGTTGTCCTACGAAGAGGGGGGGTGGTGGCAGGTCAGAAAAAACAAAACAAAAAAAAAAACAAAAGCAAAATAGGACTTCAAAACAAAAATTGCTAGCTTCCTTAGTTTACTAGGTTAAGAGATACACAACAACAATATTCACGTTTCAAAAATAAAATCCTAGCTGACCACGCTGTGGCCATAAAACAGAAACACAAAGTGATCAGCCCCCCTTAAACCCAGTGTGTACTGATACAGTGAAAAAAACCTCAAAGTGAGTGCAGGAGAACAAAAATCAGTATTAAATCTTACCCTGGCCCAAATCTGGGTAACACACAATTGGCAAAGGCCTCTGAAATCAAAAACACAATCAAAGTTAAGTAATCGTACAATCAATATAAACTCTGTCAGTTGCAAATGCTAACTAAGGTGTCTGCCAGCGACTGATGAGCAGGCACAGCCTTCAAACAGCCTTCGAGTGTCACACGCCGAATGGTGGGGTGGGATCCAATCAGCCACCAGGGAAAGGCAAAATAGAGGAGCCAGCAAACCAGTCCCCAGGGCTGCCGATCACGAGCAGGGACAGCAATTACAAATTTACCTGTCCTGAAACAAGTGACAGCAGGCGCAGACACCATAGCAACAAAGAGGAAGGAACAGGAAAACACCAATGCCAGGGGCTGTAACACCTGCTCACTTAACATGTATACCTCAGCCTACATTAAGACATTTTTCTTTTACACAATACCTGTTTTAATCACACTCACAGAGTCACAATCTGGACAAGGCATCAGCCACAACGTTCTCACTCGCCTTTTTATGCTGGATCTCAAGGTTGTGGTCCTGCTCTGTGAGCGCCCACCGCATGAGGCGCTGGTTCTGGTTGTACATACAGGCTAGAAAGACAAGTGGGTTACGGCCAGTGTATACAACATATGTGGATTCACCACATACAGGATGAATGCATACAAAAGTACAGCTATTTTTTGCATTTTTGATCTCGATGGGTCCATAATGCTGTGTTTGCGAGGTAAGGGTGAGTCACATCAAGCCAAACAGAATGCGTTAGTTGTGAACAGCTTCCTGCCGTTGTATGGCGGTGAGTAATGTTTGCAACAAATCTACGATCCCCTCCTCTCTGGGATTCTGTGAAAAGCACAACCCATACCTACATCCGTGTCAGTCTCAAGCAGGCATTCTGGCAAAAATAACTGAAGAGGAGCAAAAAAAAAAACCTCTTTTGCCTTTTAGGTGGGTGTTCCCATTAAATTGTGACAACACGTGAAAACTATAAATTACTATTTACGAACTATTAATTACTACATACCCAAATAACGCTTTTCTTTTGGATGAGCTTCCACATTGCTTTTTTCTCATCACTAGTAGCAAGATTAACATATGTCCACACCCAATATTTTGCAGATCTCGAGAGTGCGGATGACTTTTTTTATTTTGATTTTGTTGTAGAAAGAGTGGTGCACACTTGGACTAACCAAAACGCACTGCAAATAATTACTGAGCAAGACAAAATAAGGCCAAAAGGGAGGATTTTTTTTTTGTACCACATCTGGGAATCACTAGTCGTTTTGAAGACCTTTTTTCTGCTGCAAAACTGGTGATATGCTGTCGAGCGCAATCTAGCACTGGTGTTTATTTGATCGTGGCAGAGTTTCCCCAAGCTAACGCTAGGCACGACAGATGAAATTCCAGCTCGAGTGTTCCACAATCATTGTCAGCTGACCAACCGCTTGAATTTCCGATTGATTTTCCGACCACTGGACACTGACTTTAACTCTGGCCACTTCTAGGAAGGTTTACCACCGTCTCAAGTTTTCTCCATTTGTAGAAATGGCCCTCACTCTGGTTCGCTGGAGGTAACTGTAACCGTTATGTCCACATAACCGGTTAGGTTCTAATTCAGTGGTGGTTAGAGTCAACAGGGCTGTAATCATGCCCGAGAGTGTAAATTGAAATTTGACCCAATCATGAATTACATTTGGTAATTTGGGGGGGGGGATAACCTCATTGCATGGAGCCAGGCAAGGTTGAATAGCTTTTTTCCCGTCCATAAATGAAATAACTACTTAAAAACTGAATTTTACATGTGCTTAGGTTCTCTCTGTCTAAATGTAAAATTAGTTTGATGATCTAAAAGATATCAGTGTAACAAACATACTGCATCTGTGGAACATGCAAAAACACAAAAAAATCTGGAAGGAGGCTTTACCTTTTCACAACGCTTTATATGATGACTCAAGTTTGCAATATGGAAAACCGTGCCATTAGAAAGATTGTTCCTCTCCTTGCATACCATCACCACTGCATTTTCAAGCACACAGTTCAGAAGCGGAGTGTAGATTTCTTTGAATGGCAACCTCTCCATCAATATAAAATGAGCGCGAGCCTGAGTGCTATTATATCCCGAGCACAAGAGGGTTGGTTATGGAGCTTAAGTGATCCATTCGAAATGCCATAAAGCACTTAAGGTTCCAATTTTCGCAAATGTGGAAGACCCCAAGGGGCTAGAAGTATTATATGGACCAATTCTCAGCCTCCATGAATGCACTGCTGTAAAGTACTTAGAATAATTTCCTTCTGTCCCCTACATTCACTCATTCACAAAATGTAAAATCTTATATTTGCTCAAAACTCTGTTTTTTTTTCTCATATTGAATACTGCTAAATTGTTTAATCAACTGCAGCCACCCACTCCCATCGACTCAAGAGGAGGAAGCCCTGACACATAATTCCTCCAACTGGTGTGATGATTGGCCCTCTCCTGTTCAGGCTGTTCAAGAGCACCACCAATCACATACTGCTTTGCCATCACAAGACAATACAGTCAGCATATATTGGGTGTGTCCAGCTGCGAGCGCCTGGCCGACCAGGAGTAGCAAGAGCACAAGGAGACAAACTAATTTTAACACACTTAATGCCTAATATCCCCAAGGAGGCCGGGCCAATTGTTGCCTTGCCAATGCAGACCCCAGGCCATAGCCGGTAATAGCGTGAGTGGGATTTGAAAACTGGGCTCCCTAGTGAACGTTTTTGCCATGAGCCACTCAGAGGCCCCAAAATACAGTTCCTTAAAAAGAATCAATGAGACCTTCATGAAAAACAAACGGACCTTTGTTCTTGTGAATGTGCCTGGTGCTTCAGAAGATGACCACAGATTGTTAAAAACCAAAAGTTTGTGTCTGTCACTTGGACAAGAAAACACCATAGGTATACTATATGAGACATTCTGCCTTCTTGGTTGTTCTTGAAGATTTAGATCCGTCCAAAGACCTAACTGTAGATATTCCAAAATTGTTATTTATGTCGGCTTGAATAGCGTCTGGTTACGACAATCGGAGGACGCCAAAAATAAGTGGTTTGTGCTCTAGCACAGCAGATGTCAGACGCTGTAATATGCTCAGGGCCCACACTCAGTCAATGTGGTGATGAAATTTAATGCTGATTATTGTGAACGAATTGCTAGATGACAAAATGATATTTAAAAAATAACATGGGCTGATAATCAAAACTTTTAAAAATTGAGTTTTGTATTATTTAACTTGTTTGTAGTGCATCCTGTCACAAAACAACATTCTGGCATTTTTTAAATTATTTTAGCTAACAGAAGAAAAAGACAAGATGGCACTCTCACACAATATAAAGTCAACGGAGAGCCTTGGTTTGTTTTCCCGCCTTATTTGCTCTCTCCATGGCTGTTGTTTGTCCATAGCAAGCTAATGTACCTAAAGTATCCTCTTTCACCTTATTTGGTAGACCCCATCGGCAGAGCTCCCCATTTCTCTCAAACCATAAACGTTCTTGAAGTCTCTTTGAAAGACTTATTGTACGTTACACCTGACACATTAAAGCTAGCATGATAGGTTATATTACAATTCAGAAACATAGCTGACTGGTATGAACTATGGAGCCACAGCTGATCAATGTATAGATTTAACATCTTGGAGGTTATAGTATGTTGCACTTCATGACAAATAGGCAGCCCCTGAGTACAGAAAGTGCCGAGAGATTAATGGAGGTCAATGCAGCTGTGGGATTTGGTGCTGCTCGGAGGCCAGATATGTGGACAACAGCTAACATCATGAGCATAATGTAGATACTATTAACCTATTAAGCCCTGAGCCTCTGGCGCAAAAATCACTGCCTAAAATGTAAAATGAAATGAGAAAATCTCTGAAATTTCTCAGTTCATTTGAATAATCTTGGTATCATAATAAAGGCAACACCATTTGTGTCCTGGTGTAAATACCAGGGTATATGTTACTGAGTCGGGGTAAATGAAGATGGAACACAGCATAAATGAAGGATCTAATTTCCGCCTAACAAAAATGTACTTTTATCCCTTTTGAAATTACTTGGTTGCAGTCTAAAACCTCTAAAAAATGACAGCACTGAATCTCATCATTGTCTGTGCCAAAGTTTATTCAAATCAAATAAAGTTTATTCAAAGCAAAATTAGAGAGGAATACCTGGGTGGCTTCTCCAAATTGGAAGTTCGGGCACCTTTTTTGGGCACTGTGTGGCACTACAGATTTCTCAGGAACTAAGCTGTAAAACTCATTTAATTTTACTTATATGTCAGAACACTTAAATACAACTATTAAAAAATATATATATTTTTTTAAAATAAAAAACAAAACATTTTCCCATTTGAAAAAAATGCATGCAAAGGAAATCAAGTATGACTCCACTGGAGCAGATTGCTTGTTTTTTTGTGAAAATACAGTAAAATTTAAAAACAATTATAAATACAAAGATAAGGTAAAAAAAATGTATAAGTAAAGTAAAAAGAACAAACGCCACAGCAATTATCTATACAAGAATAATGCTTCCACTGCCTAAAATGGGTGCATGCCAACCCTGGATTTGAACTCAAATCTCCCATGGGAGGGCACACCACTCTAGCCACTACTCTTCATCAACTGACAGATTTCCCGACGTGCCATAGCTCATATGAAGAGTGAGTCAAGAAAACGCATCTTGGGCCCTATGATTTCCGTGATCACGGAATTGCGGATGGAATCACGGAATTGGCCAATAAAAACGGAATATATTGTTAAACGTGGAATTTCGTGGAAATCGACATAATTTGACTGAAATGCTTTCCGTAAAGCCACATTTCCATTGAACGCTAAACAAAAAAATATTTGCGCGACCAACTTACTTTCAAAGGCAATGAAAAGACGTGAATGCATGCGAAAATGTGAGAAGAGTTCATCAAATTCACCTGCCCCGAGTGTTTGAACGACACATCTCTTAGGTGCTACAGAAGATCTCTGGGAAGTTTTTCGTTGTTGTAGACGAGACCACTGACACCAGGGATTGCAGGGTCCTAAACATTGTCATTGGTCATCTTCTGTTAACTTAACTTATATAACCGTTAAAAAGCCTACAATATTTCTTTTCACAGTCTACTGAGTGAATTGTGTGCATGCAAATTATGACGTAACGTCGTCCCCAAGTGGTGAAATAATAGCTGATGCATCTTTGCGTCAGTTTGTTCATGTTTAATCATTACTGTAGAAAGTTTTTTCGTAGTACATAATACATAGTATTAGGATTACTGAACAAAAGTTTCTTTGAAAAAATTTAATTAAATATAGTAGCCAATGCATCGGAATCAGACAACTGTTGATCTGTGGGGGAAACTGTCATCACTGCTGCTGTTATAAATTCATATATAAATATGATTATAAATGATTAAAAAGGGGCAGTCAGAATAATGCATGTCAGTACAGCCATTGTCTGCCTTTTTGACTGGAGCTTACACTTCCTTTTAAGAGACTATTTTATTTTGTATTATTATTTTAGGTTTAAAAAATGTTCTTTCATTACAGTGCAATTGTTGTCATTCTGCTATCTGCCATTCTGTCTTGTTTGGATTTTGACCTTTGCCTGGCCTGACCACGTCTTGAATTATGTATTGTGATTTGGATACCTGATTATGTTCATGCCTTGACAAGTTTAGTTTTGCCATGTTTTGTATTTTGCCATTTTTCATTCCTGCAGTTATATTCCGGTCCATGCTTTTGTTTTTGCCATGCATTGCACTTTGTCTCCCCCTGTCTGTTCTCATGTCATGTGATCACTCACAGCCGCAGTATTGCGTGCCACACTTTCGGGAGATTTAATGGTTTCTGGGATTTCAAACATTCCTTCCAATCTGGTTTACTTCCTTCATCTTGCTTTTTCTAGATTACTAACCCATACTAACAGTTTATTATTTTTTGTAAAATTACTAACCAAGACTAACATTGTTCATAGTACAAACTTACTAACAAGCACTAGGGATTGTATAGCTGCACTTACTAATTGATTAACAAGCTCTCAGCATTCGCCCTGTTCTAGTCTCCGCCTCTTGCCTTCACTCAATTTACTTTGCTATGCTTCTAGCAGATTCTCTGCACCTCTCTAATAACTGTTCTGCCACTCACTCAGGTAGAAATCCCTCACCGGATCTGTTTGTTCTGTCATAGGCTGTCTCGTGATCCCTGTCCGCGTTTTGGCGTTTGCCCATTTCATGTGATTAGATTCTCCCTCATGTTTGCTTCCTTTGTTATTAGTCTGATTCCCTACACCTGTGATCTGTATAGAATGTGACCTTCCCTGTGTGTATATTAGCAGTCTTTTCACTCACAGCACTTGTCAGAACGCTGATCAATACTTTCTGCAGAGCACCTGATATGCCATAGAATGTTGTTTCTC
Source organism: Gymnothorax reevesii (assembly GCA_029721435.1). NCBI lineage: Eukaryota > Metazoa > Chordata > Actinopteri > Anguilliformes > Muraenidae > Gymnothorax > Gymnothorax reevesii. The sequence continues at coordinate 8,419,794 of CM056581.1, forward strand.
TTCTTCTGGATAGTCCAACCTTGATTCTTGCCATTGCCCTTTTTGTATCATTTTTGTCTTTCTGGATATCGACCCATTTTTGAATGACTACGATTTCTGTGTTTGGATGCCCTGTGTATGACCCTTGGCTTTGCTCATCGACTACGACTTTTTGCTTATCGTTTCTGTTCCTCTGCTCATCTGTCTTACTGGTTCTGACCCCTGCCTGTCAAGTCGACACTGTTTCTGTATTTTGTATTGTGGCTTGTGTAATGTGAATATAGGCCACTAGATGGCAGTATTTACCTTTTTTTGTTAAGCTCAGACTGGAGTCATGTTTAGACATGTCCTGGACATGTCTGGGGCAAGTCTCAGAAAATTAAAAAAAAGAGGTCTAAATGTGGGTGGGGTCTGCAAAAGAGTATATAAGGAAAAGAATTGAGACAGTAAAGTAGTGGAGAAATTGCAAGAAGATGACCAGACCTGCCATTCTGTTCAAGACCTGTGACGTTTCTTTTGTGGATTTCTTTGCCTGTGTTTGAGCATTTTCTTCATCCAGGACATCACCAAGCCACCCCACCAAAAAGGGACTGTAATTATTTTCTGTTTTTTCTAATTTATCAATCTTGGTCTTTAGTTGTAGGTTGTTATTAGTCTTTGTCTTTGTTAAAAATTAAATGTGTTTTAGTTGTTAAAACTGTGTTTGTCATCCCTTGTTGTTGCTGTTGTGTTATAAATGTAATAACAAATTGGGGCCATAACAATTGGGGGCTCGTCCGGGTTAGACCATTGTGTGAGTAATTTATTGAAAATCTAACATTCAAAATTGTGAAATTGTTTTTGTGAATTTTCCTAGATATATATTGACAACAGCAATGGATGATTTCTTGGCATCACCAACCGTAGGGGTTTTGAAGTCTTTTAAAAAGACAGAACTGCTAGAGATTTGCAGACAGTTGGAGCTGACAGAGGTAAAACCAGCCATGCGAAAAGCAAGACTGGCTAGAGAGATAGTTGAATATTACATTGATGAAAATGTGTTTGCACCCGGAGATCTGGAACAGTTTCCAGTGGAAAATCCAAATATAGAAATGGAACTTAAATTAAAAATGCTAGAGATTGAAGGGGAGGAAAGAGAAAAAGAAAGGGAGGAAAAAGAAAAACAAAGAGAATTTGAGAGGGAAGAAAAAGAAAAACAAAGACAGTTTGAGTTAGAAAAATTAGCAAGAGAAGAAAAACAAAGAGAATTTGAGAGAGAGAAAGAGGAAAGAGCAGAAAGAGAGAGACAGAGACAGAGAGATTTTGAATTAGAGAAATTCGAAAGAGAAGAAAGACTCCAAATGGAGCAACTAAAAATTAAAATTGAAACTAAAAATAAATTTTGTGCCAGTCAGGAGGTAAAACTGGTGCCTCCATTTTCAGAAAAGGATGTTGACAACTATTTCCAGTGTTTTGAAAAGGTAGCAAAGAGTTGCCAGTGGCCAAAGGAACACTGGCCTCTGATGTTGCAAACTGTCCTCAAGGGTAAAGCTCAACAAGCCTATTCGGCTTTGTCTGCAGATGATTCCTCTGATTATGAGGTTGTCAAAAAGGTTATTTTGAGAGCTTATGAGTTGGTTCCAGAGGCTTACCGACAGAAATTCAGAGGTCTGAAGAAATCTGAAAATCAGACTTATGTTGAATTTGCTAATGAGAAGCAGGTTTGCTTTGAGCGCTGGTGTACTTCTATGGAGGTCAAGGATGATTTCAACTCACTAAAAGAGATGGTGTTAGTTGAAGAATTCAAGAACTGTGTTAAGGATGATGTTAAGACCTACCTTAATGAGAAGCAAGCACTGAACTTGCAATCAGCTGCCAAATTTGCAGATGAATATGTTCTCACTCATAAGTCCAAATTTCAGTCTAGCAGTAACAATAAATGGTCCCAATTTCAGAAAAAGGGTTACGGTGATACCCAAGATTCCTCACCCAAAGACAAAGACAAATCTGGTGATGGTGCTCAGAAATCCAGTAACAGGTCTGATCAAAGTGTGAAAGCTGACAGTGACAAAAGTGGTCTAGTTTGCAGTTATTGCAAGAAATCTGGTCATGTTTCAACTAACTGTTGGTTCATTAAAGCGAAGAAAGAAAAAGAAAAGGATACCAAACCAAATGCCTTTGTGAAAGCAAGGTTAGAAACCCCTGTAGTAGATAACCAATCTGCTAAATTGCCTGCTTCTTGTGGGGCTAAAAAGCCTAATACAGCTGACTTTGTGAGGGAGGAATTTCTTCCATTGGTGTCAGAGGGATTTGTGGCTCTGAATGAGCATACTACTCCTGTCCCCATATATATCCTAAGGGATACCGGAGCTTCTCAGTGACTTTTGTTGATGGACTCCTTGGAGTTAAGTGATGAGACTGCTTCAGGGGATTTCATACTTGTACAAGGTATTGAAGGGAGGACTGTATCTGTACCCCTGCGCTCTATATTCTTGAAGTCAGATTTAGTTACAGGACAGGTAAAGGTGGGACTTATGTCAAGTCTACCTATAAAGGGTGTTTCTCTGTTGCTAGGCAATGACCTGGCTGGGGGCAAAGTAGTTCCCCCTGTACATCTTACTTCACAGCCGAGCACTGAAAATGGGGATGAGGACCCATCTCAGTATCCTTCTTGCGCAGTGACTCGTGCTATGGCCAAGAAGGCTAAAGAAGATGATGTTGTGGTGCCGTCCAGTACATTGAATAGTCAGGACTCAGGTGGTTCGCCTCATGACTCTGATTGGCCTACTATGGTTTCTCCGTTTGAGGACTTATCAGATACTTTTATCAGTTCTCTATTCAGCCAGCCGGATGGGTCTGGTGATTCTGATGTGTCTGGAGACTTGTCTCTGTCCAGAAAGCGGTTGATTGAGGAGCAAACTAATGATCCTGAAATTGGTGTACTAAAGAGGAGAGCCCTTCCTGAAAAAGAAATAGATGCAGTTCCAGTTGGGTATTATCTCAAGGATGGTGTGTTGATGCGGAAGTGGCGCCCTCCTGATATCCCTGCCAATGCAGATTGGGCAGTGGTCAGGCAAATTGTTGTTCCGAAGGTCTATAGGAATGAGATCTTAACAATGGCTCATAGTTTACCTTTAGGAGGTCATCTTGGTGTTAACAAGACTGTTGATAAGATCATGAAACACTTCTTTTGGCCTGGGCTTCGGAAAGACGTTTCCAACTTTTGCAAAACCTGTCACACTTGTCAGGTAGTTGGAAAACACCAGTTAGTCCCACCTGTAGCTCCATTGCAGCCTATCCCAGCATTTGGGGAGCCATTATCTAGGGTCATTGTTGATTGCGTTGGTCCATTACCCAAGACTAGATCTGGAAATCAGTACTTGTTGACAATCATGTGTGCATCTACCAGATTCCCCGAAGCCATACCTCTACGTAACATCAAGGCAACTGCAATCTCGAAGGCTTTGATAAAGTTCTTCACGTTGTTTGGTCTTCCCAGGGAAATTCAGTCAGACCAAGGTAGCAATTTCACTTCAGGATTGTTTCAGCAGGTTGTGTATGAACTAGGTGCAAAACAGATTCTTTCTAGTGCCTATCATCCAGAAAGTCAGGGTGCCTTAGAGCGGTTTCATTCCACTCTCAAGACAATGATGAGGACTTATTGTTATGACCATGAGAAAGACTGGGATGAAGGGGTTCATTTGCTGTTGTTTGCAGCTAGAGAAGCAGTGCAGGAGTCTACTGGATTCAGTCCATTTGAGCCAGTGTTTGGTCATGAAGAGAGAGGACCTTTGCTATTATTGAGTGAACAATGGCAAGAGGAAGAGCCGCAAATCAGTCTGTTAGACTTTGTTAGCAAGTTCAAGGAAAGATTGCGTGCAGCTTGTGACCTTGCCAAAGAGAACTTGAAATCAAGTCAGGGAAAAATGAAAACTTGGTATGATCATAAGGCTAGAAGCCGTGAGTTTAAACCAGGAGGCAAGGTCCTTGTGTTGTTTCCCTTGCAGTCCAATCCATTGCAGGCTAGATTTCATGGTCCTTATGAAATTCTGACAAAACTCAATGATCTCAATTACATTGTGAAGACTCCAGATAGGAGAAAACCAAAACAATTGTGTCATATTAACATGCTAAAGCCTTATCATGACAGAAATGCTAGGGTTGCAGCTGTCACTTCAGATTCTCCAATGGTCAAAACGTGTGAAGATGAGGGGGAGTTTCAAGATGATGAACCAAGAATTAAAGCTGAAGTTCTTTCATGTAAATTGTCAAACACTGAAGTGTTGCAAAATCTTGATGTAAAACTCCAGCACTTAGAACCCTCACAGAGAGATCAGTTTGAAAGGTTGATCAAGAAATATGAGGATTTGTTTCCTGATGTTCCAAAGAGAGTTACTATAGCCTCTCATGATGTAGATGTTGGTGATGCCAAACCAATAAAACAGCATCCATACCGGATGAATCCTGAAAAGAGAAAGATTGCTGAGAAAGAGGTTGAGTACATGTTAAAACATGATATTATCAGACCCTCCAACTCCGATTGGAGTTCACCCTGTGTGCTAGTTCCAAAACCTGATGGAAGTACTAGATTCTGTACAGATTATCGCAAAGTCAATGCTGTAACTAGAACTGATGTGTTTCCAATACCTAGGATTGATGATTGTATTGATAGTGTAGGGCAAGCAAAGTTTCTGACCAAGATTGATTTATTGAAGGGTTATTGGTGTGTGCCTTTAACTGAGAGGGCCAAGAGCATCTCTGCTTTTGCCACACCTTCTGGATTGTACCAGTATGAAGTCCTACCCTTTGGCATGAAAAATGCCCCAGCCACGTTCCAAAGGATGCTACAGTCTACAATCGCCGGATTGCCACACACGGGTGCATACATCGATGACCTGATCACATGGAGTGACTCCTGGGAAGAACATCTAAAAGATGTAGAGACGTTGTTCCAGCGCCTGACCCAGGCTAACCTGACTGTTAACCTGAACAAGAGTGACTTTGGTTGTGCTACTGTCACCTATCTTGGCTACGTCATAGGCCAGGGTAAGGTGGCACCCATAAATGCTAAAGTCCAAGCCATCATGGACTTTCCAGTTCCTGACAACAAAAAAGCTTTGCGCCGCTTCCTTGGAATGATCGGGTACTACCGCAAGTTCTGCAAGAACTTTGCTGAGATTGCTCTCAGTCTAACTAACCAACTGAAGAAAGGCGTAAAGTTCACCTGGGATAATGCATGCCAGAGAGCCTTCGATCGCCTGAAGTCTCTGCTGTGTCACTTCCCCGTGCTCAAATCTCCTGACTTCAACAAACCGTTCTCCATCGCGGTCGATGCTAGCGACCAAGCTTGTGGATCTGTGCTCCTACAGAAAAGTGACTCTGATGACATTGAGCATCCTGTGGCATACTTCTCCAGGAAGTTCAATCGCCACCAAAGGAACTATTCCACAACAGAGAAGGAACTGTTGGCTCTGGTCCTTTCTTTACAACACTTTGAGGTTTATGTTTGTACAGGACAAAAGCCAATGATTGTGTACACTGACCACAATCCGTTAATGTTTTTGAGTAAGATGAAAAACAAGAATCGGAGATTGTTGAATTGGAGTTTGATTTTACAGGAGTTTGACTTGGAAATTAAGCATGTGAAGGGTACAGACAATGTAATTGCTGATTGCTTATCCCGTGTTTGAATGTGTATATATATATCATGTGTTTGAATATTGTATGATATGTATATATAGACAAGTGTTCACTTAACCATTTTGTATTGAAAAGAAAAATTTTGCCTTTATGAGTCAAAATTTTTCCCTTTTGGAATGGAGGTGTAATGTGAATATAGGCCACTAGATGGCAGTATTTACCTTTTTTTGTTAAGCTCAGACTGGAGTCATGTTTACACATGTCCTGGACATGTCTGGGGCAAGTCTCAGAAAATTAAAAAAAAGAGGTCTAAATGTGGGTGGGGTCTGCAAAAGAGTATATAAGGAAAAGAATTGAGACAGTAAAGTAGTAGGAGAAATTGCAAGAAGATGACCAGACCTGCCATTCTGTTCAAGACCTGTGACGTTTCTTTTGTGGATTTCTTTGCCTGTGTTTGAGCATTTTCTTCATCCAGGACATCACCAAGCCACCCCACCAAAAAGGGACTGTAATTATTTTCTGTTTTTTCTAATTTATCAATCTTGGTCTTTAGTTGTAGGTTGTTATTAGTCTTTGTCTTTGTTAAAAATTAAATGTGTTTTAGTTGTTAAAACTGTGTTTGTCATCCCTTGTTGTTGCTGTTGTGTTATAAATGTAATAACAAATTGGGGCCATAACACTTGGCAATTCCTGTTTTTTAGCTTTGACTCAGACTGCAATAAAGGCATACGTTTTTTTGGATTTCTGTCTCTCGCGAGTGGTTCCTATGAACGGTACCTCACAGCAATGTTAAATTGCATTATTATGCAGTACTTGTTCTGACTTAAAGTACTGAGGAAAATTCAGCATTGCGTCAACTCATTTAAGGTTTTTTCTATTTAATTTGTAAACATTTTATTTATTAGCATAAATAGCACACTCTCTCTGATGGTAAAATTGTAAAAAACAGAATAGCAAAAAATTAAAATGGAAAAAACTGAATTTGGGAAAAAATAATACGGAATTTGGGGAAAAAAATAAAATGTATTTCATAGGGCCCTACACATCATGCACCCCGATTTAGCGTTTGTACTGCTGTGTGTCTTGGTGCTTGTGCCTAATGGCGATACTCAGTCAGAAAATGATTTTGAAAGCGACAGTTGAATATTTCCTGGATAATTACTGTATACTCAAAATACTACAAACAAACCAGTTAAGCAATTTATATTGTTGCATTCTTTGAGCTCATGTGCGTAACGGTGTGTGGACTCTCAGTTCGATGTTCCGGGAACGCAAGGCTCTATCTGAGGCTTGTGCGATGAAGGTGGTTTAGGGCTTGTTGTAAACATCAGAGCCCATAGAATCAAATAGCCACCCATAAGGTGAAACTGACAGTATCGCGAGCAGATCACAGAGAAGAAAATACTTGCTGTATTTATAATCTTTATTGATTGCCCCTGGCTTTAAGAGGTTAAAGTAAATTTCCTGGCTACGGCCATTTTTCGTTAAATTTGATTTTCTTTTATTCATATACACCTACATTTTTATACAGAGCCGCTGTCCATCGCTTACAAGAGTGTCATGGTTTGGAGGCATTGAGAGCTTTCTTTGTTGCTCTCGTCTGGGACAATATCGTTTTGCTCTCAATCGGATTCCTGGGCCAGCTGGCATTAATTGGGGGCGTCGCCCGGATTCTATTTAAGCCCTCGTTTGCTCACTTCCCTTGCTAGAGTGTCAGTGTTATGTTTGCACTTTAGCCGGTAAGGTCTCTAGTAAGAGAGTTGTTGAGGGGTTAGCTGCATATTTGAGGAGAGGTTCTAGATAGCAAGAGAATCTTTCTGTTTTTTTTCTTTTCATCCTGTCGAGTTCGCCTTGCTTCCTTGCCTCGGACTACATCTAGGTCCATTGGGAGCACGAGTCTCGCTCTCTTATTTCATTTGTGTCTCTCACTCATTTGCGGTTCCCCTTTTATTTTGGCTGCTGCGTTTGGCGTCTCAAACTCACCAGCCATCACGAAAGAGAGGGAAACGTCATATCAACACATCAACGGTGTCTTTCCACAAAGCTATGAATGTACTTGCAAATTCAGTTTGTCATGGAATGGAACTGGTAGATAATTGATCTTGTTTGTTTGTGTATGCCGAGGTAGGAATTTGCGATTGAAAATACAGTAGTATTCTTCCTATATTGGAGAGAATCTCTGCGATTCATTAGGTAACCAGCATGGCATTGTTCTACTCTGTGATGATGGAACTCATATCTGCATAGTTTTCTTTTGAAAGCAGCTGGATAGCTTGATTCAATTCAATTTTATCTGCATAGCACTTTTAACATAAGACTTGAACACAAAGTACCTTCATGTGTCAAACCAATGATGAGAGATTCCCAAATAACTAGCTAGAGGTGGCAGTAGAAAGGGAAAAACTCCCTAATAGGAAGAAACCTTGAGCAGATCCTGGCTTCATGAGAGGAGGGCCCTTCTTCTTAAGGGTGATTTGAGGGGAGGGGAGGGGGGGGAGGGGGGGGGGGGGCACTGAGGGTAGGGAAAGGAAACATTTGCAACAGGCCAACATACAGCTGAAGGTGTAGTAGTGTACAGAGCAGTATAACAACAGACCAATAATCGCAGCAGGAGAATATTTTAGCTAGAAGCTAAATGTACCTAGAATGGATTTAATCAGAACTTTGCATCTAATGTTAGACTCGTCTGAGGGTAATGGCCTTGGTATATTTAATTGAGAGGAAATGGTTTTGGTCTATGGTTTTCACTTCAGTAGGATCATACTATTAAGTACTTTGTAGATAATCAATAAGATCCATCCATACATTTTCTACATCTGCTTATTCCTCACTAGGGTCGCAGGGAGCTGGAGCCTATCCCAGCTGACTACGGGCAAAGGCAGGGACCCACCCTGAACAGGTTGCCAATCCATCTCAGGGCGCACACACCATTCACAGACCATTCACTCTAATCAATAAGATTTTTAAATTAATTCCAAAATGAATTGGCAGCGAGTGCAAAAATGCTAAAATTTTTGAATTTGATGTGTCTTGGGAATTAATCTTCCAGCTGAATTTTGAACTATTTGTAGTTTGGCCAAAGATTTCTTATTCAGGCAGGTAATTAAGGAGTTACCACAGCCTAATCAGTAGTGCTTTCTCCAGCAGGCCAAGGGAAGCCAGGCTTCCCCAGCCTTTTCAGACCGTAGCAGGCACTTTAATAATTACATTTTTATTCCATTTGTTTAACAGTTCTGGAAATTCTGTACTGTTGCTGCCATCTGGTCTCCATTTCTCAAGGAGTATTTTTCAGTTAATGATACAGCACCTCCAAATATTACGTCGTAAATTTGTGGTAAAGCACTGTATTGCGCAGCAACTGTAAACTATTAAACTGTAAACACTACGAAGGCGTTGCAAAGTTAGGTTGAACTGGCAAAAAAAAAATTAAAGGATTAACCAATCAGATGAAGTCACTGGTCAAGGGAAGCCAGTAGCACTTTGGCTTCACACCAATCAAATCATGGCATGTTATCAACATCATTGAAAAGAAACAACAGAAAACCTTTAGATCATTATCTCCGTTACCAACATGAGCTACTGCAGTTATGGAATGTAAATATAAAATTGACTTTTTAGGTCTTTATTATTATTATTATTATTATTATTATTGGGAGCTTATTTATCTTTGTTATATTTAATTTCCTTGCCATTCTGGTAAGTTGACGTTACTTCCATTTTTCTTTCAGACATGGGGAACTTTTGATTGAGCTCAAGTTGACTTTGTGGCTTAATCAATTATTTAGCTTGCAAGTAAATTAATTTATTAAAATTTTGTAGAAGTCAGTACTGTATGCTGCCGTTAGTTGGATCTGCTATTTGCAGTGAAGAAATTGGTTTGGAGTAATGGAACCAACTGGGTTCGTCAGAAGCCCAAATATAAAGAAAATATAGCCCGCTGTAATATAACCTATGGAATTATCCGTATTAGGTGAACAAAGGGATCTGTTAACACTTCAGAAAATGTACTGTGGATCTCCATAGATAAAATATTCGGCACTCGGTGATCAAAAGATTCCATAAATTCATTGTCGAATCTGTTCTGTGCATTAGACCAAGTGCTCTAGTTACATTACATTACATTTCCTGTTAGCTATGTATGGCTTTTGGGATGAGGCTGCATTCTAATTGTTTTTTGTACTCCACAGCAATTCCTCCATCACAATCAGAGACTTTCAGTTCTCTAAAATATCTAAATTTTGCAGGGATAACTTCACAGAAAACACTGCGGTCACCAGAGTTAAGCCAAGTTTCAGTTAAATGAAATTAATGCAGGATAAGAGATACAATGAAATCACTTGCAGTTCAGGTCTTATTATTTAAAAATCTGACATTCAAGAGAGTCCATTTTACCCAGGAGTACAACAGCAAGCTAAGATGTATCCACAAAAGAATTTTGAGTGTCTGATCCACCGCTTTCATGAATAGGCCTATGCTTTGTCCTAGCCTCCGTAACTATGGTCTCAATGGTAAAAACATTTGGTAAAACCAATATTACAGGGGCTTTAATATCAGAAGAGTTCATAGAACACATCGTACAAAAAAAGCAGATCCTGCATAGGATCTATATATATATATTTATTCAAGCATACAGGCCATAGCAGCTGGGATGAATGTCATTTCTGCTGAAAAGAGTACCTTCCCCACTTAAAAAGTTAAGGTTGACTTTAGCACACCATTTTTTCAACCAGTCATTGAGAATATTAAGCCAACTAAATTTCTGACTACCACAATTTAAAACAGCAAGCGAACCTGAGATCAAGAGCTTACAAACCAAATGAATGCTGTCATAAAAGGAAATAAAATCTTTCTTTAAAACTAACTTCTGGTTCAGAAGTACATTTCTACACTTGAAAAGCTGTCAAATGGGTCGAATTAGCTTTTCCATTTACCTTTCTGATGAATTCTAATTTCTGGGTTAAATGTCCCCAGTTTTGCTCCATTGAAACGCAAATCAAGTCAGTAATAATGTTTGGATGCCATGTGTATGACCCTTGGCTTTGCTCATCGACTACGACTTTTTGCTTATCGTTTCTGTTCCTCTGCTCATCTGTCTTACTGGTTCTGACCCCTGCCTGTCAAGTCGACACTGTTTCTGTATTTTGTATTGTGGCTTGTGTAATGTGAATATAGGCCACTAGATGGCAGTATTTACCTTTTTTTGTTAAGCTCAGACTGGAGTCATGTTTAGACATGTCCTGGACATGTCTGGGGCAAGTCTCAGAAAATTAAAAAAAAGAGGTCTAAATGTGGGTGGGGTCTGCAAAAGAGTATATAAGGAAAAGAATTGAGACAGTAAAGTAGTGGAGAAATTGCAAGAAGATGACCAGACCTGCCATTCTGTTCAAGACCTGTGACGTTTCTTTTGTGGATTTCTTTGCCTGTGTTTGAGCATTTTCTTCATCCAGGACATCACCAAGCCACCCCACCAAAAAGGGACTGTAATTATTTTCTGTTTTTTCTAATTTATCAATCTTGGTCTTTAGTTGTAGGTTGTTATTAGTCTTTGTCTTTGTTAAAAATTAAATGTGTTTTAGTTGTTAAAACTGTGTTTGTCATCCCTTGTTGTTGCTGTTGTGTTATAAATGTAATAACAAATTGGGGCCATAACAATTGGGGGCTCGTCCGGGTTAGACCATTGTGTGAGTAATTTATTGAAAATCTAACATTCAAAATTGTGAAATTGTTTTTGTGAATTTTCCTAGATATATATTGACAACAGCAATGGATGATTTCTTGGCATCACCAACCGTAGGGGTTTTGAAGTCTTTTAAAAAGACAGAACTGCTAGAGATTTGCAGACAGTTGGAGCTGACAGAGGTAAAACCAGCCATGCGAAAAGCAAGACTGGCTAGAGAGATAGTTGAATATTACATTGATGAAAATGTGTTTGCACCCGGAGATCTGGAACAGTTTCCAGTGGAAAATCCAAATATAGAAATGGAACTTAAATTAAAAATGCTAGAGATTGAAGGGGAGGAAAGAGAAAAAGAAAGGGAGGAAAAAGAAAAACAAAGAGAATTTGAGAGGGAAGAAAAAGAAAAACAAAGACAGTTTGAGTTAGAAAAATTAGCAAGAGAAGAAAAACAAAGAGAATTTGAGAGAGAGAAAGAGGAAAGAGCAGAAAGAGAGAGACAGAGACAGAGAGATTTTGAATTAGAGAAATTCGAAAGAGAAGAAAGACTCCAAATGGAGCAACTAAAAATTAAAATTGAAACTAAAAATAAATTTTGTGCCAGTCAGGAGGTAAAACTGGTGCCTCCATTTTCAGAAAAGGATGTTGACAACTATTTCCAGTGTTTTGAAAAGGTAGCAAAGAGTTGCCAGTGGCCAAAGGAACACTGGCCTCTGATGTTGCAAACTGTCCTCAAGGGTAAAGCTCAACAAGCCTATTCGGCTTTGTCTGCAGATGATTCCTCTGATTATGAGGTTGTCAAAAAGGTTATTTTGAGAGCTTATGAGTTGGTTCCAGAGGCTTACCGACAGAAATTCAGAGGTCTGAAGAAATCTGAAAATCAGACTTATGTTGAATTTGCTAATGAGAAGCAGGTTTGCTTTGAGCGCTGGTGTACTTCTATGGAGGTCAAGGATGATTTCAACTCACTAAAAGAGATGGTGTTAGTTGAAGAATTCAAGAACTGTGTTAAGGATGATGTTAAGACCTACCTTAATGAGAAGCAAGCACTGAACTTGCAATCAGCTGCCAAATTTGCAGATGAATATGTTCTCACTCATAAGTCCAAATTTCAGTCTAGCAGTAACAATAAATGGTCCCAATTTCAGAAAAAGGGTTACGGTGATACCCAAGATTCCTCACCCAAAGACAAAGACAAATCTGGTGATGGTGCTCAGAAATCCAGTAACAGGTCTGATCAAAGTGTGAAAGCTGACAGTGACAAAAGTGGTCTAGTTTGCAGTTATTGCAAGAAATCTGGTCATGTTTCAACTAACTGTTGGTTCATTAAAGCGAAGAAAGAAAAAGAAAAGGATACCAAACCAAATGCCTTTGTGAAAGCAAGGTTAGAAACCCCTGTAGTAGATAACCAATCTGCTAAATTGCCTGCTTCTTGTGGGGCTAAAAAGCCTAATACAGCTGACTTTGTGAGGGAGGAATTTCTTCCATTGGTGTCAGAGGGATTTGTGGCTCTGAATGAGCATACTACTCCTGTCCCCATATATATCCTAAGGGATACCGGAGCTTCTCAGTGACTTTTGTTGATGGACTCCTTGGAGTTAAGTGATGAGACTGCTTCAGGGGATTTCATACTTGTACAAGGTATTGAAGGGAGGACTGTATCTGTACCCCTGCGCTCTATATTCTTGAAGTCAGATTTAGTTACAGGACAGGTAAAGGTGGGACTTATGTCAAGTCTACCTATAAAGGGTGTTTCTCTGTTGCTAGGCAATGACCTGGCTGGGGGCAAAGTAGTTCCCCCTGTACATCTTACTTCACAGCCGAGCACTGAAAATGGGGATGAGGACCCATCTCAGTATCCTTCTTGCGCAGTGACTCGTGCTATGGCCAAGAAGGCTAAAGAAGATGATGTTGTGGTGCCGTCCAGTACATTGAATAGTCAGGACTCAGGTGGTTCGCCTCATGACTCTGATTGGCCTACTATGGTTTCTCCGTTTGAGGACTTATCAGATACTTTTATCAGTTCTCTATTCAGCCAGCCGGATGGGTCTGGTGATTCTGATGTGTCTGGAGACTTGTCTCTGTCCAGAAAGCGGTTGATTGAGGAGCAAACTAATGATCCTGAAATTGGTGTACTAAAGAGGAGAGCCCTTCCTGAAAAAGAAATAGATGCAGTTCCAGTTGGGTATTATCTCAAGGATGGTGTGTTGATGCGGAAGTGGCGCCCTCCTGATATCCCTGCCAATGCAGATTGGGCAGTGGTCAGGCAAATTGTTGTTCCGAAGGTCTATAGGAATGAGATCTTAACAATGGCTCATAGTTTACCTTTAGGAGGTCATCTTGGTGTTAACAAGACTGTTGATAAGATCATGAAACACTTCTTTTGGCCTGGGCTTCGGAAAGACGTTTCCAACTTTTGCAAAACCTGTCACACTTGTCAGGTAGTTGGAAAACACCAGTTAGTCCCACCTGTAGCTCCATTGCAGCCTATCCCAGCATTTGGGGAGCCATTATCTAGGGTCATTGTTGATTGCGTTGGTCCATTACCCAAGACTAGATCTGGAAATCAGTACTTGTTGACAATCATGTGTGCATCTACCAGATTCCCCGAAGCCATACCTCTACGTAACATCAAGGCAACTGCAATCTCGAAGGCTTTGATAAAGTTCTTCACGTTGTTTGGTCTTCCCAGGGAAATTCAGTCAGACCAAGGTAGCAATTTCACTTCAGGATTGTTTCAGCAGGTTGTGTATGAACTAGGTGCAAAACAGATTCTTTCTAGTGCCTATCATCCAGAAAGTCAGGGTGCCTTAGAGCGGTTTCATTCCACTCTCAAGACAATGATGAGGACTTATTGTTATGACCATGAGAAAGACTGGGATGAAGGGGTTCATTTGCTGTTGTTTGCAGCTAGAGAAGCAGTGCAGGAGTCTACTGGATTCAGTCCATTTGAGCCAGTGTTTGGTCATGAAGAGAGAGGACCTTTGCTATTATTGAGTGAACAATGGCAAGAGGAAGAGCCGCAAATCAGTCTGTTAGACTTTGTTAGCAAGTTCAAGGAAAGATTGCGTGCAGCTTGTGACCTTGCCAAAGAGAACTTGAAATCAAGTCAGGGAAAAATGAAAACTTGGTATGATCATAAGGCTAGAAGCCGTGAGTTTAAACCAGGAGGCAAGGTCCTTGTGTTGTTTCCCTTGCAGTCCAATCCATTGCAGGCTAGATTTCATGGTCCTTATGAAATTCTGACAAAACTCAATGATCTCAATTACATTGTGAAGACTCCAGATAGGAGAAAACCAAAACAATTGTGTCATATTAACATGCTAAAGCCTTATCATGACAGAAATGCTAGGGTTGCAGCTGTCACTTCAGATTCTCCAATGGTCAAAACGTGTGAAGATGAGGGGGAGTTTCAAGATGATGAACCAAGAATTAAAGCTGAAGTTCTTTCATGTAAATTGTCAAACACTGAAGTGTTGCAAAATCTTGATGTAAAACTCCAGCACTTAGAACCCTCACAGAGAGATCAGTTTGAAAGGTTGATCAAGAAATATGAGGATTTGTTTCCTGATGTTCCAAAGAGAGTTACTATAGCCTCTCATGATGTAGATGTTGGTGATGCCAAACCAATAAAACAGCATCCATACCGGATGAATCCTGAAAAGAGAAAGATTGCTGAGAAAGAGGTTGAGTACATGTTAAAACATGATATTATCAGACCCTCCAACTCCGATTGGAGTTCACCCTGTGTGCTAGTTCCAAAACCTGATGGAAGTACTAGATTCTGTACAGATTATCGCAAAGTCAATGCTGTAACTAGAACTGATGTGTTTCCAATACCTAGGATTGATGATTGTATTGATAGTGTAGGGCAAGCAAAGTTTCTGACCAAGATTGATTTATTGAAGGGTTATTGGTGTGTGCCTTTAACTGAGAGGGCCAAGAGCATCTCTGCTTTTGCCACACCTTCTGGATTGTACCAGTATGAAGTCCTACCCTTTGGCATGAAAAATGCCCCAGCCACGTTCCAAAGGATGCTACAGTCTACAATCGCCGGATTGCCACACACGGGTGCATACATCGATGACCTGATCACATGGAGTGACTCCTGGGAAGAACATCTAAAAGATGTAGAGACGTTGTTCCAGCGCCTGACCCAGGCTAACCTGACTGTTAACCTGAACAAGAGTGACTTTGGTTGTGCTACTGTCACCTATCTTGGCTACGTCATAGGCCAGGGTAAGGTGGCACCCATAAATGCTAAAGTCCAAGCCATCATGGACTTTCCAGTTCCTGACAACAAAAAAGCTTTGCGCCGCTTCCTTGGAATGATCGGGTACTACCGCAAGTTCTGCAAGAACTTTGCTGAGATTGCTCTCAGTCTAACTAACCAACTGAAGAAAGGCGTAAAGTTCACCTGGGATAATGCATGCCAGAGAGCCTTCGATCGCCTGAAGTCTCTGCTGTGTCACTTCCCCGTGCTCAAATCTCCTGACTTCAACAAACCGTTCTCCATCGCGGTCGATGCTAGCGACCAAGCTTGTGGATCTGTGCTCCTACAGAAAAGTGACTCTGATGACATTGAGCATCCTGTGGCATACTTCTCCAGGAAGTTCAATCGCCACCAAAGGAACTATTCCACAACAGAGAAGGAACTGTTGGCTCTGGTCCTTTCTTTACAACACTTTGAGGTTTATGTTTGTACAGGACAAAAGCCAATGATTGTGTACACTGACCACAATCCGTTAATGTTTTTGAGTAAGATGAAAAACAAGAATCGGAGATTGTTGAATTGGAGTTTGATTTTACAGGAGTTTGACTTGGAAATTAAGCATGTGAAGGGTACAGACAATGTAATTGCTGATTGCTTATCCCGTGTTTGAATGTGTATATATATATCATGTGTTTGAATATTGTATGATATGTATATATAGACAAGTGTTCACTTAACCATTTTGTATTGAAAAGAAAAATTTTGCCTTTATGAGTCAAAATTTTTCCCTTTTGGAATGGAGGTGTAATGTGAATATAGGCCACTAGATGGCAGTATTTACCTTTTTTTGTTAAGCTCAGACTGGAGTCATGTTTACACATGTCCTGGACATGTCTGGGGCAAGTCTCAGAAAATTAAAAAAAAGAGGTCTAAATGTGGGTGGGGTCTGCAAAAGAGTATATAAGGAAAAGAATTGAGACAGTAAAGTAGTAGGAGAAATTGCAAGAAGATGACCAGACCTGCCATTCTGTTCAAGACCTGTGACGTTTCTTTTGTGGATTTCTTTGCCTGTGTTTGAGCATTTTCTTCATCCAGGACATCACCAAGCCACCCCACCAAAAAGGGACTGTAATTATTTTCTGTTTTTTCTAATTTATCAATCTTGGTCTTTAGTTGTAGGTTGTTATTAGTCTTTGTCTTTGTTAAAAATTAAATGTGTTTTAGTTGTTAAAACTGTGTTTGTCATCCCTTGTTGTTGCTGTTGTGTTATAAATGTAATAACAAATTGGGGCCATAACACTTGGCAATTCCTGTTTTTTAGCTTTGACTCAGACTCCAATAAAGGCATACGTTTTTTTGGATTTCTGTCTCTCGCGAGTGGTTCCTATGAACGGTACCTCACAGCAATGTTAAATTGCATTATTATGCAGTACTTGTTCTGACTTAAAGTACTGAGGAAAATTCAGCATTGCGTCAACTCATTTAAGGTTTTTTCTATTTAATTTGTAAACATTTTATTTATTAGCATAAATAGCACACTCTCTCTGATGGTAAAATTGTAAAAAAACAGAATAGCAAAAAATTTAAATGGAAAAAACTGAATTTGGGAAAAAATAATACGGAATTTGGGGAAAAAAAAAAGTATTTCATAGGGCCCTACATATCATGCACCCCGATTGACCGTTTGTACTGCTGTGTGTCTTGGTGCTTGTGCCTAATGGCGATACTCAGTCAGAAAATGATTTGAAAGCGACAGTTGAATATTTCCTGGATAATTACTGTATACTCAAAATACTACAAACAAACCAGTTAAGCAATTTATATTGTTGCATTCTTTGAGCTCATGTGCGTAACGGTGTGTGGACTCTCAGTTCGATGTTCCGGGAACGCAAGGCTCTATCTGAGGCTTGTGCGATGAAGGTGGTTTAGGGCTTGTTGTAAACATCAGAGCCCATAGAATCAAATAGCCACCCATAAGGTGAAACTGACAGTATCGCGAGCAGATCACAGAGAAGAAAATACTTGCTGTATTTATAATCTTTATTGATTGCCCCTGGCTTTAAGAGGTTAAAGTAAATTTCCTGGCTACGGCCATTTTTCGTTAAATTTGATTTTCTTTTATTCATATACACCTACATTTTTATACAGAGCCGCTGTCCATCGCTTACAAGAGTGTCATGGTTTGGAGGCATTGAGAGCTTTCTTTGTTGCTCTCGTCTGGGACAATATCGTTTTGCTCTCAATCGGATTCCTGGGCCAGCTGGCATTAATTGGGGGCGTCGCCCGGATTCTATTTAAGCCCTCGTTTGCTCACTTCCCTTGCTAGAGTGTCAGTGTTATGTTTGCACTTTAGCCGGTAAGGTCTCTAGTAAGAGAGTTGTTGAGGGGTTAGCTGCATATTTGAGGAGAGGTTCTAGATAGCAAGAGAATCTTTCTGTTTTTTTTCTTTTCATCCTGTCGAGTTCGCCTTGCTTCCTTGCCTCGGACTACATCTAGGTCCATTGGGAGCACGAGTCTCGCTCTCTTATTTCATTTGTGTCTCTCACTCATTTGCGGTTCCCCTTTTATTTTGGCTGCTGCGTTTGGCGTCTCAAACTCACCAGCCATCACGAAAGAGAGGGAAACGTCATATCAACACATCAACGGTGTCTTTCCACAAAGCTATGAATGTACTTGCAAATTCAGTTTGTCATGGAATGGAACTGGTAGATAATTGATCTTGTTTGTTTGTGTATGCCGAGGTAGGAATTTGCGATTGAAAATACAGTAGTATTCTTCCTATATTGGAGAGAATCTCTGCGATTCATTAGGTAACCAGCATAGCATTGTTCTACTCTATGTGATGATGGAACTCATATCTGCATAGTTTTCTTTTGAAAGCAGCTGGATAGCTTGATTCAATTCAATTTTATCTGCATAGCACTTGTAACATAAGACTTGAACACAAAGTACCTTCATGTGTCAAACCAATGATGAGAGATTCCCAAATAACAAGCTAGAAGTGGCAGTAGAAAGGGAAAAACTCCCTAATAGGAAGAAACCTTGAGCAGATCCTGGCTTTATGAGAGGAGGGCCCTTCTTCTTAAGGGTGATTTGAGGGGAGGGGAGGGGGAGGGGAGGGGGGGGGGCACTGAGGGTAGGGAAAGGAAACATTTGCAACAGGCCAACATACAGCTGAAGGTGTAGTAGTGTACAGAGCAGTATAACAACAGACCAATAATCGCAGCAGGAGAATATTTTAGCTAGAAGCTAAATGTACCTAGAATGGATTTAATCAGAACTTTGCATCTAATGTTAGACTCGTCTGAGGGTAATGGCCTTGGTATATTTAATTGAGAGGAAATGGTTTTGGTCTATGGTTTTCACTTCAGTAGGATCATACTATTAAGTACTTTGTAGATAATCAATAAGATCCATCCATACATTTTCTACATCTGCTTATTCCTCACTAGGGTCGCAGGGAGCTGGAGCCTATCCCAGCTGACTACGGGCAAAGGCAGGGACCCACCCTGAACAGGTTGCCAATCCATCTCAGGGCGCACACACCATTCACAGACCATTCACTCTAATCAATAAGATTTTTAAATTAATTCCAAAATGAATTGGCAGCGAGTGCAAAAATGCTAAAATTTTTGAATTTGATGTGTCTTGGGAATTAATCTTCCAGCTGAATTTTGAACTATTTGTAGTTTGGCCAAAGATTTCTTATTCAGGCAGGTAATTAAGGAGTTACCACAGCCTAATCAGTAGTGCTTTCTCCAGCAGGCCAAGGGAAGCCAGGCTTCCCCAGCCTTTTCAGACCGTAGCAGGCACTTTAATAATTACATTTTTATTCCATTTGTTTAACAGTTCTGGAAATTCTGTACTGTTGCTGCCATCTGGTCTCCATTTCTCAAGGAGTATTTTTCAGTTAATGATACAGCACCTCCAAATATTACGTCGTAAATTTGTGGTAAAGCACTGTATTGCGCAGCAACTGTAAACTATTAAACTGTAAACACTACGAAGGCGTTGCAAAGTTAGGTTGAACTGGCAAAAAAAAAATTAAAGGATTAACCAATCAGATGAAGTCACTGGTCAAGGGAAGCCAGTAGCACTTTGGCTTCACACCAATCAAATCATGGCATGTTATCAACATCATTGAAAAGAAACAACAGAAAACCTTTAGATCATTATCTCCGTTACCAACATGAGCTACTGCAGTTATGGAATGTAAATATAAAATTGACTTTTTAGGTCTTTATTATTATTATTATTATTATTATTGGGAGCTTATTTATCTTTGTTATATTTAATTTCCTTGCCATTCTGGTAAGTTGACGTTACTTCCATTTTTCTTTCAGACATGGGGAACTTTTGATTGAGCTCAAGTTGACTTTGTGGCTTAATCAATTATTTAGCTTGCAGGCAAATTAATTTATTTAAATTTTGTAGAAGTCAGTACTGTATGGTGCCTTTAGTTGGATCTGCTATTTGCAGTGAAGAAATTGGTTTGGAGTAATGGAACCAACTGGGTTCGTCAGAAGCCCAAATATAAAGAAAATATAGCCCGCTGTAATATAACCTATGGAATTATCCGTATTAGGTGAACAAAGGGATCTGTTAACACTTCAGAAAATGTACTGTGGATCTCCATAGATAAAATATTCGGCACTCGGTGATCAAAAGATTCCATAAATTCATTGTCGAATCTGTTCTGTGCATTAGACCAAGTGCTCTAGTTACATTACATTACATTTCCTGTTAGCTATGTATGGCTTTTGGGATGAGGCTGCATTCTAATTGTTTTTTGTACTCCACAGCAATTCCTCCATCACAATCAGAGACTTTCAGTTCTCTAAAATATCTAAATTTTGCAGGGATAACTTCACAGAAAACACTGCGGTCACCAGAGTTAAGCCAAGTTTCAGTTAAATGAAATTAATGCAGGATAAGAGATACAATGAAATCACTTGCAGTTCAGGTCTTATTATTTAAAAATCTGACATTCAAGAGAGTCCATTTTACCCAGGAGCACAGCAGCAAGCTGAGATGTATCCACGATAAAATTTTGAGTGTCTGATCCACCGCTTTCATGAATAGGCCTATGCTTTGTCCTAGCCTCCGTAACTATGGTCTCAATGGTAAAAACATTTGGTAAAACCAATATTACAGGGGCTTTAATATCAGAAGAGTTCATAGAACACATCGTACAAAAAAAGCAGATCCTGCATAGGATCTATATATATATTTATTCAAGCATACAGGCCATAGCAGCTGGGATGAATGTCATTTCTGCTGAAAAGAGTACCTTCCCCACTTAAAAAGTTAAGGTTGACTTTATCACACCATTTTTTCAACCAGTCATTGAGAATATTAAGCCAACTAAATTTCTGACTACCACAATTTAAAACAGCAAGCGAACCTGAGATCAAGAGCTTACAAACCAAATGAATGTTGTCATAAAAGGAAATAAAATCTTTCTTTAAAACTAACTTCTGGTTCAGAAGTACATTTCTACACTTGAAAAGCTGTCAAATGGGTCGAATTAGCTTTTCCATTTACCTTTCTGATGAATTCTAATTTCTGGGTTAAATATCCCCAGTTCTGCTCCATTGAAACGCAAATCAAGTCAGTAATAAGACTCAATTGTGACCGTATACAGACCTGGTGCTAAGGGGGTCATCGAGGCGCAATGTCCCCCCATGGCACATCTCGTGCCACCACCCCCCAGCTCTTTTCAGCTGGTTTCTTGACTTTCCATGCCTTTTTGCACCTCATTTTCTTCATGTGTTCAATTCTTTTTCCTTCTGTCATTACAATTTATTACACATAACTTAATTTATGGACTCATTTGTTTTGATTACTTTGTATGTGTGGAGCCGAGTGAAATCTTCACCAATCAGATGAGCTCCTCTCCTCACCTTTAATGGGTTGGACTATAGAAGCCTCTGTCCTATATCTGCATGATGTGTTAATGTCACATTTTACTTAGCTGCTTCAGGCATGTTTTCTGCTCTGCTTACGTCTATATTAAGCATTACGAATATGAGTTAGCCGGCTTGCTAAGGCATTCTCGAATTATTACCATGAGCGAACTTGAATGGAATTTCAAAACGAAACTATGCCAGATCATTCAAACTTATGAAGTTGGAATGAAATACGACGGTCGCTCATTTATTTCTTCTGCCTGCATCATTGGGAAGAGAAACGATGGATAGCGTGTTATTATTATTATTATTACACCCTGTTGCTGCTTAAAATTTTGGAATTAATATGCATGGACAAAAATGCAAGATGCGTTACACATTTATGTTCACTCTGTGATCTTGACTCAGTACGAGATCATAGCAATCAGGCTGTATTCCTTTCCCCCACTAAATACGATAAAACCTAAGTGACAATAATAGTAGCCGAGTTTTAAGCCGCGTGCAAACTGGACGCAAAACGAATTTTTCACACGACAGATTGCGTTGAACACTGTCTACGTGTCCAACGGTCAGACAGGGTTTTAATATATCTCCGTGTCTGACTGTCGGATGGTTTCAAATAACTCCACGTCAGACAGTCGATTTTTCTTTCCAATTTCTTCAAATCTACTGACTCTTTTGGATTTTAAACGTGAATGTTTTTATAAGAGGGCTCAGTTATTCAAGATGAGTGTGATAATTTATTCACACTGGCAATGGTCATGGAATTGATTTGCTCACTGACTACAAGCACTATTTTATCTCTGATGTGGAAATAAAGTGTAAATCTGTTCGATCCATCTGACTAATTTTCAAAAGAGAGACCGAATAAAGACTTGTCTATCTTCAACGGAAGAAAACAGATGAATAAAAAGAACAAGAAAAGTCGATGGCTATCAATTTGCATTTTGCGAAGGTCGAACACAAACATGGCCAAGTTTGCACGTCTAATAATTCCTGGAATACTCCAAAAATTTGACCTTTTATTACTTTCGGACACAGAGATATATTTTAAACCCAGTCCGACTATCGCATCTTTGCCTTGACTTTGTAATCAGTCGTGCGAAAAATTTGTAACGCGTCCAGTGTGCAAGCGGCTTTACTGAGCATAGAACGCAAGCATTATATATACGCACTGCTTGATGCCGAAGCAGTTTGTGGTTGGCTGAGAAAGATGTGAAGTTAATTTGCATCACAGATTCAGCTGCGTTGATTAAGCCAGGTCGAGTCTCTATTACGCGTGCCAACCGCCTTTGATCTAACATCAGAACAATCCATATGTTGATTCCATAATATATGTCCTGATTCAGATAGTTACATTAAAAGTGGCTGCTATAATTATTTATTGCATTGAAATGTGCCATTCTGGGCACTTGCCTGTGAGATTTCGGTGACATGTGCGCACTGTGCGCCGGTCAGCCAAATTACCACTGTGCAGAAAGTAAACCAGGTGGGAACAGGCGAGCTTTCTGCACAACTGCAGCGAAGACTGCTTCTACGAAATTGTCACTGCGTCTTGATGAATATGTGACACCTCCCCCTACTACACCGCCACACCCAAAGACTTACCGGTCTCCATTATAATAATGGAGTCTGGGTACAGCGTCAGAACTAGACCCCTGCCCCAGGCCTTACGTGATGACGTCTTTCACGCTCTGCTTTTAAATGGCGTGAAACGTGCCTAGCGGATGCTGCAGCCCTAATATCTTAGCGGTAACAATATATCTGACTCCATATCAAATTTAGGATCCAAAATTCTAGTTGCAATCATTTGCGGTCACCGTGCGTTTGCATAAATATGATCTGATTTTAATTAGTCAATTTTTGTGTCGGCTGCGAAGCATAGCGGCGCATAAGGATCACTTTGTCCAGCGTCTGTCCGTCCGTCCGTCTGGGTAGTCACACCTTCAGTTGGTAGTCACACTTTCAAACTAAGGCTTCGCAGGCGACACCTGTGTTCATCTGAACGCTCTAGTGTTACTTAATTTGGAGCTCCGTTGTGCATCGGACTCACAACTGGTCTAAACCTTACTCTGCCGGACCAAAACCAACTAAACAACCCAATCCGGCGAAAGAACTCAGAGGCTGGCGGCCCTATTAAGCACAGTAATTGACATAAAAATTTGCTATGACTAGGGATTTCCGGGGCCCAAAGTGAGCAACTACAAGCCATAATGGTATTCTCATCGTTCAGAGGCCTTGTGTCTTTTAAGATTTCCGCCTAAAGATATAAACGGAATCTTGCTCGAAGCCAATATTAATAGCACCATACGAAGCATGGAAAATCCACCTTATAACGCAGATGCCAAGCGTGTTGATCAGGCACGCGATTACGGTCTACGTTTCTCAAATGAGAGCCAGGATTCCGAACTGGAAAGTATATGTTCGTTTAAAGTCAGAAACACACCACAGATGCAGATATGAATTTATTTTGCCAGGCAGGCACAAGCTTAAATCACAAGACCCAATTACATCGTTATAGAAAAGATAAAAAGAAGTGAATTCATACCTGGCGCAGCTCAAAACTACACATATACACAACGTATATGAGGGAAGGATGAATACAAGCTTCCCCGACTTCTCTGTTCCCCCCTCTTTTATGCCCAAACTCCAGACTGCGTCCTATGGCAGGGTCATAGGTCGTTTGGGTAATTCGAACCAAGAAGGCTCCCCCATCTCCGTAGGGGCTTTGGGGGGAGACATGACCACAAGGAAAACTGAAGTATATTTTCTTTCCAAAGTTATTGAATTAGGATATGGCACAATTATAATTCCGTCGAAATATTCCCTATCCGATTTCAGAAATTAAGAGGATTAAAATGACACCAAACACGACCTGCTTGCGTTAGAGTTGGTCATGAAAGGTCCGATACAGTACAGACTTACAAGAATAATCTGCATTAATGCCATTACTCCACTCATCATACAGTATAACAGAAATACACATTATTTTTGTGACATTGGGAGTGAGAGGAGTCTTATAACTCAGAAAATGAAAAGACTTTAGAAATATTTGCATAGACGGTAATGCATTTTAATTTTAAGGGTGCAGTTATGTCAAAGTCCATTGGATGGCAGTGTGGAGTTGTCCGGCATGGGTAGCGTAGGCCAAATGTTTGTGGTAAGCAGTTTTTGGTGGTTCGCAAGAAATTTGAGCCAACCATTAGCCCAGATATTGTCCCTCACTTCTGAGGCAGGTGGCCGCCTCAGCTGTGGCAACCTAAGTTGGCGCCAGGCAGACCCTAGTTGAGTCTGCTCCCATGACCCTGAAGGGTCTCTGCCAGGTGCTGGGGCCCTTATAACAACAAGGATCTGATTGCTAGAATCCTGACTATGCGCCAGGTGCATGTAGTCCTTTCTGCCTTTCCTTGCCGCTTATACTGGCAAAGGTGTTCACTTTTTTGTTATTTTGGCAAGAGGTACAATGGCGACACGGAAAAAAGCCACTAGGGCCATCCCCTGTGGCTACATATTTTCAGGAGGCTAAACATCCAGCAACTGCACTTAGTTTTTGTGGCATTGATAGAATTGACCCTAGTCGCAGACACACAGATCGTGAAACCAAACTTCTACAGTGTGAAAGCAAATGGATTTATTTATTTTTTGTACATCTGCCTGCATCAGCATAGCTTTGGTTTACAATCCTTTTTGTAAATGCAAATGAGGTGCACTAGTTGATCCGTAACTGCATTGAGTGTCCTTAATTGGTTAATTAGTCGGACCTGACTTGGATTCTGCCTGCCTTTATCTGTGCTGTGTATTATGTTCTCTTGTAACGCTGATGATTGTCTAATGGACCGAAACGTTTGCTTTTTCTTTTGAGCATTTTTTTTTTTTTTTGGGATCCATCATGCCTCATTAAACTATTTTTTGGCATATATCTCAGCATAAGTAGTTTTTGTGGCAGATTCTGCCGATCTTTTGGTGTGCGAGTCCTTCCCTCGCTGGTTTTTCAGCTGTTCATCTCTACCGACGCACCCAAGTTTTGAGGATCTTTTTTTTTTTTGCCTTTATTAGGCGCAGTTTCACAGCATCTTGTAGATTTTCCATTTTGGTGAACTAAATCCGCTTTTGCATCAGCGACATTCTTATTTTTATTCATTAACGTTATATTTGTATATGCTTGTCCTATGCTGTGATGTCAACATTGGCTTGGCGGCCCCCCATATGTATGTGTGTATGTATATATATATATATACACATATATATATTTATATATATATTTTTTTTTTTCTTCTCATTGTTCAATTGTCTGTACATGTTGTGGGATGATTGCCTCACAATAGGTGCCTTGCCATCTGTGCGATCATTTCCTGACTTCTGTCAAAGCTTAATAGATAAATAAATAAATGAAGATGTGCTTCGACACAGACATCGAGTCAACCCTTGTTTGTTAAATGCGAGATTAACAAGTTTGTAATGTGTTTTTGTATAATACCAGGGGTTGTCTTGTCACAAAGTGGTATTGGAATTTTTACCCAGTGAATGTATACATGTCTCCTGTAATCTGGAAAAACCTGGTACATATGTCACTCTTCGCAGGAACTGAGTTTGACCCTCATTTCACTAATTGAGAGTGGTGAAAATCTTAAAACACTAGCTATTAGTGTTATTTGAACTGTCAAAATCATGTTTCGTTTTTTTTTTTTTTTCGTGTAGGAAAAGTCCAGGACCCAAAAGTGTTTGATCATTTGCGAGACCCTTGCCGCTGATAAACTCACACGGTTTTTCCAGATCACAGGAAATGTCCAACCATGGTCACAGTCTGGGCCCCCCTGTTAAAACTGATGGTCCCCCCATCCAGATTGTTCTGGCTATTGGACTGACGGTGTCCAATATTCAATGCAAACTAGCTCTGCATTTCACCTTGTGAAATGCATTTACTTTAGCCAATGAACTCAGAGGAGGACCCATTACTTGAGTCGGCTGCTGCCGATACACCTTATTAGAGAGCATTCCCGCCGCTCCAGAGTTTTAAAACCCTATTATGTGTGTGTCCATTAATTCTTCTGACATTTAAAACAAATTTGTGGGGCAAATTCCCTAAGTTGCTTGACAAGCATTCTACAGCACTTGAAATGCCCCCCTGGCCAAAGTTCCAATCGCTTGGCTGTCAAGATTGTTATCAACATGCACAGTTGAGCTTTTTTTTCCCACCAAGACAAAATGTCAGGCCTCAAGCAGGATGTGTCGGTTTTGGATAAATGTAATTCGACCTTGTAAAGAGGTGACATGCATTAATCAATTTCAGCAACATACAGTTGCTCAGACAGAATACCCGCAGCAACATACAAATGTTTGCATGTATACATTCTGAGTTACTGTCAGGAAGGATCCGCACTTCCCGGATATTAAGCAAAAAAAAAAAACACAACATAGTACTGATGACAAAATGATGACAATTATCCCCAAGTACATACTTTCATAGTGGATACTCTCTGAACACTTTTAACTGAAGCCTCCGCAGTCGGAGATTTGGACAGCCTTCGCAATCAGATCGTTAATTGTACATCACTTCCTCACATCACTTCGTACCACCTAGCAGTGATAACAACGATGGCATGCTTTCCAGCACTGATGCCTTCACGCCTCCTAGCTTATCCATTTAGCCCAAAAATAAACTGCTGGCAACTTGGGGAAACCTCAGTAAATTACCCTTGTGATTGAGTTTTGGGAATTGGGATTTTATCCAGTCAATTCAATTTTCCTTTTTTCTTTTACGATAAACACTATTCTCTTTTATTTAAGAGGCCCTAGATAAGCATATTCAAAGTAATTAATGCAATACTTAGATTCTATTTAACACCCATGACATGTAAGGTTTTCTTTTGAGAGTTAAATAGTTACACGTGCAGCAACGCTGAATTTGATTCTGCAGCATGTTTGCAGTTCTGAGCATGCAGAGCCATGTGGCTCAATTAAAATTAATCTGGCTCGTGCATGGCCCTTCACTGGACCAGGCAACTATTGTGCGGGTCTTCAATAAAATAAATAATGCAAAAATTTCAGCCCCTTTTTAACACACACCTTTTATAAACAAGAAGAAAGTGAGAGAAAAAGAGATTTTGTTGCATAGTGAGGTAGATGGAAACAAGGGAGACAGCAAGGGGAATATGTGGGGGAGGTGGGAAAGAGAATGGCACAGAAATGTTGTATACATACAGAACACACACACACACACACACACACACACACACACACACACACACACACACTTTCAAAACACAAGAGACAAAGCTTTCAATGATTTTTACCTTGCAATAAAATATAGGCATGTACAGTTATTGGAGATCTGAATTCAACGTATCCGCAAGACGTTACTGATGGGAAAGGAGTATTTATGTTGGCTTAAAATGTGGAAGCGCATGTGCTCCACCTACTGGCAGGTACATTTATAACAAAATCTGAGTCCTCCCTTCAATGTGGCCTGGACAACGTCAGTACGCTCAGGTCTACAAGACTGGAGCTCCAGACATTTTTAGTCATCTGTAATGACATAATGATCTCATAATTACAGTTTTGTTCTGCAAACATACATGGGAGTGTCAGAACAAAATGTTGCTTTTGTATAAGCAGGTTTCAGCACAATGCATTAACCTGAGGTCCCAATCTAAGTGTAGGGAGAATATGATAAATACAGAAAGAATTATTTTGCTAAAATGAGAAAATGAATAAATAAATTCTATTTCCCAAATATATCTGGTAAATGTAAAGTTGTACAAATAAAGAACATGAAAATACAATCATAAACACTGAATAAAAATACTTTGACACAGACAATTATTTGTAAGCAGTCTGAAATAATTTGTTTCATCCTGGTGCAGTGCTCGCTATGGTAAGGGATATCTTTGCACACAGCAACAGACCTACCCTTAAATTACACTCTGATGCATTTAGTTGGGTCAGTGGTCTGCCCATCTACAGGCTGGATCAAGTGATATCCATTTCACATAGGAAAAAAATACCACTAGTGATATAAATGGATTGACATGGATGAATTACTAGGATATGGAAACACCTGTCATCTTTCTGAGCAAGAAAGAAAGATTCTAAACTTGGCATGTTTCTGCAGAGTGATTTTGACAAATACTAGAAAAGATACAACGTAGATATAATTTGAAAGCAACATCTTTTGAGGAAAGGGCTGTCACAGAAATAGCATGTAGGGATCAGGGAGAAAAGCATGCCTCCTTTCCAAGAGGCGCAAAAGTGACATCACACTGCTTTTATTCGCAGAACGCTTTTCTAGGGCAGCCAGCAGGGGTCTTTCAGAAGACAAAATTGGAATGTTTTCAACAGCAGGGCATTTTCTTTTTTAATTGCTTATAAAGATAGAGTCTATTCACCCATCGTGTCTGCAGCTGTAGCTCTTTAACCCTACAATGGAATACCTCTATGAAAAGTAATAGGCCTCTGGCGAGTCTAAATAATCCATATTTATAAACAATTCTGACCCCCCAGCTCATCTACAGAATCAAGAAACCCGCACACTTCCCAGTAAGATCACCAACTCTAGACGCAAAAACATGAGTTGTTCCCTTTGGAAAAAATTAGTAGATTGCAGCGTTTAATCGTCAACTGCTTAATTGAATGGAGCAATCCTTTAGTCCTAATTGCTTTGACGAAATCATTCTTTCGGTTTACCTTATCACAGGACACGAGGTTAAACAAGTGGCTAAACAGCAACATTCATTCTGAATGACAGCAGCAGCTGTGCGCATACGGAAGCCATAACTTTGCAAGTTGCTTTCAGAGCACCAGGATGGCCGTGATCCTCTCTTCCCCAGGGCTGGCGATGATGGAGCCTGAAAAGGCGCAGGGCCAGGCAGTTGCCTGGAGATCAAAATCCTGAGGTGGTTGTATTTTTTTGTGATTCATCTTTGCCCTCATACCCTCTCAAACAGGCCCATTTAACTGCCCTGACACCTCATCTCATTCATTATGTATTATTGAATCATAGGTGGGAGAAATTGCTTATCGATCGCTGGGGTCACTGAGGAGCTCTGATGCTTCTTTGATGACCCATGACGCGCCTCAAGCTCACTGGTATCAGGACGCAATTTTTACTGACCAAAATTGTTAAAAACACTTGCCCACATAATGTATGGCAGTTTTGAGAACCAGCAATGTTGTACTTTCTTAGCTGTGTCCCAGATAAAGCGGACAGGAAGTCTACAACTTGTGTTCTTGTTGCTAGATGTACTCACAAAATGATGCAGAGAAATAAAGTTTATGCCTCCGGTGAAGCAGAGTTAACTGACTCGAGAAAACTAAAACATTGTTTTTTTTTCTGAAGATGACCTGACACACACTTCAGAGAGAAGCTCCAGGTTTTGTACCATTCTCTCTTCAGCCGTTCTTTCCCCCATAATTGTCTGCATTTCGCACACATCCATACATCACATCCGTGAAGAGTTTCTCAAAGCCCATCAGCACTGCTAAATGAATACGTGCACTTTTTCAAACATCAAGCAGGTGTTCACGGATCTTTGATCGTGCCCTGCCAGCCCAGTGTCATTTCTGCACGGATCAAGCTCAGATTTTACAGTATTAAAATAATGTCTGTGGTGCTGCTCACAAAATAATACAGAAGTTATTCCAGCTTGTTTCAACCAGTGGACATGAAGGGTTTTTAAAGAAAAATAAAAGGATCATGAAAGAACCCTCCTCAAGTATGGCTTTCATCCTTTGTAAATTTAATTTTATTACTAGACTAGCCTATAGCTCCTGAATAAGTGAATGCCAGTCACTGGATTAGTTGCATTAAAACTTGCTTTTAGTATTCTTGGGTAAGCATGTGTGGAGAGGTGTTACATCTACATTTATCTAGGGGTGAAGGAAGTAACAAATAACCAGGTGGTAATGGGTTGAAGTAAAGGTACTGGTTTAATGTAGCAGTTTCATGGGTAAATTGAATAACAAAAGAGTGGCTGGTGGGCGGAAGAGAGGGAGAACTAAGGGCCGCGATGGTGCTACTCAGATATAATAAATAACCAAATACGGGCTTAACCTGTGATGGCTGGTGTTTCGAGACGCCAAAAGCAGCGGCCGAAACGAAAGGAAGTCCAGCAAAATAAGAGAGACAAACCGACGGAAAGGGAGAGAGAGACTCGCGCTTCCAACGGACAAAGGTCTAGTCCGGGTACAAAAGGAGGCAAAGCGAGCCGAACTGAAACGGAATAAAGGGAAAATCTCGGCTACCGAGATATCGAGAAAAGGCACCAGTCTGTGCATAGAAAAGAGAAATAAAGAGAGAAAGATTCTCTGGCTAACTAGCACTTTGCTCTTTGCAACTAATTCCTCAAACTATTCTCTAGCTAAAGACCTTACCGGCTAAAGTGCGAAGTTACACTGACACTCTAGCAAAGGCGGCGAGGCGGAACTTGGGTTTAAATAGAGCCCGGGCGCTGCCCACAATTAATGCCATCTGGCCAAAGAATTTGAATGTGGGCAAAACGATATCGTCCCGGACAAGAGAAAGAAAGAAAGCTCACCAGCCTCCAAAAATCATGACATAACCAACTGAACAAAAAAAGAGAGAAAATAAGCATCAGTGAGTAGCACCACTAAACTAAAGGCTAACAAATTGTGAAGACAAATACTTTTATCTGGTCCTGTCTCCAGATTATGACACATACAATTAACAAAGTTCAAATCCAAAATGATAGATTCAAGTCATTATATTTCATACGGTTGTATAAAAATCAATATTTCGTACAACACACAAAACAACGAGTAACAAACGGAGTGTAAGTTACAGATTCAAGTCCATACGTCTTATGATTTACAACAATCAATAACACGCAAAACATCAGGTAATCACGGGGTTTAACAGCACGGGACGGGCTGCTCTCATTAAATCACAGCTGTCCCGAGAGTACGTTTGACAGCTCACTATATAGGTAAAAGACGACGTGTTGATCCAGGATTGGTCCCGTGTTCCTGTCCTCCTCCAATCAGGCATGTCAGCTAGCGGGCAACAGAGCGGACAGGAGCCTGGCGATGGGCTGGGCTGAGCACCAATGAAAAACAGGGGCTCGGAGAGAGTAATTTGCAAAAGTGACAGATATTTGGTGACAGAGAGAGGTTAAATCAAGTGGGAATGGAGACGGACCCGCTAGGGCCGTAACATGAGGGCATTTAAGATTCACACAGTAACGTTGTATTTCAATTGGTTTTCTGTGATAAAATATGCACCTTTGCCAGCATGGCACCAGCACGGACATTTCCCCTTACATCAAACAGAGATAGGAATTATCCAAAACAATATTGTGGTGTATATGGGGTGCTTTTGACTATGGGGGCTCAGTGATTGTATCCGGCATGAGGCAAAAGGTATCATTTGTCATGAAAATATTATAGCGAGCCAAGGAGCAAATGTCATAAACAAATAGATAACATTCAGTTTTAAGAAGTAGCACCGAAAGTTAATGATTACATAGGACCAAATTTTAAAACTAATATTTTTTTGGTGGCAAATTTTCCATGGATTCCAGCAGCATATACAGAAAGGAGCACAATACTTGGCCACAGCAGCTGAAAACAAACCTACATAAAGATTACTGCTGCTTTGATGCAACATAGGCCATTATGTCAGGGAGGTGATACACTTGACACACCGCCTTCACTGAAAATTAATTCAAAATGTCATGCATAAGAGGTAGGCTAATCCATCATCTGACTCTGAACTATTTATTTTCAATTCATTATTTTGATCGGCCAAACGTGAAGGACTAGTTGTGATTTCAACTCTCTAGGCTTGATCTTTTTTAGTAAATCCTTTCCACAGATGAGCTGTTATCTTAAATGCAGGTATCTAAATGACTCGGTGACTGTATTTCTGTTTGTGTACTTTGTAACTGTAAATTGAATTAGGAGGCGGAGCCATAGAACTATTCCAAAGATGGGAGTTCTTCAGTCTGCATTGGTGGAATAGTCACTGCATGAAGCATTTCTCCCATAAAACATGACCTGCTGCCAGTCAGGCTACAGAGGCAACCAGAGACTATTACATAATATACTATAATGGAACTTATGTACACAGCCATAGGTTATATACATTACATACTATTTTGACCAAGAAAGCTAGATTGGGGCTACTTTGCCAAACGGTTTTAGACTTAATTTCATTGGCATAGTTTAGTTAACTAGTCTACCACCGAAAATGTGACATGATACATTCCTTTGTTGTCAGACACCTATCCAAATCTTATATTTCATATTCACATACAAATACAGTGTTGCTAATGGGTGGAGACGTCCTTTTCAAAATTCATTTGTTACACCATTTGTGAGCCCTCCAGAGGAAAAAACTTCATAAAAACGAAGTGGAGTCAAATCCAAAAATTCTCTCTCTTAGCACTTCGTGTCTCTTTATATCTTTCTAATGGCACCGGTAAGAGTAACTAGTTAATCCATTAAGAGACAACATTGCCTTTCAAATGGTGTATTGCTTTAATAAGAACCTCATTCTTGATGGTTTGTAATGAAACGCGTAAACAGACCTTGCTAAGTGCGTTTTGCTCCAACACATTTCTATGTGCAGATATTTGGATTGAGAAACAATAGTTTAGGCAACATACCTGCGTCTTATGTTTTTGGCATTTAACTAACTATTCTGAATTTTTCATTTTTATTGAGTATTGGCATGTATTTCAGGAGCATTTATAAAGCCTGGAAGGGACTCATATGACTGAGGCAAATGATATGTTCTGCTGCTCGTTAGGGTCTGGGCAGTCTGAGCTGCCAGGACCCATCTGTTATCCTGAATGTTCTTCTTTCTTCTTCTTCTACTGAGGAAATCCTACTTCCCATGCGCAGAAAATCACCAAACTTTGCACAAAGGTCCAGTCTCATGCCAGATTGCTTCAGCTGCAAAAATAGGCCAATAGTCTAGATGGTGGCTCTACAGCAAGCCTCTAAAATTCAAAATTTTTAAAATTCACAACAAATCAACCATATGTGCTACAGATTTTCAACTTTCACCAAAATGTAGCCTCAATACTGAAAAAAAACTTTTGCATATGTAAACCTATCGCAAATTATGAGGTCCATTACTGTTTTTTTTCAAAAACTGTAAAATATTTTCAACCTATCTCCTCTCACAATTTTGCCTCAATTGACACCAAAAATGGAGCCAACAGTGCATCAAAATGTTTGACTGTAAACGGTATTGCAAACATGTACTTGCAAATCCTTGCTAAAGACATTTTCAATGTTAATTAAAAAATGACAACATTTTAGAGTCATATTAAATGATGTTTAGAATATAGAAGAATTTTATCTCAAAAAATGAATTTTTTACAGCATTTTGAATTTCGCTCTAATACAAACTATTGGAGTCAATGCATTTGAACTTTTTTTTTCCTCAGTACATTGCCTGCTTACTTCATTGTAAAATTTTTAAAAATTTGTATTTGCAGCACTTTTTTGTCCCAAAGTGATGAAATTAAACAAAAATAAGCATCTTGCTTAATTTGAAATAATTTTCCAGTCTCCCTGACACTGAATTCCATAGTTATGAAGTCTTAAATAAAGGCTATGCACACATAGGCAAGGACTGGCTATACCTGGTATCTGCATAAACAGGTTAATTGAAGTTTATCAATTCTATTTTATTTCATAAGATAAACATGAAAGAAAAGGGCTCAGCGTTCAATATCAATAAGAAGGTGCTCTTTGGACAAAATCGGGAAAATACTTCAAAGCATAAAAAAGCAGAATTTCCAAGGCAACTCTTCTTAAACAAGGCAATCAGAGATAGCAGACCTGGCCCCAGCCACGGCCTGACAGACAGAGTGACAGAAACACACAGACATGATCATTGCTTAACCTGGCCCCCTAGAGGAGGGGCCAGGTAATTAAAAAGCTTTTAAATAAACAGCTAGTTCATATTCGAACTCACAGAAAGCAGGTGGATCTATAAGTTGCAGGCTATGACTTTCCCTGGTCTAAATGACTCATTGCACATGGTCGCGTTTCTATAATTAAATAATTGATTAATTGGAATATTGGTTTAATGTAATACGTGTGTATTGAGGTTTTATAAATTTGCTTTCTCTCTCTAATGCATATTATGTATGTCATTAAAAAACTTGGAATGTGTCTGAACCATGTATGTAATTATGTATGTAATTGTAGAGTGCAGGTGATGACGCGAGTCGATTTCACTGATGTAACCTTTCAGCTGACGAGCTGTTTGACTATGATTTTTTGTTTGAATTACACAGCTGACATAAATTGGAATCATCTTTTCTAGACAATGCGCATGTGGCCTCTATACCCTGACGAAGGCCTTTTGCGGCCGAGACATGTTGTTTCTGTGAGTTTGAATATGAACTAGCTGTTTAATTAAAAGCTTTTTAATTTGAGAAAAGTTGCCTTGGACATTCTGCTTTTTTATACTATTTTATTTCATTTCCCCTTCATCCTCCCTCCAGTGCACTCATTATGATGTTAACATGGCTGCAGATCATATCTCTTTCACAGTATGACGTAAAACAGAGAGATCTCAGCATCAGCCAAACACAAAGTTGTTTTAAACAGCCTTTTTGGCTTATCTTCCAGGATACCAATAATTCTGGACCCAATGAGTCTTGTCAAATGAGGCTGTTCAGCTAAAATATGGAAGCTAATAGTAGGCTAGTATTTCAAGGGTGAAATCAGCCAAATACCAATGATCATGAAATCATTTTCGAAACATCATGTCACCTTCTGTTGCCTGTGTTGTTTTACTGCAGTCCTGCCATCCTCGTCAGTGTTGGTTTGATTTAGTTAACTGATTATCATTAGTTAAAGGAAACTTCTGGGATTTAGATAAATCATCCCTATTTTACTTATCAGGCCATAAATAAATACTTCAATCATGGCTTTCTGGCCTTTAGTTTTGATTTTATTTATTGCGAAAGTAAGGCCATTTCATGGTTTGAATTCCCTGTGGGCTGCCATATTTGTGAGCTCAAAAAGCATCTCGGGAGTGTGATCACATCTGGTGGCTTGACCACATAAAGCACAGCTGCCTGAAGCACTCGAGGGAGAAAATCGGTGAAAACATTTTAGACTGCCTCATATAATGCCATATCAGTTTGAACCCGCATACTCCTCAGGCAAAGAAATGGAAAAATTGTCGGAAATCAATGACAGCGAATCAAACTCAAAGGACTCTGTTACAATTAGTACTGGCGATACATCCATGGTGGACAGATCAGTAAATTATTGCACAATAAAAAATGTGCATTGGCACTACAAAGAACTAAATATCTAAGAGCAGTTTTACTAGCCATTTGTTTTAATTGCAGTTTACAGCAGCAAACACTTCAATTTCTGTAATTTTAGGCATCGCCACAACTATACTGACTCCAGGACGCATCGCCTGTAAGGGTTGAGACAGGCATGCGTCTCCCAGTCGTTTTGACTGCCATTTCAAAATGTATACAGCTAAAAATTAAATTAGATGCGTAAAACTCACACCTGTACTACATTTTGTGGCTTCTGGCTACTGGCATAGTGCAATTAACCATAATATAATTACATTTTATGTGGGTTTCTTCATTTAATTGCATCCGTAGCAATTGGCCTCAATTATTACTCAGCATGCTGCCCAGCCTCGATAGGTGTGTAAGAGTCATTATCAGGCCCATAAAAAAGTAGGCTGTGTGAGGACAGCAATGATAAAACCTGTACATGAACACTTTCATCATCTGAATGATGAGAGGTAAACAGGCTATTCAGCTTTAACTTAATGGGAGGACATTATCATTACTTTATCCAGCTAATTTGTACAGTTTACCTAGAGTCCTTAAGTGTGACGTCACCTTGCTATGGCACTAAAAAACTCAGTTCCAAGCAAAAGCCACAATTACTTGTGCATGGGTCTCATAGTCTGTGTTCGAAAGGTCAAAACCTCTAATTATCCGTTGTATTCCTACAACAAACAGGTTAAAGGACAAAAAAGGTTGAAAGAACATCAAAGGATCATCTAGTCTTTTAGAATTGTAAAGGGAGAGAATCAAACGGGTAGAAAAGGTGCTTCGTTTTGCCCAAACCTGTAGCCATATGTCCGGAAGCAATACTTGTTCTTACATAGTAAGCATCTTATCGCCAAAACTATTTTTCAAGATTGTAGCATGTATACTTTCCCTGAACAAGCTATGATCTCAAGAATTGAATAGCACTATGAAAAAAGTTGACTGTCTTTTTCTTGAACGCTATCGCACTAAAGAGAGTCATAATTTAATTTTAGACATAATTTCTATATTAAGATCGTATAAAAGTATGTAATTATTTAAGTTTAGATTTTATTTATTTTTCATAAGTGAGCAAACATTTCAATGAACTCACAGTGACTTTATAATCTTCGTTCTTTATGTTTACGTATACCTGCCCACATAAAATGCCCTGCTGATCAGTAAATGCCTCTATGTGATCTGACTTAAAGTGGTTTTCTTCTGTTTTGATTGATTTATCTGCTTCTGTGAAGAAAGAATGCAGCAAAGTGATAGATCGCGTTGACATTGTGAATGGAATATGGGTTTGTGTTACTTAAAATTTTAGCATCATGGTAATGGGACGTCACCGCTTTAGGACTCGATGATAATAATAAAAAGCAGCCTACCTCCCCACCCCCCCACCCCCCACCAGTAATCATATTTCAAACATTAGGAAAAAAGAATGGTTTGAGTTAAAATACACCATAACACAATGTTAACCACAAAAACGAGATTACAGTACGTTCAACAGAACTGATTGCCTTTATTGCTTAACAAATGACTGTTTCTGAACAGAATAAGAAATTTTTAGCCTTAAAACACATAGCTGATGTGACAGGAACCCCTTCAGCATAATATATAACTAAGAATATAAAAAATATATCAGCAGCAATAAATTAAAAACATTTTTCAAAGGATAAATACAATAAACAAAATAATTAACATGCTACTTCACACTAGCAAAGTTAAGCACTTGAAGTGTTGGTTCATGTCACATTTTAGTGATTGTATTTGTGTAATTGTATTTTAATTAAAATATCTGCTTTAAAAAATTTTTTACATCAGTAATTTAAATGATTTATTATAAGCTGTTTGGAGCTTGTGTGAGGAAGTTAAATAGGCCGTAATTTTGCTCATAATGTGTTCTTTATATTGCTGGGCAACCAAAAAAATCTACTCCAAACAACTGTATTTATTAAGATTTTATACCAAAACCTGAATCTTCTTTATTATTGACGTTACTTCTGAACAGAACCAGGGAAAATATTGACCTCGGCCACAAACAGAAGCCAAAACGGTGCCTCTCAGAAAAGCGGATAAATTATCAAAAAAAAAAATTTCTGGAGCATGCGATTATTTTGGCGATTTATTAAGGTTCAGGTGACTGACGTTTCTACAAAATGTCATTTTCAGAGTCAAAATTGCCTAAATGATCATGTGCTCCAGAATTTCTTTATTTAATTTTTGTTAGCAATCAGCTAGTTATTAGACAACAATCCAATATCAGTTTTAGTTCATGGTAATCTTAGAGAGTAAAGATTTTGCCTCTAAAAATTTAAAACTAGATTGATTTCGGTTTGTTGTCATTGCAACAAGCTCTTATTTGCTTAAATTTGAAAAAAGGAAATTCATTGCCATGACAACAATTATGTTGGAAATACTTTGGCCAATAAGATATAAATTGCTTTTTATTGGCATGACAGAGCAGTGTGGTGTTAAAGAGGAATCTGCCGGTAAATTCTTTGACCATCAGTTACCTCTCAATTTGCCAACAATCTTAAAAAATCTAATTTTCTCAAAAAATTTGCAACTGATTTTTTTCTACCTTGTTAATCAGCGAAGAAAAGACTACACATTTTCATAAAAAAATCCCCAGTCAAATTTTTTTATCTAAAAGGTGTTAAAGCTCAGTGTGAGGTTTCAGAAAACACAGAGAGCAGGACAGATTTGAAAACCAGATAACAAACCAAACCGTGCACAGGGAATTCTGAGAAGATAAACCACTCGTGTGCCAAACACTGGGAAACAGGCAAAGACAAACTCACAAACTGAATTGGGAATGAGAGGTAAACAAAGGGAAGGTGAGTGACTGATGGAATAGGCAACAGGAGCGAAGAGGAGCTGAATGCAGACAGGGAGCTGTGGCTCAATGGTGTCGACAGATATTGTGTTTTGGGTGGGACTAAATAAATAAGGGAGAGTTTTCCCAGAAAATATCAGTTTATGTTACACATTACAATAGAAAATATACAATGTATTCATTCAGCATGCAATGAAAACTTCACAGTTTTCAATCATTTTCCTTGAATAAAAATTCATCCGAGTTTTAGAATGACCCATCAGCAGTTAAACACACAATTTCCATCTTCATGCAGTGTTGCAGCAATTAAATAGTACAATTAATTTAGAAAAAAAATGTTTTATTCACTATGTACTCTTTACTAAAAACATAAGCTACTCGACATAAGCATCTGCTTATGCACGTCCTGTAATGCAAACTGTCTGACCTGCAGCTCACAGTGAAGTTGATGTTATTTGTAAAGCGAGTTGAGTTCTGCAGTTTTTTTTCCACTTGAAATTTACCTTGCATTCTTAACAAAACCATCTGCACTCAATAAGTCGGAACACAAATGGCAGCATGCACACGTGCGCATTCATATGCATGAACATATACCCATCAGTTGTGAAGATTTTGAGGAGGGTTTCCTGCAGTTATGTGAGCACAGTGTTCACTCATTCCAACTAGACTGGACATCTGCAGACAATGCCGCTCATGAACTCATTCTGAACTGCTTCCTCTGTTCGACATGCCTAAATGCCAAAAAAAGATAACGTTACCAAACCGCTATATTCCAGCTATGTATGGGCTGCGGCTGCTTGAAGCAAATAATTGGGCATTGGGCAATTTAAAAAGAAGTACATGTGTGTCATGAGCTTTTTCTCTCCTTTTCCAAGTAAAATACTTTGCCTGTGACATTGTTTGCTTTGTTTTCAATCTGGTGTTCAGAATGGAGCCGTGACCTTCAGATTTATCTCTGGTGACACCAACCGAGCTGTATCTGTAAACACTGGCATTTGTGCGTTCGTAATTGGCACCATTGCACATCTTGTTAACGTGTCTGAAGTGGAGAAAATGTGTTCCTCTAATAATAGCTCTTTCCTAATAACTGCTGAGTGAGAAGCTGAGGAATAGCAGGATGCTGGCAGTCCAAGTTTGCTTCTGTTGGAAGTGAGTCATAAGCCAGCGCTCAATTCCTTGTGCACCTCAGTGAGTATTTTTTCCGACATTTCGAACACAAGTTTGTCGCCAGTTTTTTTGCCCTCATATGGACATCTTGTCATAACCTGTGTTGATAGTGTGTGTGAGCAGACAACAATGTGTCATCGCCTGAAGAGTACAATCGCAGTAGACTCAACACGATAATTTGTATATTATGAAACTGTGCTTACAGATGAGAGTACTGCAATGGAAATTCATGTGCAGGTCCACATTTGGGGCCAATTTCACAGACATGGATTAAGCATAGTCCTGGACTAGGTCCTGAAGTTTTGTATGGAGATTTTCCATTGAGAAAAGAAATTTAGTCAAGGATGAAGCTTAATCTGTGCCAGTGAAACAGGCCCCTGGACTTTCAAGACACCGTTGGTCACTGGGGTGAACAAATGAAGCTCCAACAATAGTTTAGTCTGAAAGACTCTTCTTTTGCGTGCTCCAGCCAGGAGTTTGTTTCTTATTTAATCTGCCATTCACTCCTCTCAGTCATACTCACTCATTTTTCCTGCTGTCGGTGTTTGGGGCTGTCAATTGAGACATCGGCTGTCCCAGCAGCTGAACACATCTATCCCATGACACAGCAATGCTCCTTTGTCATTAGCCTATCATCTTTTGATGTCTTTTTTAACTATGATTTTGTCTCTGCCTTTAGCACAATCACACTGCTGTTATGCAGGAGTCACCATGCAGGGCGGTATGACAATTTTTTGTCTTGGTTTTCTGCCAGTTGTAGGGTTTTTATAGTAGATTTGAAGGTGGTCACATTGTTCATTGCTGACTATTGGAATCCACTCGTTCTACATTGGCTCGTTGGTGCAGTGATCAAGATTATTTTTTGGCAAAGATACTGAAATTCAGAAGGTAAGAAGTATGTAAGTGCCTTTGGCATAACATAACAAAAAAAAAAAAACATAACATGAATGGCGAGAACAGGCCGTTCAGCCCAACTAAGCTCGCCAGTTTCTTTATACTATTGCGAATATATAACTTCAGATACTTAATGACTCAATGGTATCTAGCTTTAAGAAAAGCCTGCTCTTGAAAACCCCCAAGGTCTCTGCCTCAACAATATGGTCAGGCAAGCTATTCCACATCGAAATTACTCTTTGGGTGAATTAATATTTCTGAATATCAGAGCTAAATTTACCTTTGGTCAACTTCCATTTGAGTTCTACTAACAACACTTGGTCGAAGGAATCCTACATTATTCACTTTCTTAATCCCTTTAACATATTTAAAGACCTCATCAGATCACCCCTTAGTCTCCTTTTCCTAAGACTGAAGAGATTAAGGATCTTCAGCCTCTTCTCATAGCTTTCATCTTTTATACCTGGAATTAGCTTAGTGGCTCTTCTCTGAACTTTCTCTAGAACCTCTATATCTCTCTTAAAATATGATCCCCAGAACTGTACACAATACTCCAAATGTGGTCTGACGAATGTGTTGTACAAAAGAAGCATCACCTCCTTAGATTTGTACTCAATACTTTTGGCAATGTATCCCAGCATCCGATTGGCTTTTTTAACTGCCACGGCACAATGGCTAGAGCCTGTGAGGGTTTGGTCTACACTCACTCCCAGATCTTTCTCGTGTGGAGCACATTCCAGTTTTAAACCTCCCATGAATTAATCCTGTCTAATGTTTTTATTACCTACATGAACAACTTTACATTTTGCTACATTAAATTCCATTTGCCACATTTCTGCCCAATTCTGGATTCTATCCCAATCATCCTGAATCACTTTAGTGGACTCTAAACTATTTGCCAAACTCCCTAATTTAGTATCATCTGCAAATGTAACTAATCTGCTCTCAATAGTTCTATCAAGGTCATTTATATTAAATGAGGAACAGCAAGGGTCCCAACACTGATCCCTGGGGGATGCCACTCCCCACCATACCTAGCTCAGATGAGATACCACTGACCACCACTTTTTGTGTTCTGTCCTCTAACCAGTTTTGAATCCACTCCAGAATACCTCCTGTAACTTCAATGGAACTCATTTTAAAAATTAGTCTCTTATGCGGTACTGTATCAAATGCTTTCTGGAAATCCAAGTATTTGATGTCATAAGCCCTGCTCTGGTCATAAGTCTTGGTGGCCTCTTCAAAAAATTCCAGAAGGTTTGTCAGGCATGACCTTCCCTTCCGAAAACCATGTTGGCTATCCCTCAAGATACTGTTACGTTCCAGAAATAAGTCCAGCTTATCTTTTATGATAGATTCCAATATTTTGCTCGCAATGCAAGTTCAACTGACTGGCCTGTAGTTTCCTTTCTTATATATTTGAATTATATTGCCCTGTTTCCAATCATTTGGTATTTCTCCAGTTTCTAAAGACTGTCTGAAGATGGCAGATAGCGGCTTAAAGATTATTTGACCAACTTCCCTGAGCACTCTAGGATATAAGCCATCAGGACCTGCTGCCTTATCTGCCTTTAGTTTATGCAACTTGTCTAATACTTTGTTATTCCTAACCTCAATTTCCGCTAAATAATCTTGAGCATTTAACATGCCCTCTGGCCAAATAAAGACCCGCTCTGAGGTAAAATTTTCAACGAAGTAACACCACAATATCCTTGTTATCATATAGCAGCGATCCATTTTTATTCTTTATGCACTTAACCTGCTCTTTGACTTTCCTTTTTCAGCTACAGTACTGAAAGAAGCGCTTAGGGTTAGTTTTTGCCCCCTCTGCAATTGTCTTTCATACAGTCTTCTAGCATTCCTCAGCTCTTTTTTGACCACTGCCTGCATTTAACAGTATTCAGCCTTAGAGTTCTCATTGTTGTCCTTTATGTACATCTTATAAAGATTCGTCTTTTCCCTCAAAATCTTCTGAATACTTGTGGTGAGCAACTGAGGATTCTGCTTTTTCAGCTTACTTTTGGACACCTTTGGAATGAATTTGCATTGTTAATCAAGTAAAACCCCCTTAAATCTTTCCCATATCTTATTTACAGACTCACAGTCCAGGAGTGTCTCCCATTTTATTTCGCTTAGATATGAACGCATCCTGTCAAAGTTTGCTTGCCTAAAATGGAAATTTTTCATTTTTGAATACACCTTTTTAACTTCCCATGAAACATCAAAATTAACAGCAGAGTGATCACTTGTCCCAAGTGGCTCCAGTACCTCAACATTGCTAATTCTATCTGGGTCATTACAAAGCACTAAGTCTACTATTGCCTTCTCTCTTGTAGGTTAATTAATATACTGCACGAAAAAATTATCATTTATTACATCTAGAAATTCTTCCTCCCCCCCAACCCTGTCCTTTCACCATTTCCCAATCGATACCAGGATAATTTAAGTCTCCCATAATAATAGTCCCTCCACCTCTACAAGCTTGTGTAATCCTCTTGAAAAGCATTTCATTGACTGTACTGTCCAAAGCTGGTGGGCGAGCCTGACCCAGATATCTTGACAGGGCAAGGAATGTTCAATTTAGGGAATTTCCTGTACATTTATGTTTTTGTTCACATTGATTGCTACGCCCCCTCCTCGCCTATTACATCTATCCTTCCTAAAGAGCTCATAAACTTCTATATTATATTCATTTTCATCCTCTTCAGTTAGCCATGTCTCTGTAATCCCAACTATGTCATAGCCCTCACTAATCATAACGGCCTCAAGCTCTGAAAATGTATTTTTTATGCTTCTTGCATTTAAATAAAAACATTTCAGGTTATTACTAATGCTCTTCCCCCTTGATTTCCCATGTGGCCGCTGCTTCAAGCCCCCCACTACGCTTTGTTGCTTTAAAAGTAAATCATCAGTTGTGAATGTAACGCCGTCAGCTTCCATCGGGGCAAACACTCACTAACCTCCCTGCCCCCCAAGTCCCTAGTTTAAATAATCCTGTGCCGCCCTCAACATACGCTGGCCCAGTGCAAAGGTACCCCTCCGGTTCAGGTGCAGCCCGTCATGCTTGTACAGGTCACCCCTGTCCCAGAAAAAGTTCCAGTGCCCCATAAACCTGTACCCCTCTTTCCTACACCAGGTTTGTAGCCATGTGTTAAACCTCTGGATAAAATTTTGCTTTCCTCTGCTTGCACGTGGTACCAGTAGAATCCCGGAGAACACTACTGTTGAGGATCTGCTCCTAAGCTTCTCAGCTAATTCCACAAATTCGCCTTGCAGAACCTCAAACCTACCCTTTACCTATGTCATTTGTCCCAACATGGACCATGACAACAGGATCCTTCCCCGCTCTGACCAGGAGCTTGTCCGCACGCTCCAGGAGGTCTCCTACCTGGGCATCAGGCAGGCAACACACCGTACGAGACTCCTTGTCGCGCGAACAGACTAAGCTATCTATTCTTCGCAGTATTGAGTCCCCCACTATCACTAACTCTCTTTTCTGAGGGGTAGAGGCCAACGGGGTGCCCTGCTGCTCATCAGTCCCCTCACTCTCAGGGTCAGGGGCCAATTAGAGTTCCTGCAAGGGCCGGAATCGGTTGGACACCTCAACAGCATCTTACTGGTGAGTTTCCTTGTACTTACCCCATCTACTTTTTTCAAAGTAGAATTTTTTCAAATTCAAAGTAATGCAAATTCAAAGCTGCTCGCCCAACCTTTTTCTGCTTCATTTTCAAATGGAATCTTTTTCTTTCTTTGTTTCTTTCTTTCTTTTACTTCGTTGTCGACTGAGCAATTCAGCACAATGATTAACCCATTCATGCCCAAATTTCTTCTCAACCTAAAAGTTACATTTCTTTTTGAGATACGGTGTACAATGAATTTGTAATGCCTAAATTCTGGTGAAAAATAATTATTTTTTCACTTAGGACCCCAAAAATGTATGTCTCATTACACAGATTGTTGAAAGCATTAAAAAAAAATCATAATTCTGAGAAAAGCATATTTAGATAATGCTATTATCTCCAGTTTTTGTTCTTAGTGCTGTATAAAAATGTTTCTCAGAGAAAAAGCACACTCACCTTTTACAGTGTTGCACAGTGCTGCTACAAATGCTAGAAA
The DNA here is from genome assembly GCA_029721435.1 of Gymnothorax reevesii. Lineage (NCBI taxonomy): Eukaryota > Metazoa > Chordata > Actinopteri > Anguilliformes > Muraenidae > Gymnothorax > Gymnothorax reevesii. The sequence goes on from CM056581.1 coordinate 8,464,471, forward strand.
TTCATGCAAATGGTGACCCCCACCATTGCTGTAAATGGAGACTCCTCTCACAAGCACTTTTCTCGGATGCAAGTTACTTCCATGGATTAACCTACAGCAGCTTAGTCAGAGTAAGACATTCACTTGGTTGACTGAGTTTAACCTCTTCCACCCTGGACTTGCCATCCGAGGGACTTCGGCAAGGCTCTCACCTTGTCTTAAAGTGCATTACATGTCCAAACCGTTCCCATATAGGTTTCCTAATTAGCTACCGAGAGCTCTAATTTCCTGGCGCAGCGCAGGTGGCGTAGCGAAGCGCAGCCCGCGCAGTGGTAATTTCGTAGGGCGCAGCCCGCGTAGTGGTAATTTCGTGAGGCGCGCAGCCTTCGGTGGACCAAGGTGCGCCGAGATGGGTGTGGCGGCGTAGTAGGGGGAGGTGTCACATATTCATCAAGACGCAGTGACAATTTCGTAGAAAAAGTCTCCGCTGGAGTTGCGCAGAAAACTCGCCAACTCCAACCTGGTTTAATTTCCGTGCAGTGGTAATTTGGCTGACCGGCGCAGAGAGCGCACACGTCACCGAAATCTCACAGGCAGTTTTACAGAATGTCAGGCACATTTAAATGTAAGAAATAATTACAGGAAGCATGATTTAATGTAACTATCTGAATAAGGACATAAATTATTGTATCTATATCAATTGTCCTGATGTCAGATTAAAGGCGGTTGCCACGCGTAATGGAAACTTGACCGGGCTTAATCAACGCAGCTGAATCTGTGATGCAAACTAACGACTTCACATCTTTCTCAGCCAACCACAAACTGTATATATATATATATATATCGAATGCTTGCGTTCTATGCTCATTAAAGCCGCTTGCACACTGGACGCGAAACGAATTTTTCGCCCGACTGATTACAGACAAAGTCAATGCAAAGACGCGATAGTTGGACAGGGTTTTAATATAGCTCCGTGTCCGAGAGTCATAAAAGTTCTAATTTTTCCGAGTATTCCAGGAATTATTAGACGTGGAAACTTGGCCATTTTTGTGTTCGACCTTCACAGAATGCAAATTGATAGCTATCGACTTTTCTTGGTCTTTTTAGCCTATTCTTCTGTTTTCTTCCGTTGAAGATAGCCAGCAGTCTTTATTCGCTCTTTCTTTTGAAAATTAGTCAGATCGACCGAACAGATTCACGCTTTATTTCCACAGCTGAGATAAAACAGTGCGTGAGCAAATCAATTCCATGACCATTTACAGTGTGAAGAAATTATCGCATGCACGATTAAGACTGTCCGACACGAAATGCAAAATACTCCATGTCCACCAGCCAGCAAAAAGTAAAAGTATTGAAATGAGAACAGATTTATAACGGGATATCCAACAAAGATGACCCGCTAAAAATAAATCCCAGTGTTCATTGGATGTTCTGTTGTTAAAATGTTTCTTTTTATTCTTTATTTCGGTATCAATCTGTTCTAATCGTCCACTTTTTTTTTTTTTAGCTGTCAGACACGGAGGCATTGTACATTGTCCCATGCCAGTGTCGACTCGCTGAGCAGAGCTTAAACAGAAACATTGATTGAAATTCTCGGTACTCATCTTAAAGAACTGAGCCCTCTTATCAAAACATTCACGTTTAATATCGACAAGAGTCAGCAGATTTGAAGAAATTAAAAACAATAATAGACTGTCGGACACGACGATTTATTAAAACCCTGTCAGACCTTTGGACACAAGACGCAATCTGTCGAGCGAAAAATTCGTTTCGCGTCCAGTGTGCAAGCGGCTTAATATTAGGCTACTATTATTGTCACTTATGTTTTATCGTCTTTAGTGGGGGAAAGGAATACAGCCTGATTGCTATGATCTCGTACTGAGTTAAGATCACATATTGGAAATAAATGTGTCACGTATCTTGCTTTCTTGTCCATGCATGTTAATCCCAAAATTTTAAGCAGCAACAGTTTGTAATAATAGGAACACGCTATACATCGTTTCTCTTGCCAGTGTGCAAGATTTGACTCGGTTGTGTCGCCTTTTATATTCTAACACATTAAAGGTGAGGTGAGGAGCTCATTTGACTGGTGAAGATTTGACTCGGCTGTGTTATACCCAAACACGCCTTCTTTGCCAACTTGCGCTGGAAGGAGGGGCAGAGGCGGGACAGAGGAGTACTTGCGCCAGGCTACGCCGGGCACGAAATTGCCACATACGCCTGGACACACCCCGTTGGCGCGGCGCACCCCCCATGCGCCGCGCCCGCGCCTGGTCTACGAAATTAGAGCCCCGAGTATTAATTTGTTCAGTTGTGGGGATCAATCCATATCCCTTTCCCCTCAGCTTGCATTATTGTTCATTGCAATAATTATAAAGCATTTCCCCATCCATGTTAATGGTTACATAAAACTTCAACGTCTACAAGGCTTCTGAATTCCTCCAGCTCACAAAACAGTATATTTTTTTCAATTTCAGTGTCCGATAGGCTCGATACACCTAAGCATAACTTTCTAAAAATGCGGTTTTGTGACTCTCGTCCGCGCGTTAAGTTTGCTTATGAAAAAATAAAACTCTGTCTTCGACCAGTGACATTACCATTAAGCAGGTTAACTCTCAGCCTATTTCCGAGATAAAATTGGACAATCAATTTAATTAATTTACTGAGCAAATAGGCTTTCAATAGCCTGAGCTAGGTTGCCATTAACCATTAAAGCAGGCAGCTTTGCATCAAAAGAGGAAGGCTATAATATCAGATTGCATGGACGGGTATTAACATTAACATGTTGGAGCAGTCCTATCATTTATTAGGTTTCAAAGGCTCGATACAATTTTTACAAGTTCACGCTCTGCCTTCTGGTCAAATTTTTCATGTCAGAATCGCCACTTCTCTCAACCGCAGTTCATATAAAGATGGGACTGTGGGACAGTGTAGCATGTACTGTACATGGAAACAGAAAGCAGTGATTTGTTAATTTACTTTGTCTTGTATTTCATTGTAGATAGCATGAAGACAAGATATGTACAACATTTATTTATTTATTTTCTGGTCAACAGCCTGCAACTCATTCCAAAAAAAGTTGTCACGGGGGCAATTTAGGACTTGCGATGAGGTTAAAAGTTCAACTATTGATGTGATGCAGCTTGTGTCAGCCGGTGATTGTAATCATGATTTGTTTCAAAAGCAGCATCTAGGCTTAGTCCTTTCAGACCAAAGGTGGCCCTAGGATCACTAATTTGCCCACAAATGTGTGAGAAAATAATTGAAATTTAAAAAAAAAAGTTTCACAAAGGAGGTTAGGAATGAATTTGGAAATTTCTTCTCCTTATTACTCATAACACTGTTTCTCAAACTCTCCTGGTGACCCCCTGTGTATGCCAGTTTCTTTTTACAACCACAGTTGCTATTAAAAGATTTTAATAAGCTGTTAATTTGCCTAAATTAGGTACATATCATGTTTAATTTAGTTATTTACCATCAAGACAATAAAACGTGAAAGAATAATAATGTTTCAAATATAATAATAAAAAGGCCTTTCTCTGACGCCTCTTTTGCACCAAATCACAATCAAACTCACCGGCTGACATCAGCAGTTTCAAATCACATCAGTCACAAAAGTTTGTTCAATTGCGATTTGCCTCCACAAAGTTTTGGAATGCATTGTAGGCCTCAATGGCAGGAGTGGATGTACATTTTCAAATAAAATGAAGTTGACCTGACAAAACATTAAATATCTTGCCTTTAAACTGGTGGCAATGAAATAAATGTCAAAGTAAATTTAGAATTCACTGTTTGCTTTTTTTTTTTTTTTGCATAGTCAGGGGTTGGGCCTCCTGGGATTGTGATGTTAAGAAACTGTAATATGCCTGAAAGGTTCCCAAAATAAGAAAGTAAATATAGATCCACTAATCTATAGGTGTTTACTTTAACTCTAACAAGGCAATCGTTATCATACAGAGATTTCACTCACTTGCTACGTAGGTATCAAATGTATTAAAATAAGAATTAAAATAAGAACCTAAGCATAAGCCTTCCAGCAGCCTCCGGACCACATTTGAAAACCTGTGCCATATTCTGCCTAACAAAAGAAATTTGAGCGCAAAGACCAAATGATGCAACTAAAAGATTTTCTACCCAGCCATAATGAAATATCTGAACAACATTTTAAATCAGCACAAGGTACAGGCTTACCAGACACACATTTGATTTACTCAGTGAACTGAGGGACCTGGAGCCTGATACTTAAGTGGGGCATTTATTGCGACAGTTATTGCTCTATGCAGGCAGAATTTTTCAGTGATTATATTCAGAGTCATTCACTGCAGCAATTTTTTTCTCAAAGGAATTAACTAGATTTACTGCACCATGACTTATATGTTTTCTTTGATGCAGCACCATAAAATGATAACCAGAGGCTTTACTTTCAAGATTCTTTGTTTACTGAAATTTAAAGCTTTCCAAAGTTGCATGGCTCTGTGCGTAAGTACCACTCCTCTAGGGATTGCCCTAGTTCAAAAAAGCAATCCCTCCTATCTTCACAACCAGCACTCTGCCTAGCTTAACTATGTGAAGCTTTCCATACCAGACACGTACTCAGGAATAATGATAGTTTTCAGGTAAATTATATACACCTAGGATATATCTGTGGTGGCCTGTAGCATGATTTGAAGCTCGGAGTTTTTCAAAAATGTGATTGCCAATGAATAGTATACAGAATTTTTAGGCATGAACTTTGTGTTTAGCCATTTCACAGATGGTTTTATCCAGTGACTTACAAATTGCATTCAAAGAGGTTACTAAAAGAGCAGTATCATCCAGAGTTACTGGTGCCACAACCCATAATGAGTGCTGTTATGCAAATCTAACCAACATGGCATTAAGAGCCATAGTTACTGCGAGAGGAAGACACTATCTGTTTCTTGGCATGGATTACAGAAGTTTGTTTGAAAATAAGTCATAATGAGGCAGTTGGCTTAGGAGGCTGAATTGAATGAAATTGTGCAGCCAAGGAATTAATGTGATGCGCAATCTCTTTCACTCATGAGAATGTTTAGGAGCGCTCACTGCTAGCTTTCTTGCAGCAAGCTGCAGATTTTTCCACAGGTTAGTGAAAAACCTTGCCTGACCATATATCTTCCTGTCTACAGCTCAAACTGTATTCTTGTATTTTTATTTTATTCCAAATTTTAACTTTTTTTTTCCCCAACCCCAAACTCAGCTGAGCTTGTTTATCTGCCACCATCACCAGTTCTCGCCAACATCTGCAGAGGATGGCACGGAACTCACTTCATTCACTTGACACATATTCTTGACATTTTTCACACAACAGATGCACCACCAATTATTACCTGTTTAAGCCACTGATTTGTCCAGAATTTTCCGTTATATTGCGAGACGAACGGCGAATGCTGGCTAAACCACGATAGTTCCCCAGAGAAGCAGAGCCTCTCAAACACCATACTCGGCAATGGCACGAGTGGTTCTCTAATATATAGTCACAAAGCTCTCTCTCTCAGGACAGCAAGACTTTTTACAGTTTGAGCCACAAGAAGGCCTGGAGTCTTGGGAATTAATGGTGGCTAGGAGCAATATTTCGCAATTGTCGACATTTAAATAATTTTTAATAATTACCTACCTGAGTGAACATGTGTGCATGATTTTTCACGAGGCATTTTCCAGTTTCTAATGTAAATGAGGGAGTTATAGTGTCACCACACATTTTTCAATGCCTACGCACTACATATGCATAGTGCACCTTTAAAGGCTTGCCACGAGGAATTTTAATCTTGACAATACAATAGAATCACCATGCAAAGGCATATAATTTTGTTTATGGGCAATATCGGTCTTTACAAACCGATGTCCAAAAAAAAATGTTTAAATGAAATAAATGAATCCTGATATGTTTCTGGTTGTGGCACTCTGTGTGTGTGTGTGTGTGTGTGTATGTGTGTGTAGGAGTGTGAGTGGCAGAGCAAGCTATAATCCGACAGACTTTGAAATAGTAGAATGAAAATACGGTACATAAGTAAATAACAAAATCGTAGTTAACGCAAAGCATTGATTGCTATGCCCCCACCTGCCACAGCTCTATATGCACAAAGTTGACCATTGCTCCCTGCAAACAGCTGATCATACGTGATCTTGACCTTTTTACCCAAAATCTGTCCACTCCTTCGGTGAATATTGTGCATACAAGTAATGTGTGATGAATAGACGATGTCAGGAATGGACACATAATTCGAGGCATAATAAAATATATAAGCATTACTTTAGGGTAGAACATTCCAAATGCGTGGTGAGATTTTTTTCTATGTTGATTTTCTAGCTTGGTCTAATTCTGATGTATTGCCAATTTTAAAATGATAATAATAATGATAAACTAAAAAATTAAAACCACACCATTTTTAAATGGAAATCAGTGTCAGGACTTGCTATTATTCATGGTGTTCGTAATGTTATAATAGTCTTATCTTAAAACCTAATACATATGCTAATAGCAGCTGCCTAATCTGACTTTGGTCACTTTATTAGAATGGTAGAGTAGCAGTAAGGAACTTCACAAACTAAAAAGTCATGAATGAGCCCAACCCCCAACAACTGAGCCGAATTAATTTTTCTGGATCACCCTGACAACATAAATCATGCTTAAATACTGTATAAGAAGCTGTCCTGCTGATGTCAAAGCAATATTAAAAAGATGTCTCCTGTTGACATTTTATGTAAAATTTTCGGGTTTTTTTCATCTTGAAATTGGCGTTCAGGGGCATTACAAAGGGTGTAACCCATTTATCACTGTTAATTGGTAAGGAGACAACTGTTCAAGAGGATAAAAACAAATGAACAGAATTTGCAGTATGAGCATCTGTCTTCTTATTTTTTACAATGCTCGCTGAACTATTCTATCCCATAGCCTTATTTAGAAACATAGGCACCCAATTTAAGAGGGGGCAATGCTGATTAAAATAAAATTGATTAAAACAAACATTTTTCAGATCAGAGGGGGAAAAGGAACGTAACAATCAGCCTGCAGGCATGGTGCACCAAAACTACTTACAGAGAGTTTTACTGGGCCATGACGAGGAAAGGTGTCCAAAACTAGGCAGCCTCTGTACATGATGACAACGCGAGACCTTCAGAGTCTATTAAACCTGATTCTACAGTGCACACTCAACAAACAACATGTCCCGTGCAGGTCAAATGAGGCCGTGTTTGCACAGCTTTGGTGTTTCCCGAAATGACAGATGCTGACTTACATAGTTGGAACCGCTGACTGTGAATGGATGAACTATGTAAGTTGCTAATCTAGTTTGCAACTTTGCTCTTGGGAAACTCACCCTGGTGGCCAGCATGCTTGAGCTTTTTGCTATTAAAATATTAAGTTATCAAAGTCAAAAGTCAAAGTCAAGTTTATTACATCCATATCAATGGAAATTACATTGCATACACCCACCGTTATGCCCACATAATAAAATAAAATAAAACATAGCCTACCTAGGGTACACACACACACACACACACACACAAACACACACGCATCTGCACCTGTAGTTGCAGGCACTGATATCGTACAAATAACATTAAGTAACACTACAATATAATAAGTTAACATTTAGATACACAGACATCCCGCTAAAATAATTCTACAAATGTCCGCTTAAAGTGCTCATTGTGCCGCCGAGCCGCTTGTGGAATGAAGGAGAGAGCATATCGCTGAGTGCGTGTCACAGGTGGTATAGTACTATAATATGTATAATAGTTGTCGTTGAAACTTGAATTCATGGTGAAATGGTGAAAAGTGTTAGCATGCTAGCTAGTGAAGTATTCATCGACTTGAACAGAGGAAGTTAACACTTTTTTCGTTCTCCAATTGTAGCTCTGATCTCGTTGCAAGTTCTCTACCATAGCGGAAGTTTCGATTTTATTCTATGTCTCCTGATGGAGGATGGCTTCAGCTTTGTTTTAAGTCATTTCTTGCATAGAATAGTGTCTTTATTCATTTTAGGATGGGCTTATTAAACGGCGCCTCAGCCTTCTTCACCTGCTTTTCTGAGTACAGAATAGATGGGCCAGATTCGGGACTGGAGCAATTTGGGTTCGGTCAATTGTCAGATTGCTTAATAAGGAGCCATTTCAATAATTACTAACCCACAGTAATTTCCAGACTTTTCCTGAGACTCGGCATCTGGCTGAGAAAAGCAGTCACCAGTGAAATGTTCAGAGCAGATCACTTTTCCTGATCCGCTATTGTGCTCGGTTGAGTCACCCGGTCAAATCTTGTTTATGCGAACAATGCAATGCAATGACATCTCTAAGTAGCTTGGAGTGTCAATGTACATTTTACTCTGAGTTTGAAGGCAAAACAGATCATTATATTCAATCCCCGCTTCGTACCAGCTGGCAGTGGTCGGCAGCTTTTTCAGAGTAGCGCACAATTGGCTATTGCGCTACAGGGTTGCAATTTGGGAAGGGACTGCCGGGAAGGGAAAATAATAATTGCCTTGTTCATTGCTCAAGCGCCTCCTGTTGGCCAGACGGGCACTCATCGGGAAGATTCTAAGCCTGTTCATGTCCGGGTATCCTCCGCCCTCATTCTGAACTTGCAATGATTCAACCAATGAGTGTATAAGAAGCAGTGGCTGACAGGCACGTGCTTTGTTCGGAGAGTGGCAAACTGTCTGCACGCTCCTGAATTGACAGCAAGGGGTCGCATACGAGCTTGTACTTAGTTCACCAATTGGGCATTCCACATTCGGGTGGGATTGGCGATGAAAAATTTATTAAAGAAAAAAAAAGAACAGATCATAATAGCATGGGGTAATTGTGTGACCACTGCCAAGCAGAAGAGCTCGATATTGCTAAAGGACAAATTGCAGGAGATGGCAGATTATCAAAATTCATCATTTTTTGAGGCGTCATCTGTAACTTTTTTAAGAGCACGCTGATTCATCAATGCCTCTTACGTTCTTTCTTAACATTGATTTTCTTAAAACAGCATCACAATACTTTCTTGAAGGAGGAACACGATTTGACAGGGGAGCAGAATCAGACAGAACACCAGACTCCGTGAAATCCGTTTTTTTCCTCTTCACAACATCCACACATGCCTTTCAATTTTTCTTTTTTTTTTACATTTATGGACCATAATGCCTCTGCTTGCATCAGCTTTATTGTTGCAGTCGTAAACAAGGCAGATATTTGGCATTTCATTGGTAATAATAAACAATTACGAATCACTGAGTCTAATGCCATTGACAATCAATCCAATCCACTCCGATGGTGAGGTTCTTCCCGAAACATCATCGCTGAAGATGGCCAACGATAAATTCTTTCCGAGATGATTGCGATTTGCAGTGATAAAAATGCAAATAAATTTGTAATGGCTCATTAGAATTTGAAATGACCAATGCACAAAGGATGTATTAACATTAAAGATTACATGGTCCAAACCTTATTTTTGGATGAACAACTACTTTACTTTGAGATTAAATTTTTAACTTAAATTTAATTAAGAATATTAAATATGGTTGTAAATTGTGCTCACAAATTAAAACTATGGCAAGCTGAGTAATACTGTATCTGCTGGGATGCTTTTTTATGGGAGACAAAGTCATAATTTTTCACCCGGGTGAAATTTTTCTTATCAATGCTCCAAGCCTCAGATTGCATGAACAGTGAATGATCTTGTCGCTTGGTTACCAATCTGATACTTCTGCTTTGCAATTCCCCAAACTGCAGGTTTGGGAAAATTGGGTAAATCATTTGGTGCAATCTGCACATTATAAATAACTATAATGGTGAACAGAACTATTATTTTCAAGACCACTGTGGCTTACTATAGCTCACTGTGTGTCAGTACTTCTCAATTATAGCACCAGGGCTCCTAAGGTAAGGGAAACTAAATAAAAATCTATAATCACAAACAAAATGTTCCCGTCGCAATTTTCTCAACAGCCACTTGGCCAAGCGAGCTGCATGAAAACAAGCTTTCCTCTCAGGTACACACCGAAGGTAGTGAGATGAGGGAAACTAATCTAACAGAGTTTCGCAGAACCACTTCAGAGAAATGGAGCGTTGCACAAACTCGGCAGCAGCAAAGTTTTGTTTTCTCCAAAACACACAAAATAAGCAATCCGATCACAGCATGAGACCGTCACAGTGAACGCGAGCAGTGCTCCCCTCAAATGATGAAGTGGCCTTATAACAGTGAAAAACAGGTCATGGAGTATCAACCTTCCCTCTTCACAGATATATTGGAAATTCATAAGAAACTTTTAATTTTTTTTTTTTAATTTTTAATTTTCCTCATTGAACTGCAGACATCAGTATGGGCATCAGGAAAGCAGGTAGAGTGCTCCACGTAATACTGTTTGCACTACAAATGACAAAATATGGTTGAATGTGACCAATGCCTCAATCCTGCATAATTGGAAGCCATAAGCCCTCCGACACAGACAATAGAACAACAACCTGAGTAACAGGTGCATAAAGGTCCAAAGAGATGTTAGCAATTCTTTGAAAAAGGCCATCTTTTGGGCATCTTTGCATGCCTATACTTTCTGTCAATCCCTTGAAAACCTGCACAAGGTAGAAAGACACATATAGCAAATATTCCAGGTCCTACGGTTTGGAGATTGTGGACAGAATCGCCAAATTCAGTAATAAACGTGTTTCCGATGATATTCACTAATTCTGACAAACCTTGGCAATGCATTGAAATGTGTCATATTTAAGGAGCACACTGCATGAAATTAGACTAGAAATGGTGCTAGAGAATATAATGATGCAGATGTGAGAGGAGTAAAATCACAGCACCTGCCACCCCTGAGACAAGCTGGAGCAACAAGCTGAGGCCTTTGCTGGCTGAAACAGCAGGGGAAAAAATCCTGGGGACAAATAATAATTCAATGTGACAAGTAAAAATACCTTCTGCCATATACTTAGAAATGGAAAAATAATTGAATTGGGGAAATTTAGACGCTTGTAGCAGATTTTTACTGAATCCTTCTTATTCGTCAGATATTGGCTCCTGTTACCCAAATTTGAAACCCAAATCTGGGTTTCAATCTGGGTTTGGTTATAATGTTTATATTTCCGCTGCCTGATCCAGTCTTATCCACGGTGACGGTGGGAAGTGCCGACCCTACCGCTATTCAGAAAAGTGCCAGAAAGAGTTCATCTCTGAGGGGTGGTATAAAAAAAAAAACAAATTGAAATCAAGGGATCTGAAACATATCCATACAGATCTTCCACCCATGAACTCAGTCAGGTGATGGTGAGTTTACTAGTACATTTATTAGTTTGCTTTTCTGTCAGAAAAACTGTAGAGTTGTGAATAGTATTAACCTCCAATATCCCACAATATCCACCATTTTAGCATATTTTTCAGACAAATTGGTTTCAGATCTTTACACAAGATGTAATATAGGGTACAGAGAACAAGAGGAAATACAGAATGCAGTTCATAAATGATCACTTCATTCACGGATGGGGGAAAAGAATATCCAGTGGTTATCCGTGAACTTAGAAATTGGATGCGCCTCCTCTAGCAGCAAGAACTGCTATCAAATGCTTCTAATAACTGTAGATCAGTTCTTTGATCTGAATTAAATTGTGGCCCACTCTTCAGAGCAGAATTGTTTTAATTCAGCTGCTTTGTGGAGTTCAGCTACATTCCAGTCTGAGCGGCCCATTTAAGACTCTGCATCTCATTCAAGTTCTGCATCTCAATGGGGTTCAAATCTGGACATGCCCCCCCCACCACAAAAAAAAAAAAAATTTTTTAATTAATAAAGTTTTGTTTCCTTTTAGGAAAACCTGCTCTTGTGCCTCAAATTTTTTGCCTTGCTGCATAATCCAATTTTGCTTGAGCTTCAGATCACGGACAGATGAGCAGACATTCTCTCTAAGGATTTTATGATCAACACATATTTTTTGTGTCGGATGTCGGATTTTTTGCTTCTCAAAACAAATTTTTTTAACCAGTAATTGGAATACTCTTGGCTCACTGTAGCTAAAATGGTTGCTACAAAGTACTAAGTTTTCTTCTGTCGCAAGTGATAATTTTTTAAAACTACTGGATCGATACTATGGGCAAGGATATTGACCAGTTTCCACATCAGGCTTAGCTGAGGAGTTTAATTCATGCTACTCCTGAAAAAAAGGGATTGGAGGGAACTTCTCCATACTCTAAATCGCGTTTCAGCTCTGCCTGCTTGTGAATATCCAATAGCTGATCCGGGGGTGCCATCTCGTGGTCGAGTACTGTAACTAAGTGCTGAAATTTGCATATCTATAGACGCGAGCGTCTACATCTGCAGAAAGGGGTTAAGGCTCCCTCTTAGCTGAACTCTTCTTTGGAGCCTTCTTAACTCCTTCAGAACACCCTAAACTGGGAAACGTGGCCAAAGTCAATGCAAATATGCCAATTAATGCGTATATTTGCATCTTTGCATTGACTTGGAATGGAATCTGTTGTGCGAAAAATTTGTTTCGTGTCCAGTGTGCAAGCAGGTTAATACTACTATTATTGTCACTTAGGTTTTATCGTTTTTAGATGGGGAAAGGAATACAGCCTGCTTACTATGATCTCGCACTGAGTTAAGATCAAATATTGAAAATAAAAGTGTAACGTATTTTGCAATGTTGTCCATGCATAATAATCCCAAAATTTTAAGCAGCAACAGGGTGTAATAATAGGAACATTGGTAGAAGACAAGTGGTGTCTGGTGATTTCCATTTTTGCAGGTTTGTCAATGGCACGGCATGTAACTCCACTGGGACAGTAAATGTCAGAATGTTAAAACAAGCTCTCGGAGGCACGAATGGGGCTAGCGAATGCCCTAGCTAGCCAGCTAACTCATATTCGAAATGCTTAATATAGATGTAAGCAGTGCAGAAAACATGCCCGAAGAAGCAAAGTAAAATGCAACATTAACGCATCATGCAGATATATTGGACAGCGGCTTCTATACTCCAACACATTAAAGGTGAGGAGAGGAGCTCATTTGATAGGTGAAGATTTGACTCGGCTGTGTTATACCCAAACACGCCTTCTCTCCTCCCTCTTTGCCACTTGCACCGGAAGGAGGGACCAAGGCGGGACAGAGGAGTACTTGCGCCAGGCTGCACCGGGCACGAAATTGCAACATATGCCTGGACACACCCTGTTGGTGCGGTGCTCCCCCCATTTGCCGCACAGTGCCTGCGCCTGCTATACGAATTTAGAGTCCTGTCTCTCTAAAATGCTCTTTTTATACCCAGTCATGTTCATGAACTGTTGCCAATAACCTAATTAGTTGCAAAATGCTCCTCCAGCTGTTTTTATTAATTTTGCTCACTTTTCCAGCCTTTTGTTGCCCCCCTCCCAACTTTTGTGGAATTGGGGTTGTGGCATGTATTGTCATTTTATTCAATAAGAGATGTGAAGAAATTGCACAGAAAATGTGCTATAGGAGATGAGCGACACTAATGGGTCATCAATGAATAATTGGGATTATAGCTAAGCCCCTACTGCATGTAAAAATAAATCTGACAGGCAAGCCAGTAAAATCACCCTCCACGCCTTGATGACCAGGTTTTAAAACCATGATGCAAAACAAATGCTACAATGAGCACCATCTTCATGGCTGGAATTTAAGCATATGCGCCATTGACATAATTTCATTTAAATGACATGAGAGGGATAACTGTGACAGACACGAGAACAGATTCAGTAAAGACGGTTTATGAAATAGAACATGGAATCTGCATCTGTCATGAATGCATAAATTTGAACTGAACAGACAGAACAAAAATTTGAAAGGATGGCTCCTGAGGTACAACTAAGACATTAAGGGTTTTATTTTTGTAAATTGGTCTGTAGCAGTCTATAACAAAATTATATGTTTAGGATGAATCTATAAATGAACTATCTATGGAAAAAAAAAACTATTCAGTGAAATTAATAATTTCTTATGACTGCTCACTTGCCCAGCAGATGTGTGCTGCTTTTTCCTGTTTTTGAGTTTTTGATCATTAAAAAATGATAAAAATTAACTCCCGATTGTACTAACATCTGAAAGCGAGTGTAATAGTAATGTACAGATTTGGTAGGTAAACAAGAAAAGCTACAACACCATGCTCTGAATCAAAAAAATTTATGACTTATTGGTTATGTCACGTGACATAGTTTACAGCCATTGTCACTCTGACAAAATTTTCCATGACCTAGTCTATGCTGTGGAACACTTTTGAAGGGTTTAAAATTAGACCTTTTGCTTTATGTATTGGGTACACATACAGATAGATGTGTACCAAGCACGCAGTGTTGTATTTTGATCTGTAGGATGCATCGTGCTTGTGCTCGTGACATAGAGAGGATCTTACACGAGTGGGTGTGTCATATGAAGGTTCTGAAACGAGTTGAGTAAATTTTGTGTTTGCTGTGAACTGACTAACAGTTCTCATGTGATGTGGAAGAATAATAACCAGCTTTTATTTTTCAATAAAAATGTTTGATACAGTACAAATTGATTTCTTGATGTTGAATAATATGAAAACATGATTTGTGTTTCGCATGAAAAAAACTTCATCTGAATACATCAGTGACCATTTTCTAGATGGCCCTTTAAAATGACCACTTTTAGAAAACTGAACAACATCAAAAGTTCAGGTTCAAAATGATCCTTTAATAAACTTTTTAGTTTTGGTATCTGTAGTTGATCAGCCCCAGACTTCATGTTTATGTCTGAATGACCGGAAAAAAAACATTTTCCCTTCCACCTTCCTCTTCTGATATTCTTCGTCCGGTATTCTATTGCCACCATCTTAGTTGCTATGCAAAGCAGACAAAGTATTGAACTTACAGCAACAGTTTACCGAGACATCACCGCAAGGTGGCACCGATGTAGGCAAATCATCTCGTGGGGATAGTTTCCCCATTGGGAAATTGTTGCGGAAACAGCACTTCTGTCTAGCTGATATTTTCCCGCTGTAAATGCGATGTTGATCAGCGGCTTCCCAATGTTTATCCTGCCACTACACGACACATCAACAGATGCATGCTCTGTAACTTTTGCCTATGTTTTTCAGAGCATGAACAAGCATTTTCTTTTAATCAGCTGGTTACTGAAAGAAGTGGTCAGATGAACAAGTAAGACAAAGGGAACCAATGAACAAGCGCAGGCTCATTCTTCTTATTTAAAGATTTGATATTTATCTGCCAATCTCAATCCCATCTTCCTCCTACTTTTCTAAATGAAACACGATTAAAAGTCAATCCGCCTCCCTGATACCGATGTCGCTGCAATGTGGGGTGCTTTGTTTCTTGTAGCATTATGACCACAGCATTAAACAGCGCATAAAACAGGCATTATTTTAGCACAATAGCATAAGCCATGTAGCGTGACATGGGGTCAACAGTGTTTGTATACCAACCAACATGCTAATTTCACTAATTTGCATATTTTTGTGACATAGATTGAAAAAGAAGAATTGGCTAATACATGCAGTAAACGTGACAAGAGAACAAGATAGCCAACATCACTCCAACTGTGGAAACAAATTTAGGCCATCTTGACTCTCTGTTACATTTTGCTCTCATTTTTTTTCCTTCAGGAAGACATTCATTTTCTTGCTTTTACAACAAAATGAATGCTTTATTAACTCAAGAACAAACATCAGTAAAAATGTGAGGTCATTCACCATTTTTCATGCTTTTAAAAAGCAAAACAAGCTCACACTATTAAACCTGTATTGAATGATTAGTCCACATTACAGGGAAAATAAGCAAACTCATAACAAATGAAATAAAAAAATAATTAAGAAAAAGACATTTCATTTTCAAACTATGAAGAGAATAGTCATTGTCATGGATGGTAATAAGGATAAATGATGATTAAACTGAACAAAAATGATCATGAACAAAACCAGTTGTTCATACTTAAATGGAATACCTACAGTAAAGTAGAAATTAGATTGAGATCATTACTGCTTGGCAACACAAGTATCAGATTCCAAACATCCAGTATATAAACATTCTCCAAGAATTCTGCAAAAGTTGGTGAGAAGTTCGACAAAGTAATCAGTATTGAAAAACACAAAATAGAAGGGGAGGAAGTTTTAACAACCTGATATATTCCCAGAAGGTCAGAGAGATTTGTGAAGTCTATTAGAGCAAAAAGTCAACCGCTAGAGCATTCCCCTTGCCGAGGAAATCTTTTGAATCAATCTCTCTGCTGCTGCTGGGGACTTCAGATTAAACCAGGGTGGCACCCATTTTGAACCAGCTGCCTTGGCTTTCAATTTGCTTGCTTTTCACAAACTTTTTAAACAACTTCTCAAAACTACCCTATTTATTTAATTGCGCAAATGGTGAGGGGGTAGAAAATTTTTCTAAGAAAATAAAGATGGTCTGCCCAGGGAAGTAAAGCATCTCCTGTTATCAAGGTAGTTATACTGTGCAACAAAAGAACTAAAAATATTGCAGATGCACTGTGCACTGCAAAAAGCTAGAAGCCCCTTTCCTGATTTATTCTATTCGCATTTATTTGTCACTCTTTCTCACTGAAGACCTTCAAACACATTTTAATGCAAGACAAAGACAAACTAAATGAACAGAGTAGTTTTTAAATGACGGTTTCGTTCACTGAAGGGAAAAAAAAAAACTTATCCAACAACAACTGGCTATGTTGATCAAAATTTACTTGATAATTTGCTTAAATTTGCCCATATATGCCCAGGCTTGATTCTGCCAGTTCTGTTGAATGTAATCTTATGAGCAATCTGAATAATACAATAAGGTCTAATTAAGCAGCACACCATGCAGAGATCAAAGGAAATTCTAGAAGAAATTAGAAAGTAGTCTATCAGTTTGGACAAGCTTGCAAAGTGAAATCTAATGCTCTGGGACTCAAAGGTATTCTAGCTTTAAGAGCTGGGGTGGTTTTTACCCTGTAGTCTCTCTCGAGTGAATACAATATTTAGTTTGACATCCACACAAATTTTCATAAATAAGACCCCTTTTCCCACAGTATAATTAGTATGAAGGTTGGAAACACTTAGGGGCTGATTTTCCAACAAGTAAGTGCCCGTTTTAAACGTAATTTCTTTGCAATGTGTGCGTAAAATCATTGCGGGGTATGTAGGAACACACCGTACAAGACTGAAAGCGCAATCTGCCTCCTTGTGAAGTGCAGAACGGCAAGATGCGGTTTTTAAACTCAGGCATATGCATTCGTGGGAGGGTCGAGGTTGAAGTGGGAGGTTCGCACAAAAAATGGGAGGAGATGCGCATTTAACAACTAATTATGTATTCCCATGTATTTAAAATGCAGGTGAGACCGGACATCTGTTTTGAAATTCAACACCCCATGAAAGCAGGTGTAATCCAGGAAGCGCCTTTGGTTTGGTTGTGCAGGGTAGACTTCCAGTAAGAATGGCAACAGTAATCTGAGCGAGATGAAGACACCGGATTGTGAGACGTGCTGAAAGGAGTTTTGCCACAAGAATGGCCCTTTTTCAATTGAGTGAACAGGAAATCATCCAGCGTTACAGATTAAGCATCACGCAATAATGCAATTATTGCAAGAAATCAGAGATGACATCGAACCACAGACTCAACGGTCACACTCCATACCAGCAGTTGTCAAACTCCTGCCCACGTTGCAATTCCTGCGCTTTTATTGCGGTCGCAGATTACGTTTATGGGCGGTGACATGCGCTGATTACGCAAGTGGCCGCTGTCTTGATACATACCATGCAAAATGAAAAGGCACAGGACGCGCATTATGCAGACAGTGTAAGTTGCAGATAACGTTGCGGTCGCAAAGATACGTACATGTAGCATATACAACGAATAGCCGCAACATTAAAACTACTGGCCTAATATTGTGTAGGTCCCTCTTGTGCCACCAAAACAGCCCTTTTTCACTGGGGAATGGAGTCCTCTAGACCTCTGAGGGAGCCCAAAGGTATTAAGCACCAAGATGTTTGCAGCAGATCCTTTAAGTCCAGTAAGTTGCAAAGTGGGTCCTTTCACAGCTCATCACACAGATGCTCAAGCTATGAGTGCCCATGACCCCATTGCCTTCCTTCGTCCATTTTTGTCAGGTACAATCCACTGCCTACACCCGTTTAGGAGATGCGCAGCTTCCAACACATCAACTTAAATAATTGATTGTCCACTAGTTGCCAAATATATCTATTGTACCACTTACTTAATGTAATTCACATTATCTGTCAGTGGCTTTGATGTTGTGGCTGATGTGTATACAAGTGTTGAGCAAACTGGAGTTGTAAGCAACAGCCCAAGCTGACCATTCCACAGACAAAAAAACACAGACCGTTGAACTTCAATTTGTCCTTCAAACAATATTTGCTGCACATCTCACAAAAAAAGAAGAAATTATTTTCATTGAAATGAAAGCACTTAATTAAGGCCCTAGTGTCATCTTGTATTCCATTAACATTCAATTCAGATGAGTTGGGAAGGACTGCAACAAGGTAAAATATAAATTAGTTCGTGCAAACTAAAAGGAGTCAAGATGTCCCAGGAATGTGTGTCAAACATAATGTCCCAAACTTTGGTGACAACCTGAAGCAAAGCCACGGAGCAAACAACTGTACTCTGAAAGTTTAATGCAGTGCCTTACACATGCCTATCAACTGTTATAGTCCTAGTGCATAATTGTACAAGTAGCATCATAAAGGGTATCACAGCATATACATATGCAGCATGTAAAGCGACCGCAATCCTATGACTTCAACAGGCAGCAAAACAGCAACAGTCAGTATATGGGCAGCCCACAGACATTAGAAGCTACAACCCCAGTGGATATGCAGGTGTTTTTCATCAGGCTTCAGCAGGTTCTTTCTCATAAAAAAAGGTCAGCAAAAAAAAAAAAATTACAGCAGAGGAGCAGAATCATTGCATGTTTGGGCCAACATTAAGGAAAAAAAAAACTATGGTTTCAGGTATCCTAAATTCTCTATTGAAGTGTATGCACTATAATGCAGAAATAACTTATGGAGTTTGGCTCAAACGGGATGTTACATGATTTCTATCTCCAATCGCACAAGACCAACTGCAAAACATGAATGTTCTGAAATGTAAACAGAGATGCTGGACCAGCAGTCCTAAGCTGCATATTAGGGATAAATCCCAACATGCTGTTCTACTCTCTCAGCATGAAAATTGAATGACTGCTTGGGAGCCAGGGCTGATGGTTGCGTACCGTTAATCACAACAAGTAATACATTTTAATATTTTAAGTATTTATGTATTAAAACTCCATTATGGAGTGCCATTGCCCAGCTAATCCCGCGCGTAAAATACCTCATATGGCCCATCAACAAAATTATGACAACAGCCATTAGACATAGGGACCAAAATTATAACGCAAGGATTTTATTTTATTAATTTACTTTTTTTAAGAAGAGAGGACATTTTGAGAGGCAAAGAGAAGGCTGTTACTTCCTCTGTATACCTCACTTTTATTCTCTGTCTCTCAAACACACAAGCCCACACACATACACATACACACAAGAAAACAAACACACCCAAACACAAATGTAGGCAGATATATAAGCTGACACATCTCATAATAATGTCTTAAATGCACAGTATGCTTATGCTATTCCATTTTGGATTCACTCCAGGAGCATTACAAGCCAACTCCAGGAGACTGCACCGCAGCACATCATTCCTGTAGATTTGAGCTTCATACTCAATCTTGTTTTCCCAGAAGTGCTTTTTAAAGTTTGCTGAGTGTACCAATGGAAAACATTTTGTGGCGCGAAGTATGATTTTTCGCACACTGAACATTGTAGGGGACAGCCCTAACTCTTGGAAAATGGGTATCTGGGGGGTATGTTTGTGTACAGAATTCGTATCTGTGCGTTCATTCAAAAGATTTAAGGCTTTCCCAAAGAAAGTTATGGACACTTCTTGCTGAGACAATTTTTCCATCATGACAGAAAACTCTGAATGGCTCTACTGGCACCAATGCTCAAGTTTCTAGAGATTTTACACCTCACTGCTATTCACCAAAGATACAGTATGAGCCATGAATAGATGGCACATCCCACCATCCCCAGCTAAACAGTTTGATTAACCCATGTAAAACAGGTTTCCAGAAATTCGGAAAAAATGAAAATGGCAAAAAGCACTTCTCCAGGATTTGCTGATCTGGGTGTCAAGTTTTATAATAAAACAAAACTAATTACATATGAGTGTCTTTTCACAATACTTGGTAACAAAAGCATGACCGTGAAACTAGCAAGAAAACGCCGATTCATATTGAATTTCTCAAGGTGTCATCACTGTTTATGAGTAACGTCAACTGTCCAGTAAATTCATGCGATATTTCAGAGGACAACGTTAATCTGAGCCAAACCTTTGATCACGATTACAGTGTACAAGAAATGGGTGCAAATATGAATCCATCACTGCATGATAAGAAATCAAGTTATAATTCTAAAATTTGAAATCAATAACACAAATTATACGGAGAAGTCATGAAAATAGCAGAAACATCTTACTTTGCAGGAGGATGGCCAATCGCTGAACGATGATCAAGAATAAGGATGCATCCTGAGGATTTTTATCATAATTGCCTCCTCACTGAGCAGTCGTTGTGGCATAAAACAGTGCAGACACGAAGAGTATGGTCGAGGAAATCAGCCAATTCTCAGCAGCACACAGGAAAACTTTCATTGCACATAAAATGTGCGCACAGTCATTCCATAGGACATGAGAAATCAATAAATCGGTGCGTAAAATCAAAATAAAAATCAAAATTTGTCTTTAGTAAGAGTCATGATTTACTAAACACAAAAAGATTCTTAATATTTGAGTTCATATTTTTCAAAATTGATGGAAATTAGTTGTCAAGAAGTTGGTTTTTCGACATGAGGAAAGTCAGTTCTTTTGTGGAGTAGCAATATATTCAAGCAGTGCTGCTCACTCAAGACCTGCCAGCCGTAGTAACAGTCATTAGCCCAGGGGACACGTCTGGCAAAGACTGTAGCACAATCATTTCAGTCTAATATTGTCCTGTGTTCTGACCAGAAGAGTTCTGTGACAAAGTGGAATTTATTCACTGGACTGTGAGTTTGACTTATGGGCAAATGCACATGACACTTACTGATTTTAATTTCCCACATCCTTTCTGATAAAAACTTATTTCTAATGTCACAATTAAGTGTCCTTATTTAAGCCGAAAATATTTAAATTTAATTTCATTTGGAAAAAAATCAACTTGGATTCAAGTGGTGGTTTTATCCTGACTATGAGCATGATTTACTAAGACCTTTAGCACATGCAAAATCTTTTTGCCCATGCAAAACAAATAACATTGCCCATGATTGGCCGGGGTACTTACCTTGCACCAATCAGTGGCAACATTACTGGTTTTACACAGGCTTTTGCATATGCTCAAGGTCTTAGTAAATCAGGCCCTAGATCTCTTATGAGTGCTGAACAAAAGGAACATCAGTTACATCCGTCTGTCATTATCTGCTGATAATAAAACAATGAACAACAACCATCCCTGAAATCTCTCTAGTATTGTGAAAAGACACGCACAGACACACACATACACACACGCACACACACACACACACACACATTATGGATAAGCATTAGCAATATTCCTTCACATTATAACGCAAGGGGGATAAAAAGGAAACATCCGGGGAGGGTTGTAGTGCAAAATCTTCGGGAGGCGGCAGGGAACGCCTCATGAAATGTTAAAATGAAAATCCGGAATATCTAAGTTTTACTCTCACGCCAAAATGTGTGACGGAGAGACAGTCGAAGTAAATGGATAAAAATAAAAATGGCCAGGAAATGAGAGGCGATGGGTCAAATGTCATTTTTATTAGGCATAATATAACACTGATAGCAGGCAGCAATACACCTGATGGTCAAACCCCAGTTATGTCTAACATTGTGTTAGCGGCCATTCTGCCATCGACTGAAACATCCAGTAGTATGAGCAAATATCTATATATATTTCATCTTCAGTTACAGTAACAGATTCAGTACACTAGATGGAGCTATTAGGTTCATACAAGACACCTAAACCACATGCCATCTAGTTGCAGTTCACATACCTTATTGTAGGCAAATTGATTTGGTTATCTGTAGTCAACTTGGGAAAAACAATAAGGGAAGACTGTGGATTTGCCATGGATTGTGTCCATTCACTTTCTGAAACCACACAGCAAACCTCATTCTGTGATAAGATGTATAATCATGCTGGAAGCTTTGATTACACAGCATTTGAATTTACCCTCTGACATTTTAAAGACATTTAAAACAAATGGAACTCGAGGAAGCATTATTGGATGAGGCATTTGCAAAATAAACATTAATCAACCCAAACAAAAACAAATAAATGCACAACCAAATGCAAAAATAAATGAATAAATAATTTAGTTTGTCTCGGCACCCCAAACGTATTTAATAAGTGTATAGGGCAATGTTATTTTCATGCATGGTGTTATGCTTCAATTTAACCTTTTTTTGTCATTCCATATTTCTGCTGATGATTAATACAATATTATAAAAGTCTAATCATGTGTAGGACAGTAACTTCACGTCGTAGCAGCCATCCACCTGCCAACAAACAAGAAAATAAATACTTAAGAAAATTAAATAAAATAATCATAAAGAAGAATCAAAGGAAATTTTTGACAAGCTTTCACCTGAAGACACTTAAAGGACAACTTTATTCATTTAACAGTTTTGACTTTCCGTCAAATGTAATTTTGATTTGCCTAGATTCAATGAAGATCTGATAAAATGCAGGTTCATTATTGACTTATTAACCTCCAAATAAATCCCAATCCACAGATTTTGTAACTCACGTCAAATCGGCCAATGGGAGCTGCGGTCTGGTGGGTCTGCATGACTTCAGTCAAAGCCCACATCTGCTGAATACTGGAAGACACCACCTGGGGATCCGGCTGCCCCTAATAAACATACAGAAACACACAATGTCATGCAGGATGTTTGACCTCACTGAAGGTGCAAACGCCATCACCAATGAGCCAAAACATGACCATCCGCGGAAGAAGCAAATAAAATTGATTATCCTGTGACAACGGCGCATGTCAACGTCAGTGAACGGACCGTAGGCAGTAAGCAAACTAACCGTTCTCGCAGTCGATGTGATTGATGCGGGAGAAATGGGACCTAGGCTATGCTGACAAGGGCCAAATCATTACGGTCAGTCGGAAAGACTAGAGCATCTCTGAAGGGGCAAGGCTTCCGGGGCGCTCCCAGTCAGCAGTGCTGAGTTCCCGCCAACAGTGTGGGAGGGGCAAAGCATGGATCAGTGACAGGGTGTTGGGTGCCAAAGGCTTATCAATGCACACAGGCAGTGACGGATATCCCATCTGGTTCAAACCAGCCGGAAAGGGCTACTGTGGGCACAAGTGGCAGCGATGGTTAATTATGTGCAGAATGTGTCACTACTCACAGTGCATGATTGCACCTTCCAGCGTAAGGGGTCACTGAGTGCCTACTCTAACCCCCACCCACCACCAAAAATGCCAACAATGGGCACGTGAGCCCTTGAGAACTGAACCTGGGAAGCAATGGAAGAAAGTCTGATGAGTCCCGTTTACTTTTATATCATGACTTCGGCCTGGTACGTATGCAGCATTTATCTGGGGAAGACGGAGGCACCAAGATGTACAGTGGTAAGAGACAAACTGGTGGAGGAAGTGTAATGCACTTGATGTTCTGCATTGGAACCCTGGACATCAATTTAATAGAGCAGTTTTGGCCGCACTCAGAGGACCAACAGCCTATTAGGCAGGGGGTAATATTTTGGCTCGTCCATGTACATGTATGGCTGACTGGGAAATAGTGTTCTAAAAGGTCTGCGATACCCGTTACAGTTAAATGAGGTGCATTTGTCAGTTTTTTTTCTCTCATAAAATGTGAAATATGAGTGAGAAACAACTGAGTGCGTGCAAGGTGAGATAAGGGCAATATTTTATTTTCTGATTTCCTTGCAAGTGGTTATACAAAGAAATGACTGATGTAATTACCTTTATCAAATAATAAAAATACACAGCATATTAATCCTGCAAGATACAGCAAAAGCACGTCTTAACTGGCGTCACAGTTTTGTTTCGTGCTCTGCTATTATCGTGAACACCAGGGGGCAGTAAATGACTATAGAAATAAGAGCCCGCAGAATCCAATTTTGTGATTTGCAAAGACGAGTAAACAGTACATCTTTCTTCATTCATTGAAGCACGATAAGACTCAATGTTCCGGATAAACATAATTACAATATGACTCAGAATCTTACAGATTGCACGGGTTGCCAGGGCTGAAAGCTATTAATAGCCTTTCACTGCAGAGTAAATGAATATTTAAAGAGACTGATTTTGTATGTAAAGGACTTTTCCCCACCAGTTAGCTCAGGTTCATGACACTGTACAGGTGAGACTCCATTTTTAAAATTATGTTCAATAATTTCCCTGCAAAAAATAAATTGAAATTAAGAACATGGAGGAATAAGGGAGAGTCTAATGACTGTCATTAAACAAAACCATTCGTACTGGGACAGATGGGGAAAGTTCTTTGGAACACAGTCTCAACAGATATATTAATTAATTTAGTTAATTTCTGTTAGAGCTCATTTCGGGCAGCACAGCATGGGCATTTTATTGATCTACTCATTCCAACTACCACGCCTCAGCTGACGGTCAGACTTTTCCACTACAAGTGAATGTGAGCAACTCTTCAGCCTTGGAAAAATTGTTGCAGCAGTTGAGCATTGTCCAAAAGTTAGCAGCTAATACAATTAGTGACTCTCCATTGATCATGTCAGCTGATTAGTGCAGTTCGACTACAAAAAGTCGGTCGATGCACACAGGCTTTACTGATGTCTACTGCCCACGGTATGTCTACTCCAAGAAATAGTACAACCTTTCCTTATTCAGCTGCCAGACAGTATTTTTATTCAGCGATGTTACTGCATGTCCAAATCGTCCGAGGCAGGAGTACTTGGGGGCCGGACTCCAGTTCACCCAAATATAATGTGGACTGAGACTTGAATCTTTGTGCTTATTTATCTTTCACGTGGTTCCTGTCTTTTCCACATGCTTCCATCTGCCTACAGAGCAATTCACTTGTGTTCCCTCATTTTGTCTCCTGTCAGATCCAATCAGAGCGCCGGTAATGCCATCACAAGAACACTGTTATTATCAACGCTCAAGCCAGCCAGCTAATCCACTGAGAGTATGGCCATCCTCAGATGGTGTAAGAGATCAAACTGAAGTCATACTGAAAAAGTAAACAAAAGGTTCAGAGTGAAAACTGAGTTTTTAAAAATGAGTGGACATAAAAATATGCATTTATATTCTCCCTGAGAGAAGCACAAAACTGATATGCTCAAACCAAGAATCTCGGCATGCCCAAAATCGAACTGGGGCTAGATCTTGGGCCCATATACATGCATATGAAATATGAAAAGGATCCTTAGAAAAGTGAAGGCACTACTGCAGTTCAACAAAATCTGTGCATTTTACGACCGTTGACCTACATAATCTTTAAATTTAGGTCAAATCAAAAACCCATTGCATATATGATGAACCCTTCGCAGCACAACCTACCGTAAAAATTTGAGCATCTTAGCTCTTAGAATAAGAGAGCTAGAGCTGTTTGAGGTTTTGCAGAAAAAGGCGCCTGGTGGCCAAAACAAGAATCGAAGCATGACCTAAATTGAACTCGGGCTAGATCTTGGGCCCATATATATATGCTTATAAAATAGGAAAAGGATCCGTTGAGAACTGAGGGCGCTATGGCACTGAACAAAAAATTGGCACATTTTATGACCCTTGACCTATATAACCTTCAAAATTATGTCAAATCAAAAACCCATGACATGTATGATGAACCCTTGGCAGAAAACCCTAGAGTAAAAATTTGAGCATCTTTGCTCGTAGAATAAGGGAGGTAGAGCTGTTTGGTATTTTGCAGAAAAAGCCACCTGCTAGCCAAACCAAGAATGGCAGCAGGCCCAAAATCGAAATCGGGCTAGATCTTTGGTCCATATACATCCATATAAAATATGAAAAGGATCCATGGAAAACTGAAAGCTATATCGCGCTGAAACGACGAAACACACGCACGCACAACAGACCACCACTAATGACCCTAAGTACAGCATAAGCCTCTTGGACCTGTCGGCCTAGCGGGCTGATAACTTAGTAGCTCATCCTTAATATGCAGGAAGATAAGAGAAAAATTGCAGTTTGAATACCTTTGTATTTTTATCCAGAGTGAGGTCGTATTAATATTCACAAGTTTTTGAAAATAGAAGATGGATAAGGATGATGATAATGCCATTATTGTTTGGGAAATCACCATTACACACTTGCAGCTTGCAAGGTAGTGAAATGTGTGCAATACTGGCTTGTATTTGCAGATACTGTTAAGTTTTTTTTAGATGTTGAGACTAATTAAATTGGCCTTCTGACCTTCCAGAGTTTTCCCCAACATCTCTTCATATTCTAACCCATACAGCAATTTCACAATAATACGAAAACATTTACAGCAAATAAGACTCAACTGGAAAGAAACCAGCATACTAATGAAGAGCTGTAGAGCATTTTAAAATCTTCGAGGGAAAATCTCTGTGCACAAAATGGCATTAATG
The DNA here is from genome assembly GCA_029721435.1 of Gymnothorax reevesii. Lineage (NCBI taxonomy): Eukaryota > Metazoa > Chordata > Actinopteri > Anguilliformes > Muraenidae > Gymnothorax > Gymnothorax reevesii. The sequence continues at coordinate 8,491,113 of CM056581.1, forward strand.
TATCCCAATATATTTATTCTCAATAGATTATGAAAATGATGCACTGTATTTGAAATTTGAATGCAGACTGATATTATCATCATAAATACCCATCCATCCATCCATCCATCCATCCATCCATTCATTATATTGTATACCGCATCCTATGGTTGTGGAGAAGCTAGGACCTATTCCAGCAGACAATTAGGAGAAAGGCAGGGACCCATCATGGACAGTTTGCCAATCCACTGCAGGGCGTATACACCATTCACACACACTCGTACCTATGGGCAGTTTAGAGTCTTCGATTAGCCTGGCATGCATGGCTTGGGACTGTGGGAGGAAATCGCAGTACCTGGAGGAAACCCGTGTGAATCCGGGGTGAATACGCAAACTGCACACTAATAGCCCAGGACACATTTAAACCCACAACCTTCTTGCAATGAGGCCACAACGCTATTCACTGTGCCATCATGCCATATTATTATTATTATTATTATTATTATTTTATTATATGATGGAGGAAGAAATACAATAAAACTTCATACATCCAAATTCAAATATAAATTCAAATACTCACTGTACATGCAGTGAAATGTTTCCATTGAATTATTATACAGGATGTATCTTGCCACTATTTCAACTAAAAGAGAATAAAAACAATAACGGTACACTAGGAGATCTTTTAAATAAGCCATCGTTTGTGTAACTTTTGTTGTGGACATATTAGCCAGTAAACCACACAGTAACTGCTGATTTTTAAATTAGAAATTTTACGTTTAAATAGTTTAGCAACTTCTTATTAAAAACAACACATTTTGACACCGTGGTTTACCCTGTTTAATGAAACACTTCAAATTTCACTGCAAAGCACTACCAGTTTATTTCACTGTGATCGATTTCATTTCCCCTTGCAAGCAGGCAATTTATTGGCAATGGCAGGGTTTCGGACCTGCGACACTGAGGCCATGTTCGCTGATTGAAGAGGAGTGCCGAAGCTGTGCAACATCACCAAATATACCTACTGGAACAAATATTCCTGAAGAAGCTAATTTCAGAGAAACCCAGTGCTTACCAAATGCTTTATCTCTGAAGCAGAAAATCTAAGTGAGCACTGCTCATCACATACGCTGGAGTTGGATTAAGACAATTTCTGTCCATCTCAGCAGGTGAACTTGTGCATGTCTGATCAAAAAGTGGGGAGAGGGAGATCTTACGTGAAGGGGCACTGTAGCCTGGGCTAACTAAACAGTTCCATATCAGGACAATGCAAGAGCTGTGTCACCCTGCAGTACTGCAGGCAATCAGCACATGGCATGGCCTGCTTTCAATGAAAGAACTTTTTTAAATATGTGCAGCACGTGCAGTAACTACTTCGTACAATATCAATTTATCAGCAATGGTTTTCACTTTTCAGAGCAGACAGCAGTAACCCTGTTAATTATCTGGATAAAACAGTAGATAGAGGAAAGTAGTTTCATCTCCCGTGTTACCCCAAACTATTAAACTATTCTGAATGATTGCAGCCAAACTGTTACATTCCCCTGGGCAGAATTTGGAAGAAAATGTTTGGTTATGTCGACGTCGCACGGCATAATTAATATTTCAAAATATAAATAAGTAACCAAGCAAAGACAAGCCGCTTTGATACACTTCATCTATGCTGCTTGAAATTGAAATAATGGTGAAAACCATCAGAGGGAAAAAAAGAGGCCGAGGCCTCACCTCATTTAGCAGGACTACTCAGTGTATGCAACCTCAGTTTTTGGCCTATTTAAAAGGGACGCCCCTCCCATGGCCAACCACTGCCCAATCAGGACACAAGGCATCAACCCGATTTCCCCAACCAGTCACCAATCACAATGCACAGCGGCCATGCCACTAAATGTGTGTTACCTATATCTACATTTTACTACAAAACAGAAGAGCTAGTAATGTTTCTGTTATAAGGGCATACCAATACCAAAATTGAAAGTAATCGGTGAAAAATTGCAGCCTGTACAGCGTTCACGATGAAGAATCTACGGATGCGGACACAGCGGTGGCGGCGGAGACAACAAGCATGAATCCACAGTTGCCACCCGACTTGTTTTGAATTGTCTGGGTGCTACAATTAGCAGTTTCTTGAGATAGTTATGTTAGAGCAGTTGATAAAACATTTTGCATTTTTTGCATTTGCATTTTTGAGTGCAGCTGCCCAGCACATCTCCACATGCACCTTAACCCTATCAAGACCACGGATGGGCTTGTTACACCCGCGCCAATTTTCACGCCATATAATTTCTGAACTCGGTAGGGTATCTTAAGGGCTTTGTGCAGATGTGTCAGCCAGACGACATGGAGTTGCAAATTCATGCACACAGTTACAATATTCTATCCCTAGATGACACAACGAGATCAGTTATTGAATATTTACAAGCAAGCCGAGCTCACATAAGTGCGCACACACACAGACTTAGGCTACGTTCAGACAGCAGGCAAATATGGCCCAAATTCAATTTTTTTGCCCATATGTGACCTGTATCCAATCTGTTAAAGAAAGTCTAAACAATACAAATCCGATTTTTTTATAATCCGACCCAAGCCACTTTCATATGTGGTCCTAAATCGGATACACATCTGATATTTTGCAATGTGACAGCTGTCTGAATGGCCAGGTCGCATTTATCCAACCTTTACGTGATTATTTGTCTGTAATGGTACTGACTTCGGTTGTAGATAAAGTTTAAAGTTTTAAGTTTAATTTAAACTTTATTATCTGTCATTTGTGCAATTGAAATATGGCGATACCACACTCTTTAAGTGTTACCTTTTTTGCGTGGAAAGCCATTATTGACTTGAGTTGGATTGAGAATGCCTATGAATGTGTATAGAAACCATCTGTGCCAATTAATAGTTCTACGGACTTTATGAAGTTGGGTGTGTAACCTGGCCTATGCAGTAACTTTACTTCTTATTTGTCAAGCTTCAGTAATGTGTTGCCTCATTTGATGGCAGTGCCAGTTCAAAGGCTTTTTGCCTGGCCTAAATGCAGAAATATTTCTAGCCGTTAGACCTACTCTTTTTTGTAAATAGCCATGTCTGAATCATTTGATACTGGCCTCTTTTAGGCTTGTTATAAAAAGAAATTAAAACCTGTACTCCCAGACTGTCATTATATTTTCCTGGAAAACATTTCAGAAATATCAGTACATCCCTAAATTTCATACCAATAAGTCCAGTCCACCATCGCTGTTTCCATGGCAACGGTTTTCTAACAGGTATGTCTGACGAAAAATTGCCAATTTCTGTTTCATCAATGTAGTTTCCAGATTTTCTTTTTAACATAGACTTAATCCATTATATTTATGATATCTTACGTAATTTTAATGTCAGCTTTGTTTAGTAGAATTAATTTATGATAATTTGATGACATAATTGAATTTAAAGGGCCAAAATCCAAGATGGCGGACTATATCTTCGACTCAGGTACATTTTCCCTCAAAATTCATTGATTCCAATTATTTTCTAATATACTAAACACAAAGAAGCTGACGATAAGAACAGAGCAAGTTTTTCTTACGCAAACCTGTAATCCTTCAAAAGTTTACTTTCATTCCTTTCTGACCTGAACTTCTAAGAAAAGCATTCTGAGTAAATAAAAAACTTGGAACATAAAAATAATTTAGTGTTTTTTATGGCCTCTTGGAGCTGGTGCACTATGGGATAAAATAAGAACAGCATTCTGGGTAATAAAAATCAAAACATTATTTCATAATGATGTCATAATAGGTCATCGTAATAATACCAAAATGACTGTAGTACTTTAGTTACGAAACAAATGACGAGTCATCAGAAGATGACATATCCCCCCGCCATCTAATCTCTGAAATCCCAGAAATATCCAAAGGCACCAGTGTAGGACCTGATTAAAGTAACACTTGCACCCGTGGGTTTGAGGGGGAACTTTCAAATCCTGCAGTTCAATGCGACTACGCCCACCACCAATCACAGCGCACCATGATGCCTCCCAAGCCATGCCTGAAAACCTGTGCGCGTGGGGTTTGATTGAGAGCTGCATCATTCCAATCATTTGAGTTGGTCGTACGTTTGATTGGCTGTTGTTTTTTAGCTCTTGACCCTTACAGGATTGACGTAAATTTTTCATTCCAGTGTCAAACATCTTGTGTTTCATTGCTCTGTCGATCACTGTAGAGGTACAATCAGAATTTTAAATCTGCAGGAGCCTAGTGTAACTTTAATACGCACAGCCAGTTTCGTAAAAAAAATTATAAAAAATAGGACCAAAGGTCCTGTAGCTTACCGGCAAGCATTCTTACAGCGATGATACAAGTTATGAAAATATCATGTGAAGTTTGACATTTTTTGATCAATGAAAAGCACTGTACATTGATGGTACCAAGATAAGTTGATTGCCTGATTTAGAAAAAAAATTATTATGCAGTTTTTGAGAAATAATTTTTTTAAATTTCTCAGTCCTATCTTTAACATTGGAGCCAAAATTTCAAGGACCCATAAAACGGACAAAAATGATTCAATCCAGTAGTATGTTATTGCAAATTGACACGAAAATTCATCAGGTGAAAAAAAGAGATAAAAAATGTTCTGGACGACGGACGCCACACTCCATCTGTGGCCGTTTTGGCAAGACAAGTCATTGTAATTGTATTATGTCAAAGTTTGACCTTCAAATGTCATCAACAGTCAAGCTGAATGTCACCAAATGAAAGTTCATATATGACTTCCAAAGTCAGTAACACAAACCTAAGCTCCATCTGCGACCTTTTCAGTGATAGAAGTCATAGAATTTTCTCTATGTCAAGTCAGACCTTCGAAGGTCACCGACCTATATGGCCGATAAGCTAAAAAAAAATGAACCGTACAGGAGTCCTGCTCTGGAAACAAAAATCTCCACGAACCAACTGACGGACAGTCCGACAGACAACCACACTGACAACTGTACCCCCTGCATTATATGCCACGCAAATTTAAAAAAAAAAAAAAAAAAGATTGACAAGTTGAAAACTATTTTGCACTCAAATACAACAGCTTCATACAACTCCAGCCATTTGATAAACATTCACCCTTTCTGACTCCGCCAAAAAAAATAAAAACAAAGAACAGTACTGCTCCGATGATTATCTGGTGCAGATGAACTGAGATCACACTCTCGGTACTCCATCCTCTCTCAGGTGTGTAGCGGTGCACCAGAAGAGCCTGTCCACGGCCATTTCATACTCGTCCATCTGCCGTCTCCCTCTCTACATGCCTCTGACCTCTCCTTTGCTTCACTGAAGTCAATTCTCCACCCATTCTGTCCCACATACCTGCTACCACTCCTATCCCACCTTGGCTACCTTGTTGGATGCCATTTGCACTTGTATCTGAAACGGTAATCGTGCAACAGTCCTCCTCTCTCACACCACATTTAATGTGAGCACAACATTTTTATAATATCTTGTTCTCTACAGTGCAGTGCAGCCAAACCCCTCAATACACCTCTTTCATACTCCAATTATTCTCAAGGGTCCTCGTGTTCGTTGCTGACTCACTCTTTCACTCTCCTCGCCCTTTGGAGCATTCTTTCGCCGCCTTCTGCCACCACCTCCAAGTTTGGCCCTTCAAACTCTGCGAAAACCAATCTCTCCAAAAGACGTCTGCCATTACTGACCCTGGTAACTTCATCTTAATAAATCTCTAGTTCTCATATTGTTATAAGTAAAAAAAAAAAAAAAAAACTCTTTCCGTCTATTCTTTCTTTCCTCCTCTCACAATGATCAACCTTCTGGCCTATTCCCAGATAGCTTTTCATAATTTGCCTTCACCTGCAGAAATAAAAAGGCAAAAAAATTGTTTCAAATTGTTCACCGCCAAGTTTTAAAATCATCTGGTATTATGCTTCTTGCAAAGAAAAAAAAAAAAGCTAATCTCGGTACCTCAAGCCTCGAAAATGACTGTCCATCACCACACTTCTGCCTCCACTTCATGCGATTCTTTATCCGAATCCTCCACACGCTAGGATTTTATGCCTCTTACTCAACAGTAAAGCCTCTGTCTGTCTGTAACCCACTGGCTCTTTAGCACGGGCTCCGTTTCCCCCCCATCCTAATTAGCCTTAATCCCCCTTCATCGCAGGGAGCCCACTGTGGTTTTGAGGAATGCTAATTCGTATGAGAGCCTACAGAGCATTTCATTTATCCTTCTCAGTTGTTTTCTCCTTCATGTTTAAAATCTAAGGACACAGTGTTATTTTTTGTTAAAAGTAGAATAAGATTTCAAAGCCTGCATGGGGAGGCCTCCCTGCCCCACGATGGTGATTGAGCTAATAAATAAGGAAAGATTGAGCTGGACGGGAGCATGTCGTCTCCAGCATTGCCCAGGTCGCTTTGTGCAAATGCTGGGGCGACTCCCATCAAGACACTGCTCTTTTCAGGGTTCATCAAGATTAGTCGAATCAAGAGAAATACACAGTGGGCTTTTCCAATTATGTAACGACACGGGCCGCCTTGGAGCCCGTTTTTCATCGGGAAGAGAAACATCAAAAGTGAGGCCTGATGATCACAACAAGCCCACTTCTGAGCCTGCACATGATTAATTGATGACAGCATATTATTCAGCAAAATATAATCAAAGTAGGAAAAAAAAGAAGTAAAATAAATCAACATTCTGACTTTATCTTCCACCAAAGTTAAGGCCCAGCCCATAAAATGCTTCTAAAACTGATCCAGAAATGCTTTTAAAGCCACGTGAGAGAGTTAAAAAACATGGTCAATAATACAGATGAAGTGCTGCAGAAATAAAACTGTTGCTCAGGTGTTTATAAGCCTTACATCAGAATCAGGAGGTTGTTCAACTGGAGTCAGGTGAGAAAACCAAGCAGGAACATCCCGGTCTGAATCCTGGTTTAAAAGAAAAAGAAAAAAAAAATCCTCTCATTAAAAAAAAAAAAAAAAAACCTCAAGTCAAATTTTCCTTAATCTGCATCAAAGTCTATCCTGAAAAGTTCAAAGTCCACAGCATTTCAAATCATAACACAATCACAAGTTAAAGTGAAGTACTCGGTCAATGATCATATTAAAAGCCTGTAACTGCACCATAGCATCACACAGTATGAATACAAATACTTCCCAATTAAATTGGCCAGTCTGACCTTTAAAATTGTGGGAATTTACATCCATATGAATGGATGAACTCACTTGGAATTACAGCCCTACAAAACTGCATCACTGGACCGCACAGTCTCATTCCTTTAGCACTGCAGTACTTCAAACACATATAAATGGTTGCCCATTCTAGTTTGACTTGCGTGTTAAACAATAATACACATTTCTTGATTCATTATTTTTCATCATAAATGAGAAATTAGTCATCATACCTGTAACAACACTCAAAACATGAAAGCATTATATAGAGTATTTGCAGGAAAACTTGAGCTGAACAAGGCATGGCAAAGATTAAAGTGACCTTCAACACAGGCTGCAAGAGGAAACCCATACCTCACATCAGACAACAAAAATTGAATGAAGCCAAAAAATAAATGATCGATGCTGAAATCATTTTTCTCTTTTACACAAAAGATCCCCGACCATGTTTTCAGCCACACATCTTCATTACTGAGGGCATCACCTACACATCACCTCTAAATATTAATGTTGGTTTCTTACCCCAGATAAAAATTAATTTCAAATAATGTGCAACTCCCATTAAAGAATGTATCAGTCAAAGCAATCTGACCCAGTTAAAAGTTTTTAAGTTTATGAAACAGGGGAATTCTGTTCTGAATTCTAGTTTCTGTTTTATGGCTTTGTTTAACCCCTTTGTGCAGAAGCCAAATTTGGCTATTTATGGGTTACCCACTTTAATGCTGTATAATTCAAGATTTAAGCTTCACAAAGAGGAAAAATGTGGCTCAATTCAGGAAAGACACTTACAGCATTTAGAATTACATTGTATTTCAGTTTATTTTCATGATTTTGGTAGAGAAAATGAGCAGCAAACATAAAAAATCTTCATGAGAATTCACCATTGAAATTGCAAAAAAAATAATTCTGACGATTGAAAAACTGCTGGGGCTTAAAACTATACATTTATGGTATCATAAACTCCTTGAGCACAAGTAGAATTCATCTTCAAAATTACATTCTAGATTACCTACATGCTATTAGCCAAATTATACAGCTACCCAAGTGTCTCCCCAAAGTCTCAAAATGATTTGCTGTCAAATCATTAAAAAAATCATGTATTTAACACAATTAAAGCTTTAAGGCATGAAATTTAATATGAACGAATGATTTTCTGGTTGAGTTTAGTATGAATTTATCAATATCAGTGCAGTTGAATACCAATGGTCACCAGTAACCTCTCCAAATATGAACGTGCCTTTTCTCCATAATAAAGTTTAGAGTTTTGGCCATTTTTCTTCAAAGCCAGCACAAACACGCATTAAATAAACTGCTAATTAAACGGTCAGAACATTCACCCTGTAATGAAAGCTACCAGTCCCCTCTTCGAAGCTCACGAACCCATTTCAACACTTATAAGGAGCAAGTACACCTCACTAACACAGTAATATCTGAATTCTGAAATATACCTTATTTTAACTGAACAGACACTCCACTTTCAGGGAATATCAAATCCATTGCGTCTCCCGATTCAAAAGAAACGTGCAATGAACGTACCGGGGGTCCACACCAAAATGCACAGGCAGTTCGCGTTTTAAACAGGAAAAAAACCTCGACATTCGACTTTGTTGAGTACATATACATTCCGAAACAGAAAAAAAAAACAAACAAAAATAGCAGCCTGACCTTTTTCGTGAATCCCTCCTCCAGAGACATTGACTGTATAAAATAGAGAGCGATGTATCCAGTAACAAGAACCCTCCGGTCATGTTTCATTCGAAATAATTCCAATAGAGCATATCGTTCTCATTTAAATCCTGTAATGTAACTGAACACTTCAAGGCCAGTTTTGCGAACCGATTTTCTATAAATCCCGTCTATTTTAGCCGCGTAATGTGCATAACGTAGACAGGATACAACCGAGCCTGCTGATACGCATAGGTTTGTATGCTCTGTGTTTGTCCAATCAATGTGTTTCACTTACTCTAAAATGTTTAAACACTCGGGAATTGGATAAGAAACGAGCCATTCAATACATTGTTATCAGGGAAACTTCAGGAGGCCATGAAGTGTAACTCTACAACTACGCAGAAGAGCTTGAGTGTATGGTTGAGTGATTGGCTATCAACGCCAGTACTCGGGTGGATATAATGAAGCGCTGGATTTGGCAATGAAGGAATCTACGCGTAAATCCACGGTAGGGAACTACAATTTTTTTTGTATGGGACAACTGTAATAGGCAATAGAATGTGAGAGAATTAATACCATGTCGATTTTTTTGCCTCAGAAAACTGATTTTTATGAACTACTAAATGGAATACTGTTAGCTCACTGTGGCTTAACTGGTTGCTACAAAGGATAACGATTTTTTCTGTGTCAAGATATCGTTTTTTCAAACTGCTGGATCGATACTATGGGCAAGGATACTGACCAGTCTGCACATCAGGCTTAGCTGAGGAGTTTAATTCATGCAGCTCTCGAAAAACAGGGAGTGGAGTGAACTTCACCGTATTCAGAACCGCGTTCGAGGTCTGCTTGCTTGTGAACATTCAATAACTGATCCGGGAGTGCTATCTAGTGATCGAGTACAGTAACAGCGTACTTCCAATTTGCAGGTCTATAGACGCGGGCATCTACATCTGCAGAAAGGGGTTAAGCCAGAGGGGTCTTTACCCTGAATGACCAACATTCCAGTCGGCAATTTCTCCACAGAGCTGTCTGAAACGGACTCACTGTGTTTCCGTGAACCAACACCCTGAGATGATCCTTGGAGGATGAGCACCCACGTCCAAATCAGGTTCTTCCCAATGATCCTCTCCAAAGTATGTGACACATCTTCCTTGGTGATTTTTACTTGTTTCTCCCATTGCTATTTGCTCACTTACTCTACCAAGCATACTGCCACAAGTACCTCGAAAAAACATGGTTTACAAATTAGATGGACTACGTACCATTGAAGTATCTTAGGATGTCATTCGGATAACCAAATCTCAATTTAGACAGCATTCGCGCGCAAGCAACAGTTATTTGGCTATTGTTCATCTGTTAAATGTGATGAGTGATGTACGTAAAAGTCTTATTTACGCGCATCATGATAGCTTTCACCGGAAAAATAACTTGCATTTGCAACACCTATTTTTGGAACCTTCAGTTATAATTTACACACTGGACTGCAAGGGTTAGCAAGATCTCAGAATTTTGAGGAAAAAAAAAAAAGATTATGGCATAGCTTTGAATTTCACTTCTAATAAGATACAAATTTTGGACATGAGAAAAGTTTTGCATTTGATTAGTTTATACTTTAAAAAGTTATTAGAAGGGATATATAATTTCCTGCGGGCCAGGAGGGTCATGTCTCACGCACTTTTATAGGTGATTGAAACATGATCTTTATATAACCCCACCTAACACCCCTGCTAGGTCCCGCCTTTGAAACTAAAATTACACCACTGCTTGAGAGCACTTATATGGCCATATAGGGTTACAACTGGCGTGACAGATCATATCATCCATAAACCTGCCTCTTTCATAGAAATCATATCACATCTAGCTCTGTTGTGGTGCATGATCCAAAATCACAGACCAAAGACTTTTCATTCATACTTGCTGCCTGCAGACTTACTTTCAGCAACCAATGACTGGTGCAAAACAAACTAAGAGGCCAGTAATTGGTCATGCCATTAGTTTCGTATATGTTAAAAGGTTTTTTGCACATGCTTGAGCAAAAGTGGCTAATGGACAGTAACAACTCAGGCTTTAGAGGAGAGTTCTATATTTATCCATGCGGTACTATATAATCTACGGAAAATGCAGCTCTAATATGCATGCATTTTATAAGATATTCCAAATTAAGGAAACAAAAGCAAGCCAAGTATTTTCAAGCCTTTAATTGAAAGAAATAAAAATCTTCCACCATTCCAGTAATCAACTGTGAACCCAACTTTACATATATAGTGCCACAATCTGATTTTAACCAGAGATAAATGTTATGCTGAGATCTTTAGTTCATCTTTGTGAAATGTGCTGAATGTTGTATTAAATAAATGAGCCGTCCGGTGCAATTATCCATTACAAATGAAAAAACACAGCTGTCTTGAGGAAGAATGAAGGCAGTGCTCAGAAGCGTCAGGAGCAGCTTGTGTTTTTCCAGTGTTACACATTAATGGTAACTCACCTCATTTGGACAAAGGTGAACTTTGATTTCTTCCAAGGAGAAATTCAACCAGGCTGAAGATGGCTGCCGTAGAATGAGCCGGACTACAGTAACATTGTCGGGGTCTGTCAGCATCTGGCACGCGATGGGAACAAAAATGTGAGCAGATTTATTGGATCATGACTTTTAAGTCAAAGCATTGGGACACACACACACACACACACACACACAAAACCAAACAAAACCAACTGAGATGAGCAGGGTACACAGACGGGAATAGAAGTCAACTTTATGAAAGCATTAAGGTACATGCGCAATTGGTAAATGCTGTTTATTTGGCACTTTATTCTGCTAAACAGGCTGTGCAGCGTAACCCCAAAAGGGTGCGTAATATGAGGAAAATGCTAAACTATATTTAATTTCTAGAAGGAGACAAACACTTTAATCCTGTGGTTGCTTTGTAAATCCCTCTGGATTAGCACATGTAACCTACTATTATTGCATGTTTAGTCATGACAGGGAAAACATGGCAAAAACAAAAATGGTAATTGCTGTCTGTCAAGTTGTGTCTTTTGGTAATCTCTTCATCTTTAACCTATGACCACAACCATAGCAGCTTTGCACAGACCCATCACATTCAGAAGCCAAGGTGAATTAAACCACAGTAGTAACCAGAGGTAGAGTTGAGTCAGTAACCATGAAAAATTCTAACTGCAGCTACTTGCAGCACACGCACCCTGTGTGTGAACGCGTCATGTACATAACGATCTCCATGAGGGATCAAGAAAACGGGAGAATCCCAGATGACGAATCCTGTACAGTCTTCCATTTCAGAAACTGTGCCCAAGTTTCTCAGGTCAAGTTTTGGCCTTGAATCCAACTTATTATTAAAAGTATTTTTAACAGGCACAGAATGCTGGAGGCCAAAGTTAATTCTAACAAATTTTGCTTTTGTTTAGGAGCAGATATCCCCGAACTGTTCATATCCACACTTAGTACAGGACACTATAGTCTGGAGAAAGCCAGAATAAACAGAATGGCAAGTTCTTATCATTACACAGTATGTTCCCATATCCTAAGTGCGATCGCAAGCATTAAACATTGGTGGTCTTCAGTTTCTTTGCTTTGGGGGGGGGGGGGGGTCTCGAGGATAAATGCTCAAAGGCAGGCACAGGCAGAGTACAGTGGCTAGACTCCTCTCATCAAGCAGAAGCCTTTCTAAAAATGATTTGTCTTGCTCCGGTCCTTATTAAAGTTACAGTAGTGCAAATCAACCTCAGCATCCTAGCTAAATAAGGAGGTCAAAAAGAACTGGGAGAAATAATGAAACAAAATCCATTTAAAAATTCACATATTCGAAATGAAACATCGCTATTATTTTCCATCAAAACACGGCTTCAAGAAGCCAAGAGGTACGTGGTTCCAAGGAAATATCTTTTAGCCGGAGTTAACGGCAATCAATTCAAGTAGAAAGCACTTGTCCCAGTGGTCTAAACCAGCCGCAGCAGCTGACGCTGCTGGCCTCTCTGTCATGTCAGTGTTACAGAAGCTAAATGATGAGGACTCTTATACTGCCAAAGGAAAATAAAAAGTAAAAGTTATTAAATATTTATCATGCCAACACTCAGCGTGCATTCCCATTTCAACATCAAGATTTCTCCCTGACTGCGGCTGACTGGAACAAATATTCAAAAGGAGATGTTTACATTTATTTATTTATGAACCTGCAGTTATTTCAGCCGCCTCATAACACAAAGTCACACACTTTCTGCTCTTTTCACAAAGCATATGGCAGACAGATGTGTTGTGTCAAGCATTAGAGCGGATGCTAACTTTCATCATACTGATGGGGGGGAGGTGGCAAGGGGGCAAGAACAAGTGAAATGGCACTGCTGCACTGCGGTTAAGCTTTGTCCTACGACAAATGAGTGTAGGGGAAATTGTGAATCTATTCATTTATTATTCATTCAGCCAATACACTACTTAGTGGCTAAATGACCTTGCCATGTTTGTGGTATTTTCTTGCAGTTTACTCAATTAAGTTGGAAGAAACTTCAAAGCACACAAACACCTTTGGGGACTTGCTAAGGGGCGCCTTCCAACTACCAACATATTTTGGAGCAACTGATCTGCTACAGTACACGTCCGGAATAAAATACAAAGGATTAATGGAAAAGCTGTTCCTTTTAACCTCAGAGATTAAGCAAATACATCAAAGTAGTATATGCTCAGAGAATGTATCCCCTGGTGTGATGTGAATGATCCAAACTGCTAAAATTACCAAATGTTCTTTTTAACAATGGTCTTTATTCAAACGGGGCTCATTGTCATGATAAGACTGACAGATGATGTCTCTATTATGTTCGAAAAAAAGCTAAGAATAAGGGCCCGCATGGAATATTAAAGTACCATTTGACATCCACAATAATACTACAGTGGAATGTGCGAAGCAGGCATGGAATAAAAAAAAGAGAGGGAAATCTGGGGGGAAAAAAATCATCTTCAACATTAATTATCAGTTCAAGGTTTCACTATTCCTGCCTGCCTGCTCAGGACTGTATGGACATTAAAGGACTCCACCTCTGCTCTGATCACAGCTTTGGTCCAAGAAACAAAGAATGCAAACAGAAAATTTTAAAGCAGGACTTCATATTGAATTGACCGTTACTTTAATAATGGATTTGCTGCTTAAACAGAACGAGTCAACGTTAACAACATAACAAAATCTAAAGTTAGTTAGCAGCTAGACTGCAAACCCACAATGGGGCCAACTTGGGTCAGACTTTGGAACATGTTAGTGCTCAAACCCACATTTAGGAGAGGGCAGGGCACAACCTCTCACATTTTGGTTTTGGCTTAATAATTTAAAAAATATTTAAGTCAGATTAATCAGGTTTTTTTTAAAATGAGCAACATACAAATCTGTTAAAAATTTACTTCTGATGTTTCTTTCTTGAACCACCCATTCTTATAATTGCACCAAAAGTAGTGGGGATCAAAAGTTATAACTTATCTAAAGAGTGAGGTTAATTTAGTGGACAGAAACATTTGGTATAAAAGACTGCTTGAATGCAATTAACTCAATATGATTCGATCAATACCATACAATAGGTGGATATTGTTTGTGGATCTACAAATGACAGATATGCACTCTTCTTTCCATCTATCCAACCCTCATCTAATACCTACCCATCATGGATAATAAATGTGTACATTGATGGATGTGTGTGGATACCATGTTCAAATCCATCTCTTTCCATACACATCCCTGACAACAAGATATAGGACCTCTACTCCCTTCCATATCTGTTATTTTTTTCATAATGGATTGCACCATGCTGTGAAAAAATTGCAAGGATTGTTTTTATTTCATTGTCATTGTACACTATGGGAGGCTTCGTTGAAACACTGCATTCCAACTAACCCCGCTGTACTCAGTATTTCTGAAGCCTACCTCACTCTTTTTATGAGTTGGTAACGTCTCAAAGCAAAGGTACGTTTTAGCAGTGGCTGGTGCTAAACATTTTGGGGGGGCGCACAATTTACCGTGGCACAGCACATTTGACACAGTAAGTCAAGAAGGAAAATGTAGCCTATAGATTTTATCAGGGTTTGCACCCTTTTTTATTATGAATTGAGGATGTATCCTCTCTGTCCACAGATCACTACGTCCTTACATTACTTACAGATTGATCGTAAAAGCGGTCGTGTTAAAGATAATCCACCAAACAACTGGGATTTTGATGTTTGTAAAGATGCAGACAATAAGTGGGACACAGAAACAGAAAAATTTAAAAAAAAACAAAACACAAATCTAAAAACACAGCACTGTAATGCTGTCTACAAGCTTCATACACCTTTTCCAAAGTGAAATTCAAGGCACAGTACTTAGCAGGATGAAATTATAAAGTTAAAAACTCTAACAGCGGCATGATAGTCTGAGCCAACACCAATAACGGCACGATAAGCAGAGAAATGGGAAGGCACACCAGTGACCAACCCACTAATCCACAATAAGCAGGGCTATCTTCATGCCTGAATATCTGCTCTTGAACAGTGACCTGTAATGCAGTTTTTACCCGGGATTATTTTGTGGCAATAAATTCATACACTGGATAATTAGTCAATCCTGCCCACTCATTTCCAAGTTCCTCAACCACCTACTACGGGGGTTTTCAGTGTCGCGAAGGTAGCTCCCCTTTAACCTGCCATGGGAACCATGATATCTCTGATCATGAGTTGAGGGTTTGTCGAGCCAGCTCATGCAAAAAAAGCCTCATTAATGTTGAACTTGCCTTGTAGTATACACCTCTGCTGCAATTCCCAACTTTCCATGTTCTTTCCAGGATTTAGGGGGAAGGTTTCAGCATAACACCTTTTTTTGTACAGGGCAAAGATCTCAATAGGAATCAATTATACAGTATTCTGCAAGCAGAAACCAGCAGCCCCAAATATAAGATTAGCATTTTAAGTGAGTACCGATGGTTGATGAGCCAGCAAGCCAGCCATTTCAGATTCAGGCAATGTCACAAATTAAGTTATGAGTCTGCCTCCAAGTCTGGAGCAATCATTAGCGTTACAGTGGACTCCAAAATTACTGGCACCCCTGACTGGCAACGCACAAGCAATACATAAAAAATTAATATACAATATAATTATAGAGAAGCGGAATATACCAACATGTGAAATATTTTACTAAACAATCATTTAGTGCTTAGTGTGACCACCTCTAGTAAGAAAAACAGCATGGAATCCTTTCCTATAATTTTTGACAAGGTTGAGGTACACATTGGGGGGATTTTGGACCATTCTGTGCAGCAAATCCTTTCAACTTCCTTCACATTCTTGGGTTTGCTTTTATCAACTGCCCTCTTCAACTCCGCCCACAGGTCTTCATTTGGACTGAGGTCTGGCAGCGGAAATGGCTATTGTAGACCATTAATTTTGTGAACTAATAACCATTTCTGTGTCAATCTTAAGGTAAGCTTTGGGTCACCGTCTTGTCGGAAAGGCCACCTACGATCAAATCCAAACCTTCTGGCACAGGGAACCAGACAGTCAGCCAAAATATCCTGATACTGCGTGAAATTCACTATGCCATTAACCTTAACCCCTGGACCCCCAAAATTAAAACAGCCCCAAAACATGACTGACACCATAATATTTCACCCTAGGTATGAGAAGCTTCTCCTTGTATGCATGTCTGTTTCAAGGGCAAACATGCCGATGCTGTATCTGACCGAAACGTGCAATTTTGGTCTCATCTAACATGTTCCAGTCATAATTTACATCATATTTGCCCAACTCCAATCACATGCTTCTGTGTTCACATGCTTTTGGTCAGAAAAGGCTTTCTTCTGGCAGCCCTTCCAAAGAGCCTGTGGTTGTGGAGGTGGTGCCTGATGATGCTTTTTGAAACCTGGTGACCCCAAGATTTTAATGCTGCTCTCACCAACCTCCTTCTTAGTTCACTGGGATATAAACATGTGCGGTGACACAGGCAAAATTCCCATAGTTATTCATCCCAATGCAGACCAAAGAACGCAGTGATGATGTGCAACGAAAAGTTGTTCAGCTGCACAAATGAGTAAAGAGATCTCCAGATTGCGACTAGGTGGTCGCATTTTGCGGCCATTTTTTGAAACCGTGTGAGTATTCGTTATGACTACTCACACGTGAGCGACCTGCCAATTTGCAGACTTTCGTTTTTCAACATAATGAGGGAAAAAAAAGAGAGCGAGTCTGCAAGAGAAGGGAATATAAGTGTGACATCATGGCCTGATGATCTCCATGGAGATGCGCCATGTTGGCCATCGACAAAACCGCTTGCAACGTTGAGTGCAGCATGCGAGGAGAAACTCTCCGTAACATCGCGACTTCGATCCCCCATATACTTGCTTGCTCTCGTGCTTTCAATATTGAGAGTTCCAAGGGGTGCTGTATCTTAATCATTTTGTGCATCGAAACTGTACTCTCAGATTTTGGGGAAAGATATATTTCTTTCACTTTTGTTATGACATAACATATAGTCATAATACCTTATTTTATTTTGCATACATCGATTCTGCCTCTTTCTGAAGGCTTATGCTTGCCTACTATTTCCTGTGAAGCACAATTTAATATCAGTATTCTCATTGACCAGTAGCAGTCTCTAGAGTGCCTTCGAAACCTCAAGAAATGAACTACACCTCAACACATCTGGCTGGAAAACTTCAATACTTCAGGAAACTTCATCTCACCAGCACTAGCTAACGGGCACCCTTCTGAATTTTTGTTTGTACCCATCCGAGGGCTGTTGCTACCACGTTACATTGCGCTACAGTGGAAGTGATGAAAATGCTAATTGTCCCTGTAGGCCAATATGTGTCAGAGGGGAGGGTCTGGTCATGAGTAGTTAGCTGTGATTAGTCAACTGCGGTGGTCAAATCATCGACACTTGTCGGGTCGCGTTTATTATCAAATCATTAATCAGTAAATCAGTTAAAATGGGCAAAAATGTGATTAATTGCGTTGCAGGTCCATTTAAGGTGTGCCCCTAAATTTTCTGGTTGTGCAACTAAAATTTTCCGTTAGGGGCTACAGTGCTCCAAGTAAAAAAAAAAAAAAGTTTGTCGCGAGTCCTGTCTGAACAGTTGAAAATACTCATTTTCACGATCAGGACAATTTTGAACTTTACAGCGATAGATGTTCAGAATCAGCCTAGGACAGAACATGTGCATATTGACCCCACACATAAGGATGGTTTGACTGGGAAAAGAATTGAAAAAGTTGAGTCTTGGGGTCAGAAAGTCTTCAAAGCCACCTTAAGACGATAGCAACACCACCATAATTAGTTTGGGAGGGTTACCAGACAAACCTCTGCAATCAATCAAAACCAAACTAAACCACCTTCATTTCACCAAAGACAACTGAGACTTTCAAGGGCACCAGGTTATATCTGATTTTTTTGGTCAGAAAAGACCAAAATATAGCTTTTGGCAGCAAATATCAAAGGTGGGTTCGTCATTGACAGAAAGATTGTTATACAGAAAACCACCCCACACTTACTGTGAAGTATGGTGGTGGATCTCAAATGTTGAGGGGCTGTTTTCTTCCAAAGGCCCTGGACAACTTTTAAAGATACAATGTATCATTAACTCCAGCATATATAAAATGAAAACACATCAGCCTCCACCAGGAATCTTAAAATGAAGGCATTTGCTACGGGTACAGCAGTTTTTCAATGCATTTCAATGTTGAGAGGTATGGCAGTACCCATTTCAAGTCCTGTCCGAACCTAACCCTAATCCTTCCCCTAATCATAATTCTGAATGCTTATTCTAATCCCTTGAAATCGACTGCCATACCAATAAAAACTGCCGTGTCTCTAGACACTGCGTAAAATGAATCAGACACACTTCAAAACCTACACAAAAAAGGTTCACCTAACACAGAGGTGTCCACAAGCATCAACCTCAGAATTTGACGGATCTACAGAGATTCGGTCTGCCAGAATAGTCTCAAATTCTGTGCCATCTATTCATCAACATCATCACACATTATAGGAGAAGACTCTGAGCAGTTATCTTGGCAAATGGAGGCAGCTCAAAACATTTAATACAGGGGTGCCAAAGATTGTGGCACTCATGTTTCATGGTGTAAATTTAATTATTGTCTCAAACAATGATGCCGATGATACACGAGGCGTTCATGTGGGAAGCAATGTTGGTGTTTTTCATTTCAAGGTATGTTTTTCTTGGCACCTGATTCTCATACCGAAGTGTATAGTCTACATGATGCCAAAAGATGACATCGTCAGAATCACTCAATTTCAGAGTCATTTGGGCTTACGAAATGTTTATTAATATGGTCAAATTTCCTCGTTATTGGTAGTAATCAAAGACTGAACTTTCAGTGCTCGAACGGAATTAGCAAGAGCTAGCAACACTGACAGATGCCACATTGATACTTAAGTAAGCAAAACCATTAGCTTGGAAGCTACAGCGCCCTCAATAATTATTGCCTCCCGTAGTTAAGATGTGTTCTTTAGCTTCTAATAAATTCAGTTTATTTCTAACTAATATAGGACCATGGTGAAAAAAAGGGGAAAATCCAACCTTTGATTCAAGTGCATTTATTCAGTGGAAGAAAATCCCACATTAAGAAATAATTATTTTACATCAAATCATTTGTACCACAATTATTAGCACCCCTGATGTTAATACTTTGTACAACTCCCTTTTGCCAACAAAACAGCACCTAATCCTCTCCAATAATGTTTCACAAGATGAGAGAATACAGAAAGAGGGATCTTCACCCATTCCTCTTTGCACAATCTCTCTAAATCATCCAGCGACCTGGGTCGTCTCCTCTTCAGCTCACTCCACAGTTTTCAGAGGGGTTGAGGTCTGGGGACAGAGATGGCCATGAGAGGAGCTTGACTCTGTGTCTGATGAACCATTTCTTTGTAGATCTTGCTGAAAGACCCAGTGACGACCCATCTTCAGCTATCGGGCAGAGGCCACCAGATTTTGATTTAAAATGTCCTAGTATTTCAAAGCGTTCATGATGCCATGCACCCTAACAAGGTTCCCAGGGCCTCTGGAAGAGAAACAGGCCCACAGCATCACCGATCCTCCCCCATACTTAACAGTGGGCATGAAGTGCTTTTCTGCATACTCATCTTTTGTGTTCCGCCAGACCCACTTAGAGTGTTTGTTGCCAAAAAGCTTTATCTTGGTCTCATCTGACCAAAGCACACGGTCCCAGTTGAAGTCTCAGTACCGCTTAGCAAACTCCAGAGGTTTGCGTTTATGACTGAGTGAGAAAAGGTTTTTTCCGTGCATGCCTCCCAAACAGCTTGTTGGCATGTAGATAGCGCCTGATGGTTGTTTTGGAGACTTTGTGACCCCAAGA
Organism: Gymnothorax reevesii; assembly: GCA_029721435.1. Classification (NCBI taxonomy): domain Eukaryota; kingdom Metazoa; phylum Chordata; class Actinopteri; order Anguilliformes; family Muraenidae; genus Gymnothorax; species Gymnothorax reevesii. Next base: position 8,511,261 of record CM056581.1, read on the forward strand.
TGCTACCATTTGTTGCAATTCTTTAACAGTGAGCTTTGGAGAACTTTTCATTTCTCTTACCATCCTCCTCACTGTGCGTGGTGGCAAAATAACATTGCGTCCTCGTCCAGGCTTGTTTACCACTGTTCCAGTTATTTTAAATTTGACCTTTGAAGGTCAATATGAAGGTTGGCAAAATATAGGTCATATATGACTTCCTATATGTCAATAATACAAACTTACTCTCTATCTGCAACCATTTGGCCACCACAGGCCATCTTGCATATTCAGCGCTCCCAAACTTCCGTCGATTCATTCAAAATGGCGCTCGCACTGTACATTGACGGTTCCAAGGTAAGTTGATTGCATGATTTAGAAAAAAATTTATCAGGCAGTTTTTGAGAAATATTTTTTAACAATTTCTCAGCCCCATTTTTACATTGGAGCCAAAATTTCAAGGGTCCATAAAAATGGACATAAATGATTCGATCAAAAATTTGAGAAAAGCGTTAAGATATGGTCTAATAGTTTTTTATTGCAAATTTACATTCATCAGATAAAAAAAAAGATTAAAAAATGCTCTGGACGACGGACGCCACACCACAACAGAAGCTAATAGTGCTGTAGAACAAGCATAAATAAAACATCTGTTAGACTTACCTTTTTCTCTCTTCATATGTATAGTCCAGAACTGCCTGGAGCACCAAGGTTCACATGAAAGTATTGTCCCCCAGCAAAGGGCTCATACATCATTTCAAAGCATTGATCAAGTTTTATAAAATGTGCAAATTAGATATTTAGTGCTTTCAATAGGATTGCATAACCTAAATGTACAACCAAATCAAAGCCCATGACAAGTAAACACAAATAAACACAAACAAAACATATATTAATCATGCAAATATGTTACAGAGCCAGACAGCATTCCACAGAGGATAATTGAGAGACCAAAAGCCCATGATACTGGTATAAGTCAGGTAAATTTTCAACTTGAAACAGGTACACCTGATAACGTGATTCATTTTATTATTAGGTATTAGGTAAGTGAAATTACACCTTTAAAATGCACCAGAAGCCACCGGAGAATACCAAATTTTCAAAATTTTCCCTGGGGGGAGCAGAGGGGCATGCCCCCAGACCCTTCTAGCTTTGCGCACAGCAATGGTTGCACCTTTGCATTTTATATACATAAGTCTTCGCCCTCTACTGAGAATTTTCTGCCTGCAACTTTTTTTTCTCCTTTGGGCACGTCTGATTTGGTCAATAACTTGACTGGACAGAGGTTTTACCTCCCTCTGGAGAGGACAGAAGAGAAGAGTATTGGTCTGACCTGCTGTCTGTGGATGGAGAAGTAGTTCTGAGAGTGTTCCTCGGTGTGTGGGTTTGGCATAAGGCAGTGATTCCGCAGACAAGTGACCCACTTAGCTGAGCTTCCTTCGTCCCGATCTTTTCTCTTCATGCGAATCATCAGGAATGCAGTGTAGTAGTTCTTGAAAGATATCTCCTGAATCTATGAATTTGGAAAAATACCCCACGAAATCTTATTAAAATAAGAATAATATCCAAAATAAACCCTAAAAATATTAAGAGAATGAACAAACTCAAGACTATGTTGAGGGGCGAAACACAAATCCATTCAAAATACACCAAATCTCTCATTTTCTTACAAAGCCAATGTCAGTGAGAAGCTTACAATCACCTGCTCCTGAAATAACTATTAAGAAGGACAACTATTTGTCACAAAAAATGGTACCTTGGCCTTCATCCTCAATCACTCCAACACAAGGTTCCCAGCGGAATTATTAGCCCCGTTATTTCATATCGTCACAGAATCACATGGGAAGTAGACCAAACTAGATTTAGTCAGTAAGCATGGCTTACAGCAGGGGTGGCCAACCCTGGTCCTGGAGAGCCGCAGTGTCTGCTGGTTTTTAGTGTTACTTGATTGATAAATTAAAGCAGTTGATTACACCCTTCACTTATATCACCTGGTGTCTTTGGTTTTCTCCACCCGATTAAAACCTAACTCAGCACGCCTTCTGGCTCTACAGGACCAGCGTTTTCTACCCCTGCTCTTTAAACTTTTATCTGTACTCTGTACTTCTACTTTGCCTGCATTACAACTACACTAAATATCCAACCACATTGACAAATCTTTCACAACCTGCAAGTCTGCTTAATTGGCTCTAGGAGTCTTGTGAGTTATTCCTGCTAATTGCTTGATTGGCTCAAGTACCAAATGAATTGCTTGATTGCCAAATTAAGCTTGAGACACCAGGTGAGATCAGTTAAGTGAGTAATCGACTAATTTAATCCATCAGTCCAGTGCAAAGTAACACCAAAAATCAGTAAACACTGCGGCTCTCCAGGACCAGGGTTGGCCACCCCTGGCTTACAGGATAGCCCCCCGCAACAACAAGTAGTCGGGCAGTACCACAGTCAATAGTCCTTCCAGCAAGAAAAAAAATTTTCAAAGTCGGATGAGTAGGTTCTGAGATCTAGGTCTGGACGCACAGAGGCACGCACGCACGCACACACGGACGGACAAAGCAAATCCAGTGTACCCCCCTAAACTTTGTTGCGGGGGGTATAACAAAGCAGGTTCATTCTGCTATACCTCAAGCGGAGTTGTCACACGAAGTCAAAAAACAATATTCAGTCATATTTTCTTGATTTGAACAATAGTAGAGCCCCAGACGCACCGTAACCAACTCCTGTATTACTATTAAGCAAGTTATGCAAGGGTATTCTTGCTTGCAAGGTTCCATATACCCTGCCCGTCCAACAGAAAAGTTGCCATTTGGACATTAAGCTCAATAAACAAATAGTATAATGGAATTATTATTGCAGCAATTAATGTTTCAGCTGGCAACATTTACTTTAACCGTAATTGATAACAAAAAAATCAGAGCGGAAGATACATTTCTTGACGGCGAGAAAGATGCTGTAGTAATTTAGAAGGGGCAAGTTATTGGTCTACATAAAGCAAAGAAAACAATGAATCGAGGAAAACGAGCATAAAGAATAATTTTCTCACAGGAGCTGACCGCCACAAAGTCTTGACCTTATCAACACAAAGTTATTGGGATGTGTTGGAAAGGACTAAAGAGTGGTTCAACCATCTTGTCGTGAAGACAAGATCATGAGCCTAACATTAAGGCGACTCTGATTGAAAATAAGTGTTCTGAAATTCCATACAATTGTCAAAAAAGACATGACAAATCTGTAATCAAAGGCACAGGGGTTCCAACAACATATTTGATTGTGCAAATTTTCTTTTGGATGGCCAGTGTATTTGTAAAAGTTAGTTTTTACTTTCAAAGTGATTCACAAAGGAGCAAGGCCCACATAGCTGAATGAACAGCTCATGAAAATGTAGCCACACAAAGAACATCTCAGTTAATGAGCCATTTTATAGAGACTCACTTTAACAGCCTGACCATGAGGAAATGTGACATCAATGACAAATACTCCTGGACGCGATACAGTGCTTGTTGCCGCCCCAAGCTCCAAAGCCACAGGAGACTTGACTGTGCAGGCTGCAGAGCTGTCCGTCATGTTCAATACTTTCAACTGAAAACCACAATAACAAACAGAAATGACAAACCCTATACTGTACATACAGCAGAACACATTTCAAACAAACCAAACGTGCTGCAAGAAAGGGAAAAGAGGAATGTTGACACTTGATTTCCAATATTATCACTGCAAGCACAATGCAAAATCACTGGACTCCTTTGGAGAACCTTTGTGCTACAGCTTGCATTCCTGCAGCCACTTCACATACACACCATACTTCAGTCTACACCGCTAATGTAAGTTACTGTAGGAGTGCGGAGGGGGGTAGCAGTGCCGCAGTTCTTATCCACTGTATTCACTGTACACTCCTGTTAGATTCTGTCATTCTTCAAATATTAATATGACCTCAACTGTTTGCACGTTTCTTTAAGCGTTTTATAATCCATACACGACAACGGCGAAGTTAGTCACAATATACTGATATTGAGGAAACAATACATTTCCGTTCTGGAAAACTGTCAGAGCAAGAAAAACACGCATCTTCAGTATTATTATTATTATTATTATTATTATTAATTCGAGTCACGCTGCAGTACAGCGAAGAAATTTCAAAAACGAGTTGAAAAAACTGGATAAGAATTTCGACATAGAAAAATAAACCTTAGAAAATGGAGACCACATCAAACAATTTCTTTGAAGAGCGAACACTCGCATCAGTGAAGCGTTCAGTAACGCGGAACTTGACGTGTTTTGGGCACCGTTGACGTTCGCAGACACCTGCTGTACAGAAAGCTGCTACATGATCATCGTAAACAACTGCCAGACTTACCCAACGCCAGCGAGATGTTCGTGCTTTGATGCAGATTAGCGAAATTTTCGATCTCAAATATATGGAGTGGGCTGTTCCAAACAAACGCTGAATCTATTCCTGGGGACAAACGGCTATCCAAGACCCCAATATCTGTCACTGCGATGAATGAATGTGCACAATGCTTTTCTCCAGCTTCCTGGATGTGACCATGGCGACGCAGAAGCTTTTTAAAGGGCCAGTACCACAGTGGTGCAGCAGCAGACTTGCAAGCACTCAGGTCCCTGCCGGTGTTCTGACTAATTTTGCTACCAATGAAAATATGCTACCTCGCGGTTCTGCACTTGCGCAAACCTAAAATCTCGGGCTGTTTCCTCGCTCATATCTTAAGAATCTTCAAAAATCATAAAAATACATTTATTTTCAGTGCGCATTTTGACCTATAAGCGTACATACATTTGCATGCACACTGCTGGGTTTTCCCAAAAATGCGGAAATTAGATGATAATGGCGTATATGGGCGTATATCTTGGAACAGACTTATCCAACTCGTTATTAAATCTGCTTTTGTTATAATAAACTAACAAATAACAAAGTAACTGATTCATGTTGCAATATCAAGGCGAAAATAAAGACTTTACGATCGCTTTGCAATAAGGTAGCATTTTTTGACAAGGGAGCAAAATTTGGCAGAACACTGGGATTGTCGTCTCTGGTGCGACATCCTAATGAGGAATTTAGCTTTATCGTATGTTGGAACACTAGTGAAAGGTCAGAAAATAGCGCGAATCCATTAAACCAATTCAAAAACAACAATGCAGGCGGTTTTCACAGGTTTCAACATTTTTCTAATTTTGGCGATCAAAACACAGTATCCAACCTTTGGTATGATTTCAGGCTAAATTACAGTGCAAGATTTGTTGAGAAATGAGTTCCCAAACCAATTTTGGAATAACGTTTTGCAAGACGACAGTCCGGTCGTCTGCGACCGCATGGGTGTAGACCCTGAAAGCCCGCTTCTCTTACCATGGCAACCGAAATCGATAGGCGTTATAAAGGAAATACAACCCCAATTCCGAAATAGTTGGGACGAAGTGTAAATTGTGAATAAAATCAAATGCAATGACTTTCAGATCACGTGAGCCAATTTGTTATTTACAATAGAACATAGATAACATTTTAATTTTTTATCCACAAAATTAGCTCAACTCAAATTTTCTGACTGCAACAGATCTCAAAAAAGTTGGTAGACAGGCAAAAAAGGGCTGAAAAAGCTATTAATTAGCCTATATAAGTTAATCCACTGAAAGAACATTTGGCAAGCAATTACCTTAACTGGCATCGGGTGTGTAACATGATTGGCTATAAAAGGGATGTCTTAGAAAGGCTGAGTCTCTCAGAAGTGAAGATGGCCAGAGGCTCTCCAACCTGTGAAGGCTTGTGTAAATAAGTGGAATACTTTAAAAACATTGTTCCTCAACATCACATTGTAAAGGCTTTGAAGGTTTCATCATCAACAGTGCTTAACATCATCAAAAGATTCAGAGGAACAAGAAAAACTCTCTGTGCATAGAGACAAGGCTAAAGACCTTTCCTGGATGCCCGTGATCTTCGGGCCCTCAGACGCCACTGTATCACTCAACTGCATGATTCGGTCATTGAAATTACTAAATGGGCCCAGGAATACGTAAAGAAACAACTGGCCGTAAATACATTCTTTCGTGCCATCCACAGATGCCACCCAAAACTCTATAATGCAAAAAGGAAGCTGTTGTTGAACATGATCCAGAAGCGCCGCATTCTGTGGGCCAAGGCTCATTTTAAAATGGACTGTAGCAAAGTGTCCTGTGGGCAGACGAGTCCAAATTTGACATTCTTGTTGGAAACCATGGGCATCATGTCCTCCAGGCTAAAGAGGAGAAAGACCACCCCTCCTGTTATCAGCGTTCAGTTCAAAAGCCAGCATCTCTGATGGTATGGGGATGCATTAGTGCATATGGTGTGGGGCACTTGCATGTTTTAAAATGCACCACGAATGCTGAAAGGTGTATATAAAGGTTTTAAAGCAACATATGCTCCCTTCCAGACAATATCTATTCCAGGGAAGGCCTTGTATATTTCAGCAGGACAACGCCAAACTACATACTGCAGCTATTACAACAGCATGGCTTCATCGTAGAGGAGTCCGTGTGCTGAACTGGCCTGCCTGCAGTCCTGATCTTTCACCGATTGAGAACATTTGGCGTAAAATTAAATGAAATGTCCGTCAAAGGAGACCCAAAACTCTCCAACAGCTAGAAGCCTGTATTAAACAAGAGTGAGGTCAAATTCCAATGGCTAAAACTCAAGAAACTTGTCTCCTCAATGCCCAGACACCTCCACTCAGTGTTAAAAAGAAGAGGGATGCTACACCATGGTAAACAGGCCCCTGTCCTAACTTTTTTGAAACCTGTAGCAGCCATCAAATTTGAAATAAGCTCATTTTGTAGATAAAATTGTAAAATTTCTCAGTTGCAACATTTGCTATGTTATCTCTGTTCTATTGTGAATGAAATACTGGCTGGTGTGATTTGAAAGTCATTACGTTTTGATTTTATTCATAATTCACACTTTGTCCCAACTATTTCGGAATTGGGGTTGTATATCACATGTCCAGACCAAAAATGAAAGTAATTTGTCCAAAATTGTAGCCTGCATTGCATCCACAAGGAAATCTCTGTTTTGTCACTAATGTTCGTATTAGTCAACCAATGCTGTGGCCATGCCAACCAAAATCAATAGGTGTAATAAATGAAGTATAATAAATGTATATACCAAATATGAAAGTACTCAGTAAAAAATTAACCCTGTATAACATCCACAAGGAAATTTCAATGTTTTGCCACTAATTTGCATATTATTTGGCCAATACTGTTGCCATAGCAACTGAAATAACTGTCATAAGTGAAATATAACATGTCCATATGAAGTATAAAAGTAATCAGTCAATAATTGCAGACTGTACTGCGTCCACAAAGAAATCTTCGTTTTGCATATAATTTGCATATTATATGGCAAATACTGTTGCCATGGCAACTAAAATCCATAGGTGTCATAAGTGAAGTGTGCTACATGTCCAAACCAAATATGAGAGTAATTGGTCAAAAATGGCAGCCTATATTGCGTCCACAAGGAAATCTGTATGTCTTTCCATTAATTTGCATATTATTCGGCAAATACTGTTGCCTGGTAACCAAAAATAGGTGTCATAAGTAAACTTTAACACGTCAGTACCAAATATGAAAGTAATCGGTCTAAAATTGCTGCCAGTCCAGAGTCCACAATCAAATCTGTTTTGCTGCTAATTTGCATATTTTTGGGCCAGTATTGTCGCCATGGCAACCAAAATCGATAGTTGTCATAATTCAAGTGTAACACACGACCATGCCAAATATGAAAGTAATCGGTCAAAAATTGCAGCCTGTACTGCGGCCACAAGGAAATCTGTATGTTTTCCACTAATTTGCATATTATTCGGCCAATACAGTGCCCATGGCAAGCAAAATTTATAGGTGTCATAAGTGAAGTACAACACATGTCCATACCAAATATGAAAGAAATCGGTCAAAAATTACAGCCTTTAGAGCCTCCACGAGAAAGTGTCTACAGACGCGGAGGCGGCGGAGATGACACACGTGAATCCATAGTGACTGCCTGACTTTGTTCGGGGGCTACAATAATGCCAACAATAAATGCATAATTAAGAGCTTCCTATAACCAGAGATGAGTCCCTTTCATAATTGTGGAACAGTTTTGGTCTTCTCTTCATTGTGTAATTGTTTTAATTCATCCATATCCATATTGTTGGGTTTTCAAGTATGAACTATGTCTTTATGGTCCTGTCATGGCATCTCAATGAGTATCATGTAAGGACTTTGACAAGCTCTCTCAAATGAGACGAAGCCTATGATTTTTTATTTTTTTTGTTATTGTTTTGAGCTATTCAGTGGTGGGGTTGCCCTTGTACCTAAGACCATAGTGTTGCTGGTTAAGCCAGTTGTGCTTGAATACAGGGGTGGAAAGTAACTAATTACATTTACTAACGTTACTGTTTTTGTACTTTTTTGAGCTTTTAATTTTGATTATTTCACTTTTACTAAAGTATATTTTTTGGAATGCATTGTACTTCGCTATATTGTAAATAGCATCTGTTACTGAGTTAAAAAAAGGGGAAAAGAGATCCAAGCTTTCCACAACCACGTGAAACGGGCCAGTTCATTGGCTTTCATGCACCACATGACGGTATCCAGCACAATACTCGTGAATATGGGCCGACTTCGGGCACCGACCAGGGTTCATAGAGTAGTGAAGTGATAGCATCATGCTAGTGTCGGAAGTAAAATCCATTAATTTTACAGACTTTTAAAAATATTCACTTTTGAAGCACTTCCCATTGTTTAGTGTTTCCAAGCCTCCATCAATTCTTAGATTTTGCATCACATTTCGGAGTGACAAAAAGTGTCGTTTTAAGATAGATAGATAGATCTTATCTTAAAACATTTTACTAGACTAGATTCAGCTATTATTTAAATAATTTTAATCTATTGCCACCATGCTAATCCTCCTCTCATGATCCTCCTGATTCCCAGGCAGAACAAATTCATAATACATTTCAAATTTCCAACACCTTATCATTGCTAGTTGTTTGCTTAGCCTGGCGAGGCTATGCTAATTAGTTAGCAACTTTACGTTCTACTTAGTAATGCTTACCTTGCTAGATATCAAGTTTTGCAAATGCCGCCAATTTACTTTGATAGCCGGGCATCTTTGGCCAGCGTTTGTTTGCTTATAACATGGTAGCTAATGGAGGTAAGGTAATCAGCCTTGTCAATGCATTACTGACCTATCTACGTAGCTAATTCATGTCTACTTGCTCATCTAACGCTAGTTAAGTACCAAAATAATCACTATTCACTGTTTGTAGTGATTTATATTCACCAACTAAGGCTAGCTGAGCAAGTGAACAAACTGTTAGTTGGCTAACTTAGCCAGAAAGCTAATTTACCAACTTAGGTACTAATCTAACATCATATGTTGTGCATGTAAATGCCAGCTAGTGAAATGTTCGCAGCTCAACACTAAACTTAACTGGCTCGTTAGCTAGGCAAGTGAACTAGCTTGCTATTTTGCTAGCTTAACTAGCTATATTTTGTGAATAATCATCCTTGCTAGCTTGCTAAATAACAGTAAGTGACAGGAAACTAACCATTTACTGTTTTCTATCGATTTAGGTATGTGCACAAGATGTAATTAGGGTCATTCCGTGGCAATTAACACACCTTCCCCAGTGACATCTCTCAGATTTGATTGAAAAAAAAAAAATCTAAAATTAGTTTTTGACCCCAAATGAAGAAAACCCCAAATTTCGGCTTCATACCTTTAATCATTTTGGCATTATGGCCCAGGGGTGCCACGCCCATGTTTTTCCTGCTCTTCATTTGTAATCAGATCTAGAGACCCATGACTTCTCTTTTATGTGAGCTGCAGGGGTAAAAATGGGAAAGTCGATGAATGTTGCCCTCGCAAATTTCCTTACAAAATGGCATGAGGACAAGTTTTCTGTGACTTTTCTGATCCGAAGACTGTCTACTTCCCAAATGGCTCCTAAATGCTTTGAGATGCTTCAAGGTGAGTTCAACATGCGAAACGTTACTGCTGCAAGATGTGGGCTGCTATCTGCTTAAATGACTCCACATTACATCTTACATTCGCTGTTGGGTCATTCCATGTCAAATGAACCATTTTTCAGAAAAGTTCCAGGGGGTCCATTTAGACAAAAACATATTTATTTTTTTCAAAAATCTAGTTTATTGTGAAAAAGTTGAATTGAGACATAAATATTTTTAACAAATATTGCCAAGATATGTACAAACCCAAATTCCAATGAAGTTGGGACGTTGTGTAAAATGTGAATAAAACAGAGCACAATGATTTGCAAATCCTTTTCAACCTATATTTAATTGAAAACACTACAATGACAAGATATTTAATCTTTAAACTGATAAACTGTTTTGTTTTTTTGGAAACATTCAGTCATTTTGAATTTTATGTCTGCAACGCGTTCCAAAAAAGCTGGGACAGGGGCATTACATCACCTTTCCTTTTAACAGTGACACTGAAAAAGCATTTGGGAACTGAGGACACTAACTATAGAAGCTTTGATGGTGGAATTCTTTCCCATTCTTGCTTGATATATGACTTCAGTTGCTCAGTTGCTATGATACTCTTCTCGTGGAATACTGTTAGCAATACAATGTGTTAAAACCATGGAAGTTAAAAACAAACTACGTCATTTACGCAGCTTGTATGTAATGTGAGATAGTCATGCCACATTTATTTGGAAAGCTAAGATTCTTGTGATTCAACTGATGCCAAACATTTCAAAATATAATCATCACAGCAGCTTTAATCAACGCCTGTGTCAGAACACAAACAAACAAACGAACAGTTAAAAAACTGATGTCACTCACCAATGAAGCCTCCTAGCACTCCTCCAGTCCCACATAACCCCACAAACATGGCCTTGTTACATCCACAAAGTTCCAGTAAATCTAATCCAGTAAAGTATTAGTCCAAAACACACTATTCTACCAGTAAATATCCACGAACAGGGGCTGCATCGTTTGAAATGAGCCGATGGATATCCGCAAAGTCCACTGTATTTGTAGTCGTAGCTCCGGAGCACATGTAAACAGTACGAAGCCACTGGATAGGGATTTTAAAGAAATTGTACCAGATTGACGAAGGGTTAACAATAGGAGCGTTTTTCACCTCTAAGGTCTCCCATGGATATCATTCTTGCTCTTTGTAATGGCGATAATAATGAATGCGTGGTGAGCACAGCCAGTAGTTCCTCAGATATTTTGGTTATTTTGTGACTTTGTTGATGCGTTCTAGCAGGAAAATAGGGTGGGCTGTCCACTCCTGGGAAGATTCACCACTGTTCAAAGTTTTTGCCATTTGGCCATAATGGCTCTCACTGTGGTTTGGTATAGAAATGTTTAAGCTTTTTCAGACTGATATCTTTCAATAACTTTCTTTAATCTCTCGTTTTGACCCCAGAACTGTGTGCTGCTTGGTGAGAGCTTCTAAGCAACTTCACATTGCTGGAAAGGTTCTGTTTTACTGATGCTAAGATGAAACAGTGCTGGTGTTAATCAAGCCAGAGTTTAGCTGATTCAATTTCACCCAATTATCCAGCAAAGATGGTAAATGTCTAATTGAGTTCTCAGGGGTCAGTGGGTTTTTCCACTTGCCTGCCTGTTGGTGCTTGCTAACTTTCAATCTTTTTAAAATAAAGTATAATTTCATAAGTGTATATGAGCTTCTTCAGCAGGTCTCAGTATATAATTTTGTTTGACAACCTGAAAGAATTACTGCATTACTGCAATGTGACAAATAAATGCAAAAGCACTGTACCAGCAATCAGGAAAGGTTAAGTACTTTCTCACCGCACTGTACCCACAGCACCAAGTAATTACTCAGTCCATTCATTCACATTAAATGAACTTCTTGTTTTATCTTTCATTTTCACATTTTAGATCCATCCAAAATTCCTCATTGTTTTTAGATCCACACGGATTGTGCAAGCAAACAACAAACAATATTCTGTTGTATTTATCAATATTAACCTGAGAATTCAACATCAGTTTTTGTTATGATGTCAAGCTTTACATAAGAGATATACTGGATAAGGAGCTCGCTGGTTAGCAGAAATCGGACTTAAATTGTTTAGTAATTTCTAAACATGAAATGGGGCCAGGGCTGGGCTGCTCCCATCTAGCAAGGTGCACCATTTACGTCAGACATCTGGACCTGCTAGTCTTTAGGCAGATGTTGCTAGGGCCAGCAATTAATCGTTATATTAAAATTCACTCTTAACTCTATGCCTGATGGTGTTCAATCTACCTCCGAGCAGCATTTTTTAAATCCATGATTACTGGAGCATCTAAAAACTAGAAATTTGATGAAATTCATTACTCAAACTGATGGACAGAACAAATGTTAATAACATTTTTTGCAGTTTCACTGTTTTCTTTTGACTCCTTTTTTTTCCCTTTATGTGGTTCTGGAGCTTCAGTGTATTTCATCAAAGTCATTTAATGATTAATTTCAGCCTTGAGAAGTGGAATACATGTCACGATTACATTCTCAGACTGTTTCTTAAACAAATAGTGGAAGGGATGTAAATTGAACTTTTATAGATTAAAACTGTCAAACATCCCAGCAAAGTTACAAATACAACAAAGTAACAGCTTTCCAATGCAGATGTTTTCAATGAGAAACCAACTATTGTCTCGATGGCTTAACCCTTAAATGCCCAACAGAAGTATAAGTTGAAAGAAAAATTTATGTATTCTGTTAATATGTCCTGGGGAGGGTCTAATAACAACCCAATAGCAATTTATAATTTTGGTGACCTTTGACCTAATTTTAGTTTTGTGACATATGTGTCAAAATGGTCATTTCGGGGACCTTATTGCTAAAATGACTTGAATGATAAAACAGTTGACATACAGCTGAAGTATTAGGCATAGCTTATTTTTCATTAGCTTACCTGTTTGTCTACTTTATCCAGTGATGAATGGGTGCTGTTCTATCGTGTGGATTCCACCATGGGGCAGCCATATTGGAAAGGTTAGCTGGTGGAGCCAGTGTCGTGTCAGTTCCACTTTTATGCATCAGATGGCAGCACTGATGGTCTAAATATGCCACTATGGGCATTAGGTTGCAAAATTTATGTGGGTCAGTGGTTTTGCAAACCCCCAAAATTGTGTGACAAATTTTGGTGTTAAGTAAGACTGGCATGTCTTATCTGCTTACAATAGCAAATACTTTGCTTCAAGAGATTATACATAAGGATTAGGCAGAGATGAAAGGTGGTCATGAACCAATAAGATGTAGAGCACATCAACAGCAAATATTTCCTTCGATGCCAGAAGCTGAGTATCCCTCACCCTGCTAAGGCTTGACAAGTGCAGTGCCTCTATTCCAGGCAAATAAGACTCAATGTTTTATTCAATCAAATCAGCTTGGGAAAAAGTTTTTGCAAATTGAGGCTTTGTCAAATGAAGACAAGAAAAATAAATCGGCTGAGGAATGGGCAGCTATGGTATTGTATCCTAATTGCAAGAACTGCTCATTTTAATTTACAGCACCAAGTGGATGAAAAAATTAATTTACAAAAATACAAAACAAATCTAGACCTCACTTATGTTTCTTTTGCAGTTGTTGCATATACATATTTTGAATTAACACTTAATCAGTTATACCTGCACATTAATGCTAATATCCTCCTAAAAGCTCAGTATATGAAGCATGCAGACATGATGCTGTAGTTTAAACTTCAGCAAAAAAAAAAGAAAGAAAGAAAAAGACAAAATAAAAACAATGCAGCTAGTAAATCATTAGTACGAGAGACAGCTATCAAACAGATGACCTAGAAACTGAAAATTTCAACAAAATATGTTCTCCATACTTCCTTGAAACAAGAACAGAAAGACGGAACTGAGTCCAACCAAGACTAAAAAAATAGTGGACTGCCGAGATGCACAACGCCGCAAGAGGACAACTATGACATATTCGCTGCTTTGAGGAAATAGGAAAATTATGGGCCCTGTTGGCCTTATACTGGTCTTTAGGTTCGCTAACTCATTTTTCATCTCGGTAGCCAGTCACGCAAGGCCAGAATGTCAGAGATGTCGCTTTACTGTTGTGCAGATGTTTGGCTGGAACTAAAGCTGCCAGCTGAAGATGTATAAAGCATCGGAACTTCAAACTAGAGACTCTTAATGCATCATTGTACTTAGTGCATCATTGTGCACCTGGTCCTTCCACTTTTCTATCTGTACTGATTAGACACAGTTTGAGCACCTTTCTTGGCAGTTGTGCCGGTCTTTATATGAAATCAGTTTCTTTAAAAAAAGTTTGTTATTGACCATAAGCAAAAATTAACTTAAAAATTCAAGTATTTGCCATTTGGTTGAAACTAACAGAAAGATACAGTAGTTAAGCATCTTTCACATTTTTACCTCTCAATCTCACCACCAAATGTTCCTGGACTTGCCCCTTACTTGCAGTCTCTTGCCTCCCCACACCTACCTACACACCTACTTCCACTTTCCTCATCAGCCTGCTTTTATACTAACACCCCAGTTTTCACAGTCATTTGCCAAATCATTGTGTTTCCTTACATGTTTTCTGCAGTTCAGTGGGTTCTATTTTTGATACCTATTCCTAATTTAAAGGAGCTCAATGGAATCAGATAAATGGACCTATTGTGTTATTCTGAACCCTTGTGAGCCCTGCTGAGTCAGTATAATTTTCAGCAGTACGCTAATAAATGAGTAATTGTAGTCCAAATTGCCCCAGGCGCCTAATTATTGTAAATATTACCGCTATGATTGTCACGCGCACCAACGAAAGCGAGTGAGATTCCCCGCGAGTATGACGTAAACCGGCACCTGGGCCACCATATTCAATCGTAACACAAACAGTGGAAACAGAGCGTACAATAAGTGGTTTATTGCATGGTTTGTGCACTTGTGTGCTTTGCACTGGGGCCTTTCCGGGTGTAAGTAATTAGCAAACACGAAAAAAATTGGAGCTATTGAAGTGTATCCCATCTACTGTAGTAGAGTAGTCAATGGTAATGATAGTAGTGGAAACAGTGGCTGCTGAGTCAAAGCGCCGGTTTACGCCATAGCTTCGTTTTCGATCTTGGGCAATGGCGCGGCAAAACAAATGTAATTGCGCAGCTCAATAGATTTTCAAAATCAATCATTTCTACTACATGTGTCACCTGCCAAGGCAGAAAAAAGCGGATTTGCTTTGTTCGAGATGTCCTTTGCGATATTAGAGCTACTTTTTGCCTCACCATAGTGTTCCTTTGACGCTACGCATTCTCTGAACCTTATTCTGTTTCCAGTGGTCTGCCAACCTGCTTTGCTTTACTCTTGCACACCAGTTCACTATTTGTTCATTAAAACCTTTTATTATTATTTGTTTGCATCTGCCTGCCTCTGTGGGGGACATGGTGGCGCAGTAGGTCTGGACCGAGTGCAAAAACAAAATTTTTTGTATTTGCTAGCTGTTTTGGTCCCCTTTCACACCGTGTTTTTTATTTTGGTGCGAATCGATTGATGAGTTCATAAAACAAGTCACGCGAGTACAATCCTATCACCAGATGTGTGTGGCCAGATGTGTCTCAGAACGTATTTCCTAAGGTTGTCTTTAATTGGTCACAACAGGCGAGTAATTTGCATCCTCATCCCAAAATGCACTGCGCCCCTCCCTACGGTAGCTGGTTTGGTCCAAAATATCCAGTTATTTTTAGTGCTTGGGTCTGATCTCAGTCGGTTCGTGTTCTCACCGAAACGAACCACACTAGAGTTTGTTTGAAAGCATACCAAGACCATCTCATGAGGTGGCCTTGGTATACTTGTTTTGGTACGCTTTTGGTGCAATTCCTGGTACAATTGCTGCTTTCAGACCAACCCAAATGAACCATACCAAGAAGGAAAACGAACTCTGGTGCGATTCAACTGAACCAAATGCGGTTGGAGTGAAAGCAATCTTAGTGTGCTTCACTTGGGATTGCAAGGTCCTGAGTTCAAGTGCTTTCCATGGCTTTTGTTGTGTGTTTTGTGACAAAAACACTTTACTCCAATATGCCCTACTCCACCCAGATGTACAAGTCGAGCAATCATCAGTGCAAAAAAAAAAACAAGATGTGTTCGTGAAACACTGATGCCCCCGGCTATAAGCATAGTTTGGATTTATAATATGGAAAAGGACCACATGGAATGGCTTGGACTTGCAAAAGGTTAAATAAATGAATAAAAGTGGAAAACTTTTCCAGGAAGTTATTGTGAAATCAAAAGGTGAAGGTCGCAAGGTGAAGTATTATGACCTCATCCGAAAGGTCTCGTGTCTAGGGATACATACAGCCCCCTCCATAATTATTGGCACCCCTGATTAAGAAGTGTTAAAAGCCTTAAAATAAATTCAATTTTTATTGCAGAAGCATACTCTCACACTGAAAATTTTAGAAAAATGTAACCTTCAACTCAAGTGAATTTTAAGGGGAAAAAAAATCCCAGACTAAAAAATAATTATTTTTCATAAAATCACCCGTTACACAATTATTGGCACCCCTAACAATTCCTCGGAATTAAATGTAATTGAAGTATTTCTGTCATTTCTACATTAGTTTACAAAGTTGATCAGAGTATCTAGGAACATTTAATTAGCAAATCACCACTTCCTGTTTCCTTGGGGTATAAATATGATGTGACACAGTGGCCATTTCTCTTATCCATTCTTCAACATGGGAAAGACAAAGGAGCACACCATTCAAGTAAGGCAGATTTGTGTTGACCTACACAAGTCAGGCAATGGCTACAAGAAAACAGCCACTCACCTGCACCTGCCCATATCTACTGTCTGAGGAATCATTAAGAAGTTTAAAACAACTGGAACAGTGGCAAACAAGCCTGGACAAGGGTGCAAGCTTATTTTGCCACCTCACACAGTGAGGAGGATGGTAAGAGAAATAAAAAGTTCTCCAAAGCTCACTGTTAGAGAATTGCAACAAATGGTAGCATGTTGGGGTCACAAAGTCTCCAAAACAACCATCAGGTGCAATCTACATGCCAACAGGATGTTTGGGAGGCATGCACGGAAAAAACCTTTTCTCACTCACAATCATCAACGCAAACGTCTGGAGTTCTCTAAGCGGTACTGGGATTTCAACTGGGACCGTGTGCTTTCGTCAGATGAGACCAAGATAGAGCTTTTTGGCAACAAACACTCTAAGTGGGTCTGGCAGAACACAAAAGATGAGTATGCAGAAAAGCACCTCATGCCCACTGTGAAGTATGGGGGAGGATCGGTGATGCTGTGAGCCTGTTTCTCTTCCAGAGGCCCTGGGAACCTTGTTAGGGTACATGGGATCATCAACGCTTTGAAATACCAGGACAGTTTAAATCAAAATCTGGTGGCCTCTGGCCGAAAGCTGAAGATGGGTCGTCACTGGGTCTTTCAGCAAGATAATGACCCTAAACAAGTGGCCAAATCTACACAGAAATGGTTCACCAGACACAGCTCCTCCCATGGCCATCTCAGTCCCCAGACCTCAACCCCATTGAAAACCTGTGGAGTGAGCTGAAGAGGAGAGAGCAGAGGAGAGGACCCAGGTCGCTGGATGATTTAGAGAGATTGTGCAAAGAGGAATGGTCGAAGATCCCTCCTTCTGTATTCTCCCATCTTGTGAAACATTATAGGAGATTAGGTGCTGTTTTGTTGACAAAAGGGGGTTGTACGAAGTATTAACATCAGGGGTGCTAATAATTCTGGCACACATGATTTGATGTAAAATAATTATTTCTTAATGTGAGATTTTTTTCCCACTAAATAAATGCACTTAATAAATGAATGGTGGGCATTCACTGCAGAGCAAGCTACGATGATACATGCACATTAATGCAGAATGCTCCAGTAGCAAGGCAGCAGTGTAACTGGCCTCAGATATATCAGTGGTGGGCATTCACTTCAGAGGAATCTACTATGATATAGGCGAGGCACAATCATGCAGGCTACTTTAGTAGCGAGACAGCAGTGTAACTGGACTCAGATATATCAGTGGTGGGCATTGACAATGTATTCAAGTGCGGGCAGATGACTACACAGGCAGGAAAACAACAGCAACATGCATGCCTCTTACAGCCTGCTCCCAGCCCAATAGGAGATCGAGAGAGAGAAAGCGTCTACATGATGGCAGCTCTCTAACCGGCAACGTCACAGAGAGGCAAGGGAAAAAGTTTACTAAGCTCGCGGAGGCCCGTGCGTTGACCGCACTGTCCGCAGAATTTGGCAGCTGCCCAAGGCGTTTCCAAACTCAGTTTGGCTACGAGCATTCAGATTTTCACTCGGTTCTGTCAGGGAATTTCAGGGTATTTCAATAACGCTCCTCATTAGCCGCCTTCGCCTGTTAGCTCCCCAAAGGCTTCTACAAATCCACGTCTCGCCACCGCTGAGCCTCTCCTCCTTCTAAATACACAAGCTTAATAGTACATTACTCACAAACTGCCAATAACAAAACACCCCCACCTTCCCGCTCCACTGGTGCATAGTAGGCGTGGTGTCCAACTGAAACTCGCTCAACTAAGCTTCACACTCTCCCGTTGAAAATAGCGCCATCCCGCCGTCCACTTTTTTTACTGTCTATGGTTGCTGGTATGGCAGTGTTTTGATTCATTGCTAAACACTTCCCGGGGGGGAACTTCACCCTGACACTTAGTTCCGCTTGCTATGCGGAGTCACCTGGTGACAGGTACCTTCAGAAACTATCATTGGAGATTACTAGAATTCATGGGTAGTCCACTGTTAGTGGAAAATGTCAAGCCAAACCAGTTATCTTCTCACGTGGCCTTAATCACCGGTCCTGGCAAACTCGTCGGCAATAACGTTAGCTATGGTGCCCACCAATGAGTTTGCCAGTAAGTTAGTTACCTTGTGTTACTGTTAGTGATCTCAGCTCACAACAGGACTAACCTTCAATTTAAATCCTTCGAGATTATGTCCCTGACCGAAGTGATGGGATTTCCCTCCACTGGGGCTCGCAGCATGGCCAGTCCGTCCGTGCGAGTCGCCAGCTCAGTGCGAAGCAGTATTCGGGGCGATCTCTCGGTTGGGAATGTAGCCTGGCCAGCAAATTTTTTCCCCACTCTGGCTCTGGGCTAAAATATTATTCATTAACATATGACTAATCATTTCTCGTGTCAGAGCAGCATATATAGAAACTTGGGAGTAATGAAGCTAGCACTTGGGAGCCTTTTGGCACATATAAACACTTGGAATAACAAAACTAGCACTTGACTGGAAGCCTTGACTTTTGGCATGTATTCAGGGGCGTAGCTAGAACCGGGAATTGGGGTGGCACAGACACGTCCCTTTATGACAATTAGGATAGTCCTCGCTAGTTCTCAATTATTTTTCTTTATTGACGCGTTTTCCAATAATAGGCCGTAATAGGCAACTGAAGACACGGTTTCTCATGCGATCTGACAGCGATGAAGTCATGGGATAAATTCCGTGAAACTGAGAATTGGGGTGGACGTAACATCTGTTTTAAAGAAGTATTAGTCCTGATCTGTTCGCAGTCATTTTCATGATTAACAAAATGTTCACTCCGAGAGCGCTCCGCACTTAACAGGTGCTGCTTGTTCTCCCCGATTAGGTAAGACGACAATCATTCATCTGGACGCGTTTGCACAATTTAAATCATCGTCAAATAGAGCCGCATGCTTTTTATAGCCTATTTCACTGCCGAGTGCCACTTTTTTTCCCACTCAATACCGAGAGTAATTTTGATTAACGTTGATTTAAATTAAGCAAACGTGTCCAGATGAATGACAAAATTGCACCTCAAATGATCTGCGGTTCTTCTTTTGTAGTTCCAAAAGTGTAGACGCTACTAAGGCATAGTGTGATCTGCTGTTGTTAGTGCCTGCAAGAATGGTTTCCGGTGTGGCTAGGTCTAGCGCAGTGGTTGGCTCTGGTTAGGTCTGTGCTAATTGGACGGCACAACTTGACGTCAGGTTTTGCCCAGATCTCATGAAGATCTTGGGAGGAGCTGTTCAGAGAGGAAATCGCGCTCACAAAATCACATTCTTGGATTACGGCAAAATCCCTGTATCTTATGTTTTGAAACTTTTCAGAGGTTGAGCCTGGACAACCAACATCATAACATTACTAATATGTATTAAAAGAAGGATCAGCATGTTAGGTCCCCTTTAATTAATAGGCTGCTTATGTTATGGTTCTGCCTTATGTGTGTTGTCTTGTGCTTATTTGTGCTTGTGCCTTACTTTCTTTTTATTTCTCAGCTTTCATTTCTGCCGTCTGATGATCAATTCCCTCTCTGCCAAACTCCTGTGATGTCGTGTGACAGCCTTCAGCATGCCTGCGTCTCGATGTCCGGTCAAGTTTCCTCTTTTGGTTTCGACTCTGGTATTTCATTCATTGCTTCCACCTGTGCTTAACTCTGGGTCTCGCTAAACTCTGAGTGAATGTGTTCTCTGATAGGATAATTACTAACCCGTACTAACCAGCCCTCATTTGAGGGTGATTGTAAATATTTTGTCACGTAGTATTAAACTTTAGTAACTCATTAGCGAGTCTTTGTGTTTCTAGCTTTAGTTATTCCTGTCTAAGCTTTCCCTGATTACTTGCGTTTAAAGCTGTACTTTTCTTTGCTTCTCTCGTGGTGCTTTTTACTTGTCACGTTTAGATTACCTTAATCTAGACTGTCTAGTTTGATTGATGGTCTCAGCGTCTTGTCTCGAGTCATTATTTTTAACCCTGTTCTTGTGTAATTGTTTACTAATCCCATGTGTTTCTGTTCAATTCAGATTGCCTTCCGAGTCCCCGCTTCCTCTCCTGACTATAAATGTGGCAGAGATGGGAGGAGCCATCAGACGGAACTTTGCTAGACTCGGCTCTGCGCTGTGAAATCTCAGCTCCTGTGCCTTCCCGAGTACTTCCTTGTGCTAATTTCCGAGTCTTGTTTTTGCTGTGCTCTCGTCTTGTCTGCGTTTTGTCCAAGTCTCCCAGTGTGTCCATCAGTTTAGTTAGTTTTAGTTTTAGTTTTTCTAGTTTATACACTCTTGGAGTGAGTATTTCTGTTTCCCCCTGCCTTTGGCAGTGTACCCTAGTTTTCCCAATCGTTCTGTGCATGTGCACGGTGTTTTGTTTCTGGCCTGTGTGCCTATTTTCACCTAGTGTTTTGTGTTTCAATAAACTCTTTGGATCCTGCATCTGGTGTTCCCCTGACCTCTTCCTAACAACTTATCCAAGGTAGAAGCAGAAAATCTTGAAGAATAAACAAGTCGACACAAGTTTACCGTTCCTCAACCCTTTTGGTGAAGAACAAAGGCTATTGCCTGTTTGTAGTGCACGTAATACAACATGTATCATTATCTCAAGATCACGCATGATATAATGGTTATAATAACCAAGTGATCTTGACAGGCCCAGTCATTGCTCTCGCTTCCCTAGCCGTCCGGCACTGGTATGCGTAAAAAACGCAGCCGGTGGGAGTTCACGGACGGCAATGCACACAACAAACACGCAGCAGTGCGGAGGCGGACCGAATACTCATGTGGTGTAAATCCCGGGTTAGATGGAATGAAACGGATAGTTAGAACAAGATATAAGAAGTAAACCACGTTTAAATCACAAGTCACTCCTTTGATTTGCATTTATCCCGTGGAGACTGACTCAACGCAGCCTACTGCTCGTCAGTCGGAAAAGGATTTGATCTGCGCACAGGCGCATGTACCTAAGTAGCTGCCAAAAGTGAATCCACACATACTTGAGAACACACACAAGCAGGAGAATTAAACCGAATGGGAGAGAAAAACTGAAGGGAATGTTTTGGTGAAATTCATAAAATGTGCTTTTATGAACCTGTCACGTAGAGAACAGTAATTCAAAGGCAGAGTTGGACATAATGTTTTTCAAATGCTATTTGAAGTACCTTAAGTTAAATTGTGTAGCTTAGCTTTGGTGTCTCAGCTGTGACACTTTCTGGCCAAGATCATCTGACAGAGATTTCAGCAAGAAAAGAAGGTATAACGTTTTATTCCAGTTGCAGGTTGTAAATGTGGCTGCATTTGACAATTCTTTAAGATCTATTGAGTATTTCTTCACGTCTTACAAGTCACTGAACATTTGAAGAAAGAACATATTTAAATCAACAACTGGGATCCAAAGAGCACATTATAGTGAAACACAGCCATTCCACTGACACACCACTATTATGCCGCTGTGGCTTAATTACATTCTGTTGTTATGAAAATGCAAACACTAAAAATAGATGGGAAATTTTGGCAGCGAAAGCCTAATTGATTTTCTCTAGGGTTTCAGCATGTGCAAATGTGCTCCGTGATACAGAACAAGTAAATGTTTCTGAACTGACATTATGATGTATGGTGCAGGCAATAAGCGCATGACAGTCTTAGTGGACGACTGCAGTTAATCAACCCCGATGAAGCCTTTAACAGCTAATTATCAATTCCATTGCGTTCCATCTGAAAATCAGGGCACTCCTAATATAGCAGCAGAGATGGTCTGCTGAAAGGATTATTTTCACAACTTACTCTCACAATTGCTACATTTGGCGATTTTTATAGTGTAGTAAGGCACTGCTGCAGGCTATCCAGTCCAGTGCATGCATCCATGGTGAAAGTGTCTTTGAGCAGCAGAGGGAAGTAGCATGGCTGGTGTATTTACCTGTATTTTTTTCCCCATTAACACAGATGAATTGAATAGAGTAGAAACGGCATAGCATTTTCGGAGAATTACTCAAACTTACTGTATTTGTATAAAAACAGTTCGATACACCAGTTCATTCCTTTGATGGGCTGGGGCAAACAATTTCACTACACAATTCATAGTCTGGGTCTATATCTTACAACATTGATAACATCATGTCAAATGCATGACTGAGCAAATAACATTAGAAAGAGCAGGACAGGAATTTTGCACTTTTGGTTTCGTGTGTTTGGTTGGGTGCACCAAGAACATGCAAATATAGATTAGATTTTATGTAAGGTGGTGTGAAAAGTCGGCTGGTTTCTTTTTTTCATGCAAAGAGAAATAACCACAATGGGAATCAATGTTCTCGATAACATCAGTGAAAACATCAAGATTTTTTTACACTCTTTAATATTCACAGGTCTGATCCTCTCAACTAGTTGGTGCCATTCTGGATAATATTTCACTTATTTCATTTGCATTCACTTATGGGATACATTCATACTGATGTGGAGCAAACTCTTTCATGTTACATGTCTTTTCATGTTTCATGTTACGCACACATGAAGGCCTAGAGCAGGGGTGTCAAACTGAACCGTAAACGGGCCATGAGGCGGCAAGTTTTCACTCCAACAAAGCAGAAGCGCACCTGATACAACTAATCAGTTGTGCAGGCCGAGATCAGTTGATTAAAGCAGTGCTTTCAGGTGAGCTTCTGCTTGGTAGGATTGAAGACCTGCAGACTCTTGGCCTGTTTACGGGTCAGTTTGACACCCCTGGCCTAGAGGTCTGCAAATTTGTAATTTCATTATTTTGCATCATCAAATGCTTTTACTCTTTGCTACAAAAGAGCTCCTTTCTGTCCATTTTAATGCAGCCCTGCATATCTGATTATTATGCATAATCCGGGTTGCCTGCACTAATGAGTCTCAATTCAATTTATTAGCGCTAAACCATATGCTGTTAAATAACATTTCCCTCAAACAAATATTGACACCATATAAACCTAAGGATTTAGTTAGTAAATGATCATGAACTATTAGATAAGTTTGCTTACTACTACGACTAAATATTTTGTTTTCCTTCACAAAACCAAATCACAGGTTACCAAGGTGATTGCCATAGTTGAGAACTTTTGTAATTCCACGGTTTTCTACTTTATTCTGAACTTTCTGGCGACATCTGTAATCAACACAGCAAACATAGTATTGCAGAAACATGTCCAAATCTTAACATGCACAATCATACTTCATTCATCAAATAAAAATGCACAAGAGACCTAAGTAAATGAGAACTAACCATGTTCCATACATGGGCCCTTCAGTGCATGTCTGTGACCGCTCCTCAATTGTGTAGAGCAAGACAAACATGTTTGTGGACTTACTCCTCGAAGGAATATCCCTTGGACAGTCTACATTTTGACTGATGTCTTTTAGACCAACTATATTTATGATAAGTGGGGAAAAGCTACTTCTCTGCCTGCGTACGGATGATCTTCAGGGTTAACAGTGTTCCGTACAGGCGACCAATGACGTTCTATTCATACCATTATTTCTTTTGCAAAAAATAAACATAAAATTTACAAATCAAGTTACAAAACTAACAAATTATAATCCATTATTTATTTTAACTGAACAAAACTTAATTTAAATGTGACTTTTTGGGTCCTTTATTACGTTGACATTGCAGTAACATCATCACTGTGTATAGAAGAATGTGCAAACAGCATCTGTGTTGACAGACTTGCTGCCTATTTCTGAGCGGTGCCAAGCTGTTAGCATTGCCTGGAATTGATGTAAAAAATGCCATTTCTGACCATTTATTTGAGAAAAGGTTATATCTTTAATAACTTTTGATGGCATAATCAATTAATACAGACTGCAGTACTGTGACAATCACAAATTAAACTGAAATATACTGCTGTAGTTATTTCCCACTCAAGATGCAGCCTAGAACAGGATCTTGCCAAACCTGCTTTTTCGCATGCAGTAGGCAAGGCAAACATGCTTAAATTTTACAGGAATAAATGATGTGGGGGTCACGTAGCTGGTCAGGGGTGAAATAGGGGGGAATGATGACATATAGATTTTTTTTCACACTGTAGTAGCTATTTATTCAGCGATTAGCAGAAAAGGTTATTATACCCCCCGTAACGAAGTTTAGGGGGGTATACTGGATTTGCTTTGTCCGTCCGTGTGTGCGTACGTGTGTCTGTGTGTGTGTGCGTGTGTCTGTGCGTCCGGACCTAGATTTCATAACCTACTCATCCGAATTTGAAAATTTTTTTTCTTGCTGGATGGTCTATTGACTGTGGTACTGCCCGACTACTTGTTGTTGCGATAGGTATCCTGTAAGCCATGCTTACTGACTAAATCTAGTCTGTTCAGGGCATTGTTTTTGTAAGGAAATAATAGTTTTATGAGGGCACTAGGTGTGTTCTATTCTGTTGCCATTCAGTGCTTAGTTTATTGAATATCTGCTATAATATAACCTGCCAGTACTGTCTGGATTCATTCTTACCCCTAAATGATTTCTTTTTTCAACATGAATACAAAAACTTTGCAGTTCTTCGGATCAGAGTTGTTGGCTCAGTTGAATTCAGGATAGATCAGAATTAAGGAATCTCAGTGGCATGGGTACCCACATTTGAGCAACAGAATGTGATGGCTTACTCTGTAGATACCTCCCACCATAACAGATTGTGTAAAAGATGGAATACTGCAGTATAAAAGAATAAAACATATTGACAAGATGGGGAAAAAAATATTGTAACATCGGGTGCTGTTATCAGATACTGCTAAATATTTCAAGAACAAGTTGCCACAAAATATGTTTGAAACATTTTTGCAAAAACCAATACATAAATGCCATATGTGCAGCATATTCCATTTTTATAAGGGGAGCAAAATATTGACCAAAAAAAAAAAAAAACAAAGAATTTTGATTATGCTATGAAAAAAAATGCAACTCCAGTATCACAGGCAGAGGGCAGAAAAGCACCATAGGAAGGGCTCAGAGTTTCCTAAGGGCAAGACTTCATAGAAAGTGATACATGCTACACAATGGCCTAGTTATTAGAAGGTAATTCAGAATTTGATCAATATGTTAACTAAGCACACTGCTTTCAACAATCCTAATATTGCCCTCCATACAGCCCTCAGCATGCATTTAGTTATGTACATTCAGAAGATTTCTATGAATGCGTTTTAATTACAAAACACGGCACAGTTTTTCATCCCATAAGACCTTACAGACCCATATATGGGTCCATCAAATTCAGCCACTGTATTTAAACCTGTGGAACTTCAGGCCTACTTCAAATTCTTGCAGAGATGCCTAGGTTCAATGATTCCAAATATGTCCAGTTAAATCTCACAGAAATGTGTGTAAAATGTTGTTGAAGATGAAGACATTTCCCATTTGATGCAATACTGTAGCCATAAAAATATGAGATCACGGTTTTGAATATTTCCTTCAGTATAAATGAGATGAAGTTCGGTGAAGTGTAGCAACTAGCAGAAAGAGAATATTTATGTCACATTGCAAAAAGTTTATTAGGTTAAATGACGTTGTATATCAAGCAAAAAAAAAAAAAAAAATGGAATGGAATTCACATTTTTCTGGAAACAAGCAATTTTTTCTCATAGTTTAAATGTTTATAGGGGAGAGAACAGAAAAGGAAAGTTTTACATGTTCATGCTGTGCAAGAATGAAAATTAGACATGTACCTGAATCACACAATATAAAATTTCTGAGAGAAGTTAGGGAAAGCTTTTAAGCAACTGCAGTTCAAATTGTTATTAAATCACTTTACTCAGGCAAGATGAATTATACAATTCATCTAATGATCTAGTGTACTTACATATTTTCTAAATTGATTGAATTTGCCAGATGTCAAACATAGATGCTTCATGACACATATTGACTGCTTTTTGGTGAGGCAAACCAGGGCATGGCAAAATTGAAATGGTATCTATTAAAAATGAAGATTCAAATGGAGTGACAGATATATTTGCTAATCCATTATGTGCATTTCATTGACTTTATGGAATCATGGTTTGGAATAAAAGACAGGCCTTAATTTATTTATTTATTTTTACTTTTGATTGCCTGTCCTGTTCTTCAAAAAAAATTCTCATTTCAAGATTAGTGCGTGAACATTAAATGATTCAATTCTTGTTGAAAAAAGTTCAGCAGTCCTGGTAAAGAGAAACTGCAGCCACGGAAGAGCCTTAGAGTGCCTCCGAATACCCATGCACATTCACTATACAGTATAAGCTAAAATATGTATGCAAAATATGTAGTATGTCCAAAATTTCTGTATGGATCAAACTGCATAGTAAATGGGTGGCCTAATGCATTCTGCATAAATCTGCAGTATGCCACCGAAGGACACTGGGCTATCCCATAAGGCCACTGGCACTGCGATGGCAAGCTGTTTTCATGACAACATAGGAAATGATAGTTGTACGTTGAAAACAAGACATTATATAGACAATACATAAAGTTAACATAAATTCTGTATTACACTGTATTGTTAAAATTGGAATATAAATAACACCAACTCTGAGTTTAAGCTGTCTAAAATTTTTGCAGGGGGAAGGTTACACTGTATCACTGGTAAACGGGGTCTGGAGATGGGTGAGATGGCGGCCGTACAGTGTGTCCAATTTAGTGCATTCATACAACTGTACGAACTACATTGACAATGAAGTTGTAGATATCAAAACAAATTCTGTATGCACACATGGAGTATGAGTATTCGGACACGTCCATGGTCTACTCGCTGTTTCAGACAGGATGTCGTCACCACATGGTAGGTCAGTGGGATAAGTTTTTGAAGGATAAATAAAATTGGATGGATTCTGTCAGACAGCTTGCAATATTACTTTCGAAGCTGTTTCTGAGAAATACGTGATAACAGACCTGTAACACTATGATGCTGTTGGAAAAAAACAGATGCAAAATAAACTAATCTTATTCTATTTTCAACAGGTTTTTGAATGTTTGGAAATTCACAAAATGAGATATAAAGTAGTGACAGGCATTTCTTGTCAAAAGGTAGATACAATTGTGCCTGTGAATTATAATGCTGGAATGTTGATGTACGGTTCTTGCAAACTCATATTGAGGAAAAACAGTTTGAGGATATCAAGATGAACAAAAGGGAACAATATTGAGTAACAATTTTACCATCTGCACAGAGCTGAACATTATGTGACACCATGCCAAATCAATTGAAAATGTTCGGAAGAATTTCATTGCACTGGTGTATCTTTTATTTGAGCTGAAATTTGAGAGTGTATTTCTGTCAGGATTTTGGAGAAAATTGCAGTCATGGAAATGTTTAGTCCATTTGACCAGCGGCTGGGTTCAGCTGAGAAAACCTACTGCTCAATACAGCATTTAACATAGGAACTGACTGCAACTTTGTGTCCTAATTCTCCTTCCCTTGAGACAAATCTCTCTCTCTCTCTGGCTCTACTGAGAATAGACAGTAATGGTGGGAACGAGGGTCAACAAGGTATGTAGAATGAGGGCAAGAGAGGACCATGTCCCAACAGCAGCTCTTTTTTTTGCTCTGACAGTCAGCAGGCAGACATCCAAGCAGTATCTATTGTTTCTGGACAGGAGAGTGTTTCAAAGGAATCTTGCTTTAGTTGTTCTCTGAGCCTTTTGGCTGGGGAAAAAAAAACAATGTTCCCCCAGCAGAGCCAGGCCTGTCCTCTGGGCCTGGGTCTTATCATGGAGCTGCAGTCTTTCAGTAATCAAGCTCCTGTCCTGATGGACTCCCAATTCTGCAGGGCTGGCAGATCACAGTTCCTACTGTCGTTCAATATAAAGCCAGAGAATAATGTAGTCCCACGAGATGCCGCTCCAATTTATCAAAGCATTGTTTACATTACTGCCTTCATACTAATGAAGGAAAACCTGATATTATATTGCAACCTTGACTGCCAGGGAAATGCAGGTAAGGAAAATTTTCATTTAAAAGGCAATGGTAAAAACCTAATGTTTATTTCATTAATTCTTCTGAGGTAAAACAGCCTGCATTTAATTGCTTAATGAAAGAGTACTTGGTGGAAATCAGGAACGGATTCCAAGCAACTGGTCCCAGAACCTGGAACCGACATTGGTTCCATATTGGTGGGACATAAGGTAAAATGCATCTGAGCATCGAAGCTGTCACAACCCTTGTGTGTCATTAATTGGCTCTTCCCCGGTTCCAGCAGTCCATGTCAGGTTTTGCAGTCTCCTTCATTGCTCACCGGTGTTATCCATTGTATGCCTTACCCCATTTGTCAATATCACATCAATATAATTACATTGTGGTGTCAGTGTGTTAGCTGGATTGCCATGGTTGATGCCAAACAAAGCCTTCCAGTGTGTTCCTCCTTGTGTAGAGCAAAGCTATTCTTCTCTGCGTTTTGGTATATTTACTATGAAGAAAAACATGCTTAAGCTTCAGAGTCTAACCCCGTACATTAATCTGTTAAATGCAGCTTTCGAACTTGTTGAACTTCAGGCCTACGTTAAATTCGAGCAGAGATCCAAAGGATTCCAGCGATTCTAAATATGTCCCGCTAAAACAGGGCTATTTAACAACGGCCAGTGTGGGCGCAGGCTTTCAGTCCTACCAAACACTTACACACCTGATACTACCAATCAATCTCTTCAGCAAAGACTCTTGGGGTTGATTAGTGGTCTCAGGTGTGTAAGTGCTGGGTTGGAATGAAAGCTGCACCCACACCGGCCCTTGCAGGATAATGTCGAATAACCCTGCTCTGAATGATATTATGGGGTAGCGGTGTAGAAAATGATGTATAAGATTTTTATTTCATGTAATACTGTGGCCATAAAAGCATGGTGCCCTGGGTTTCAATATTAGTATGTTGTAGCTTCAGTCAGCTTATACAGAAAATGCATGGGACATTGTCCTACAGTATGGAAAAAAAAGGTTTTCTGACCTTTATTCTACTTAACACCTTTCTGCAGACAAAGACGCCTGCAGACATATAGCAGCTCTTTTTATGGAAGCAGTTGCACTTCTCTATAACTAGATGGCATCCCCAGATCAGTTATTGAGTATCACAAGCAAGCAGAGCTGGAACAGTCTAGAATATTGACGAGTTCACTCCACTCCCTGTTTTTCAGGAGTTGCATGAATTAAACTCCTCTGCAAAGCCTGGTGTGCAAACTGCTCAATATCCTTGCTCATAATGTCTATCCAGCAGTTTAAAAAAATGATCTCTTGTGACAGAAAAATTTGTTGTCCTCTGTAGCTACCACTTCAGTTACAGTGAGCCAAAGGTATTCCAATTAGTGGTGAAGAAAAATCAGTTTTCTGAAGCAAAAAATTCAACATGGTATTGATTCTCTCACATTCTACTGCCAATTACAGTCATTACATACAAAAAATGCGTAGTTCCCTACCATGGATTTACGTGTAGATTCCTCCATTGGCAAATTCAACGCTTCCTTATATCCACCCAGATTGCTAGCGAATCATTCAATTATATACTCAGGCTCTCCTGCGTAATTGCACAGTTATAGTTTACACCCTCGTGAAACTTCCCCGGGAACGATGTATTGATTGGCTCATTTCTTATCCAATTACCAAGGTAATTACTCTTGAGGATATTTTCATTGAATTGTGTCAGTGTAAAAACTGTATGGTCAAAGATCATCTTCATGTGCTTACAGGAGAGCATCTGTAGCTGCAAAGCTCTTACCAGTGGACAACAACACAGCAGGCTGTCGGTGGAAGTGGTCTGAATGTCCACAAAAGTACAGTTCAAAGACCCTCCCTGCGTAGCTATGTTTGTACCTTGAGGTTATGTAGTGTGGAAAAAAAAGAAGCAACTAGATGGCGGTATTGACTTTTTATTGTTAAGCCAGTTTGGAGTTTTGGGCATGTCCTGGGCATGTCTGAGAGGGTCAAGTCCCACAGAACTAAAAAAAAAAAAAGTCTAAAAGGTGGGAGGGGCCTGGAAAAGAATATATAAGGAGAAAAATTGAGAGAGTGAAGTAGTAGGAGAAATTGCAAGCAGAAGGATACATTTGACCAGACCTGTCACTCTCTACAAGGCCTGTGAAGCTTTTTGTGGATTTTTGCCTGTGTTGGAGCATTTACCTGTCCCAGAACATCACCAAGCAACCCCATCTATGTAAATATCTCATTTTTTTAATATTATCAATCCTGGTCAGTGTTTTATTTTATTAAAACTATTCAAGTTTTAAAATTTTGTCTGTCATCCCTTGCTGTGCGATTTGCCGAAAATTGGGGCCATAACAGTAAAAGTAAGTCATGAACATGTCGTCACCTTAGAGTGATAAGGTTGCAAGTGAAAATTTTACCGAAATCAATTTTTTGACATCATCTTATTCTTAATTTCAGTCATTGTGATTTTGAATACTTATAGATAGTAACCAAGCCCACTCACTCACTTGCATTGAATAAAAACATGATTTTTCGTAAGCAGTTAAATACATTTTACTCAGTATCTCAAAAACACAAAAATGTCACTTACGACCTTATCACTCTAAGATGACGATGTGTGGATTCAAATCAGGTATGTGAGTCCAGACAGTGTTAAGTGTTTATAAAAAAAAAAAATTACACTTCCTGAAGTTACTGTGTTCACTGTACTGTAAGTTGATCTTGTCTGTTAATCTACTGTGCACTCAATACCACATTCTTGAAGAGTGAAAAGTGTTTTATGTAATGTCAGAAATGTACTTTTTCTAAAATATCACAAAGTTTAAGTTTTACATGAAGATGTACCTTAAGTTTTCAGTAAGTCATGGACATGTCATGTTGATTCAAGTCAGGTATGTGAGTCCAGACATTGTTGTGTTTATACCAAAAATATTGCGCTTCCTGAAGTTATTGTGTTATTTGTAATGTGACTTGATCTTGTCTGTTAATCTACTGTACACTTTATACCTAATTCTCAAACGGTGAAAAGTGTTTTCATCCATTCTAAATGTACTTTTTCTAAAATGTAACAAAAGTTAAGTTTTACATCAACCTGCACCTTAAGGTTAGAGCAAGTCATGGACACAGTCATGTTAATTCAAGTCAAGTATGTGAGTCTGAACAGTGTTAAGTGGAGTGTGGTAGGATAAAATTATTGTACTTTCTGAAGTTGATGTGTTATTTCAATTTGTAATGTAACTTGATCTTGATTGTTACGGTGCTATGCATTCAATGAATTCAAATTCTTTATGGTCTGTGAATAACCTAAAGAATACTTTAAGTAAGTGCTCTTTATTCTAAATGTGTTATTTTAGATGTATTTTTGAAAGTTACGTGAGTTGAAAAAAGAATGTTTGAGGTGAATTTTAAATGAATTTCCATGTTTTAACACATCCTTGCTTAAAGTGCTTCAAGCATTTGAAATGTTTTAAATAAACAGTTTGATATTCTGCAATATTTGGATTTGTGTGTATTGAAGAGCAGTACTTATTTAGGATATAATTGTAATAAATACAATCTAGTTTATAAAATCTGAAATTAAAATAATTATGATGATGTAATAATAATAATGGTATTTATTATTATTATTTTTATTATTATAGATCAATTGGACTACAGTAGGGGAGAGCCACCACAATTGCAATGTTTTTCACTTTTCACTCTATTACTAAGAGATTGTTTTACCTACATGTACTGAGTACAAATGAAAACGCACCACTCACAAAATCAGGAATAGCTCCACGTAAACAACGTAATGACGTAAACATCATTCAATTTCATTCACAATAATGTTAATGCGCGAGAGAGGTTTAACTGGTGTAAGGGTCAAACAGGAAAGTCAATAACAGGTGTGACCGCCATTTGCATTGACACATGCGGTGCATCGTCGTCACATGGAGTTGATCAGTCTCTGGATAGAGTTCTGAGGGATAGCATTCCACTCCTGAACAAGGTCAACCTCAAGTTCTCGGATGTTGTCCATCTGGCGTCGACGTGAAAGACGTCGTCCAATTTCATCCCATAAGTGCTCGATAGGGGAGAGGTCGGGTGACAGAGCTGGCCACTGAAGCACGGGGATGTTCTGCTGTGCAAGGTACTGCATGGACACCCTTGCAGTGTGTGCCCTAGCGTTGTCCTGTTGGAACGTGTGGACACCGTGGTGTTGGTTGAAGAATGGCAAAACATGGTTCTGCAGCACTTGGTTCCGGTAGTAGACACCGTTCACCCTTCCTCAGCAGATATGGAGAGGGGTTCTGTGACGGTAGCTTATTCCACATTTTTTTGTGCATTTTTGTGGGGACATTGTGTAAAACGAACAAAAAAGCAAATAGAGCAAAATTATTTGAACTGTGCTTGCAAATGTCTGCCGTTGTCTCAAATGTAACATGTGTTACAACTGCGCTGCTTGGCGCACTGTTCATTTGGCGTTGTTTACAGAACGGACCTAACAATCATATTGTGTTAAAATGATGCAATCTAGTGTAAGGTTTACAAGTGAAGTTATTTCACACATTTTGGTACCTAGTTAAAATACATTTATGTTGTTTGGAATGATTGCTTTTTATAAATTTATGCTAACAATTATTATTTACATATGTACGTGTTAAAATATTTACAGCAGCACGGTTTAAAACAGCTTATATAATTTGATGAATCTACCTCTGTGATTGTAAAACACATTTACTTCAGTCTACGTCCTTTTAGCTTCTTATTGGTCACTTAAGACTCATGTGATGTCGAACTAGGAAGTGAGTGTTGTGTATTGGCTGAAATGTGGAAAAACAGTAAAGTGCTGCATAAGAAAGATATCTGTCACCATCCTGCTGTTTATTCTCATCTGGACTGAACCAACTACCACACATCGAACCCGCAATTTACACTAGTAACGAACATATACATACAGACACCCAAGAAGATTTTAGCTCTGTAACATTAAAGAAAAAAATCTGTCCTCAAAAAATACTGTGGGAGTGAATTTTTACTTACTTTGTGGAAAACTAACTTCTCTGGCGATATCTCCCTGCAGCATGGATAAAAAACTGTTTGCCACTAACATGGCAATATCCCCTGCCGCCTAAATTTTGTGTTCTTAAGGACGGAGCCAAATACTTTATCCCCCACCTTGCACTAAATGCGCGACGGAGGATAAAAAACTTGTAACTTCCCGGGCACGTGTATTACGGTACTTGTCACATACTGACTTGATGACATCACGAACGCAATGACCAATCAAGAGAAAACGTGCCTGTTACAATTGTGACGCGTTACAATCAAGGCGGCTCTCCCCAACTGTACAGTGAACACATGGCTGTTACCGTAATATACAGCGCCCTCCATAATTATTGGTACCCCTGGTTAAGATGTGTTAAAAGCCTGAAAATAAATTCCATTTTTATTGCAGAAGCATATGCTCACACTGAAAATTGTAGAAAAGTGTAACCTTCAACTCAAGTGAATTTTAAGGAAAAAAAAATCCCAGACTCAGAAATAATTATTTTTCATAAAATAACCTGTTCAACAATTATTGGCACCCCTAACAATTCCTAGGAATTAAATGTAAATGAAATATTTTTGCCATTTCTACAGTAGTTTACAAAGTTGATCAGAGTATCTAGGAACATTTAATTAGTAAATCATCACTTCCTGTTTCCCTGGGGTATAAATGTGATGTGACACAGAGGCCATTTCTCTTATCCACTCTTCAACATGGGAAAGTCAAAGGAACACACCATTCAAGTAAGGCAGATGTGTGTCGACCTCAGGCAGGCAATGGCTACAAGAAAATAGCCACTCGCCTGCACCTGCCCATATCTACTGTCAGAGGAATCATTAAGAAGTTTAAAACAACTAGAACAGTGGTAAGCAAGCCTGGACGAGGACACAAGGTTATTTTGCCACCATGCACAGTGAGGATGATGGTAAAAGAAATAAAAGTTCTCCAAAGCTCACGGTTAAAGAATTGCAACAAATGGTAGCATCTTGGGGTCACAAAGTCTCCAAAACAACCATCAGGCGCTATCTACATGCCAACAAGCTGGTTGGGAGGCATGCACGGAAATAACCTTTTCTCACTCAAAATCATAAATGCAAACATCTGGAGTTCGTTAAGCAGTACTGGGACTTCAACTGGGACCGTGTGCTTTGGTCAGATGAGACCAAGATAGAGCTTTTTGGCAACGAACACTCTAAGTGGGTCTGGCGGAACACAAAAGAGAAGTACGCAAAAAAGCACCTCATGCCCACTGTAAAGTATGGGGGAGGATCGGTGATGCTGTGGGCCTGTTTCTCTTCCAGAGGCCCTGGGAACCTTGTTAGGGTGCGTGCCATCATGAATGCTTTGAAATACCAGGGCATTTTAAATCAAAATCTGGTGGCCTCTGCCCGAAAGCTGAAGATGGGTCGTCACTTGGTCTTTCAGCAAGATAATGACCCTAAAAAAGTGGCCAAATCTACACAGAAATGGTTCACCAGACACAGAATCAAGCTCTTCCCATGGCTATGTCAGTCCCCAGACCTCAACCCCATTGAAAATCTGTGAAGTGAGCTGAAGGGCAAAACGGGGTTGTAAAAAGCATTAACATCAGGGATGCTAATAATTGTGGCACACATGATTTGATATAAAAGAATTATTTCTTAATGTGAGATTTTTTTCCCACTGAATAAATGCACTTGAATTAAAGGTTGGATTTTCCTCTTTTTTCATTGTGGTCCTATATTATTTAGAAAAAAACTAAATTTATTAGAAGCCAAAGAACACATCTTAAGCAGGGTTGCTATTAATTATGGAGGGCACTGTACAATTACAGTAACACGTAGTTAGAGTAAAAGTAAAATGCGGTTATGGTACTGTAAATTTGAATAACAGTAATTACAGTACAGTATTCCATGATCATTGACATTGTGAATTAAGCATCACCTGCACGATCAAGACTGTCGGACGCGAAATGCAAAATAGCCCATGTCCGGCAGCCAGAAAAAAGTATTGATATGAGAACAGATTTATAACGAAATATATATCATCAACAAACAGATGGCCCTCAAATAAATAAATTGCAGTGATCATTGGATGTTCTGTTTGTTGTTAAAATGTTTTTTTTTATTCTTTATTTTGTTATCAATCTGTTCTAATTTATTTTTTTGTTTGCGTGTCAGACACAGAGTATTTAGCATTTATTGTGCGACAGGCATTGTAAGGACTTTGTTGTATTTGCGAACAAGTGCGAAAGTAACTCTGGACTAAAGTAAGACGGCGATTTACTCACAGCCATCCACGCTTCGATGCATCATACTAGGTCAGCACGTGCAGCTCGCGCCCCTCTCCAGACCCGCGAAAAATCTTGAGGCGTTGAGGCTTCCTCGCGGCATGAGACCGAGAAGACTGTTTTCCAAAGCGGAGACAAATGGTAAACTTTTTTGATTTAAAGATTGTCTTTATCGCTCCATGCGTCATATTTATGATGAAATGATAGGTCATTTAGTGTTGTAACATATCCTGAAGTTTGAAATGTCAGACTTTTCCACTTTAGAAGTAATCCTCATTCAAATTTCAGGAGTCACTGTTGGGACTGAAGTAGCAACGGTTACGTTTGTCCCTCTCAGCTAATGCGGCTGCATTTTGTGTTTAAAAGATCATTAAAAATGTGTGTTATATTTGTGTGTTATATTTTATCAACAGAAAATGCCATGAGTTAGGGTCAGAACTACCCAGAGAGGAACGGTTGACCCGGAAGTCGCAAGGGCCTTTTTTGATGTCCGAAGAGGGGATAGTATAAGGAGGGCAGCAGCGGTGCATGGCGAGTGCCATGTCACCCTGTTCAGGTACTGCAAGAGGAGGGCAGAGGCATAACAAAGTCTCCACAGAAGAACAGGAGAAGAGACTGCAGGCAGATATAAAGAGGGCAGCTGATATATATTTTGGCCTGAGTCCTAAAGAGGTGGGAGTAACACCGCAGACAGAGCTACACCACTACCGCCACATAGCGAGCACCTCCGCTCCGGATCTGCTGCGGCTCTGAGCCAGATCAGCTGGAGCTGGGGCAGATCCGGAGTGGAGGTGCGGGCTATCTGGAATTAACTTCTTTATTATGCTGTTTTAGGTGCGAAAGTTTGCATATGAGCTGGCCGAAAATATTGGCCTCAAAACTCCATGTTCATGGAAGAAAAACCAGATGGCAGGGAAGGATTGGCTCACCTCCTTCCTCGAGCGCAACAAAACCCTGTCCATCCGTCGACCTCAAGCCACCAGCATGTCCCGTTCCACCAGCTTCAACAAGACCAACGTGACCGCGTTTTTTAACAACCTAAAGACTGACCTCACCCGTTATAATTTTATGCAAATAACATCTGGAACATGGATGAAACAGGTCAAATTTAATATTTAGATAAATTAAAAAGCAACAGTGATTTGCAACAACAATAATTCATTTAATTTATTATTTCAGGTACCACAACGGTTCAAGTGCCAGACAAAATCATTGCCACCAAGGGGCAGCGCCAGGCAGGTGCTGTTACCTCTGGGGAAAGAGGGACATTGGTGACTGTTGCCTTTGTGCCAACGCACAAGGTAACTTTATTCCCCCTTACTTTATCTTCCCAAGGAAGAAGTTCCATGACCACTTCATCTTTTAAGACTGTTGAACACAGAATATTTCAGGATCTCTGTCCGACAGTTGCTAAATTTATCATAAATGCTCTAAGTCCCACTCCGTGATGATTTATCTACATTGAACAGAGCTTAAACAGAAACATTGGTTGAAATTCTTGGTACTCATCTTGAAGAACTGAGCCGTCTTATCAAAACATTCAAGTTTAATCTCTAAAAGATTCAGTAGATTTGATTAAATTAAAAACAATAATCGACTGTCGTACATGGAGTCATATTAAAACCCTGTCCCACTTTTGGACACTTATGCTGCATTCCAAACAACTTGGAGGTCGGATCTTTCCGACTTGAAAAAGTGCACTGGAACGGCCACTGAAGTCGGAGCGCCGACTTGGAAACTTGGAGAAAAAAATCTATCCCAATTTCACAGAGATTGGTTCATCTTACACAAAAATGGCAGCATCCAGTGAACAGCCACAGCAATGCTACTGAAGCTTTCAGCTACAGTGACATTTGGCAAGGGGATTTATGTTTGAGAATATAAATACAGCGTAAAATTAAATATGTAAAGGCGTTTTACCGTACACGTTGTTTCATCCCATCTTATTAATTAAAGTATGCCAGAAGGCTGAAGTTATCTGCGTATAATTTTCTTGCCGCTTGCCACGAGAACATTCGCTTATTGACTGCCATTTTTTTTTTGTCCCCTGCCGCGCGTAACATAGTATTCATGACCGTCCGTCCGTCCGTCCCGAATCCTTGTCAGCGAGATGTCTCGAGAACAAATTGACGGATTTCCTTTAAATTTCATGTCAACGTGTATTAGGGTTATACTCGGCGCCGGTCGATTTTGGTGACCTTTGCGTCACTCTCAAGGTCACACCGAGAGATTGCATATTTTGACACGATTTCACATCTTGTGGCGGGGGACAAAGACACGTTAGTGGCAAATACTTGTTTTTTTACGTCCAACACAATACATCTGGAACACTCTGAAGTAGGAGTTTTCAACTTGTTAAGATCCGACCTCCGAGTTGTTTGGAACGCAGCATTAGACACTGCGTTTTCCGCAATAGCTATTATGGTAAACAACCCAAAACCGCTGGGCCATCAGCATTTTTGAGGTGTTGTGTCGCTGTTTTCGTTATCATAAACTTGCTCATCTGTGTCCTGTGACGTGACATGCAATAGAATTTTAGTGAATTGCTCTGTGAAATATGAGAACAGTATAAAGAACCACGCTTTGAAGATACAGATCATTGTTTTAATTTGCTCAGGAACACGTTTGGCTTTTGGCCCTTACTGGGTATCTGGCTGAAGCTTCCTTGTCAACTTCGACGAAACTGTGATATTGTAAGTGTTTTAAGTAGGAAGAGGCTATTCGCCCCGTGGCGGTTCAGCGCGAAAGATCAGAGAGCGGGGCGGATTATAAAATAAAATCTCTTATTGGCCCAACTGCGGGGCAAATAGCAGAAGTGCTTTTCTTTTCCGCCCTCCCGCGGTACGAATAGCAGTGCTGCTTCTTTCGTCGGCCCCGTTGTGGGCTAGATAGCTGATCTCTTTCCCCCAATTCACCCCACTGTGGGGCGATCAGCCACTTCCTTTTAGGAATTGCTACTGGCTTGTGAACGCTTCTGCTGGCCTCAGCGAAGGATTGATGAAAAATCCTTTTAGGGCTGGCTTACATGGTTCCTTTCAGGTAACAACATAAATGATAAATCTGTAATCCTTGCCCCTTTGTTGCTCCGCACCGGAGTGAATGGGCCTTAAGGGAGGCAAAATGTTGCTCTGCACACCGATAGCTACCAAAATAACACCGACTCGCAACCAAATGTTTTTGTAATTGCTGTTATGCCCAACACCCACTGGAATCGTGAGACGCGCGTCAAAAAATTGGTATTATTAATTTCAGTGGAGCAACGCCCACTGGCATTGACGTCGACGCACGTCGGATTTGTACTTTTCGCCACTGCTCAGTTTTTACTATTCGCCACTGCACAATTTCTGAGGCGTCAACTCAGTAGAAACGCATTTGTCTTTTGGGTTATTTAACCATTTCGCCTGGTCATAGTTGGTGGCCAGCACCAGCGTCAGGAGGTCAATTAGGGGGGAAATGCCCCCCCACGCCCCTGCCTCCTTGCCCCCCCATTAGCTGTCAGAGGAGTTTTTAACCTGCTGGGAAAAAATTTGGGACGAGACAATTTGCTTTGTGTGTCAATTTGTATTAATTCATATTCAGTTAACTTAATCAGTAAAATTTAAAATGGCAGTGGGCCGGTTGTCCATCGGCCATTTGGCTGTGACCTCCGGTACACATACGCAGTTGTATTATTTTTGGACTTCATTAATTTCTGTTTATGTTTGGCCAGCATTAGTTTAAGAACTCGGCAGCTAGCAAGCAACTAATCAGGGCGTTTCCTAAAAGAGTAGTTGCTAATTATGTCAGCAACTTCCTTATATAGTTTGTCCATTCACAGTCAATGAGCCCAACTACGTAAATTAGCATAAGTGATTTCGGGAAGCGCATCCCATCCTTGTCAATGCATAACTGACCTGGCTACACAGCTACTGCGACATAATCTAGATGCACTATTTTTTAATTGATTTATATGCACCGCATATGGGTAGTTGAGCAAGAGACCTAGCTTGTTAGCCTAGCGTGCAAGCTAGTTTGTTGGTTTCTTAGTCAATGTTAGCTGGCAACCTTTATATTCGGTGCGTATTAATGCCAGCTAGCGAGCGAAATGCTCGCGGTGCAACTCCAGCTAAGTTAGTTCGCATATTAATGGCTATACACATTTTAAATTGCAGGACTCTCAAGTCTCACGCATTTCAATAAGTTCTCACGCCACACATGACATTTCTCACGATGAGAAGTGATAAAACTCGCCCCACATTAGTAAAATAAGCTGTAAAAGAGATTAGTAATCTATGAATTGATGAGGCGAAGGCAGACGGCTCTGCTTGAGTCAGCAACCTATCAGCCAATCAGAAAATAGTATTTCTTGTTGCCAGGTGAAATAGCAGCGCCGTAAACACGTCTTCCAAACGCGCGCGGATGCTATTGTGTGCACGCGACAGAGAAGCGCTTGAAGTGGTTGCCCGAAATCAGGTTATCAAATTATGCTTATTAAAGTCGAGGAACGTAGAACATTTGCTTTTTGGATCATTTTTTTTACCTGAGTTTAACAGCTTTGGACGGTTATGGTTGGATGAATTGACTAGTAACCAGTTATGGGGAAAGTGGGGGCTCTCT
Organism: Gymnothorax reevesii; assembly: GCA_029721435.1. Lineage (NCBI taxonomy): Eukaryota > Metazoa > Chordata > Actinopteri > Anguilliformes > Muraenidae > Gymnothorax > Gymnothorax reevesii. The sequence continues at coordinate 8,551,762 of CM056581.1, forward strand.
GCCCTCCATGCAGTGTGTTTTGGCTGAAAACACCCTGTTCCCATCCGGTGTCAGAGGTGCAACATCTCTTGTCTACCGCAACATCTCTTGTTTGTGACAGACAAAAGGATACAAAAACACTAAATAATTATCTAATTTACCCTTTATTATACTGGGGAGTCCCTATGATATTCAAAAAGCACAGATATTGGGAGGGGGGGATGAATAGTCACTTCCCATGTCAGTCTACTGGCATTTGTGAAAATTCAGTAACTGATCCTGTTGTGCCATTTAGTGATAGAATATTGTAACTGCGTGCATAAATTTGCAGCTGACGGACACATCTGCACAAAGATACACCGTTGTTCTTCTCGAACACGCCAAATCCAGATAGCTAATCCGTGAATGATGAATTAAATGAATATTTTAATTTAAAACGAGTAACTAAGTCGAGTGTCAAAGAAATGAAGTGAAAGTATACTACTTAAATACTGTAACGAAGTACTACGCACCTTTGAAAATGGGAGTATCATGCACCCAAAGAAGAAAATGTCACTCCAGCCCGCATTCAAAACTTGAGAGCCCTACATTTGCATCAAATGTAACGTTAGTTAGCTAGCAAGAGAGCCTTTATGCCGACTTAGCTAACAATATTTAATGTATGTAAATGCGAGCTAGCTAACTAAATGTTGGCACACACGGAAACCTCACATGCAGTAGTCGAAACCGATATACCTGCTTTTTAACCAAGTCGGAGTTTTGAAAGGAAATCCGTTATTTTGTGCGCATTTAAGTTATCAAGCAATCTACAGTTAGACTGTACCTAACTCAGTACCTAACTCAGGGTACACTGGTAAGAACTTAACACTGCTAAGTTAGCCATCTAGCTAATTTGCTGCTGGGTGAAGTAAAGTGAATCATAATCATAATTTACTAGATGGCTAAATTTATGAGGAAAATTATGTCTGCAGGTAACGTATAGTGCATAGTAACCCGACCGTCACACTTTGCCATCACTTAAAATAACCAAACAAACTACCGGTCAAGCTTTTTTTTTTCAAAATTAAACGTTGTCGTGTTTAATATTTTGACATTGACACTCATGGCTTCTCGGTCGTGTTGACAGCTGTCAGTGGGCGTTTGAAAGCGTCAAAACAACATTCGGAGTTTGACGCGACGCGACGCTCCGCGGCCAGTGGGCGTTGGGCTTTAGCGTTTCTCCGTCTCCCATTATCTTCAACTATTTTAGAAAATTGCCATAGTGACAACCCAAAACCGCGGGACCATCAGCATTTTTGAGGTGTTCTGCAGCTGGTTTCGTTACAGCTCATCTGTGTCCTGTGACGTGAAATAAACTCGAATTTTAATGAATTGCTCTGTGACGTCTGAGATCGGTATAAATAACCTCGCTCTGAAGATGCAGATCATTGTGTTAATTTTCTCAGGAAGACATCTGGCCCCTATTGGGTATCTGGCTGAAGCTTCCTTGACAACTTCGACGAAACTCATTGAAACTCATTGTGATAACGTAAGTTTTTAAATTCTTGCTACTGGCTTGTGAACAATATGCTACAGCTGGCCTCAGCACAGTTTTGATGAAAAATCCTTTTCGGACTGGCTTTCATGGTTCCTTTCGGGTTCCTTTCGCTTTTTCGCACCGCCCCGGTGTGAATGGGCCTTAAGGGAGGCAAAATGTGGTTCTGCACAGCGATAGCAAAATAGCACCGACTCGTGTTGTTGGACGTTATATCGTTGGTTGGTGTTCTGTCAGCTTTTCACGACCTGATCACACATCCTCGCGTCTAAAGAGGAGGAAGAAAACATTTTTTTTCGCCAATTTTAGTGAATAATTGTGAGAGTCCCTCTACTTTTTTTAACTTCGTGGACATAAAGGTGAAGTTTTTTCCTTTCACTTTAGCTTACTTTGGCTTCTTTTTGAGTAGCTTTCTCCCGCCAATTCCACATTACTTTTACTATGAGACGTATATTAAAATTCAGACGCAGTTCCCGTTGCGAGAGAGGGATGCAGTTTGCTCTTTAAGTTGAAAAAAAAGTACAAAAGTGAGCAATAGTTAAAACAATGATTAAAATAGGTTAACTCTGTTTCAGTTTTCATTTGTACGTTTTCTTATCTGTAAAAATGATAGAGGATTTTATTTTCAACTCATTTTACTTTCTGTGGTTACAAAACCAGTGAAGTTGGCACGTTATGTAAATCGTAGATAAAAACAGAATACAATGATTTGCAAATCCTTTTCAACTTATATTCAATTGAATACACTGCAAAGATGTTTAATGTTCAAACTGAGAAAGTTTGTTTTTTTTTTGCAAATAATTATTAACTTAGAATTTAAAGGCAGCAACACATTGCAAAAAAGTCGGCACTGGGGCCTTTTTACCACTGTGTTACATCGCCTTTCTTTTTAACGACACTCAGTAAACGTTTGGGAACTGAGGAGACCAATTTTTGATGCTTTTCAGGTGGAACTCTTTCCCATTCTTGCTTGATGTACAGCTTAAGTTGTTCAACAGTCCGGGGTCTCAGTTTTCGTATTTTACGCTTCATAATGCGCCACATATTTTCAATGGGAGACAGGTCTTGGGTACAGGCAGGCCAGTCTAGTACCCGCACTGTTTTACTACGGAACCATGCTGTTGTAACACGTGCAGAATGTGGCTTGGCATTGTCTTGCTGAAATAAGCAGGGGCGTCCATGAAAAAGACGTTGCTTGGATGGCAACATATGTTGCTCCAAAACCCGTATGTACCTTTCAGCATTAATGGTGCCTTCACATATGTGTGTAAGCTGCCCAAGCCTTGGGCACTATTACACCCCCATACCATCACAGATGCTGGCTTTTGAACTTTGCGCCTATAACAGTCCGGATGGTTCTTTTCCTCTTTGGTCCGGAGGACACGACGTCCACAGTTTCCAAAAACAATTTGAAATGTGGACTCGTCAGACCACAGAACACTTTTCCACCTTGCATCAGTCCATCTTAGATGAGCTCGGGCCCAGCGAAGCCGGCAGCGTTTCTGGGTGCTGTTGATAAATGGCTTTCGCTTTGCATTGTAGAGTTTTAACTTGCACCTGCAGATGTAGTGACGAACTGTAGTTACTGACAGTGGTTTTCTGAAGTGTTCCTGAGCCCATGTGGTGATGTCCTTTACACACTGATGTCGGTTTTTGATGCAGCACCGCCTGAGGGATCGAAGGTCACAGGCGTTCAATGTTGGTTTTCGGCCTTGTCGCTTACGTGCAGTGATTTCTCCAGATTCTCTGAACCTTTTGACGATATTACGGAGCGTAGATGATGAAATCCCTAAATTTCTTGCAATAGCTTGTTGAGGAATGTCGTTTTTAAACTGCTAGACAATCAGCTCACGCATTTGTTCACTAAGTGGTGACCCTCGCCCCATCCTTGTTTGCGAATGACTGAGCATTTCAGGGAAGCTGCTTTTATACCTAATCATGGCACCCACCTGTTCCCAATTAGCCCGTTCACCTGTGGGATGTTTCAAATAAGTGTTTGATGAGCATTCCTCAACTCTCTCAGTCTTTTTTGCCACTTGTGCCAGCTTTTTTGAAACGTGTTGCAGGCATCAAATTCTAAATGAGCTAATATTTGCAAAAAATTACAAAGTTTACCTGTTCGAACATGAAGTAACTTGTCTTTGCAGTGTATTCAATTGAATATTGGTTGAAAAGGATTTGCAAATCATTGTATTCTGTTTTTATTTACGATTTACACAACGTGCCAACTTCACTGGTTTTGGGTTTTGTATATAATGCAACTGCGCTAGAAAAAGCTCATAAATCCCCAACGTGTAACCGGTTAGAAGTCTTGTGTGCACGTGTAGAAAAAAGTGAAAATGTTTACACCCCTAGTAAATAACATTTTGGCTTAGTGATCTGAAAGTCATTGCATTTAGATTTTATTCGCAATTTACACTTTGTCCCAACTATTTCGGAGTTTTGGTTGTAGTTCTACTTACTTCTGTTACATCTTACACTAACTGTGATTGTTGCTGGACAGGTCTGAAATGGTTGCTTACATAGTCACTCATGTCACACCTTATACAAAACTTAGCTAAGGAAAAATAAGAGGACACCAGCCTTACGAGAGGGGAGAGAGGTCATTCTTGGCACTCAGTGCTTGGGGACCAGAATCTGCTGATGGCCCAATAAAAATTCTAGTAGAGTGGTGTGCTCAGAGCAATATTATTTTTGGGAGCCAAGAATCCAAAGTATGGTTTGTGCTGTTTACGTTTTAAATTCTTGCAACTAAAAACACTAGCCTGTCATCCTAGACAAGGTGCTATGATACCGCTGACTTGTGCTGTCTCCTGCTATGGTTAACACGGGCTCAATATCACTCCCTTCTGCCTCTGCAACCAGATTTTAGAATCTAATCGTAGAGAACAGTGTGCAACAAGATGGCAGATGAGGATAGAGCCCAGGCATCCATCTTCACATCGAATAAAGACGTAGCTCCGAAAGCTGATGAGGAGACCCCCTCACTGTGCTCAGCGGACACTAAGACCATGTATTGCGACCGCGGTACGCAAACAGAGCTCCACACTCCCAGATATTGGCCGAAGCATGGTACACCACCGAAGCTGCGGACCTCGGATTCGCTAGAGTCAGGTAATACAATGACCCTCCCCTCTTGGAAATGCAATCAGATAACAAATACATGTAATTCTGTTGGAGATACTGAGCATGGGACTTCTCAACTGTGTTCAGTATATCCCTGGAACACTGTGGAGAAGTCCTGTTGAACAGTAATGCTGAACATTTGCACGTGGTTCCACTAATTAGCAACTCAACAAGATCTCTAGGATAGGGATTTTCCACCTTATTCAGACTGGGCTGATATAATAATAATAATGCATTAGTTTTATATAGCGCTCTTCTGGCCACTCAAAGACGCTTCACAATGGATTCATTCACACTCTGATGGTGGTGAACTACGTTTTGTAGCCACAGCTGCCCTGGGGCAGACTGACGGAAGCGTGGCTGCCAGTATGCGTCTACGGCCCCTCCGACCGCCACCAAACATTCACACACAGCCATACAGGAGTGTTCCTATATTGCATGGGAGGGGGAAACCGGAGTACCCGGAGGAAATTCACGCAAACACGGGGAGAACATGAACAGAAAGGCCCCAGTTCCTGCCATGTTGTTTTATCTTTGATTCTACTAAGGAACCCCTTAGAACAACTGCTGAAAGCAGGAGTTGTAGAATTAGGTGTGTCACATCTTGGTTGGACATGCTCACCAGCCCATCCTGGATAAGATTTACTCTGCCTCTCCACAAATTGCAGTGCATGCAAAGCCATGCACTGTATTGTTCTTCTGAAGAATCTTCTTCATTTTCTTCTTCTTCTTAATATTATCATTCAGGTAATTCCGAGGTATTTTAATAAAATGTCCCCCTTGTGATAAGACACTAAACTCTGGATCATCAACTGGCGGCCCGCGGGCCACATTCGGCCCGCCAAGGCTTTCCATCTGGCGCGCAGAATATTTAATTAATTCAGAAAATTTGAACATAGAAGTGTTTCTCAGTATGGTTAAATATCTATAGTAGCATTTCTCCCTCTGACATACAACCCCGAAAGCAACCACAGATGAAAATAGCCTAATTTTGTTTGGAATGATTCACTGACGTGTTGCATGTGTGTTCCTCCCATGGGACAGAAAGTCAGCTCACTCAGGGAGTCAGCTACGCTGTCTCTCAATGCAAGAAGGGAGGACACTCAAATCGCTGCTTCAAACAATTCGTATTCACGTTGTCATTTAAAATATAAGAATTTTCTTTTGTACACTCTTATTTAACATCTCTTTTTTTCCCCCACATGCACAATAATGGTGCTCACAGGCTGGTCTCATGAAATGCGTCCTTATTTTCTTCAAGAAGAAATGCTGGCATTTTGTGACAATAGATATGAAAAATGAAACGGACAGGTCAAAACCTGGCTAGCCTACTGTATATAAATACAACGTAATAATAAAAAAAAAGAATAAATAAAACTAGACCGTGTCAGTTTACAATGAATCGCACAAATAAAACCCTGCCCAATATTTCGGTTTAACTTTTTTTCACATGCATAATAATGATGCTCAGCGCAAGGAAAATGGCCTATCACAGTCGAAAACTGAAAAAATAAAATCTGTTTATTTAAGCAACAATGACAAATAGGCCTACCATCTTTGTGCGAAAACAGATATGAATGATAAATAAAATAGACCGGTCCAGATGGAACCATTCACAGCATCTGTGGCTGTATTAAATAAAGCGCCATTAAAAATAAAACTGGGCCAGTTAGTTTACAATTTATCCAACTCATAAAACTGTTGGGGCAGCCATTCTTGTGGAATATGAATGCCGGTACTAAGTTGAACGTTAGTACATAATGAAGGAAAAACTTCGCACAGCCACCATCAATTTGCTCAGATGCTGAGACAAATTGATTGAATGACTAGCTATACATTCCTAATATATATCCATTCTTATATATTAAATAAAAACTTCACACTCGTTTGGAGGTCGATAAGTTGAACATACAAGAAATGAGGTTTTAAATAATGATTTTATTTAATTCTGTACTTATTAAAGATGATGTATCATAAAAATAATGTCCATAATGTAACCAGTTCCCCCGGAAATGCTACGGAAATGTCCAAGAGTAAAAATGCTAAGAGACAACTTGAATAAGAGCAGTGCGCAGGCGATTACGTACGGTTTTGGCAGTCACACGCCCTCTAAACAATTCATTCCTAGTGGACGTTGCAGTGAGAAATCGATTATGCAAATGACGTACGACAATTTGTCGGTCTTCTGCTTTTGACGTCACACGTGGGCTACCAGAACGAGGTCGGTCAGCTGTGGGGCCAGTTTGTTGGAGACGTGTCCGAAGATCATAGATAGTCCATCGACTGCATCTCATAACCCATGCCACGTCAGTGACGGACGTTTCCGTATTCAGCATGCCAATGGCACGTTCACGCTGAATGTTTGACAGCCATTGCATTGAAAATCAATGAATAATTAACTAAAAACTTGTTTTTCCGAGATGTCACTCTAACGTGCTAACGTGAGCTCAGTTGCACGTCTCTCATATGGTCACGTTACTAGGAACACAAGAAAACATGGTTTTAGCTTTAAGTACGCTCGCACGTGCTACGTACCTGTGCACGTCGGGGTTGATGTGTGTCTTGATGTCATTGACAACACATTTACCCCTAGTGATAATAAAAACTCTTTTACTAAAAATTTCAAGAAAATATTTACAAATTTATGAGTGGGAACTTTCTTTTTTGACTCAGTATAATTCATTTTTGCCTGCATTATTGCAAATTGCATCACAAAGCTATTAGGCGTTTTCCGATGCACAGATATGACGGCTTGTCTTTCGAAGATTCCGAACCCATGTAGCTCATAAAATGGCACTGAATCCCATTTCTTCGCCGCTTATTGCCATAAAAGCATTTTACCTGTCTGTATGGTTTGATAAACCTAAGATCCTCATGGGATGTATTCTTTTAAATGTGAACAACAGTCAAAAGTTTGGACATACCCATATTATTTATTTATTTTTTCATGGAGGGGACATTTGGTTGACAGTACCTCAGAAATACCCAATATAGTTTTCCTTTCTTCTAACGAAGCTTCTGTGAATTATTTAGTGTGAACCGTTTGACTTAAAGACTTTGTTCAGACTTCATTGCATAGGTTTTGGAAAGGACATTGATGCCATGTTATTTTCATTTTTCCATGATTTTTTCTTTTTGAGATATTTAATTTTACAAAATTAAAACTTCATCCTAGACTTTACATTGGGTATTATGACAAAATGATACCATGGAACACTGGGGCACCAGTGCTCTACTACAGCCTGCCCCAGTTCAATGGCTACCCTTGTCTCTCAGTCTTCCTCCTCAGACTTCATATAATGTTCCAGAGCCTATTTCCATTCTCAACTTATTTTTCCTATCATCTTTCTCTTTATTTGCTTTTTCATCCATGTCAAAATAGAACTTCAACATTAACTTCACTTTTTCTTTTCATTCATCTTTCTGTTTTTCTCTTAATTTGCCATCATGTTCATTAGTCTATTCCTTACTATGTTTTTGTATATTAGCTGTGCAACTGTTTTGTTTTTTTAATCATTAACAGTAAATCGATTTTCTGATTCTACAACTTTGCTTTTGCATGTTTTTTTTTTTGTTTGTTATTTCTGGCCTATTCCTTCGATTACCCCTTTGTTGACTAAGTCAGGGTCGGTAAAGAGTTAAGGACCTTGATTCTTCCAGGTCGCAGTCACGCACCTATGCCACAAGGCTCTCACACTCTTCCCTCTCCCGCAGTATTCCCCACTCCCTTTCTCCCTGTGATGTGATACTGCATTAATTCTTCAATATCCCCTCCCCCAGGGCATGGTCTTCCTGCCGGTTTGTCAGAGGTGGAGAAGCTGGACTTTGCAAGAAGGAGGAAGGCCCAGGTGGCTCAACTGCCACCCTACAATGACCTCAAACAACTTCACAAGCGTGAGAAGATGATGATACAGATAGAGAGGGAGCGGTTGGCCTGTAGGGAAAATTTGATTCAGAGGTGAGTTAGTGAGATTATTCAGACATGAGTGACAGAAAGATTTTGGAGGTGAGTGAGTAACTAAGCTTCAGAGATGAATGGGTTAAAAAGAGATTCAGAGGCGAGTGAGTTACAAAGATTCAGAGATGAATGGGTTAAAGAGAGATTCAGAGGTGAGTGGATCAAGGAGATTTTGAAGTAAGTGGGTAAGAGACAAAGAAGTGACTGATTGAGAGATCCAGAGGTGTGTGACTGAAGGGAAGAGGTTCAGGGGTCAAGAGGAGATTTAGACGTGAGTGACTTAGGGACAGAGATTCTGATATCAGTGAGTGAAAGAGGGATTCAGTAGTGAGTGAGTGAGTAAGATTCAGGGGTGAGGGACAGAGGGACAGAGATTCTGATGTCAGTGGTGAGTGAGTGAGTAAGATTCAGAGGTGAGGGACAGAGATTCTGATGTCAGTGAGTGAAAGAGGGATTCAGTGGTGAGTGAGTGAGTAAGATTCAGAGGTGAGGGACAGAGATTCTGATGTCAGTGAGTGAGAGAAGGATTCAGTGGTGAGTGAATGAGTAAGATTCAGAGGTGAGGGACAGAGGGACAGAAATTCTGATGTCAGTGAGTGAAAGAAGGATTCAGTGGTGAGTGAATGAGTAAGATTCAGAGGTGAGGGACAGAGGGACAGAGATTCTGATGTCAGTGAGTGAAAGAGGGATTCAGTGGTGAGTGAGTGAGTAAGATTCAGAGGTGAGTGACAGTGGGAAAGGGGTTCCGAAGTCAGTGAGTAAAAGAATTCCAACGGTGAGTAACTACCACATAGATTTTTCCAGTTGTGAGTGAAAAGGAAAACCAATATGGGCCAAATATGGACTGACTTTAGACCAAAGTGCTGCTTGATATCGTGTGCAGCACTTAAGCTTAGAATGCCGCCTAACTTGATCCTGCATTAATAGCATATTGTAAATAAACCTGGAAAATGCCCTGCATTATTATATTGAAAAACATTCTTCAGCTACATGCTTTGTACTTTTTTGACTGCATGATGAGACTCTGTGAATATGCACCTTTCGAGGCAGCGTGTTTTATACCTAGTCCTGCTTTCCTGTGGTAATCTGTGGTAACCTTATTTTCAATGCATCAAAAGCTTAGCCAAATGAAGACCACAATGTAAAAATTATCAGTCACATTTTCACGTTCTGGAGAAATGATTAATTAAAAATTCAAAAGGATCGTGGAAACAAGGCACTGAAAAAAAATGCTATATATATATATATTATATTACAATATAACATAACATGAATGGCGAGAACAGGCTTTTCAGCCCAACTAAGCTCGCCAGTTTCTTTATACCATTGTGAATATATCCCTTCAGATACTCAATGACTCAATGGTATCTAGCTTTAAGTCAGGGCTGCTCTTGAAAACCCCCAAGGTCTCTGCCTCAACAATAGGGTCAGGCAAGCTATTCCACATTGATATTACTCTTTGGGTGAAGAAATATTTCTGAATATCAGAGCTAAATTTACCTTTGGTCAACTTCCATTTGTGACCCCAAGTTCTACTAACAACACTTGGTCGAAGGAATCCTACATAATTCACTTTGTTATTCCCTTTTACATATTTAAAGACTTCGATCAGATCACCCCTTAGTCTCCTTTTCCTAAGACTAAAGAGATTAAGGATCTTCAGTCTCTTCTCATTGCTTTCATCTTTTATACCTGGAATTAACTTAGTGGCTCTTCTCTGAACTTTCTCTCGAGCCTCTATATCTTTCTTAAAGTATGGTCCCCAGAACTGTACACAATACTCCAGATGTGGTCTGACGAATGTGTTGTACAAAAGAAGCATCACCTCCTTAGATTTGTACTCAATACTTTTGGCAATGTATCCCAGCATCCGATTGGCTTTTTTAACTGCTATGGCACATTGGCTAGAGCCTGTGAGGGTTTGGTCAACAATCACTCCCAGATCTCGTGTGGAGCACATTCCAGTTTTAAACCTCCCATGAAGTAATCCTGTCTAATGTTTTAATTACCTACATGTACAACTTTACATTTTGCTACATTAAATTTCATTTGCCACATTTCTGCCCAATTCTGGATTCTATCCAAATCATCATGAATCACTTTAGTGGACTCTAAACTATTTGCCAAAACCCCAATTTAGTCTGCAAATTTAACTAATCTGCTCTCAATATTCTGATCAAGGTCATTAATGTAGATAAATAAAATATACAAAAATGCAAAAATTTTGACTTTTGATCATTTTTCCTTCGTGGTCTTCAAATGTTTGGGTGGAGGGTCAAGACCAGGTGTTAGGGATGACTACATCTAACCCCTGTAATGACACATCCCACTCCTCCTTCTCACAGACAGCATGATGCTCAGCTCATTCAGCTTTCTACTAATCTGTGGCAAAGAGGAACTCAGTGGCAGCTTCAAGCAGAAAAGCGCCTGGAGAACTGCTCCTCTCAGCTCCAGCAAGAAATAGCCACGGAAACCAAGAAGCTTCACAAGGGCTACTTCTCTGGTGAGTGCTGTCAGGCTTCAAACAAACCTCCACCATAATATCACAGAAAGTAATGACTTCCAGCAAACTTCCCTTACAGTTTGCAAAACAAGGATCAATAGCAAACTTCCCTGGCAGTTAAGTACAATTAAGAAAAAGTGACAAACCTCTGAATTCTGCAAACACAAGGATTGCTCAGAAACTTCCCTTTCAATCTACTGAACAGAACCATTCACTCTTGCTCATGGCTGTGAATGTATGTTTGATGATTAAATAGTTGTGCACCTTTTATAATGGTAAAATGTTACATAACAAACAGGGAATAGTCTATTACTAACAATGCCCCGTATCCTACGTGGGTCATGTGGTGTGGTTATTTGTTCCTTAATATTCACTACACATCACTAAAGGTTGAGAGGAGGGGAATTGTTAGTTAGATATACTCTTACTACTTTATTTGGGTATGACAAATAGCGGGCCAACCTGGGCGATCTAACTTAGGAAAGTATTCAGGATTACAACAGGACTAGACCAAAAAAACTTTTTAGTGTTGAATGGATTGTATGAGGGCTGAGATAGACCCCTAAGATGTGCTGTCACTCTGTTCTCAGAACTCAGGCGACTGAAAGACACCAAGCGCACCATTGGAGGGGCGCTGGATACTCGTAAGATCACAAAGGAGTACATAGCGTCAGCAAAACAAGTTCTACGCCCTATCCCTCACAAAAGTCACACCCAAGATCTTGATGCCCTGCTGAAGGCGGTGAAGAATAAATACCTGGGCACTTATGAAGGTCTGTATGCTGCACCAGTGGAAGATAGTCTATTACCTGTGGTAATCGTGTCGAATTCTGCACATAATCAGTTTCAGCTCTACTGAGTGCTAGCTAGTGGTATTGAACGCTGCACTAACGAATGTTGAACTGAGTACTCGCCAACATTACTATCATCAAACGTACCCTTGATCCTGCATCTGTTGTCGTCACGCTTTGCGCTAGGGCACGTTTGCAATTTTGATGGCTGCACCTAGGAAGTTTGGTCTATGCAGAGGTCCATGTTGCACCTACAAACTGATCTGAGCGTGTGCCTTTGTTGGTGACATCGAGCGATCTACCACCCAAGTGGTGATAAATTCTCTGGTGTTTGTAGCTTTGAATCTTCCTGTTAAATCAGAAGCTCACCAGTGTCTTCTTTTCACACCACTGTCCATAAGTGTAGTGTCATGAGAGGCTTGACTAGGCAGCAGAGGGTGTGGCAGTGCAAACAAGGATGCAAGATCAGGTTTTTCCAAGGAAAAATTAAGGTTTTACTGGTATTTTACACAAAAATAGGCTTCTTCCATAAGCAAAAAAAACAAAAAAAAAAACAACAGAATTGGTCTTCAACAAAAACAGTCACTTTCCAAAACGCAAGGTTTCCAATCTTCTAGTTCAAAAACATTTCTGAACAAAAGGTTACTCTTTTTTTTATCATTACACCATTTCGAAAAAGGCACTTCCCTCAGTCCTCTGCCACCATCTTTGCATGAGATCCTTTCCCCTCAGTCCTCTCTTTTAATCTGTTTGGCAGTCCTTTAAAACCAGCGGTTCTCAAGTTCGGTCCTGGCGCCCCCCTGTGTATGCTGGTTTTTGTTCCAACTACAATTGCAATCTTTAGATTTTAACAAGCTGATGATTTGTTTTAATTAGGTGCATTTATGCAAATATCCACATTGAGATATATTGTAAATATTGGCAGAGGGAAACAATTTAACCGAACATTTAATCAACATAAATAATCAAAAGGTTCCTCATTGGTGAAACTCTTGACACATGGTGGCAAAACCCGACAATTTACTTGGCAAACAATGGAGTCGCACCTGTTGTGTTTCCTGTTGATTTTATTTGGTTCAGGCAGGTTATTTGGGAAAAACTCAAAACACCTGTAGTCAGAAACCTAATTTGGAGCTTATTGATTTTCTCAGTCTAATTTGATCTGTGTAATGTTGAAAATTAAGCACAATATGTTCAAGGGTTTTTATTTTTCATAGCAGAATGGACATGTCCATCCAAATGTGACTTAAGATGGTAAATAACTGCTCAAAACATGGAATGCTGCTAATTTAGACAAAGTAACAGCTTTTTAAAATCCTAGAATTGCAATTGTAGTTGGAACAAAAACCAGCATACACAAGGGGGCGCCAGGATCGAACTTGAGAACCACTGTTTTAAACCCTGCTCTCCCACAGCAATCAAGGACCTAAAGCACCTGCACCCGTCCCTGCCCAGGTGCTAACTGGGATATTGAGTTGCTTCAGGTCTGGCGGCTATTTTGTGTAGTGGTCCCTCTTGCAGCCTGCAGGTGGGGACATAGAGCCCCTCCATGACTTGTCCTCTTGGGATGCCACACAAGCTACTACTACATTTGCAGTCAGGAATCAGAGGACAACTGTTTGCGCATGGCCCTAGCGAGCAGACTGTATATGCCCTTTTAACAGGTGGAAGACTCTGAAGAGCACTGACCTGCAGATCCCAGCTGGCTCAACCTTTAAATATCCCTGTGGCAATGATTATGTTCAAAAACTCAATACTAATGCTCTTATTTATGCAGAATATTGTCCTTGTTAATACAGGATATGGTCATTTTTATTCTCAGGTCTGAAGAAGCTGGAACGCAACATCCCTGCCTCTATGATAGACCTGAGTATTGATGCACCCAATTCCGAGTCCTTTAAAGGGTTTGTCCTCCGTGCCGATCGCCAACAGCAGACGCTTGTGAGGATACAACAGGTATAAATATGGATACTTCTGATCTGGGCCATTATGTTTATTCCACTTTGTGTGTATAATAATACACTTTATTATACACACAATGTGGAATAAACTGCATTATGCATGTATGATATTGTACTTGTGGCATGTGGCTGGCTCGTTAATGGAATAAGAGATAGCATTAAATTACGGAGTGATGTTGCTGCGATGCAGTACAAATTGATGCAAAATAGTGAAATTTAGGGAGTTTTAGGTAGAATGAAATGAAGTGGCATTAGAGGAATGACAGGAAGTGTTGGGCAGCTGGGTAGTCTTTTTAAAGAAAATGAAAGTGGAGGCGTCTTACTCAAGAAGTGATCTGGAGGAATGAATATAATAGTTATGGCACATGGGAGCTGTAACTCTGGGGAACCCATCTTCCCACAGACTCTGCAGGCAGAGAAGCAAAAGGATGAGGAGGAGCCGTCTCGCTTCCTGTGTCAGGAAGAAGAAGAGAAGGAGTCCCGTTTCCCCCACTTGCTGCCTGAGGTTCATTCTTTGCAACCATACTTCCATATCAGAATTTCAGAATTTAGGTTTTTAATCTTATAGCTTTACAAGCACATAATTTCCTATTAGCTGTATGCTCCTGTTGTTATTTGATCATTAACATATATATATATTTTTTCTTTGCAGGACGATGCAGAAAACGATCTACCCATCATCTTCTTGCAAAAGGCTTTGAAAGGAACATCTGTCATGGCGCTGGTGAATTGTGTTCAAATATAGAGAAGACTATATATTTATATATCAGGTTTCTGATAGTCAGAAGGCAACTTTCAGAAGCACTCCAGATTCCTCAGAATTTGCACAAGCTAATTAATCCAGCAATCTCAAATTCTACATTTAGAAGGAGTGCAACAGAGAGAGTATGTGTGTGTGTGTGCGTGTGTGCATGTGAATTTAGAGTAATATACACTCCATATCTTTCAGATGTATGAAGGAAAAGAGAAGTGCTTGGACCTGATTCAGCAACCTCCAGCAGCAAGAGAAGGACATTCTGCTTTGACTGAGAGAGAGAGGTCAGAGTGATGGAAGAAGTATGGTGGCCCTGAGAGCTCAACGCAGTGCAGCTTCAGAAAACAGATGAAAATGGACAAAACGCAAGCAAATTCAGAAAACATCTTCATCAACTTGACAACACTTATGATGCACATACTCACAATGCATGCAAAATGGCAGATGCGTTGCAAAAACTCAAAACACATGAAAAAAGACAGATTCGCAACAAAACGCGCACACAACTGAAGTGTTTCCGGGGGACACAAGAAGTGATGAACCAATTGGAAAATGTTTGTTCTTCAGCGCTTTATGACTTTTGAAGTTTTTTTTTGCGTCTTATTTTCATCATTGGTATTGGAAAATGAAGTAAAATGTAGGGCTGTTCCAAACACTTTGAAGTATCGAACCATCGATCTTGACGTTCGCAATCTAATTCTAAAGTTAAGACTTGAATGCGCTATGAATCACTTTTTTCCCAATGCCAACCATTCATTCCGTTTCAACCAGTTATGCTTTTCTGCACGGAGATGAAGATTACATAGTAATTCTAATAATACCTGTCGAACTGCATTAGCCTATCATTAGTAGGCTATTATGTGATTTTAATCCAAACTTTTAGGTTCCATTAACTCCAGATCATAAAGTCCAACAGTCAATATTTCAAAAAAAAAAAAGATGCATGTAATAATTTCTGAATTCACAACATATTTTCACTCAACAAATTATACCGCTTCAGTCCATGTGGTCAGAGACGAAAGTTACGAATGTATCTACGGTTCTATGAATCCCGAATGACCGCCAGAGGAGGTGCTTAAAGCGCAGAATATTCCACTTTGCGCATGCGCAGTTCGAGTATGTATACCAACAATGTCACCTGTGACCCGCAGATGACCCGAAGAAGATTATATCTTCTGGTGTTACCAGAGGATCATTTCCTACAGAATCTTCTCGCGAGCACACAAGGATTCTGAGTGACAGAGAGCTCTGGCGGTCATTCGGGATTCATAGAACCGTAGTTACATTCGTAACTTTCGTTCTGTTTCATCCCTGCTGACCGCCAGAGGCGGTGCTTTAAGCACTGAATGACTTATGCCAGCAAGGTCACGAAGAATCCGGATCACAGACCTTTAGTGTGCAGAGTCAGAAGACCCCGGCCGCAAAACCACGGCTAAGGGGTGTGGGGTGTGGCCACGTTCACCCTGTAGAACCTGGAGAAAGTGTCCGGTGACGTCCATGAAGCTGCGGCACAAATGTCCTCCAAGGACACTCCCCTCAGGGCAGCCCATGAAGTAGCAACACTCCTGGTAGAGTGGCACCTCACGCCAGGTGGATGGGGACGGCTACTCGCCCGATAGGCATGGGTGATGACATCAATAATCCAGTGTGACAAACGCTGCTTGGAGACGGCGCAATCCCTGTTAGGGCCACCGTAACAGAGAAAAAGTTGTTCAGACCTTCAAATGCATACAGTAGCTGCAGTGTAGACCCTCAGAGCCCGCACTGGACATAACAGTTCCGGCTCGTCCGCTCTCTCCCCTGGAGAAGGTCAAACCGAGCCAGCCGAATAGGCTGGTTACGGTGAGCACGGGCCAACACTTTAGGGAGAAACGCTGTGTTTGGCCACAGAGTGACCCCTGAGCCATCCGAGTTCCACCTCAAACACGAGTCACTAACCGACAGGGCATGCAGCTCGCTGACACGCTTTGCAGAGCAAATGGCCAGAAGGACCGCAGTCTTACAAGACACCCACTTCAGCTCCGCTTGTGTCAAGGGCTCAAATGGGGGCCTGCGTTGTGCATCCAGTACCAGGGGAGGATCCCATGCTGGAGCTCTTGGGGCACTCAGAGGATGTAATCTCTGAGCCCCATTCAAAAGAGGGAAATCTGCCAGTCTATTTCGTCATCAGGAAGTATGTTGAATAGTACCCTCGGGGACGTGACAGAGGGTCCACAGGCTCGATGGCGCCTTTGGCCAGGAGGGTGGATAACTCCTGGTCCAACACAAGAGCCTTTGCTGGGTCGCTGATGGAGGTCATTTTGACCCGGCCAGATGTGAGGGGCCAGCGGTGGAATTGAAGCTTGTACCCGTGGGTTAAGGTGGCAACTACCCACGGGTCTGAAGTATGAGCAGCCCACTGTTGGAGCTGCTGATGTGAAAAATATCCGACCGCCGGCCCCAAGGCCTCAATGTCTAGCCCCCCGGCCCCTAGGGGCCCTGAAGCAGCCACTGCGTTTACCACTCTTCCAGTGGGGGAGGGGTAATGCGTCTGCATGTGCTGCAGGGTCTTCCGGCAACACAGAGCTGCCCCTGGATGCCAGTCTGTAAATCATGCCGCGGAAAAATATATCGGCGAACCCACGCATGAATCGGCCGATGCCGATTCAAGTAAAAAATGAAAATATCGGCGGGCCGATGTATCGGTCGATCCTTACTAGCAGGCGCAGCTTCTGCCTGCTGTGGTACATCCATGTGCAGTCGATCTAAAGCCATGCGCATGATTGCCCGCATGGAGCCATCCCCCAACTCAGCCACTGTACTCTGAGCCGAGGAGCGGGAGCCCCGCTCAGATGCCTGGGAACCCCCATCTTCCGAATCTTCCCCATAACCGTGAAAGTAGGTAGCCGCAGCTGCCAGGGAAAATGTATCCTCCTCGGGTACCAGCACTGGCATTGGAGGAGAGGGTGCCAAACCACCCTGCAATGGGGCATCAGGCTGGCGGTCTCTGAACATGGACCTGACCTGGGCCAGCTCAGCAGACAGCTGATCGACTTTAGATGAGAGCCTGCTTTCTTTTGTTTCTTTTTGAGCAGACCTCGCCTTCTTCCTGGAGGGTGCGACTGCTGAAGCCGCAGCCCTCCGCTTAGAGCGTCTCTGACAGGCCGGGGGTGACTGGCCTGATGGGGGGAGGTCACCTTCATCCCCTTGATGTTCCACCTGCGCCAGTCTGGCAGCCCTCACCGCCCGAGGCAAGTCGCTGCAATTCATGCAGGGATTGTCTGACAGTGCCTCCCGCAGGTGCTCAGGGCCGAGGCATGCGGGGAATAGGTCATGGCCGTCCTCTAGCTGTAGAGGAGCCTCACATGACGTACAGAAATGGGAGTCATCCATTGTGGTGGCGCTGGAGGCTAACACGACACTCACCTGTCCAAGTTGGCTCAGACGCTCCCGCTAGTATGCTACAGGGCCTTGCTCTGGAGGGAGGGAGTGCGTACGCTGCCTATACCCGGTAAGGAATAGCTGGTATTTAATGAATACTCCTCAGATAACCTGAGCGCGAACGCTATGGACAAACCGAGAATGGACACCGTAAGCTGGAGGGAGGGAGCGCGTACGCTGCCTATACCAGCAGAGGCTCAGTAACAAACCCAACAAAAAATAAAAATTACTAATGAACAATTAGTGACAAAATAATAATAAATCAGGCCTTACACAAAAAAGAAAAACAACCACTGCACAGTGGCCCTCACCCAAATCGGGCCACAGCACGAACAAAATAACAACCATATGCTGGGTGGAAGCAGCGCGCACGCAGCCTGTACCAACAGAGGTTAATGCAAACTCACCTGCAGGTGTAGCTATGCAAGCGTTACCACTAATAATTATCCACGCTGGACACCGGGAAACGCTCACGCAACCCGCCTGCCTGCAAACAGTCAGCTCGACCGACTAAATTAAACGTCGGGATAAGGATGCGCGAACGCAACCGTCACCGACAAGTAATTAACAAACACAGCAAAGTAATGTAAAGTCTCTCTCAAACCAGAGAGAGATCGCCGTCGCAGCTCCTGGAGAGCGAACAATCGCTGCTCCGACCGACAACGGTCGCGGAACTACTAGCAACGGAGTTTAAAATGGTTAGTAGTGAAGCAGTAGGCTCAATGCTTTCCAAGCAAGCAAACTATGCGCGAGAAGAAAATAAGGAAATGATCTTCAGGTGACACCGGAAGATATAATCTTCTTCGGGTCATCTGCGGGTCACAGGTGACATTGTTGGTATACATACTCGAACTGCGCATGCGCGAAGGGGAATATTCAGTGCTTTAAGCACCGCCTCTGGCAGTCAGCAGGGATGAAATAGAACCACATTTTCACTGCGTGTAGTGAAACGCTTTTGGCTCTCCCATCGAAATTGACGCTTTACGCATATTTGCGTTGGAATCTGGGATTTAGGATATTGCTGATACCTTAAAAAACCTCGACACGCGCATCACTACTATTTAACACCCGCACCAACTCGACCCGACGTGACAGCTAACCCGCCCCGCTCACCCCGCTAAAACTCGCACTGATTTTCAACCCGAACCCTACCTGACCCAACACAAAAAGGAGGCAAGAGAAAAAAAATACAGTGGGTCTGTTTGACATGATTTGCAATGGAGAAAAAATGATTCCTCTGTTACGCTATGGATTTGAGTGGAGCACAACATACATTTGGCCTTTGGCTGGAATTATTAATACAAAGTTTAGGCTCTGTCTATTAAGCGAACCTTACTGTGATTTCTGATCTTTGCAACCAAACGAAATGCCATCAGGCAAAATATTGCAAACAGGCTGTTTTATTGGAACAAACTTAACATGACAGTGGCGCACCGGCACTATCGCCTACTCTTTCATACAGTGTCGCGATATCCTGTCTACGAGGAATTTTTTTTCCCTCATATATTAATTTCAAGATTGTTTTGGGGGGCTTTTAGGCTATTTTTTGAACACAGCCACTATAAAGTGGCGAAAAAATGTTTTTTCCATGTGTTGTTTGGAACCACAGGTCAATAAAATGACGACTACTATATAATATTTCGGTGCTGACTGCAGAACGATTTATAAGATGAGTTATCATTCAACCTTTAGATCCTTAGTCTAACCATGGAGGATTAAGCCGCGCACCAGTGAGTGTGTGTACATCGAGAGTAGGAAGATGGAGAGGTTCAATTGGCATTCTACCTTGCTATCGTTTGACAAGAATATTATCTAGGTTGTATGTCTAGAGCCCTCAAGTGGCCGATGGCCTATTATACTTTTTATTCGCAATTTCGTGGGAATTAGATGTCTTCACTGTTTGGCCCAACCTGCCCGCACCCGCTAAATTTTATTAAAATATTGACCCGCCCCGCCCGACCAGCGGGACCCACGGGTTCCGGGCCGACCCGCGCATCACTATTAAATAGTAGGCCTATCATAAATGGTAGCTAGAGAATTTTACGACGGAGCAGATATTTATTCAGCAAGACAGCATCTCCAATGCTCAAAAATTATTTAGTAGAAATTGAGGTTAAAGATAAAGAAATAATAGACAAATTGCATAAACTAAATACAAATAAGGCAGCAGGCCCTGATGGCTTATGTGGAATCATCTTTTGATTGAATCATTTAATCATTATCTATTTGATTTTATTAATTGCTTATCCTTGTTTGCTTTCATTTTGCTCTTGACAGCTTCTCTCGGGCCTCAGTGCTTGTTCCTGCATGTTTCTAATTAGCCTGGGCCTGCATAACTGAGATTCCATAAATGTGACCAGTGCGTCATTACGGAAGCCCTGAACCGCACTGTGAAAAAAAAAATTTTTGTGGTGAAGTAAAAGTGTAATTTTTTTCCTTTTGTTATTTTGCGATATTATCTCGTTATTTCAAGATAATATCTCGTTATTACGAGATATTATCTCGTTATTTCGAGATATTATCTCGTTATTTCGAGATAACATTACGCCCTGTCTGGGCTTGAATCAATATAATTGCCCATTTTTCCGAGGATGCATCGGCTGGTAACTTGTGTGAACATGACAGCAGGCATATAACAGAATTCCTTTCGGCATCTAAGCGGGAGCGGGACGCTCCTGAGAGAGAAGGGCAGGGTTACGTTTCCCAAAAGCATAGATGCCAACTAAACAAGTTACACTAACATGGCAATATTCCCCGCCGCCTCAATGTTTTGTGTCCGTAGGTACGGACGGACGGAGCTCAATGCTATATCCCCCGCTTCGCGCTAATCGGGGGATACTTAGCAATGTACATCGTTCGTCCATTCACAGTCAGTGACTGTGGTCGAACACAAACATGGCCAAGTTTCTACGTCCAATGATTGCTGGAATACTCGAAAAATTAAAACTCTTATATCTTTCGGACACGGAGTATTTTAGGATCTCTGTCCGTCAGACGCTAAATTCGTCATAAATGCACTAAGTCCCACGCCAATGTCGACCCCCTTTATTTAGCAGAGCTTAAACAGACACATTGATTGAAATTCTCGGTACTCATCTTGAAGAAATGAGCCCTCTGATCAAAACATTCACGTTTAATATCTAAAAGATTCAGCAGATTTTAAGAGATTAAAAACAATAATCGACTGTCGGACACGGAGTTATATTGAAAGGGCATTGCGTTAATAAAAAGGTAATCAGAAAAAAAAGTTCAGCACCTTCCTATTGTTTTCTAATCCGTGTCATTGTTCCGATTAATTATTTCATAATAAATAAGATATTCCATATGGTTATGTTGTTAGGCTATAAATGTTGAATCTGACTGTGTATTAATCAAAATAGATGTTTTTAATTGTTTTTGTCGCTCTGAATCTGTATTTCTTTACTCAAAAATATCGTTGTGAATGTTTACAATAAAGCCACTTTCACACTGGACTCGAATGAATTTTTCGTACGACAGATCACTTTCAAAAAGTCAATGCAAAGACGCGAATCCACGCGTATTTGCGTCTTTGCATTGAATTTGAATGTAACCTGTCTTGCGAAAAATTCGTTTCGCGTGCGGTGTGAAAGCAGCTTAATTCATGTTAATTATACATAATTCTATTACCTAAATATTCATACATGTATTATTAAACTTGTTAAAACGTAATGCTGGTGTTGTTTCATTCTTTTAAGATACATGGTAACATACAAGATGCATTAATTGTGCGTTATCCTTAATGCCGTTGTATAAGCAGACTGTATAAATCAGTCTATGGCTCCAAGTCCGGATTTCCTACATTGTGCATGAACATACGGAAGATCTTAAGAATGGGTAATTGGAGCAAGATTACGACTGGCGTAAAAAAAAGTCATTGCCTTTATTTTTTCGCTTTGGAATATGCTGCCTTCAGAGTTTTCCAGCGATGCTGAATCGGGTTGGCGCTAGTCAGTCAACACAAAACCAGTCTCTCTCCACTTTTTGCCCACCATAATTATATCGTTGTTACGGTGCTTTCGCCCATCGATATATTACAATATATTCATGTCTTTCATTATGCATACAGTCGTCTCCTCTTTGCTCCAAAAATGCTAATTCCTTGCGAAGTGAACAGGCGCAGACGTGGTTGAATATTCAGTTCGAGGGCATATTCTGATTAAGGTGTATACATGAGCCAATATTCCGATTAAAACAGGCATATATGCCAGGGGTCTTATTTGGAATATTTCGAATCGGAAAATGACCTTAATCGGGTTATTGAACTCGTTTACATGACAGGTACGCAATCAAATACAGGAACATGGTGCGTAACGAACTATGTACATTGCTAAGTATCCCCCGATTAGCGCGAAGCGGGGGATATAGCATTGAGCTCCGTCCGTCCGTCCCTACGGACACAAAAAATTGAGGCGGCGGGGGATATTGCCATGTTAGTGTAACTTGTTTAGTTAGCATTTATGCTTTTGGGAAACGTAACCCTGCCCTTCTCTCTCAGGAGCGTCCCGCTCCCGCTTAGATGCCGAAAGGAATTCTGTGATATGCCTGCTGTCATGTTCACACAAGTTACCAGCCGATGCATCCTCGGAAAAATGGGCGATTATATTGATTCAAGCCCAGACAGGGCGTAATGTTATCTCGAAATAACGAGATAATATCTCGTAATAACGTGATATTATCTCGAAATAACGAGATAATATCTCGTAATAACGAGATCTTATCTCGAAATAACGAGATAATATCTCGTAATAACGTGATATTATCTCGAAATAACGAGATAATATCTCGTAATAACGAGATAATATCTCGAAATAACGAGATAATATCTCGAAATAACGACTTATTATCTCGAAATAACGAGATAATATCGCAAAATAACAAAAGGAAAAAAATTACACTTTTACTTCACCACAAAACTTTTTTTTCACGGTGCGGTTCAGGGCTTCCGTACGTCATAGCATGTAGCTTATCTAGAACCATGTGTTCCATTTGACCATAACAAGGGCAGGAAGTTCTCTTCTAGTCTGTGTTCACTCAGGAGAAGGACTACAAGGGGGAGCCTGGATGAGATAAGCCTCGGAGATGATAAGAAACCACCTGTCTTCTCTGAGATGTATGCGCATACCTCAGGGCGGCTCAACGTGGGCTACGTGCATCTGCAAGAACATTCCAGCTAATGCCATGATGCGTAAATCAGTTCGGGGAGGGTGATGTCAAGCTGGACTCTTACTTAAACCACAGGGAAAGAAACTGTTTTCATCCTTGTATAACGGGACTTGTTGTGTGCAAGGATCCTTCTCTGCAGATGAAGTAAAATGACTTTGGCTTGGATATTAACTCCTTTGTCTCTGTCTGAGTTCTTTTTGAAGGTAATACCAGCAATATAAAATCAAAATTCCTACAACAGCTTATTGCCTAGTGTGCTTAGGGAAGTTAGAGAGGTCATCTCTGAACCACAGTCAGTTATTCTCTGGCAGTCTTTAGAAACTAGAGAATACCAAATAATTGGAAGCAGGGCAAAATAATACTAATATATAAAGAATGGGGACCGTACTGAGCCAGGAATTTACAGACCTGTCAGTTTAACTTGCATTTGTTATGGCCCCAATTTGTTATTACATTTATAACACAACAGCAACAGCAAGGGATGACAAACACAGTTTTAACAACTAAAACACATTTAATTTTTAACAAAGACAAAGACTAATAACAACCTACAACTAAAGACCAAGATTGATAAATAAGAAAAAACAGAAATAATTACAGTCCCTTTTTGGTGGGGTGGCTTGGTGATGTCCTGGATGAAGAAAATGCTCAAACACAGGCAAAGAAATCCACAAAAGAAACGTCACAGGTCTTGAACAGAATGGCAGGTCTGGTCATCTTCTTGCAATTTCTCCTACTACTTTAGTGTCTCAATTCTTTTCTTTATATACTCTTTTGCAGACTCCACCCACATTTAGACCTCTTTTTTTAAATTTTCTGAGACTTGCCCCAGACATGTCCAGGACATGTCTAAACATGACTCCAGTCTGAGCTTAACAAAAAAAAGGTAAATACTGCCATCTAGTGGCCTATATTCACATTACACATTGCATACAAAGCACTGGAATCTATCATAAAAGACAAGCTGGAATTTAGTTCTGGTGAGATGAAGCTTCATGAAGCATTAAAGCTTTCCAGCAGATGTGTTGAGGTGTGGTTCATTTCTTGAGGTTTCAAATACTCTCTACAGACCCAAAATTCTAATACTGTATCTTGTATTTTCAGGACGCTTCAGACTATCTGTCCGAAAGACAACTCACAGCACATTATTACAGCTGAACCAAAATGGATCTTATAAGCTGGTCGTTAAATGCAAATCGATAAAATTATTTCTGGGAGGCGGACAGGTTCTGGGGAACCGACATGCCCGGATGGGACATTCTCGGCCGGTTATATCATGGATTCATGGGGAAAGTGGCGTTCGCTGTGTTTGACAGTCCTGGACATCGAGGATGTCTATCTAACTAGATTCATGATAGCGGGTCTGGTATCATTGGGGTTTGGACTGCATTTGATTGACCAAAGGATAAAGAAAATCTGGGAAGGCATGGATGATCTATTATTGCTCCCTCTCATCTACTCCAAATGATCAAGAAAGGGGTTTCGGGACAGTGTTGCTTTGGATCAAGAGTGGCATTTGAATCTAAGTTATATGAACACTCACCTAATTGTAATCTATAATTCTCATGATATCCAGAAATTTCACGATCTTACTTTCTGACGTTTAAAACGTAGCGCACATGGACATTAGCTCTGCTGTGATTTATAATCCTTATGATATCTTAACCATAATCAAACTTTTTTCTGGAAGCTGGGGGCGGGACTCTGATAAGCGATTTCGCTTCCCCCGCGAGTCGTGGCCGTGACCCTTTTGGTCATGATGCATGTTGTGTTGAAATTGTCATGAAATGATTCTACAATCATGCCGAAATAAAAAGGAAAAAAAAAAAGGTCATTGAAAACAATGTATATTGAAATGTGCTTCATCGGAAATGATAGGCAAGCATAAGCCTACAGCATGAAAGTGGCAAAATCAATAAATGCAAAATAAAATGAAGCATTTTGATGATATGCCCTTAATTTTGCTTTCTTATACTTTTGTTCAATCATTGTCTTTAAAGTCTGAATAAAACCATGAAGTAGAATAGCATGTGAGGAAAAAGCTATGAAACGTGTTCAGGTTAAATGTTCCAGAACATATATGGGTCAGGCTCACAAAATTGGAACTAGTGGGGGGGTTCAGATTGAAAAATTGTAAAAGTGGAGTAAGGCCTTAATTTTAGCTCATTTCCTTATGTTGAGGGGTTAATATTATCATGCGCAGAAAACCTTTTCATGAGATTATGCATAGTTTTTGCACAACAGCTGGTCAAATTTGAGTTTCTCAGTTCTCCAAAAACTGTTCAATTTTTGAGTTATTGGTGAATTTTGATATTCAATCATGCCCTAATCATATGTAAACATAGTCAACACTGCTTATAATGGCCTGATATGTATAGCTGGACTATAAACCTCTTGAAAAACACAAAACATCTGTTGTGATTGGTGAATTAGTGGTCACAACACATCCCTGAAGTTGGCATAGTTTTTGGGCATAGGGAAAAATTGTGCTTTTCATAAAAACTGTTCCCTGTCATTTCTTGTTAAATGAAAATACCCTCTCCTAGGCCCCAAATGGTTATTTTATGTCATAAAGTTATATGTCTAGTCTGCGCATACGCAATCTGGTGTCCCTCCTCAGAACCCCTGCTGAGTAATACAACTTTCCCTACATGCCCGCAATAGAAACCTAAGCTCTCTCTGTAATAGTCTTGGTGATAGAAGTCATTGAAATTTCACCATGTGAAGTCTGACCTTCAAAGGTCACCGAAGGTCAACTATAAGGCCACCAAATGAAAGGTCATGCATGGCTTCTTATAAGTGTTCAATACATATATGTTCCCAATTTTCTGTATTTACAAGCCTAGAAGCCTTTGAAAATTATAACATTTTGCTTGACCTCAAGTTTGAGCTTACAAGGTCATCTGAGTTCAACTTTAACACAGCCAAAATATAGGTCATATATGATATGTTGGTAATACAAACTTAATCTCTTCCTGCAACCAGCTGGCCTTCACAGGCCATCTTGCATATTCTCTACAGGATCCAATGTTAAAGTACAGCACCCCCATTAGACCCAATTCCGTCGATTCAATCAAAATAGTGCTCACAAATTCACAGCACAGTTTTTGAGAGATTTTTTTTTTAATTTGTCAGTTCTATTTTTAACATTGGAGCCAACATTTCAAGGACCCATAAAACAGACAAAAATGATTAAATAAACAAAATCTGAAAAAAAAAACATCTGGAGATATGTTCTAGTAGTATGTTTTGGCAAATTTACATGAAGATTCATCAGGCCAAAAAAAAAGATAAAAAATGTTCTGGACAACAGACGATGGACGGCAGACGATGGATGATGGACGCCACGTCATGACAATAGCACCCAAAACTAACCTAATAATGTCTTAATGGCTGTTTATTTTACTATAATTATGTATAAATGTAAGCAATCTTTGACGCATCAGTCTCTGAAGATGGTAGATGGAGGGTGTTTAGTCCTGGTATGAGTCTTATGCTGTACTGAGCCTGAGTCCTGTCACTACTGCTTGTACCCTATTGTAGATATAAAATAGGTAAACAGGCATACCAATTTATGTACAAATATTTCAAAAATGCCAAAAAAAGGTCCAAGAATAATGATGCTTTTCATGAATAATAAAGTGTTAGGTGAAGCTATGCTTATTTCCATTGAAAATAAACAAGCTAATACATTCTAGCCCAAAATGTTTTTTTGAGTTATCCGACACTTAAGAGAGCCAATCACACCATGGAACTGGATAAATGAGGCCGAAAACCACACTAAAATGTACACCAATATGTTGTCTAAGTTTATAATGAGCCCGAAGAACCAACCCCAAGCCATGATGACTGAATAACCAATGCAAGGCGACATGGTGAAAATACAGGTTTTTTGAGTCATCCAGATTCAGCCACCCAGACATCACGCATATCAGAATAATGAATAACACTGTTATGACTCGATAGGACATGCCCTTAGCTGTAATTTAAGACATAGTTTAGGGATCTAACACTACGCAGCAAGGATGATTAAGTTTTTCAGTTTTTTGAGTTATCTGATCATTTTTCGCATTATCGCATCTGCTGATCCACCTTTCTGCCCGATGGCGCCATTTTCGAACCACGCCAAAAACTTTCCTCGGTTTCATTCGACATTATATTTGTATTTTCACCAAAATCACTCATAATTTCTTGATTACAAGGTTCTCTAGATCATATTTTACAAGATTTCAGATGGGATGATGCAAGTAACCTACCTTGCTTTGGTCAAAATCATAGAAAAAGTCGATCTTTCACTCCCGTTTGTGTGTCTAGCTCTCCGGTTGGGTGGAAGTTCATTTTTAACCTTTCCATGGATGAAACACGCACCAGCATAAACTTACAAGAGAGAGCTACAATGTGCATCTTCCTGCAGATAACTCAAAAAACCGGAAAACTCAAAAGACTAAAATTTTGAAAAGAAGCTGAAATATGATGGAATTCTAAATGGTACAAGTATCTTATTTCATTTCAGCCATTTCCCCATCTTTGTGAAGCTCAGATCTTGAATTATAAAGCCGTAAATTGGATAATGCATAAATAGCCATATTTGGCTTCCATGGAAAGGGGTTAAAAGGCAAATGAAAATCCACACTTTTTCCTTGACAGTAATTATTAGTTGGTTGTGTTAGCTACCTCAAGGTTTTCCAATTCACCTCTAGTTTGAATTTGTACATCGAAGCAAACAGTTCTGCCACGTGGTGCCTCATCTCACTCAACTTCTGCAGACTGTCCTTGTCAAAGCCAATAAGAGGGGGAATGGGTGACGTGGTTAAGGACAACATAGAACTGTTGAAGTATTGATTCATCCAGAAGGTGACCAAGGTTAAGCATATGTCACTTGTCTGAAGCTAATTCCCAATGATGAAGGTGTTTTTCAATGATAAGTACAGTGTCTGTTGCCCAATTTTAAAAGAATCATAGGGACTTTCCTATAATAGCATCATTTTCACTACTATCATCCTTATTATTACTTTACTTTTATTGCTGGTAGGCTCCCTTTTCATACAGAAGTCAAAATCTCAACGCCAAACCACTAAGAAATTATGTCCCAATGCCAGTGGCTTTGACAGGATTATACAAAACCCAAAACCAGTGAAGTTGGCACGTTGTGTATATCGTGAATAAAAACAGAATACAATGATTTGCAAATCCTTTTCAACCTATATTCAATTGAATACACTGCAAAGACAAGTTAATTAATGTTCAAACAGGTAAACTTTGTAATTTTTTGCTAATATTAGCTCATTTGGAATTTGATGCCTGCAACATGTTTCAAAAAAGCTGGCACAAGTGCCAAAAAAGACTGTGAGAGTTTAGGAATGCTCATCAAACACTTATTTGGAACTTCCCACAGGTGAACGGGCTAACTGGGAGCAGGTGGGTGCCATGATTGGGTATAAAAGCAGCTTCCCTGAAATGCTCAGTCATTCACAAACAAGGATGGGGCGAGGGTCACCACTTAGTGAACAAATGCATGAACTGATTGTGGAACAGTTTAAAAACAACATTCCTCAACAAGCTATTGCAAGAAATTTAGGGATTTCGTCATCTGCGGTCCGTAATATCGTCAAAAGGTTCAGAGAATCAGGAGAAATCACTGCACGTAAGCGACAAGGCCGAAAACCAACATTGAATGCCCGTGACCTTCGATCCCTCAGGCAGTACTGCATCAAAAACCGACATCAGTGTGTAAAGGACATCACCACATGGGCTCAGGAACACTTCAGAAAACCACTGTCAGCAACTACAGTTCGTCGCTACATCTGCAAGTGCAAGTTAAAACTCTACAATGCAAAGTGTAAGCCATTTATCAAAAGCACCCAGAAACGGCGCCGGCTTCGCTGGGCCCAAGCTCATCTAAGATGGACTGATGCAAAGTGGAAAAGTGTTCTGTGGTCTGACGAGTCCACATTTCAAATTGTTTTTGGAAACTGGACGTCGTGACCATAGAGGAAAAGAACCATCCGAACTGTTATAGGCGCAAAGTTCAAAAGCCAGCATCAAGACATGGGCAACTTACACATATGTGAAGGCACCATTAATGCTGAAAGGTAAGAGAGAGAAATAGCATGCGCCTTGTGTCAAAAAAAAAATGATTGATGGCTTTTTAATGAGTTGAAGAGTTCACATGAGTGAACATATTCATATGAAAAATAAAAATAGAAAAAAATTTCATTTTTGTATTTCCCACCCTTCCCTAATCCTTCCCCCTCGCCTCTTCTTTCCCTCTCCGGGGAGGCTGTGTGTGAGTGAGATTCAGCACCGTCCCAATCCCCCTTCCCCCTTGAACGTTCTGGTGTGGGGAGAGAATTTTATACATTTTAGTGTGTTTTAGCGTGTTTTCCGTTTTTTGTGGGGATGAACCTTTTAACCCTTGTATGGTGTTTGGGTCTGTGGGACCTGTTTTCAGTTTTCATCAAACCATGTTTGCTGTTCATATGACTTGTAATTGGGATGAAGTAAACATCTGTTGAGCATTTTAAGATAAAACAACACAATCAAACAATTTTGAAAACCCAAAACTCTAGCGGGTCCCAGACCCACACTGGCTGAGTAACAAAAATCCTAACACCATACAAGGGTTAAAACATTTATTTTCTTGTGTTATAGTTAAGTGGGTTTTAAAATGGTTATTATATGCGTGGTTGGAAGGGGGAAGTGAAAGTGATAAAAGTGGTAAAACTTTATTTCAAGAGTTTTGTTGGTTGTGTGGTGTAACGAGACAAACGAAAGAGAGTTTAAATTCAGAGAGTTTCGGAGAGAAAAGAGTGCAGAAAAAATGAGAGTATGAAGTATTAAAATGGGTAAGATAAAGGAAATAAATAAATAAAGGAGAAAGAGAGAAAGAAAATTATTTACCAGTTTTTCGGCGCTATGTGCGTGGAAAAGTAAAGTTACCAAAAAGTTGTAATGAAGTTGACAAAAGAGGTATGAAATAAGGATGGTTTCCATGCAGAGTGTTAATTCCGTACGTCTTCTTCCCTGGTCTGTGTCTCTCCCATCTGTGTGTCTGACTGTAGGCATTGAGAGTGAGCGGACCCCATGGGCGGGCGGGGCTTGCAGGGAGGGGTTGAATCCGACAGGTGTTTGCGCACATCGCTGAGTTGGCGGAACTTGCGGATGCGCACAGCTGTCATTATTTTTTAATCAACAGCTGAATACGGGAAGATTGATGCGCGAACGACTTCTGTAAAAAAACAGAAAAACGATAAACTTACACAGGTGGAGCGGGGTTGAATCTGGCGGGGTGTTGGTGTGTGGGACACCATGGGACGGCTGAACCTGCGTTGGGGTAGCGATTCATGGATGAAATCTTTTGTCAAGAAATAATAGGGTAATGAAACTTACCCAGGGCGGTGGTCTGAACGATACGTGTGTCTGCGTGTTGTGAGATTGTACCATTGCTATGTAATGGGGATTTTCCTGGGCCTTCGTATTGATTCTAAAAGGTGCGAGAAAATCAGACATTAAGCACGTTCTCAAGTTATTGAATGGAGGGGGTGGGGCGAAATTGTTCAGAACTATGAAAGGTCGCATATAAACATGACTGAATAATTATTTTTGAAATTACAATCGCAGAGTTTTGCTACCGTAAACATAAAAAACCAAGGGTTTCCGAGGAGGTAATGCGCAGCACATGTGATGCGGTGAAGTTCTGCACTAAATGCTACCGTCGGTATTATGTCAGCGCCCGAGAGCCAAAGCCACACACATGTACCCCGAAACGATGTCATGTTTGCAATGCAATTATGACTCCTGAAAGCGTGCACGATTCTTTCATTCAGGAGGTGAAGAGCGAAGAACCGCATCAGCGGTATGTGTTTTATGATTTCGAGTGCCGCCAAGATCATGGAAAGCACGTCGCAAATTATATTTGCTGTAGAGACTTTGAAGGGAAACCCTGGTCTTTTGCCGGTGAGAAATGCGTTGCGGCCTTTTTTCAAATGTTTAGGACCCCCAAGTACAAGGGCTATACATTTATTGCTCACAACTCGAAGGGGTATGACAGTTACCTGTTGATGCAATATTTAATTGAACAAGGAGTGACACCCCATTTAATCACACAAGGTAGTAAGCTTTTATGTATTACTGATGCTGCTTTTGAGCAACGGTATATTGATTCGCTTTCATTCCTTACAATGAAATTGAGCGCCATGCCTGCCGCCTTAGGTTTTGAAAATTCAAAGAAAGGCTACCTTCCCCATTTTTGGAATAAAATTGAAAACCAAAATTACATTGGTCCGTACCCACCTCCGATTTATTATAGTGTTGACACGATGATGGAAAAAGAGAGGACGGAATTTATGCAATGGTACGACAGCGTTGCAGGAAAGGTGTTTGACTTTAAAAAGGAGATGGCTAAGTACTGTCAAAATGATGTCGTCATATTGCGAGAAGCTTGTTTGAGATTCCGCGCAGAGGTTCTTAGGAGTACAGGCCTGGACCCTTTCCAGTGTGTGACCATAGCATCTGCATGCATGAAACAATACCGTGCAAGCTTTTTACCCAAAGACACTATAGCCGTAACATCACCAGACAATTACATCCGAAAACAGAAGTCGTTTTCCACATCGGGTATTCAATGGTTGGAATATTTAAGCTACTGCGACAATATTTTCATCCAGCATGCTCTGAATCAGGGAGAGGTTAAGATGGGTCCTTACTATCTGGACGGTTATTCTGAGTTATCAGGTGTATGCACAGCATACGAACTGGCCGGCTGTTACTGGCATGGCTGTCCAGGCTGCTGCAATCTCAGCACAATTCAAGCACAGACTAATTTGGATTTTGGCACCTTGTATGCTCAATTTCAAATAAAACTTGAAAATATGCGTAACATTTATAACCTACTGGTGATTGTGATGTGGGAGCATGAATGGGTAAAGCTTAAATAGGAAAATGACGATGTTCGTGCGTTTCTTAAAAATCAGGACTACCCCAAACGAATGAACCCGAGTGATGCTTTGTTTTGTGGTAGAACTAACGCAGTTCAACTTCATTACAAAGTCCAAGAATGTGAGCAAATCCAATATTATGATTTTACCAGTCTATAAACATTACTGAATAAAACAAAAATATACCCCACGGGGCACCCTACGATCATCTTCCGGGATTTTGGCCCCCTCGAAAACTATTGATTTAAGTGAGGGTAATTCCCCCACGGCAACTTTACCTTCCAGTGTTGCCTTATCGGGTGTCGGGGAAATTAATGTTTCCACATTGTAGGAAGTGTGCTGAATCAGAAAACCAAGGTCTCTGCGATCATTCTGACGGAGAGCGCGCTCTCAGCGGCGTATGGTGTACAGTTGAATTTATCAAAGCGGCTGAGATGGGTTACAAAAATGACAAGATTTTCGAAATTTGGCATTTTTCACAGCGCTCTGATTCTCTATTCAGCGAATACATCAAAACGCATTTACTGGGAAAACAAGAGTCATCAGGATACCGCTCTTGGATATCCAGTGATGCTGACAAAGAGGCTTACATCAAAATGTACTGGGAGAAAGAGGGGGTTCGATTGGATCCAAACAACATTACGGTCAACAAGGCCAAAAGACAAATATCGAAATTATTTTTAAACAGTCTTTGGGGGAAATTCAGCCAGAGAGTTAACCAAATGAACACGACCTTGGTTAGTGATTCTGAGCATTTTTTGAAACTGATTTTTTCGGATAAGTATGACATCTTCATTTCTTACAGAAGATGTCGCTCTTGTGCAGTGGAAACAGGCTAAGGGTTTTCCAGTTCTCCCCCAAATATAGCAATGTGTTCATCGCGGCATTCACCACGGCCTATGCTCGCCTGGAATTGTACTCTGTCATGGAGAAGTTGTCTGACAGAGTCTTGTATCATCTACTTACAAAGAACCCCCGATGATTATAAACCCGATATTGGTGATTACCTCGGCGAGCTAACGAGCGAGCTGGACCCAGGTGACCACATTGTTGAATTTGTGTCTGGAGGCCCAAAGACTAACAGTTATAAGACAATGCTTGGTAAAGTTTGCATGAAAGTTAAAGGTGTAACCCTCCACAGTACTAACAATCAGGTTGTTAATCTTTCATCCCTCACAGATTTGGTGTGTCGTTATGTACAGAACCATTCGGCTCCAGCTCATGAAATTTCAACTTCAACACAACAAATTGTGCGCAATAAAAAATGCTTTACACTCACAAACCGCACAGTTTCTAAAAAATTTCTGGTGGTGTACAACAAGAGAGTTCTGCAGCCTGATTTCAAAATGTTACCATATGGCTTCTGAAACTGTTTTTGGGGATGAGGGGTTTGACAACCGTCTTCAACATCCGTTTTCTTGTATCATATCAGGCCCATCAAACTGCGGCAAAAGTGTTTTTGTCAGAAAGTTGCTGGAGAATGCACCCCATGTACTGTCATGTGTGCCACAGAATATTGTGTGGTTTTATTCATGCTGGCAACCAATGTATGATGATTTGCGCCAGAAAATAAAGAATTTACATTTTGTTGAAGGTCTGCCTGAATCATTGACCGATGAAGCACTGCTTCCTTTGCATAAAACTAATTTGGTTATTACTGTTGATCTCATGGAAGCAGCCAGTTATAGCCCTGAAATCGAAAAGGCCTTTGTCAAGTATATGCATCACAGGAATATGAGCACGATTAACCTCTGCCGAGGAGGTATATGTTTTTGGTGCCGTTTGTTTGTTGGCTTGTTTGTGTACAACATAACTCAAAAACTTATGGCCGGATTTTTACGAAAATTTCAGGGTAGATGGGTATTAACTCAAGGAAGAGGTGATTAAATTTTGGCATATCTAGGCCAAAGTACTACTAAGATATACTCCAAAGTTCAAGATTTCAAGTCTTTCCAATGGGCTGGAGTTGCAATCGCCGTGCTTTTGACTTTTCTGGCGGAGGTTCTGTGCTCTCTGAGTGCTTTTCTAGTTTACCTG
This sequence comes from Gymnothorax reevesii, assembly GCA_029721435.1. Lineage (NCBI taxonomy): Eukaryota > Metazoa > Chordata > Actinopteri > Anguilliformes > Muraenidae > Gymnothorax > Gymnothorax reevesii. The sequence continues at coordinate 8,585,945 of CM056581.1, forward strand.
GTGCAAAACCTTTTTTTCCAGGGTAAAAAGAGCCGCACAATAAATCTAAATGCCAACTATATGATTTTGTTTAAAAACCCTCGAGATAAATTACAAACTAGAACGGGCACTCAGTAGAGTGCATACCTTCGCCGACGCCACTGAATCCCTCGCCACTGGCGTTGGTTTCATGCCGATCGGATAAAAATATGACCGAGATATGGCCGAAAGTCGGTTTTGACCTTTTCGTGGCCTTGACCTTGACCTTTGACCCGATCACTCCCAAAATCTAATCGATTGATCCTCAGGTCATGCCAAATCAACCCACCAAATTTTATGAAATTCCGTTCGGTACTTTTTGAGTTATTCGATACACATACATACAGACAGACAGACACACAAACAAATAAATGCACGGGGATCAAAACATTACCTTCGTCAGCGAAGTCGCTGGCGAAGGTAATTAATGTTTTAGCACGACAGATCCCAGACATTCCAGTTTTTTTTAAGAGTCTTTTGAAGACGCAACCAAGAATCCTTATGGGTATATATTGATGAATCTCAAAGTTCAAACACCAGATCAGTATCGTCATAGAACAGGTTTGTTCCATCCAGAGTGGCCTGTGGTTTATCTACCGAGGAAGAAAAAGTGATGTCAGACCGAATTCTGCGAAATCTGTCGCTTCTAAAAGCGCTATTTGAAGGCAATGCACGTCAGCGAAGTGCCATTCTTCAATCAGCCAGCCCAGAACTGATAAAAACTATTTGCAAAATCGCCCTCAATATTTTACACGGCAATATACCTCTAGTCTTTTCAGTTGAGGCCTTGTTAAAGAGGCAGCGATCCGGAATCAAGATTCTGGCTCACAAAAAACACTCTATTAAACATAAAAGAGCACTAATTCAGAAAGGTGGCTTCCTTTTACCGCTTCTCAGTGTGGCATTACCTTTCTTGACCAGCTTGATAGCATCACGTAACAGCTGAAATGGATCATGCACATAAATGTTTCTTGTACCTCAACATCAACTGGATAAATTAAAAGGTCTTTCTTTTACACCCGCACCCATACAACAAACTGTGGAAGACAAATTGGATCAATCCATACATGAAATTCTATCAAGGGCTGATGTGAGTCCACATGAAAAAGCCAAACAGTACGAGATGGCTTTACAAAGATTAATTGCCGTTGTTAAGCAAGGTGAAAAAGAATCAAACATTTTAACAATATCTTTACCTACTGATGATGCGGAATCCGAATCCAATAAAGATTATCAGATGCATGGGCTCGATGCCTTGGTTCAAAATGTGATAAAAAGTGTTCCGTCAAGAAGCAAAAAAAAAAAATGCCACATATGTTATGGAAAAAATAGCCAAATCGGGAGATGTTGCAACATGGAACGATAAAGGAGAATTTGTTTTCCGAGGGAAAGCCGTGAGCGGATCACATATGTTGGATCTTATAAAAACAGCCCCTCAAAAGGTTTCTGATTATCGAAGACCACTTGGATGGCAGAAATTTATTGAGGCTTTAGCTATAATTAATATGCCTCTTTCGGTTCTACCTAACCAGCAGGTCCGCAACAAAATAAGTACTCATAAAACAGCGCCTAGCAATCCACCTTTGAAAACTGTGGTAACAAGCGCTAAAGCGGCTGACCGCGAATTTCCTTCGCCTGCTTTTTCAAGTCCCGTATTAGACCGTAATGCATGGCTGAGTTTTTAATGTCGCAAATAGCTTCAATGCAATAAATGATAAGCTGTAACAGAAAAAGTTCACTTGAATTGCTTTTATTGTTTTTGTCCAATAAAATACATAAAATGATACTTTTGCTCAAGCGTCTCTTCACTTACAAGTATGACATGATTTAAAAGATATAAAAGAATTTTCAGTCTGAACACATGACAACATATTTTTCACACATTTATCTAAACGTATTTTATGAACATATACTGAGTTCAAATGAAAACGCACCACTCACGAAATCTGGAATAGCTCCACGGATTGATATGTGAAGTATATACGTATGATGCATTTGAGATAATGAATGATTTAAGAAGACAAGTAAACATCGTTCTATTTCATTCACCATAATGTTAATGCGCGAGAGAGGTGTAACTGGTGTAGGGGTCAAACAGGAAAGTCAGTAACGTGCGTGACGGCCATTTGCATTGACACATGCGGTGCATCGTCGTCTCTGGATAGTGTTCTGAGGGATAGCATTCCACTCCTGAAGAAGGGCAACCTCAAGTTCTCGGATGTTGTCCATCTGGCGTCGATGTGAAAGACGTTGTCCAATTTCATCCCATAAGTGCTCGATAGGGGAGAGGTCGGGTGACAGAGCTGGCCACTGAAGCACGGGGATGTTCTGCTGTGCAAGGTACTGCATGGACACCCTTGCAGTGTGTGCCCTAGCGTTGTCTTGTTGGAACGTGTGGACATCGTGGTGTTGGTTGAAGAATGGCACAACATGGTTCTGCAGCACCTGGTCCCGGTAGTAGACGCCGTTCACCTTTCCTCTGCAGATATGGAGAGGGGTTCTGTGACAGTAGCTTATTAACCCACACCATAACGCTGCCACCACCCCAACGGTCCGTTTGAACGACACAATCGGCGTTATAACGTTCACCACGTCTCCACCAAACACGTATATGGCCATCTGCGTTTCTTAAGTGAAATCGTGACTCGTCAGAAAAGATGACACCGTGCCATTGTCGTAGTCGCCAATTCTGGTGCCTATTTGCCCACTGTAGACACTGGTTTCGGCAAAGATCCGTCAATATGGGGCCGAAATAAGGACGTCGTGCATGCAGGCCTGCAGCTCACAGACGGTTCCGTACGGTGTTGGGGTGAATGAATCCACGTCGTCCTTGGACTTGAGCAGCTGTTCTTGTCGCTGGTAGTGTTCGGTCTCGGACATGATTCCGTACGATCTGACGGTCCTGACGTGCCGTTGTGCCACGTAGTTGACTTGGTCGAGGAAGGTCCCGAGTGCTCCCCGTTTGCAGAAACCTTTGATGGAGTCTTGTGATCGTTGTGTGTGCGCAGTGTAGTCGTCTGACAATTTCCCTGGTGCTGGCGCCAATTTGAAGCATGGCACGTTCCCGTTCAGGGGCTGTAAGTCGCGGCATAGTGTCGACGTTTCACAAGTGTCAGTGAAGAAGTGAAATTTTATGCTGATTCACATGCTTTTAAAGGCAATGTGTGCACAAATTCAGAGTGAAATTCATTTTTCCCGTGGTGTGCGTGCAAGATGTTGCGTTTTTGCAAAAAATTGCCTAGCGTTACAGATAACTTGAAATTCTCAAAACTTCTGAAACTGTTTTTGGGGATGAGGGGTTTGACAACCGTCTTCAACATCCGTTTTCTTGTATCATATCAGGCCCATCAAACTGCGGCAAAAGTGTTTTTGTCAGAAAGTTGCTGGAGAATGCACCCCATGTACTGTCATGTGTGCCACAGAATATTGTGTGGTTTTATTCATGCTGGCAACCAATGTATGATGATTTGCGCCAGAAAATAAAGAATTTACATTTTGTTGAAGGTCTGCCTGAATCATTGACCGATGAAACACTGCTTCCTTTGCATAAAAATAATTTGGTTATTACTGTTGATCTCATGGAAGCAGCCAGTTATAGCCCTGAAATCGAAAAGGCCTTTGTCAAGTATATGCATCACAGGAATATGAGCACGATTAACCTCTGCCGAGGAGGTATATGTTTTTGGTGCCGTTTGTTTGTTGGCTTGTTTGTGTACAACATAACTCAAAAACTTATGGCCGGATTTTTACGAAAATTTCAGGGTAGATGGGTATTAACTCAAGGAAGAGGTGATTAAATTTTGGCATATCTAGGCCAAAGTACTACTAAGATATACTCCAAAGTTCAAGATTTCAAGTCTTTCCAATGGGCTGGAGTTCCAATCGCCGTGCTTTTGACTTTTCTGGCGGAGGTTCTGTGCTCTCTGAGTGCTTTTCTAGTTTACCTGGTGCAAAACCTTTTTTCCAGGGTAAAAAGAGCCGCACAATAAATCTAAATGCCAACTATATGATTTTGTTTAAAAACCCTCGAGATAAATTACAAACTAGAACGGGCACTCGGTAGAGGGCATACCTTCGCCGACGCCACTGAATCCCTCGCCACTGGCGTTGGTTTCATGCCGATCGGATAAAAATATGACCGAGATATGGCCGAAAGTCGGTTTTGACCTTTTCGTGGCCTTGACCTTGACCTTTGACCCGATCACTCCCAAAATTTCTTGCACCTAGCATGTCGTGTGACGTCACTGTAGTGTTGTTGTTGTTGTATAAAAATTATATTGAAGTTCATTTGAACTTAAAAATTGACTTTTTTCAAGTGGTGCGTTTTCATTTTTCTCAAATTTAAACTTTTGCTTTTTAAGCTTTTTTGGAAAGGGCCCGTATATGGTTTTAAAAACATTAAAGGCATTAGATTCATTTACATCAACAGGTTTCATTTTAATTGTGCTATGATAGCTTTTATTATATGATAGGATCAGGTTCTGTATTACATCAATGTACTTGTATGTATAATGGGCGCTGAAGTATCTCCACATCCTGGTTTTAAGAGTCCTGTTAAACCGCTCCACTACAGACGCTTTCTTATCATTGCCTGTGGCGAAATGCATTATTTGATATTGTTTCATCAACTTCTGAAAATCCTTGTTGAAAAATTCTGTACCTTTGTCAGTTTGTAGTTTTTTGGGCCTGCGGCCTTGTGCAAGTTTGGCTTGGAAGGCCCGCATCACTTCTTTACCGCTTTTATTCTTAAGACCAATATTTGAGACAAAAACCTTGTTCCTCTTGAAATTAACTATGGCTGACTTGTGCAAGGTGTATGCATCTTCACCAGACAACCACTCTGTAAGTTTCTTGTTGGAAATGCTTAACCCTTTTGTTTCCAACAAACCCCTCTGCAATCTTTCTTTTCCACCAAAAGAGCCAGGATTCCCCGGGAACACTCCTGAACATCCATCTTCGCCACCAAAACAAAAATGACGCGACATCACACGACAGTTCATTTAATACAGTCATCATTTTACTAAAAACTGTAGCAAAACAGACAAAACTTTCCAAACATTGGGTTATCTTATACTTTATCATCAGCCCACAAGCTTTCTTGCATCCCCCCGAAATCTCCCAGAAATCTCTCTAGACTTCATCGACAATCTTGTTACCAACATGCCCCAAGTCACGGTGTTTAATATCCTGCAGCTTGCCCCTAATGTGCGGCTCGTCCTCGAGTTCCGAAAGAATGGTGTCGACAGCCCCCTCAACACGCATGGGGCTCGGCCTAAGCCCCAGCACTTTGAGTGCCTTGGAGAGCACAACACTCAACCATGGCGTTTTCACTTTACCACACAGTTTTTCAAGTACAGTACAGCCGCCGTTAAATCCAAAGAAAAAGTCGTTAATCCGCCAGTACGGGGGCGTTAAACTCTCAGTAGGACCGGGAAATCTCGTCGTCAGCCATGCAGTGGGCCCGCGTATTGACGCGCATGAAGACGAAAGAAGACCTCCCACCGCCTACCGCGCACGGGGTAGCTAGGCAATTATAATTGAGCCGTGTTGGGACGGTCGTTGTGACAGTTGTCCGTACATTTAGATAATGGCACAGCTTGTTGGCGATTTATTACATATATGATTGCAAAAGTAACGTAAGCCAACATAAAATATTAATTTGCTTTGGCGGGGGTGATGTTGCCGGTAATCATTTCTGCAAACCATTTCATCATTTCTTTATATTTGACGATAAAGTTTTAAACTACTATTAGACTGCTATTTAAAACTTTAGTACGTTATAATATGCAATTGGATTATGAAATATCATGCTATTTTTGGTGAGGATTTTATTTGTCAGGTGTCATTTCTGCAATATTTTATAATAATACATGCTTTTATGTACTATTATATTAGGCCTATTTTACACTCAAGTGCCGAAATAGATTATTTTTCCTGTTGCAAACCTGAAATTTAGTATAGCCTATTCATTCCTACAGCACGTGGACCGGTTCCGCAAATGGAATTTGTTTGAAGTGTCTGGTATCGATACAGAATTTGCTGGCGGAAAGTTATCTGTTCACGAATTTGCGGAAATTACTCACGCTTTTTGTGGATCAGTTAGTTTTCTTCAGTCATAAGGAATAAAGCCTTGCACAGTCATTTTTCAGAGGCACGTCCTTTGATTGGTTCCGCAAATAATTTCCAGTTAAGCAAACAGCGCCCTTTCTCAGGCCGAACTTATGATATTCTTTGTTTATTGGCATTATTGCGTGCCCCTGGCCACAACAAAACAGACACATGTATTTTCCACCAATTTAAGCCAGCATTACTCTATAGGGGATATCACAATAATTGGTCAAATTTATGGCTAACTGTTCCGTGTGTCGACATTGTGTCAGCTGGAATCCACGTGCGCTGGCCTCAATTCACAATGATTTGTGCATCCATCGATATTCAACTGCTATCAGCGACTACGGATGATTCTTTCTACTCTTTCTAATTCAAGTAGGCCTAGTAAATGCCAAGTATACGTTAAAATTATCAGGATGAGACTACAAGCTCAGAATAACATAGGACATGAGTCATGATCAGCCCGTTGAGCCACAGAAAATCAGTACAGTTATGGTGGGAAAGAAAATGTTTTATTTCACACTAACTACAATAAACTTTCATAAAATTATTTCAGAAAAAATAAACAAGAATAAACAAGTTTGAAAACCTACAAAATGGCGTTTGCGGAACTAGTCAAATGACAAGCAGTCACTCCCAATGGGTGTTGATGAAGAAGTATCACTAGTACGGCATTGGGATTTTTCAGGTCAATCATACGATAATTTCCGTTCAAAATGACACTAATAATGTCAAGAATCCCAGGAATACACGTGTTTAACGGCTGCACACTGCACAGTGCGCCTTCGCACAAGCGTTGATTTGGTAGCCTACTGCTGCAACGGCAAGCAACAGTTATCGGGAATTAATTTCTCTATGAAGCCGAATATCTCGAAACGATAGTTAAGAGTTAAATTCGCAATAATTTCCCGTTTTAGCGGTGTGAAACTCAAGGCGGACAGCGAAGTCGTTTTCCCTCAAAAAAAAGTTTTATTTCTGCAAATTGCGGAATCGGTCAAATTGCGGAACCGGTAAACCCACGATATCGAAGATTACTCGCACCCCGTCTCAGTAAAATTCATTTAGGGAAAGAACTTGAATGTTTTTAGATTTATGTACTGTTTCGTTTTGAAATGCGAATTGGCAATTTTTTACCAATTTTTCAAAACGTTTTTCATCGTCTGAATTTGTTTTAATTACTTCTCATAACCATTCAGATGTTCAAACATAATGTTCACAAAGCTTGCAACTATAAAATAATTGCGTACAATATGAATTTAGTTCGACCATAACGACTCTTGAATGCACTAAAAAAAAGCAAAATAAACTATTTGCGGAACCTTACACAGGATGTTTAGTAAACTTATTCTATATCTATCAATAAGGAAACGGAATTTTGAAAAAGATCTGCCCAATGTCTTTTCTCTAAAGGACATTGTCACTTAAAACTGAATGGCTCTTTCGTAAACTGAATTCACGGAATTAATGGCGAATACACTTGCACTGATTCAATACAGCTCAGTTCGTGTCATCTCTGTTTATCACTCATTGTCACCCTAATATTTCCTTTAAGCTCATTGTAGCCTATTAAAGAATTAATGACCTGGTCAGCGCGTGGCAGCAATTTTCTATAAAATGCCCGACCATAAACTGACATCACATTCACAACTATGGAACCTGTCACGATACAACGCATTTCCCCAAAGTTTAGGACAAAGATTGACTCTTTGGCGAGAGACAACCTCACTCCTCTGCAGGTCCGAAAACGCATAATTTCGGAGAGTAACGTGAGCATAAGCTCACAGGCTATTAAGTTGTATATTGCCTATTTGTTTATTTATATTGTGGCTGGCTTTTCAAAACCAATAAATCAATTGCGGCAAACTTCGATGAAGATCTACCCACAAACTCTCAGAATCACAGTTTCTGCAATAAAAAGACATATTTAAAATACCAAAAAAATTTCTTTCAAGAACACAATTTCTTATATTTCGCTGTCAAATTTTTCATAATGGGCAATTTTTTTTTCTTGTTCATGCTGCGCTTTCCAGAGGTCGCATAAGCTCTCACTTGCACTTTCGCTGCAAGAGAAAATAAAAAGATGTTAAAATACATAACGGCAAATACACGTAATTCTAACGGTTAAAATGCCCTCTATTCTATAACTTACACGCGGTACTACATTCATTTCCGCGGAGCCACATGTGGTTATTACTGGCGGTAAATTGTCCTGTGATACGGCTCATTGGTTAGAGCATGGTTAGAAATGGGGAAGAAGGGCGAAATGTTCGAGATAACGGGGCGTGAACTAACGCCATCTCTTTGGTTTTAACGGCGGCTGTACTGTATGTTGAAAATAAAAAGAATCAGGCTCAAACATACAGCTGTGCCTGATTTGACTAGGGTGGTCATACTCGCACCCCTGGCACTCGCTTTTCAACAACTCTTCAATCGCCGTGTCCAGAAGACAAGCCAGATCATCTTCAGGACTTTAACCATGGGGGCTGTGAGGCATCCGTCGATTTCATCAGCAGGCCTTTGCGGTACTGATGGCTGATACTTTTTCCGGGCGCATTTCCCCGGGCAGCATGGTCTGTCGTACGGCACACCGTCGTCAGCTTCAATTCCTTCTGTCAGCCAGGGGTCCGAAATAGGCGTATCGTTATCAGCGCAGCACTCAGTCACCATTGATTTCAGTGATGCCGCCGAGTCCGCTCGGTTGATCGGGACATAGGTTTTGTACACTGCCTGAGACATGGCTGCTTAGCATAAAGTTTGTGGGGTTGTTTATAAGGATAGCCTTCTAACCCAGACCTTTTAAAGACCATCTTACGTGGTTTTCCCTCTAACCACGCCTTTAAAGAGTTTACAGCCTATCAACGGCTGTGCGGGACCCCGCAAGTAAACGCTATATGCATGAATAACCTTAAAATGAAACAGCATAGACAATAAGTAGTTAATAAAAAGTATTTTTACTATTTAAAACACATGGAGCATAAAAGGCACTGAATGCACACAGATCACATGGCCAACTTTTTTCAATTCAAATATTACATCATCATAAATGAACCATTTCACATTGTAATGACTTGTTCTAATTTTAATTAATTACAAATTGTTCAACGGCGTAAACGTATTAACATCATAAAACGTTAATGATACATATAGCCTATGTCACAGCCTCAATTTGACTTGTAAATGAACAGCTTAAACTTTTTCAACTTCTTTGAACATGGACCCGATTCCCGCATGATGCGTTCTTCAGCGGCCTCCTCTTTGACCTGATGAAATGCGCTCCCTGAGGCTCCCTCGAACTTCTCGCTCAGCCGCATCCTCACTTTTTCTATGGCCTGCCAGTGCTCAAAATCCTCAAACACTTTATCAGCATTAACCAGCGCGTCCAACATCAAAGATTTCTCGCTTTCACGGAAGTAAAACTCTTTATATTCTGCCTTCACTTCTTCTGAGGCAGATACCGTGAACAGACTTTCCCTTATAATCATTCTGCCCAGTTCTCCAGCCGACACAATTATCAGGCACTTTTTTCGATTAGAAGAGGATTCAGAAGGAAAATCAAATCGCTTCTGATAGCCAGAGACGACATACGCGAAAGCGCATCTGAAATTATCCCAGTCACAACTGTCGATAAGAATACCACGTTTTCCAATAGAGTCAAAGTCCTCGTCATCACACAAATTACAAAAAAGAATTTCTGGAACATCAGCATCCGTGTAAATGTGGTAGCCGCAGCGGTAGTACCGCGGATCATCAGCGACTCCACCCCACTCATGGTGCATCACCCGCAAAAGGGCTCTTGACATCGCTGTAAAAGGCTTCTTTGGACCCCACGGAGCAGTTTGCAGGCCGGCCTCGGTCTCCATAGTGTTATGACTTGAAAAAATCACAACCAAGAAAACTGGCAAGTACAGCTAAAACAAATTTATTCTTCACAAAAAAAAAGTTCAAAAAAATATATCCACTCTTTAATTCTCTAAAAACACTTCAATTCCACTATTTAACTGTTGCCAAAACAAAACTCTGTTTCTGCTGTGCTCTATTCTGCTGTCTCTCTCTGCTTAAAATCACAGCCTTTATATAGACTAGCAACCTTCTAGAAAGATCCACAGGATTCGAGGGAAATCCCGCCCCCCCAAGCAGGAAAGTGCCAGAAGCTTCTAGAAATCACTGGTCCTTTCTTAATGATTTTACAGACACGCTACCAGAGGGTGCCAATGAACAAAATAAATATAGCTGACCAGCAAGGCAGCAAAACAGCATGTAACATGTAACAAATCTTCATTTACAAATGAAATATAATGCAGTACAAAAAATTATCATACATAACAATAGATTCAGGCGTTGAAGCCGAAGACATGCTTTTCGGTTTAAAAGCTAACTGTATTCTTGACTTTGTAGCGAAAGGCTTCTTTGGACTCTGCGGTGTCGCTTGCAGTCGGGCCTCGGATCCCGCAGACTCTGGCGTCGAAGTAGAAGACATGCTTTTCGGTTTAAAAGCAACCAGTTTTCTCAGTGCACCAAGACAAATCAGCTCAAATGTTGTTACAAGTTAAATGAGCTTAAAGACCACGTTTTATACAAGTCCTGAAGACCGGCTTCGACTTTACTTTTCTATCAGCGCATGCGCTTTTGACACCATCCATCAGTACACATACACATACATTGTTTTAAAAAAAATAATGACAGCTGTGCGCATCCGCAAGTTCCGCCAACTCAGCAACGCACGCTAACACCTGTCGGATTTAACCCCTCCCCGCAAGCCCCGCCCGCCCATGGGGTCCGCTCACTTTCAATGCCTACAGTCAGACACACAGATGGGAGAGACACAGACCAGGGAAGAAGACGAACGGAATTAACACTCTGCATGGAAACCAGCCTTATTTCGCACTTCTTTCGTCGACTACATTACAACTTTTTGGTAACTTTACTTTTCCACGCACATCGCGCCGAAAAACTGGTAAATAATTTTCTTTCTCTTTCTCCTTTATTTATTTATTTCCTTTATCTTACCCGTTTTAACACTTCATACTCTCATTTTTTCTGCTTTAAAAAAACACTCTTTTCTCCTCGAAACTCTCCGAATTTAAACTCTGTTGTTTCTTTCGTTACACCACACAACCAACAAAACTCCTGAAATAAAGTTTTACCACTTTTATCACTTTCACTTCCTCCTTCCAACCACGCATATAATAACCGTTTTAAAAACCACTAAACTATAACACAAGGTTCATCCCCAGAAAAAAACGTAAAACACGCTAAAACATGTATAAAATTCTCTCCCTGCACCAGAACGTTCAAGGGGGAAGGGGGGTTGGGACGGTGCTGAATCTCACTCACACACAGCCTCCCCGGAGAGGGAGAGAAGAGGCGAGGGGGGAGGATTAGGAGAAGGGTGGGAAATACAAAAATGAACTTTTTTTATTTTTCATTTGAACTCATGTGAACTCTTCAACTCATTAAAAAGCCATCAATCATTTTTTTTGACACAAGGCTCCTGCTATTTCTCTCTAAGGTACATACAAGTTTTGGAGCAACATATGTTGCCATCCAAGCAACGTCTTTTTCATGGACGCCCCTGCTTAATTCAGCAAGACAATGCCAAGCCACATTCTGCACGTGTTACAACAGCATGGCTCCGTAGTAAAAGAGTCCGGGTACTAGACTGGCCTGCCTGTAGTCCAGACCTGTCTCCCATTGAAAATGTGTGGCGCATTATGAAGCGTAAAATACGACAATGGAGACCCCGGACTGTTGAGCAACTTAAGCTGTACATCAAGCAAGAATGGGAAAGAGTTCCAACTGAAAAGCTTCAAAAATTGGTCTCCTCAGTTCCCAAATGTTTACTGAGTGTCGTTAAAAGGAAAGGTGATGTAACACAGTGGTAAAAAGGCCCCTGTGCCAACTTTTTGCAATGTGTTGCTGCCTTTGAATTCTAAGTTAATGATTATTTGTTTCTTAGTTTAAAAGTTTCTTAGTTTGAACATTAAACATCTTGTCTTTGCAGTGTATTCAATTGAATGTAAGTTGAAAAGGATTTGCAAATTATTGTATTCTGTTTTTATCTACGATTTACATAACGTGCCAACTTCACTGGTTTTGGGTTGTGTATTTCTTCTAGCGTAGAGTTGGTGTTGTATTGTTCAATCATATAAACCACATAATCAGCAGCGGTATGAATGGTTTACCATTAGGACCTTAACTCCTCCGCCACAGAGAAACAGGAGGTCCTTATCTTATTTGCTTTGTTTTGCTGGCACACCTAGTTCTCTGTAGCCAGGAGATGAAGGCTTTTTCAGTTCAATCATCCAGCTGATTATGCCATTAATTGTCATTGAACCGAGTAATTAAAGCCAGTAGTCTTTTATCAGATTTATTATGCAGGTGAGATTATGAGCAAGTAGTTTCACAATTCTTACAAACAAAAACCTGAAGTCTGTGGCCTTTTGTCTGGCACTAGGAAAAAAAGAGACCCGCAGATTGGACTTTTAGAAGTTTACACCGCAACAAAGTGGGTCGTTTTTTACTGTAAAGTTCATGCTGATTGGACACAGAAGCACTAATGGAGAGGAAAACCAATGAATGACAAAGTGGGGGTACTAGATGGACATTCCAGAGATAACAATGGGAGGGGATAGGTGGAATTGCCAGTTACAGATGCGGATCTATGGGGAAGGGGGAAGGGAGGAATGCGTCCTTGTTCCACACTGCCTAAATTCACCTCTTGCTTATATTGGTACACTCCTTACTCAAGCTGATTATTATCTATTATCTATCACACATACATGTGCCTCCATATAAATAGTTAATTCCTGTTATGTAATTGCTGTATCATGGAAACCCCTCCTCGAATCTGACCATCTCATTCTTGCTCACTCTTGGCTTGTCTCTATCTTTCTTTCCCTCTCTCACATCTGTTACCTTTCCATTCTGCCTTTCAATCAATGGTCTTCTCTTCCCATCTTTCACACTCCTCCCTTGTGCACAATTGTACAATGCATAGTGCAGTAAGGCATACCCAACACAAGCAATACGCTTTCAGGGATTCTATGCCTTCCATTATTATACAGCAGTGAAAATAAGCATTGAACATGTCAACATTTTTCTCAGCAATTATATTCTAAGGAGGCCATTGAAATGAAATTTTCACCAGATGTCCGTAACAATTTAAGTAATCCACACATACAAAGATATCAAAACAAATGTTATGTAAATGTAATAAAGTGGAATGACACATGGAAAAAGTATTGAACACGCCGACTGAAATTTATTTAATACTTAGTAGAAAAGCCTTTGTTGGTAATAACAGCTTCAAGACGCCTCCTGTATGGAGAACACTACCAGCAAGCATTGCTTAGGTGTGATTTTGGCCCATTCTTCCACACAAACTGTCTTCAAATCTTGAAGGTTCCAGGGGCTTCTTATATGAACTCTGATTTTCAGTTCTTTCCATAGATTTTCCATTCAAATCAACTCGGGTGATTGACTGGGCCATTCTAGCAGCTTTATTTTCTTTCTGAAACTAATTCAGAGTTTCCTTGGCTGTGTGTTTGGGATCATTTTCTTGCTGAAATGTCCACCCTCATGACATCGGGCAGCAGATTCTTATCAAGAATGACTCAATACATTTCTCCATTCATCCTTCTTTCAATTATATGAGGTCTGCCAGTACCATATGCTGAAAAATAGCCCCGCACCATGATGTCCCCACCTCCAAACTTCACTGTTGGTCTGGTGTTTTGCGGGTGACGTGCAGTGGTGTTTTTCCTCCAAACATGCTGTGTGGTGAGACATTCAAAGAGTTCAATTTTGGTCTCATCTGACCAGACTATATCTAGTATTTCACAGCCTTGTCCAAAATATAGTGCAGCAAACTTTAAACAAGCTTCAACATGCTTTTACTTCAGCAATGGAGTCTTGCGTGGTGGGCGTGTATAGAGGCCATGCTGGTTGAGCGCATTACTCATTATTTTCTTTGAAACAACTGTACCTGCTAATTCCAGGTCCTTCTGAAGCTCCCCACGAGTGGTCCTTGGCTCTTGGACAACTCTTCTATTCTTTTGACTCCTCTCTCAGAAATCTTGCAGGGACCACCTGCTCGTGGTCGGTTTATGGTAATATGATGTTCTTTCCACTTCCGGATTAAGGCCCGAACTATGCTCACTAGAACATTCAGGAGTTTAGAAATACATTTGCAACCAATGGCATCAATATGTTTTGCAACAATATGTTGCGACGGTCTTAAGAGAGCTCTTTGCTTTTACCCATCATGACATGTGTCTTGTGTGACACCTTGGTAATGAGAGAAGTTTTTATAGGCCATCAATTAGGACTAAATCAGCTGATATTGATTTGCACTGATAGGGAGAAGGACTGTTGTCTAAATACTGACAGATTTCAGCTGGTTTCTTGGCTGTCCATGCCTTTTTGAACCTCCTTTTCTTCATGTGTTCAATACCTATTCCCTGTGTCATTCCACTTTATTACACATAACTTAATTTATGGACTTATTTGTTTTGATTTCTTTGTATGTGTGGATTATTAGGGTTGTTACCGACATCTGGTGAAAATTTCATGTCAATAGCCCCATTACAAATATATTTACTGAGAAAAATGTTGAAACACGTTCAATACTTATTTTCCCCGCTGTGACTCTTCATTTTCTGTACTTACTATTATATTTCTTGATGTCATTCTTCATTGATATGCATAATTTGTATGAGAAACATTGAATGGAAGGAAATAAATGTCACTTTAAATTGAAAAAAAAAAGCTTGTGCCATGATTTTATGTTCTTTACCTGCAAATACAATATGGGCGATAGGGTAGCGATGCGCCATTGCAAAAAACAAGATATAAAGTGGATATTCTTGCACTTAAGTACACAAATGTAAGTGTTTTTTCTTCATGGGGACTACGAGGGAGGTCTCCATTGGAAATACTGGGTTGTCCTCTTAATCAAATATTGAACAATTCAGCCATGCTGTCCGTTTTCTGACCCAAGCAATAAATGTCAATCAAGACTCAAAACCCCCGACAAGAGAAGAAGGGATGAGTGACGGAGTTGGAGGTGGGGTACCTAGCCAGGTAGCAAGTTGGTTTCCAATGTCACCACAATGGTCTGGTTAAAGTTTCATGACTGGCAAAATTTTTCACTTCCAAGCTAGCTCCAGCCAACTCATGTCAAAACTATAAGCTACCATTACTTGACATTACAGGAAATGAAGCTGGCCATGCTAAAGTAAGGTTAGATGTGTTGCTAAAATGGCTGGGAAAAACTATCTTGCCGCAGCCCGCTATTACCGCAAAAACCTTAAAGCCGACTAAAAGATTATCTCACAGAAGGCATGTTACCTAGCTATCTGTATGTAAAATGTATTGTGGTCTATAACTGCCTCTTCACTCATATTTTGGGTTCCTGTTTATCTTGCTCAAAACGTAGCTAACAAGCTGTATTGCGTTAGTTCACACATAAACACAACCTAGATTTTTCTGAGGGGAATCCAGGGCATGCACTCTGCACCACCCAGAAGTAGAGACTAGCCAAACAAAAGTTCCTCCTTACATCCAACTAAGTGTCTCTACGCATCAAATAACGACAGTGGAGGCGGAAGTAGGTAGATTTTGCGGCAGATTTCCAAAGATTGGCCAAAAAAAAAAAGGCAAAAATTGCATGTATTTTTCAAACTATATCCCTTACTTCGATAAATGGAGATAAGGTTGAAAATCAGCAAAGTCTCCTTTAAACTTTATTTACTACTTTACCTGGAGAAAAAAAATTCTTGTGGTCTTCAAGTTAATGGAACCAAATTCAGCAGAAGCTAATGGGTCTGCTAACAGTTTACAAATTTAGCAGAAATTATAAGGAAAACGTTCGCCTCGCTAATTAGCAGTTTACAGATTAGCAGAACCATGCTGAGCACTGGAACCAGAACCCATTCAGCATGCAAAAATGTCCTTGGTTGCTCAGAGGTGTCCATGATTCTGTGAGAAGTACGTCTCAGCCTTAGTGAAAATAGTACTCCCCCTATACACTACTTTTTTGCCCAAGTTTCAGCTCTGATCTGTGGACACAGTTTTTATGAATTAATTTTACTTTTTATAATGTTCCTCATTGATATTGAATTCAGTGAAATAAACCAGGACACTAAGAACCCAATGGACAACGTACATTTTATTTCTGTGAAATTGCATGCAGGTTATATTAGGCATGCAAACAAAAGCATGTTTCAACACCTTGGTGGTACACGTGCCCTTCAAATCCTGTATTAACTATGCCTCTTGGGTTTTAAAGGAGCTGTAGTTTTAGGATGGTTTAACTTTACATTTAACTTTTACATAAAGGAACTAAAGGGCTCTCAGAGGACATATACCTCCGCCAGAAGGTTTTCATCCACTAGTTCCACTGGAATGCAGATCTGTATTTGGAGTGATCTGGAAATTTAATCACCACTTTCCATTCATACTGTCCTTCTCATAAAATTTTGTTGTGATCCGCTGACTAGTTTTTGAATAATCCTGTTGATAACACACACATACGCAGATACACTCGCGTGCACACACTCATACATCATCGCAATACCTCCTGGTGGAGGTAATTATTGGTTTGCTCTCTGGACTTGTGACTATAAATGATTTGCAACTTCAGTTTACCTTACTTGCAACATCTCAATTAGGAATGCTGAATGATGCCCACTTTTGTTCGCTTCATTGACATCACAGCAACAAAAGACGCTGTAGTGCCATAAAGCAACAAAATTCAGCCAATTGTTTTAAATTTTATACTGTCTCCGGCAAGCAGGTGAATTTAATGAAAAGACATTATGGGGAAGCAGAGATGGACAGCAGCAGTAATAATGTATTGTTCTGGATCAAAGAAACTACACCAGGGCTTCTTGAGGGCCGAGAACTGCTGGTTTTCCACCCTCCCTTCACCTGGGAGTCAGGTAAGGTGACAATCTGGCCAATTAGTAGTATTAATTGTTCATTTAATGGCCCAGAAGGAAGGAAAACCAGAACTGTATTTGGATTCGAGGGCCAGTTTTGGAGAGCCCTGAACTACACCACGACTTGTACCTTAACAGATTTTTGTGCTGTCATGGAACTTTTTGTTTGCCAGCTGGCTAATGGGTAACTGTAAGGTTGATTTGGTGTTTGTATGGGGCGTTTTCATTTATGGGGCGTTTTCATTTTAGAATATGGGTACATCATGAAGAAGTGATGTTTGCACCATTAGTTAAACCTGGCCTTGTAAAATAGTTCCATGCTGGTAGCCCATTACACACTCATGGAGAAATATTTCTGGACCCTGTTAGTCCCATGAAATGGCGGCCCATACCAGCACTGAGCCACCATCATATTTTAAGGAGTATTCTACAAGTGGAAAGATTAGTCTTTTTATAAAACGTCCCTGTACACGTGGTAGAAAGGCGAAAAAAATGTTGAAATTGGTGCTTCATGACTTGAGAAAACAGGGAAAACAGGCTGTGGTATTTAGTTTCGCAAAAAAAGGTAGAAAAGCTACAAAGCTACATTACATAGCTTTCCAAGAACTGAAAACTGGGTTTGCACAGAACATCCCTTTACAAAAATTACTAATGCTGACTTGTTCTCAGTTATTTTCATTTATTAACACTGTTATGGCCCCAATTTGTTATAACATATATGACAGCAAAGGATGACAGACAAAATTTTAAAACAAACAGGTTTAATTAAACAAACATTTTAAACTAATTTACTATCTACTCTACTGACCAAGATTGATAAATACAAGAACAAAAATATTTACAGTCCCTTTGGTGGGGTTGCTTGGTGATGTCCTGGGTGAGGAAAATACTCCAACACAGGCAAAAATCCACAAAAAACTTCACAGGTCATGAAAAAAAATGACAGGTCTGGTCAAATGTATCCTTCTCCTTGGAGTTTCTCCTACTACTTTACTCTCAATTTTTCCTCCTTATATACTCTTTTGCAGCCCTCTCCCACATTTAGACTTTTTTTCATTCTCTGGGACTTTAAGACATGCTCAGGACATGCCCAAAACTTGCTCCAGACTGGGCTTAACAAAAAAAAAAGGGTAATACTGCCATCTAGTGGCATTTTTCACATTACAACACGTTTTCCAATGATAAGAATAATCCAATGGCAAGTAAAGCCAGCTTTCTTCTTGATGGGATCAAAGGGGAATGAAATAACAAGCAAAATTTAGTTCCAAAAGATAATTTACTGATAAATTGGCCTGTGCTATAAAGGTAAACTGCGATGGAACTTATGCACTTGGTCGGGGAGCCAAACTTCCTGTAACCTGAAATTGTCGGATAAAGTTTTTTTCTGGTACTTTTGGGGTTAGTTTTCAACATACAGGCGGTTAGACTTTCGCTTCCCTTGGGCAATTTCAGATATTAACCCCTTCATGCCTGAATACGTTGAAAATTGACAAAAAGAGGTTTTTTTTTCAATAATTCACGTATTTATTGTCATAAAAAAATGATTTATTTTGCAGGATTACAACAAGCAGAGAGCTGTTTCCACTGCAGACCCTATTTACAGGAATAATATCGAATAACAACCCATTCCTATCGAGTTTTAGATTGATGTGAAGATGTATGAACTCCTTATTGTCCCCCGTCGCCCCGCAGAATGGGGGACATAGAAATGCTGTTCGTCCGTCCGTCCGTCCGTCCGGGACCAGTGTACTCGCAATAACTTTTGACAGCTTTGATGGAGGATCACCAAACTCACGCCACATATGCCTCTCATGAAGGCCTTGCTCAAGTTCAATGATGATTGACCTTGACCTAGTTTTCAAGGTCACTGAGCAAAAACATGTGAAGAACACTGTACTCGCAATAACTTTTGACAGCTTTGACGGAGGATCACCAAATTCACACCACATATGCCTCTCATGAAGGCCTAGCTCAAGTTCAATGACGATTGACCTTGACCTAGTTTTCAAGGTCACTGAGCAAAAATATGTGAAAAACACTGTACTCGCAATAACTTTTGACAGCTTTGATGGAGGATCACCAAATTCACACCACATATGCCTCTCATGAAGGCCTTGCTGTAGTTCAATGATGAGTGACCTTCACTTAGTTTTCAAGGTCACTGAGCAAAAAGATCTGAGGAACACTGTACTCGCAATAACTTTTGACAGCTTTGATGGAGGCTCACCAAATTCATATGACATTCTTATTGGCTTGTTAGGTTGATCTCAGCCATGGGCACAAAACTATGCCTTGGCGATGCGTCCATCATCCACAAGTCATGAAAATTGTAATCTCTCTCATAACCCATGGTTATATTTAGCTCATATCACAATGATCTATCCCTCATCCACCTCTCTGTTCAACCAATGAGCTACAGTGTCATTGTACTTCACATTATTAGTCGTACAGTGCACCACATTATTTTCAGCCATCAAAAACAGTTTTTGCCACATGTTTCTGGTCACTTAGGCGACGGGGGACACAAGGCCTTCAGGCCAGCAGGCCATTTTTTTGTTAGTTCCATACTTCTCCAGTTGATGGCCTCCAGAGGCCGAGTGGATCTAGTTCATTAGCATTACAGTAGATGGCCATTAAGCTATGGAGCAAATGGCTTCTCTTGCATAATTGTCCAAGTGCAAAATATGCATTTTCTAATCACATGAAACAAACTGAATAGACTGAGTAAGTACCATAGAAACCTAGTAAAATATTTCATTGCTAGTTAATGAAAGCATCCATAGAATATTAGAGAATATTTGACCCTAAGACCCTGAGGTGTCCTGTGAACAATTTCCTACATATACAGTGTAGGCCTATAACAGACCAACTCAAGTGCTAGCATGCTACATGTTACTCACTATTTCCGGGTCAGTGTTGGACCAGGTGTCCATAAGCCAAGTTGCATCATAACCTATTGATTTTTAATAGGATGCAGCAAATGAGCAAATTATCGAACAAAAGCTTTTTTCCAATTTTTCATGTATTCGGGCATGATGGGGTTAATATCTGAAATTGCCCAAGGGAAGCGAAAGTCTACCTGCCTGTATGTTGAAAGCAACCCCAAAAGTACCAGAATCAGCAGAGAAAAAAACTTTATCCGAGAACTCCAGGTTCAGCAAAGTGGCTGCCAGACTAACTGCCTTATTGGCAGATCAGGCGATCTAACCTGTGCCTTATGATTTTTTAAATGAAATCCAAAGCAAGATTTGAAACACCTTTGCACAATTTTGAATATTGCTGTTTGAAATGCACCAAATTTCGCATTCAAATGAATGATTATGAATGAGGCCACCAGGACTTATGACCAGAGCAGGGTTTATGACATCATATGCTTGGATTTTCAGAAAGCATTCAATACAGTACCGCATAAGAAGGTAATTTTTAAAATGAGCTCCATTGGAGTTACAAGAGGTATTCTGAAGTGGATTTAAAACTGGTTACAGGACAGAACACAGTGGTATCTCATCTGAGCTAACTATAGTGGGGAGTGGTGTCCCCCAGGGATCGGTGTTGGGACCCCTGATGTTCCTCATCTACATTAATGACCTTGATAGGAATATTGAGAGCAGATTGGTTAAATTTGCAGATGATACTAAATCGGGGGGTTTGGCAAATAGTTTAGAGTCCACTAAAGTGAGTCAGGATGATTTGGATAGAATCCAGAATTGGGCAGAAATGTGGCACATGAAATTTAATCTAGCAAAATGTAAAGTTGTACATGTAGGTAATAAAAACATTAGACGGGATTACTTCATGGGAGGTTTAAAACTGGAATGTGCTGCACAAGAAAAAGATCTGGGAGCGATTGTTGACCAAACCCTCACTGATTCTAGCCATTGTGCCGTAGCAGTTAAAAAAGCTAATTGGATTCTGGGATACATTGCCAAAAGTATTGAGCACAAATCTAAGTGTCATGGTTTGGGAGCTTTATTAGCTCCTTTTGTTACTCTCGTCCGGGACGATATCGTTTTACTCGCCGTCGGATTCCTGGGCCAGCTGTCATTAATTTGGGGCGTTGCCCGGACTCTATTTAAGCTTTTGTTCTTCCTTGTTCGTGTTGCTGGAGTGTCATTTTCCTCTTGACGCTTTAGCCGGTAAGGTATTTTTGGGAGAGAGAGTATTGTCAGGATCTTAGCTGCATAACAGGAAAAGTGTGAGTGAGTAAGGGATTCATTTGGTTTATTTCCCTTTTCTTTTGTCTTTAGTCGAGCTCGCCTGTTTGCTACCACGGACGGCGTCAGGTCTGTTGGTAGCGCGAGCCTTGTGATTTCTATCTGTTTTAGTCTCTCAGCACGCTGCTGGTTTTTACTTTCATTTCTGGCCACTGCTCTTGGCGTCCTACCACCAACGCCATCACACTAGGATGTGTGTAGGAGGTGATGCTTCTTTTGTACAACACGTTCGTTAGACCATACCTGGAGTATTGTGTACAGTTCTGGGGACCTTAGTATAAGAAAGATATAGAGGATCTAGAGAAAGTTCAGAGAGAGCTTCTAAGCTTAATCCATGTATAAAAGATGAAAGCTACGAGAAAAGGCTGAAGATCCTTAATCTCTTTAGTCTTAGGAAAAGGAGACTCAGGGGTGATTTGATTGAGGTCTTTAAATATGTTAAAGGGATTAACAAAGGGAATTACGTAGGATTCCTTCGACCAAGTGTTGTGAGTAGAACTCGGGGTCACAAATGGAAGTTGACCAAAGGTAAATTTAGCACTGATATTCGGAATTATTTCTTCACCCAAAGAGTAATTTCAATGTGGAATAGCTTGCCTGACCATATTGTTGAGGCAGAGACCTTGGGGGTTTTCAAGAGCAGGCTTGACTTAAAGCTAGATACCATTGAGTCATTCAGTATCTGACGGCATATATTCACAATAGTATAAAGAAACAGGTGAGCGTAGTTGAGCTGAAAGGCCTGTTATGTTATGTGCGTGAGCCTCTGTGTATGACCCCTACCTGTGTCTGGAATATTTTGTTTGTTTCCTATTTTCATTTGTCGCCAGTAAGCCTCTTAGCTGTCTGGCTTAATATGAAGGTAGTGCTTTCAGTTCTAGTCTGTACTGGTGGCAGTTTTTTCCCCATTTTTGTTTCATGTCATCTTAATCTTTTCAATCCATTTATCCTTGGTTTCAAAGCCTGAGGCCGCTATATTCAAAGACAGACGGTACTGCAAATTTTGTTTTGTAATGCTCTTATTGTTTACCTCTTCATTTCCTCACTGGCCAGTCTGTTACTGTTCCATGCAGAATAAGAACCTGCGCCAGTATTGGATCATTTTCTTGTCTGACTATTGACTCTGATAAACTATAGGACAGTCAGATTTATGTACTACTTAGATGGTTGATCAAACAACATGGGGCTAATGATGCTGTAATCAGGAGCAATCAAAATCCTGCAAAGCATGGGATGGGCTTTTTTTAAGATTTACAGCTGCAGTGATGGCTGCAGTTTCCATGGCAGCGGTGTGGCATATTATCAATTGCACCAAGTGGGTAAGTTGCAAACAAAATCGTTTGAGTCCTTCATCTCATTTTATCATTGCTTTACTCCATCTTTCTCGTATAACACTCTGTATGTTGCATGAAAAAGTTTGGCGAAACAAAAAGTCTGACGGAAAGAGGGATGGATATAGTGAATGGAACCATTGAGTCATACTCAGTTCGCATGTACACTCTTATCTCGAGTTCATCTATCAGAGTTGTTTGAACAATGGGCCTGGCCAATATCGTTAAAACTCTGAGAGTGCATATGAAATGGCAGAAGCACTAATTCAACTTAACTATGATAATCAGTGACCTAAACAACAAAGATTGAACACATAGTGATAATGAAAAAAATATATAATATTCAATTGTAATTCATTCCGCTTTTTTTTTTTTTTGCAATAGATTAAAATGATTCATTATGAGAAGCAGTGCTTTTTCATAAACAAAATGAAGGCCCACTCTCATGAAATGAAGTTTTGTTTTTATCATCTAAAGATGAGGGTGATTTTTTTTTTGACAAAGGAAAAAAGAGCAGAGAAGTTGAAACTCTCACTGAAGCTAAGTGCCATGGCCTTAATGGTGACAGCTCAACTGAGGTGGAACAAACGCATCCAGAGAATTTATTCAAAAGAGGGAGCTATGGTCCGCATATTTTGCAAACTTAGGTTGTTTAAGGTGAAGATGAGCATAATGTCACACTGTTCGATCTTCATTTTAATGTAAAATTGAAGTACACTTTGCCGTAAAAAAAACACAAGACTGCCTAATGTTCCTCAGTCTATTTGAAGAGTTTTGGTTCCAAAACGCTATAAGTGCCAAAATTGCAAAAATTGAGATAATACCTGTGCTTCTTTCACATGGTGTGAATAATCTTTTTTTGAAATTCATACTATAGAGTGTATTTTTTCTTGGTCAAAGTTTGTTTTCCCCTATAAAATGCAATGGGCGCCAAAATAGAAAAAGCTGATTTACTCAAAATGAGTAAAATGGATATATTGTGTTTTGGAAACAAACTCTTCATTTATACGTCAACTGAGGCGCTATTGTCTGATGGAACCACAGTCAAGCTTTGTGTTTCAGTTTTTGTGTTTTTTTTACTTTTGATCCAACCTGGACAAAATACAAGACTGATAACACTGACCATAAGGCTTATAGCATAAGCCACCTCTTGTTAGTCCTTGCAGTGTGAACTGCAGCGTTGTCTTGTTGAAAAATTATCTCTATTATTCCCATTCTGAAAATAACTTTTCAATACTGGGAATCATGCCTGTCTGTGACATTCTCCTGTATTAAGCAGCATCAATCACAGCATTATTATTGTGGCCCTCTGATGACTCTTCCCCCAGTGTTTATCTGTGGTTGAGATTCATTTCCCATTTTACAGTTTTTCTCGCCACATCTTTGGAAGCACCTCTCTGGAGCCTCACTGTTCAACTGCGATTCATCGCTCCACTTCTGTCATCCAAGTCACATAAACGCATTTTATTACAGAATGAAATGTATAAACGGAATTGTGGTGGTAGTGGCGCCTAAGCTCGAATCTGATAATTCCGTGTGAGCATTTGCCTGAGCGATCCAAGAGAAGCAGGGAGTAGTGATAGAAACCACACTTTCTTGGAACCCGTCAAAGCCCACAGATGATCGCTGGGGTGGAGGTGGGATGACATAGCAGAAGCACACAGTTACCTACAACCAACAGCTGGGGTGTATTCCATCAAGCAGGCTGAAGGAAAATGCAGGCTTAAATGGCCATGTCTGGCTAATGTGAGCGAGAGTTCAGTTCATGCTTGAGATTAGCTCCATATTGGTAACCATGGAAACCATGGTGCTGGCTCAGCCTGATAGATCCAGCTTAACTCAGATTTCCGCTCCATCAACCTGAGCCACAACTCCGTTCCATAAGGTGGTTCATGTGAATCCCAGCCTAGTAACCATGGTGATTTGAGCTGCAGGGCAATCCTGCCCTGTAGCAAGTTTAAGTTGAGGATTAGCTCCATCTTTGTTCAAAGACTGACCAATAGACAGGAACAGACACCCAAAAGACAGTTTTGCCAGTGCATTTACACACTCTCAACTGTCATGAAATGAAAAAATAATATATGAAACATAAATGTAATTCATTTGGGAAAAAAATTAACCATTAAAAAATATAGAATCACTTTCACTAATAAAAACTAAATTAAATTAATAAATACAAAAATGAATGAAACAGGCCTTTTAAAACAAAAATTGGATTTGTATAACAAACCATATGAAATTGTGATTGCTCTGTCATCCCCTCGCCACTCTGCTTACAACTGGCTCGCAATTTATTTAAAATTCACAGAGCAATCAGTTGATAAATGTGCTAAATATCACTTTTGAAAATAAATCAATACATTTGGAAAATTTTATTAGGTCTGTCTACATTGTTAGATTTAATAGGTGTCATTAACTAAATTCATTTTGTCCATGTTATGTGGGATATAGTATGATATTATGCTGAAATACTAAATGATCTTTATGTCACTTATGTATGAAGCTTGCTTCCCGGGCCCCTGCATGGGGTGTGGCTTAACAGGTGAGGCTTGAATTACCGTCAGTTGAAGGCAGATGATTTCACTTGATGGAACGGGCGGGGCTAGATTGGGAGCTGGTGTTAATTCAAGCCTCGAGTTTACGCCTTAGTTCGGATGTTCTTAGCTAAGTTGAGGGAATATCCCCCAGGACCGAGAAGCCAGGGGTGAATACACAGGCTCTGTTGGTTTATATAGGCACGCACATTGGGATGGAGTGCCCGTAGTTGTGGCTGACCTGAGCAATGCAGGTCATTGCAGATGTTTTGTTCTTTTTTTCCCAGACAGCAGTCTTTTAAACACAGCTTCTCGACACAAAACCAGAAAGAGACAATCACCTTTCCATTGTCTTTCCAGCCCGAGGTTTTTCATTTTTCCTACAGTTTTCCCAGTCTATTTAGTTGCCAGCCCAGCACAGATTAAACAGAAAATAGTTGGACATTAAGCTGGCGTGATCAACAGAACTTTGGTGGAAACTACTTGGAAATAAAGTGGCAGCAACTCAATTCAATTTAGTGGTATGCTCTCCTTTCTTACCATGAAATTTAAAAAAAAAAAAACCTTTGAGGTAATGTGGAAGGAAATTTCTGCTAATTATTACCCATTTACCATCTTGAAAATTATTGAATAATTTTCATCATGAAATTATTAAATAATGTTGGGGAAATTTTGGGAAAACTTTCAGATAATTTGGATTGAAATTTCTGCTAATCATCACCTATTCACCATGAAATTCCCGGACCTGTAAAATAAGGTGTTACCGGAGTTACTGTAGCTTTATAAGGATGTTGCTTTGAACTGGAAGAGAATTCCCACTTTCATTTTCCATTTGCACATCCTGCTATAAAACCAGGAACCTTGTCAACTTCTGCTTTCTGCAAAATGACAACCTAATATCAAGACAACACTAATCACTTTATGCAAGCAATCGAAAGTTCCTAAAACAATATTAGGGACCCAAGGTTCGGTTATACCATCAAACATAATATATAAACGCTCCCTGGCCAAAAAAAGTCTCACACTAATATTTTGTTGGTCCACCCATGGCTTTGATTGTGGCGCATTGTTTCTACAATCTTGAGCAAACTACTCTTTCACAATTTGAGCCCAAGGCTGTCAAGGATTAGAAAATCCATTGGTGGTATAACCTGTTCAGTACATTTGAGTCGTCTGCAGACTTAATTCTATTGCTGCGGAACATTGCAGAGCCTTGGTCCAACCAAATGAAGAAACCCCAGGTCATAACACTGCCTCCAGAGGCCGGTGCAGTGAGCACTTTGCATGACATTTATATTGCTACATGATCATCCTTTCTTACCCTGATGCACCCATCACTCTGAATTAGGGTAAATCAGGACTCATGCAACCAGCTGACCTTTTCCATTGCTACACAATCCATTCTTTATGATCCTGAGCAAACTGAAGTAGTATTTTCCCATTAGCCTCATTAACAAGTGGCTTTCTTGTAACTATGCAGCTGTTTAGTCCCAAATCTGGAAGCCGCATTGTGCATACAGAAATTCTCTTACTTTCACAGTTGAACAAAGCCATAAGTTCTGCTGTCGATTTTTTATGATTAGACATCACCAAGCCTTTCTTAACTACAAATAGTGGGAATAGTGAAGTGTTTCTTTTCAGTTTTTTGTTTGGGAGGTTATTCTTTTTTAAGTCAGAACAGCAAACAACTGTATCACATAGCTGTTGAAATAATCCATATATGTAATATGACACCATCTTACATGCAGTTGAATATATCAATTTTTATCCATAATTTGACTAGG
This sequence comes from Gymnothorax reevesii, assembly GCA_029721435.1. Classification (NCBI taxonomy): domain Eukaryota; kingdom Metazoa; phylum Chordata; class Actinopteri; order Anguilliformes; family Muraenidae; genus Gymnothorax; species Gymnothorax reevesii. The sequence continues at coordinate 8,612,877 of CM056581.1, forward strand.
GGGCACACTGACTGATTTGACATTAGGCATAAATTTTGCTTCTCCGTGTAGGGCCATGTGGTCTTTGATCAAAAGAACAGTCTAATCTGTGGACATAGTTGATGGGTGCATTGCTTAGTTCGTTAAATTCTATGAGGATATTCATCTTTTTTGAGAGCCAATTGTTCTTTATCAACAACTGTATGCTTCTCTTAATGAGCTGGCTGGTCCTGCAAAATATTGGTATTTATTTCTGCAACCATTTTTGGAAGCATTGATTTTCTTTTCATCTTTCCTATTTCAAGTGCTGTAAGAGCTGCACTGTCACATTGCTTTTCTATCCTTTGACGCAACTGCTTTTGAACGATTCACAATTTCACAATTCCATCCTCAGCCAGATATACGTTTTCTCTATTCATTGAGCAAGAGCCTTTATAAAGTTGCCGATGACGCACCAAGATCCTCATCCTGATTAAACATCAGTGCTAATCTGCCATTCCTTCTCTGACTAACTGCTATTTCTGTCCAAAAGGAATAGAGCAATGACGCTTTTACATAGTGGACTTGCCTTTAGTTTAGGTGTTTCAATTGAATTGCATTGTTGAGTGGCATTGTCTGCCTCAAATATCAGATCACAGGAGTCAAACACTAGTCACAGACAAGCTGTATCAGTGTCTTTAATAAATAGAAGATTGAAGTTTTCTGTGCTGAATCAGAGAGGATTAGGTTAAAAACCTTGGAGTGACCCTGATTCAGAACTCTCTTTCCAGGCTCAACAATATCATTCAAGAGGCTTTTTTCCATCTTGGAAACACATCTAAATTCAGAAAAATGTTGTCCCTTCAAGACGCTAAAAAAATGGTTCACGCATTTGTGTCCTCTCGGGTGGACTATTGTAATGTCTTACTGTCTGGTTGCACTAGCTCGGCCCTAAAACGTCTTCAGTTAGTGCAGAGTGCTGCAGCAAGGGGTCTGACTAGGACTAAGAAATATGATCACATTAGCCCGGTGCTCAAAAATCTTCATTGGCTGCCTGTAAAATTCAGAATTGAGTACAAAATACTATTACTAACTTACAAAGCTAAATGACTTGGCCCTGGAATATCTTTGCAGTCTTCTCATTCCTTACTCTCCACCAAGATTACTTTGCGCACAAGGTGCTGCTGTAGAACCCCACAAAACAATACCAAGGATGGACATTGCAGAGGGCTGAAGGTTTCAAGTGTTCTTCTTGGCTGGCATTTATTTAAGCAACTTCCTGGCTGGTGTGAATCACACTATAATGGATATTTTTTTCCGTCTAAAGACGGGACATAAAAACACAATGGTTACAATTAATCTGACTCCAGAATACATTTAGAATGCCAAATTTAGTTACATCCCCGTTAAATATCTGACTCCAAATTAGAATTTGAATTTATAGTTTGGGGACAGCATGCGTGAATCTCGAGGCAGTTATGCCGTCAGAGACTCGTCTGCGAAACCCATTGTCACTCAGCAAACGCCCCCAGGGTAAAAAACGTTGCTGCGGGATCTTATTTCGGTGATAGTCCTTGAGGATGCAAGAAATAACCATGATCGAAGCATCTAGGCATAAACAAAGTAGCACTGAGCATAAACATGTCACGAACCCAGGTTTATGTACCCCAAAGAGCCCCTCAAGGAAGTCAATCAAATACCGGCTTCTCAGCCCAGGGGTACTCTTAAGATAGAATCTCCAGGATCGGTAATACAGCAACCCTTTAGGGGTAGAACGTAATTTGCAAACAAACTTAGAACATAATACTACTTACAACATCAGCTAGCTAGTCTGGAAGGTAAGAAATCGCCCCCTAAGTACCGGTCGTGACATGGCTAAAAAGAATGTACAAGTGTTAAGAGTCACGGAGACCACGCAAGCTGTGAGGAATAACAATAATTTAATCACCAGGTAGGCACAAACTTAAATAAAACAAATCAATGTCAAGCCAATTACAAGTTACATACAATTTAGAAAGAGAGAATAAATTTGTACCTGGTAAAAATGGAGGCCAACCACTCAAAGTGAGGCTGCACCACGTGCCCAGGAAGAACTCGGATGTCATCCCTCTCCGCCTATCTAGATCCGTTACTTACGCACAGACCCAGGCATGCGGAGCGAGGCGGCATGTGATTCTCAATAATTAAAAGACTACTCACCCTTCCGCACGCGAGATCTCGAAAATAAGGACCCCCCAATGACTAGAATCTCTTGGTTTTAAGCCCCCAAAACCACACCCCAGATCAAGGCGTAGGAAGGGAGGGCCGAATCTGGGTTTTCCACCATTGAGATGATAAAACCATCTTGCATAGAGAGGAGAGCGGAATCTGACCAATTTTCAAGAGTATCCCAAAGGGAATGAACCATAATTTCAAGGGAAATATAACCTGCTCCATTCAACTCCTTGGATTCCCCCGAGAATAACAAGACCAATCATGATAGGAATATGTATCAATATGATGCAGTTGTCATGAAAAAGCCTTAAGATAGAGTATTATATAATTTAATTGGATTATAAGTATAAAAGTGGTTTCTTCATAGGATCTTGAACATGTAAACATATTATGAATTTCCCAGATATTTACATTATTTTAAACAGACTAATGTCACTGGACTTTGGGGACAGTAATATGACTTTCACAGGAGACTTGGGACCCGCAGGGCTTCGTGGCTCTGCCCCCCCACTGAGCAAAGCCAGAGATGCTACCCCCCACAGGCAGGCTGCAGGAACATCCTAGGTTATAAAAGTTTGACTGCTGGCTCTGGATTGAACTAATCAACCAAATGTTCAGATTCTACACTGAGCACTTGAAAATTCCATATATATCTAGAATTACAATTGGAGGCAGAGCATTCTCTTACAAAGCACTTTATGGAACAATCTCCCGAGACAAATTCGGGCTTCAGACACACTCTTCAAGAGTAGGCTGAAAATTTATCTTTTTAGTCAAGCCTATGATTAGTTCATGATTAGCTATGTATAAACATTTATTAGCTCGGGTGGGACTGACAGCAACCTTGTTTTATGACATGTTCAAAAAATATTGGAAGCCAGAGTTAAGTAAATCCATGTGGAACCGGTGGCACTGAGCATGCATTAACGGTGCCAGTGGGACTTGCTACTGCCTTAGTCACTGGGGAGGTCCATATGGTACTGGTGTAGTGTTAAGCAAATCCATGTGGAACTGGAGGCACTGAGCATGCATTAACGGTGCCAGTGGGGCTTGCTACAGCCTTAGTCACCGGGGAGATCCATGTGGTACTAGTCTTCAGAAAATCAAAAGTGAGCTTCCAGCCTGGAGTAAGTGTAGGGCCTCTGTGCTGCAGGAAGTGGATGGAGGGGTGTTGACTTTTTCCTGACCAGTCAGCTCCTAAATTCTCATTTGGTACATGACACAGGACTATATTTTAATTAATATGCAGTGGTTTTATCCAGTGCCTCACCCCACTTTTTCTGTCTCTTTCCGAGGATCTTTCCCTCCACAACCCTGGAGTCCTGGACCATCCGAGCCCTGTCCCTCACCATGAGCGCTGGCTGCTGCTGTCCTGCTGTCCTGATCCAGTTCTGCACCATCCTCGGCATGCCACTTCCTGGAGCTACTGATGCCACTGTTTAGATGGACTTTAATGGAACTGTATTGCCATTTTATCCTATTTTGCTTTATCTTTTTATCATCTAACTAGCCCGCAGAGGATGGGCTTCCCCACTATAGTTCCTCCTGAGATTTCTTCCCACCAGGGAGTTTTTTCTCACCACTGTTCGAGGATTTTTCTCCCTACTGGAAGTTTTTTGCCTCATTTGCTGTCGTGGGGGAATAGGCTGGCACTGTCCTTTCAGTTACTTCATCTCTCACTGTAAAGCGTCTTTGTGACAGTCTCTGTGAAAACGCTATACAAATAAATTGAAATAGCATAGGCGTGACGAAACTGATGGTACCACCCCCGGTCCCCCCACCACGGACACCCCATGGCATCTCAGACAGGTTCCTCCAGATTCCTTTGGTGGAAGTCTTTGATCAGCCTGGATCCAGGTAGGAAAAGGCCCAACAAATCTTGGAGCCAGCTTTTGAGTATAAACTTGCAGGGAGATATTGGCAGTGGATAACATTATGCTCTGGCCTGGACGGTAAACAGGTGCTAAAATATGGTGTCGATCTGTCTTCTTATACAAGCAACCAGCTTGAAAGAGACGGCGTCCAGCCCAGCTCGAAGCTCTGTGACAGCGTTGTACAAAAGCCTAGGCTGAGGGGACCATTACCTCTTCTTCATGTGCCATAAACAAAGGGTTTTGATAGCCCATACAAAATTGAAAAAAGGTCATCACCCCGCAGAGGATGATGCGAAGCTGTGGTTGGTATGCTCGATAAAGAGTTGAGCCCGACTTCAGGAGGTGGCATTTTTGACTGTCAGGTTAGTGCGGGGTGGTGTCAAGTTTTTGGATAGTCCTTTCAGTTTTGCCATCAGTCTATGGATGGAAACCCGAACATAGGTTGGGGTGGCACTGATGAGTCTAGAGAAATCCTTCAAGAACGGTGGAGCAAACATCACAGGCTGCTACAAAAGTTGTGGTGTCCTTATTCATCTTAAGCCACCAGAAATGCTGTCTAGAGACAGATAGGGTTCATGTCAGCCCAGGATGACCAGCAAGGAGAGAATTTTAGCCCCAAAAAAGCACTCAAGAGAGAACATGAGCAAGGATGTAGAGGCGGTTTGGTGGACAGTTATGTGAACCAGGGTCTCTTGTCAGGGCATGTTGGACTGTGGTCTCAATGTCAAGCATGTCAGTAGCTACAAGGCATTGAGGCAGTAGGATGGTCTCATTGGTATTTGATTGGCCATCAGCTCCAAACTTCCTGAAGAGTGCATCAGGCTTAGTATTCCTTGATCCACGTCAATAGGAGAGGATAAAATTAAATTGACAACAAAACTGACCACCTGGCTTGGTTTGGGTTCAAGCGTTTAGGTTACTTGAGATATTCCAAATTCTTATGGTCTGTTCTCACAATACATGGAATGACTGTGCCTTCCCACTAATGCCTCCACTCCTCCAAAGCCAATTTAACAGCAAGTAGCTCCCAGTCCCAAATCCCGTAATTGCATTCTGTTGGAGTCAAACATTGTGAATAAAAGGAGCATGGATGCAACTTGTTGCCCTTGGTAGATTGCTGCGAGAAAACTGCTCGAACTCCATCGTCAGAGGCATCCACCTCTAACACAAACAGAGTAGCTGGATTGGGAATGGTCAGAACAGGGTCTGTGATGAACCTTGCTTAAAGGGACTTGAACCTCAGCATTATCATTCGACAGAAAGGGACATTTATGGGGAGTTAAGGCCCTGAGAGGGTTAACTAAGGAGCTACAAGCCCTGATAAATCTTTGGTAAAAATTTGTGAAACCTGTAATGAGGAGGAAAAAAGCCACTAGACGGCAGTATTTACTTTTTTTTTTTTGTTCAGCCCAGTTTGGAGCTAGGTTTCTGGGCATGTCCTGGGCATGCCTCTGAGGGGAAAGTCCCAGAGAATTGAAAAATGTCTGGAAGGTGGGAGGGGGCTGGAAAAGAGTATATAAGGAGAAAAATTGAGAGAGTAAAGTAGTTGGAGAAATTGCTAGGAGAAATTGTGGAAGGATACATTTGACCAGAACTGTCACTCTGTACAAGACCTTTGAAGCTTGTTTTGTGGATTTTTGCCTGTGTTGGAGCATTTTCCTGTTCCAAGACATTGCAACAAAGCAACCCCATCTCAAGGGACTGTAAATATCTCAGTTTTTCCAAAAATTTCAATCTTGGTCAGGACCGAGTTTGAAAACCACTGGTCATATGGTAGCGTTAGCCAACGTTGACTCAAAGGTCTGCGATCCTCTGATTTCATGCCTATTATCTGACCAACTGCAACTAGTAACAAACTTCTGCTTGTGATAAATGAATGAAGCTAGCTCGAGGGTATTGAACAAATGAATTTAAAAAAATATATAAATCGGGCTCAATAATCAGCAGTCGAACCACACAGAATTATTTATTTGCTAGCGAAATGAAACCGTACATTATCCTGTAGGATAATTTACGACGGGCACTACATTTCCCCTGTCATTCTCAGTGGCGGACATCGCACAAGCACAGGGAAACAGGGCTGCAGTAGCTCTGGGGAACTGCACGGTCAGAGTGGATAACAAAGCCATGCCGTCATCTTCGGTGGGATCTATCGGCTCCTCATTTTCATCGTCCGACACACGAATGTATGTCATTGTCAGAGATAACTCGCACAAGCCCAGTCATGCCTACATTTCTTTAACCTCTCTGAACTCGCTTCCTATTTCTGAGAAGTCACTACAAATAAAATTTAATTTCTATCCAGTTAACGCTGCGTTTATATAAACACATTTCAAATCATTCGTATGTTAGTGATTTTGACGGACAGTCAAAAAAACTTACCTGCCGCTACTACTGCCTTTTTCCACAAGAAACGAAGACGCAGACAGCAAGCCATATATGGGGAGATTTACTGGAAATACAGATGTCACAGGGCCTCCTAATTGTTGTCTTTTAAGAGCCATAAATTATGGACGTTATTTTTTGACGGATTTGGGTGAAAGTTTTTCTGAACTTTGATTCTAAATAGCTGTCTATTGATGAGCAGAGACAAGACTGACTAACTTCAGTATATTCGAATGAAAACACCACCGTGCGTACAATATGGAGCAGTCACTGATGACAGCGGAAAAAAACCCTCGGCCATCACCCTGATATGTTTGAGGACACTTACGCGCGCAAGGGGAATTTTTTTTTAAATTATGAGCCAGATGTGCTGTGTTTCAGTGTGGCTCAATAGCTTTGAAACCCATTTAAAATGTAAGCAAATAGTTATTGCAATTTTGACTAACGCTGATTGTGACTCATTTTGGAGATGGCATCAATTATGTATTCAGGATATAATTCCTTTCAAGCTCAACCAATCATTGGACAGAAGCTATCCCAGCATGCAACACCATCTAAAAAGCCTGATAACTAAGGGAGTAATGGTGGTATGATAGCTGTTTTGAATTTGAAGGGTTTGTGGACTAACTGGGATGATTGAATGGAGAAGTGAGTGTGTGTGTGAGGGAGGGTTTTAGTGTATTTATTTTATTTTTGGGCAACTGAGCATGCTATATTAGACTGCTGTAGCTGAGATAACACTTTTTGGCGCTTGGAGTTTCTCAGCATCCAGCAATGTGCAGTAATTTGAGGACAGAGTCTATTTTAATATCTATTTAAAAACATGCCTGCCATTTTTTATTTCAATGACATTTTAACTACGACTTAATTTTTCTACATCCCTCTGAACCTTGTAACTTCAATGGTGCATAACATTGCTTCCTTATTTCATTAAAATGCAGTCACACTGTTCAGATCCAGAGAATTCTTCTGCTTGCATCTGTTACCATTCAAAGGCATAACTCAAGCCACAAGCTAATCCCCATTCCAAGTATTGCCATCTCTAAATTATATGGAGCATAGAAAAGTTATACCAAGCGTAACAGAATAGTGTCAGAGCTCTCAGTCCAAAGTTGTGCCAGTCCTTCTTAGCAACAACTCATCATGTCGCATAACTTAAAGGGAAGTCATTGTGGCTGGCTGTGTGGTGTAATGGCTCGAAAACTGTACTTTAAACTCCGAGGGTTGCAGATTTCCCAGGTGCTGCACTGCTGCTCACACATTTAGACAAGATAGTCAGATATTTTCCTTGTATTTAGTTTTTGAGACACGTCTTGGGCTATTCATTCTTTAGTGTACTTCTGTGTTTAATATATATGTATTTATTGATTGACTTATTGTGCAGTGAAGGATATTATAACTTGTTAAAGGAGTATAAAATCTAAATCTTGATCAAAGCTGTGAGATTAGACAAGCCATTGTTGTATTTTTTCATATCCAATACAGGGACTGAACTTAGGACCCAACTATGGACAGTAATATGATTCAGTCACTTTACTTGCAGAAAAACTTACAGTCGGACAATCCAGGTCAAAGCCAAACTGTGAACATGCAGCACAGTCGGGCAAATCCAAAATGTGGTCAGTGTTCAGTACAAGTTTCATTATTCAAACGGTCAGAAAGTGCCTGGAAATCCAAATTCTAAGTCAGAAGGCCAGGGAAGGTTGTGATCCAGAAAAACACAAAACACAGAGGAGTGGGCAATTGTGTAAACCGCTGAACAAAAGGTTTACAGTGTGCAGAAACACAGAACTGTGACTGGGGGTGTGGTTACAAACAAGGAAACTAAAGGAAGTTATAAGCCTTTTTCACAAGATGGCCGCACCTACCGGAAGGCAGGTAGAAACAATTCCTGTGGCTAACATGACAGAAGCTTAGAGGCATGTACTGTTAATTTGTCTAACAGGGGAGCATGAGGAGGTATAAATTTGTTTAAGGTTATTAGGTTAGCCTTTTCTTTGAATTTATAAAATTTACCCTGGGAGTACAATGAATCTCCAGGATTTGTGAAATTAAAATGTCAAACAGAGTCAACATCATAGCCCATTACAGCACCCTTGGTTCCAAATATGTCCCTACTGCTGCTTACATGAGCCTACAACAGGCTTGGCACAGATCCCATGCTCATGTAAAAAGGGAGTAACTCAAGTCATTATTGGACAAAGATGAATGAAAATGCATAACTAATAAAACTAATTTTATTTGAAAAAATGTTCTTTGTTCGGGCATTGCTCCAGAGCCAGCGGATGCACTTGTAGTGCTCAATTCTAAATCCTCAGGTACAAATTCTGTGTAGTCAACACTACCGTGCATACAGAAGTAACTTTCCCAAATCTGCATATTTGCAAAATATAAACTTCACACAAAAATGTTTCAGGATAACTGCCTAACAAGGACAACTTGACTGCAATAGCATCAATAATTGGCCTTTGACCTCAGCTGCTTACAGCAAAGATTTGCGATGGCTTGTCAGCACTGAACTGACTTTCCAAAAGGGGTCCAGAGTGGATAAGATGCGACATCATGGGTATATTTCTGTTCTCTTAACAGAATCCATGTTTCCCTCACTAGTCTTTTCCTAATGTCTCAGTCCTTCCCACCATGGAGAGATGCAAGGAAACTATGCAAGGAGTGAAGACACAAGGAATCCTTTCCTCAGAAGAATCACATGAATCCACGTCCATTTCTGATGATGGCACACAGCTGGATCTGCTGCCAGTGTCTGTCATTGTAGACTGACCGCATGGTTTTCAGCTGAAGTCTTCCAGGAAGGCTGCCCTTGCGAATACTCACTCATGGCTCCTCAGAGATCTCTCCTCGCAGCAGAAATGAGAGCTTTGATATGACCTGCAAGATGGCTGATGTATGACCACTTCTGGTTCAAGTGAGGAGTAAGGAAGTATCAAATAAGAGATTTAAGATGTACCCCATGTCTTCCAGTTCTCAGATCCTTTCCAAAGGTGACCAAGTGCACTTGATGAAATAAAAACAAAAAAAGGCAAAGCAATGTCATACAATAAAAATATATAAACACCTTAAATTAATCAGAAATATGGCACAAAGACAGCGTAAAAAACCCAAGGAGATTGGATGATAAAAGAGCAACAGTAAATGAGTAGTTGGAGTACTATCCAAAGGACTGCATATTACAAGGCAATAGTGTGTAAGGTCCTCTAAAACAATACTGTGTACTGTGTATTTTACAAAACTCCATTCACCATAATGCTTTGTGTTTGGGAATATTTTCACTGTTCTGATGTGACAAACTGTATTAGCTAATCAGATGTATTTCTTCTGTTTTTATTTGAATTTTATAATCCACCAATAATAATTAGTACATGTTTTATGCTCGTGCTGATTACCGGAGACCGTTGAGACATAGCTTGGTACGTTGGCCGTTTTTGTTTTGGAGCGGAGACAGCGACAGAGCCTGGTGTGATTCAACGGTTAAGCTTGTTTTTTTTCCCTTGAAGTTTCTTATAACCTCGCTAAATATTAGCGATAGGGTTACGGATTTCTTCAGGCTAAGGTGAGCCTGGTGGGCTGTTGAAGACCTGGGACTGGCGGCGTGAGTGCTCCGCGTTGGAGGAAGACTCGGTGCTGGACCAACAGGGGTCGTAGTGGCACCGCCAAGCTGCGTGTACCGCTAGGCGAGCCAGAGCAGATTACGATCTGTTAATTCCCCCCCTCCGTGCAGTTAGTTTGGAGGCTGGTAAAAAGTCACAGCCGTAAGCTCCAGGACTGAGTGGGAAGACTGGACGTGAGTTACGCACCACACATTTTGCTACGAGCGAGTCGAATCAAGGGCACTGTCGCGGTTGCTACTTTGCCTACGGCTCAGAGAGCTGTGGATCCTTGGCGGAGCTAACGTTTGCTCAAAAGCTGACGTAACCTTTGTGCACCAACATACGGGCCCCAACTGTGCGCTGTGTTTTGTTTTTTTAGATCTTTGTTAATTATAAATCGCTTTACTTGTTATTCATACGGGAGATCACTTAATGTGTTGTATATGAAATGTGTTTACTGTCATAGTTACATATCAATAATATTACCTATCATTATAATAATTGCTTATTAATAAATATAATCATTATTATTTAATTCTATCTGGGATGTTGGCAGCTCATTTTTTTCACCTGGCTAACGGTATTGCCATGAAGAGTGCTATTTAGGTAGCTTAATGAGTGTATTGTAATTGAATACACTACAGTTACATAGCTAGAGCATTTATTATAATAGATTGAACATAATGTATTTGTATTCTGGGGAGATACATCCTGCACTGGCTTGAGGGTAAGTGCAGTTTTTCCACAGTGGAGGCACCGCGCTACTAAATTTGTAATCATTTATAAGTATTCATATTCCTATTTACTACTACTACACAGTTATTCAATTACGCTTGTGGTATAAGGAATCTCAGCCAGCTCACCATTCCACCGCTGAGAACTTCGGATCCTGTTGCGCCATTATTTATTGTGATTTAGGGTAACTATAAGTAGCTGTACTGTGCTGGGTGATTAACACCCGTCCAAAAAAGGGGTTACATTTTGGAGGCACCGCTGGGATTTTCCTGTTTACCAGAACGAGTAGGTAGCTGTGTTTTGCTTAGTGTTTGTCTTGTTTTAGCCCAAGTTTTTGCTGTTTTGCTGTGCACCTTTTAACATGGACCTTAGTCAGGCTGTTGAGTGGAGCCGTGAGGAGAATGTTGATTTGTCTCATGCAGCTGTTCTTAGCAGAGTGCCACTGGAGGCTAGTGATGATGTGGTTACCCATGTGCTCAGTACAGTCAAGGTTCTGGGTAGGACCCAGATCCGTGGTCGCCGTGGTGACAAAACTGGTAGGCACCTGTACATTTTAGTGGAGTCTTCTGCTGAGTTGGATCAGAGCTCTGTCCCTCCTGAAGTGGGAATTGCAGGTGAGGCAGGTCCATGGGCTGTTCATGTAGCGAGTAGCTTGCTGCCTGCTAGTCCTGCTCCTGAAGGGAATGATTTTGAAGCTAAGCTGTTGGCATTGTTGCAGAAGGAGGGTAAGTCCATGGGTGATGTAAAGGAAGCTGTTCTGGGCCCTCAACCTCCTAAGCCTGATGTCAGCATTGATCTTGTGAATGCCATAGGTCAGCTCGTAGACCGCTGTAATCAGGCATCTGTTGATGCACCTGGCTATAGAAAACTGAGGCTGTTTTCTGGATTACGACCTGTTCCTCCTGGTGAGGAAGAGTATGAGGTGTGGATGGAGCAGGCTATTCAGATGGTTACTGAGTGGCAGTGCACTGATGCTGTGAAGCGGCAACGCATTGTTGAGAGTTTGCGTGGGCCTGCTGCGGATATTATTAGATTTTTGAAAGTCAGTAACCCGTCTGCCTTGGCTTCTGATTATGTAGCGGCTCTTGACATTACTTATGGGTCCACAGAGTGTGGAGCAGACCTTATGGCTTCGTTTTGCTATACTTTTCAAGAGGATGGAGAGAAACTGTCTGCTTTCTTGTACCGCTTGGACAAGCTTCTTCATCGCGCTCTTTTGAGAGGAGGGATTGATGCTGCAGGTCTGAATCGTGCACGCCTGGAGCAGCTCTTCAAGGGTGCTCTCACCAATGACCTTGTGGCTTTGCGTGTGCGTGTGATGCACACTTTGCAAAATCCGCCTTCTTTTTCGCAGCTAATGCGAGCAGTGAGAGAGGAAGAGCACTGGGTAAGTGCTAGAGAGAGTGCAAAGGTTTCTGCGGCCATTTCCACTGTTCGCCAGGTCCCTGTGACAGCCGCTGTCACTCTTTCCCATGAGCCTGTTACTTCAATAATGTCTGATGTGGACAGTCTGAGGAAAGAGGTTAAGGAGCTGACGTCTTTAGTAACTAGAATGTTGACTGCTACTACAGCGTCTTCTGCTACTCCACCAGTCTCACAGTGTGGCTCAAGCCAGGGCACAGGAACCACTGCTCCAGCTGCCCCCACAAGGGCTGTTTCTTCTGCTTCTTCAAACTTGCCGAAGTCTATGGCAGCCTCTCCTGTTCCTGCCATTTTCTGTTATAAGTGTGGAGAAGACGGCCACACCAAGCGAGAGTGCACACGTCCTGAGAACTTGAGATTAGTGAATCAGAAGCTGCTTAAGAGGGTCACGCAGCAGGGAAACTTCCCCGGAGCTCAGTGAAGGAACGGCACAGAGCTCCATCACATATGACGCGTTCCGCTCATTGCTCTCCTCCAATCAAAGTCAGCCAATCACAATTACCATCTGGGTTAGTGGGGCCCTCGGCTGAGGTGCCCGTGCAGATAGAGGGCATTTATGCTAAAGCTTTGCTCGATAGTGGTTCTCAGGTCACCATCTTGTATCGTAGCTTTTACAATACATACTTGAAGCACCTGCCGCTACAGCCAGTGGAAAGTCTCGAAATATGGGGTTTGAGCTCTCACAAATACCCATATGATGGATATTTGGCTCTCAGGTTGGAGTTCACTGAAGCTGTCACAGGTGTGTCTCAGGTAGTGGACGCTTTAGCTCTTGTGTGTCCTGACCCTAAGACAAAAGAGGGTATAGCCATTTTGGTTGGCACAAACACACACTTAGTGCGGAAACTGTTCCACTCTTGTCACGAACAGGCCGGAGACGGGTTTCTTAACACGCTTACTATACACCCAGTGATGAAAGAGGTTTTTGAGTCCATTAAGCACACAGTTGTTTTGCCGGAGGATGTGGATAAGCATGGCACAGTGTGGTTCACTAGAACTAAGCCTGTTGTTTTAAAGCCTGGGCAGGAGCTGCAGCTCTCCGGCCTGCCCAAGTTTCCTGGTGAGATTCATGACTCTTTAGTCCTTGTAGATCAGCATGTTAGTGCTGATGGCGCGTCTGCCCCGGAGCTCGAGGTTAGGCCTGAAGTACATTCGGTCTCTGCTGTGTTGTGTCGTCGCATCACGGTAAATGTGAGGAATGTCTCTTCTAGGGATATTCTTGTGAAACGAGGTAGTCCCCTTGCTCACATATTCCCTGTAGACATGGTGCCGCAGATTCCGTCCACTTGCTGTTCCACAGACACTAGTACACTCTCTTCTGCTTCTTTTGACTTTGGCACTTCTCCTATGCCAGAGGAGGCAAAGCAGTGCCTCTGTGAGAAAATGCTGCAGAGGAAGGAAGTGTTTTCTTGTAGTGAGTGGGATGTAGGCTGCTCGAGAAGCACCCAGCATGAGATTCGGTTGAATGATTCACGGCCTTTTCGAGAGAGATCTCGGCGCTTGGCCCCGGCTGATTTGGAGGATGTGCGTCAGCATTTGATGGAACTACAGAAACATGGCATTATTTCAGAGTCCGGGAGTCCATATGCCTCACCTATTGTAGTAGTGCGTAAGAAGTCTGGTAAGGTCAGGATGTGTGTGGATTATAGAACGCTTAACCAGCGGACTGTCCCTGACCAGTACACTGTTCCTAGAATTGAGGATGCCCTCCATTGTCTCTCTGGTAGTAAGTGGTTCTCAGTGTTGGATTTGAGAAGTGGCTACTACCAGATTCCCATGAGCGAGGCTGATAAAGAGAAGACTGCCTTCATCTGTCCTTTAGGCTTCTATCAGTTTGACCGCATGCCTCAAGGAATCTGTGGTGCGCCTGCCACGTTCCAGAGAGTCATGGAGCGGACCGTCGGGGATATGAACTTTCTAGAGGTTCTTGTGTACTTGGATGATTTGATTGTTTTTGGCCGTACCCTGGAGGAACATGAGGAAAGGCTCCTGAAGGTTCTTGACCGTCTGAGAGAGGAAGGTCTTAAAATCTCTCTGGATAAATGTCAGTTTGGTCGGACGTCAGTGAACTATGTTGGGCACATAGTTTCACAGGACGGCATAGCCACTGACCCTTCAAAAATTGAGGCTGTTGTATCTTGGCCTCGACCTCAGACTGTAACGGAGCTGCGGTCATTTCTGGGGTTTTGTGGGTATTACCGTCGGTTTGTGAAGGGTTTTTCCACATTGTGCCGTCCCCTCAATGAGTTGCTGCAGGGCTGGCCGTCCAGGAAGACGAACTCAAGTTCACAGGCTGCTGACCGGAAGCCTTGTTTCCGGCCCTCTGAGCCTTTTGGTCCCAGGTGGAGTGACCAGTGTGAGGCTGCTTTTCAAGAGCTTAAGCAAAGGCTGACTCGGGCTCCAGTTTTGGCTTTTGCAGATCCCCAAACGCCATATGTTTTGCATGTGGATGCAAGCCTGGACGGCTTGGGTGGCGTTCTGTACCAGGAGTATGTTGACGGGTTGCGTCCAGTGGCATTCATCAGTCGCAGTCTTTCCCCTTCAGAGAAGAATTACCCTGCTCACAAGTTGGAGTTTTTAGCTTTGAAGTGGGCTATTGTGGATCGGCTGCATGATTACCTTTATGGGGCCACCTTTGAAGTCAGGACAGACAACAACCCGCTGACTTATATAACTAAGTCTGCAAAACTTGATGCCACTGGTCACCGTTGGCTGTCAGCTTTGTCAACCTACAACTTCAGCCTGAAGTATAGGCCAGGGAAACGGAACCTGGATGCAGATGCACTGTCACGACGCCCTCACATCAGTCTGTCCCCTGATGATGAGTGGCAAGAGATTCCAGCCCCTGGGGTGCGAGCTATTTGTCAGGTGGTGGCCACACAGAGGGCAGGTTGCCCTTCTTTTCCGCGTGTGGCAGATCAGATTTGCAGTCACGGGTCAGCTGTTCCCGAGGCGTACTCGCATGTTGCTGCAGTAGCGCCTGATGAGTTGCCTGTGTTTAGTTCTGATGAGCTTCAAGAAGCCCAGAAGAATGATGCTTGTATAGGGGAGGTTTGGCATGCGGTGAATCTTAAGGAGCCTGCTAGCAGCATCCTGACACGGCATCCTGACATGAAGGTCCTGAAAAAGGAGTGGGCTAAGCTCTCTATTGACAATGGCTTGTTGCACAGGACGGTTAAGCACGGTGATCAGCAGGTCAGACAGTTGGTGCTGCCACGGCAGTTTCATGGTCTTGTTTTTAGGCTGCTGCATGATGACATTGGCCACTTAGGATTCGATAAATCATACAGCTTAGTGCGTGACAGATTTTACTGGCCTCGCATGAAAATTGACGTAGAGAAGCACTGTAAGACTTGCGAACGCTGCATCAAGCGGAAAACGCTGCCACAAAGAGTTGCCCCTCTTTCGCATCTCCAGAGTTCCGGGCCGATGGATCTGGTATGCATTGATTTTCTTTGCCTTGAGCCTGATTCTCGCAATGTCTGTAATGTGTTAGTCATTACCGACCATTTCACTCGGTATGCACAGGCCTTTCCTACTAAGGACCAGACAGCGGTCACAGTGGTGAGGACCCTGTGGGAGAAGTATTTTATTCATTACGGCTTGCCCACTCGTATTCACTCTGACCAAGGTAGGGATTTTGAGAGCAGACTGGTAACAGAGATGTTGACCATGTTGGGTGTGAAAAAGTCGAGAACATCTCCTTATCACCCACAGGGTGACCCACAACCTGAAAGGTTCAACCGGACTTTGTTGGACATGTTGGGCACCCTGGAGTCACATCAGAAGTCTAAATGGAGTCAGCACATTGCGCATTTGGTGCATGCGTATAATTGTACTCCTAATGAGGCAACTGGATACTCTCCCTATTTCTTATTGTTTGGTCGGGAGGCCCGGCTCCCAGTAGATGTGTGTTTTGGTGTTTCATCTAAGGACGCGTCATCTGTGTCACACTTGAGGTATGTGACCCAGATGAAAGAGGAGCTGCAAGTTGCTTACCAGCTGGCACGAGCCTCAGTGGATAGGATGAACCAGAGCAACAAGGAGCGTTATGACCAGAAAGTCCGATATCATAGCCTGAATTCTGGGGATCGAGTTTTGATTCGGAATCTGGGTCTGAAAGGGCAGCAGAAGTTGGCTGACAGGTGGAATTCTTTTCCTTACATTGTGGACAGTCAGCTGTCTGATCTTCCGGTGTACAGACTGAAACCTTTTGATGGTAAAGGGCCAGTCAAGGTGTTGCACCGCAACCACATATTGCCTTTGGGACAGGAGGTGAGATTAGGCCCTGTGGTTGACGCCCCCTCAGCTTTGTGCCCAAGAGCTGTGAGACGTAGGAGGACTAAGGAGAAGCACAGAGCTAGTGTGCCTGAAGTGTTGCCCCCTGTAGTGCCCACACATTTTAGCTCTGTAGGTTCTGATTCTGATTCGGAATATGGCTGTTATATTGAGGATGCTGTGCAACACACTCCTTTGGGAGCCAGCACACAGGTTAGCCAGCCTACACCGGAGTCCCCTGCGCCGTGTGTCTCCACGACATCTAGAAGCCCTAGTTTAGTACACACGCTTAGTGATAATTTGCTAGCTTCAATCAACACTGCACTCCCTGCCTCTTCACATAAGTCCCCTGAGGTGGTAGAAGATTTAGTAGATGCTGATCAGGATGGTAGTCCTCCTGATGTTCACTCTGTAGCTGACCCTGCAACTGCCTCAGTCGCAGTACCCCTTGCAGTGCGTAGGTCACATAGGGAAAGACAGCCAACTAATCGCTTGAATTATGGCAAGCTGGGAGTGCAGAGTGGGCACACTGTAGTAGCGTCCACTCTAGCCTCAGTGCAACCATCCTTTGAAAGGAATAATTCTCATGCCTGGTGGTGTTCTCCACAGGCTCTTTGTAGCACATGCACACACAGGCCAGTTCTTATGCCATGTAAGACTGTCATGACACCCATTGCTAGTTTAACGTACTAGTTTATGTTTGTTGTTTTGCTACTTTGTTTTGTTTGTTTTGTTACCTGTACTTTCCTTTTCAATGTATTTGACCCAGCATGGGGGCATGCTGTTTGTTTGGTGGGGGGAGAGTGTAAGGTCCTCTAAAACAATACTGTGTACTGTGTATTTTACAAAACTCCATTCACCATAATGCTTTGTGTTTGGGAATATTTTCACTGTTCTGATGTGACAAACTGTATTAGCTAATCAGATGTATTTCTTCTGTTTTTATTTGAATTTTATAATCCACCAATAATAATTAGTACATGTTTTATGCTCGTGCTGATTACCGGAGACCGTTGAGACATAGCTTGGTACGTTGGCCGTTTTTGTTTTGGAGCGGAGACAGCGACAGAGCCTGGTGTGATTCAACGGTTAAGCTTGTTTTTTTTCCCTTGAAGTTTCTTATAACCTCGCTAAATATTAGCGATAGGGTTACGGATTTCTTCAGGCTAAGGTGAGCCTGGTGGGCTGTTGAAGACCTGGGACTGGCGGCGTGAGTGCTCCGCGTTGGAGGAAGACTCGGTGCTGGACCAACAGGGGTCGTAGTGGCACCGCCAAGCTGCGTGTACCGCTAGGCGAGCCAGAGCAGATTACGATCTGTTAATTCCCCCCCTCCGTGCAGTTAGTTTGGAGGCTGGTAAAAAGTCACAGCCGTAAGCTCCAGGACTGAGTGGGAAGACTGGTCGTGAGTTACGCACCACACATTTTGCTACGAGCGAGTCGAATCAAGGGCACTGTCGCGGTTGCTACTTTGCCTACGGCTCAGAGAGCTGTGGATCCTTGGCGGAGCTAACGTTTGCTCAAAAGCTGACGTAACCTTTGTGCACCAACATACGGGCCCCAACTGTGCGCTGTGTTTTGTTTTTTTAGATCTTTGTTAATTATAAATCGCTTTACTTGTTATTCATACGGGAAATCACTTAATGTGTTGTATATTAAATGTTTTTACTTTCATGGTTACATATCAATAATATTTCCTATTATTATTATTATTGCTTATTAATAAATATAATCATTATTATTTAATTCTATCTGGGGTGTTGGCAGCTCATTTTTTTCACCTGGCTAACGGTATTGCCATGAAGAGTGCTATTTAGGTAGCTTAATGAGTGTATTGTAATTGAATACACTACAGTTACATAGCTAGAGCATTTATTATAATAGATTGAACATAATGTATTTGTATTCTGGGGAGATACATCCTGCACTGGCTTGAGGGTAAGTGCAGTTTTTCCACAGTGGAGGCACCGCGCTACTAAATTTGTAATCATTTATAAGTATTCATATTCCTATTTACTACTACTACACAGTTATTCAATTACGCTTGTGGTATAAGGAATCTCAGCCAGCTCACCATTCCACCGCTGAGAACTTCGGATCCTGTTGCGCCATTATTTATTGTGATTTAGGGTAACTATAAGTAGCTGTACTGTGCTGGGTGATTAACACCCGTCCAAAAAAGGGGTTACAAGTGCAAAGGACCACAAAACAGTAATAAAACACCTTGGTAAATTTGCGAAGATTGAAGCAAGTAGTACCAGAAAGTAATAATTAAGCAGCTCAAGGTTGTCACTGTGATGGTCCTGCTCTGCAGTCCCTCCCCCTTGGTCTCTGCGCCTCCACTTCAATGAGTCACACCTGTCGCTCGTTGAAGTGGAGGTGCAGTGGAGAGTATTTAAGCACTGCACTGCCTATTTGGCAGTGCACTTGCATTCTGATTCCTGTCATGGTTTGCTGCTGCTCTCCTGTTCTTTGAATCTTTCATTAAAATATTTATTACTTTTTGTACTAAGCCTTTGCGTTTGGGTCCCTTTCCATTCAGGGTTCATGGTCCCAGTGCCTGCCGGTTTCTTCTTGCCTTCTGCTGGCGGGACCAATCCATGACAGTCACTGCGTCTTTGTGAAGTCACAAAAGAAGTTGAACAGATTGATCCCTTATATCTACAGAAGCGGTGGCAAGAGGACTGAAAATATTAAGCGCCAGTTATATAGCCTGCATTGCGAGATGTGCCAAAAAGCGAGCGCAGAAGTTCAGAGTAGTGTAATTTTTTATTTGTTTTTTATTAACGTAATTAAAACTATGTTCTTTATTGAATTTACCATGTTGCAGCATTGCAGAAAAAAGAACGACACGTGTGAAACTGCCTAAGGATTATTCTCATCTTTGGAAAACTTGATTAAGCATAATTATCAAACACTGGTTGGTACAAATCCGTTACCCACACACTGCGTTCTCGACCACAGCTTACTGACATTCACTAAACCGATAATAAGCAACTCCGCAGACTTGATATCAAGGAAATAAATTCATTGAGGTATATTCGCCAGCTAAATGGAGCAGGATATCTTTCATACTAACGTAGTTTGAGCGAACACAGAAGATTAGCAAACTAGCCACGGATTATCACATGAATGATCGGTAGCAACCTAATGCCAGTGTTCTTATGTTCCATTAAGTTAAATGTTGATGCCATAATATTGCGTCAATTGGCTAAGAACTCTAAAATTTTCCAGTTTAACCAGCTTTGCAGATCCTATATTTTGTCTCAATTTCCAAACGCATGGTTAAAGTTTGCTGCGTGATTTGCAAGAAGCAGCAAGATAGCTAGTTACCTACAGGAGGACAGCAATCGTAGTCAGTGCTCCAAAAGTTCTGCACCAGGTCAATCCGTTTTTCTTATCGATATTTCGACCCAAATCCATCACAGACCCCTTTCTTCACCGTTGCTCGTATTTTTCATGCCCCAGTTCACATGGATCTGAATGGGGACAGCTTAGTGTGCATTGCACACTCAGGTACCGAGCTAGCTACATCGTAAATCATAAATTTTCCTCCGTCATCTCTTCTTATGGACAAAATCCATCTCATCCTTACGTTGTCTTTGGTAAGCAAACCGAGAAAAGAGAGGTCGGCTTGCTTTTTCGAGATTAAACAGTCAGGACTGGGAACGCCCGCGGAAATGTGAAATAGGCTAATTAGCAAACAGAATTGGGAGGGCGAATGTAGCGGTGAGGACAAAAACAAAAGCATGAGAGAACTGAAACGGGAGTGAAATGACATAAAAAATAGCATAATAAGCATAATAACAAATCCATTAAGTATAAACACAAGAATTACATGAAAAATAATGAAATATATTAAGAACTACAATGTTACAGATTCAAGCATTGACTATCAAATACTCCCCCGCCCCGAATGATTTCTTTTTCTCTATATATCTTCCCATTGTGTCTCAGAAAAAAAACCTTTCTTTATTCTTTAAACATTTATTTAAAGACTTAGACCTCTTTATTGCCCATCAAACTTTACATAAAATGGAAATTTGTCTTTGACAGCGGCATTAAACAAAACACACAACACAGACGCCACTATGCACAATAAATACATATAAATAAGAATAAATATATAATTAAAAAGACTATGAAATCAGTCCAGTTGCTCAGGGGAGGAGTTAAAAGAAAGATGGGCATGGGTAAAAATACATAAGGTGCCTATACGAAACTAACTGCATAGTTTTTGTAAAATTATCTTGCCAGTTCTTTGTTAAGGATGATCACCGCTGACGGAATGAATGACCGCTTGTAGCCATTTTTCCTCGCTAATGGGACTGCAAGTCTCCGGCCTGATGGCAGCAACTGGAAAGCACAGTGGCCGGGATGAGTGGAGTCTTGATAAACCTGTAATGCCTTCTTTTTATTAAAATTTGTGAGTACAAGTGCGGGAGTTGATGTTGTTTTTAACAAAGATAGATTAAACACCTGATGTTCTTTTTAACTAATGTCAGATCAATAGAGTTGCATTATGAAGCTTCATATCTTACAAACTGGCCTCTATTCTCATGTCAAATTCTCAAACAAATGGTAAAAATTGCAATATAGCGGAAATTATGATTTTATAATGACATAGCAAAATAAATAATACATTTGTCCATGTATCGATATTTTGCTTGCAATGACATAATTGTTTTTCAGTCTATTGCAATACATTCCATTTAATAAGGATTGATTCATAAAACATCATTTGGAGCCAGTCATCTTATTTTGTCCTAATTCCACCCACCACCCCTCCAATTCAATCCCTCCCACCCCTCCCCAAAGACCCCGCTCCATCCCTCAGGCTTGTCTGCACGGTCGCTCAAGCCTGACTTCACATGCAGCTATTTATTTGGACATGGCTTTTTCTAGTTGCATTTACCTTCCGATAGAGTGAGCATGGTGGCATCTCCGGAGAACAGTGTTAAACTCATTGCATTGTATTACAGTGCTCTGTGACCAATAGGTGCATTCTTGATTGAATTTAATTGCGATAATCACTTTGATTAAAACAGAGAAACAATATTCCTTTCTATAATGACAGCTAATTGTCTCCCTTGCTTTTAATGACTCTTCTTAATGAAAATTTTGCAACCATTATATAACCTGGGATCCCCAGACTGGGGACTGGGGAGTTGCGTGGATCTGCAAGCCTCTATGGGTGAGACAATTTGCAAATGGGGAAAAGGTCATTCTCACTACAGCCGCAACAGAATTATAATCACAGCAAGTGGTTAAGTGACTCATTCTTTGAAATTGAAGTCCCTTGGCCTGATATTACAGCTGAGGTGAATCTAATGGGTTCAGTCTTGTTGCCATTCCCTTACAATAGCAATGATTCCAACACTATAATTTCATGCACATTTTGAAGTAACATCCTAGAAAAGGTTGATAGAAATAGCAAAATTTGAGAAACAGTCATCACTTTTGCAAATACATTTTTATTTCTGTCATTTTCAAAAAAGAGTTTATGGGCTAAATGGTCGGGGTGTAATGATATATCGATCTAGATCGATACATTGATTGTTTAAGCAACAATCCAATCACATTGATAGAACCACAAACCATCGATCAACATCGTCATCTCTAAGATACGCTTCAATTTTGAAATTCCGACCGGATACTCGTTACATGGTTTTTTGAACAGGCCTAAGGCTTAAATGGGTTAATATACCACATTTATATTGATTCATTATTTCTATGCAATTTGCCAAGGAAGAAGACGTCCTTACCTCTTCATGGATACCACTGACTGCAACATTACTGTTGCACATGCCTGCTTAAATGACCTTTGACAATGGCACATTTGAATTTCATTTTTCCAAGTTTTGAGTATCGATGGAAGTCAGAAAAAAAGAGTCCATGAAAGTCAGTGAAAGTCAACACTCTGCCCTCTGCCTATGCACCGACACCTTCACCATGTCCACCTCCCCTTTCAACGCAAAGCTGACAGCGACGGAGCATGTCCTCTAGTGCACGTCTCACCATGGCCAGATCATTTCGCAAAGCCTGAACTTTATTTTGAATGCACTCTTGCAGTTCGTCAAGATCAAAAATCAAATTATGTTTCAATCTCAGAATGCCTTTCATGGATTACCAAAACTTGGAAAAATGAAATTCTAATTTACAATTTTCAAAGGTCATTTAATCAGGCGATTAATTTGGTGAGACTAAATAAACTTCATGCGTATATTAACCCTTTGAAGTTGGATTACCTTTTTTTACATTTTTTTAAAAATAAAATTTGGCATCTCCAATCCCACCCGAATCTGGAATGCCCAATTGGTGAACTATGTACAAGGCTTGCTCGTTTGCGACCCCTTGCTGCCAATTCAGGAGAATGAAGACAGTTCACGGCTCTCCTCTGAAGCACGTGTCTGCCAGCTACTGCTTCTTACACACTCATTGGTTGAATCTTTGCAAGTTCAAAACGAGGGAGGAGGATACCCGGACATGAACAGACTTAGAATCTTCCTGACGAGCGCCCATCTGGCCAACAGGAGGCACATGAGCAACGAACAAAGCTATTTCTTTATTTCCCTTTCCCAGCAGTCTCTTCCCAATTTGAAACCCTATAGCACGTTGACTAATTGTGCGCTACTCTGAAAAAGCTGCTGACCACTGCCGGGTGGTACGACCGGGGCTCGAACCCGCGACAGGAGGGTCACTTCTGCACTGCCTTAACCTAGTGAGCTATCCGGCAGCTCGGATTACCTTTTTTTGATACACACTGTATATACATTGAACTATGATTTGCAATAAAGCATTGCTTTGGTTGGCTTTTTGGGGCCTCTTTCTCCATGAGTACCACCATGAGAAGGGGTATCAGATGACAGTTAAACAACAAACTGAATGAACTTTGAAGCGAGCAACGAACCCAGAATGAACTCTGCGAGTCTCGTAACTTTCATACGACACGACCAAAAGCATAAGATTCTGTTTATAACATAATAGAATTTTGTGATTTAATAGAAAACAAATGTAATTTCTGTGAGCACCTGAATAGCAATTCCAATCATACTTTAGTATTGAAGTAACTCTGTTAGTTTTTTTTTTTTAACTTCGTCACTGAGTCACAGACACTTACATTTGAACTAATGGTAACAATGATTTGAAAATTCACAATCAACTGAGAAGCTAGCTAATGCTAACTTGGTAGCAAACTCAATTTTTACAAAATGGTTATGGAAAGGCACTGTATGCATGCTAGCTACCTAAGTAACCTTAACTTAGTTTTGAAATTGGCACTCAGTTAGCTCACAACATTGCTAAGTCAGACCGATTCAACCAACATTACACTTAGTATTCCGTATGGCTTAATATAAAATTTGTGACGTATTGCGGCGTGATTTCTTTCCCCACACTCTCAGCCAATGGAATTTTTGCAAAAGTAATATACACCTAGTATGTCATGAGCGGCGCTGTGCCAAAACCACTACAGGTACAGGAACGACTTGACACAGGAGAGAGAAAAAAAGCCATTGGCATGTTACAGGCAGGTGTCAGCCACCGAGAGATGGTGCATCATCTGCACTGTCACTGAGCAAGAATCAGTCAGCTGTCTGTCCGAGAATGGAATACAGGCACTGTCATTGACCAGCCCCGCTTAGGTCAGCCACGAGTGACTATGGTAGCTCAACAGCGCCAGATCCAGTCACAGTCTGTACTTGACAGATTCTGGACAACAACCCAAACTGATCATAAGACGAGGGGTAGGTGACGTCTGAGGGTGAGCGCAAGTCCCGTTCGACACCAACATCACGTGTGAACACCGCTGTTACAGAAGATCCATTTTTTGTCCATGCGTAAAAATACACAGCTCTTTTTCTCTCTCTGGTGTCATAAGTCGTTCCATTTTCTTGATGCTGTGGCATATTTCATTCTTTTTCTTGGCTTTATAGAGGCTATTGACCACGCCTAAAAGAATGTATAAATCAATGCACATTTTAAATCAATTCTCATTCAATATATACGGTCGAGTCATATTATTTTAACCACCTCCTACTTTTGATGTCAGCAGATTGTAGCCAAAGAAATTGAGGCATGAGTTGTTAGCTGGCTTTGAGGGTATATAAGGGGTGCTGTAGGTATTCCACAAACATATCACTCGTTGCTGTCATGTATCACATACACCCATACATGTGGACTGGCTCTTCCAGCAAGACAATGCGACGTCTCAAACAGTGGTTGGGAGACCATGACCAAGATTTCCAAGTACTTCCTTGGCCCCATAATTCTCCAGACTCAAACCCAATCGAGCATCTGTGGGACGTCCAGCAGCTGTCGGATGCATTGCAGTCACCATGGCTCCAGATACCTGTGACGACCGTCTAGCTCCAAACT
Organism: Gymnothorax reevesii; assembly: GCA_029721435.1. Lineage (NCBI taxonomy): Eukaryota > Metazoa > Chordata > Actinopteri > Anguilliformes > Muraenidae > Gymnothorax > Gymnothorax reevesii. The sequence continues at coordinate 8,637,721 of CM056581.1, forward strand.
GAGACACTCCCAGCCCGTCAAGCTGTTGTCCGTGCTGTGAATGGCGGTTACTCTCGATGGTGGTCATAATAATGTGATTGACCGTGTATATGAAAATTCAATATGTAATTCCCATTTTGCATGCACACACACACATACAGTAGCTCATTAAACTAACTCAAGGGCAAGAAAAAGTTAACGCTCATGTCCAAGCCACCAGACCCCCAACTCAAAATACATTCCAGCAAGTATGTCTGAAAGTGATAGACATTGATGATACAACGATACTCACAAGTCATACTCAGACTGCCTTATGTTTCAGAAAGATACCAAATATCTGCGACATAATGATAACTATGTCCTTAATATTCATCTCTCCTTTCAAGTGTGTACAATGCTGACAGGAAATTACTGGTTGCTTCTTGGGACTGGAGGTAAATAAAAATAGACATGGAGTCCATCTCAATTTCCTTGTTTGCATTTCCTCACTCCTTGATTGAACTGGAAGTTGTTCCAGATCCACCAAGCGCTCATTTCTGCTGATAGAAGCAAGAAGGGAGCTCTGAGGAGCCACGAGCAAGGTGGAAAGAGAGCTGCCTTCCTGGAACACTTACAGCTGAAAGCCACAATGTCAATCAGTAATGACAGATGTTGCCAGTAAAAAAAGGTCTTGGATTAACAAAATAAATAAAACTAGAGTGCCAAGGGCCCTGAAGGTTGCCGGCAGTTACATCCTCAACAGGAGAAAAGTAACTAGCATTAGTCCGCGGATTCAACAGGCAGCCAACACAAATTTTTGACATAAAAATGGCCGCCAAGTCTAAACGAACAATTGTTATGATTCTGTTGTTCCTGACCATGTTGTTGTTATGACTCTGTTTCCATGCCATGTTTTTTGATATAGTCCATGCCACATTTTGTATTTTGCCTGTCTTTCCTTGTCATGTCTTTTGCCTGCCATTTCATATTCACAGTTTACATTATCTTTCTGGTTTTTGTATTTCTTCATGCCCTGCATTGCACATTGTTTCCCCTGTCTGGTCATATGTGATGTGACAGTTTTGTTCCCCAGTCATGCGTGTCACGCTTTCAGGTGATTTCATGGTTTCAGGATTTTCAATTATTCCTTCCAATCTCATTTGTTTCCTTCGCCTTACTGTTCTATCATTACTAACAAATGCTAACAGTTTATTATCATTAATCTACTAACAGGAACTAACCTTGTACATTATACTAACTTAATAACGAGCACTTGGGGATTGTATTGCTGCACATTACTACTTGACCATCAAGCTCTCAGCTCTTGCTCTGCTCTTGTCTCCGCCCCTTGCCTTCACTCACTTTTCCTTGCTGCAATTCAGCAGATTCACCGCACCATGTTAATCACTGTTCTGCCTCTCAATATGTGCACTTTTGAATTCCCTAAGTCGTCTGTTTGTCATAGACTGTCTGTGTAATCTCTGTCTGCGTTTTGGCTTTCGCCAAACGTAAAGAAGTTAGGAACTTTCTCTTGTTCATTCCTTTGTTAATTAGTCTGATCCAGCTCACATGTTCCCCATTACAGCATGTGACTTCCGGTATGTGTATTTAAGCAGTCATTTCACCTCCAGTTCTTGTCAGAACGTTTTCCTTGTGCTGTGTTGTCTATGCCTTGTACTCTTCGTGTTATAACTCTGACAGGAACGTCCCGGATTTTGATTTTTGCTGCGTCTTTGATATACCTGTGCCCGTGTAACGAACCTGCTTTGTCCGACCCTGAGTCTTGTATTTGCTGCCCTGTTTACAAACTGGATTATGTCTACTGGATTTTGATTTTGGCTTCGTTTCTGATATATCTGTGCTTGTGTAACGAACCTGCTTTGCCTGACCCTGAGTTTTGTGTTTGCTGCCTGTTTACGAATTGGGTTACGACTACTGGATTCTGATTTTTGATTGTGGACTCTGTACCGTTGCCTACTGCCCTGCAGGGGTTTCCACCCCAGAACTAAAAGAACAAGTTTGCTGGATATTTTGGGTCTCGCTTCTGGTTCCTGAACGCGCCCTCACAAGGATTCACTCAAAAAAATTTTTGCTCAGGCATTAACTTGATGACCCACTTGATCACATCCCCAAATGAAGAGAAAAAATTTATCAGGTCGTTTTTGAGATACGACTTTAAACAGACAACGCCGATGACGCCGCCGGAAGCAAAGTGACAACAATAGGTTACTGGCCTACGGCTGGCAACCTAAAAAAGGGAAAACAATAAAGTTGCTGTTCATTGGGCCTGAAAAAAAGATAAAGCAAGGAACTTTTGCACAAAGTTCCAAATTAAAACAACTTCCAAGATGTTCAGTTTCCATGATAGCCTACATGAAATACTAAATATTCAGTTGTCAAAATAAAGTGTAATTTGAGGCTTGACACCCCCTCCTTTTATACATGGAAAAAATAGCTTGTGTCTACATCATTAAAAAGAAAGCAAAGCAGACCTGATCTTCTACCGTGATTTTTTATTTAGTTTTTATGAGGAGGATGTCTCCATTGTTTTTTTTATTGATCATTTATTAATTTGTTCACGCAGCAAGTTTGTAAGAAGGCTAATTGATAAAAATGGATAACGTGATTACACGAGTCCTTCAGCAGACATCTTGCACATTTTATGGGCATCAGACATCTAGCACATTCAATGTGCATTGTCCGCAGACCACTTTCCTGCCCTTCAAGCACTCGGAAAAGGTTTTATTTTGGTTATTTGGTGATCTGAAAAACTATGTCAAGTAATCTATTGCAGCTTAAAATGGATAAGACCCAGAAATTCAAGGATATACACAAAAATAAATGTATTTTTAGAGAAGCAAAATTAGATCTGATAATGGTACAGATAGCCTATAACCTAAATGCCCTTGTTTTATATGTGGATTTATGTTGGCTATCTGGGAGAGCAACACAATTTTTGGAGGATCAAGCAACTCAAAGGCCATCAATATTGTATGAAAACACATCTACAATCAGTCTATGATTCAAAGAACTGTTGTGGTTAAAATGTAAAATCTATGGCATTTCAGGTGCTAAAAGCATAAGGCAATAAAACTGTATTCACACTATGATGAATAAATATTGTGATTAATCTGTGGTTTACATGCACGCCAATCCCTGTGGATCACATTATACCAGATCCAGCAGAGCTTCATCAGAAATGAACAACTGTTTTTGTGACACTTCGGTAGAAACAGCCTCTCAATCCTCAAAAAAAAAATTGTCTTCAATTTTTCTCGCTTTGTGTGGTTTTCCTGCGTCTCTCCATGCGTCCTCGGCGGGATGGACTAAGACGCAAGGAAAAGAGCAAAATTGAGCTGCAACCATAGTGATCAGGCTGTTCAGGTATCATCATAGGCCACATTTAGAAAAATCAGGCCCAGGCTGTTTTAATATTGAAGCATTTAATACGGCAAGCACTCATGGGCACAGAATCTGCCTGCTGGAGTCGAAGGGCGCTTTCATACTTGGAACAATTGTTCCGTACCGTGCCGCAGTACAATCCCCCCTCCCCTCTACCCCAGCTGGTCAGCTTTCACACTAGTGATACTGAACCGTTCCCGAAAACAGTTGTATATGACAAAATTCTGATACAGCGTGTTGCAGTATGCACCTGGTTTTTAATGAGGAAATATACAGAAAGAGGAAGCAAACTCTTGCGTGGAGAGAATGCCGTATCCAACCTCCACTTTGTTCGGCGTTTTATTTGCCAGTACGATTTTAAAAGGAGGCGCCAAAATATTTCAGGGGGAGTTATTATTGAGAAGGGGGTTTAGAATATTAATATCACGAATGTATATGCTGTGCGCGCTCAAGCAGCCCGATGTGTCATCATTAATATGATTTGCCATGTATAGCAGCATGAGAAATTAAACTTTAAATTTTCTTAACTGGACGCTTTATGTTTTTACTCACCCAAATTATTTCCCCCTTGTGTCCTTGGCCCATTATGCCGCCCACTGCCTCATACCATGAAAATGTGCCTTTCTCATAACTTGAGCTGCCTGACTCTCGCACTGTGTCCTGCACTTTGAAATATTGCAGCTGCATTTTCTTTAATTTGTCACGGCTCTGATCTATTGTTCTGGGATAACCACGTGAATGTAACTACTCACAAATTATTCCATAAATCTCTGAGTCTTTGTGTGTTGTATCCAGTTTTGTTTTCGTCCGCCAAAATTTAGAGCAAGCACTGAATTCCTTCATTTGAATCAAGAGATCCTTTCACCGCTGCGTTTTTTAGAACGGGAGAGCCGTAACACATAACAGTAATCTTCGGTGCTCAAGTACGATTGCTTTCGCATTTGTTACGAGCGTGGATCAACCGTGCCTGAGTGTTGTGATCTGTGATTTTCTGCCTGTCATGTTTAAGTTCTGTGCCTGGTCTAGCCATGTTTAGGATTTCTGTGTTTAGTGACCACTGCCTGCCCTTTGACTATTCTTAGGATTGTGTTTTGTGTTTTGGTAATTTACATTTCTTGTTTTATTATTTTTCATGTTCATATCATTTAAGTTTCCATGCCATGTTTTCATTTCCATGCATTGCACCACGTCTACCCTGTCTTGTCTAGTGTAGGTCTTTGCCCACGGCCCCTTGTCTTGCGTGGCACTCATTCGGGTGATTTATTGGTTTCTGGGTTTCAATCTTCTTTCATTATCTCGTGTTCTTCCTTCCTCTCTCTTTTACTGTCTTACAAACACATACTAACAGTTTATTGTTTTTGATAATTACTAACCCTCATTAACATTGTATATTTTTACTAACTTACTAACATGCACTCAGGATTGTATAGCTGCACATACTAATTGACTGACTATCTCTCAGCAGTCGCTCAATTCTAATCTCCGCCTCCTTGCCTATCCCTAATTATCTCTGCTGAAAGTTTCTGTGGATCTCCTCTTATACTTTGTGCTTTCCTTTTCTTTTATCTTGGCACTTTAGTACTCCTTAACCGGAGCTGTTGTTTTGTACTTAGGTTTGTCTTGTGATCCCTGTCTGTGTTTTGGCTACAGCCAAATTCATGTAATTAGTTTATTCCTCATGTGTCTCTCCCTGATCATTGTTACCATTGATTGCACCTGTTCTCCCTGGTCATATGTTTACCCCGGGTGTGTGTATAAGATGTCTGTTTGGTTCACTTTCTTGTCAGATCGTTCTCCCTAGTTTTCTCGTGCCACGTTTCCCGCCTTGATTTCTCAGTGTTTATCTTTCTGACTGGACCGTCCTTGATATCGAGCTTTGCCTACTCCCTGTACTTTTGCCGCATTCTTGTTTTTTGACCTCTTTTGTCTGACTACGATTTGTTATTGTGCCTTGTGTATGACTCTGGATTTCGCCCTTTGGATTCTGATTTTGGATTGCGGACTTAGTACTGTTGCCAGCTCTGTTGGGGGGTTTCCCCCTTCAGAAATAAAGCCTCCTTTTTGTATGGTTGTCGCACTTGGTTCATTTTGTAAATTCCAACACTGAGTTTGGATGAACTCTGCGTAAGTCCACCTCTTTCAACTGTACTCACGTACCCTGCCCGAGCACGGTACACTCAAAAAAAAAAAATGTTAGAAATGTTAGATTTACTTAATGTTATGTCAACTGGTTCCACAAAACTGGGCTAAGTACATTCCACTCAATGCAATTAATTACACAGGCCAAAAATTTTAGAAGTTAAATAAAGGTTATGCAAAGCAATTGCGTAGAACCAGTTAACATATTATAAAGTAAATGTAAAAAAATCAAAAATTTCATTTTTTTTGAGTGTACGCATGTATTCACACTTACATATAAACTGGACTTTGGAGTCAAGTGTACTCAAATCCGTGCCCGAGTCCCAAGTGTGAGAGCACCTTTGTATGCTGAAGTACAGTGTAAATATACTCAAACGCAATGAAAACGCAACACTCCAAATTTTGGTTTAGTCCAGAGTAGTCCAATTTGAGTTCTTAAGTGACCATTGGGGTCACAATGTGTACCTCGTTACACATGAATGATCATCATGTAACTCAAGTGTGTGAGTTGGACTCTCATCAATCCATATTGAGCACAACATATGGGATTAGGAGTTGTGCAAGTGCAGTGGTTGAAATGAAGGAGGGGTTGTCTTCCCTATCTAAAGGCATGATAAAAGCCACACAAAAAACATTTTTAAGTGTCATAATGCCACGTCTGTTGACTGAACAACGGAACAGGGCCCTGGGTATGCCAAGGGCGGGAGTAAGTGCCCGGCAAGTGGCTCACCGTTTTGGGTGTAGTACGTTCAGCTGGGACGAGTGCTTTAATCAAGAGTACCCAGACCTCAAACCAGGCACCAACTCCAGAGTGCACTACAGGCAGAGTGGTGACAACTTCCCCAAGACAACCTAACACGCTTAGTCAGGTCCATGAGGAGACGCTGTACTACCTGTGTAGATGTTCGTGGGGGTCACACCCGATACTGACTGTTCTTTTGACTTCATTTTTAAATGTGTGTTCCGTTCAGTCTTGTTGTGATTTCTCATTTTCAACTTATGCTCGTTATGTTTAATGCATCTGTTTATTATTGTCCAAATCGGCCCATTAACACATTTAATTAATCAAAGTCAACCCACCCAACATATTTGAATTGTTAAAATATTGTGCATAAAATGATTTAGTTTAATGTATTGGTTGTATTTTCTTTTTTCATGATCTGTTTCTGGCTTAAGATAATGAACAATGTGAACAGTTCATTTGCAAAAGAGATAAAGGCCATTCTTACAATGAATAAACCAGCAGCAGTTTGATGAATATTCCTTTGACAACACAATCAAGAAACATACTTTAGGAAAAGTAAAAAGTTTTGAGATATCTTATTGAAATAACAAAATTTGATTGATATTCCCTGGAGTGCACAATTACAAAATATGATTTTGAAAAAAAAAAAAAAAAATCTGAATGCACTTAACTGTTTTGCAAATGAACCCTTCATGTGTATTCATGCTGATTTATCTCAGTGACATTAATGTGACTGTCTGCCTCAACACACAAGTGCAGTTATTGCTCACAGGAAAAGAACCCGATCATATCTGCTGTGAATGCAGTTTCCCTAGCTTAGTGTTAGTAAAATTTCCACCTTCAAACATTTTGGTTAATATTTATTTCAGCTGAGATTAACAAAGTTCTGGGAAGCTTGTCATTAACAGTTAGTCAGGTAAATTAAAAGATTAGTAGCAGAGCCCATGATCTGCTATGCTGCATCCTGCAATGCCACATCCAGATTAAACCAATATATAGCCATTTATATAACTATCAAGCAGAGCCGGCCCAAGCCTCTGAGGGGCCCTAAGCAAATTTTGATTTGGGCCCCCCCTCATAGCACCTCAATCAAGCTTGACCATTAACAATGCTGGAGGGTTACATACAAATGTTGCACTCATTATCCGCTGTTTGTGTTATTTGCACCATACCAGTTGTGTTATTTACGCCACACTACTTTTGTTAAACCTTTTATATGTAAAGCACTAAGGTGGGATAGGCCAAGTTCAGAAAAAGTTAAAAAAAAAACAGCATTCTGTTAACTAGTAGTCTCATTTAATGGCTTTTGCGTAGGGAGACAGCAACTGCAAATATGCTTAAATGTGCAAACATCAACCAAGATAAAATCAAGAACTTGAGATTCATAATATGAGGCACATTTTGACTTGGTAGAAAAACTGAGAAACATAAAGCTGGTCACTTTAAAAAATAAATAAATAAAGTTATTAAATAAACAAATGTTTTAAAAAGCTTAAACATTAAATAAATGAAATACTTAAATAATGAATAAAACAGAGAAATCTGACAATATAGCACGGGTTCAACAATTGCGCACAATTGGTACATTTAGTTCTACCATATTATCAAGATATCCCCATTTTCAGCAGAGTTTAAGACTTCATTTTTCCACCTACCATGCTGTGAAAAAGTATTTGACCCCTTCCTGATTTCTTTTTTTTTTTTTTTGCACATTTGGCACTCTTAAATGTTGCAAATCAGTAAACAAATTTTAATATTAGACAAAGATTACCTGAGTATATGTGAAATGCAGTCCTTAAATTATTTCATTTATAAAGGGAAAAAAGCTATCCAAACCTCCCTGGCCCCATGTGAAAAAGTAATTGACTCTCAACTTAATAACTGGTTGTGCCATCTGCAGCACAATAGATGGATCAACTCCGCAGGGCAAAGGTCAGGTCTAAGTTGATGAGCCTCATCACACTGCCGATTGTGTTCAACAAATTGACATTCACTATGTACCAAAACAATGTGGATCCCAAGTTGAACTAGGTAATTGTTTTGTTTCCTGTTTCACATTATTTGCATTTCAAAAAGATGTCTTGAAGTGAGTTATTCATCAAACACATTCATTAATTCACTGAAGTGTTCATTTCTTTCCCAAGAATCCCAAACAACAAGGGTCAAATCCCCTTGAAAGCTGCCCAAAGACAAGAAGGAAAGTAGCAGGGCAAATGAGGTGAAAAACTACAACTAGTGGACTGAATTATCGATAATTGACCCTGAAAAATATGAGGTGGAAAATTAAGTGCTTCACCAAATGAGACAGAAATTAATTCTTGAATTGGCCTAACTGAGTCGTAATAAAACACAGTACAGCAGTGTCAAGAAATTATTACCATTTTGTTCAGTCACCTCAAAATTCATGATAATTCAGATTTGGAAAAAATGTGAAACGCAATGTGTGCAACATTCCACAGGTTGGAAATTCTTTGGCAATTTGGCAAGGTTACAGTGCAATTCTGCTATTATTTCCAATTTTCAAGAGATTAGTGCTTCAGGAAAAGTGATTGATTTTGAGTCTTTGGGCTTTGTCTTATTTATTTATTTATTAAGCTTTGACAGAAGTCAGGAATGATCGCACAGGTGGCAAGGCACCTATTGTGAGGCAATCATCCCACAGCATGTACAGACAATTGAACAATGAGAAGAAGAAAAAAAAACAACACATATATACATATACATATACATATACACACACATACATACATACATAGATACGCACATACACACATACTAATAATAAAATAAGTTTATCAGCAAGTGTAAGTAACATCAGAGGGACAGACGACAACGTGAACAATGACATTTGCCAACCCATGTACAGGAATCATCAGGCGAAAAATAGTTGTTGAACTTTTCTTCATAAAAATGAAATAGCTTCGATTTAAAAGCAGCTGTAGTATCAGAAATTTGATAGAGGTGACTGGCATTCCACAAATAAAATAATCTGTTAAAATATGAATGGCGAAAAGTTTTAGTCCTAAATTTTGGAATTTTCATTAAAAATGTATCCTCATTTTGAAATGAAACAAAATGGTTGTAGTTAATGTCATATTCCCCCTTCAAGCATTTGCACAAGAATACACAATCAAATATGTCACGTCTGTAGCCCAGCAGTAAAAGATCAAGCTTCATTAGTCGGGCTTTATAATTGCTATCAACACAATCATTATAACCAAGAATGTACTTAGTGGCTCTCCGTTGCACACCTTCAATATGAAGGAGAGATTTTTTTGATGATACGGCCCAAGATTGGGTGGAGTATTCTAAAAGTGGTCTTATAAGCGAAATATACAGTTTTCGTTTTGTTTGAACTGAACACGTATGACCACAAGTTCTTTGAATTAATCCAAGCATGCGATTTGCACCCAGTGCATAGTGATACAAATCGTGATGTGTGTCTTTGCTAGTTTACGTATCGGCGCAGTTGTCATAATCCCATCTAGCGCACAGTTTGCGTTAATAGCAAATGTGATTGCGCTAAATTGATCACCCATGGGCATGTTGGTCTGAACCCCCCACCGGAGATCGTAGACACTTGCAGGCATGGAGCTGCACAACTGATGCACTCTGTTACGCAATCTTAATACCTTCAGCCAGACGTTCGGTACAGCAAAATGTAAAGTAGATATTCACAAGGAAGTGGTAACCGCAAATGATTTAGAATATGAACATCCTAGGTCCTATCACTCTTTCCCAGGAATTGCATGAATTAAGCTCCTCAACCAACCCTGATCTGCAAACAGCCAAACATATTTTCCAATCCTATCCAGTAACTGATAAGAATGATCTGCCAGAAAAAAAAAATTCCCATTGTAACTTTGTCCTTGAGCCACAATAGCACAAAGGTATACCAATTTATTTGTGGAAAAAAAAATTAGCTTTCTGAAGCAAACACTCCACATTGCATTGCTACAATGTCATTCCGTGAAAATTTGTTGTTTTAAAACTATTTTGGATTAATTAAACTGATCGGGAACACTCCCTTCAAAATGTCTGGAACTGGCCTTATATGGCAACTGATGTCACGCAAGGCAGCTAGCTGGTCAGATCCAAGGGGGTATGAGCCTTCATGTCAGCGATAATATTTTCTACAGAGAAAATACATTTTGTAGCAGACGTCTTTAATTCATATGTATAAAACATTATGGTCTAATATACTCAGTCAAAAAAGAAACTTCACACTCATAAATATCTAAATACTTTCGAGAAACTTAATACAAGAGTTATTATCATTATCATTAGGGGTAAATGCATTGTCAAAGACATCATGACACACAGCAACTCCAACGTGCTCAAGCATGCAGCACGCGCGAGCGTACATCAAGGCAAAAGCATGTTTTCTCGTCTTCCTAGTCACGTGACCTTATGAGACACATGCAATTGAGCCCATGTTAGCACGGTAGAGTGACAACTTGGAAAAACAAGTTCTTACAGTCAATTATCCATTGATTTGCAATGCCACGACTGTCAAACATTCAACGTGAATGTGCCATTGGCATGCTGAATACAGGAACGTTGGTCACTGATGTTGCCAGGGTTATGGGATGCAGTGGACGAACTATCCATGATCTTCGGACACGTCTCCAACAAACTGGCACCACAGCAGACCGACCTCGTTCGGGTAGACCACGTGTGACGACACAAGCAGAAGACCGACAAATCGTCTTACGTCATTTGCATAATCGATTTCTCACTGCAATGACCACAAGGAATGAATTGTTTAGAGGTCGTCTGACTGCCCAAACCATACGTAATTGCCTGCGCACTGCTCGTCTCCATGCACGTCGACCAGATCGTGGACCAAATTTAACCCAGTTACACCGACGTCAACGGCTTCTCTGGGCACAACGACATCTGGGATGGACTCGGCGCGATTGGAATAGGGTTGTTTTTAGTGACGAATCCAGATTCACTTTGCACTTGGCTGATGGGAGAGTGAGAGTTTGGAGGAGACGCGGTGAACGCAACGCCCAGTGTTGTGTGCAAGAAGTGGACCGTTTTGAGGGCGGTAGTGTAATGGTTTGGGGTGCCTTTAATGGTCATGCCCGTTCCCAACTGATTGTCGTTCAAGGAAACCTAACTGCTGTAGGATACAGAGATCAAGTGCTCATTCCAGAGCTTTTGCCACTCATGGCAGCTCATGGCCTAGGTCTGACATTCCAACACAATAATGCCAGACCTCATATGGCCAATTTAACGCGGAATTTTCTTTGGAATGCTGGCATCAATTTCATGGAGTGGCCCTCAAGGACTCTTGACCTTAATCTCATAGAACATGTATGGGATGTTTTGGGCAGAAGACTCCCTCAGGTAAGGAACCCTCCATAGAATTTGCAGGAACTTGGTGCCATGTTGGTACAATTATGGTGATGCATCCCCCAAGCTGTTTTCATGTGCATCATTCAATCCATGAGGAGACATTGCGTCGCAGCTTTGAACTCTCATGGAGGGCATACGCGCTATTGACATGCTTTCATCAAGTTGTTACTTACCATTTTTACACTCTTACATTTCCATAGCATTTTCGGAGGAACTGGTTACACAATGAACATGATTTTTCTGGTGCACCGTCCTTAATGGGTACAGAATGGATTAAAATCATTCTTTAAAACCTCTTTTCTTGTTTGTTCAACTTATTGACCTCCAAATGAGTGTGAAGTTTCTTTTTTTACTGAGTATAGTACGCATTTTTAGCCGATGGCACCAGGCTAGGCTAAAAGTGACGTGAAATGCCGGCGACTTTCTATCGCACAGGACGTAAATGACTGTACTGTTTTGACCAGAAGCACATAACGAATCCTAAACAGAAGACGATTGAGCCACATTGCTAATAAAGTGAAGTACCTATGAAGTAATAATTCGCAAAACATCATAATATTCTACTAGACGAGTTACCGCTTCTCAGGACGTTGGTTTACGTCAGCGAGCTGACTTCGAGCCTGCGCAGTAGGTGTGGTGCCAACTGAAAACTCGTTCAATGGGCCTATTTCACATTTCCGCGGGAAACGTGCCATTGGCATGCTGAATACGGGAACGTTGGTCACTGATGTTGCCAGGGTTATGGGATGCAGTCCACAGACTATCCATGATCTTCGGACACGTCTCCAACAAACCACAGCAGACCGAGGTCGTTCGGGTTTCGCGTGTACAGATGTGGTCAAAGGCCAATTATTGATGCCGTTGAAGTCAAGCTGTCCTTGTTAGGCAGTGATCCTGACACATTTCTGTGTGAAGTTTACAGTTTGGGAAAGTTACTTCTGTATGCACGGTAGTGTTGACTACACAGAATTTGTACCTGAGGCTGTAGAATTGAGCACTGCAAGTGCACCAGCTGGCTCTGAAGCAGTGACCTAACAAAGAACATTTTTTCAAATAAAATTGGTTTTATTAGTTATTCATTTTCATTCATCTTTGTCCAGTAATGACTTGAGTTACTCCCTTTTTACATAAGCATGGGGCCTGCGCCAAATCTGTTGTATGCTCATGTAAGCAGCAGCAGGGACATATTTGGAACCAAGGGTGCTGTAATGGGCTATGTAAACTTTGACATCTTAATTTAATTCAAGTCCTGGAGATTCAATGAGGACACCCAGGGTAAATTTAATAAATAAGGTGGCCAGACTTCTTTAAGTCTCAGACTGGGACACCTCTGTTTACGCATGTCATCCAGTTGGACTTGCTTAGCTTATTCATGGATTTTAATGTGATTTTAATGTCTGGATGTGAAAAACCCATGGGTGTTCAATTTCCTTGATGGGGCATTTATTTCAGTATGTCCCACATATGATACCTGACTATAAAAAAAAAAATCACATGAGCAAAATAAGATTTACTCTTGATCAAAATTTCTACTACATAAAGGGTAGTGAAACGTAATTTTGCTTTTCATTTTTGCAGTATCTCTGTAGTTTATATTACAAGGCACATCAATTACACATTTACCAAGTAAGCAATAAAAATCATTATCACAGTGTTGTTCCGAATATAAGAGGATTTTGGATGTAAGACGACCCCCCCTTCTTAAGACAAATTTTTGGGAAAAAGGGGTTTACAAGACATCTTGTTTTAATCACGAATATATATATATATATATATATATATATATATATATATATATATATAAAGGAAAATGCTTGAGAAAAACTAATATAAAACAAGGCAGACTGTAGTTCAGCGCCATCTATTGACTATATCCGCAGAATCACTGATTTTGACTTAAAAGCCCAGCCCCCGAAAATAAGACAAACCCACTTTTTCAAAGGGGATTTCCCTGGAAGAAATATCGTTTTATATTCAGACCAGCACGGGTAAATTTAAATATTAAATATAATATCATTTCAAAATCAAAATTCATGAAAATCTAACATTCTGTTGAACTTAAGTTAGCTGGCTAACTACTGCAGGAAATTAAGTTCTACAAAAGTACATAATGTTCGATTTTCATGAATTTCGAATTTGAAATTATACAGTAAGCGTTCAATCCAGTGTTGAGAGAACAGCCAAGTAACATACTAACTATCCACCTGCCAGTTTAAATAACCACCTTACCCATTTAGCAGGCTAACGTTAGTTAGTGACAGTTGTGTGTCTTTCCTTCTGTCCAATAGCCCTGGTCTTGGTTCAGGCATTTAGCGAGCTTTATGAGCTTTATGAGCAGAGCGTTTCGCGTGTACTCTCATCTTTGCATTGACTTTGAATGTAATCTGTCATGCGAAAAATTTGTTTCATGTCTGGTGTGAAAGCAGTTTGACGACACCAATTCTGGCAAATATTCTTGCGAATAATCCTGAAGTTTAATGCCATAGATGGTTAATTTTTATAAATTAGCAGGCAAGGGTAACTGCCACAGCTGGAGAGTAACTGGATAATCGACATGATCCAGATGAACTTGAGAGGCTGTATTGTGATGCCTGATCACCGGCTGTGCTGTAGGAGGTGGGCATCCATTCAGCCATCTAGCTATGTTAGCGTACGTATCACGGTTCGTGTGTAACAATTAGATGGACAGATGGATATCTTGATTGCAGGCTCATACACTAAACCAGGGGTCTCTAACCCTGTTCCTGGAGAGCCACCATCCTGTAGTATTCTACTCCAACCCTAATTCAACACAACTAATTCAGCTCATTAGCCACTCCTCAAGATCTGTAACTGGGAAAGCAGGAGTGGTTTGGTTTGCTTGGAGTGATACCTTCAGGATAGTAGCACTCCGGGAACAGGGTTGGAGACCCTGGCACAAAACAAACACACTAGAAAACGTGAGTAAACAAGCATGTAAATGGACTGTAGAGGTTGCTATGTCAGAGGTGCGTTCCTTTGATGACGTCATAGGATCAAGTGACCTATGTCACGGAAACTCCCTACTTCTTCAGGGGGCGGGGCGTAATAGTCCGAAAAATCACTTTTATTCCTTGAAATTGATGGATTTTTCTGCCATTACAGAACTTTTGAGTTAAAAGAGAGATATAAATAATCATATAGAACAAAATAAACCAACAATTTCATGTAATGTTCCTCATGTCAGGGAACCTTTAAAAGAAATAAGTAGGGCGTCAGAAAAAGTATATATTGTATATTCGTGCCTAACAGCAGGATAAGTTCTGTCTTCTCAACTTGGGGAGCTTGTCAATATACTGAACGCATTCAAATTTGAACAGGCCTTCAAAAATGAACAAGTCTCTGTTCGTGTTCAGCTAAAAAATGAATGGCACAGTGTTCAAAAATGAACAAGCATGCGTTCATTTTTGACCGGATGGCCTACAAAAACGAATGCTGCTACCCTCTCTTGCGTTATGAAATGAATGTGCTCTCCACTTCGCAAAATTTAAACCAACATGCGTAAATATTTCCTTCTTGCGGGAAAAAATTCCCCGTCTCCCATCCTGCAGAATTTTGAAGTATATTGTAAGGTACACGCCTATTAAATGACAGTTTTCACGTCAACCAAAAAATCCTACCAAATCTCCAGTTTCGAGATTATATCTTTACCGATCGTCAGTCCTCCGCTACACGCTTACACTTTTCATCGAGTTCGATAATATGCTTTAACACACTCCACACTCAAGACCAGAGATGAATGGTGATTCAATTGTGCCGGGATATGTTCAGTCTGCCAAAACATTCAAATTTTGCTGTGTGAATGCTTTACTGGAATGAACATCGCTTCCGTGAGGTGTCAGTATGCCACTTTTTCCTTTTTATATAAAAAAAGCATTTTAGAATTCCAAATCATGATGTGACCACTAGGCAATTTGTATTGAAAAGATTGTAAATAAATTAAATTAAATACATTAAAATTATAGTTTACGCATTGTATCACATCATCTGCGTGACAGCCCAACTTTAATTCTACTATTCTGTAAGTAATATAATAACTAGGATAACTTAGTCCCGCTCATATCAAATTGCAAAATTGTCCTCAATATTAATCCTTTCATTAAAACCTGTGAACGCGCAAGCCAAAAAAAAAGAAGAAGCCACTTTACTGCCACACGAGGAGCTCTGCATTGATATTCAGATTTTGTTCCATTGATTGTCCCAGATTTAGTACCATTTGTCATATTATATATTGTTCTAATTTATTGTACAGTATTTTTTTCAGATTGTAGTCGCAACACGTCACTGTGGAAGCTGCCGATCTGCATGTGCACTGTATTATAACATCAGCATGTCTGAATGTTAATAAATATTTATCCCCCCCCTTATGAATATAACCCTTATTTTAAGGGTGTTATCAGTTCAATTGATGAATAAGCCGATCAACTACTAAGTAGCCTAGTCTTGAGATGCCATGGGGATTAGCTGGTTCAGGGATACGAGATCATGGAGTGAGACCTGAATTCAGGCGACACGCTGGAATACCGGTAACAAGACTTTTGGATGATGTGCTCGAGTAATACTTAAATTAAACTTAGTCGACTGAACAAATTGTTTTTTTTTAGAGAACCGGAATATGTTTTTGTTCAGAGAACAGGAGTAGGTTGCCGATAATCCCATTCCTGAAATGTCACCTAATTTGGCAAATGATCTTTAGCAGGCGGATTATACACATATAGGAAAAAAAACCTAACAATAACAATGAAAACTATTTCACTTTAAGGAACTGAGAATTTAAAATAGGCTTCTACAAAAGTTTTTATAATCCGTCATCCATATTCAGTCCTTGTTCACAAAAGAATATCCGCGCCCATAATCTAAAAGCTCACTTCACACATAAATGAATGCATCAGGCCTTGGGCAGGTATCGGAGAATGAACACATCAAAAAATGAACAGAACAGTGTTCATCATCGAACGCAGTGACCAGGTTTGCAGCCTCGATTGCATGCAAAAATGAACAGGCGTCCGTTCAAAAATGGGTGCATTCACTGTTCAGAATATTGACAAGCTCCCTTAGCGTGTTTACGCGGTGCACGGAAATTTGCAATCTGTAAAAGCGTTCTTTTTATATTTACGATGGAAAAGCTTAGCCATCCTCCTGATGTAGACACCAGGAGTGAGTCCAAAGCAGACAGTACTGGAGCCTGACAGTGTTGATTCATTTGAAGAGGAACATGGGGAAGACTATACCCTGAATGTGTAAGTCCTGTATTATGGTTTGCAATATTAGTTATTAAGCTGGCTGTATAGTCTTTTCCATTTTCCACCATTGTCATGGTTTTGATACCGATGTTGTCATGCTGATTATTATCACTAACCGTTTGCCTTTGCATATATCACTGAGGATAGTGGGATATTGCGCAGTGTGGCAACCTGATTTTGAATTTCAACTGCAGCCAATGAAACTAAATGTTTTTCAATTGGTTTATGCCATTTTATTTTGCGGACAGCTCGAGGACATGTTCGGCTGTTATTGGATACTGATTTGCATTTAGGGTCGACTATTGCCTACTTTTTTCCTGATAGTGGAATGTATTGCTTGTATATAAGGTATATTTCAGATACTTTGCTCTGTGACTTATACTTGCCTCTCATAGACAGCTGAATGTGTATAAACAAGATTACCGTGCACTTATGCACTTATTAGGTGAATACAAGCAGGTCAGCTACATACACACATAGATCCCATGAAACTTTGTTTGACCGTCTGTGGAAGGAAGCAAGAGGGTAGTTTGCCCATTGCTAAAATTCCAGGGCAAGTGCAACAAAAGATTCATACGTTACTGTAGAACATATAGCAAAGTGTCATACAGGGGAGTATGATTGCATATTGATGTGCATGTTACTGCACTCACATGCCATTTGTTCATATTCTCCCATTTCACCATATGTGCAATATGCAGCCTTGTGTTCCATGTAAATAGTTAAAATAAAATGGGCAGATTTCAATGCTTTTTAATGAAGGAAGTGCTTTTCAGCTCATTTGGCCTGTAGGCCAATCAGGCTTATGCTGTGGATAGATGCCTTCGTGGTGGTGTTTCGTACGTCCGTGAAGTTTTTGCCTAGTCAGCGCTATAGCTTTCATATTTTATGTGCATTGTTGTGTTCCGGGGTTCTGGCCTTTGGCCAAAACAGTATTGCTTATGGTTTTAACAGTTTCATGTTCCATAGTCCATAGTTCAAGTTTCATAGTTCATAGCTCATGCTCATGTCACAGTTTTAACAGTTTCTTGTATTAGGATTACACATTTCATGTTTCACATTCCATGTCCATGTTTTTACTTTTCCATGTTTTTGCTTTCGCCAGGTCTGCCAAGCCACTCCACCGCTTGT
The DNA here is from genome assembly GCA_029721435.1 of Gymnothorax reevesii. Taxonomy (NCBI): domain Eukaryota; kingdom Metazoa; phylum Chordata; class Actinopteri; order Anguilliformes; family Muraenidae; genus Gymnothorax; species Gymnothorax reevesii. Next base: position 8,655,721 of record CM056581.1, read on the forward strand.
CTGCGTTCCGCCCCGTGCCTTCGTTGTTGCACATTTCTGAGCTATGGTTGGCTTTGGTATTTCCCCTTCCTTCCATGCTGTGCTGATTCAGGGCTTTCTAAGCTTAATTGACAATTAACTGTTTTTAAGTTACTAACATTTACTAACACTCACTGGGTTGGTGTAATTCTTAGATAGGCACATTACTAATATTACTAATTTAGACAGGGAGTTTATTGTCATGATTCCTGCTTTACTATTTCAAGATCTTGCTGTGCTTTTCTGTTCTTAACATTCATGCTTGCTTCCAAACTGCATACTTAATTGGTACTTAAGCTGAGCACGCTCATTCTCTTAATGAGCAAGTCTTGTCATCCAATCTTAGTCCATGTCTTGATCTTGCCATGCCTCTTGTTTCTGCTTCTCCAGGTGTTGCCCCTCATGTGTCCTTGATTTCTAAGCCTTTATCTGGATGCGGTGGAAGTTGGCTGCCGGACAGTGTCTCAAGCTTGTTCCTAGTTCATGTTCCCAAGTTTTGTTGCCAAGTTTCCAAGCCTTGTTCAAGTCCTTGTTCTTAGTTCTTGTCTTGTTGTATATAGCCTTCTGCTCTCTTATCATAGAATCATTATTATCCCCCGCCAACACGAAGTGGGAGGGGGATATAGGTTTGACCTCCCTCCGTCCGTCAGTCCAAGATAAAGGGGACCGCTTTACTTAGAAACTACTACAGATACAGTAACCAAATTTGGTGTGTAGCTTCAGCCCATAAGGGCCTTGATTGAGTTCGAAAATGAGAAGTGCACGATTGGCGGGGGATGTTGTAGACCATGTCGACTTGTTCTTTTCTGTTTATGGTCATCTTGCCTGGAGTTTCCAGTGCCTTGTTTTTTGTCGTTTTTGTATTCTTTTGTTTATAGTTCTGTGTAGCGTACCTTAGTTTGTCTTTTGCAACCCTTTGGGCCAAGTTTTTCGTTGGCCCTCGTGCCTGTTTTGTTTTGTTTTGAATAAAATCCTCATTCCCATCTCCCCGCATCTGGTGTCTACCTGATTCCATATCATGCATGTACTGGATATGGGATGAAAATTTAAGCCAAGTTTGATTTTGGCCATATTTGGCCAAGTGGGTGCAGTGGTTTTGTCACTATTTTGGAGAGCTTTTTGGAGCCAGTTAATGTCCATCCCCGCCTATATTTATAGTTTCTAATAATTTCCACTTGAAAATCATTTATTCATGTTGAGCCTCACGTGGCAAAGTGGTAAACACACGATTTATTTTATGATTTGAATGTGCATAATTTGCTAAGCCACATGGAAAGCGGCTTGGAGAGCCGCTTGAATAGCTATCTTATGTGGCTCTAGATAGTTGATTATTTTGAGTATTACACTCAGATGGTGCACACTTTATGATCCCGGCAATGTGTGTGTTTTTTTTTTTTTTTTTTTTTTTTTTTTAACCTCCCAGCTGTTTCTCAATTCTCAGGGGTTTGGTTTTTTTTTTTTATTTCCATGCTGCATTTTCATGAAGACTTTTTGTGTTTGCAACCCTTGTTCTGTTGTAAAATAATGAAAATAAATGGAAATAAGAGAGGATTCAACTAACTGCAATTTCAATGAAGTTGGGATGTTGTGTAAAACGTGAATAAAAACAGTATCAATGATTTGCAAATCTCACAAACCCACATTTTATTCACAATTGATCATAGACAACATATTAGATGATGAAAGTGAGACATTTTGCCATTTCATGAAAAATTTTGGCCCATATTGAAGTAGATTGGGGTTGTAAATGCTACAAGTGTCTATTCATTTAAGCCATTTTCTATTCATTTAAGCCAAGACAGGGCGCAAAAGCACAACGGTTACAATTAATCTGACTCCATAATACATTTTGAATACCAAGTCTAGTTACATCCTCGTTAAAAATCTGACTCCAAATTAGAATTAGAATTAGTTTGGGGACAGAATTGCATGAGTCTCAGGGCAGTGAGAACCAGTTACTCAGACTGTAGGGAAAAACATGAAGTTGATTATACCTTGAATTCTTAACAGACAACCACCGTCACTACATTAATGTTCCCGGGTTTTAACACCATGTCCGGATCCTAGGTTCCTTGGTTAGATTAGAGGTTGGAAGTCAACCATCACTGCAATAGCCTCTGTTGGCATATATCTACAGCAAACACGGATTATATGCATGGGTTCCTTTAGGGAATTTTAACGGATAACCGACTTTTCATCCATGGGTTTCCTTCAGGCGAAAACCCCAGAACCAGCAATATGTAAACTCTTTCTGTAAGTAGATCATGGTTGTTTCTCCAACTCTCTCCAACTTAATAAACCAATTCCCACACTGGGCCGCAGGCCAGTCGTTCCTCAGTGGGGATAATACCCCTAGGTATCCGCCGTACAGGGCTAGAAAGAATACAAGTGTTAAGAGACACGGAGCCCATGCAAGCAGAACGGAATAAAACAATAATTTAATCACCAGGTGGGCACACGCTTAGATCAAACGAATAATGTTAAGCCAATTATCAGTTACACACAATTTAGAAAGAGAGAATAAATTCATACGTGCTCGGGAAGAACTCGGATGCCATCCCTCTCCGCCTACCGAGATCCGTTACTTGCGCCCAGACCCAGGTGGGCGGAGCAAGGCGGCATGTGATTCTACCTAACTCCCCTTTCCGCACGCGAGATCTTGAAAAAACGGGCCTCCTGATTAGAACCACACCCCCGATCAAGGCGGAGGAAGGGAGGGCCGAATCTGGGTTTTCCACCATTGAGGTGATTAAACCATCTAGCATAGAGAGGAGAGCAGAATCTGACCAATTTTCAAGAGTTTCCCAAAGGGAATGAACCATACTTTCACAGGAAATGAAACATGCTCCATTCAACTCCTTGGATTCCCCCGAGAATAACAAGACCAAACATGATAGGAATATGTACGAACATGATGCAGTTGTCATAGAAAAGCCTTAAGATAGGGTATTATGTAGTTTAATTGGGTTATAAGTAGATAAGTGATTTCTTCACGGGATATTGAACATAAACATGTTATTAATTTCCCAAAGATTTAGATTATTTTAAACAGATTAATGTAACTGGACTGTAACTTCAGTGGGGACAGTGATATGACTTTAAGAGACATGGGACCCGCAGGGCTTTGCGGCTTTGGCCCCCCACTGAGCTGCAGGGACATCCTAGGTTATAAAAGTTTTACTGCTGGCTCTGGATTGAGCTAATGAACCAAACGGTCAGATTCTACACTACACATTCAGCGATGAACAGCAGCATCCATTCATGCAAACGATTAAAAATAAAAACATTTCAATGTGAAAGGTTACTGTCAAGATATTTGAAAAATGCATGTCAGAGTTATTAATGCAACAGATTTTTGGACATCAGAGTGTTTTGATTTTATTTTTCTCTCTGCAACACCACAAATGAACACTGACACCAGGGCTCTCAGGGCTCTTGGAATCTTTACTGGGAAATCTGCAGTGAAGCATAACAAGGACAGGAATATAAACATCCTCAGTCATACTGGTCTTTCTCTGCTTCTCTCAGCTCCAATTCTAACTGAGAGAAGATGGCTGTCTTTGACACCTCCTTTCCTCTATGCTCCAGTGCAGTACTGCTATATCGTTAAGCACGTGACACATTTTCTGACCTAATACTACTAGGGGCTTAAGTTTGCTGGAATACAACCCCATATCGTAACAAGAGCATGCTGTGATGCAAGCCATTTAAATTGGATGGGAACCTTTTTCATACGGTGATTTGCTGGGGATGAAGCATGTCGATGTTTGCAAAGTATTCTGGATAATATCACAACTCTTTTATTCTAGAAAGCTCTGTCATTCCTGTCGGTTTCCAGAAGATCCCTCCTGGAGGGGTGGCTGTTCGGGGACATTGGTCAGCCTACAACTGTATATTAAATACATGACAACTCATGGTTAAACTCGTGCATGGATTTTTGTTCAGTCACACTAAACACAAACTGTAATAGAACGAGTGTGTGAAGTGCTGAAAATTCACGTTAGATCTCTGGATAAGTCGTGCAGGGGCAGGGCTCACGCTCACGCATTTGGCGTGAGATTCAGTGGCGTACTATATCCCGAGCTGTAGTCAGCAATTACTTAATCAATGCAATGCATGTGTTTCATGATTGTTCAAATTGTTTAAATGAAATAAGACCATATGAAATGTTGTTATGCAATTCCATTGCTTCCATCCCCCGGGTAAAGAAAAGCATGAGAAGTCAGGAGTCATAATTGATTTCCATGTTACTAGTGGCGAAATCCACCATAATCCCTATGAAACTGATAAACCTCCATGCTCAAGGACTCCTTTCTCCAAGGACTCAGAGAATCTCTGTCAAATGCGCTGATTGAGTAATTGCTGACTACAGCATGGGAACGTTAATATGCCACTGAATCTCACGCATTTCTCACGCAAAATGCGTGAGTTGACAGCCCTGCAGGGGATGAACTGTTATCCACAAATATCTGAAAAGTGCATTTTGAATCTGACCTGATTCATTAATACAGTGCTGGCAACCCATCTGTCCCGCTTCTATTATCAAATCTAAACCCCGCATTTCATTTGAAGTGTGTAGATTAATATTTACAGTTTGGCTGACAAAGTGGATTTTAAAAGCGGCGCTTATTAGTAACAGCAAAAGCAACAAATTGTTATCACCGTCTATAATTCATTTGAATTCCTTCCATATATCTGACTTAACCTTAAATTATCAGCTAAGTGGAAGCAAGTTCTTTTCACCTCTGTTAGATTTCATTCATAGGGTTAAGGTAGTCCAATCAAAATAATATTATTTTTGTCTCTTTCTTGCTGGCAGTTTTTTCCCACTCGTGTTAATTTCTCTCAGTCATTCTCCAGCAGCAGGTAATCTTTTTTCTCAATTGCTTGTTTCATGCACATGTAAAGTTCAAATGCAGCCCTGAGAAAATTCATCATGATGATCTTTAACATCTAGATATGAATAAATATTTTAAACAATATTTTAAAATGTTTTTATTACATTTTTGGGAGTTCACTCTGTCAAGATTCCCATACTTTCAGTCATGGTTTGCTCACATGGTTTTCAGACCATTTCATCTGCAGCGTACAGTTTTTTTACTTGCTACTAGGCAAATACACCCTTATAATAGCAATTTTTCAAAATGCAAGGCATCTGGTTTTTAAAAGGAATGGGAGATGACACTTTGATTGGTTTATCTCATATCGTGCCCAAAACACATCAATGATTAATTAAGAGATTAAGTCCAACCCCTTTGAATCATGCATCATACTTTGCACCCAGATGACTCACCGTTAAACCAGCGAGAATGGATTTGGACATGCTCTAAATCCACGAGCTCCAGATAGGGCCCTTTGTCTCGTAAGAGTGCCTTGGGTATTGTTTGGTGCAGGAGCTGTGGCTGCATCATCCATCTTCACTTTCAATGGCATTGTTCACTGGTTGTTTAAATACAATTGCAAGATTATGCAGTATGATACAGACTCCAATGATTCAGCATGTATTCTCGCGCAACACTTTTAGCTTAGCGTGAAAGAAATGGAATGTACCTACACTACCACTTAAAAGTTTGGGATCACTTGGAAATTTTCTTGTTTTCCATAGAAACACACATGAAATTAGTCTGAATAGGAAAAACAGTAAATAAACACAACATGCTGACATTGTCTGAGTTAGAAATAATGATTTTAATGGAAAATGATGAATATGTACTTCAAACTTTGCCTTCATAAAAAAAAAAAAAAAACCCACCTTCACTGTTGATACTGAAACTGGAACTATTTAGTGCAATTCCCATCAGCTGCTAGTTGAGAACCTGTGTCTTAAACTGTCTTAAACTACACACTCAGATATTTGTCTTCTTGCACAGTTGTGCATCGGGGCCTCCCACTCCTTTTTCGGTCCTTGTTAGTGCCAGTTTGTGCTGCTCTCTGAAGGGAGTAGTTGACAGCATGGTAAGAGATTTTGAGTTTTCAGTTCCTCGCATTTAATAGCCTTCTTTTCTGAGCACGACAATAGACTGATGGGTCTCTAAAGGAAGTTCTTTCTTTCTGGCCACTTTGAGCTTGTAAACAAACAAACAACTGCTGATGCTTCAGGTACTAAACCAACCTCAAGAATGCCATGCTCCCTTTTGCGCTCCCTTATTAGTTCAACGGTTTTCAGCTGTGCAACACATTTGCAGAAGGGGTTTCTAATAATCAATTAGCCTTATAAAATGCTTAACTTGGATTAGCAGCCACAACAGGAGATTGATGCAGAGGACTGATAGTCGCTGATAATAGGCCTCTATGCAAAAATGTAGATCATTCTTTGAAAATCATCTGATTAATTTTAATCGTTTGTGAAATGGATAAAAATGTTTGTGAAACACATGAAAATGTATTTTTCTTTGGGATCACTTGCAAATTTCTTTGTTTTCCAAACTTTTGAGCTTCTCTCAATGACGCTTCTTTTCGTCCTGCGTGCCCCATTAACTCTTTCCTCGCAGTCTGATTTTACATCGTGGAGCCATCAGCCAGCCTTGGATAGAATAACTGCTGTCCCCAAGAATGACTCCCTCGTGTAATCTGTCTTCAAACACTGTAAATTTTGGTTCTCCCTCAAAACTCTCGATTCGTGAATAACTTTGGGCCACTTTTCAAAACAAATAATGATTTTCAGTTTCAGTCTTTTTCACTCATCAATTGAATATTTAATGATTGATATCCCTTTTTCTGATCACAAACTCGTGCTCTTGGGTAGCTGGAGCCTGTATATGTAAATGCCAGTTTACTGTATTTGCCTTCCATCCACACAGCCAATAACACCAGGGAATTCAGCAATTGCTCAGAATTTAATATGGAGTTTTTCTAATTCTTGTCCACTATGGAATTGAACGCTGTCGATCGTCGCAATATAATTTGACAAACTGCTGATACGTGTTCTCCAAAGTGTTCGTCCACTTGGATCTGAAAGGCACCACTTGCGTAACTCTAACAACACATGGCTCTCCTTACTAAGGAGTCCTCAGATACGGCACAATTCCTCTCAGTTCAGTTTTCTCTATTATTTCAAGGATGCCATGCCATTTGAACCTATATCTAGGTATAAGTGTATATCCTTGAGACAGTCTGAAGGCTTTTCCCTGACTATGGAAACACAGTCTCTTCAAACACTTTCTTTTTAATTTTCAAGTAGTCGCATGTGCTGCATCATATGTGCCTTAATGGCATTGTTGCAAATAACATTGGCCTCACAACCACTCTGTGCCTACCCTTTTTTATACAACGTACAGTGATTTCACGCCTGACACAAGTCAGCTATTTATTCATTTCGAAATTATGCATCCAGCCTAAAATGTACACTCTATCCAAAATCTGACTTAAATGCCTAGTCTCTGGGATACAGCTTTTATGCAACTGGCCCAGTGTGTTGCTCATACATCTCAGAATCATATGCTGCCACACTAGCTTTTATACTGGTCATGGCAAACTGCTGAAGCCAACTGGTTCTGAGCCTGGTCAGTACTTCTATGGGTGGTCTGTGGGTAAAGCAAGTTGCTTCAGGTTTTAGCAAGGATGTATGGATGTACTTATCCGAGCAGGCCAAATCATTTTTATCGCATACATTAATACAAGTAGAAGCACTGTACTTCAGACGGAGATGTCCTGTGGTTGAGGCAAATGGGGTCCTGCCACAATTTCCATGAATGATTGTTAACTGATATCTGGTTTACAAATCATCTTCAACAACTGTCTGGCTACATAATTGTTTCCTAACTCTACACCTGAAGTTCTGTTGTGAAAACATTCACTTCAGCTCTAAAAATGATGTCTCAGTTTATAAATCTACTTTAGGTTGGTAATAGCACCAAATTAATGCTTTGCCGTCCCAGGGCACTGGAACAAAAAAAATGGCTGCTTTTTCATTTAGAAAATGTCAAGTAGCTGAGCATTTCTTTAAGTGGATTTTAAAAAAAATAAATAATAATAATTAATAATTGATAAATTAACCAGCATGATAGCCTGACCAAGACTTGAGCCCATGAATCAAGTCACTTCTTTTGGCCTAACTCACCAGTGAACCAGCGTTGATATTGGAAGCTTATCAGTCTTTTGCCACAAAGGTAACAGGTAGAAACAAAAAATGTGCCCTGGACTTCAGTGAACAGAGTTGCCAAGCTTTGCACTTGATGGTTAGGAGGAAAATGCTTGAATATTAGTCAGCGCCGCTGTCAGCCTAGCCAATGCCCAGGGATAAAGTGGTCTTGCTATGACCCCCCCAAGGAGGCTATAGAGTTAAAGTTGGGATTCAAAGGAAAAACTGAAATATGGCAATTTTGACATCAATGGAAAGCTTGGAATGCAAAGGATGCAATGTAATATCATTCCATCACATTATCGATTTGAGAAAATGGAAACACTTATGAAAAGACAGTACTTTTGTTGAGATTCTGCATCTCATGTTTAAGTTCTGTGCCTGGCTTTGCCATGTTTAGGATTCTTGTGTTTAGTGACCACTGCCTGTCTGACCATTCTTAGGATTGTGTATTGTGTTTTTGGAAGTTTAGATTTCTTGTTTATTATTTTTCATGTTTCGATCATTTAAGTTTCTATGCCATGTTTTCATTTCCATGCATTGCACCACGTCTACCCTGTCTTGTCTTGCGTAGGTCTTTGCCCACGGTCCCCAGTCTTGCGTGCCACTCATTCGGGTGATTTATTGGTTTCTGGGTTTTCAAGGGGGTCACCCCCCTTTACCAATGAAACAAGCTCTACTGCATTTCCTGGTTCTCGCAACTGGTTCCTGATCGGTACATTACAACTTTATGGAGCATGAATACTTCCGTGATGCTAGGAATGACGCCCGTTTTGGGTGACGTCACGTACGGGTTTTGCAAGCTCTGGGGCCTCATTTATCATCATGGATACACCTTTTATACACCTTTCCCCGTTTTGTGCGTCTGCACTTTTCTCCACCAAATTTGGGATGTATCAAACCCAAACCTGAGGGGAAAAACGGCGGACTTTTACACCCATTTTGACCGTGGCGTACTGTGATTTACACCCTTTTTGAAGAACAGGAGGAATTGGCGACACAGCTGCTGAGTCAGAGAATTGCAGTGCGCGAGGGAGAGAGGAGTGCGGATTATAGACTATTTAAAAGAACAATCAAAGCTGCAGCGATGTCTGGGTTTCCTAATGTAATTGGAGCCATTGACTGCTCACATCATGATTAGGGCACCATCGGTGAATGAATTTGTATATGTGAATCGAAAAAATGTGCATTACGATCAATACCGAAATCATATGTGACGCCGACATGCTCATAACAAAGGTAGTGGCACAGTAGCCTGGCTCTACACATGATTCATTCATTCTGACGCACAGCAGTGTGGGGGCGAGACTGCGGGTCTCTGCGCTGTGCTGCATGTGACGGCTGGCTACTTGGTGAGTGCATGTAGGCTACACAGTTTACTCATTCATTGAAAGCTGCTGCTTATAATCATCAATTCAAGGCTGATGCTCACATCATCGTTGTGACTCACAGGTGATAGTGGCTACGTCCTGAGGGAGTGGCTGCTAGTTCCCATCCCAGACCCACAGGGTGGCCAGGAAACCCAGTATAATGAGGTCCATGCCTGTGTGCGCTGCGTCGTAGGAACGCGCCGTTGGCGCTGCCTGGATGCGCTGGGTAGTAGGCTCCTCTACCACCCGAAAAAGGTCAGCAGGATCATCTGGGCCTGTGCCATCGTGCACAGTGTGGCAGTGAGGCATGGGGTTGTGCTGCCGCCAGGCCTCCCTCCACCCCAGCATGTGGATCCAGACCCACAGCCCCCTCCCCGTCATAAGGGTTTTTCAACAGGGACTAAAGGACATGAGCTGTGGTGATGCAGTGGTCATGAAGCCACCCCCCACCTCTCACTCCTCACCCCTCATGTTGACATATAGAATGTGTGTATATAGGCTACGTGTTTTTCAATTTCAGTCTTGCAAAGTTGTGTTTAGTTTTCAGTACTGCAAGAACCTCATATTTCATTCTTCGTACATTTGATGTCCTCAAGTTGAGACAGAAATAATTTAATGTATATCAAACACAACATTGTAATTTTTGTCCGTCTATGCAACTGAAACAAAACACACAACTACTGTATTTGACAGGAAGGTTCTTTTTTTATTGCCTCAATACGACTTGTGACCGCAGCACTCGGCGGTTTTACAGCTGGTGAGGCTGGGGCTGTGGCTGATTAGATGAGATTGTTTTAATTTCTGGAGGAGAAATGGTTTGGTCCAACAGTACGTGTTCATTTCTGTTGTGATTCTCTATGTGTTCTTAGTTATATGTTCTTGTTCCTAAATAAACCACAAGAAGAAGTGATCATCCAGAATTAGTGAAAATACTTGGCGAAGAGGACTTTTTTCCTCTCCTGCACCTCACTAACAAGCACGAGTATCTCACTCTCTGAGAAGTTTCGCTTCCGCGTTTCCCATCCATGCTTCACCGTCTTCCACTGACGTCACTCCACAAATCCCCAGTGCGCAGGCGGCTACTTTATATGCGGGTGCTCATTTGCATTTACCATATATGGTTGTGTCTGGGCGTGTAGAGGGCAGGATATTGGGCGTGTTCACGTCCGCACGTTTCTTGGGTCAGGTGTGATTTATCAATGGAAATTGCAGAGAACTGCGTTGAGAACACACAGTTTGATAGATCTGAAAAGAATGAAAATATTTTGGGTGTACGCCATTTTTGGCTTTTCGCCGTAAGTGAAAATTTAGTAGCACTTTTACACCTTTTTGATAAATGAAGCCTCTGCTCTGTGAATTTGCAGTGAACGTCTCTGAGCTTTAAATTTTTTTATTCAAGGTTCAAATTGTATCGTCCTTTACTTGAGATGCATAAATCATAATGGAGAAACATTCCTCTGTCGTTTTTTTTTTTCATTTAAACTCATATTTTTCCACACAGTACATTGAAAATTACCTTTGACAGAGCTAAACGATCTGACGGAAATCATGTGTAAATACGGGGAAGGACTGATACCTTAATTAATTACAATATTTTTTCGATGATAAGAGCGACGACAAAACAAGAAAGTAAGATTTTTAGAATGTGTCCTCACTCTTAACTCACGCAGGAGTTAATGCCCTGGCATTCTGGATAGAATGTCTGACAGGTTCTGCAAACCCACAGTTGGAGGCGGTGAGGAAAGGGATGCCAGATCCGGCCCCCTAGCTGAAAAAGGAGGTCCTTCCTGTTGAGGAGAAACCAGGGAGAGTTGCGGTAGAGTCTCTGCAGGAAAAAGAACGACGTCTGCATCAGTGGTTGAATTGGAATAAAAAAGGTGCCAGTACTCTGAATCAGCAGCTCCGAAAAACCAAAACCGAACAAAAACCTAACTGTAGAACCGTACAACATTCCGCCCCAACCCAGCAGACACCACTGCATATCTTAACTAGTTTTACTTAAGCTCCCACATTCTCAATTTGCAAGTAGATCTTTGATAATGTCATGAGAAATTATGAATTTAATACCAAATAACTAACATTCATATGGAATATTATAATGGAGATATTGACAAAATTTTGCAGAAAAAAAATAAGACTTGCTACAACAGAACTACAGCTTTCTCGAAACGGCTGTCAAAATGGTACACGGTATGAGAATATTCCACTCAATAGAATCATTTTATTTTTAGTGTATAATGCTTTTTACAGGAATCAGGCTATTTCCAAGCAAGCCAATTTTAGGAAGTGAACCAATATGCATATAATTATGTACTGAGTGGACATTTAAATTACCTGGCAGAATGACACGTTACATGGCAGGACAGATTTTTCTAAGTCCGATATTAACTGACAGGCAAGCCCACACAGGTCAATAACGTAGACTACAAACCAACTGAATAATGGACAAGACATCAGTGCTTCACACAGGTTCATAGGTTACTTGTGGTGGTGGCTGTTCAAACTAAGTGCATCAAAAACAGTCATGAGTGGGAAAAAACCGTACCCACCCCACTAGAAGCACATGTGACGAAACAGTCGTTGTTCTTACAGAAATAAATTTGGGTCGTTGTCCAGGGAAAATCGCTTTCGTTTCGCAGTGTTCCCACGATTAAGCCAAGCTAACATCCTCGAAATCCTACTGTTTTCAGTTACAAGTGACGACTGGCTAAATTTTGGAACACTCTGTATGCACGTAAATTCGTAGTTCTTATGAACTATATAAGAACTACAACGGAAATGGGTTTTTTTTAAATATTGGAATCCACTCGTGCGGAGGAATGTATGGTTGTCTTGTGCATATAAAAATAAATCAAACGCTGCTTAAAAAGAACAAATAAATTACCGCACAAACCATAATTTGCAGCAAGAATATGCGTACCTAGGTGTGTCAAAAGGTGAAGGTATGCTGTAGGGTGCCGTATGAAGTTACGGTGCGCAGAGCAGGAAAAATCAGAGGTGGCGGTGCTGCGTACTGATGATAACCTGCATTCGCCTGAAGCAGGCCACCAGCAGAACCCTGTGTTCATCTAGGAGGACTCTCTGAATTGCTGGCAAGATCAGAAAAAGGCGTGGGAAAGCACAGAGGAGACTCTTTGGCCAGAAATGCACCTGTGCATTCTGTCTCAGAGGGCTGGCCTTCTCAGCCAAAGAGAATCAGAGAGGGCAGTGGGTTTATGCCTCCGAGGCAAAAAGATTCACTTCTGCCTTACCAAAGAGGCCCCAGATGGTGTACACCACTTCTGGGTGAAGGCACCACTCCGCTAGTGAGGGCTTGTGAGGGCAGAGGAGGTCCATGACCTGGTTCCGCTCTCCTGATAAAAACACTGCCTGCAGGCCGGTCTGGCGGGAGGCAGCCCACATCAGGAGATCCCGGGGCACATGGAGGATTTTGTGCCTCACTGATGGTTTACATAGAAAATGGTTGAGGTGTTGTCTGACTATACAAGCATGCGTTTCCCTCTGAGGTATAGCAGAAAGTCCTTCAGAGCCCTGTACACAGCTTGTAGCTCCAGCACATTAATATGCATTGCGCATTCTTGCGCAGACCAGTGTCCCTGAGCTGTCCTGTCCAGCCACACTGCACCCCACCCTGAGGGGCAGGCATCTGTTCTAACAGCCTCTAAGCAGGTACAGAACCTAAAGGGACACCTTTTGTGATGTAGGACCTCTCCCTCCATGGGACCAGAGTGATAAGGCAATGCCATGACACAGCGAGCCTCCTGTACCTGTGCCGCTTAGCATCCAGGTGAAAGGTGTTTCACCACCTCTGCATGGGGCGCAGTGACAGCAGGCCCAAGGGAACAACAGCTGAAGGAGTTGTTAATTTTCCCAAGAGACAGAAGAACGTAATATAGGGCAACACGTAGGTGGAGGATATTATCCACATGCTGGAAGGATGGACAGGCTGGTCCTCTCAGTGGTTGTATCGAAGGCCACGCCTATGAAGGTTGTGGTTTGAATGGGGATCAGATGACTCTTGTCCAGGTTCACTGTTTGACCCAAGCAGGCCTCATGTGTGAGAACACAGGCCATGTCTAGGGCTATCTGAGACCAGGATGGTGCATAAATGACCCCCCCCCCCAGTGGTTCCCATCTCGTGAGCCAATGGGCCTACATATTCAGTATCCATTTGCTACTGATGTATATTGCAAGACTATTTCTGAGTTGGATAACTGATTTTTCAGCCTTCAGAAAACTAACGTGAGTGGGGAAAGTCAATCAAATTGTTTGAGACATTACTGACCACCTACTTAACAGCTTCAAATATAATGAGCTCCTCACTTTTCAGTGATTCCCAAAAGTGACGTGACCCAATCTAGTTGGCAAACCGACCCACTAATAAACTTCTTACAAGTTTTTTTCATGTTTTTAGCTTATCAAAAAACACAAACTCGAGCACACTGTCTGGGTTAGCCTGATGGTTTTTTGACCAAAACTTTGCTATTCACCGTTAAATATTTTTGCAAGTAGGGCTGTGTGCAGGAGTTTGTGTTTTTTGATTGGCTTATGCCTCTTTTATGCACCTGTTCCATGATTTAGATGTGCGGAGCTTTTTTTACTCATGTTATGAGCTTGAAATGTATGAAGACACAGCTGTTGTCTGTTCCCCCATTTCCTTTTTCTCCTTCCCCGACTCTTCTCTGATTCTCCACCATCCTGCCTCTGCATATTTTCCATCGCCAGGGGTTGTATATCTAGCTAAGGAAAACAGGTGTATGGACTTACATACTTAAATCAAGTACTTAAGTGGTCAATTGCACTAAAATCCAGCATATTGTATGCTCACAAATCCTCCACAATTCGATTTGTCATGGCTGCCTTCAACATACTCACAGACCCAACATCCACCCTTCACAAAAATTGGAACTGCTGCAGTCATTGTAAATACTGGGATTTCCACAAAAATATTTCACTGCAGCACCGTTTAAGAATGCATACCAATATTTAAAAAAGGCAATCATTTGTACACTTGCCAACATATTTCCACAGCATTTCATTTCCATGAAGGCTGTCTGGCTGATTTACCAATCCAACCAGCCCCCATCCATTCTCTGTCTGAGTTCACATTTAGCCATCAGCTTCCAATCCCATTCCTGCTGATTAAAATCAAATATTACAGAGGGGATTTTCATCCTCACTGGCCAAACTTTAACTCTGAGTCCTTACCTTCATAAATAACATCTTATGCACATCTTAGAGATTTTAGGACCTCCTCCAAAAATTTTAGTTTTTTTCCTCCACCCCTTCAGGGAATAGCACAGCAGGTATAAAATGCATGCTGTAAAGCTGCGGGATCGAGCGGGCTTTATCTAGTGTGCCGCAGAGGAGAGAAACCTGAGCTCAGGAGATGAGGTTATCAGTGTGAAGAAGATGTATGCCAAGCATTATTGCTGGGCTCTGTTCTAGTAACACAGTCAATGAGCTATAACTGGTCCAACTCACTTCATCACCACCAGACCCTGATGCTTTTTTTCTTCAATTTTATTCCACCATCATTCATTTCCCCCCCACGTTGCCCTCAGACAAGAATGAGTGGTAGTGTCTCTCACAGTCGCTATAAGAAACAGCCCCCTGCACAAAAATGTCGAATTGGATGGCGAAGGAATTTTAAGGGGATTTGTGGAAAATAGGTTTAGTTAAGTTAACTGGACACAGATAGCTGTACTAGCCAGCAGGGTAGCAGCAGGCAGGCCTTTTCAGATTCACTTGTCAGTACGGCCACTCCTGTTTATTGATTTTGTTCAGTTTCCTGCCTTGCTTATGCAATGGTGACATCCCTAATGAACGGATATTGGTCACATTTCTTTGCTTTATCTGTGTGAAATAGGATGTGCACTGACAGCGCATCCTCACACATGTAATGTAACCAATATCTGGTTTAAATCACCATGAAATATACTCTTCTAAAAAAGAAACTATACAAATATTGAATTATTGATTACACTTTCTTTTCAATATGTTTTCCACATTTGTCAAAACATTTCATGTATAATAAATTGATGTTAACAATAATGTAAAGTTTCTTTTTTGGAAGAGTGTATTTCAGAAAACATAGGTCTTGCCATTAATCGCATTCATTTATACCCGCCAATCGGAAGTATGTTTGCCGTCAGATTACCCACAATACAAAGAAAATTTATAATGGCAGGAACCTGAACAGGTTCTGTTGGCCTCAACCTCAAAAAAGCCACCTGGGTCATCCAATACGGGATTTTTTTTTAAGAGTGAGAGAGAGTGCATAACAATTGACCATTATAATTTCATCAATGAAACCCTTCTCCTGAGCTGGTTGTAACTTGTTTCTGAGAGATCTGTTGCCAACAGCTCTGATAATTTATTGGATTATTTACACTTTGCTGCCCTGGATGTACGAAAGAAAAACAGACAGAGGATGCATGAGGGCGACTAGAATAGCAGTATCCTCTCGCCTCATTCCAAACGTGAGCCGCCGCACCAAAACAAACACACATACTCGCACGTTAAGTTAATTCATGCTCGCATAAGTAGCAGCATGCACCTACCCGTAGGAAAAATGTGTTGCTCAATCTCGTCTCTTGAGATGAATTTGAGCTTCTCATATTTTTATCGTTCTGTGATCATTTGTTTCTGAGTGACTTCTCCTAAAGGTCCCTTAGGAGCAAGAGATAAGAGACAAGACATCACTGAGACAAAGGAGGTTGAGTTGAGATAAACATTTGAGCAATAGTTGAGAAGTGGGATAAACAGAGGAGATCTCATAATTGTATGCCCCTGATCTCAATTATGTCTTTGTTATTTTGAATGAGAATTAAAGAGAACAACTAAAAAAAAAACCTTCAAAATCCTCCAAGCAGTGGGATGCAGAATTATGTTTTTTGGGGAAACTTTTATTCGGTTTTGCCGGTGATTGCTGTAGAATTCTTTTTTTTTTTATTGTTCTCATTAATTCTCCTTCAAAATGATTATTAGTTGGAACTGATTTTCCAACTGCCTTCTTTTATGATTATTGGCGATGGCAAACCAGCTTAAATTCTTTGTATCTTTCACCTTAAGTGAGAAAAAAAAAAACACTTTGAGCCCTCAAATTCCCAAAGTAAACTCCTAAACATAACAAGCATAATGCCTGAGTTACCAAAAAATATAAATACATGAAAAACGAAGACGGACTGGCAAGGATGGAATCAGATTCTGACTTGGAGTCAACCGGATTCACTTTCTCGGGATGTAAGGTATGAACATTCCCAGTAATCGTGACTCAGCTCCTTTAATCACTGTTACTCTGCAACGTCAGGATCCCCAAACCTCCAACCCAGAGAGTGCAATGCTCTCTAAATAGAACACATGAATACAGCACAACAGCTTGGCAGCTTTTCTCATATTGACATATTTAACAGACTGTGGGTCTGTCACTAGTTTGTCTAAGTGCCTGCAGCTTGCATTTTCAAAATAGCGTAGTTGCGCTAGTGGACTTGAAATATTTTTGGTACAGGAAACAGAATTGCGAAAATGCTGAGGCTTGACTTTTGCTTATCCTATGACTAATTTATTACATGGTTTATAACTTATTTACTCACTTATTTTATCCATTGTGGATATGTTTGCTGTCAATCGAACTTCAGCATACACTAAAATGTACAATGTTTCATCTCTGAGCAGCTCCACACCATGTGAAACTTTTTCCACAGTAAAAATGCATAGACTGCATTTTCCCTCTGTTTCTGTGTCGGTAAGCTCTATTCAGTGAGTGGTCTTACTTTTCTTTAAGGCTGAAAACTGATGCATTTTTTACTTTCTTGGACCTCTAATCTCTCTTGAATTTAATTTTTAGTTAGCAACTTAATTTTTTATACTTTTCTTCAAAATTCTGCTTTGTACATGCATTCCTCCTTTTGTGGTTGCAATTCTGGCTTCAGCAGTTCATTGGTTGCCATTCTACTCCATTTTAGCTTTTTCCATTTCGTTCCATTATTCTCACATTGATCAGAGAAATTGCGATTCCACATATCGCAGAAAAGAGATTTATCTTTGAAGTCATCCAAGCCAGTAATGCTTTTAATTAATCTATAATACAGTAGCACTTTTTAAGTGTCTCCTAGCATTCCTATACTTTTAGCCTTATCTATTTCCAGTGTGTTTTATAGACTTTAATGGAACTGCAGAACTTATTTTAACTGAAAAACATACACAAAAGCACTGAAAAGTGCTATGCTTTGCCAGGTGAATGAATCACACTGTTGTAGGATAGTGGGCTGTGAATGACTATGGTTGCATAGTAGATAAACAGTTCCTTACTCATCTGACATAATAACACAACACAATAAGCATCATCAGGACACAGGATAGTCCAGCGTGTGGATGCCTGAACTTACACTTAGAGGTACGTGACTGCAAAGCAGTATGTGCCTCTGAGGGTGCATTCATTTACATGGCCAGCACAGCCAAGGAAGTTTCCTCCAGAGTTTGAGAAGTTCAAATCTTTAAAATCATTGAGACTAGTTAAATAATAGAAATCATACTATATAGTTAATTCAAACTTTCCACCTCTATCAATGCTGATTGTGAATTTGTAATTGACCTTTTATAATATTCAATGGGAAAAGGTTGGACTAAAGCCCATTTCCTTTCCATAAAAAACTAATCCCAAGATAGAAGTATTGTAGTTGTTGTATGTTCCATAAAGGTCAGTAATAGAAGATTAGACGCTATAAAAATATGTTCATCCAATTGATAAATAATTCATGAGTGCAGGCCATTTGGTTAATTCTGACCTTGTACAGGGTACAGAGACTCACTCTGACTGTGGATAAAAATGAACAGTGGAATGGTGTCTTGGGGAATTATGAAATTTAAAATGTTCAGATATTCAGATATTTTTATTTGGAACCTAACCAACAGAAAAGTGAACATTTACAGAACCAGTGTAAACTAATTAAAAAAGTAGTTCATGATAAAATATCTCACAAAGCCACAAATACAAAACAACAATAAAACCTAACTTCCTGGGGTTTAAACTGCGCTATAAAACAGGACTTAAATTGTTGATCAGTGGTTAAAATGTACATGCAGGATGTGCATCTGAATGTTTTCTGTATATAAAATGCACAAACCTCATGACACAATCAATTTCTTAAGCCCTTTTCTGATTGACGTGTCCTAATTTAGGGGTGAGGATATATGCATCTGCTTAGAATTATCTGTACCTCCTGGAGGCTTGCAAAAAATAACCGCTTACTTACTCCACATAAACTATCTATATATACACTTCCTAAGACATATTAAAATGCATTAGCCCTCGATTGAACATAAACTGCACTGTCATGGGGTCATACATAATTAATGAACATTCTATGTATTGGCTGAGGAGAAGAATAGTGCAGCTGGTTATTTTCACACAAATATGACAGTGCTTGCTGGTTCACATACATACACGCACACACACAGACGCATGCACACCCACAGTCCCGTATCTGCAATATCGTGGGTCGGTAGGTGTTGCTAGGAAACAGGACCCTGATGGGTAAGCAGGAGGGTAGCATAAATGATTTGGGACAAATTAGATGGATAGATCCCAATGACACATCTGGGAAATGGCTTTGTCCAAAGGACCATAAACAATCTTGAGCCTGGAATCTTGGCCTAACAGGCACAGAGGGCATACAGTATATCTCATGGACATTGATTATATGCAATCAGAGAGTTACGCTTAATTAAACTTAACACACTTCTTCAATACTGAGTGCATAATGTCTCATTGATTGTGATATCTTTGCGGTGAAAAAACACTCATAATTTATACTACTAAAAACAACTATATTCTCTGGGGAAAATGGTGCAACTCTTTTTTTATTTTTAAATCGAATCCAGAGACTATTTCTGATCAGGCTTAAGCATATGTCCAAATAAATACTGGAATGTTTTCAAAAGCTGCAGAACAGATATCGGTAATGTGGCAAGATAAATTCATGAAAACCAGCAAGTGTCATCAATGCCAAAGTAGAACTATCTATGATGTCCCAGCTCACAACTTGTCTTCTTTTGAGATTTGGAGCACAGCGTAATATACTGCAAAACAAATATGATTTATTTATATATTAATCAACAAGATATTGCCCAAAACAGAAAGGAGGAAATGCATATCAATAAGTAGAAATGAGAACAATTTGCGTCGTAAGGAATATATTGCATGTTTTCAGTTTATTTTTTTTCCCCACCTCATCACTGAAATGGTTCATTCGTGTCTATCTGCCATAGCAGAGGTCCATGGTGTAATAGCTCTCCACTGAGGCTCCATTCCCCGATATTAACAACTTTGTGAGGCACTCTCAGGTTTCTCTCGTCCTATTTAAAACAGTCCCTAGACAAATCAGTCCACCGGCAATCAGGTGACAGGGTGTGGTGGGCTGTTCCCCTTAGAATGAGAGAGATGAAGGGAAAAAAAAAATCAGACATCTTTTCATCCAAATCCCGTATGGCTGCCTCAATACTCAAGCGAATAAAGCTGTCTAAAGCATGAATGTAGCCTGCCGTAATAGTTTTTCCTGTGAATAAACAGCTATCTCAATCCCTCGTTCCTTTGTCAGTTAAGAACCTCAGAAACAGAATTCAAAGTGACAGCAGACGGTTCCATCAGGCCTCTGCACACTTCAAAAGCAGGTGACGCTCTTAAAAAATACATTGTAATTTATTAACCAAGGCTCCGATAAGAAAAACAACTGCAAAAAAAATAAATAAATCATGTTTACATTTCTATCAGCTAACTCACGCATAAAACATTAATTGTCATAATAACAAATAGAGACAATGATAGTTCGGCGTCTTGGATGACCCGGACACATGTTGAGGCCGACTAAGCTTATGGAGGAGTAATCGGGGAGGGCAGGATATCCTTCCCTTTGGACCTACTTACAGAGAAACGTACATCAGAACTTTGAGTTTAAGGGAATTGAATATACAGTGGGGAAAATTAGTATTGAACATGTCAACATTTTTCTCTGTAAATATATTTCTAATGGGGATATTGACATGAAATTTTCACCATATGTCAGTAACAACCCAAGTAATCCACACATAAAAAGAAATCATAACAAATAAGTCCATAAATTATGTGTAATAAAGTGGAATGACACAGGGAACAAGTATTTAACACATGAAGAAAATGAGGTGCCAAAAGGCATGGAAAGCCAAGAAACCATCTGAAATCTGTCAGTATTTAGAAAGAAATCCTGCCCCCCATCAGTGCAAATTAATGTCACCTGGTTCACCTGATGGGTAAAAGCAAAGAGCAAAGAGCTCTCAAGACCTTTTCAACCTTATTGTTGTAAAGCACACTGATGGCATTGGTTACAGACATATTTCTGAACTTCCGAATCTTCCATTGAGCACCGTTGGGGCCATAATCCGCAAGTAGAAAGAACATCATTTCACCATAAACTTCCCACGACCAGGTGCTCCTTACAAGATTTCTGACAAAAGAGTCAAAAGAGTAATCAGGAGAGTTGTCCAAGAGACAAGGACTATTGACGGAGAGCTTCAGAAAGACCTGGATTAGCAGGTCTTATGAGCAGCATAAGTTGATTGGTGAGACTAGGCCATGTATTTAATTTAGCTAAATTATTTTACTTCATTGTTATAGCTAGCCGGCTTTAAAATTCGGGTGTGCTTTAGCAGGCAACCGTAAAAATCCCATACAATGACAAAAATTCACGAACGAGCAATGGACAAATTTTTAACATTATAAATTATTACTCAGAGGGATGGCTGTTTGTGTACTTCTCTAAAATCTGAGATTGAAATGCAACATAGACAAGCTATATTTTGTATGTCACAAATTCAAAACCAAAATGCTGTCTAATATGCTCAGATTGGTGATGAAACTGATTCTAAACTGCATCCTTCCGCAATCTACCAGAAAATGCCTCATGCAGATCACAAGAAGTTACTTATGAAGTCTGATGCTGTGCCAACTGTTTATCCTGGGACTGCAGCAATGAATGGGGCTCAGTTTGTATTTCTTTTACTCAACCAACTGTCAAAGGAAAGCTTTTTGTGTGTAGCCAACATATTCCCCGACATTGGCGTGTATGATTTTAGCTTTTTAGTTAGGGGCTGCAAGTAGTTAGCTAATTTCAAACTGTTTAACAAAGCAGACAATTATTTACCCGATATATTATAATGTGAATACAAGCCTCTAGATGGCAGTATTGACCTTTCTTTTGTTAAGCCCAGACTGGAGCTAGGTTTGGACATGTCCTGGGCATGTCTGAAACAAAAAGTCCCAGAGAATAAAAAAAAGAAGTCTAAAAGGTGGGAGGGGCCTGCAAAAGAGTATAAAAGGAGGAAAATTGAGAGAGTAAAGTAGTAGGAGAAATTGCAAGCAGAAGGATACATTTGACCAGACCTGTCATTTTTTTTCATGACCTGTGAAGCTTTTTGTGGATTTTTGCCTGTGTTGGAGTATTTTCCTCACCCAGGACATCACCAAAACAACCCAACCAAAGGGACTGTAAATATTTTTGTTCTTGTATTTATCAATCTTGGTCAGTAGGGTAGATAGTAGATTAGTTAAGTGTTTGTTTAATTAAACCTGTTTAAGTTTTAAAATTTTGTCTGTCATCCCTTGCTGTCGTAAAAATGTAATAACAAATTGGGGCCATAACAATATAAGGACAGGAGGCGAATGTGTTTATCGTATTAAGGACACACAACCAACAGGGTGAGAGGGAGCTTAAATTATGCCAAAGGATGCTCAAACTTAGTCCTCCATCTTGGGATGAGATATCTAGCGGAATGACAGGTTGGGATAGATCAGAGTCATCACGCAAATCCATAACCAATAAAGAGTATATGATGCTCACTGAGCCAGCTGGCTGAATGTTGCCATTGTTCCACCCCACGTCCATTGATTGGGTGCTGTGAAAGGACATCCATCCATCCTGTTCCATCCTCTAAATCCTCCAACTGAAATCACACAGCCCCATCTTTTGCTGAAGCCATTTTCACTGACAAGCAACACAACAAGCCAGTCAGAGTTGTGTCCGAAAATAATTCCAAAAGAGCAAAGTCTGCTCTAAATTCCATCCTGGATTTTAATGAGGTTCACCATAATACACTCGAACCCCTGGAAATACATTATTGAAATAACAGCTACTGTAATCACAGTTCAGTAACAGTTATTGTTACAATATATTATACATCGGGTATAACATTAATATACATTGATATACATTGATCCGTTCGTAATCAGTCAGGTTTGCAATCGACTTTGGCACTGCTAAGACCAACAACTCCTGTAATTTGGAAATACACCTCGACTTGCCAACAGACACAGAATCCAGGGACAGGACTCACTTTGTATCCCAAGTTGACGACAATGAGGCAGACTTTACAACATGATCGGATGCCAAGGATAAAGCCGGCCTATCTTCCCTCCACTGACTAACAACACTGGCAGCTCTGAGACAGATTTTCCTGGAAGTATATTTCCACACTGCATGGTTTTCTGGGGCATTGTGATCTGATTCTTGGAAGATTGTGGGTGTTAACTGTAGGAAACATGAATTGACAGGTAGCCGGTGATGCAAATCGGACAGGGGCGCATTTCCCAAAAGCGTAGTTGCTAAGTTAGCAACTTACGTAGTTCGTCCATTCACAGTCAATGGGCCCAACTATGCAAGTTAGCATCAGTGATTGTCAGGCTTCTCTCCCTGCAGTCCTCCCCTGTGGCTTGCTCTCACCTCCACCTTTGTGAGCGGCATCTGTTGCTCGTTAAGATGGAGGTGATTATCTAGGTATATAGGGCTGGCAGTTGCCAGTGCTCATGTTCACGGCATTGTTGAATTGCCTGGCGTTTGGGTCCTGTATCTATCTTTAGGCCCATGGTCTAAGCTCCCGCCGGATTGATATTTGTATCGGGTGCAAAACCCTGGCAGTGATTATGGGAAACGCACCCCAGGCTGGTTGTTACAGGACAAAAATATGATTGCTGAGTAAAGAAGGTTGCTGGAGCACCTGACTCAGTCTATGTGTTGAGTAATTCCTGCAGAGAAACTGTCGTCCAATCATCACTCAGTTTTAAATGGCTTATTTGCAATCTCAGCACAGGTCTGGCCAGCCTCCTACATGATCGTATTTAGTGCCCAGGTGGTTATTACATACTGATTCTGCTAGTGATAAGTTTATGTCCTATAAAAGACTGTGAAATCATACGATGGAAAAAATCCCACATGAATGAAGTTTATTATTTCTATTGTTATTTTAACTTGCAGCTGAGGAAATTATATGCTGGATCAGTCAAATCAGATTTGATGTGCTTAAGTGCATTTATGTGGTGTTTTGAAGCAGAAAACCTGCTTCCCCCTTTGCAAATTGCAACAATCCTATTGCTCCTGCCAACTGTAATGTCATAGCTCCTTGTCATCTGTCATATACTGTATCAGTCTCAAAAGTGAGACCTTGAAGCTTGACCCTGCTTGTGCTTCTGATGCCATAGAAGCTGAACAGACTGACAGCAGGCCATGAGAACAGGGCTGACCTTCCCTAACAGCCACTGTAGCCTAGGCAGGCTTAATTAGCAGCTTACAATTTCACAAAGTGCCCAACTGCTTCATAAGGTCACGGGTATTTTTGGAAACATTTTGACATTTAGTGGTCATGAAAACAAACCAAGTCAGAATAAATAGCGATTCTGGGTTTGAATTTCCATGGACAAGTTAGGCCCTAGTGAACTGCAGATGACTGTCAGTTTAATTCAGTTTACACTCCGAGGTACGCTTGTCGGCCATACTAGTTGCATTCTAACCATCTTAAATGTCACCTCAGATATCAAGCCTGCCGTGTTTTAGTGTTTTCGTGTGGGCTTGGGCTTGGATTGGAGGGGAGGGGCGGCAAAAAAAGCCCACACAAAAAAAGCAACAGCAACAACTGGGCAACGAAAATGTTTGACTCACTATCAGGGAAATACTTAGCAAGTGTCAGTCCGCTGAGCATGTGTGGTAGCCACAATAATGATTACATTTCTCCCACACACAATTGTTCAATTTGCATTACTGGCCACCCACTTTGCCCCATGATGACTCAGTATTACAACAGCCTCTGAAAGAACGATGATGGAGTAATTACAGACATTGAGATCCAGTGACTGAATTAAGCGCTGCCTGTGTGGGCTTCCAGCTATGGCAGTGACAGAAACCAGTCTGGAACAGTTAAAGCATGCAGTAAACACTGCTCTTGGCTTTCATAGATAAAATTATCATTGATAACATTTCCTAAATTTCAATTTTTAACTAGCGCTCCAAAATGAATAACATCCAAAACTTTTTTTTTGTTCCAAGCTCCAACGGCTTCATTGGCATTTATTATTTATCATGGCATTATTAGTGCCCGAGACCTGACTGGTGCAAGGACCCCATTGAAGTCGTTGCATTTTATTATTAGTATTATTATTTACAAATTGAATCATATTTTGAGGGCCTGAACATGCTCAAAAACTCATGAAAATTGGGACATACTTCAGGCTTGGCAAACACTTGCTTTGAAACACACACCCATCCATCACGGCTAGGTTTCATTTAGAGGGGCAATCGATAACTTCCTTACTGGCAAGCCGGAAGCGTTGTCGTATTGCTGTAGGTAGCTTGCGGATTCAGTCAGCCTGGCAACAGAAAAGGTAATAACTATTGAGATTGTGTGTCTTTCCATTGATACTCACACGAAGTACATCTATCCAGTTGGGGTGACTGAATTGCTTGTCAGAAGATGACAACCAGTCGACCTAGTGTAAGAACAAGGACGGTGACAGACTAGCAATTCAGTCTCCCGACCTGAATGAATATCAAATGGACAGGCAATATTATCGCCATTTCTGGTGTCAGTCTGACTGAATCTGTTAGCTACAGCCATATGGAAACTAATACCGCTACCGGGTTGCCAGTTAAAGAGTTTTCTGTTGCCTCGTTGATAAGTTCCACTTGGCGGAAAAAAAAGCTGTAGCTGTAACTCATAAATACATTGTCTTATCTGTCCGAAATGTCAAACATTTGAGAACTGTCCCACACTGAAGAAATCTTCATGCTGACGTGAGCCTGGGCATTGCCAGTTGGCTCCATAGCACCCCTATTCATGTTGAGAGAAAAGTTCTTCAATATTCATGAAATTGGGTGGGATCATTGGTTTCATCATGCTGAATTTTTTAAAATAAAAAATAATAATAAACAATCAGGAAATGAACTATGAGCCACTTTCCGCTTTTTTCCTAATTTTACGAACTCATATTTGACGGCCTTAGGATGCTTGAAAACTCACAAAACTTTGCACATAGCTTATGAGTGTAATGTTCCTTAATTTGACAGTGCAACTCGACATGGGTATGGCACAGTCAATCTTTAGAGCTCCCTAGTCATTTAAAGGCACACAGACATTGCAAAATGGCACCATAGCACCCTGGTAGAATTTTAACAGGGCAGCCCTCACAGCTCGTTTTACTTAGGTGTACGTAAATTTGTGAGTGCATAGAACATGGCAAGCAATAAAAAAAAAATTCCTCCGTTTCAGGACCTAAATCCAGCAGGAGGTCTACCATTTTCAGTAGAATTTGCAATTTTAAAAAAACATTTCCAGGCACTGTACTTAGTGAATCTCTAGGAGTTCATTTGAGAAGGACTTCACATTTACTGGGTGATATCTTATGGCCTTAATAATGTTAAATTGCGGAGTTTTTCTTTTTTTTGTTTTGTCGTATGGTGTGTCCACAGTGCGAGACAAAATTTCCATGTTCCGCCATGAAACAGGAAGTTGCTCATTCTGGAACAAACATTGTGAAATCTGGTCCAAACATCACACGCTTAATAAGAGTCGCGCTCAGAAGATCTTGGCATGCTGGTCTGAGCTTGCTGATAGACAACTGGCTCTAGAGCGCCCCCAAACACAGGGTCATGTGTGAGTAAAGGTCTTTGCTGTCCACTCAGGAAATAACATTTTACACAGTCTAGCACTGTTGAATGGTTGTGAATACACACCTGTACCCGCTGGGACCTCGCCACCACACCCAACGTACACAAGGGTGCGAGGGCCCCTTGACTCTTCCAAAAAATGCGTTGTATTTTACTCTCTATTGTTAAAACTGGTCATGATAAATTACTATTTAGGCTATATTGTCATTGGATAATATTTTTCCCCGTATAAAAATGCATTTCTTCACGCAGCATTTACGAATCTCCATCCCTTATACATTATAAGCTGTAATGAATAACTTGGCTTAGTTTTTCAGGTTACAATGGAACCAAAATAAAACTTTCAGTGAGTACCTGAGGTGCAGATAATGAGTCTGTGAAAAATGCGCAGTCAAGGAGCTGAATGTCTCCTCAAAGGATGTTTGCAAAGCTCATCTTATCATGTATTCAAAATGTAAAATTTTGCCTTCTCACAAATGTTCCTTGTGTGTAAAAACTAATGAATAGTCAATGAGCTAACGATCCAGACATCATCATTTAAAAAAATAGATAAGTCAAGGTATAAAGATCCGGTTTGCTTTCCTAATGTGTGCTCAATCATTACACAGTTTATGACATACAGGTATGTCAAAACATCTGCAGTATATGTGCCCCAAAGTGTAGTTTTCGCTGTGTTTTGTGATAACTGTTTTTCTGTGTAAATACTAGAGGGAAGACCCTGTCAGTCAGAAGACACCATGACACAGATTCAGAAATACTTCAAAAACTTAATTTCTTTGTACAAGGATCTTGTTCTCCAATTCTCCAAGAATGGACTTTGCACTGCAGGGTTTCCCTGAGGCATATAAGAAGCCAAAGCACGGCTTGTTTGCACAGGCGGCTGTGTACAGGCCAAGGGCAGTCACTGTGCTGGGAGTTAACTTACTAACCCAAACTAACACAGTTTATAGTACTAACTTACTAACGAGCAGTAGGGATTGTGTAGCTGCACTTTACCAATTGATTAACGAGCTCTCAGCATTCGCCCTATTCTAGTCCCCGCCTCTGGTCTTTACTTAATTTACTTTGCTGCAGTTTCAGCGGAACCTCCGCGCTTGTTAAACTCGGTTCTCTCTCCTTCTCTGTGCTTGGTAGAACTCCCTAACCGGAGCCGTATGTTTGTCAGTAGGCTGTCTTCGTGATCCCCGCCCGCGTTTCGGCTTTTGCCTGTTTCTTGTAATTAAGAACTTCCTCATGTTCATTCCTTTTTTTTTTCTTTTTTTTTTTTTTTTTCTTTTCTATCCCGCCACCACCCCCCCACTTTGGAGGACAACTTTATTAATTTAATCAGTTATATAATTAAGTATGAATCCTCCTACCATCACCCAACAAAACACACACCCACAAAAAACAAAAAAAATAAAAAAATAAAAAATAAAATAAAATACAATACAATAAGGATTACATTCTCAGAGTTTTATATTTTTGGCATTTGTAACCATTAGCTCATCCATTCCATCTCTTTGTTATTCCCAACCTTCAGCCTCCCGAATTTTATCCCATCTTTTGGCATAAATTACAAGACCCGTCTCATAGGCCATCGCACACTCAATTCTACTGTAATACATGACAAAATTCTTGAATCTCTCAAGTCTTAACTCCCCAACAGATGTCAACCTGAAAATAAATATTTTTGCAAGATAGACAATGATATTACATATTTGGTGTTTTTCTTTAGTTACATCACCCAGTAATACCTTAAATAAATCTAGTTGTATACTATTATACTGAGATATCCAATTTTGCACCTTTATCCAAAAAAGGGCTGTCACAGGACAGTACCAAAACAAATGGACTACTGACTCCGCTTCCTCTTGACAGAATCGACAGAGGGGTGACGGCTCAATTCCCCAGATATTTAGCATCTTTTTTGTTGCTAGAAACTTATATATTAGCTTATATTGAAAATATCTTATCTTCGGATCAAGTGATGTATTGTAAAGAATTTTGAAGACTTTATTCCATG
This sequence comes from Gymnothorax reevesii, assembly GCA_029721435.1. Taxonomy (NCBI): domain Eukaryota; kingdom Metazoa; phylum Chordata; class Actinopteri; order Anguilliformes; family Muraenidae; genus Gymnothorax; species Gymnothorax reevesii. The sequence continues at coordinate 8,684,161 of CM056581.1, forward strand.
GAATTGGTGTGTCTAACAAATTTTCCCAACTATCTAGAATTCTATATGGTGTCGCAACTAAATTCTTTGTTCTTAAGTAAAATGTGTATATATGTTGATTAATCTTTATTTTCTTTAACCATTGTACCATTTTCATTTGAGGCAGACAGACTAAATGTCCTCCTGGTCTTTTAATAATTTTTGATTTCCAAGTATTTGGTAAAGCTCCAATAAGTTGATTATATTGTTGCAGTGTGCAGACAGTTCCATAAACACTAGTTAATTGTCTGTAGGACATAATTTTATTTTCCTCATTCACTATATCCTTTAAAAAAATAATTCCGTTATCGAACATGCGTTTCCAGAAAATCATTCTTCTATCAACAAGTATATTGGAATTTAACCATATTATCATGTTCATTCCTTTGTAATTAGTCTGATCCTGTTCACCTGTTTCCCTCTGTAGCATGTGACTTCCTGTTTGTCTATTCACAGTCTTTTCACAGCCAGCTCCTTGTCAGAACGTTTCTCTTGTGCTACGCTTGTTTTCACCTTATATTCTTTGAGATTCTTTTCTGACTGGACCGTCCCTGTTTTCGATTTTGGCTCTGATTTGGATTACTGTCTGCTTCTGTGTATCAAACCCTTTTTTTTTTTTGCCCGACCAGGAGTACTGTGTTTGCTGCCCTGGTTACGACTTGGATTTCGCCCTTTGGATTTTGATTTTTGGATTATGGACTCAGTTGCATAGCCTCCCGCTCTGCGGGGTTCGCCCCCTTCCTTAATAAAATCCAGTTCTACTGCACTGCTTGGTTCTCCCGTCTGGTTCCTGAACGCTACCTAACAAATTGTCAAATGTATATATTTATTAATAAAATATGAAGGTCTTTATGCATAAACATGAAAGAGTACCATTAAATGTTTGAACATATGCACTCATATTTGCTGATGAGCGTTGGGATTCTGAGTTTGATTACTGTGACAAGCTGAAGTATCAGGAAGGGATTTCATACAGTGCTGTATTCAGGTTTAAAAAAAAAAAAAAGACATTCATGAAAATGATATTTCTCCTCAAAAGTAGTTCTTGTTATTTAATTCAATAAAAGTGTATTCTCAAATAATATGGGACGAAAAACTTTAATGTATTTAAGAGTTTTTCCTTCAAGTATTTGGGAGCAAAAAAATTTCATTATAATGATAAATAACAATCATAAAACTTTCTGATTATATTATCAAAGTATCGCCCCTGAGAGTTCTTTACTGCTTTTGAAATATTTGGAATTTGAGATGTAGGTTTTACAAATGTGGATTTCCAAGTGAACAGCCATATTTCCCAAAGATGTATCTGCGCAAAAACCTTTACATTTTGCTTTGCAGTCACATTTTCATCCTTGTAACCTGTGTGGAAATCACTCGTGAGTCTGAACTTTTATATGGTTGTGTATTTGACTCAAAATTTTAACTCGTATATATATAACTTTTTCGTCCAACGGCCATTGAAAATGTACTGAAAATGAGAAACAGTGCAGACCAGGGATTTGGTCAGGTAATTAAGTTGCCCCCCAATCAGCTTTTACTTCTGTTGTTTAAAAGAGCTGATGACCCACAGGCAGAAAGCAGCAACTGACCCTGAAAAGCCACAGGAAATTAATTTGGACTTCTAAAAGAAAGGTATCTGGGAAAGACACAATGGCATGACAGTTTGTTGTGAAGAAAGCAGTTGCTGGAAACAGAAGCTCAGCATTCCCCAAAAGAGGTTCAGTGGCTCTGAGTCCGCAGCTGATAAGTTTTATAATCCTTCCATTGCGTATACATGGAGTTGCCTTAATAGAGGACTGGGGAGTTGAGACAGGGTTTAGAAACAAGAGAAAAAGTTCACATTTTTGTGCCACAAAAAGCCAAAAACAGCATTAACTATAACAGGTGAGTTAGAGGCAAAGCTGATGCCTCAGTTATGAGGGTTGTGTCCTTTTTCAGCTGTCATTCCTTTGAGCAAAAAATTGACAAATTAATTACAATTATTGGTGTTGTGTCACTGTGATATTTCTTTTTATTACTTTGGTTGTTCAGTTTGTGCTGCATGAGTACAATTTGTTACCAAGTATTGTGATCAATGTGCTTGAATCTTAACTATTTAAAAAAAAAATGACAGCAATAAACCTGAGGTATCCATTAAAAAAAAAACAAAACAAACTTTTCCTCTGATTGGGAACGCTTAAAAGTGTCCATGCTGAACAGATGCTGAACCATCTGTTGTCCATTAGATAGAGTCCAGGCAAGCACGTGCTCTCGTACAAAGCAACTGCGGCAAACTGGGTAACTATGTACATTTGAAGTTCACATGCAAAGGTAAAAGTGCGTCATGTGTATATACAAATACTAACTAAAAATTTCGGGAAAAGGACTCAAAATGCAGCCCATAACTCTTTCCCAACTGGCCAACATCAGCACAAAATGGCTGATGAAACACTTCAGCCTCACAAAATAATGTTGCTCCCTTCTTCTGGCCAGCTAAGACCAACCAACCTTCAAATAAAGACTACAGAGATGCATCCTGAAGCCATCTCCAGTCATGAACCTTAAGGCAGCATAGTATACTGCGTCAAGCGTCTTCAGCGATGAAGGAGCAGAGTGCATTTAAATTACGTCACCATAATTTATTCTCGAGAGATTAGTTGCCTGAACAATCTGCCTTCTGCAGCTCCTCGGAAGGCAGGCTTTATTCCTATAAAGCGAAGCCAATTTAACTTTCAAATGCTTAATTAGCTCATCAATGTGCTTCCTAAAATTTAGTTTCTCATCAACCCAAATGCCCAGGTATTTTTAGCCGGGAACTCTTTCACTTTGTATTCCACTTGTTGTAGCAATGCTACCATTTAAAAATCCAAGGCGTTCTATTTCATTGAATTTAGAATAACCATTAAAATAAATTGCCACATAAAGCAAAATGCCAGCACATGCAGTATTATTAGCAAAGGTTAACGGCTACTCTTGTTTGCCAATGTGGCAAACTGGCTCTGAGATGACTGTGGTAAACCAAAAATAAGAAATAGCTGGCTAGTTAGCTGGCTGGCTTGAAGTAAGAGAGCTATTCCATACAAAGTCAGTTCTACTCACGCTGCAAGAGGAAAAACTCCCCATCATTCAATTTCTCCTCCAAAGAATCACTGCTGCATTGGACCCAAGTTGGAAGGATTCAAATGCTGGTCCATAACAACCACCACCACTTCTCCTCTTTGCTTTACTCATTTAGTTCATTTAGCCTACCTCTGAAACTTCAAAATATAAAGGACATACGTATGTTTATGCAACCTGTCACAGTTGCCAACTTTCGAGGCTAACTTTGCGTAAGATTGACAAAGATTATCCAAAACTGACATACCCCATCATCCCACAGTAGCTAAATGCATACAGTCCCTAGCATAACCCATCCCGGTCACTGTAGTCCGAATTGTGGTATTTCATTGCTTGGCCATACTGGCTGAACCTTTGCATCACAATGTGCTCAACTGTGAATGACTGCTCTTTTATCCTGTGTAGGTATGACATCCAGTGGTTGAGTCTAGAACTTCAAGGTCACATGATTTCAATATTTTACCGTCAATAAATAGATTGGGTCTCTTACCTTGTCTCCTCCAAAGAATTAACCTTGTAAAAAAATTTTTTTTAATTTGATCAAGAATGAATTTATCCTGGCTGAACAGGATAAATAAAGGATATCCTTGAGGGGAATTGCAAACAAAGGGCACAGTAAAGGTTCGGGATCCCAAAATTACCAGTCTAAAGTTACTTATCCTCTCTCTGGCATTGTGAAAACTGACAGGCCTTGCTTTACGCATCAGACTGAGACTGTCCGCAAAAGAGCCCAATTTATTACCTGAAATTAACAACCAGTTTAGCTAGCGTCAGCTGTGTAGCACTAGTCACACCCAGCTGCCTATTAACCCATTAGCTCTAAAAGCAAGCTAGCACTCATAAAACCTAGGCAATTGTGAGAAGCAAGAAACTTGTAGTATTTAGAATTCCATTTAATTTCAGTTTATTTTAATAATTTTAGTCTGGAAAAAGTGCCGCAAAAACAAGAAATCTTTATGAAAATTCAGCAGTGAAGTTTTTTACTGAAGTCCTTGAGCTGTTCGCAGTTTAAATGCATGAAAACCTAGGCATTCTATTTTGTTTAAAGTGATATAAATTCTAAAACAAATTGCCACATTGAGTAAAATGCCACCATATACAGTATTATTAGCAAGAGCGAACGGTTACTCATACTAACTAATGTGGCAAACAAGCTCTGCGGTCATCATAACTATGATAGTAAACCAAAAATAAAGAAATACCTAGCCAGCCATAAGTAATCTTCTTACAACAATAGGTGTACTTAATATACATACATAAAGAAAAACTCTACATTGACTTCATCCTCCAGAGAATAATTGCTCTTAGGCTCAAGAAACCTTCCAGTCCGGTTCCATTTGGAATGACTCCCAAGGTCCATGTCCATATCACATCTGGTAAACGTAACCTGAAACTTCTGGGTTGCTTTTGGCAGAATTTTTTTCAATGCATTCTCCTCATTCATATTCATATGTGCCTTACACAGATAAACTTGAGCAATCACTAAAGTGACCACATTTCAGTGAGAGATCGTTTGATGCTTTAAATGACCACTGAATTCTATGAGGGACAAATCTACGCGTAAGTCAATGGTAGGGTATGCGGTTTACCGGTTCATACCGAAAACCAGTCTTAATTTTTGTCATGATATTAATTTTTCATATATCGACATACCAGTGAATAGCCTAAACAACATCCGGAACATGCGTGGTGGTTGAATGCTTCCGCAGGGACCCATTTAACTGCTGCAGACAAACACCACAGACCAGTGTGTTAGCGAGTGTGAGCACAGGGGAACAGGGTTTTCCTGCATAAATAATTTGGCGGCAGCCGCCACCACCACCAGCTCCCAACGCAATTTTATGTATCGCATTCTCATTTGTGAGCGCGAAAGAAAAAAAAAAAGACTGGTAAAATTATGACTTGTGAAAGACCTAGAATTTGCGCAATATTAGTGCCATGCTCCCGCGGTCAACAAAATAAGCATGTGTCGTTGTTACGACCCCTGGTGGCTCAGTCAGTCATGGCGCTGTTGCGGAGTCGTAACATAACTTGGTGCAATTGTGCATGACACGCGGAGGTAAACTACAAAGGCAGTTAGACTTCCTACAAGGAATTTTATTGACCTTGTACTTGAAAAAATGGCCACACACAAAAAGCCTCACAGACATACGTTCAGGAGCAGTGAAACATAGTGGGCGGCTGCCAAAGAAAATAGATTTAAAGAAAAAAAAACCAAACCCCCTGACAGTGAGCACTCGCTCACTAAAAATACAACGGATGGCACACGCCCTCTAATCTGGTGTATTTAACAGAGTAAAAATCCTACGGGCAAGATGTATCCCCCGAGGTCTCTACCCTGTCTCCCTCCCCTGACGTAGTCTACAAATATCATTGTCGTACTGCTACAACAATAACAACAAAAAAAAACTGTATAAGAAACAAGACAACAACACTTCATAACAAATGACAAGACTAACTCTCACAACAAACCAGCAACAAAAGGAGTTTCTCTTTTCGCTTTCTGTCGATGCAGCAAGTTAAATAGGGGAGTCGGCCGCCTTCTGATTGGCTAACGGGATGGTTGGACTGATGAGAAAACGCGTAACAGCTGGAGACCTAATGAGAATGATAGTGAGAAAACAGCAGAAGGAACCAAACGACACACAGCCTACGCAGAGATTACAACAATTAAATATACGCATAAGGCAACGTGCGTAACAGTCGTAAACACGTTCTAGAGTACCAGGAGTGTATTCAGCTAAGATTTACGCCCTCCACATCAACAGCTAAATTTACAAAACAGTCAAGTCCGAATCAAGGTTATAATAATTTTGGACTTTTCATTATAGTTTAGTTTTATCTCGTTTTGACTTTTTTTCCTCTAATTCAGTTACTTTTAATTAGTTTTTAGAGCGGGTTTGCTATTTTTTATTAATTTTTGTTTTTTTCTAAATGCTTAGTTTTAGTGTAGTTTTCATTAGTTTTAGTATTAGTTTCAATTTTTTTTTCATACTTTGGGTTATTTGTCAGATGCAGGATTCAAAATGATCGGAGTAAGTATTGTGAAATAAAACTCAACAAAAGAAAAAAAAATGTATTCACACACATAAAAAAACCCATTTGTGCGACACATGTCACATTTATGGACGTCCAGCCAGGAGTCTCAGGGAGCTCACTCTGAGTAAAACATGAACAAACTCAAAAACCCAATACACTCGACAGGTTTGAGTCACTTTTTGACCAAAATGACAAACTCAAAAATAAATGAAGAAAAAGGCTTCTCAGCACTAGATGCAGGCATATAGGTGGCGCCGGGGAGGGGCTAGGTGGTGCTGTAGCTACCCCTGGAATAGCCATAGCACCCCCAAGAAATTCCAGTGATTTTTATACTACTTGTGTCAGCGGTATTGGAGGTTGAAAAATTTGCGGCGAGTTTACGGAAGGACACTGTAGCACAAAAAAACTTTCTTGAATTAAAAAGGGAAATGAACATTTTGCGAATCTTCGTACAAATACACGGTGTAAGTTTTGTTACCTTAGCGCTCGTCTTTATTGATAAATTCCCCAGTGTTTGACTTCATCTGCACACGCGATGAGCCACCGAGCTATGAGATGACAGCAAGCAGTTTTCGAGCCACCAGAAACACTGAACTCTGCAAGCCCATGTATCTCACCCCAAACCTCTATTTCCTTAAAAATAACTTATTGGCCAACCGTACTTTTAAAACTGGACATGATTGTTGTGCCTCCCGGCGATAATGTTATGAAGTGAAAACAAAGTAGATCGCAGCCAAAGACAAAGTTCGTGACCTTAACCCCTTCACTGCTGTTGGTGACTTGGTAAAAATTTCAAAAAGGAGAAAATCTGTCAAAATCGTCCAAACCCAACAGTGTTGGCATTCATTGGAAAATGCTTGATGAGAGCTTCCCAGTGAATACCAGTGTGCTATGGTTCAAGCGATTTTCAAAGGTTTTGATGTTTCAGAAATGTAGACTAAATCACCACTTGCAGTGAAAGAGTTTGACCATATTTCCCACAAAAAAATTGACATTATTAGTTTTTGAGTTTATATAACACGAAATAGCCTCCAAGAAAATAATCGTTGTGTATGTCTAGCATGCAAACCCCGTGGCTATATGCATCTATGATTTTAGCAGATATCAACAGGTCACCAAATCCCCCCTCACCCCCAAGTCCCTAAACCAGGTTTAGTAAAAGATACCACCCTCAACAGCTTGCAAGAAGTTATTACAATGCTGTGATTGCCTTTTTTCAAAATGGTTCAAAAAGATGAGGCTTTAATGCTTCCAAAACACTCCCAAGTGCTGTGAGAGTAGGAAGTGTTGGCATACACATAATCCGAGTCACCATTTAATTGAATTTCTGCACATGTGAATGAATTTACTAATCTGGAGGCAGTGGTTGGGTCAGTAATGTCCAAAAACAAACTCTTATTTATATTAAAGATCCTATTTATCCTAAAGATGTCCTGATATAAATTTAATACAAGGATATTGCCCCATATTAAAACATAACATTGTTGACATATAAACTTTTTTTTCATGGAAATATTATTATTATTATTATTATTATTATTATTATATTTCCATGAATGAATGTGAAAAAGAAATGGGCCATTTAGAATTTTTCAATAAGGCCATTGAACTACAAAAGGTTTGTATTTGGATTGACTCATACATAGAGACTCTAAGGGGCATAGAATAACTCACTAGGAACTGCAGTACTCACTGGTTACAAGTCTAATGACGGGTGATTCTGAATGTCAAGACGGGGTTTTGAATATGAAAATTTGGAAAGTGTTTCGGTATTCCATGACAAATTTTATTTGGCACCATATCAATATACATCAAATATTAGGCTATGAACAACTGGTCCATCAGTAGGGGCCTTCTGCAAGCTCAAGCAAATTTTAACCAAACGCATACTTGCGATAACCTATTAATTTGACGTCAGTCTTACCGCTTCCATGTCCCCCTGCAAATGAAAACTGCTGCTATGAGGATCATCATGGCCAAACAGAAGGTCATTTTCTTTGCATTTGAAAGGCTGAGCCTGAAATGTCGGTTCAATTTTTTCTCTAAGCTTTTCCGCCTTTCCATTTTTTTCTGATATTTTCGTCTGAAGTAGTCGTTGAAATGCGTTTTTAGACTGTTACCGCAACAGGGGACAAGCAAGGCCATTGGTTGAACAAATTTCCCAGCAAGCCTGCCTTCCTAAATTTTAGGAAGAAAACAACAAAATTAAATACATTGACTAAGGCTATGAACAATTTATCATTTTTTATTTGCAAGAAAGAGTTTCTTGGTCATTCCTAAATCAGAAGACCTTTATGAGACTGCATAAAGCAAATATATATACTCTTCCAAAAAAGAAACTATACAAATATTGAATTATTGATTACAATTTCTTTTCAATATGTTTTCCACATTTGTCAAAACATTTCATGTATAATAAATTGATGCAAACAACAATGTATAGTTTCTTTTTTGGAAGAGTATACAATTGGATCCAAATAAATTTGTCATGATGCAAGACAACAGGAATTGTGAAATTGAACCATTAAAAGTGGTGTATAAACCGTGAGGATGGTTATAACGTTTGTAGTTGTTGACTAGGAGTTTATGAAAAATGATATCAATTGCAAACATGCGCATGTACGCATTAGATTTGGGCTTATTCAAAAAATGATATGCGCTCAATATTTTCACTTCCCTGCGAAAAAAGCAGGGCGCGCCCCCCCTTCCCCCAGATCCACCACTGATAATAAACAATAACTGGAATTATGTCATTGTTCCTTATGAGTCCATATCCTACCTGTCAGCAGGTTTGTTTTTGCTCAACCAGCAACTCTAAGAGTGGTATTGGGTGGAAGGCGTCAATTACGCTATATGTCACCAAACAGAATTTCTTTGCTCTCCATAAACACTGGTCTGATCACCACTACAGCAGCTTTACAAGAACTGAAAGCTCAATACAAGACTAGAAGACATACGTGTTACCATACTGGTTTCACTTTACTTGAAAGTATCGTCATGAGACTGACATGACACTGTTATAACTGTTACATGACACAGTCATGAACTTGTCATTAACGTTTATTACATTGGCATAATGTTTATGACTGTTGTCATGAGGTGTCATTCGGTTTTTGTAAGGAAAAGTTGACATTGTTTCAGTTGTCTTGAGTCATAAACGTTTATCACATTGACACAATGTTCAAGACACGCTCATGACTGCATCATGTAACAGTTATGACAGTGTTATGTCACTCTTATCACGATACCTTCAAGTAAAGTGTTACCGAAATACTTTAATGAATATCCAAACTACATCAAACTATTCTTCAAAAATATGGTTTTATCAAGCTATCAACAAGCACCAACAAAACAAAATCTGAATATGCCACAAAACTTCAAAATACTCAAACCTTTACACAATTAAATTATAAAGTGCAACCGAACAAGTAGGGTGATAAATAACTTATTAAAGGATAATTTCACCTAAAAATGAAAATTCACTCATCATCTACTCAGCGCAAGGCTAATCAAATTCTTTATTCCCCAACACACTTTTGGAGATACAAAGAAAAACAGCATTGAGGACCAATCCAAATCAACGGAAATCAATGGAGACCACTTTTTCAAGCGTAAAAAACATTTTAAAACCACAAAATTCCTCCATACTGCTCGTGCGGCGTAATCCAAGTGTCCGTAAGACATTCAAATTTGACTCAAAGATGTCTTTTCATCATATTTTAGCCTTAATGTCCAATGCAGCCACTTAGCCAGTAGCCTTGTGCATTTTCATGGAAGAAGTAGAATATTCAAGACCTCTATCTGTTGTGTTCCGGGGTTCTGGCCTTTGGCCAGAACAGTATTATTCATGGTTTTAACAGTTTCATGTTCAAGATTCCATAGTTCATGTCATAGTTTTAACAGTTTCTTGTTTCAGGATTTTACATTTCAAGTTTCATTCCTTGTCCGTTTTTGTTTTTGCCAGGTCTGCCAAGCCACTCCACCGCTTGTCTGCGTTCCGCCCCGTGCCTTCGTTGTTGCACATTTCAGAGCTCTGGGTTGGCTTTGGTATTTCCCCTTCCTTCCATGCTGTGCTGGATTCGGGCCTCTCTAAGCTTAATTGACAATTAACTGTTTTTATGTTACTAACATTTACTAACACTCACTGGGTGGTGTAATTCTTAGATAGGCACATTACTAATATTACTAATTTAGACAGGGAGTTTATTGTCATGATTCCTGCTTTGCTATTTCAAGATCTTGCTGTGCTTTTCTGTTCTTAACATTCATGCTTGCTTCCAAGCTGCATACTTAATTGGTACTTAAGCTGAGCACGCTCATTCTCTTAATGAGCAGGTCATGTCATCCAATCTCTGTCCATGTCTTGATCTTGCCATGCCTCTTGTTTCTCTCTCTCCAGGTGTTACCCCTCATGTCATGATTTCCAAACCTTTATCTGGATGCGGTGGAAGTTGGCTGGCAGACAGTGTCTCAAGTTTTGTTTCTCTCGTCTCGTTTAGCCAAGTTCTTGTCAAGTTCCCTAGTATTTGTCCTAGCCTCTCGTCTTGTGTATATATATATATTTAGTATTGTTATTTATTTTTCTTGAGTATCTTGCCTGGAGTTTCCAGTGCCTTTTTGTTTTTTGCCTTTTTGCATTTATTGTTTATAGCTCTGTGTAGCATACTTTAGTTTGTTTTTTGCAACCCTTTGGGCCAAGTTTTTTGTTGGCCCTCGTGCCTGTTTTGTTTTGTTTGGAAATAAATCCTCATTCCCTTTCCCCGCATCTGGTGTCTTACTGATCCCATATCACTATCTACGGTGGCCAACGAGGGCAATAAATGCTGCAACAGCCCTGAACATCTCCAATTGAAGAAACGTGCTGCAGCTTTGAATGTTAGTATTCACTGACTGAACAGCACATTTTCATAGTTGGCCAACAGCAAGGTCGACGTCTTCCACAAAAATAAACAGGGCTCTTAGCTAGGTTGCTACACTGGACATTTAGGCTAAAAATACAGTGAAAGGACATCTTTACGACTCCAATTTGAATTGATTTGAATTGATTACCCTTGAGGTGAGTAAACAATGAGTGAATTTTAATTTTTGGGTGATCTTATCCTTTAACTGTTAAGTGTTTTAATACACTTACTTAATTGCGATCCTCAGCGCTCTGTGTGTGTGTGTATGTGTGCGGCAGCAGCCACGCCAGGAGAAACAGATTGGAAAACAGGATCGCGGGGGGGTGTAATCTTTCAATAGTTAAAAATTTCAAACAATGTGCTTTTAAGTTGTGTGACTTGTACCGTCAACAAACATTACTATATTAATAGAAAATCTTTATTTGTGTTTACAATTGGATTTGGGGGTGGGGGACAACTATATGAAAGGGGGGGACATGTCCCCTTCATCCCCCCCCGGATTTGCGCCCCTGACTGCAGTGGGCAGTGACTGCGAGACCTGTGTTATGGACCAGATACTCAAAATCAATGATCTCTGTCTGAATGTAGAGCTATTTAACACTTAGTGATTTAAAAAAAATAAATAAATAAACAACAGCAGCTTTGATATAAGTAGTTCTGGGAGTTTAACGCCCTGTTTCACGAATTGTAAAATAAGCATTTAGGCAAGATAGTGGTACTTTTTATTTTATTTAATCTCAAATTTACAAGCAGGTACCATTTTACCTTTTGAGAACAATTTTGTTGTTCACTGTCATCTCGTACTGTCAGAAAGCACTATATAGCCACTGAAGATAAATAACAACAAAAATAAATAATTTAAATGTCCATGTTGCTGTGACAGTTTTGATATCTTTACAGTTTGCAGCAGGAACTTCACAAAGATTCTCTTCAGTCCTCAGTAAAAATCAATTCACAAACAATATCAGAGATACAGGGCAATTTAAGCATGAAAATGCTCAACATGGCAGCAGAACACAATTTCATGAAAAGTACAGAATTATTGTGACATGCCCTACTTCTTATTGCTGGTCAGGGTCAAGAGGTTGCTGCAGCAGCATATCCCGGCATGTCCTGGGTGAAGGGGGAATACATCTTGGGTACTTTGTCAATCCATCACAGGGTACAAAGCACTCCCTGACACTTTCACACCTGTGGGGATTGGAATGTGTTCAAGTAACTTCTCTGGATTGTCTAACCACATGGATGCAGAGAGCAGGCATGAACTCTTCACACAGTTGGGCCCTGGTTGGGATTTAATTCCATGACCTTCTGCCCACAGCACTAAGACTTGCATCTGAAAATCACTGATGTATGGTGTTCTTTGTTGTTTAATTCGTGCAATTGAAGGTCAGCAAAAAGTATATATAAAAAGTATACTATGAATAACATTTTTTGCTTTTTGTAAGCAATTCTCCAAAAATTTGCCCAGTCACACATCACACTTTTGGGCATTATAATACCTTGGGTTCTAATGTACAACCCCAATTCCAAAATAGTTGGGACAAAGTGTAAATTGTGAATAAAATCAAAATGCAATGACTTTCAGATCACATGAGCCAATATGTTATTTACAATAGAGCATAGACGACATTTCAAATGTTGAAACTGAGACATTTTACATTTTTATCCACAGAATGAGCTCATTTTAAATTTTTTGGCTGCAACAGGTCTCAAAAAAGTTGGGACACAAACAAAAAAGGGCTGAAATAGCAATCAATATGTAAGAGAATCAGCTGAAAGAACATTTAGCAAGTAATGAAGTTAACTAGCATCAGGTGTGTAACATGATTGGCTACAAAAGGGATGTCCCAGAGAGGCCAAGTCTCTCAGAATGACCAGAGGCTCTCCAACCCGTGAAAGCTTACGTAAGAGAAATTGTGGAACACTTTAAAAACGTTCTCCAACGTCAAATTGAAAAGGCTTTGAAGGTCTCATCATGGACAGTGCATAATATCATCAAAAGATTCAGAGAAACTGGAAAAATCTCTGTGCATAAGGGACAAGGCCGAAGACCTTTACTGGATGCCCGTGATCTTCGGGCCCTCAGACACCACTGCATCACTCACCGGCATGATTCTGTCATTGACATTACTCAATGAGCCCAGGAATACTTCAACAAACCACTGTTAGTAAACACAGTCTGCCATGCCATCCACAGATACCACCTAAAACTCTATCATGCAAAAAGGAAGCCATTGTTGGGTACGATCCAGAAGCACCACTGTGTTCTGTGGGCCAAGACTCATTTAAAATGGACTGCAGCAAAGTGGCAAAGTGTCTTGTGGTCAGATGACCCCAAATATGACATTCTTGTTGGAAATTGTGGGCGTTGTGTCCTCTGGGCTAAAGAGGAGAAAGACCACCCCTCCTGTTATCAGCGTTCAGTTCAAAAGCCAGCATCTCTGATGGTATGGGGATGCATTAGTGCATATGGTGTGGGACACTTGCATGTTTTAAAAAGCACCATGAATGCTGAAAAGTATATAAAGGTTTTAGTGCAACATATGCTCCCCTCCTGACGAGATCTATTCCAAGGAAGGCCTTGTGTATTTCAGCAGGACCATGCAAAACCACATACTGCAGCTATTACAACAGCATGGCTTTGTAGTAGAAGAGTCTGTGTGCTGAACTGGCCTGCCAGCAGTCCTGATCTTTCACCGATTGAGAACATTTAGATAATTAAACGAAAAGTCTGTCAAAGGAGACCTAAAACACTCCAGCAGCTGGAAGCCTGTATTAAATAAGATAAAATATAAGAGAAATTTATGAGAATGTTACTGCATGAGGCCGATTATGTTTTGATTTTATTCAGAATTTACACCTTGTCCTAACTATTTTGGAATTTGGGGTTGAATTTTTTGTAGAGAAGTAGCATGGAATATACCCCCCCAGTAAAGTGACTAGTCACAAATGAATCAGGTGTTGTATGAGGTACATCTTGTTTTGTGGCTTTTTTAAGATTTCACTGATTTTTTTAAAAATGATTAGTTATCTGCATAATGAATCTTTGATGGTCGTAACAAAACAGAAGTAAGAGTGGGGGGAGATAGCAAAAGAAGAGAGGGGAGTTACGCTCTACACAGCTCTGCTTTGATAGTGACTTCGAGCAGTGGCAAGAATGAAAGCTCAATCAGTGATGAGGCAGCCAGAACACATTGCAAAGACAAACGTCTAAATCCACAGCTGTACATATTAGAGGTGTAACGATATGGTGGGGTCACGAAACGATACGTATCCCGATACACTACAAATTATTTTACTGCTGATTTTCTTTCCAGTTACAAGTAAGCAGCAACACTGAAAGATTTCCCAAGACAAGGCTTTTGAAGTTTATTAAAACAAAGTAGTTTACCTTTTGGTTCCACTAAGTGTTTACTGTTCAGGTCAATGTCTTCAACTTCAAAAATTGATAAAAGCTGAACAGGTCTCCACTATTATTCACCTGAAGAAACAGTCATATTGCAAACTACTTATCATTAGTAGCTAACTTGATGTCTGGAAACTTAACCTCAGACAAGTTGAAACAACACTTCAACAAATTGCACTTAGTGATGCAACCATGTGGAATATGTGGCAGGTCACCACGTTTTCATTTAAAGTGATAGAAAATGTTGCAATTTCTGGGTTTAAGAAAATATGTGGAATATTTCAAAAAGCCTTGTGCATCCCAATAAATGTCCTCCAAATTGATGTATCATATCGGAGGCTTTGTATTGCGATACGATACTGTATTGGAGTATGCACCAGTGGCGTAGCCAGCGAGTGTGCCAAGACGCGTCCCTTTATGACAGCAATTAGTCCTGGTTAGTTCCCTATCATTTTCCTTTATTGGCGCGTTTTCCTATTATCGTAATTTGCAACTGAAGACACGGTTTCTCTCCATATGCGATCTAACAGCAATTAAATCATGGGCAAAATTCAGTACAGTTGCGGAACAAGAACAGAGAATTGGGTTGCACAAAACATCCGTTTAAAACCATTATTAGTCCTGACCTGTTCTCTGTCATTTTCTTAACGAAAGGTTCACGCCGAGAGCACTCCGCACTTAACAGGTGCTGCTTGTTCTCCCCGGTAAGGTAAGACGACAATAATTCATCTGGACGCATATTTGCTGTATTTAAATCAAAGTTATTCAAAATTGCACACCTGCGAACTCTCATGCAAATAACTGGAGCCGTATGCTTTTGATAGCCTATTGAACTGCCAAGTGCCACTTTTTTTTAATCAACCCACACAATACCGAGAGTGAAAGTCTGCATTTCTTTGAAAAATGGACCAGTTCATTCAACGCGAAGCATTAGCCTATTAATAAGTAAATTATTTTACTGTACTGAATTTAGCCCATGAAATCATAGTTGTTAGATCACATTTAGAGAGAAACCATGTCTTCAGTTGCCAATTACGATAGGAAAACGTGTCAATAAATGAAAACGATCGAGAACTAGCCAGGAGTAATTGTTGTCATAAAAGGGACGTGTCTTGGCCCACCCTCTGGCTACACCACTGGTTACACAAGTAGCACTTATAGGAGCTCTACGAGGTTTTAATTTCAAAAAATGATTGGTATCAAATATTTTGCAGAGGTGCAAAAGTTTTATTTCTCAACGCAGTATTTCCGTATTTCCTGCTGCGCGACTTTGGTCATTTCCAGGCACAGGCTGTATGATGTCCGCCAAGGCCACACTGCACATGTTTTTTTTTCTCTCGCTCTCTTTCTCTCGGTTTGGACCGGAAAGAAGGGCACTGGACAAAATTCCTGTTTTCACAGGTGCTGAATGGCAAGGCAATGAAGTATAACCAAAAACAAGAGCAATCCGAGATTTCTGATCTCCGCCAAAGGATGAAATTGATACAAATGCAAATGCGGATCCGGATCATCACCAAAATTTAATGGAGTCGTCCCTGGACCAAGATCTATCTCTGGTAAAAATTTCATAAAGATCCATCCAGTAGTTTCCGAGAAATCTTGTCCACAGACAGACAAACAAACAGACAAATAAATAAATAATGCGATCAGGTCCGTTATTTTATCTCCTTGGCGGAGATAATTATACTGAAAAGCACTTTTGAGATAGGCTAAAGTATTTGCATGTAACTTGTTAGTGGTCTATAAACTTTATGAAAAAGTAAACATATTGAGTTTCAGCGTAGTTGTTTATGCTTTATGCTTTCATTCTTTAAACGGGATTCGCTCATTCAATCTCACCGTTGATTGACAAATATTACAGTTTATGTTGGCACGTAATATGTGGCACAATCTCAGTTATTACTAGCTATTATTCTTCAAATAAGTTTTTCTTACTGCAAAAGAGGATATCTGATTTTTTTCAGTGTCCATGCAAATCTAAATCACCCATTCAATTTGCACCACTACCTGTCCCAGCCCAGACATGTAACTGCTAACCAATGGAGTAAGCTGGCGTTATCAGGGATCTCGTACCGTGCTGTTGGAGCAGCATTATGGATTATGACTTTCTAGCAGGCTGTAGCTCCTTGGAAATTGCAGGTTCCTTAGAAGCTTCAAAGCAGGTTGGCTTTTAAAATAAAAATGGCTTTCTTGTGTAAAAGACTCTGACAGACCATAATGTTTCATTTGTGCTCCGCAGTAGAGAAGAAGCTAATTAATTTTGTTGAGGAAAGGATAAGGTCTAATTGTGCATTTGTGAAAGTGGGCTTTGCAAATTGGTGGAAGGAAGGAGAAAAATTTAGAGTGCATGAAAATTCACATTTTGATTTTGAAGCTGACCTGACTGCAAGGCCAAGTCTTACTATGAAGGCCTACAATTAAGACTTTTAGTTATTCAATACCCTGCTGCCATGCAGAAGCAGTTCAACTGGCAGTATTTTGTGATGTCAATTGATACACTGATGGCAGCATAATTGGTAGCATCATGCGCCTCATTTTAACCCTACAAAGTGCAGCCCTTTTTTGAGCCAGTTTCCTCCCAAACTAAAATGTTCACTGTTCTTGAACCACTTTGACGTCGGGCATCATCATGGTCATGTTTGAAAGATGAGACTCAGTAGATAGCTCTTAAATAGAGCTGCTGACAGTATTACTCAAGTTGAGTAACAACACTAGAAATATAAAGTATAATATTTATCTTTATAAATAGTAATATTTCTCAGACAGAAAAAGATTCCAAGTCTTCTTCTGCCTCTTAAGCACTGTGGCCAAACCTACTCAGCCAAGAAAAATAAAACAGCCACAACCAGAAGCGTTAACAAAAGCAGGTCCAAATATTATAATTCTGTCACCAAAAATATTATATGAGCCTGATGGTTCCTCTGCTTTTTAGCCAGGAGGATAGATCGTCGAGGAATTCCAAAGAAGAATTTTACAATCTGATTGGTCAGACCATGGGACTGTCATGAATTTGCCCCCGCCGGCAGAGGGCAAGAAGCCGGCGGGCACAGGGACCATGTACCCAAAGGCAGAACTAGGGATCCAAACGCACAGGCTGAGTAAAAATATAAAATCTTTAATTTAAATTTTAAAATACAATCCTAGAGGGGAGCAGCAGCACACAAGAAACAGTCAGGGCTCCAGAACAGAATACTGCTGCACCAAAATGAGGCGCAGCCAGCCCTTAAATAACAGAGCTTCACCTCCACCTTAACGAGCCACAACTGTTGTCCGTTAAGGTGGAGGCGAAGAATGCAACAGGGGGAAGGGCCTGCAGGCCAACACAATGACAGGGACAGTTTTCTTCTTCGCCTCTGTCCATCTTAAATGACCTTGGGCCCAGAGAAGGCAGTAGCATTTCTGGATTTTATTTAGATATGGTCTAATGTTTTAGCTTGCATTTGTGATGCAGTGACTAACTCTATTCAGTGACAATAGTATACAGACGTGTTCCTGAGCCCGTGCAGTGATTTCCACTGCAGAAACCTCACTTTTTTTTAAGCAGTGCCACCTGAGGGCCTAAAGCTCAGGGAGATTCAGTTTTTTTTTTTTTTTTTTGGCTGTGTTCCTTGCATACAGAGATTGCTCTCGAATCTCTGAAACTTTAAATTATATTGTGTTTCATAGGGGAAAAAAATCCCTAAATTCATTTCAATTTTAATTTCCTAAAGCTCAACATCTCCACAGCGGTAACACCGGCGTGACAGGATTTTCAAATTATATGCCGTGAGCCTCTGACCCTTAAACACATAATTGCTTTCAAGCTGTTCCTGTTCAAGATCGCTTGATTAGTAATCACACAGTTTAGTTACTGAATAATCAAAACCAATGTAGAACCTCACAAAACGAAACCAAAGGACGGACATTGCTGCGGGTGAAGGAACCACGTGTTCTCTTAGTCTAATTTTAATTAGAGCATTTTCCTGACTAGCATGAATCACAATATAATGGATAATTTTCACCTTCCAAGGACGGGGCATAGAAATGCAACGGTTACAATCAATCTGACTCCATTAATCAGTAAGCATACCAAGTTTAGTCGCATCCTCGTTAAATATCGACTCCAAATTAGAACTAGAATTAATAGTTTTGGGACAGCATGCGTGAATCTCCAGGCAGTGATAACCAGTTATTCAGACTCTAAGGAAAAACATGAAGTGATTATACCTTGAATTCCTAACAGACAACCACCGCCGCTACATTAATGTTCCCAGGTGTTAACACCATGTCCGAATCCTAGTTTCGTTGATTAGATTAGAGGTTGGAAGTCAACCATCACTGCAATAGCCTCTGCTGGCATATATACAATGAACCCAGATTAAATGTAAGCCCACAGGTTCCTTTAGAGTATTTCAACGGATAACCGACTTTACCGAGTCCATGGGATTTCCTGTATGTTAAAATCTCAGAGCCAGCATACATCAATCCTTACAGTAGGTAGGTCATGGTCGCCTAAACCAACTTAACCAACCAATTCCCACACCGGGCCGCTGGCCAGTCGTTCCTCAGTGGGGATATTACCCCTAGGTATCCGCCGAGATGTGGCTAGGAAGAATAAAAAGATTAAAAGACACGGAGACCACACAAGCTAGAAAAGGAATAACAATAATTTAATTACCAGGTAGGCACAAACTTGGATCAAACAAATCAACGTTAAGCCAATTACCAGTTACATAGAATTTAGAAAGATATAGGATATAGTCATACCTGGATAGATGAATGCCACGCGGAACTAAAGTCGCCCCACGTGGTCGGGGAGAACTCACACGCCATCTCCATCCGGAACCAGGTGGCATGTGACTTCCCCCCAACTTACCCTCCACACGTTAGGTCAGGAAAAGCCAAAATGACGAAGAGCCTCGCCCAGTTCAAATCTCTTACTTTCAACACTTTTCAAACCGCGCCTCCGAACAAGGTAGGGGAAGGTGTGGCCGAATTTGCATAGAGAGGTAAGCGGAATTTGACCAATATATGATCTTCACAAACAGGATTAACCATAATTTCAAGGGAAATGAAACATGTTCCATTTAATTCCTTAGATCTCCCCGAGAATAAAAATACCAAACATGATAGAAATATGTGCTAAAATGATGCAGTTGTCATGGAAAAGCCTTAAAATGGAGTATTATAGTCCAATAGGCCTTTTGCAGGAAGCGGGTCACGTGACCATTCTCCCATAGCAACAAGTCTCTGGTGGGCAAGCAAACCAGAAATTCCTTGACAACGCTAAGTGCTTGACTGATCAAGAGTGTAATACCTACAATATAGAGGCTGTTTATGTAATCATTCTTTAAGTTCGCGACTTCTCCTTCCAGATATAGCTAGAAGAAGCATTGATTATTAGTTGTAGCTAATTTTTGAGACAAAAGGAGGAGTGACTGCGAGTTATCGAGGCCGATTGCTTTGCATTCGGTGGACGCGACACGCCAAGATTGCGGCGTTCTCAGTTATGTTTACTACCATTTAAACACTCGTGTTTATACCGCTAATCGTCCCGCATTTTGTAGAGCTTCGGGATTTTATTTGTAGAGTCAGTAGACTCTCTGGTTTCAGCCATGAAATATTTGTTGTATGTTTGTTTTGTAGGTTTTCCCCCATACTTCCAGACAATAACTGATGTGAGGGATTATGTAGAGTGATTTCTGATCTAGAATAGCTTTTATTTGACATATTATTGCAATTATTTTGGATATTTTTGATTTTACATTGATTATATGGTGTTTGCAGTTGAGTTCATTGTCAATAATGACACCTAGTTAAATTTGAGTAAATTTTTTTAGACGCTTTCCAGATAGACACGTCCAAGTTAATTGGTTCAACATTTAATTAGGCCAATGGGACAGTTTATAATCAAGACTTTGGGACCTATGGGTCATGTCTACCCGGGATACATCTATCTGGGATGAAACCATTTCCTGGTGATTTATATCTTTTAGTGATCTGCAATACAATATACTGTATTTGTTCTCTGGGTCAGGGAGATGACTGAAATCAGAACGCTGGATCACAGGAATTCTGATTATTATCCATACATAATGGTGTTCTTCCTTGAAGTTCAAGGCAAATCCATTATTTAAAAAAAAAATTAAAACTCTTATTAAAAGACTAAGCAGGGGCACGTTTCCCAAAGGCGTAGTTGCTAATTAAGTTGGCAACTTACATAGTTCGTCCATTCAGTCATTGGGTCCAACTATGTAAATCAGCGTCTGTGATTTGGGGAAACGCACCCCAGAGCAATTTAGTTAGCACAGTGCTAACATGCGCTAACAGAAATTTAATGTGCTTTACATTAAATGATGCAATTCAGTAATGTGATAAACAGAATCTTTTACTCTTGGTCGTGTCATGAGAAAGTTATGGAACTTGCTGAGTAAGATCCTGTATATAAACCATTAATTGCCATTTTTACATTCATACTTTACCAGTCATAGGAGTTTCAGAGAACAAGAATGAATTTGTTAATTGGAAAAAAAAACCCCAGAGTTGTAAATGCAAACATAGGGCTACAACAAATTCTGGGCTGGAACTCTTAACTGTGAGGTATCATTCTGGAACCAAACGCGAGACCAAAAAGATCCAGCAAAAATTAGTTTTACTGAAGCAGGGGGGTGAACCCCCGCAGGGCAGAAGACAACAGTACAGAGTCCACAATCCAAAATCAGAATCCCAGGCACGTAATCCAAACTGTACACAGGGCAGCAAACACAAAGCTAAGGGTCGCGCAAAGCAGGTTCGATACACAGGCACAGGAATGTCAGAGGTAAATCCAAAGCCAAAATCCAGTAGACATACTCCGATTCGTTAACAGGGTAGCAAAGACAAAACTCAGGGTCAGGCAAAATAAGTACGGTACACGGGCACAGAAGTATCAAAGAAAAAGCCAAAATCAAAATCAGGGATGTTCCAGTCAGTAGTATAACACTAAGAATACAGGGCATCTACAATCGCAGCACAGGGAAAACATTCTGACAAGAGCTGTAAGTGCTTAAATGCACGTGGAGGAAGTCACATGCTATGATAGGGAACAGGTGAGCTGGAACAGACTAATTAACAAAGAAATGAACAAGAGGAAGTTCCTAACCACATGAAATTGGCGAAAGCCAGAACGCGGACAGGAATCACAAAGACAGTCTTTAGACAAACATACGGCTCCGGTTAGGGAGTTCTAACATGCACAGATAAGGAGGCAGAACAGAGTTTAACAAGTGCGGAGGTTCCACTGAAACTGCAGCAAAGTAGATTGAGTAAAGCGAAAGGGGTGGAGACTAGAACAGGGCGAATGCGGAGAGCTCGTTAGTCAATCAGTAAAGTGCAGCTATACAATCCCTACCGCTTGTTAGTAAGTTAGTACTATAAATGTTAGTCTTGGTTAGAATCTTTAACTAAAATAACAAACTGTTAGTACTGTTAGTAATTATAGAAAAGCAAGGCGAAGGAAGTAAACAAGATTAGAAGGAATGATTGAAATCTCAGAAAGCATGAAATCACCCGAAAGTGTGGCACGTAATACTGGGGCAGTGAGCGATCACATGACATGAGACCAGACAGGGGGAGACAAAGTGCAATGCATGGTATGAAACAAAACAAGGACCGGAATCTAACGGAGGGAATGGAATATGACAGAAATCCAAACAAGGCAAAAACAAAACATGGCATAGAATCAGAATAATAATCAAGGCATGGTTGAACAAAGCAGAATCATAACATTAACAAACAGAAAAGATTTCATGGTCATACTTTTTAGCTCAATAAACTTGTGTAGCATAGGATAAAAATACCCTCTTATAACAGTAGTACATCATCTTACTTTTCTGCTTCATTTCATTCTTTATGACCAAATATAGAGTATGTCACTTTAATGCAGCATGTATGGCATCACCTGTTTTCCCCTGGAGCCGCATCACAACTGGCCAATTGATTGACTACCCGGCCCACCTGGGTTTGACCTGGGTTTGGGAAGGCGGAACAGCTATGTTATGAATGTAATAGCGGGATCCTGTGTGAAGATGAAGAGTGTTTGGAACGTATGTGGATTAACTTTGTGAATGAAATTAAGCTTAGGGTCTAAGTCTCTTGTTTGTGTCCACCATCTGGAATTCAGCATGAGAACGTTATTTGTACACTTGCTTTGTTAACATTTTTGGGACAGTGAATGACGAAGGGGATGGATTAGTTTGGATGGATTAGCACACAACAGCATGCCAAACATAACCAACAAGTCGACATGGTCTACAACATCCCCCGCCAATCGTGTGCTTCTTATTTTCGAACTCCATCAATTTGCTCGTCCTATCTGTAATAGTTTCTGAGAAAAGTTGTCCCCTTTCTCTCGGACGAACTTACGGACGGACGGAGGTCAAACCTCTATCCCCCTCCCACTTCGTGTTGGCGGGGGATAAAAAACACCTGGACATCACTGCCACACTAAAGGATACTGTAAAAAGTTTTCTGCATTCCACTCACTGAGAGCACCCATCACCTATGAGCATTATCAGTCAAACAGTCCACAGAGAAGGGAGCAGGCCCAAGAGAGCCGATGTGTGGGGGTGGTGAGTGGCGTTCCTGCCACTGCTGAACATAACCCCAGTGCTCTACTGTTTCTTTCTTTCCTCCTTTCCTCTTTGTTGAACCTATTAAACCTTCAAATTTGTGCAAGTGTGCAACTTTGGTATTTACAATAGACTGTACAGTTTGGGTGCTCAACAACCATGCAATATATCTCATAGTATTTTGGCTTAATGCCAAAGTCTACAGAGGAATTTATGCATCAAAATAAAATTACATTTTTATGCTAATGTCTTTTTTTTATTACTAATGATATTTGATCAGCAGTTTATCATTATTGTACAGTTGAACATGGGTGAATTACCAATAATTCATTCTTGCATCCATAGCTAAGAATCATCATGGCAGTCAAAAGTGGCACTCTCTGCTACTGATAAATGTGATTGTGATTGCTAAAAATCACCAAAGGTGTCATGTCAGAAATATTAGTAGCAAGAAGACTAAATTAGCTGAGCCATGTGTTGTGTACAGTGGCGTGCAATCTCATGTTCAGAGGGGCTTCAGTAACCTTACCCTTTACGGCTCGACTGTCCTCTCGCTGTTCTCATTCAAGTTCGCCTGATTAACAACCAAACAATTTATCGACTGAACGACCAAGACCAATTCATTTTCCTGAATAAGAAATGATAATGAAAAAATGAATACCTATTCCCCACATTTATATAATTGATACAAAATTGTTAGGATAGAAAAATAAATGCAAAAAATCCAAAACTTTCGCTGACTTTGCAGCAATTATTTTCGCCATCTCTGAGCTGTGCATCGTACCTAACAACGCCTTTTAGCTGTCAATACACTCAAACTGGATTCTCGAGGCTTGTTGCTCAATGAGCCTCGCAACCTAATTTGAGCAAATCTGTGCTGCTTCACGAGCTACACGAACGCATTAATTATAAAGACATATTGATATTTTATGTAGACATTGACGTATGGAAGAAAACGCTGTATAATTTTGTGGTGCAATGTATAGCGAGGCTTTCAAAAATAAATTATATTCTTGTTGGTTTTACCAATTAGTCCAAGCAGCTGTTGGTAATCGGGAGAGATAAACTGTGAGAGGTTTAGGTCATTAAGCAGTGAAAGGTGAGGTTATTGCTGGCCCCGTGTTTCTGCCGACAGACCGCCACTGCTTGTTTATTCAGACTTTAAAGACAATGGTAGAAAATATTTTTAACTGCACTGGCTGATATGACTGTTTACACTATTTACTATTTTCGACAACAAAGGTTAAGCTTGCTAAAGAGCGGAATATTGTGATCTTACCGTTCCTTGGAGGGCCGCATTAACATGTTACATGGCTCAATGTTGTTAGCAGTTTCTACAAGT
Organism: Gymnothorax reevesii; assembly: GCA_029721435.1. Classification (NCBI taxonomy): domain Eukaryota; kingdom Metazoa; phylum Chordata; class Actinopteri; order Anguilliformes; family Muraenidae; genus Gymnothorax; species Gymnothorax reevesii. Next base: position 8,708,554 of record CM056581.1, read on the forward strand.
TGCAAAGCATAGGCTAGGACACTAGATATAGGCATCTCCCCATTCAAAGAGATAGGGCTCTGGTTTTGTTGTTCGGGAACCAGTTGCCAGAGGTTCTTTCAAAGATGGCGTTAGAGTGTGCCGCCTTCTTATACTGTATTTAGACTTTTTCTAGAAGAGAGCCATTTTGTGTGCTCATTACCAATGGAACTTCCAGAGGAAAACTTCGGAAGGAATTAGATGATATGGTCAAATGAGTCCACAATCATTTGCACCAGGAGTGCCTTTAGCATCAGAAGCAGGACACCAAGAAAAATTACTTGCATACACACTGTGAAAAACCCCAAGTTGTCTCCACTGAAAAAAGTTAGTTTCCAGGCTGACTTAGAATTTTAAGCTCATTGAACTTGAGATGACAAGTAGAAGTTATATTCAACTTATAATCTTAAATTCAGTTAACTTGAAATTTTAAGGCAGCCTGGAAACTAACTTTTTTCAGTGGAGACAACTTTGGTTTTTTTACAGTGCATAGCCTAGTCATTGCCTTTCCATATAAAATGGTTATTCATCCTGAAGTGAATAAATGGCAATGATGGGGACCAGCTACAGCCTGTCATGTGATTTCCCCAATACATGAGCAACTACCATACAATGATGGATTATTAGAGAATTTTGTCAGTCTAGGAGCCTGATGTTTAATTTATTCTTTGTTGAACTCCAGTCAAACAGCACCATAGACTGAAGAAAGTCATATTTCACAAAGAATGCCATTCTAAACATTAGTAAAACCCTAGGAAAACAATTTACGTTAGCATTCATTACAAGGACATATTCACATTTTATTAAAAGGGGACTATTTTTTTCACACCGCCTGTCCATTGTGTTTTGCATTTTACATTTAATAAGAGTTCTCCCGCTTACCACAGATACACAATAGCTGGCATATGCTGCTTCAGAGGTAAGAGTCCTCAAACCCCCAACTGAGAGATCTGCTGTTTAAAAAAAGCACTCGTCAGATTACAGAAGGTAGCCGCATGAATGAAGTTGTATTTGCGTCATCAGCCCGGTGACCTGTGGTTAAATAATAGCAGCATGATTTCCATGATGTGAACACAAGCTGCGAGCTTCAGCTTGTCACAGGAAGTGTTCCAAGGGGGCCAAATGTTATGTGAGAGGGACCCCAAATGAAGGCATGTTCCCGCAGATGGTCCCCCCCCCTTGTAGGCCATCAGTCAATTCCTATATGCCATTTATAAATCAATAAATCAGGGTCCAGGAGTTAAAATTCTTAAGAATCCTAACAGAGACCCAGGATTCTTTTTCTCCCAACTCATTGTTTTCCGTTTCCTTGGGACTATCACCTGTACAATTGACACAGGTTTCAAATGAATATGGCAATGCTGAAAACCACACTGAACAAAAGTTAAAGAGCCGTGAAAATAAATATTTATGTCATAAATCATAACTATAAAAACATCCACAATCCCCAAAATTTAGACTGACATGTTTGCCGGAGACAATCAATGCAGTGCCTTTATTTTCCTCTATTTTTCTGTTTCATTCATTCAGGAATCGTCCAAGCGGTTTGTTGTTTAGTTTCCACACATACAGTATATTGGTGATATTCCCAACGGCTCCACTGTCTGATTTGAACTTACAGTTTAAGGCAGTACACAGGAACTGAAATAACCCCTACCTCGTGCAAAGCAATCACATTGCTTTCACAATTTTTATTCCTCTGCAGAACCCACTTTTGCTCACTGAGAGAGGCGCCCAGGCTTACTGAGCTGCACAAATGATTCAGAATCTGAGAGTACAGAGTAAAATTATATTTGCTGTGTATTAACTGAGTGAAACATATCTTTAAAGCGGTTCCATGCACCAATGTGCCTTTTTAATTGACAATTTATTTCATTGATTCTTACATTTATTTTCAGCGGAAGAAGTAGATGAAGAGTAATAAAGTATACCCATGCTCTTAATTAAGGTGTACCCTGTTATGATGCAGGGATGCGGAAGCAAGAGGTTCTGAATGCAAGGAAGGTTGATTTATTAAAGTGGCTGTCCATATGACCATAAACAGACAGCATGGAGAATACGAAAATCACAATAACAAGATACAGAAAGGAAGACTTCGCAAATCATCTCTCTAGAACAGAGAGAAAAGGTGATGCTTTTATAAATAAGCTGTGGCTACTGAGGCTGTGCAAGGAAAGACTGAGGGAGAAGGGTCTATATGGGGCTTAATGAGTAAATTGGATAATGAGGGGCAGGTCCAGGTAATCAGGAGGCTGAGTGCTGTGGTAGGCCGGTGATCAGTGCTCCGGTGATGAGGAGCTCTGACGGTGTGGTATGTCATGCTTAACATGACACCCGTGGCACCATGCACTCCCAAAAAGGTAATTTCCTTTCCATCTATGAAGGGGTTACAGATACAAAGGGGTAAGAGACCTGTGGCTACATTTCTATTTTTGGGTAAGGAATATTATATCCTCAGCAGGTGCAGCAATATTCGACTCATTGGAACAACATATAGAGTCAACAGAAAGACACAACGAAAGTTTCAAAAAGAAATGAAGTTCACATTTTAAATGAAGTGAAGCTCTCATAAAGGCTTCATGTAAGCATCATATACTGCAGTCGTTCTTAAACTCAGTCCTGGTACCCCACTGTGTAGGCTGGTTTTCGTTCCATCCATAATTGCAATCTCAGGATTTTAACAAGCTATTGATTTGACTCAGTTAGGTGCATTTATGTTTAGAACAGTTATTAATCCTCTTAAGCCACATGTGACTAATCTGTATACCAGGTGGAATAAAAATCTCAAATCTGCACTGAAATATATTAGAGACTAGTACAAATAACTGCAGAGGGAAACAACTTAACCAGACATTTAATCAACGTAAACAATCAGTAGGTTCCTCATTGGTGAAACTGTCGACAGACACATGGTTGGAAAAACTAAGAATTTATTTGGCAAACAATAGAGTCACACCTTTTTCACTTCATGTTTATTTCATTAAGGTCAGGCTAATTATTTTAAAAGAACTAAAAATGCCTGTTTTCAGCAACCTAATTTAGGGGTTACTGATTTTCTCAGAGGCTTATTTGATCTGTTTAGAGACGTTTTCCCCTGAAAATCCTCACAAATAGAAAAATAAGCACAATATATTTGAGGGTTTTCATTCTTCATGGTACAATGGATATGTCCATCAAAATGTGGCTCAAGATGGTAAATAATTCTCTAGACATGGAATGCAGCTACGTAAGACAAATCAGCAGCTTGTTAAAATCTGAAGATTGCAAACATTGTTGGAACAAAAACCAGCCTGCGCAGTGGGGCGCCAGGACTGAGTTTAAGAACCACTGTATACTGTATACTGTATAATGCAGACATACTGTAAATGTAAAAGGATACATACATTATGCTCTATAAAGTGTTATATAACACTTTTCTCATAAAGCCTAAAATATCAAATGTGAACTAGCATATCAAATATCTCACTTATTCAAAGGGTTTCCCTCAATAATTAATCAGCAAAGGAATTAATCTCTTGGCTACCGTACACTTAAATTATTTATTTATTTTTAAAAAAAATGTTTTTTTTTTTGGAAGTTGCAGACCACTGGCTGTCCATGTAAACTAAAAAGTAGATTTTTCTGAAATATTGGAGTGAGGGCAGACAGGCTCAAACATTTTCTGTTCCATTAGTTCAGCTAATAATACCCAGTGGGAGCACATATTTTGTTCCTTAATGTAAGGCCATGCCTCCAGCCTTCTAACTCAACAGTGTATTAAGATCTAGACTGCATATTCAGCCCTGCAATCATTGCATGCAGCTGCTGTTCATTTCCAGAATGTGACAGTGTTGTGCTATTTAAGACCGAGCCTCGCACCTAGTCTTTGCAAAGTCTCGTAACCCACATGCCTGAGTTTAACCTCTAGTCGTGTATAGACTTATCTCCCGCATGCATATATTCTAACTCCTAAACTTAGTGCTCTTTGTTGTTAATGTCAGCACTTTAAAGGGGACCTAATATGCTGATCCTTCTTTTAATACATATTAGTAATGTTATAATGTTGGGATTTTGCCGTAATCCAAGAACGTGATTTTGTGAGTGTGATTTCCTCTCAGAACAGCTCCTCCCGAGATCTTAACGAGATCTGGGAAAAACCTGATGTCAGGTTGTGCCGTCCAATTAGTGCAGACCTAGCCAGGGCCAACCACTGCGCTGGACCTGCCCACATCGGAAACTATTGAAGCAGGCAATAACAACGGCAGATCATACTATGCCTTAGTAGTGTCTACAGTTTTGGAAATATAAAAGAAGAACCACAGATCATTTGAGATGCAATTTTGTCAGTATCTCTCCCAAAACTACTTTTCTGTTTACTTTTGGACGCAAAGAAAAACAAATATTTCTCTTCCAAAAGACGATGCCACCAGAAATCAGTGGGTAGCTTTTTTTGTTTGCTGGCAGCAAACAGCTACGGCCAAAGGGAACGTCAGCTGTTTGTGCTCAGTATTTCAACAAAGACAGCTTTGTCAATAAAGGATAATTTGACACAGGGTAAGCATTTCAGCTGCTTCTCAAACCTGAAGCGGTAGCATCAATCAAGCGCTCGGAGCCACAAGCTGTAAGTAATCATATAACGGCAAATAATGTAAGTGAAGCTAACGTGTTACGGGTGGCTAGCAGGACCGCTAGTGATAGTTAGCACTAACAACTGGCCTCAAACGCAGGCTTTGTAAAATATCTGAAGATAAAGGCTGTATCGGTCAAGACTGTCCGAGACTCACAGACACAGAAGCTGTAAGTTGCTTTTACTGCATAAGCCAACCTGACGTGATAGCCAGTTGATTGTGGCTGTAGCACAGAGGCTAACGTAGCCAAGTTACTGTTACTAATGTTTGTGTCCTAAATATGCAAGATTGATATCAGGGGAAATTCTACAGAGGGTGTGTGAATATAAACCTCATTTGAAGCTAACTTTTAATACTTGTTTGTTATTTGGATGCTTGGTACAACTGTTCACAGTAAAAGAACTTGCTGTCTGTAAAATCTGTGTTCCAAGGGTTTGTCGCTGTGGTTATGACCGCTCGGATACCAGCTACTGCATGTTAGTTTGCGTGTTGTGCTAGTTAAAAATGCTCCTGGTTAACTTATATGCAGTAATTCTGATCGGTATGCTTGTGTTACTTCGGTAAGCATCAATGAGGCAGTTTCATCATAATGTTGCACGATTGTAGCCACTACAGTTAGTGATCGCTTCACTTATCCATGACCGGGATCAGGCGGATACTTCACAAATGTCTGAGCAAACTCTCTGCTGCTACCATGAAAGCAATGCGAAATGCAGGAGCTCTACTGGTTTACAAATGATTTCTTTGCACTACCTTGACATAATTTCACCCCCCTTTGGAAATTGCAGAGGCTAATAAAAAGCCAGAGATAAAATAGGTTATTCTTTCCTGTAGAAGTGATCAATTCGTTAGCTCCACATAAGCAACTTGTCTGCAGTAACAGAACGTACGGTCTGCAAAACCTGTATTATGTTCATAACAGAACTGAGCTGTCTCTAGGTGTCGCGTATTATCCATAAAGCTGCTTTCACAGTGGACACAAAACAAATTATTTGCAAGACAGAATAGCCTACATTCAAAGTCAATGCAAAGACGCGAATACACGTTATGGGCACGTCAAGCCGCTTTCACACCGGACGCGAAACTAATTTTTCGTGCGACAGATTACATTCAAAGTCATGATTGCTTATCAGCTACTACATGTTAGTTTGCGTGCTCTGCAAATAAAAAATGCTTCTGGTTAACTTCTATGCAGCAGTTATGTTCGGTATGCTTGTGTTACTTCGGTAAGCATCAATGTGACAGTTTCATCATAACGTTGCCTGATTGTAGCCACTACAGTTGAAGAGAGGTGCTGTATGTGTCTACAGAGTTGGGCTGCAGTTAGACCAGATGTAGATTTTCTGAGCTTGGGGTGCGTTTTTGGGTGCTTATGAAACGATCGCTTTACTTATCCATGACCGGTGTCAGCCTGATGCATCTCCATTGTCTGGGCAAGCTCTCTGATACTACCAGTGAGAGCAATAGGGAAGTGCACAGGCTATAACGTGTCCGGTATTACAAACGATTTCTCTGCATTGCCATCGATTGAATATTAAATTCCTTCCTGTAAAAGTGATCGATTCGCTAGCTCCACATAAGCAACAGTTCACGCAGACGGAACTTACGGTCTGTAAAACCTGTATTATGTTTATGACATAACTGGAGCTCTGTCTAACTTTCGCACGCTATTCATAATGCATCCATTTTCCCCGAGGAAAAGCTGGTCATTCCAAAGCAATAAGTAAAGCATTACCATGGGCAATTTCCGAAAAGGTCGTTTAGCTTGGAGCCTTTGCCCCTCCGTCATATACCAGCACGGATGCTGTTCATTTCTCCACGCTAACAACACACCACAGCTATGCACACGAACCAGCAGATCCTAATACACACCGAAGCAGTGTTAGCCCACTTTTAGCTGCTCCTCACTGCCCATGTTTCCCTCTAAACTCCGACCCACCGGATTCCTATGGTCTCTGGTCTACACTTGGGCATGTCGACCCGTTCTACAAATGTGTCTTTATGGGGTGGATTCTAGCTTTCCCTGCATCCTAGCTACAGAGTAGAAAAACTGCTATACTCACCAACTGTTGCCATAGCAAACTGAAGTCCATAGCAAATTCTTGCTTGAGCTGCCAGACTTTCGCACTGCGTCCTTCACTTAGAACAACTTAATTTAATTAGATCTATACACATGTACTGCATTAGATTGCAGAATATGCCTGTCGATTCCTTCTGGAGACGCGTCAGTTTCACTCTGTAGCCTGACCAGAAAAACTGCGTTCTGCTGCCTCGTCCCGCCTAGATCCGCCCGCCATAGAGCTGGCCAGTTAGAAGAAAGTGGGCACACGTGGAGTGGGGGCCATAGCGGAAGAGCCACCCCACTGAGGCATTTCAGGCAGAGACTACTATGGACTACAAATGGGGCTTTTTGAGGATGGCAGTATGAACGAAAGAAGTACTCTTTTTTCACTTTGCGCAATCAGGAGTACTCTAGGGGAGTCAAAAATATAAACTTGGAAAAATAGCATATTAGATCACCTTTAACTTTATTATCACGAACCTTGCTTCCTTTTTCTTTTCCCCATATTAGTAAAACATTGTTGCGGTAAACAAAGCCAGTCTGTATTACTTATAGTGTTATTCAGGAAGCTCAATTCCTTATTTGTTTGTATCGCATCATATGCGCCCTCTTGCTGTGCCAAAGGCCTATAAATACAACCAAGTCCATCTTCGCACCTGAGTTCAGTCCTCATCTTCCTGTCCTCTGTGCACTACACCAGTGCTCCCAGCGCAACCAATTCCCTGGAGGGGTACTCTACAGCACTGCATCATGAAAAAAAGGCAAATTATTGCCAGATTCACACAGATCCACAGCAGCTATCTATTGTGTCAGTAGTTATAGGGATGTTCGTTGAAGGTGCCTGTTTTGCTGATTAATGTCTAATACAGATTTTGATTGCTAGACCACTACCAAGGTATGGATGTCAATATGTATATTCGGACAGAGCTGGAAAATTCTATGCAATCAAAATTATGGGACTACAAAGTCAGGCTTAGATTTGTCATGACACCATTTGAAATAGGTTTTTGCTTTAGTGTTTGCATTGTAAAACTGTTTATTCATGTAGAATACTGAGTTACACGTACAAATGCTATATACTGTAGTTCTCGAACGTAGGGCATTATTTAACAGTATAAAAACGTAATTATGCCTGTTGGCTTGCCCTCATTACAATGGTTGTTAAAGCGTTGACAAGCAGAACCAGCAAATTAAACAAACTGAAAACAAATTTTTCATTTGAAAATCAATAACCCCAAACAATCAAACCTATCTGTCATACACTATGGGACAAGGAAGGCTGAAAAGCCTGGATCCATTGCAGAAAAATTAAATAATGGACAGGATGTTGAGTGAAGGATCCAATTTTTTAAATATTTTGTCGCTGTGAGCCTAAGTGTTCATGGTTGAGTGACTGTATTTTAGTGCACTTGCACGTGTTCCTTGCATGTGATTATTTTCTTAGCAAGAGTCATGCTGATTCACTCCTTTGTGTCAGATTGCACTCTTTGCTTGTGATTGTTCATGTTAATGTGAAGTTTTGCTAAATGATTTAAATAGCATTGAATACTTCATATTCTGGTGTGTATCATCAGCTGGGTCTTTGGTCTTTTGATCTCCACACTCAAAGGTCTGATAAGTATTACTATTAATCATAATAATTAAATTATTTTTTAATTTGTACTTTTTTTGATTGGTCATTGTTCATTTTCTTGGTGAAAATACCGCCTCGGTAAACCTCTTCACACTCTGCTTTGTGGGGGCAGCTGTGTCCTCCATTGGTGTGCTTCACCCTGATTTTAAAAAGAATGACAGCGGCTGATTAGATTCATCGAAATGAAACCAAACCACCTCACCAACAGGTAATTTTTTTTTGCCTCAATCCAACCATTTGTGACAACAGTACCACAACTGCAATGACAGATTGCCTTCACTCTCGATATAAATATTAAACAACATTCATGAGAATTGTTTAATCCTAATGTACAATATTATGTTATGCACTACTGTATAATCTTGCTGTAAAAATCTTTTGAGTTTTACCTCTATTCTTGCTGCTGTTCAGTCTCAAGCGCCTAATCCACAACAGGTGCTGCTTCCTGTCACATAAAGGAAAAATAACACCACGACTAAAAGGAATTCATAGATCACTGTATGAACCTCCCTCTGAGATTACATAAGGCTTATTCTCTAGGGGGCTGCAACCCTGCTGTTTAACTAAAGGAAAATAAAATGGAGAGAAGATCAACCACAAACACAAACGCTCAAAAACAAAATGGGAAAAATACAGTGAGTGGAGTGGTGGGGTGGGCTTCAATGCAGGTTCCTTTCCAAATAATAAAAAACCCCGATTCCCCACAGGTACTGTATGCTAGGACTCAATGCCACCTCAGGCTATGTCAGCCTGTCCCTGGAGCTGCTATTTGGACCCTCTGTAACTGCTGCAGTATGACGATAAAGTCACCGTTCCTTTCAACTACAGCAGTGCGGCACAAAACTTTCCTACAGTCTACTTCAGCATGGCGCTGGTATCTGACATACTGTCTCCAGTGATGGCTTTCATAACTTAACATAGCATGAATGGCAAGAACAGGCCTTTCAGCCTAACTAAGCTCGCCAGTTTCTTTATACTATTGTGAATATATCCCTTCAGATACTAAATAACTCAATGGTATCTAGCTTTAGGTCAAGCCTACTCTTGAAAACACCTAAGGTCACTGCCTCAACAATATGGTCAGGTAAGCTATTCCACATTAAAATTACTCTTTGGGTGAAGAAATATTTCCGAATATCAGTGCTAAATTTACCTTTGGTCAACTTCCATTTGTGACCCCGAGTTCTACTCACAACATTTGGTCGAAGGAATCCTACATGATTCACTTTGTTAATCCCTTTAACATATTTAAAGACCTCAATCAAATCACCCCTGAGTCTCCTTTTCCTAAGACTAAAGAGATTAAGGATCTTCAGCCTCTTCTCGTAGCTTTAATCTTTTATACCTGGAATAAGCTTGGTGGCTCTTCTCTGAACTTTCTCTAGAGCCTCTATATCTCTCATTAAGTATGGTCCCCAGAACTGTACACAATACTCCAGGTGTGGTCTAATGAACGTGTTGTACTGAAGAAGCATCACCTCCTTAGATTTGTACTCAATACTTTTGGCAATGTATCCTAGCATCCGATTAGCTTTTTTAACTGCTACGGCACAATGGCTTGAACCTGTGAGGGTTTGGTTAACAATCACTCCCAGATCTTTCTCTTGTGCAGCACATTCCAGTTTTAAACCTCCCATGAAGTAATCCCGTCTAATGTTTTTATTACCTACATGTACAACTTTACATTTTGCTAGATTAAATTTCATTTGCCACATTTCTGCCCAATTCTGGATTCTCTCCAAATCGTCCTGAAGCACTTTAGTGGACCCTAGACTATTTGCCAAACTCCCCAATTTAGTATCATCTGTAAATTTAACCAATCTGCTCTCAATATTCCTATCAAGGTCATTAATGTAAATGAGGAATAGCAAGGGTCCCAACACCGATCCCTGGGGGACGCCACTCCCCACCATACCCAGCTCAGATAAGATATCACTGACCACTACTCTTTGTGTTCTGTCCTGTAACCAGTTTTGAATCCACTTCAGAATACCTCCTGTAACTCCAATTGAGCTCATTTTAAAAATTAGTCTCTTATACGGTACTGTATCGAATGCTTTCTGAAAATCCAAGTATATGATGTCATAAGCCCTGCTCTGGTCAAGCATAAGTCCTGGTGGCCTCTTCAGAAAATTCTAGAAGGTTTGTTAAGCATGACCTTCTCTTCCGAAAACCATGTTGGCTATCCCTCAAGATGCTGTTACGTTCAAGAAATAAGTCCAGCTCATCTTTTATGATAGATTCCAATATTTTGCACGAAATGCAAGTTAAACTCACTGGTCTGTAGTTTCCTGGCTCCGTACGGTCCCCTATCTTATATATTGGTATTATATTGCCCTGTTTCCAATCATTTGGTATTTCTCCAGTTTCTAAAGACCGTCTGAAGATGGCGGATAGCGGCTTAAAGATGAACTCACCCGCTTCCCTGAGCACTCTAGGATATAAGCCATCAGGACCCGCCGCCTTATCTGCTTTTAGTTTATGCAACTTGTCTAATACTTCGTTATCCCGAACCTCAATTTCCGCTAAATAATCTTGAGCATTTGACATGCCCTCTGCCAAATAACATGCCAAATAAAGACCCGCTCAGAGGTAAAATTTTCAACAAAGTAACTGTTTAAGGCATCCGCAATATGCTTGTTATCATATAGCAGCGATCCATTTTTATTCTTTATGCACTTCACCTGCTCTTTAACTTTCCTTTTTCTGCTACAGTACTGAAAGAAGCGCTTAGGGCTAGTTTTTGCCCCCTCAGCAATTAGTCTTTCATACAGTCTTCTAGCATTCCTCAGCTCTTTTTTGACCACAGCCCGCATTTTACAGTATTCAGCCCTAGTATTCTCATTGTTATCCTTTATGTACATCTTATAAAGATTCCTCTTTTCCCTCAACATCCTACGAATACTTTTGGTCATCCACTGAGGATTCTGCTTTATCAGCTAACTTTTGGACACCTTTGGAATGAATCTGCATTGTGATTCAAGTAAAACCCCCTTAAATCTTTCCCACATCTCATTTACAGACCTACAGTCCAGGAGCGTCTCCCATTTTATTTCAGCTAGATATGAGCACGTCCTGTCAAAGTTTGCTTGCCTAAAATTGAAAATTTTTGTTTTAGAATGCACCTTTTTAACTTCCCTTGAAACATCAAAATTAACAGCAGAGTGATCACTTGTCCCAAGTGGCTCCAGGACCTCAACATTGCTAATTCTATCAAGGTCATTACAGAGCACTAAGTCTAAAATTGCCTTCTCTCTGGTAGGTTTATTAACATACTGCACCAAGAAATTATCATTTATTACATCTAGAAATTCTTCCTCCCCCCTACCCTGACCTTTCACCATTTCCCAATTGATACCATGATAATTTAAATCTCCCATGATAATAGTCCCACCACCGCTACAAATTTGCGTAATCCTCCTAAAAAGCATTTCATTGATTGTACTGTCCAAAGCTGGTGGTTGATAGCATACTCCTATGTTTAAACCTGTCTCGTGTTTGCCAATGAGCCTGACCCAGATATCTTCATAGGAGAAGGAATGTTCAATTTCGGGAATTTCCTGTACATTAATGTTTTCGTTCACATAGAGTGCTACGCCTCCTCCTCGCCTATTACATCTCTCCTTTCTAAAGAGCTTATAACCTTCTATATTATATTTATCTCCATCCTCTTCACACAGCCACGTCTCTGTTATCCCAACAATTTCATTCCGTCCCCCACCGTAATAGTGATACGCATCACGGACCAACCACTGATTCAAACAGATTCACTCTTAGCTGCCTCAAGTGAGTGATTGAAGATGATCCATTTAATTAACATTCAATTTCTCGTATTGAGAATTCTCTTTGGGGCAAAACTAACATCAACATGTATTTCAGACCTGCAGTATGAATTAATAGAATCATTATTTTTCTCGAAAGCTTAAAGAAAATTTCATTTTGATAAATTTATTGTGTAATTTTGTCACAATGATCTTGCATTTGAAAGCAGAAAAGGCTTAGCTTCAGTATTCAGCCTCTATGCGTGATATTTTATGAATGAGTGAGATCAGATGGTACCATATGATACCATATGCATCTCAGCACCTTCCCCTCTGTAAATTTTGTACATCATTTGAGCCCCTGAGAAAACGAGTGGTCCGCAATCTTTTCATTTTTCATTTTGGATCACTATTACACAGAGCAGTTTATGCACTTTTGACGCGTGGAACATATGACCCACCAATGGTATAATACTGGGACTACACTGAATTAATCCATTATTGCACTGAACAGATTGACCACTAAGGAATCAGGAAGGAAGGAATTGTCCTAGTATCCATGTAAGTGAGGAAAGTTGATTTATTGACCAAAGTTTATCTGTCTCCGCCACGATAGGTGGTGATATGCCTCCTTTCAGCTTCTTCGTGTTGGACCTTTTTCTGGTGGACCTATGATGTCATAGACCAAACAATCAACCATCAAGTTTGCTGGCGGAAAACTGGCAGCAAGTTGAGTGGCGAGAACATGGAAAACTTTACAGCTCTGTACACTTCATATGGGCTATGCGCTATGCTTTTTGTACAGTAGAGATGCACGCTATTCCTGGCGGTTATGGCGTCAGCCAAAGCTACGTGGGAACGCAGCAATGCTCTACTTTGTGCTGTCTCTGCTATCCCAGTGTGTGTTTTTCAAAAGCTTAACTAACATAATTCATCCATTCACAGTCTGTGGTTCCAGCATTTATAAGTTAGCATTTGTGCTTTAGGGAAACTCACTCCTGGGCTTCCCGTGCATGTTGGATGCAGGTCAGGAGTAAAGATTAGTCGGACAGAGTCGTTTTTTTCAATGGCAAGTGGTGGAAAATTTTTGGATAACATGCAAGTCATTTGATAAATTATGTGGATTAATGGAAGAAGGTATAAGCCCCCAAGGCGTGACTGTCCAAGCACCAATACACTAGCAGACGAGGACTGCTACTGTTCTGTATAAACTTGCTCGTTGTGCACAGAGTTGTTGCTTATCAGTTTGGTGATTAAAAGTCCACTAGACATCCGGGTTAAAGCCCTGTAGGATGAACTGCGGAGCATGTGCAGAGCACATCGTCCAGTTTGGTTCAATTCAAGTGTATACATAGAGGAATAATGCGATCAATTACTGCATTATCTGTGTGAATTTGTCCGACGACAAGAAATTCGATTTTGTACAATTCCAGTCAATTAACATGTTTACGTGTATTTTGAAAGTCTGGTTTTAATCAGACTAATGCATTAATTAGATTTTTTTCTGACATCACGTAAATACACTCAGTGTGTTCGAGAAAGGGAAACAGGCACTGTTGATGACCGACCTCACCCAGGTCACCACGAGCAAGATGCATCACACGTGCCTTTTTATTGTATAAGTATATTTAGTTGCAGCAATTTTTTTTTTAATCGCTACGGTTATTAGTTATTTTGTTTGCAGATTAATTAACACAGCACTGATAACAACATGATAAAACATATTATCAGTGTTACTGATGAACAGTTAAGATCAACAGTTGGAAACACCGGTCTGCTTCTTTCGGCTATCCTCCATAAATAGCACTGAACAAACAGAATGAGTAAAATGAATAAATCTTGTTAAAGAACTGATTAAAATGGCTCCAGTCACTAAATTTAATGACAAGTGCCAATGCTACAACCATGAAGTAAACATTTACAGTATGAGGCATATAAAGCACAATTACACACGTATGTGATTTCTTTAATTAGCTGAGCTCGTCGGCCAATCAACCACAACATCAAAACCACTGACAGGTAAATAAAATAAGAGCGATTATCTCGTTACAATGGCACCTTTCAAGGGATGGGATATAATTGGCAGCAAGTGAACAGTCATTCCTTGAAGTTGATGTTTTGGAAGTAGGACAGATGGACAGGCATAAGGACCTGAGTGACTTTAGCAGGGCCGGGTTGCGATGGCTGGGCAACTGGATCGGAGTATTTCCAAAACTGTAGGTCTTTTGGGGTGGTTTTGGTAAATAGTGGTTTGTACCTCATAAAACTGGTTCAAGGAAGGATAATTGGTGAATCGGTGACAGGGTCGTGGGCGTCTGGGTTGATCCCACTGAAGAGCTATCGTAGCTCAAATTTCAGAAAAAATGTAATGCTTGAATGATGGAAGCGTGTCAGAACATACAGTGTATTGCAGCCTGCAGCGTATGGAGCTCCACAGCTGTAGACTGATTGCAGTGCCCATTTTGACCCCTGTGCATTACCGAAAGGACCTACAATTGCTTGACTTGAGCTTCAAAATTGGATCATGGAGGAATGGAAGAGGGTGGACCGGTTTGCTCAATTGCATCTTTTTCTCTATGATGCGGATAGCTTGCTGCCTACGCACTGTTTGTCTGGGGAAGTGATGGCACTGGGACACTCTATGGGAAGATGGCAAGCTGGCACAGGCAGGGTGATGCCCTGAGCAATGTTCTGCTAGAAATCCTTGGGTCCTGGCATTCATGTCGACGTTACTTTAACACATACCACCTACCTGAACTTTGTTGCAGACTAAGTACGGTATTCAGAGCAACGGTATTCTCTGGTCTCTTTCAGCAGGACAATGTGCCCTGCTACACTGCAAAAAGGGTCAGGAATGGTTTGAAGAACATGTCAAAGTCTTCAAGGTGCTGACTTAGTCTCCAAATTCCACAGTTCTCAATGTGATTGAGTATCTGTGGGACATACTGGAAAAACGAATCTGGGACACCACCTGGTAACTTAAAGGACGTAAAGGATCTGCTGCTATTGTCTTGAAGCCAGATACCACAGGACACCCTCACAGGTCTTGAAGAGTTCATGGTTCGATGAGTCCAAACTGTCTACACCGATATTGACTGATATGAAAAAAAATTATATTGATCGGATTTTTTTCATATCACATACAAGTACATACAAGTTGAGTATTTTCTGAATCAGATGTGGCACCTCAAAAGAATCCTCGTCCAAACTCTTTAACAAAACAGGGAGGAATAAAAGAAAGTGGTTAAAATTGTGTTAAACTCTTACATAGACTAAATTGGTTAATATAAAATGGTGAACACTCATTGAAAATATATGTACATTGATAATTTCAGAATACCAAAATCCCACATTTAGCACTGCAGAAAATGAAAAAAAAGCTTCTGTTTTCAAAGATTATTTGCTGTATGCTGTGCAGGATTGGCTTGGAAATGCAATACACATACTGAAAACCCATGCTCCAGCGCAGTCTCCAAGATTACTCCCACACTGCTCTATTCATGGAATCTTAATGGAGCCATTCAGCAGCTGTTGTTGTAAGACAATGCTTTCACTTGTACCACTGTATCTTGCATCCGGGACTTCAGAGGTCCATTAAGGACACAACGAGGATTTCTTAACACTTCCACAATCCGCAGCACGGAGACAAGTGCACCCATGAAAGTTATTAAATTAGTTACAGTATGGCATCAAGTTATCACTTACATAAACGTTATATTGATGTTGATACTTTCAACCTTAGTTCCAGTAGAATTGAAACAGTTTGTAAAATGCAAATAAAAACTATTTAGTGATTAGTAAAATCTGTGGCCTATATTTAGTTGATAACAGCACAAAGAAAAATGTTTGTTTTTCATTTGATCAACTGTATTGATTTTTATTCCAAGTTTGTTGCCTGCAACACATTCTGAAACAACTGGGCCAGGAAACTGGAAAGACTGGGGAAGTTGTGGAATCTTTAGAAATTCCACAGGGGAACAGGTAACAGGTAATTTGATGAGGATATGGAGTTAAATTAGCATTCACAAAATGCACAGTCGGTTACCAGCAATTTGATTTTAAGGTTTGGCCCTTAGTTAAAAGATGTGACCAAATAGTAAAATGGTTTAAAAATAGCAGTTCTCAACATTCAATTGCACAGAATTTTGGGCTTTAACCCATAATATGGTAAAACACTGAAGCATAAATAAATAGTTGCGTAGTCAAGAACACCTTTGTCAGTACTTTTAAAGGCTGGGAATTTAGATTTACTTTTTTTTTTACTGATTGTGAGACTAAAGGAACAAATGCTCATGTGGGAGTGAGAATGGCCCTGTCATTCACTGAGTATTTATTCTAAGAGAATGAATCACTCTCAAACCACTATCAGGTGGTGGTGTAAAACTGCTACCTAGGAAGGAAACTTGACAGCAAATGATTCATTATTTTTATGTGGGATGAAGAGTGCTTAGATACTTGCAAATGCTTCTCAAGTGAACAACTTTACAGTGGCTGGCAGAGAGGCATTAAGAGGATCATGGTCTAAAGGAGGTAAAAACACTTGCCTTACCCTGCTCTAGCAAGTGAGAGAAACAAGGTTAACCCCTTACACTTTGACTTTTCCACTCAAAAGCATAGTTCACCCACAAATGAAAATTCAACCATCATCTACTCCCCCCTATGCTGATTGAAGGGTGGGTGGAGTTTTTTAGTCCACTAAACATTACTGGAGTTTCAGAGGAAAACAGCAGTCCAGACAAATCCAATGCAAGTTAATGGTGACCATTATTTGAAACATATATAAACAACAGAAACAAAGAAATGAAATGCCTCCACACTACTTGTGCGGCACAATCAATAGCAAAAAGTATCGATTGCTTACGTACAAACACAAAAGAAATGATCAAGGAGAGCCATTGTAGGCTCTCGATGCTGCAGTGTCTTGGCGATTACTAGACATCACCCTTCTCTCATGATATAGAAGTGGAATGGTAAGAGTCAGGTTAAGAGATTGGCGATTTTGGTCAAGATTTTTACAGAGTGAAGCACAATCAAGGATCTCTGACATGTCCGTGATGAACATTGGCATGAGCCAGGCAGTTTTTACCGTCTAGATCAGGCTTTAAGGCTTTTTATTTTCATATTTGAATAGAAAGCTTTTTAAGCTTTTAAAAAAATAAAAGATATATATTTTAATGAAAATTTTGCACCTCAATTTATAATTGAATCAATGAAATAGCGGTTATATTGAAAAAATACTTAATTTTTTTTTTAAGGATTTGAGGGGTATTTACTGGAGTAATAGGAACTCCGAAGAGGTTGACATGTATGCTACTATAATGTAAAACACGTTTCTGTGCGTTGGACATAAAATTTGTGGGCTGTATAAACGGGATGATTTTCTCTAATGTTGGTAAGAGGTTGGTTTTGAGTTTTGACTACTCGTGAAATTCTATCTTACTTAAGAGAAGAGTAAAAATAAGAAGACCTTGGTGAATCCCAGATATCAACAGGTACTGAAAAAAAAGAAAATCGTGGATATGAACAAATATAAAAGAAAATTTGTTCATATTTCACTTCTTGCATGAGGCCCATTGTCGCACACACTTTCTGTATCTGCTGTTTGTAACACTTCACTGAAGCTACAGCACATCACACTGACACTGAGAGAAATATTCAAACCGAGGACACCATGTTTCTTAAGGCCACAGCATCGCTTCAAATGGAAATATATCTTCATATTGTGCCTTATTTTAAACACATTTCCCCCTAATTCAACAGGACATATTTGGAATCGTTGGAAACCTAGGGATCTCTAATTGGCCGTAAAATAAGACTGAAGTTCCACAGGTTTGAATACAGAAGCTGCATATATCTGTCCATAGGTTTTTGAAGTAAAGACCTACAGAGTGGGGCAATGTGCCCTCATACAATGGTCTATGTGATAGCTTATGAAAAGTTTTGCGCATTATAGTGTTTAATCCCATAAATTTTCCGCAACGCATGGTTTTTACAACCGTTTCCTCAATTACCATAAGTAACTGTGGCTCTGCGCGACTACCGTTTTTTCAAGTAACAGTAACACTGCCCCTTCAAAAACAGTTCAGAAAACCTTGTGGCCTCAGTTGAAGTTTCTACTTCATACAGGTGAAGGTTGGAGTCAGTTTTTATGGAAAAGCAATTCTGGTTTTTAAAAAGACTACTGTGACTTGCAGTAGCAAAGTGAAACTCACAGTTGAAAACTGGACTCAAACACCACACTTCCATGTGAAAGTTTGGGCTTTTTATAATAATGCTAATAATAATAATAATAATGCATCAATTTTATATAGCGCTTTTCTGCTCTTCTGGGCACTCAAAGATGCTTCACAATGGATACATTATTCATTCATTCACACATTCACGCTCTGATGGTGGTAAACTACGTTTTTGTAGCCACAGCTGCCCTGGGGCAGACTGACGGAAGCGTGGCTGCCAGTATGCGCCTACGGCCCCTCCGACCACCAAACATTCACACACAGCCATACATGAGTGTTCCTGTATTTTATGTTGCATCCATCTACCCTGACCTCCTCCCTATGCAGATTTTTCCACTATATTAGTGCGTTATCCTTGTGCCTCACAATTACGCAAACTATATATGAATTTTATTGCATTACTTTTTATTAGGCCCCTGCCTCGAGTGAGCAGGGAGCATTGTGTCAGCACCCCCTCTGTCCATCTGTCTGGGCGTCCGGCCTTAAACTTCTCGTTTCTACGCAGTAACTAAAGAACGCCTCGTCTGATCCATCTCATTTCTGGGTGGTGTATGTGGGGTAGGTAGAGGAAGGTTTCTTTCAAAAACCAGCACTGTGCGATATCCAATATGGCTGCCACGGCAGCCATCTTCATTTCAGTTCCACGCAATAACTAAAGAACTCCTCATCTTCATTTGAAAACCAGTTTTCTTTTACCATGTCTAGCTTTCAGTATTATTCACTCTCATTATTCACCATGCTGAACTAGCAACCTATCCAATCTTAACCCCAATTAAACATACAGGCGGCGGCATATCCCGCACTCCGCATTGCTCTTGTCATAGCTATAAGTAAGAACAAAGAATCAGAACAGCCTGAGTGGGGTTAAGGAGTTTGGGTTTGGGTCCTTCCTCAGGGCTCAGAAGCAGAGTTCCGCCAACTGTTATTGCGCAGGGCACCAAAGTATAAAAATACACAGTCACTTTACATAAAATGCGCATTTTCTCATTACAATAATCCTGTAAAATACAATCTTTGAACACTGCAAACAGACTATTGTAGAGAAACTTGAAGCTCGTTGTTGCAAACTGCAAAAAGTGAACTGCACTCTAACTTGCATGCATTGTTTTATTCATTACCAGGAAACAATGTTTGTATTTTTTTGCACTTTTGAAAATGCAGTCATTTGCAGCAGGTTCTGAACATTCACACTCTTTTCTGCCAGAGATTCACTTCAGCAGCAATCATACTAATCACACTAATATCTTGCTGTTTAGCTGAAATGACTATTGAAATAGTATGTTTTCTTATGTGGAATCTGTGGGGGCAGGGACTAATTCTTTTGTAAGAAACATTCGACATATCTGTATGCACTGAAAGTTGCAAAGCCACAAATGGATATATGAATCAATATATTATACAAGGCATTTCTCTTCTTCTGTTTTTTATTATTATTACTATATTTAGTGATGTCTTGGGTGTCAGTCATTATCAGAACATTGACATATTTTGCATGTCCAGTCTGCATTTGGCTACGGCTAATGCCAAAACTGTTACAAAAGATTCAATCTAATTTCCTGCCAGTTACTTCCAAAAAGACTGCGGGCCAGGATGATACACAGAGGTATATTTCTGCAGGAGGTCGCTGCCAGAAAGGCAGCAAGGCGAGTGGCTTTCTTTCCCAGTTCCACATGATTAAATTATACTGCTGCCATCAAACAAGCCCAAAATGCCTCACTCCTACCGCAAATCTGCAAACATTCACAGAATCATAAGCGAGCCAGACTGGTTAGTGCAAGGTTTCTTAAAGCTAAAGTGACATGGAAATACCCTATGTCCCTTCAGAAAAAAAATACACTTTTGATTGATTTTTTAAAAAATAACTCACATTGGAATGTTGAATATACTGAGGTGTTTTACGTTCATTTATTTAACTGCCAGAAATACCTTTTGAACAGCATGTTAAAATTGCTTTTCAGAGACACAAACCTGAATAGTGAAAAAACATATTAATACAACAAATGCACTATATTGTTCTTGCCTCATTCCAATTATATGAGAATATACAACATGCTGCAGCACCTACAAGCATGTTCATCCAAAGTTTGTATGTCTTTACTCCGGGTGTGCTAGATTCCTCTAAAAGTCCAAAGAAATGCATTTTTGCAATAGAGACTCTATATTTACAATAGTTCTGTGTTCCTAGGTGATTTGTGTATCAGTGTACGTGATATGTGTCCTGTATTAGATTGGCAGACTGTCTCGTACATTAGATGTCAGTTACAGGAACCCAATCCTCAATCACCTCCCCAACCCCCATCAAACTATCCACCCACAATAATAAGAAGCAGCTTAGATTATGGGTCAATCAACCTATGAGCAATGTCTGGACTCACTTAAAGTTAACAGCGATGTAGGAATTGAGTGGTAAATCTCAACAACATACAGATATAACAGGCAGACACACATATGACAGGATGCTTAAGACACACCACTTTATGCAGTGAACTAGATCTGCTGCAGGCAAACAAAGATGTGCTATTGAGTGCATCTAAACACAAAAATCTGTATCAACTTTACTCTGGCTCAATTTTTCCCTATACTTGTCAACAATAAGCAGAAAATACAGATGAATTGTTCGTTGTCTTCTGTACAGTGGAGGCTACACTCATAAATAAAGGCTGCAAGAACATGGCTGAGCACACAATTATCTTTCTCAGGAATATTGCAAAGCTTAGTCCAGCTGAAATAAATGGAAACCATTAAATGCCACCACAGGGCTTCTAGTTCTTCTTGGGTAAATCAGCTGTCATTGCATATGCCTGAGACCTGTAACAATCATATGGAATCAATCCAAATTTGGGAAACAAGTTTTTAGTTTACTCCCAGGCCCACATGCTTCCTGAGTATTTGGTGTAGAGGATATTTAGCCACTGTGCTAAAGCGAATAACAATGTAAGACCTGCTCACTGACATTAGACACCTCACGAATAAAATTACTAGCTTAGGTCACAACCCTTATGAATCCATTCTGTCTCTCCTCCCACTCTGCAACTTGCGTCTTTTAGAAGTAATATCTCCTTTGATTGGTTTGTGTCGTGCGTGCTGCCTTATCCCTGGCTGTGTCTGGTTTCGTAGTTACTTCACCACTCGTATCTGTGACGTATTTGTCCTTCTCCTTTGAGTTGCAACCTGTGGGATTGTAATTTGTTCTGTGTGCTTAGACTAATTCGGTGATTACTAGTAAGGTTTTATGTCTTTTGAAATTAAACGTAACCCTTAGTGACAAAAATTTACGGAAGCTTCCTTCCGTACTCAGTTAATAGGAACAAGCTCCCTTACCTGTCTGATGGTCTCCAGGACTGGGACTGCGTTCCATTCCAGGCCCATTTCTCTGCCCAATTTATTATGAACAAGCTCTCAATTCTTCTACGGTCATCAGGATTGGACCCGCATTCCTCCTACTCCTCCAGTGAGCAAAGCGCATGCTCAGAGGGAATACCGAAGGTACCAATACTGAGGGTGTTCCCTCTAGAGCCTGCGCTTTGCTCACTGGAAAAGAAAGAGCGCAGTGTATAAGGCTGTAAGCAGGCAAGTAGCCTATCTCTGTTAAGCGGGGAAAAAAAAACAACAACAACAACTGTGGAACCATGAGAAACGTTTAGCTTCAAACACTGTGTGTTGGTCTAGCCATATACAGAATGGACATTTACATTGGTGGAGGAGCAGTATTCTGGGCCTAATATCAAAATGGTGATACGGTAATTTTGAAAGTGAAAGAAAAAATTTGAACGGGGGCGGGGCAATGCAGCAATGTAGGGTTTGGAAACTCTTAGATTCTAAACAATTTTATGCAGTTCAATCATTTTGCACACTTCCAAGGCAGCAGGCACAGCGCCACCACGTCCGTCCACCGGTTCAATCCACTCGCTGACTTCATCGAATAAATCCAAGATATGTCGTCTTTGAAAACTTCGAGTATAGTTTCACATCATCGAGCGAGTCTAGAGGATTGGCTTGATCTCGAAACAGCGAATGAGCGCGCAATCGGTAAAATGCTGCCGCCAAGTTGGATTTCGTCTTACGAATGGTGTAGTACAAGTCCCTTGCATACTTAGACTTATGCATGAAGTTACTACTCATGTAGCGCTAAGAAGGGTTTATGAATACCAACTTTTTGCCTGCGACTACACTTAGCATTAAGAGTGTGCGTAGCACCCTAACTACAGATTATGAATATGGCCCCTGGTCTGGATCATAACAGCTTGGTGAGGCAAGATGGTAATTATGTTTAAATACTCCCATTCTAAAAGGCAGACAGTGATTAATTTACCAAGACAGATATAAACTGTCAAAATCACTGTATTTGAGGACCGAGGTTTGAGATTTAGTTAAATAAAAAGATTACAGTGGGCTAATACATGCTTTGGCATCATCATAGTTAAGCTTCAGAAATTAAATGTCCTCATCTTATCTAAGCTGTCTGCTCTGCTCTCTCTTTTATTAGAGAAAAAATATAAACAACACAGACTTAAAAATACATTGAAATTATTTTAAAATGAAAAAAGAAAAATGCCGCACTATGGCCAGCCAAAAATGAAGAAAGCTGGAGCACTCAACTAACATTTGCATGTGAATTTATTCACAAAAATAGGGGCGGGACTGATGTTTGGGCATGAAGGCCTATGTCAGAATGAAACAGGAAAGGTACTTTAAAACTTGTAGTGGGAATTTTGTTGTTATGTTGTATGAGTCAAAAATTCTCGTCCCACGATTCAAGAAATAAATATGTGCAAGAAAATCTCTACATAGTTTAGCAAGACTATTGAGCACTGACTAATGCAACAAAGGTGACTCTGTTAAGATGCAGCCTTCCGTGCAATGATGAACTTTTTCCTTACATTGAATTTGTCTTCCTGGCTGCAAAAGATCCTGGTAGATTGCAAATGTGTTAACACAAAATAATTTATTAGCCTACAACTGAATCATACAGGCTACCGTGAGGTTCATTGTGATACCTTTGTTGCCAATAACTTTAATTTAACTATGGATAAAAAAGCAGAGATGCAAGAACAGTCGAGGATTTAGAAAAGGCTGGGTATGGTCCTATGGTGCTGCCTTTTAACAATATCATAAATTGAGCACGCTTTAGTTCAAGCAAGCCACGGAGTCTCAAATAGCCTATCACAGTCCAAACAGTCGGAATATAATCAGCGTTATCCTTGCTGACAGACTTGATTCCTTTCAGCACTCACTTCTACAGCTTAAACTAGCTTAACTGTGGCAAACTAAATGTATGCCTTTTCTTGATCTTGTTCATTGAGGGGAGAAATTAATGAAGAATTTGCACTTTGGATGGCTCAGAAATCAAGTGAGTGGTATTATACAAGTACGTTGGGGTATTTATCAATCAAAAGAGGTCTTTTAAAATACACATTGATGAACTGGCTAGGAAGTTAAGGCTTAAAATTGGGTTCTTTTAAAGGATTAAATTGTGTTTCTTACAAGATGGAAAGACTAGACTTTTGTCAAGGTCTATTCGTAATTCCCTGTCCCTGGCTGCACCGATGGGGCTTGAAACTGTGGGAGGTGATCTAGTTCGTTGTTTTTCACCCTCCCGGATGAAGGCTGTTGAGTTATGGTGTTTTAGAAGCCTATAGAGAATGTTGATTGTACTTGGATACAATGTAAACACGTAAAATTAAGAATGATGTGTTTCATTTAGCAGAAATACATAACATATCATGTATTTCTTAAAAAAATGAAAATCGCCCATGCTCGTAAGTGAGGTTGTCCACTTGAAATTGCCTACATTAGTGATCTGAACATTATGCCTCTATAATGGACAAAGAAAGTCCATTAAAGCACAGCGAAGGTCATGAAGTGTCAAAGAAGGGTATTAGCTTGCGTCTGATCACACAATGTCCACTCATCGTCCAATGTAAAAATAACTTTTCAACAAAAGTTGAACTTTTAAACAAAGTTACGGCTTAGCTGCCTCAACATTTTCAGTGAAGTACGGCCTGAGAAGACCTCTCATTCACTCTAATCCCACAGGCCGATATAAACTTCACTTATCTTTACATTGCAAAGTTCACAGTTTTGAGTCCTGGAATATTGAGCCCACCCCTGAAATGCCATTATTTAGTCCCCCCAGGAATCCGCGATTCCGCGATCGCGGAATTTACTGCAGATTTCAAAGCCCTCCGCGGAAATCAAAGCAGTTCGCGGAATATACATGTATTTTTCATCCCGGCCACTAGATTTTGCGGTCAGATAAACGGGATCCAAGACTCATAGCTGGTGCTGTCGGTTACGGAAACTGATTTTTTTCTGCTGTATGCAGCATAAACTATATTAAAAGATGGACGCAGCACCCTGATTTGAAAAAAGAAGCCCATGTGGAAGTACCGTAGAATGGCATTCTATTTAATGGCCAGCAGATGGCGACGTCAGTGGTTGCAGAAAGAAGTTCAATGCAATAGAAGTCTATGAGAAAATGATCCTACTTTCCGACCTGATTTTTAATTTAAATAATGATTTTTCACATTTTTCATTTTATGTTAGCTATAGCAAGTTTCAGGTCTCCTTCGATATATCATGACATTCATTGTCGTGAACTATGGTCCCATATAAACTAGAATAAAGTATAAAGCCAGATTATGCTTCTGGGGCGTCGCTATCCTCTGGTCCTCGTCCGATACGGTCAGATCCAGAGCCATGTTCCTCCCCGGATCTTCGATTCACTTCTTCATCTTCGAACCAGTGGGTGACATCACGGTAGCTTCATCCATCTTTTTATACAGTCTATGGTATGCAGTAACGTTTACAATATCCTGAGGATACAGTGAATAGTGCACACTTTGTTTAAATCTTTACTTTGATCTTTGGCACTTGTTCAGTTACTAAGCCTCGTTCACCCATAGTTTGGTGAAATGTTTTGCACTTTAAATTATGCAAATAAATCTGCTCAAGAGGGACAAAGAGAATATTGATGCTGCTTATTTTATAACCACAATGTTTCGCAGTGTTTTGGTATAGCAAATAATTTCATAAGAGAATTTTTGCTTCATTATTACATAAATTTGCTTTATAACTGGTCATTTTAGGTTTTTTTTAATGCCCGCGGAAAATCAACTTTCAAGCCGCGGAATCAAGAATTGCTCTCCGCAGAATCAGGAATGTTCTCCGCGGAATCAACACTTTTTCTCCGCTGATTCCTGGGGGGACTAATTATTTATCATTCACTTGTGATCACGGTTCAACATCGAGCCGTTTATTCGCCAAATTACAAGCAGTGATTGAGTTAATGCATGGCGCTTTCCTGAAGAGTTTACGTCTGACGCAAAAGTGCTGAACGGCCTAGTCAGAATGGAAGCGAATCTAGCTAAGCTAGTGATGTATATGAGTGCTCTCTATCCTTGTCCAGCTACGTTAAAATTGCATCTTTAACATCGAAATTTTCAATATTTTCCCGGGGGACAAATCCCCGGATCTCAGAAAAATGGTTCGGTCAAGGGGGCAAAAAGCCCCCGATGTTTTCAAGTCCTAACAACGCCCCTGCAGAGCAATCATACAAGAAGTTATCTAATTATCTTACATCCTTCATCAAATAGCGTTCTCAGCCACAACCAAGCCTGGGCTCGGGGGCTAGGTGGTACTCGAGGTCTTGTGCGTTAAAAAATAAGCAAGAGGGGGAAAAAAATGCTTTTTGCTACTTTGCTCCAGGGACATGGAGCAGATTTCAAGAGTACTTTAAACTGAATAAATTAAGCTCATTACAATAATTCAACAAGGTGATAAAGGATGGAGATTGTGATCTGTGATTGTGTTCTGTTGCCATAAAATGTATTGCTGGATAATGATTTTTGTTAATTGTTAATATTTTATGATTATGTTTTTTTTTTCTGTTCACAGAGCACCTTTCCAAACGTGGCTGTCTCAGTGGGTTTCCCTGTATAAATGAAGGTGAAATAAAGAAATAAATAAAAGCATGTTTGCTGCTATCAGTGCTATTACATTGCCCTAGCAGGTGTCATTTTGGCCAAAACTTCCAGGAAAATCGAGGTAATCGATGCTAATCCTACATTCCATGTACAAGTACTTTGCATGCTGCTGCCTGGCCAAAAACGTTTGCTACAGGCTACAGTAGGAGCCTTAAATCTGGCCAGGTGGATGTTGAACCAAATATTCACCATCAGAGGCCAAGAGGAATATTCAATGCTGACAGATCAGCTACTCAGGCAAGCAGAGGATTTTTCGCTGTTGCTCGCTCTGCCAGTGGCTTTTCTCGCATATGTATGGACCTGCCTATTTGCCTTTCATGCATGCAGGTGGAAGGGCAGGGAGGTTGCCTGGCATGGCGACTCAGATTTCTTGCCCGGTATAGTCCTTTGGAGGAATTTGCTGATGCTCTCTCCACCAATGGTTTTCATGCATTTGCTTGGAAGAGCAGGTTTTGCTCTCCCTGTGAACTGGCTTTTCATGCATACGTGTGGTAGGCTGGTGGCCCCAGAAAACAGCCACTCCGCCAAAATCAAATATTGCAAATAAATTTGCTGCAAATGATAACATAATGTAGGGTTTTGATGAAGTGACTGAAATATATTTACTGTTTATTCTTTTTGATATAGTTTTTGTGCTGAAGTTACTTACCTCTCATTCTTGTCATCTCTCTAGAATATAAAAGCAACAGGCAGCTTCATTGACTGGTCATTATCATACATGTGGTACGACAAATATAATTTCCATTTCAGAGAGATGAACTGAGCCTTACCCCACAGGTTATGTTTCACAATGAATTCCTTGTTTTTCTTTAAGCTAAATCAGTTTCTTGCTTGGTGCTTCTGCCTTCCTTGCCGTGTGCGCTGCTTGTTTACCTTCATTTCAAAAACACAATATTCTGCAGTTTGTCATTTCTCATAAGCCCAATCACTGTGCCCTTATTGAGAAAATACACATGTTCATAAGAGGACCACCATGCATTCCCCACACACCTACAGTGAAAAGGATACAAACCAGATCAGGTAGTATAAGACAGCAAGATCATTGATGACTATTTCCAGTTTGCAAAATAACGGCAGGCTGATGGCTGACATCAGTTGTGACTAGTAGTTGCTACCCTGCTGGCTGGTTGCTAGGTGAAAGGCACCAGAACATTGGCTGGCCTTGCCTCATATTCACCTGTTCTGCTTTCTACAAACACAATCCAATATTACAGCTATTTTCACTCAGTCCAACCATTATTCTCAGTACCAAAGGAACAAGAAGTATTGAAAAAAAGAAAACACTCAAAGGTGACCTACAATTGGAATTCGGTAAACATTGGTTAAATACCACACGCATACACACACCTCCTCCGAGAAAAATAACTCATATTGCTGCTTCGAAAGTTTTTTACCCAGGAAATAAACACATTGTTTTGTTTATTGGTGCTGGTTAGCTAAAATCAAAGCCAAAAATCTAGAACAACTAACCTTAATTTAATTGTTCAATTTTCCCTGCACAGCAGTCAAACCTGAGGCCTCTGTGGAACAACATTTGGTGAGGGAGGCAACTAGAAATTATTCAAGGACACATTTCGAATGAGGTCTTCCTCCCTTACGAAGCTTCTACAATTAGCGTCCTTAGTTCCAGATGCTAATTGAATATTGTTGAAAGGAAAGGTCATTTAACACAGTGGTAAACATGCTCCTGTCCCAGCTTTTTTGGAACATGTTACAGGCATCAAATTCAAAATGAGTGAATATTTAAAAAAAACAATAAACTTTATCAGTTTGAACATTAAATATCTTGTCTTAGTAGTGTACTCAATTGAATATAGGTTGAAAAGCATTAGCAAATCATTGTATTCTCTTTTTATTCATGTTTTATACAACGTCCCAACTTCATTGGAATTGGGGTTTGTACTGTAAATAGCAAGCTTTCCACTGAATGGTGAACATTCTGACTGTGAAATATGCAGTTCCTTTAATGCATATGTGTGCTGGCTGAAGCAGCTGTGTAAAAAAAATTGACAAAACTCTTAAATTTATCATGGAGAAAAGGCATGTTTTTGGTTTGGAGAGGTTACTGGGGAATATTGATATCGATCTGCGCCTATATTGATAAACTCATGCTAAATTCCGCTGGAAAATCATTCATTCATACTGAACTTCATGAGTGAAAAGTTAGATTTTTGTTAAATATACGATTATTTTATGATTTGACTGTGTGCCATTTTGAGGGCTCTGACCGTTTGGGAAGCCACCCAAGCCATGTTTTTTGGCTTAGAAATGATAGATCATTTGAAAAAAATTCTGTCAGATGAAGTAGACTTGTGGTCAAGGAGTTTCTGATCATAGAAACATACCGTTTAAACAGCCATTTTTCATGGCTGAATTTTCATGAAGATTTTTTTTATTTGTGGCCCTTACTCTGAACAAAAATTATGAAAAGAAACTGAAATATGATGGAATTCTAAAAGCTACAAGTCTTTTTTTCATTTAAGCCATATCCACCCTCTCTGTGAAACTCAAATCTTGAATTACAAAACATTAAATAGGGTACAGCATAAAGGGTTAAGAGTGATGCCTGCTTGTTGCATGTTCTCCCTGTGTTGGAGTACTTACCTTTGCATAATCCAGTCTCCTAAAACAGTTCACACAAATGCGTGTTAGGATAATCAGGTTTAATCAAAATTATCCATCAAATTAATGATCATTGCATTTAAATAACGCTTTTCTCACAGAAACTCAAAGTGCTTTTCAGTTATAAAACGGAACTTCACCTCAGTCACCACCAATGTACAGCACCGCAGCCATTAAACTCCAGAGCACTTGCCAGACATGAGCTGCAGAAGAGGACAATTTTCATTGCAAGTTTTCATTTTAATCAAGTAATGATTAGCAGGTTGGAAATTTAGCCGGGACATCCGGGAAGCTCCCTACTCTTGATGATGAGAGTCATGGGATCTTAAATGGTGGCAGCGAATCTGGACCTCAGTTTTACATCAAGTCTGAAAGACAGCATCTTCTTCACTACTGTGTCGTCATCACTGCATTGTAGGTTTTTTAGTGACCACAGGGCAGATCACCAGCTACTGGCACACCCACACCACTTCCAGCAGTAACTTTTCGTGGGTTCTCTCTCTTCCGAGTCATAACCAAGCTGCACGCTCCTAGCAATTTGACCAAAGCAGACTGAATGGTGGCATGGCTGCTGACATTGGCATGAGTGTATGAGTCAATGGCATGTGCAAGCCAAGTGATGGACTAGCAAGCAATCTGGAATATATTCGTACCGACCACTAAATTTATTCCTGGATAAATTCTAATCCCCAGTGATTCTGACCAAAAATAAACAAGTTAGATAATTATGGAATAAAACTGCCCTTTCCTGCAGCAGCAGCTCCAGCAGTTAGCTTCACAATAAGGAATTTAACAGTAACTTCTAAACAAAAGCACTTTGGAACCGAGTATGTCAGTCACCTTGAATTCCCAGAAGGGATTTCAAGGACATACAGGAGTCTCATTTCAAAGAGACAGTTGTCAAAATATGCCTGGGTTTTCCAAATTTGCAGGAAAGAAGCGTGCTCCAGCCCTGCTCGAGTTGGCTCATGTTATATTCAGAAGATTACCTTTGCATTTTGATCATCTGAATCTTTCACATTTCTTGAACATTACTGAGTCAACCTCATTATACCATTATGGAATGCTTCAGAGCACCATAATGCAGTATAACTACCCATTTATATGCACACATATGTGCCACTCTGCCAAATGAATGCCCTCTGGCACATTGTTATAACTGGAGAAAGCCAATTTCAATAAGTTTTATTAAACCCAGGAGAAGTGCTGTACAAGATACATTCATATTCTTTTCTGAATCCTAATCCTGTTTGGTCTCCTATCGCTTCTTTTGCTGTCTCTCACTTCTCCTTCTCTGGTTGGTTCTTTTCAGCCTTTCTCTTTTCTTCACTTCACATCCACCTCTCACATATCTTCACTTTCACTTACTGCATCACTCACTCATTACGCAACGTTTACTGCAGCGAGCTATTTATGTATGAATGATGACCAGCGGGCGCATTTGACCCAAAACAGAGTAAAAAAAATCTTTTGCTAATGGAAAAAAGCAGTGCACACACAGACCACTAAAACTTTGAGCATTTGCCTTTTAGATTGAATAATGGGAGAATAAATTGGAGCTTTGGAGTTCAAATAGCTTTGGTTGGATTTACATCTGTTAATCAGTCAACAAGTAATCTTTGATTTTCCTGCGATGCGGTGTACCCTCGTGGGACCTGATTAGCAGCATAATTAGATGTGAATAGCTTTCCTGACGTTGTACTTATCACCAGCTGGAATATATTATTTTAATTTATGACAGTTTTTTTTTTGCCTTTCATCCCTCAAATGAGCATTGTTGGAAAAATTTGGTGAAAATAAATCTTATTTTTCAGTTGAGGATATGGTGTACATAAATACAACGAAAGAGGTGAAATAGAGCTGAAAAAATCAATATGTTGAATTGCTTCGGGCGATGCTATTGAAACTGTGGGTCAGGCCCTGATGTTGGGTTGTTGGAGAGTTCAAGGAAGGTAACATGATAAACATGTAGACAGAAGTACTCCTTTTTCTTTTTTTACAGCTCTTACTGCAAATTCTACTTTAAAGTGCCATACATTATTGAGAAAAAATAGGGCAGGGGTACAAAAATTGGGCCAGTCTGTCTGTGGATTTCTTTTTCTGTTTACTGTTTCATCATGTCAATGTTATCTTGAGCTGTCATTTATAGAGGCATCTGCAATAGTTTCAGACTATAAGCGTATGCAAAGGATTTCATGGGGCTCTGGTATAAGAGTGAGCCTGAGCAGTCAGACTAGAAGGGCAATAGGTAGAAGTTATACCTCCGCCCAGGCCTGGACTGGCCATCTGGCATACCGGGCGATGCCCGGTGAGCCGATGCACATTTTGGCAGTGGTGATCGTAATTTAAGCAAAACAGAATATTATAAATCATTTAATCGACTGTGCCGGTATTTAAAACAGGAAAAGCAGCCCATTGGTCTCTTTTCTAGGAGGACATTGGGCTAGCCCAATGAAATCTCTCAGCCCTCCCTCCTCGGCCCGCCCATCTCTCCTCGGCTGTGGTCGGTACTCACTCTGAGTTAGAGTGTGGAGTGTTCGCAAAATTAACTAGCCTAGCTAGACACACTCCCTGGCCATCAAAATGGAAAAACCACTGAAGCGCAAAGGGAGTGCTGAAAAACTTTGGGAGATAAGGCTCAAAAACCTGCAGGTGTATGCAGCAAAATGTGCAAAAATATCTAATATGTTCACTACCAGATTGACTCCAGCGGGTGTTTGGCCGTCAGTATCTTCGACATCGAGTGCAGTGTCACTGCAAAAACAGTGCAGCTCAGAGGGAGAATTGGTAGCTATTCAGATGGATTTGGAGGAGGAGGAGGTACAGAGAGACGTGACCCAGGGACAGACTGAGAAGATCAGAGTAGCTACTGCCAGTCCAGAAAGGAGTAATGTCCGCAGAATGAAAAGGTACTTTCATGTAGGGAGGGAGGGCTGCTGTGTGGGTGCGTGTTCGGGTGAACACCTGCCTCGCTTTCGATTGGTACATGCATTTGAGCGTTTGTCCGCAATAGTTGCTGAGACGAGAAAACAAAAAATCTACGATGGATTCAGAGAATCCCGTATTTTGATTTGTTAATACCAGGTATCAATCCTACGGTACACTACCTGACGCTTTGTGACCTGCTAACGTTCGATTATAGGGTCGTTTCACTACGCATTAATCTCATTGTCACAGAAGGCGAACGCTGTTTACTTTAGTTTGAGAAAGTATCACTTTTATCAGGGTTTTTGTTTGCAGAATTATCGTGAAACGGCCTGACACAATGACATGTACCTAACGAAGTTGGCAAAATGCTTTCTGACTAGCAAGTGAGCTAACGTTAGTTTACTAGCTTTGCTGGCTGGTTCACTAGCCTGGTCTACTTAGCGAACCGCTATTTGGTGCAGGTGCATGTAATGCAAAAGAAAATCAGCGAATAGCCATTATGTCGCAAGCTTAGTTCGAGGTTAACCGTGAGGATTTAGCTTGATAGCGGGCATTAATATAAATGAAGGGTAAAGTTTGCGAGCTAACGTTGACTAAAACAAAATAGTTTGCTTAGCTAGCTAATTTCGGTGCATAAAAACCAATGAAACAGTGAATCATAATTACTTTGCTTCTTAACTAGTGTGAAATTAGGAAGTCATCATGAATTAGCTGTGTAGCTTGGTCAGTTCAGTGCACATTGATGCTACAGATTAGCTCCTTTGCTAGCTTGCGAGTTTTTCTGCTAGCTAACGTTTGTATATATTTATATACTTGGCTATTGGTGTAAATTAGTACTCATTGCAAAACTTGATATCTAGCTGGGTAAGCCAAACTAAGAAGGCTAGACTATGTTTGAGTGACGAACTATGCACCAATCTGTCAGCTATCTAGGCTAGCGAACTTGCTAGCGAGCTTGCCAATAGACTCTTCCAGTTGACGCGCCCCTTAGCGGCTAGGAGCACTTCTGTTGTGTTGATGTGGATTTTTTTCAGCTCGTTTCTCCTATTGGAGTTGTGTTGGGCTGCAGCAGCACGTTCGTTTCCATTTTTGCTGCATCTGCATAATAAAATAATCCACGTAAAATTACGAAAATATCATGGTAGAATGGAGATAAACCTACACTTTTATTGGACAACTCTGTATTAGATCGGAATTGGATTAAATTTCCAGGTATCAATCCCCCGATCAAACACCTCGTAGCCGAAAAAAAACTAGGTTTATCTCCAAATTAACTATCCTCAACAAATCATCGAGTGGTCGGCTTCATAACTCCCTCAACTTTCATCCAATGAGAACTGAAGTCAGTCATGCATGGTCAAAATTTTTGTCAATCAAACTGACGAAGTACAACAAGCAAACCTTTCTGATTTCTTTTCACAGGCAGGTAGGCACACACACATGGCCACGCAGTCAGAAAGAAAACAAATAGCCTGGAATGTTGTTTCAGACTGGAAATGACACAGAAATGATGATAGCCTGTGGAATTAAAAAAGAAAAATGTTTTGAGACGTGTGTGTATCTTTACCAGATAGTACCAAGGAGGATTGTAAAAGTGTGCAAAATGCTCAATCCAGGAAATTATTAAAGAACTCAATTTCATTCAGTCAGACTAAAAACATTCATTATAAAAATGATTAAAATTATTAGCCTACATTTAAGCAAGAGACTGGCCAAGATCTAGGCCTATCAATATATTTGGGCTATCACATCCGTTCCGCCTAAGTGTCTTATTTGTACTTGTATATATTTCATTGAAAACTAAAAAGACATCTCAAGCAGAGTTTCTTTGACAAGTACTTTCACCTGAAGATGGGCATAATTTACCCTGTGGCCATCTTTCCCCACATGAAAGCCTCTCTGAGTAGTGAAAGAGTGCATTGATTTTTTTCGCATGGTTACTCTCGTCCATGTTGGCTGCTGAGCTTTATTTTAATTTTCGAAACAGTGCAATGTGCGCGTGTGTCGTATGAATAATCATGGTGGGCTGCCATAGCTAATGAATGCCTGTGCCATTTTTTGGTCACAGTCCAGCCCTGCCTCTGCCACGCCGCATGTCAGTATTATTGGGTCTGGATCCACAAGAATATTATCCAGATCACCAACTACAATAATTAATTCTACATTAGCATAGATTCTATTTAAAGCAAAATATCATAAAAATCTGTTCATGACATAATGTAGGATTCCTTCGACCAAGTGCTGTGAGTAGAACTCGAGGTCACAAATGGAAGTTGACCAAAGGTAAATTTAGCACTGATATTCGGAAATATTTCTTCACCCAAAGAGTAATTTCAATGTGGAATAGCTTGCCTGACCATATTCTTGAGGCAGAGACCTTGGGGGTTTTCAAGAGAAGGCTTGACTTAAAGCTAGATACCATTGAGTCATTGAGTATCTGAAGGGATATATTCACAATGGTATAAAGAAACTGGCGAGCGTAGTTGGCTGAAAGGCCTGTTCTTGCCATTCATGTTATGTTATGTTATGTTAATTGACAATCATTCTATTCAGGTATATGTTAACTTCCTCTGGATCTAGAATCCAGAATAAGTTCCCGATCACTTCAAAAATTGAATCAACGCATCCTTGGACTACTACCTACCATCCTTTCAAATTTTGTGCTGATCCGGTAATAAATTTTAGAGTTATCTCCTGTTAACAAACAGACAA
Source organism: Gymnothorax reevesii (assembly GCA_029721435.1). Classification (NCBI taxonomy): domain Eukaryota; kingdom Metazoa; phylum Chordata; class Actinopteri; order Anguilliformes; family Muraenidae; genus Gymnothorax; species Gymnothorax reevesii. Next base: position 8,743,118 of record CM056581.1, read on the forward strand.
ACAGTCGTGGAAACTTAACCTCCATGGCGTAGGTAAAAAAATTTAAATAAATAAAGTTAGCAGATCAGCCCACCATAACCAGAGCTAAGCACCCCCCAGTTAAGTAAAAACACAGCTAAGCATACACAATAATTGAATGAAATATACTTTCAGCCTATTTCATTTATCCTGAACAAAAATATAAACACAACAGTTTGTTCATTTCAATATTATGCATAATTATTTCTGAGGTTGACTTAGTTGGGTTTATATATGTGACCAAGGTTGTGTGCCACTGGTCTGTGTGCATTTCAGTCACCTTCTCCTTATCATTGTCAAGTTCATGCCCTTTGTCAAAGTTGGCCTGTCAGACAGGTGGGACATGATCCAGAGCTGCTGAAATCAGGTACAGTCAGCCCAGGCACATCCTGTACTCTGGTCAGTAAAAGGCCACCCCAAAAGTCCCAGTTCTGCCATTGTTCAAAATGCCATAAATGACTCAAGCCATCAGGGAGTGTGCCATTGGCAGGCTCAATGCAGGAATGTTTCTCAGGGAGGTTGAAAGGGCTCTTAATGTCCATGTTTCAACAATAAGTCACATAAAACATCTTTTTGAGGAATGAGGCAAGACAGCCGTCCGCCTGCATGCATGACAACCATGTGTGACAATCCCCACCAAAGACCACCATATCTGGACTCTCTATCTCTGTGATCGTCTGAGACCAGTAACTCCCACTGCAGATGAGACCGCTGGTCCCCACCATCACCCCATTTTTGCTGAAACCATGAAGAATAATCTCCAGGAAGTCCATATCTTTACGTCCCATGCACTTTGTGGATTGGATCTCTCCTCAGCTTGATAAAAAAATTGGTTAGACTGAGTGAATAGCTACATTTGATGGCCAACGGCACAATTTTCTTTACAGACAAGTCACATTTCCAACTTCAGAGCGGATGGATGCAGGATCGTTATGCTGACATCATTGTGGTGCTCAAGGTGGCGCATGGTGGTGGAGTGCTGATTTGGGTGAGAATATTCCAAGGACATGGCACCCAACTGCAGTTAATGAACAGGAACTTGAATGCAGTGTGATTTCACCATGAGATGCTGCTGCCTATTGTCCAACGATTCATCCATCAAAACAATAACCATCCAGCATGACCATGCCAGACCCAAGTCACCCGTGTATGCACAGAATCCCTTGAGCCTGAAAACATTTGTGTGCTTGAATGGCTGGCTTATTCCTCGGATTTGTCCCCCTTCCAGCATCTGCGGGATGTCCGCAAGCAACGAGTTTGTCATTGGTTCTCATTTTCAGCCAATAGCCGCCAACTCCACACTGCTCTTGAAGAGAAGTGGGAACATGTCCACTAAGTCACCATTGACCAGCAGGCCAATGGCGGACAGACCCAATATTGATTTGTAAAATTCGGACAATAGACCCCATCCCCTTTATCATCACGCCATCGCGAGATTCTTGTTTGTCTTTTTAAATCATTGATCGAAATGTATTGCAATATGGTCATACAATATGTCAACACTCAATGAAAGCACAATGAGCTTCTGAACATGGTCATATTTCTCACAATAAGAAGTGTTGCCTTTATATTTTTATTCAGCGTAGTAACCTAATGTTTTGACTTAGGAGGGTTTCCTGACTTTTTCTACGCAGAGGCATAATATATTCCTGCTGGACTGCAATGGGTGCAAATAATAAATTCACAAAGCCTTCAATCACGATGAGGTTGATTGAATAGGTTTTTTGTGCTGGGCTTGAACATAAGATTACGTTCACCACGCTCACACAGCCATTTTCAGAAAAGATTGACACAAAGCCTTAAACCTGAAAAGCGTATCAATTGATCCTTATAGTTATAGATCGCTGTGTGTCTTAGCTTCTCATCACTGATTATTGCAGTAAAAAGGTGCTTACAGTGACCCGCTTTAGGTTTAGAATTGAAATACATGTTACCAGTCTCCCAGGTCATATGCTTTGCCTGACAGCTGCATGCCCCAAGTTGCAATGTCTTTTTTATCTTGCAGAGAAACAAGATGTTATTACTTGTGTGCTTTAAAAATACAAAATATGTCAACCAGACACAAGCTGCAAGACTACCAGACACACTGTGTTTATGCCATTGATTTACTATGAATTACTTTGATGCAGGTAGAGACAGCACAGCTGTATCTCATTTCCTAGGGAAGAATCCTGCAATGAAAATACTGTGCACTTGGTTCTGCTGCAGACAAAACTATGTGTATTAGCATGGGAGCCACAAGCAATATATTTTATTCCGTAAACCATCAAGAAAATATACAGGAGAAATGCATCATTGGTTTATTGGTCCCCAAATAAAATCTAGCCTTTAAGAATTTAGTGACAGCTTAAATATTGCTCAGGTCGAGTCTTCGTGCAGCAAAAACACCCTGAGATATACTCTTTTAGTCCAAAATCTGATTGCTTAAATTGGCCCTAAATGTGCAGAAATTGAAATGTGCAATACAGTTGTGTCCAAAAAAGTGGCAGTGTGTTAAAAATATGAATACCTTAAGCTCAAATACTAAATATAACTCAAGATTTAACCTCACTCTCACACTATCCATACCACGGAAACATATATGCATTGAATTCTCCACGCGGCAAAATCCCACTGCTGTATATATGCACTGTTAGCTGATAAAGTAGAATACCATTGCCGCATAAATGTGCGTCTACCGCCATTATGGGAATCCCCAGTGACGCATATATGCGTAAATCCAGGGTCTGTCGAAGTTGGGCTGGGCGATGAACTGAATCAAAATTATTTTAAGTGCAATAAAAGTAAATGCCACTATGAGGCAGACAGACAAGCTTATTTTACTTTGCATGCAATACACAAATGCAACGAAGACTTGGCAAACACGTTCAGGCAAACCTGTGCCGCAAATTAGTGGCATTTTTTATTTGATAATAGAACAAGATTATTTTGAAAAAGTAATTCATAGCTCTTGATTTTGGTTACTTTTCAGATTCTACATAGCCTACAGTAAAGGTGGAAAACATTTGCTTTAAGCATATCGAACGTGATATGCAAATTGTAATCGCATTTGCGTACAGCAGCAAAATATAAAACTAGAAATAATCTAGCAAACACATTCAGGCAAATTACGTGCTGAACAAAGAAAAGTTAAGGTCTGAAAAATCATCATCCTCTACCAGACAATCGCTCTCACTTCCCACTTCCCCTCCCACTTATTTTGACTAAATGTGTAGTCATTTGTCATCACATAAGTGTTTGGCTCCTTTTTAAATCATAATGATTACTGAAATCACCCAAATGGCCCTGGTCATAAGTTCACATACCCTTGAATCATTGACCTTGTTATATAGACACAAGGTGATACACGCAGGTTGAAATGGCTATTAAGGGTTATTTTTCTACATCTTTTTCAATTATTACTAGTGTCTGTGTACAGTCATTGAGTTTGTTAGCTCTCCAGTGGATGCACTGATCTGGCTGGACACTGAGCCATGGGGAGCGGAAAAGAACTGTCTAAGGACCTTTGTGACAAGGCAGTTCAACTTTCTCAAGATGGGAAAGGCTGTTAAAAGATTTCCAAAGACTTGAAAATGCCGGGCAGTACTGTTCAGTCTGTGATTTAAAGGTGGAAAATTAGGGTATACGGTGATACCGAATCAAGGTCAGGTAGGTCAAGAAAGATTTCAGCCCAAACTGCCACGAGAATTGTTCGGGACACGCAAAAAAAAACCCCACAAGCTACCTCAAGAGAAACACAGGATGTTCTGGTAAAAGATGGTGTGGTTGTTTCAAGGAGCAGAATGAGAAGGTACTTATGTTATGGCCAGTGGAATAAGGAGGCCAAGTGCAACGACCAGAGAGAGTAGCACGGACACAGAACAAACACAGAGAATAATACAGACCAAACGAGAGTACTCACGCTTCCAAAGGACGTATAATAGTTCTAACAACGGAAGCAAAGAGAGATAGAAAGAGGGAGACGAAACTCAAATAATAAGAAGATGGAAAGTCAAATAACACCTGACTGCAAATATCTTCGGCTATAGTGCTAGCTACAAACAGACACTCTAGCGAAGGAGGCGTGTCGGACCTCCTGCTTAGATAGATTCTGGGGAAGCGCCGCCCCAGCTCAATCAGCCAGCTGGGTAAAGAATTCGATAGCCCAGGAAACGATATCGTCCCAGGACGAGAGCCACAAAGAAAAGCCCAAAACACACGCAGAAACATCCAGAGCCATGACAACTTGTCAACAATGGTCGAGTTGTCAGAAGGAAGCCATTATCATACCAATCCCCCAAAAAAGCCCGCGTAAAATATGCCAGATAACACCTTGATATACCTCACAACTCGTGGAATACTGTCATTTGGAGTGATGAGACCAAAATAGAATTTTATGGTCACAGCCATAAGCGCTATGTTTGGAGAGGCCCATGATGGAAAATATACAGTACTATTCTCACTGTAAAGCATCGTGGTGGCTCTCTGATGTTTTGGGGGTGTGTGAGCTCTAAAGGCACAAGGAATCTTGTGAGAAATGATGGCAAAATGATTGCAACATAATATCAGAAAATACTGGCAGTCGATTTGCATTCTTGTAGCATCAAAGCTGCGCATGGGACACACTTGGACTTTCCAGCATGACAATAATCCAAACCAAGTTCAAGTTGACCCTTCAGAAGAGAAATGTGAAGGTTGTGGAAGGGCCATCGCAGTCTCCTGACCTCAATATCATTGAGCCGCTTTGGGGAGATCTCAAACATGCAGTTTGTGCAAGACGACCAGAGAAATTTCCGGACTAGGAGGCATTTTGCAAGGAAGAATGGGCCGCTATTCCACCTGAGAGAATAAGGGACCTAAGTGACAACTGTCACAAAAGACTGCACGCTGTTTTTGATGCTAAAGGGGGCAGTCCACTGTATTAAAACGTAAGGGTATGCACACTTTTGAACAGGATTCATTTAACTTTTTTCCTCTAATTGTCATGTTTTATTTGATGATTGTGCCATTCTACACAACCTACAGTTGGAGATAAATCCAATGAGAAATAAAAGAAATGTGTTTTTCCTGGCTATTCATGTTTTCTTTAAAAAATGTTTTCTGTTTTAGAACTTCAGACAGGGTATGCAAACTTTTCAGCGCAACTGTATTTCATTGGAACAGCTGAGTTTAAAAGAGCCCTTGGTACTGTCAAAAAAACCGTCCATATTCATACTGTATTGCGACATATGCCAGTGTTCCCACCTCGGCAGGCTCCTATAAGCTTTGATGTGTTTTCAGTGAAACTCAAAACTTTGAATAAGTAAAACTGCGCACAGGCAAAGAATATGAACAGAATGTAAGGGTGAAGTTCTCTGTCCTCAAACCTCGACTCCCTCTATCTATAAGATGTCCACTGAGCACATCAGGTGGTATAATAACCAGCCCGACTTTTTATCCTACTGCAACCTCAGCAACAAAAACCTTCCATGGTAAATTGGACCCAGGAACTGTCATGATAGAAATCCTATCATCCGAGTGCTGTTTTGTCAGTAAGATGGCTACAGGCCACAGTAGATAATCTGGATGGGAGTACAGCTCGTTGAACTGGCTGCCATCCTGAGGAAAAAAATATTCCGAGGGTTTATCTCAAGGCTCTGTTTCTTACTGTGGAGGTCCTTGTAGACCGACACACCAACCGACTTTCAAGAGAAAAACAGGCACAACAAGGTGTTTTAAAATGACTTTTCAAATGACTTTTTTTAGCAGTTGAAGAGCAAGCAAGTGAACACTGCTGACTGGGCCAACTCAGGGCAGAAGGCCAAATGGCCAGCGACTAATGCAACCTCACCTTCAGAGCCAGGTGGCACTCCAACCCAAAAAATCTAATGCTCAAAAAATGACTACCCTTTGATCATGATAGTTTCAACACTTAAAAGAACATTTAAATTTTAGCATGAAAGCAGACTAAAAAAAAAAAACAGATTGCTATCGAATGCCACCAACAGCAAGCTGAACGCGCACGCTATGTCTGTGAAAACATTACTTTTCCTTTGAAGATAAACGACAGTTGCTGTCTCTCTTCCTGAAGACCACCACGCCATCTACACCAGAGCTACTGTGGAGAGGAGGGGCTAATGGCTGCCCCAACTTCCTCTAATTATAAAGACAAGAAGGTTGGCACTAATGCTTGTAGACTCTTGCTCTGTGAGCCCTGCTTCGTGTCATGGCAATACAGAAGGCACCAGCTGTCGAAGCACTGCACCTGTTGGGTGCCCTTCCCCCCTCACCCCGACTCGATGAATTTTACCACCCAAGTACATGGAGTAGGCACCTGGGTGGCCTCCACTGAGCCCTTAGGAGTGCTGTGTGGGGGTGAATGTAGAAGTTAGTCAGCTGGTTAATTATATATGAGCAGTTTGACTGACTTTTCTGCAAAGATGGTGAGATGTTGAAGAGGGAGGCAGAACCAGTTATACGCCACCCACAGTGTGTAAGTGCATCTCCCACATACAGGAGGTAGTCTTGTGCCTCTCCGAGGAGCAAGTGTTCCTGCTGCGCACTAAAAGGAGAATTCACTGAGGTCAAGAGCACCCTCAACCGTGGGGTTCCTTGGGTTCATAAAAAAAACAAGAGAGAGATTCTCTTCATAACCTGTTTTGGAATTTCCAAAGCCATAGTGCCGAATCAAACTCCGGTGCTACGGTGGTCAAAGGACTGATATTCGTGGTACAGGAAGTGATTCTCCTTTGCAGCACTATCAGTGGGCACGTGTCTCACTGGAACCCGGCCACAGCAAATAAAGACAGACATATCACTTCCCCTGAAGTATTCCAGTCTTCTCTTCCGACTCACTCCCCGTTATTTTTAGAGATACTTTTTGTGACGATTTATGCCGAAATGTGATCGGTAATATGCTCAAAGGCTGAAATGACTCCGACATTGAATTGAAACAACCATATGCCCAAGCCTTAAAATGACTGGATCATAAATATGTGAATTAAAGAGAGAATAAAAATTCCACTGCTTTGAATTGTGCGGAGGGAGAACAGAGAGGGAAAAAAGCACTTTTGTTTACGCGTAAGACTAGCAGCTATGTCACAAAAGAGGGCAAAATGGATCCATGAAGCTGAAAGGCTGAGGGACATTCACACTAATCCATTGCTTCAAATGATTCTGGCTTGACAAGGTTCTAAATGGCAAATGACAGCATGTGTTCCACTGGGCATTGTGTACAAAAGATCAGGCCTTCTGGCTAAATACGCAGGACACGTCAATATGACGAAATACAGACAACAGCTCTACACACGACTGAAAGAATCTGCGCATCAGAGGCACAGTGGGAATAAAAACATTTTACTGAATAAGGATGTTTGTTTATGAGTTATATAAGCAGTAGTTTAATTGCAATTTTATTGCAATTCCATTTTAGAAATAATAGCATTCATTCTTGGGGGGGGGTAAAAATTCTACCTACTGCAATTACTGTACAATAAAACTGCTTTTATGTTTCAGAAACTTAAGTATGGAGAACGATGCAGATGGGCATTCAAAATAAAAGCAAAATATTGCTGCTGCGGAAGTTACTGTTATTCCTCTAGTCAGACAGGATTCAAGGAGGGGGAAGAAGGGATATATCACAGGCCGAGTGGCAACAGGGACAAAGTGATTCATGACGAGTTTGTTCAGAGAGGCGACCCACACCAGCGCAGGAGGGGATAATAGGAATAGAGAGTCCCTGGCTTATTGGGGCGCCTGCTTCATTACCTCCCCTGACTGTGAAGTAAATGGAACTGGGGAAAAGCTTCCAGCACTGAGCTAAGCTCAATCATATCCCCAACTCGATGGCACAAGCATAATGCAAGCAAGAGGGTGCGGTGGTGGACAAGGGCAAAAAAAAAACTTTAACTTTTAAGTGGACACATTAATCTGAAAAGTCAGGAACCAAACTGCAGACTGGGGAGTGATAGAGCAAACATATTGTTAGTGAGTTGATTTTCCTTCTCTGCAGAAGGTATGTAGGATGAAAATTTGTAAGGAAATTTTGTCTCATTATTGTAGCCTGTAAAGCTTTTCTTGTGTTCATTTACAGCATTTTTTCCCGATTCCATAACGTATCTCATTTTCTTAAATGCATGCACACACACAGACACTAACAAAGAGAGAGAAGCCTACAGCATGTGACACAGTATGTATGAATCATTATTTGCTTATAAGATGAAAAAAAATTCTTTCAGAATTTTTATACCGAGAGTTCCAAGCACCTGTGTTGATGATTCAAAGAGCTGTTATCATCCACAGGATTATGATTATCCGCAGTCAGAAACACAGTGGGGTGGGATTTCCATCTCACAATATCACCAGGAATGTTTGTTCAGATTGTGTCTCAGAGAATACAGGCTTAGATGTAAGGGACTGACGGCTCCTTTGTTTATGCGGGATTTGGCGATCCTGGCGGGTAAAGCTGTGAGTATGGGGAGGGGAGGAGATGGGCGGTTTGCTCACTGGAATTTGCACCTCACAGGAATCTGTCCACGAATCATTGCAAAGAACCAACGCAGGGCCTGATAACAGAACAAACTATTTATCGGTATCAACTAGACAGTCGGTTGCCCGCTGGCCGCCATGTAACCCTCGGACCCCATGAAGCAATCTCTCCCAAAATCGATTGAATGACCTTACCCCACACAAGCCCGATACCAAATATGACACAATTCAGTTACAGTTTGTGGCCTGTAGAGGGCTCAAATGGAAATCTCTATGGACACGGCAGAAGTGGCGTGACAATCACTGATCCATAGAATCTCTGACGCGTCGTCTATTGATACAATGTAATGTTTTGATTTAATAGACTAATTACAGTAATCCTAATAGTACTACTACTATTTCTTATAATATAACTTCCACTACTATGAGTTCTACCTCAGCGACACCTAATATCACTGCTAATATGACTACTATTTATAAAAATGATAATTAAAGACATGATAGCCAATACTGATCCACCCATTTAACATGTTTATTCTTCGTAACAGCTGTGAGGGGGTTGTTCAGTGAAAGATTGGGGGGGGAGAGAGATTGTTGGTATTGTTGGTGGGGCATTGCAGTCTGTAACAGCGTGCATCTGGCAGAATTTGTTAGAGAAAACCTGAGTGTCCAGAGGAAACCCACTTGCCCACGGGGAAAACATGAAAACTCAAATCTCTCCAAAAATGTATTGTCTGCTAAAAAGACTCACAAAAGCACTGCAGAGTTGTACATGACATGCAGAAATATTGGAGGAAAAAATCATGGTGCTGTAATATAAAATGCACTCTGAGTTAAAACAAACGTGCTGAAAAATGAAAATAAAAATTCTATTGCATTAGTTGGGCACGGTGTGTGGAAGAGTTATTGACAAAGATATTAAATGCGCTCTCTCACTTTTTTTTAGATTTTTTTTACACTGCTCTTGGGAGACAGAGAAGACGCATAGAAAACTCAAGGAAAAGTTCCTCCATGGTCCCCTAAGATGACAAATGCTACTGTCAGCGAACACATCTTGGCTCACATTCAGTCAACAGCTGCCTATGATCAACAAATAAATGCAAGTAGCAGCTTTTTTTTCTTCATTGCAAACAAAATTTCCATTACTATTGGTGATTGCTTAACTTGCCAAAATGTGTTTGCACAGGGAAAATCTTATCTAATTATCAGGGAAAACTGGGGACGACATTGAGTGAATCTAGGCACTTGTTTTTTTGGTAATTCAGTATTTTAACAATAATGCAAGTCTGTACATAAACTGAAATATCATGCCAGCAATATTACAGTATGCTATAGCACCGAAAGTGTGGATGAACACCATTATCCAATTTACTCTTTACAGAAAAGTTTTTGTTCAGTTTTTGTGTGTGTGTGTGTGTGTGTGTGTGTGTGTGTGTGTGTGCCAAATCATACCTCAGCCCTCCAGAACTCCCTTACTTCCAATCACCAGCTGGGATTTTTTTTTTACATAAACATCAGAACGACCACTTTGAAAGGAAACATGCAATGACACATTTTTTAGATCTTGAATGATTATATTTTTGGTATTAGGATTGGTTGATTGCGCTTCCATATAAGGCATTGTTTTTAGTTGAAGTATTTAACACTGCAGGGCTGCACACAATTAGCGCAAGCATCTCTTAGAAAGCAATTACTGAAAATGACAATGTTTAATTGCATGTGATTTAGTGTGTGAGAGTGGTTTGATAGTGTGTGAGTGAGAGTTTGATAGTGTGTGAGCGAGAGTTTAATAGTGTGTGTGAGTGAGATTTTGATAGTGTGTGAAAGTGGTTTGATAGAGTGTGAGCGAGAGTTTGATAGTGTGTGAGAGTAGTTTGGCAGTGAGTGAGAATGAGTGAGAATGAGTTTGATAGTGTGTGAGAGAGAGAAGCTGATATTTTTGGCCTATACGGCCTCTCAAAAGATTCTAAGCTCGCTCATGTTCGGGTATCCTCCGCCCTCGTTCTGAACTTGCAATGGTTTCAACCAATGAGTGCAAAGATGCAGGGGCTGACAGGCGCATGTTTCGGAGGAGAGCCGCACACTGTCTCTCTCTCCTGAGCTGGCAACAGGGGGTCGCATACGAGCACGTCTGGTACATAAATCTCAGATTGGGCATGCCAGATTCAGGTGGCATTGGAGATGCCAAATTTGTATATTTTTTAATTATGTTTAATATTAATAAAAATAATAATTCATAATAATAATAATACAAAAGTTATAATAATTATTATTATTTTTTCCTGCTTTTTTGGTAAAACGGTAAATTTGAAAATTCATGGATAACAACAATAATTATATTTTAGCATTAGAAATATAATTTCAGTTTCAATTTCAGAGCAGCGCATAGTGGTGGATGAACCATTACAGAAACATAAAAAATTATTTTGGTAATTACCAACACTGCTAATTTATGGCAGATGTGGCATAATCCCTACATTTGGTGGTGGTCTAATAAATTTGTTAAGCACTTTAGTTCTGAACTCTACACATAGGTATGGACCTTTGATATCCTTATAGTATTCAAAACTGAAAAGAGTGGGGGCGGGTGCACATCTGGGTTATCTAATGAGCAGCAGCTAAATGAGTAATTTTATGACTTACGAATGTATTCTGTTTATCAAGTGTCATAAATATGAGCACTTCAACGGCATTTTAATGTACAACAGAGGTGTGAGGAGGAATGAGCTGTAACTGTTTCCTAAAAAGGAGGAGAGCATCAGTTTCCAGTGTGAGAGCGGCAAAAGGCATCTAATCTTAAAAGATAAGTGTTTCAGCCTGAAATTTTGTGGTATGTTTTCAGCTTGCAAAAAAAGGGTTGTGAATTTCCTGAAATGTGCAACAAGGGTTTTTTTTTTATTTTCAATACTCCTGACCCATGACTATCACACTGAGAGATGCTGCTTTGACAGTGGGTTTACGGTATTGCATTTGTAGGCAGGAATTATTCGATCGGTAGCAAAATTGAAGGAAATACTCATGTGAAATGACACATCTAAACAAGGATTAGCTGAACTTCATTGCTATTTATCATGGATCTCCTTCTGATTTTTAGGATGACTTGGTTTCATGGAGAAAACTAGAACGGGCACTCGGTAGAGCGCATACCTTCGCCGATGCCACTGAATCCCTCGCCACTGGCGTTGGTTTCATGCCGATCGGATAAAAATTGACCGAGATATGGCCGAAAGTCGGTTTTGACCTTTTCGTGGCCTTGACCTTGACCTTTGACCCAATCACTCCCAAAATCTAATCGATTGATCCTCAGGTCATGCCAAATCAACCCACCAAATTTTATGAAATTCCGTTTGGTACTTTTTGAGTTATTCGATACACATACACACAGACAGACACACAAACAAATAAATACACGGGGATCAAAACATTACCTTCGTCAGCGAAGTCGCTGGCGAAGGTAATAAATCAGATATATCGCATGTCAAATTCCATATTGGCCAGACCCTCGATAATTGGATATATTTTCCAGAATCACACAGACTGTAGCACCAGTCACCACTGCAGAACAAAAAAACAGGGGATATAAAACATCCTTTAACACTGATGATCGGTCTTTATCTGTTTTTCAGAGATGTTCTTGATTAATGACACACTGTGGACATTGAACCCCTCTCAGGTGTTGGCAATTCTCTTTGATAAGGAAAGACCAGTGCAGGAAATGGGGCAGTGCTTAATGGTACTGAGTACCGCCACTTCTGATTTCAGTCCACATGAGCATCAGCACCTCTTATTGAGCAACACCACCTTTTAGTGAGTCTTGGGGTGAACACCCGCTTAACCGCTAGCTTTACTTTGAGACAAAAATGCTGAAAATGAATCGTTAAAATAGATTAAAACAAGTGCGAAGTCACTGAACCTGCGTCGCTGCGCGTGCGTTATGAAGAAGTCTGTTTTGGTGAATAAAATTTGCATTGATTGAGTGATGGTGAATTGTTATGATGATGATGACGACGACGACGATAGACAGATGCAGCCATATGGAAAAGATAAACTGGAGAGGATTTTGGATTAACTGCGCCTATCATTTGTGACACTAACTTGGCATTGACTCTGCAACAAGCCTCAACTACTGAAAATAAATTTTAGCAAGCTGCTCTGGATAAGAGTGTGTTAAAGACATATTTATTTAATTATCTTTTCAGAAGATGCTGCTTTTTATGTATTGACAAACATTCGGCCAGTATGCAATTTCACAATGTAATGCAGACAGTAAAATTACAAAAAATTAAAGAATAATAATAATTAATGCTAGTCAGCTCCCATTTAATAGATCTGGTCCACCAAGGAATGAACACATCCATTGAAATTTGACTGCATATGATGTAGAGATCAAAGTAAACTCTCAAAGGCCACTGATAATTTATTTATTCAGTCTCATTGGATCACATTCTGACCTGAACTATCTGCAGAGCTATGACAAATGTAGACAAAAGTATTCTTTCATCCAAGCATTGCTGAACAGAAAAAAAAAATCAAATGAGCAAAATGCTGCTGCACTTAAAACTTAAAATGGACTAATGGAAAGTAAGGGGTTTTTCTAACATAGTGCATTAACTGGAAATGATTGTGGAAATTGTGGCTGTGAAAGGAGTCCAATTTCCTCAAAACATCCTTTATGGTGTGGGACAGTCATTACTGAAGATTCAACAGAGGGTCTTTTTGTTTTCATAACATGCTAAATCATAACATGAAAATATGAACCACGGAAGAAAATTCCATTTCGGTATTACAGTATTAATTGACTTTTCAGCACTATGAAAAATATTCACATTATTCTTTTTTTATTTTTATTTATTTGCAATGTAGCTAAACACAGAAACACCGTATGTCTGAATGATGGCATTTATTTCCTCCAGGAAGCAGGGAGTCAATCGACAAGTAAAGCTAAATAAATAATAAATCTGCATTTGCACTTCAGGGTAGCCAAAAAAAAAAAAAAAAAACCTGTTATGTTTATATTGCCTCTGGGTGAGAAATCAAATGCGTTCACAATTTCAGTGAAATTAGTCTTGTGTTCCAGAGCTCAAATATTGATAGAACACAAAACATGAAGTAAGCCTATCGAGGGCAGAGAGTAACATCGTAATCTCTGCTGTGACAGTTCATTCCCACCCACCAACTCGGAAAACTACTTTTTATTTTCATCTTTTAAATGGAAACAAGTCAAACTTGCATTGTTTAAAGCCGGCAGATTTGTTCAAAAACAGATCGTTTTGCAGACAACCCCAAGCAAAGGGGAGAGATTCAGTCTTATCCTACTGTAGTGTGTGCGTAAGGCCTAATGTGAGCAGTGGGACCACATTATCTGATTTGTTCTGATTCGCTGGCCTGCGACACAAAAGGATTGCCACGCAGTAAGCGAGGGCTCGGGTCACAGGTCTTGAAGAAATGTAAAGCGTTTTTTAAGGCTGCTAAGTCGCTAGACTACCGAGTAGATATCATCTGCCATGGTAGTGAGAGAAGAGTCTGCAGTTTCTCCATGATCTTAGCATTCTTAAGCTGCATATGAGAACCGTTTGGAACAGAAAAAAGATGAGGAAGGAAGACCATCCAATTTTTCCTCTGACAGCTGGGCGGCATATGCCAAGTGCCAATAGCAGTAATCATGGGATGCCAAAGCAAGGGGAGAAAAACTGAAGTGGGAAGGAATACATTGCCTCTCTAAGGAAAACCGAAAGGGACTGAGGGAAAAAAGCTAAATTAATTAAGCAATTTAAACTAAAACAGTTTGATGCATGAGGCAGAACAGACTGGGAGCAAAATATGAGCCAGTTATTTTTTGATGATACTACAGCACTAAACAAGGGATTGAGAGTGAAAGAGAGAGAGAATCACATATGAGTAGTATATTACAAGTAAAATTACTACCGTACGCACATGCAAGGAAAACACATTATACTCGGATCAAATCTCGTGTTTCAGTGTGATATAGAATGACATGCAGGTTGACGTGTCAGCAAAAGAGCAGCATTAGGCACAAATTAAGTCCCTCATTTGCTGCCTCGTGAATTTCTTTTTATCACTTTGCCAGCACTTCCATTTTCTTGTGCATAAACACCCATGCATACCAAAAAGAGAACAGAGCCTCTCTGGGATTCTCAGTACACTAATCTATCCCATTAGAGCAGAGGCTACATACTACAGAACTACAGTTTGACTTTCTAACCACCTTTGGAGGGGTATTCATGTACTTTTTCAAAGGGTTGTGGAGAATCAGCTAACTGAGCCTTAGCTTTATTATTTTCTTTGGTACACTATCATCAGGACTTTTTTAGGATGATGACCAATGGCATTACAGATGAAGATTCACGCACACTACTGTATCCCCTGCTAGAGGAGGCTCTTGTAGGGGAGACTGGGGTCCGGTGAGCCATGGGGACCAATGAGCCATCTCACCATTTTGCAATCAATCAGTGCTCTAGGGGTTTAAAATAGTGATATGGCTCATTTATCCCCATGACTCATCAGTCAATGGTCAAATATTTTGCCTATTTTAAGCAGCTCTGTCATCGATTGATCGCAAAACAATGATATGGCTCATCGGACCCCAGTCTTCCCTACCCCCTGCAAATACTCCAGGGAAAACATCAGGCCATTTTAATCTTGCCAAGTTGCTAATCATTTTCAGTGCGTGAGCTCCTTTCACATCATAAATGCAGAGTGCGGAACGTTGAGTTGTGAGAGTCCAATTACCAACCGTGCCTCAGCACAACATCACTGTCCAGCTCTGGGAAGTAGGCCTAGCGCCTCATATGCATCACACTGCATAAAAACATAACTTATGTTATTTTTTATGTCTTGGCTGAAAATGGATGGGAGTTTGTGTGACGCTGTGCAGACAATTTCCTGGTTTCAGCCTGATAAGCAAATAGTAAGTGGCGCAGTGGAATCAGTAAAAAATTAAGTATAGCCTGGCTAGTTTATAGATGTGAGATTGTGCAGAAGGGGCAAAGTGTGGATGCATATCATTTGAATCACTATATAGATTTCAACCTACCATCTCTTGTAAATAGTTAATGCTTAATTCACTAATCAATACAGTGTGCAATGATAATTTGACCTGTTGGCTCTGACCCTGACACACCCTTCAGCCTACTGAGCTTGAAGAAAAGACTGCAGGGAGAGATTATCGAACCTTGAGGTAAAGTTGTCCAGCAGAACACCAATGGCAGTTTGCGGTAGATGCAGGATAGATTCAGACAGCTTTTCTTGCATAGGGGCGGACTGGAGGCAGATATGCATTAAACTAGGCTGCGTTAATGAGTACGAGAGAATATTGCCAGTTGTTTGGCCGAACTAGCTCCACAGACTACTACCCATGCATTTTTCACCAGTCTTGTCGTTAAAAAATAAAAGTAAATTCGGCATCTTTGGAGTCACGCTGAGAATGTAACTAGGGAAACTTGAACTTAAATTCAAATGAAAGGTGTACTGAGTAGGATTTTTCGGTTATGGTTTGTAAACAGAACATTTGAAGTTAACCCCTCCTACCTGGCTCAACGATACCAGAAATGCTCTGCTGCAGTGCCACACTGTCTTGTCCTCATACGCTGTTATTGGCTGGGGGCTGCACACCCTCTGCCCAAAGGCTGATGTCTAGAAACATCTTATGCAAGGAAAAATGAGAAAATACAGGCAGAAAGTAGGATCTCTGTTGATGCAGACATCACCTTGCACTTCAAGTTGGTCATAAGTGATGATTTAGAGAGATTATTCTCCTTTTTTTTAAAATAAAATATACTTTTCATTGAAAAAACATGCTAATACGGGCAGTAGCAGAGCTACAGGGGGGGCAAAGACTCGTCCCTTTTAGTCCTGAGTAGATTTCAATCATTTTCCTTTATTGACGTCTTTTCCAATCATTGTAATTGGCAACTGACGACATGGTTTCTCACCGTATGCGATCTAACAGCGATGAAATCATGGGCTAAATTCAGTGCAGAAAATAATTTACTTATTAATTGGCCAATGCTTCCCGTGATTGAACTGGTTTGTGTTTCAATGAAACGCAGACTTTCACTCTCGGTATTTTGTGGGTTGATTAAAAAAAACAAAAAAAAAAACAGGGGGACTCAGCAGTTAAAGGAACTGCAGCGTCTAGAGGGCGAAATTTCACAAACAGGCTCTCATTATGTGATTTTTCATCCAGAAAAAAAACATGGCAGTCATTTCCCATAATATCAAACCATTTTGGAGTAATTAGTATTTTTCTACTTGCCCTGGGAACGCCCCTTTTTAATCGCTACAATCAATAATGCCGCCCTTCCTTAGCGTGACGTCATCTAAGGAACTAAGGACCAATTCGCTGCATGGCCGGTATGAACAACCGCATATAAAAATATCATTTTGATCACTTCATTACATGTTTTTGTCGCCCCAGTGCTTAGTTACTTTAAATCTGGTATGATTTACATTATGAGCAAAAGAAAAAATTGCCAATGTGTATATTTTTTATTTAATCTTACACTGGTTTTCTTAACGGGCAATCAGAGACACACTAAATGGGCTAGAGAGCCGTGGTTCACTCGCGTTCCCCGTCTGCAAAAGCTACTGCTAAACGCATTATCCAGGTGTTTTAAAACACCTGCGTTTTAAAAGCGTATGACCCAGATTTCTGTTACGAAAATCTAATTCCTCGATCAGCCGTTCACGAGTTTGCCAAATTCCGTGCTACACTTTGATGCCGATTCGACTTTGTTCATTATGCTCTCCTGAGCTGACATCCAACAATCTCGTTAGATTATGTACGGCATTTGGTCAGGCTAGAGTAAAACAACAATAAGATCTGACGAAGAGTAAAAGATTAGAACACGAGACAAGAGCCAAGACACAGCAGCAGCATCCAACTAGATGCAACTAGCAGCAGCAGTTAGGGGGAAGCGCTTTCACACTGGACGCGAAACGAATTTGTAGTATGGCTGCATTGACTTTGAATGTAATCTAAGACGCAAATACACACGTTTCGCGTCCAGTGTGAAAGCAGCTTAATAGAGTGCTGGCGAAGAGAAGGCGTTAAACGTGTGGAATGCAAGCCAAAGCCTCCTAAGTGCTAGCCGCAGCCAGCGCGCTGCGTAACGTTAGCTAACACGTTATAATTGTTCATTAGCAGCCTACCTTCATTTTCTTCTATTTTTCAGTGCCCGATCTGCTCTTATTTCTCTCCTTTTCCCTGGCGCTTCTCTCTCGAATGGACTTTTGATTTTCGGGATAGCATTTGGCTTGATTTTTCTCCTCTTTTTCATCTCGTACTCAGACCAAAACCCTTAATCCTCGGAGTCGGAATCGTTGAAGAGGTCGCTGTAAATCACACTATTGTCGCTTGGTCCTTGCCATTTTGCCCGAGTCAGTTTCACCCGAAACACCCAAATTTTACTTATTTTTCATCTTTTGGAAATCGATGAAAGCTGACTCCTTTGGATACGTTACTACAACCTGCTACAATGCATCTGGTAAGCATTTGCTCCACCGTTTCCCGAAATTTCGCAAGAAAATAACGATTTTATAAACCTACTGCAGTTTGTGTCCCATAGGCAGTAATAGAAAAACGAGCTCCACTGAGCTCGTCTCGTTCTTTATATGACGTCACCAGGTTGATGGGTCAATCCCACGGAAGTTGGACCTAATTGTGGGCGGGGCAGAAACTGGCTGAAAATCAAGGTCTGCCATCAGAAAACAAGCCTAATATTATTACTGTGTGTATTTTCATGGGAAGTATTGGCACACACATAGTTTACAGTACAGAACTATGGAATTAGTGTCAAAGTACCCGGTAATAGAGAGTTCCTTTAAATAGCCTAGGTTATAAAAAGCGTGCGGCTCAAGCCATTTGTGTGACAGTCGACAGGTAGGCTATGCACTTTTGAATAACGTAGATTTAAATACAGCAAATACGAGTCCAGAGGAATGATTGTCTTCTTACCTAATCAGGGAGAACAAGCAGCACTTGTTAAATGCGGAGCGCTCTCGGAGTGAACCTTTTGTTAATCATGAAGATGACTGAGAACAGGTCAGGATTCATAATTGTTTTAAACGGCTGTTTTGTGCAGTCCAATTCTCTGTTCCGCCTCTGTACTGAATTTAACCCGCGATTTAATCGCTGTTAGATCGCATGCGGAGAGAAACCGTGTCTTCAAACCAAACGCAAGGTACTCAGCAAGAAGTACCTGTCCCCTTAAGCCTTCTGCAATCTCTGAACACTCTGTTCACTGCTTATGCACCTTGAATGGTTAAAATAAAGTGCTGCAGCTCTACTGCAACTGAGTAAATTTAATTACCCTTATATTTTTATTGCTCATGTCAGGGGAAAATTGTGCTCCAGCCAAATGAATGTGAACCTCTTGAGATATAGGGCACTGTGTGAAGCAAATGTTATGAGGGGTCATAAGAGCTATCCAAGCATTACTTTCTGACTCCAAACCAACTTTCCCCTGGTTAATAGAAGCCAAACATGACCTGCTCCTTACACTCCCCCTTTCTCTGGGCCACATCAAGGCTGAATAACCCAGTACTAAAGGACTTCCCCTCTTACATCCAGTCAGTAACTTCGCATTTAACATCTCCTGAATTCACTGTTTCCTTGTGTTACCCTTGTCAGCTGAAGGTCATGTCACATCCTGGACCAAATGCCAGGAGTGCCATACTTTTCCCAGTAGCCAAGCTAGGGCAAAGTCGGGCTTTGAAGGTACCGTTTACAAAGGCTCAGTCTGTGCTTTCTCAAAAACATGTTACGACAGAGGCCAGATCAATGGAGTTTTTAAACCATCAAGCATCCAGTAGCACCCATGCACATACAATGCCCTCAGCTCAAATCCCTTGGAAAATATTAGCTAAAAAGTCTATGAGAAAAGGTTCGTGTTAATCCTCCCAATCTTTAATTCAATATGTTAAAAAAAAAATCTAATTCTAATTCAAATGGAATGACTGATGGGGAAAGATAGATGCTCTTCAAAAAAATATTTTCCCAAAAATGCCTGCCCCAATTACTGGAGCACCTGGAAAACATTACTAGAAAATTGAATTGAAGTATATCGCTATTTGTATTTTACTTTTTTAAGTGCACCATAATGATGTAGGAAAACTAAATTGATGACCACTGATATCCTGTTTTCCTGGGGTATAAATATAACTGACCAGCATTAAAAATGCACCACCCTAATTCCATGGCCAAAATACAAATTATGCATTTTTGTGGTGTGTAATTGTTATCAAAGTGTACATACAAGTGTCCTGACTAGATGGCAAAATGCAAAATGAGGTCTTTGACGCGTTTTAATGCCATTTCAGACCAAAAAAGCTAAAATCAAGATTTTAGTCACCAGGGCAAAATGCAATAACTGTCTATCTGGGTCTGTTCATGAAATCTGGACTTAAAAAAGGTGGAAATCTTTTGCTTCCTACCTCTGCCAGGCTTGTTCTGTACTGTGTTGGCTGTCTTTGAATTTCTGGATTAAACTTCTCCCTCCAGTTCTTGACTCTTGGAAATGCTTGGATAGCTTTGCATATCCTTCTCCTGCTGTGTGTGCATCAATAATTCTTTTTCTCAAGTCCAAACTGATTTCTTTAGTTTTTGGCATGGTGCTTTCTCAACTGACAGCTCAATGACCCACACTGAGGCTTTTATACCATGTTTTAACTTAATTGTTGAGTGATATAACATAACATAACATGAATGGCAAGAACAGGCCTTTCAGCCCAACTAAGCTCGCCAGTTTCTTTATACTATTGTGAATATATTCCTTCAGGTACTAAATGACTCAATGGTATCTACCTTTAGGTCAAGCCTGCTCTTGAAACCCCCAAGGTCTCTGCCTCAACAATATGGTCAGGTAAGCTATTCCACATTGAAATTACTCTTTGGGTGAAGAAATATTTCCGAATATCAGTGCTAAATTTACCTTTGGTCAACTTCCATTTGTGACCCCGATTTCTACTCACAACACTTAGTCGAAGGAATCCTACATGATTCACTTTGTTAATCCCTTTAACATATTTAGAGACCTCAATCAAATCACCCCTGAGTCTCCTTTTCCTAAGACTAAAGAGATTAAGGATCTTCTGCCTTTTCTCGTAGCTTTCATCTTTTATACCTGGAATAAGCTTGGTGGCTCTTCTGTGAACTTTCTTTAGAGCCTCTATATCTCTCTTAAAGTATGGTCCCCAGAACCGTACACAATACTCCAGGTGTGGTCTCACAAACGTGTTGTACAAAAGAAGCATCACCTCCTTAGATTTGTACTCAATACTTTTGGCAATGTATCCTAGCATTCGATTAGCTTTTTTAACTGCTACGGCACAATGGCTAGAACCTGTGAGGGTTTAGTTAACAATCACTCCCATCTTTCTCTTGTGCAGCACATTCCAGTTTTAAACCTCCCATGAAGTAATCCCGTCTAAAGTTTTTATTACCTACATGTATAACTTTACATTTTGCTAGATTTCTGCCCAATTCTGGATTCTATCCAAATCTTCCTGAATCACTTTAGTGGACCCTAGACTATTTGCCAAACCCCCCAATTTAGTATCATCTGCAAATTTAACCAATCTGCTCTCAATATTCCTATCAAGGTCATTAATGTAAATGAGGAACAGCAGGGGTCCCAACACCGATCCCAGGGGGACGCCACTCCCCACCATACCAAGCTCAGATGAGATATCACTGACCACTACTCTTTGTGTTCTGTCCTGTAACCAGTTTTGAATCCACTTCAGAATACCTCCTGTAACTCCAATGAAGCTCTTTTTAAAAATTAGTCTCTTTTGCGGTACTGTATCTAATGCTTTCTGAAAATCCAAGTATATGATGTCATAAGCCCTGCTCTGGTCGTAAGTCCTGGTGGCCTCTTCAAAAAATTCCAGTAGGTTTGTTAGGCATGACCTTCCCTTCCGAAAACCATGTTGGCTATCCCTCAAGATACTGTTACGTTCAAGAAATAAGTCCAGCTCATCTTTTATGATAGATTCCAATATTTTGCACGAAATGCAAGTTAAACTCACTGGCCTGTAGATATCACCTGATTCACCTGATCACCTTTACGCACATCACTTGTGAAGTTAAAGCACATCATTGCACAAAAGTGGTTTGTGCAATGACTTAATAAATGGTAATTTCTTAAAGGGGCTAATAATAATGTCCCTGGTGTTTTTAGTTGTTCCTTAAATAATTCTGTTTTGGTGTGCAAATATAGATAATTTATTCCTTCTAAAAAAAAACAATATGTTCAAAAATGCAATTTTGAAAATTCCTTGCTCTGTTAAAAAAGTACTTGGGAAAATCTTCAAATTACATAGGGGGGCTAATAATTTTTGCCTCGACTGTAGACACGTCATAAAGATCCCCTTCCGACCTGCAAACAATGATGGTGTATCTTTCATGTTGGGGGCATTGTTTTTATTGTAGGGGCTTTGGACAACTTTTTAGGGGACATGATATCATGGATCCATCATGTACCAGCTGGTATCAAAAGAAAACCTGTCCACGTCCAGCAGAAAGCTTGAACTTGGCCGTGGCTGGATCTTCTGGAACAATAATCCAAACCATGCATCAAAAGTCAACATAAAAATGGTTAACCAATCACATAATCAAGGTTATGTCATTACACACACACACACACACACATCTTTATTTGTACACAAGGTGCACTTTTATATACAAACATACAAATTTTAAAAACATTACTTAACTAAACACAAAACCACAGTTTTCCACTTATTGTGAGCAGCACAAATAATCAACAATATCCTGCAAGTCTCAGTACATCACACTCCTATCAAAGCCGAGAAAAACTCCATCTCGATACTGTAGAAAGTCCATAATTGCAGACACTTTATTGTCATCATCATTCTTATATGCATCAGCTAGTTTTAAAAACCACTGTTTTACTACATTTACATCAGCTGATCTGATTGCCTTTTCAGTCCAGTCCTCTAACCTAAATCCATCAGAAAACCTGTAGGATGAGCTGAAGAGGAGAGTCTATGAACATGGACTTTGGAATTTCAAGGATCCGGAGATACTCAGCATGGAGAAATGGTCTGAAATCCCCTGTTGTGTCTTTTCAAACTTTATTATACACTATGGGAGATTAGTCAGAGCTTTTAACTAGGCAAACGGAGGTTGCACACAGTATTCATTGAAAGGGATCCAAAAACTGTTGCACCCATGCGTTTGAGAAAACCCATGCATTTGAGTTCATTTTATGATATTTTTTTTCATTCAATACTTGTATTGTATTTAAAGTTTCACTTTTCTTAATATTGTGATTTACTTATCAAGAGGTTAAACAATAAAGGCAGTAATTCCTAACCACTTTTGTTTACACTTGCCAAGTGTTACAATATTAGTGGAGGACTCACTTTATATGCAGACTGACACTGTTTGACATTACTTTTTGAATAATGCCACCATTCCTCAGCACGATCTCCACTAACATTTCCTTGGGCGAGGAAGCTGGCTTTAAAGTTTGGCATACTGCAAATTAAGGCTAATTAGTCTCTCTGCTGCCTGTTCTCATTAGAGACACAGTGAATATCTCCTAGAATGCTTCAGCAACAATGACATCTCATTCACCATGCAGGGTTAGGGAGGTAAAAGCGCTGTGCTGAATCATATTCAACACCACCCCCTCAGTCAGGTGGGACCAATGCAAAGAATCATTCCCCTGAACTACAAATTGTGGGCAGCCATCTTGAATCCCTTTCAAAACAATACAAGAAACAATATCACAATATACAAAGGAAAAATACATGCTTTTGTTAATGCACCAATTAAGGATTCTTGTGTTGCAAAGCGGCTCTGGAAAATGAAGTGTAGAGTGGAGAGGTATGTTTTAAGTCTGCAGAAAACTGTGGTTCTGTGACCCTCAAGTGATTCCCATGCCATATTAAATGACTAAGCTGATAAAATATTTTGATTTCGAACCGAGACAATGATCAGAAACCCTTTGACTATAATAATAATCATCATCATCATCATCATCATCATCATCATCAATCCTTCTTCTTCTTCTTATTATTATTATTATTATAAAATCATGTTTCCCACTATCACCACTCTAGCACAAGTTCACACAAAATTAATTTAGTTGTGTCAGTGAATTCTGCAATCTTTGTTTAAGACAATAAGAAAACATTGCTACATACCACAGGGAATAGCTGACAAATCTTTCATCATGATGCTGTGTAGCGCCTATCCAGTGTGAAATTTAAATGAACCAAAGCGTGCATGGGAAAGACGAAAAACAACTGAGAATGGGAGCTTCTTTTATGTCAAAAATAATTAATCTGAGGAAAAAGAAAAAAAAAATTGCAATACAGTGAAAGCTGTATGCTGAAATTAACTTGTGCATATTTTGCCATTGCTTTTCAAATGTTTGGGTTATTTCCTTTTGAAATGGCAGAAAGAACATAGAGCCAAAACTCAAGGGTGTATTTCTTCGGAACATTTCTTGTTTTCCTGAGAAAATTGTGCGGTTCAAGCGATTGCAAGTGATTGCTATAATTTGGCACCTTGTTGGTATCAATAATTTGGTCGGCAGATTGCGTTTTGTAAGTTTTAATTCACAGTGCAAACACAATTTCTACATTAACCTCAAGCCTTTTTTGCATTGAAAACATTTTTGTTGTGAAACACTTTACAGAGTGCAGTATCAGAATTTGTAAACCTGAGAGCTTGTGAAGTTTTGTATTAAAGATTGAGTTCAACAAAGGAATACAGTAAATGTAGCCCTTGTCCTGCCAACCTTTATCATCATATATTCAAATCAAACCAATAAGAATCATTTTAAAGTTATAGGTTTGAGGTGCAGGCGGATGTTCTATCACTCCATGATATTACCTGCTAGTAATTGATTGTTGCGTTGTGATATTTTGAAAACCAAAATAAAAAGTGGGTTGCAGGAAAGAGTACCTGTAATTTATTTCCTTTTGAACCCTTTTATAACTGCAAAAAGGAAAACAATTCACCCAAAACTATAGCCTTCTTTGTACACAGGGCCTAAAGTTAATGGAGTTTTCTTTCCCAGACAGTGCAACTGCCAGACTTTTGTCACCTTGAAAATGACATTGCATGATTCCATCAATCAGGCACCAAGGGGGCAAGATTTTCATGTCTCTAACCAATCAAAAATTGTTTGTGGCAGATCTATGAGACTGGAACAAATTGAGAAGGACCTTGAAAAGTTTATTTATTTATTTATTTATTTAGGTTAATTTTCTGTAAAATGAATGAGAATGTTCTCTGAAGAAGACATTAAACCTTACCATCCATTGTTTTACACTGCGCCATCAAGCTATTTATGTTCTGATCGTCTGAAGACAAAAAAATCTTTGTTTGACCTTGAGGAAGGAGGGAAACCTAAATGAGATTGTTAGAGAACTGTAGATAGCTTAATACCCAATCACCTTGTACACCACATTCTTTTTCTGCACTCCAGTTTGCCCTATTCCAGCTACATGTCACTGCGCTCGCAGTAAAAACAATAGGCGTACATGCATTAAGGCCAATATGTTCATTAATGATTCGTTATATAGCTATATAACTCTCATCTAACCCAAGGTTGGCTGAAGTTTAAGTTGAATGCTCTTTGAGGCATTCATCATTTGAAAACATTCAAAAAATACTCATGACAAATGTTTCTGCCACTATCCACATGTTAAAGCTTTGTCTCACCTCCCATTCAGCAACTTGTGTGTCTTTTCGACCCTTCGAGGTAGTGTCTCCTTTCATTGATTTACATGTTGTGTGCTTCCTTATCCCTGGCTCTGTCTTGTTTTATAGTCCTTTTCCCTTGTATTTTTGATGCGTATTCATACCTCCGCATTCCTCCTAAGCTACTCCTGACGGTTTGGCTCTGGCAAACTATGCAATCCATCTGGCAGTCATGCCGCAAAGCCACGGGCCGGAGATTGGCGACGCCAACTCTGATTTTCCCGCAACACCTGACCTGACCTGTGCTTTTGTCCTCTGGGTTCCGTCCCACTGTTACCGTATTACTATTAATAAACCGTACTATTAGATTGTAAACTGCCTTCATACTTGATTCCTGGTCTAGATCAGGACAGATTCTTTTTACAGTGAGCCTACATTTTTGACATTTTTCCCTTCTACAGAAATCAAATTCTTCCTGAAAGATAATGAATAAATGATAAGCCAGGTTTTTTTTTCCCCCAAATTGTTGCCATCTTTGTAGAAGCTCTGATAGGCAAGGTAAAAAATAAATAAATAAAAATTCAGCAGGCAATGTCAGTCAAATCAATCAATGTCTTTATTTGATGTCTTCATTTGTGTTCTATCTGATTTTGCTAGTTATTTGTGGATCCACTTAAGTAAAGCCTGGCAATTTAATGTTACAGATTAGCACATGATTCCTACAAATGTTCACACTCGGAAGCAGGAGTAGCAACAAGGTAATAAATAAATTAAAGGAGACCAAACACAATACTTCCACAGATTGCTGGAGCAAGGGGGAGACTAATTAATAAGACACAAAAGTTGTGACAATTTCCTTCAATGATGACATAGGGGACATTGAAAATTCTGTCAAATAAAAACCGATAGCTTTCACTGTCTCAAGTAATACTCAAGAAATACTGGCTTTAAAGTGTGACGGAATCAGTCGTCATTCTGTAACCCACTCTTAACTGTTAAGAAATCAGCTGTCAAGCTATAACCCAGTCAAAATTAAACCTCAGCCTAATAAAGCAAAGACTCTCATTAATTTAGTTCAAGCTAGGAAAAAAAAAATTATCGGCATGCAGCACCCCGAAACGCATGGAGAGAAAAAAAAAAGATAAAAAAAAAAGGCTCATTGCACATCTTTCCGCGAAAGTCAGCTGAACCAGGAGCTAACAGCTCAAAGACAACAAATAGAGAGAGGTACAAAGGAGACTGGAGCACACTGATAAATTAACAGCCTTTTTGGTGCAAACAGACTCACGTTTCGACACTACTGTGTGTTCATCAGAGTCCATGCAGTTCCATGACTGGTCACTCTGTTAAAGTGATAGACACTTTAGAGTCAGAAGCACAGCAACTGGCCAACACCCTCTGAAGCTGGGCTGCCACTACAGCAGGGTATATATGTAAATTACAGAAGATCAGTCTCAGAGCTGAATGCACACCCAAAATGTCACTTCCCATCTAGTGATTTGATTAGACAAGATGTTACAGAGTTACAAAGGTCACCAAATATTTCTGAAGATGTTATAGCGTTGGCCTGACCCTCTCTCTTACAGCTTTGTGTGATGTGTCATTTCAACTGCTGCCATGCATTGGGCGATGGAAAACACTGAATAATGAGATTTCCCTGGATACTATTTTTATAGCTTGGAGCAGTGGTAACAGACCCTTCCCCGGGAGATTTCCCTTATTGTTTTCATTGCATCTTGAATCCAAAAGAACCAACAGTCATTTCACCGCAGAAGAAAATGACAGGGGATATGAAATAAACTATATGTACCACATGTGACACAGTGCTGAAAGGGGTTGTGACACCTGTGTCACCGTGGGTTTTGATCTTTCGCGTTAATTTGACTCAACTATTATTATCTGTTATTTTAGCAGGTAATATACAGTACAAACTTGCAAAAATGCATATTTCAGTGATGGCTGCTGAGCTGAAAAATGAGGAATGTAACCAAGTTGCTCATCTTTCATTGTAAAATGTACTTTGTGAATAAAATAATGAGTTCTCTGAATTACATTTATTTTTGAATTGCCACTACATTTTGAGACACATGCTCTGAGTGCACCTGCCAATGGATGATTCTAATCATTTGAAAAGTTATGATTGTAGGAAAATGATTTAAAATGGGTCAAGACATCATCAGTTTAAGGGGTTGTCTTTGTACCTTTATACTGAACTCAGCAGCTGCTGGTATATGTCATATGTCATGTCATGCACAAAAAGTGCAAAAGATCGGTGGAAAAAGGCAGAGCTCCTAGGAGACAAGTACAAGTGCTAACAGTAAAAGTGACGGAGAACACATCATTTAGTTGTTACAAGCCCAAACCAATAGGCAAACACCAAATATACTGACAAAAAGCCCAAATAAAATTAACAAAATCAAGGATAAGCCATTAAGCAATAAGGGATGTCGTGTCAGAGGATTCAGGGCGGTGGAGTAGGGGAATGGTGGTTTTTCAGACGCGCTTCAAGGTGCTCAATAGGTAGATCATTCCACCAATGAGGAACCAGGACAGAGAGCAGCCTTGAGCGGGAAGGGGAGGAGCAGAGAGGAGGTGGAGCCAGGTGACCAGAAGTAGCAGAGTGGAGTGCTCTGGGAGGCGCGTATGGTCTGAACAGTCTCCCCGTGTATGCTGGAGCTATTCCGTTGACTCCCTGGTAGGCTAGCACCAACGTCTTAAATTCAGTCCGGGAACCTTGTATACTCGTATGAAAATATATACTTTGTGCGGACGGGAGCCTTGTATACACTGGGCTCTCGCCAGGCTTGCTACGGCCTGATTTGTTTCGCAACGAAAGTACCAGTGGCTTGAAAGATTTTCTGTCATTGTTTGTGTATTGGGCCGCATCTGACTGGTTATTTGGATGGGAAATAGACATCTTATTTACGCAAGGCTACATATACATCCGGATTTACTGATTTCCACTGAAAGCTGTACTTACAGTCCGAACAAGCGAAAATACCGCAGCACTTTCAAAATCCCATTTTGGGGCTTACCATGGGGCATCGGATGAGTAGAGTTTGGATACTTTGATTGCTCATCGCGCACGTTTATCTCGGAGGTAAACTTAGAGGCTGAGTTGACCTTTGTATTTGTATAATGCCTCGTCAATTGAAATTTATTGGTGGGGAACAAAAACATTGTTGCTATTCTGCATCACAGAATCCAGTATTGGCTTTATTTTCTTAAAAATATAGTGATTGATATGTCTGATCCAATTAGAAACCTATGTTTTAAAATAATAATAACAATTAAAAAAATGATGTGTGTCTGATCCAATTACAAATGAATGTTTTTTTCAGTGCGAGTTTCCTTGTCAACTAGTTTCCTGACTTGGCAGCGGTCATAATAAGACACTTGTTATCAAGGTTCCCGGCATTTGCGATGATAAATTATCCTACTAGTTAACAAGTGCCCCTTCCTAGATTGTGTCGCTAG
Source organism: Gymnothorax reevesii (assembly GCA_029721435.1). Classification (NCBI taxonomy): domain Eukaryota; kingdom Metazoa; phylum Chordata; class Actinopteri; order Anguilliformes; family Muraenidae; genus Gymnothorax; species Gymnothorax reevesii. The sequence continues at coordinate 8,771,760 of CM056581.1, forward strand.
AGAAAATAAACCCAACCTGACAGAGCAAGATATTTAATTACCCCTTTTCCACTGAGCTGGTTTTAGTGCCACTTTGAAGCCAGAACCTGCCAAAGAACCGGTTCTTTGCTTTTCTACAGCCAAAGCACCAACTCCAGGCCCTAAAAACTGGCACCAGAGCAAGCACCAACTTGATCCGGCTCTAGACCCATGTTCCCAAAGTCATCGTGAAAGTTTCAGTTTGCAGATGATAGATAGATAGATAGATAGATAGATAGATAGATAGATAGATAGATAGATAGATAATTTGTTCTTCATCCACATCTCATCAGGTACACGTCACCATACCAAGCACTGACATTACAAGTGTTCACATTAAAGACCACGATATATCACAATACCAACAATCAAGCATGACTTTGAAAATGAAATGTCAAACAGCTTTTCATTATTTTTTTGTATATAGTCATAGATTTCCCATATGTGTATGGGAAAATAAACGTGATAATTGGATTAATGCATTTTCAGCTTAATATTCCCTCAAATAACTCATTCATAAGTGGAAAATTATTATGCAATAGTGGGATTACATTTTAATTTGAATATCGTCCACTTTGGGCTTCCATATAAATAAACTCCCACAGTAAAAAAAGGAAAATATTAATTTGGTGTTATACACTGCAGGCAAAAATAGATATGCGAAGTAAGGTGATTTTCCACATCAATGCCACTTTTCCTCTGTGTATGCAATCCAGCGATGAGGGCAAAAAATGATGGTATTCCTTGCAGTTGCAGCCAAGGGTAGAAATAACAGAACATGAGAGGCAAATATCTTTCACATGCAGGTTTCACAACTTCCGAATAGTCCTTAATGTATTTTTCATTAAGAAAATAGTTTAATGATAAATGTTGCACATAAATGTAATCAGAGATAAAGGTGCACATCCTGCAGCGTTGTCTTTTAAACAAATTGATTTCTGAACAGAAAGCTCTGCACCAAAGCCTCTCGCACCAGTCACCAATGTGATGCACACCATCCTGGCTGGGGCACTTTGATAGCAGCATAACTGGAAAATTTACCCTGTAGAGCTAATGGCCAATTAGCTTGATTAGTAAGTGATGGTCATTTAAGATTTTATCAGTACTGTAATTCACAATTAGAAAATATACGCAAGCATAAGCATTCATTTGCCTCTGCATGTATTTGCTTGTGGAAATGTATCACCATTATCACCATTATTGTAGGCTACCATCACAAAATGAAGTGATGCTACTTGCAGTGCTTAATATCATGTTTTTCACCCCATGACAAAGCAGGTCATTGGCTACAGTCTAGCAGTTTTTTTTTTTTTTAATCTCAGCAACTTTAGAGTTAGGGCTTAGCACCCTAAGTTCGTATTTTTCCCCTTGGGTTAAGCTTTATGTACAGCACTCTGAAAAAGTATTTGCCTATTTCCCAGTTTTTCACTAGTGGAATGTGGGCCCACTCTTCCATGCAAAATTGTTTTAATTCAGCTACTATGGAGGGTTTTTTTTTAACATGAACTACCTGCATAAAGCTATACTAAGCAATATTATCTTACCTAACGTTAAAATCCTTTATTTTGATTGGCTGACAGACGTTTAATTCTTTTCAATGTACCCCGTGAGTCTCACGGGGTTTATGATCATATACCCCGTGAGAGTATGATTTTGAATTCCTTGAATTCGATTCAACCACTTGTTTGCCGATGTAACGGAACGCAAATCTAAATTGTTTACCGTGTTTCGTCTGCTTTTGACAGCTGTCAAAATGGCATCGAAACGTATTGCTAGTCACACAGACGACGATATTCTTGAGAAACGCGCAAAAGTGATCCCCCAAAATACATAAAAGTCATGTTGCGTGAATACCTAACAGAAAAGGGAGAAGATGTGGACTTTGAATGCCTCCACAGCGTTCGCTTAGCTGAGACGCTGAGTCACTTTTACATGGATTTAAGAACAATATATAGGTTGCCACCGTAAGATAAAAACGGTAAGATTAAAACGTTGTACAGCTCTTTCAAGGGGGTATATGGAGTGATGTACCCTGCCTCTGAATCTATGTTCCCCGCGGCTTCGCCTTGGGGCGAAGTGAATGTGCAAAGCTTAGTTCATGTTTGGAAGCATTCTCTGGCTAGCGCACAAAATAAGTCAACTATCCACAAATTTGACAGATTTAGAGATCTGTACTTACCTGATGGTTACAGAATAGTTAGATTAACATCCACAGTATCACAGCGAACTACCACTAGCTATAGTATCCAGCCAGCAATGGACATAGCTGGCTAGCTCCAATGATGCTTGCTGGCTAACACAATGAATGACCATCTTCACTATCTATATCCTCAACAATCACACCATCCCAACATGGCGGTCTGTTAAAGCTGAGAAAATCCCTCAGCTGTCCCTCTGCTTATACAAACTAGGCTTATGCCGTCAGAGGCGACGGCTGGGGGTATATCCCCGAGCGCCCGCAATCCTCCAATTCCCCAATCCTTGAATAGACCTTGAATAGACTTGCATTTGAAATTAATTTCAGGTCAATCGGACAAATGGTTCTGAAGATATGGCCAAAATGGTAATTTTCCATCACAAAGCACCACCTGGTGGCAAAATATTGAATCAAACAGGTATATCATCATGTGACATGTTGTGAGGTCATGACCTTGCAGTTGCAAATAGTTCCAAAGATATAGCAAAAATGGTGAATTTTATGTGACAAAGCTCCGCCTGGTGTCAAACAAGTATAATGTCATCGTAGGACACATCCTCAGGTCATGACCTTTCATTTGCACTTGAGATTTCCAGAGATATGATAAAAACAGTGATCTTTTCAGTTTTTGGCCCCTGGTGGCCAATCTAGAAATTGTAAATTGTCCAAAATCGAATCAGTTCTTCCTCTTTATGATACTTACTTATATGCAAAATTTGAAATTTGTAATTGAAATATTACTGAACAAGTAGGGCGGCGGCGGCAGCGGCGGCGGTCGGACCAAAAACGTAATATCCGTCTTTTCAAAACCTGTGAAGCTTTTTGTGGATTTTTGCCTGTGGTGGAGCATTTTCCTGTCCCAGGACATCGCACAAAGCAACCCCATCTCAAGGGACTGTAACTATATCATTTTCTTTATTATTTCAATCTAGGTCAGAATGTTGTTTTATTAAATCTGTTTGAGTTTTAACAATTTTGTCTGTCATCCCTTGCTGTCCGATATATCATAACAAATTGGGGCCATAACACGTTGCTCTGTTTTTGTTTATTGGAACTTCGGCAGTCCTTCCCCATTTCCTCTTAATCCTTGACTAAAGTCCAGTGAAATGGCTGACAGGGTGCGGATGTAAGCAGGGGCATGGCAACCTCACTGCCACTGTGATCCAGTATGCATGATGAAGCGGTTTTTTCAGGGGACGCCCTTGGATTACTAATTCACACTAAAATATGAAAACACTGTGCATGTCATAAAGAACAGTTAAAACATCAGTTAAGATGAAGGAAGCAATGCACCTTTGTTCTCCATATTAGAAGGTGACTTTGCTATTTAGAGAAAATAATCAAAGCTTGCCAACTCAGTCCATACAACCAGTGCGACTTAATAAATTCTTTATTGTGGACTCGTAGTACTTGTAAACAGGCTTGTACCTGACTCAGACATTCATAAGTCAAATCAGATTTGGATGTTCAATATGGAGGTTATATTACTAGTTCCTTCTATTTTTTTTTTAAGTTCGGCAGTAGCTACTCTAAATTCCTATATGAGCCTCGCTACATTCTGCTCATACTTCAGTTATAAAATCTCGGCATCAGGTAGCGACTTTCCTAACAGCCCACTGCCTGTCCTGTCAGCTGAAGAGTTAATCATGGTGGACGACAGTAGAGAAGGTTGTAACACCATCTGGTTTAATAGCGGTTTGGCCAACTTCACTGACAGTCATGACCGCAGCAGAGAAAGTGGGAGCAACTGACTTCAGTTATGCTGCTCTGCCTCACATTATCCGACGTCGCGCCACCCTCTGTGTCTGTCACCCTTCTCTGCAGACATCAATTAGTTTTGTGGTTTGAGGTCATTTTGAGACGGAGTTTGTAAAGTTTTCAGCCTGCCGTTCTCCTTTACTCTGTGTACAAAGAAAACAAAAGAGCGCTGATGCTACTAACAAATGTGCGTAATTAAGGACTTGACCTTCCCTGTAACAAACTCTCAGGGTGATGTAGAATGGTGGGCGATGCCAGCTCAGGCCTGCTGGGTGCTGACCATTCTGAGGCTTCTTGAGAGGGGTTAGTTTCTTTAGCTTCTTGTTTTGGAGGGAACATGTAAATCCATGGAATCAATTGGCACCTGGCTAGCAATCTCATGGGGACTTTGAGTTTCTTAGTGAATATAGCCTCTGATGACACCCAGTTGCGGTGTCAGTGGCACAGTGGGAAGAGCTCGCCGGATTTCTTATCTTGATTCTGTGTGCAGGGATTTCCAAACGATTGGCTCAGATTATGAATCTGAGAGTACGATTTACAAATCATGCACAGAATTTGTAAACGAAAAGTATGGATTTACGCATGGATCTTTTTGTGCTCAGCTGAGGGGGTCTCTGCACAATTTTACCCCTGAAGAAGTAATTTCACCATGATGGCAGCCTCAGGATTACCCCTCTCCCTGTTATTCACCTCAAATGACCTCCTTTGCACGGTAAATACCAAATGCCTCTAACACAAACCAGTGATCCAGAACTACAATTATTTTACTATAGGAAGCTGTGAGATGATGTCAAATAAATATTTGAATGGCCATCTGCAATAAAAAGAATATGGGTGCAGGTAAAATAAAGATCCATGTGTTGATGTACTTTAATTAAAACCTGGTCCACAGTTTTAATTCTGTGCTGCTGCGTTGCCCTTAAAGAAGGACACAATTTTTCAAGTGAACTACAAGGTAACACAAAGAGTTATTGGGTTCAGCCTCATGTGGTGGACGGAAGCTGAAAGCGGGATCACAGAAGTCTTCACACTGCAAGCTGAGTCTATTATTTAATATGGAATTCTGAGTCTATAAATTATGATGGCATTGTGAAATATCCAAGACATTGAATGTGTTAAACAGTTTTGACTTATAGTGGAGGACAGTCTCCCCAGAGGAGTGTGTTCAAAGCCCATTCATGTCAATGACGGAATGTCAATCTCTACCTTTGTGTACTTATTTTACAAATTCGTGCTCAGCAGAAGTTTATTTTTGTAAATGGCAGGTTTAAGGATGTGACACACATGGGGCGGACTGTGGTCACAGTTTGACTGACAACAGCAATAGCTGGGGGAAGGAAACACCACGAAGTGAAAAGACAAGTAACAGGGCTCTTTCAAAAATTTGGAGAAGATGATAAAAATGTTGTTCAGCCGAGGCAATGCAACTATTCATTTTCTGGTAAGTTTTAAAATGAATTTAAAACAAATAATAAACAGACCAACATGAAATACTCAGCTCCCCTACCACAGGATGGCTGATATCCAGCCTGGAAACAAAATGCAGTGAAGGGATGGACAGATGGACTGATGGACAGACAGAAGCATGAAAAGGCAAATCTACACAATAAGATGTATCCACACATACAGCGCACACAGCATACAGTGTAAAAAGCCTTAAAATAAATTCAATTTTTATTGCAGAAGCATTCTCTCACACTGAAAATTGTTGGAAAATGTAACCTTCAACTCAATTTAATTTTAATGGGAAAAAAAAAATCACTGACTAAGAAATAATCATTTTTCATAAAATCACCTGTTCCACAATTATTGGCACCCCTAACAATTCCTAGGAAATAAATGTCATTGAACCATTTCGGTCATTTCTACAGTAGTTTACAAAGTTGATCAGAGTATCTAGGAACATTTAATTAGTAATTAAATCACTTCCTGTTTCCCTGGAGTATAAATATGGCATGACACAGAGGCCATTTCTCTTATCCACTCTTTAACATGGGAAAGACAAAGGAACACTCCATTCAAGTAAGGCAGATGTGTGTCAACCTTCACAAGTCAGGCAATGGCTACAAGAAAATAGCCACTCGCCTGCGCCTGCCCATATCTACTGTCAGAGGAATCATTAAGAAGTTTAAAACAACTGGAACAGTGGTAAACAAGCCTGGGCAAGGACGCAAGGCTATTTTTCCACCATGCACAGTGAGGAGGATGGTAAGAGAAATAAAAAGTTCTCCGAAGCTCACTGTTAAAGAATTGCAACAAATGGTTGCATCTTGGGGTCACAAAGTCTCCAAAACAACCATCAGGCGCTATCTACATGCCAACAAGCTGTTTGGGAGGCATGCACAGAAAAAACCTTTTCTCACTCACAATCATAAACGCAAATGTCTGGAGTTCGCTAAGCGGAACTGGGACTTCAACTGGGACCGTGTGCTTTGGTCAGATAAGACCAAGATAGAGCATTTTGGCAACTAACACTCTAAGTGGGTCTGGCGGAACACAAAAGATGAGTATGCAGAAAAGCACCTCATGCCCACTCTGAAGTATGGGGGAGGATCGGTGATGCTGCAGAGGCCCCGGGAACTTTGTTACGGTGCATGGCTTCATAAACGCTTTGAAACACCAGGACATTTTAAATCAAAATCTGGTGGCCTCTGCCCGAAAGCTGAAGTTGGGTCGTCACTGGATTTTTCAGCAAGCTCATGACCCTAAACATGTGGCGAAATCTACACAGAAATGGTTCACAAGACACAGAATCAAGCTCCTTCCATGGCCATCTCAGTCCCCAGACCTCAATCCCATTGAAAACCTGTGGAGTGAGCTGAAGAGGAGAGGACCCAGGTCACTGGATGATTTAGAGTGATTGTGCAAAGAGGAATGGTCAAAGATCCCTCTTTCTGTATTCTCCCATCTTGTGAAACATTATAGGAAAAAATTAGGTGCTGTTTTGTTGGCAAAAGGGGGTTGTACAAAGTATTAACATCAGGGGTGCTAATAAATGTGGCACAGATGATTTGATGTAAAAGAATTATTTCTTTATGTGGGATTTCTTTCCCACTGTCTAAATGTACTTGAATTAAAGATTGGATTTTCCTCTTTTTTCCATTGTGGTCCTATATTATTTAGAAAAAAAAACGAATTTATTAGAAGCTAAAGAACACAGCTTAACCAGGGGTGCCAATAATTATTGAGGGCGCTGTAAAATGTTGTTGAGAAATGTAGAATGGTTTAGGAGTTCTGGCCTGGAAAATAATTGGATGGCTGATATCTAGTCTAGAAACAAAATGTGGCAGAGGGACAGATGGACAAAGTGGAGGACAGACGGAAGTATAAAAAAGCACATCTACACAATAAGATGTGTCCAAACATAAAAACTTGTTGGGAAATGCTGTTCGATCCCAGGTCTGTTGGTAACCACAGTTCAGTTTTTATGAATGAGGAGAGGGTTGAACAGGTTACAATACACAAGTACTTGTTTATTCATTTTGACCCACAGTTACGGTGGGTTCATCATGTTGATTGTGTTTGTTCAAGAATCAGTCAGCGCTTGTACGTTCTGCGCAGGCTTAGGGTTCATGGAGTGGATAAAAATGTTATGTTGTTATTTTACAGAGCAGCCATCGAAAACATCATCCGCTGTGGCATTACAACGGGTTTGGTAACCTGACTGTTAAATGTAAATCACAACTCCAAAACCTGATCAAAAGGGCGGGTAAAATAATCAGCATGCTGCCCACACTGGGTTTAAAGTGGTTGAAAGTCTGAAAAAAAGATACTGAAACAAGACCGGTGTCATTTTGTAGGTCTTAGTGAGCAGATAAAGAAAATGGCAAAATATAGAATCTGTGGGGAATTTTTTGAGAAAATCAATTTTTTATGTGGCAGTCATCTTGAATTGCAAACTCCTAAGAAAGGGGTTAATAATTGCAAGCCATCATGTTTTTTTTTCTAGTTTGACTTATTAGATAATCATACCACTGGGTCAGATTGGTGAAAATACAAAATGGTTACCATGGTAACCAAATTTATTGTCAAAAATACTATTAAATCCCTGAATATTACCCATCATGTTGCTCAAAATGTTGGTCAGCTTTAGTCCAATAGTCCAAAACTCTCCTTTTGTGTGGTAGGAACAATTGGCAGCTGATTACATCATGTATAACAGGCCTTTTCATTCATGACCTCAGCTGGAGTGGAAGTAATGCCCATGTCGTTTTCATCGTTAATCCTACTTGGGAGTTAATGCAGCTTAAAGGCTGCATAACCTTACATTCATAAAAGCCAGAGCATGTGGAAGATGGGCCTTTCCATGACTGACGTCCTGCCTTTATGGATCACAGCGAAGCTCGCTCAAGAGTTTGTTTGCTTTGCTTTCGTAAAGGGAGTTTCTCCATTGTGGGTGAAGTTCACCTCATCAAAACAATTCGGGATAACATAATATCTCAGTATGACGTACATGACCGCCGTTTACCAACATCACTTTGTGACACTTGTAAAACAAGGTAATCTTGACCAAAAATTCAACTGTCTGACTTTCAAGCACTTTAAAGCCAGTGTGTGCCTTCATCGTCTCTTCAGGAGATATGTGGGCGGACAGTTATGAAGCAAGGTCAAAAAATCACCTCAGATCCCAATCACATCGTCTATAAGGAATACGAACTGATGCCTTCAGGCAAAAGGTACAGATTACCCAAATGTATGCTTAATAGGTACAAATTCTCATTTATTTCATTATCAATCAAGCTATTTAATAGCAGGTAATGAATTGTGTGTGTGTGTGTGTGTTTGTGTGTGCGTGTGCGTGGGTGAGGTAGGGTGGAGGGTGGGAGTCAGTGAGTGTGTTGCTGTGTGTAAAGAGGAATGTGCAATAATGTGACATCGGCCATTGCTGCTGCAGCAAGCGGTTAGATAGGGCATCATGCAATTATTTCATTGACTGTATATGTTCATGTAGGGCATTATGCAATCATCTCAGGACGTGTCATTATTTTTTGTGCGGAAAAGTCCGGGCACCTGTGTGCGTGGAGTTTTGTGGGGCTTTGTGAAACTTTGTGGAGGTGAAATGGTAATGTGTTGAGCAGGTGTTGTTTGCATTCTTAAATGTTGATTATATATGTCTGAAAATTCGCTGTATCGGCAGCCTCTTGTCTGTCCAAAACGAATTTCTCCCAAGGGAGATGATAAAGACACATCTCATCTCAAATATTGAGCAGATTAGGAGTTCTGGTTCTGAAAAGTAGCCTGACAGACAGACAGATGGACAAGCGAAAAGGACAACAATCATTCCTATATCCCCATCCACCTCATGGCAGGGGATAAAACAAACATGTAATAATCATTGTTGTTGAGCTTGTTGTAGTGAATGTAATAAGTTTAATCTCTGTTCAGAATTACAAACCCCAATTCCAATGAAGTTGGGACATTGTGTAGAACGTGAATAAAAACAGAATACACCAATATTTAATTGAGTACACAACAAAGACAAGATATTTAATGATCAAACAGAAAAACTTTATTGATTTTTGGAAATATTCACTCATTTTTAATTTGATGCCTGCAACACATTCCAAAAAAAGCTGTCATTGTTTAGCCAGCACTTTATATTTAAAAGGAACATTGTTTCCTTCTTGGTTTCCCGTTTGTAATACATTGTAACCGTAGCCATAGGCCGTCATTGTATTACTCACTGTTTTGTGGAATATCTGTTCCTTTTTGTTTTGAGTTGCAACGCCTGAGCAACGCCGCCCTGCATTATCCCCTGTTGGCATAATAAATATAACCAAGTCCATCCTTTCACCTGAGTCCTGTCCTCCACTTCCTGTCCTCTGTGCAGTTGCATAGTCCATGCGACACAGCCCTCACATCAGCCCAGTCCTCCAGGTTTTATCAACATCTGATAGCACCTGCTTCACCTTGAATAAGTACTGTATATAAACAGTTTGCAGTTCACATAAGAATTCATATGAAGTGCTGATGAATCATTTAGAAATTGTAACATGCTGGAGCGAATCATGATAACATAAGATAGATTTGGTTTCACGAGGTGAATGTAAAGTCAATAAGGTGGCTGCAACGCTGTGGAATATTTTCCAACACTACCGAGAAAATGGCATTTTATTCAGTGACAGTAAATTGGCTAACCTTTCTCTAATTATTTGAGTAGATATATCAGCATTTAAATTTTACATTTAAAATGAGTGTCTTGTTTTGTCACTCATTTTGCCTTGACAAGTGGAAATTTCCCTTGCATTGTAGATTTTATATTCTGTATTTAAGCTCAGTCAGGAGGCCATATTGCTTGTTCTATGGCTTTGAAAAAGCAGAGCTTCTCTCCTCTCGTGCATTTGCACCAGCTACTTTCATTGTCTAATTGGGGTGACTTACACAATGTCCCTGGAGGATTATTTTCATATTTGTACTATTTCAGTGTTTTATTTGCGCCTTTTAAGTTGCTTCAGGTGTTTACAATTTTATGTTTGCATGAAATTTGAAATGGTTCAATAAAATGCTGTTTTTTCAAGTAATTATATCCTTGGATGCCAAATAAGGAGGTTTAAAACGGTCAAGCTGAAACCCCTATAACATCAATATTTTCTAAGCCATTTGCTGCCCGTCATTCTCTCCTCTCTGGAGAAAAGGCCATTTTCAATAGGTGTCGCCTCTTTGAAAATGAACTCTGCCCTGATTGGCTAGAAAATAGACCGTAACACAAAAAGAGAAATGTCAAATACAGTGCTCCGCATAAATGACTACACCCCAGCAGATTTCTCTGAAAAAACATCCATTTCCCTTTAGAACTAATTCTATCTACGGCATCCTATACCATATTTACATAAATCAGGTCTATTGGTTTTGAATGAGATTTGTCAGTACCAGAAACAGAACTGGAACTTTTCTTACAAACCTGATTTATGATCATGGTGCAAAAATGAGTGAATGTCTTCAAAATAAAACCTGATAAAATTCTGATTAACAAAAAATTCAGCACCAGATGAATCCAATCAATCATTACACTGGTGGTCATCACATAATTGACAATTAAAGCTGCTTTCACACCGGACGCGTTTCACATGTATTCGCGTCTTTGCATTGACTTTGAATGTAATCTGTCGTGGAAAAAATTTGTTTCGCGTCCAGGGTGAAAGCGGGTCAAGGGTGGTATATTTCAGAGGAAAAATCCACTCCCATTCAATGCTGACACAAATGAGATTAAGATTTGTTTTTTTCTGTCGCAAGTGATAATTTTTTTAAAGTACTGGATCGACACTATGGGCAAGGATATTAACCAGTTTGCACATCAGGCTTAGCTGAGGAGTTTAATTCAGGCAACTCCTGAAAAACAGGGATTGGAGGGAAGTTCTCCATCCTCTAAATCGCATTTCAGCTCTGCCTGCTTGGGAAAATTCAATAGCTGATCCGGGGGGGTGCCATCTCGTGGTCAAGTACTGTAACTAAGTGCTTAAATTTGCAGGTCTATAGACGCGAGCGTCTACATCTGCAGAAAGTGGCTAAGTATTAGAAGTAAAAGTACAAAGTATTTTTCATAGTATGCTTAGAAAGAAGAAAAGCAACCACTCTGTTCTCTCCTTGTGCTCTTTAATCAATTTTCGGGTGAATAAAAGATACAGTACTCAATTTTAATTACAAAACCCAAAACCAGTGAAGTTGGCAAGTTGGTAAATCGTAGATAAAAGCAGAATACAATGATTTGCAAATCCTTTTCAACTTATATTCAATTGAATACACTGCAAAGACAAGATGTTTAATGTTCAAACTGAGAAACGTTATTTTTTTTGCAAATAATCATTAACTTAGAATTTAAAGGCAGCAACACATTGCAAAAAAGTTGGTACTGGGGCCTTTTTACCACTGTGTTACATCGCCTTTCCTTGAAACAACACTCAGTAAACGTTTGGGAACTGAGGAGACCAATTTTTGAAGCTTTTCAGGTGGAACTCTTTCCCATTCTTGCTTGATGTACAGCTTAAGTTGTTCAACAGTCCGGGGTCTCCGTTGTAATATTTTACGCTTCATAATGCGTCACACATTTTCCATGGGAGACAGGTCTGGACTACAGGCAGGCCAGTCTCGTACCCGCACTCTTTTACTACGGAGCCATGCTGTTGAAACACGTGCAGAATGTGGCTTGGCATTGTCTTGCTGAAATAAGCAGGGGCGTCCATGAAAAATACGTTGCTTGGATGGCAATATATGTTGCTCCAAAACCTGCATCTACCTCTCAGCATTAATGGTGCCTTCACATATGTGTAAGTTGCCCATGCCTTGGGCACTAATACACCCCCATACCATCACAGATGCTGGCTTTTGAACTTTGCGCCTATAACAGTCTGGGTGGTTCTTTTCCTCTTTGTTCCGGAGGTCATGACGTCCACAGTTTCCAAAAACAATTTGAAATGTGGACTCGTCAGACCACAGAACACTTTTCCACTTTGCATCAGTCCATCTTAGATGATCTTGGGCCCAGCGAAGCCGGCGGCGTTTCTGGGTGCTGTTGATAAATGGCTTTCGCTTTGCATTGTAGAGTTTTAACTTGCGCTTGCAGATTTAGCGACAAACTGTAGTTACTGACAGTGGTTTTCTGAAGTGTTCCTGAGCCCATGTGGTGATGTCCTTTACACACTGATGTCGGTTTTTGATGCAGTACTGCCTGAGGGATCGAAGGTCACAGGCATTCAATGTTGGTTTTCGGCCTTGTTGCTTACGTGCAGTGTTTTCTCCAGATTCTGTGAACCGTTTGACGATATTACGGACCGTAGATGATGAAATCCCTAAATTTCTTGCAATAGCTCGTTGAGGAATGTTGTTTTTAAACTGCTCGACAATCAGCTCACGCATTTGTTCACTAAGTGGTGACCCTCGCCCCATCCTTGTTTGTGAATGACTGAGCATTTCAGGGAAGCTGCTTTTATACCCAATCATGGCACCCACCTGTTCCCAATTAGCCCGTTGAGAGATGATGTGAGATGTTCCAAAAAGTGTTTGATGAGCATTCCTCAACTCTCTCAGTCTTTTTTGCCACTTGTGCCAGCTTTTTTGAAACATGTTGCAGGCATAAAATTCCAAGTGAGCTAATATTTGCAAAAAATAACAAAGTTTACCTGTTCGAACATTAAGTAACTTGTCTTTGCAGTGTATTCAATTGAATATAGGTTGAAAAGGATTTGCAAATCATTGTATTCTGTTCTTATTTACGATTTACACAACGTGCCAACTTCACTGGTTTTGGGTTTTGTAATTTTTGCTTGTGAATATTCAATAACTTATCCGGTGGTGCCATCTAGTAATATAATATTGTAACTGCATGCAAAAATTTGCAGCTCCATGTCCGCTGGCGGACACATCCGCACAAAGCGCTTATAGTACCCTACCGCTTCTCTAACATCTCAAATCCAGATAATCCGTAAATGATGAATTAAATTCATATTTTAATGTTAAACGAGTAACTAAGTTGCCAGTGTCAAAGTAACGAAGTGAAAGTATATTTTTTATATTTTAAATGTAGTAGAGTAAAAGTAAAAGTCCTGGTTTAAAAAAAAGTTAAGTAAAGTACAAATCCTCAAAACTAGCCCACTTAAGTGCTGTAACAAATGCGTCTTTGAAAACGGGAGTATCTTGCACCCCCCAGAGAAAATCTCATTCTAGCCTGCATTAAAAATTTGAGATCCCTGCCTCCTCCGTTTTTCCTGCTCTTAGGTCGGACTCGAAAATAACTATTTTGTCTGCCTCAGTGTTCCGCGCATTTTGGGTCATCTCAGGCTAGCAAATGGTCTCCCATCACAACACTGATACAATTGAACTCTCTCTCGCAAGACTCGCGAATGAGTTTATCCATTTACCTCAACCTGCGCTGCTGCGCATTCGCAGCGAAAGCCATGGTTTTCAAAACGCACAGTAACGCGATAGCCAACACAAGCAGTATGAGGATGCAGGATCTCTCTCTCAGACACACACACACACACACACACGCACGCACGCACGCACGCACGCGCGATTTGCTGAATAAACGGGCACAGTGAAGGGAATGATAGGTGGGGAAAAAAACTAAAATGCAGGGACAATTAACCGATGACTGGACCTCGGTGTCCTCAGTGTTGGTTACGGCCATGACCGTATCACTTATTTGAATGGAAGCCACGTGATCAGTGTATATAGGCCTACGCTTGGTGCAGCGGTCTGGGCTGGAGCAGAGATAGTGGATATATAGAAGATTTTCCTCTTCCTGTGAGGTAGCCTACCCACAAACCAGCACGATGGCCAAAGATGGTCTATTTACAACAGGATAAACCACTCTAACACACGGTGATGATCGGACAGAGGAGCAAGTGGTTTCCGCACAAAGTAAAGTATTTGTCGGCAGTTATCACCTTTTCACTGAGAAAAAATATCGAGGACATGACTTCGGTGTCCTCAATGGTAGTTATAGCCCTGGCTAGATACACTTTATAAGAATCATGCCTTTTCCTCCAATGACACATTAACCAAGGCCAAGCAATGGCTCAAGGATGATGTAGAAGGTGGTTCAACTGAGGCAAGGGATGAAGGGACTACGGCACATGAAGCTGGTGTGGAGCAGGTGGCTGAAGCTGAGGGGACACTGCACAACAACAGGCCCCGAAAAAGCAGAGGAGAGATGAGGCACCATCTGGCAGCTGGATAGATGCTATGTTCAGCTCTCTACTGGGACCACACACTGGCGAGATGACGGTCATGCATGATGAACAGTTGCGTGGCTGCCTCATGGAGCCCTTAATTGACCGATGTAGTGGCGATCCACTCCAGTGATGAAAAACAGCATGACCGCTGTTTCAATCTTCTTTCCAAAGAGGCAAGAAAGTTTCTCTGCTCACTGCCCTCATCTGTACCGAGCCAGCCGGTCTTTAGTGAGATCTTCGCTCTCTTTGCTAAAAACGGGAACTGCCTCACGGGAGAACACGCGAGGCAGCTGTGCTTCCTCCACCACAACCTTGTCCTTCTAAATTGGGAATATTAGACCTATTAACATTAGAAATGATTAATTATTGTAAATTTACATTGTTATAACAGAGACTGATATTATTTATTTTTATTTATTTCTCCATTATTCATATTTATGTGTTCGATTTTATTTTTTAAAATGCTGCAGGCAGCTCCCAGCACTTTTCATTTTCATTTACTGTGAATTTTTTTTTTTTTTATTAATGTCAGTGCTTAAAACTTCTGGGAGTACTTTTATTTATTTTTCCATTCATTTGCTCACCTGTTTAACTTCATTTTTTCAAGTGCTGCTGGCAGCTCCCTGTACATTTTGAGTTTTCAGAATTAAACATATGCTTAATGGCATTTGAATTTACTTTTGTGACAGTGTTTGTTTTTTTAATTTCATGTGAATTATCATTTTTACTGCAGACATTTATCGGATTCACACATCAGTTATCAGTTAAATATAAAATGATATCCAAACCACTCCCCTACATCTCAATAGCTCGGATCAATTGCATGCAGTTTCCTAAATATTCCTGAGCCGTCTCATCCATCGCAATATAGGCAAAGGTGGGTCGCTCCTTCAGATGGCAATGCATTTCCCTTTCTTATTGGACTCAGCATTAGCTTGCTATACGGCTTGCAACATACATGGGCGGTTTGATGGCAGAAACTCTTTTCACTTTTTCCACAGTACTATAAGGGTCAACGAATGTGGATTAAACATGTTCGCTAGTTTCAACTAGGGAACTAAACCTGGTTTCTGTCACATTTTGGTTAGTAATCGGGTTGCTCGCAGTAGTAAATATAAGCCAGGTGGATATGTCAAATTATGAGTTGAATTTCAGCAGTGAAATCCCGCGAAGGTGCCATTATTAATGAATTATTTTATATGCAGGAACCACAGCAGCAAGCAAGAGAAACAGGGCAAGCTGTTGGGGATACAGGTGTATCAGGGCTTCAGGTGAGGGAATAATCATGACTTGGTCTGTGGAATTATGGGGAAAGCATTGAAGTTTGTCTCATGATGTTCAGCAAATATTACCTTTGAAAGTCAAACTGTCTGAACCAACCAACCAAATTTCCTCAGTGGGGGAAATGAAAGAAACACGTCATCGTAAATTTAACATGATCCACCCCGATTAACGCTTGGTTTGCAGCTTTTCCAATTCATAGTCGGTGGTCCATTTTGAGGTGTTAATCACGGCTGCAATTGCGTTACCGCACATTAAGATGCTTAATAGAGAGGATTGCGAGCTGGCTTGCTAACGTAGTTATATGTCCACTCACTTGGTATCAATGACCGAGTTATTAGATCTGAGCGGGTTTCATGAGTGCGCTGAGATGGTTTGCAGCTGTCAGTTAAGGTTTTGGCAAGTTTATGGATGTGGCAAGCATAAAATTGCAAGTAAAAAAATGACTGATGACTCTGGACCAAATTTTTGTGAGTCAATCGCGCAAGACTTTTGTGCTACAAGCCAACGTTGGCAAAATCAACAGTTTGCTTTATTCCTAAAAAGACTGATGGCACTGGGGAGCTCAGCAACACCAAAAGGCCTGGAAGACCATGGAAGACAACTAAGGTGGATGATACCTGAATTCCTTCCATGGTGAAGAAAAACCCTTTGCAACATCAAGCCAGGTGAAGAAGACTCTTGAGGTAGGCATATCATTGTGAAGTCTATATCAATGTAAATTCAGAGGTTTTAGTGGAAGGTGCAAACCACTGGTAACAATCAATAACATGCAGGCCAGGTTAGACTTTGCCAGAAAAAAAAAGCTTGAACAGGTCTGGAACAAAATCCGTTGGACAGATGAGACCTAGATTAACTTGTACTACAATGATTGGAAAGAAGAGTATGGAGAAGGAAGGGAATGGTTCATGATCAAGCATGCTACATCCTCTGTCAAACATGGTGGAGGCAGTGTTATGGCATGGGTATAGCTGACAGTGGAACTGGGTCGCTGGTGTTTATAGATGACGTGCTAAAAGTAAAGCCTTATACCCTTCAAAATGTTCCATGCTACTTCTGTCTGCTCAGATTCAGACAAATGCTGCCAAACTGATCAGATGACACTTAAAGGAAACCTCCACTCAGAAAGTAAATATCACTTAAAATTCTCTAAATATACTTTAAAGAAGATATTTTGCACAAAAAAGTATGCTTCTCACCCAAATATATATTTTTTGGCCTCCAAAAAAGGCCCTTGGTCTTTTTTGAACTTCCTGCGGGCTGCCATCTAGATAGGCGCTCAAAGCAGTCTGGGTTTGTGACGTCAATTGGTTGCTCAGCTCTGGATATCAGCCATATCACAACAAAATGGCTTCCTGCTTTGGCTTCAAGTGCAATAATTTGGCCAAAAACAAACCAAGCGAACCCAAAATGCGGTTCCACGTTTCCCAAAGAGATGAAGAACTATGGCAGGCATGAATTCATCAGAGGGACATCTCTACCAGTCCTTATGCATGATACAGCATGTTTCCTAATCGCAACATTGTCATGCGGCATATCCACTTTACGCAAAGAAACTCGGCAAAAAATTCAGGTTGACCATTTTACCACAACTGAACACCAAGCAAGGAAATGAGCATGTAGCAAAACATGGGCTAAAATCATATCAGTGCTGAGTCGCTAGAATTTCTCCTGAATTTCTGCTATGCATACAAACAATACCTTAAATCAGGGGTCCCCAATCTTTCCCAGAAAGGGCCGGTATGGGTCCAGGCTTTCATTGCTACCTAGCAGCTGCACACCTGATGCTACTAAGCAAGCTTATTAGCAAAGAGACTAGGGGTTGATTAGTAGTATCAGGTGTGTAAGTACTTGGCTGCAATGAAAGCCTGCACCCACAATGGCCCCCTCTGGGAAAGATTAGGTACCCCTGCCTTAAATGAAAGAGGCAAGTCTACAGAGTCCAACGATATATGCCCTGTCATTTTAAACCGACACCACACTCAAAGAACAGCATGCATACACTTTACAGTCTACAGAGATGAGCAAAGAAAATTCTTACATTTGATATTTTGTAATTAAAAAAACTATTCAAGGGTAAATATGCGCTTGCTATTGTTAGCACCATATGCCCGAGTTATAACAAAACTAGATCGCCCAGTCTCCAAGCATGTTTTTTTCTTTTTGGGGCATTGCTTCATAGCCGTTAATGTTGAAGCAACCCTGCGTATTTTTAACACCATCTTGTGCAACTACCCAATGGGCCATATTTAAAATCTTTTGTCATAAAATAATGGACTGGGACAATCACACTATCCAACGCAGAAACATCACTATCCAATAACAGCGCCTACCTCTTGGCGAAGGGTGACGGTTTGTCATTCTTGGGTGACGTTATGTCAGTATCATGCGACTGTTGAAGCTGACGACAACTAATTAGGGGGGAGAAAACCTAATTTATCTCATCTTTGAAAACAAAAATTCCACATTTTTGTATTTTGCAATATTTATTTACTAATTATCTTTTTATAAAACAGCATTATGATTTAGCCCTGAGTTCCCCTTTAAGTGCTTGGTGACGTCCATGGGTTCAAGATTTCAGGCATTTTCAGGCAAGGATTTTCAACTAAGTATTAAAAATTAAACTTATTTATTTATAATTGTGTTTGTCCACTTTGAACCTCTGAAAATGGTGGACTATGTATAAAAATTGGCTGAAATTCCAAGATGTTTGATACAAGATTTTTGCGAAAGGCCTGGAATTAAAGCTGAAAGCCTGCACTTAAATGACATATTTTTTAAAATATATATTATATATATTTTTTATTTTGCATCCCCAATGGGTATACTATGTACACAAGCTTGCTGGTATGTGACCACGTGTTGCCATCTCGAAAGAGCCAGACAGTTCGCGGCTCTCTTCCGAAATAAGCGCCTGTCAGCTGCTGCTTTGATTTACACTCATCGCTAGAAACTTTGCAAATTCAGAATGAGGATGGAGGACACCCGAACATGAACAAGCTTAGAATTTTACTGATTAGCACTCGGCTGGCCAACAGGAGGCGCTTGAGCAACAAACAATGCTGCAATTCAAAACCCAAACCAGCAGTCCATCCCACTTTATTTGCCCGCAGTGCAAAGCCAATTGTGCGATGCTCTGAAAAGGCCTGTTGAGGATCATTTTTCAATATTTCTCATCATATTCCTCAGTAAACCAATAACCATAATTAAAAACAATAATTAATTATCATAATCAGTAACCTTATCATGTAAGCAGCAGTAACAAACATACACACACACAGACACACGCATACAGACACACACACACATACACACACACATGCACGAGCAATAGACACACACACATTAGCAGAGGGCTTCTGTAGCTTTGATTGACATCTATTCAGTTGATTCAGGCAATATCTGTTCAGTCATCAGTATTATTCACCATCGTTCATCTGAAATCATATAGTTATGAATGCTTCAGTCACAGTATTACATTGGATGCGGGTTGTTATCTTTTGGTTGCAGTTTTCAAGGCAAGTTGGCAGTGTTTTGGTTTGCCTGTCTCTGGGACGGCCTGTGGCCCAACTAAAAGTCCTCTGAAACAAGTAGCCTTGAAGTTGATATTTTGAAAAGGATCCCAACTAATGATTCAAAGAGAAAAAGTAGTAACATGCAGGCACCACATGATTGTACCATTGAAAAACAAGTATGAAGCAGACATTACATTATAACCATTATTGCGCGAGAGGGTGGAAAAACCATATTTCGAAGATATTTCCTTTGATGAAGGTATAAAACCTGGGTGTGAAAAGCAGAATGTTGGCTCTTCTGGCGTTAAAAAAAAAAAATCAACTTTATTTTCATCAATATGCCATAATAAAGCCTGATTTTCTGAAGAATCTGTCTCTCTACAATTGCTTGAGGATGAGGGAATCTCAATATTTCTGAATGAAAACCATGACAGGCTGCCAATTACTGCCGGCTGGTATGATCTGGGTTCGAACCTGGATCATGGGTGGTGGACACTGCTGCTCCGAAATGCGGCACCTTAACAGATTTCGCTGTCACATCTTGATGGTTTCATTTCAGATCCGCTGCACAGAGGCACAGTTACAGAAATTGTGTCATTGTCCAAATATACTGCTCAAAAAAATAAAGGGAACACTTGGAGTTATATTGTGTTGTTTAAGTGTTCCCTTTATTTTTTTGAGCAGTTTACTTCCGTACCTCACTGTGTCTAGCATAAATATTCACACATGGACATAGTTTATTAGACAAATTGCATACTCAAAGTGGAACTCTAAGTGCACTTGTTCATTACCAAGAGGACTCAAGTAAAACTATTCTCCCAGGTAATGCTACATAATTGGCTGATGCATTCCAATAATCTCCCCTTCGATTTGTAGATGAGGAAGTGAGGAAGGAACTACGCTCCTCAGTTGAATAAAGTTATGTGGAACGACAGGATGGGAAGGACATGCATAAAGTCTAGTATCAATACTTTCTGTTTCCTCTCAGTTCCTTGGCACCATTTACCTGGGAGACAAAAACAAGAGTATTCCAATACATCGATCACTGTCCACTCAATATTTCCCCAAGCCCTCGAGGAGGGAAAGCAAATTGGGTCTTCGCTGGAGATGAAAACAAAAAAAGAAACTCTCCTTTGGTTCCTCAGGGTCAGCACAACCTAACGTATAGCAATTAATTGCTTGATATGCCCTCTACACTTTCTGTCTTAGGGTAAATGATCACCTGAGGTTATACCAAACGTGACAACAAATATAAAACTTTTCAAATACCAATTAACCGTGGTAATTAGTGAAATACTGTCAGTAACTGACAATTTTCTACTCAGCTCAGTTTATATTAAAATATGTTTTGCAATACCTTCCCTTTTGAGTTGTCAGAGAAAAGATTTCAAGATGACTTTGTCACAGTAGAATTATGTTCTTCTCAGGACAAGACCCCATATATTACTGCAGGCAAAAGTGTTTAAGTAAAGCTGAATGATGCTTCGAAATGTATATTTCCTCTCTTCAAGCAGTGTTAATTATTGGGCCAGCATTATAGATTAAAAAAGAACAACATATTCAGCTTTTATTTATTCATTTAATTGCTTGCCATGGCCCCTGGGGTTCCTCATTAAATAATTAGCTGGGTAGGAAAAGATGGAGCAGAGTTGAATCTGTGACGGTGGAGTTTACTGCAGCATTAAAGTGCAGTAGGGCAATCACCCTAATAAATGGAAAATTCCATAGAATTCTACTCAAACATATTAATACAAAGACACAAAAGTTGGCCATTTTTTCGTGTGTTGAATATTACCAAATTTTTGTGCACAACATCTATTCGGCACGGCAAAAAGACTACACTCCATCTGGAGTGGGTAGGTTAAGTCCTTCTACCCACTGCACACTTTCGTACTCTTTTATAATAATGGCCACCAGGTGGCAACCGCAAGTCGACGACGACTGAGGACCAATCAGCGCCGAGCTTACCAATTACAAAGTAAATCAGAGCAAAATTTTAGAGGTTTTAGTTTGGGAATATCTAGGTGGTGTGATAGCTGCTGGAAGAGGACGCCGAGCGCAGCGGCCAAATATAAAAGGCAAATCTCACAGCGTGTAGAGAGACTAAAAACAGATAGAAATAACGAGACTCGCACTACCAACGGACCAGACGCTGTCCATGGTAGAAAACAGGCGAGCTCGAGGAAAACAAAAGAAAAGGGACATAAATCAAAGATTCCCTTACTAAAACTGATCCTGTAGGCAGCTAAGTCTCTCTCAAGAGACCTCACTAGGTAAAGCGCCAAAGAAGCACAGACACTCTAGCAAGGAACACAAGGCAAAACTGGAGCTTAAATAGTGTCTTGGCAACACCCCCAATTACTGCCAGCTAGCCCAAGAATCCGATAGGGAGCAAAACGATATCGTCCCGGACAAGAGCAACAAACAGAGCTCTCAAAGCTCCCAAACCATGACAGGACCCCCCCCTCTAAGGGACAGCTCCAAAAGTCCACAAGGAACTCTGCGCATGAAACGCCGAAATTAGCGAGGGATCCTGCGAAGGGACCCAGCACCGCTCCTCGGGACCATATCCCTCCCAGTCTACGAGGAACTGGACCCCACGACCTACACGCCTCTCAGCCAGAATGTGGCACATGGTATAAACCGCCCCCCCCTCAACCATTCGTGGCGGCGGCATGGGTGTGTCGGCGGGTGCCAGGATGCTAGTGCTAACCGGCTTAATCCGAGAGATGTGGAATGATGGTTGTATGCGTAAAGATCTCGGGAGCTTCAATTGGACCGTGACCGGATTGATCTTCCGCACTATTTTGAACAGGCCGATATAGTGGGGCGCCAGTTTTCGGGATTCTATCTTCAAAGGGAGGTCCCGGGTAGACAGCCAAACTCTGCCCAACCTGATAAGACGTAGCCAAACGACGCCTTCTATCAGGGAAGGATTTTTGTTTGCGCCCCGAGCGCAACAGCGAAGAACGGACGGTCCAAACCGACCGAGAGCGCCGAATGAACTGGTTGACTGAGGGAATCTCGGAATCGTTCTCAGTCTCCAGAAATAGTGGGGGTTGGTAACCCACTTGGGCTTTAAACAGGGAAAGCCCCGTGGAGGAATTACACAGCGAGTTATTGGAATACTCGGCCCAAGCTAAAAAAATCGACTCCACGATGAGGGATTATCCGCAGCCAAACATCGGAGAGTTTTTTTAGTGACTGATTAGTCTGTTCCGTCTGCCCATTGGTCTCTGGGTGAAACCCTGAGGAGAGACTCACTGTGGCCCCCAACTGCTTACAAAACGCCTGCCAGAATCTGGCCGTAAAATGAAGGCCTCTGTCAGACAAGACATCCTGCGGAAGCCCATGCAACCGGAACACATTGTTGATCACAAGGTGCACTGTCTCCCACGCCGATGGCGGCTTGGGTAGCGTGACAAAATGAGCCGCTTTAGAAAAACGGTCAACCACAACCAAAATGACCATGTTGCCGTCAGATACAGGCAGCCCCGTAACAAAATCTAATGCGATATGCGACTAAGGGTGCCTGGGAACGGGCAAAGGTCGCAGCAAACCAGTGGGAGGGAGATATTCCTGGAACAGACGCCACAGGCAGCTACTAACTCCCGAATGTCACTCATCATATCCGCTGGGACAGAATAGCACCCACACCCACCTCGGAAGCATCTACCTCCACAACAAATGGGAGGGAGGGCCGGGCAAAACCAAAATAGGCTCTGAGCTAAAATGTTTTTTTTAATTCCTAAAAGGCAGCATCAGCTGCAGGAGACCAAAAAAACGCTGAGGAGGTATTCTTTTTAGTGAGCGCAATAATGGGGGCAGCAACCGCGCTAAAATCACGAATAAACCTCCTATAAAATAAAGCCCAGAAAGCGTTGACCCTCTTTATCACTCTGCGGTGCAGGCCAATTCCTGACCGCAGCCACCTTGTCCGGGTCCATCCGCACCGACCCCTTAGAAATAATAAAGCCCAAGAACGACTTTAACAAAAAGTTAGGCATTGAGCAGGGCTTCCAGTACACATCTGATGTGTTGTTTGTGCTCCAACAGTGTAGAAGAAAAAATCAAAATGCCGTCAAGATAAACGAAGACGAATTTCTACAACATCTCTCGGAGCACGTCATTGACGAATGCCTGAAACACCATTCAGGCTTGTTATGCCCCCTTGGTAAGACCTAATATTCGTTGTGCCCGTCATGCGTGTTAAAAGCCGGTTTCCATACGTCCCCCTCCCGAATGCAAATCAAGTTATATACATTACGAAGTTGCCCCTCTATCACCCCCCACGTAGCTGGAGGGGTTTTCCGCTTTCCCTGACGCTTAGGACAACGTGGACGAATATGCCCTGCCTTATTACAATTAAAGCAGATTATTCTTCTGCTTGTAGGTTTATTCGTCCGTCTGTCAAACGAACTGTCAATTTGCATGGGCTCAACTGGGGTACAACTTTCAGTGAGTGGAATAAGAGCCGTACACTCGCCACTAGCAACTTTAGCCCCATTGTCAGCTAGCGGCAGGCTGATTAATCTCTCCCTGTTGTGTTCGTGAATGCGGTTGTTAATTTGCACAGCTGTACGAACTAACGAGTCTAAAGTCGAACAGGGTTCTAAAGTAGCCAGCACGTCCTTCATCTCCTCCGTAAGGGCAAGGCTAAATACGATAATCAGAGGAGCCTCCGGCCAGCCTGTCTCTGTGGCCAGAGAACGAAACGCAACTGAAAACTCTTTCTTTCTTTGCCCTGTTTAAGGTGCATTAAATGCGTAGCTGTGTCTTGACCACAAATGTCTTGAGCGAATACAGACACCATCTCCGTAACAAGGGGCTCCACAGAATCTACGACCGCTGAGTTAGATCAAATTAGTGGGCCGACCCACCTGAGTGCTGTGCCAGCCAACAGGGATAATATAAATGCTACACGAGAATCCTCATTAACAAATCGTGAAGGCTGAGCCTTAAAAAATATTTCACAATGGGCGATAAAATCCTTTCACTTTTCGGCATCGTCACTATACCTTTGGGGCAGTTGTAACTTCTCAGGGAGGGTGTATGGATAGTGCTTCTGCAACTTTTTGTGAAGCTTGTATCGTTCGAGATTTAATATTCTCAGTCAAGCTTAACAGAATGCTCTCCTGATTTTGAAGAGCGGTCTATTGTAGGTGGAGTCTCTCAACAAGTTCAGATCGCTGACTGCCAAAACCAGAAAGTGCTTTAATGAACCCAGTCAACATTTCTTGTTGGCCGGCGATAGCCCTCTTAATTTCATCCACCGCTGGCATCTCCATGATGGCTAGAGTGTACTGTGATAGCTGCTGGAAGAGGACGCCAAGCGTATGGCAAATATAAAAGGCAAATCTCACAGCGTGTAGAGAGACTATAAACCTCCTCTGAATGAAGGGGCAGGGTATAATTCCAGTAATAATAAGTACTGCAAATTTTAGTGCACAGCATGGACATTTCTGATGCATATGAATATCGGGAGATAAATGATGGTCCAGCACTGTCATGGAGGCAATGCGCCATGTAATCTTTTGGATTTGACTTGAAATCAAGAAGCTGACTCCAGAAAATAAACAGATTGTCTATCTTCTTTTGGAGAGCATTGGCTAACACATGAATAAAAATTTCTGTTTTGTGTACCTGCCCAATTTATTTTTCGAGTAAAAATAAGTACCTTCTAATCAAGGAAAACGATTTAAAACGGTTAAAAACTAATCAGTTTGCATTCTTGAACTGCTCTTATTTTCAGCCGAGCATTCGCAACTGGCGATAGCATGGAACAGCCGGTAGTTTCCCATTCAGTCAGCTTCCCTTGACCCTCTTGAGAACCTGCTGGAAAGCACAGGGAGTGGCAGTCTCTATGACGTCTGAGTCTGTAATAAGCAGATCTATTGAGTGTGTGCGTGTTTTCAGAGAAGGGCCCAATTTTTTTGATAAAATTTCCTCAGCTATAACAAGTTCAACTGAGGAATGTCTTCAGGACAGACAATAGATTTTGCAAACAGGGGCAGGTGTTGCTAGCAGTGCATGCTGAGGCCACTGCACACAGTATATGGGAGGATCTTTGCAGTAATCTTTCGATCTCTGTTGTTGAGGAATGACAGTCAGTATGCCCAACGGAATGAAATAATCAAGCTGTGACAGTTCAGACGTGACAGTCCTCTTCTCCTTTGTGTCTTGGTGCCAGTGCAGATCATGACATTAAAAATTTGAGCTTGATCACACTGACAGAAGCCATTTCCATAAATGATTTATAAGCAGGCTTTGTTCAATCACTCAACTTCTTGAATGGAAAAGTCAATCACATCCAGCACAGATATCCAGTAAATACATCTTCGGTGCAGTCATGACCTGGCTATAGATTTGTTATAAAACAGGTATAAAGAATCCAGAGGACATAAACCATTTTGAAAATGTGACCAGTGATGAAAAAAGGCTGGCCGGGTCAAAATTTTCAAAATTCAGTTTTATGTTTTTTTGTATAGAGTGGACCTTCCTCTTCCAGAAATTCATCAGGACGCGTATTTGCTGTATTTAAATTAACGTTATTCAAAATTGCATACCTGTTGACTCTCACGCAAACAGCTTGAGCCACACACTTTATAGCCTATTTAACTGCCGATTGCCACTTTTTTTTAAATCAACCCACGCAATACTGAGAGTGAGAGGTGAAATTTCATTCGAATGTGGACTAAATCAATCTATGCTAAGCATCAGCCAATTAATAAGTAAATTATTTTTCTGTGCTGAATTTAGCCCATGATTTCATCGCTGTTAAATCGCATATGGAGAGAGACCGTGTCTTCGGCTGCCAATTATGATGATCAGAAAATGCGTCAATGAAGGAAAATGATTGAGAACTAGCCAGGACTAACTGTTGTCAAAAAGGGACATGTCTGTGCCCCCCCAATTCCCAGTTCTAGCTCCGCCACTGAATAATAGCCAATTTTCAGCAGTATTAAAATGGAAATTTATCGAGACACCGAGGGGATTCTATTTGACGTATATGGAGCTAAATCCTGTGGATCAGAAGCAGTTTTCCAAATGCAGAAATAAACACAGTCCACTTGGTAAGTGGGATGTTTAAATCATGTTTTTCTCAATAGCATGATCACTGCTCGGAGGTACCTTTTACCACGGCAGGTCACAAATGTGCAATGTGATAATTCCTTACACAGCTTGTTCCATGTTGTAGGGAAAGCAATAGGATATTTACAGAGAAAGAAGTATAAAATGTCTTGATATGCAGCTGTACCTATGGTGCAAAATCCTTCTCTCACAGTTATAAACTTATACATATGGTCTTACACAAATATTACCAGTACTTCCCAGTGGATGGGAGTCTGTGACACTTACAAGCCTGTTGCTGCTTGGTTGAGAATTTGGTTTGTGGAATTATGAAATGTCAAAAAGAATCACATTCACAAACTCGGTTGGTGGGAACTTGTTTTTTATCAGCATACAAATGAACAGCATGCAATGTTTTTATTCAGCCCAAAGGATACCTGCAGAATGTTTATTACAAACAGTGTACGTGGGCTGCGGTGTTGCAAATGCATTTCAGCTGTGACCATTCCTCGTGTGAAGTTCACAGGGATAAAAAAAGGAATGAAAATTGCAGAAACATGGACATTACTGGCAGATGACAGCCTCATGAATAAAGGGAATCATTTATACGTCTATTGTATTTTATGTTCGTGTGGTGAATTTGTGCAGACCAAGAGGCAAGGAACTAGTTTAATTTAGATTATATTTTAGGCTTTACTGGAATATAATAACATTGCCTTTGTGCAAAATACAATTTATACTTTAAATGAAAAATGAAGCTTCACAGTCTGGTAGACATGAATGACCACCACATTTATGTGATGGGGAATTTCAATTATATGTACAAGATAAAAAAAAAGTCATGTTTTACGATACCATCATACAACTGTCCTATTTTCTGCTGCCAAGATTTGCAGACCACGCGTGCCACCACATAAAATGTCTACGCACACAAGGAACAATGATCATAAGATCACAATCATGCATTGTTGTAACATTTAAATGGAAAACTACAAAATAATTTCTTCTTCAGCAATGGCTGAGTGTCAGTATGCTGCTCTATCCAGTGATATATGTTACATTATCTCAAATTGAGAGCATGACAGTAATTGCACACCTGTGACATATTTATCCAGTTGTGTTCAAAATCACAACATACATCTCACATTCAGGACCTTAATCCCTAGACTGGAAAGGATTTGAGATAATGAAATTTAATATTATTCAATTATTCATTGCCTTTGGGATTCAAGAGAGCTTCACTGTACCACCTAATAACATTTGCCTGGCCAATAAACAGCAATTTCCATGAATCGTAGGTCTTGAATTACCATATGTAGCATTGTGTTGCAAGCATGTGCAAGATAAAATGGGTGAACTGTGGGTGGAAGAAGGTGACTGTAGAGAATTCTTGGGACATTCAATTTATTTTGTTCATCATTTAAATGCATAGGCAACTCATTTCATAGCCTTTTCATTTCAATATACAGTGTTTTAACTGATAAAGTATTTATAATCAGTGTACAGTGTCTTCATACAAATTTTCCAGTAATGTCTGTCTTCTGTCTTTTACAATGGGCATATTGTAGCAAATCTGTGGGAAAAGTTGCAGGGGCGTGTACAGACATTTGAAACATCTGAGGCTGAGGCGGAGAAAGAGAATATGATCTGCTCATCCTGCACGAATGTTTGAGTTATAAATGGCTGGGGGTTAAAACTATGCATTTCTCGGATTAAAAACTCCGTGACCACAAGTACTCTTCATCTGAGCATGAAATTCTAAATTACCTACTCTTTAAGAGCCATACAAGACAAGCTTCCAAAACTCTCAGATCCCTCAAAACGGCGCACTATCAAATCATAAATTAATCATAGATTTAACACAACTCAACATTTGCCGCATGAAATTCAATATGAGTGAATGATTTTCAGGTTGAATTTAGCATGAGTTTTTTGAATATAGGTGCAGTTGGACATCAATGGTCACCAATAACCTCTCCAAACCCAAAAGATGCCTTTTCTCCATGATAAAGTTTAGAATTTTGTCCAGTTTTCTTCAGAGCCCCACAAGCCAGCACACATACTCATTAAAAAAACAGCTTATTTAATGGTCAGGACATTCATCCTGCAATGAAACGCGAGCAGTTCCTACTTCCAAGCTCACACCATCAAATTAACACTTTCCACAAGAATAACTCAGTAATATCTGAAATATGATTGATTGATTGAACCTTTATTTAACCAGGCAAGACAAATTAAGAACAAGTTCTTATTTACAACTGCGGCCTGGCAAAGGCAGAGCCTCTTGAGGTCAAGGGGAGAAGGATTATATTAAAATAAAAAAAAAACAAAAAACAAGCAAACAGTATAAACACCACACCACCTTATTACCTTATATACCTTATTATAATAGAACAGACATTCCGCTGTCAGGAAAAGCAGGCAACTTGCTTCCCTAGATTGAACAGAATGGGGCAAGGAACATAGCAGGGGGGCTATCAAAGTGCTTGAGCTGTTCGCAATGTAAACAGGCCAAGATCTCGGCATTTGATTTCCTTGAATACGGTAAAAATTCTAAAACAAAAAGCGATATCGATCAAAATGCCACCACATGCAATATTATTGGCAAAAATTTATTTCAGACATCTTTTTGCTACATGACGCGAAGTTATCTCTTCAGTTGCCTTTGGGCATGTATTGTTTTAGCCTCCTGGTTTTTTTTTTTTTTTTAAATAAATTTGGCATCTCCAATCCCACCCGAATCTGCAATGCCCAATTAGTGAACTATGTACAAAGCTTGCTCGTGTGCGACCCCTTGCTGCCAACTCAGGATAGTGAAGACAGTTCACGACTCTCCTCCGAAGCACGTGTCCGTCAGCCACTGATTCTTATACACTCATTGGTCGAATCTTCGTAAGTTACGAACGAGGGCGGAGGATACCCGGACGTGAACAAACCCAGAGTCTTCCTGACGAGCGCCTGTCTGGCCAACAGGAGGCGCTGGAGCAACGAACAAAGCTGTCGCTGAACACCCAAATTCGGGAGTCCCTTCCCAATTTGAAACCCTGTAGCGCGATAGCCAATTGTGCGCTACTCCGAAAAGGCTGCCGACCCCTGCCGGTGGGTACGCCGAGGCTCGAAGCCTCCTGGTTTTTTCGGAAAAAAATCCATGTAGGAAAATCAATGGACTTTCACAAAAAATGGCCAAAATAAGGAATGAGCTAAACAACGGCAGTAGAAAACATAGACAAGCAGTTGCATGCGTTAAAATATACCAATTGAGCTTTGGTAACTTTGTTTCTTTTGGACATAACATTTAAGATGTGCATTGCTATCATACAGTGGCAAATGGGGCAAACGTGCTACAACGGCACAAAACATCTCCAATAGTAGAAACACGCTGCAAAAGCAGAAACAATGCAAAGTTAAAAACACGGAAACCACAGAAAAACGCTGCATATCTACGTCAACACAAATGCCCTGGATCAGGCCAAAACATCTCCAATCGGAGAAAGGTAGTGCAAAAACAGACATGATGCAAACTCAAAAACACGCAAACTACAAAAGCTAATGCAAGAGAAAAACGCTGCATATCCACATCAATACAATAGCAGTGCTCCCAGTTGCTGTGCACAGCGCCAACAAGAACAGCTTTTACTTTTGACCTGACCAACACTAGCTAGCTAAGACTGCAAAAAGGCTTTCAAACATTAATTTGCTTACTTAGCTAGCAAGTTTGCTAGCCTAGCTAGCCAACAGTTTGGTGCATGGAATAGAAAAAAAAGAATTAAAAATATCCATTATTTCTCTCTCACTTACCTAGAGTTGAACTGCAAGCTTTTATGTTAAACTAAATATAACCGTTCGCTAGGTAGCTCACTAACATTAGTTTGCTTACTCAGCAAGGTAGTTCACTAGCCAACAGTTTGGTGCACAGAAGTCAATAAAAAAAAGAATAAAAATAATCCATTATTTCGCTATCTCACTTTGCCAGAGTGGAACCGCGAGCATTTATGTTATATCAAATATCACTGCTCGCTACCTAGCTCACTAACATTAGTTTGCTTGCTTAGCTAGCTAGTTTGCTTGCCTAGCTAGCCAAAAGTTTAGAAATCAATAAAAAATAAATTAATAAAGATTATCCATTATTTCACTAGAGTTGAACCGCAAGCATATATGTTATACCAAATCCAACTGTCAGCGAGCTAGGCTAGCAAACTAGCTAGTTAAGCAAGCAAACGAACGTTGGCAAGCTAGAGAGCCTTTTTGCCGACTGAGCCATGGCCACTGGGAGTACTTCCATTGTGTTGATATCTAAATGCAGTGCTTTTCTCTTACCTTTGCGTTTGTGGTTTGTGTGTTTTTGGCTTTGCATCGTTTCTGTCATGGGAATGCATTTCCCCGATTGAGCATTTTTGTAGCGCATTTGTATTGACGTGATTTTTGCACCTTTTTTTTCTTGCATTTGCTTTCACAGTTTGCATGATTTGAATCAGCATCCTTTTTGTTTTTGCAGCACGTTTCTCCAATAGGAAATGTTTTAGGCCATTGCAGCTTGTTTGCCCCTGTAGGCCACCGTATTATCGATATGCTAGAGCAAAAATCAGGACCATAAACTGTATAAAAGATGGACACAGCACCTGGGTCTGAAAACTGAGGCCAATGGGGAAATCTAGTAATTTGGCCAAAAAATGGACAACAGATAGTGATGTCGGTGGTTGCAGATGGAAGTTCAATCCTACTTTTCAATGTGATTTATCATTTCAAGAATGATTTTGCACATTATTTTATGGTATCTATCGCAAGTTTCAAGTCTCCTTTGTTATATCATGATGGGCACAAATAGACAAGAATAAAGGATAAAGCCAGAATATGCTGTAGGGGTGTGGCTATCCTCTGGTCCTCGTCTGATACGGTCAGATCCTTGTGTAGATCCACCCCTCGCTCCTCCCAGGATATTCAGTTTACGCTCTCATCCAATAGGAATCACATCCAGTTTCAAAATGACAAAATGGCTCTATTCACATTGCCAAAATCGGGGCTTCCAAAATGGTACGCTGAAACCAATGGGTGGCGTCACGGTTGCTTTGTCCATCACTTTATCAAGTCTATGATCAGGACTGCTTTGGGTCGGAAGCAACAAGCAGGACTCCACAGTGGTATCTATAGTGTTATGGCCCCAATTTGTTATTACATTTATAACACAACAGTAACAGCAAGGGATGACAGACACAGTTTCAAAAAAACTTAAACACATTTAATTAAACACAACAACTAACTAAACTGACCAAGATTGAATAGGAAAAAAAAAGAAATATTTACAGTCCCTTTTTGTGGGGTGGCTTGGTGATGTCCTGGATAATGAAAATGCTCAAACACAGGCAAAGAAATCCACAAAAGAAACGTCACAGGTCTTGAACAGAATGGCAGGTCTGGTCATCTTCTTGCAATTTCTCCTACTACTTTACTGTCTCAATTCTTTTCCTTATATACTCTTTTGCAGACCCCACCCAGATTTAGACCTCTTTTTTTTAATTTTCTGAGACTTGCCCCAGACATGTCCAGGACATGTCTAAACATGACTCCAGTCTGAGCTTCACAAAAAAAAGGTAAATACTGCCATCTAGTGCCCTATATTCACATTACACCTCCATTCCAAAAGGGAAAAATTTTGACTCATAAAGGCAAAATTTTTCTTTTCAATACAAAATGGTTAAGTGAACACTTGTCTATATATACATATCATACAATATTCAAACACATGATATATATATACACATTCAAACACGGGATAAGCAATCAGCAATTACATTGTCTGTACCCTTCACATGCTTAATTTCCAAGTCAAACTCATGTAAAATCAAACTCCAATTCAACAATCTCCGATTCTTGTTTTCCATCTTACTCAAAAACATTAACGGATTGTGGTCAGTGTACACAATCATTGGCTTTTGTCCTGTACAAACATAAACCTCAAAGTGTTGTAAAGAAAGGACCAGAGCCAACAGTTCCTTCTCTATTGTGGAATAGTTCCTTTGGTGGCGATTGAACTTCCTGGAGAAGTATGCCACGGGATGCTCAATGTCATCAGAGTCACTTCTCTGTAGGAGCACAGATCCACAAGCTTGGTCGCTAGCATCGACCGCGATGGAGAACGGTTTGTTGAAGTCAGGAGATTTGAGCACGGGGAAGTGACACAGCAGAGACTTCAGGTGATCGAAGGCTCTCTGGCATGCATCATCCCAGGTGAACTTTACGCCTTTCTTCAGTTGGTTAGTTAGACTGAGAGCAATCTCAGCAAAGTTCTTGCAGAACTTGCGGTAGTACCCGATCATTCCAAGGAAGCGGCGCAAAGCTTTTTTGTTGTCAGGAACTGGAAAGTCCATGATGGCTTGGACTTTAGCATTTATGGGTGCCACCTTACCCTGGCCTATGACGTAGCCAAGATAGGTGACAGTAGCACAACCAAAGTCACTCTTGCTCAGGTTAACAGTCAGGTTAGCCTGGGTCAGGCGCTGGAACAACGTCTCTACATCTTTTAGATGTTCTTCCCAGGAGTCACTCCGTGTGATCAGGTCATCGATGTACGCACCCGTGTGTGGCAATCCGGCGATTGTAGACTGTATCATCCTTTGGAACGTGGCTGGGGCATTTTTCATGCCAAAGGGTAGGACTTCATACTGGTTCAATCCAGATGGTGTGGCAAAAGCAGAGATGCTCTTGGCCCTCTCAGTTAAAGGCACACACCAATAACCCTTCAATAAATCAATCTTGGTCAGAAACTTTGCTTGCCCTACACTATCAATACAATCATCAACTCTAGGTATTGGAAACACATCAGTTCTAGTTACAGCATTGACTTTGCGATAATCTGTACAGAATCTAGTACTTCCATCAGGTTTTGGAACTAGCACACAGGGTGAACTCCAATCGGAGTTGGAGGGTCTGATAATATCATGTTTTAACATGTACTCAACCTCTTTCTCAGCAATCTTTCTCTTTTCAGGATTCATCCGGTATGGATGCTGTTTTATTGGTTTGGCATCACCAACATCTACATCATGAGAGGCTATAGTAACTCTCTTTGGAACATCAGGAAACAAATCCTCATATTTCTTGATCAACCTTTCAAACTGATCTCTCTGTGAGGGTTCTAAGTGCTGGAGTTTTACATCAAGATTTTGCAACACTTCAGTGTTTGACAATTTACATGAAAGAACTTCAGCTTTAATTCTTGGTTCATCATCTTGAAACTCCCCCTCATCTTCACACGTTTCGACCATTGGAGAATCTGAAGTGACAGCTGCAACCCTAGCATTTCTGTCATGATAAGGCTTTAGCATGTTAATATGACACAATTGTTTTGGTTTTCTCCTATCTGGAGTCTTCACAATGTAATTGAGATCATTGAGTTTTATCAGAATTTCATAAGGACCATGAAATCTAGCCTGCAATGGATTGGACTGCAAGGGAAACAACACAAGGACCTTTTCTCCTGGTTTAAACTCACGGCTTCTAGCCTTATGATCATACCAAGTTTTCATTTTTCCCTGACTTGATTTCAAGTTCTCTTTGGCAAGGTCACAAGCTGCACGCAATCTTTCCTTGAACTTGCTAACATAGTCTAACAGACTGATATGCGGCTCTTTCTCTTGCCATTGTTCACTCAATAATAGCAAAGGTCCTCTCACTTCATGACCAAACACTAGCTCAAATGGACTGAATCCAGTAGACTCCTGCACTGCTTCTCGAGCTGCAAACAACAGCAAATGAACCCCTTCATCCCAGTCTTTCTCATGGTCATAACAATAAGTCCTCATCATTGTCTTGAGAGTGGAATGAAACCGCTCTAAGGCACCCTGACTTTCTGGATGATAGGCACTAGAAAGAATCTGCTTTGCACCTAGTTCATACACAACCTGCTGAAACAATCCTGAAGTGAAATTGCTACCCTGGTCTGACTGAATTTCCCTGGGAAGGCCAAACAACGTGAAGAACTTTATCAAAGCCTTCGAGATTGCAGTTGCCTTGATGTTACGTAGAGGTATGGATTCGGGGAATCTGGTAGATGCACACATGATTGTCAACAAGTACTGATTTCCAGATCTAGTCTTGGGTAATGGACCAACGCAATCAACAATGACCCTAGAGAATGGCTCCCCAAATGCTGGGATAGGCTGCAATGGAGCTAAAGGTGGGTCTAACTGGTGTTTTCCAACTACCTGACAAGTGTGACAGGTTTTGCAAAAGTAGGAAACGTCTTTCCGAAGCCCAGGCCAAAAGAAGTGTTTCATGATCTTATCAACAGTCTTGTTAACACCAAGATGACCTCCTAAAGGTAAACAATGAGCCATTGTTAAGATCTCATTCCTATAGACCTTCGGAACAACAATTTGCCTGACCACTGCCCAATCTGCATTGGCAGGGATATCAGGAGGGCGCCACTTCCGCATCAACACACCATCCTTGAGATAATACCCAACTGGAACTGCGTCTATTTCTTTATCAGGAAGGGCTCTCCTCTTTAGTACACAAATTTCAGGATCATTAGTTTGCTCCTCAATCAACCGCTTTCTGGACAGAGACAAGTCTCCAGACACATCAGAATCACCAGACCCATCCGGCTGGCTGAATAGAGAACTGATAAAAGTATCTGATAAGTCCTCAAACGGAGAAACCATAGTAGGCCAATCAGAGTCATGAGGCGAACCACCTGAGTCCTGACTATTCAATGTACTGGACGGCACCACATCATCTTCTTCTTTAGCCTTCTTGGCCATAGCACGAGTCACTGGGCAAGAAGGATACAGAGATGGGTCCTCATCCCCATCTTCAGTGCTCGGCTGTGAAGTAAGATGTACAGGGGGAACTACTTTGCCCCCAGCCAGGTCATTGCCTAGCAACAGAGAAACACCCTTTATAGGTAGACTTGACATAAGTCCCACCTTTACCTGTCCTGTAACTAAATCTGACTTCAAGAATATAGAGCGCAGGGGTACAGATACAGTCCTCCCTTCAATACCTTGTACAAGTATGAAATCCCCTGAAGCGGTCTCATCACGTAACTCCAAGGAGTCCATCAACAAAAGTGACTGAGAAGCTCCGGTATCCCTTAGGATATATATGGGGACAGGAGTAGTATGCTCATTCAGAGCCACAAATCCCTCTGACACAAATGGAAGAAATTCCTCCCTCACGAAGTCAGCTGTATCAGGCTTTTTAGCCCCACAAGAAGCAGGCAATTTAGCAGATTGGTTATCTACTACAGGGGTTTCTAACCTTGTTTTCACAAAGGCATTTGGTTTGGTATCCTTTTCTTTTTCTTTCTTAGCTTTAAGGAACCAACAGTTAGTTGTAACATGACCAGATTTCTTGCAATAACTGCAAACTAGACCACTTTTGTCACTGTCAGCTTTCACACTTTGATCAGACCTGTTACTGGATTTTTGAGCACCATCACCAGATTTGTCTTTGTCTTTGGGTGAGGAATCTTGGGTATCACCATAACCCTTTTTCTGAAATTGGGACCATCTATTATTACTGCTAGACTGAAATTTGGACTTATGTGCAAATTTGGCAGCTGATTGCAAATTCAGTGCTTGCTTCTCATTAAGGTAGGTCTTAACATCATCTTTAACACAGTTCTTGAATTCTTCAACTAACACCATCTCTTTCAGTGAGTTGAAATCATCCTTGACCTCCATAGAAGTACACCAGCGCTCAAAGCAAACCTGCTCTTCATGAGCAAATTCAACATAAGTCTGATTTTCAGATTTCTTCAGACCTCTGAATTTCTGTCGGTAAGCCTCTGGAACCAACTCATAAGCTCTCAAAATAACCTTTTTGACAACCTCATAATCAGAGGAATCATCTGCAGACAAAGCTGAATAGGCTTGTTGAGCTTTGCCCTTTAGGACAGTTTGCAACATCAGAGGCCAGTTTCCCTTTGGCCACTGGCAACTCTTTGCTACCTTTTCAAAACACTGGAAATAGTTGTCAACATCCTTTTCTGAAAATGGAGGCACCAGTTTTACCTCCTGGCTAGCCTGAAATTTATTTTCTGTTGCTATTTTTATTTTTAGTTGCTCCATTTGGAGTCTTTCTTCTCTATCGAATTTCTCTAATTCAAAATCTCTCTGTCTCTGTCTCTCTCTTTCTGCTCTTTCCTCTTTCTCTCTCTCAAATTCTCTTTCTCTCTCCTTTTCCTCCCTTTCTTTTTCTCTTTCCTCTCTTTCTTTCTCTTTTTCCTCCCTCTCAAATTCTCTTTGTTTTTCTCTTTCCTCCCTTTCAATCTCTAGCAGTTTTAATTTAAGTTCCATTTCTATATTTGGATTTTCCACTGGAAACTGTTCCAGATCTCCTGGTGCAAACACATTTTCATCAATGTAATATTCAACTATCTCTCTAGCCAGTCTTGCTTTTCGCATGGCTGGTTTCACCTCTGTCAGCTCTAAATGTCTGCAAATTTCTAGCAGTTCTGTCTTTTTAAAAGACTTCAAAACCCCTACGGTTGGTGATGCCAAGAAATCATCCATTGCTGTTGTCAATATATATGTATTCAATTAAAAAAAAATCAATTTTACAATTTGAAATGTTAGATTTTTAATAAATGACTCACAAAATGGTCTATCCCGGACCTTGAGCCCCCAATTTGTTATGGCCCCAATTTGTTCTTACATTTATAACACAACAGTAACAGCAAGGGATGACAGACACAGTTTCAAAAAAACTTAAACACATTTAATTAAACACAACAACTAACTAAACTGACCAAGATTGAATAGGAAAAAAAAAGAAATATTTACAGTCCCTTTTTGTGGGGTGGCTTGGTGATGTCCTGGATAATGAAAATGCTCAAACACAGGCAAAGAAATCCACAAAAGAAACGTCACAGGTCTTGAACAGAATGGCAGGTCTGGTCATCTTCTTGCAATTTCTCCTACTACTTTACTGTCTCAATTCTTTTCCTTATATACTCTTTTGCAGACCCCACCCACATTTAGACCTCTTTTTTTTTAATTTTCTGAGACTTGCCCCAGACATGTCCAGGACATGTCTAAACATGACTCCAGTCTGAGCTTAACAAAAAAAAGGTAAATACTGCCATCTAGTGGCCTATATTCACATTACAATAGATACAGGCAACTCCTTTCTCACACCATGCAGTTTTTTTTGAAACGCAATGTTACATCTCAAGCATCTCAATATCCGATTCATTCTATGCAGTAGGTTTTTGCCATGAAATACTCAGGTAATTAATGCATCTACTAAAGTTCACTGCGTGGTTGTTGTTAGAGCACTTGTGATCTCCAAAGCTAACTATGTTTAGCGTCTGCTTACCTGGTGAAATTGGTGATGCATGAGCTGAGTGACTTGCCCATTACTTTTCACTGTTTGCAGTGGGATAGCTTGCAATCGGCGGATTAAGTATATGCAGTGACAATGTACATTTGCATTTTAATGAACAAAATTGGGGTCTCTCAAGCAGATATTTTACCTCTGAGCATTTTTTTTTGGACGATTTCCCAAAACCCCATTCATCGTCAGTCATGGTTTCTTAAATTGTTATTTTTCATGTAAACACTAATAGTTGACAGTATGGGGAAACTAAGTGGCAAATTATTGCAATTTTATATTTTTATTTTTTATCTTTACTGTTTTCTGTCATGGTTTGCTATTTGCTTTTTGCCTGCTGTCATTACTCTCGTCCCTGACAACATCGTTTTCTTTCCACATTGGACTTTTTTACCCAGCTGGCTGATTACTCCTGGGCGGTTCTTCCTGGAGTCTATTTAAGCCGGACGTCGCCACGCCTCCTTCACTGGAGTGTTTCACATGACTTTGCTCACTTCGGCTCGATATATTTCTAGTCAGGGGTTTTCCGATTTATATATATATATTCCTTGTTTCTGGGAAGCTTAGCTTCTTTAGGTTATTTGGCACTGTTGTTGGGTGCCTTGTTGGTTTTCTCTTTTATCGAGATTTATATTTGGTTGCTCGCTTTGTTTCTGGAACTTAAGCCTTTCTATATTCAGGAAGCGAGCTCCTTTCCTCTTATTTCACCCAATCACTTTCAGCTGCGTCGGCTCTGTGCTCGGTGCAGCTTCGCCTGCCGCAGCATCTGATCCTCCACTTGAACCAGCCATTACATTTTCTGGTTATCCACTGTGTCTGTGTCCCCAAGGGAGGGAGGACGTATTGTTTCTGTCCTGTTTCCCTTGTTCGTACGCGGTTGCATCAGCATTCCCACCATTTCCGGGCCATAACTCAGAAATTCTTTGATATATTTCCATGAAAATTTGCATTCATTTGCATCAGGTCGTGCAAATGTACCTTTTGGTATTTTGAGGTTATTGACTATTCTAGTTTCTTGCTAAATGTCTGTGAATATCAATGAGGGGCGGTTGGGTTGGGGTGGAGGAAGATGTGCTTTTTGCCTCATAAAAATTCTCTAGTTTTGTGATTGGTTCTAAGAAATGGAGAAAGAAGTGATGCCCGCACCCTTGCTCCAAGCCATCAAAAAATCTTTTTATTTAATAAAAAGGGACAGCATTTTGAACCAACTCTGATCTTCCTCTGGTCATCATAATGAGGTTTAAGCCGCTTTCACACTTGCCGCAAAACAAATTTTTTACAGAACAGATTACATTGTAAGTCAACTAAGTCAAGCGTTTTGTGTGTACTCGCGTCTTTGCGTTGACTTTGAATGTAATCTGTTGTGCAAACAATCGCTTGTTTCGCTTCCAGTGTGAAAGCGGTGATTATTTTTACCCTACAACAGCTCCGTAGAAAATTAGGCTTTTACATTCATTTTCATTGTCTTGATATTTTGACCCTGGTATTCACATTTATCCCAATCATTTTCAGTGCTTGGGTGGAATTGTCAATATTCTTTGATAGAAGAGCAATTTTGAAATAACTAACATTCGTATTGCATTTCCAGTTGTGCGAATAAAGATGGGTGAGCTTAATTAGCAGGTACAGCATACTACTACTACTACTACTACTAATAATAATTATTATTATTATTTTAACACTAAGACAAGCTAGAAAATCAAGAAATTTTGCATGTGCCTGCTGCTTGGTGTGTATTCTGACAAGACCCCAAAGAGGGAGTTTAGTGTTCATGTGCTTTTATTTTTGTTCTCCGTCCCTGTCGAATTCTCACATGCCTCCGTTTTCCCCTGCACTCCCGCACTCTCCCTGCTTAGTTTATCACTCAATCATTCCCTCTTTGATAGCCTCACCCTCATTCTCTCCTTGGCATCCCCACAGACCTGTTATTACTTCTCTCACATTAGCTTCCTTGTTTCCAGAGGTCTGTGTGGAGTGGTGCAGTGTTGTGGAGTCTGCGGTGGCTGCATCCACAGTGTGGTGGTAGGCGGCTGTAGTGAAAATTTTGTGGATGCAGTGTGGCCGCGGAGTGATTTTGAATTGTTTTTGCGGTTTTGAATTGTTTTTGCGGATGTGGTGTGGCTGCGGAGTTCAACCGTTCGGAGGCAGCGCGGCTGCGGAGTGTTGTCAATTTTGGTTGGTTATTCATCAAAATCTGCTATTATTTATTATTCAGTGCTAGTGATCTAATGATTTATAGGCACCTATAAGATACACAAAATATAAAGTTATCATGATAAAAACGTATTTATTTTCCCTTACAAAGCTACTTATTGCAGTGGTTCCCAAACGTGGTCCCGGAGGCTCCCTGTGTCTGCTGGTTCTTCTAGCCACAGTTGCAATGAAATTATTTTAACATACTGCTAATATAGCAAGCTGCTAATCTTCCTTGAGTGCAGGAAAAAATGCAATCCTGCAAGGAATTTAAGTCATTGGAGAAATTAATTTGGGAATGTTTAACGTATTACAATAATTAATGCAAATAAATTGCTAAAAAAAAATTTTAAAGATTATTTTTTAGGGATTTGCTCCTTTTATTAGATTGGTGTATAGTAGAGAGTGACAGGAAAGTTGGGCAGAAGAATGGGGAAGACATGCAGTAAATGACCGGAGCTGGAATTGAATCCAATTCGCTGCAGGAAGGTCACAGCCTTTATGGTGCGGGCATTTAGACCAATATGCCACCGGGGCACTGTTGAAAAATATTAACTAGTAGAATAAGGACATGCATATGTATCTGTGCATAAAAACTTGTATTACATTTTAGAGCATTCCCTTCTACCTATTTTGTACAAATAAGGACATGGTGTTTCAGGAACAATCATGACTGCCACAGATGTTAGGCGATATCTGAACTGAACAGCCAATTATTCAAAATGTGACACTGTCTGGAGAGAATCCTTACAATAATCATATGAAAGGACTAAAAGATGTCAAGACCTTGAAAATAGAAAGAGCAAAGAAACACTGACACTTTTCTATGCCTGACTCATTCTCAATCACACTGCCTGCCCTCTTAGGAAGGCAATCCATTGTCCTGTCAGGCAGGGTATACTCAGCCAAAGCTGTCTTCCTGTTTAAGTAGTCAAAAAAATCTCTCCTCCTACATTAACAGACAGGCCTACCTTGCATGCACAATCCTCCAAAATACCAATTGATGAAAATCATAATTGAATGACACTGCTTTCCTCCAAAATTCCATACATTCAGTGAAGAAAAACTGGCATTAAAAAGTGAGAAAATATGAAGATAACACTTACTGCACCCCAAGGCCTTGTTCCTGAAGCACTTGGTCAAAAATAGGGCAGCACTTTGCTTTGAAAGAGAATTCCAAGGACTGACAAAGTATACCACCCTCTACGCAGATGCACCCTTCAACACTGCTAGCTTCAGCCAGACCTTGAAAACAAAATAATACAGAATCAAAATAAACGGCTCTATCAATGCAAAAAGTCAGTAAACTGTGTTGCCAAAGTTACAGTGCTAAAGAACACAATTACAACGGTAAGAATGAAATAATTGAAAAATTCATAAGTAATAATTATAACAACAATTATTGTTATTATTATGCACAACTACACAACAGCATATTGTCGGATTTACAGACACATTTTATCTAAAATTATTAATATTTCATATGATCGATATCGTCATACTGTCATTTGAAACTACTGCTGATTGGAATAATGAAAAAATTGGTACAACCCCAGATCCAAAATACAAAACCCAAAACCAGTGAAGTTGGCACGTTATGTAAATCGTAGATAAAAACAGAATACAATGATTTGCAAATGCTTTTCAACTTATATTCAATTGAATACACTGCAAAGATGTTTAATGTTCAAACTGAGAAAGTTTGTTTTTTTTTGCAAATAATCATTAACTTAGAATTTAAAGGCAGCAACACATAGCAAAAAAGTTGGCACCAGGGCCTTTTTACCACTGTGTTACATCGCCTTTCCTTTTAACAACACTCAGTAAACGTTTGGGAACTGAGGAGACCAATTTTTGAAGCTATTCAGGTGGAACTCTTCCTGCTTGATGTACAGCTTAAGTTGTTCAACAGTCCGGGGTCTCCGTTGTTGTATTTTACGCTTCATAATGCACCACACATTTTCAATGGGAGACAGGTCTGGACTACAGGCAGGCCAGTCTAGTACCCGCACTCTTTTACTACGGAGCCATGCTGTCGTAACACGTGCAGAATGAGGCTTGGCATTGTCTCGCTGAAATAAGCAGGGGCGTCCATGAAAACGATGTTGCTTGGATGAAAACGTATGTTGCTCCAAAACCTGTATGTACCTTTCAGCATTAATGGTGCCTCCACATATGTGTAAGTTGCCCATGCCTTGGGCACTAATACACCCCCATACCATCACAGATGCTGGCTTTTGAACTTTGCGCCTATAACAGTCTTTTTCTCTTTGGTCCGGAGGACACAAAGTCCACAGTTTCCAAAAACAATTTGAAATGTGGACTCGTCAGACCACAGAACACTTTTCCACTTTGCATCAGTCCATCTTAGATGAGCTTGGGCCCAGCGAAGCCGGCAGCGTTTCTGGGTGCTGTTGATAAATGGCATTCGCTTTGCATTGTAGAGTTTTAACTTGCACTTGCAGATGTAGCTACAAACTGTAGTTACTGACAGTGGTTTTCTGAAGTGTTCCTGAGCCCATTTGGTGATGTCCTTTACACACTGATGTCGGTTTTTGATGCAGTACCGCCTGAGGGATCGAAGGTCACGGGCATTCAATGTTGGTTTTCGGCCTTGTCACTTACGTGCAGTGATTTCTCCAGATTCTCTGAACCTTTTGACGATATTACGGACCGTAGATGATGAAATCCCTAAATTTCTTGCAATAGCTCGTTGAGGAATGTTGTTTTTAAACTGTTCGACAATCAGCTCACGCGTTTTTTCACTAAGTGGTGACCCTCGCCCCATCCTTGTATGTGAATGACTGAGCACTTCAGGGAAGCTGCTTTTATACCCAATCATGGCACCCACCTGTTCCCAATTAGCCCGTTCACTTGTGGGATGTTCCAAATAAGCGTTTGATGAGCATTCTTCAACTCTCTCGGTCTTTTTTGCCACTTGTGCCAGCTTTTTTGAAATATGTTGCAGGCATCAAATTCCAAATGAGCTAATATTTGCAAAAAATTACAAAGTTTACCCGTTCGAACATTAAGTAACTTGTCTTTGCAGTGTATTCAATTGAATATAGGTTGAAATGGATTTGCAAATCATTGTATTCTGTTTTTATTTACGATTTACACAACGTGCAAATTTCACTGGTTTTGGGTTTTGTTTATCTATTACTAGTGACGCCCATTTACTGTATGTAAATATCAAGCTTCAGATCACATGAGCCAATATGTTATTCACAATAGAACATTTTGTGAACATTTCAAATGTTGGAACTGAGACGTTTGACATTTTTATCGACAAAATGAGCTTATTTCAAATTTTCTGGCAGCAACAGGTCTCAAAAAAGTTGGGACACAGGCAAAAAAGGGCTGAAAAAGTAATATATTAGAGAATCAGCTGAAAGAATATTTAGCAAGTAATTAAGTTCACTGGCATCAGGTGTGTAACATGATTGGCTATAAAAGGGATGTCTTAGAGAGGCTGAGTCTCTCAGAAGTAAAGATGGCCTGAGACTCTCCAACCTGTGAAGGCTTGCGTAAAATAAACTGATTACTTTCATAACAATGTTCTCAACATCAAATTGCAAAGGCTTTGAAGGTCTCATTATCAACAGTGCATAACATCATCAAAAGATTCAGAGAAACTGGAAACATTTCTGTGCGTAAGGTACAAGGCCGAAGACCTTTACTGGATGCCCGTGATCTTTGGGCCCTCAGACGCCACTGCATCACTCATCCACATGATTCTTTCATTGAAATTACTAAATGGGCCCAGGAATACTTCAAGAAACCACTGTCTGTAAACACAGTCCACCGTGCCATCCACAGATGCCACCTAAAACTAAATCATGCAGAAAGGAAGCCATTGTTGAGCATGATCCAGAAGCGCCGCCATGTTCTGTGGGCCAAGGCTTGTTTAAAATGGACTGTAGCAAAGTGGCAAAGTGTCCTGTGGTCAGTCCATATTTGACATTCTTGTTGGAAACCATGGGCTAATCGTGTCCTCCGGGCTAAAGAGGAAAAAGACCAC
Organism: Gymnothorax reevesii; assembly: GCA_029721435.1. Classification (NCBI taxonomy): domain Eukaryota; kingdom Metazoa; phylum Chordata; class Actinopteri; order Anguilliformes; family Muraenidae; genus Gymnothorax; species Gymnothorax reevesii. Next base: position 8,815,818 of record CM056581.1, read on the forward strand.
TCCTTCTTTTATCATCGTTCAGTTCAAAAGCCAGAATCTCTGATGGTTTTGGGATGCATTAGTGCATATGGTGTGGAACGCTTGCATTTTTTAAAAAGCACCATGAATGCTGAAAGGTATATCAAGGTTTTAGAGCAACATATGCTCCCCTCCAGCCGACATCTATTCCAGGGAAGGCCTTGTGTATTTCAGCAGGACAATGCAAAACCACATACCGCAGCAATTACAACAGCATTGTAAAACAACGGCTTTGTACTTTTGTAGTAGAAGAGCCCGTGTGCTGAACTGTCCTGCCTGCAGTCCTGATCTTTCACCGGTTGAGAATATTAATGTACAAATTAATTAATCGAAAAGTCCGTCAAAGAAGACCCAAAACTCTCCAGCAGCTGGAAGCCAGTATCAAGCAAGAGTGGGATCAAATTCCAATGGCTAAACTCAAGAAACTTGTCTCCTCAATGCCCAGATGCCTCTACTCTGTGTTGAAAAGGAGAGGGGATGCTACACCATGGTAAACAGGCCCCTGTCCCAACTTTTTTGAGACCTGTAGCAACCATCAAATACAAAATGAGCCCATTTTTTGGATAAAAGTGTAAAATTTCTCAGTTTCAACATTTGCAATGTTATCTCTGTTCTATTGTGAATAAAATACTGGCTGGTGTGATTTGAAAGTCATTGCATTTTGATTTAATTGACAATTTACCCTTTGTCCCAACTATTTTGGAATTGGGCTGTAGTTATACAGTAAATTTTCTCTCTCACTTTCAAGCAGGCAATGTATCATTTTCTACAATTGAGAACACTTTCGCAGTAAAGCAATAGACATAAAAATAGGTTATGGGACACTGTTTTGAATAACATATGTTCCATGAAGTACTTGTGCATGTGTGTGAGCGGGCGTGAGTGTGCGTGCTTGTGCGCATAATCGTGTAAGGAAGGTGGTGGTGTTACAAATTTAGTGATATGGGGCTGTTTCACATTTAATCTCAGGTAATGCTAATTTCCTGAAACCTATTTTCAGGGCTGTACGTTAACGTTTTCTGCTCATAGCACTAGTGCTACAGAGGTTCATAGTCGTGTAGCACAAGACAAAAACTTATAGAACAGAAAAGGTATCTGTTACATCTCTTAAACTGTATTACTTGTAGTTGGTTTATCATTTAAAGACATAAAATATTAATAATCTCTTCATGAATTTAAGTACTTTCAAGGTCTCTGAATTCTGTGATTTCCTACAATTTTAAGTAATTTCCAGAACTTGTATAGCAGTCTTGACACAAATAACACTTCAAATATAATGCAGGCACATAACTCATAGTAATCGTAAGAACCTATGAGAAATTATGTGTTCTGTGCATACTGTGTATGTAAGCATACTGTAATTCTGTTTTTACATGCTGTTAGTTATTAGTGTATTCCCAAGACGTGCGGTGATGTGAGGCAGTGGCCTAACATTTTATCGCTGAATTTTGTCAACCTCTTCTCACCATAGACTGTATAAAAAAAAATGGACGAAGTGACCGTAACATCTCCCATTGGTTTCAGCATACCATTTAGGAAGCCTCGATTTTGGCAATTTGAATTGCACCATTTTGTCATTTTGAAACCGGATGTGATTCCTATCAGACGAGAGTGTGAATTTAAAATCTAGGGAGGAGCGAAGGGTGGATCTACGTATGGATCTGACCGTATCAGACAAGGACCAGGGATAGCCACACCCCTAAAGCACATTCTGTCTCTATCTTTTATTCTAGTCTATTTCGGACCATAATTTACAACAATGAACATCATGATATATCAAAGGAGACATGAAACCTGCAATACATACAGTAATGTGGAATATCATTATTTAAATAATAAATCAGGTTGGAAAGTAGGGTCATTTTCTCATAGACTTCTATAGGATTGAACTTCTTTCTGCAACCACTGATGTCGCCATCTTCTGGCCATTAAATAGAAAGCAAATTTTGGAGATTTCCGCATTTGCCTCAGTTTTCAGACCCCTGTGCTGCGTCCATCTTTTTATACAGTCCATGGCTCCCATGTAGCCAACTATAACTGGATGACGATCAAAACTATTAAATCCTAGCCCATAGGAAGCCTGTATACTGATAGGTGAGGACGACAAAAAGATTCAATGACGTATACGCTTCGATTCAAGACAGCGAGGACGAGAATGCGTTTAATCAATAGACAAAAATCTCAGCTCTCTCAAATTTAGTGTATTGTTTTAACCTTTTGTTCGTCGGATTATGTAAGAAGCCTGCAAATAAACACCCAATTTTTTTGATTGAGGTTAAAAAATTGGTACTTAAAGGGGAATAATGGCATTGATCAAGCATTGAACTCCGCATAAGCACTGAATGGCATTGCTTGCTTCGGCTTCTTGTAAGCAAGTGCGCGCAAATCTGCAGTTTCGTGAGCATTTCAGGTTCGATGTACTGAGTAATAACGCCGCGGAAACTTCTGACCCGTCATTCTGCCGAATAGTCTTACTAAATTAGTTAATCGTCTGATTGCTAATCAAGCAAAGGGGGGGTAATCGTTTGGTTTACGGTGAGGATTCTGCCTCACCTAACTAACCTCCGAGGTGTCACTGTTTCACCTCTCGCTCTCTCGCGCACACACAACGCCTCTGTTTCTCATCACACCGGTGTTACAACAGTTCGTTCATTCATCACACGGACCAATTTTCATGTCGCACTTGTTACGCCCCAGGTCTAGGGGAATCCAAGACATAACAAGATAAGTGCCCCACCAACCCTTCCCACTCCCAAGAAAGCCAGCAGCACGAGCTAAATCAGGTTCAGCACAGCCATTTAATCAGCGTTGGTAGTGAGCGGTTGCCCAAAACAATAAATAAAATTTTCAAGCATTCACTGTACTTCTGATACAAAAGAAAGCAAATAAAACTTAAACCAAATGATAACATGAATCACTTGACTCCTGCTAAACACGAGAAAGTACTAAACAAGAAGGCTCCTCACTCCCACTCTGCTGTAAGGTGCTCTGTTTACAGTGACTATTTACAGACTCGTCACAAACTGAATCTTAACGAACAGATCAAACTCACAAATCAAACATATATTACGCACAGGTCTCACATTGGTATAACAAGAAAGTCCGCCAGGTATCTAATGCTGGTTTGTTAGGAATGACAAGTGAAGGGGGGGGGGGGGACAAACAGGCTTCAGCAACTGAACTTTAAAAGGTGATGGTGCAGTGGTCCAATCCAGCGACAGCAATCCCATTTGAATGGTCCAGTGAGGCAGCAGCAATTATGTTCAAATGGTCCAATCCTTGCAACACCTGCATACCACCTGATACAAACCATCCATACACGAAGACCAACACTACACAGGGGAGGAGACTATTTTCCTTACGCTTTTTGTAACAAATATCAAGACTAAAATCTTGAAGTAACAAGGACCAATGTGTAAGACGCTGGTTGTTGTTCTGCATCTGACCTAAAAACACAAGAGGGTTATGGTCAGAATAAACAATAGATAGATAGATACCAAACGATGCCAATCAACTACAGAAAGGTATCGGGTATCTAATGAGGGTTTGTTGGGAATGGGCAAGTGAAGCCCTGATTTAGTATTCCTAATTAAAAATGACTGCCCCATCATATTTTCTTTTTGTAAATTAGTCATTATGCGTACATTCTGTGCACCGTACATCAGGCCACAAGCTTGTAGGGGCTGGTAAGAGGGAGGGTCTGTGAGACACCCTTCATGTCAGGAACAGGAGGAGGGGAAAATATTACCATTGTGGAAGGTAATTTATCAAAAGGACTGTCAAAGCCCATACAAATCATACAAATACAGAGATAAAAGTTAAGACAGACATGAAAATGCATAACCTATAGCGAAGGACCCAACCAGAGGCAAAAATACAGACTTAAGAGGAGAAAAGCCTGTGGGCTGTAACGTGCCTTTTCCATTTTTCCATCTCTCTTTCTTCATGCTCTCTCTCTTTCTCTCTCTTGAAGCAACAATAGATCATCGGATAAAATAACCAAGGTGCTTGCGTGTGTGTGTGTGTGAATGCGTGTGCTCTGCAGAACAAATTATGCACCCTGGAAATATGCACTCAGAAATAGCCTGTCAGCAAGAAATGAAAACATGGCACATTTCATAACATCCATTCCATCACCCTCTCACATCACTTTATTAAAAGGAGGGCTGGAAAAGCAGAGATCCTGGAGTCTGAATTGTGCCGATTCCAGCTGAAGGACAGGGACAACACTGTTCAGCCTCATCTTCTGTCCCATGTTTCCTCACGTCTTAAAATGTGGTTACATGGAAATGGAGAAGCAGTTGGAGCAGAGCAGGGGATTGGGAATGTGCAATACGGCTAGCAACTATGGCTGTTGTGAATACCAATTTTTGGGCTCTGAGGCTACGGTAGTGATCAACAGCAAATATTCAAAGCTTTGGCGGGGGATGGTGATTAGCTTTGCCCATTTCAAGACGATACTTGGTACTTTTTTCCTTTGATTTGGATGCTGCTCTTATTATTATTATTCTTATTATTATTATCATCATCATTAATAATAATACTAATACTACTACAGTAGTAGTCATCGTAGTAGTAGTAGTAAATTGATTACTATAGTTTACGCGGGCATCTCCCGACCCACATGTAATTGACAGTGACGCATGTAGGAGTGCGTTTTAAGAAACCATCGTTGCTAAACTTCGGTCGTAAACTCAGTTGAAAGCTCGGTCTTCTGAGATTTGGCATTTCTACAAAGGGTCGTTACAAAGCTTTGTCGCAAGCTTGGTCATAAAGTCTATGACTGCTCGAGACCAGTAGTCACTGGGTCGTTGCTTAGTAGTTCCTGTTGTTGTCGTCATTTTCTTTCAAAAGTATATGAAAATGAAATCTTTATACCAACTGTCTTATAAAGGAAGGAATAACTTGAAATACAGCATGAACACAATAAGCACAAAGAACACATGTATTATGAATTTGGAATTAAGTTGTCAAAAATACTTGGACAAAGGTTCAGTAATACTGAAAAACCTTGCACTGATATTACAATTTCATGCAAGATCAGGAACTACATGGGCCTACTTTGATTAGACCTTTTTTTACCTGAATATTCTGACAATATTCTGACAACCTCAGGGACAGCACCATACAAGATCCAGTATTAGTGAGGTGTCATAAGTTCAGATGACCAATGTCTGCAGTCACAGTATGTTCAAATATATGTTTTATTTTTATATATCCTGTGGCAACGATAGCAATGCCAAAAATTACCAAAGAAAAATCGAAGATGACAGGAAGCAAACTTTACTTGTAACATTGTCGTTGTGTGAACATTACCATTACTCCATAGACAGGTCTAGATTATAAAGGGGTTATGACAACATTTTATTGGTGAATTTCGTCTTGTTAGGCAAACAAATCTACATTAACAAGTGCTTGCCACTAGCATGGCAATATCTCCCGCTGCCTCAATTTTATGTGTGTGTACGTACGTATGGACGGAGCCCAATGCTATATCCCCCGCTTCGCACTAATCGCGCGGCGGGGGATAATAATAAATTTGAAATGATGAGGCAACTGTTATATGCATTCATCTCCAGTTAAGAGACACAGTAGCAGATTTGGCAACAACTGCTTTTGTGTTAGACAGTGAGAAACGGAACTGAGTTCGGTAAAGCGACAAACCAACCAGGCAAAGAGTTCTGACCACTGTTCCTTCACTTCGCCATCAGTCACTTCGTTTTGCAGAGAAACATGATGAAGGCGGACAGGCGGTTAAAGTAGGAAAGTAAGACACATATTTCCATTAATCATGCTACACGTGATTGCGTCATCTGTGAAGATGTGGCATCCAATTAAAACAAGGTTGTTCCAATGACGGACGCGCTGAACTGAGACCCAGCAATGACCCTTTCTAGAAACAGGCATGAGTTTGTCATAGCTGGAGCGAAAGGACCGTTATTAAATTACCAACAATGCTAACTTTCTAGAAACACACCCCAGGTTAGCCTCACTCAAATACGCACTCACTCCGACTAACTGACTGCTTTAAGCAAACACCTGTGCAATAGCCTTAAGGCTTTGTGTCAAACAATTTTAGGAAATATGGACTCAATATTATTGTCAGAAAATGAAAACAAGCTATTTCTTTCAGTGGAATATGCTGCATGAATTACTTTATTACTGCCTGGCAATATGACATTGTCAACATCATTTGTATTTGGAATACCTTTCACATTCTAAATGTAAAATATGCCCTTTATCTATGCTATTAAATGAAATGTAAAATGCACAGCCATTTTCTTTCCTACACATTGTAGGTTTGGACAGATTGTCAATTGAACTGAAAATTGACAATGGATTGATTCAATTGATGATGCTTATCTTATTTCAAATTCTCCATTTTTTTTTTTCTTTTTGGCTTCGGTGATTTCTTTGGTGTGTAAACTTGTGCATGGTGCAAACATAATGAAACCATAATGTCTCTTGCATGCTGTTTTTTTTTTTTTTCACAAATTCTGCCTGTGTCCTTGGCCTTTCAAACCTATACTCTGATACGTCTTCTCTCTAGTAGCGCTATGGCTGCACAGAAAAGATAATGCTGCTATTCCCTTCTGTTTTGACCCCCATAAAACCAACAAAAATTCCATTAAGGCCTCACTTAACAAATTCTATTTTATGTAATATTGATGTCATCTTGGTCAGCATCGAAGTGCGGAATAGGTTAGGACAGCATCCGTCAACTGTCTTTAACCCAGCAAGACAACACAATGCACAGTTATCCAGGCCTGAAACATATTGTTTTGTTGTTACCATTTATTTAAACCACAAAGTAACGAACTGCATTGTGCTTTATGTCTCATTAACAGATAACTCCAAATGATTGTAGGCTGGGTCAGCTGTATTATTTTGGATTGTCATGCTTTGTCATCACCTGTCAAAATGCCTCCCTAAACCTATTTGCCTGTTCAAACTACAACATAATCTCCATTTTCAAACCAATATGGGGTCGTTGGTTCAGTACAAGTCAAGGTAAACTACATTGTGCATATATCTACAGTATAGTGCAAATTATTATCAAACTGAATAAATAAGAAAATGTAAAATTAAACTAAAATGACAATGCGTTAGGTAGCCTAATAAAATATAGGCTATAATTACAGGCCGAAGTTAGGAATGTTTGGTTTTCAAATAGTAAGCACACACTATTTTTAAAGAGGAGCTGAACGAACAGCCTAAAGCATATTTAAATTAGTCATATTTGTAGCAAATATCAAAACAAATAAATTAGAATAAAGATCAATTAAAATACACAGAATTGTCATGAAAAAAAGTCAAGCCTTGACTGAGCCAGACCTACTGTATATTGATAGTCTTGCGTGCTTAGAGTCTCGTATCATTGGATATGACATGGATTGATGTCATTTAGAGCTTGTGGCTGTTAGGCTAAATAAGAAAAGTTAATGACTTAATTGACACTCAACAAAAATATAAACGCAACACTTTTGTTTTTGCTCCCATTTGTCATGAGATGGACTCAAAGATCATTCCTGTATATTTCCCATTACAGTTACAGCACAGCCCAGTCAGAAATGTCATCACCAAGACCCCAAGAGTTTGTTTGTCAGTTTTTTCTGTGCCTACCATAGTGCCTTTTCGAGTACCTATTTATCATTTGAACCTTGTAGTAAATAAAAGGGTCCTGACGACCATTTTTGCCAAAACACAACTTACTGTAATGGGGAAACCACCTGATCTTAAACAAGGTCATACATAAAGCCCTTGAACTGAACATTTGCCTGCAACAGAGTTCGTCCTCAGTCAGACAGGATGATATGCATATGGAGAAGATCGCCCAACTCTGTAGTGCTGCAACACTTCTGTTTTGGGTTTAATCTAAGGGAATAATTTTGAAGGATTCTGTAATTTGACATTATTGATGTTTGTCTTGTTATTGTATAAAAAAATTCCTAAATATATTAATGCACTTTTTGTGTCACAATAACAGCTTGTGACAATTTTCCACTCCATGGATAAATTATGGTACATAAATGCTCATAATGAGCTCTGCAGCACCCTGTGAAATTAAATTGCAGATGCTAAGAAACAACATGCTTGCCCCCAAAAAATTTGTGATTTGAGGTTTATATTTATAAGATTCATACTTATTTATAACTTCCGTACTGTGACTTCACAGGACTCCCATACATGGAAATGAAATGTATCCTCAGCATTGTTTGCTTTAAGCACATTCTGCACTATTTAATCTCAGTTTCATGATTGTTTAATTACAACAATTACAACTAAAATTAGCTACAAATACTTTTGAATCAATAACATTAATTGAATTCAATTTCATTTCAAAATTTTCTGTCTTGTGTCACCTTGCGGAGGAAAACTAGCCACACCTTATAATGTTGAGTTTTCAGAGTTTATGTAATGTTAATTGAAATAAATGACTGAAAAAAGTTCAGGACCAATTATTATTTTCAAGGAATGTTCTATCCTTCACCAATCTTCAGCTCACCAACCACCACTGTTTTCCGTCCCTCCCAAAGTTATTTGTTAGTAAGTTGAAAAGGTGGGGATTGGGAGATGGAAGGATTGTCAGAAACCACAGCAAAGAAATGTGGTAATTTGCAATAAAAATGGTCTTTTGATTATAAATAATATCATTTTTGTTAATATGAAAGGTTTTTAAGCTTTTCGGTTATGATAAAAATTTCATCCCAAATGCTGGCAGAGCACTTTGATATAAAGTGACTTTAATGAATGCAGAAGCAATACAGTATATGCTATAGTCATTTAGCACAATTAATTAACCTCCTCAGAGAATTAGAGTGTCGTCTGCTTGATCATTAATAAATATAACTATAAATTATGAAAGCAGCTTTGCCATTTTATTCTTTCTTCCTCCTTGTGGTAAAATGTTTTGTATGAATATTTATTGAACTGCGAAGTGGAGAAATATATTTCCTGGGGGGAAAAAAAAACTGACATTAATAGTTACTGACAAAAGGCACATTAACTTTAATGTATGGATCCTTAAACATGTTAGCGCATACTTGGAACAGATAAGGTGTGAAAGACTTAAGGGAGCTTGGACATTTCAGGCATTGAATGAATTCCAGTTCTATGTTGTTAATAACCAATATCTGTATCATGAGTGTATTTTCCTTTAGCAGAAAGCTGAATCTAAAGAATTTTTAGCATATGTTTTATTTTGTTCTGCTGATAATACTCAAACTGAAACTCTTTTTGTCATTCACCTTTTTAATTTCACGTATTAATCATGAAAATCTCAGTAAAATCCCTTCTTTGCCTCATATGGACATGAAAGAGATTAATGGACACTGACATTGAAAGTAAACAACCCCAATTCCAAAATAGTTGGGACAAAGTGTAAATTGTGAATAAAATCAAAATGCAATGACTTTCAGATCATATGAGCCAATATGTTATATATAATAGAACATAGATAACATTTCAAATGTTGAAACTGAGACATTTTACATTTTTATCCGCAAAATGAGCTTATTTAAAAATTTCTGGCTGCAACAGGTTTAAAAAAGTTGGGACACAGGCAAAAGGGCTGAAAAAGCAATTAATATAGAGAATCAACTGAAAGAAGATTTAGCAAGTAATTAATTTCACTGGCATCAGGTGTGTAACATGATTGGCTATAAAAAGGATGTCTTAGAGAGACTGATTTTCTCAGAAGTAAAGATGGCCAGAGGCTCTCCAACCTGTGAAGGCTTGCGAAAAGAATTTGTGGAATACTTTAAAAACAATATTCCTCAACATCAAATTGCAAAGGCTTTGAAGGTCTCATCATTGATGGCGCATAACATCATCAAAAGATTCAGAGAAACTGGAAAAATCTCTGTGCGTAAGGGACAAGGCCGAATACCTTTACTGCATGCCCGTGATCCTTGGGCCCTCAGACGCCACTGTATCACTCACCGGCATGATTCTGTCATTGACATTACTAAATGGGCCCAGGAATACTTCAAGAAACCACTGTGTGTAGACACAGTCTGCCGTGCCATCTACTGATGCCACCTAAAACTCTATCATGCAGAAAGGAAGCCATTGTTGAGTATGATCCAGAAGCGCCGCCATGTTCTGTGGGCTCATTTAAAATGGACTGTAGCAAAGTGTCAAAGTGTCCTGTGGTCAGATGAGTCCAAATTTGACATTCTTGTTGGAAATCATGGGCGTCGTGTCCTCCGGGCTAAAGAGGAGAAAGACCAACCCTCCTGTTATCAGCATTCAATTCAAAAGCCAGAAACTCTGATGGGATGCGAATGCATTAGTGCATATGGTGTGGGACACTTGCTTGTTTTAAAAAGCACCATGAATGCTGAAAGGTATATAAAGGTTTTAGAGCAACATATGCTTCCCTCCAGATGACATCTATTCCACGGAAAGCCTTGTGTATTTCGGCAGGACAATGCAAAACCACATACTGCAGCTATTACAACAGCATGGCTTTGTACTAGAAGAGTCCGTGTGCTGAACTGGCCTACCTGCAGTCCTGATCTTTCACCGATTGAGAACATTTGGCACACAACTCACTGCAAAGTCCGTCAAAGGAGACCCAAAACTCTCCAGCAGCTGGAAGCCTGTATTAAACAAGAGTGGGATCAAATTCCAATGGCTAGACTCAAGAAACTAGTCTCCTCAATGCCCAGACACCTCCACTCTGTGTTAAAAAGAAGAGGGTATGCTTCACCATGGTAAACAGGCCTCTGTCCCAACTTTTTTGAGACCTGTAGCAGCCATCAAATTTGAAATGAGCTTTTTTGTGGATAAAATTGTAAAATTTCTCAGTTTCAACATTTGCTATGTCATCTCTGTTCTATTGTGAATAAAATACTGGCTGGTGCAATTTGACTGTCATTTCATTTTGATTTTATTCACAATTTACACTTTGTCCCAACTATTTCAGAGGTGGCGATGTAGAAAACCATCATGGATAGACAGATATGAAAAATACCACAAAATTTTTACAAAAGCTAAATTATAGTCCAAGCCGGAGTCCACGTCTTGGAACTAAATGTCATGGTTTTGGAGCTTTGAGAGCTCCTTTTGTGACTCTCGTCCGGGACGATATCCTTTTGCTCGCCATCGGATTCCTGGGCCAGCTGGCATTAATTGGGGGCGTTACCTGGTCTCATTTTAAGCTCCTGTTCTGCCTCACTCTCGTTGCTAGAGTGTCATTGTCTCCTTGGCGCTTTAGCTGGTAAGGGCTTTGAAGAGAGAGTATTGTCAGGGACAATCCCGCATAACAGGATTAGTGTTAGTGAGTAAGGGAATCTTTGGTTTATTTCCCTTTTCTTTTGTTCTTTTTTTTGAGCTCGCCTGTTTTCTACTACGGACGGCGTCAGGTCCGTTGGTAGCGCGAGTCTCGTGATTTCTATCTGTTTTTAGTCTCTCAGCACTCTGCTGGTTTCTCCTTTTATTTCTGGCCACAGCTCTTGGCGTCCTACTATGAACGCCCATCACAGTACACTCTAGCCACTATGGAGACACCAGCGGTGGCTGAAATTAAGAGGGATGTTGCCAGCCAGCAAGACATATTAGCAGGTTCTGTTAGAGGCTTTCATATTTTCATGATTTTTCAGATTACTAATGACAATAGTCTTTCAGAATATGCTGCACTGCCCCCTCCTCTAGGCTAAATAATAGGGTCCCCAGGCATGCTAATCTTTTTTCTCTGTAATTTCAGTCAGAACCATTGTCAGTGTCATCAGCATCTGAGTTTTCTAATCCCTCATCTCTCTGCAGTCTGCTCATAATTTCATCGTCCCTGAGCCAGACCTTTCTCCTAGAGGCAGCCATCTTGAAATGTTCAGATAGCTGTGTTTTGCACTACAGTTTTCACAGGATTCTGTTGTGCAAGAATGTGAGAGCCTTCTTTTGGAAGCCATTCTACCTAATATCAGGTAGATGTGTCCTACTCAACAAAATAAGGACTGAATTGAATCTGATAGTGCAGCTGAAGTCAATTTCACCAGAAATGACAGATAGCTGCCTTTTGCACTCAGCCCCTCAACTGTTCATTTGACAAGCATATCTAGTGGCTAACTTTGAAAAAAATAAAATAAAACTATAGTGGCCTGTAAGCGGGTCAAATTTATGCCAAGAATGTGTTGCAAACATTATTCATTCAATTGTCAGTGTCAGTCAGAGGTCGCGTTAAGCTTTATGATTGTCCGTCATTATGACGGACAGGGGCAAATTCTGTCATAATTAATTATCATCTGTAAATTTTTTAAATGAAAATCACTTTTTTTTTAAATAAAATAAACAGAATAATTTATAGATTACGCAATAGCTGATGCCGACAGTGATTCATGTAGACACACACTGTGCACTGAGCAGAGGTGCCAAGTCTCATGTATTTTTTAGGCTTATTCACTGTAGTTCGCTATTATTCAATGAAAGCTTATTAATGAGATTCTCATGCCTGAGAGTCATAGGTAATCGATATTAGTGTCACTACTGGGAAAATCCACCATAATCCATGTGAAACTGATTAACTTAATGCACAATGACTTTAATTCTGCGAGTGAATTTCTTCAGTGCTTGTTGATTGAATAATTGCTGACTACGGCACAGGAATGTGAATGCAACTAAGAGGTGAGAGACTCACGCCGAATGAGTGACACTTGGCATCTCTGACTGTGTTAAATACAGCACTGTGTGGATTTTCGAACTTACTGCAGTATGAACTTCATAAAACATCACAAAAGATTTTGCCCCCCACTGAGTAACAGTGTGCAAATAAACAATTCTTTCAGTTATTCCTGGACTTCACTAAGCCTAACAACCGCAGTCTGGCTAAGCGGTCCTCCGAAGCTGCTTATCAACTCGTTATGTCAACCGGGGCTTTCCTGACCTAGATATCTGCGTGTTCACATAACAGAGATGGCATTTGTAGCATATGACTAATCGCCACCAGCAGCAGAGCAGCATATTTTACAAATGAAGAGCAAATGACCATATTACAAAAATATGAGGAATCAAAGACAATGATTCAAACAGATCAAAGACAATGCTCGAGACAATATGACACCCACCACCAATTGGACGGGGTGCGAATTAAACTCTGGCAAAATTTCCATCAATGATGAAAAATATTTGGTTAATGCGACCTCTGGTGTCAGTCTACTTTTTCTGGATGGAAGCCTAGATTTTTATCATTACTTTTTTTGATATGCAAACACTGCTGGGAAACATACTGACAAATGCTGTTATCCAATGATATGTGTATGTTTTATTTGATGAAGTTGGCCATCCAAAGGCCATAGATGAGAATGACTAGCTGTTGGCTAATTCTGAAAATCAACAAATAAGCTCTTGAATTACTTTGAAAACACAAAAGTTGGTCTGAAAAAAGCAAAAAACGATGACGATGAATGTTTGGCTTTGAAAAAGAAATACTAGCCACACAGGCCTAAAAATAACTTTTGTTACTGTTGGAAACTGCAATGTCGCAATCGTAACAGCAGGGTGCCCAATTTAAAATTCATCATTGGGAAAAGGAGACTGAATGGACCAACAGCGAGCTTCAGGCTGTTCAGGTGTGAGCAGATTTACATGGATTTTTGACTATTAAAGGCAGGCCAACTGGATGCCCAATGAGTCAGCCATTTTAGATACAGTTCTCCTTAAAATGTGTGGTTTCTATGTACAACACATTGTTTGGAAATTTATTTCTTTTCATGACCCCCCTATTATCAGTTTTGATGATTTTATGTTCATCATCCTGTTTTGGTAGATTGGCATAAACTGACTTCACTTTTCCAGTGATTGTGCCAGCTTTATAAACTTTTCAAAGAGGAGTGTCAAAGTGCTGATATATATAATTTACTGTGTGGTTTAGCTCCTAATAATGTTAGTATGGTGCCTAGTGTTTTCACAGGCTGCTAGATGACTACAGAGTGAGTGGCAGTTGTGCTTTGACATCTTTTGCAGCTGAGCAGCGAGAAAAAAATGCAAGATGCCTTATCTAAAATGGATGCAAAAAGTGAACACTATACGCTTGTGACCTAAATGGGTTTGCAAATATTCAGTATCCCTTGCAGTTCAATTTCTTGTTCTCTTGGTTTTTTTTTTTCTATTCCAAAATCAGAAAGTACAGTACAGAAATGAGAAAGTTGTTTGCAAGAAAGACCTGAAGGCTCTGAGAGCCACCTCAACACCTGGGAGGCTGTAGCCTCAGAGCTATTGGCCTGGAGATAGACTGTCCAGAAAGGCCTTACCAGGTTTGATTAGACACTTGCTCAGCAGTCTGAGGAAAAGAGATAGAGGCGGAAGGTCCAAAGCCAGGCAAACAGACTAACATCAGATTTCATCTGCACACGGTGTAGAAGGGACTGTCCCTCCCGTATTGGCTTGTTCAGCCACATTCAACCTTGTACAGGTACCAGGATCACTATCCAGAACGCGTCTCTATAGTCTCCCGAGACTGACGGATACCTACTATAGATATTCCATTTTCTTTGGTGTCACAACGGAATTCCGGCTGGGGAAAGGGCAAATGGTCACTGATAATGAAGCTGCACCAACACATGAAATGAAACAAAGGAACAGTAATCCCATCTGAAATGCCACAGCAAGAGTCTTTCCTGATTAGAAGGAAGGGTCAAGCTCTTTTGAGGTGAACAAGCCTTAATCTACCAGAGAACTAAAAAGGAATGACTGCCCGAATCAAATGGTGTCATAGGAATCGAAGTGGTGGAAGAGACTTCTCTTAAAAAGGAGAAAAAAGGTAATGACCGTGCGTATGAACTTTAATTCATTTCATGACTGCCATGATCCAAATTCTTGTATGAGTGGGAACAGACAGGAAATTGCTTTTTGCTTTAAAACTTGAAATTGGAGTGAGTAAGTGTCCGTTCAATTTACACTTGGTTTCAAATCCTCGAATACCTGTTTCGCTCCAAGCCGCCGCTCAAAATTGTCATGCAGCCTTTCACAATCATGAAGACCAATTCCAATCTGTGTCTCCTGATATTGTATGCAATTAATGTTAATACTGCATACATGATGAACATAATGAATTATAAAATGCACCAGAGGCTGCTCACAGGATTCAGGTCCAGAAATAGAATTTTCTAGAACAAATTCTGGAAAAGAGTGCACCTTGTCACAGATTTTTTTTTTCCAACAATGTTTCCCCAGAAGCAAAACTAATTCAATTTCTGCAGCATCCTTTTTTGAACTGGGAAGTGCATTTACAGTCTAATGTTCATATTTTCTGAAACTGATGCAGCCAGCTGCCCCTATTATTCACTCTGAATTGCCCATTGCGGATATGCACTGTACGTCCCCAAAACTGATCACACAGGCAGTCAGCAGGTGCTAGTTTGAACAAAGATGGAGCGAGTACATGACTTGTAGAGAAAGGGACCTGAAATAAGGACACATGCATCATGGCATAATTTTACTGGAACAAAATACAGTGCCGTGAAAAATTATTTGCCCCCTTCCTGATTTCTTACTTTTTTTGCATATTTTTCACACTTTAATGTTTCATATCATCAAACAAATTTTAATATTAGACAAAGATAACCTGAGTAAATACAAAATGCAGATTTTAAATGATGACTTCATTTATTAAGGGGAAAAAGCTATCCAAACCTACCTGGCCCATTGTGAAAAAGTACTTGTCCCCCCTTCTTAAATCATGAATGAACTGTGATTAACCGCATTTTTTAGTCCAATTTGGCAAGCCACACCCAGGCCTGATTACTGTCAGACCTGTTGGATCAAGAAATCACTTTAATAGAACCTGTCTGACAAAGTGAAGTAGGCTATAAGATCTCAAAAATCAACATGTCATTCCGCAAACTAAAAAAATTCAAGAACAGATGAGAAACAAAGAAATTGACATCTATCAGTTTGGAAAGGGTTGCAAAGCCATTTCTAATGCTTTGGGACTCCAGCGATTCATGTTGAGAGCCATTATGCCCAAATGGAAAAAACTTGGAACAGTGGTGACCCTTCCCGGGAGTGGCCAGCCTACCAAAATTACTCAAAGAGCACACTGATGACTCATCTAGGAGGTCACAAAAGAACTCGAAACAACATCTGAAGAACCGCAGGCCTCACTTGCCTCAGTTGAAATTAGTGTTCACGACTGAAAAATAAGAAAGAGACTGGGCAAAAATGGCATGCATTGGAGAGTTCCAAGTAAAAAACCACCACTGACCTAAAAGAACACTCTTCTCACATTTGCCAAAATACATCTTGATGACCCCCAAGACTCTTGGTAAAATATTTTGTTGACTGAAAGACAAAAGTTGAACTTTATGGAAGGTGTGCGTCCCATTATATAAGGCGAAAAACTAACACAGCATTTCATAACAAGAAAGATGTTGCTGCGGAGAACCCCCCGTCGCATCTTTCTGAGCTTAAAGTCACAGGCAAGTTAAATCTCAACCAGTTCAGTAAAATTGTGCACTCACTAACCCCATGACCTGTTTAATATGCAAATTAGGTCACAGTTACCATAGCACCCTTCCACCATCATAATGTTATTGTGCCAAACTTAGTTGTCAAAGATCAAAGGCCTGAGACTGGCTCTGGGGATTGTGTCAACTGTGACGATCATTCGTGTCGACTATAACATAATTTTAGGTCATACCAATCTTCAAGGTCAAGGTGAAGTTCAAGGTTATTTGGCCTCCAGTAGATATCCAAGGAGAAGAGGTAGCTGCTGTAAAGATTTCAGCCACTCAACTTCATTATTAAGCTAGCACTGGCCATAAATGTGATTTTTGCACTCGCTGACCCTGTGACCTATTTAATATGCAAATTAGGTGAAGGTCACCATGGTAACCCTTCCACCATCCCAGTGTGACATGGTACCAAGTTTGGTTAGATTTGGACCAGGGGCATTGGAGATATAGTGCAAAATGTTTGGACGGACGGACGGACATACATACATACGTACGCTGGTCTCCACTAGAGCCCCTTTCAGGGCCTATCGGCCCGCGAAGGGGGATGAAAAGAACATCATACCTAAAGTCAAACATGGTGGTAGTGCTGTGGTTTGGGGCTGCGATGCTGCTTCAAGACCTGGACGACTTGTCGTAATTGATGGAACCATGAATTCTGCTCTCTACCGGAAAATCCTGAAGGAGAATGTCCAACCATCAGTTTCTGACCTCAAACTTGAGCGCACTTGGGACAATGAGGACAATGATCAGGAACGCACCAGCAAGTCCACCTCTGAATGGCTTAATAAATAGAAAATGAAGATTTTTGAGTTGCCTAGTCAAAGTCCGGTTTAAAATCCGCTTCAGATGCAGTGGCATGACCATGACATGCTTGAATACCCTCCAATGTGGCTGAATTAAAACAATTCTGCAAAGAAGAGTGGGCTAAAATTCTTCCACTGGGATGTGAAAGACTCATTGCAAGTTATCGCAAACTTTTTCACTTCTCACTTTTTTTTACTTTTTCCTCATAGGGCCAGGTAGGTTTGGATAGCTTTTTCCCCTTAATAAATTAAATCATCATTTAAAACTGCATTTTGTAATCCCTCGGGTTGTCTTTGTCTAATATTAAAACTTGTTTGATGATCTGAAACATTTAAGTGCGACAAATATGCAAAAAAATAAGAAATCAGGAAGGGGGTAAATACTTTTTTACGGCACTGTATCTAAGTGTTACTGAACCTAAACAATCACAAATGTGGAAATGAGAAATTTGTTTGTCCCTGATGTAAAGTGTTTTGCATTTGAAATTCAGGAAATAGTCAGTAATTATTTGGTACTGTATGTTACCCTAGCACAAAAAAGGTAAGACTGTATGGAAAATGCTCATAGAAAGAGAAAGTTGTCACAGGTTGATGACCAAAGGGAGCAGTAGGATTTAACGCACAGTCAGGATGAGCCTTATTAACTACGTCAACAGTCCAGGTCTGATCACAGGCAACAGCATTAGAAGGCTGGCAGATTGTGGTCGATGTCCAGGCAGAGGTCAGGCATCCGTGTTCAGTGTTCTACGGCTGGTCAGGGTCGATGTTCCAGTCTGAGGTTGTTATCATAGAGTCAATCCAGAGATAGAGGAATAATGACAAACAAGAGACACATTCGACAAAGGAAAACAGCCAACAAGAATGAAGGATTGATAAAGGCACTAAGACGGGACAAAAGAAAAACACTGAAGAATGCGAGAGAGTGATCTGAACACAAAGGCTAGTCAACAATCTCAAGGGAAAGATGAAAGACAGAAACTTTAATACACAGGAAATGAGTGTGACTAGTTCAGGCAGGAAACCCGAGAAGAGCTACATCAGCTGACAGCATCCTGGTAAGCTACCAGCACGTCAGCATCAGCAGGCACACATGAACAGTTTTCATGATTTTTGAAGATAATTAAGATATGAGCGAGGAAACAGCCTGAGATTTTAGGTTTGCACAAGCACAGAACTGCGAGGTAGCATATTTTGATAGGTAGCAAAATTTGTCAGAACACCGGCAGTAAACAGACAGAGCCAGCCTTGAATGAAGATTTACCATGTCGGATTCCCACGTACAGCAACATTTAAAGTTATTAAATGCATGTTAAACCTAACGTAAATTACAATGTCAACAGCTATTGTTTCTTCCACACAATATTACATTACAATAGGCCTAACTCAATAACAAGCCCATGATATTTAGTGAAGGCAGTCATGATATTCATGAAAGTCTTGCTAATGATAAAACCACAACAGCAATGTTACTTTACAATGCTAAAAATAAACGGTAACGTTCCGACGCCGTCTGTCAACACAGAAAAAACCGGTAGCGTTTACAGTCATAAGCCAGCATTGTCATAGACTTATTTCCTAAATAACTTTTTATAACTCACACAATAAAAGTAAAAAATGACCTACCTGTTCAACAAAAAGTCTGCTGTATCAGCGTCAGTTTTCAGGCCCAAATCCTCCTGGAGCTTCCTCCAGCGATGATTGGATGACCCGATGTTTACTCGGCTTTGAGTCCTGCGTTGCTCACATTTATTCTTCGTCTCTGCCTTTTCCTCTGCAGACTTACGCTTTCTCCAAACTTTTGCCGCTGGGGCAAGCAGGAGCTGCATGCTGCTGTCGCTATCTTTCTTTTCCATTCTTCTAGCCCTTTTTGCTAAGCTGCTACTTAGCTTCTTCTTCTTCTTCTTTATTGGTGGTTTATCAAACACTCGGTGTATGTCATGTATGTTTTTGGGAGCATTAGTAAAACTTTTCAGAGATATTTGATAACTGAGCTTCATTACCTCGAACTATATTCACCTTTGGTCTCATTAGAAAGAGGCTAATCTATGAATCTCGTTATAAACATTCCGTAGTACTCAGTTCTGCTCCTAACAGCATAAGGACATTTTAATACATAAATGGCCAGTGTCACAAGAGGCAAGTTACTAATTTTCGCACCTTTGGACAACTACAGCTCCACCAATAAGCGTATTGGCCTTTTTATTCTTTTTCTTCTTTGTTTGTATCTTTTTAATTCTTCTTCTAGGTTGTAGACCCACATCTGTAGACCGAGACATTGTATATTCTGTTGCAATTTTTATAAAATTTTCTGACTCTAAGTTGTGCTTTTTGATAAAGGCTGAGTCAACAGATTGCTCTGCCTATCAACAAATTCAGAAATTTAATTGTTAATGATTATCTTTGGTGTTAATAAATAAATTTAATTTGTGATGACCCGAATTTATTATGACCTATCAGACAGCAAGGGATGACAGACAAAATTAAAAAAAAAAAAAACTTTAACAGATTTAATTGAACAAACAAAAACTGACCAAGATTGATACAAACAAAACTGAGATATTTGCAGTAACTTTGGTGGGGTTACTTTTGTGATGATCTGGGTGAGGAAAATGCTCCAACACAGAAATCCACAAAAAGCTTCACAGGTCTTGAAAAGAGTGTCAGGTCTGGTTAAAGGTATCCTTCCACAATTTCTCCTTGCAATTTCTCCTACTGCTTTACTTTACTACTATTTTCCATCTCCGAATCACTTTTTCATCCTGCAAATATAACCTGAGCACTCCAGTGTTGGTTCTGGAAGTCTTTTTTTCTTGGCAGTCTGTGATGATTTGCTCAAGAACCAGTCGCGAAAACCAAGCAATGCAGTAGATCTGATTTTATTGATCAAGGGGGAAACCCCCCGCAGGCAAAGGTACAAAGTCCAGTATCCAAAAATCACAATCCAGTTGGGCAAAAAAAAGAGACGAAAACCAGGGCAGCAATCACAGTACTCGTGGTTGGGCAAAAATGGGTTTGGTACACAAGCACAGGTATGTCAGAGGCAAAGCCAAAATCCAGTGGGCGTAATCCAAACCGTAACCCTGGTCAGAAATCATAGAAATCGTAGAAAATGGTCAAAAATCAAAAACAGGGACGGTCCAGTCAGAAGAGAATCACTGAGAGTACAAGGCGAAAGGAACGTGGCACAAGCAAACTGAGAGAAACGATCTGACAAGGAAGTGCAGAGAAAAGACTCCTAATATACACTCCAGGGAGATCACATGATACATAGAACACAGGTGCAGGAAATGAGGCTAATTACAAAGGAGGGAACAAGAGGGAGAACCTAATCACATAAAATAGACAAAAGACAAAACGTGGACCGGGATCACGAGACAATCCTATTGACAGACATACAACTCCGGTCAAGGAATTCTAACGTGCATAGATAATGAGAGAAAGGACAGCGCAAGCAGGTTTGGAGATTCCACAGAAACGCAGCAGAGAAGATTAGGGAGAGACAAGGGGCAGAGACTAGAACAGGGCGAGTGCTGAGAGCTTGTTAATCAATTAGTAAGTGCAGCTATACAATCCCTAGTGCTTGTTAGTAAGTTAGTATTGTTATGGCCCCAATTTGTTATTACATTTATAACACAACAGCAACAGCAAGGGATGACAAACACAGTTTTAACAACTAAAACACATTTAATTTTTAACGAAGACAAAGACTAATAACAACCTACAACTAAAGACCAAGATTGATAAATAAGAAAAAACAGAAATAATTACAGTCCCTTTTTAGTGGGGTGGCTTGGTGATGTCCTGGATGAAGAAAATGCTCAAACACAGTCAAAGAAATCCACAAAAGAAACGTCACAGGTCTTGAACAGAATGGCAGGTCTGGTCATCTTCTTGCAATTTCTCCTACTACTTTACTGTCTCAATTATTTTCCTTATATACTCTTTTGCAGACCCCACCCACATTTAGACCTCTTTTTTTTAACTTTCTGAGACTTGCCCCAGACATGTCCAGGACATGTCAAAACATGACTCCCAGTCTGAGCTTAACAAAAAAAAGGTAAATACTGCCATCTAGTGGCCTATATTCACATTACACCTCCATTCCAAAAGGGAAAAATTTTGACTCATAAAGGCAAAATTTTTCTTTTCAATACAAAATGGTTAAGTGAACACTTGTCTATATATACATATCATACAATATTCAAACACATGATATATATATACACATTCAAACACGGGATAAGCAATCAGCAATTACATTGTCTGTACCCTTCTCATGCTTAATTTCCAAGTCAAACTCCTGTAAAATCAAACTCCAATTCAAAAATCTCCGATTCTTGTTTTTCATCTTACTCAAAAACATTAACGGATTGTGGTCAGTGTACACAATCATTGGCTTTTGTCCTGTACAAACATAAACCTCAAAGTGTTGTAAAGAAAGGACCAGAGCCAACAGTTCCTTCTCTATTGTGGAATAGTTCCTTTGGTGGCGATTGAACTTCCTGGAGAAGTATGCCACGGGATGCTCAATGTCATCAGAGTCACTTCTCTGTAGGAGCACAGATCCACAAGCTTGGTCGCTAGCATCGACCGCGATGGAGAACGGTTTGTTGAAGTCAGGAGATTTGAGCACGGGGAAGTGACACAGCAGAGACTTCAGGTGATCGAAGGCTCTCTGGCATGCATCATCCCAGGTGAACTTTACGCCTTTCTTCAGTTGGTTAGTTAGACTGAGAGCAATCTCAGCAAAGTTCTTGCACAACTTGCGGTAGTACCCGATCATTCCAAGGAAGCGGCGCAAAGCTTTTTTTTTGTCAGGAACTGGAAAGTCCATGATGGCTTGGACTTTAGCATTTATGGGTGCCACCTTACCCTGGCCTATGACGTAGCCAAGATAGGTGACAGTAGCACAACCAAAGTCACTCTTGCTCAGGTTAACAGTCAGGTTAGCCTGGGTCAGGCGCTGGAACAATGTCTCTACATCTTTTAGATGTTCTTCCCAGGAGTCACTCCATGTGATCAGGTCATCGATGTACGCACCAGTGTGTGGCAATCCGGCGATTGTAGACTGTATTATCCTTTGGAACGTGGCTGGGGCATTTTTCATGCCAAAGGGTAGGACTTCATACTGGTACAATCCAGATGGTGTGGCAAAAGCAGAGATGCTCTTGGCCCTCTCAGTTAAAGGCACACACCAATAACCCTTCAATAAATCAATCTTGGTCAGAAACTTTGCTTGCCCTACTATATCAATACAATCATCAATCCTAGGTATTGGAAACACATCAGTTCTAGTTACAGCATTGACTTTGCGATAATCTGTACAGAATCTAGTACTTCCATCGGGTTTTGGAACTAGCACACAGGGTGAACTCCAATCGGAGTTGGAGGGTCTGATAATATCATGTTTTAACATGTACTCAACCTCTTTCTCAGCAATCTTTCTCTTTTCAGGATTCATCCGGTACGGATGCTGTTTTATTGGTTTGGCATCACCAACATCTACATCATGAGAGGCTATAGTAACTCTCTTTGGAACATCAGGAAACAAATCCTCATATTTCTTGATCAACCTCTCAAACTGATCTCTCTGTGAGGGTTCTAAGTGCTGGAGTTTTACATCAAGATTTTGCAACACTTCAGAATTTGACAATTTACATGAAAGAACTTCAGCTTTAATTCTAGGTTCATCATCTTGAAACTCCCCCTCATCTTCACACGTTTTGACCATAGGAGAATCTGAAGTGACAGCAGCAACCCTAGCATTTCTGTCATGATAAGGCTTCAGCATGTTAATGTGACAGGTTTTGCAAAAGTTGGAAACGTCTTTCCGAAGCCCAGGCCAAAAGAAGTGTTTCATGATCTTATCAACAGTCTTGTTAACACCAAGATGACCTCCTAAAGGTAAACTATGAGCCATTGTTAAGATCTCATTCCTGTAGACCTTCGGAACAACAATTTGCCTGACCACTGCCCAATCTGCATTGGCAGGGATATCAGGAGGGCGCCACTTCCGCATCAACACACCATCCTTGAGATAATACCCAACTGGAACTGCGTCTATTTCTTTATCAGGAAGGGCTCTCCTCTTTAGTACACAAATTTCAGGATCATTAGTTTGCTCCTCAATCAACCGCTTTCTGGACAGAGACAAGTCTCCAGACACATCAGAATCACCAGACCCATCCGGCTGGCTGAATAGAGAACTGATAAAAGTATCTGATAAGTCCTCAAACGGAGAAACCATAGTAGGCCAATCAGAGTCATGAGGCGAACCACCTGAGTCCTGACTATTCAATGTACTGGACGGCACCACATCATCTTCTTCTTTAGCCTTCTTGGCCATAGCACGAGTCACTGCGCAAGAAGGATACAGAGATGGGTCCTCATCCCCATCTTCAGTGCTCGGCTGTGAAGTAAGATGTACAGGGGGAACTACTTTGCCCCCAGCCAGGTCATTGCCTAGCAACAGAGAAACACCCTTTATAGGTAGACTTGACATAAGTCCCACCTTTACCTGTCCTGTAACTAAATCTGACTTCAAGAATATAGAGCGCAGGGGTACAGATACAGTTCTCCCTTCAATACCTTGTACAAGTATGAAATCCCCTGAAGCGGTCTCATCACGTAACTCCAAGGAGTCCATCAACAAAAGTGACTGAGAAGCTCCGGTATCCCTTAGGATATATATGGGGACAGGAGTAGTATGCTCATTGAGAGCCACAAATCCCTCTGACACAAATGGAAGAAATTCCTCCCTCACGAAGTCAGCTGTATCAGGCTTTTTAGCCCCACAAGAAGCAGGCAATTTAGCAGATTGGTTATCTACTACAGGGGTTTCTAACCTTGTTTTCACAAAGGCATTTGGTTTGGTATCCTTTTCTTTTTCTTTCTTAGCTTTAAGGAACCAACAGTTAGTTGTAACATGACCAGATTTCTTGCAATAACTGCAAACTAGACCACTTTTGTCACTGTTAGCTTTCACACTTTGATCAGACCTGTTACTGGATTTCTGAGCACCATCACCAGATTTGTCTTTGTCTTTGGATAAGGAATCTTGGGTATCACCATAACCCTTTTTCTGAAATTGGGACCATTTATTATTACTGCTAGACTGAAATTTGGACTTATGTGTGAGAACATATTCATCTGCAAATTTGGCAGCTGATTGCAAATTCAGTGCTTGCTTCTCATTAAGGTAGGTCTTAACATCATCTTTAACACAGTTCTTGAATTCTTCAACTAACACCATCTCTTTTAGTGAGTTGAAATCATCCTTGACCTCCATAGAAGTACACCAGCGCTCAAAGCAAACCTTTTTCTCATTAGCAAATTCCACATAAGTCTGATTTTCAGATTTCTTCAAACCTCTGAATTTCTGTCGGTAAGCCTCTGGAACCAACTCATAAGCTCTCATAATAACCTTTTTGACAATCTCATAATCAGAGGAATCATCTGCAGACAAAGCCGAATAGGCTTGTTGAGCTTTACCCTTGAGGACAGTTTGCAACATCAGAGGCCAGTGTTCCTTTGGCCACTGGCAACTCTTTGCTACCTTTTCAAAACATTGGAAATAGTTGTCAACATCCTTTTCCGAAAATGGAGGCACCAGTTTTACCTCCTGGCTAGCACAAAATTTATTTTTCATTGCTATTTTAATTTTTAGTTGCTCCATTTGGAGTCTTTCTTCTCTATCGAATTTCTCTAATTCAAAATCTCTCTGTCTTGCAAATTTTTCTAACTCAAATTCTCTTTGTTTTTCTTCTCTTGCTAATTTTTCTAACTCAAACTTCTTTTGTTTTTCTTTTTCTTCCCTCTCAAATTCTCTTTGTTTCTCTTTTTCCTCCCTTTCTTTTTCTCTTTCTTCCCTTTCTTTCTCTTTTTCCTCCCTTTCTTTTTCTCTTTCCTCCCTTTCAATCTCTAGCATTTTTAATTTAAGTTCCATTTCTATATTTGGATTTTCCACTGGAAACTGTTCCAGATCTCCTGGTGCAAACACATTTTCATCAATGTAATATTCAACTATCTCTCTAGCCAGTCTTGCTTTTCGCATGGCTGGTTTTACCTCTGTCAGCTCCAACTGTCTGCAAATTTCTAGCAGTTCTGTCTTTTTAAAAGACTTCAAAACCCCTACGGTTGGTGATGCCAAGAAATCATCCATTGCTGTTGTCAATATATATCTAGGAAAATTCACAAAAACAATTTCACAATTTGGAATGTTAGATTTTCAATAAATTACTCACACAATGGTCTATCCCGGACCTTGAGCCCCCAATTTGTTATGGCCCCAATTTGTTATTACATTTATAACACAACAGCAACAGCAAGGGATGACAAACACAGTTTTAACAACTAAAACACATTTAATTTTTAACGAAGACAAAGACTAATAACAACCTACAACTAAAGACCAAGATTGATAAATAAGAAAAAACAGAAATAATTACAGTCCCTTTTTAGTGGGGTGGCTTGGTGATGTCCTGGATGAAGAAAATGCTCAAACACAGTCAAAGAAATCCACAAAAGAAACGTCACAGGTCTTGAACAGAATGGCAGGTCTGGTCATCTTCTTGCAATTTCTCCTACTACTTTACTGTCTCAATTCTTTTCCTTATATACTCTTTTGCAGACCCCACCCACATTTAGACCTCTTTTTTTTAACTTTCTGAGACTTGCCCCAGACATGTCCAGGACATGTCAAAACATGACTCCCAGTCTGAGCTTAACAAAAAAAAGGTAAATACTGCCATCTAGTGGCCTATATTCACATTACAGTATTATATACAATGTTAGTTGGATTAGTAATTCTAGCGAAAACAACAAACTGTTAGTATGGGTTAGTAATATAGAAAAGTAAAGCGAAGGAAGTAAACGTGACTGGAAGGAAGGTTGAAATCCAGAAACCAATAAATCACCCGAAAGAGTGGCACGCAGTACTGGGGCTGTGAGCAATGACAAGACAAGAGACCAGACAGGGGGAGACAAAGTGCAATGCATGGTTGGAACAAAAACATGGACCGGAATCTAACTATGGTAAAAAGCAAAACATGGAAAAGACTAAACTAAGACAATGCATGAACAAATCTAAGCAACCATATAACAATACATAATACAAGGCATAGTCAGACATAGCAAAGCAGATCAGAATCATGACAGACAGGCAGAATCATAACACAGTCACATCATTTTCAGTTGTGCAAAGTTGACAGAATACACCTTAACTTGCTGTTACGCAAGGGTTTAAATACTTTTCTGAAGGTCCAGTCAATGTGTTTTATTTACTGTGGAAAGTTTATGCTGCTGGGCTTTCAAAAGAAGCCGGCGGCCGGCGATTATCGCCGTCTACTTGGGATACGACGACCGGCTACTCAATAACTCTGTTTCTCGATATTATGAAGTTCTTTTGAGTACATTCGTTCGGGCTTAAAACTGGTTTTAAGAAACATTTTCAATAGAATAAGAATCTTGTATGTCATTTCCTTGTTTTGGTCAGCCATTTCCGTAACTTTCATCACGCATGCACAAACCAGCTTCCATGTGTATTAAAATTTCACTTGAGTACACAGTTTCGATAGCCAGTCTTTGTGTCTTGTGCGCTGGCGTATTAGTTTTGCCTTGCCATTGGACGATTTTGATAGGGCTATAATGCAGGCAGCGCTTATATCCCCTGCCTTGTGATACTATGAATTGCAGCAGGAGCTCAGAATTATCGGGGATACAAGAATCAAGCATGGCTGAACCCATAAGTAATAGACTCAAAACTAACACAACACTGTCCTTTTTTAACAAGATGGGGCAATACATATAATTTCTATCCTATCTAAAAAGAGCCATCATATCATGTAGAAAGTTTTGATTACCGACAGTTAACGGAACTGTTTCCTAAGAGGGACACTTCTTTGCTGACATTCCATTTAAATTTCCCTTTAACTGTCAATATAAATAATTGTGTTATGTTTTCAGTCAATTGAATGGTATTGAAGGAAAGTGTAATTTCTTACCTTTCTAACCAGATATTGTTTTAATCATTTACTGAAGGTTTGCCTTTGCAATAGTAGGCAAAATGACGCTAACGCTGGTGATTTAGCAGTGCGTTAAAGGTTTCCTGCGTGCCACACCCATAGCTTCTCGCTGTAAAATCGTACGTGCTGATGGTTTTGCAAAGGTTGTTCTTGAGTCGGCAAAATCAGCGTCAATGTTGGATTGAACTTAGCTGATAAAATGCATTTAAAATACCTGAATGGTTTATTTGAAAATAGTTTAGCATTAAATCTTTATGGGTACGGTTAGAAATCTGAAAAAACAAATCCATTTTACTAGCTCTGTGATTATTCATTCATCTTTCCCGCGGTGGACTTATTTTTTCCAGACATCAATTTTTTTCCTGCTTCCCAATTCCCTTGACCACAAATTATGGCACACATGATCCAATATTTTTAGTGCCGGCACAAAGCAATGCAAAAACCATTGCAAAGCTGGCTATAAGTCAGTACAGTTACTGGTAAACACTGTTTAAAGTGGGAAGAGCTCGTGTTGGGGGAGTTCTTGCGGCTTTGTTTTGAAGTCATTTCGCGTAGTAATTAGACGTAAAAATTAGTCCATACATCTAAAATTTGACAACGATTATTAATCATGCATAAGTTACTCCCACATGCGCTTCATTCTAATTTTCAATTATGAGGCACATAGATATGATGTTTGTGACATTTATTGTTGTTTCGAAACGTTAACCGCTGTGGTGTGCTGATAAAAAGTGATACATCTGCATTGTATATTTTATCTAAAAATGAAACTGAATATGATTTTTATGCAGCCATTTATTTCTTATGGTGCTTTATATGTTGCATTTTTAAATTTTGTTATAAACTTCATTACATCTTCTTATTTACGTCGTAATATGGTGCCTGTTATATTCTGTATTATTTGAAGTTTCATCAAAATATTTTGATTCCGTACTCAGCAGCAGTTCACGGTTAGTCAGCGGTAACTGGATATTACGGATATGCCATGAATATATACTGAACAACAAAAGAAATGCAACTTAATTAAAGGCAGACTGGAAAATAAGTTTGGGCATAATTATTTTAGAAAATCAAATTTATTGCTAGCGCATGCACATTTACACTCGTTTCATCAGACTTGTCTTATTTTGTGGTCACTTCGACCGAGTAACCATAAGAGTACATTAACTAACTTGCTAACTTGCGTTTCTTTTGTTGCTCACTATATCAAACTTAAAAAAATACACATTTTGACTGATATCCTTCACATTATTTCACAGTTATTGATTATAGCTTCAATAGTATGGCATCTGTTGGGAATGTTTAAGAATGACCCCCACCCCCAAAACTGAACCCCCATCCCCGCATCTCCATGCGTACGTGTTACTGCAATATTCTCGGCAGCAAGCACATAAAAGTGTTAGTATTAATAATGCATCAGTTTTATATAGCGCTCTTCTGGGCACTCAAAGATGCTTCACACTCTCTGATGATGTTAAACTACGCTTTTTTTGTAGCCACAGCTGCCCTCCTGGGGCCGGCTGACGGAAGCGTGGCTGCCAGCACGCGCCTACGGCCCCTCCAAGCACCACCAAACATTTGCGCACAGACAAACGGGTGTGTTCCTATATTGCATGTTTTTGTGGGTGGGGGAAACCGAAGTACCCGGAGCAAACACGGGCAGAACATGCCAACTCCACACAGAAAGGCCTCAGGCCGGATTCGAACCCACAACCTTCTTGCTGTGAGGCAGTAGTGCTAACCACTTCTCTGGAATATGTATGATGAATATGCATGTACAAACTAACAGGTTTGGATCAAGTCCGAACTTTGTGATTATGGGGACTGGGGGGGTGGTCCGAAAATGATTCCTTCTGCTGCACCGTTTGAATTTGTGCATATTTGCAACAGCCTAGCATTTGTCGATGCTAGTCACTCACAGTTGACATCTGCAATTGAATGCTCAGACCTCTCTTTAAAAGACTTTTCAGTCTGAATTGCAGTTCACTATAGAAGCATTTAGCCTTGAAGGAGAAAGACAGGGGAAAAAAATGAGCCTATCTGTTCAGAACAGCCTCAAACTATTGTGTTTCCAGCTAGTTAAATCTCTCTCCTCCTGTTTGTCAGAAAGTAGAAATCCTGCTGCCAGTGTTTCAATATTTGGACTCCCACCAGTGTTCTGTTCTTTATATTTAAAAGAACCAAAATTTCAGAGGCCTAAGGAGCAAGTAATTACTCCATAAACTTTTTTTTGTTTTCTTGCAGAGATTTTTACATGCATATAAATGATTGGCTTTCTTTTTCATGAATCAAGCATTGTCAGGGTCCCTTGATTCCAAAATCCATGGCAAAAATAAAATAAATAGTTTCATCATGGGTAAATATTCTTGCAGTTCATTGCATGACAACTGATGACTTCTTTAAAGGTGAACTGATGTTTCGTCCAAAATTTCCCCAACTGACAATAAAATACATAACAATAACATAAATACATAGATAAATACATGATAATTTAGCGAAATATCAGAAAATTTTCACCAATAGTGTTATTATTGGGGATTTTGTACTCCAAATCAGAGCCCAAAAGCATAAATTTGTATGCATTCTGATAAGGTCTTACTGAGAACTACAAAGTCAGTAATGGCCGCAGAGGTGATTGAGTAGCGTGTTTTACCTTCTATAATTTGATCATTTTAACAATGTTGCGATGGTGTGTTGCAATGTTCTGCAGACACTACGACAATAGCCTGTTCAAGTTTCATAATGACTAGATGTCAGCAAAGAAATTGGCCCATTTATCAAAACGAAGTGGGCGAATTGGAGGCCTTACCAAGCCAACCAGTATCTTTTGTGTCAAGCACCTTTCCACCCCTTTTCCACTGAGCTGGTTCCAGTGCTGGTTCGGAGCCAGAGCCTGACAGAGCCTGACCAGCACGGGTTCTTTGCTTTACCACGGCCTTTGCGCCAGCTCCTAACTCTCAAAACTGGTGCCAGAGCAAGCACCAACTCCTTGCTGGTCTTGAGCCAAGCATCGATTAGGTCAGGGAGTGGGGGTGGAGTTTTAGTGAACAACAAGACCAGCGCAAACACTGTATCACCATTTTTAAAACAACAGCCAAGCGAGCGTCATCTGCTTTCATTTTCAAACAAACAAAAATGGAGAAAGCGTAGCCAAAGACATCCTCTATATACTCCCATTGTAAGAAATTGGTCACACTTCCTGTTTCTTAAGTGGGCACGATCGCGGAAGTAGTTTGAGCATTCTGCTCGCAGTAAATGTTGGAACATACAAGCATCTGTCTTATATCTGCATGATGTGTTTATATTTTGTATTACTTTGCTTCTTCAGGTATTTTTTTCTATGCCGCTAATGTCTATATTAAGGGCAATTCCATGAAGAGACATGATGAGTGTTAATTAAATCTTATGGCTCAACCACCATTTTTCAGCAAGAGTTTTGCATCCAAACAGTTGGTGCGAATTTTACCCTGAAATCGGCCCAAAATCCGGTAGTAAGGACCTTTGAAATTACCAGTAACAAAGTGCGTATAACAATTCCTATCATTCACTTTGTTATACCTAGAGCATCAATTTAAAGTAGAGGGGAGCTTGAACCATCATGTGGAAGTTTGATGGCTGGAAGGTTGGGGTGACTTCATCATCCCAGTCAATGGAAAGTCCGTCAAAGAAATTCTGAATAATTTTTATTGGAAGAAACTGAGATGGAATATTGACTTAACATTGTCAATTCTCTTAACTCTAGCCAAGGCAAAGTCAATAATGGACAAAGTCTGCCTGAAAATTTGGCACGTAAGATTTGACAGGGGATCAAAATCCGAAACGTCCGTCACAGTAAAAGGGGTCCTGTAACGTCCGTCATGCCCCAAGAGATTGGAGGAATGCTCAACTAATCTAGACAATGAAAGGAACAGAGGGAATTTTTACCATGACTATTTTTGAATTGAAGCTCAAATGTGTACAACCCCAACTCTGAAATAGTTGGGACGAAGAGTAAATTGTGAATTAAATCAAAATGCAATGACTTTCAGATCGCATGAGCCAATATATTACAGATAACATTTCAAATGTTGAAACTGAGACATCCACAAAATGAGCTTCTTGCAAATTTTCTGGCTGTGGTTGGTCTCAAAAAAGTTGGGACACAGGCAGAAAAAGGCTGAAGAAGCAATTAATATATACTCAGCAACAAAAGTTTCTGTGACACCAATATTGTTAATTATTTTTCATAACGCAATTATGAAATTGTCATACATGGTGATATCAGGCTGAAACAGTACACATAAACACAACATTGAAATGGAAATCATGAAAATGCGAGAAAATGACTTTGCACGTGAAAATGTGCGTAAATCATGCTTGTGGATGGCAATAAAAGAGGAGAATTTTTGGAATGTTCACATTGTGCCTGATGAACGACGGAAGCATCACTTATCGAAAACACAGCCATTTCGGATCAGGAACTCTACCCTCTAAATGCCAAGACTGTCTGAAAATGATCGGTGGAGGGCCATTGGGATGATTGAATCCGGAACCTCGCAGAGGGAAGTTGCTCATCGCCTGAATGTCCACCGAAACACCATTTGGAACTTATGGCAGCGTCATCAGCAGACAAGACATGTCAGAGACCGTCCTCGCAGCGGCCGTCCACGAGTAACCACTCCCAGACAGGAAAACTGGATTCGAACAACCCATCTCCGAATCGATTCCAACCTGCAACCATAACTGCAAGAACGATACCTGGTTTGAGGCGACTGTCTGCACAGACAATCCGTCGCCGTCTCCGTCATTTTGGCATTGTCCCACGTCGGCCAGCAAGACGTCCAATACTCACAGTACAACACCGACGACTGCGTCTACAGTGGGCACAACAACATCGACGGTGGATCCAACGTCAGTGGGATCTTGTACTCTTCACTGATGAATCAAGATTCATGCTTAACCGATGTGATGGTCGTTTACGTGTATACCGTCGACGTGGAGAACGTTATGCCAACAACTGTGTTCAGGAATTTGATCGTTTTGGAGGTGGTAGTGTCATGCTTTGGGGAGGGATCACGGCTAGAAACAGAACAGATTTGCTTGTTATTGATGGAAATCTGAGAGGTCAAAGATATCGCGATGAAGTGCTACGGCCATTGGTGGTACCGTTTTTGATGCAACATGGTCCCGGAATAACGCTGCAACATGATAACGCCAGACCACACGTTGCAAGGATTGTACAGCAGTATCTGATGCAACAACATGTCAATGTCCTGCCATGGCCAGCCAGATCCCCAGACATGTCCCCAATCGAGCATCTTTGGGACGAGATGGATCGACGTTTGCGGCGGTTGGATAACCCGCCAGCTACACTCCAGGAATTGCGACAACGTCTACGTCAGATTTGGAATGACATCCCACAGCAATTTCCGGCACATCTGATTCGGTCCATGCGCCGGAGATGCGTTGCTTGCATCATGGCACGA
This sequence comes from Gymnothorax reevesii, assembly GCA_029721435.1. Taxonomy (NCBI): domain Eukaryota; kingdom Metazoa; phylum Chordata; class Actinopteri; order Anguilliformes; family Muraenidae; genus Gymnothorax; species Gymnothorax reevesii. The sequence goes on from CM056581.1 coordinate 8,848,577, forward strand.
GGAAGTCACACCCGGTATTGAAGTGTGAAGGTCACAATTGGTTAGACGTCAGACAGGTGCTTCATGACGCATGAAAATGACATTTTTCGTTTTGAGTGACGTTGGCACTGAAAAGTCAGTGTTTCTCCTGTTAAACAAACATATTGATTGCATTGAGATCTTTGCGTGTCATTTATAACATACACATAAATGGTGTCACAGAAACTTTTGTTGCTGAGTATACAAGAGAATCAGCTGAAAGAATATTTAGCATGTAATTAGGTGTGTAACATGATTGAATATAAAAGGGATGTGTTAGAGAGGCTGAGTCTCTCTAACACATCTAGAGGCTGAGTAAAGATGGCCAGAGGCTCTCCAAACTGTGAAGGCTTGCGTTAAAAAAATGCGAAATACTTTAAAAACAATGTTATCAACGTCAAATTGCAAAGGCTTTGAAGGTCTCATCATCGACAGTGCATAACATCAAAAAATTCAGAGAAACTGGAAAAATCTCTGTGCGTAAAGAACGAGGCTGAAGACCTTTAGTGGATGCCCATTATCTTTGGGCCCTTAGACGCCACTGAATTGTGGCGGAATTCTACAACTGCCTGCTAAGAGTCTCTCATTTGGAGCTGTATTATAATTTGTGTATTATGTGGCCAAGTTCTCGTACAATTCTGGAATATGCATTCATGTGTACCACAGAGAATTTTGAAATCAACATGGCTGAATTTTTTCCATGTCTTTTTTATGTAACATCCGTCACGTTCATAATTGTGGTTGATGTGAAACGCACGAACTTCACTGGATGGCTTTTCCTCCCCCATCAAACAGCCTCCGACCTGAGCTAGTAGTATCCATAAGGATTCATTCCTTGGAGTAAAACTTAAACTGTGAGGGTAGTTGAAAGGGCTAAAAATTCCTTCTGATGTAACGCCCGTCATAGCGGAATTGCCCTTAAGCATAATGAATAGCTGGCTATCTCAGATGTTCGCAAGTTACTGTTAATTGCCATTGGCGAGCTGGAACGGCATTTCAAAATGAAACAACACTAGATCATTCAAACTTATGAACCTGGAATTAAATAACGACAGTTGCTCATTTATTTCTTACCTCTCTGTGTCCTTGGGAAGGTTACACTTTACTTGAAGGTATCGACGTAAGAGTGACATGACACTGTCATCACTGTTACATGACACAGTCATGAACGTGTCATTAACATTATGTTATTGTCAAAAACGTTTATGACTCAAGACAACCCAAACAATGTGAACTTCTCATTACAAAAACCGAATGACACTTAATGACAACAGTCATTAACATAATGACATTGACATAATTTTTATGACACGTTCATGACTATGTCATGTAGCAGTTATGACATGGTCATAACGCAAAGCGCCTCTTTCAGCACTGCAGCAGAAAAAGGAAAGTCAAAGAGCAGGTTAAGTGCATAAAGAATAAAAATGGATCGGTGCTATATGATAACAAGGATATTGCGAATGCCTTAAACAGATACATTGTTGAGAATTTTACCTCAGAGTGGGTCTTTATTCGGCCAGAGGGCATGTTAAATGCTCAAGATTATTTTGCGGAAATTGAGGTTAGGGATAATGAAGTATTAGACAAGTTGCATAAACTAAAGGCAGATAAGGCGGTGGGTCCTGATGGCTTATATCCTAGAGTGCTCAGGGAAGTTGGTGAGATCATCTTTAAGCCACTATTCGCCACCTTCAGACGGTCTTTAGAAACTGGAGAAATACCAAATGAATGGAAACAGGGCAATATAATACCAATATATAAGAAAGGGGACCGTACTAGGCCAGGTAATTGCAGGCCAGTCAGTTTAACTTGCATTGCGTGCAAAATATTGGAATCTATCATAAAAGATGAGCTGAACGTAACAGTATCTTGAGGGATAGCCAACATGGTTTCCGTAAGGAAAGGTCATGCCTGACAAACCTTCTGGAATTTTTTGAAGAGGCCACCAAGACTTATGACCAGAGCAGGGCTTATGACATCATATATTTGGATTTTCAGAAAGCATTTGACACAGTACTGCATAAGAGACTAATTTTTAAAATGAGCTCCATTGGACTTACAGGAGGTATTCTAGAGTGGATTCAAAACTGGTTGCAGGACAGAACACAAAGAGTGGTGGTCAGTGGTATCTCATCTGAGCTGGGTATGGTGGGGAGTGTCGTCCCCCAGGGATCGGTGTTGTGACCCCTGCTGTTCCTCATCTACATTAATGACCTTGATAGGAATATTGAGAGCAGATTGGTTAAATTTGCAGATGATACTAAATTGGGGAGTTTGGCGAATAGTTTAGAGTCCACTAAAGTGATTCAGGATGATTTGGATAGAATCCATAATTGGGCAGAAATGTGGCAAATGAAATTTAATGTAGCGAAATGTAAAGTTGTACATGTAGGTAATAAAAACTTTAGACGGAATTATTTCATGGGAGGTTTAAAACTTGAATGTGCACAAAACGAGAAAGATCTGGGAGTGATTGTTGACCAATCTCTCACAGGCTCTAGCCATTGTGCCATAGCAGTTAAAAAAGCCAATCGGATGCTGGGATACATTGCTAAAAGTATTGAGTACAAATCTAAGGAGGTGATGCTTCTTTTGTACTACACTTTCGACCACATCTGGAGTATTGTGTACAGTTCTGGGGACCATACTTTAAAAAAGATATAGAGGCTGTAGAGAAAGTTCAGAGAAGAGCCACTTAGCTAATTCCAGGTATAAAAGATGAAAGCTATGAGAAGAGGCTGAAGATCCTTAATCTCTGTAGTCCCAGGAAAAGGAGACTAAGGGGTGGTCTGATTGAGGTCAATAAATATGTTAAAGGGATTAACAAAGTGAATTATGTAGGATTCCTTCGACCAAGTGTTGTTAGTAGAACTCAGGGTCACAAATGGAAGTTGACCAAAGGTAAATTTAGCACTGATATTCGGAAATATTTCTCCACCCAAAGAGTAATTTCAATGTGGAATAGCTTGCCTGACCATATTGTTGAGGCAGAGACCTTGGGGGTTTTCAAGAGCAGGCTTGACTTAAAGCTAGATACCACTGAGTCATTGAGTATCTGAAGGGATATATTCACAATAGTATAAAGAAACTGTTGAGCTTAGTTGGGCTGAACGGCCTGTTCTCACCATTCATGTTATGTTATGTCATTCTTATGACATGACTTCAAGTAAAGTGTTACCAAGAGAAAATATGGATCGCCTGCTCCTATTATTACACCCAATAGCTGCACAAGGTTTTTTAATTTTTAACACGCATTCACAACATTGCAAGATTCGGTACATATTTTTTTTTGCGCCCTAATTTTTCTCTTTTTAAATACCCGACATTAACCCAGTTCAAGATCATAGCAATCTAGTTGGTTATATTCCTTTCCCTCTCTAAAAACGATAAAACCTCAGTGACAATAATAGCATTACGAAGCATAGAAACAGAAGCATCATTTCATTTTTAAATTTTTCTCCACGGTGTATTTGTGTATTGCCAGATGTACTGACTTTATACGGTGATGTAATCGCGCGGCTCTGATTTGCCTCCTGAGTGATGGAAAAGCAAACAGGTTCTTAGGATGTGCCTGTGTTGAACCAACCAAGCATTAACACTAGCACCAGCATGGCACTAGCACCAGGTTCTTTTTGGCGGAAAAGGGGTAAGAGAGGAGTTGCGTCGAGAACATCATTCAGGTTGAAATTAAGTATGCCAACAGGCAGTCATTACAAATTTTTCTTCATTTTTTTAACTGTGAGCGTGAGCTCCTCTGACTTTGTTTGGCTGGAGGATCTCAGTATCTGGGGAAAGCTGCACATATCATACGAAAAGTAAAAAAAAAACCATGCTGTCAAATCGCAACATGCTCCTGCAGTATATCCACTTAATGGAAGGACACTTAGTTAAAAGGTCTTTATGACCATTTTTACCTGAAAAATACCATTTGATACCAAGCAACGAAACCAGCATGTAGCAAAATGTGAAATAAATTACCATCATGACGCGACTCCATATACTAGCACTAGTGATTCTTCTTAATGACAGTCATTCTTATTGAAGAATCCCATTATCTGAGAGGTATGTAAACTCTGTCTTGCTACTGATTAGTTATTTATGTGGTGTTAAATTGCCAGATCTTTCTTACTGACCTGCAATGAATGTCGCGAATGCATGCGCTCGTATTGGGACTAACCGAATGGCTTGTCGACATAACCCGAATGTTACGAGGATGGTTCTCTCGTGGAGCCCTTGTATTAATTTACTTGAATTTTTAATGTTGAATGGAAGTTGGATGCCATGCTGGGTCTTTTTGTTTACTGTTGATATGACGTCTCACTTCTGGGTTCTGATTCCGCACCCTTTTCGAGGACAAAATCTCAAATTAATATGCTATCCATGAAAGTTTATTTTTTTTTATTTCGTTCGGTCATTATTTATCTCAATGGGCCATGATTTATTGCGAATTGCGGAAATATTTGACGACACGTCAATTCACCTTTAAGGCATGGCAGTAGCATACGCAGTCCATATGGTGAGTTTGCGGGTGGTGAGTTTGCCTCACAGCAAAAAGGTCATGGGTGTGAATCCTTTCTGTGAGAAGTTTTCATGTTCTCCTTGTGCTTGTGTGTTTCCATCGGGCGCTCTGTCCTGCCCCTGTCCTAAGACATGCATGCCAGGCTAATTGTAAACTCTAAATTGGTCATAGTTTTGAATGTGTGTGTAGTGATAGATTGGCAAATTGTGCAGGATGTGTTCCTGGCTCTTCAACATAGCATGCTGGGATAAATTCCAGCCTCCTGGGACCCTGACCAACAATAAGTAGATTAGGAAATGGATGGGTGCATTTTGTTTTGAATATGAGATGCAAAATGAAGTTGCATTTATCAACGCAGTCTTTGGCTCTGGACAAAGACCCAGTTCTTTTTTGTTTTTGTCTACATGTCTTGGTAATTCTTTATTATAAGCTCAGTTTACCAGGATACTCAGACTATGAGTAAGCTTCATTTCGCCCTCAATTCCATCTGCATGAGAGGAAGCAGCATTGTGAATAATTTGTATTATATACTATATTTCGAAATTATAAAAAAGTCTTTTTTTTTGCCATTACTGCTATGAAACACGACAATTCTGTGACACACAGCCAGTTTTCAGGAAAATGACAAAATGGTTTATTCGTTTATTTATTTATTTTTGAAAAAAACACAGGATATTTCATCCACCCTCCCTTGTTTTAATTACAAACATTAAATTCAGTTTACAATATAGACAAAAAAGTAATGCATAAATTATACTAATTTTTAATCTGAAAACTGCAACTGCTAACATAATTGACTATTTTGAAACAGCTGGATTGTTATAACATTGCAATGGCACAGAATAATAACAATAATAATTTAATGTAGATATATATTTTAGATTTGAAGGGTTCAGTGCAATGAGGTGATTAATGCCAATCTCATATTTTAGATGGCAGTATTGACATTTGTTTGTTAAGCCCAGTCTGTATGGAATTATATTTGTGCCACAATCCTGAGCGAGCAATTGGAAATTTTGAGCGCAGAAAAATGTATTTCGCAAGCACACAAATCTTGTTTAGAGAAAAAAGAAATTTTGTGAGCAAACAAAACCTTCCGATTGAGCGAACAAAACTATTCTGTGCTCAACAAATATTTTTGCATGTTTGCTATGATCAATATAAACTTGCAATATTAACCCCCTTCCCTCAGTTTCACTCTATACCCTCTCGCAAACTCATGTTCTGCACGCTGGCAGACCGCAGCATGCTCGCTCAAAGCATGTCTCTCCCTCTCTCTCAGTCTGACCTCTCTGTGTGCGCTCAGCTTCACCTGCGCGCTCGCTCGAGCTGTGCAGAGCGTTACAAATGTGCCACAATTCTGATTGGCTGCTTCGGTCTCCAATTAGATGCATTATGCCCAACCACAAAAGAAAAGGGGAAAAGGTAATGACAAAATTCGTCTGTGACTGGATAATAGTGCTGCCCTTGTTTGAGACGGGTAAAGGTTAATGTTAAATCTCTATGTATCTTAAGACATCGAGTGTTGTGTGACTCTTGACTTATATCCCTCTTAAGCAACACTGGCTGCTGCTAACTATAGCATTACACAATGTCTTCTGAACATCAAAACCAAAATGCCACACCGCAGCCACGAGCACCATGTTTTATGGACCTTTTTGAAATTTTGTTGGTTAGTCCGTACACCTTCGGCTTGCGAACCAAGTTAGCTATCTAGTTAGGTTGCTAGCGTCAGCTCAGCTAACTAATGTCCGGAGAAAAGCAGAAGATTACTGACGTTAACGTTATTTCCATGATAGCCGGCAAACTTGACAGTCTTAAAAAAAATAGTTTTGGTATCATTCTCCGGCTGATTTATTTCAACATATAACGCCTGAAGAAGGCACTTTGCCGATATGTCTGTCGCCATTAAAGTTTGCCTTGAAGTTCATTCACAAATGAACCGACCGAAATAATGACCCCTACCGAGGCGAGTGCTTCGAACTACGGGACCGCTGGTGCCAGAGTCAGCTCAGTTCACCAGTGTCACTTGGCACTAATTTTCGTGAAAGCGGGCGTTCGGTGGCGTTACGCCGTGCTTTGATGCGCGTGTCCCCGCTGGCAGCTATGAAGGCCGGTTTTCTGCCAAATTTTGCTCCCTTGTCAAAAAATGCTACCTTACCGCAAAGCGATCGTAAAGTCTTTATTTTCGCCTTGATATTGCATCATGAATCAGTTTACAGTAGTTACTTTGTTATTTGTTAGTTTATTATAATTATGGCACATTTATAACACTCTGCACAGCTCGAGCGAGCGCGCAGTTGAAGTTGAGCGCACACAGAGAGGTAAGACTGAGAGCGAGGGGGAGACATGCTTCGAGCGAGCATGCTGCGGTCTGCCAGCGTGCAGAACATGAGTTTGCGAGAGGGTATAGAGTGAAACTGAGGGAAGGGGGTTAATATTGCACGTTTATATTGATCATAGCAAACATGTAAAAATATTTGTTGAGCACAGAATAGTTTTGTTCGCTCAATCGGAAGGTTTAGTTTGCTCACAAAATTTCTTTTTTCTCTAAACAAGATTTGTATGCTTGCGAAATATATTTTTCTGCGCTCAAAATTTCCAATTGCTCGCTCAGGATTGTGGCACAAATATAATTCCATACGTCTGGAGCTAGGTTTTGGGCATGTCCTGGGCATGTCTGAGAGGGGAAAGTCCCAGAGAATGAAAAAAGTCAGTAAGGTCGGAGGGGGGTGGAAAAGAGTATATAAGGAGAAAAATGGAGAGAGTAAAGTAGTAGGAGAAATTTCAAGGAGAAATAGTGGAAGGATCCATTTGACCAGACCTGTCACTCTTTTCAAGACCTGTGAAGCTCTTTTTGTGGATTTTTGCCTGTGTTGAAGTATTTTCCTTTCCCAGGACATCACAGCAAAGCAACCCCATCTCAAGGGACTGTAAATATCTCATTTTCTTTATTATCTCAATCTTGGTCAGCCTTTGTTTTATTAAATCTGTTAAAGTTTTAAAATGTCATCCCTTGTCCTATATGTCATAACAAATTGGGGCCATAAAAATATTGTTTCCAAATCTATTCTATGGAGAAATTTAACTAAAATATGTAATCTTTTTATCCCCCTCATTCATATACAACACGAGACTGGAATTTATCAAGGTAATACACTAAACCCCTCATTTCATAAGCAAAGAAAGAGGATATACTAATTCATATTAAAGGTAAGGTATTCATATCTTTTGCCCAGCATTATGCTTATTATAAATAAGAACAAAATGTTACATCTTACTAAGCGCTTAATAGGATGACAGTATTATGTTACATAATATAATAACATTACCACTAAAAACACACTAAATGATGTGCATATAAAATGTGCTTATTGAGTGCAAACAAACAAGTTTTACAAAAGTACTTAATCTGATGCAAGCCAGTGTGCTCAGGAGGACAACTAAAACATCACGGGGTTGGTAATGAATCCACTTCCCATGACAGCCAACTTATCATTGCAATTAAGCAAAGATTTATAGAATTTCCACTTGAATATTTGCACAAATCTTTTGACATTTCCAAACTTTTAGTATGGAACATCTGACTCATAAACTGATGTATGTCATCGTATATTTGGTCAATTTTAGATATCATCGATGAGCCAAGTCTCATATAACTACAAACATCTAGTTTTGATTCCTCTGCAAAGATAAAATAAGTGGCTAGACTGTCGCCTCCTTTAAACCCAAAATTTAACATTAGCTTTTTCGGAGGGGAACTACCCTTAAGTCACTGAAACTCTGATACAGGGATATTTTTATATTTGTGCAAAATCAACTTTACTGTGTGCTGCCAGTTAGAGCTTTGGACTGCGGACATTTCAGCATTTTTTCAGGGAAGAGAAATATAGAGTGCAGGAGGATGGAAGATAACCACAGTGATAACCATGATTTTTTGGCCAGTGAGCATTTTTGGTTATTTTGGTTCTGTTGGCCAAGTCATTCATGCAAATGAACATGCATTTTACAAGCTGAAGAGGAGATGGAAAGCGAGAAATCCCTGAGGCAAGCTGTAGCTGAAGATAGCTGCAGTACAAGCCTGGCGGAGCATCATGAGTGAGGACAGCCTTCATCTGATGATGTCTTTTAATTGCAAAGTATTTGCAACCAAATGCGAAAAATTATTATTTTGTTCCGGTGGTTTTAGTGGTTGATTAAAGTGGTAATCCATAAGGTTTCCGTCTCGTTACTGTCTGTTAAGTCAGAGTCCATCAGAGAGGGGGGATAAAACAACGGTTCTTGGGCTGATGACCCACTGACGAAAGCACTTGTATTTCATTCTTTGCCAAGTAAAGCGATCAGTGTGCCTGTGGCGACATTCACGCGCTATATTCAAATACAGGCAGTGTTTGGTCCGTCCAGAGGGGAGGAGCCGGAAGCTAGTTTGAAGGAAGTAAGGAACCCCGAAAGAAGCAATGGCAAGGTAGACGTCAGAAGGGATCCAGCAGCGGTACTTTCCCTAACATGAACCTTGGCTCTATCCCCTAAACATAAATGTTTCTTCACTCAGGGGTTGGAAGCAGTGGAATTGCATACAAATGTTTCAAATGGTCTCATTTCATTTAAACAATTTGACTGATCATGAAACACATGCATTTCATTAATTGAATAATTACTGACTAAAGCACGGGAACGTGAATGAAGCACAAATTCTCACGGCTAATGCGTGAGAGTTGGCAGCCCTTTAAGTTAATCGATTTATTATAATGGCCTAACATGTTACTGAAATGAGATGACACAAACGGATGACGTCAAATAATTTTTTACTTTTATTGAGTTCAATTGCCGTGTCAAAGAGCATCTTTCCCTTCTGCATGAGAATTGAGGAGGCGTGGAACTGTTCAGCGCCGTCAATTTACCGACATCATACAGGCGACACTGTCTCGACAAGAGTTATGGGAAATGTGGTCCAGAAGCGCACCTGCAATTACAGCTTACTGCCAAAGATGTCAATATAAGCAATATAAACAAGCCAATTCAAATCTTACGGATTACCACTTTAAGGAGGCCCACTGCATATGGTGGTTTTTGTCCAACGAATGCTGCAATGGTTTGATTGTAGCAAGTCATTAATTTGTTTTACAACTACTTTCATTTTATGTTCAGCGCAAGTACAACGCCCTCCATAATTATTGGCACCTCTGGTTAAGATGTGTTCTTTAGCTTCTAAAAATTCAGTTTTTTTCTAAGTAATATAGGACCACAATGAAAAAAAGAGGAAAATCCAACCTTTAATTCAAGTGCATTTATTCAGTGGGAAAAAAATCCCACATTAAGAAATAATTATTTTACATCAAATCATGTGTGCCACAATTACTAGCACCCTTGATGTTAATACTTTGTACAGCCCAATTTTGCCAACAAAACAGCACCTAATCTTCTCCTGTAATGTTTCACAAGATGGGAGAATACAGAAAGAGGGATCTTCGACCATTCCTCTTTGCACAATCTCTCTAAATCAGTGATTCCCAAAGTGTGGGCCGTGGTGGTACTGCAGGTGGGCCGTGAGAGGTCATTAAAAATATGATTCATTTTTGCAAAAATGATTTTTTATGATTTTTATTTTCAAGTATTTATTGCACGATTTTAAAAAATATTCAGAAGTAATAACCTATTGAGTGTTATAGACCTTACAATATTTTAGGAACCTTATATAGTTTATGATCAGAACGCAGCTTTCTGGTCATCATGACCGGGGGTCATAATCGAAGGGGCACGTACTGTGTTCGATAATTAATTCTGTCTTATGTGTACACCACAGATTAAAACTTTGGGCTTCCTTTATCCCCCTGCTTTCATTTCAATCCTGAATCTTTATAATAATAGTAATAATAATAATGAAATAAAAAACAACAACAACAATTCTTGTTGTTGTTGTTTTTTATTTATTTTATTTTATTTATTTTATTTTCTTCACAACAATAACAACAACAATTATTGTTGCTGTTAAGGGTTCTGAGAATGCATAATTTTGTCTATGTACTGTTTATTGGACAAAGGTGGGCCGCGGACATTTTTTAGATTTTCAAGTGGGCCCTGATTAGGAAAAGTTTGGGAACCCCTGCTCTAAATCATCCAGTGACCTGGGTCCTCTCCTCTGCACTCTCCTCTTCAGCTCACTCCACAGGTTTTCAAAGGGGTTGAGGTCTGGGGACTGAGATGGCCATGGGAGGAGATTGATTCTGTGTCTGGTGAACCATCTCTGTGTAGATTTGGCCACATGTTTAGGGTCATTATCTTGCTGAAAGACCCAGTGACGACCCATCTTCAGCTTTCGAGCAGAGGCCACCAAATTTTGATTTAAAATGTCCTGGTATTTCAAAGCGTTCATGATGCCATGCACCCAAAGAGTGTGAATTATACAGTGACTGTCGGGGGGCAACTTTTTCTCCAGGATATAAAGGGAACCCAGTACTACAACAGTGATCAGATTAGGCGGATTCACATCGCAAAACGCGAATCAAATTTCAGCAGTTTTGATGAAATGCTAATCATCATAACAATCCCTTCGCAAATCTGAATGATATTTCATGGATACTGACTCACTGGCCTATGAACCTCCAAATTCCCAAGCTACATGGCAATAGGAGAAGTTTTCACGACTTTGATTGGCTGGAAAATTATATTCCTCATTTGCATACCAACCAATCAGCCTCTGGGGAGCGCATGCATGCACTTAGGGCTCGGGAGGGTTCCTGGTACAGTCATATGCTCTATCATCTTTGGTCATGACGGCTAAACTCTGATATGTGTGCCATTCAGAGCCATCACGTATTAAATTACGTTGCTCTTTGGATATAGCCATCTAGTTGGCTATTAAGCTAACTAACATTAAAAAAGGGAAATCTTTGTAAATAATCATCATATTAAGGTGAGATGATTTGTTTCTTGCCCCAACTTAACTAACTTCACCAGCTGTCATAGGCATGAACGTATTTGAGGTTTCGCGGCAGTTTCGTCCGACCCAACTGAACTTTCACATTTTTGGGACGTTAGCTAATTTGCTAGCTAGTTCAAAAGCAATTGCTTAGGTATAGATATAGAGAACCCATGGTAGTTATGATGGATATTGGAGAGGTTTTTATAGCTCTGATTTGTCACTTTTGAATGCCATCGCATGCAGAGGATCTTAAACAATATTGATTAACAGCTTATTTTACCTAAAGAGCAAACAGACAGTTCGGGCCTGAGACGTGTTATTTCATGGCGAGTTTTAGCTTCATTATCTTGTTATGCATGCTATCACATATTACGTTACTCTTCAGATAAAGCCCCAGAATACTTGTAATCATTGTTATACTAAAGCAATGTGATTTGTTTTTTTTCCCTAATGGGAAGATTTCTGCATCAGATTGCACTTTTTTTGGCTTTAACTCTGAATCGTCTTGACTGGACGTACACTTTACGTTTTTACACACCCGACCATTCCCCCAGCCACCCAAACATCACGGTACGCCGATCAAAGTCATCAAAACTAGATCCATTGCGATGTGGTTTAGGGAATCGCAAGTTTGCCGGCGTCTCCAGAAACATGCACAATGATCTCTGATTATTCAAATACATGATGCTGTATGATGCTGTGATGTAAAAATGTGACAGAGCTGGAGAGTGCCTTGTGTGACTGGATTTTAATGGGAATGGATCCTTTCATATCTCTGATCAGATGTGAAACAACATGCTACAGTAAGGTATAGATAAGACAGCTGTACTGCCAGTTACAAGTAGTTTACAGAAATTTTATTGGGAAACGGAAGTGTATTAAAGTAAGATTGTTAAGGGTGAAATTGATGCCTCTTGGAAATGATCTGTTTTGCTTTCAGAGTGGAGTTGTATTTCTCTAGTCAGTGTAATTTGTCATTAGGTAAGAATTAAAAAAAGCCCTTTTGTCATTTAAAATCTGATATTATGTGTTCTAATTTTGCTAATCATTTCTCAGATGTGCTAAACAATTTCTTATCAATTGGTATAATGATTAGCACAAAATGCTAAACAATACTCTTTCCTTAATCTGATCACTGTACACATCCATGTTTTTCAGTGAACTTCAATTCTTACAGTATTTTGCTGGTTTAACATAATGACTGTAGATAATGATATTTGTAGATGACCTATTACACCAGCTCCTGACTGAAAATAAAGGGGATGTCTACTATAAAGGCTAATATTTTTTAAAAAGTCTAAATAGACCATCAAAGTCAAACAAAAGGCAATTAAAATGAAATAATAAACTCTATATTCAGTGGTGGTAAGTAACTAAGTAGATTTACTCAAGAACAGTAATTGAACACAATTTTAAGGTACTTGAGACCTTAAACCTCCTCATGGTTTCAAATAACTGCTTCAGGCCCAAAGTAGTAAAACTCTCCAATATTACAAAAATGCAAAAAAAAAAACTGAAAAATTTATCCAAATTTATGTAGCAGAATTTTTCTTCTTCTCTACCCATTCATTCATCTCACAACCTCTCAGATTTACTCTGTGACCCTTTCAAAGCAGTTCAAACCAGCTCCAGATTGAATACTGATTATGCCTCTACTCATCAGTGTTAACAATGTTACATTTATTCAATATATCAGTCACAGTATACAACTTTCTGTAAAACTTAATTCCTTTTCTTTAATACCTTACTTTCACTTCAGTAGGATGTTAAATGCAGGACCTTTACCTGCATTAAAGTATTTTTACATTATGTTATTGATATTTTTGCTTACCTAAACAATCTGAGTGCTTCTTCCACCACTGTATATATCAGTGGTTCTCATACTTGTTCCTGGTGCCCCACTGTATCTGCTGGTTTTTCTTCCAACCACAATTACAATTGTAGAATTCGTCCCATGAATAACAAAAGGTTGCAAGTGACATTCCTGATGAAACCTGTTCGAGGTTCAGAAAAACAGGTTTCATCAGGAATGTCACTTGCCACCTTTTAGTTATTCATAGGACAAATTATAAAACGCTGTCATTTTGTCTTAATTGGCTACATTGCGTGTTTACAGCAGTCATTCACCATCTTAAGCCCCATTTTGATTGACATATTTATTGTGCCACGAAGAATAAAAATCCTTGAACGTAATGTGATTATTTTCCTATATTTTAAGGATTTTCAGGTAAAAACATTTTTAAACAGACTCAGAAAAAATCAGTTTTGAGCAGTTTTGAGCAAAATCAGACAGAACTTGATAAAATGAGCAGGACAGCAAACAGGTGTCACTGCTGTTTGCCAAATAAATTGTTGGTTTTTGCAACCATCTGTCAACAGTTTCACCAGTGAGTAACCTATTGACTGTTTATGTAGATTAAATGTTCGGTTAAATTGTTTCCTTCTGCAATTATTCATACTAGTTTTTAATAAATTCACTGTGGATATTAATTTTTTATTCTTCGTGGCATGTATAGATTTGTCTGATTTGTCATGCCTCACTGCGCCTTTTAGTTGCCACTCTATTCAGAACATTGAACAGATCCTTCTACCTTATTGCTTAATGAACCTCGCAAACTAATTTGCCCAAATCGGAGACATTTCATGAGTCAGGAAAACTCACGTTTCAATAAAATAGAACAATTTATTCATGGGTATAAGCATTACATTGTATTTTGGCGGTAGTTCTGCTCTGGAGGAATGTCCTACCTAGGCACAGCAAACATACAAACATAGTCATGAACAGAAATCAAAATCCCCCCGATGTGAGCAGAACCAAACAGGTGGAGGCTGGGGTGGAGGCGGCAAGCAAAAAACCAAACAGCATGTTGCATAGCATGAAAAGTTATTGCAAACAGCAGCGAAAGAAATTGAGCTTGACGTCTTTCAAATAGACCGCTGTATGACCTTGTGATGTGTATCCTCCAGTTGTGTGCCTGCTGATGCTGACGTGCTGGTAGCTTACAGGCTGCTGTCAGCTGATGTAGCTCTGCTCGAGTTTCCTGCCTGAACTAGTTAGACTCATTTCAGAATTTATTAAGGCATATTGACATTTTACAACGTCTTTTTTGCACAGAAGAAAACTTTGTGATGAAATGTGAAACATTCAACCGATTCGTTCAAGCAACTGTTGCTAATCAAACAAATAAAACTGCCAGAGGATTAGGCAATTAAACTTTGAAAGGTGAGGTTACCACTGACGATATTTTATATTGAAATGCCAAGCCATAGATATACGTATGCGTTTATTTGTTGACACTTCATACGATTTAATTCAGAAACTCTGAGGGTAAAGTAAAGTGTACTTAGACTTAATTTGATAGCTACTAACATTAGCCTTTACCGTTTCGCGCAACACATGTGAATCAATGATGGGAGTGAGAGTGACACAAGCACACGAGACGTTTAACAAACGTCAAGTTTAAGAAATGGTATGGCCCACTTTAGGCGTGTCTGAAATCGTATTGCAAGATTCTTCCAGGTATGAATATAAGAATACATTCTAATATTTATGATGACAGGTAGAAAAAGGATGAATGCTTGGAACCCCCCAAACTCTTGTTTTTATCTCTTTTTGGGGGGTTTAAGTCTTAATTAGGGGGGTCAGACCCCCCCAATCCCCCCCGTAATTCGAACCATGATCTTCACTATAACCAGCATTTGTATTTGTACTTCTCTTATTTGTGTTTGGAACCACTGTTCCCTTTTCTTTTGTCTGCAAAGCCTGTGCCCGCTGTGCCAGCAGTGTGCGCAGAATAAATTAAAATATCCATCCTTGCACCTGAGTTCATTTCACCTTTTCCTGTCTTCCGTGCCCGATATCATGCACAACACACGAGATGGATGCATGCATGCCATAAAAAATATAACATTCTTGAACATATTGTGCTTTCGATATTGCAAGCAAATCCACGTTGTTAAACTTTTCAGCAGATAAAATTGGACATTGAGAAAATCACCAAGCTCTGAATAATGTTTTTCAACTCAAGCATTTCAAGTTCTTATGAAATTGTTTACTTGAACTTAACTAGGCTTATGCCGTCAGAGGCGACGGCTTGGGGTATATCCCCGAATGCCCCCAATACTCCACTTCCACAATCCTTGAATTGACCTTGAATAGACTTTCATTTGAACTTCAAGTCAATCGGTCAAATGGTTCTGAAGATATGGCCAAAATGGCAGTTTTCCATCACAAAGCGCCACCTGGTGGCAAAATATTGAACCATGCAGGTATGATGTCATCATGTGACACGTTGTGAGGTCATGACCTTGCAGTTGCACATAGTTTCATGTCAATTTGACAAATGGTGCCTAAGATATGGTAAAAATGGTGAATTTTATGTGACAAAGCTCCACCTTGTGTCAAAATTTCGAAGCAAACAGGTATAATGTCATCGTGGGACACATCCTCAGGTCATGACCTTTCATGTGCACTTGATTTGAGGTCAATCGGACAAATATTTCCAGAGATATGATAAAAACAGTGATTTTTTCCGTTTTTGGCCCCTGGTGGCCAATCTAGAAATTTTAAATTGTCCAAAATCGAATCAGTTCTTCCTCTTTATGATACTTACATATATGCAAAAATTGAAATATTACTGCAGTTATCGCATTAACACTGAAATCAGTTTTTGGCCCCTGGTGGCCAATCTAGAGAACATAAATTGTCCAAAATCGAATCAGTTCTTTCTCTTTATGATACTTACTTATGTGCAAAATTTGGAATTAGTAATTGAAATATTACTGAAGTTATCGCGTTAACACGTAGTGTGGCGGCTGCGGCGGCTGGACCAAAAACATAATATCCCCGGAAAGCCATTCGGCGTTCGGGGATATAATTACTTAAACATGTCACAAAAGAGTGGTGACTCTTTGTTATTCACTTGCAGTATAAATGGTAAGTTCTCACGACCATGTGTGAATTAATTTTTACCACTTAGGAACACAGTAATTCTTCAATCTGATTGGTTACATTATTTTCCCCTTTTTATGCAGGGGCCTATTGTACGAAGGTGAGATAAGGGATTAGCCCAGGATCAACATGGGATGAGCCTGATCTCAAGCCCCATTTCGGTTGCACAGAGCGTGTGAGCTAAGCCATGGCACTAGTTACTGTGGAAACAAAGTCTGTGGAGCTAGCCAGCTCCGGAGCAGGCTTACAAACTAGCTAAGCTCCTGTCTCCAGCCAATTTCACCTCACCTCAGTCAGCAGTCACCCTAATTGAAAATCAATGTCCTTAACAGTCATTCTGAATTGTCCACTACACGTTGCTGTCTCAATTATATTAGGTCCAGAGTAATTATCTTAGTAACTTGTGACCATTGATCTCAGTAAAATAGCCAATATTCGATCATTACATTCAAGTATCCATGTGACAATGACCATCACAGTTCAATCAGTCCCCTTTCCATGTCACATTTGAACCATATGTTGAATCCGTCATTATCAGGTTTTATTTATTATTCCCAAAGTTGAGACTTCCATCAGAGTAGAAAATGAGCAGTGCTGCATGAAATAGGTTACCGTGTTTCAGCGCGGTCTTAAATCGCTGCGGTAACCCCCTACCTACAGCACTGCTGCTACTTTTCTCCGTCTTTATTCAGAATGAGCCGGGTAAGGTAGAGTCGTTGCCTTAGTGCTGGACACGAGTGCAGTGTCGCTCACTTCGCGATACTGGAATCCAACATTTTGAGGAGGCTCCTTGACATAATTTTCTAACAATAACATTCTACTTTTTCAGTATACCTTCATCAGAGGTGATTTAAAGCAGAAGCTCAACTAATCTGTAAATGTCTTGGACGATCAATTCAGTTTGTATAGGACAAAAAACGGCTTGTAGCAAAATTAAGAGGCATTTATGGGACAGTAATATACTCCCAAAGCGCTGGCGATTTCAACTATGCCTTCGCAGTGCGCACACACAAGTCCACAAATTCTGTGTCTCACTCGATAATAAATCTGTCTGACAGCGACGGCTTATCTCGTTCACGGTATCGCATCAGCTACTCCTTTTTGACGGCGCTGAAACACCTCCCGAGTTTACTTTCACTTGATTTTCACTCACGTTAATACTCCACTCAAACGTCTCACACCATTCAGACACTAAAAGAATAACAAGTAGAAGCATTTCAGCGATCCCATCGTCCCTCTGTCTGAACGTGGTCTTTGAGTGTTGCTGGCGCATGCGTCTGCTGCAGCTACTTAGTGTCCATGGTGATGATCAGCGATTCTGTGATCGATCTCGGGGTGCACACACTCAGCAGGATCAGCGGCACTGTGCTTCACTTAGCCTGTCCTCCTCCACCCGCTGGTGGCTTTGTGCAATCAATTAAGCCAGCGATGCGCTGTTTGGGATATGGCAATCCTCACTTTGGCGTTGATCCCGGATCTCAGGATCCGACTTTTGTGCAATAGGCCCCATTTGTTTCCAATACTGGCCTATCACAATGTGGATATGGAATTGTTATTCCCGAGATATTTCAGTCAGCATGTGGCTGACGAAAGTAACTAACTGCTATAAACATGGAAGGCACTTAGTGAAGACAGCTTGTAAAATCCGACAATAGCAATTGTGGTTGGAACCGGCATACGCAGTGGCTCCTCAGGACCGGTGATGAGAACCACTGCTTTATTCTATATTAAATTAAACTGGCCAATATTTTCTGCTGTGCCTGAAATGGTGGGGGTGGGGGTGGGGGTTTGGAACATTTCTGTTTCTAATATGGATAAATGCACCCTCAAATTAAAGCTCAAAGTCTGCATTTCAATCTCATGGCCACTGTATGCTTTCATGCACTAAGTGCAAATGTATGGAACTGAAATAAAAAGTGCCACTGTCCAATTGATTATGGTGCTCTCTGTATTTCCATTTTGACAATGATTAAAGTTTGGTATTAAATTATTCTGGCTCAAGAACAGGTCTGAGTGGACAAATTAGTATTGGACTTGAGTTTTAGCATCATTCAGAACTTATGTTTCCTGCAATGGGCCAACTTATTTTATCAAAAGTAAGAAAAACTGTTTTTGACCATTTAGGAAGTCCCTCACATGGCTTTCTGTTCTTTATATAATAACAAGCCAACACCCCTAACTGTGACAGAAAAAGTAGTTATGCACATTTTTAAAGTATGAATATACAACCCAATTCCAAAAAAGTTGGGGTGCTGAGTAAAATGTAAATAGAAGCAGAATGCAATGATTTGCAAATCTCAACCTGATATTTTATTCACAATAGAACATAAACAACATATCAGATGTTGAATGTGAGACATTCTACCATTTCATGAGAAATATTAACTCATTTTGAATTTGATGGCAGCAACACATCTCAAAAAAGTTGGGATAGGGCCATGTTTACCATTGTTTTAAGAACAGCCTGTAAGGGTCTGGGAAGTGAGGAGACCAATTGCTCAAGTTTTGGGGGAGGATTGTTGTCCCACTCTTGTCAGATGTAGGATTTTAGCTGCTCAACAGTCCAGGGTCTGGTCTTCTTTGCCGGATTTTTCGTTTTATGTTGTGCCAAATGTTTTTTATTAGTGAGTGGTCTGGACTGCAGGTCGGCCAGTTCAGTACTCAGACTCTCCTACTGCAAAGCCTTGCTGTTGTGATGGATGCAGTATGTGGTTTGGCATTGTTTTGCTGAAATATGCAAGGCCTTCCCTAAAAGAGACGTTGTCTGGATGGGAGCAGATGTTGTTGTTAAACCTCTATATACTTTTCAGCATTGATGATGCCTTTCCAGATGTGTAAGCTCTCTATGCCATAGGCACTAATGCAACCCGATACATCAGAGATGTAGGCTTTTGGACGGTGTGCCGATAACAAGCTGGATGGTCCATCTCCTCTTTAGACCACAGGACATGGTGTCCGTGGTTTACAAAAAGAATTTCAAATTTTGATTCATCTGACCACAGAACAGTTTTCCATTCTGCCTCAGTCAATTTCTAATGAACTTTGGTCCAGAGAAGATGGTAGCCTTTCTGGATCATGTTCACATATGGTTTCTTTGCATGATACAGCTTTACCTTGCATTTGAAGATTGCACGGCTGTGAACTTTGTTCACAGATGGTGATTTCTGGAAGTGTTCCTGAGCACATGCAGTGTATTGCAGTGCAGAATCGTGCCTGTTTTTAATACAGTGCCACCTGAGGGACTGAAGATCGTGAGCATCCAGTATTGACCTTTGGCCCTGTCCCTGGTGCACAGAGATTTCTCCAGCTTCTCTGAATATTTTGATGATATTATGTACTGTAGATTCTGAAATTGCTCCACAATTTTTAGACAGTTTTTTTTGCAGATTGGTAAAACTCAGTCCATCTTTACTTCTGAGAGACTCTGCCTCTCCAGAATTCTCTTTTTATGCCCAGTCATGTTACTAATCTGTTGCGAATTAACCTACTTAGTTGCAAAGTGCTCCTCTGGCTGTTTTTTATAAAAAATTCGAACCACTTACTTTTCCAGCCTTTTGTTGCCCCCGTCCCAACTTTTGAGATGTGTTGCTGACATAAAATTCAAAATGGGCTAATATTTTTCATAAAATGGTAAAATGTCTCACTTTCATCATCTGATATGTTGTTTATGTTCAACTGTGAATAAAATGTAAGTTTATGAGATTTAGAAATCATTGCATTCTGTTTTTACTTACAAATTACACAGCATCACAATGTTTTTGGAATTGGGGTTGAACCCTGTGGATAATTATTGACGGATCACAAATGATCTTTTCATCGCACATAATTAATACTACACTGCTGCTTTCTCTGAGCATCATTCGTGTATAGCGCGATAATGTAATATCAAATTAACCTAACAGGTTGTTTTATCTGACACTTCCCCGTCACCAACATGTTATGGGGAGTTGGGAATTTACTTTATTTAAAGTGTTGTAACTTCTGGTTTTATCACCTTCCCTTAAAAAAACAAAATTGCAACAGTTTACTGGAGTTTCATATTTCATTTCGCTTGACATTAGCTTTTCTGGTACTGTTTCCTGAGGACTATACATCTCTTCCCGTTCCACCGAGAGGATTTTCCCCTTTGTTGTACTATAAAGACTAAGGGGCTCCAAACTGTGATCTACTCCCAACAGAAACCATATGAATTATTAACGTGCTTTGATTCAAATGATAATTCAACTTCTGATTAATTATGAACCACACATGTGAGCCAGTTCAATGAAACTCAATCTCCATGAAGTAACACACAGCAGTCAAAACAATCACAATACTATTAAAGATATGGGTTTTGACCACCACCCATCATTAGGATCAGTAGACACTGAATAGCGCCTACCATCTACTCCTTGAATGACGAGTGTATTCCAAGCTCTGCATACTCTGAGAAGTTTCCCTGACCCTGGTCTTCTATGAAGGAGTAAAAAGGTAAAATGAGAATCGTTTGATACCGCTTCAGGTAGGGCTATAAAATCAATCCAATTGCAATATTCCATAAAGATCATATTTGCTTCTGTCCTGCCCAGCTCAGGGTCCCTCTGCAATAGCAATGCAGTGAAGTGAATTAACTCAAAGGGAGATATGAGTGGAGACTGAGAAGGGGATCTCAAGCTTGTTTAAACATTGCACTGTCAGCCTCTTTTCTCTTTGTAGCTTGTCCACTGTGATAGTGTGGAGACTTCCAAGCTTGTTTGATGTTGACAACTGTACTTATGTCCTGTCCATAATCAGCCAAAACAAATAAGAGTGGATTTCGCCATGGCATTTCATCTGATGTTGAAATTAGCACATTAAAGAGCAACACAGCCAAATAAGCAAAACTGAGTTTGATTTTTGCAGTTGTTTGATTTTTTTTTTTTTTGTGTAAACAGACTTTTTTCTGAAACAATTTTTTTTTCCTACCAGTAACCTACTTGCCACAAAAAAAGAAAAAGAAAAAATGAAATGGTTGTGTTGATCTGAATGTTTAATGTTTTATGTCAAAAAAACAAACAAACAAACAAACAAACAAAAAACAGATCTAAGGATCCAAGGAGATGGTTGAGGGAAAATAAAGAAATTATAGTTTATCTTCTTAGGAAATTCTCATGAATGTTTTAATGTGTCTACATGATTAAATAATGCCTTGTTTATTACATTTTCTTGTGGGATTAGCATGCAGATGTGGACCTGATACAATACTGCATATCTGTTACAGTACATGCCAGGGAGAGAAGAAAACCTGCTTTCAGGAAGAATGGCAGTCTGCATATGTCTGTTGATTTAAACAGTCTTATTGTGGTGTTTTCCCACAATGATTTAAAATACAGCACAGCTGCTCGACCCACTGTGAAGCAGTGCTTGTAGGAACAGAATGGTGCCGCACTGCATCGCATTAGCCTCCTTAAATACTTTAATTATATCGTGAAAATGGCGACTGGGATTCTGCCTCATCAGGCAGAGCTCTGAGCAGTGTGTAGGAAACCTAACGCAAACAGTTAAATTGACCATGAGATGTACATAAGTATCTATGTTGGAACTCTCCAGTATAATGACAGTTCATTCCAAACAAATTAGTGTGAGAGCCAGGGAGTCGCAGTGATAATGGTGGTATGTGCCACACTATTTTGACTTCTCTCACTGATTGCAGTGAGGAGGAATTCATTCCAAGGGTTTGTGTGCCGTTGCAAAATATGGGGAGATGCATTTGCACTGTCAAATGAACAGGAGGCGCAAGTTAAAATTGTAATAAAACTGCTCGATAGTGCTTAACGTTTAGATACTGAGCTTTTATTTAAGGATATTTTTACACATTTTAAGATGGGCCAAACTAAAGACTGAAAAATAATTACTGTTTACAACATTATGACAAATAAAGAGAGCACCAGCAAATCTGGGAACTGCAACGTGTCATGGGGGCCAAGGAATCCCAACCGACATTCTCATCCCGACCCATCATATGGTGACGTGACCTGACCCCAAGTATCAATATATGAAGCGAAAGGAGGCTTTTAGCGTCCTTATTTGATGCTTAAGATTAGGGACTGGGTTAAGGGGGTTAGGGGGTAAGGTTTGTTTTAAAGTGGTGTCAAAAGCCAACTCTTGCATTGTATATCAACGCTTGGTCAGGGAGCATCACTATGTGATGCGTCGGGACGAGACTGGGCTTGATCAACAGTTGATTGTCAAACATTGTCATAATGGAATATATTGGATATAATGGAAGGAAGTGCTCCTAGTACATGTCCATCAGGAATACTCCTCAGAAGGCAGGCGTCAATTTTCCAGAGACCTCCAGACTTCATAAACAGAATAACTCTATCTTAGCTTAAAAAAGTTAATGTTCGGGCTGCCTCTAATTTTAAGTTAACTTAACTTAAGATAACAAACAATTGTCATCATGCTGGCATCTGTACATTTGTCAGTATGTTTTCCCACATTTTATGCAGGCCAGTGCTCAGTGGCTATGATATTCTTCACATAACTGTAGTACTTTTCTCATAGCTCAGCCCATGACATATATATATAAATAGGGAATTTTTGATTATATCCAAGGGAATTTTTCCTTTATTTGACAGTTATGCAGTGAAGAGAAACTGGAGGGTTGGGGAGAAGAATGGGGGAAGACATGCAGCAAATGACCTGAGCCGGAATCGAACCCAGGTCGCTGTGGGAAGGACACAGCTTTTATGGTGCGCGCTTAGAGCGATGAATCACTGGGGCGCCCCGGCATGACATATTTTTGATGTTATCCTTCGTATACATCACTTTTACAAAAAAAAAAACATAGGCTGACATTACACTGTTAATATTTAGCTTGATCGAATACCAAGTGTATCATTGGTGCCACTCACATAACCAAGTAACGTTACTTCTCTAGCAAGCTAAGGTGCACGTGGTACCTTTGCATAACCATTATGTCAGATTAATTTGTTAGCTAACGATCTTACGTAAGCTAGCTACTCAGTAGACTGAATTTACAAACTGTTTTTACTCAAAATGCAAAAGTCTGTGACTCAGTGACTGACTAAGTTAATGTGAGCAGAGTGACAGAGTTTGCTCAATGCGAACATATAATGGGATTTATCATTAAGGCGTTAATGAATATTACATTTGTTTTCTATTATATTACAAAACTCAGTTGTTTCATATTAAAGTTATGGAACTCAATGAGTAAATTTTAGGTTTGTTGCTCGCTAAAGCTTGCAACAAATGTAAAATTAACTCAGCTTGTTTTATAACTTTCATATGACATGCCCACCTACGTAAGATCCTCTGTTTAACATTGTTACAACCCTAATGTGAATCCTTAGTGTGTCTCTTGTGTGCTGTGACTGGGGTACATCTTGTTTGTCCTCCAAACATGTTTTGTACTATGATATCCAAACAGTTCAATTTTGGTCTCATCTGACCAGATTATATCCTCCCAGTATTTCATCAGCTTTTCCAGATGTTGTGCAGCAAACTTTAAATGAGCTTCAACGTGCTTATACTTCAGCAATGGTATCTTGCCCAAAGATCCTGCATAGAGCACTGCAAAAAGTGATTTTCAAGAAAAAATAAGTACATTTACCTAAGACTTATAACACTTATTTCTATCGCCATTTTCTAAATAATAAAATTTACTTACCCCATTGGCAAGATAGTCAAAATGACCTCAAATCAAGGATAAATGTGTTGTCTTATTAAGAAAATGGTGATAGAAATAAGTTTTTAAGTCTTAAAATAAGTAAATTTCCCTTTCTTGAAAATCACTTTTTGCAGTGAGGCCATGGCAGTTGAGTGCATTACCTATTGTTTTCTTTGAAACAACTGTACATGCTAATTCCAGGTCTTTATGAAGCTCTCCATGAGTTGTCCTTGGCTCTTGGACAACACTTCTGATATTCTTCTGACTCCTCCGTCAGAAACCTTGCAAGGAGCACCTGGTTGTGGCCGGTTTATGGTGATATTATGTTCTTTCCACTTCCAGATTATGGCCCCAACGGTGCTGACTGGAACATTCAGAAGTTTAGAATTATGTCAGTAACCAATTCCATCAGTATGTTTTGCAACAATATGGTTGCAAAGGTCTTGAGACAACTCTGCTTTTACCCATCATGAGATGCTTTTTGTGTGACACCTCCTCTGATACATATTGAAAACATATGTTTTAGGAGAATTTTAAAGCCTGTTCCTAGTTCGTTCCTGCATTTTTACTCTAACATGAGGCAGTTTGTGACGTCAATTCAGCGTCACGCTCAATCTGTGCTTGGTTTACTGAGAGGAGGAGGCAATTATTTTCTTGGTCTTAGTACAACATTTATATTGTCTTGACGACAATGCTAGTGTCTCAATATGTAGTAATAAATGTCAGACATAAAATTGTGAGTATGCAGCCACAAGTCATTTGAAATATAAAAACACTTTTGCTACCTTTAAAGTAGACAAGTTTTTTTTTTTTTGTTTAAACCCACATTACAGAACTTTAATGTTTTATTGACTTGTACAGGTATGTGCACTGTCAGTTTATTGTTTTTCACATAATTATTTGCACTAGTTGTATTAAGCATGTCTAGAATTCATGGCTAATGAAGTGGATTGAGTATTTGTACATTTTAGTTCATTTATTTTTCCATTTTTATTCTAAAGGAATCTGAAAGACTTTTTATGTGTAAAGCCCAGTATCTCCAACCACTCAGTCAGCAGAGAATTGAGAGCCGTCATTTATCTGTAAATGATCTAACTGCATGGGCTCAGGATTACTTTGCGTGGTCCTACAATATGTAGTTACATCCACAAATTGCAGTTAAAAATGCTCTACGCATAAAGGAAGCATTATAATGTTAACTGTCCACACTACTATTGACTTCCTTGGGCTCTGAGGCAACTGTGTAGGACCATCACAGAGTGAAAACATGTATTGAGGTCGGACTAATATGGTTGTTTTTGGAAGAAATGAACACTATGTTCTGCTCGAAAGAAAAAGACTAACCAGGCTGTTACCAACAACAAGTCTAAAAGCCGTTCTCCGTCATAGTATGGAGTTGTGTCAGTGCCCTTAGCAACTTCTGTGCTCACAGTGAGACAGTCCCTCCTGTGAAAGCAAAATTTATTCTAAAATTTCAAAAATTTCACCAGGATGTTTTTGAGCAACGTGTTGCCTTCAAGAGGATATCTACTGCAGGAACACACATGCATTTCTCAACAAGACAACGCAGCGCCACATTCTGCATGCATTACAAAGGCATTTCCTGCATAAGAAGCCTGCAGTTCCCAGCTTACCCCCAATAGAGAACCTGTGGCGTATTTCGAAATGCAAAATGTGAAAAAAAAGACCCTGTACTGCTGCAAGACTTATTTACAGGTAGAATGTGACAAAATTACTCCGGAACACTTACTGTAACCACTTTCTGTCTTCAGTCCCCAAACATTTACGTTGTGCGGTGAAAAGGAATGGCAACATTACAAAGTGACAAATATTTTACCCAATTTTTTTTTTTCATTATGTTGCAAGAAATAAAACGTAAAAAGTGTTTACTTTATAAAATCAATGAAATTCAAATGGGGAAACTTCAAACAATGTGCTGTTGTGTTGTTTTCAACATAATACAGGTCAATGATTAATTTCAAATCATTGCTTTCAGTCTTATTTTAAAGCTAACTTTCAGTCCAAATGTTTTTGATTTGGGTGGTGGATGTCTCCCTGACCTGAAGCTCCCAGTTCAGCTTGCCAAGTACTCCTCTAATAAGCTGATCAGCTAAATCAGATGTGCTAAATCAGGGAGACATTCCTGGGAGATCTGTCAGCAGTAGCCTTTTTAACTCTTCTAAATCTTTAAAAGGTTGTCAATTATTGGGCCAAATTTGGGTCCTTATCTGTCATATAAAAGTCACAATGTAGCCTCAATATCGAGCAACTTACAAAAATGCTTTCTAACACTGATGCTGTGGGACATTCTGCAGTACAACTATTTTGATGGGACTGTTCTAATAGCAAACGGCATCGAAAATCCAGCAAAGTAACAAATTGAGGCTTGTTTTTATGCGCTTTACTGTACGGTAAATACTGTAACTTTTCACCTCAACTCTTGGTGCTCATATTTTTAGCACAGCATTAACTATGCCAGTCCTGTGACCCTGATTGACACTTGGTTGTAAATAGAAATGTTTGCGTTAACAAGTAGGAGGGATGGCAACGCATATAATTCTCTGTGGGCAGGACCACAGTGTGTGTTGTGACTTTGAAGATGGGCAGTTGAGAAAGTACCACATGCTGCCCTAAGGATAAAGAAGCATTAAAGCATTAAATGTTGAAGGATTGTCAAATTTAAAACTTACTGTGATTCTTCAGCGGATTGCCATGGAATAGAGGAAAAGAGCCAATGATTTCCTGTTTTTAAGTTGTTTCAAAATTAATGGCACCCCTGACTGACAATGCGCAAACAATCCTTTAAAAAATTCTAAAAATATATTTTTGGAGATACTCTTGAATAACAACAACAACATGTGAGAAATACTGTACGATATTAGTGTTTGAATGGAACCAATCAAAATCATTTACTGATTTAATTAAAAATCTCATCCTAATCAAGGTTCCACAATTAATGGTACCCTTTAAAATTATTGTGAATAACATCGACCATAATGAAACCAGGTATAAAATTCCACTTAAAGTTTTACCTAAATGTGAATGAACTATATTGAGCCATTACATCACTCCCTGTTTCACTAGGGTATAAAAATGAGGTAACACACATACAAAATCCCTTTGTCATCCAACACCATGAAGAAAACAAAGCAACTGTCAGTTCAAAAGAGGCAGAAGGTCATAGACCTTCATAAATCTGGTCATGGCTACAAGAAGATTCACAAACAATTTAATAAGCCGCTGAGCGCTGTCAGGGCAATTATTTAAAAATTACAAAGGTATGGAACTGTTGAAAACCTTGAGGGTAGAGGACACGACTGCATTTTGCCTCCAGGATTCTGAGGAGAATGGTGGTAGAAGAAACAGAATCTCCAAGAATCTCTTTGAAGGAAATACAGGCCTTTGAGGCATCTTGGAGTCGCCAAGTTTCAAAAAGCACCACCAGGTGCGACCACCACAAACACAGGCTCTTTGGAACGGTTACTAGAAGACAGCCTTTTATAACCAGAAGACACAGAAGCAAGTGCTTGGAGTTTGCCAAACATCGTTTAAATTATGACTGGAACGCAATGCTTTGGTCCGACAAGACCAAAGGTTCATGTTTCAGTCAGATACAGCATCAGCATGTTTGGCGCTGAAACAGAGATGCATATGAGGAGAAACACTCATACCCATGGTGAAATATGATGGTAGGTCAGTCATGTTTTGGGGTGGTTTTATTTCAAGAGGTCCAGGGGCACTCGTTAAGATTAATGGCATAACGAATTCCAAGTAGCAGGATATCTTGATTGACAATCTGGTTGCCTCCGCCTGAAGGCTGGGACTGAGGTGAACTTTCTAACAAGACATTGACCCTAAGCATAATGCAAGATACACACAGAAATGGTTCTGTGACAGCAAAATCAACATTCTGCAATGGCCATCTCTGTCATCACACCTAAATCCAATTGAAAACCTGTGAGCTGAGTTGAGGAGGGCACTTGATAAACGCAAACCCAAGAATGTGAAGGATCTTGAAAGCATCTCTATAGAGGGAAAGTCCTCTAAATAAGTGCCATAAAGGAAAAAAAAAAAACCCTTTATTAGCTCTTGCCCAAAAAGGTACGTTCGTCTCATTCCATAAATATTTTTTGTGAATTTTTGCAATTTTTATGTACCGAGTAATTCAAACCTCAAATCTCTGAAATACAACAAATTAGCAGAAGTTCATGAATGCCAATATTCCTATATTTTAGCCAATCCAAAAATACTTTGTGTGCCAATGTCCCGGATGTTGTTTTGACTCGCTTGGCTTCCAAGAAACTTGCTGATTTATATAAAGTGTATACAAATTAGTCTTGATTATCACTCAGCTTCCTTTTACGTAGAATGAACAAGGTCTGATATTACCAATCATTGAGGACCTGGGCGAAAAAATCAGTGGTAATGCCTCTGTGTGCGGCTGTTGATTGCTCCAACAAAATGGGAAACTCGGACCTACCCATGGTCAGAAACTTGCACTGATTTCCCTTGAAGACTGACTTCATAAGATAGTGGTGCCCACAGAATATCCCTTTTCAGTACCAACTAGCCCTGGCTAATTCACAATCAGCTTCCTTTGACACATTTTCCAATTATAGTAATAATCCATTGGCAATTAAAGACATGGCTTCTCTCCCCCATTAAAACTTACTGCGACAAAATAATGGGCTAAATTCAGTACAAGAAAATAATTTACTCAACAATAGGCCCATGCTTTTCGAATCACAAACTGCTCTGAAACTTCCGCACATCAGACTATTTAATTGGGCTTCATGATTGTTTAAATTGTTTTAATGGGATAAAAGACCATTTGAAATACCTTTATGCAATTTCATTGGTTCAGACCCCTCAGAAAAGAGAAGCTTGAGTCATAATAGGTTTCTCTGTTACTAGAGGAGAAATCTACCGAAATGTACATGAAACTGAAAAACTTCCATGCACAAGGACTTCAATTACGTGTGATTATCTGTTAAATACACGCTGACTGAATAATGACTGATCCGTGACTGATTCTACTGAAATATCGCCCTTCACTCTAGATACAGCGTAGGTTGACAAATAAGTCTGTTATGGCCCCAATTTGTTATGACAACTCGGACAGCAAGGGATGACAGACAAAATGTACAAACTTTAACAAATTTTATAAAACAAAGCCTGCCCAAGATTGAAATAATGAAGAAAATGAGATAGTTACAGTCACTTAAGATGGGGTTGCTTTGTTGCGATGTCCTGGGGCAGGAAAATTCTCCGACACAGGCAAAAATCCACAAAAAGAGCTTCACGGGTCTTGAAAAGAGTATCCTTCCACAATTTCTCCTTGCAATTTCTCCTACTACTTTACTCTCTCAATTTTTCTCCTTATATACTCTTTTCCAGCCCCCTCCCACCTTCCAGACTTTTTTCACTTCTCTGGGACTTTCCCCTCTCAGACATGCCCAGGACATGCCCAAAACCTAGCTCCAGACTGGGCTTAACAAAAAAAATGTCAATACTGCCATCTAGTGGCTTTCCCCCCCTCCCACATTATAAGTGTTACTCCGCAATTAAATAAAATTTTGTTTTCTGAAAATAAAACTAGGCTTATGCCGCCGGAGGCAACGGCTTGGGGTATATCCCCGAATGCCCCCAATTCCTCCAATTCCCCAATCCTTGAATAGACCCAATACAATATAAAGGCCCTCAGGTCATGACCTTTCATTTGAACATAATTTCAAGTCAATCGGAAAAATGGTTCTGAAGATATGGCCAAAATGGTAATTAACCATCACAAAGCTCCACCTGGTGGCAAAATATGAACCATACAGGTATGATGTCATCATCTGACACGTTGTGAGGTCATGACCTCGCAGTTGCACATATTTTCATGTCAATTTGACAAATGGTGCCAAAGATATGGTAAAAATGGTGAATCTTATGTGACAAAGCTCCACCTTGTGTCAAAATTTTGAACCAAACAGGTATAATGTCATCGTGGGACACATCCTCAGATCATGACCTTTCATTTGCACCTGATTTGAGGTCAATCGGACAAATATTTACAGAGATATGATAAAAAAAGTGATTTTTCAGTTTTTGGCCCCGTACATTCTAGAAATTGTAAATTGTCCAAAATCGAATCAGTTCTTCCTCTTTATGATGCTTACTTATATGCAATACATGAAAATTCTAATTGAAATATATATAATACTGAAGTTATCTTATTTACACGTAGGGCGGCGCGGTGGCGGTCGGACCAAAAACATAATACCCCCGAAATACCGTTCGGGGATATAATTATATGAAGTGTGAGATTGCTGACTATGATTTGAGAACGAACCACTTAAAAGCATGGGACTCAAGCCACGTGTGAGAGTTGACAGGTATGCAATTTTGAATGACACCGACTTAAATGCACCAAATTACGTGTCCACTTCGATGATTGTTGTCAATGGGTAAAATTAGCAGCACCTGATTGGGTGGAGTACTCTCGGAGTGAAAATATTGATAATTATGAAAATGATTGAGAATAAAGCAGAGCTAATAATTTTAAAGGAGTGTCCTGTGCGACACCAAACTTTCAAGTCTCACCACGCCACTGGTTTTATTTAATTTATGCCCTCCATGCGCTTAAGAGCTCAGGTGTGCGGGTGACACAGCAAACGACCACCCATTTCCAACAAACATGGCGCACTGCACACAACGAATAAATCTGACCTTCTTGAGCTGATTTAGTTTTTAAAAAAATACCTAAGAACATATTTGATTAGTCAGGGCAGTGTACTTTTTCGGGTAAAAGCTGAAAAAAAGCTTTTTTCCTTTAACCTTGTCAAAAATTGCAGGAAAAGACTACATGTTGTTATCCCTGCCAGAAGAGGTTGCGCTAAATATTAAATGAATGGTGCCAATAAGTATGAGACCTTGATTTTGTTGAAATTTATTTTGTATTGAATGATTGTTATGATTTTGGCTGTTTCCATCAAAACATGAAGTATTTTGCATGTGTTGGTACATATGTTTCTCTATCATTATATTTTTACTTTTTTTTACCGTTGTGCATTGGGGCGGCACGGTGGTGCAGTAGTTCGTACTGCAAGAAAGTTGTGGTATTATATCCGGCCTAGGGCCTTTCTGCGTGGAGTTTTCATGTTCTCCCCGTGTTGACGGGGCTTTCCTTCGGATACTCCGGTTTCCTCCCACAGTCCAAAGACATGCAAATCAGGCTAACCCGAGACACCAAAAATTGTCCGTAGGTATGAGTGCGAGAGTGACTGGTGTGAACGGTGTGTGGACTCTGCGAGTGATTGGCGAGCTGTCCGAGGTGGGTCCCTGCCTTTCGCCCATACTCAGCTGGGATAGGCTCCAGCTGGCCCTGCAACCCAAATGAGGAAAAGGGGCTATAGAGAATGAATGGATGGATGAATGTTTGTGCATTGCCAGTCAGGAATACCAGTCATTTTGGGGTCCGCTGTATATCTTCTACCCATGTTGTTCTCTTGTAGCATGCGTTTGTGTGTAGGCTACCTTGCATTATTTTCTTAATAAGAAATGAAATAGTAAAATAAATATTGTGTTACTTGCCATGAGTTGTTATTTGCTTTTTTAATTTTGCTGGCAGATCATATTTGCAGGAATACTATATGGAAGCCATTTCATGAAAGAACAAAAGCTGAAACGTTTGCCTGGTCCCAGATTTACTTTAGCAGCGGGAGCGTGTTGGCGGTTTGAAGACTGGATAATTTGTTTGTCCTCATCCTTTCGAAGAAGTCACTCCTGCCCATGCATAGTAATACAATTCATGATGTGAATTAACTCAATAGATTTTTGTTTTTTTTTTTGCCAGAAACAGTTAGGATCAACTGAAGAATTATAAGCAGATTTTTGTTCATGACACATGATGAGTAAAGTATGGGGAAATGAGGCGTTTTCCATTCACCTTCACTGGCTGGAGAGCAAACCAGCATCTGTGCTGGGTCCAATCTCATCACAGCAGTCATACAGTCACACTGAGAACAATTATATGAGGAAATATGAGAAATTCAGGTTGAATTTCTCTAGGATGAGATGGTTATATTTCGTGTGTTGGTCTGATCTAATGTTTTTTTTTTTTTTTTGAGGTACCAAGAAAGAAATCAATTATAAAGAAGAACAATTGCCAGCACATTGGCCTGAGTATATTAATACATTAGTTGAATAGTATGGTTTATGACTCAATGCATATTCTACATGATGCAGCAACCAAACTAATGACTGGCATTTTCCACTTGTTAGCTAGCTCGCTCCAGCCAACTTACATTACAACCGAAAGCAAATGTTAACGTTACTTGACAGAAATTAATCTGACAGTAACAAACCGGTCAGGTTATAGAGTCAAACAGAGGGCAAAAATTTTCCACTTGCTTGCTGGCTCCAGTCCACAACAACCACCAGCTAACAATAGCGTTAGTTAGCTGATCAAAATGCAATGTTATACAAGGCATGTTATCTCGCCATTTTTCTACAAAATCTATACTCATCCATAACATCCTTTGCACTCATATTTTGGGATGCCATTTCTTTGGTCGAAAATATCCAATTTGCCACACAGGCAAATTCGACAAGGAAGTTTTGTTTTTGATCAGCATCTAGAGCACAAACCCTGGCTACTAAAGCTAGTATAGGCTATAGTTCTTTCTTGCCTTCAACTGTGCCACGTTACATGTAAAATGATGGTGGTGGTGCCAGATTAACAGTAGATTTTGCAGCTGCTCTCCAGAGACTCAGAGGAAATTGCATAAAAACTGCATACATTTTTCACACTAAATCCCTGACTCGGAAAGGCATAAGGCTGAAAATCAGCAAAGTATTCCTTTCAGTGAAAAAACCTGAAACATGCAGAAACACAGCAAACAATGCAAACGTTGACATGGGAATGCAGGATGTCATGAACTGCTCAAAATGACAATTATTGGCTTGGCAAATAAACAGATCTAGGTCACCTGTTTCCCCAAAAAAGACTAATTTTGGGAACAGGGATTGTTAGTCAGAAATCTGTACATCTTAGAGCTTCTTACTGCACAGAACATAATAATTATCATCCCTTCCTTTGATCTTGCTTATCAATTCCTATCCTTACTAAGCAGCCAAGGAAAGTAATTTTACATTTTTAATCAAATTTACAAAGCCAAGACTATGGACTAAAAACATGTTTTTTGACATATCAAACACTTCAACTGCATTCCTCAGCTTCATCTACACAGATCCAAGATGGAAGTCTCAAAAGTATGTCCATGCCCGTTTGTCTTGCTTTGTCTCATCACCAGCCTTTTGACCATATGTTTTACCAGAAAAGAGCCAGGTTTCTGGGAAATGCCTTGGATATATTTACTTCATTCCTCTTATACTGGCTGCTCTAAAATACTGTCTTATGCTATATGGATCGTATCTAAATTTAATACATTTTTGCTCACAGGAATCAAATTGTTTCTCCTTAGCTTTTGTTACACCGTGTATGGCAGGGGTCACCAACCCTGTTCCTGAAGAGCTACCATCCTGTAGGTTTCTGCTCTACCTCCTATTCAGCACACCTAAGTCAACTAATTAGCTACTTAACAAGATCAAGAGCTGGGCAATTAAGTAGCTAATTAGTTGACCCCTGATGTATAGCATGGTGATCCGCCAGGCAGCACTAAAGCAGGTGTGTACAGTCTTCCCCATGAATGACCAATGAGGTTCCTGGTTTTTGTATCAGTCCAATATTAATACACCCGAATCTGATTATAAAGGTCTTGACTGAACCCCATGACCGCTTTATTAGTTGAGTCAGCTGCTGTAGCCCTGGGCAGTCATAAAGACCTGCACCAACACTGGCCCTTCATGGAAAAGAAAATTTTCTAACACAGTCACATAGATCATATGCAGAAACTTGGTTGCACTCTATTGCTCGTGTGCAGTGGAAGCAGACTACTTCCCCATGGTAATTAGACTCTGGTTTAAATTCAAAGACCAGGGCCCCATTTCAGAAAGTGGGGTTAGCGGTAACTCTGACTCTGTTTGCTCAGAGTTGCAGAAAACCGAGTTTTCTGGTTCACTATGCGAGCTCAGTCCAACTCTGAGTCAGTTACTACGGCAACATACTCCGTGAAGCTAACTTGCTGGCTGGCTGGTTTTCTTCAAGTTATTCGGAGTTTCTTCTCTTCCTGAGACTGAAGACTGAGGAGATGTTAGACATGGCGTATCCGTTCCTTGAAGAGACAGTGGACATTGAAGTGCAAATACTGAGAAGAATTCTCCATTTACTAGAGAGTTATCCGACCATGTTTGGATGTTTTATCGTTTGAATATTTGCTTGAGCATTCTGTGTCTCAGTGGAATCTAGAATTTATTTCAACCAAGTTTTCAACCCGCATATTGCTTGTGTGACACACCAAGGACATTCTATCAGTTCAGAACAAATTGCGTAGCTCATCGTTTTTTTTGTATTATTACTATTATTATTATTATTTTATACGGCAGATTTCATTATCGTTTTGTTTTACGCAGCATCTAGAGATATGGCTGTTTTATGGGTATGGCTGTCGAGTTGAAGGGATTAGGATTAGGGATTATGGTTAGGGTTATCGTTAGGGTTAGGGTTAGGGCAGGGTTTGAAATGGGGACTGCCGTACCTCTCTACATTGAAATGCATTGGAAAACTGCCATACCCACAGTAACGTCCTTTGTTTTATTGCGGAAACAACCATGACTTCATTCATTAACATTCAACAACAACATTAACATGCTCATCAAGAAAAGCCAGCAGCGTCTGTTTTGTCTGAGGAAGCTAGCCGAGTTCCAGGTCGACAGACCTCTCATGACAATGTTTTGCAAATCTTTTATTGAGTCTGTTTTCACCTTTTCATTTATCTGCTGGTTTGCATCTCTCAATCTAAAACAGAACAAGTAGATCAGAAGGATCTAATAGCTGCGACCTCGCCTAGCATCCGTCACGTGGCCTAGTGTCCATGACTGGTGGTTTCTTGTACAAGTGTGATCTCGAAATTGGCAAATGACCTTGAAAATCAATAGGGGACCCTTCCTCTGTACCAAGAAGCTTGTTCTAAGATGTAGTAGCCATCCATGAAGTTAAAGTGGAGTTACGGTGCGAAAACTGTGAAATCGGGGCAAAATCGACACTTTTTTGACCGGTGTGACTTTGGGATTCGACAGATGACCTTGAAAATCAATAGAGAACCCCTCCTCTATACCGAGAAGCTTGTTCTAAGATTTCATAGCCATTCATTGAATGAAACTTGAGTTACGGTGCGAAAACCGTCAAATCGGGCAAAATTGACAGTTTTTTTACCTTTGTGACCTTGGGATTTGACACATGACCTTTAAAAACTATAGGCAATACTTCCTCTATGCTAAGAAGCTATTTCCAAAATTTCATAGCGATCCATGAATTCTAACTGGAGTTACAGCGCGAAAACCCGCAAACAAGGTCGTGACCTCTGTGAACTTGACCTTTGACCTCGACCTTGTGCATGGGCATCACTTTGGTGAAGGTCAATGACTCCTGAAAATTTCATGGTGATACGACGACAGGAACATGGTCAAAAAGGTGGCACAGACGGACTGACAGACAGACAGAAGCGTTCATAGAGCTGCTTGGTCGCTGCTAAAAACTCATTAACCAGGATAAAAAAGTCAGCAATAAAATCATTGGTACTCAGCAACAAACCCTTTCAGATCTGTACAGTAACCAGCTGTCAAATAAGGCAAAATCCAAATGTCCGACAGCACTCACCCCCTGCACTCAGAATTTAAGTTTCTACCCTCTGGCTCCCGGCTCAGACAACCATTTGTCAAAACAAACCGTAAGAAATTCTCCTTTATACCCTCTGCCATCTCACTGCTCAACTCTGTACAATACAGGTAGCACAATCATTACCTTAGTTCACACTTTTTAAGTATGCATTCTTTTTTTAAAAATTTTGTGTCTTACTTTTGTTATTATTGTTGTTTGTTGTGTGTTGTTGTTATCGTTTTGTTTTTTAATTGCACAACCACTAGCCCGATGGGGACAAAAATGTCTTGAATCTTGAATCTTAAAGGCAGTCAGTTCTACCACACGTAAAGCTCTTAAAGGCAGTCAGTTCTACCACACGTAAAGCTCTTCAAAGTACAAAAAAAAAAAAAGAGTTCCCGATAACGTAGGTTAATGAACAGGGCCTCTCCCATTCTGCCTTCCTATTCATCCTTGCGCCTATATATGCCTCCTACATTCCCACAATTCCCGCTCGTCTGGATTCTACGTTGTTTACTTGCTAACCAGACAGCCAGCGCACAGCAAAAGTTCGCTTACCCGAAGCACAAAATCCGATATCCTACTGAGTCCCTTGGACGCAGAATAATTCATAACCACGCTTCTCCCCAAGACCCATTATTCACGACCGACACCGGGGCTTTAGCCACTTGCAACTGGTTCCTGTTCCATTTCAGTCTTATTGACACTGGATCTGTTATCCCACTCTTTATATTTTTCTTGTCATTCAGACTGCAGTGCCGCTATCATCACAGCACCGAAATAAAACATGGCGATTAAATTTAATGGGTGACAGACTTTGAACACGTCGACAAGCGAAATTTATGCCATGGTTGATGATGTACATATATACCATCTCTCGTTGATCTATTACGCTTTTTGGGGTTTAAACTGGATTTATGCTTCTGCGTCGAACTGACGCCGTCGCTACACAGAGCACAAGCGGCGACGTGAACCCCCACCCCAGAGCCTGTGTGTCGCCTCTAAAATTTTCTACCTGCACGTTAAAGTGACGCAGACCGTAAGGGCTCTGATTGAGCCGACCTGAGCCTAGTGAGGTGTGATTCAACGTCATTCAAGGAATTGACAACGGAGGCTAGTAGCAACCTAGCGGAGGCCAAGATGGCGGTGGTCTAGCTGGACGGGTGTCTCTCGCTCTGTTGGGTGCTTCGGAGGTTTCGCGGTTATAAAACCGAAAAAACTTTGAATTTTGCACAAAGGCAGCTCACTTTTGTTTACCTAACCAACTGTGACATTCTCGAACTGAATGGGGAAAAGGAAAGACAAGAAAAGCTCGTCCACTACAAGCACCATGTTGGGGGTAGCTGACGAAACTACCTCAAACTCTCCCTCTTGGGGAAGCGCTGATGACATGACTGCCGACGAGGTAAACGGAGTACAAGCACACAATAACTCATCGAAAGAGGTATGGTTTGATTCCGACCCAAACCTTCAGATGGAAGAGTTTGAAACTTTGGCAGCCGCTCTCCCGGACACTCCTCTGAAACCTCCAGCTAAAAAGGTGAAGCGCGCCGATGCCGGCAGCAGAGATAGCGGGGAAATTCTTGATGCCATTCGGGAGCTGTCGGAGAAGCACGACGATACTTTTCACTCCATTTCCGACATTAAAAAAGCAACTGAAGCTACCTCAAAGCAGCTGGAGAAACTCACGTCAACTGTGCAACAGCTTACCTTAGACGTAAACCAGCAAAAGCAAGGGCTAGTTAACGTTGAAAAAGTGGTCCAGAAACTACAAGAAGAAAATAAAGCTCTGAAAGCGGAGGTCGCTGAATGCCAACGCTACAGTAGAAGATGGTCTCTGAAAATACATGGACTGAAGGAGGATGAAGGAGAAGACATTAGGCGCAGGATTGTGGATATCCTGGGCAAAACTTCCCCCAAGATCCGTCAGAGCTTGGAGGAGGGGATCGACATTGTTCATCGCGTTGGACGGAGGCGGCAAGACGGCTCGAATAGGTCGACTATCGTCCTATTTGCCATGAGACGACTTCGAGACGCCGTTTGGAGGGATGCCAAGGGCTCTAAGTTCCTGCTGGAAAACCGACTGAGAATAACGGAGGCACTGTCACCGGGGGACAAAGCTGCATGGGAGAAGTTGTGGCCGATGGTTAAAAAAGCTCGTGAAGAAGGGAAGAAAGCGTCTTTCCGTGGGCCTTTCGTCTTCATTGACGGGAAAAAAATTGACTCTTCAGAGGTAACTTGAATGTAAAATATGTAACTCTCCCCCTTTTGACTGCCTTATCAGGAGAGTCATTGTAGTGGAAAATTAAGACACTAGCGAACATTGATCATATTGACTGATTAACAGCTCATTTTATTTATTTTTTCCACCGTTGCTTTTGCTTTCTTCTCTTTAAAATGGTGAATTCTTCATGGACAACGTGGGGAGGGGGGGAAAAAGTTTAAAGAAAAAGGTTTATTTGAAAATTGACCATTCTATTGCTTGATTAGTCATTATTTTGTACTTTCTTTTCTACTCCTGTTAATGCTCTTTTTTTCTTGTTACTGGAATGTTCATGGAAATCGTTGGGATGAATAAGAATAGGGGGAAAAAAAAGAAAGATAAAATATATTTAAAAAGTGTAAAGGTATAAAACAGGCAGGTAATGTTAGACATTTCTGCTGACTTGCCATTTTGTTTTTCCTAATCCATAAAGTTTGCTACAGAATACTGCAGTTTTGTATTCTAGATTGTCGTATAACAAACCATTTGAACTGGTTGTTAACCGCCACCTCATCTTTGGTGGACTTTTCTTCAGCACTTTCCAAGTCGTAAGTTTGTTTGTTTTCAGGTATACCTTGTTTACTTTTCTTTGTTATATGGAGTTTATGTCCAACTCTTTCACTGTTATGTCCTTAAATGTCAGAGGTATTAGGGATAATACTAAGAGAAAAGCAGTTTTTTTATCATGCAAAAAAAAAAAAATAGTAGCAACCTAGTGCACAGACAGCTGACGAACCTAGCTTGATCGTTTGCTGCAGTCGACTGGCTATCTCTAGTTGCGTCGTTTTTTTAATTTTTATCCGCGGCCATTTGTCACCTTATGAAAGCGATGCGGTTCAGTTCGAACCTTGGGTACCAGCATTTGCACAATATTTTGTGACCGCAGACTATACTGATTATGGTTCCTACACATATATGAACATAAGTAAGATGGCAGTAACCCAATCACAGATTTTTAAATAAAAATCAACCAATGGGAAGCTCTGCGGATATATAAAGAAGGCAGGTTAGCTACTAACGAGTCTCAAGTGATTCCATGACAGGGCCTTCCTTCAGAAACCTGACGCCTAGAGGTTTGGCGGTGAATAGCATTGCAGCACAGCACGACACAAACGACCTCGAAAGGCGACGGTGTGCCCTTCGTGTGGAGTCAACGCAGAAGTATAAATCCAGCTTTAGGAACCACACCCTGAGTTTCGCCACCCGCACAATCTTCGACCAAGTCCAACATAACATTCACCCCGATCTCCTATCCGCAGTTTCACCCAATACTCTCCACTTTGGGAGTGGTCCAGAATACATTGAATCATGAATAACTCTCTGTAGAGTTTTTAATTCTTCACAATACATGTTGGAAAGTATGCCGATTTGCTGTAATGAATGATCAGCAGTTCATATGTT
This sequence comes from Gymnothorax reevesii, assembly GCA_029721435.1. NCBI lineage: Eukaryota > Metazoa > Chordata > Actinopteri > Anguilliformes > Muraenidae > Gymnothorax > Gymnothorax reevesii. The sequence goes on from CM056581.1 coordinate 8,888,069, forward strand.
CAATTCATTCGAAGTCAAAAGACCTCAAGACAGAACAACTAATGCTTTAAAATGTGAAAATTAAAGTCTGGAATTATCCTGAAATATGTTATTTGCATGAACTTGGAATGAGAAAATGGATTCCACTTGTATCATCTTAAATAAGATAAGGACAACTTAAACTTGCATTTTTTAAATGTCTTTGCTTCCTGCAAGAACAAATGCAGTAGTTAATATTTTCTATTTTGTTCAAACAAGTAAAATCATCCACCTTTAACTGATGCTCCAGCATTTGGATTTCTGATATAGTTTTCTGCATTCATAATTTAACCTTCATTTGGATGTTTTTTCATACCTTCGCATTGACGCGGTCAGCGATTTTCTGCCACACAAACTCACTCTCTTGCAGCGGCAACTGTACTTTAAAAAAAAAAAAAAAAAAAAAAAAGTTGTTCGTACTCAGCATACGCCTTTGTTAATACGCCTTCAACTCTGCTGGAGAAAAGTAAGACACCAAAGTTTTTTTTCTCCACTGTTGTCATGGTGAATCGTGTTATCTGTGAACTCAGAGTTAATTGAACCAAGGTCTAGCACCAGTTCTGAACCCGAAAACTCTGCTGTCAGTAACTCAGAGTAAGTCAACTCAGTTTTACTGAACAAACTCAGCTTGTTTACCCTCCTCTCTGAAACGGGGCCCTGGTTAAAAGTTAAACCACACTTAGACCAAGATTTAACTGAACCCCACCTTCAGAAAACTGACTTAAACCCCACTTAGGTGTTTTGTTTAATCAGGGTCTAACTTTAGACGGCGTATTAGATTGAACCTGACTTCAGAGTATGGGGCATTCGGTTTTTCTGTCTAATGCCTGCCAGATTGAAATTTAACTATTGCATCGCTTGAACAGAGAAAAATTTTCAGACAAATCAGGAGAAAGTCATGCTACAGTGTCCTACTCATTTAATGGAAAACTTAGACCCTGACGCATGGGTGAACTGCACTGTCTTAAGCTTCTATTAGTACAAAGTGGTGCCCAAAAACCGCATTTTCATAACTTGAAATGCAATTCACAAAGCTCAAGGAAGGTTGATGTGCAAAGTCACAAATAAATTGGTTCATTTTTTTCACCCAACATCTATTGTAAGAGAAAGAGCCACAATTTTCCTGATTCCATGCTGCTGAGGAGAATAAACCGGAGTAGGAACCCAAGGATGAAAAAGCAAACATTTCTTTCATTAACTGGAAAAGAGTTTCCTTAAAAGAGGTGGCATCAACTTGGAAAGATGCAAAGCCCATTGGGGTGTCTGGATTCAACATCTCTTACACTGGACATCAAACAAAGTCCACACAGATACCAAACAAATTAAAATATCGGGAAAAAATAGCACTTGCAGACAAAGCACATTTTGCATTTGCCCGTATTTGTATTTGCCCACCAATTGGCAAAAGGCAAGTGAACACGTTACTAAGGAACCCCCCCGTCATTTTTTCTTGTTGGCTACCACAGACATGAGAGAGAATTTATCCTGTAACCCAATTCGTGACTCTTGACACTACCCTTGTAAAATCATAGTTTATCCATGATATGGATACTTGCAAATCTAGAGCATGTATACGCGGTGAAGGAGCGCGCGCACACACACACACACCCACACCACTTATAGATTTAGGCCACACTGCGCACGGAAAGACAGATGCCCTCACTACACAATATTCCATTTGAGTTGGAAGCCAAATTACCTTCATACGGCCATATAACATGAAGGAGATTGTCATATAGTGGAATAGAGTAGAATAATGTAAGAATTAAGATTTGCAATACACTGTTCTTTTATCATGCCCTCATTCCTTGTTTTCAAAATTGTACAATATGTATTTATAAAAAATATGACCAAGGGTCCTGTAGCTTACCGGCAAGCAGTCTTACAGCGATGATACAGGTTATGAAAATTTCATGTCAAGTTTGACATTTGAATCAATGGAATTCAATGTCAAGGTCACTAAAGAAAAGTATACATTTATAAGACCTTCTGTAATACAGTCCTAAGCTCTGAAGCAGTATTGGTGATGCATGTCAATATGTATTCAATATGTCAATTGTGAACTTTGAAGGTCACAGAATGTCAAGTTGTGGTCAGTAAATAGACTTCATATGACAAGGTTTGAGGTTCTAGTCAGTGGCATTAAGAATAAAAAAAAAAAAAAATCTATTTCTTTTTTTATGCACTCAAAATATATCGACTTGCGGTAAAATTCTCAGGAATCTGAACAAGAGTTGTCAGAAAGACAACAAAGCTCGCCGGGACAAGGTTAAAGTTTTTCTGCACGCGGACGCGGACATTCATCCCGACGAGCTAAAAATGAAATCATTTATGCAAATTCTTTTATGGGCTGATTCCATGAAAATGTGGACAAGATCAATAAAAATTCGAAATGCACCAAATGAAGTTGTGTTGATAATTTTCATATGCCTATATCCCCTTCTTTCAGGAACAAAAATCAAAAAATCATGTGTAGTCGTTTTTTGACCCTTTATCTGCTAGTACCTAATTTCAGACAACACATGGTTGATCTTGCATAATTTTTTACACAGGCTGTATCCCATTGGCATAGTTTTGCAACTGTCTTCTACTGTGAAGGGGTTGTGGACAGTAAAGTTTAATTGCCACCACCCAAAGATTGAACTTGGGCCTTTTCCAGATTTCAATAATTCGGCTTGAAATTTACCGAGCCCCGTTGTCCCGCATGACACCTGAACTATGAATTTATCTTTGCATCACTTGTTTAAAATATTTTACAACAGTGGTAATCATTATTTTCTGAGAATTAATACTACGCAAAAATATTTGCCACATTTCATCAAATTCACCTTGTTTAGGACTAGACACCAGCTATTTACTTGTCCCGTACGACACTTCGTCCCATACCAATACAGTTTTCAGTATTTTGAGAGACCCCAAGGTATGTACAAGGCAGATAATCAGTAAAAATCAATAAATCATTTTGTTTTAGTCATCTCAGCTGGCAAAAGGAGGCATAAAACAAGAGAAGGCAGCATGTGAATGGAATTTTTCGGCTGGGCATGCTAGAAATTATTGAAATTCACACAGATCATGAAGATTCTCACTCGTGACAAGTTTTAAAGTGGCGTACTGTCTCAGATCGCAGACAGTACCAAATTTCAGCTAAAGTAAAGCAGAATGCACATGGTATGGCAAATTAATCCCTTTGTGCAGAAACCAAAACTGGCCATTTATGTGTTACCTTATTTAAGGCTTTATAATTCAAGATTGCAGCTTCACAGACAGGAAAAGAATGGTTCAATTGAGTCACGGTACTCAAAGTATTTAGAATTCCATCGTATTTCAGTATATTTTCATGATTTTGGTCAAGAAAAAGGGCAGAAAACACACAAAATCTTCATGAAAATTAAGCTTGAAATCGTAAAAAAAAAAAATTCGTAAAGAGAATTGAAAAATTGCTCGGTCTTAAAACTATACATTTCTGGGAATTTTTTCTGGGAATTTCATTTCATAAACTCCATGACCACAAGTGCAAGTCATCTGATTGCAGAATTCTAAATTACCTACTCTCTAGAACCCAAATAAGACCGCTATCCAGGTGGCTCCCTAAAGTCAAAGATCACTCAAAATGGCGCACTGTCAAATCATAATCATGTAACACAAATCAACTTTTGACTCATGAAATTCAATATGAAGTAATGATTTTCTCATTGAATTTAGCATGAGTTTTCCAAAATAGGTGCATCAACAGTCACCTCTCCAAACACAAAACATGCCTTTTCTGCTTGATAAAGTTGAGAATTTTGTCAATTTTTCTTCAGTGTCCCACTAGCCAGCACACAGATTAAATGAACTGCTTATTTAACAGTAAGAACATTCACATTTTTCATACAGTAAAAAGCTAGCAGTTCCCACTTCCAAGCTCGCGACCTTATATAAACACCACACTTTATAAGGAACAAGTATAACTCACTGACTTGGTGATATCTGACATACACCTTATTTTAACAGAATAGACATTCCATTATTAGGAATAATCTGGCCATTTTCTACCCAAATTGAACAGAACGGTGCAACAAACATACCAGGGGATCTACTGAAGTGCGTGAACTGCTTGCATTTTGAATAAACGAAAACCTCGGCATTAGATTTCGTTGAACACGATATAAATTCTAAAGCAAAAAGCCACATTGAGCAAAATGCAAACAGAGTAGAAGGTTAACCTTTTTCATTGAATCCCTCCTCCAGAGACAGATGCAGCAGGTAGAAGGAACCCTCCAGTCCTGTTTCATTCGGAATAATATTCCCATTGACCATGTCCGCACCTCAATTAAATCCCGTAAATGTATCTGAACACGTCAGGCCAGTTTTGGATGTCTTTTTCTTTGAAATTGCGTCATTTTCAGCTGCACAACCATGCCCAATTTGAGATTACAACCAGCCTTATCTTTACACATAGGCTTGTATACAATTCTTATTGTCCAATCAATGTCTTTCGGTTTCTATGGAAAGCGTAATAGAGGACTTCAGATAGCTATGTTATGAATGATACCATTTTGCCATTCAATAATTCTTGATTATTCCATCCTACTACGGGCAGAGAAGCACACAGTTTCCGTTTACTGACACAGGATGAAAATCTTGGGAGAAAAACATGCTCCTCCTACTGTCCCGGTGTTCATTATTCAATGTCTGTTGCTGTCAACTTGTTACATGTACACGAATCTGAGAAAAATTTTGCTGCCATTTCAAGTTCTCAATAAAAATTCACCTGTACCCATACACTTCATCCGCTCTGCAGGATCTATAGGATCTACAGGAAGCAGGATTTGCTGATTTAGGGGTATGGACAAATGTGTCCCGTATGACACCACACATTTTTGGGCCTGGCTCAACTACTTTAAGAGAGAAAAGGAAAAGTCACCGACAGTCAGCTGGAGGAACTACTAGCTGATATTTTAAGGTTCACTAGAAGTAGGTTAATATTGCCAATTCACAGACTATTCGAGATGAGTAGTGTGGTGTCAAATGTGGTGTCCACTTTGGTTTCCCGTACGACACCACACATTTTTTTTAATTACTAATCTATAAAAGAGTGAACATTCCAGGAGTTGGTGTTCATGTATAACTCACCTCTTACATCTCAATTATATATTCAGTCCCAATGTTCTTAAAGAAACTTGGCTAAATAAGACAAAAACCACTACGAATGTCCCGTACGACACCTCATAGATCGCCCTGTGGTTTTCATTTTGCAGGCCTTTTAGTCACACAAGGTTGAAATGTGAAAAATGTTAATTCCACCAATACAACATTTAATTTCATAATACTTTTTCTGTCATGAACTATACATTGTCACATTTTCTGCCCACACAATACTCGTTTTTACCCAAATATCAATCTTGTCTCAGGTCAGCTAAAGCAAGCTGGTACAACAAGTGCATTTTGTCATGTTTAGCTGCCGTCACTGCATCTACCTTATTTTCTGCAAGAATGTCAACATTCACAGTTCTCACTTTGCCATGTCTGTCCTCATCATACCGCTTTTCGACTAAACGTCCCTTCCTTTTGACTTGAATAAATTATGAAGTTCAGCAGGTACATCATAAAGGGAAACAATTTGGGCAGGGTACCAAGATTTCCCGTACTTTGCCCACCAACAAATTTAATATAGCTCTGCTTAATATACCAATAAAATAATATGCTTTTCTCAGTTCTGACTGGATAAATTAGCTATATCATTAAATAAGTCATGAAATGCATGCAAAATACACAGGCATTTTTAAAATTTGTAAATTTGGCTGTATAAAAACGATCTCATTTTAGAAAAGTTATTAGATTTAAATAATTAAACTGATTATAGCCCATATTAATGGGCATAACTGATTAAATTTTGGTAGCTCTACATTGAAAATTGAGTGAATGAAAGTTTTTTTTTTTTTTTACAACAGTATGCATTTTTTTCACAAACTGAAAATCGATGGGGGGGAAGGTTAGTAAAAGTTATTTTACTTTCCGATTGTTAGAATATCCTTATATGTTAGGTTCTACTTTATTCCCATCACAATTACAATGTATATTACATGCAGATTGACCCTAAAATTAGTTCTGAGGGTTAGCACTACTGCCTCACAGCGAGAAGGTTGTGGGTTCGAATCCGGCCTGGGGCCTTTCTATGTGGAGTTTGCATGTTCTCCCAGTGTTCACGTTCAAATCCGAGAAAACCATCTGGAGATATGGTCCAGTAATAGGTTAGTGCCAATTTACATGAAAATTCATCACGCAAAAAAAAAATAAATAAAAATATGTTCCGGACAATGAACGACACACCATGACAATAGCCTATCGGCCCATAGGGCCCGGAAGCTAAAAAGTATGGTGGGTGAAAAATAATCTAAATTAAGCATTTTTTCGTGCCAGACTGCACATTGGCACAGTTTGTGGAATGAAACCACATTCTTCCACAGCATATTCCTTGTTTAAGTGTGTGTCTAATGGTGGTGCACAGCACAGCACCTTCACATTAGTCCAAACCCATCCATCGGAAATGTTTTCCAATCCATCCATCGGAAAGTTTTCCAATCAATTCTGTCTTGCCCATTCAGTTGACAAAATTCAAAGAGCAATACGATTAAACCCTTCATTAATTCTAAATATCATTCTTTGATGGACAATTGCCTTAACTCTATAAAAGCTCAACAGTTATAAAAAAAATAATAATTCAGCCATCAAAACCATAAATTACATTGAATATAATGGAGGGAATCTACAAACGCATCCGCACATTAGCAATCTGTGAAAATTTTTCTGCAACAGTACAATCAAATGTTAAAAGGATGCCTGCCGGCCTGAAAGCGCTCACAAAGCAGAGGCCCCCAGCTAAGGTCTTCCACTGGAAAAGTTCAAACTTAGTTCAATACCATTCCATGTAGTCCGAGTCCAGTTTCCTCAAGATTTTTTACAAACACAATAGCCACATACTACGTATATTGCGTCAATTCTACGGCCATTAATGAATGTTAAAAAAACTGAATATTTATAGAAGGCTCAAGTTATGATGAATTAATGACAGGTCCTCCCTATAGTACTCTATAGAGGGATCAAATAAGCAAAATACGTCATCTCAATAAAAGAATGAACCCTAGAAGAAATAGCCATTCTGGATGAAAGAACCTCTTTTCCATTTGATTCTCCATATCATACAAGTAAAGATTTGGTTTGAGAGATTTACACATTAGGAGCGTGAAACAATAAGGACGCGTTTTGCAGTATTTGGTGAAAACACTTTTTTAATACAAGATTTCAACATACAGTGTCTAGTAGCATAAATAAAACAATGCTATTAAAAACAGTAAAAAGAAAAAATGCATTTTTATGCATTTTTGTATTATTCTTTATTTGCGCATTCATGGGAATTCCCCCCCCCCCCCCCCCAACCCCACATACACACACCTCTAAGATTGAAGTCGCCATCATTACTTGACAAATATCAAGTCTCCCAAAGTGTGAGCAATTTGTGTCATGTCACTCTCACCCTCCCTCACACAGACCGATTCCCACACAATTCCCAAACCCCCACCACTCCCTCCCTGCTCACTGCTGATGTCCAGGCTTGGTTATTCACCAACTTTAATGTGTGAAGGACCATTAAGCTCTTCCCATAAATCAATGCAATCGCCAGACTGTACTGTCAGGAGGTCATGCAGCATGTTGCTATGACTAGTTGCGGGGGTGTGGGACTGGGAGTAGAAGGCAAAGAAATGTTAAAGAAAATAAAATGGAGTCCCAACAGAACTTGATGTACCACAGGAAACAATTATAAAATAAATCTACCTTATTAATATTTTCTTGCTTCATACAAATGACATCCTCAACATTCCAGTTATAAGGACCAATCTATCCAAAAGTAGAGGGCAAAAAAAAAAAAAAAAAAGTTATTTCCACTGCTCTGGAAAGCTGAAGCATCAGCCGAGGTTTGAGTATGCTGCAAAACAATAAGGCTGATATCATTTGACAACAATCCCTATTAGGCAATAGGAAATATAGATGTCAGAATTAAAAAAAATAAAAAAAATGTTAGTGTGTATAAACCAATCTGTTGCTAGCTCCAGGAGGCAAGCAGGCTCAAACTAGCCAGTTTTCACTACTCTTGATACTTGTGCTGTACTAGCATCATGGTATAGGAAACAATGTTTGCAAGTTCACTGTATTCTTCAGTGTTGGACTTTTTAAAAAACGAAAAGAAAAAAAAGGAAAAAAAAAAGTAGTAGAAATGAGCAGGCATAACAGTGTTTTAATGCCACTGAACTGCGACAACACTAGAGCATTGTGAATTCTCAGTTATAGGATATTTCAAAACAAATACATACAACAATTACCTCAAGTCCCCTTGCACTTCTGGTACAGAACAGCAATAAATCGTTTGAAGACTGTCTCTTTAAAATTTACATCTTTGGTTTCTCCGACTCAAACCTTTTCAAAATCCCATCATCATCCATGAGTTCGAGTCAGTTGTTGTAGACAGTCTGAGTTTGATTTGATTAAACACTGAAGAATACAGCTGTTGCATTAAGAATACACAAGGCCACTGATAAATAATTACACACCAGAATATTTACGGTAAATATCAGTCAAATGTGTTGTTGCAGTTAAAAATCAGGATCCCACAGATACACCTTCTCAGCTCTGCCACACCCACAGTAAGATCAGAAAAAAAACCAAAGATTCTTGACATCCAGCCATAAATCCTGTTGCAAGATTCCGCTGGACTCAGTAGCACCATAAACAAATGACTGAAAGAGCTGGGATCATGATGGCAACACACATTTCCTCAGGTGAAAATCAGGACAGAAACACTGATTCCATGTTTTTAAATATATTTATAGCTTTTAGTCTACATTTTTTTTGTTTTAACTTGCATTAGTTTTTCTTTATATTTATGAATACCAATTTATATCATTTATGGTTTTAAGTAGTCTTCCTTTTAACAACAGAATGGGTCAGTAGGAGAAACAAACCAAATACTTCCTGTAGTGGCTTAAGAAAGCAGACAAACCATTAAAATGATGATAAAAATGATAATAATAATAATAATGACTGGACTTTGATATTGACAGATCAATGCAAGACAAAAGGAAACATTTTAAAACAGATTATAAACCCGAGCTTATTGATTAGAAAAAATAAATCGATATTGTATAGTGTAAATGTGTAGTGTACAATGGCGAGCTTCCTTCCTTTACATGGAGACACTACGCCAGGTTAGTCATGGGATCATTTCGCATTAAGCAGTTAGCAGCCCATTCTGCAACGGCCACTTCCTGTGCAAATGCAGATGAAAGAAAATCAGCCCAATACGGCCATCTCTCTAACACGGCCATCCTCAACCCCCATCTCTCTAACACGGCCATCTCTCAACCCCCATCTCACCTACACCTCTAATCACACTCCAAACTTATTATTGCAAAGGGTCACATTCAAACGAGGGGGGGGAGGGGGGGGGGGATCAGAAAAAGAGTCATCTCAGCTGTGCAAGAAAATACAAGAAATACGAGAAAAAAAAAAGATTATATATGATATGGGACATTGATCAAATTCAAACTTAAATTGACGGGAAAAAAAAATTCAAAGGTGACCCGTAAGAAAAAATAATAGATACTTAAACAGTTTTCTACGCTATGCTTTTACAAATTGCGGTACACTATTCATTTTTTTAATAAAACAAATTGAGGCTGTATCAAAAACTTTGTAAAAAATTAGATTGAGGTTTCTATAACCTTTTTTATTTGTATATACCGATTTTGCTCATTAAACTCCCGTTGGCTTACCTCACTGTTCTCATGTTGTGAGAATCACGACTTCTGAATCACGGACAGATCGCACACACTAATATAATCTGAATGATCTCTCTTTAAAAATGAGAACATGAGCATCACTACATAAAAAAAAATAATCACCCCTTCACTAAAATAAACTGCAGGAGTTTTTCCCTCTATATTCTGTAGACAGAAACTTTATGGGCAGATAATGTTCTAAAAAAATATCAGTATAATTATTTATCGTCACAGGCACACCATTACATACAAGATACTTGATGCAGCAAAGACAAAGTAAATGGCATAAAATAATCATCATATTGCAATGAAATCAAGAATGAAGGACTCTATTTTCGCGTGGCGGAAGTTAAGCGAGTTTTCATTAAGTTGACTCACTTTACAGGGGCTGTAATTTAAGTCCACACGGCTCTGTACCTCTCGTGACACGGGCAGGGTCCCGTACCTCCACTCTCTGCCAGCTGTTCCTTCAAAATGTTCTTCTCATAACCATCAGTACTGAATCTACAATAATTTCATTGCAGAATAGATGTGCTAGAAGAAACCATGTGCAAGTTCTAGCTCTGACCAGAAGCACAAACAAAGATTCAGGAGGGAAAAAGTGGTGCCTGCAGGTTATTTCAGTCTGGTAATTATACCCTCCCCCTCCCTCCCCCGAAAAATACAATCTAGTAGAACATCTTTCGGATATAGCGTGGACGAACGGAAAAATATTTTTTTCTTCTCATTTTACATTTTTAGGCTAACTGTTATGATCGTTTTGGCTAGACATGTGAATAAGGATAAAAACAGTACAATTAGTGTTAAAAGGCAAAACTGAAATCAAAAAACCAACCCCAGAGCTGTCCATAGGGCTTTCCAGATTCCTGGTGGTATTTGTCCCTTAAATCACTTATTTTTCCCCCTGACAAAAAACTTTGCAGCCCAGTCAAGTTTTCATTGTCTTCTTGTATTATTTCAAAGAAAGAGTTCAGAAGATGAGAGCTGTTAGGCAAGTAGATTTTGATATGAAGTCATTCAAAGAAAGAAAAAAAGAAAACTGATAAAGGAAAAAGTGGGGAAAAAAAAAAAAAACCAAAACAAAAAAAGCGTTGGGCAGGAGGGAGCATCTCCCTTAGTAGCTGTTCAGCTCATGTACCCAAAGCATGTGAGACTGAAGGACGCCATGAAGACCCTTAAAGGGCCCATATCTCCCCTCCTCCCCCCTTTTCCTGTCACCCATCCCACCCCTCCCCATCCTGACTCCTCCCCCCACCTCACTCCGATATTGCAGAATCCTTCCCCCCGTTTCCCAAACCCCTCTCCCCCAGACAGACAACAGTGGCGTGGAACCAAAGACGTCCCTTCTCCCCCGGGGCTGGAGGCTTGGGTCAACACTAGGGGGGCACGTAAGGTGGTGGAGATCTGTAGGGGGTCATGTTCTTTGGGCGAGAGCCCTTCCCTTCCATTGGGGTGGTGAAGGGTGGAGGGGGCTGGTAAGGGGGCGCATTGGGGTCCTCGTCCCGCAGGGCCGTGTACTCTCCTAAAAGGTCCTGGTTGAGGGGTGTGGTCTCGGGGCTGGCCATGTTGGGGTACTCGGGCGGGGGCAAGGGAGGCTTCTCTTCCTGGAGAATCAAAGGCATGCTGGAGGAAGGCGGGGGCTTGGAGTCGTCCAGCTCGTCTGCGAAGATGATAGGCACGCCCTTCTTTATGAAGGTGGCCTGGTCCTCGATTGTCAGCTTGCCTTTGCGTTTCTTGCGGTAGCAGATCATAGCAATGATGCCAGCGATCAGCAAGATGGCAGCCACCACCACAGCAGGGATGACTGTGTGCAGATACACGTCCTCTGTGCTGTGCCGGCCCGTGCCGAGAGCAGGCGTGACCGGTGGTGGGACCGGCTCATCAAACTCCAGTGGAGGTACGAACATGTACCTGCTGCAGCTGCCTGTGCCTCGGACCGTGACATTGATGGGCTTAAAGTCGGGTTCCATTTTGTTGACGAATAATTCAGACGGGCGGCCACGGACGTCTGCAATCCTGTTGCTCATGGCCTGGATCTGCTCTCTAGGACAGGGATCCTGTTGCAGGGAGTTGTTTGTCCACGTCACCACGATGGAGCCCTTAGTGATATTCTTCAGGCTGATCGTGCTGCTGTTGCGGTCGCCAAACGAGGCCGCCAGGCCGTTTACCAGCTGGATCTTCTTGTGGATGTTGTTTGTGACGGTGCGCGGCTCCCCCACAAACCGCACGGTGAACAGCACTGGGGGCTTGTCACTAGTGGGCCAGCGGTTGACCCGTACCTCGAAGGCGTCTGTGGCGCTCAAGCCCCCCTTATCAGTGGCCTGCATAAAGTACTCATGTAGGCCCACTTGCTGCAAGTCTGGCAAACCGTACAGCAGCTGGCTGGTGCTGTTAAATTGGATCCAGGAACCTTCCGCAGCCACCTCCTTATGGTTCTTCTTCAAGGTCAGTCTCAGCTTGTCTGTCGTGCCGTCCTCTTGGTCAAAGAAGGTGTCAGATGGTATCTTTACCTCAAAGTATGTGCCTACGTAAGTATTGACTTTATCGATGGGGTTACGAAGGACCGGAGGCTCATTACTGAGGTCAGGCAACGGGGAGGCAGGCTTGGCAGTGGTGGTCCTGGTGTCTCTAGGTGCCGGGGTGGAAGTCTTGGGTTTCCTGGGCTTTTTGGTAGCAATGGGTTTTTTGGTTGTGGATGGTGTGAGGGATGCAGTAGCCTCTACATACACGGGTCTAGTGACGGTGGCCTGGATACTGATGACGCTGGTTGTGTCCATGACCCTAGTCGGTTGAGGCGGCCCCAAGGTGGGGGTGTGGGAGATCGAGTCCCTGGTCCGGATGGTGGGTTTCACAGGCAGGGGGACAGGGCCTCTCACTGGAGGGGCAGCGCTGTCAGTGGGTGGAGCAATGGACGGAGACGTGGGGGTGGGCACGACGCGCACAGGGGGTTCAGGGTAAGTTGTTGGGGGCAGAATGGAAGGTACTGGGGTTGGCGTGTTGTTGACATATCGCCTGACGCGCTTGACCACATGCGGCTTCTTGTTGGCAATATGCCATCCCACTACAGGGTACCCCAGCTGGGCTGACATGGTCCCCTCCTTGGCGGGCGCTTGAACACTGCTGATGTTCGGGATGCTGCTCTGGTCGAGGGCACACCCAAGCTTCCATGACAAGAGAGCACCATTCTCAACCACCTTCTTGGCATTCCCTGGGCCAGCCATGAACGCCGACATGTCGAAGAGCCGGTTGTTCACCACGGGCAAGATCTTCATGTGCTGCAACCCCACGCCAGAAAATTTTTTCATCTTCATCAGAAGCTCCACGCGCTGTCTGGGACTCATTTTGGTCAAGTCTGCGTCCAGGATGACTGTGAGGATTGTGACTGGCTCCTCGCTGCCACAGAGGAATGGCAGCACCTCGTTTCCGTCAGACTGCAGAGCAATCTGCATGGGATCGGAGTCAAAATGATCCTCCGAGTGCACCTCGATGGAAAAAACATCTGGGGCAGGAGAGGTCGGGTCGTCTGTGGTATTGGACTGAGACACCGAAATGTAGTGGATGCCCTTGTCTGCCTCCAAGGGAATGCCCTGAAGGGACTGGCTATCCGAGTCCCAGTGCAGCCATGATGGCAAAACATCCTTACCAGCCTCTGTGATCTGCAAAGAAAACAAGGAGAAGAGAAAATAAGGAATCAATACACTCTTATGGAGACAAAAAAAACCTCATATAGCAAGGCTGTGAAAAACAAAAATAATTCAATGTAATATCCTTTCCTTGTGCGTCAGAGAATGATGGTTATAGCATGCACATTAAATCTGCGCAATTCAACACCACCATATTTGCACTTCCCCATTTCATATTTTGAGTCTCAAATTTACAAGAGGGTTTCCAGGATGCTTTAACTGTCTGTGCCTGTTAGCTGAGCACAAACACACACACACACACAAAAACACCTGCACGTGGCAGGAAATTTTACTCTTGGAGAAACATTGAATGTGTGGAGAAACCTATTGGCCAGTGTAAATTATGGAAAAAAGGTAGCTCAGAAAGTTGCCTCAAGAGGCATTCTTTCATCAAGGTTAAAGGATGAAAGCAGGACCGTCTCCTGGCACAATGGCAAAATGGGGTAATTTTGTAGCTAAAGACATTGAGAATTCCACTGTAAGAGACTAAATCCATGCAGTTATCACCCTGCACGTTCTAACCTACGTGCCAATCAAATAATGTCACCATGGGCCACCATTAGCAATTCTAGACACAAATTCAAAGGGAGGAAAATTACAAGGCAAAGGCTCACAAGAGAAAGGAAAACCAATTTCTACACCGACTTCAGACACACTGCATAATATAAGATATGTTAAGTGTGACATAGTAAATTACAGATTTAAAATAAAGGAACACGGCTACTTTCTTCCTCCGCAGATGATTTCTGCGGAGTGTCTTTGTCTCTAGTTGATTCCCAGATAGTTCAATGGTTCTTTGTCGAGCAAAATGGTTTGGCCAGAGAGCTTCCATCTTCACTGCCACCACAGTGGGTCGGGGAAAAATAGGGGTTCCAATACGGACAAAAGCCAAACAACCATTCAGTCTGGGGGGGGGGGGGTCGTCTGATTCTTTTCAGGCAGCTTTGTGCAAGGAAACATTTTCAGTGCATTCTGGGTAACAGAAGTTCATACTTTCAAGAGCATTGCAGGCACATAGTGATTTTTTTTTTTTGGGGGGGGGGGGGGTGGTTGGAGTCATATACTGCCATCAAGGCCCTGACAGCTGTGGATGGAAAGCGATTTGCCGCAGTTTATGTCAGTGCACTTGCAGTACAGTTTGCCTGCCACCCAAAATTCACAGATCAAAATAATTAATTTTAAATTATATCTAAAATGCAATACGTGGTCTCACCCTTTACAGAGGATTGAGAAAATTGTTCTCTTGGTAAATTGCTCCTTAATTTTACGGAAATCATTTTTTAAATCTGTAGGTTACATGTTCATGCCTCAAAACTGGACTTTGCTCTCGACCTTTTATTGTTAAACAACAGGATATTATGTTGCATTTGCTTGTAATGTGTGGCAGTTGGATCTTTTTTCTGTTTGCATTGTGTGTTGTAATATTTTCTCTGCTACTCTCTAGGCCAGGTCACCCGTGGGAAAAAAAGACTTTAACCAGGTAGAAATCCCATTGATATTAAATAAAGAAAATAATAATGATGATAATGAGTAGTTATCAGAAAGATAATATTTACAATGGATTTCATTCCTCCTTTTCATACTTGCATGTAGGTCCCAAAACCAGCACAACTGCATCCATTTGCCATTTTTGATTCCAGAGCATTTAACTTTTCCCCTGTTAATGACAAAAAATTCTCATCACTGCACCAAGAATATTCTACAGTAAAATTGAAAGCACACGCTTGCAGCATCTGATATAGTCCAGTCATTTGAAATGACTTAGAATGCATGTTTCATAATTTATCCTCAGTGCCTGGTTTTCAGAGGTCTTAAAATCACCACAGTAGAAGGCTGGTGCTCACTGCAGGCTTTTGTAAATTTAACAGAATAATTAATGGACTCCATTTGCAAATTCCCCTCCCCAGTTCTCTGGCGCTCACATTCCCGAGAACCAGTTCTTAATTATAACCGACACGCCTCGTTTGTAAATCCTGCGCTGCCGGGGCAAGTTTTTCCCTTTAAATGCGGCCAAGGGGTTCACCTTCCGTTCCAAAATGAGGACGAGCCTCACTCCGTGACTCACTGCAGCCGTCGTGACTGCGTGTCTCACGCGCGCGCCTTTCCTGTGTGGCACCGTCAGCCGCTGATGCTCACTCGGCACTTAATCTCATCTGAGCAATCGGGAGGGACAAACGCCACGAAGACGGAGAAATGGGAGGGGGGGGAATATTCATCCCAGCACCGCATCTGCACCACTTGACACGCAAGAGGATTTTAACATTATCAATCAACAGCTTACCTCCTTTCCACTTTTTAGCTTGTCATTCTGGCGAGAAAAATGTGGGACTGAAGTGCAAAACTACCCGTCAACTGCTGGAGGTTTCTTTTGGATCAGCAAAAAAAAAAAAAAAAAAAGCGCAATATTGGCCTGGTAAGGCAAGGAAATTTGTGGCGGTTTTTGACAGGGCGAAACCGTGGACCGGTACGAAATGAGAGAAGGAGCACAGAGCCTAAGGGCTGCTGATTAAAATGTTGTACACAGCATACTCGGGGACGCCGGGCCGCTGAACACGGACACACACCGCTCTCTTGCAGCAGCCGGCTCAGACAGATGGGGAGGACTTCTACAGGACGATACAGTCGCAGGCCCAGAGCAAACAACAAGCGCGAAAACAAACAAATTCATAAATTAACGAATATAAAAAATGTGCCCTTTGATCCACGCACCCCTCCCCCAAACCAACTCCACCCGGCTCCCTCCTCCACCAGTTAATTTTGCGGTTAATAAATCCCGGTTGATAAATTATGTAGAGCTGATGTTCCCGTGATAGATCATTAATGCGCTAACCAGCGCACAGCCACCACCACGGGAGGATGGCATAAAACAGCGGGGCAGTTTTATCCAATCACAGTGCTTCGAAGCTCCTCTGCCCTGCCCCCCCAGCCCCCAATGCTCCACACGCTTTTATTTCTCAGAATTAGAGCAGCCATTTTGCGATAAATTTGACAACTGCGTTGTTTCTAAATGCAGCCATTACCCTGTGCATACGCTGCTGCATCTGTCACCATTTCTCCTGGCTTTCCTCACCGCAGAAAGCAAGTTAATGATGAAGGAGAGGCCCTGCTAATCATCTCCATAAACCACAAGCTGCAAACGCCTGATGATGGGCGTCCTGCCTTTGAAACACAGCAATCCGTACTGCCAGTAACGGGTCAACTGAAGGCCTGTTGGCTGATACAAATTTACAAACTGCGACTTCCAGAGGTTAAAGCTCACACATGGAATATTCCAGAGACAAACTGACTTTCAAGAATGAGATGATGCAACTTCATGATATGGCACTGTGAAGTCCTGCAAAATCCAACAGACTATCCTGGAACCAAGATAAACTTACTAAACTACTCCAGTGAATGGGTAGCCGTTCCTATTTAAGCAGTAAGCTCTTCATTGAGGCCATAGTGTCTCAAAATGACCTAAGTCTGAAAATACAGTGTAACCTCCTTAACCCCTTTGTGTAGAACCCAAATCTGGCTATTTGTGTGTTCCCCTGTAGACCTAGGACTTTATCATTCAAGATTTCAGCTTCACAGACAAAAGAGGAAAATGGTTTAACTGAAACAAGACACCTTTTAGCTTTTAAAATTCCATCAAATTTCAGTTTATTTTTATAATTTTGGCAGAGAAAAAGGTCCACAAATACAAATCTTCATGAAAATATACCATTTTTGGGGGGGGGGGGGGGGTTGAAAATGAAAAATGGCTGGGAGTTAAAACTATACATTTACATGATCATTAACTCCTTCACCACAAGTATACTTCATCGGAGTGTGATATTCAAAATGATCTACTGTTTACGAGCCAAATACGACTCCTCTCCAAGAGGCTCCCATGCTCCCAGAGCCCCCAAAATTGCGCACGGTCAAATCATAAAATATTCATTTTTAACAGAAATAAACTTTTGACTCATGAAGTTCAATGAATTAAAGATTTTCAAGGGGAATTTAGCATGAGTTTATTAAAGGTGCACTATGCAAGTTTGTTGACATCGCTTCTATTGGCATTTGAATTGAAACAAAACAGAGGTAGCTCACCCCTCCCTCCCATGCTTCTGTAACTGTCAACTCGATGATTGGCCAGGACGGTTTGTTATGTTAGGGCATAGTTGTGTTTATTTGCAATTTGTGACGCCTGTGCGGTCTCCAGAGCCCAGGATTTTTCCTTTTTTTTTTTTTTTTTTTACACAATGAATTAAGGGGCGGGCAGATAGCGGATCGTGGGGAGATGTCGGCGAATTGAGACAAAAATATAATCGCGCAAAAAATAAACAAACTTGCATAGTGCATCTTTAATTTAGGTGCAGATGGACATCAGTGATCACCAGTGACTTCTCCAAACTCAAAACATGCCCTTTCTCCGTGACAAAGTTGAGAATTTTGTCCATTTTTCCTCAGTCCCATCAGCCAGCACACGTACTCATTAAAGGTAATGTTCATTTTATGGTCAGAATGTTCACCCTGCAACGGAAATCTAATACTTCTCACCTCCGAGCACCCAAGAAAAATGAAAACTTGTATAAATGCTTTCCACACCCTAATAAGGAGCATGTTTAACTCACTAACACAATAATATTGAAATATGCCATGTTTTTACATGAGAGACTTTCCACTATCAGTAAAAAGCAGGCAAGATACTACCCTAGATTGAACAGAATTGGCACAATGCATGCAGCAGGGGGTGTACTGAAGTGCTTGAGCTGTTCGAATTTTAAAACAAGCAAAAACCAAGGCATTCCATTATGTTGAATTTGGTATAAATTCTAAAACAAAATTGCCACATTGAGCAAAATGCCATTACATGCACTACTATTAGGAAAGGCTAACAGTTACTCTTGTAATCAATGCTGCAAACAAGCTATGTGATCATCCTGGTTATGGTAAACCCAAGAAAAACAACTAGCTAGCAAGCCATAAATAATGCATCCTCCATAGTACTCCACTACACATAATGAAGATAAAATCAATACAAATCACGTGGAAAGTTTCATGTGGCCGTGACCTATAGCTGTGCTTTACAGAGATTAGCCTGAGCAAGCATTTAAGTGACTGGATTTAAGTGAGAGATCGTATGAGGATATAAGCGCCCACTGAATTCTTCGAGATACAAATCTACACATAAATAAATGGTAGGGAATCACACATTTTTAATATCTGAGGACCATAATTGATTGACAAAAAAAAAAATAAAAAAAAATAATTTATACGTTGCATCTGTTACAGACATAATAAATCGGTAAAATGTGTACAGACAGGATAAAATACAACAAAATCCGTAATATCACAAAAGCTCGGTAAAATACATAGTATCACAGAAGCTCAGTAAAATATATCACTTTGTACAAACACATAAAATGTGCAATCACAATAAAATACCACAGGTATTTAAGTTAAAAACGTATGTAGGGCCTACTTGAATATAGATTAAAGTTAAAAACCTTTAAGTAGTGCATTAAGAATGGATCTGTTAGTACTGGTGAGATTAGTCAATAAAAATTTATCGCAGTCATTGAGACCTATATTTGAAGTTGCGTTAGACATATGTATTTTTAATAAATTATCATAATTATTTTTACGAAGAAAGCCCCACAGATCAAAATCTGGGAAGGTGTAATTAATGTTCTCTTAATCAGCGGTTTCTGAATTAAATAGGCGTAGAAATTCCGTGTGATCGAAGAACTAAGAAGACAAGATCTCAAAAGATTTCCGGCTTTTTTGTAGTATATTTTCGACAAGGCCAATTTGCAAATTTGTGAATATTGGATAATTTCGACAGTTATAATTTAGGCCTAGCATATTTTTGACCAATTTTCCCTGACATATAGATAATGATCTTATATTATGCTTGTTTATATAGATAGCTTCACAACCATATAATAATGCAGGTTGGACAACCTTATTAAACAGATGTGCTGCTGTATCCAGCTTGAGACCGTCTTTATGTAACCCAACTGGTTGTAAACCATAATAACTCCGCCTGGCAGTACTTATACGTATATTGACATGTGAATCACCCCCGAAACGACCTAACTGAGCGCCCAAATATGTTATGTTGTCCGAGTTGTACAGTCGAACATTATGTACCACTCAGGTTCAGAAATGATGGGTTAGTACCTTATATTGAACAGGTTGTTTTGGCAGGATTAAAACGTAATCCCCGTTTACAAATCAACTCACAAGCAGTATTAATTAGGTTCTGCAACCCAGTCACTGAAGTAGATGCAATTAAAATATCTGCGTAACTTAAAACATTGTATGTGTGATTGTTAATAATAATCCCATTATTAGACGAGGCTAGCACATCAATAAGATTTTTATAGAATATATTGAACAGTAGAGGTGAGGTAAGACCACCTTGTCGCGTGCCTCTAGCTATCTTAATACAAGGACCAAGATTATTATTCCATTTTACTCTAACAAACATATCTTTACACCAGTAATATAAAAGTTTCCAAGAGGGATCAGGAATAATGGTCATAGATTTGTAGAATAGCACGCTATGTAAGATATAATCGAATGCACCTTCTGCATCCAAGCTGCAGAAAAATACATTAGACCCCTGTGAGTGCATAAAAGTAGCTACATCGTTTGCAAGAGTAATTGCCATATTAGTGCTCCGGTTGGGAACGAAACCTAATTGATATTCACTTTAAAAAAATTGTTATTAAAACATCAATACCATATTGAATTTTTGCTTCAGAAAACTATTTTTTTCCCCCCTACTTAACTGGGATACCTATGGCCTATTATGGCAGCAGTGGTTGCAACAAAGGACAACGATTTTTCTGTCACAAGAGATCATTTCTGTTAACCGCTGGATAGATAAGTATATTAGTCGGTTTGCACATCAGGCTTGACTGAGGAGTTTAATTCATACAATTCCTGGAGAAAAGGGACTCAACTCATCCATATTCTAAACCATTTAAAAGGCACCGCTTCCTCATGAATATTCAATAACCATTTCACCTGTTGATAGGATAGCGTAATTGAGAGCATAAACAGAGCATGTCCGTGGGTGTCTACATCAGCACAAAGGATTTAAAACCATTATATTCCCAGGCGATGAAAAGACATAAAATATGCCTGCATGACAAAAGTTGTTGCATAAGCAACACAAGCCCACTTGATTACAAAAGGCATACTGAAAATATTCAAAACCCATACCCTCAGACACACCCAAAGCAATTACTGTCTGCGATATCCACAGTTGAAATTGCAGAGTTAGACAGCCAAGAAAATACTAAAAATAAAAAGGTAAAATTTAATACAAAAAACCTCATTCATCTTTAATAAAAGGTAAACCACAAAACAGTCTACAGTCTTCTGAGCTAACAAAGTGGCCCATGCAAACAGAATTAACAACAAATTAAGATCACCAGCAGAACTGAGCGAAAAAAAAAAGCTGTACATTCATACAATTTGATAGTTTCAGAGAAATTCAGATTAAGTAGCTTTCTCCAGGGTACAATGGTAGCGGCTCACCTGGGAATTAAAGTGAAAGAAACTATATAAGAGTAATAAATCACTGATTCACAGAGAGAGACCTCCAGCAGCCTGCAGCAGACTCCCTTTCCTTTTCCCACGAGGGAATCAAATCTGGAAACCCACAACTGCAGCCTGGCTTCCTACCCCCGCACTAACAGTACACTGCTTATTAATGACACTGACAGGTGAGCCCCCTTCCCCCACTGCAAATGTGCGTTGCAAAGTGTGACCCCTAATGAGCACCCTTTGAGGTGAGAGGTGACCTAGGGCTGCATTTGTCAAAGGCAAAATCTACATTTAAAATTTTAATTTTCCCATGACACAAAAACCAACTTGTTTAAAGTATTTACTTTCACCAAATGCAGCCCACTACGAAATGAGCATTAATCTTCATCCTTTAGCCATTTTTATGCACATTTAGATTTGGAGCATTTAGATTTACCCGGAACCAGTTTCCACTGGTGAAAATTGTGGTAGGGGCTGCAGATGAATTGTTATCTAGCCTAGTTGTATTTATGTCCATACACCTCATCTTTGTGAAATTTCTATATGGTCCCTTACATCAAGGCACAAGAAACAGAGAATTCACTCTTAAATTTGCAAACTTGTGGCCGTCATATTAATAAAAACATGATGCGCTCATTTTCATGGTTTGTTTAATTATTTAAGGTTTGTTCCACCAAAATCTGAATATCCCCATATAATATGAAATTCCCCACAATGTACTGAAAGAATTAAAGAGGAACTTACACCGTCTGTCCCTGGTTTTGCTTGCAAGGCATGATTTGTTCTAGAGATGCATCGATCCGCTATTTTCACTAGCGACACCGATATCTGAGGTTTAGTATTGGCCAATGCCGATCCGATACAGAAAAACAGTGCTGAATTACCAAACAAACGGTATGTCTCATTGTGAGGAAAAGACTGAGATCATTCTTTTGTGCCGGGAGGAGAATTTTAAACATTTCTTTCTTAATTTTTAAAAAAACAAATACAGATATAAATACACTAAATTACTTATTTAATAACTGTGTACCAGTACAGCAATCTTAAACAAGTCGACATGGTTAACTCATCCCCCGCCAATCGCGTGCTCCATCAAGGCCTTTATGGTCTGAAGTTACACACCAAATTTGGTTACTGTGCCTGTAGTAGTCTCTGAGTAGTAGTAGTAAAGCTGTCCCCTTTATCTTGGACGGAAGGACAGACAGACGCACGGAAGGACGGACTGGAGGTCAAACCTATATGCCACTCCCACTTCGTGTTGGCAGACGATAATAAACCAATAGCTTCACAAGCTTGGTCAAACGTAAAAAAAATATAACAAAACCTCTCCTGATTCAGTCAGTGCAATTAGGAGGATAACACCCAACGTAAAATACACACAACAAAAATACAAAAGCCCCATGTCAAATTTGAGTTCTTATTAACATTAGTGTTATGCAATATATGAAGCAAATCAAAATTCATTTTTGTTGAAGACTAATCTTCAGAGCACCATTCCATTACATCTTGATATTGGCGTCTGCAAAGGAGTGACAATCCATTGAATACGTTGAATGTTCAATATCTTGTGTGTCCACCATTTGCGTCTCTCACAGCAACACATCTCCTTTACATGGAGTTGATCAGGTTTGTCTATCATGGCCTGTGGAAGGTTATTCCATTCTTCCTGGCGGGCCACATGGAGCTGGCGCAGGACCATTCTCTGAAATATGAGCCTGGAAGGGCAAATTTTCAAATAAGACCCATCAAATAACTATTGCATGTGTTTCTAACTAATATTATTCTAGTTCAGGATGGCAAATGCCAATTTCAGAAAAACTGCATTTTGGGGAAAAATTTCCCAACTTTAAAGTCTTAATTTTTCATAATTTTTTGAGATATGGGTCCTTCTAGAAATTAAGGTCATCTAAATCTTTGTGATTTAGATGAATGTCAAACTCAGAAAAAATAATCTATTGTTGAGGTTATGATTTTTCAACTTTTGCAGCAAAAGTCCCTGCAGACATAAAAATTGCCCTCTTTAAGGGGGTCAAAATATATGGTGGTGAGTGACAGCACACACGCAACGCATAGCAACAAAATTTTATGAAATTAACAAATACAAGGAAAAATTGGAAAAACCTGAGATTATAAATTAATACCATACCTTCCATGCTTGGAGGGCATAACTTCCTCAGTCCCAAAAATAGAATCCGTTTTATAGCCAAAAATGTACCTGACACACACATTACGCGGTGTTACGTGTGTGACATTTGACGTTGTGTGTGTGTGACCAAAGTGCAACGCCTTTGCCGTGACAGGACATTAATGACCAGTTTCCTTTATCTTTAGACTAATAAAGGTTTAGTTCACACTTCTGTCAAAAGGTAGTCAAGGTCACCTCTATCCAGAAAAACAACAATGACGACTAAAGCCTTCAACATGAAGGTACATTATATATTATATTCTGCCAGATTTTTGCAACTATGATGTGTATACCCATGTGCAAAGCAGGAAAGAATTTAGATGTGATATTGTGGAATATGTAATGTTCAGAAAGTAATGTGAAAATGCTGTTACTTGGATTAAATTAACCCCTTTGCGCAGAAGCCAAATAAGACTATTTATACGTTATCGTATTTGATGCTTTATAATTCATGTATAATTCAAGATTTAAACTTCATAAAGATGGGGAATATGGCTCAACTGAGATAATACACTTGCAGCATTCAGTATTCCATTGTATTTTAGTTTATTTTCATGATTTTGGTAGAGCGGTTTTTCCCAAGCCTCTCCTGGTGATTTGCTTATTATCAAGCAGCTTCTGAGGTTAATTAGGACCTGATCATTTGATCATTTGGAGCAGGGAGATCTAAAGCAGGCAGGACTAGGGGTACCAGGAGAGGTTTGGGAAACACTGGGGTAGAGAAACGGGGCTGCAAACAAACTAAATTGAAAATTCTGCATGGAAATGATTAAAAAAATATAGAGGATTGAAAAATGGCTGGGGGTTAAAACAAGTATAAGAGACCACAAGTATTCTTCATCTGAGCATTAAATCTTATTTGCCTTCGGAAGAGGAAGCTATGAGTCAGCCCTCCAGGCGGCTCCTTTAACACACTCAGCCCTCAAAGTGGCGCATTGTCAAATCATAAAATAATCATATTTTTAACACAAATCAACTTTTGATGCATAAAATTCAATACGAATGAATGATTTTCTGGTGTAATTTCGCAAGATCTTATCAATATCCACAGGCACAGCTGGACATCACTGGTCACCAGTCCCCTCTCCAAACCAAAAGTAGGCCTTTTCTCCATGATAAAGTTCAGAGTTTCGTCCATTTTTATACAAAGCCGCATAAGCGAGCACACTTACTCATTAAAGGAGCAGTCAGAACGTTCACTCAGACAGAAAGCTTGCTGTTTACAATTCCAATTTGAAGGTGACTAAAACTAACCTGTGAAATGTTTATGTTGTTCACTTCTGTCCCCCATGTTAATACTGCCAAACCCAATATTCTCATCCTGAACACTGGCCAGTACAGAGGATGTATGTTAAACACCTCCATGCTTACTTACACGGACCTACAGTAGCCAGAGATATGATTTTACTTAAATAAAAAGGACTTAAGCATTGCAGGATTTGCATGCAGTCACACACGTTACAAAGGAATCACATATGAAACGCATGCAAATGAGCAAGGTATTTTTATTGAAGTTTTAATTGATGCAAACAGGAATAACTATAGCTCAAATTAATTAAGCCAACGTGTTATAATCTTCGTTCAAATCGCAGAACCTTTGGAATGTAAATTAAATGTAGCGATTAACCCATTTTCTGTGTCACACACGTAATGCAGCCTCTTTCTCGTCCTGTACTTCCAATGTTTTCGGCAAATACCAAGCTGATGTACCACATTGATAGTTAAGCCCAGGTATCTTGAGGTTGTCCTATATTGATCCCCATCTGCAACCCAAATAAAGTATATTACATTGAAAAATGTCAAGAATACCTTCCAAATGTCACACACGTAACACGAGAATCACCCCGCACATTATCCGGAACCAGAACATGGTCGCGGACACGTAGATCCAGAACATCCCAAAGATGCTCTATGGGCGACATGTCCGGCGAATATGCAGACGAATCCAGAACTGCAATGTGCTCTGCTTCAAGGAACTGCATGCAGACCGCTCTGGTGGACATCCCTGCATCCAGCATGCCAATAGCACGTTCCCGCATGACCTGAGACATCTGAGGTATGACGACTTTTGACAAAATTTGACATTTTGGGGTGGCCTTTTATTGTTCCAGTGTAAGGAAACGTCTCGCCTACAAAGTCCCGAACACAAATAAAACTAATTTCTTTATACCCGAGAGGAACCATGACCCTTCTAGTCAATTAAATATTTAATTATGTAACCATTTAAATGTATACTTATGAAATGTAATACAACCCCAATTCCAAAATAGTTGGGTGATGTGTAAATTGTGAATAAAATCAAAATGCAATGACTTTCAGATCACGAGCCAATGTTATTTACAATAAAACAGATAATATTTCAAATGTTGAAACTGAAACATTTCATATTTTTGTTCACAAAATTAGCTTATTTCAAATTTTTTGGCTGCAAAAGGTCCAAAAAAAGTTGGGACATAGGCAAAAAAAACAATTTATGAGAAAGAGAATCAGCTGTAAGAACATTTAGCAAGTAATTAAGTTAACTGGCATCAGGCGTTTAACACGATTGGCTATAAAAGGGATGTCTTAGGGAGGCCAGGTCTCTCAGAAGTAAAGATGGTCAGAGGCACTCCAACCTGTGAAGGCTTGTGTTAAAAAAAACAATGCGTTGCTGAATACCCCTCGGCCCGCACATGATTTCCTGCCTCAATGTCAGTGTTAAGGTCAGAGGTCAAATCCAGCAAAAAAGGTGACACATCTGTGTCACAGCGAGTTACCATACCAAATTTGGTGAAGCTGCGATAATTAGTTCCCAAGTACTGACCCGGACAAGATTTCCACAGTCAAGGTCACAGAGCTAAGGTCAAAGGTCAAATCCAGCAAAAATTTGGCACTGCACATCTATGGGTCATTGAGAGTTACCATACCAAATTTGGTGAAGCTGCGAGAATTAGTTGCCGAGTACTGGCCCGGACAATATCATGGACGGACAATAGACAACGGACACGCAGGTGACGACAATACCCCTCCGGGCCAGAGTTGGCCGAGGGGTAAAAAATTTTGGAATACTTAAAAATGTTCCTCAATGTCAAATTGCAAAGGCTTTGAAGGTCTCATCATTGACAGTGCATAACATCACCAAAACATTCAGATAAACTGGAAAAAAATCTCCGTAAGAAAGAGAAGGCCGAAGACCTTTACTGGATGCCTGTGAAAATTACTAAATGGGCCCAGGAATACTTTGAGAAACCACTGTCAGTAAACAGAGTCCGCCGTTCCATCCACAGATGCCACCTAAAACTCTCATTCAAAAAGGAAGCCATTGTTGAGCATGACTCAGAAGCACCACTGTGTTCAGTGGGCCAAGGCTCATTTAAAATGGTACATGCATTATATTTTATACACTTTTTACACTTGGTTGGAAATCATAGGCGTTGCGTCCTCCGGCCTAAAGAAGAGAAAAACCACTGCACCTGTTGTCAGCGTTCAGTTCACAAGCCGGCATGTCTGATGGTATGGGGAGGGTTCTGCCCAGGATGCTAGGAGTGCTGGTCCACAAATTTCTCCAAATGCGTTCGCTCTTGTTGAGCAGGGGGCGTGGCAGTGATTCCGCAGTCAATCGTGCATCTTCCAGCACTTCCAAATTTCTCCAATTTTTTTTTTTATTTTTTTTATTTTTTTAAAACCGGGCTGAAGTTACATGAGAGAACCCGCAAATTACTTCACGGAACTGTGACGGAAAAAAAAAAAATCTAATTAAAAAGTTGACGCACTAGTCAAACCAGACATTCATTCATCTCGAACAAATATAAACCGTTACGTTGGCGATTTACCTTTTTGAAGTTAAGGAGCTATTAAAAAAGGGCCAATTAAATTTAAAATGGGCATTTAATTTCTCCGATTAAATGCCTTCGCGAAATGGTGGGAGGACCTGTCTTGCGAAATGCCCCAGGTCAGTGAACACTATTGGTGCCTCCTTTTTAAATCGTTCTGGGAAATAAAACGCAGATTAAGAGGTTGGCCACGGAATTCTTTCCATGTTGACAATATTTTATTAGACACTCGGACTGTTTGAAGACAAATTTATGAGTCCGCCTTAATTTTTAATTTTGTGTGCACTGGCGAACTGCCGCGAATTTCGAATCCTGTTATCATCTTCCAAGTGCAACACTGAATCTCACTTTAAAAATCCGTCAATTGGGTGCTGATTCTCCCGTTCGGCAATCTCTCCGCAAGCCGTCTGTACGTCAGCTACGCTTGTGTCAAAGTATAATACATGTACAATAGGCGGATTGCTATGTCGACCACCGCAGACGATCCCCAGTGAACTGCCTATGTCAGGTGCCAGAAGTCGGTTGACTTGATGCAATACAGATGCACAGTAGTTATCAAAAAACAATGGTTATGCAACTAAATACTAGTTCAGTAAATTAAACTCAAGTTAAATGTTCAGTTAAATTTAGTGTTTGAGTTTGAAGAGAACATTTTCAATTCTGCTATTTTTTGTAAACACGTGAATATACCTTGTTTTTGCTTCCAGTAAAAGAATAACAGGCTTGATCAAATTTGTTAATGCTTTGATTTGGAATTGAATGTGAATTGTTTCCACTACAGATGCAAAATGCAACTGAAGGCCATTAAAAAAATACCTGCACATTAACATAATGCAACTTTTTTTTAACAACTATAAGTTGAACCAGAGTCTGCAACTAAACTTTTGGGAAACATACCCCTGGTATGCCGTTTGCAATATATAAACATTTTTTAACTGAAATCACAGTAACTGTCAATGGCAGTACATCCAACATGTTGAGTTATTTCGCCATCCAAGCGCAGATATCGCAAATACAGAGAAAAAAAACCTTTGTAGACCTTCATATGTTGTTTATTTAAGAAAGCAGGATATGGGCCTTAAACTGTACAGGAAATTATGGTCAATTAGCTCGTGTTTAGTGGCTAGTGACAACATTTTGAGACCAAAATGCTGTTTACTCTTAAGATTGTGTTCAGATAACTTTACATATGCAGAGGCACTGATAGTTTGCCTGGGCTGGTAGCAGATATGTATAGGAAGAAAAGAAATATGAATACATGATGAATTCAAACTGGCTTGGGACTGTTCCACTGAATCAATGTTTCTACTTGCTGCATGCAAATGGATTTTTTTTTCAGAATTTTTTTATTGATTTCAGTTTTGTAAGTTGCAGCAATATTGCCCTTTGTTTGTTATAGTTTTTATATATGAATGTGCCTCCCCATTGTTCAGGAAATTACGACCAATTGGCCAATCTTTGCTAGTTTGGCCAATTAGCTCCAGCTTAGTGGTCTCTGGAATACAAAACACTGGCATAGATGTTTCACTTACAGCTTGATAAAAAGAAAATTGAAAATTAAAATGGCTTTTTCGCCCCTTTGTACCAAATACGTACAAAACCGCAACACAAAAACTGGAGTATGTAGCGAACCTTGACTTTTGTGTACCATTACACCCCTACAGCGGGCAACTAAAACTATCTTTACTCGCATATGCAAGCGAAATGCTCACACAGTGGAGCACTGCTATTGTCAACCACCAAATAATTTACCGGCAAAAAAAAAGGAATGAAAGTAGTTGCAGTTGTAGGAGTCCGTATTAGGGAAATTAACTAACTAAAAGCAAAACTAAGCGGTGAAGTGCATTAATGAGCACAATGCATAAGACATGGCGGCCACTTCGTACTTGAAAAAGCAGCAGCAGTACACAGCTCGAGCTTGTGAAATCCAGCAGACTTGGATATCTGAATAATCCTACATCTACCAATAATAATAATAATAATAACAATAATAACAATAATAACAACAACAACAACAACAACAACAACAACAACAACAACAACACCACCACCACCACATTTGATCTATTGTGTAGTTATTTACCTTAATATTTAGCCACCAAAAGGTTTATAAATATTTCATTGTTGATGCGCTGACTCGCCCATCTTATTAGAATTAAACAGAAAACAAGACCAAACAAAAAATCCAAAAACTCCAATGACCAAGAAAAAAAAAAAAACCATTAATTGAACAGACATTGTCTGAACACCATTTTCATTAGCACTATCAAAAAAAAAAATCTGATCAATATCATGTTTTCAATGTAAACGGTTTCCTTTAAACGTCTGAATGTGTGTAACATTCAGGGTAGTCTCCAGCACCCTCCCTCACTCCTGCCACAATGCCACTGTCCGTCCGTCCGTCCGTCCGTCAACGGCGACACAGAACAGGCTCCCCGACCCAGACGCTGGCGGCTGTGAATACCTCTCAGACCCCACCGCCGGCTGAAACCGCTGAGCCCGGCTACAACCTCGCTGGGAAAGTGACCGAAAAATGGCCGAGTATAAATCCCTGGGATCTCCGTTTCATTAACACTCGCTGGCCTTTACCAAGCGCCGTTTTCACACTGACCGTTTCGCTCTCGCTCATCCCTGCGGCCCCCCCTCCCCGGCCTCACTCCCTCCTCGGCTTGATGCCAATGCATCCTCCTTCTCCCACCTCTGTTCATTTCTTCACGTTCTCATCTGGAAGAGGAGCATTGTTTGATAAAGGACTGATGTAAGAAAAGAGGAATCCCACAGACCGTTCACAGGAGGGGGATCAGCGCCCACAGCGTTTCCTCATAAACCATTTGACACACCATAAAAAAGGCCGTCAGCATATATGGAACATCGATTCCCTCCTCGCCACTTACAGGGGATCAATAATGTGACTAAATTGGTTTAAAATGGCTTAATCTTTAACTTTGTAAAACATTCAATTTTGCTAATATACTCACGGGGAAGACAACCATTATGCTTCTGACTAAATTACCTGCGAGTAAAAATTAAAAAGGAAAATGAAACGTGCGGAGTTAAACGGAAATTGTCAATCAGCTTAGCGCCAGGTGACTGAAAAATGCTTCATAATATTACTCAGGAAGAGACTGCGCAGTTAATATGCTGAAATTTAATACCAGCAAAAGAAAGCCATTTTTTTTAAACAATATCCAAAGCAGCTGCTTGCAGAGAACCTAAGCTGGAAATATTATAGCGGTGGGAAAGGGCTGAATTTGGTACTGGGAACCATAGCTATTGATTTGGTCCGATTGTGTGGGCCAGGACGGCGAGCGATTCAAATGGATTTTAAACAAATGAGGACGAGACCTCTTTCCCTTACAGGGCATCCGTGTAATAGCCATGCAAAAAAGGGATGAAATTACTGCAGTGGCCTTTTGAAGCAGTTGGCACTTGGCAGTACAGGAATAAAGAGGCTCATTGTTGAAGTGGACTACAGGACGAGAGCCTGGGGGGAGAGAAGTGCCACTGAAGGCAGCTGAAAAGATATGATTCATGTTTTTTGAAGGGAGTTGGCTCAGGCACGTCTTTGTGATATGATGAGGGTGAAATGGAGGCTGGGAATGCATGCAGACTGTGAGCAGGGGGAGTGGTGGTGGTGACGTATGCACAGCAACTTGCACAGCTCATCTTCTACTGGAAAAACTGAGCAGGATAACGAATTTGCCTTGTTTACTCTAGATCTGACCCTCTGGACTCCATTTTAACACTGCAACAATTCAGCAATGTGCCATTCACTTCTTAGCGGGAATAAATTCAACCATTTAGACTACCAGGGCTTCAAAAGCATGCCACCTTCATGAAAAAAATGAACAAAGAACAGGCAACACACCAACCATGTCCAAAAATAAAATCAAGGACGGACATACTTCAGAGGGAGCTGCTCAAAAATAAGATGGCTTCTCACTGACAACAAATGCCATGACTTGGATTCCATTCTCCATTTGAGTCCATTGTTAGTTGGTCTGAAAGACACAGCCCATTATCCTCTAATAAAAAACAGCAAGGCACTACAGATCTAGACCAAAGTACAAATCCAAGGAGAAGACTAGGCCATGTACAGTTTATGGAATGTAGTTACAGGCCCTGCAGTGTTAAGCGACAACAAAAGTTCACAAATGCTACTACCAAACTTCTGTAGTTTAGGGAAAGATTAAAATAGAAAAAGCAAAATAAATAAATAAACCGGTGATGAGCCAAACGTTTTTTGGGGGATGAGGGAACCCAAAACAACCACTGAAGGACACGAGGACTTCTCAGTTCCCCATAGATACAGCTGGTGCCCTCTAGTGGGCAGAAAGAGAAAAGCACATTGGAAAAGCAAGAGGGGGACATTCCACCTTCCCAAATACCTACAGCCAAAGCTATCCTGGAGTGATTTATGTCCCACCAGAAAATGAAAGGTACAAAGAATGAATAAAAATTTATAATAAAATGACCCACACAAACTATTTTTGTTTGGGCAACACCAACACCCCAGCTTTTGAAGCAAAGGCCAATTAGATTTCAGGGTCAGGCCTTGATAAGACAGCTAGAGAACAGACAGTATCCTTCCATGACAAAATGGCTGCGGCTGGCAGAGGGAAGACGAGGGAACAGCGGGAGCACTGAGGACGAAGAACAGCAAAACTTTTTCCTGTCATTTCACCTAATTTCAAATATAATTTTTGATCATAAAAATGGCACGATTTTCAAACGTGGAAGCACTGAGGGCCAAGTATAATTCTCTCCATTATTAATTCCCTGTAATACGTTATTAAAAGGGTAAACCTACATTGCGTGAAAATAGCAACAGATTTTTTTTTAAAAACAATTCTTTACCATTTAGTGTGTCATCAAGGGAGAGAGTTAATTGAAACTGTCAACTGGTGCTGCAGCAGTAAAATGACAACCGCAGAAGGGTGAAGGATCAAACTCTTACAGCTTTACTCACATTAATTTTATCCAAAATACACTGAAAGAGAGCTGAAAAAGGCCTGGAATCAGACTGTGAAGTAGCAGCCATGGCGGGTACCTGACCGTGATGTTGTGAGACAGGAGCGCGGCACGGTTTCCAACACCTCCAACGGCCAATTCTCCGCTCCTCCTTTCTCCTAAAACTTCCTTTGAGAAATCCTGCTTTTGAAATTTTGCCCTCAGAATAAAGAAAAAGCAGACTGCCACAAACTGCTAATGCCTATAATGAAATTACCATTAGCACTTGATTGCTACTGTCCATTAGCCGCCGTCTTGCAAAGCAAAAGATGATACCTAATGAAATACAGGGAACTTGATTATCCCGCAGTAAATCCAATCTTTTTTCAGATTAACCATGCCAGCTAAATACACAAGGTTTCCATTAGTTCACATTCAAAAAGCCATTAAAACTGCAAAAAAAGACTTGCAAATGGTGCCAAGTCAACATCTGGTAACGATATCTGTTAAAAATAAATAAATGAATAAATGTTAAATGCAAGAACAGATACTAGAACTGAAGTGAACATGAGATGAGAGCCCCAGATATGAACAAAAATAACTTGATAAATGATTGGCAGGTCGAGTGGTCCTTTGGCAAAAGGCATAGTAGTGGGGAAAAAGCCAGCTGCCGTGTCATTGTGAACAATTTAATGATTTGTTTTTTCAAGGATGGACCACAGAGGGAAAAATAATGTCAGGCAGCAACAGCTATCCAGCGAACACCATCACCAGTTTACATGATCAAAGCAAGTTCTTTCACTACAAAGCCACACACCACAAGGAACCTGCTGCAAGCCAAAGAGCAGCAGGCTATTCCATTTCTGTTCAGGGAGCCGCTATCAAAGGCTCCAGAAGTCAAACTATGTGATTTGTGGGAAAACACCACTGATTTTTTAAACTGCGTTTTCTTTTTCAATCATATTCGATTATGACCTGAAATCAGGGACGCATCGACTGTGCTTGACTGACTGCCTTCTGACAGTGCGACCAGCCGCTTGCAGTCAAAAATTACATCATCACAACGGCACGCTCAAGGACTTCAGTTCCATGGCCAGATCTTTAAAGCCTGATCAGACTTCAACTGGCAATTCTTGCGGGAGTCTACACACATTCGCACCTGCAAGGACACCAAGGGGTCATGAATATGCTTTGGTCGGTCAGCAACACTCTACGAAAGACGGGGAGTGTTCTGTGACACACTGATTTTGGGCTGCACGTTGGAAATCAGCAGGAAGTGGTGGATACAGGGGTTAAAAAAAAAAAAGTGGCACAAAGCAGCAGCCAGTGTTTCCTCAACCAAACCCCCAGTCTGGACGTATTCCTGTCTGAGCGGAGTGCAGCCGGAGTGATGAAGATTGTAGACGAAGTTTGGGAGGAACAGCTGCACAGGGGACAAGACAAAGAGCTGGGCATTTGTACAGCTGTCAGCAGAGACCCAGCAAATATGCACAAATGGCTCACGGTTTCCACTCAGGAATGCAGCAGAGTCCTGACGGCGCAGAAATAATCCTCCCCATATAGGGTTACATGGGGAGATAAGTGATGGGTGAGAAGGGGTGTGTGTGGAGTACAAGCGTGCGTTTCAACGCCATTCGAGTCCAACAGCTGGTGCGATTTACAAACATCTGGCCTCCGAAGGCTGGCTAAAGCCGCTCCCCGGTGTTGTACAGAGGCCGACCCACTGGCTGCATCAGCCTGAGAGCATCCCAGAGCACCCATCCCACTGCGAATCAGCCCAAGCATATCAGAGAGTGGTCAATATTTCAGATACTGGGCAGAGAATTTCATACCGCAGTCAACAGACTTGATGCCAGTCTTAGAATATACTGCAGCAGGCAAACGGATAGATATCAGTTTGAGACGATCCAACAGCAGGTTAGACTAGACATCAGTCTCCGAGCGTTCTACTGCAGCCAACAGACAAGACATCAGACTGAAAGTATTCTGAGCCAATAGACTTAGATACTAGCTTGGGTTTCATACAGTCGCCAATAGACTATATAACAGTCTGAGTAACCTAAGCATCAAATAAACTGGATAAGAGCCCCAGTTCCATAAAGTAGCCAGTGGACTGGATGTCAGTCTGAGAATCCTACACCAGCCAATAGACTAGATATCAGAGTATTTCCATAGCAGTCAATAGACTGTAGAATTCAGATTGAAAGTACCCCAAAGCAGTCAACAGATAGGATATTAGTCTCAGAGTATCCGATAGCTGCGAGGAGAATCGGCGTGCTGCTGATATTCCCTGATTGTTTGTGTGGAGTATGAACTGACTCAGTCTTCGCGCAGAGATTGCTGGGCTCTTGTAATCCTTTATGTCTGCCTTCGAGGAATCAAACTCAAGACTCAGAGTGCGGCAGCAACTGGTTTTGATGGTTCGCTTTCAATCGGCAGCCAGCTCGGGCTTTCAAAACAAAGTGTGCGGGCTCTGCAGCTAATCAATGACTTCAAACAGAGCATTCGAGATCCCATGCTTTAAAAGTCCTTTTGTAGTTTCAGCTTTGGGTCAATAAAACTACAAATCTCACATTACGGCTTATTGTCTTTTAAAAAGAACGAGACCATACCCTCAATTTCCAGCCCATGGGCTTAAAAAGAGAAGCAGGAAGATGAAAGGAATCTAACAACATATAGCAAAAGCCAGCAGTCAACATTCAGACAGAACCAGAGGATTCGATTGTTGAAAACATTTTGCTTCATCAGTGAAATGCTTGTTTGCTGCTGTAGTCTTAGTCATCTTGCTTACTTGTGTTACTGGAGGGCTGACAAAACAGAGGGCGTAAGGACACTATTCCTGTAAGAGTAAATGAAAGTGCAGACACCATTAGGTATTTGCATTTCACCAAGGGAACTGTGTAGGATATAGTGTTTTGATTTTTTTTGTGTTGAAACAGAGCAGATATTCTTGGACCTGACCATACGGTTAGTCGGAGAGCAGGCGTATAATACATTGAGGCGTGAGAGGCATGCTGAACCGCTGGGGTTAAACGGTGAGCCGCGTTTCCCGCGAGGCCAACAGTGGCGTAGGGGAGAGTTAAGCGGCCAGCCGCGGCGCAGATATAAGCTGCGTTTGAAGGAGAACTTATCTGAAGGAGGCCATGGAATGCGATTATAACGGCAGCGCTGAGGGCGAAGTGACCTCCTCTTTCACACGGCTCATTACAGAGGCTCTAAGTCCATGTGAGGAGTGTGTGTGTGTGTGTGTGTCTTCCATTTTGAGTGTGGAAATGTGTACATGCATTTGCATCAGTGAATGCGTATGAGAGTGCGTTTAAACCTAAAAACCTACAGACATGAATATAGGTCTGTAAAATTCAGCTGCTGTATTTAAAGCTGTGGACCCAAATTTCAGCGGAGATCCTGAGGTTTCCAGCAGTCCCCAACACGTCCTGCTGAATTATAGGGAAATGTTTGTAAAATGATGTACAATATCAAGACATTTTCCATTTGACGTAGTGCTGTAGCAATGGCATCACAAGTTTAAATATTTCTCGCAATATAGACGTGATGCAGCTTCAGTGAAGTGTGGCAACCAGTTGACACAGAATATGCACGTTACACTGGCCTACAAGGTCAGAAAAATACTTTTTTTTTTTTCTGACCGTGAACCTACTGAAGGAGAAAACTTGAGTGAAAAATTAGCTTTAAGGGGTTAAGAGTGTGGGTGCAAGCATGCGTATGCACGCAAGTTATTACTGTGTGCTGATTGGTGCAGCTCAATTCAAAGCCTCTCACAGCAGCCATGGATAGAATCAGAGCTGCTGCATAGGTGATGCAACTTTGGGTAAAACTCCACAGTTTCTCACATTAGTGAGGGTGCAGGTATAACGAGGGGATAAGAGTGAGAGGCGCTAGGAAAGTGGAGCTCAGCGATTTCTCTTTTTAATCTGCCGAGCAACCTGGCAATCCTGACCCTGAAAAGCTGCATAATTTATCATTCTCTCGCCATCGCTAGTTGAGCGGGGAAAGAAAACCAGGTGAGCGGAGTGTCTTGTGCAATCAGCCTCTTTATTTGATTCATTATGTACAGTGGCAGCTTCTCCAGAGGTTGAGGTGTCCAACTGATTCCAGCCCTTGCAGAAATTTGCCTTGGCCTTTGACCTTGATATGCCTCAAGGCACTCTGATGGGCTCTTACCCCGAAAAAGGGAGTTGGTAATAAAGCAGGACTCAGATATTAAAGGAGCTGACAGCATAGACTGTTCTTGCGACAAGGAGTCCCGTATGAAGTGTTGCCAGCCTGGTGTCCAGGTAGGAGACCTCATGGATCGTACGGTCAAGCTTGGTCAGGGTAGGAGGGATCTAGGGGTAATGGTCCATGTTGGGACCAATGACAAAGGTAAGGGTAGGTTTGAGGAATTAGCAATAAAAGATTATAGGCAGATCCTCCTTGATGTTGTTCTCCGGGATGATACCTGCACCAGGCAGAGGGAGGCATACTTTTCTTATGAGGTTTAACATGTGGCTACAAACCTGGTATTGGAAAGAAGGGTACAGGTTTATGGGACACCAACTTCTGTTGGGACAGGGGCTCAGTTAGAGCCTGAGGGGCCGCACCTGAACCAGAGGGATGCCCTTGCATTGCGCCAGCATATGTTTAGGGAAGCACAAGCTTTTTTAAACTGGGGACTTGGGGGGCAGGGAGGTTAGTGAGGGATAACAGGGAGATGCAGACGGCCTGATGGAAGCTGACAGGACTACATGCACTGCTGATGGTACACTTTTAAAGCAAAAGGCACAGGGGGACATGGAGCGGCAGGCAGCTGGGGAACAGGAAGGGAGGTGCAAAAGTAATAGTCAGAAATGTTTCAATTTAAACATTGGTGGCATATTAAAAAATAAATAAATAAAAAAATCATTCTCGGACTTCCGGATTGTAAAGATTAGCAGGGGCCATGACAGTTGGGCATGCAGAGGTGGGGCTTGTTGAAAATGATGGAGATTAATGCAATACAGGAGGTTACAAGCTCATAAGAAAGGATAGATCCGATAGGAGGGGAGGAGAATTAGCACTATGAAAATCTGAATGTACAGGAAATTCATGAAACTCATCTCTCACCGTGTGAAGATATTTGGGTCCGGCTCATAGAACAACACGAGACAGGCCTAAACACAGGACTGTGCCACTGGCCGCCAGTTTCAGACGGTATTGCAAATGTAATGTTCTTTGAGAGGGGTAGGTATGCTTTTAGAGGAGGTGGGACTACCATTGTGGGCAACTTCAATTACCCAGCTATTGATTGGGAAATGGTAAAATACATGGTAAGGTAGAGGAAGAATTTCTAGATGTTTGAAATGACAAGTTTTTGGTGCAGTATGTCAGTAAACCTACAAGAGGAAGCAATTTTAGAGCTGGTGCACTGTAATGAAGTGGATAGAATTTGCAATGCAGAGGAAACAGAGCCACTAGGGATTAGTGATTATTCCACTGTTTGTTTTGATGTTTCATGGCAAGTGAAAACGGTCTCCTTGAAAACCAAATTTTCAATTTTAGATAAGTAATTTTTAACAGGATGCGCTCATATGCATGTTCAATACCTTGGAAAATAACTCCTTGATTGTAACACTGAATGAAATGTGGGGTAGATTCAAGGGAGTTCTACTTGATGCACAGTGTAAATTCATTCCAAAGGTAGAATATTTTGTGCAGCTCTGGGGATGATACTCCGAGAAAGACAATGAGGCTTCAGAAAAGGTTCAAGGAAGAGCCACAAAGTTGATTCCTGGTATAAAAAAATAAAGCTATGAGGAGTGGCTGAAGAATTTTGATCTCTTCAGTCATCGAAAAAGGAGCCTTCGGGACGATCTGATTGAGGTCTTCAAATATGTCTAAGTGATTAACAAACTATGCAGGATTACCTATGCCAAGTTCTGTAAGCAGAACTCAGGGTCACAAACGGAAGTTAGCCAAGGGTAAATTTAGCTCTAGCCCTCGGGAATATTTTCCAGTGCAGGCTTGATTTAGCGCTTGATACCATTTAGTCCTCGAGTATCTGCAGCGTTAGGTTCACTTTAGTGATCGGAAAATGGCGAGCCTAGTAGGGCTGAATGACCCGTTTTCTCCACTCATGTCATGCTATGTTATGTTACATTAAGCGCCCAGTAAATGCAAACCCGTGCATCCTGAGCAGGATTCCAGGACCAGAGGAGTAGCTTAAAACTACTAGAAGGACTTGTAAAATAATCATAGCTGCCGGTCAAAATGATAAAATAAAGGTCATAAAGTGAAGAGGAATTTGCAAGGCTTTCATACTGGGAATAGGCGAAGCTCAGCGGTGTTGTAAATGCATCAACGACAGAACGCAGTAGGACCTTCATCCACACACCCACAAATGTGCTTGAGCATACATCGTTCATAATTACTTACTTGGGACCATAGTTAAACAACAAAGGTCCCACATGTTCTAAATGCCAGGGATGCCTTCAGCCTTCTACACAGGTCCACAAGGGTTCAACATCCTTCTCAGTTTGCCCACAGATTGTAAAATTGATTTATCGGTCTGTTTGCGGGACTCTATCAAAGCATTACGCAGGCTTAGAAAAGCAGTGCCTTGAACAGAGGCTGCTGTCTATGGCTGTAAAAGAGCAGTAACTGGCTGGAGGTTCAGCACCGTTTTGGAGAGGCCATAAATGTGCGGTCCTCACATAAGTAGTGTGTAAATGGCCCAGATTCCCACACAGACAAACGCGCGCACACACACACACGCACGCACACGCACACACAACTATTAGACGGGTCTCACCTTCACCACGCTGTCAGCTTGCCAGCTTTTCAAGGGCACCTTCATGTGGAACACGTGGCCAACCACCGCTGAGGATTCCGGGAGGCTGCCGGCTGTAGGCGGGGCTGCCGTGGCGACTGTGCCGACCACTTCCTGCCAGTCAGCCAGCAGCGAGGAGCTCATAGAGGCCTCCAGCTCGCCCAACACCTCTACCTGCCCCTCCGGCCAGCTCCCCTGTGCTATGGTAGCCAACAGGGCCAACAGCAGCACCGGGAGGACAGTCCTGCCCGGCGACAGGGCGCTCAGCCCCGCCCACTGGTCCGCTCTCCGTCTACTGAGCATGCTCGCCTTCGCTCTTCTCTCTTGCTGGAGAGGGCCTCATGCACCCCACCCTCGGCTGCTCGGCTCCTCTTCGACGATCCCTCTCCGTCTCCCTCTCGTGCAGCCTTCTCCTCCTCCGCAGTTCTTCACCACCACCTCTTTTGTATTCTCTTTCCCACAGTTTTATCCTGCTCTTCAGCAGTTTTCAAACTCCATTGTTGGCATTCGCTCACTCCGTGTC
The DNA here is from genome assembly GCA_029721435.1 of Gymnothorax reevesii. NCBI lineage: Eukaryota > Metazoa > Chordata > Actinopteri > Anguilliformes > Muraenidae > Gymnothorax > Gymnothorax reevesii. The sequence goes on from CM056581.1 coordinate 8,927,387, forward strand.
CTGCAGGGACCAAAAAAAAAAAAAAAAAAAGAGCGAAAGGGTGAGACGGGAGAAAGGGAGGCACGGAATTTCAAAGCGCAGTGTGTTAAGATGCTAACGCTACACAGCAGCTCCATGTAAGGCCCTGCTTTAATCGTTCTCTGTGGGGTCTCCCATGTTGAGCACTGTCACTTCCTGTGTGCCAGCCATGTGTGACCATCCAGCCAGTGCTGGGCCTTTTCAAAGCGCGCGAATCACAGCCTCCTTTAAACTCACCCTCGCCCTCCACTCCACCCAATGCAGCCCGAATGACCACAGGCCCCAGTGGAGCTCAGGCAGACCCAAAAACAGTGGGACGGGGAGAGCCGACAGAGAGCTCTTCAGAGGGCTGTATGGCTGCGCGACTCAGCTATTATGCAGCCCCGTGGGGGGGGCTTTGCGGCTTCAATTTATATGCAGTCTTTCACGGAGGCCACGGAGCTATTGTGTTTTAGGGGTGGAGCAAACTGCAGACAATACAGAACCAGACCCCCCCCCCCCCCCCACATCCCTGTCTCCTGGTTACTCCGTCTCTCACTTCTGCAATCCCATCTCACCATTTTCCCTTTCTCTTTCAAGTCAGTCCATCTTACTCTGCTTCGCTCCTCTCCATCTCTCTCAAACACACACACTCCGATGTCCTGAGCTGCCTAAAGATTAGCGAGCAAGGTAAAATCCACCTGATTTGATTGGGGCCCTCTCAACTCCCCCCCCACCCCGCCAAGTATAGTATTCTCAAAAAAATAAATAAAAATAAAAATAATAAACACTATTAAACTGTGCAGATGTTATCCATAGTGTCCTTTACAGAGCATGTGCAAAGCAGACAAACCCAAGTGGCACAAAACGATCTCTGCCAAGAGCTGTGCATCGTTTTATCGAGGGAGGAAAAAACGAGGCAGCAGTTGCAGCAGTTCTCAGATCAGTATTACGGAGTAAAGAGAGGACCTGACGGCTCGCCTTCAAATAAACTCGATCTGAACACCACTACAGAGCACATTTAAATATTCTTCATGCTGGGCAGAGGTATTTGCGTACAATGGAGGCAGGGACTCGTCTACTGTGCAGACGGGCCAAACATGGAAGTAAAAAGGTGTCGTGAGAGGGAAGGGTTGACTTCCTGTTTTTTTTGACCAAGCCCCACTCAGAGCAGGGCACTGTTGGCAGAAATTAGCACTGTAATTACCACTGGAATTAGAAATGCGAGATGAGAGAAGGAAATGAAGTGCTTCTCAGTTCACCACAACCTTAGTCCAGGTAAAACCAATTGAATTGCTGTGAATGCAGTACACAGTGCTTTTTGATCAATAAATAAATTAACCCCCTTGTTATTTCAAGGAAAAAGGGCAAAAAACACGGATGCCAAAAAGCATTTTTATAGTACAAATCGGAGAAGAAAAAAAAAAAAAAAAAAAAGACGCGATTCCACGCTACCGCATCTTCATCAGAGCCCTCTTATGTAACATATCACGATTTGTTCTGTTTGTTGTTCAAAAGGTAGTCACACCAAAACAAGAGTGTCACTAAAGTAACTATATCCCCCGCCGGTCACCAAATCCGACTGGTGTCTGCGCATTCCCAGTCGGAAGGTTGGTACCAAAAAGAATGGAAATAGGTTGACTCCTCCTTAAGATATCGCGCTGACAATGTTCGGGACAGACGGACGTACGGACGGACGGAGCTGAATACTATATCCGCGCGGCGGGGGACAAAAATGAAATGTTTTGTCAGCTGGGGAGGAGCTGGAGATGTATGGGCTGGACCAGCTCGCCGTGATCGTAATCACTACAGACTGGGTTGTTCATTACTCTGAAGAAAAGGCATCTTTAAATGAACTTTTGCCTCCAAATTCTGCATCAGCATAGCTGAACTGCACTGCCGTCACTGGTTTGAAATGCTGCATTAGAACGACCAGTAAAGAACATGATAATCACACATTTGGGACTTCACCCTGAGGAGTTAAAAGTTGGATGAGCTCTCTGCACTGAGTAAAGGCAGCATTAGCAGAAATCCTGGCTATTATCACTGAACCATGGGGGGGAAGGGGCATTTCCTACTTAAAATGGGCCGACATTCAGGCTCAACAATGCACCTGACTGGACGGGGAACGCAGGCCCTGAAAATCGGCCTCTGCGGCGGGATAAAGAGGCCCTTTCAGAGGCACAGAAAAAGACCATTCACCCGGGCGAAAAGCAGCCATCGCATTCCTCCCTCGCGCAAGGCGGGCTGAGCAGGCGTTAGAGCAAACGCACCCCATAAACACGCCATTCCCCACCTAACACCAGCACCAGCGAGTGCGTAAACACCATTAGGGCCAGCCATTGTGACAGAGGGCCCAAAAGCCCTGACTTCACACGGGGGGATTAGGATTTAATGGGGGGGGTTAAAGGTACGCGGGGGAGGGGAGGGAGGGAGGGGGAGAGAAGGGTGGGGGTTCAGATTACATGAACTCTGGGCTCAGAGAAAAGCCTGAAATAAGTTGTTTGCAACAGGTCATCGTCAGAGGACTGGGGGGTGGGGAGCAGTGTCTCCCGGTTGCCATGGCAACAACCTTTGTCCAGAACGTCCCGGAGCGCCGAGGCGGCACAGAGGGTGGTTGTCATGGTGCTGGGTCTCAGGCCGCTCGCGACGGCCCGTTCCATTCAGGCGGGCCCGCGGGGGGCTTCCGCAGCTCAGCGCTCACATGGTGGACCCTGGGACCGCAGGCGCCATCTCCCAGGGTCCTCACAACCAACATCGGCTGCTGGGGACGTCACAGTTACCAAAAAGCAGGAGCGCACAATAGGGCCCGAGCACCGAGCAGAGCGCTAATGAAATTCTGTTTCGCGTCGGCCAGTTTGCAGAATGAAACAAAATTCAATTGGTCGGAAGAAAAATGTTCCAATGAGGTTTCCCTTCTATCCAATTAATGATTTAAATGTCAGTTCCATTCCTGAAAGGACTGAATCGAAATGGAGCTGACCCCTCCACCCTAATGGTAATCAAATATACATGAAGCAAATCAAATGAGGACAAGACCAGAGCTTTGAAAAGAGGTTTGTTAAAGGGCTTTACAACCCCGGGAATAAGCCCTTTACCGCCAGCCCTCGGCCATGCGCAGGTGGACCACATGGTGCAAGCAGCTCCCTTTGACAACAAAAGATAAATAAAAATGGACTTGTCCAAATCAGAGAAGGCCACTGGCCCTCTGACAAGCTTCTTGCGTCATAAAGGAGTACAGTTCTCTGTAAGGAAACAAGACCATGATGGAATGTGCTTGTGTGTGGTCTAGCCATGCAATTAATACCAAGACAGGCGGAAAGAACCTAGGCGTCATACGATTAGGATTTCTGATGTCAACACAGCCATCTCCCTCATGAAAGAACATCACAGCCAGCACTGACAAGCATCAAAGCCAACAACAAGCCTGGCCGTCATTTGTGTTTGGTTAGAGTCAAAGGTAAACGCGCTCTAGTGAGGTCTGGGCCATTTCATAAGTAATGACTAAAAACTACAATTACACTTTCGTTTTGCGTTTCTATTCATTTTTCATCATTTACATTTGCTTTTCTGCTTTTGGGTTATATGGTTTCTGAATATAAAGATAAAGCTGAAAAGTAATTGAGGATGTCAGTTCAAAACAGTAAATATCAATAATCTTCAGCATGAAAACGTAGTTTCATTTAATTCTTTTCCGCACAGATAAACATAATATATGCCCCCAATGCCTGCATTATAGAATATTTTGATCCAGCATCTTATATATTCAACACGAACTACATATCCATTGTTCAATCTGATCCAGCAGAAGTTAATGTCAAACATTAACCACATATCTTGCTTATAGTTTTGTTTGGAATGGAGAAGATAATGTATTGAGCAGGGTGCTGGTGCAGACATTTTTTTCCCTTTACAATACCAGTGCAGCCCTGGGCGTATCGGACTCAGGCTAACAGTTCCACAGAAGCTGATGAGGAAACTGAACGACAAGGTCACAAGGCCAGCAGAATCCTTCAGCCAAAATTTGCTAACGGAGCATGACGGAAAGTCCGAATCTTGAAGGCCACTATAAAGCTCTGACCACCACGGGATCAAACCGGTGGTAATCGTTAAGTCACTTTCACCGAGGGGCCCCCTTTGCATGCGCAATGTAGTGCCATCCACACTTTTGAGATTACATAACTGGCCGTCTATATTAGCACAAAGATAGCAACTGCTTACGGTCTAATTACTGTGGCTTGATTGATACAGTTGGGGAGGCGAGCGGGTATAAAAATGTGCGAGCTGATGTAAACAGCTCTAATGGCCCACTTTTCCAGAGCATTCCTGCACTGCAGCCTTCCCACACAGAGCCAGTATAAATACTCTCCGCACTCCCACCATTTCAACTGGGCAGCTCCTCAGCCCTTTTTTAGAAATAGAGACGGCATCGCCTCTGAACCCAACCATCTGCCGGGCGCTTCAGGTGCGGGGGGGTGGTTGTGGGTGGCTGGAGGTGACGCCACATCCCGGTTTTAGCGCCAAGCATCCACATACCGAGCGTTAAAATTTCAGAAAAAGGAACTTGCGGGTCACGCTGGTGCTCCCTTGGCCTGGGCCTTCAGAAAAGCACTGTCATTACCCCGGGGCCCCGCATGGAGAAAACGCGCTGCTGAGAGTGATTTGGCCCCAAGTCTCACCGCTTGATCTGTTGATTGGAGGGAGATGTCGTTTTAGGATGTGTGTGTTGCACTGCACAAGGGCTGCCCTGTGTGACGGTCAAAATAATGGCAGCGTTATAAATAAATAAATAAATAAAAAGCACTCGGGAAGAGGAGGTTAATACATGCAGGCAGGCAGGGAAATGAACGCCATTACGGAGATAATTCTGCACTGCTGTGGCTGACAGAGATCGGGGAAGCTTCTGATATGCAGTGTGCTAATGAGAAAACAACCATAAAATCCAATAAAAGTCCACTTAGCAAACCACACAGAAACAGCACCGTCTGAAATGCCGTTTTTGGCGAAACAACAAAAACGATTAAAAACAAAAAACAAAACAAAACCAAAAAAAAAAAAAAAAAAAATTAGATTTATGTGGTTTCACACAGACTTTGATGAAAAGACAGTGAAAGGCAAATATTAGATGGCGCTTGGCTCAACACCAACAGACCTGCCATGCTGCGATATCAAGACGCCGTTCAAATGAGCTTGTCCCTCGTCCTGTACTTTCTGACATCATATTCCATGCTGACCTTCGGTGTTCTCCGGGCAGGACGCATAGCTGCATTTCAGAGAGATTAATCTACCGTTTCCATTTTCTTCACCCACTGCAGATATAGATGGGTATAAACCATAGGACGCCTGCAGCTTGCACAAGTTTCAAGAGGGAGGAGAAGAGATGTAGGAGAGGGGAAAAAAAGCGTGAAATTTGTGCCAAAAGCTTTCCGACTCATCTCAGTGTTTCCACTTTTCCACTTGTACTTATACCGTTCGATGTGGCGAATTTCTGTTCGATATTAGGTTCTGCGTTCACTTGAACTGGCAGCGCACCGCTCCGGCGTTCTTGTATGAAATTTTTCTGGCACGTCCACCAGGGCTGCGCATTTCAAAAGAATCTGGCCCGGGCTCTCACTTCAGCCCGTGGCGGAAAACAACAAGAGCGTAAATCAAAGGAGTTCTTGTACACCTGTGGGGAGACTTCAGACTAAGAAAAACAAGACTGCCTACAGCACCAAACGACCACTGCACAAATCAAGGGAAACCTCTGAATGATTCAGCCTCATCCTCGCAAAAAAAGCATTTAAGAATATAGTCACAGCGAGAGCTGAGTTGACATAAACTGCATGGAATCTAAATGACTTCAGCCCGTTACTACCGCTTGGATGAGAAGAGATGTAATGTGACTAACGGCGACAAACTGCACAGCAAAGATGGTGAGCCAAGAGTCGTTTCGCAGGGCGAGCCACCAGATGGCTTCTATGCCCTGCGTCAGGTCAGGTAAACAGTCTTACAGATATTTTGGCGAGAGGAAAAAGATGAAAACGAGCTCAGGTGTTGGAGGTGGGGGCCATTCGTGGCTTTGAGACCAGTTGGCTGTGAGTAGTCTGCCCCAATTCCTCCGGTGGGGTAAATTCAGGGGTCGGCCAATGAGAGCGGCTCTCAGAGGCCGGTGGGCGAGTGGGCTGGCCTTCTGAGGGCCCCCAGCAGTCACAGCTGATCTGGCTATAAATGGTAAGAGCGGCACAGGCGGACTGCGGGGTAGAGGGCCTTTCTAAAACAGTCACGCTCTCCCAGAAATCTTGCCAGACTGGCGGCAGAACCAGAGAGACTGACGCCACACAAACGCTCTGCAGCTAAAAGCAGCTTCAAACAAACACATAAAAGATCTATATTCGAATACTGAACACACAGGAAGACAACAAATACAGGAAATAGTCACACACTGGGATAACTGCACATGTAAACTGTGATTTCTGCCTCTATTATAGATGCCAGTGTCAATGTTTCAATTTCTTGACAACGATTGCTAGGTTTTTCTTTTCTAAAACATGACCTACTGCGCCGGTAAAATGCAGCTGGTGGCACAAACCAGGAGCAAAACTTTGAGTCCAAATGGCATGGGCGTGTCCCGGGACACACGAGGAAAGAGCTCACCCGAGCCCAACCGCAGCCAGACCCAGAGAATGGAGAAGTCCGAAGGAAATGAACATTATCCTATTCTGTATTAGCTGGACATGTAAATCCTTAAAACCAAAAAAAAAAAAAAAACTGTTACAAAGCATACCGAAAACTAGACTTAAATCAATTTAAGTGACATTTGCTTTAATCCTGTCTACATCGCAGTAAGTAAGCTTCAGAAATTCAGAAAACAAGCCTCCTGCACCTATTTGCCATTCTGATTGCATTGCCCTAGAGACAAAAAAAATAGTCCTTTTTGTAAATCGGGCGGTCAGCACCACACAGGCCCCAGTTTACAGTACATGTTCAGTAAATTAATGCCGTAATAATCTGCCACTTACACTTGTGCTCAAACCCCCAGCCTCAAGAGAAAAGCCTAACGCCGAGCTAACTGTGGCGTGCGCAGAATACGGCGGAGGGCCACAGTAAATAATGAAAATGTACGGTCAGCCTCATAGGTTTTCAGCAGAATCAGTGGCCATCGGGCAGCATACAAATGCGCACACCTCTTCAGCCTCCCAGAGCGAGTGTACACTGCTAAAGATACACTGCCTTTCACACTCACTCATCTTAACTGCGCAGCCTTCACCCGCCGTTTTCACCAGGGCCATTTCACAAATCACAACTGGCCGGGGTGCATTTATCGGCGCGAGTGAGGGGCGAAGCAGGCTGCGGAGGGACTCCCAGGGTTAAGCACAGAGTTCCAGACTCGGAGAACACCGATGAAGCCATCCTACCCCCCCCACCACCAAAACATTGGACGCCATTTTGACTCGCCCTGGAAATTGAGTGGTTTGGGAAACGGGCGACTGAGCCCCAACACTTGCTGAAACGCGAGGCCTACAGGGCGGCTCTTCTCCGAATAGCACCGCAAAAAATCCGGGAGTCAGCACTTTCACTCCCGGAGTTAAGGCTCACGCGGGGCTCCGTCTGCAGGCTTCAGATCGCTGTAATTACATCACTCAGCCGCGGCCAGCGAGAGAAAAACGAGAAAACTGGAGAAATAGAACGAAGGAGGGGGGGGGTGGTGGTGTAATTATTTCTTAAACCCCTTGGAATCTGTAGGTAGTCGGGGATAATTACATTTTTCTAAAATAAGAAACATTTACATTTTTCCCTGCGAAGCTGGCTGGGTGCGACTCGGGGGAGGCTTACGCGCCCAGACTGACGCATGGCGCACAGACCGGGTTCTGGATGAGGGAGAAGGAAGGACTGTTGTGCATATTTGGGTTTGGACGCGGTTCTGAGCACACAGCCTTTGTATTCTGACGGGTCTCGTCTTCGGTCCAAAAATTACTTGATTTTCCATTCGTTTTCAATCCAGTATATTCAGCTCCTGAACTACTCCTCTTTTTATTTCGCAAAATCTCTATAAATAGGCGCTGGAACTGCCACGTGACCGAATTCCCCACCGGGGTGCGACTCAGGCCAACAGCGTCATGCTCCTAATACCGAATGTGAAACAACTTGGGGAACCGGCTCCTTTATTTCTTTTTAAAGACCTCTGGATGTCAAAAGGTCCCAAATGGAAAGCGTGCGGCGCGATCTGTTTTTAATTACAACAACCCAGATACCGGAGCTCCTCTGACGCGACGCGACGTGCAGAAGTTATTCCAACTGGCAGGACGAGACGGAAACAGACTCCGGTTCGCCTTTCACGGCTCTCGCAATATCGTCTCTGCCGGGCACATTAAGCACCAAGAGCGCGTTCCTGTCAAATCACCGCATTTGTTAAAACCTCGGAAGGTTCTGGAAAAAGGTGAAGCTCAGCAGTGTAATGCAGCAGAGGATGCGGGGCACACAGTGACCCATTGAGTCTGGCGCTCATATCCGCAGGCCAGCGGCCCCTCCCCTGGGTGTGGAGACAGACAGCTGAGGATGGCATGAGAGGGAAGGCAGGGACAGCTGGGGACCCTGGAATCTCCGCCACCCGTTTCCCCCCGTCCCTTATATAGCACACCCACACCCCCCCCGCCCGGTGACAGATCCCTACTGCGGAGCCTTTCGCTCTCCTCCACCAATGGAAAACCTAACAATGCCGAGCATCATTTCACTCTTCCAGCAAAATCATTCTACACTCCATGTACCTCAAACTACCGCATAAATTAATGTTCTCTCTGCCGTATGCACCGCCCATTATCCCGTCCAAAATTAGCTTTCAAAACATTTTCCTATAGAACACATTTTCCTTCCAAAGTACCCTCATATTTAAAGCCTTTCAATTGTACTGCATTTTTGAAAGTGGGGCTTGTTATTTACAGAACATTGTTCCTTAAACACATGCGAGTACACACCGTGCCACGCCAATTCACAATCCAGCAGGAGATGACCTTATTTGGGCTTTGTTTCTCGTGAGAATGGGCAGCAGTCAACAGCCTCTATTCTCCACCTCTGGACAGACTCCCCACCCCACCCACAACACCCCAGAAAAGGGGGGTGGAGTGAGATGAACACAGTGATATACATCACCCCTCTGTCGCTCCGGCTGCAAATTCTAATCTCGCTTTCTTATCATCAGGGGCTCCTCTATAAATACCCAGCCGTTTGGACCGGTGGTCGCTACCGCCTCAACAGCCCTCGTGTGCGTACATATCTGTACAAAAATAGTTTTAGCAAGGTCAAACCTAAAAAAGGGTGTTCCACCAACTAGACTCTGGACCCAGCCTTATCTTTGAGATAATAACTAGACGATTAAACAATAAAGAAAGAATAAAGAAATTGACCAAGCTAATCATACAAACAGTATGATTTTTTGAATAAGATAACATTACAGGCATAAAATGATTTCTGCAGTGATCAGCAAATCACGTGTTCTATCAACACCAGATGTTATGCCTAACAACTTTGGCATAACACTGCTTTTGTTACTTTCAACCGAAAGAGCCCAAAAGTAACAAATGAGGGTCAAAATAAACTGTTACTGCAAATATACTGTATGTCTATTATCTTAAAAGGGGACCTCTTAAGAGGACCCCTCCCAACCAAGTACCAAGTTAATATACTAGTATATATTAGTATATCCAAAAGATTAATTCATAAATTTTTAGCAAAAAAAAAATCTCCACAATTTCCAGGCAATTTAATTCCTGATATTCCTAATGCGCTGAAAAACGGGCTGTTCTGAGTGGGTGTCAGCTCTATGAAATGAGCTCTGATTTGATTGGCTTGCGAACAAAGCACCATGTTAAAGGACAGCAAAGATGGCAAACTGACAAGTCGCTAAAGACATATTCTGAATAGGCTAGCTACAAAATAAGCATGGAATGGTAACGTCTGCCGGCTCGACAAGGATGGTCATAGTTCACAAATAAATGCGACATGCACTCACTGTAAAAGTGTGGCTACACTTGGAATTTAATCCATTAAGAATGATTTGCAGTTAGCATCGGTATAGTAGCTGCCGTTAGCTACCATTAAATTTATTCTGAATAGCCGTGCTACTCCATTAAAAATGGACAGAATTCAATGAAAGCAGTCACCCGTTCAGTCTCCATAGATGCATCTCCTGCATTGTCTGCATAGCAATGATTTTTAAATGCACTGTCAATTTAATAGCTTGCTAGTAACACTTGAATGCAGTTTAAAAATAAACAGGAAGAGGAAAGCTTGCCTAGCTAGTTAGCTAGGTACTGATTCTCCTTGAAAATAAACTGAGGCCACCAATTCTTTGCATCTTCTGAAAAGCAATGAGGTCCCCTTTAACATAAATTTTGCCAGTTTTGCATTTTACTGACTGAGGTTAGCAGTACAGAGCAGTCACACAGAAGGCGGACAGCACACTGGTATATTGTTAGGTTTTTCCAACCGAAGCTGGGATCTTTCCATTAAAAAATAAGCTGTGAGTGGAGATATTCAGATGCGTGGCGGAACAATTCTCACGAGATGTAGGGAGCGGATCCAAACGTGAATGGCGTGCCTAATGCCATGTTTTATAAAAGAGGAAGCCCACCAAAAAAAAAAAAAAAAATTGGCTGGGTTGTTTTTTTTAACAGTTTGTGGGTTGGTAGGCATTTTGGATACTGAAATGTACATGCACAAGCACTGCAAAAAGGATCCTCTCCCAATATGTCCCGTTTCATAAGGAATTATCCAACTGAGCAGTATAACAGCATTAAAATAATTATTTTATTTTATTCTGTCACAACTATGACAGATTGTTACTTAAGAGGGAGGAAGGAAACATCTGTGGCAATCACACTGACAATTACCCCTGCCTGCTAAAACGAACTTGCTTCCATACAGAAAAACTGTGACATGGGAAGCTTTAGGATGGGATGTATTAAAGCACTAAATGATCAGGACTATGACAATATGAAACAAAGAACTTACTAAAAAAACAAAAAAACCAGCTTGAGTGAATTTACTTACAGTGATGCAAAACTGCCTTTCAGGGGAAACTGTGCAAAGGTATGACTTGTGCTGTGTACATTTTTTTCCCCCCAAGGTTCTGGTAAGTTCTGTGCGCTGTAAACACTGACAATGGAGACGAGTATCGGATTTGTATGGTTTGAAAGTTAGTTGGGGGGGGGTCATTTTCTCAAGGTCAAACAATAACAAAACAAAATCATCCATCACCGAATGTATAGAATTCAATCTTTTTTTTCTGTGTACAAAACAGTCACATCTATCCCTCCAAGCAATCAGAAACTTACAAAAATCACAGAGCCTCAATGAAAAGAAGTTTTTGCCTTCAAAAGGTGACAATAAAGATTTCTAACATCATCTCCAACTTTAAAAGGCTGCAAAATACAGAGAAATTGGGACAAACACAACCGTCACCTTCACAAAAACAGCACTTTATGCTGACAGTTTATCTTTGAGAAATGGGTGGGGGAGGGGCTGGCATCTCCACTCACACCCTCACTTGACACCCAAAACATCCACAGGCATTTCTGCCATCTTTCAGCCTCCCTCAGTGAGGCGAAGACTCAATGCCTGGTGCTGAAGGCTTGTAGAGCCTCATACAGCCAGCAGAAGGGAAATTAAATGAGGAGAGGAACAAAATTCCACTGAAACTGTACAACCAAAAAGTAACGGCCCCGTGGACCAACGGCGCTACATCTGCAGCAGTACGAGACACCAGCTGAAGCAACGGGCCGAGACGAGCGTGATGGAGGATCAGTCCAAGTCGGGGATTGTTTAATAACGTCAAGAGCCGCTGATAAGGTTTTGATCGACGGCATCGTGACAGGTGATCATTTTAATGCCATCTTGATTGGTCACAAATTATGTCTGCAGCAGGGAAAAGACTCGAAGCATGCTACCAAGATGACGGAGCTGTCGGGGTACTTGGAGCAGTCTGCTTGCCACCCCGGCCCACAGCTCGTCATCCTTTCGTGCTTTTGACATTATTGTGTTTCTTTTAAAAAAAACAGACAATGTTACCGACTTCTGAGACTGATCTGTCACCTGGAAGCACGGAAAATATCAGCAGATTTCTTTGAAATATTGCATAATTCTCCCACAAAAGGAAGCTGTAAGATGGGTAAAAGGTGAACACACTGCTATGAGATTTGATAGAGTGCAGAGTGCAGAGGCCCAAGTAATTTGAGTCAAATATACTTTTCCTTGTTGTTTTCTGATTCAGAAGAAAAACCCATATTCACTACAGTCCTTTTCCACAGAAATTCCCCAGTTTTATCAACTGCTTTGTTACTTCAGTTATTCAATTTAATTCCATTTTGAAGGCCAGGATTATAAAAAGAAATAAAAACTTACCGCTGAGGAGAACAGCAAGTAGTGAGACTCAACCACAACATGACAGAATATGAATAGTTTGTGCAGATCAACATTTTGAGAAAACAGAAAACAAACCCCAAGCAGCCCAGAAGGGTACGCTGGGCGATATGAAATTTCACAAGATTCAGACACAGATGTGGTTCTTACTTCTATATACAGCAGAGTAAGGGCTGGGCTGGTTGAAAGTTCTGGAAATGACCAGCAGATTTTGAGGACAGTCACAGGCTCAGCAACACAAAATTAGCCACAGATAGTCCCCCGCAGGAATCCGCGATTCCGCGATCGCGGAATTTACCGCAGATTTCAAAGCCCTCCGCGGAAATCAAAGCAGTCCGCAGAATATAGGGCGAGGTGCAGAATTTTATATTTTACATGTATTTTTCACCCCGTCCGCTAGATTTTGTGGTCAGATAAACGGGATCTAAGACTCACAGCTGGTGCTGCTGGTTACGGAAACTGATTTTTTTCTGCTGTATGCCGCATAAACTATATAAAAAGATAGACGCAGCACCCTGATTTGAAAAAAAGAAGCCCATGTGGAAGTACCGTAAAATGGCATTCTATTTAATGGCCAGCAGATGGCGACGTCAGTGATTGCAGAAAGAAGTTCAATGCAAAAGAAGTCTATGAGAAAATGATCCTACTTTCCGACCTGATTTTTTATTTAAATAATGATTTTTCACATCATTTTATGTTAGCTATAGCAAGTTTCAGGTCTCCTTCGATATATCATGACATTCATTTTCGTGAATTATGGTCCCATATAAACTAGAATAAAGTATAAAGCCAGAATATGCTTCTGGGGCGTCACTATCCTCTGGTCCTCGTCCGATACGGTCAGATCCAGAGCCACGTTCCTCCCCGGATCTTCGATTCACTTCTTCATCTTCGAACCAGTGGGTGACATCACGGTAGCCTCATACATCTTTTTATACAGTCTATGGTATGCAGTAACGTTTACAATATCCTGAGGATACAGTGAATAGTGTACACTTTGTTTAAATCTTTACTTTGATCATTGGCACTTGTTCAGTTACTAAGCCTCGTTCACCCATAGTTTGGTGAAATGTTTTGCACTTTATAAGTTATGCAAATAAATCTGCTCAAGAGGGACAAAAAGAATATTGATGCTGCTTATTTTATAACCACAATGTTTCGCAGTGTTTTGGTAATGCAAATAATTTCATAAGAGAATTTTTGCTTCATTATTACATAAATTTGCTTTATAACTGGTCATTTTAGGTTTTTTTTTTAAATGCCCGCGGAAAATCAACTTTCAAGCCGCGGAATCAAGAATTGCTCTCCGCAGAATCAGGAATGTTCTCCGCGGAATCAACACTTTTTCTCCGCAGATTCCTGGGGGGACTACACAGAGGCTGCTAATATCAGGTCAGCCCTCCACAAACGTCTCCTCCCCAACTGAGCAGCTTCCATTACACCCAAAATACCCCATGTCAGCCCAGGACATAGGAGTCGCTCCACAGAAACAGTGTGAGTTTACTGAGGATTTAAAAGGAAAAACAGTATTCCTTTCAGACAGTGTTTATTTGTTGGCTTAACTTGGGTAACAGAGCGCTGTGCAGCATCTCAAGATTAAGTCCTGGTACAACAAACGATGCACAAACAAAGCTGAAGTTCCAAAGAACAACAGTTCCTTTCAGTAGCAGGGAATAAAAGTACTTTGAAATAAATATATTCCCAATAAATCTTCAGCTTGTTAAAGCAAATACAAACATTATTTTCCATTTTGTGTCCGTATTTAAAAAAAAAAAAAAAAAAAAAAAAAAGATTAGACCCATCTTATTTTGCACCCCACAGAAAACTTCAGTGAGCATAAAGTATGCTATAGAAACCTCACTACAGGTCTTCTGAAAACGAGACGCATCATCTCAAAATCCTGAGGCTCTCCCAGAGGGCCGCAGAAATCGCAGGGCTTGAGAACATGACGCACGTCAGGAGCTGCGGTCCCTGCGGACGAGAAAAAGGATCTAAGCCTCAGGCTCTTTTTCATTCAGGGCCACAGGTCTGTGAAACTCATCCCCCCCGCCTCTAACATTTAGACAAAGCGAGACCTTCCTTTGTTATCAAGAACACAAACAGAAGATTACAAATCACGTCATTCCAGACGGGATAAATCAGCAGAAGCAGGAAATAATGTGTGCGTTGCAATGTTGACTTTCTTTTTTTTGGCGGAGCAGGTATCATGACTTTCCGGACGTGCAGATAAACTGCTCAACGCCTGGTTTACGCTCAAGAGGGGTCAACTAGTCAGTAGTTGGCATGTGCCACAACACAGCGCTGGTAACAAACCTCTACAACTTTGGTCAGCCAGAAATTTTGTAAATTATCACCAGTGGCACTAGTGGGGTATTCGTCAAAATGGAGGAATAAGAGGGGAGGCGAGCAGAACTTGCTCATTAATGTCACGAAGTACAAATGCCATTGGCTATGAGCTGGAGTGTGCGAGACCTCTGTGAAAACCCCGCACTTAAGTATCAACTTGTGCAGGTCTGCACTGTGCTGACCAGTGAATTTTTGCCACCTGATCATTTGCACATCGTGAATAGCTTAAGAAACTGTTGTGCGAATTCTCTACCTCGTGCAAGAAAACTAAACTAAACTGAACATCTTCTAAAGAACCAGCTCAATGTCACACATACTCCCATTTAAACTGAGCAGAGACAACTGTAGTTGGATACAAGTAGGTCACGGGAGGAGGGGAATAATGAAAAATTAGCACAAAAAACCCAACACATGATGTCCAGTTGTGACAAAATAAATTATAAAAAAATTCCCCACAAGCAGTCTTTGCTTTATAAATATATTTATGAAATTTATTAAACAGGGCACAGTTTCTTAGCATGAAATTTTTGCATGAAAATTGTGGCATTACTCATTAGAGCAACATGCAGAGATTTCAAATCAGGCAACGCAGCTAGCGGTCATATCGCGCATAACAAAATTGCCGGTTGATATGAAACCAATGTGAACTTTTAAAACTGTCCAAATGAATACAACTTTCGTGCCTCTCTTAACCATAAATGATGAAAGTCAACAACAACCACTTAAAGTTTCATCGTGACTCATTTCATCAGAGGAAGATGCTCAAGGCAGGCCATCACAGAAATTTTTGTATTAATATGTTCCGATTTTTATATGCAGGTGTCTGTTAGCCTTTTCAACTGTGCCTTATATTTATTTATAATGGCTAGCAGGGTAATTTGTGGGAGGACAATCTGAGGCCGAACAAATTGTTTGAGAACACACACACACACACACACTGAACAATGGGTGCATTATGCTCCCCTGTGCCTGCATTGCTACACAGTCCCTCTGACATCATCTGATAAGAGCAGGTTTGTTTTCTGGATTTACAAGCGTGCCAATGTCCGACTGGGCTCGCGGAAATCGCAGGAGACAACACAAGGAATTCGCTTAGAATCTTCGTCAACAAAGCCACGAGCTCCAAACCCGATTCGAGAGGCAGCTCTGTGACGTCCGCACTCGGCGTTCCCCATCAGACGGCGCAGCTGACGCATACACCAGCTGGGAAGGGTCGCGGATGTGCGCTCCAGAGGGGTGAGTAAACGGCAAGCGATGGCATTTCATTTCACCATCTCCCCCCTCAAAGTCAAAGAGACCTTGTTCTGCAGCGGAGGTATTCAATCACACTAATCAGCCAAACACCCCGCTGACCTGCTGCCAGTGGTGAGGCACATACGACCAATATCAGTACTTCACCTGCCAATTATGACAGCTTTGCTTTGGACTGATGCAAATCTGATTAATTAGTTTGAGATCCAGAAGATTTTGGGGGGGGGTTTAGTGAATTTCAGTTCATGCGCTTTTATTCGGAGAGGAGACGTGCGATGACAGGGCCTCTGGCTGTAAAGGCTTTTTTTTATAAGCTGGAAGAGCGTGTTCATCTGAGAGAGAAAGGTCCTTCGAGACGAA
The DNA here is from genome assembly GCA_029721435.1 of Gymnothorax reevesii. Classification (NCBI taxonomy): domain Eukaryota; kingdom Metazoa; phylum Chordata; class Actinopteri; order Anguilliformes; family Muraenidae; genus Gymnothorax; species Gymnothorax reevesii. The sequence goes on from CM056581.1 coordinate 8,943,737, forward strand.
GCATGCCGGCTGTACATTTCAACACATTGCACCACGCTCCCGCTCGCTTCCCGCGACAAACAATCTTAAATCATCGGCAATTTAGACCGGCGTATCCAGGCAACTGACACAAACGATTACTTAATAAATTATAAAGTGCCGCATCTCAATTACGTCCCCGTGATTTGGTTTTAAAAGCGCTCGGCGTTTCGCGGCCATCCGCGCTGGAGGGGGGCACTGCGTCAAAGTCGACTACACCAGCCGTTTGGATGCCGGCCTCTCTCTATTGTTTTACAGTAATAAAATTTGGTTAGATCGCTTTGTGCGCCGGCCATTAAATCCAATTTCGGATTCGTGAGTGGTGCCAGAAATGACCGCAATTATTAAAGGGAATGTGCGACAATTGAAGTTCCCCCGCGATCTGTGCCGTCCCCGCCCCAGCCTGCCTCAGGCACAGTCCCATCGTCTCCCTCCTGTGTCGCCGGCTGCTGTACCTGGTGGCGCATGCCATCCCTGCCCTGAAAAAGTAAAAAAAAAAAAAAGGCGGGCAATTAATACGCTTCTTTCCAGGTTTAATCTTCAGGATTCATGGGGCTGCGTATGCTGGGAAAGGTGTGCATTACCTCCACCCCCCTCCTTCTTTGCCCGCCCCAATAGCAGAGCCCCTCTGCACCAGGCCTCAACATCCAACACTCAACACCATGATCCGCGTGGAAGGAGGAGGAGGAGGAGGTGGGATTAGGGGGGCGGTGCCTGGAGAGGTCAAGTATTGGCTGCCAATCAGTGAGCGGCAGAGAGAGCATCTGGCCACTCCTCCCCGAGGGCGAGGGGATGACAATGGCAGTGGGCACAGTAACAGCGAGCAGGGCACACAGGCACAGCTTCCCTCTTCTCTCCAGACCCCGAAAGGCGACTCAGCAAATAGCTACACTACGCAGAGGGACGGGCCGGAGCAGGGGGCGGGGCTACGACTGTGACGGGCGCCTATGGGGTGAGGGGGGGTGAGGTGGGGGGGTAAACAGGCGAGGAGTAGCGGGCAGCCTTGACCCAGCCTCCACAAAACGTCCTCACGACGCCACGGAAACGTTTGATCAGTGCTATAAAATTGCCACGACATTGTGAAAACATGGTGACAAAGTTTTGTGCTGCCAGGGTGAATAAGAAAGCAGAGATTTTCACTGGGAACAAACCGAGTGGCTCAGAAATAAAGGGAGAGCCCATCTTTCAAGCTGCCCATTGTTGTTCACGACTGACTTTTTTTTTTTTTTTTTGCGCCACGCAACTCTGTCTGGTGGAATGGCACAAACCGCTGTGTAAAATGGCGCGCGATCTGCCTGCTCGACAATTTCTGTGCGCCCGGGACAGCTTCAATACGCCCCGAGTGTGAAATTACAAACTAGTCATTCCCTGATAAAAGTGGACATCTGCCAAAGCCTCTCTTTAGAGGGAACACACAAGTTGTTGTCAACGACAGTTTGCTGTCGCAACCAGAAAACCCAGCTCTGCGTCGAGACGGAGAGCAGCCGGCTCAAAAAGGCTCTTGGTGAAACATGCGGGGGCCCTGCTGCAACACGACAGACACATCAGAGATGACTGCCAGCAAACGGACGCGCAAAAGACCAACAAACCTTGCTGACCAGCAAAAAACAGTTACATTTATCCTGTCAGACCTAAAGTCCTCGAAAAAAAAACCACTCCATGTCACTGCTTCCATTTTGTATCGCATGACTATACGCTGTGAAATTCCTTCGTGTTGGCACTTGCAGAGAGAGACACACACGGGCATGCAGCTGGACACACTCATGCCTGCGCGCAGGTACACACACACACACACACACACTATTAAATCACATGAGTCTCTGGCAGAGGCACACCCATAGTATCCCCTTCACAATGGAACACCACCTCCTCCGCAGCAGAATCCACAATCAATCAAGAAACTCAATTCCAGCCACCCGGTAATTACGAGTTCAAATCACTTAGGCGTCTCAAACCCCCGGCATTCCCACATTCATTTAAGTTTAAAAAAAAGAAAAGTCAACGCTCGTATCCCCGGGAGACGACTCACCATAGCCCCCCGATCCGCACAGGTGAGGGTCCCGCACAGCCGGCTCTCGGCGCCAACTCCTTGCTGAGCACAAAATGGAGGAACGGCACGTCGGCTCGTCCAGCCTCGTTTAAAGCGCGCAGAAGTTCTCCGACCCAGAGAAACGTCTCACGGGGAGGAGAGGGGGTGGCGAACGGGTGGGCAAAGGTCTCGCATTCCAGGAAACAACGGCACCCATTCACGCGCTAAGCCGTGGCCTGGTGTGAAGAGCGGGCAGTGGCGTTTGTGTGCCAAAAGTAGCGTTAGCGCGGGGCGGCTGGTGACGAGGTCTTTCTGAACGCTCTGGCCTCCTGTGTTTGCCAAGCCCTGCGGCTACCCGGCTCGACCCCCCGCCAGATGGGCCCTTTCACTGTTTGTCTCCGTCAAACACGGCGCCCCTTAACAAGGGCACCCACACCTCCCCGCAATTCTTCGGATTCAGTTAACCTGCCGGTAAAGACCGGGTGACCAGGGAGGGCTGTTTACACTGGTGCGCTCGCTTAACAAGAGGACAGTGCTCCAGTCTGCTCTTAAAATAGCACTGCAGTGCTGCCTTTCCCATGACTTTTCAATGCAGATTTCTCTGCAGTTAGTTCCGTAACATTTAGAAAACATCTTGTTTTTGGTTCACAGGCTAGTGCTCACATGCTATCCTTGCTACCCGATTCCCCTTCTGCAGGCTCATCTATTTCACTTAAAAATAAATAATTAAATAATAATATAAATAAATAAATAAATACACAACCGGATTTGTATGCTCTGTAAATCATGCAAACAAAATTAACAAAAATGACATACAATTATGAACAAAACAGTCAATCATAATGATAAATGTAGCCATGTCAAATACCACAGCCACAATCAGAGCACATAAAATATGGCCCACATTGCCACTGCATATGGCCAATTTAAAAAAAAAAAAAAAATGGACTGAATATGACAGAGCGATAAATTCCTAAAACCTTCAAGTAAAAGCCAGAATGCCGGGGTGAAAAATGCGCCCAGCGAGGCTCACTGATTGAGTAACGACACAGTTAAACTTCAACCCAAAGAGCAGGCCATGTTGTGCCTTCTCCACATGTGCAACAGCTCACTGCACCGACCGATTGTGCGGTTAGCTTCACGCTCGACAGCCGCGCAGCCATCAACCCTCTCTGCTACGAGCGCAGGAATAAAAGGAGACATTTGAATAGGACGGCACTTAGCACCGAGAATGCAATCCTTACAAAGAATACGTTGTATGAATAAAAGGCATTTCAGCTGCATGGAGGAACAATAAAGAGAAGAGAAGTAGGGTCAGGGGGATATTTGGTAAGGAATGCCAGAGAGAAATATAGCTTTAATAATTACCGAGCTCGGAGCGCTATCCTGCCCCTCCAGTGCAAAGGCAGACCCGGCCCTGCCAACCGATCGGTCATCCAGCCGACTCTGGGCCTCCCTCAGCCTCATATAAGAAGGGCTGCGGTCAAGGAGCAGTTTCATCATTTAGCCGGAGCGCAGGAGCGTCTGCCTTTATTCCCGCCCGAGTCAGAGGCTACAGCAGGCCAAACACAAACACACTTGTTACAGCAGGAGACGGCACACGGATACCAATCTGTTCAACGCGTCAGGAAAATAGCAGGGATAAACAAGCCCGTAATAAAGGAGGAAAGAAATACACAAGGGGGCATGACGGAGAGGGGAGGAGGAAGCAGGGTTTAGGAGAGGCATTTAAAGTGAGTTTCAGCTGGATACTGTGCATTACAACTCTGTAAAAGGCAGAGAGCTACAGGAATGGTGCATCGTTAAGAAATCCCCGAGTCTCACAGTTTGACACGCAGAAAAGAGAGGAGGGTGGGGGTAGAGAGGAGAGAGAGCTGCTGACATGCAGAAAGACGCCTGACGTGGTACAGATGGTTCGAGATAGCAGTCCAGCCAGGCTCGCTCTACTGCGACATATTCTCCAGCACCTTCCAAAAACTGTTTGGCTGCCCTGAATTTTCCATTGGCTGTCTGGCATGTATATTCTCAAACAGCAAATAATTTCATGGTTAACGGATTGGGGAGAACTGGGGGGGGTGGATGTGAATCGCATCACAATAACGCTAAAAGCCCACTGTCAGCATTCTGGATAATTCCTCCAGTGATATTCCACACACAGCTAAGTGCAGCTGGGAGCCTCCTCCTTGCTCTCAAAAGCACAGTGGCATTTGAGCGGAATTAAATTGACATATTCCAAATTCACCGAGACTGGACTCTGATCTGCATGCACTCTGAATACCAAGATTTGTGAGTCTTTACTCACATTTTTTTTTTTTTTTTAAATCTATGCCAATTTCAACTGCCCTCTGCAGGGCGAGGAATGGGATGCAACAGAGGATGGAAAGTGCTCTTTGTAAAAAGCATTGGACAATATAGAAAGTTCTAACAAATGCAAAAGGTGAACAACATTTTAAGATTCCTGAATTGCTAAGTATAGTATAAATGCTGACGAGCAAAAACTAATAATATTCACTTGTTTAGGATGGTTATTACATGCAGACTTAATTTCACCAAAAGCCCAAATGTTTTTTTTTTTTTTTTTTTTTAAACTCGCCAAGCTGAACTATTTAACCTCCATGTTGTCATTCAATGGAGAGAGAAATTCGCCTCTTCACAGTTAGTTTATAGTCAGGCAAAAAAAAAAAAACGCCAAAGCGACTGAAACAAGTTGTTAATGTTGCTGATCGCAGCAACATTTGGTTTATACTTCGACCGACAGTCATCCTGTCATCGTTGCAACGATCCATGAGAATGTCGTCATGACTTGAATTAAAGTGAATACTGACCCTGCCATTGCCTAGTTTATTATGGAAACATTTGGCTAAGAAGTCAGATCCAATGTTTAAATTGGTTAAAGTTACCAACATAACTAGCTAACAACAAGTCAGCAATATAGACAGTAAAAAAAAATTTGTGTTCAGCCATCTGTTACACGCATTGCTATTATCTATATTATAACCTAGCCAAGAGGACTGCGCGCGCGCGTGCCTCCAACCACCGGAGTCCAATTTGCTTTTATATTAAAGTGAACAATGCACCATTATGAAGTCATCACATTGGTATGGTGTTTCCATAAAAACATGGAGTGACCAAGCCGATTCGCCCACAAGACTCCTGAATCCCGAACTTTGGCTGAAAATTGGGCCCCATGTGGGTTGAATCTAGAACCCGTGGATCCCCAAGGGCAAAGTGCTAGGTAACCTTATATTAGCTTGTGCGATTATTGTCGTTGCTAATTTTATTCATGGTTGAGGAAATTAAACGGAGTGCTACGCAGGACAACAGGGAAACAAGTTAATGTGGCTGAGTCAGCATAATAGTCTGCATCAGAAATAGTTGTGACATTTACTAACAGCTAGCCTTACAACCCACCAAACTAACTTTTGGACCTAGGAGCACATGCCCTCCCAACCTGAACAAGTTGGGTGCGCAGGCCAAAATTTAGGTGTGCAGGCCAAAACTGTGGTCACGCAAAGGACCATGATACTCTTCTGAATATTTACAAGCCCAAATAAAGACAGCTGAACAGACTATCAGTTGTTGCTGCATTTATTTAAGAAACATTGTCAAAAGCACTTTGTGAACTGAAAAGTAGATATTGATGTTCACAAGAATGTTTGAAAAATGTATAAATGCAGTTATCATTTTGGAGAGTCATCATACAAGTCTAAATGCATGTACAAGTCTCCATTTCTCCAAGGGACAACTTTTCATCAAACCCTCCCCAGTAAATAAACTGAATCATAGAAAAATGATGGCCAAATTTAGACGAGCACCCCCCTAAAATTAACATATGGGGATAAATCAAAGAATAACTGCCAATTATCACAGTGCCAGTTCTAAAATGAATAACTGTTATTCTTGCTGCGAACCCAAGGAACAATTTTGACACCAAACATGGCTTAATTGCTTTGAAAACATGAGACCCAGGAGGAATTGAAGCTGAAGAAAGCATAATTTGGCTACATTTTTTCATCACAAATTGAAAGTTTAACATTGAAATTAATATAGTTCCCAAAGTGATCCACCCTAAATATTTGGTAAAAAGTTGGTGCAGTATGCCAAGTTCGTTTGGACAAAGTTTCAAGAAATTCTTTCACCGTTAACAATGTAGGAGGACAGCTTATTATAATAATCATTATTATCATCGTTATTATTATTCACCAGTTTTTTTATTTTTATTTTGCCATGTAGATTTTGCACATTTCGAAGGGTAATGGTCACCGATTTCATACATACCGCATGAATAATCATGTACAAGCGGAACTTCAGATCAGAGTGGAAGTGCGCAGCCAACCTAATCCATCAGGATAGAATGTTAGCGACTGATATTGAAACACTAAATACACCATTCGCCACTGGATGAAAGCACCCATAGCTGGTATCAACAAGACTCAAAACTGTCACGAAGTCTACAGTCACGAAGCAGACTGTTCGGGCTAATAACATGGGACATCGTTCTCACTCTCCAGGAGCGTTTCCTGAAAACACTTTCTGATATCATGAAATTTGCTCTCCGATCGGCAGTATTAGTCACCGAAGCCAAGGCCTACCACATAGACAATCGGACTACTGCAACAGATCAGCTAGTGTACTAGTAATTTTGCGTATTGTGGTGCATTTACAACATTATCGTCAGACAAGGTTTTACATATTTGCCACACGCGCAACTCAGCTGACAGTGACAAGGTTGAATGCTTTGCCATTCTCATCGATGCATGAGTACAGCTGAGCAGCGACTGGCTGATGGCACCAGCTGATCTGTGATTGGCTGATGTACGTAAAGGTACCAACAGACCTGCAGAAAAAAAAAAATTGCGGCTGATAATTAGGGAGTGAATTGCTGCCCAGAATGGGAGCACAGTGCATGAAGTGTTGGTCGTGCACTGCACGACCGATGTGAGAATGTAAGTCGCTGAACGTAATTTTGGTCGCAGTCTGGAGCGCTGCCTTAGGTTAAAGTTTATACAATAACAACAATGAATGTTTAGTGAGCAGTGACCTTGCTTCCAAGAGCTTTTGCTGAACACGTGCCGTCGTCCCATTGAAAAGTGAAATCAAGTAATTTCTTTAACAAATGAGCTTTCACAAAGTGACAATATAGTTCTCCACCATTTCGGCAGATGGGTAAAGTTTCATTGGAACAAGTTGACAACTTTGATTTCTAACAGGACACAAATCTGGATCTTTTCCTTCTTTGATTTGTTGCCACGTCACTAAATAAAGTTAACCACAGCTCAACTTCTCGGCGTCGCCATGCTGTTCAGATTGCGCCACTGAGCAAGTATTCAAGCAGCTCAGTGAAGCCAGCTCACATTGGAACTGAATAATTTTCATCCTTTTGAAGCAACTGGCTGCTTTGGGTGTGAAACAAAGGTAAGAAATAAGGCCAGTCTTTCACTGGGAGATATTAGTAGACGATATGTAGGTCCAAGTTGCAATGTGTAGCTAAAACTTCATAATTAATCAAAAATGTCCCACAGCATTCTTCTTTAGAGTGTAACACAGGCTAATGAGACTCCCTTTTAACCACAGATCCCCGACGAGAAAATTGTATTTTCCAAACAAGCAGCGCCTTGTAATCACATCCATAACAAATGCCATCCTTATCTGCAGTCTCAATTTTAACAGTAAAGCACCTAACAAAATAAACTTTGGTAAATTATTTCTTCCTCCATCCGGCAGCGCAAAGTCGTTGGAATTACGCTAGTGAGTCAATACTTTTCATCCCAACGAACAAGGACAACTATGCATGTCAAGAGAGACCAGAACGTTCATGGAATTTTTACAATTTCAGTTGGAATACAGTGTCACTGCACTATAAACTGACCTTCGTACAGCTATCTATAAATCAGTAGTTTGTCTATTAAAATTCCAGCAGTTACAGGAAGCGTGAGTTTGGGTGGGTGGAGTGGGGTGGAAGGGGGGGGGGGGGGGGCTGGTTGGATTCAGCATTTCAGGAGTGTCTTACCAGACTCACTTCCTCACCTTGCAAATTAATGAGTGGCCCTGCTGATGGGTGGTGCATTCCTCTCCACATGCAGTCATCCTCGCTTCCACTCAAGTTTAACACTGGCAGCACCAACTCACCGATCACCGTGCAATTACCCTCCCACGCTCTCACCGCCGCTTGTGAGCATCGACATTAAAACTCATCCAGATTACAGGCAAAACAGAAGCAGAAGCAGTGTCACCGATTGTAAGGCAGTATTTCCATGAGAACATCTGCAGCCACTCTAATCTCAGCATATAGCCATGAGATTCACACTGGTGTGGGTGGCGCAGTACGAACAAAAATGCGGTTCTAAAAAAGGACAATCAATACCAAGGCCTGCCAACATTTTGTAAAGGGTCATGGACAAACAAGGATCATTATTTTATGAAATTGAAAAGCATTTGCCAGCAAGTTTTGAAAAAAAAAATAAATTTACAGCTGAGGGAAACTATGCACACATTGCCACAACTTCCAGTGTCTTCACACAAATCTGAAGTGACATCAATTGTATCATCCAAAGCGGACACTCTCACTACATCCACCTCAAAAACTCATTACATCAGCATCTAACGGCTCATTAAACTAGATTTTGCACGGCTAACTGGTTTCTGAAGTATGTAAACTACATCCTACTTCCGTATCAACACCAGCTTCGTGCTTTGCATACTCCTGATATTAATGAATTCAAAGGAAGTACTAAGGTGTAACGACAGCCTTGACCCAAACACATCCGCCACAAAGTGGGTCATTCCAGGTCTGAGCTTTCTTCCCCTGGGTGAAAGGTAATCTGTGTGGCAGCAGTATCTAAACTAAGCTGTGGTTTTGCACTTGCGCCACAAATAACAGGCTGTGCCACTGCAGGACAAGTTGTCCATTCTCCCAAATTACGGCAGTTTCTGCCCGCCCCCATTCTACCTCAACGCTCGCAATTACGGCTCCTCACCAAACTCATTTTGGAAGGAACACAGGCATTGAAAAAGATTATATAATGCTAGTGTTTTTACAGACAAATACCACCCATGTGTACACAGTCTGGCTTTACGGTGCATTATGAAATCCATTAAATGGCATGATTTGTGGAACAACTTAAATGCAATAATAAAGCAAAATTGACAATGTTTCACCAACAAAACACCATCTGGTAAACCAATCATGAACAGCGAAATGGACCCAAGAGGCCAATCCACCAGAATTCCCATGATGAAGCGTATGCAATGACTTTAGTAGGTAGGGTCCATTGATAGTTTCATAAAGATAAACTGTCTCAGCGCAGCCATACTTAATGCTACAAATGTTGATGGTGCTGCTTTAAAAAAAAAAAAAGTCATGAACAATTACTTCAGTCTCAGTGTCTAAGATTGACACAAGAACATTAAACAATATTTGAGGGAAGGTCACTTCTACATGATAACAGAACATTTCAACTCTAAATCTAGAACTACAAAAGGATAAAATTTTACTGGGATTTGCATTACAGCAGTTCTGTCTGGCTCTGAACAGAGGCTGTGGGTTTTCTTTCCGATTATGGGAATCAAGTAGAAACCAATCATTTATAATCCCCTCTAAATGGTTCCCAGTGGTAAGGTACATAATTCCATTTTGCCAAGTGTGTGTGTTGGTGGGGGGGGGGGTTAGACTCCAATCAGTTTAAAAAAAAAAGACTCCCTATCTGACCCAAGTGAGAAACTGGCGATCTGCAAACAATCAGGCAACAGACAAATCTGTATTCTATTGGATTATGGAAAACGAAGAGTTGTGCAACTTAATCACAAGAAAACAAAGAACTTATTAGTGACAATAAGTACAGAGATAAGGCAGTGCTCAGGTAAGGAACACATCTCCCCAGTACTACACAGGGACTCCCAACTCCTGTCCGCAGCAATGGCTAATCATACATATCATAACATTTCATAGGGATACCTTTTACCATTTCGGCTGAGGGTATGGGTCACCATAGGAGAATTAGCGACCGTGGTCAAGGCCCGTCACTACTAGAGTCTTCCATCACCTCCCAATTTCAGAAGGACTTGTCTTATAAGTTAGGCTATCCATATCCCAAACTGTTAATATCCAGAGCTCCATGTCAAACTGATACAGGGATGCAGTCCACAGAGAATAAAATCAGATGATGCATAAAACATAACGAACGAGAAAACGAGCAAATATCAAATATTGGGTCATGACAATTCAGCAAATTTTATAAATCTGACGTATCAAAAGAGGAATTCAAAAGCTGATGAATTTAGCTTCAAGCAACCCCAGAAAGCAAGTCTTGAAATCTGACTACCACAGAAGACAGATAAAAGCTGCTGACACGAGGTCGAAGATAAGCAGCCAAGGGCCAATAAGAATTCAGAGGCAACCATAAAAACAGGCTCAGAAAAAAAAAAAAAAAAAAAAAAAAAACCCTATCGGGTTCCTTTAAGCAATGAAAGCCGGCTCTGCAACAATATGCACATTTTCAATCAATAACACTAAACTGCCCCCAAAACCTTAAATTCACATCCTCAAAAAATATATACATGTTCTGCTTATTAGGAGCACTGGATAACATGCCCCCATCCCATTCCCAAAAAGATCAACATGAAATGAGTAATGTGTATCAACAAAACATGCAATTACTGGCCTAAAAGTGAACGGCTTAATTAGAAACAAATCAACAAGGCTTAACATAATTAAAGTTGAAGGCATGGAATCATTTAGGAAACAAAATCCAACGGGGAAACAACAGTGACCCCATACAAACGGGACAAAGCCTTAAAATTTTGGATAATTGACCGTCTCAAGTCTCAACTCCATAAAACACGATTTTCTTTGAATGAAAGATCAAAGAAAACCCTCGACCCCGTTACTCAGATACTGCATTCCAACCCCCTGATGAGGCAGAAAATGGGAAGGCTCCGACACAAATAGTTTCACCTGGACTGTCGAGTTACAAAAGCAGTGCACAACAAAAGGTCCACATAAACTCCGCTGAATTAGAAGGCAAAAAAAACAAAGGTGCACAGGATGGAGAAAAAAAGTAAATAAACGGGGAACCTCGACACGCACAGCAACAATAATCAAATCATTTAACGACAGGCCCCAACTACTACTATTATTTATTATTATTTGAACAGCCTCATTCTTTATTTCGGCCGTCAGAGGTCAGAGCAAGAAGTCTTCGCTTTACGGTAGCCCCCCCCCCCCCCCCATTTTCTGGCATTACACACAAACAGAATATGATTTCTCAGATTCCAGTAATAGCCCTGCTCAGATTAGAAAACCGTCCTGCTCAATTTCATATCGAGCATTAACACTCAAACTGGTGTCCAAAGGACTATATAATGATCAACATACGGCAAACCAGCCTCAAAATGATAAAAACACAGTCCGTGTCCACCGCGGAGACTGAAATACCGCGTCCGGAATCTGCAACAACTGAATACGCCGTTTTCGGCATCCGATACAAAACCTACTTAGTGAAGTGAAATGAATCACTTTTCATTTTAAACAATGAGCATAAAAGAATTATTTGTCGAAATGAATAGAAAAACGTGCATTGAAAGTACCATAATACAGGTAATAACTGCATGCTGTACAAAGCAATCCATAATGATCTCCGGAGGAAATATTCTGGGGGCGAATGATTATGCAAAACAGCCATAAAAAATGGACCGCTCGACAAACTGCACACCAGTAACGGGAAAGGATCAATTTGTTTATACAGGCAATTCTACCACAGTGTTCATTTTCCCACCAAATAAATTCTAAATGTCGTCCATCCAACCTATTTAAGGATTCCTTTCTGCTCCAAATTCGGTCATCGTTACAAACGAAAATCTGGTATTTGAATCCTAAATGTAAGATGTTAGATAAACAGTTAATTCGAGGCGAGAGAAGGACACCTCAAACGTGCATCATTTGAGTCAGTCACTTACACTTCCCCGATTTTAAAGCAGGTAACGTTAAGGGCAAAACACACAGTGATGGACAAACACACAGCAGTCAAGAATTCATTCGGGTGTTAAACAGATCTACGCACTAAACGCTCGCTGGCCATTAGTCACAATGTTTCATTCACTCAACAACACATAATCGGGGAAAGAAAGATGCCAAAAATCCACTGAGGCATTAAAAGCGGTTAAGTGGAGAACAAGTCGTCGGTGACAATCTTACAGTCAAGTACGAGGACAGGCGCTCACATTTTTACCCCAGCAAGCGCTTAATGTGATTTTTGAACAACGACGTTCGGGCGTAACGCGCGTTTGTACGTTGACGCGCCGTCCAAAGTCCAATCCCCTGGTGACTAAACTAAACTGAGACTTCTTATTGCCAATTTTTACACAGTTGCCAGACTTTCCCAATTTTACGGAGCAGCCCAACTTCAGTCACCCCATAAATACATTTAATTAAGCAAGTCGTAAGGGCAAGCGTTCCTCGCCAACGCTAAGTGTCGCGTTATTCTGCTCAAAACCCAATTGAAGTCTTGTCTGAAACTTATAACGCCGCTTCACACCGGACGCGAAACAAATTTATGTCACGACAGATTACATTCAATGCATTGACTTTGAATGTAATCTGTCTCGCGAAAAAATAATCGTTTCGCGTCCAGTGTGAAAGCGGCTAAATAGTCCCCTTAATGTTCTTGACCTCCTTAATCCCACAAGTTTCAAAGCAACCTGACGTTACAGCGAGTTTGGAGCAGGAGTCGCAGTGCAACAGGAAATCAGCCGCACACTTTGGTTTATCGTCCCAAACTGGCTAAATTTGCCAGCAATGACGCGAATTAAACGGAAACTTAAGCAAGTGAAAGGCGACTTGACGCGAACTGAAACATTAACGTTCGTATTAACACCAGTCAAAAATAATTAAAAAAAACAGGTTCAGATCAGCAGACAGCCTCCGAACATGGGGCAGAATATTCAACTCCTGTTGCATCCACATCCCCATTAAACCCTTCGGAAGTAACGTCAGCAGGGAAAAGTCCCCAAGTCGTATCGTAAGGGAAAATAATTCACTAAAATAAAAGTAAACGCTTTGGTTTCCCTAACAAGCACTGAAACTTGGCTCCTCCACCATCCACAAACCTGTTAACGTTAATTGTGCCATTTTCAACAGGCAGCCCACTAACTTGCTCGCCACCCGACACAGATGAACTCATGTCAGCGCTTCACTCGCCCGTCGGCTTAGTTCAGACAACCGCTTTTAGCTCACCGTCGTTGGCCATTTCGGGACCCTCAAGGGCCATTTTCTATGACCACTGATCAAGAAAAGCCGCCCACCAAACAAGAGCCGACCGCGCACTGAAAGAGAAACCAAGCTCACCAATTTAATCGAGATTTTTCACAAATATAGCTCGAGTACCAACAATGTTAATTAGTCAAATTAGAATTAAAATATCAAAGGAGTCAACCAAAATCCGGGCAGCTAAATGGGTGGGACACCACCTCTGCAAGTTTGTCGGCAAGTCTTTCATGTAAAGGTTAACCAGCTGAACGCCGACACACTTCAAACGCACCTGTTAAAATGTCCAAAATAGTACAGCCACTTGCTAGTTAGCCATGTTGCTAATTAGCTCGCTAGCTGCGTTCGCTGGCGAGGTTTTGACTGCCAGCGAACGGTACAAGCCGTATGTAATCCAGGCGAGGTACGTATATTTCTGCTGACGCTACACATCAAATTAAGCTCCGCCAGCGCCCTTACCTTGTTCACCGTGTCAAATTCACATAATGAATTTTCAATATCGCTTATATTTTTGTGAGTTTCCGGCGTTGTCCCTATTTGTATCCTCGGAGAAGGTGAAGATCGCTCCCTCTCTCCTTGAATTCTCTTCTATCTACGAATAGTCGGGAGAGGCGACAGACTCGACAAGTCGATCTTCGAGACAATATCGCCGGACGGACCAAAAAAAAGACAGACCGAGGATTAAATAGATGCAAAGGAAAAAATACTGACCGTTGCCGTAAATAATTTTATTCCCTCAGTTCCCCTTCGATCTCATTGTTGTGCAGCCCAAAAGTTCCGCAGAAATGCGGTGGTGAAAATGTTGGCTGTGTTGCAGTGACTTGCAGTCTAGAACATGGCAAACAGGCAGCCACAGGGGCCCGGAGTTCTGCCTTATTGGGCGCTTCTGCTGAAATGAGGCACCGAAGCCAGCGAGCCTGCTAATTATATGAGACAATCTTGCAACACTGCCGCCGAGTGAAGGATACGCCTATGGAAACAGCGCTACAGAAAAAGAAACGGTGGTTGATTACTAGCCCTTCTTTTGCTGCTATAAATGGTGGGAGAAAAAAATCAAAGGAAAAAGGAGAGCGAAAGACAGCCAAGGGCAATCACCTGATGATAATAAAACCAAGGCGGGGAAAAAGAGCTCGTCTCAAGCAATCCGTAATTGATCAGATGGTTGGCTTAAGTCAGTTCAGTAGCACACTCTGTAGTGCACTGGAAATCCCAGCTCCTTCACTGTCACGGTTTGATGGTGCTGCCACAGAAGCGAGTGTCGTTCATTCAGAACTCCTCCCTCCGAATAACCTCCTAGGGTCTCTTTGGAAGGAGTGGAAAGTCGAGAAGGTGAGATATCTTCCTTCTCGTCATTACTCCACCCCTCTTTCTGTTCCGCCAGTCCGGTTTTTTTCCAGGTTATTCTACTCCAAGGACCGATTTGGGACCCAAACAGAAATAAAACTTTGATCTGCACCCATATAATGATGAGATTCGATAGGAACGAGGGAACTTGCTGGCTAACGTTAATTACCTCCGTCAAGGAGGTTATGCGATCGAGTCGGTTTATTTATTTGTCCGTCTGTCTGTTTGTTCTGAGGACAGGATTTCTCTGAAACTACTGGATGGATTTTCATGAAATTTTCACCAGAGGTAGATCTTGGTCCATGGACGACTCCATGAAATTTTTGTGATGATCTGGATCCGGATCTGGATCGTGGATCCGGATCTTTATTCATACACTCAGTGACATTTCTCCGAAACTAAGGAACGGATTTTGATGAAATCTACACAAAAGGTAGATCTTGGTCCCAGGATTATACATTACAAATATGGTGATCATGCGTCTCAAAATCTTCGATCCAGATCCAGATCCAGATCAGGGATCAACTTTCTCAACGAGACAATTTCTTCGTATACCACTGCAGCATTTTCCCCAAATGTTGATCCAAATTAGATCATCTCAAAATATCGTTTAAGACCTGGATCTGTGTGTGTCCGGATCCAGATCCGGATCAGCAATTTTGACTCTGAGGTCAAATATTGAAATCATACAAACTATATTGAGTAATACCTCATATGAAAGCCCTTGATGAATGCTTACTGGAATTGACAGAATCTTTTCACTTACACGTCATTGGAAGACGAGAATGGGTGTTTTAGCAAATCTCACTCAAACTTGTTGCATGGGTGGGCCTGAAATCTTCCAAAGAGAAAGATCTTGCGTTTGTATCAACGTCATCCCTTGGCACATATCAGAAATCTCGGATTGCTCTTGTAAAAATTTTCAGCTGCTTTAGGTTGGTGCGAATTTTCAGATCAAAGTCCTGCAGCTTTGCTTAATCCACTAGGTTCAACGGGAAATGCCACTCCTTGTCTTGTTTCAGTTCTGCTTCTGTCCCATCAGTACTTTTTCAACGAAGACACACAGGCTGTATTCGAATCCCAGTTCTCGAAGAGAGGACACTGTTCTTCGCGAATCCAATACCTGAACTTGTTCGCGAACGCGTTCTCGCGTTCTTGACCACACCAAGAACGACGAGGAACAAACATGGCGGCCACTGGCGAAACTGATTAAATGTAAGCTGAATTTTATCCCTTGTATGGTCTATTTTACACTGAACAAATATATAAATGCCCCATGTCAAATATTGATGCCATATGGAGTTAACAACTCTAAGTGAACATATGCTGACTTGTACAATAGGGATATTTCTCTTGATTTGTGTACCATTTTTTAATCCATCTCTCTGTCAGTGAGCATTTGCTCAGTGGTTTCACTCAGTACATGGGTGTGGCATTTCCAGATAGTGATCAGACAGAATGAGCAGTACCCAGACACTCCTTATACGGGGGACAATAAAGGCCACCCCAAAACGTCAAATTTTGTCAAAAGTCATCATGCCTCAGATATCTCAGGTCATGCGAGAACGTACTATTGGCATGCTGGATGCAGGGATGTCCACCAGAGCGGTCTGCATGCAGTTCCTTGAAGAAGAGCACATTCCAGTTCTGGACTGGCCTGCGTATTCGTCGGACATGTCACCCATAGAGCATCTTTGGGATGGTCTGGATGGATGTGTCCGCGACCATGTTCCAGTTCCAGATAATGCGCGCCAGCTCCAAGTGGCCCTCCAAGAAGAATGGAATAACATTCCACAGGCCACGATAGACAACCTGATCAACTCCATGCGAAGGAGATGTGTTGCTCTGAGAAACACAAATGGTGGACAGACAAGATATTGAACATTCAATTTCTTCAACCTGACCCCCAACGTGTTCAAAGGAATGTCACTCCTTTGCAGATGCTGATATCAAGATGTAATGGACGATGATCGGAAGACTAGTCATTAACAAAAATGAATTTTGATTCGCTTCATATATTGCATAACCCAAATGTTAATAAAAACTCAAAAATTTGACATGGGGCATTTATATTTTTGTTCAGTGTACATAACTTGTAGATTTCAGAACAATTTCATCTATTCACTGATCCATTAGGCCTTGACTTGAAAAAAATCACTTAAATGCTTACAATTCTTTGCTTCGTGGTCTTGAATAGACCATTCGTGAGAACCGCCTTTCCTCTGACAACCTCGGTACCTCTGCGACGCATTCAGCAGTGTGGATCTACTCATATGATTGCAGACGCGTACCCATGGTTACCGTTCCCGACTGTTCAGCATATTCAAATCCCGACTCGTTCTCGAGCTGTTTGGAAACAGTCAAGAACAAGGTTTCTGATACAGCAATAGAGGCGCCTCACCTCCCCCTCATATTTCAGTAATCACAACATGTTGCCATGACGTTCAAATAAATTCATTTTTCAGACCTGCGGGGTACAGCTTGTGAGAGCTTGTTTCTCTCTGACTGACTGATTGAGAATATTACATGAGTGGGTGTGCCATATGAAAGTTATGAAACCACTTGAGTAAATTTTGCATTTGTTGCGAGCTGGCCAGAAACAAACCCAAAATTTACTCAACTCGTTTCTTAACTTTAATATGACAGGACCAAGACGTCATTCAACTATCCTATATAGCAATTGAATATGAAACTAGATGGTGCGCACTCTATAGAGATGCTAACCCACGCCTCTTGCTGACTTTGGCCTTTGACCTTTCGACCTCAAAATGCAAATTTGGACAGCGTACCCTTGGATTATCTACCCCGCAAAGTTTGGTCACCCTAGCTCCAGTGGTGGCTGAGCTGTCTTGTGGACAGACACACACACACACACACAGATTGACAGACGGTGCTAAACTGTATACCCACGCCGCCTTGTCGGGCGTGGGTAATAAGCACATTATCCTACCAATGATTCACATTCAGACGCCTCCCTCGCAGCATTAAGTGTTATCACAACTAATAGTGTCTCCTGGAAATACTAACCAAGGACTGCACTCGCCGCTTGCCACATTCTGCAGTGCAATAAAAAAGACTGGGTGGCAATAATATTTCTGCTAGACCTCGCCACAGTGGCGAAGGCCATATTGTTTGTAGTGGTGATTAAATATCATTCGTGGCAAGTTCATTGATTTTAGAACAAATTTGTTGGAAGCGGTGAAGTGCAGAAGTCAGAAAATCATTCCCATAAGCACTGACTAGAGGTTCTGATGGACAGTTGGCTCTATCATAAATAATCATAAATAATTTTCTAGGTTAGCTATGCATATTGTACATTGCCTTTGACTTTGCATATGGTATTCCCGATCAGGGAGGTTTGACCTCATTCATATTGTCATGATAATGGCTTCCACAAGCACAATTCGGAAGAGAACAATGAAACACTGCCCTCCAAAAAGCCGAAATCCCGTCAAACATCGCCTATATGAAAGCAATGATGGCAAAAGTGTTCAACAATCTTGGTTTCGTTAGTTTCCCTGGTTGCGATAAGACTGGACGAAGTTGTTTTGCTCATGGTGCCGCGAGGCCAGCAAGAAAAACAAGCTAGCAGAAGGGAAACATCGCTCAATGATCCCTAAAAAGGATGATTCAGAAAAATGCCTGAAGATTTGTCATCATCAGTGAGCGCACAATAAGTAAATATTTCCTCAGAATTTCCAGCACAGGACCATATTAGCTAACGTAACACTCAACTCTGACAGGCCACTCACCACTGGCATACAATTTTACATGTTGTAGTGTGGCATATACATCGATCGTCTGCTATATCCAGTACCAAAAATAAATATCTGTTTTTGCCAGTACCCATGATACATTGGAAACTCATGAATAATTTTAATTTCCAATCTTAAACCCAAGGCTTTACCACGCTAGTCACACCATATTGTACAACTCCCTGAATGAATTTGCATGGACAAGACTGGATGGGTGTCATTGACCCAGATTGTTCCCAAAACACAGCTTAATTCAAGGAGTTGGATTACAAACATGTCTCCAAAAATGTAATGTGTTATCTTGACTGGGGGGGATTAACCCCTTCAGACCTGATTTTTTTTCTGCTGAGCTAAAAAAAATTTAACTGGTTGCTTTTTACTCTCCTCCAATATAGAAATGAAGGGGAAAAAGATGTTTTTGGTAAGAAAATTATTTGCAGTATTTTTGCATGTCCATTACAATGGACGCCACCGAATGGGCGTGAAATGTCACTAAAACCAAAGAAAAATTGGATATGTTTTTAACATTAGGAAGTGGATGTCTGCATGTGTGTGTATGCCTGTGTGTAGGTCTGAACATGAACAACTTTGCATGTTTATGATTTTTGGTAACATAAAATCAAGACATCAGTTTTGATGTCTTTGTCAGTAAAATATCATGAATGAATTTTCAAAAAAGTAGAATGCCCTGCACAGCTCGGAACTTCACTTTCGTGCCTGTGGTATCAGGAAGGAAGTCCATAACTAAGAAGAGTTCCCACTGCACACAAAGTGGTTGCTAAAATGTAATTTATTAATAAAAAGTTGGCAATGCGTTTCGCCACACAGGCTTCATCAGGCTCATAAGTCAGTCCATATCAGGTATGCTGAAATACACAAGGCCTTCCCTGGAATAGATGTCGTCTGGAGGGGAGCATATGTTGCTCTAAAACCTTTATATACCTTTCAGCATTCGTGGTGCTTTTTAAAATATGCAAGTGTCCCACACCATATGCAATAATGCATCCCCATACCATCAGAGATGCTGGCTTTTGAACTGAACACTGATAACAGGAGGGGTGGTCTTTCTCCTCTTTAGCCCAGAGGACGCAACGCCCATGATTTCCAACAAGAATGTCATATTTGGACTCGTTTGATCACAGGACACTTTGCCACTTTGCTACAGTCCATTTTAAATGAGCCTTGGCCCGCAGAACACGGCAGTGCTTCTAAATCATGCTCAACAATGGCTACCTTTTTGCTTGATAGAGTTTTAGGTGATATCTGTGGATGGCATGGCAGACTGTGTTTACAGACAGTGGTTTCTTGAAGTATTCCTGGGCCCATTTAGTAATGTCAATGACAGAATCATGCCGGTGAGTGATGCAGTGGCGTCTGAGGCCCCGAAGATCACGGGCATTCAGTAAAGGTCTTCGGCTTTGTCCCTTACGCACAGAGATTTTTCGAGTTTCTCTGAATCTTTTGATGATGTTATGCACTGTTGATGATGAGACCTTCACAGCGTTTGCAATTTGATGTTGATGAACATTGTTTTTAAATTATTTCACTTTTTTTTTTACACAAGCCCTCACAGGTTGGAGAGCCTCTGGCCATCTTTACTTCTGAGATACTCCGCCTCTCTAAGATTTTCATGCCAATCATGTTACACACCTGATGCCAGTTAACTTAATTACTTGCTAAATGTTCTTTCATTTGATACTCATATATATCAACTGCTTTTTTAGCCCTTTTTTGCCTGTTTCCCAATTTTTTGAGACCTGTTGCAGCCAGAAAATTTTAAATAAGCTCATTTTGTGGATAAAAAATGTAAAATGTCTCAATTTCAACATTTGAAATGTTATCTGTATGTTCTATTTTCAATAACATATTGTTATTTTCATGTGATGTGAAAGTAGTTGCATTTAGATTTTATTCACAATTAACAGTTTGTCCCAACTATTTCGGAATGGGGTTTGTTTTTCCATAGGTTTCCCATTACCTTCGGAAAAATATTTTTGATTAATTAAGGCAGAAATATAGGCATGACAATGAATGACAAAAAGGCAGAGTCTGTTTAATAGCTTTGCTTAAATACAAAAGTACATGGCATCAGAAGTCTATTAGTCCAAGAACTGAACAACGGTAACTTAGATTGGGTAGATTGTATTGGCGACCTGCAGCCAATTATAACAGATGTGATGTCTGATTACATGATCTGTGCAGTAAATTCATGAAATCTGTCGCTTGACTTTGTACAGAGAAGCCCACTGTCTGAGAAATTTGTTCATTGTCGGTGATTCACAACGGCTTCATGAACATTAAACACGCTGAATTGTGGGAGATAAATTTATGCTGGTTTGCTTAAAAACTTGGATCAAATTGGATCAAATTAGTGTAGAGACAGGTACTTTGTTTATATAAGTATGATGGTTTCCTGTCACAACACAAATACTTGAGCTGCCGCACTCCACCACAGAAAAACTGAATTATATAGAAAAACTGGATGGTTAAGGCCCTTAGCAGAGTAGACAAGGAATGTCCAGTCTGTTGCTTAGCACTGTTTTGTGATGCAATAACAGTCTGTATAAAGTCATCTGAG
Source organism: Gymnothorax reevesii (assembly GCA_029721435.1). NCBI lineage: Eukaryota > Metazoa > Chordata > Actinopteri > Anguilliformes > Muraenidae > Gymnothorax > Gymnothorax reevesii. The sequence goes on from CM056581.1 coordinate 8,964,721, forward strand.
TGTTTCTCATGTTAAGCAACAGGACAACCATGAGATCTACAGTTTCTACCGATTTGAGCAAATTTTGTCTGGGGGAAATGGGGTCCTAATTAATTGAAAATTAATAGAAAAATAATAATTATAATTATAATATAGATCGATTTTTGAGCCTTGATGAGTATATGTACTGAAAACTGGTCATGTTAGCTATGCATGTAAAACAGGCAGTATAATACGTTTATGCTGGTGATTTACATTTACCTTGATCTGTAATATGCACATCAAGGATCATAAGATTTTCTGCTGTATGTATGCTGCAAAATTATGATTGCCTTGATTTCCTGCTTTCGCCTCACTGAATAAAGTAATTGGAACATTGTTCTGCTTTATCTTACTTTTCTAGAATTGAACATTGATTCATTCCATGCGGGGGGTGGCAGGCTGTGAATGAAGTCTGACATGCGTCACATACTTTCCTTCACATAGATCTTTTCCAGGGGGATAAGATGAAAAATTGGAAAATTGAAGATGAGGTCAATATGTGTACACATAACAATGCCATTAGCTGTGCATGCAGTCGGTTAGAAGCGGTAAAGAAATAGAAAAGTTTACTTGACATAAAAAAGAAAGGCAATCATCTGCAAAGCAATCAAAACAGTTAGTGCAACTGGGAAATGAAGTTGAGCAAACTCAAAAATGTTTTGCAGCTTGTTGGGTTTCTTTTTAAGTTTTGTCAACTCTATTTTTTTTTTATTGTGTTCTGGTGCATATCAGGAGAAAAATATCTTTTTATCAATTTGATGATGGGAAACCATATATTCAGATTATATTGCATGTTTTATATATTTTTAATTCAGTTTGTCTTGTCCTCACATTCTATCAATCCTCTATCTGGACGAAGATCGTTGCATAATATTGGGAAAAGCAAATGGAGGGAAAAGTGGGGCTGAGTCATGTTATTCATTTGAGGATGGACCAGTTAGCAAGTATGTCCAGGACTGATAATGTTTTTGGTGAGAGGGAATCTTTTTGATACTGATCTCATATCTTTCTTCAAGGAAAAGTTTTCACACTGCAGGAAGTAGATATTTTTAAATACGTGTTTCAAAGTACTGTAACTTGACATTTTGAAGCATTTGGTTTTACGCATTTCAATTGACATGGGAAGTCCTTGAAACACAGTTCTCAGTGTATTATTTCCAGAGAACAAATAGTGGCTTTTGACAGACATTAAGCAGCCTCTGCTTAGAAGAAAAAAGAGGGAAGGAATTTGCAATTTATGAGAGGGTGATGGAGAGCATGCTGAGCCGAGTTGTCTTGCATAAGGATTAACTGCATGAATTTTGGTCCAAAGAGTTGTAAAGAATTCTACAGCTTTATCTCCTCAGCTTCCAATGACGTGAAAGATTAGGTGAAATCTGTTTAAAAGTAACATTCAAATTACAGCTACTTGTTCATTTAAATACTGAGGACAGGGATTCTCTCAGTGTCGTGTCTGCTGGCTTATGTTCCAACCACAACTTCAACCCAAATATTCAATTATTATTATAATTTTTTTGGCTTTTTTTCCAGTTTTACTGGAATCGCATATCCTCCTAATGTGCATAATGCCATAAATATCTATGCATGCCACGAAGAACAGCAGTATCACAGTCTTATGCCCACACTGTTCTGCTTTACTGCAAAGAATAGCATAAAGGAGAAAATGACATTTTTTCCAAATAAATAAGTAATATAATGGTGAAATAGATTCGTCTTTGTTTCATTACTGTATCCTTTAGGATCTACACCTGTTTGTTTTTATTATTCTATCATTTCTGATTAATGCTTTGCAGGCTTCAAAGTTATTGGTTTTTTTTTCTTTGAGTTCTTCATTATCTCTCTCCTATGAAGTTCTAGTCACCTTGTTTCCTCATATTGATCTGCCACGAGTCAGTTAAAGAAACTGTATTTCTCTCTCAGCAATCATGTGAAATAAAGCCTTATGTGACAAGGATTTTGCTTTACTGGGCAATAATTGGTATTTCTGACATATCGTGAAATAAGAGGTTAAATAGTCTTGCTATATATGAAAAGCACAATTCAGCCCCTTAGAACAAGAGTGGGCCAACTCATTAGTTTTCATTTTGGACCACAGTTGCACTGAGCACTGAATGCGCTCTTGAAGTGTGGAACATATGCCCCACTTATTGTATAGTACTGGAACTAAGCTATATACTCATTTATTCCATTATCACACTATACAGATTGACCATTAAGGAATCAATTTAAGATTGGAACTTAAAAAAGACAAACATGGAGTTGGATCACTTTTATTCTCAGAGGCCCCATTATGAAAATATGTTATGAAACACATTATGAAAAACTAGCATGTATTGGGGTCCTGCAGTGTGGGGTTTGGGCCTCTGCCATGATGGAGGTCATGATCTCAGCAGTTTTTGTTTCAGTGCTCTGTTAAAAATGGTCTGGTCACAACTGACATATGATTAGAAAATCGAAGATGCCCTTTTGTTTATCATATTTAAGTGTCTGTATCGTATTTCTGTGATCCAGAACATGTTTGTCATAGTAATACAGTTTTCTTCAACGGTCAATGCACCCCATCCCCACATCTCATGTTTGGAATGGCTATTTGTGGTGATCTCTCTGCATGTAACTTTTCTGCACAATTGTGATGCAAAAGGCACAGAGATGAATATGCATTAAGCATATGTATATCATAGCTGCACTTGGAACTGATCAAAGCTTTCACCAAAAACGCTATTTTTATGTTTTTTGGGGGGCGGAGGCGTGAAACAGTTGTTGTAGTTGTACAAAGTTTCCCAGTAGACTTTTGCATTTTACAAAAGAGTTTATTGAATTCATTTAATTACTAGTTCTGTCTCTAAGAGGGCAGAGGTATCTACAACTGCACATGACCACATGCATTTTTACTAAGGAGCAGCTTGGTCACAGTTGCTTCAGATGCAGAAAATGTCAATGGAAACCAACAGATTGTGGCAGCTGATAATGGGTTGGACTATAAGACGATCATCAAAACAGCTCTGAGCAACTCACCAGCTCTGACATATTCTCCATGATGCCTCGCTCCACAAAGTCATCGTCTGTGCTTGGCTTGGGTCCAGCAGTGGAACTGATCACTGGAAATGACTGGCAGGCAGACAACTGCTTGTTTTGAGCGAAAGGAAATGCGCACATTGGAAAGAGCAAAAATAATGTTTATGTACTTCGCTATGTTTTTTTGTTTATAGATTTCTTTGATTTAAATATGCTAGGTGCTGTTTCATGCATGTTACACATTTCTGACAGAATAATTTGAAAACTCAGTTTGCAGGAGAATATATGAATTGCCATGCTCTGTAGTAGAAGTTTTCTGGGAGCATGTAAGATCATTATCCTGTAAGCTGTGTTAAACCGACAGCAGCAGAATAATTTGACAAAATATATTTCATAGAACCTCATTAAATCTAACAAAAGTGCACTTAAATTGTGTTTACTGAACACAGAAATCGGCATCAAAACAATTTAGAGTATGTAAAAAAATCTCAATGTACCAATTTTAGATTGAGAAAGCTTGAATTTTCAGTATGCCAATATAATTGAGAACACCATAAACTGTGATATGTTCAGACAAGCACTCCCAGGCTTTATTGCTCTGGCAAGTAGACTGTGTCCAACAGCTGGTCGGGGTTGGCTGGTATATCTCAATTTGCTTAAATTTGATTTGTTTGTGACATTTTAGCACTCCGATAGCATATTCCAACACTATGGTAGTCTGTAATTGGATGAATGTCTCAAATGTGTTACTGCTGCATGGGCATGCAAGAAAGGACAGTACATTTTTTTTCCATCGGCTGGACCTTTTAACATTGCACATCTGTGCACAAGTGCACATTTTTTGGCATCTCGCTCTGCTATTGCAAAAAAAATAAATCACTAAATGCAATGGGAATGCATTTTTCTCAGAAATTTCCAAGACTTCCAGGAGACTGGAATATATATGAAGTGATGGCCCTTCAACTCTTGGTGAGTCCTTTAACTCTATTCTTCAGATTAAGTGTTAATCATTTAATCAGACTCAAGTAAAAATTCAAGGAAGCTGAGAATTCAGCGTAGAGTAAGGGGATTCATTAAAAGCTGGTTAAGAGCATAAAACTATATAAATCAGATTTTCACGGCTCAGAGGAGAATGTGTAATGACTGATCAGGTGCCCTTACAATTAGATCACATCTGAGAAGCGCAGTTGAATAAATCAATGTAAATGACTTCTTTCAGCAGTCAGAGCATCCCTGCAGTCGAGGCAGTGCAACCTCAGCAGGGCAATTGTTTGTATCCTTTTGACTTACAAATTAACCAAAACCAACCACATGACAACAACTAAGTTCCCTTTGATTTTACCAGTGTTTGGAATGAGGAAATAACCAGGTGCCATTAATCACCCCCAGTGATCAGTGATACCCCCAGATCAGTGATACTCAATTAATTAGTCTCTTTTCAAAAAAGTGCTCGTCATGTTGATATTAATCAGACAGTCAACAGTATTCCAATGCCCCAAAATTGCTTTCATCCTATGCTCGTGCATTTCTGATGGCAAGATAAATTGTGCATTATAAGTTCATGCACACGTATACTTTCTAATGCACTAATGCTTTGTCCAAGAAATGATATTTCCAGTGCCCCAATAAGTCTTGTGGATTTTAGCATGAGCTCTTTGCCAATGAGAGGGCTGAATTTGCTTGACTCTCTCAGAGCTTGCATGGAAACGCCAAAATATTTTTAGTTTTTTGGAATTCTCCTCACTTTAAAGGTGTGGAGTAAACATCAATTGTACAGCACTCAATGCAATTATAATAATAATGATAAAATGTATTCACAGAGCACACTTAAAAATACAAAGAAATCTCAAGGTGCTTTGCAGAGTAAAAATGCGCATAAAAACAATAACAGTTGGCCAAAATAACAAAAATATGACACAATTGGCTCTAATTTCTTGGCGCAGCGTAGGGTAGCGCAGCGTGGTGCAGCCCACGCAGTGGTAATTTCGTCCGGTGCAGCCCGCGCAGTGGTAATTTAGTACGGTGCAACACCCTGTGCAGCCACTTTGGGAATTTGGTATGGGGACGTGCGCCGAGATGGGTGTGGCGGTGTAGTAGGTGGGAGGTGTCACATATTCATCATGACGCAGTGACAATTTCCTGGATAAAGGCTCCACCAAAAGTGCGCAGAGAGCTTGCCAGCTCGAACCTGGTTTACTTATTGTGCAGTGGTAATTTGGCTGACCGGCTCACAGTGTGCACACGTCACCGTAACCTCAGAGGCAGGTTTCCTGAATGTCAGGCACATTTCAATGCAATAAATAATTACAGCAAACACTATTTAAGGTAACGATCTGAATCAGGACAAAAATTTTAGTATCTATATCGATTGTCCTGATGTCAGATCAAAGGCGGTTGGCACGCGCAATGGAAACTCGACCTGGTTTAATCAACGCAGCAGAATCTGTGATGCAAACTAACGACTTCATATCTTTCTCAGCCAACCACAAACTGCCTCGGCATCAGGCAGTGCGTGTATATATATATATATATATATATATATATATACACACGCGCACACACACACAACCCCAATTCTGGAATAGTTGGGACAAAGTGTAAATTGTGATAAAATCAAAACACAATGACTTTCAAATCACACCAGCCAGTATTTTATTCCCAATAGAACAAAGTATATTTAAGTAATAACATGGCAAATGCTGAAACTGAGAAATTTTACAATTTTATCTGCAAAATGAGCTCATTTCAAATTTGATGGCCACTACAGGTCTCAAAAAAGTTGGGACAGGGGCCTTTTTACAATTATGTAGCTGCTCTTCTTTCTAGCACAGATTGGAGGCGTCTGGGCATTGAGGAGACAATGCAAAGGTGCAAATACATGCATGTATTCACGTCTTTGCGTTGACTTTGAATGTCGTGCGAAAAATATGTTTCGTTTCCAGTGTCCACTTTCGTGTCATGTCCAGTGTGCAAGTAATACCGCGACCCAAAGGCCAATACCAAGACAATGTGAAAATCAGCATTTTATAACACTTTTATTAATTAGTTAAATATGTTGTGCTATCATGACAATATTATTACTATGACTTGTAAAAGTACGTGACTTCAAGAGCTAAATGCTGGGTCTGCGGCTGTCCTCTGCTTCTCTGAAGAGAGCGAATGCCACAGTTGCCACTGCTTACTTGGTGCATGTGCTGAACTTGGCCAATACAGGTCAGCCAATACAGGTCGCCAAGACGAGATATATTGGCAGGCCGTTTTTGCTGTATGAGGGCAATAACATACATAACCAATTAATAAATTGTGATATGCAAATACTGTACGTTGTTAAAATTTTATCTCTGACTGGCAGAAACTTGACTGGCACATACTACTACACAGTTGCTGCTAAAAAGAGGTGTTGTTGGGCCAGTAGGAGGTGATCTTCCCTGTGGTGGGATAATCCCCAATGCCCCAGTGCAGTCATGGGGACACTGTACTGAAGGCGATGACGTTTTTCAGGTGAGATGTTAAACCGACGCCCTGACTCACTGTGGTCATGAAAGATTCCACATTGCAAGCTCCTCCGCTCCGGATCTGCCTCCCGGCTCTGAGCCGGATCAGCTGGAGTCGGCCCAGAGCCGGAGCGAAGGTGCTTGCTATATGGGATTCTCTTACGCTCTTCGATAAGAGCAGGGAATTCCACAGTGTCATGGCTAAATTCCCAACCTGGCTCTTTCAACCTGCCACCTAATCATCCCTGATCTTATCTGCTATGCAATTTGTTCTCTCCCTTTCCATCTCAAGCCCCAAGACTCCCTTGATAACAATATTTTGATTTCAAAGGATGAATAAAATAAAACTTTTCTTGTCTGGGATCACTTTACTGCGATATGTATGGAACATGTGCAAGACCTGCATATAACATGTATAGACACTGTACCAAAGAGGTTTAAGCAAAAATACGCAAGCTCCCGTCAAGATTTAATGGGATAAAAGTAAAACAGAGATGAAGCGGATTGCCATTTAGAGTAGCCTTTGACTTATCGCACTTTCAAACTAGGAACGATTGTTCTCTAATGTGAACACAGTAAAATTGTCCCCCCTCCCCTCTCTGGTCATTTCAACACAAGTAATGTAGTTACGTCCCTAAGTACACTTGCATATGTCAAAATTCTGATTCAGTAGGTGGCAGTATGCACTTTGGTGGTTTTAAGTATAGCTATGTACTCAAAGAAGCAAACCCTTGGTTGATGATGCTGTAGGTGGTGTGATGAGTTGCGATTCAACAACATTTGGCTCACGTGTTGATAGTTGGCCAATCACGCTGTCCACTGCCTGATACCGTGGAAATGTATCTTTTTCATCACTTGAGCTGCCAAACTTTTGCATCGCATCCCACACTTGTCATTATTCTGTGACAACCATGCACATGTAAATACTCACAAATTATTCCATAAATCTCTGTGTTTTTGGGTGTTGTATCCAGTTCTGATTGTACATTTTCGTCTTCTCAAATTTCGAGCAAGCATTTAATTTTTTTATTTGTTAGAACTAAAGAGTTGAATAGTTAAGATGTCACGTTACAGTCTACTTCCATGTTGAAGTACGGTTGCGTTCACATTTGGTACGAGAGTAGATGAACTGTGCCCGAGACCACCTCTTCCAAGCAATGGTGCGTACTGAGCCCAATCATGGTACTCTTGTTCTCACGCTTAATAAATGAACTGGACTTTGGCGTCAAATGTGCTCAGATATATGCCCAAGTCCCTCTGTGAAAGCACCCTTAAATGCAGCAAACAACTATGTTTTGTGGCAGGTTTACCATTTTAATATGATTTTCATACAACAAACATTCACGGAGTCAATTGAAGGATAACAGAGATTGCACCAAAAGTTTATTTAAATACTCAAGACATACTCAACATTTATGCAAGGAAAGCAGTCCTGAGAGGGTTAATAACATTAGGTAATGCAGCTAACTAAAGTGAAGTGATTAGGTGAATCATCTAGCCACTGCTGTCTGTGCAACTGGAGAATATTTCTTTATTAGCTTTACTAAGCTATAAAAATATTTGGCATTAGAAAATTTGCCTTTTAGTGATCACAATGACACAGCTTATGTAACGATATTGCTGCAGCAAGTGCCTAAAGGAACATTAGTCAAAACCTACAGGTGAGGGTGCATAGCTCTGGATTCAAGTACAGTATAAAAAAATCATGGCATCTAATTCCTGAATGTCTTTAATATTAATTCTGATTTTGCTGGTAAAATATGTTCACAGCTAATTATTCAGAATTCCCCATCCACCCTAATTTTTTCCAAAGTTCTCATGGCCAGTATTGATCAATTGAATCCTTGAGCTTCCAAGGGGCCCAACTCCAAGGAACACTCTTTTTCAAGAAAGGAAATAAATTGATTTTTTTTTTTTTTTTGCCCATATGTTATGGCCCACAAATTTTTAGTTTATATCTTTACAAGAGAGTGTCATTTGGATACTTTTGGCTGAAATTAAAAGAAAGTTCCCCTTTTTATTAGTATTATCCCCCCGGCATATAATGCGGGGGGGATATAGCTATAGCCATGTCCGTCCGTCCGTCCGTCCGTACATCCGTAATCATTTCATTTCCGGGGCAGAACTCAAAAACCGCTCAATATTTCTTCACAAAATTTGATGTGTAGATCTGATATATAATCGAGATGTGCCTTTCGGTATTTAGGAATTTCAAAAATTTTTCTTTTTTGTGTTTCCAAGGCCACAAGTTAGACTTTGTCTCTGGGGAGGGAATGGCTCGTTTCCGGAGCATAACTCAATAACCGTTTAATATTAGATATTAGATTCTATTATATTAGAATTTAACTATTTTTTATTTTTCTTTTTTTTTTCATGGCGGAAAGTTGAAGCACGTGTCACTGGTTCCAGAGCAATACATGATAATCGTTCAATGTTTTTCTATGAAATTGGCATGTTGATCTAATATACCCTGTAGATGCACCTTTTCCTATTTAGGAATTGCTGAGTTTTTGATTTTTTTGTGTGTGTGTTTCTATAGCCAAAAATTACACTCAGTTTCTGGTTAGGGTGTAGCTCATTTCTGAGGCATAACTCAGTAACAAAACTTTCAACATACCTGTGAATTAAAAAGGGTGTCTTTTGCTATTTGGGCTTTTCAGCTTCATGAAAACAAATGGAACAGGCTCAGAAAGATGTGGAAAGTTACATTCCTGTAGCAGAACTTGAAAGTATTTTCATGAAACTTTGAGAAGATATTTATTAGTACAAGGTACCTGAGGCCTCCCTGATTTTGCGGAGGCCAGGGGGATATGCCATCTTCTGATGGCTCTTGTTTTATAAGAGATGCAGACCTCTAATTCATTGGAGTTGGGCCATTTGGAAACTCAATGATTAAATTCTAAAATGCTAAATTTCTGCAGGGCAACAAATTACACCAGACACACACAGCATGAAAAATGGCCATAAACTCTAAACAAGTTATTCATGCCTGCCTCAATACATATACCATGAAAGTAACATATAAAAACCCAACTTATTTTCAGTAGCTTACTTTTCACAGCTCTGAACTTGGTGGCGGCAAATTTGACAAATTTACCAGCTTTGGGCCTGTTATAATCTCCCCGTAGCTGTGCGGCCAGGGGTCCCATTCTTTTTTTCCAGTTACATTTCTGCTTGGCCAAAAAAAGGTTTTGGGTTCCAAGTATTATTTTTATATATATATATATACAAACACACATGATCTTATGGGCTTTTTTTCTTATCTTCATCAAAGAGTTTGGTCTTTCAATTTGAGAGTGACTTATTGCTTCAACATTCAAATTTTGTAATGCAGTCCCTTAAAATTCCCTTAAAATTAATAACCCCTGGGTGTTCTTAGATTTGCTCTGCTTCTGCTTGAACTGTACGCTAGCACTCAATTTCAATTACATCATTACATTTTTAAATGATGTAATCATTTCCAAAATGCATGTTTTTATCTAACAAATTGAATCCATATTCATGGGTGATTAGCATTTCAAAACCAGATTTTTTTTTCATTCTTTATTTATTAATTTTTTTTTGCTGCGGTCAAAAACTCTTACTGGGGCAGTCTAGCAGTGATCTGTCTGTGACTGACAGCATAGTGACAGAAGGGACTGAAACAGAAGGCTCTTGGACCATGGAGCACATCAGGAAGCAGTAGGCTGATGCTTTCCACTGAGATATGTGCATGTAAAGCAAGCAGAGAATTGCAACAAGTGTGGAATCAGTGAAACTGCCTTGATAAATGCCGCTGAAAGAGCAGTTTGGCATTCTGCGGAGCCAAGGTATCATAGGACCAGAAGACTAAAGCACAGACTGGATCACAACACTAGTGTCTTTGAAAAAATCCAATGAGAAACTCAGAATCTGTATAGATCCAAGATTTATGCAGGAAATGAAAAGGAGCAATTTCCTGTTTACGACTATTGGTGACAACTTACCGGAACAAACAAAGGCTAAGAACAGCAGGGTAGCCTTGTTGGTTGCTCGACTGGTAACCAAACATCTGGAGGGATAAGTAACTCTGCCTTATGGCCCTAGAGCAAGACCCTTAACCCCATAATTGCTCCTGAGGCTTTACCCCTGTTGCAGTCTATCCCTTTAAATTGTTCCACCTGGCATTTCACCGAGGGTGTCCTTGAGCAGTTCTCAATGGATCTTACCTTGGTTAAATAAAGGTAAAAAAGGAAGGATTGACTTTGCAGTGTGACTCAGAGTAGGGAAGAACCTCATGGGAAACCTTGTGGCATCTGGAGTGCTAACTCCAACAGAATGGGGTTATGCAAAGATTGAATAAGAATGCCTTGCAAGTATTTTTGAAATCGAAGAGTTCCATCAGTATACTTAAGGCAGTAGAGTGGAAGTACACTCAGACCACAAGCCACTTGAAAATACTGTGGAAAAAAAACCCTTGCTAAATGCACCTAAGAGACTGCAAAGAATGCAAGTCAGATTGTAGAAATGTGACATTACAATCACTTATGATCCAGGGAAAAGCATCCTACAGTCCTGACATGCTAAGCAGAACTTACTAACCTGACAGCATGACAGGAAGTTTAGTTGAGGTTGAAATTGAGAGCATTAACACGATCCAATGATCACTCGTATCTGGAGAGAAAGACACATCAATGCAGGAGGTGACTGAAGAGAATAGGACACTGTACTTCTTAAAGTTTACCTATTAAGTTACTTTTCATTGGTCGTGCTTGTATTCTTGAAGTCAACTAAAAAAGGTTTAAATGACTCATTGTTAAAAAAAAAAAAACACTTGAGTTTTCTCATGGCCACAAGCTATTGGGGCGTTTCAGGCAGCTCTGGAGCAGTGTGTTTTGTGGCAGAGAGAGCTTCTTCTGGAGGTGAATTCAAGTTGTTTTCCAAGACAGACCTTTTACATGCACATAAAAGCTATATGATTCACACAATGACTTTAAAATAATGAACCATAATAAAAAACAAGACCATAATAGCTGGACTTTAAAGGAAGCTGTACAGTAGGGTGACCAGACAACAAAGCAGATGTCCCTGCAGCAGGTGATACAGTATCTCTCATTGCGAGATGAACTGAGCATTTGGGATGAGATTATCTTTTGTGATGGTTGGCTTTTTGCGACACCAAATGCTGTGGCCGGTACGAAAGGAAGAACAGCAAAACGAGAGTCAAACAGACAGAAATCAGAGAGGGAGACACAGTCGCGCTTCCAAAGGACCCAGTTCCAGTCCGTGTAACAATAAGGAAGCAAAGCGAGCTCAACAGAACAAAATAAAAGGGAAAAAAACTCGGGAACCGAGATAAAAAGATTTAGCACCAGACGGTGCCCAGAAAGAGGAAGAAAAGAGAGAAAGATTCCCTTGCTAACGAGCACTTTCCTCTTTGCAACTTTTGTAATTCCTCAACAACAATTCTCTAGCTAGAGACCTTACCGGCTAAAGTGTCAGTTACACTGACACTCTAGCAAAGGCGATGAGGCGGAACTTGGGTTTAAATAGAGTCCGGGCGCCGCCCACAATTAATGCCAGCTGGCCAAGGAATTTGATTGTGGGCAAAACGATATCGTCCCGGACGAGAGGGAGAAAGAAAGCTCGCCAGCCTCCAAAAATCATGACATCTTTAAAGATGAATGAGTGATCAGTCTCAAATCCATGAGAAAAGGGATCATGAACCAACTTTACTCATCACACATAGGCATTGAGGAATGTCGATGCCGAGCCAGGGAGTGCATGAACTAACAAGGAAAGAATAAATAAATCAAGACACTCATTGGGAAGTCAGATACTTGCAGGTCATCTTACGTGGTCTGGGGCTGCTTTGCTGCTTCAGGATCTGAGCGACTTACCATAATTTATGGAGCCATGCATGAATCTTGCCCGCTACCAGAAAATCCTGATTGAGAATGTTTGGCCATCAATTTGTCACCTAAAGCTCAAGTGCTCTTGGGTAATGCAGTAGGACAGTGATTTGAGGCATACCAGCACGTCCACGTCTGAATGTCCTAAAAGGCTCAAAATTAATATTTTGGAGTGGCTTGTTCCTGTCCTGACTTGAAATTGATTGAGATGCTGTGGCATGTTCAGAAATACGAAAACAATACATGCTTGAAAACTGCCCAAAATGGCTGAATTCAAACAATAATGCAAAGAAAAGTGGGCTCATCAATTCTCCAAAGAAATGACTCACTGTCAAAAAAGACTCATTGCCAGTCATTGCAAATTTTGAATTACAGTTGTTGCCACCAGGGGTGGTAAAAACAGATATGTGTTTTTTGTTTGTTTGTTTGTTTTTTTTTTTGTGGGGGGTGGAAGGCACATTGCTGAGGTATGTTTTGAACGACTTTCTACCTTCAGTAAATGAGTTGATAATTTAAAGGCTGCACTTTCCATTATTCACATTGTAATATTAAAATGAATAGGATGATCTGAAACATTTAAATCTGACAAATGAGCAAAAATAGGAAAAAAAATCAGGACAGGGGCAATGACTTTCTCACAGCACACAGCAAGTGCATCAGTTAATTGTTGAACATAACTCATTTTATTCATTATTGCTTTGCACAAGCATACACAAAACACTTAGCAGCTTTTTCCTGGAGTGCCTGAATCATTCTGAGGAGGCAAAATGCGATTCTCTCATCAATTGAGATAACAGTAAAATATCTATGTCTTGGTTAAAATAAAATAGTCACTGACCATACTCAACAACCAAGCATAACGAGCAACTTAGAACTTTTCAAATAAACTATAGTGCTGTAATGGACAGTGTTGCATTGAATAAAATTATATTCGGGGCATTCCCTCAGAAATCTTGCACTTTTTGACTTTTCAGACTTTAACAGAGATATTGCGCCTGTTATCTTGCCTTGGAGTGTATTAAAATATAGTTTTATGAGCCAGAACAGCCACACATTCAGTAGATTGGGACCGTCAAAAAGGGATTATTTTGAGAACTGCAATTTTGTCATCATAATCTGATTTTATCCATTTTTCATTATTTTAAATGTTCCAAAAATAAAAGAATAACTGAATCTGGACATTTAATTATGATAAAAAACACTGAAATTGTGGATAACCATACTTTCCTTGCGAGCATGATGCCAGAAATGTATATTTATTTATTTATATTTATCTTTTAAGTAGCTGTACCATATGTGAGTGGGTCAGATTTGAGGGTCCCCATCCCCTGATTTGCATGTCATTCTGTTTAACCAAGCTGTAATCCAAGGCTCTAGGTTTACAATTATAAAAAGATTTTTTCGGATCTAAAGGAGCAAAATCAAAATCGATTATTTATGATGGAATGCTGCATTTGTCTTGAAATGCCATCTCTTGAAGAGTTTGTTTTTGCGAGTTAATCTGTGCGGCCAAAGGAATGCATTAAACCAAAGGTCATTCTTTGTATCATCATTTTTGTAAATAGTGAGCATAATTACATTGTATCCTTACAAAAGTACTGGTGACATAAATTTTCATTTCTGGTGTTTCCACTACTGCTCTCAAGGAGCTGTCAATCTTGTTCAGGAGGAAAGTAGCAAATTGAAAGCTTTTGTGTCAAGTAAAAGGGCACATGTGGGATTCAAAAAGCCTCTGATGAAGTACGACAGACATGATAATCATTATTATCATGCTTACTGTGACTGTTTTAAAGTGTGCTTTGTGATTACTATGCTACATAGAGGCGACCATCACTGTATCCATGAGGCATTTTAGCGGCATGACAGATGACAAATCCAGAAAGCATTCTGTATTTCTTATGAATCACTGACTTTACATGCTCAGGCAGTTTTTCCTAATCACTTAGGGGTCTATTCTCCCATGCGCTTAAGTCGAAAAAAGCGCGTAGCTCCCCTCGACTTAAGTCTGCGCATTACGTGCCCCGAAGGCAGTTACGCACTTGGGGCGGGGCAAGGCCGAAATCGGGGCGTTTCCGGGCGTTTCTCAGGCAAAAAACACTTACGCGTATTCTCCCCCTGGCTTACGCGCTTTTTCTGTGAAGCGTTTATGAGGGCTGTATTAAGGTCAAGCGCCAACATAAGGCGAAATGGAATATTGCGTTTGATGTTGGTTATAGGCCGAATTTTAACATTAATTTTATTTGATTTAACATGGTAAAGGTTGAGGCATTCAATATTCAATTGTTCATCCTTATTTCTAAACTACATTTCTCATAACCATAATAAATTATTAAACGAAATCATCATATGATATTACGCAACAACCTGTTCTCTAATTAGTATAATTACAAACGCATTACAAACAATTACATTCATACCGGTGGTCATAAACGTCACAACTGCGCTGTCGGTCCAGGCATCTGGGTTTTTCCAGAGAGTGGCTGGTGATGTCATGCACATATCGCAGGCGTCTGTGTCAAGGTGTCTGACACAGTTGGTTGACGCTAAGCTGCACCACATCAGCCACTTAATGAAGTCCCCTGAAACACTATCTGAAAGACGGAGAGTTAAGGGGGGGTTCTACTGGGTCGCCAGGTTCCCCAGTGTTGTCGGAGCCATTGATTGTACTTACGATGCAATCAGAACCCCTTCTACTAATAAGAATATGTACAGAGACCGAAGGCGTTGGCACAGCATTAATGTTCAGGTTGTGTGTGATCATGATACGCGCATATTAAGCATCTGCTCCAAATTCCCTGGCTCGACCCATGACACCTATGTACTGCACAACTGCTTGAAATGCCAAAAAATACAATAAATATTTGAAACCATATTAAGCTTGTTTCCAATATCTGCCACAGTGATACTTTGAGTATAGGCAAATAAAAATGACCATTTTACGTAACCCTCCTTCATCCGTATCCACTCCAAGTTCTTCTCCCAGCACTTCCACTGCAGAAAGAGTGGATGCCACCTCCTCCTCCAGTGCAGTGAAATGCACCGGAGATGATGGTTGCTCACCACCTGTTGCTTGCACATTTCTCCGGTGTGCAGAGAGCCTGGCTTTTACAGTGCCCCGCAGATATTTCCGCGTGCGGGGTAAGAATCCTTTGTTTGTTAAAGCGTTGCCTTGTCCTTTAGTTGCAAACCTGACATTGGAGTAGTTTGAAATTTCAAGTGCGCAGTTTCTAAATGAGATCATATAAACTGTCATTGATTGTTATTTTTGTGTGACTAGAATGTTCTCTTTACTTGTCTTCTTCCCTGTCTTCCACGGAACAAACAGGCTGGTGTAGGAGGGGCACATTTTCAATGCTCTGATTACGCTGGTTGAGAAGCGCTAAATTCTTTATTTATTATTTCATTATCGCGGCAATTAGTTTGTTTGCATAACTTTAATACCATGGTGGCTAGAGTAAGAAATTTTATTGTGTCTTGAAAATCAACTGCTCATTTTGAATTTGATGCCAGCAACACATTTCAAAAAAGTTTGGACAGGCTCTGCAAAAGATTGGAAAAGTTGAAAGATGCAAAAACACATACACTTGGTTGAACATCTCACTGCAAATAAGGCTAATTATCAACAGGTCAGTAACATGACTGGGTATTAAAAGTCATTCAGACATAATGATGGCAATGGCATCAGCACTCAGAGAAAGACTGTATGGGCAAAACGTTCAACAGTAATATTTCTCAATGTAAAATTGCAAAGGATTCAGGGATTTCATACTCCACAGTACATAATATTATTGAAAGATTCAGAGCATCTGGAGAAATCTGAACACAAAGGACAAGACTGAAAACCAATACAGAATGGCCATACTCCTCAGGCCCTCAGGGCAGCACTGCCTTAAAAACAGACAGGATTCTACAGTGGAAATCACTGCATTGGCTCAGGAACACTTTTGTAAACCATTATTAGTGAACACCACTTGTCGCTGCATCCACAAATGGAAATTAAAACTCTGCCATGCAAATATTAAACTAAGATTCAGAAATGCTACAGCCTTCACTGGGCCCGAACTCATTTAAGTTGGACTGCGGTGAAGTGGTAAACTGTCCTATGATCTGACTGACCAAAAATGTGAAATAATATGGGAAATTATGGATGCCGCTACCTTCGGGCTAAAGAAGAGAGGGACCATCCAGCATGTTATCAGTGCACAGTTCAAAAGCCAGCATCCATTATAGTATGGGGGTGCATTATTGCACATGGCATGGGTGACTTGCACATCTTTGAAGACACCATTAATGCGAAACAATATATGAAGGTTTTTGAGATTCATATACTGCTATCCAGACATCTTTGACAGGGAACGCCTCGCTCATTTTGGTAATACAATGCCAAAGTCATCATTCTGCGCGTATTACAACAACATGGCTCTGTCGTAAAAGAGGCTGTGTGCTAAACTGGCCTGCCTGCAGTCTGGACCTGTCACCCACTGAAAATATTTGGTGCATTATAAAAAAAATATGACAAAGGAGTCTGCATTGTGTTGATCAGCTGAAAGCCTATATCAAGCAATAAAAGGAAAAAATTTTGCCTCCTAAACTCTGGCAGTTTGTCACATCAGTTCCCAAATGCTTTCAGAGTATTGATCCTAATGCTTTCAGAGTATTGATTAAAGAAAAGGTGTTGCAACACAGTGGTAAACATTGCCCCTGTCCCAGCTTTCATGAACCATGTTGCAGTCAAAAAATTCAAAATGAGCGAATGTTTCCAAAAACATTTTCTTGGTTTCAACATTTGGTATGTTGTCTTTGCAATAATTTCAATTAAATATAGGGTTTAAATGATTTGCAGATCATTTCAACTCTGTTTTTATTTACATTTTACACACCATCCCAACTTTTCTGCAAACGTGGTCGTACACGGCACCATGAATATTTGGGCAGTGACTCAGTTTTCACTATTTCAGCTCATGGGTGCCACAGTGATGGACATGGAATCAAACAATCAATATCTGTTTGAAGTGTAGGAATTACATTCAATTTCAAAACTGGCCTGCCAATTTTAGGGACTTGAAGGTAATTGAATCAACTGACATAATCATGAATTCAATGGTCATTTTTGTTGCAAATCCTTAAGACATCACTAGATGTATAGGGTTTCTTCCCCAGTGTGGCTATGTTTCGCCTGGACTGCCCCATCCTCAGCTCTTGCTTGTTTGTGAGACATTTTGCCTCCAGTAAGTAAAATGTTTGCTATATTAGATTTCTGCTCAGGTCATTGAAGGAGCCATCGTAAAACACTCCACCTTTCTGACTTAAGTCTTTGGTTACATTCATAATATGCTTCCGGGCATTGTCCATTTACACAGTGAAGTTTTCAAGCATTTTTCTGAAACCAGGTGCAATGCAGAATTTATCCTGCTGCTGTTAGCTGTCACATCATGGATAAATGCAAGGGAACCAGTTCCATCGGCAGCCATGCATGCCCCCATCATAACACTACCTCCAACATGCTTCATTGACTAGTTTCTCTGCTTTGCATTATGAGCAGTTCCCTCTCGTCACCGTTCTCTTTTCCTCACATCATTCTGGTACGCAGATCAAGGAGCTTTCCAGAACTGAACAGGCTTTTTTGGATTTTTTTAGGTAAACTTCCAGATTTTGAGGCTTTCTAGTGGTTTACCTCTTTTAGTTTACCCTTTCTATTTCCTGTGGTACAGCACTCAAAAAAATGAAACCCCATGAAATGTTAGATTTACTTAATAATGTTATGTCAACAGTTTCCACACAATTGCTTTGCTTAACCTTTATTTGACTTGAACATTTTTTGGCCAGTTTATTTAATTGCTTTGAGTGGAATGTACTTAACTCAGTTTTGTGGAATCAGTTGACATAACATTATTAAGTAAATCTAACATTTCAAGGGGTTTCATTTTTTTTGAGTGAGCATTCTCTTGATTTTTTCCTTTGAAACAGATACAGGCTTACCTCCTAGTGGGTGTTACTGACCTGTCCAATCCTTCTGAATGGCTTTATCTTTAACAGGGAAAGATCATCCACCCCATTTTGTTTGTCTTTCTGCCCTTTTGCAGTTCCTGAGCTGACCACCGTGATCCTAATTTATGAGAATTTACCAAACAGTTGATTCAGTCACATCGATTTTTTTTTCTCCTTTTCCATGATTTAATTGTTTTATTTTTTATTGAAGGCCTGCTGCACAGGAATTGTCAGCTCTTTGGACGTCATACTATTGGGAGTTCACTGCAAAAGATCTCAAATGCAAAGACCACTTCAAATCTCTACTTGACCTTTTATCTGCTTAGTTGCAGTAATAACAGAATAGAACACAACCGGCTAATTGTCCTCCTGTCACTTTTTCTCCCTAAAAGAGAGGAACCATGCGAGAACTTGCTGTAATTCCTACAACGTTCGCCTGATTTGAATTTAAATAAACAATAACGCAATAAAGCTGAAAGTTTATACTTCAAGCTAATTTCAACTTCAATATTCTGTAGTTAACAGCTAAAATAACAATAAGTTTACAAACCTACACTTATTAATAGACCTGATGGTATCGAGGAACAAGCAGAGACAAATTCAGACCTAAATGCTGAGTTCTTTTTGTGTGATACATTTTCATTGGCATTTCTGTCACGATCTTCTTTGTGAAGAAAAGCTTGAAAAGGTATGCAGATAAGAAAGAGAAAGGTCTATAAGAGTGAATGCTCTGCTATTATATACTACTAGTGTCGTGGTCAAGTTGATATTATGAGCTTGTCACACTTCATCGGCCTCATTAACTCAGGTGTTACATGCATTGTGGTAACACAGAGAGGACCTAATTGCTGCAGTCTTCATTCTACTAAATGGTATGACACATTCACATTGTTCAAATTCCATGCCACTCAACAAATATTCAAATAATTGTCACAACCCTCATGTTAATCTCTTTTGTGTCCCCTCCCACCTTGCGGCTTGCTTGTCTTTTAGATATTGTTTATTGTCTCCTTTGTTTTACGTCTCATGTACTTTTCCATGTGCTGTATTTCTGTTTTCCAATTCCCTCATGTGGGTGTCGGCATACAGTGTGTATATTCCTGACTTTGAGAGTACAAGTCGCTGGATTACCGCTTGTTATATGCCCTTTGGCACCCAGTCATTATTTCCTGGCAAAACTTTATCTTCTTCAGAAAGTATTTGTAATCTTTCGTGATATTTAAATATGAAAATTCTCCTTCCAGTTGTATTAATAAGAATCAGCTCCCTAGCCTTACTCTCGGTTTACAGCAGGACTATTCAACATTATCCTGCAAGGGCCGGTGTGGGTGCAGCTTTCACTCCAACCCAGCACATACTCACCTGACACCACTAATCAACCCCTAGAGTCTTTGCTGAAGAGATTGATTAGTAGTATAAGGTGTGTAAGTGTTTGGTAGGACTGAAAGCCTGCGCCCACACCGGCCCTTGTTGAATAGCCCGGGTTTGCAGGATTGGGACTGCGATCTTATTGATCATCCTTCAATTTGTTACTCTGCCCAGTTTATTAGGAACACCTCCCAAGCCTTCTTTGGTCATCAGGATAGGGACTGTGTTCCATGTAAACTCCCTGGTCCTGCCATCAGCTTTCTTCTGGTGAAGTGTGCTCTTCATCCGGCATCTGTACTGAATCGCCACTGGCCGGGCATAGACATGCCCCTCGCACCCAAGGCTGTACCATCTGAAGTGAATTGTGTCATTCTCCTGTGGGCTCAATCCCTCCATCAAAACTGTATTACTATCAATAAACCCAACTATTGGATGTGACTCCACTTTTAGTTCCTGGTCTGGATCATAACTACTATTGCTTATAAAAATAATGCACATTTTTAGATTGAAGCTTTATTGTCATCATATTAAATTACGATGTATTAAATATGACAAAATCCACAGTGCCACTCTTGATCAGTGCTGTAAAAAAGACTAAAAGAAACGAGTAAAACATATAACATATAAACCACGCGCATAAATAAATAGCAGCAAACTAGATAGGTGAGGCAGACATGATGAATAGAATAATGAGGTCACTACACTTAAAATAGAAGAAATAAATAGAAGATGTGACACTTTTATTCATATTTGTATCACTGGACAAATCCCAAAACCAGTGTGGGCAATGCAACAACTTGGTTTAATTTGCTTTGCAATCCCTAATCGAGCAGCAGTGAGGATAGAAGTTCAGTTACATACAGGTCGGAATGGAGAGATTATTTTTCATAGTATTTCTGTATTGGTCAGAACAGAGGGATTGATGCCACATGCTCTGCAAACAATTACTTCTCGCAAACACAGACAAATCTGGTCTGTCCGTGCTTGTGATGACTTACACCCTCCGGGTAACCTTGTGTTGTCATACTTACAGAAAAGTATGATAAAGACAGGAGAGAAAGCCGGTCTGTCTCAGCCTTACTAAAAGAAGAAAAGAGATATGAAATGGCCAGGACACAACCCCTCTGTCAGGGTGGGGGCAGCTCAGCAAACGCAGGAGTGGACAATGAGGGGGGTGCGATCATGTCAGAGACGTGATTCTCCACCCTCGTACGGGGCCCCTCCACCTGCTCGTACTCCCTCCTCCACCCTGCCAAACACGTGCGAATAAAAAAAGATACGAATCTGCATGGAGATTTACAACCAAGGAGGTGTCAGTCCATTTGCAAGTGAAGAATGGGGCCGCATGCAGACAACAGAGCAGGAATGACTTCTGAAGCCCCACCTGCGTTCCGCACAGGCACATGGACCCCGGGGCCACAGAAAAGGTAAAATGAGAAAGTAGACAACCATGTCTCCCTTTTACTTCTCTTCTAGACATTCCCCTCCCTTTATCCTGGAGCTACAAAACGAGCTGCTTCCACCCCCCTCCATTTCTTCGCTTACTAGCATCCAGAGGTCACTGGGGCCATTAGGTGTAAGGAGATGCAGTGGATCTTTCCTCTTAATAAATTACTAAAACCCCTCACTTTCAGTTTGCCCCTTAGGGTACTGTGTATTTTAATTCCAAATTCTACCGCCTGCTGCAATATCCAGGGACTGACATGAGGAAAATTTCTTCCTGTCCCTTGACATGACATTATTAATTACATGTTGGCCAGGTCCAGCTGTTCTGTATTGTGATGATTTTTTTATTTATTTATTTTTTTACAGGGACTATGATATGAATGTTGCAGGTGTGATTAAGTACGCAACTAAGTTAAACCGTGTAAATCTGCAGGTTACCTTGTAATAAAAATGCTCTGTGTCTGATATCTATGAACTGCTCCAAGGAACCACTATTGCAGGGACAATGCAGACCTCTGCTACTTCCACCAAAAAAGGTGGGATCTCTTGTGACATGAGATCTTTTCTGTGCTCCCAGTCTTACAACCAGTTGACTGTTTGTCCCTAAGCTCACTGAGAATGGATCTTCATATCTTAGGGGTGGAATCAAACGGGTGGAATGAATAGAAATGAACTAAAAGATGAAAGGAATTCCTTTAAAGCACCAGCCCGCTCCTAGAGGACTTGTAGCAAGGCCAACAAACAATAAGGTAAGTGGCTAAAAAGAAAGACAGACACGTATTGAAAACAAAGCCCCAGGCCTGTTGTTACTTCTGCATTCCACTGTAATTGAAGGTACAAACGGTGAGTAAAAATGTTGTCCTCAGTCCCAGGGAATCATCGACAAAGAGACACGAGTTCTAACAAATCTTATCATTCATTTCCAAAATTACCGTCACTATGCATGCCATCTTGCCTAAATAACCCCCCCACCATTTATCCTTTGACGTCTAAACCTTCGGAGTTTTTTTTTTTTAAGGGAAAAAGTAAATAAATTCTCTAGAGATGCTTTGCCATGAGTGAAATGAGTCGTATAGTAAACTGTGAGGAAATTGGTTTAAGGGAATACTTTATTGGATTTCCTTGCAATAAAACCAACATACTGTGAATAAGATTCAGTCTGAAGAACAAAGGAAAGACCCCCTTGGATAATCCGCAAAAAAAGATAAAGTTGTTTGACTGTATAAATACAGTTTTTGGGTACAGCAGTGCCAGCAGACTGTGAAAAACCTTTTGAATTTGCAACTGCATCATGAAAAAGGTTAATATCCAAATGCACCATATTTTTACTGATATCATTAAGAGACGGGGAAAGTACATAACAAATCTGTATTTTTGAGATCATCTAGGAACATAAATACCTTCCGCCAGAAACATGTGAACTTGCTTTCAAAATGAATTTCAAAATGAATTTTTGTCTCATTGTAAGTCACGAAGCTGCAAGACTTATGTCACAACCCTTGTGTGAACGCCTTCCGTGTTTCTTCGTATTCAGCAACTTGTATGTCTATTGGAAGTATTTCTCTTTGGTTTATGTCAGTGTGTTTGGCACTCTCTGCTCCATTTCATGGTTATTCTCTAATTACCATGTGAGAGGCATTTAAGCCCCCTGCTTTGTGTTGCAAGTTGCTGGACTGTAATTTGCCTTTTATGCGTTGAATCAGTCAGTATTCCAAATGGAAACTCCTTGTCTTTGTTAAGCGCAGCATGTACTTAATTGCAGCTTTTCCCATAAGCTTTCCTCTGTACTTAGTTAAATCGAATTAGCTTCCAAGCCAATTCAGGGTCTAGGATTGGGCCGTGTTAAAGTTAACTCGGCTCAGGTCAGTTTGTCAGTCCAGTTTGAAAGGAACAAGCTCCCAAATCTATTTCTAGGGTTTAGAATTGAGACCGCATTCTTCTCAACCCTTCCAAGTCTGTTCCTCTGTTGAATTTGTCAGGAATAAGCTCACAATCTGTCGACGGTCATCAGGATTGGAACCAAGTTCTCCTCAAGCTACTCAACCCTCCTGTGGGCCAGTTCAGTGTTCGTGAAGTAGGCTTTCTGCCTGGCTGCTATCCCGGAAACCACTGGCCGGCGATTGACAGCACAGCTTTGTCCAAAATATCTTTACTGAACTGCGCTGTCATAATTCAGGGTTCCGTTCCCACCTCTTCCTCTGGGGTTCCGTCCCTAAATGACTGTGTATAAGCTGTCAATAAACCACCTATTGTACTGTATCTGCCTCCGCACTTGATTCCTGTCCTGGACCGCAATATGTGTGCGCTCGCACGCGCATGCGTGTGTGTGCGTGTGCGTATGTGTGCGTGTGTGTGTGTGTGTGTGTTTTTGAACCTTTTCCATGAACTTTTGCTGC
The DNA here is from genome assembly GCA_029721435.1 of Gymnothorax reevesii. Lineage (NCBI taxonomy): Eukaryota > Metazoa > Chordata > Actinopteri > Anguilliformes > Muraenidae > Gymnothorax > Gymnothorax reevesii. The sequence continues at coordinate 8,988,319 of CM056581.1, forward strand.
CGACAAATTATCCTTTACCCGTGGCTTTCTTATCTTTATATACAAAGTCGTAACAGGGCAAAGGTGCATCACCTATGAGCCTGCAGCTCGAAATACTCCTCAAACCTGGGCCAATGCACAGTTTACATAGATATATGCTTTTTTTTTAAACCATATTTTAATGCGTTTTCAGACAATCGAAATCTGATACATTGGGTCTTGGTTTTTGATAACTCAGTGATGTGGCAGAAAGACCTTTTCTTTAGGATGGATGATATCTCTCCCCAACAATTCAAGTAGGCTGGGGGCTGTTTGCCTTTATCAAACTGCCGGATCAACTGCAGATCCCCAGATCACAGTGGCAGTATTAATCCTTGCACACGGCATTTGGAGAATATTCTGAGAAACCAGGGAAATGCAAGGGGACACAGACTAGAGGCTTGCTCATCCTACAAATCGCCATTCTGTGTAGAAAATAAAGATTTTCATTATCTTCATTAGCATGGTACATGTTCAAGAGATGTCTTGGTAATATGTTTGACCTAATAGGAAGTCTAATAATCCAGTGAACACAGCATCTGGCCTCCACTTGGTCAGAAAAAAAAATCAGGGTGAAAACATGATTTAATTAATTGGCAAAGCAACCCTCAAAACAAAATGTACCTATTTACAGTTGCATGCTTTTATTTAGCTTTGAATAGCTGAAATTGTAAAATTACATTTTTACATGAGAGAACAAATTCTGGAATGGCAAAAGTTAAGTTAGCAGCTCATGTGAAGTCAAACAAGTCGACATGGTCTACAACATCCCCCGCCAATCGTGCGCTTCTCATGTTCGAACTCAATCAAGGCCTTTATGGTCTGAAGCTACACACCAAATTTGGTTACTGTATCTGTAGTAGTTTCTGAGTAAAGCTGTCCCCTTTATCTCGGACGGACGGACGGACACACACACGGACGGACGGACGGACGGAGGTCAAACCTATATCCCCCTCCCACTTCGTGTTGGCGGGGGATAATAAATGGTAAAATTGAGGGAAACACTTTGTTGTTGCTGATGCCAGACTGGTTCAGTCAGATGCTGAATGACCATTTGTTTGAACATCCTGTAGAGACGTCTCATCATGGTTCAAAACCAATTACCGAATGAAAGCCGTGTCAAAGTGAAAAAGTGTTGCCTATGTGGGCATAGGTTAAGTTCGGCTGGGGAGTGAATTATTTTTTGTTATTTTGGTTTCGTTGGTCAAGCTAATCACTGAATCTGAGACTTTTTCACACACTGAACAGGGGGCTGAAGGCCAAAAGTCTCCAAAATGAGCAGGAACTGTACTTTGTGGCAGTGGAGGCCATGCAGAGCATCGCCTGGCAGTGTTCATGAGTCACAGACCTCAAGCAGGCATGAATGCAAATGAAATGTGACAAGTTTAAAACACGTTCTGTACCTGGCGGGGGGGGTTGCTATGTGTAACGGGTGCTGTCATCTCTGTTCATCTGTCATCCGATATGGATGAACACACCCTCATATCAAAACAGACAGTCTACACTTCAACCTCATTGTGATTGTTTCCGTTCAAAAAGTGCTAGAGTAGGGAACCAGAATTAAAAAAAAAAAAAAATTGCAGTAAAATGTTTTGCCATCCAATGAATTATGGTGCTCATTTTCCAGATAATTTGGTTTGAGTGTGTCTAAATCTAACTCCTGGGATTTTCTTGTGCAGCAGTCTCTACAGTTGGTGCAAAAAATAAAAATAAAAATAAAAAAACACCCCTTTTAGCGTCAGTTTTGCGAATGGAAATGCTGTGTATAATGAGAGAGGTCTGAGGAAAATAGCAAGACAGATTCAGAGGCCTCGCTAACTCAGATGACCACTTTACACACCGAGGGTGGGCAGAACAGCATCTCAGAATGCAGAACACATCAGACCTCAAGGTGGAGTGAGTACAGCCTCAGAAGTCCACCTCAGGTTCTTTACCAATCTGGCAAAACCATAAATCTGAGGCTGCAGCTGGCACAGGCCCACCATAACTGGACAGCTAAAGACTGGAAAAATGTTGCTTAGTCTGACTGTTATGAATTTTTCTTGTGACATACAGATGGTAGGGTCAGAATCGGCATCAGAAGCATGAACCCAAGGACTCAACCTGTCTTGTGTCAACAGTTCAGACTGATGGATGGTGGTGGTGATGGTGTAGCGGCGTAGAAAATGTTTTCGAAAGACACTTTAGGACACTTAAAACCAATAAATCGTTGTTTGAAGGCCACAAGCTATCTCAGTACTGATGATCATATGCATCCCTCTATGGCCACAATTTACCATCTTCTAGTGGATACTTGTAGCGTGATTATGCACCATCTCACAAAGTAAACATAATCTGAAACTGGAATCGATAATTAAGTAATCACCACAAAGAGAATGATTGCACATCCAGGTAGATAAGAAACAGATGGAATAGGATGAAGTCAGGTATTTTGGGACATCAGGTATAATGGGATAAACAAGGTATTCTATATTGGACAGCCATTACCAAAAATGTTATTGCACTGTTGCAACAAATTTCCTTTCCATGAAACAAACAACCAGTTTTAATTGTCTGAGAACTCAGATGGGCAAAGCAAATACTAAAAAAAAAAATCACTGAACTCAGCCCTGAAATCGCAAGGAAAGCCATGAGGCATGTTGATTTAGTTTCTTTGATAATAGTACTTCAGCTAAAAAAATGTGTGTATAATACCAAAAAATGGTAGTAGGATGTTTCATTTTATTGACTGTTTGACTTACAAAAGTATAATCAAAATATTTTCCCAGTACAATTTACTTTTGTGAAGGGTTTTAAGTGACTGACCCTGAATGCAAAAGATAAAATGGGACACTTTTCTGAAGTGAAACTTGAATATTTCTGGGATACTGGGTACCATAAATCATGAGTTACTTTGCTATTGTGTGCAAACCCTGTCATATTTCAGAAACTTTTAGTATAGATATATAAATAGTGTCCTAAATATAAGTGTAGTGTCTTACAATAAATTGTATTATAGTATTCAATCAAAGTTTTATACCTGCCTGGATATGCAATCATTTTCTTTGTGGAGAGTACTTAACGATATATATTCTTTTTTTTCTGCTCTGCCTGCGGAATTCTATTTGACAAAGTGCAACTTTCCCCCCCAAATGTCAGCATCTCAAACTGGTTTTATTAACATCACAATGAGTTCAGTGTACTTCAGTGGCCTCCCCAGTCAGCAGTTCTGAATGTTTGGCTGACAAATCTGCAAAAATTATTGATGCAATCTTGTAAACACTAGACCCGAATCTCAAAGCAATGTTTCCAACATCATCTCACTAAGAACTTAGGCAGTTCTGAGAGAAAAGGGAGGCCCAACCCAGTAGTAGTATAGTGTTCCCAATAAAGTGTAAATATCCTGCGGATTATGAACATATAGGTTTGCATGGCATGAGATGCTAATGGAATGACTTTCTCTGATCTCATAAATGCCCTAACTTTATGACATTCTGCCATAAATTTTTAAAACACATAAATTGAATTTAAAAGGAGTGATTTATTTGGAATTGCAAGACCGTCATGGCATTGATTGAATCATAACGACAGTGGGGAAAAGGGAAATAAATGAAGCGTGTTCAAATGTTCTGAAGCCCAAAACAAAAACACAAAGCACTGTGAACGGGGAATAAAAATAATGGTGTGTGGAAGTCATTAGCCCTCACCTCATACGCATCTCTTCACTTAGTCATTATGTGCTCCAACAAATATTTTTGGTCTGAGATCTTCAGGAATTTTCTGGAGACAACCAGCAATTCACTTCCTCTCTTATTAGAGCAAATCCTCCTATTTCACTGGAGCAGGTTGCGACCTGCAGCTTCAAACAAGGGTGGCAGGGTATGGGGGAATCTTCATGCAATTTTGGCATTCTAGGAACGTGACATTGCTACTGTGCCTACTTTTTTGAACAGTGCTTTAATCAAAATTGAACACGCCCTGGTTCCAAAGAATAAGAGCTGTGAGAGGATCAGTCCCATGGCCAGAAGAAACTGGATGGGGGGACAGTCAATTTTCACAGGGGGAGCCCAAAATTTGAACAGGGTTGGAAATATATATATATACGTATATATTTACAGGGTAAAAATGTCAACACCACTATGTGGAAAGAGCACCCCTCATATTATATAAAAACACATTACATACTTATTCATTACTCAGTTAACGGCACGAGCATATTCAAATATAATGTTAATGAATAAAGACGGGAATTTCGCTGAAGTATACATGGATTAGGTTCACCAAAAAACCCCAACATAACAAGCCTGTGTTCGAATGCATTTATAATCCCTCCTGAGCAGCATATTGTGGATTTTACTGCTCCTTTGTAAACTCACTCCATGACACCCACAGCACCCGCAGTTTTTTTTTAAATCCCCAGTACTCTCTGTTAAAACAGCCGACGAGTCTGTTCTTTTGCTGTTTGAATTTAGATTGACATTAAGCAACGTTTGTATACTCATCGTCACCATTCATACATACTAATGCTAGCTCTCAATTGGGGAAATGAGCAGCCTACTCACCAAAGAAATCATGACTGGTTCCAAAGAATTGATGGTTGAAAATCGTTTTGCAGTCCAATATTTTTTTTTGTATTTTACCCAAGCAGGCAAAGGTTCTGTTGAAGGCCTATATCTGCTCGCTATTTTGATCGTGTTTGTTGCTTCGAGTGTTTCAGGCCGTTCAGGCTCAACTCCCAGGAATTCTGGTGTTACGGGATTTTTTGTTGTGCGCCGCAGTCTTTCAGCTTTTACAATAAAAAATAAGAAAGTAAACAATAAAGTAAGTTAGTAAATAAGTAAAGTAAATAATACATAACAGTTAAAAAAATCCTTGTCCAAGATTCTTGGTTAAAATAAAGTTATTCATGGCATTAAACGCTAACACACACAAGGCAAGTATGAACCATGAAATAAACTTAATAGAATATAATAATATAATAAATATATTTATTATGTATTTATTATATGTAATATAATGAACTTACTATCTTTCATTCTCTTTCCTCAAAATCTTTGGCCAGTCATTTATTAATCATAGCTATTTTAACCACATAGGTAATTTAGTTAGTTATTCTCATTGGGCCCCGCAGGACATTGAGGCCATATGCAAGTGAGTTGACATTTCCCAAATTAACATAAACCAAGCAGCAGGCTAATTCCCCGAGAAGACTTACACTTTTCATATTAATTGCCCAATTCGTGGTAGTATATTGATGGAATCCAACAATATTTTGCATGATCAAAACTTGTGAATTTCAGAAATGATTGGCCAACATCGCTTTTCAATTATTTTTTCGTTTGAATTTTGGGTTTTACAAAGCTCTTGAGTTAGCTAGCCCTTCAGGTATGTTTTAATCACAATTCAGAAACAATATTTTCCATTAGCAACCTAATTTTACATGAGCATGATACTAATAATACTAAAATAGCCTTTTCTTTGTCTGCAACCATGCAGGAATACCAGGGTGTAAACAATGGAAATGGCCTACGTGCAAAAAAGTTGTGCAGTAGTCAAAGGTTGATTGACAATTCCTTCGTCATTGCTATGAATGAAGCCTCAAACTTTTTGGTAGCCAGCCCCAGTTAAACCCAAAATGGGTTTATAAATAGCACAATAAATAGTCTAATGCTGCCCACATTGATTCCAACGCGCAACTTTTGCGGACTGGACTGCATTAAAAAAAAAACAACAACTATAAAGTGAATACTTGGGTGATCTGTCAAGTAATGTAGTTGACAAGTTTAATTTCTGTATCCATGGAATCTTTAATCTGAAAAGGAATCACAAATGCAAAATTCACATATTTTAATTTCTTTTTATTAGTAGGAAATTAATTTTGTTTGATGGAGGGTACAACATGACATGGATGGATGGGTATGCATGGGGGGAGGGCATGAGATGCGCCATGGGGGGAGCGTTGCATCCCAATGCCCCCCCTCAGCAACAGGCCTGGAGAGGATGCTAATTCACATGTGTAATGAAATCTACAAACTACATTTCCCAGCAGCTTCATATTTGTGGCCACGACCTCAGACTCCCACAAAGCTGTGCAGCAGTTGTCTCATTTTCATGAACACGTCGCCGCATCTGCTTGTCTACCATACTGCCCTTCTGTAAGGCTATAGCACCGGTGACATCCGAAAAATAAGCGCAGAGCGGAGAAAGAGTGAGATGGTGGTTGAGAGAGAGAATGACAGATTGTGGAGGAGCAAGAACAAAAGAGATTGAAGACAGAATGACGAAGAATAGGAACGTGAGAGGAAGCGAGAACAAAAGGCAGAGTCAGAGGGTGAAAGACTAAGGGGAAGATCCCTTGAGAAAAGAATACAATGACAGGGAGAGAGTGGAGGAGTGAGTAAGAACAGAAGAAAGTAAGAGTAAGATGTAAGTAAGAACAGATAAAAAAAAACAGTGAGGGAGAGAAAAAGTGGTCAGGGTGAAAACCACAAATAGAGCACCGTAATACTCAATTAACGTGCAAATGCAAGGGAGAGTCACAGGAGAAGTCTCCCTAGTTTTCCTTCTCTTCTTCCTGCTAACCCTATAACCCCCAACCCCCTCCCAGATCAATGTCAGTGGCTGGAGGAGTGGATCAATGGTAATTACCCAGAGTTCTCTGCTCTGTGTAATTGCAAAGTGGGGAAAGATGGGCCTGGTGCCACTGCAATCCACCATTGAGACCACCACTCTGAACTCTTGTTATTTAGATCTGCTGACAGGTCTTTCTGTCTTTTTCCTCCTCTGTTCCTTCATCTGCCAGGATCAGATAGTCCCTCCTTTTCTGAATTCCCTCCACCACCTGCCCCCCTGTGCAGCTGTCCAGCCCTATGCCTATTTCCTGCTCAAAATTTACCCATTTCTCCACCTGCCACTCTTCACAAATAAAACCTGTGTTCACTGTATATTCAATCAAAATAACTGTAAATCTTCATAATGAACACAGTCACTCTGGCTTATTTTTTTTTGCAGCAGATAGTGCAAGACATGCATGAGAAATATCATATCATTTTTCTTTCTTTTTTTAAGAGATTCCATTTATCTGGTCTTGATGTGAGTCCCACAAAATCTTAGTTAACACATTGTGAGTACTAACTGTTGCTGTGACTTTGATATTGTGCATCCATGTCAGAGTTGCCCTCAGAAGATTGTTTTTGGAGTGGACATTAAGTTTAGTTCATTGATCTCAAGCCATGTAAAAGTCTTGCTTTTAGAATTTTTTTGAAGTTTGTGCAGAGAAAGTCAAAGATGACTGCAGTGTATTACGGGGAAAACACATTTCTTCCTTTCTACTCCATTTACTCTATGTGAGTGTGAATTTATTCAGTCATTTAATGGTCATGGTCACCAGGATCATCATCATCATCATGTTTTCTGATGACATCAGCAGAGCTTACAGAAACAGTAAATGCTCCGAAACCAAACTCGGTAATTAGCTCAGCAAAACAATATGTCGAAGATGTGTCCGGAGGGATCCTTATGCTATTGCTCTTAAACCTATCTAAGCTGTCCCTTGAGCCCTTAAGATCATCACTGGTTTTCAATTCACTTAATATATCGCTGATGCTCATTATCCTAGTGACCAGAGATCCCTCCTGAGGATACTGCTGCTCTATTCATTAACAACAGCCCCTGAAGGACAGACGGCATCAACAGGCCGTTTAAAACCCATTATCAACCAGCACAATACAAGTCCACTGCTTCTTATTTATATACCCATACGTTTGCTTTGCATGCTTTACGGTGTGTAAATTTCCACACCTCAGTTGACTTGAAGCACTGTTCACATTCATAAAAAAATAATGAAGTTATTAGGGAGCAGAAATGAGAAATCACACGAGACTACAGTGTGAAGATGGCATCTTCAATCTGTCCCACAAGCTCTTAAAGCAGGAGGCAGAGAGAGAGAGAGAGAGAGAGAGAGAGAGAGAGAGAGAGAATGCCTTCACAGACACAACTCACAATCAAACACTGTCTTTGATTTGTCCCTCCTCTCATACTGTTTTCATTTTTTGTTTCATTCTTGATAACATGGCTCCACAAGTTATCTTGTGCGCTTTCTTGTTTTGTAAAAAGATACAAGTGGAATGTTTGTTCACATCACGCCTCGGTGTTTGCGTTTGAGTGCTGCTTAGTGTTCTTTTAAGCCTCGCAGTTGCCCTACTGCTCCCTTCAGCAATGGAACAAAGTTCACTTCCCAAGTACTCATGGGCTCAGTGACAGGGGGCATCCAGATGTGTCCACATGCACAGAAACTCATTTGAGGTTCAGCGGGATCAGCGAGGTGTGACCCATCAAACCAGTGGTTGTGCCAGAACTAGGAATTGGGACCGCACAGAACATCCCTTTGTTACAACAATCAGTCCTGGCTAGTTAGTTATCAATCATTTGCCTTTGTTTAAGCATTTTCCAATTATAGTAATAATTCATTAGCAACTGAAGACTTGGCTTCTCTCACTATGTGATCTAACAGCAAAGGAATAATTGGTTAAATTCAGCACAGAAAAATAATTTATTAATAAGCCAAAGCTTTACGAAAGACGAATCGCTCTGAAACTTCTGCACATCAGGCGATTTAACTTGTGCTTCATGATCGTTTAAAAACTTTAAAAATTCTATGTATAAAGAGGTCAATTCCATGTGAGAATCTCTTAAATTTGCATTGATTGAATAATGACTGATCCGCATTCCAATAAAATATTGCCTTTCACTCTCAGTACAGCGTGGGTTGATTTAAAAGTGGGACTCGGAAATTTAATATAAAAAGCATGAGACTTAAGCCATACGCACAATAGTTGACAGGTATGCAATTTTGAATGACGGTAATTTAAATGCACCAAATACAAGTCCAAATGAATGATTGTCATCTTACCTAAACGGGGAGAACTAGCAGCACCTGATTGTGTAGAGTGTGCCCAGAGTGAATCAATTGTAAATTATGATAATGACAGAACAAGTCAGTACTAATAATTGTTTCAAAGGGATGTTCTGCACCCACCAATCCCCAGTTCTGGTGCCGCAACTGCACCAAATACGTGGACAAAGCCATCACATTTATCTCATTTGGATCATTTAAAGCAAGTTAATCTCTTTGGACTAACACTTGGACATCACTCAGTCTTCCATAACACTTGCTTTATACTTCTGTCCATGAGGAGTAATGACAATTGTTTTTATCCATCACTATTACCCCATTAAGTGCTGTAGTAGGCAAGCTATACCCCGAGGAGATAATTCAATATAGTCTCAAAATGTGACAGGCCTCATTTTTCCCATGGAGTCCTCACTCATTCTCTTCTGAAAGGGCTATTGTACAATCTACAGCATCTACATCTCATTTTTTCATGAGTAAAACTGTTAATTTTAGTAATGTTCACTAAGACAGCAGCTATCCCCTCATCAAAGTAGTTATAGGGATGTTTGTCTCAAACTCACCAGCCATCACATCATCATTGTAATATTTCCGTTGTCACTGGTGTGATTCACTTGTGAGTGGAGTTTGAAGTAAGACTCATGGCTACATTCTATGGTTGGATTAATTACTCCAGGCTCTGACCACGAAAATTCCATTAGCCAATCAGCTCAGACCAAACAAAAAAATCCTGCCCACACAAGAGTTATGTGACAGAACTGCAAACAAAAAATCAAGAAGCGCTAACAAGAGAGTTGGGAGCGTAACCGCAAATCTGATAATTGCGAAATCAGTAGAGTGAACAGTGAACGAAAGGACAATCTATCAAACAACTAAAAGACCAATGGTTTACTCCATCATAAAAAAGAATTTGTCTTCAAATTATACGTTTTACCTTTGAGGTCACTTTTTTGCTTCAGTGAGTTGTATTCTCTCTCAGTTTTGACATTTTTGTTCGATATCCGAAAGGTTTTGTTTGATAATTTTGCAACAAATCTGATTCCATACATATGCAGATGTCCGTGACTGAGAGAGAAAGTGAGTGAGTGCGCGAGTGATAAAGCTACAGTATTGGTTGGCCAGCTGAGTGCACTTTCCCCATTGGCCATTGCACTTCCACACTGATTTTGTGCCAATGCTTTTTATTACATCATCATGGGGAATTGATAGCAGATCCACATGGACACACTCAAACAAGTACCAAGACCAATATAGAAAATTCAATGAACAATTAAAATCCAGGAATTAACAATATAGACCATACAAATGACTATTCCTGTAACATATTGCCCATAATTACGCACATGGACCATGAAGTCCAGCCATGTAGTTAGTTTGAACCTAGAATTGTTTTTCAATGGCTAAGAAGCACACTGGGTACAATGAATCATGGAAGCTTTCAGCGCCTCAGGTGAAGTATATTACACCTTTACTTGCACTGCTTTTTTCAAATATTGCTCAGCATTGACTCCCCTGTCATTTGGTCTCTCTCTGTTGGGCTTCCTTCACCCTAATTTATTCAATCAAATGAGGCAATGGGATGGACACTGGCGTCAATCCCTCGTGGAACCAAATTATTGTGCATCCAGTTCTCACAGGAGATGGACACTAATGACTAATCAATGGCAGCGTACATTTACAACTGTATTGGCAGGTTGAAATTCTTACTTACTCAGGGAGCGGTCCACTCATTGACTCTTCCACTGAAGAAGGAGCCGCTGTGCCCTGAGGTGACAGGTAACACAAGCATGAAAGTCTGAAGTGACACCAAAACCTAAGCTAATCAATATTAACCACTTAATTTCTTTTTTTTTCAATGTGATGTGCACATTTGAGATATGCAAAACCTATTCACCCAAACTGAGAATGCTTAGAAAATCAATCCGGCCTCCCATTGTTTGTTTCAAACCAGCAAAGAGAGTGCAACCTCAGAGATGTTAGATCCATTCACTACGTGCTTAATGGTGACATTTATTGTTTATTAATGCGTCAGAACTGCATTTCTGTACATCGGCCGATGCTCCCACCCCCACTCTGGCTGTTGACAGCCTGATGGCGATAATGAGCTCCTCAGCTTGTCCTGTTATCCTTTTTGACTCACTCGAGGCAGCCAGCGGTGCAGTAATCTGGGTAGGAGGTGGAGTGGTAATTGAGAACTGCACTGACCTCTAAAAAATAGTTGGTTCTCAACAGTGTTTTTTCTTCCCTCCTGACATGTGCTGGTCTGTGTTTTTATCAGAATGTGATGTGAAGATCACAGAGAAATTGCTACAGCTTGGTCCATAGACTCACAGCCACTTACTGGCCCCGGGCTCTTTTGCAGCACTGAGACACCACTTTTCGTTTCTCTGAGTTGTTCTTTGGCTGCAGACTACGTTTAGCGTCATCTTGGAGAGCTCTGCGGCATTTGAAAAGCAGAAGGTGGGCTGATGGCCCGGCAAAGTTTCAGACCATTCTTTTGTATGAGGCCCACATTTGCTAATGCCAGCTTTACATAAAGGGCAATCATCCTCCACTGAGCACCTCTGGAGGATCATAGAAGGCCTCCACTGAGAAAGGGGGGAGGGGCCCCTTTTCTTTTCCTCAGTGAGAAAGAGAGCGATAAAGAAAGTGCCCAGGAACAAGCCTGGCCCCTGACTGAGTTTTGTTTACAACTATCTAAAGTTTTATTACTCCCCCTATTTTGGGTCATACAGCATCTGTTTCTTTTACCTTTACATCTGTTTTCCCCTTTTCCTTCATCTCCTCTCTGCAGGGCATCTGTTGTCAGGGAACAGTAGAGTAACCTGCTGGCAACTTACCGCTGACATGTCTTTGTTAACCCTAGAACACTATTGCTGAAATTAGTAACACCATCACTAACTCCGGGTGATTTTTCCCGATATAGTAAAATACCCAATAAAAAGTACTTGTCATCAAAATATGACAATACATGACAAATTAGAGTAGTGTTCTTTTATTTTCAACTGTGCCATGTCTAACAAAATGAAAAAAAGTACCCTGAGGTAAACAAAACACCCATGCCTTCAAAGATGTCAAAGACAATGCTGAAGCTACCCAGGGACCCATAACACTCAGACAAACGCAACATAATGAAAATCACGTAAACACGTTTGCTTGGGTGAAAATCACCCGGCGATAGTGTTCTAGGGTTAAGGAAGAAAGCTCCAGCCATAGAATATGAGCTGAACTGACACACAACGATTAGGCTGGTTGTGAATGGAGATTCCGGTTCCACAGAGATAGTCAACAGAAAGCGGTCCGTGAAGCTTAGTTTACTGACAAACGGGGACAGCAGCAATGTAGTCCACCATATATTCATCAGGTTTGCTTATTAATCTTTGCTTTAAATGCCATAAACTCTCATTCCTCTCTTATGAGTGTGCAGTGTGCTGGTCATAGACATTGGGGGACAGAAAAAGAGAGGGAGAGGTTATTTATGTCTTCAATCGTCAGAGGAAATAACTGATAATGGCAGGCTCCTGAGTGCTTTGATCGGCTTCACTTTCCAAATAGCAAAATAAAATAGCTAGTATTCATTGAATTAAGTATTGGGTATTAATTCAATCAAAGGATCATGCCACTGCTTATTAAAGTTGTAAGTGCCGTTGGCATCAGTTGGCAGAAGTTGAAATGTTGAAGTATTAATCCTCCATTTTGGATAGGATTGAGGGAATATGGCTTTGCTCTGCAGGTGATTTCAGTTTAAGCTTTCCTGAGCCTTCTATACCCATCTGCAGCAAACACCTTGCAGCTGCTTCTCAGTCTCAGATAAGGTACCTGATGGAGACAGAACCAAGCCTAAACAGGTCATAACAGCCATTTCCTTTAGCTGTCTGTGCTCCCATGTGCTAATTTCAGAAAATATTCATCTTAAAGGTAATAAAAACAGTATCATGTATCTCTCATCATGTCAGACAGTCTCAAGGCAAAATGTACAAAGAAGATGCTCTCTGTAGTTCGAATATTCCTCTGTCTGCAGTATAAATATGATGGCCCTATTGGTTCGTGGCGCAAATACCAATGAATTTTTGCAGTCAGAGATGATGTCCAGGAACGGTAATGAAATTTCGCACTGAGCACATTATACTGTATACCCCCATTTCAGTTTGGAGGTTTAAAAGAATATTTTTGCACCTGCAGGGTGAGCACACTGGCCTGTTGATATACTGGAAGTCTTTCTTCCGCCACCAATATTTTATTTTCAACAAATTAAGTAAATAAGATAAACAATACTTGGGAAAAAATGTTTTTTTTATTCTATTTTATATAATGTAATGTGAAACTCAAGAAAGTGCTGTATTATTGCATTTGAAATTAAATTTGATCACTGAATACTGATTTTTGGAAGAAGGAGCATTTGGCACGAATTAAGGTGCTTGAATCAACCATTGTAGAGAATTCACACTTGCTCATGCTGACAGCCCCGACACAGAATAGTCAGAAATAGGCATAGATACATTAGATTCTAAAAGTTTCCATGAAAATACCCTTCAAAGATGAAATATTGAAAAAGCACGTTTTCATTCCATGAAGACTTGTCAATCAAATAGAGCGATCAAAACAATTCTGTAAATCATTAACCTGTTAACTGTCACCAGGCCCTAATTAGGCCCCAACGCAATCTTCAAACAAATTTTGAATCCTTCATTTGTAAACTATAACTTAAATCCTCAACCAATCTAGGCAAACACACAGACATACATTTACAATTAAATCTGTAAAATATTCATTTTTCATTCCTTTGGGATCAACTTTTGACCACATATGCATGAGGCCTGTGGCCATGGCCTCGTAGCCACTGAAAATTCACCCCACACGCATAAATTAATAGGCAAAGTCCTGTTCAGAGGTGTATGATGCAAGCGGAAATATATCTCGTTATTCTAGTCGCAATTACTCTCAGACAGTAAGTCACAAAATTAGGATGTAGTTCATTGAAAACCTCTATGTCTTTTCTTTCCAATGAGACCATGCATGTGTAATAGAACATTGTATGTGGGAGCAGTGAGCATTTAAAATGTGGTACACCAATCCGGGCCAAAAGTGAAAAAATTCAGGTGACCGTTAAGAGGTTAAAGAACCAAGGACATAAAAGAGCTGGTCACTTGAGAGGCTACCAACTAAATGATGCAAACTGCTTGCAATAGCTGATCCTAAGGCATCACTAGTATTACTATGTGAACAAGAAGAGCACCGCCAACGGTGCATAATACGCCCTTCATGAACATGGATGAGGAAGTGGACAGACAACATGATACCAATATCCAACAGACAACAGCCCCATGTGACCTTTGACCTTTGTCCGTGACCTTGACCTCGGAGGGAGGGCCGTAAACATGGTACGCGACACTCCGCTCAGTGATGGTACACGTGTGTGTGAAATATCATGGATGTATCTGAAGCGGTTGAGAAGTTATGCTCCAGACAAGCCCCATCTGGGCCCCATGTGACCTTTGACAGTGACCTTGACCTTGACCGGGTGAACGAAATCATGGTGCGCGACACAGTGCCTAGTGATGGTGCACGTGTATGTGAAGTGTCACGAATGTAGCTCAAGCGGCTCAGGAGTTATACCCCAGACAAGAAATTGCTAACAGACAACAGACAGACAGACGGACGGACGGGGGTGATGACATAATACGTCCCGTCTTAAGACGGGTGTATAATAATAATAATAATAATAATAATAATAATAATAATAATAATAAAAACTGACGAAAGAATGTCAGCTGATTGTAGGGATTGGGACGGTAAAGAGCCTTGCTCTCTAGATTATCATTGCCAAGATGCTTGTGCATGAAATAATATGACAAGAAATATTGAATAATGCACTTGTAAAATAAGTGTCTGCATAACATTTAAACTAGCAGGCCAATTGTCAACAGTCTATTATTGTTGGCAGCATATTAGTTATATATCTCCTCATCATTCAATGTCATTTAATGTATGGTATTTTTCTATGGGCAGTGCTGAAACCAGTGAAAACTAGCTGCTTTCTGTGTCTTTGTGAGCGGGTGTGTGCATCTGTCTTTGCATAGAGCCTGTATTGTTTTGTGAAGCAACAGACCTATACTAGCAACCCACGCTAGTGCTAACTGGTGGGCTTCAAAAAGCTGGCATTATCAGGCTACTTAGTCTGTGAAAGGTCATCAGACACGAGCCAATCAGATGCCAGACAAACAGAAATTTCTAGTCCTGCTGGTCACAAGACAGAAAGTGCTTTTTTTTTATCAGCGTAGTGACATTGAGACAAACTTTTTTTTAATATAAAGTATAAACAGCTGATACAGCCCATTTGCCCTCTTGAACTGAAAATCTCATAATCAAAAGAGTTCTGCTTCAATAATGCTGCAAAAAGACAGAAAATCTTTTTGTTTATTTTGACTTGACTTTACGCTGAGTTTTTACCCAGAGCAAGGTCACTCACAGACTGGGATAGAAACTGGGGCCACCTGGCTGCTGGTGGCTTTTGGGGATACGGAGGGTGTTCTGCGCCAGCAAGTTGAGCAAACTGTTTTGATATTATATCGAGGGAGACACAGTCAACGAAGGTCCGAGAGGGGAATACCTTTCACCTGGAGACACTCAGCCAGCTGCTCGGAATTAACTGCAAATAAAGTGTCTAATTGATGTCTCCCTAGGACCCACCCCTCTCTTGCTGAGCAAACTAATTTGCTAGTCAGAGCTAATTGATTATAATGCAAAGCTGCTTCCAGAGAGGATGAAGGGAGAAAAAGAAGGTGGGTGGTGTCATTATGACACTGACTCAGATTTTTCCAGATTAACGTCCCTAACTCAGCTCCCTCTTTATTTCTAAATGATTTTATTTCTTATATAATGCAATCTCACTTTGATATAAGAGCAAGATTTGGAAATTCTTACAGTAAACATAAAATAAAGTAAGTAGAATACAAAAGCTTTGGATTGTAAGTTGAACCAATTACACACTGTCCATTGGTTACAAATTCTTAAGGTTAGGATTTGGAATGCAATATCCACTGACTGGTATTGTAAAGGTTAGAAAAAGTAGGAAAAAAAAGTTGTAACTGGTTTGCACCTCTGATATACAAAACCCAAAACCAGTGAAGTTGGCACTTAAGGAAATCGTAGATAAAAACAGAATACAATGATTTGCAAATCCTTTTCAACTTATATTCAATTGAATTCACAGCAAAGACAAGATGTTTAATGTTCAAACTGAGGAACTTTATTTTTTTCTGCAAATAATCATTAACTTAGAATTTAAAGGCAGCAACACATTGCAAAAAAGTTGGCACAGGGGCCTTTTTACCACTGTGTTACATCGTCTTTCCTATTAACGACACTCAGTAAACGTTTGGGAACTGAGGAGACCAATTTTTGAAGCTTTTCAGGTGGAACTCTTTCCCATTCTTGCTTGATGTACAGCTTAAGTTTTTCAACAGTCCGGGGTCTCCGTTGTCGTATTTTACGCTTCATAATGCGCCACACATTTTCAATGGGAGACAGGTCTGGACTACAGGCAGGTCAGTCTAGTACCCGCACTCTTTTACTACTTTTATGCTGTTGTAACACGTGCAGAATGTGGCTTGGCATTGTCTTGCTGAAATAAGCATAGGCGTCCATGAAAAAGACATTGCTTGGATGGCAACATATGTTGCCCCAAAACCTGTATGTACCTTTCAGCATTAATGGTGCCTTCACATATGTGTAGGTTGCCCATGCCTTGGGCACTAATACACCCCCATACCATCACAGATGCTGGCTTTTGAACTTTGCGCCTATAACAGTCTGGATGGTTCTTTTCCTCTTTGGTCCGGAGGACACGACGTCCACAGTTTCCAAAAACAATTTGAAATGTGGACTTGTCAGACCTCAGAACACTTTTCCACTTTGCATCAGTCCATCTTAGATGAGCTTGGGCCCAGCAAAGCCGGCGGTTTTTCTGGGTGCTGTTGATAAATGGCTTTCGCTTTGCATTGTAGAATTTTAACTTGCACTTGCAGATGTAGCGACGAACTGTAGTTACTGACAGTGGTTTTCTGAAGTGTTCCTGAGCCCATGTGGTGATGTCCTTTACACACTCATGTCGGTTTTTCATGCAGTACCACCTGAGGGATCGAAGGTCACGGGCATTCAATGTTGGTTTTCGGCCTTGTCGCTTACGTGCAGTGATCTCTCCAGATTCTCTGAACCTTTTGACGATATTACGGACCGTAGATGATGAAATCCCCAAATTTCTTGCAATAGCTCGTTGAGGAATGTTATTTTTAAACTGTTCGACAATCAGCTCACGCATTTGTTCACTAAGTGGTGACCCTCGCCCCATCCTTGTTTGTGAATGACTGAGCATTTCAGGGAAGCTGCTTTTATACCCAATCATGGCACCCACCTGTTCCCAATTAGCACGTTCACCTGTTGGATGTTCCAAATAAGTGTTTGATGAGCATTCCTCAACTCTCTCAGTCTTTTTTGCCACTTGTGCCAGCTTTTTTGAAACATGTTGCAGGCATCAAATTCCAAACGAGCTAATATTTGCAAAAAATTACAAAGTTTACCTGTTCGAACATTAAGTAACTTGTCTTTGCAGTGTATTCAATTGAATATAGGTTGAAGAGGATTTGCAAATCATTGTATTCTGTTTTTATTTACAATTTACTCAACGTGCCAACTTCACTGGTTTTGGGTTTTGTACATCTTGATGATTGTAATACTAGACGTAGCACTCAACAGTAGCCATAACTATGGCAAAGACCTTTCTTATTTACTATGTATGCAATCATGTAATGTGAGGGGAAATGAAAGATATATATCAATGAATTTTACAGAATAAGAATCCTATAAGAATGATTTAGGGTTCCTATAGGGGTAGGCCCTGTAGGAATCCTTTAAGATTGTGTTTCAAAATCTTACAAGAATAGTACAGACTTTACTACAGACTTTATGCTAAAGGAATCCTATAGGGTATTTTTATATGGGACTGTTCTCACAGGAGAACAGGCAAGTAATATACAGAGTTCTTGGAGCTGTCAGGGAACACGCATATGGACAAGCACATGCATCGCACGTACACAAAACACAAAAACAAAGACACCCACCATGCATGCTCGCATAAATATATTTTTAAGACAATGCTTAATTTTGTTATATTTCTGTATGAATAATCATGCTTTCGTCGTCTGTTTTCCTCATTGCTCAGGCCCAAAATGAAATTCCTTATTACTGATTCCATTGGCAGAAAAATCATATTACATATGCCAGTGGTGTAGACAGAAATGTTGTTTCGGGTGGGCCTGAATAAATGTGGCTGGGGTGATTTTCCTTGCAAATGTCGGCTTACGGAACACATCAGAATGAAAAATATACAATGCTTTCATTAGGCATGCAATGAAAACCACTGTTTTCAATCATTTTCCTTGAATAACAAGTTATTATATGAGTAGAATAATCCAACGACATTTAAACATCCATCTTCATGCAGTGTTGCAGTGATTAAATAGTACATTCATTTTGGAAGAAAAAGTTTTATTCATTATGTATTCTTTACTAAAAAGATAGGCTACTCTGTTAACCTCCGAATTTCCCTACGTGCTCCCCGCAATGCAAACTGTCTAACCTGAAGTTTGTGGTTGTTTTAACTGCAACGACAAGAAAAAAAAAAAAATTAGCTAAAGGTATCCATAAGCTTGAAGAATGTTGATGAGTGTTTTCACAATTCATGTAATGTTAATCAAGCAAAAAGAATGACCATAGGTCAAGACAAATTATTACTTTACAGGGATGGCCTATAGCCTTCTCCATTTTTGACTCAGCAGCTGCTGAAGTCAGGACCATTTTCATTGGACATGCTTCCCCTGACTTATTTTTAAGGTTCCCCATATTCTGAACGCAAACTTAACTTGACAGTCTGGTTCTCCGCAACTGCATGGGTGCATAGCCCACAAAAGCCCGCTTCTACAGCCTCTACTGCGTCCTCAAGGAAATCTCTGTGTTTGAGCACAAATTTGAGTATAACTCGGCCAATGCTGTTTCCATGGCAACCAAATCGATAGGTGTCATAACTTATGTATAACACATGTCCAAACTAAATATGAAAGTAATCGGTCAAAAATTAAAGCCTGTGCAGCATCCACAAGGAAGTGTCTACTGACGCAGACATGGCAGTGGCGGAGATGACGCGCATGAATCCATAGTAGCCGCCCGACTTTGTCCAGGGAATATAATTAGGACACAAACATAAAATTGCTCATTATATATCAATAATTAAGGAATCACTGAATTCACAATCATTTTTAAATAATAAACTTTTCATGGGTGGGTGGGCCAGTGCAGAATGTGCGCTGACCACGCCCCATACTGGCTTTGGCTGTGACGTATGCTAATGCAGTGCTGCTAATGCAGTTCCATGGAGCAGGTTTTAACTGGGTTGAGGTCCGGCAGTCTGACGCTGCCCCTCTTATATAGTGCAGCAGAGTACAATGCAAACTTTGTGGGTGATGTAATGCAGGCTGTCGGTCAGCACTGAGGATGAAATGAGTCACTGGCAAGTCTCACTGACCACACGTCTTTGTCCTGCAGCCCACACTGGCGATGCCAGTACTGTGGAGCATCACAGCCTCTCCGCCCAATCCACAGCCACAGATTTGTCTTGTATTCCTTCACGGTCCCATTATCCCCTTAAACCCAGGCCGTTACTGTAATTTATTCCCCTCTAAGACACAAGAGTCTCTCCTCACTATATATATTAAAAAAACACATTTATCTCTGCAATGCAGAAATGCTACAACATCCAATCCATACAATATTTATTTATGCAGATAATTGTTACATTTTTAAAAATATATACTTGTATTTTATTTGCAAATACTTTTTATCACTCATCACATGTTTATTACACTAAAAAAATGTAAACACTTTTATATGCTAGGTGTGAGACGGATATATTCATCAATCAGCGACTACATTAAAACCACCTGCCTGGTATTGTGTATGAACACCTCCTGCCACCAAAACAGCTCCGTCAAACTGATGGCCGCTTGAATCCCCGGACCCAGGGTTTCCGTGCTGAATATGTCTCAGAGCATCACATTCCTGGCACCAGATCTTCTTCATCCCAAAAGTGCCTCCCAGTGCCGCCTCGTCCCCTGCCAAATGGTGCACACGCAACCAGCCAGTACACATGATCTAAAAGAGAATGGGACTCAGCGGGCCAGGAGACCTTCGATTGCTCTAAGGTCCAGTTCCAGCACTCGCATGCCTGACATAGGTGCTTTGGGCATTCCAACGGGTCCACAGCAACTAAGTGCTGCACACAGGAAGGTGCAATGAACTGCATATTGTGGCACATTTCTCATGTATCACAAAAATTCACTGTGACCTCTGGCACAGTGGCCCTTCTGTCATTGGAGCATGTCAAAACATATTCATTACCAAATCATATGCATTACATTGTCATGTTAAAATCTGCCATGTTTTAAAAGATGTTTGCCAGCTGCTCACACGTCTTTTGCTAGTTTTGCTCCATGCAGCTGGGAGAAAACAAAACAGGACCTTGATTGTTAAACTCAAAATTATTCATGATTGTTTGGAATGCTGGTGTCCCGACTGCTAGACGGCTGCGGTTAAATGATAGCCCTGCTTTATCCTGAATTTGATCTGTTTTAATCCATTAATTTAAGCTTTAGCACAGGATTTTGGAGTTTGTGGATATCACAGGTAAAGGCACCCTTCCTAAATCTAATTTCAGGAGCTGCTTAAAGATTTTTTAATCTTTAATTTATTCATTTACAGACACTGGAGAGTAATGTTCAAAAATCTGTGCTCTCTTTTGTACTGTATACTAAAAAACTGTCCACAATCCTCAGTGAGGAACAATTCATAAGGTAGGGTCACTGCAAGTACTGTAACAAAAAAGAAAGATTCATGAATATATTCATTATGGTAGGCTTTATAAAACATTATGGTTCATCCCTGCCTTATGATTCTTCTGATGTTTTGTCCTTAATTGTTTAAAGTGCGCCTTGTAAATCAATACAGACAAGGTGTTCGTAGGATTATTTTATTTAATTTCCTCCCTATGAGGTCATTATTAGAAATACTTAGTACAGAAGCCAGAGCTCAAGTCTGAATAAGTGCTGCATGTTCACTACAATCAAGCTTTGACTTTTATCAATCCTGCAGTTATCTTGGGTTAGTCTCAACCAAAACAAAAACCTGACACAGAGCATACTAGAAACTCATCTGCAGTTCATTCAACCATTTTGAGTTTATTTTACAACGTAGTTTTATTTAGATCAAGTGCCTTCATATTCATTTTTTTTTAATACTAGTATGTTTCCCACTAAGAGAGTTCTGCAGTTCAAGTTGACAAAAATTTACAAGCTTTCCTTGGACACAAGCATTCTACTCCAAAAACTGGTTTTGCCATCGTGTGAGGCAACAAATGCAAGCAAACATTTGCCGTAACTGGCACTGACTCTTTTTCACCGCTGTGGTGGAATTACCGTCGCATTTTCTTCACAGTTTTGTTTTAACTCAGCCACATTGGAGGGATTTCAAGCATGAACTGCCTGTTTAAGGTAATGCCGCAGCAATTCAATCAGATTAAAGTCAAGACTTTGACTAGGCCATTCCAAAACATACATTTTTTTCTTTCGAGCCATTCAGTGGTGTACTTGCGTGTACGCTTTGGATTATTGTCATTTAGCATAACCCAACTACTTATCAGCAACAAACTGATGGCCAGACATTCTCCTTTGAAGATTTTAAGGTAGAAAGCAGTATTCATGGTTTTACCCATTATGGGATGTCACCCAGGTCCTGAAGCAGCAAAGCAGCCCTTGACCATTACACTGCAACCACCGTATTTGATTGTTTGTATGGTGACCCATATCTTCCACTTTTGACACATCAGTGCACAGAATTTCATAC
The DNA here is from genome assembly GCA_029721435.1 of Gymnothorax reevesii. Classification (NCBI taxonomy): domain Eukaryota; kingdom Metazoa; phylum Chordata; class Actinopteri; order Anguilliformes; family Muraenidae; genus Gymnothorax; species Gymnothorax reevesii. The sequence goes on from CM056581.1 coordinate 9,010,178, forward strand.
CAAAATTATTTGGGTCATTGCATAGACTGTATAAAAAGATGGACGAAGCTACTGTGACGTCACCCATTGGTTTCAGCATACCATAAAGGAAGCCTCGATTTCGGCTATTTGAATTGTGCTATGTTGTAATTTTGAAACCAGATGTGATTTCTATTGGATGAGAACGAGAAATAAGATCCGGGGAGGGACGAGAGAGGTGGATCTGGCTGTATCGGACGAGGACCAGAGGATAACCACGCCCCTAAAGCATATTCTGGCTTTATCCTTTATTCTAGTCTTCTTGGGACCATAATTTACAAACAGGAACATCATGATATATCGAAGGAGACTTTAAACTTGCTATAGCTACCATAAGATAATGTGAAAAATCATTATTTAAATGAAAAATCTGGTGGGAAAGTAGAGTCATTTTCTCATTGAAGTTCAATGCAATAGAAGTCTTTCTGCAACTACCAACGTCACCATCTGCTGGCCATTAAATGGAATGCCATTTTACGGTACTTCCAAGTGGACTTCATTTTTCAGACCAGGGTGCTGCGTCCATCTTTTTATACAGTCTATGGGTCATTGAGGTGTTTTTTGCTAAATAAGCGATGAGCCTTTGTGTTGTTTTTGGTCAGCAGTGGTTTTTGCCTTGAATTTCTCCCATGGATGCAGTTTTTGTTGTGTGCATGATTCAATCAGGAATCAAATGCGGAGTTAGAGTACAATCCAACAGTATTAAATGTATTGAATTTTATTTAACCAGGAAGGTCCCATTGAGATACAAGATCTCTTCTTCCAGGGCGTCCTGGTCAAGATAGCAGCATTAATAGTTTATCACATTTCAGAATATGTAATGCATAATCGCAGCACAGAGGTACTAGTTAAAGGAGAGACATACAGGCCATAACCAAGATATTTGTAATGCATTCCATCTCAATGTCAAAGATTATGTAAAACAGCTACATGTTTCCTTCAGGGCAGTTTGTAAAAGACTTTTCAAGGAATTTAAAGAGGGGAGTGCTCTTTAGGTAATGGTGCTTTGCTGCCCATTCAACGCCCAGGGCGCATAAAAGGCGAAAGCAGTTTTACCAAGCTCTGAGTGCGCCCAGGGGACATTTAAAAGAATCCGATTCGTTGATCTAGTACAATAGTTCCCAGTATGATAGGATAAGAGGCTGAAGATGTAAGTTGGCACTTTACCTAACAATGTCTTTGTGATAAATAGCAATATGTGTGTTTTTCCTCCTCTGGTTTAGAGAAGACCAACCAAGTTATTCATATAAAATGCAATGGTGAGTGCGAGAACACGTATTTACAACAAATCTGTGGGGTTTATTGGCATTAATACTAAATTGACAAACTGAGGGAGCCAATAGCAGAATGATACACTTCAGTTCAGATGGTACAGGGTTAGGTGCAAGGGGCGTGTCTGTGCCCAGCCAGTGGAAGTCTGAGACAACTGCCAAATGGAGCAGAACTGTCAGATGTCAGGACTGGGGCATTTAGCAAGAACGCAGTCCCAATCCAGATGACTTAAGAAGGCTGAGGAGGTGCTCATAATAAACAGGGTACGGGAACATACTGAAGTATGATTGATAGGATTGCAGTCCCAATCCTAGAGACCAAGACTTAGGCTTGCGAGCTTGTTTCGATCAACCAAAATATAACGATAACTTCTGTATTTAAGTATCATCAATATAATTATGAATAATTTCCAAAGATGATAAACTTTTACTAGGAAATTGGTTGCAAACGGGCATATTGCAAATCCAGCGACTTGATAATCCAGCAATTTAAAGTATAGATTATATAGTACATACGTGACACACAAGTAAGGGAATGGATGAGCACAAATGCATAACTGCTGGTGGGAAATTCACATGGAACGTGAGCCTATTTAAGAGACAGTATATCTAAAAGACACATGTGATGGCTGTGGAGATTCAGATGCCAAACGCAATGGCCAGAATTAAAAGACAACAGCAGAGGAAGGAGAGACACAAATAGAATGATAATGCGAGACTCGCGCTACCAACGGACCAAGAAGTAGTCCGGGGTAGGAAGCAAAGCGAGCTCGAAGGGACAAAAAGAAAAAGGAAAATTAAAACAAAGATTCCTTTGCTCACTACAACTTGACATCAAGTACGCAGCTAAAGTCCCTGACAACTCTCTTTCAAGACACCTTATCGTCTAAAGCGCAAATGTAACACTGACACTCTAGCAACGGAAGCGAGGTGGAATTAGAGCTGAAATAGTGTGCGGGCAACGCCCCCAATTAATGCCAGCTGGCCCAGGAATCCGATTGGGTGCAAAACAATATCTTCCCGGACGAGAGCAACAAAGAAAGCTCTCAATGCTTCCAAACCAAGACAACACAAGCCTCTGGAAGGGTGGAGACACTGCCTTTTGACCACTTTGTATTGCCAGACAGGTAATCATGCCTAGGTGTGTCTAATGAAATTGAACTCATTTAGTAATTAAATGAGCTGAATTGGTTGATTTACTAACTGAAGGGGAAAATACTTTTTTCACAAAGGCTCAGGTTGGGTTATATTTCTTTTTCCTTCAATAAATGAAATCATTCTTGACAAACTGCTTTGGTTTATCTTTGCCAAATAATAAAATCAGTTTGATGGTCTGAAACATTTAAATGTGACAAATAAGCAAAAATAGAAGATACTGGTAAGGCGGCAAATACGCTTTCACAGCACTGTGTTGTGTCATTTCTTTAATCGATCCTGATTCTCCCTGGACTAATTTTATTGTGGGTGCTGGCAGTTGAGCACAATAAATGGGATAAAAACTTTGTTACCAAGATTTTCACATATCAATTAGCTCAGTGCACACTGTTTTATAGTTGTGATAAAATTGAATTTTGTGCAGACAAAAAAATGCTGCCAAAATTTTTGATTATACCGTATGAATAACTTCTCATTTTATACAGTAGGTGATCCTATGTGGGGAAGAATGAAATTAGTGGTTTTTCCTCAGTGTAGAGCTTAAAACAAATTAGAAAAATTAAATAATGGTACATGAGTCTGGTGGTGTTACAAGGAGGGTTGGAATGACCATATATGCAAAACCTATAAACCATAAAAAAGCTTGAAAGGAGGCCAGGGGTGAATTCATTTGCGTTTTGTAGACAAAAGGCCACACATGTGTGCAGCAATTCTTGGTATGGGTTTGTATCCAGATGGATATTTATGTATTTTTCAGCAACTTTAACTTTCTTTTTTCTTTGCTCATATTGCAACAGTGTGGCTTTCAAATTGGGGAGCACTGCTGCTAGACTGGCCAACCTGCAGTTTGAACAAGTCTCTCTTATGCCTTATGACGTGCAAGATACAACAATGAGGATACCAGACACCTGAGCAGCTGAGGATGTATGTTTTTTAAAGAGCAGAGAGAAAAAATCCCTCAAAACCAGAACAATGGGTGTCCTTAGTTCCCCAGATTACTTATAGGGCAGTTAAAGATAAGATGATGCAACACAGTGGTAAACGCAATCCCAACTTTTCGAGCATAAAATTCACAATGCTCATTTATTTCCAAAATAAAAAAAGAAAAGTATAAAATTGAGAAGGAAGAACATTAAATGCTGCTTCTTTGCATTATTTTCACTTTATTTCAGGTCAAGAATAATCAAGCAATACTGTCTTTTCCTTTGCATTTTCTACATTGTCTCAGCCTTTCTTTAAAATAGGGTTGTGGAATGACTGGTTATTTCCATGCACAGGTGTAACACCTGCCTGCATAAACTGAGAAACAAATGCATAAGCGCAACAACACAATCAATAAGTTGATTGTATAAGTAATACAGTGTTTATTTTTTTATTGTTTTTGATTTTTTTTTGTCTGTTTATTTGCTGTTCATATTTTCTAGAGCCAGATATTCTTCTGACAGTTTTTTACAAAGTCTGATGCCAGAATTTAACCACTCAGTTCAGTAATTTTTCAGTGCATTTTCTTTTTAATTACCAGAACTGTCAAGTTACTCCATCCATGTGAGAGAGTAAAAATATTTATGAAAGAGTCATTTGAATTATTTCCATTACAGTTTGTTTATTTGGTCTTAAAGTGGACATTAAATGCATATTTAATGATATTCAAGACCACTTATGGAAATCAGCTGCTAAGCACATGCATTTCTCACACACAATGGAATACAAATTAGGAAGTAATGCGAATGCATCTGCTAATTTATACAAATAAGATGTACTGCAGGATCATAAAAAAACTTTCAGGAGAAGAATGAAAGGTTATGACAGTTTATCAGACCAAAAACCAGGGACTTCAAATTAAACAGGGCAGGCATGAATATCATCAAGCCATATGGGCAGTAAACTTACTGGTATTTCATTTCTAGTTGTCAGCATCGATGTGGGAAACAGTCACAACAGCAGATGCACCAGTATTTGTCATTCCAGTGCAGTAGAGCTCTGTTACTAACAATTACCATTAGAGCTTGTTACATCAACATGGGAACGGTCAGTTCAGAACACTGTAATCATGCATGTATGAACTTGCATCTTAAAAAATTTTATCAGTGGGCCACTAATATGACGCTATGACTGGTTGTAGAGAAATGCGTCACATTTCTCAAATTCCTCAGGACAGATCAGGCGAGACTAGATGAGAGAGAAGTGATCAGTCAGCACCTCATTAAGCTTTTCATTGTAATTAGGGCAAAATGGCAACATGTTCCACAAACAATAAAAGCCCAATCAACATGCCTTCTACCAAGTAAAAACAACAAAATAATTACTTTTCTTTTTTTCTTGAATAGTCAAATTCAAGACAGGTGAATCAATATGTTGCTAATCAGGTTTGTGGACATATTGTCAAAGTTCTTTCAAAATGTTCTTCCAGGAATATTACACAAAAATAACATTAAACAGGTTTGACCATTTAATATTTGCCTTGCCTCTTAATTCTCAATTTTTATTAATCAGTTTGTTTTCATGACCATGTCTCCACAGTTTCACAACTTAGAAGCCAATTGCTTCTTTGATAACATTTGGTACAATTCACCCTTTTTTACGCAATAAAGTCATTTTTAATATGGGACAATATGAATGAGGCACTTTTCAGGGTGTGCATAGTCATTTTTGAAATAATACGGCTTAAAAGAATACAACAAATAGACAGGAATAGTGCAATTATTATCATCAACAATTCAAATTCTGGGAATGCAATTGTGGTGGGGAAAAAAACCAGAATAGTGGTCCCCCAGAACTAAGTTTGAGAACCACTGCTTCAAAAGACAAGTTTTTCTTCGTCTCTATATCCCGGCAGATTGAACAAATAAAGTTGCTCTCAAATCGTCCTTATATAGGTTCATTTGCTCACAAGGTTTATGAATAACACAAAGTCTGTAAATGAATGATCTCATCCTCTTCAGACCAGACAGAACTCGGGATCCAATGCAGAGATGTGGACAATCTGTGCACCCAGACCTCCAGACTGTATACTCCATTACCAGCCTCAGGGCGGAAAATTCATGACTACAGCAGCCCCAGTACCAGCACCATTTTATTTTCTTTCTTTTTTGAGGGTCTTGATCTCATTTTTATCAAAATTCAGTCTCTCAAAAGATCCAATTTCAAAACCAAATTGAGCCTTTGAAGTGTTACTAATTGTAACTGCCAGCAGTAATTTAGAGAGAGTAGCTTGTGATTTTTTTTCCTCTGTAAGAAGGGGGGAGAGAGTGACGGCGTATATCTTTACTGCAGCTTTAATGCCGATGGCATACATTGCAAGGGAGTGATTTTCCCATTTTACTCAATTTTAAACCCAGAGCCTTTGAAGTTTTTATTGTCTTTACTCTACCATTTCATTGGACGGCTGTCACTGCAGCAATGGCAGAAGGAATTCAGGATGAAGTGTCTGATCGGGAGATAAAACTAATGATATCTCTGGAGGAGGGAGGCTCCAGGCGCAGAATTACTGCACCCTGTTGTCCCGCAGCACTGTTTTGGCATTGCAATCTCAGCAACTGCCTGGCAGATAATCAGATACTTAATCAAACATGATTTCATTATGTATTTACTGTATAGCAGGTCGTGCCAAATTCATCCTTGGCATGGATATGAGCAGCTTCAGTGGCGCTTTGGATATTTGACACTGATTTTATATTCAATGATCATTCTCCATTTGTGGTAATATAAGCTCAAACTGAGGTACCATGCCACCAAACCGGTCTACATGTCAGCATGCAAGTAGTATGTCTTATTCTGACAAATGGTGAGCTATGCAAATATTCTTGTCCAAAACTTCATTTTGGTAATTGCAAATTTTAATGATCATAGGGTTGCTCTGAAAACTTAGATTTTCACATAAAAACGAATTAAAGTTGAGGACAGAAGCTGAAATAGTTTTGATCCAACAGGTCCGCGCGCAGGAAATAAACTTACACCATTTGCCCTTCACAAAGACGTAGGTCGACAAGCTCACCACAAAACGTCAGACCACCGACCTAAAGATCACAGAACCCAACCAAGGAAACTGACCTCTTTCCCTTAAAATCCAGATTCACATCCTCGAACGGCAGAACACAGACCTATGTGCTGCAACACACACTGCGGCATGCAATTTATAGAGAGTGATATATGTTCAGGCTGGCAAAAGATACATAATTTAAATATTGGATAGATGACTGTTGATGATATAGATATTAAACCCATATTACCAAGGTGGTCATTATTAAAAATGGAAATATTGCAGGAAATATTGCATATTTGTCTGTATGTTCATTGCAAATGGCAGTATTCCCTTCATCCATTATTGATTGTCCCATGAGTGATTAAGACAGGCTAAAACACTGATTAAACGCAGATCCAATGAGACACGCAGGCCAACAGCTGCATCGAGCCCATCGTTCTGCCTTGTTTCATCTCCATCACACACACTTCATGTTTGGCTCAATGCTTCTCAGACACATAGATGGGGGGGAGGGGGGTGCCTTGATAGGCGCGGTCAGGAGGGAGCAGTTCCATAGACTAATTATCAAATCAAATCATGTGTTTAACTGTAAATCTGCTTGCAGTGCATATCTTTGCACTAATGAATTTCACTGTGAAGCGCGAATAATGATTAAGTAGCTGTCAAGTCCTAAACGGATCAAAATGTCCATAATTTCTTCCTTATTGATAGTGAATTTGAGAATTTAAGGTGCAGAAGACGCTATGATAAGCAGGGCCTTCCGGTGTTGAGGATCTGTGGCTGACACTCTTGTGTCGCTGGATGTGTGACGGAGCGCGTTGCAGTGAAGGAGCCGATTATGCTGGATTTGAACCTGTAATCCTCTTATGATGGTTAAAGGGTCACCGTATAAGCTACACAACTGGTTTGATCTTCACTTACAATGTAATCAAAGGTAAAGAATATCTCAATGACATTCAGTGTCAGTATTAAAGGGAAAGAAATCACCCAAACAGAATTAAAAATTCACGGAAAAAACAACATCAACATTAATTAAGGGAATAAATCATTAGAAAAACCAGCATAAGAAGTTAAGGGCCTCCACAGGCTGCCAGATCATCTAAACATGCTTCGCCCTCTTGTCTTCAAGTGGAAAAGTTCACTGGCAGGACATTTCAACATTTGATATTTTGTTGATGGTGACGGAGTGTTGCATACACATTGTTCCAAAATCTAACACACTCAGTTCAAATTGTTTGAGATGTGGTGACTATGAATGCAGTGGCACCTGCTAAGGAACATTTTCATGCTCATGAAACCATCGAATTCAAACCCCCAAGCTTCTTGCTTTAGGGTGACAGTGCTATCCACTATGACAAATGAAAGGAAAACACCTTAACAATGCAAGAACAAACATTTCAAATGCAGGTGCTTCTTTTCATTTTCTGGGTATGGTTTGGGTCCACTCATCCTTTTAAAAGTGGAAGGTCACAGCCAGTCAAAATGCTTTTCTGTGTGATCACCAGTATATCCATTGATTGATCATTCCTACCATGATGCCAGTGGTGTCTTCTAGGGTGACAATGGCTCAAGATTTACGAGGCCTTAAAAAGGTTATTCAGTGGTTTCATGGTGTCATTCATCCGCAAAACAAGGAATCCACCATGTCGGTTCCAATGTTCCTATTCTTAAAACTATCGCTAAAGCCCCTTTCAGATTGACAGTTCACTCCGTCTCAGCACTGCTGCAGCTCCAGAGTAGCACTGGGTTAAAGTCTGATGTCTATTAACTTACGGCGGAGTAATTTACTGCAGCGTAGTTTACCCCGGAGTAATTTAAACTACCTCTGGAGATTGTTTAGCTGCGGGGCAGCAATGGAGAAGCACCGGATGAAGTGCGATATGAATTGCACTCCTGCTCAGCACCGTGTTAAATTTACATGGTCAGCGTTCGTTGAACAGCTTTCCGCTCATGCGCCACATGAAGGTGCAGGTGTCCAGGAAGCCAGTGTACTGCTGATTAGCGTTATGTATGCGTATTTTATGTACAGCATTGTATATTATTTGTAAATGAAGATTTGTTACATGCCATTTTTCCTGCCTTGCTGGTCTGCTTTTATTTTGTTCATTTGGCACGCTCTGGTGGTGTGTCTGTAAAACATGATCTGATGTAATAGACTAGTGCTTTCTTGAAGCTTCTGGCACCTTTCTGCCTGGAGGGGGTGGGATTACCCAGGAATCCTGTGGATCTTTCCTGAATGATGCTAGTCCATATAAATGCTGCGATTTTAAGCAGAGCAGAGCAGAAGCAGAGTTTTTGTTTTGGCAACAGAGTTAATTAGTGGCATTAGAGTGTTATTAGAGAATTAAACAGTGGATATTTTTTGTAGAACATTTTCTTTTTGTGAAGAATAAATTTGTTTAAGTTTTCATTGCTGGTTTTCTTTGCTGTGATTTTTTTTTAAGTCATAACACGTCAATCGCCCTCAGTTTGATGAATAAACGTATCGGTTTTTTTCCCCCTTGTAAAAAGTTTCTATTTATGATTGCATATGTTGATTCACAGCAATAATGGCCAACAAAGACGAATGTGGATGTAACTGGTCGGCAGTATACCAATGCCTATAATGCAAATCATGCAAAGTGGATTTCTGGCCCATGCCAAGGCTTCGGTTTAGGAGAACGATACCATGATGACTAATAGGGTGGCGAGATTTCGATACAAATGGGTCTCACCAATTTGATGCGGACATTTTAAGACTTTTATACGGTGTTTTCAGGTCGATGTGAATGGGTTTAAGCGGAAGTGCCAATCCGCAGCAGCACCAAATTGCGATCAGTTGTATAGATATGAATATGGTATAAGTGAGTTCATGCTCACATTCATTTCTATCTTTTTATTTTCAAACTTGTGTTTTAAGTTATTTGATAAGGAAATAACCTTTATTAATTTAGCTAATTCTTGCTAGTTACAGCAAGTAAAAATGGAAACTTGAAACAGTGAATGTACTCACTAGGCTATATACCCACCAGACAAAAACGTGTAGTTTGTAAATGTATGCAAACACATAAGTATACAGTGCTTAACAAATGCATTAGACCACCACCATGGTTAATCCACCAGTATATGCAACCTCTTTAGTTGAAATGATATATTTTTTTATTCATAATATAGTAATTATTGTTGTTATCCATGAATTTTCAAATTTACTGCTTTACAAATAAGCTGAAAGGTGAGCAGATAGATTTTCTTAAAATTAAGATGCCAAATAAGAGTTATTTCCTTGCATTCCTGAACATAAAAACTTTTAGTTTTAGTTTTAGTGGTTGAATGCAAGAATGCAAGCTGTTATCGAGGTCAAAGGAGGCCACACAAAATATGGTTTTTTTGGTTTTTACCTGTTAATAAGGACTATTTCGTTGTTTCAGGTTGTTCTATGCCATATAAATACAATAATATAAATTTTAGTTTTAAACCAGTATTTGACAAATTTCTTAAATATTTATGTTTTCTCACTTTTTATGACAGGTGGTCTAATAAATTTGAAAAGCACTGTAGCTCTTAAAGAAAGTCAATGAACCTCCCGTCCCTGTGCCCCTCTAACTTTTAAACTCCAAGAAAGTCATCACCCACAGTAAACAAAACTAGAGAGCATTTCAAGTCAAAATTTCATAATGGAGGTGCTAGTGGAATCAGGGTAATTCAGCTTTACAAAGTTGAACCTGATTAAGAAGGCCAGTCTGAATCAGGCAAAGAAAAAGCTTTGAACAAACCATGGCACAATAACACTCTTAGTACACTTTTTATTGATCAAGCAAGTGCAAGCAAACAATCAAAAATTAAGATGTATTTTTGGTACCCTTTCTGTTTTTGTGTTCACCTTTAGTGCATTTACAGAGCATAAACAGCAATTATAATTTCCATCCACTCCATATTTTTCACTCTTTACTCGTACAAGTCTCAACTAGTTTGTGAACAGACCACACTATCCATTATCTATTCGCCTCTGAATGTAAATCCACATTCATGCAATAAGAGTGCCATAAAATTATTTTGGGCAGAAAATAAAATTACAGCCTTTTACATCTTATTACAAGGACATGTAACTATCTGTCTCGAGTAACCATTTCAAAGGATCAAATTAGATTTGCCCCTCAGTACTTGCAGGGATTTTAGCACTTGTTGAACTCTTCTGCAGGGATTTTAGCACTTGTTGAACTCTTCTGCAGGGATTTTAGCACTTGTTGAACTCTTCTGCAGGGATTTTAGCGCATGTTGAACTCTTCTGCAGGGATTTTAGCACATGTTGAACTCTTCTGCAGGGATTTTAGCACTTGTTGAACTCTTCTGCAGGGATTTTAGCACTTGCTGAACTCTTCTGCAGGGATTTTAGCACTTGTTGAACTCTTCTGCAGGGATTTTAGCACATGTTGAACTCTTCTGCAGGGATTTTAGCACTTGTTGAACTCTTCTGCAGGGATTTTAGCACATGTTGAACTCTTCTGCAGGGATTTTAGCACTTGTTGAACTCTTCTGCAGGGATTTTAGCACTTGTTGAACTCTTCTGCAGGGATTTTAGCACTTGTTGAACTCTTCTGCAGGGATTTTAGCACATGTTGAACTCTTCTGCAGGGATTTTAGCACTTGTTGAACTCTTCTGCAGGGATTTTAGCACTTGTTGAACTCTTCTGCAGGGATTTTAGCACATGTTGAACTCTTCTGCAGGGATTTTAGCACTTGTTGAACTCTTCTGCAGGGATTTTAGCACTTGTTGAACTCTTCTGCAGGGATTTTAGCACTTGTTGAACTCTTCTGCAGGGATTTTAGCACTTGTTGAACTCTTCTGCAGGGATTTTAGCACTTGTTGAACTCTTCTGCAGGGATTTTAGCACATGTTGAACTCTTCTGCAGGGATTTTAGCACTTGTTGAACTCTTCTGCAGGGATTTTAGCACTTGTTGAACTCTTCTGCAGGGATTTTAGCACATGTTGAACTTTTCTGCAGGGATTTTAGCACTTGTTGAACTCTTCTGCAGGGATTTTAGCACTTGTTGAACTCTTCTGCAGGGATTTTAGCACTTGTTGAACTCTTCTGCAGGGATTTTAGCACATGTTGAACTCTTCTGCAGGGATTTTAGCACATGTTGATCATCTCTTAGCTGTCTTTGTGGATCCTGGTGTGGACAAAAGCATGGCCTTCTCATGGCATTATGCAAGGTGAGACAAACGCAGGGTCACGATTCAAACTAAAAAAAACTAGCAAAGCTAATGTTACAACTGACAGACCAAGGGTGGGAATAGGTGGGAAAGGAGATTAGGATGTGGATCAAGGAGGGACCATGCTGGTGCAGGGAAAACAATAAAATGCCAAAGGCAATAAAGACACACAGACCAATCAATATTTCTATTACTTGCAAAGACTGCTAATTTTAACAGGAAATACATTGTAGCTCAGACTTTAACAGGATCTTGCGGTGTCTGGTTTTACTTGTTTAAAACTACGGTAGCAGTTATGAGCTGAAATCAAAATGTATTGGTAACTGTACTGTCTGCATGTCAGGATGGTGCACCTTTCGACAACATACTTTTTGAATTCAGGTACTAAATGTGTACTTGAATAAAATAGACTTGATTTTTCATGGTTCTGTGGTGGTCAATACATCCCTCACTGCTTTGAATTTCAAGATTGTGAACTAATTACTGTTCTCCCATCATTTTAAATGTTTACCCTATTTTAAAGCAACAGTCTATAAATTAGACAGCTATTCAAGTGATACCTGAAGGGACATGCAGTTCATTATGCCATGGAATGTGCAGAGAAACTGACAATACCATAATGATATACTGGTATGATGAAGAACCATATTAGTCCTCACAGTTATTTTCATAATAATCAATACCAGATGTTGTGCATATCAATACTTTTTGATAGATTGCTAATGTGCTATATTTTTAGTGTGCCTTAGTATTCTCATTAGGGTCCTGGACGATTGTGACCACTTCTAATTTGCTTTTGATATACAGCACTGTGCAAACATATTTGGCGCATTTAGTACAATTCTGTGAGGCATAAATGCTTCCAAAAATCATTACATTTTAGGTTTCTCGATATTGTAAAATGTACTATAAAGTTTTGTGAAGTGTTAAAAACGAACTCAAACCAACATGTTGTGCGACCTTCTTTGCCCAAAAATTTGGGACACTCTCCTGCAGTTCTGCCTTTTTACTTGATGATTGATTGTTCAAGCATATTGCAGAATATGCCACAGTTCCTTTGCAGTCTCACAATCTCACTTCTCAGGTACTCCCACACTACCTTGATGATGTTGTCACCAGGGCTCTGTCATTGCATATTATTTGAATCAAATGTAGTAAGTGAAATACAAAGTTGTTTTGATTTTTTTAAATTAACATTTGATGCTTCAAAAATGTTTTTTTTTTTTAAATCAACAATACCACTAACATTGAAAAAAAAAAGACATCCAACATTGCATTTATATTTTAAAAAGTCTAGGATACCTAAGACTTTTGCGCAGCACTGAAAAAATTTCAATCTCGGAAGAAGTTGGGATTGCACAGAAAATGCACTTAAAAACGAAGGAGAGTGATTTCTAAATTTGCTCGGACTTGTATTTTATTGCAGAAAATATGCAAAAAAAAAAGTCTTCTTTTTTTTGGAAAACTTTATTCCTTTGGTAAATATCCTTTTGGTAATCATCCAAAAAGCAGCATGCAGGAAAGTCCTAGTCTTTCAGGAGCAGAGTTTGTCTGAGGATTACCAATTTGCCCAAAATGCATGAAATATTTATTGAAATTTTTTGGGGGGGATTGTATGCTGCCTTCAAAAAGACATCTTTCCCAGGGAAGCAAATGCTTATTTCAACAAGGCTGCACAAAATCACATTCATCATGTATTACAAAGGCATGGCTGTGTAAGAGGAGGGTGCGGGTGTTGGTGCTGGTCCGACCTGCCTCCAGTCCTAACTTGTCCCCAGTAGAGAACATGCGGTTCATTTCGAAACACAAAATGTGACTAAGACCCAAACTGCTGCACGTGTAAAGGCTTGTTTTCAGGAAGAATGGGACAAAAATACACCTGAAATACTTAACCACCAAATGTCTTAAGTCCATGAATGTGTATTAAGTGTTATGAAAAGGAATGAAATCATTAACAAGAAGAGCACCGCCAACGGTGCATAATACGCCCGTCATGAACATGGATCAGGAAGTGGACAGACAACATGATACCAATATCCAACAGACAACAGCCCCATGTGACCTTTGACCTTTGTCCGTGACCTTGACCTTGGAGGGAGGGCCGTAAACATGGTACGCGACACTCCGCTCAGTGATGGTACACGTGTGTGTGAAATATCATGGATGTATCTGAAGCGGTTGAGAAGTTATGCTCCGGACAAGCCCCATGTGACCTTTGACCTTTGCCAGTGACCTTTACCTTGACCGGGTGAACAAAATCATGGTGCACGACACAGCGCCTAGTGATGGTGCACGTGTATGTGAAGTATCACGAATGTAGCTCAAGCGGCTCAGGAGTTATGCCCCGGACAAGAAATTGCTAACAGACAACAGACAGACGGACGGGGGTGATGATATAATACGTCCCGTCTTAAGACGGGCGTATTATAATAATAATAATAAAAATGAAAAACATTGAGCTCTCCGGGGTTTTTTTTTTTTAACCCTCTGCAGTTCTTTTATTGAACAAATTTCTTCCCAAACTAAAAAGCTTACTGTTCTTGAACCACATTGACTGCAGGTATAGTCATGGTTTTGTTTGAAAGGTCACATTCAATAGGTTGCCCTCAAATAGTCAGAATTGCTCAGAATACTCAAAATGAGTAACAAAACTGGAAATAAGAGTTTTTGGCCGACACAAAAAGATTTTGCTTTCTGATGCCCGTTCCGCACTGAGACCAGCCTGGAAAAATAATACAGTTACCGCCAGATGCCTAAACAACTGCCGGTTCAAATATCAGGATTTTGTGAACAGAATTGACTATTTTATGGATTTTATACTTGGTTATGTCTGTACATGTTTCAATGAACAATATTGGACAGTCCAAAATTTCTTGCTTACTCAACCATGATCACGTTTGCTTTTACAATAGTATTACAACTTTCTTATTTCAGTAGTTTTTCCCCACAAGTAGCTAAATTTTCACTTCAATATACCCTTCCAATTACAGGCACTGGTGTGCGATTGTATAGCACAATATACAATTAGCACAATAGCACAATATTTGACAGTATAAAAATGCTATTGAATTAGTGAATTCAATAAGGGCCCAACTCCACTCATTTTCATCATGGAGTTGGGCCCTTATTAAATTCACCAATTCAATTATGCCCAGTGGCCCGCCCTTGGCTCTATGTTAGTTCAGATAGATCAAAGATAATTTACAAATCACTACTTTCAATTTTACTTTTAATTTAAAGGAAGGGTAAACGTATGGTAAACCTACATTGCCAAATGTAGATGCTGGCTTTTGAACTGAAAACTGATAACAGGAGGGGTGATCTTTCTCCTCTTTAGCCCGGAGGACATGATTAGACCATGATTTCCAACAAGAAATCAAGAATGTCAAATCTGGACTTCTGACTACATGACACTTTGCCACTTTGCTACAGTCCATTTTCAACGAGCCTTGGCCCACAGAACATGGTGGTGCTTCTGGATGATGCTCAACAATGGCTTCCTTTTTGCATGATAGAGTTTTAGGTGGCATATGTGGGTGGCACGGTGTTTACAGAAAGTAATTTCTTGAAGTATTCCTGGGCCCATTTAGTAATGTCAATGACAGAATCATGCCGGTGGGTGATGCAGTGGCGTCTGAGGGCCCGAAGATCACGGGCATCCATTAAAGGTCTTCGGCCTTGTCCCTTACGCAGAGATTTTTCCAGTTTCTCTGAATCTTTTGATGGTGCTATATGATGGTTAATTTGATGTTGAGGAACATTGTTTTTAAAGTATTCCACAATGTTTTACGCAAACCTTCACAGGTTGGAGAGCCTCTGGCCATCTTTACTTCTGAGAGACTCAGCCGCTCTAAGACATCCCTTTTATAGCCAATCCTGTTACACACCTGATGCCTGTTAACTTAATTACTTGCTAAATATTCTTTCAGCTGATTCTCTAATATATTAATAGCTTTTTCAGCCCTTTTTTGCCTGTGTCCCAATTTTTTGAGACCTGTTGCAGGCATAAAATTTGAAATGAGCTCATTTTGCAGATAAAAATGTAAAATGTCTCAGTTTCAACATTTGAAATGTTGTCTATGTTCAATTGTAAATAACATATTGGCTCATGCGATCTGAATGTCATTGCATTTGGATTTTATTCACAATTTACACTTTGTGCCAACTATTTCGGAATTGGGGTCGTACCAAGGTGACACATAATTCACGGTATTTATCACACTTCAAAAAGCTCACGTTTTCAAATACCCATGATAGATATTTCCCTGTTCATGCACAACCTTGAAGAGGGTGTCTCTCTCACACACACACACACACACACACACACACATGCATTCCTGCATGTGCTCACAAACAGACGCTTTGGGAATGAGGGATCATAAATCCATCCTGCTCTCAGTAGCAGTGGGAGAGATGAAACAGAATGGTGCAGGGAGAGTTTGCAATCCTCCATATGGCCAGGACTCAAGCCTGTTCGTGTGAGTTGTGAAAACACATTCTCCAAATGTTCCCCACTCAGAGCAGTTGATGCCACAGTCCCCATCAAGTGTGTCTGAGGAGCCACCCAGGGATACACTGTAAGTACAGCCTATCATGTGAAATCCTGCTAAAATGCTGCTATAAAATTAGGTATGATTGTGCAGTAACCTTTGCGTTGGTCATGTAATTCTGTGTGATTTGCTACACGGTACTGCCAGTAGTTTCTAATGGACTGGGTAGGAAATGTTCCCCTTGGCCAAAATGCTCTGTTCCCGTCCATAAGTTTATTCCATGCCATTTATTCCAAATAATAACCCCTGCCATTACACACCAATGTAATTTTTACAGTTAGTAGACGTGTGTTATGTCTGGTGCAAAGAACCAAATGCAAGTAGTCCGGAATGCAAAAATTGTGGACTTTATTAACAGTCCAAGTTTAAACCAGTTGATCAAAGTGACAGTACAGAGGGAAAATCCAAAAACAGGCAGAGGTTCAAAAACAAAAAAGCGCAGAGTACGGCAAAACAGTGGGTGAGTCGAGATTCCAAAATGCGAGTTTGTCAGCCAAGGCAGCAAGACGCCGAAAACGCAGTCGGGCAGACAAAGGGTCGTAATCAGGAGGCAAACAAATCCAGGCAGGCAGAGACAGAAATAGGAATCGGGCAGAAGGGTGTCACAGAATCTCAATCAAATCACTGGCGTAGGAGGAGCTCGGCAGAGGAAAAGCTGATCAACGCTCTGACAAGGACTAAGCAGAAGTGAAGGACTTTCATACACAAGGGAGATAACGAGCTAGGTGCGGCCACACGTGTGAGGGATAATCTAAACATTAATTGAGAGGGGAAAACACAAAGGGTAATTAAACAATACAAAATGGGAAACAATGGCCCAATTCCAATCCGCCCCCTGAAGACTCAAGCCCTGAATACTCACTGACTTAATTGACATCAGCTGTAAGGGTCTGTGAGTCTGAGAGGCTCCAGATCCTATTAATTGGAATGGAACAGCGCTTACCCCCTTTCACGTTACCAAACTACACGCAGTTGTGACAACGTTAATACTTATACGTAAACTTTTTCTTTCTTGCTCCTATTATTACCTCGATAGGACCGCTCTTTGGTTTATTTACCTTTTTTTTTGTTTACATTTCCGGTATTCCGACGGCATCCCCCGTATTTGACTTCAAAAACGCAATGAACTGTGGGTCATTTCTTTACTCAAAGTCAGCATCGGTGCTGACTTACGCTGAGGGGGCAGTAAGGGCTCATTCACGGACTCGCTGACTTGATGATCTGTCAATGGAACAGCCCTCACACACTCACAGACTTCTCGTGAACGTGCCTCTGAGTCAGACAGTCCGTAAGGGGTCTGATTGGAATTGGGCCAATGACAAAGACTAGTTTTCACAGGACATTATTAAACAACAACGGCTCCATTCAAGGAGTGCCTAAGTAGGGAGGGATGGAAGAAACGGATTAGTTTAAGAGATAGTTTCTTCAGATACTTTGCAATTAAGGCAAAGGACTGAGAGAGCAAAAAGGGCAGAGTTACAGACTATTGTGGAAAGCGGAGAGAATTAATTAGTTGAGTAAGTCGTCTGCGCAGAATTAATGTTACCCAAATGTGCAAGTTAGTATGTTAGTTATTTACAGGACTAGTATATTAGTAAGGGGTAGTAGATAAACTAGACAAAACATTCAGTGTCAGTGTGATTAGTACCTAATTTAGTAATTAGCCTTGAAGGAAATAAACGAAGCATGAAGGAACTTGTGAAACACCGGAAACTTCCGAAATCACCTGAAATGTGACGACTCGCAGACAGGGGCGTGCACTGGCAAAGAACATAGACAAGCAAGACATCACAGGGGAAAACAGTATACATAATATGGCAGATAACGCAGAATGCGTGAACTAAACAATCTAAGTGGAAATAAACATAAAACCAGAACGTAACAGTATAGACAAAAGACAGTGATTTCCTGAGCACACCGACCCATCCTAATCTGAAGCATCTCTGGGATTTGAAGACTTGAAGACATTCAGGGGCCTAGAAAATCCTCCCTGTGATAGAGCCTTTCCCATCGGCTGGCATTGCGTCGACAGTCCCGGATGGACATTGCAGCACAATGAGCTGATTCCCTTCCCTTGAATGAAGCAGTGTTCCCAAGTGAACCCTTCAATTCCAGACATCATAAAAATGGCCTTCTCTCTCCTGTTTGCCTCAAACACAAGCACATTTGCATGTACAGTATATTTACACACCCCGATATGGACACAGGGACGCCGCCATGTATATGCACTTATGCTCATGGATACACAAAATTGCATGAGCACAAACTTATCAGTGTAAAAGTTCACTGTTATAAACCTCCACCTTTTTTGCCAGTTATTTTAACTGTAATTTTACAGTAAGTTTACAATAAAGTTCCCTGTATGTTTAGTGTAAACCACAGTTATATGTGCACTGGACTCCACTTTCAGTTAAAATAACTAGGAAACAATGTGTTAATTTAACTGTTAAATTCAGTTTATAACAGTGCATGCTACTCAGCTGACAGTTCAAATTGAGGGAATCTGGAACATGACACTCAGACACCAGATAATAGATTCAGCATTCACACGGAACTGACAAAAAAAAGTCAAGGGTAAATAAACTTTTCCAGGTTTTTTTTTTTCCGTACTAAATGTGCAAAACCATATAAAGCCATTGCTGCCTTCTGTAGATTCAATCACTCGAGTGCCGTTATTCTGCAAAACATTTGTTAGCCTATGGTGAATCACAAATGGATGGAGTATTTGCAGCGCTTTATGAGAAAGTGTGATCTGAACCAACATTAAAGAAACAGGACTTTATATCGGCCCCTTTACACCACTTCATTTTTTCTTTCACAGCTGTCAGGACACCCAAGGCAACGGTAAAAATTCCCTTCCTACAAGCTTCCACTATGGCACTGTTTAGCCCATATGTGTTGAGGTTAGGCTTGGGCTAATTATCAGCGCTGTGGTGGGTTTTAGGTTGGTAGCATAGGTAAATAATGGCATTCCATTTGGACCCTGTAGCAGCAAACGATAAAAGTAGCTGGGGCACAGCAAGTAGTGTCGTAGTTGTAGGTCGTGAGGGAGCGGCGTTCTCTCCCCCCGCCTCCAACTAAGGATGCACTCAGTTTGCAACTCTGTCAATGGCAAATCTTAGCGATTTTTAGGTAATAAAAACAGTGATCCAGAAACTTCCAAATTGTATGCAAAAATCAAACAGACACCACTTTATCAAACAGACAATTTATTCTAACACAAGGCTGCACAGAGTTTTCAGGTTTTCAAAACAGCAGCATTCCATTTGCACGCCTCCATGCTGCTCATGGATTCAAAACGCACTATTTTGGAATGGAACCTACACCTAGCAAACTGTAACCTATTATTATTTGGAACTGTCATTCACTGTGAAACACCAAGAATTGAGATTAAAAAGTTAATATTTTAATCACAAAAACAATATAAACCTTGAAAGAAATATTTTATGATGCTTTTCACCTTTTTCAAATGCTTTTCAGTCTGCATTTTTACTTACTCTACAAACCACGTATGCTACAAAAGCCGAAATAGTAACGTATATTAGTATTAGGCTATAATATTACCATACCAATACAAATACAGCAATTAGAATAATCCAAAAATAGTAACCTATCAAATTAACTATTAATTTCACCAATTTACATCACAACTTCCATACAACTGCGTTTCACATGGTGTTGCAAACTGCTGCCATGGGCTATGCATTGAAAACTACAGTCACACACTCACTCACTTACTCTCTCAATTTTTAGTTCTTCTCAGTTTTTAGGGATTTTTAGTGTATGAGCTGGATGATGCAGTCCTAAATGATCATGGAGGTTTGCGATGCCATATGCCGTTTAACAATGCAACCTTAAAGGCAATAGGTTAGTTCACTGAGATCTCTAGTTTATCCATTACAAGTTGGCTTAAAAAACATAATATTGGCTACTGAGATAGATAGATAGATAGATAGATAGATAGATAGATAGATAGATAGATAGATAGATAGATAGATAGGATATTGGTGAGATAGGGTTCGTTGTGTTCCCTACGTTACCTTTGCAATCATTGGGAATAAAAAGACAGAGGGTCCAGTTTTTTCATGTGCAACGTCTCACAATACACTCACAGAACAATTGCTGGATCTAGTCCTATTTTCCTCCAGCTGCCAGGACTAACTTGTACTTTTCTGCTAGGGCTTCACACTATTGGGTGTATCGAGGACGGAGTTATATTTCAGGGGCTGTTTTCCCTTTTACTCATATGGCACCAGTGGGAGTGTCATTTAAATGAGGCTATGCAAGGCGATATTTGGTATTTTCCTCATAAATAAAGCTGAATGCCTATGACTGGCTGGAGCCATATCTCAAAAGAAGCGCAATTTCTAATTTTGCTAGACAGTGCCAAAAAAAGAATAATAAGTCACATGATTTATGGTATTAATATAAATGATGTATGAGGATTGTATTGTGTTTCATTGTGTCAAGCGCATAAAATTAGCATAATCAATTACAAAAAAAAAATAAATAAAAAATAATAATAATAATAATAAATTTCCCAACCACCAACCGCATTCATGACATTCAACCCCATTTCCAAAAAGGCTGGGATGCTTTGTAAGATGTAAATAAAAACAGAATGTAATGATTTGCTTATCATTTAAACTCTATATTTTATTGAAAAAAGCACAAAAACAGCACATTGTATGTTAAATCTGATATACTCTATAGTTTTTTAAAATGATATTTGCTCATTTTAAATTGAATGGAGGAAAAACCATTCAAAAAAACTGCATCAAGTTGCTGGCACGGTGGCACAGTGGTTAGTACTACTGCCTCACCGCAAGAAGGTCGTGGGTTTGAAACCGGCCTGGGATTTGAATGTTCTCCCTGTGTTCGCGTGGGTTTCCTCCACGGACTCTGGTTTCCCCCACCCACAAAAACATGCAATATAGGATCACTCCTGTATGGCTGTGTGTGAACGCTTGGTGGTGGTCGGAGGGACTGTAGGCGCATACTGGCAGCCACGCTTCCGTCAGCCTGCCCCAGGGCCGCTGTGGCTACAAAAATGTAGTTTACCACCATCAGAGTGTGAATCTGTGAGTGAATGATTAATGTATCCATTGTGAAGCGTCTTTGAGTGCCCAGAAAAGCGCTTTATAAAACTGATGTATCATTATTATCATCATTTTTTTTTTCTTTTAACAACACAAATGTGAGCATTTGGGAGCTGAGGAGACCAGTTGCTGTATTTTGAAAGCTAAATGTTCTTCCATGTTTGCTTACTGTAGGATTTCCACTGCTTATTGCTTTGTGGCCTCCTTTATCATATTTTTTGTTTCATAATGAACCAAATGTTTTCACAGGCTGACTGGTCTGGACTGCAAACAGGCCTGTACCCATAATCCTTTACTATAGAGCCTTGTTGTTGTTGTTCATGAAGACTCATGAAGGTTTAGCATGGTCTTGCTGAAATAAGCGAGGCCTTTCCTGAAAAAGGGGTTGTTTGGGTGGCGGCATGTGTTGCTCTAAAGTTTGTACACTGTATTTGTTCTGAGATGTCTTCACTGATGTGCAAGTAACCCATGCCGTGAGCACTAATGTACCCCATACAATCACAGAGGCTAGCTTATGACTTGTGTACTGACAACAAGTTGGATGGTCACTCTCCTCACTAGCCCTGAGGGCGAGGCATCCTTACATTTCACATTTTAATCAGTTAGTCCCCAGGACAGTTTTTATTTCCCCCAGTCCATCTTAAAACCTCTCACACCCAAAGGGGAAAGTGAAAGAAATTCCACCTGTTTTGAATTCTGAAACAAAAAGCTCTGTATCTCAAAAACTACAAAATTCAGACATATGTTTCTAAGCTTATTATAAAATGGAGAACAGCACCTTTATGACCAAATCAACAATAAACAAGTCCAGTTCCTAATTAGTATTGTAACCCTCTTTTCATCCACTTATGTGATTCTTAATATATTAGAGCTGAGGGTTACCTACAAAATTGACCATGATTATGCCTGTAGTCAAAGTGGTTCAAAAAATATAAGCTCTTTAATTTTGGTAGAAATTTGTTCAAAAAAGGACAAAACTTCATGGGGTAAATGTTTGATTACATTTCAGCATTCACTGGTACAATGTAGGAGATAAGCCTACTATTCAGAGCATGAAAGCAAGCGCCACTCCTTAAGGTTCAAAAAGCCAGTTACAATTAGCAAATTTTATGTCATTATTAGCAATGGAACTTCCAGCCCTAACTTATGCAATCCAAACCCTGCATGAAACAGAAAATCTTGGGTACTCCAGATGGCCAGTCTGCCATTGCTTAAAAAGAAAAAATACAGTATTAAACATTTGCAGATTTAAAGAGACATATAGTACATTGGGAAAATGGCAGATATGGATAAATTTAAGTTTTTTGATTTTTGATTACAGTTAAATTTAAAAAGAGAAAAAGTCTTTTACAGCAGTCTTGCTAACATCAGCACCTGATTCTTTCATAGCATTGCAGAACCCACTCCAGAACCCATATCTGTTGAATTCTGCGCACCTTCACACGAGCCAATATCATTATCGCACCAGCCGTATTTTATCCCCTATTGGCACAGCAAATGTGATTGACTGTCATGCTGTGCACAGCCTCCATCTGTACTGCAGAGATCTTTGCCACTGCCTCACTCTCTGATACAGTAAAAGGACTTATATGATTCAATATTGATCTGTTTTACCTATAATTCAGGATACAAAGGTTCACCATTGTGACTTTTTCCCCACTGGATAACACTGGAATTTTCCACACTAGGTACACTCATTGTTGTCAACACAAGTGAGGCAGCAGCAGACAGAATAGGTTGCAATAATCCAACAAATGTCTATTGATTGTTGGAATGTTCCCCATTTTTATTTTTGAGCCCGGCCCTGTGATGGAAGATGTCAAGAAGGAGACAGGACAATTTCAGCTTTTTTAATACTGACTAAAATTCTGAACTTTGAATAATGATTTTGAAGTCCACCATCTGTTGCATTTTGATGGTTCCCCTCAGCCACAAATTTAATGTTCTGAAGGGCATTAATTTGCTTTGAGTATGCCATAATTTTTAATGCTCAGAAATCAATTACATTTCTGCAGAAGGTAATTTTTGTGCAGTATGGTGTATTTGTGAAGGAATTCATTTTTGTCTCATTTTTTGGTTGTTGCTTTTAAACAGAAATTTTGTCATTGTCCTTAAATTAAATTTCATTTACATCAGCATAAATATACTCAGCCAAAATAAAAACTTCACACTCGTTTGGAGGTTGATAAGTTGAACATACAAGAAATGAGGTTTTAAATAATGATTTTACTTAATTCTGTACTCATTAAAAATGGTGTGTCATAAAAATAATGTCAATAATGTAACCAGTTCCACCGGAAACGCTACGGAAATGTCCAAGAGTAAAAATGGTACGTAACAACTTTAATAAGAGCAGTGCACAGGCGATTACATATGGTTTGGGCAGTGAAAAATCGATTATGCAAATGACGTGTGACAATCTGTCGGTCTTCTGCTTTTGACGTCACACATGGGCTACCAGAACGAGGTCGGTCAGCTGTGGTGCCAGTTTGTTGGAGACGTGTCCGAAGATCATGGATAGTCCGTCGACTGCATCCCATAACCCTTGCAACGTCAGTGACGGACGTTTCCGTATTCAGCATGCCAATGGCATGTTCACGCTGAATGTTTGACAGCCATGGCATTGAAATTCAACAAATAATTAACTGTAAAAACTTTTTTTTCCGAGACGTCACTCTAACGTGCTAACGTGAGCTCAGTTGCACATCTCTCATGTGGTCACGTGACTAGGAACACGGGAAAACATGGTTTTTAGCTTAAAGTACGCTCGCACGTGCTACGTACCTCTGCACGTTGGAGTTGATGTGTGTCATGATGTCTTTGACAACGCATTTACCCCTAGTGATAATAAATACTCTTTTATTAAAAGTTTCAAGAAAATATATACAAATTTATGAGTGTGAAGTTTCTTTTTTGACTCAGTATACATTAAGCACTGAATTCTCTCGATAAAATGTGAGGCCTGCATACTATCCATGCGTGTTTCACATATGACCCCTCCAAAAAAATGAGCAGATTGGAGACAAGGGCAAACAAAGGGCACCAGAATGTTTTCCATTTCTGGACAATTTACTGTATTTTTTTCTTCTTTGGGTTACACTGCAAGCCTCTGGTCTCAAGTTGTGTGGTGATCAGACAGCCATACAGACTAAGCGGGTGTTTCTGGGCCATTGAATGATGCAGATTCTCACATGGCATCCTTGATTTAAAAGGGTTTTCTGCCCCAGCGGAGAAAGCGAATGAAGGTGGGCAAAAGACCTCGTCAGCCTCAATGACATTTCCTGTATCGCCCCTGTTGGACTGACAGGTTTGATGTCCATAAGGAGCAGGGTTTGTGATGAAGTGGCTACGTGGATGAAAAATGGATTAGAAATTTCACAGGTCCCCAGGGTGACCTCTGACCTCATGCAAGGTCTCTTGCAGTTTGACTGATAAAAGTGATATGTGTCCTGCTGAGATGTGTCAGGAGACATTGTATCATTCTGGCTGATAATGTGGATGCTTAATGCTCCTTCCTGTTCTCCTTTCAAAGCCTTCAGCCATTAATACTGCGGTCCTCCATTATCCTGACACTTTTCGACAGGGACCCACAAAAAATGTTCAGCTTGTGCAGGATGTACAAATGTAGATTTTTCAATGGCAATAAAGAAATCCCATCTAAAGCTTTGTGCAGATATAGATGCCAGCATCTCTAAATTCCAACACTGAATTCCTAAACAATTCTGTAATTGAATTTTCTGGGCCAAAATTCAAAATATTAGACATAAGTTGCAACATAGACAGGCTATTCATTAGAAATGGCACCCGGCAAATTGCCGCTTACTTTGAATGCTGCGCCAGTTATCTTTATTGCTGAATGCAAGCGACGTTATTAAAAATAAAAGTCTATGAATTTAATTGGCAATGAACTTCCAAACTCATCATGATAAACCACAAACGTCTTTGCAAAATGAATGGACCGTATGGCCAGACATTGAAACCATAAAGAGGGTCCTTGGAGGTAAAGTGACACATCGAGCATATTTATTTTTTAAATAAATATTTAAAAAAAAAACCTTGTCTTATTCTTTCTCAGAGTTGCTGAAGCATCAAATTCCCTTGTTACATTAGCATTTTTCATTGTTACTAAATCAGACATGAATATAACCCCTTGCCAAATAAATAATATCAAAAATGCACCGCAAATAGTTATTAAATTGACCCTACATTAGCCTGAATATTGCAGGACTTTACTAGAAAGCATGATCAGGGCATGAAATCCAACGCTTAGAGTTGACTTAATTTGTTTTGCGCTCGTGATCATGAAAAGATGAAGAAACGGACATAGAGTATGCATTTTAAAGTATTTATCGCCCACTTTAATAGATAAACATGATTGTGAAAAGATGTGAGAAATGAGCATTCAAAATATTCATCCGCATTCACAAGTATCAATTTCACGTTACAAACTCTCAAGATGCTCTCTGAAGGTTTACAGCTTCCAATCGTTTTGCAGAAATATGAAGAAGCATCAGAACTTTCTTGAGGCTTTAACTGCCCATCTAATAATTCTGTTCAACACTAATTGCGAAACTTCTGTGCAGTGCTACCACAAAACTGTGAGCAGTCTTTTGTATAGGCTATACTCGGAAAATAATGTTCTGTCACGCTACCGTTAAACTGTAGCGGATCAAATTTAGTATCACGTCAGTTTACTCCATATGATGGTAAACTCCATCACTATGCAACTCCCCGAGGAAGGGCCGTGTAAAAATATCTGACATATTTCCAATTTCAGAAATAATTATTCATACAAACAATTGTTTTGGACAGTTTATACAACCAAAATAAGACGAGAAACGCTACAGTTCTTATAGATTTAAGGTTAATTTTCTCTGGGGTTTCGATAATTAGCCAGCAGTCAATTGAATAGTATTTTGTCGATTGCAGCAGATGTTCAAAATACTGGCGCAGAAACTAACTGGTAACATCCCCCCAAGGTACTCCAGTGAAGAGCATATGCTTATCAGCTCAGTGCCTCAGATAGGAGCCTGTCACAAACAGTCTCCGGTCACGAAGCAGACAGTGTCTTTGGGGCTAATAACGTTGGGCATCGCCCTCACATTCTGATATCACAAAATTAACTCTCCCATCTGCATTATTACTCACCAAAGCCAAGACCTAATAAATAGACTGTTGGAGTTCTACAGCAGACTAGCTAGTTTATATGTAATTTAGTGCATTGTGGAGCACATACATCGTTATTGTCACTCGAGCATTTACAAATTTCCGCAACTCAGCTGAAAGTGACAAGGCCGAATGCGTTGCCATTCTCACTGATGCATGAGTACAGCCGAGCTGTGATTGGCTGATGTACGTAATGGTACCAACCGACCAGCAGAAAAATAATTCGGCGACAGGGCAGGCCCAACACATACAACAATCAGAGCACTATATATGTATTATTTTGCCTTTTTCCGATTATTCTTTTGATCCCGATCCTCGCAATGGGCCCTTTCACATGTAGGGCCCCGAGGCTGCAGCCCCTGCAAGCCCTGCATTAATACGGTGCTGACCGGAGACAATCAACAAACTTCATAGATATAGCATGTTTCCTCATGGCAACATTGTCATGTGGCATACCCACTCAAAGAAATTCGATGAAAAGGTCATGATGACCATTTTTACCTCAACCGAACATAATTCAAGCACGAAGCAAGTTGCAGCAAAACACAGGATAAAATAATATCAGTGCTCAATTGCTCGCGTTTCTACTGAATTTTTGTAATGCATACAAACCATACATCAAATGAAAGAGGAAAGTCCACAGAATCCAAACATTTAAACCTTTTTAACCCGACCGCACTCAAAGAATAGCGGGCATACACATCACATTCTTCAACGATGAGCAAATATTTTTTCTTACCGTTGATATTTTGTAATAAAAATCTCCGTGTGAGGGTCAATCAGCACTGGCTATTGTTAGCCCAATGTGTCCCTGTTATATTGAAACTAGTTCTGAAAGTCTCCATGCATGTTTTTTCCGTGGCACTGCTTCCAATGAGATCAGGCCCTGAGCATTCCATTTGCAAACAATGTGTTTTCTTCTCTGTGATTGACTTGTGATGCTGTCAGTTTGACTTTGACATCTGATTCTAAGGGCTCTGAAGTTTCCAATGAGCTCTCAACCACTGTAATCACACAAACCTCGCTTGCGAAAAAAACTTGCATCCCTGGTGCCTCTAATTGAGAGTCCTCCATTTTCCATTATGCAAATGAACTCAAAGAGCGCAACAATAAAAATGCTTAGCTGGTTTATTTTTAGTATTTGCAGTATAATCCTCCACTAAATATACAACAATCGTTTTCTGACTGGGAGTCCTTTCGCCATTCTTTGCAAATACTGAGAGCGCAACAATACAAGCGCTTTATAGGGGCAGGTGACGTGTTTTGTCGTCTCACTCTTCATGCTTGCAACAAGAGGCTCCTCAGAGCCTAAATAATAATAAAAGACATTTAAAAACAAGTGTTTGTGAAACACTGATGCCCCCGTACATAACATGCACATGCTAACCATTAAAGGCCTATCATGAGTCAATCAAAGGTTAAAGGTCAAGGTCACAAGGTCAACATTCATTACCTCATCAGAAAGGCCTTATCCTAAGGAATACATATGCCAGGTATCAAATGCCTATTACTAGCTAATGAAAAGTTATGGCCCATGTTAAAGTTTTTGTCACCAAATGTCATGCTCCAAGGTCAAGGTCACAAGGTCGAAAGTCATGACCCTATCTGAAATGCCTTCTCACAAGCAATGCATATGCCAAGTATCAAAGTCCTATCATGAGCCGATCAAAAGTTATAGCCATGGCAAAGTGCGGACAGACAGACAGACGGACGGACAGACGGACAGGTGAAAAACTATATGCCCCCGAAACTTCATTTCTGGGGGCATAAAAAAGTATTCCAAATGAATGTATGCCTGTTTTGACATATGCAAAATTAAATTAATTTTACCGTTTGGCATCTGAGGAATCTCAATTGGCGCACAGTGGCCAAAAAGGTGCCTAAATTGCCAATCTGGAGATGCCACCTAAACATTCCTGAACTAAAACCTCTCATTTTGCTCTGATTGCCTGATTAGAAAAAACTTCTAAAATTGGCACAGATAATGCCAATATTTTGTGCTTTAATTTTTTTTAGAGGTTTCAGATATACTCATTTCATTTTGGGCATGTCGTTTTTGAATCAGAGGCTCAGGGCTTAAGAGGTGAAACAACTAGAGACAGCATTTGTGTCGCATGTGAAATACAACTTTGTAATGTTTCTTCTCTGAAATCTACACATTACTGCAAAATTCAGAAAAGTCCAGTATAATATTGAATTTCATGAATACAGCCCATTAATTTTGCATGATAAGGGCTCATGGAACTTGGCTTGTGGAAAAAATTAATCCAGATTGTTAAAATTGAATCATTTTCAAAAACAGATTTGTACAAGATGGTCAAATATTTTATTAAAACTAAAGTATAGGTTTCTTAATGGAGAGCAGATGGTCAAATAGTCAGATAACAGCATGGTTCAGTTCCTAAGTAGCACAAATTAACACAATAAATTATCTTTGTGAATATCCTCATTAAAACCCTTTTCATTGCAACATTTTATGAAGCCACTTTGTACGTGCATTAACAGTGAATGTATATAAGTTGCTCAAATGTTTTCTTGCAGTGCATTTTTAATTATGTTGTCATAGCCTGTCCATTTAATGCACATCAGCTTTCGGCCTGGGTCATTTGTATTGACCTTTTTAACATTCCTTGTGATTTTCTCCCTAATTGCCAGTGTTGTACAAGACACTGTCTGAATGCTAATGAGAGACAGCAATTTATATCCGGAGTAGTTTTCTTCAGTTTAACAAGGTCACTTTTCTTGTGTGACAATGTTTTTGCTCCCTCCTATCAAGTATTTGCCTTAAGAGAGGACTGCATTAATAAATGATTTTTAAATGATGCATTTGATCATACACATTAATGGGAAAAAAGAGGAAAAAAGTAAGAAACCCATTAAGCCCCATACATTACAATACACTTTCATGACAATTAGCCCATGAAAATATATTCATTAAAAACAATGAACACACATTTTTTTTCACAAAAACATAGAATTTAGAATAAAATGTAGATGACTGTGGGGGGATACGTATGCCTGTGTGCGTGTCTGCCTGTGCTTGTGAGTGTGTGTGTATGTGTGTACATTTGCTTGTGTATGATTGCGTGTGTTGGTAGATGGGTATATGCGCATTACTGGGTGGGGCTTGTGCAGTGAACAGCAGGGTTGTATTCCACTAAAGCCAAGGCTGTGGTCTGAGCCCCAAAGTGGGTTAAAGGCCAGGGAGAGACTGGGTGCAGGTTTCATAAAGCTCTGGCCCAGCTGCAGGGACATTAAGTTTGTGAGACAGCGCGCATTAATAACCGCACATGCGGCTGTCAGTCAGATAAATCAGCTCACGGCTTGCACAGCGCTGCTAGGGTCTCAGAACTGCTCGGCCCACTCCTCTGCACTGCACAAATGCATACCCATGCACATGCACTGAGACACTCAACACATTTCCATAAGCCTGTGACATACACATACAAACACACACCCCTATACACATATAGTAAACACCCCCGTGCAGCATACATGCAAAGTCAGACACTCATATTCACTCACCCCGCACATTAACCTCATAGGTATGCATCTGTTTATCACAAATACTGTATGTGCATGCAAACAACACACACATACTGTACACATATTTTACAGACACTACCACACATTATACCCACGAGAGCATGCATATACAGTACACACAATACACACACACAAACTCACTGTACTTACATTTATGCAGATGCACATACACATACCTCAGTCACTCATTGGTTGTTTGCCATGATTGAACAGACCCTCTAGCAGCAGCCACTTTTCACAATGATTGAGCCATGCACAAACAGGTATTATGAGAATACCACTCGGAAACATGGGGGGTTTGCTTGTATAAACCCGACAAATATGACACCACAGCATTTCACACGTCTCTACTTTCCCACTATTTTGGATACTCAAATGTCAACCCTCTCACCACCAAACCCCTGGCACCTCCCACAGTTTTCTAAATCACTGCACCTGTTAGACAACATCAACATTTTGTGCTTCAGACTGAAGAGGACCACCCTATTCCTCAGAGGTTCATCTGTTTCCATGATCCAGTTCCCAACAGCTACCTCTGGTGTAATTATCCAGCTGACAGTACATGAACCAATACCAGAGATTAGATCACAAGAAAACACTTCATACGCGGCCAATACTAAAGGCACAATCTTCAGCAGCCATTCATGAAATTGTCAAAAGATCTCAATGTAAAATAAGATCATAGAAAGGATTTTCTTTGATTAAATGATTGAAAACAGAGAATTTCCAAACACAGCCAGAATCCAGACACAACCCTCTATGAATAAGGAGTACCCAATAAGTTTATACAATGCAATATGTTCGCTGCGCTTGTGTACCATCTCAAATGCTCTAAGTGATTCAGGACGTGTTTGAGGGGTTGGGGGGGTGGGGGTGGGGTATGATGAACCCTCTGTAAAGCACAAAAGTTCAAAAGGTTGAGCAAAAACAAGACATTTTACTGGAATGATCTTCCCTGTCGCCTTTGCTCATATGGTGTACGGCTTTGTACTTTGTATTTTGTACTTTGTGCAGGTAGAAAAGGAAATTCAATACAGGGGAATTTCCCCCATCTTGGGTCGTGTGATCAGCGTACTTTCAGCAACGGCTGAGCATTTTGCTACTCATGAGCATCTTCTGGTTTACCTTTTGTCTTTCAAATTCACCGCTCAAAAAAACATACATTCAAAATAAATAATTTCAGAGACTAACAAGACCTTATTTCCATCACAAAACATTTTTTTATTATGGAGCCAGAAGCCATTCTAGACAGTTTTCTACACATACATCACAAAGCCATGAATGTGCTTCCTATTGAGCTACATGAATAATGCAGGAGAATCAGATCCTTTAAGAAGCAATATGAGCAAAATGCACCAAGAAGACAAGATCTTCACTCGACAACAGAAATATGAGCTCTCTGCATCCAGGCAGGGAGCTAAAACAGGGTTTGTTTCTGCAAGACCTGTGCCTCTCTTGTTCCCTACAAACGCAGCATGAGCTGAACCCTATTCCTCCCATCAAACAAAAGAGAAAAGAGGACAAACATCTCAGGGTGTCTCAGGTCGTCCTCTCATTCTCCTGGGAAAACCACAGCTCTGGCTGAGGTTGCCGGATAAGGAGTAAACATCCGGTGGAACTTCGATTCTGTGGTTGAACTGAGGGGTGCGAGGTTACTCATACCTCTCGGGGGTCCCTTTGATGGGTAACCAAAGACATCAGGGGAAGCCTTGGGAATGGATTAAGGTGATTACTTGGAAAATGTAGTTTGTTTTTGGAGAAAGCCCATCCTTGATACAAAAATAGTCCATGTCATTGAAGTATAAACGTCATGTAGGGGTACATCTGAACCAAAATAAACCCCCTGGCCAAAATTATGGAATCGTCATACATAGAGGAAGTTCATCCAGCTTTTTTACTTCATAGCAAACAAACAAATTGCAAATATCACACAAAACGATTTCTGTTTATTAGCTTAACGTTCAGGCTTCATGAAACAGACCTCAAACAAATTTGATTAGATTATTTTAATTAATGGCTCATATTTTTCATAATCAAGTAGAGGAAAATGTGGAATTACGCAACGTCGAGAAAAAAAATGAAATGGCCTTGTAATTGTCATGCATTGGCACCCGAAGATGTAACTAAGGCGCCAGGGAAAGGATTGTAAATGAGGACCCAAATGCAGGGATGTGGATTTTATTAAATAAGGAATGTGACTATAACAAAAATTCATGGAGAACTGAAAGGGAGAGCACTAAACAAAGAGGGAAACAGACTAAGGCTACCTGCCCATGAAGGGTCAAACTAAGCCTTATATCAGAAAAAGGACAATAAATAAGAAAGGAGAAACAAGTGAAACATTTAACTAAAGGAAAAATGGCTTAATCAAATTAAAGACTAAGGGCACATAGCTGAGGTTCTGGAATGCCAAAGGCGAGGGGCATTACAGACATTTCTTTTAGAAATGTCAGGGCAAATCTGAATATGCAATAGTCTGCAGTTAAAAGAGTGTGGTTGTCGAGCTTAATGAGGTGTGGGACTTGGCTAACTGAAAGCAAGCGTGGTACTGACACCAGAGCTGGCAACTGAAACAATTGAAAGGATTATAAAACTGTTCCAAGACGGTAATTCAACAAAAAGTGGCAAATGCTGTTTGTTGTTCCCAGCCAGTTGTATCTATAATGTGGTTCAAGTATAAACAAAATGGGTTGGTTATAAAAGGAAAACATATGGGTCGACCATGGAAGATATCAAAGCATCAGGACAGAACACTCACAGCAATATGCATTGAAAATAGAAAATGCTCTACAAAACAAATGAAAAACGAATGGGCAGAAACATGAGTCAAAACTGTAAGAGAATGGCTAAATGAAATGGGATTTACATACATGAAAGCCAAACAAATGGATGATTGGATGAAAGTGATATTCAGTGATTAATAACAAATCTGCATTGGTCAAGGCAATCTTGCTGGAACTTTTGTTTGGTGTCATTCCAATGAAACATATAAAGATGACTGCTGGAAGAAAATGGGCAAATTGCCCCACTCATTTAGGACATGGGGTTGCATGTCAGGTA
Source organism: Gymnothorax reevesii (assembly GCA_029721435.1). Lineage (NCBI taxonomy): Eukaryota > Metazoa > Chordata > Actinopteri > Anguilliformes > Muraenidae > Gymnothorax > Gymnothorax reevesii. Next base: position 9,043,220 of record CM056581.1, read on the forward strand.
AAGGACCAAGGGAGATGGCAGTCATTACCTCAACAGTCAATGTCGACATTAACATTTTGGACCATTTTCTCACTCCAACAGAAAATAGATTTGGTGATGATGAAGTAATTTTCAGGATGACAATGCATCTTGCCACAGATCAAAGAATGTTAAAGCTTTTCCTCAGGAATTAATTAATTAATTAATATAAATCAATTAATTAAATAATTTAATCTATTTTGAGCCACGTTTTGTGAAGCCAGAATGTTCAGTTAATAAACATAAAATGTTGTGTCCTATCTGCCATTAGTTTATTTGCTATGAAGTAAAAAAAAAACCTGGATAAACATCCTCACAGAGGGGAACCCTCAAGACCTTCTACGCCTTCAGAGAAGGCCTAAAAAAATCTGGACCAAAAAATAGAAATATTAAAGAAAAAATTATTACTATTTTTTTTTTTTCTCATTTAATTTAATACAATACATTTAACACATTATCTCTCATCTATGTTTTAAGTTAAGTTTACTGTCAAGTTTAAATCAGCAATGAAAGCATTAATGTCCTGAAAACATGTTATACAATCTGAATCGCCCGTCTCAATCAAGACCCGATCAGCTGGCTCATTAATTGGTGAGGACTTCATGAATCCGGGGAAAGGCCAAGCCATGCATAAAGCTATGGGTGCGTTCGAGCGTGTCTGCAATTAAGCCAGCTGTGCGAGATTCCAAAAAATTACGCGAGAATCTTGCTGAAGTTGCGTGATAAGCCCTCCAAACTCTGTGATAGCTGCAAGATCCTGCAGCTATATCGCATTTTTTGGAGGGCTTTAGAGATTCTCACGCGATTTTCAGGAATTTCGTGCAGTCAGCTTACTTGCAGACACGCTCAAACGCACCCTATGTCTCTTGTTTTGGAGAGTGAGGGGCAAATTGAACAATCACGGTTTGATTTTAAGTGGGATTGCCAGTGCCTGATCTGGGATTGCCAGTGCGGTTGGAACAAAAACTAGCATATACAGGGGTCCCCCGCGACCGAGTTTGAGAACCACTGTCTTAAAGCATTCCATCTTACAGAGTACGTACCAGACCTTCTTAGGATATTTTTTAGTCAAAGAATACAATATGAGGTATATTAGGCACTCAGTCATTCTGCTCTCAGAATACTTTTCTGACAGCCATGGAGAGGGTGAAAACTGCAGGAGTGACACCAGGAACAGTTAACTTTTACAACTTCCCTGGGACATTCCCTTTTTTTCAGCTTTTAGGCCAGGGCTATTCAACATTATCCTGCAAGGGCCGGTGTGGGTGCAGCTTTCTTTCCAACCCAGCACTTACACACCTGTTGAATAGCCCTGTTTTAGGCATTGGAACAGGAAGATTGTTTCATTCAGAATTTACCGGAACAATGTTCTTAGAGAGTGCTGTTCTGTCGCCTCCTGTATATAGAAAGTTTCCATAATATTAAAGAATAGCAAAAATGACAATTCAGTGATTTGTGTTTCAAGTGCAGAAAAAAAAAAAAAGTACAAGCACAGTAAACTGCGTTTTTGTAAACTGTTTTTTTTTTAAATAAATACAGTCCGTGCAAAATTATATCCCCGAACGCCGAACGGCGTTCTTTTTGGTCCGACCGCCGTCGCCGCGTCACCCTATGTGTTAACGCGATAACTTAATTAGAAATTAGAAATTTCACGTTTTGCATATAAGTAAGTATCATACAGAGGAGGAACTGATTTGATTTTGGACAATTTACAATTTCTAGATTGGCCACCAGGGGCCAAAAACTGAAAAATCTCTGTTTTTATCATATCTCTGGAAAAATTTGTCCGATTGATCTCAAATTAAGTACAAATGAAAGGTCATGACCTGAGAATGTGTCCCACAATGACACTATACCTGTTTGGTTCAAAATTTTGACACAAGGTGGAGCTTTGTCACATAAAATTCACCATTTTTGCCATATCTTTGGAACCATTTGTCCAATTGACATGAAACTATGTGCAACTGCAAGGTCATGACCTCACAACGTGTCACATGATAGCATCATACCTGTTTGGTTCAATATTTTGCCACCAGGTGGCGCTTTGTGATGGAAAATTACCATTTTGGCCATATCTTCAGAACCATTTGTCCGATTGACCTGAAATTAAGTTCAAATGATAGTCTATTCAAGGTCTATTCATGGATTGGGGAATTGGAGGATTGGGGGCGTTCGGAGATATACCCCAAGCCGTCACCTCCGACGGCATAAGCCTAGTTTGGGAAATAAATTTAAGAATGCATTCAAGTTTAACTCAAAAGATATTTCAGAAATGAGACCTCGTCATTATATTTTTATAAATTGTTTTAAAAATGACTTGTACATTTAACAAGATTTTTATGTGATCCCACTATGTTTGTGAAATTGAGATTTAATTTAATTCTGAGTCAAACTGAAGGACTGAATTTTATTGTTTTCAAGCCTTCTCACTGAAGTGTTCCGCTGATGCCAAATTTGCAAATCTGAAATATTTTTTTTAAACCACACAAACAGATGACTTCTGCCACAAAGCTATCTTGGGAGAGTTTCTGGGTCAAAAAAATGTGTGTAGTCGGCAAAACTGTGGGGCACTTTCAGAAAAAGAAATCCATGAAAGCACTCGCTGATTAAGGAACAATTTTTATGAAACAATGCATTATTAATCAAAAACTCCTTTGGAGCAAATGCATATTATTGGAATCAATTAAAATATAGACTCTATCATGTTTCAAAAAGAGAACTGGCATTGGTGATTATTATGCATCCCCCAGCTCTCAGTAATAAGCATATATTTATCATACACTGCCCACTGAAAGGTTCCTACAGTGTTTCAATGTAATTCACTTGCAGGGGGGTGCACTTATACTGCGAATGGATGGTGAAAGCTATTGGGAATAGGCAAGCCCCAACCTCTATTTTATACTCTCTGGTTATTCTCTTCTTCAGAGAAGTCAGATATTGCATATAAGTATGACATTTGCTGTACTTTAGAACAACACTATACATTAAATTTGATAATTCTTTGAAAGGTGTGAGTGAGCTGGGGACTTCACTGTTCATTAGAAACCTGCGTTGACCCAACAGGCCTTGCAGAACACTGTGGTTGCCGCCCATGTTGAAAATTTTGTCTCCACATGAATTCAAATAAATTCTAGATTATTTGAATATAGTTATTTCTTAATCAACTTAATGCTATCTAGTCTGATAAACAAGCAAGAAATCGATTGCCACACCAATAGTTCCTAATTGATTTGCATTTGCAAATCATTTTGTGGTAATTCATTCCTTAAAAGCCATCTGTGAAAACATTGACAACGAAGAGACAGTTCCCCAGATGCTTAGTTGCGCTATGGATTGGATCTACTTCCTGCATCGGTTTGTATATCGCGGAGTGGAATTTGAATTTACAACTATTTTATCAGATCTGAAGCCAACAGGCATATGGAGCTTTTTGGATAGGGCATGAATTTTGGTATTTGACGGGACATAAGTCTTAGATATATTAATACATCAAAAGACTGAAAGGATTGAATAGCAGAGTCACCTGTACATGATCTGTATCAGGATGTATAGGTTAACTGAGGTTAGATTGACATTCCTGAGCAAATAAATTGATTGCCATTGAGCAATCCCTTTAAAAAATTGAACAAAAAGAGCAGTATACCACATGTACATATTGCATTTTTAATTTTGTATCATACTTAAATGACGATCACAAAGTGGCTATCACATCTGTTGCATAGTTTTTCATGTATCTCATGTAAGTTCTATAAAAAATGATTAGTCTCTTTCTTATTTCTTCTATTTTTGCTTTTCATATTTAAAAGTTTCAGATCATCCAATTAATATTAATACAAAACAATGACAACAAGTAAAAATGCAAATGCATCAGATCATTTATTGAGGGCAAAGAGTCATTCAAAACCTTCCACATCAGTATGATCCAGACAAGAAATCATGATCGAAGGCAGAGTACAATGCAAGTATGGTTCATTGATAATGATTCGGTAGACAGTGAGATGGAGACCAGAGGGTTGTAGCATAATTTAGTTCAGATGTTACAGACGAAGCAGTGTGGGCATTACAAATGCCTGGCCAGTGGCTTTCCAGGGTGACTACCAGGTGAAGTGCACACTTCGCCAGAGCTGAACTGTCTAATGGCAGGACGGAAAACCTATGAGGGAAAGTGGTCCCAATCCTGACGACCGTAGGCCGCTTAGGCGCTTGTTCCTAATAAACTTGACAGAGGAACATACTGAGAGAGGATTAACGAGAATGCTGTCCTAATCCTGGAGACTGCGAGAAAGACTTGGTAGCCTTATCTGACAAACTAAACAAATAAGAGCACTTCTGTATGTTACTATCATGAAAGATTATGGTTTACTTTCAAAAGACAAAATGTTCTACTAGCTTGTAATAACTGATGCTGAAATGCGAAAAGCAAGTAAGAATTCAGCAACTTGCAGACTCAAAGGAGGGGGCATGAATACGTCACGCAGACAGAGCCAGGATTAAAAGAACACACACGCCACAAACCAATCAAAGGAGATAATCACGCAAGTTGCTGAATGGGAGGAGGCCCGGATGGCATTCACACAAGGGCTGTGACTCTATATCACCCATGTGGAAAAAATGAGTGCCCACCAAAAACCTAATAACTGGTTGTGTGGCCCTTGGTGGCAATAATTCCAAACAAATATATAGCACTGAGTATTTTTCATGGCTGTGGAGGAATGTTTGCCCACTCTTCTTAGCACTATTGTTTTAATTCAGCCTCATTGGGGGGTTTTAGAGCATGAACTGCCTGTTTAAGGTCATGGTACAGCATCTCAATTGGATTCAAGTCAGTAATTTCATTAGGCACACCAAAACCTTCATTTTGTTTCTTTTGAGCCATTAAGAGGTGGGCTTGCTTGTGTGGTTTGGAACACTGTTCTGCTGGGTAAATGAACTGCACTTGAGTTTTAGTTCACAATTAATGGCTGGACAGTCTCCTTCAAAATTTTCTGGTGGAGAGCAGAATTGATGGTTCCATAAATAATGGAAATGTTTACGGACAACGGACGGACAGACATGGTGTCGACATAATGCCCCCTTCCTCTTTGGAGAGCGGGGGCAAAAAAATACCTGGTACCAGGTACTAGTAGGTGCTAAAATGTGACGTGTAACATTGCTGCCCACTGAGAACAGTCACTGTGAAACAACGCCGTAGTCGACGTCGGGACATCTAATTCGAGTTAGATTGAAGAGTCTCAAGATTAGCGTAGTCATTATGATCATCAACTTATATTGTTTTAGGCTACTTGTGTGAGGTTTTACGAAATGAACCAAGAGCAAACACCAGTAAAATGCAAAAAGGAGGCTTTATTTCTGAAGGGGGAAACCCCCCCAACAATGTCCGCAATCCAAAATCAGAATCCAAAGGGCGAAATCCAGAGTCATACACAGGGCACCAATCACAAAAAATCGTAGTCAGACAAAAGAGGTCAAAAAACAAGAATGCGGCAAAAGTACAGGGAGTAGGCAAAGCTCGATATCAAGGACGATCCGGTCAGAAAGATAAACACTGAGTGATCAAGGCGAGAAACGTGGCCCGAGAAAACTAGGGAGAGCGATCTGACAAGAATGTGAAGCAAACAGACATCTTATATACACATCCAGGAGAACACATGACCAGGGAGAACAGGTGCAATCAATGGTAACAATGATCAGGGAGAGACACGAGGGAAAAACTAATCACATGAATTTGGCAAATGCCAAAACGCAGACAGGGATCACAAGACAATCCTATGAACAAACAGCTCCGGTTAAGGAGTACTAAAAGTGCATAGTCTAAAGAAAAGGAAAGCATGAGATATAAGTGGAAAACTGCAGCAGAGATAATTAGGGATAGGCAAGGAGGCGGAGATTAGAATTGAGCGACTGCTGAGAGATTATTAGTCAATTAGTATGTGCAGCTATACAATCCCGAGTGCATGTTAGTAAGTTAGTAAAAATATACAATGTTAATGAGGGTTAGTCATTATCAAAAACAACAAACTGTTAGTATGGTTAGTAGATAGTAAAAGAGAGAGGAAGGAAGCACACGAGATAATGAAGGAAGATTGAAAACCCAGAAACCAATAAATCACCCGAATGAGTGGCACACAAGACTAGGGACCGTGGGCAAAGACCTACACTAGACAAGACAGGGTAGACGAAGTGCAATGCATGGAAATGAAAACAGGGCATAAAAAACTAAATGATCTGAACATGAAAAATAATATAACAAGAAATCTAAATTACCAAAACACAAAACACAATCCTAAGAATAGTCAGACAGGCAGAGGTCACTTAAACACAAGAATCCTAAACATGGCTGAGCCAGGCACAGAACTTAAACATGACAGCAGAATGCAGAATCATAACATGAGCAAAAAGCAGAATCACAACAACTTGTTCAATATACTGAGCGTTACCTTACCTTTAAAACACGGTTTCGCTTGTTCAAAGCGGCTACATTCATGAAATGCGTTTCTCTTTGCCTGTGACCCCGTTCATGGCGAAATTAAGTGAGGGTATTGTGCCTAGTTATGTTCCTCCAAATAATTCCCTTTGAGAAAGTTATGTGATGCTACCCTCATTTAAAGAAAATTGCGCAGAAAAATAACTATACGGGTGCTGACGGATCATTTTTGTATTAATGTTATGTCAGATGAGATGACGCATCGCAAAGCGATAAATTCTAATACTCTGCCGTCTCCTGCAATTTGCGCATTTGCTACGTGTTTTTCCTACAATTTCAAAGTGAAATGTTTGGCGAAGCCTGAATGTCAAGAAAATAAACAATAATCGTCTTGTCATGTGTGTTATCTCCTTCTTTGTTATGAAGGAAAACAGGTAAATTAACATCCTTAGTGTGTGGTGGTTCTATATTTTTTGCCATTTATGATTTAAAATCATAAATATATAACAAAATCAATGGAACTAAAGGGAAACATGATATAACTGAGGATGCTGTCGTGGCAGTAATATGCTGCGTCGCGACGACAAGCAGGTAACACAGAGGTGCTATCCTTTAATGGAAAAGCAACCCCAAAAAAGTACCCGGTGTCGAGTAGAGTCGAGTAGAGTAGAGCTGGTGCCATGTAGTGGAAAAGCGCCAATTGAGAACTGCTTTATTAGCATTACGCCAGATGTAAAGAGACTGATGTCTATTGGCGTTATGCTGCTTTGTAGATTGACATCCATTTCCCTTGTGACAGCTCAGGCTCAATGATATTTGGCCTCATTGATCCCACAATTTCTTCTTCAGCTTCTTCACAATCATCATCACAGCTGTCATCAGAAAACGGTCCCTCCACTCCGATATTGGAAGAAAAAATAATCTGTTTTCTGAGGCTGAAGAACTGCTTTGTACAGCCATGTTGATGGCTTTTCTTGTCAATCTGTGATATCACAGCACGCAACCGCGTGGGCTCTGCCTGGCCTTCAGGGGACCGCCCAACCATGACCAAAAACAGACCTCTTCTACTATATGGGGACACTTACTTTGTCAGTAGTATTGATTTTTGTGGCTTGTTACCCAAGCTAAAGCATTTGCTAAGCATAAATTTGTGCACTGTCCATGGTCTTTAAAATTAGTTTGATGATCCGAAACATTCAGTTGAGACAAATATGCAAAAACAGAAGAAACCGGGCAGCATGGCACTGTAGTTCTTTCTTACCTCCAACTATGTCACTGTCCACCTCAAATAACAGCACCAAAGGGGAAGAGCAACAGATTTTGCTGCTAATTCCAAGAGACACTTGGAACATTGGCAAAAACTGCATGTATTTTTCACAGTATTTCCCAAACTCAGATAGATGGAGATAAGGTTGAAAATCGGCAAAATGTCTCTTTAAGCATTGCTGGAGAAATGTATAGCCCACTATTTATTTTAACATCAGCATCCTGAGGTGAAGTACTATTTTTAAAATCAATCTGACGACCCCAAGAAAGTAAGAAGAATCTATCCTTTCTGCAGCCTCTACTCATTTGGGATTTTATTCTCATAAAGTACTTATGGCATCTCTTTCCAATCTTCTTGTTCAATTTGTCAATACAACGGGACAGTGAACACCTCAGCCTGATGAATCTGCGAAGCACATCTTAAGGAGTCCTCATTTTTGTCAAGTGGGCTTTTAAGTCATTAGTGCAAGTTTAGAGAGCAAACACTTTGACTTAGAAAACCCAGTCTCTTGGAAAAAATACTCACAAGTTGTGTGTGCCAGTTAAAAATATAACCAGTGGCTAAGTCTACTCTGAGTATGACAAATAGTAAAATGTGTAACACCACTCTAAATTGTTGTCTTGGTGAGCCAGGAAGATGTGATAGTCAAAAAAAAAAGATTAAAATAAAATTTTTAGATTATCATCTAAATTCAGTCTGACTCCATTCTATCTCTTCCTTATCTCTAATAATTATCAAAGCATTAGGTTCTGATACGCAAAGCCAGTCCTTGAAAAGTTGACAAATACTTCTCAATGTGCACATTGAGGAAAGGTACATTGTACAATTCAAAACCAATGCAGGCAATAGCCAATTTAATGATTGAGTCACATGAAGGTGCCTGTGTTTGTACTTTTCAGTTGCGATTTCCTTATAAAAGACTTAGCTAAGAGCAAGAGAAATCTATTGTACCACGAATTGAATGTCATAGTCTGCGTGAAACAAGCCCCAGGAACTGAAAGCTCCAGCCTTCTAAGTGTCCTTGGGTTTTTGTATTTTGGATGATACCATAAAACTTCCAGCACTTCCTACAGTACCAATACTCTTTTTATATATGCAAGTCAGGGGTCAGGGAAGTGACTGAAGTCTTTATATTCAGCAGATCATTAGGTTTCGTATCTCTTGGCATATGAGTGATTTACTATTCTCTCCATCTGCACATGGTGCTTGGGAGTATTTCTCTCCCTTCTGTAACAGGAGCATATGGTTCCCGAGGCTGCGAGCTTCGCTAGTGCCGCGGCACCCCGGCTGCACGTCAGTGTGATCCAATCAAAAATTCAGCTCACCTTCCTGGATTGAATGTTCAACTTTGGCTTACAAGCCTCATGCATTGCTTCACCAAGATTCACGAGAAGATGACTACGTGCTGCAATCATTTACTTTTCACACAATGCTTTGGAATGTTTTTTTCTCCATTAACCCTGGGTTATTTCAACCCTGGAAAATAATCCAATGTAAACTAAACTTCAGAGCAACAGCCATGAGGCCAGCCAGAGTCACAGAAATTAAGTACCTGAAGATGCAACCAAAGACAGGCATCCAAGCTTCACACTCAAATGATCAGAAGCATTTGAGGTGGTAATGGGGAACACCCAAGGCTTCCACTGAAATGCATATGCTTTTCGGACAAAAGAGGAGCAGTTATATAACTCTGCATGATGTATCCTTACCAGTACCATCTAAAAATCAGGCCCTTCAAAACCTTCCATGTGATGACCCAGTCCACTAGTCAGTCCTGCCCTTGATGTGTGAGCGCACAAGCAAAAAATAGGGGGAGTGAGGGTGATTAGGAATCAGTTGACTCTCTATATTTTTGTTCCTGGCAATAAATAGAAAGGCACTTAGTAAACTAATTTGACAGGAAGTAAAACCCTCATGGGTTTCCATCTCTCATGCGCTCCATGTACTTTAAGCACACCTAATTATAACAGACAAGAGCCTGGTAGTAGCCAACAACTTTATGCTGCAGAGACTTCTCCTAAGCTTCTCTATGCCTGAAACATTTCTGTCTTTTTAGGTCTTTTCAAGAAAGGTCCCCAGGGGTCATCCTATGGGAAACAGCTCAAGGAAAGAGCTAGGCTTTAAACACGGCATATTTTGAAACTAATAATACAAATTGGTTTTACCCTGGTGCTTGATTTGAACGTCATACAAAATGCTTTCCCCAAGGGGTTTTTATTAAAATGTTCATTTACTTTCGCAACAAACCGTCAAATAAATTTGAAACGCCATGCTGACATCCTTGCTCCAACACAACTGTGAGGTAAATTAATACATTATTCAGAGAACATGAAGCCCTCAAGTGTCCTCTATCACAGTCAATTTAATTGTTTGTTATGTTATAATTTTTTTTGTCTGAAAATTCAATGTTGTTACTGTAATACCCTTTCAAACACACAGGATATTTAATGAATAGAGAGGGTGCTTTGCACGTCTTCCCCAAGCAGGCATAACAATGAATGTTGAGCTATGAGTGTCTGGATACCTTTTGCCAGTGTAAATGCAGCAAATATTCTCAAACAGATAACATTTCTCCCTACTTGTATCACAGAAACTTGGGAATTCGAACAGGATCCTAGACTATGCCTAGGTCAGTGCCTGGCAGAGCCCCGGTACAGCCAATCCCTGGGGAATCTTCAATATGTAAACAAAACATCAGTGTAGCTAATGCGGCTCATAAAACAGCCGCATCCTTCTAGACCTGAGCACAGCTTTTCTCAGCACATATCTGGCTGTTTCCATTTTGTTGTTTCAGTCCCTCAGGTCATCCAAATCTCATTGCCTGTCATGCTTTCTCAGTCCTTCATTTAAAATGCATTTGCATATTAAAATCAGACACAAGGCCTGATGTTTCGAACAAGCGCACTGGAACAAGGCTAGGGGAGTTTACTCTATCCAATGCTTTTAAAAGCGTGATAAAATTAGCAGAAATTGTGCTGGCACTCCTGCTAAGTGCTCATTATGGCTTCTAACGTTGCTTTCACACATTAACATCTGAGACTAGGTATTAGGTATTGCAACAGAACACTGGAAGTAGAAAGAGTAGTTTGGGAAATAAAACTTCACTGCTGTTTTATTCAAAGCATTCAGTACTGAATTGAATAATAAAAATGAGAGTTACCCATTGGATAAATAGAGTATGTCATTTTTGTAACTATAATACGAAATTGGCCCAAATGGAAGGGTGTCTGGGACTCACATGTCCCAACAGCGTATTTTGAAATATTGCTGGACGTATGTGTCCAGTCAGCGCAGAAGGGGTTAAGAGTTTTGTTCATTTTGATATGTGATAGTCTGCACAGTGCTGAGTTGTTTTGAATTCCTACCTCCATGACTGTGAGACTGAAGACATGCGGAATAGAAACATTTTTTGGAGGAAAGAAAAATAGACATTGACAAGGTGCATAACACAGTCCCCTCCACATTTTTTTGTAACAAAACCACAAGTGGCACAAGTATTACTAGCCCTGCATTGAATACTTTGTTCAATCTCCCTAGGCCAATGAAATAGCACTGAGTCTTTTCCAGTGACACCGTATAAGATGGGAGAAGACAGAGCAGGTGTTAAGACGATGACTGTCTACAGAGTCCCTCAAGATCACCCACTCATCCTGGTTCTCTCCTTTGCTCTCACCTCTTTTGCTCACTTTGCCTGCTGAGTGTTTGAACTGAGCTTTGTTGTCCGTCAACACCCACTGGTTGCTTTTGTTCCCAACTGAGGGGGTTGAAGAACAGTTGACTTGCTTTAATATGTTTCTTTTTTGAGATTTTTGTGCTTCTACCATGAATAAGTAGCCTATTTATTAATACATGTTCTTAACTTTCCTGTTTGTGTGGTGTTTGTAATTTGTTTGGGAAGTGCTCTGTCGATAAAGTTTACATATTTTCTTATTTCGGTTGCTGTACTTGCCCACAGTATGATCAGGCGGCAACAAGGAGTGGTTTATTCAAAATTAACCGGATGTTTTAATGTCGCGTCTGTGCATTGATCGATTTTCTTTGTACTGAATTGCTGCTGAATTGCTGCGTTTGTGCCATGGGATCTGGCAAAAATATAAGCCCCCCCAGGGCGTGGGGGGTTACTGTCATACCTCGCACACAACCGTCCGCGTCACCGGAGTTCTAACCTCACCAAACTCATCTCCACATTCCACATGCTGCTCCCTCAGTTGCTTAATTGGATATCATTCTCCAATTAGGCTAATTTAAGTTTAAAGTGGTAATCCGTAGGATTTGAATTGGGTTGTTTATATTGATCTTTGGCAGTAAGCTGTAATTGCAGGCGCGCTTCTGGACCTCATTTCCCATTACTCTTGTCGAGACCCAACAGTGTCACCTGTATGACGTCGGTAAATTGACGGCTCTTACCAGTTCCACACCTCCTCAACTCTCATACAGACGGGAAAGATGCTCTGTGACACAGCAAGTGAACTCAATAAAAGTAAAACGTTAGTCATCCGTTTGTGTCATCTCATTCCAGTAACATGTTAGGCTATTATAACAAATCGATTAACTTAAAGGTCAGCCAGCTCTCACGCATTCGCCGTGAGTATTTGAGCTTCATTCGCGCTCCCTCGCTGTAGTCAGCAATTATTCAATCAACGAAATGCGTGTGTTTCATGATCAGTCAAATTGTTTAAATGAAATAAGACCATTTGAAACAATTTTATGCAATTCCTCTGCTGGATTAATAAGCTCTCAGCACTCGCCCTGCTCTAGTCTCCGCCTCTTGTCCCTCCCTGATTATCTTTGCTGCATTTTCTGTGGAAGATCCACGTCTTATCACGCTGTCCTTCTTCAAGTATCTATGCAGGTTAGAACTCCTTAACTGGAGCTGTATGTCTTTGTATAGGTTTGTCCCGTGATCCCTGTCCGCGTTTTGGCTTCTACCAAATTTCATGTGATTAGGTTCTCCCTCATGTTCTCCCTCCCCGTAAAGGGGTCCTCCCCCTTTATTAATAAAGCAAGTTCTACAACATTGCCTTGTTCTCGCGACTGGTTCCTGATGGCACCATTACAATTACTGGCGAAATCCTATGTAACGCATGTGAAACTGAAACTTCAATGCACAAGGACTTCAATTCCACCTAAGAATCTCTACAAACGGTCTGATAGAATAATTTCTGACTACAGCACAGGAATGTGAATGTCATTTAAACGCAAGTTGAATGTGAAAGTTGAGAGCCCTTTGTAAATAATGAAAATGGTAGTGGGTAGTGATGCGCGGGTCGGCCCGGAACCCATGGGTCCCGCGAGTCTACCCGCTGGTCGGGCGGGGCGGGTCAATATTTTAATAACATTAAGCGGGTGTGCGCGGGTTGGGTCAAACAGTGGCGACATCTAATCCCCAAGAAATTGCGAATAAAAAGTATAATAGGCTATCGGGCACTTGAGGGCTCTAGACATACAACCTAGATAATATGCTCTTGTCAAACGATGTAACGCTACCTTAAGCAGGATAGAATGCTAATTGTACCTCTCCCTCTTCCTACTCTCGACGTACACGCACTCACTGGTGCGCGGCTTAATCCTCCATGGTTAGACGAAGGATCTAAAGGTTGAATGATAGCTCATCTTATAAATCGTTCTGCAGTCAGCACCGAAATATTATATAGTAGTAATTTTATTGACCTGTGGGTCCAAACAACACATGGACAAAGCATTTTTTCGCCACTTTACAGTGAAAGGCATCACGATTCTTATTGGCTCCTCCTACCTTCTGAACAGACCAATCACTGCTTACTGAGGTGAAAAGCATCACGTGCGCCTGTATTTGAATATAGCGCAGGAATGTCGCCACAGACACACTGATCGCTTTACCTGGCGAAGAATGAAATACAAGTGTTTTCGTCAGTGGGTCACAGGCCCAATCACCGTTGTTTTATCCCTCCTCTCTGATAGACACTGACTTAACGGATAGTAACGAGACGGAAATCTTACAGATTTCCACTTTAAATGCAAAGTCTCGGTAGCACCTTTGCTGTCAGCCTGTGTAGATGTAAGGATCTACTAGCTTTGTGTAACATAGTCTTGTTTTCGCACTCAGCACTTCCTGTATATTCATATTTGGGGACTGCATTCCCCTTGTTTGTGTTCTTAATTGTCCCCCGCCACCGCGGTAATGAGCAGCAGCCATAGTATTCAGCTCCGTCCATCCGTCCATCGGTCACGTCCCGTTTGTTGTGAACGCGATATCTCAAGAACAGTTTGACTGATTTCATTAATCTTTTATGGTTCTGCCTCGTGTGCTATTTTGTCGTTGTGCTTATTACTTTTATATTTGTGTTTGTGCTTTTTCTCCCGTGCCTTACTCTTGGTTTATTTTTCAGCTTTCTTTTCGCCGTCTGAGGATTGATTCACTCTTGCTCAAACTCCTGTGATGTCGATTGACAGCCTTGAGAGCATACCTTTGTCTCGTTGTCCAATCACGTTTCCTCTTTCGGTTTCGGCTCTGGTATTTCATTCATTACTTCCACCTGTGTTTAATTCTGGGTCTCGCGTAACTCTGAGTGAATGCTTTCTCTGATAGGATCATTACTAACCCGTACTAACCAGCACTTACTTGTAGGTGATTGTATATATTTTGTCACGTAGTATTAACCTTAACTCATTAGCATGTGTGAGCGTTTCTAGCTTTTGTAATTTCTGCCTAAGCTTTCCCCGTTTAACTGCGTTTAAAGCTGTGCTTTCCTTTGCTTCTCTCCTGGTGCTTTTTACTCGTCACGTTTAGATTACCTCAATCTAAACTGTCCAGTTTGATTGATTGTCTCAGCGTCTTGTCTTGAGTCATTATTGTTAACCTAGTTCACGTGTAATTGTTTATTAATCCCATGTGTTTCTGCCTCCTTCTGAGATTGCCTTCCAGTCCTCGCCTTCTGTGGGCAGGAGGGAAGCTATCATCAGACGGAACTTTGTTTGGTTATGTACGCCCTTTGTCTAAGTCTCCCATTGTTTCTGTCAGTCTAGTTAGGTCAAGTTTTTGTTTTCTAGTTTAGCCACTCTTTGAGTGAGTACTTCTGTTTCTCCCTGCCTTGGGCAGTGTACCTTAGTTTCTCCCATTTGTTCAATGCATGTGCACGGTGTTTTATTCTGGCTTGTGTCCCTACCTTTCTGCTTTAGTGTTTTGTGTGTTTTCAATAAACACTTTTTGTTCCTGCATCTGGTTTCCCCCCGACCATTTCTTGACATCATCTTTGGCTTCAGTGTGTCTTAGTGTGATATGCCAACCCCAGTCGATTTCTGTGACCTGTCGGGAGACATGGCCACGTTTAGTGGCAAGGCTTGTTAATATTGTGTCTGAAGATGCAAACATAAAACCTTTTGCTTCGCACTTGGATCCTCTAATCGTTCCTTCATTTCAGTGAGCACAGAATCGCACTGAATGCGTCACACAACCCAGGTTTTTTTTTTTTTGTTTTGAGGCGGCCAGATTTAAATTTGAAATGCCGTGATATTTCATGGAGTCCATGACGTTATGTACCGCAACAAGGTTCCCTGGATAAACAGCTCAACATCACAGAGCCTCCACCATACTTTAGAATGGGTATCATTTTCAGTAAAGCCATTCTTTGCTCAGTTTTCATTTTAACTGACCATAGAACATGGTTCCAGGCCAAGTACTCTAGGGCCTTACATACAGTATGTGCTTAGATGGCAGGGATGGTCTTTTTATGTCATGCCCTCCAAATAATTGGTTGGCATGGAGACGGCATCTGATAGTTGTTTTGGAGACTCCAAGATGCTATTTTTGTGACTGTTTCTGCCACTCATTTACTATCATTCTCACTGTTCATGCAGCTAAATAAATTTGGGTCCTCTTCCTAGCATGTTTGAAACAGTTCTAGTTGATGTAAATATACAGTTCTGATGATAAATATAGACATTTTAAGCCAAATGCTGTAGCTATATGAAGAAAAAAAAAACTTTAATAACCATCATCTGATGAAAGTCTGCGCTATTCTACTTCATTTGAGTTGTGTGTTCTCCTATTTTTTCCATGTTGATGAATAAGGGGATTTGTCAGGATTACATATAGGAACCACAAGCGAGCACCAAAGAGTACAAAAAAAAAAAAAAAAAGAGGGGAAACCCCCAACAGAGCAGGTAACGGGACAATGTCCACAATACAAAAATCTGAATCCATAGGGCAAAATCCAGAACCGAAAACAGGGCACCAATCACAATAATAGTGGTCGGGCAAAAATAGGTTCAGTACACAGGCACAGGTATATCAGGGAAGCAAAGCCAAAATCCAGTGTACGTGAACAGAGTCGAATACCAGGGCAGCAATCACAAAACTCGTAGTCGGGCAAAAAGGATTCGTAAACAGATGCAGACAATAGTTCCAAAGAGCAGAGCCAAAAATCGTAAGTTGAACGGTCCAGTCAGAAAGTAACACTATGAGTACGAGGCAAAGACAATAGCAGCTCAGGTAAACAAGAGAAACGTTCTGACAAGGAAGTGCTGTGAAAAGCCTCCTAATAGATACTCCAGACCACATGCTTAACACAACACAGGTGGAGGAAGTCAGACTGATTACAAAGGAGGGAACAAGAGGAAGAACCTAATCAAATGAAATAGGCAACAGCCAAAACGCAGACAGGGATCACAAGACAATCCTGTAGACAGATATACAGCTCCGGTCAAGGACTTCTAATGTGCACAGATAATAAGAGAAAGGACAGAGTGAGCAGGTGTGGAGAATCCCAGAAACGCAGCAGAGAAGATTAGGGAGAGACAAAAAGCGGGGACTAGAACAGGGCGAGAGCTGAGAGCTTCTTAACCAATTAGTAAGTGCAGCTATACAATCCCTTAGTGCATGGCAAGCAGCGCAGAGTCATAACAAATTTGGCCTCTCTGTCACCTTATAACTACAACCCAGTGAAATAGGAAGTCATGGATTACTACTTGAAATGTATTTAACTCTCTAATCATATTAAAAAGTAAAACAAATATTTTAAAAAAGCTTCAGTTATATTTTGTTTCTAACATTGTCAGGAGCACATGTTTTGCTTGAAATAATCAGTCAAGAGGGATTTTTTTTTCTCAGAATAAATTTACTTCAATTCAAGGTTGAATTTTCCTCATTTTTCTCAGTTCAAGTTTTAGCATATTTATCAAAAGGTGAATTCAGGTGAAATCAGCTGAAAGCTGGAAGTTGTGTCCAAGAAAGTTAAAAAAAAAAAAGTGAAATAGCCATTAATAAAGACAACGGAAGGACAACAGTTGCAAATCAATGTCCAGCTAATGCAGAATGTCAACATCCTTTTAGTTTAAAGCCCACTGGTTATGAGCCTCCACTGGATATATAGGTGCATACAGGCGTGGACAAAATGTCAGAGGCAACACTGAAAAATGGCTTTAACATTGAAGTCCCCTGACCACGAATACAAAAGCATCTGCAGAGGTCATTCCTATTGTTTGCATCCTGATCAGCGGCATGTCTCCGCTTAAAATGGTCTCACCAGCAGCATTAGCTGGGTAAGTCAACAAATCAAGATATAAATACTAAAGGGATCCAAAAAGGTTAAATAGGTGGAACCTGAATAACAGCATTATTCACAAAAAACGGAACATTTATTTGAGGTGGTAAGGGGAACTATGCCAAAAATTACAGTGACGTTGTACATCAGGGACTCTGACAGGGACTGACAAACATTTGCAGGAATATTTGATAATAAACTACATAATCTCCACAAAATTGAACAAATTCATATCTGTAACAGTGAACAAAAACAGTATGCTGTCAGTGTCACAAAGCTGGTTTGCATAGTACTGCCTCCAACAATTCTTTCTTTGTATTTTAGTCTATCTGTGATGACAATTCATGATATTTGAACTTATCACTATCTGTTTTCAAATAGAAGATCAGAAGTTGGAGAGACCTACACCCGAACTTGTGTGAATGAAGAATAAAATGTCAATCCGTACTACTGTACAATGGCATTGTAACTTTAGTGCTTTCAAAGCATAAATCTTCTTATTTAACACTGACACATCATTAATCTTCATGAAATATGTAATCAATAAAGTGTCTTAAAATCAATGAGTGTAATTAATATCCACATGATACTGTGGGTTGCATAATGCAAACTATAGGGGTGCCTTTTTCCATGCCATTCAATACAGTGAGGGAAAATTGAAAGTTGAGCTGCAGTAAAGGTAGCTTCTGACAGCCCAGACTCAAAAATCTGCTCCAAGCACTGCTAGTTAATAATGCTCTTGTCAAAGTGTTGACAACGTGTTGGATCATGCACACGAAATGACCATTTTTTCACGAAAAACCTGCGGGGAAAACTTGGAACACGTTTCTGTGCCACTTATTTTTGTTGATCTGAAGTAACATCGGATTTCTGCGATTTGGAGCTGCGCAAACTTCCTGTCGAAACTTTGGCAAGAAGAATATTGATAACATGTATAAATTTGCTCTCCGAGTTCGGGTGTAAATACACCACAGTCCATGCTAATGTAAGCACACCTCAAAAATAAAGTAAGAGACACGAAAAGGTTTTTTCTATGAGCACAAATAAACTTGGTGTTCAGGAGAAGAGCGCTGAGGGGAAATAATTTTGAATCTCTCCTCAATTTTGGCCTGATTACAACTGAGAAGTCGCACTAAAAGAGTAAAACGCATAATCCTCTACTATTAAAGCAATATCACTCTCAGTCCGACTCTGGCCCATTGCTTTCCTCACAGCACTACCGACGCTGCCCCTCCATTTATTTTTACTCGCCCATCTCAGACAGTCGTAATCTGAACCTGCAGACAGCTGGGCTGTGCCGTTGGCCACCTTGCCCTAATATGACTGAACAGTGGGACGATTAAAATTAGCAGAGCCTCTGTAAGTGGCTTGGGTGGGGGCGGATGGCAGAACTGTGAGTCACCACAGAGTCACGGTGCAGGCCTGTGTGTGACAGCTTAAGCACCCCGCCCCCGAAAACCCCCCTCCCACCCCAGGACCACACACTGAGCTGAAGATACTCACATACAGAGTCATTTTCCTCTCCTTCTCTATAACCCATCCACTCCACCTGCTACACTGTGGCATAATTGTCCTAATCACCTAAAGCTCCTTTTGTTCAACACAGTAAAATATACAGTGGCAGATTTTCATGGTTATTCAGTGCCTGTGATTCATACTGGATCCATAAACTGGTCTCATAATGTCCCCCAGTCCACTGCAACCCCACCTGGATATTGATATTCAGATTTCACTTCAGGCCTATAGTGGTCTGAAATGTGTACCTAAAATGTGGTATATGATGACCAAAAACATACAGACATCATCAACATTGTTTACGGTTTAATGGTTCCCAGTTTTGTTCATTAATAATGCAGTAGGCTGCCCTCCTTTTCTGGGTTCCATTCACAGCACTGAGGAAATGTGGTGCAGATCCGTTGCTGTTTGTTAAAGAAATCCAAAAGGATTTCTTGTAAGGCAAAAATACTCCTATTCCCCAGTCTTTTTACCCTCCAGTGGTTTAGAATGAGTCATGGTTTATTCCCAGACACCTTTAAGAGCAGCTGGGAATTGGACTGAATCTTATTATTACAGTTTTTTTTTTTTTACCTGAGTTGGACTTAAAGGAAAAAGGGGATATTTTGTTTATGTCAGTCAAACTATAGGTCAGAAAAATAACTACTCTTATTATCTGTATACTGTCAGGACCACATTTTTAAAGCAGTAGTGATTAAAAATGTTTAATTCTTTCTTGGAAAATATTTTGAGCTCCCATTTTAATACACCAAGAGTGTAACCTGTTTTCTGTGCAATGATAGTGGATTAATTTTTGCTTTTTAGTTTTTTGACTCCACAGAGATGTATGTTCAAATATGCCTCTTGTTCAGGACTTTATTCAGCGGTTAAACACTGTAAAATACATTTCAATGGGGTCCACAATTTGATTGCCTGTGATTTACCCTTAGTCATCATCTCAAGCCAATGATGACGCAAATGACAGGGAAAACTATCCTGGGCTGTGAAGCATTAGTATTAGCAGAAATCATCAGAAAAAATCTATTTGCGCACATTTTCACTTGGTTTAAATAAGTATTAGGCTGTACATTGGGAACATCTGTGTGATGTACTACAAATGGTAAAAATGCATTGATGACTGTATTTGTGCAGAATATAAAAGTTAGGCATGGTATGTAAATATCCACGGGGAAGTGGCTAATGAATGTAATACTATGATGCACATGTACAAAACTGCAGTGGAATGAAGCACATTACTCAGTTATTCTTTGTCATTGTCAAATGTATGAATGCATGTCAATATAAAAGCAAAGCATTTCATCTCAATTTTTTTTTTTTGAAAAGTAAAGGCAGGCAATGCAGGATTATTGTCTTGAAAATACAGTTCACAATGTGAAATAAAAACATTCAGGCATATTTTGAGATGCACCAGCAATCTGTATCTTAGCACACTTCTATCAAATTCATGTTCCCTTGCCTGACTTCACTTTTCTTAGAAAGTTTGGGACTTTTTTGGGTTTAGTCTTCCCTCCATATACGAAGATGAGGTGCGGCTGCAGAGCCGTCTGCAGTGAAGAAGCCAAAATAGGCGACAGCAGAGCAAAGGCAAAAGCTGACAGGGACCATTCTAATGCCAGAGTCAGCACTGGAATTGTTTCTTTCTTGCTAGCACCAGCTTGCTAAAAATGGAGATGCGAAGATACAAAACAGTAAAACCAACTGGAAGTACAAAAACCAAGGCAAGTGGGTGGGGTTAAGGATGACCGTACTTCGATCGTAAACAGAGAACCACAGAAAGCATAAAATCCAGCATTGTTTAAGCATGAAGTTGACGCAATTCTGAAGAGATGACAGTCAGCGATTCAATAGTATAGTAGAAAAGGAACATTACCTCCACATACCCTTAATGCTGATATTTTTAGTCATTGTACAATGACATCCGCTATTTTTAAACCATGAGCAAATCCTCAAGTACAAGTACCTGATAAGGCCAAACTGCAAATGACATTAATGGACTTTCAGAAGATGACATGCAGTTAGAATATAAGAAAATTCCACCATGTAAATTCCAGGTCCAATTCCTATAACCTAGATAATTATGGCTTTTTTCTTTTGTATACATCGCTGAGTTTTAATGAGCAAAGAGGAAAATGTATATGGAGAGGGATTATTTGTTTATCAACGCAGTGGATGCGCGCGCTACTTGACTGCAGAAAGAGCAGCCACTTTTCACTGTTTTACAGGTTGTCATGGCTATCTTGCAGTTGTGATGTTAGCTAGCTAGCGATGTTGTCAGCATACTCCAACAGTTTATCACCAAGTGATAAAACAAGTTATGCTGTTAAATTAACATTAGTGAAAGGGATTTATCTTAACACGCTGACTGCCAACTACCAGATAAATCGTAATGGCGAGTCAGGGCCGGCACTAGACCTGAAAATTTGTGAGCAATCATTCATCTCTTTATCGACAACAATTAGTCCCGGCTAATTCTAGATGGTTTTCCTATATTAACACGTTTTCCGATTCAAGAATAATCAAGTGGCAATTGATGACACGGCTTCTCTCCCCCATGCGATCTAACAGCGAATAATGGACTACATTCAGTGCAGAAAAATAATGTAATAATTATAATTTTGTCTGTGGACTGGCACTCAGCGACAGCAATTTTTTTTCCCAGCGAGAGTGGCATTTCAGAATCCTTCAGTGAATGAAGGTAATTCTGGTGACAAATACGTGGTTTTGTCCGTTAACATTTTCCAATCAGACAGCTGTCAATTTTTTACTGCAAGTTACTGCAAGAACAGGTGTCGGTACTTACCACCGAAATGACCTTCATTCGCAAAAGAGTTCTGAAATATAAATTTGTATTAAGTCTGGGTCATTGTGAACAAGAAAAACAACTGCATGCGGACCGCGAACTGCACTTGGATGGCTGGGTATGTAATTTAGAATACTATAACGTTACAAATTAATCTTAGCTTGCTTTGTACTTGTGCACATTTGCTTATTCCCCCCTCTCATATCACTATTTTTTTGAGCTGCTGTAACGATGAAATTTCCCCACTGTGTGATCAATAAAAGTTTATCTTATCTTATCTCTCCATTGCTATGTAACCTCATCTTCAGTCACTGTCGTTATTCAGAACTCATTTGCTGCAATTATACAGCTGTGCCTGCGGGCGTATCTAGCTTTATCACCATTCAAATCAATGAGTCTAATATATTAAATTGCTCGAAATTAATAACAATGTTCTTTTTTCTCTCAGCTTGGGGTCATGCTGTAGGCAGGCTTTAGCACTGACGCTAAAAATCTGTAAAACCTGCGTGTTTAAGACCTGACTCTTACTGCAGTCGACATGCGCAGTAGAACGCGGTGACTTGTGTAGTGACATAGACTGATATATATATATATATATTTATACATATATATATACTGTATATATATATAGTGTACACAGCACTATTCAAATCTGTTCTTAGAACATAGATCATCACTGATTTTTTACTGGATGACATTATATTGATTATATTATCAATATTATTGATTATATAATCAAATTTCATTTATAAAATAACATCTTGATTATAGAGGTCTGAGATTCCTGGTGTTAACAGGTGATGGGGAGATTTTACCTGATTGCCCAGTTAATGAACATTATATTCCGTGACGCACAAATGAATACCCTGAGCTGTTACGCAAATAGTTGTTGGAAAATTCCACAATCCAGGGACCTTGAGTATGACAGCAAGCTCAAGCATCTTCATTCTTATGAGTCTCTTACAATAACAATTATAACAATTTTTTTTTCTTCACAGAGAATCAAAGACAGTATGGTTTGCTCAGTCTCGGTGTAAACAGACGATAACATTTCAAACCACTATGCTCCTGTACTAATAAGCTGAAAAACATTTTCTGGTCCCAGCGCATTCCGCTGATTGATCTCAGTCATTAATATTCTCGCTGAAGAACAAAAGCTGTTTTCTCAAGTTCATTTCTATAGAATTGCAAGGACCAAGGTTTTTTTAATAAAAAAAATATAATATTCATTTCCACTGTTTGTGGTGCTTCAAATATATGCGTGAATATTGTGTTCGCCGGAACCAAATTACCTTTCTGATATTGCTGGTCTTATTTTAGAGCGAGCTATCTTCAAATACCCTCAGAAGAGTCTTGGTTATGTGTCTCATTAGTCTCATTGTTCACACCATTAACCAGGCCTTGGCTTTTTGTAATAGGAAGTGTATTAGCAAGCGTAGCAAGAGTAAAGGATCTGCATTTGAAATTCTGCCTTATACTGGTCAGCAAATCCACAGAAAAGAGAAAATGACTGTCGTATACAAACTCAATGGAAAAAAGCACCCTTTTTGCATTAAAGTAAATTAGTGTAATGAGCTGCAGTTGTTACCAGAACAGGAATAAGCTCCTGAGCCGTACGAAAAAAATGGGAAAACTGATAAAAAATAAAATAAAAACACAGCATAGCGCTCAGTCCGTTTCTAAGGAATCGCCAGCTATTCTTTCGAATCATTCCTCTGCAAAGACTGAGCAGCAGAGAGCCATTTTCATTGTAAGCAGTTGTAACACAATGGCAATTTCTGAGTGTGCGTTTAAGCACAGAGGTTTGTTGTTGTGAATCTAACTTTGCAATGCTGGCACACAATCAAACATTTATTTGTTCGCAGGAGGACAATCCAGAGAAAATCAGGAGGAAGTGGAAACCTCTCAGCAAATGCACCACCGCATCTAAATTGGTAGTAAAGGTTTCCGATGGCTGGCTTTCTTTGCACAGTATGGCTAGTGTCAAGGCGATAGCCCCTAAAACTGTTGTTTTTCAAGTGTATTAGCAATAATTTGGGGGGGGGCATGTATAGGGGGCTGGTGAGAATCCACATACTGTTTCCCCAGCCTCATCTTTCTCTTTTTGTTTATCCACCTCATTCCTTTGATAATCATGGCTCAAACCTCTACTCTGTGGTAAAAATGACATTTTGACATTTCAAAAAAGAAAATTCATAGCATTTTTGAGTTGGAGTCAGTAAACAACAAGTTCCAAACTCTTTTAAAAAATTAGTTAGTGCTAACTCAAAATTTGGAGTTGAGAAAATTCAAAAATGCTGTGCAGGTGGTTCTTACTTTTTTGTGTTTAATTCTCCAGTGTTGGAACATCGTCAGCTCTTTGGTGCACCAGGAGAGCCCCCCATACATGGCAGATACGCCGAGCACCGCCCCAGACGGGGGTTTAATTATCTTTCTTGGCTCAGATATAATGGCTGCTCATTTTTCTCAGGAAGCCAAACTACATCAGAAGGATGTTGATAGGTACTCAGGGAAGGAGGCAACAAAAGAAAATAATAGTAAAGTATAGTGAATGAAGGTATGAGATGGATAAACTGAGAGAGTAATGATGCTCCAACCTGATGTTAATGTTACCAACTGTTCAGTGTTGGGCCAGTCAGTCTCAATATCAGCATTTGTTTTCATTTTCATGAAACAAAATGTTCTGTATGGGATTGTGAGCATTTGACAAATCATAAATTTGATATGGAATCAGTTGACACCAGATGCGGGAAAAGGGAATGAGGATTTTATTATAACAAATCAAAACAGGCACGAGGGCCAACAAAAAACTTGGCCCAAAGGGTTGCAAAAAACAAACTAAAGTACGCTACACAGAGCTATAAACAATAAATGCAAAAAGGCAAAAAACAAAAAGGCACTGGAAACTCCAGGCAAGATACTCCAGAAAAATAAATAACAATACTAAATATATATAAACACAAGACGAGAGGCTAGGACAAATACTAGGGAACTTGACAAGAACTTGGCTAAACGAGACGCGACTAGAAACAAACTTGAGACACTGTCTGCCAGCCAACTTCCACCGCATCCAGATAAAGGCTTGGAAATCATGACATGAGGGGTAACACCTGGAGAGAGAGAAACAAGAGGCATGGCAAGATCAAGACATGGACAGAGATTGGATGACATGACCTGCTCATTAAGAGAATGAGCGTGCTCAGCTTAAGTACCAATTAAGTATGCAGTTTGGAAGCAAGCATGAATGTTAAGAACAGAAAAGCACAGCAAGATCTTGAAATAGCAAAGCAGGAATCATGACAATAAACTCCCTGTCTAAATTAGTAATATTAGTAATGTGCCTATCTAAGAATTACACCACCCAGTGAGTGTTAGTAAATGTTAGTAACTTAAAAACAGTTAATTGCCAATTAAGCTTAGAGAGCCCCGAATCAGCACAGCACAGAAGGAAGGGGAAATACCAAAGCCAACCAGAGCTCAGAAATGTGCAACAACGAAGGCACGGGGCGGAACGCAGACAAGCGGTGGAGTGGCATGGCAGACCTGGCATGAACAAAAACATGGAAAAGTAAAAACATGGACATGGAATGTGAATTATGAAATGTAAAATCCTAATACAAGAAACTGTTAAACTATGACATGAACATGAACTATGAAATCTTGAAACTTGAACTATGGAACATGAAACTGTTAAAACCATAAATACTGTTCTGGCCAAAGGCCAGAACCCTGGAACACAACAGTACCCCCCCCTTACAAAAGCGGCACCTGACGCTGACAAAAAACACCAATAACTAAAATACATGAAGCCGCACACAACTAAATACAAATCCCAAGACAAAATACAAATCTCACAAAACTAAAGACAAACCCTATGACACAAAACACCCAACCAAGAAACAGTACCACAAGAACCACTAAACACAAACAAGATTACTAGAGGTCTCCAGCAAGCTGGGGCTAAGGCTTGGGCTATGGCAATGGGTGATGGTAACGGCTATGGCTATGGGCTATGGCTATGGCTAGGGCTTGGACTATGGCTATGGCTTGGCTTGAGGTTAGGGGCTATGGCTATGGGCTATGGGGTTGGGGCTGTGGCTATGGCTTGGCTTGGCTATGGCTTGGGGTGTGACTGGTGGTAGTCACGGATGAGAGATTTATCTAGTATGTGCCTGGCCGGGACCCAGGAACGCTCTTCTGGGCCGTACCCCTCCCAATCCACGAGGTACTGGAGGCCCCGGCCCCTCCGACGGCAATCCAACAGAGTCTTGACTGTGTACGCCTCCCCTCCGTCGATGAGCCGAGGAGGAGGCGGAGGCTCAGGTGGGGGCATGAGGGGGGAGGTGGCAACAGGCCTCAGGCGTGAGACGTGGAACACCGGGTGGAGCCGTCGCATGGTGGATGGGAGCTTGAGCCGGACAGCAGTGGGGCTGATGATTCTTTGGATGGGGAAAGGACCCAGGAAGCGAGGAGCCAGCTTGCGGCTTTCCACCCGGAGTGGGATGTCCTGCGCAGCTAACCAGACCTTCTGGCCGACCCGATAGTGAGGGGCTGGGCGCCGACGCTTGTCTGCCGTGGTCTTCATAGTCTTACCCGCCCGAACCAAGGCGCGGCGAGCAGACAGCCACACACGGCGACACCGCCGGATGAATGCCCCGGCTGAAGGCACCCCGACTTCCTCCTCCTGGCTGGGGAACAATGGAGGCTGGTAGCCCATACAGCACTCGAAGGGGGAGAGGCCGGAGGCAGAGGCGGCGTGGGAGTTTACAGCGTACTCGACCCAGGGTAGCATGGTAGACCAGGATCTTGGGTTGGTCGAGCACACGCATCGGAGGACCGTCTCCAGGGTTTGGTTGGCCCGCTCAGTCTGTCCATTGGTCTGTGGGTGGTATCCGGAGCTGAGGCTGAAGGAGGTGCCAAGGGATGTGCAGAATGCTTTCCAGAACTGGGAGGTGAATTGGGGACCACGATCTGACACAATATCCACAGGAATGCCATGGGGACGGACAACATGCTGGATTAGTAGGTCAGCTGTGGTTTTAGCAGAGGGGAGCTTGGGAAGGGGCACGAAGTGGGCAGATTTGGAGAACCGGTCAACTATGGTGAGGACAGTGGTGTTTCCATGGGAGACGGGCAGGCCAGTGACGAAGTCCAGAGCTATGTGGGACCAGGGACGGTGAGGAATGGGCAGTGGTTGGAGCAGACCAGAGGGAGGTGCGTGGGAGGACTTGGCGCGGGAACAGACTGAGCAGGCAGAAACGAACCCCCGGACCTCTGCTGCCATCTTGGGCCACCAGAAACGGCGCTGAATGAACCGCAGGGTCCGGCCGACCCCAGGATGGCATGACAGGTTGGAGGAGTGGCCCCACTGGAGAACGTCAGACCGGGCAGCTGCAGGGACGTACAGGCAGTTGGCAGGGCAGGCACTGGGCGTAGCTGCGCCGTTCTGAGCGTTGCGGACCAGCTCCTCAATCCGGAGGCACACGTTGTTCACGAAGCAGGTACTTGGCAGGATGGAGCTGGGCTCTCCCTTGGACGAGGAAGCGTCGAAACGCCTGGAGAGCGCGTCAGCCTTGGTATTCTTGGACCCCGGCCTGTAGGCCAGGGAGAAGTTGAACCGGTCGAAAAAGAGGGCCCATCTGGCTTGTCTGGGTGTCAACCTCTTGGCAGAACGGAGGTACTCTAGGTTTTTATGGTCCGTCCAGACCAGGAACGGAACCCTTGCCCCCTCAAGCCAGTGCCTCCATTCCTCCAGGGCCAGTTTTACCGCCAGCAGCTCCCGGTTCCCGACGTCGTAGTTGGACTCCGCAGGCGTCAGCCGGTGGGAGTAGAACGCGCACGGGTGTACCTTCTGATCATTGCTGGATCTTTGAGATAGCACCGCACCAACCCCGACATTGGAGGCATCCACCTCCACAATGAACTGCTTGGCGGGGTCGGGGGTGGTGAGGATGGGCGCGGTGGTGAAGCGCCTCTTCAGCTCACAGAAGGTCACCTCGGCTTGCGGAGTCCAACGGAATGGCACCTTGATGGAGGTAAGGGCCGTTAGGGGAGCTGCCACGGTGCTGTAGTTCCTGACGAATCGCCTATAGAAATTGGCGAATCCCAGGAAGCTCTGTAGGGCCTTGCGGTCCTTGGGTGCGGGCCAGTCCACCACAGCCTTGACCTTCTCCTCGTCCATGCCCAGGTGGTTAGGGGAGATGACGTGCCCCAGGAAGGAGGTAGTGGTGGTGCTGAACTCGCATTTCTCAGCCTTGACAAAGAGGCGGTTCTCGAGGAGGCGGCGGAGCACCTGGCGAACATGGTTTGTGTGCTCCGTCTTGTCCCGGGAGAAGATCAGGATGTCGTCAAGGTAGACATAGACGAACCTCCCGATCATGTCGCCGAGCACATCATTCACCAAGTTCTGGAACACTGCGGGCGCGTTGGTCAGGCCGAATGGAACCACCAGGTACTCCCAGTGGCCGCTAGGGGTGTTGAAAGCGGTCTTCCATTCGTCGCCCTCCCTGATGCGCAGGAGGTGGTAGGCATTCCGCAGGTCCAGCTTGGTGAATATGGCCGCCCCCTGGATGACATCAAACGCCGAGGACATCAGTGGAAGCGGGTAGCGGTTCCTGACCGTGATCTTATTGAGCCCTCGGTAATCGATGCAGGGGCGCAGGGAGCCATCCTTCTTGACAAAGAAGAAGCCTGCCCCCGCGGGAGAGGAGGATGGACGGATGATGCCAGCTGCAAGGGACTCCCGGATGTACTTGTCCATGGCCCCCCTCTCTGGCTCAGACAAGGCGAAGACACGCCCCCTAGGGGGTGCTGTACCAGGCTGGAGGTCAATAGCACAGTCATAAGGGCGGTGCGGGGGCAGAGACACCGCACGGGACTTGCTAAAGACAGCCGCCAGGTCATGGTATTCAGGGGGCACTCTGGAGACGTCTGGCTTCCCCTCGGAAGCTGGTCCACCCGCCGAACAGGAGGGTCGGGAGTCGAGGAGGCAGCTGGCCGAACAGGAGGGACTCCACTCCCGCACCTCATGGCGGGCCCAGTCGATCACCGGCCCATGTAACGCCAACCACGGATGACCCAGGACAATGGGAGAGCGGGGTGTCTCGGTCACGAACAGCCGGACCTGTTCGTGGTGATTGCCTGACGCCAGCAGCTGGATGGCAATGGTCTGGTAGCACACCTTAGCAAGGGGTTGCCCACCCAGCCCTGAGATGGACAATGGGCTGGGAAGTTGGGAGAGGGGAACCCCCCACTCGGCGGCAGCTCTGGCGTCAATGAAGCTCTCCTCAGCTCCTGAGTCAATGAGGGCGGTGGTCTTGCGGGAGCAGCCCTCCCAGGTCAGGGTCACCGGGATGCAGGTCCGGCGGTAGGAGGAGGTTTCCTTGGCTGAAGCACCCACTAGTACTCCTCCAGACGCTAGTGGGCGTTGTCTTGGACAGCCTCGGACCGCATGACCCTGCTGGCCACAGTAAAAACACGCCCCCGACCTCCTTCTCCGTTGGCGCTCCTCCTGGGTGAGCCGGGACCTCCCGATCTCCAGGGGAGATGCCTCTCCAGGAGAGAGTGTGGTGGCGTCCCCCCTCGGCTGGTCCTGAGGCGACGCGCGATCAGGGCACGGGGGTTGGATCTGGCCAGAGGGGGTAGAGCGTCGGCCAGGGCCAAGGGTGAGCGCCCTCTCCTCCAGGCGGCTGTCGATGCGCAGGGCCAGGTCTATAAGGGCCTCTGGAGACTCAGGGATCTCACAGAAGAGCAGTCGGTCTTTGACTGGTTCGGACAGCCCCTGGAGGAACACGTCACACAGCGCCTCCCTGCTCCAGCCCGACGTGGCTGCCACCGTCTGAAAATCGATGGCGTAGTCCGCCACCGATCTCCTCCCCTGCCTCATCCTCAGCAGCTCCCGTCCTGCGGCTCTCCCCTGCCTGGAGCGGTCGAAGACACGCAGTAGCTCCTCCGCCAAGGCCCGGTAGGTGGTAGTGCAGGGCTGCCGAGCCTGCCATGCGGCAGTTCCCCACAAGCGAGCCCGCCCCGTCAGCTGGGAGAGGACGAAGGCGACTCGGGCCGGCTCTGAGGCGAAGGTGGAGGGCTGCAGAGCGAAACACATCTCACAGGAGGTGAGAAAAGCCCTGCAGAACCCTGGTTCTCCACCGTACCTTTCGGGCGGCGGAAGGCAGGGCTCAGGACCAGGGTGGACAGCTGGCTGCAGCTGAGGTGCTTCTGCGCCGGGCTGGCGCACAGGGGTGATGGGTGGCTGGTGTGCTGCAGGAGCCCGGGGCTGGACAGCTGGCATGATGGGGCCCTGGCTGGGACCTGCCCGGGGAAGGCTGGCCTTCAGTGTGGCCAGCGCAGCTGTCAGCTCCTGGATCTGCTGCCGTTGATGCAGCAGCTCAGCCTCTCGCTGGGCGATCCTGCACTCCATCCCGCTGGTGTCAAGGAGACAGTGTCTACTGATATGGAATCAGTTGACACCAGATGCGGGAAAAGGGAATGAGGATTTATTTATAAAACAAAACAAAACAGGCACGAGGGCCAACAAAAAACTTGGCCCAAAGGGTTGCAAAAAACAAACTAAGGTAAGCTACACAGAGCTACAAAACAAAGAATGCAAATGACAGAAAACAAAAGGCACTGGAAACTCCAGGCAAGAAGATCAAGAAAAGTAAATAACACGACTAAATATATATACACAAAACAAGAGGCTAGGACAAATACTAGGGAACTTGACAAGAACTTGGCTAAACGAGACGCGAGAAACAAAACTTGAGACACTGTCTGCCAGCCAACTTCCACCGCATCCAGATAAAGGCTTGGAAATCATGACATGAGGGGTAACACCTGGAGAGAGAGAAACAAGAGGCATGGCAAGATCAAGACATGGACAGAGATTGGATGACATGACCTGCTCATTAAGAGAATGAGCGTGCTCAGCTTAAGTACCAATTAAGTATGCAGTTTGGAAGCAAGCATGAATGTTAAGAACAGAAAAGCACAGCAAGATCTTGAAATAGCAAAGCAGGAATCATGACAATAAACTCCCTGTCTAAATTAGTAATATTAGTAATGTGCCTATCTAAGAATTACACCACCCAGTGAGTGTTAGTAAATGTTAGTAACTTAAAAACAGTTAATTGCCAATTAAGCTTAGACAGCCCCGAATCAGCACAGAACAGAAGGAAGGGGGAAACCACAAAGCCAACCAGAGCTCTGAAATGTGCAACAACGAAGGCACGGGGCGGAACGCAGACAAGCGGTGGAGTGGCATGGCAGACCTGGCAAAAACAAAAACATGGAAAAGTAAAAACATGGACATGGAATGAAACTTGAAATGTAAAATCCTGAAACAAGAAACTGTTAAAACTATGACATGAACTATGAACATGAACTATGAAACTATGAACTATGAAATCTTGAAACATGAAACTGTTAAAACCATGAATAATACTGTTCTGGCCAAAGGCCAGAACCCTGGAACACAACAAAATTATTTATTCATTTGCTTAAAAATTCAAAAGGATTGAAAAATAAGCTGAAAGAAGTCCAGCTGATATGGCTTTGGCAGCATTCAATCTGCAAACTGCACTGTCCGATATCAGTCTAGATACAGATGGAAGAACAGATGAGACCAGAAATGTTGTGATGCACATACACGATACAAAGGAGTGGAAAATGTCATGTTTCAGAACATTCGTGCTGGCAGGAGGTGGACATGGATATTTGGTAATCAGATTCCTTATTTTTTGAAGTATATACTTCCTCCAAGGCATCAGCTTCACGAGGGTCGACTTATTTGTTTCCAGTATTTATCTGTCCATACAATAAGGATCACTGATAAAAACAAAGATGGTCTTCACTCAAAGTTATTTCTTCTTTAACTTATTTTATTAACTTTTGGCAGATTTTTTTTTTTACGCAGAAGTAGTTTGGTGTTGCCTTTGTGTGTGCGCTATTGCTGTCTCCAAACTTTCACCCCGACATGCATCCACCGTTTTCCAAACAACAAGCTGATGCAAAAATATTTCTAAAAAAGAGTGAGCCTCTATTTCAATATGATCAGACTCAATTGGTCTCAATACGGACAAAGCAACCGTGACGTCTCCCATTGGTTTCAGCGTACCATTTAGGAGGCCTCGATTTTGGCAATTTGAACAGCGCCATTTTGTCATTTTGAAACTGGATGTAATTCCTATTGGACAAGAGCGTGAATTGATGATCCAGGGAGGAGCGAGGGGTGGATCTACAGGTGGATCTGATCGTATCAGACGAGGACCAAAGGATAGCCACGCCCCTTCCGCATATTCTGGCTTTATCCTTTATTCTAGCCTATTAGGGACCATCATTTACAAAAATGAGTGTAACTAGTTCAGGCAGGAAACTTGGGAAGAGCTACATCAGCTGACAGCAGCCTGGTAAGCTACCAGAACGTCAGCATCAGCTGGCACACAATTGGAGGATACACATCACGGGGTCATACAGTGGTCTATTTCAAAGACGTCAAGCACACTTTCTTCCACTGCTGTTTGCAATGACTTTTCATGCTATGCAACATGCTGTTTGGTTTTTGGCTTGCCACCTCCACCCCAGCCTCCACCTGTTTGGTTCTGCTCGGGGGGATTTTGATTTCTGTTCATGCCTAGGTTGGACATTCCTCCAGAGCAGAACCGCCGCCAAAATACAATGTAATGCTTATACCCATGAATAAATTGTTCTATTTTATTGAAACGTGAGTTTTCCTGACTGAAATTAGCATAATGGTATATCAAAGGAGACTTGAAACTTGCGATAGGTACCATAAAATAATGTGGAAAATCAATATTGAAATTATAAATCAGATGGGAAAATAGAGTCTTTTCCTCATAGACTTTTCTTGCATTGAACTTCATTCTGCAACCACTGACGTGGCCATCTGTTGACCATTAAATAGAATGCAATTTTTTGAGATTTCCACATCGGCCTCACTTTTCAGACCCGAGCGCTGCGTCCATCTTTTTATACAGTCTAGGATTGGTCTACAAAACATTTTTGAATGACCATTGATTTTTAGAGTTTATATCAACTGTTTTACTCTAATCCTCAATGGGAGAGATGCAGTCATTAGTTACACAAGGTGCCTCAGCTGGACCAAAGTGAACAGGAATGTGCCAGATCAGGGCACGCTGTTCATGGATCAGAAATTACAGTGCATTCTGGGTGACATTGCATTACAGTCAAAGAACCACAGGGGAATTGTCAGTGTTATAAACAGGCAGTAAAAATAAATGAATTCATTAACATGTTGTCAGAATTAATGTAATGAATAAATCTTTGGTGCTCATTTCTCAACTTCTGAGTCCCAGTAGACCTCTACTTTTGCTTTCAGCCCATCTAAGAGCTCCTACCACTCCATGCATGATTAACTCATCATGTACCCTTGCTTAGCACTGCCTTCTCTGATTAGCATTTACTCCAAAACTCTGTACCAATCTTATCATGCTTGAAAATTCTGCAAAAAAAAAAAAAACCTCACTGAACCTGAAGGCAACCAAATCATGGAAATACTCTTTATCAGAAGAAGTAGATGAGTGCTTATAGAGCTCTTGATTAAACTGAAGGGCAGTAATGCTACTTGCCCCTCCCTGTGCTATAAAGGCCCTTCCGCTTGATACTGTAAAGGATCCGAGCTGTCTGTATGGTCGAAGAATCTTTGTGTGAGAAATGATGTCTTCTAAAGGAATGAACCAAGTCCTGAATCCAGTTCTCACAAACAAAAGCCAATCCATTTTAAGTACACATTGATTTTTGCGATGTCAGCGCTAAATCCTTCATTCATGACAGCAAAAGTTTGATTTTTTAATTGATTACTAAACTGACACTTTTCCTCCACCCATGAATAGTATATTTCTCCCTTGTATACCTGTAGAGTTTCAGATAAGACTCCTTATTTAGCATCATCTCTCAGGGCCAAAAACACTTATTTTTTTAATGATGGTGACAGACACTGGTGGTCTTCGTGAGGGGGAGGACCGAGCTGGAGAATGATATGGCCTCCTCCTGAGAGTCGATGCAGAACAGACTATGCGCCTTATTTATTCTTCTCTCTCACGGGATATAGCATTGGAGCTGGACTCCTCCGTGAAATATGGCAATTCTTTGAAGCATAAGGCGGTGTGACTGGGCAGGAATAGTGGGAGGCTAGCCCAGGAGAGAGCACATTGCAGGGATTGGCTCTCTTGCCTGCCTGCCGCCCGTAAAGAACAGAGCTGGTCTCCCTGTTCTGAGTTCCAGGGAGCTCATTTTCCATTCTTTTCGTTTGTACATTTTCTTTCTTCCCTGAAGCATATTAAAGAGCAAAGTGAGAATAATTACACCTGGCGATAACATCTCAGCCCTCCAGTCGCACACAGAGCTCCAGTCCTCCAGGTTCACAAGATTTTCCCTTTTTTATTTTCTCAAAGTCTCAATTACTCAAAGTAATAAAGAAATCTCAGGCAAGGCTTATCAGAACATTGTCCTTATACTCTCCTCTCCTTATTTTCACTATCCTCATACCAAACACTATATCTCTCTTTGCTATGCAAAATGCACACGGCTTCAAAAAAGTTTCTTCTCTTATCAGATAACCTCAGAAAAATTCATCCATCAGGCCTTTTCTATGCTCCTTTTGGATTTACATTTGTAACCCTTCATTCTCGTCCGCTATTGCTTAGCATATTTGAGACTATGTCCCAGTCTAAGCCGTGCATAAGTCTCTTTCGAGCAAAACATATGGTAATTAATGAAAGAGATGTGTAAGTAAACTGCACTCTTGCAATTGCACAACGGTAGGATTTTTAAGGCAGCTCTCCAGCTCCTCCCTGCTCCTGTGACCACTGCAAATCCTGCACTATTGGATGTAGCAGTGTGATGACATGTTCACTGTTATACCTACTGTGAAATGAGGCTGCACACCAACTGTGTCTTCAGGGAAAACCAGATGGAAAGTAGGATTTCAGACGGGCAACCCAACTCACTCACACGATATTATGTCATGCAATGTCTCATTTACATCACGCGCTCCCCAAAGGCTTCTGGGTAATTTACAGTTCTCAACATAGACAGACAGATAGGTAGATGAAACAGTACACCCAGACTATACCTAACAGGAAGCCCGAGTAAAATCGCCTCCCTTCAGTGAGCTTCAGGTGATCAGCATCTACAAGTATATAAGAAGGACAGGTAAGAGACTTATAAGTCACTCTCATACATTCTATTGGGGGTTTTGCTTTGAGCACATCAGGTATTAATATGTACAGTTTTTTGAAGCCGGCCGATCATTTACCTGGACTCATTAATAAATGATGCTGAGTTCCACTGGTGATTCTTAACACAGGAGTTTCCAAATATCACATTTATACATTCAGTACTTAAATATTTATATTTAATCCTTTTATGACCACTGACTGCAGTTTAACAGAGATAGTGGAACAGACATTACAAAAACAATTAGAGACCAATTGCTCCTTTTTAATTTTTTTTTATCTGTAAATGTTGTTATAATTACCATGGAATGGACAGATCCAATCTGCTATCAACATGTTATACAACATACATCATCCTCATAACTGAAAACAAAAGCTACTTATGAAACTATGGCTCTAGGACTTCTGGCATGTAAAAGTATTGCATCAGTAGAAACCGAGTAATTCCAAGCAACAGCAGGAATATGTATTGAGAAGCCAGGAAATACAAATTTTTTCATCACTGGCTCATGCAGCATTATAAATTTGCAGCAGTTACAAAATCATGGCAAGTCATTCACAATTACTGAAAATCAAAGAAAACAAAAAGGGGAAGAAATTACAGCGCCTTAGAAAGCATTTATTTATTGATGAAATTAAGAAAAGATCACATCCAAAACAGCAGGAAATGATTGAAATAACAGGCATAACTCAAGTAAGAGTAGCAAGAGATTGCAGTTTCAAGAGAGAAGCAGTGGGCAGTTGCCACAAGCTAAAAATATGAATAAGATGATTTCAAATGCAAACACATTTAATCTCTCTGTAACATTACAGAAAGAAGATGAGTTTTTTTGTCTTAACAAAATGTTAAAGATACTGTCTGAAATCAAATGAATTTGAATAAACTCTAAATATGTATTTACACCAAAAGGTTTAGATGTAAGCCCTGTTTAGGGCTCATAATTTTTACAGTCCTGAAAAAGGTATTTGGCTTTAGGTAAACCTGGTGCCTGGGCCTGCAAGTAAAATAAGAGTGCTATCACTCTGGAAGCCAATGTGTAACGTATGAGAAATATCAAGCTGTCAGCCTGTACAAACAGAAGCCTAGTACAGGGGCACATGACTCCCCCTTCTACCTCTATATACCTCCAACTGAGTAGCACGGCCCTGGTGCCTAGTCCCAGCGACCAAACCAGCCTGAAAACAGGCCAGGCAGCTCTTTAATTACTTCATTAATTTTAATCAGATCCAATTAATTACATTCCTCAGAACCTGGTGGAAGTTCTGTGCGTGCACTGACCACAGCAGGGGACCTTGCAAGTCTTCTGGTGCGTGAAAACTTCCAACTCCATAAAAAATCAATTATTCCTATGAGCCAAACAAAGACTTTTTGCTATCCTGTAATTATTCATTGCCTGCACCCCAGACGCGGTGAAGTGGCTCCTAGAACCAGTGCTGGTGTGTTTAGCCCTGTGAGCTCAAGTTTGCGGTAGAGAAACCAGCAGGAGTGACATTCACTGAGTGGGTAGAGTATTATCATATACAAGTTTTTGTTTATTCTGGGTATCTGAGCGGTTTATGCATGTCGTTATTTACATGATTAAAAATGAAGGCACAGCTAAAGGTGTGGAGACTCATCTTCATTCTTTAAGGAGCATAATCCCCAAATGTAACGGTAAAATAATATTATTTTAATGATCAATGTACTGTATGTGTGCAAATGACCTTTTGCAAAAAAATTGATAAATTAATTATTTAAATTAGCAAGGAGTTTTAAGTATCGATAAATAATTGCACCAGTGACAGCTGTGGTATGTTTGCAGGCTGTCATTATACACATATTTTTTTCTGACATTGTCATATGCCATTAGTATGCATTTCTGTCATGCACGTGCACAGATACCCACACGAACACATACGAGTGAGTGACTTTCTGCACGTATGACACACTCATGCACTTGAGTATAGGATCAGAATGTTGCTGCTTTCAAAACAATGTAACACCAGTATACTGTGTTTCATGCGCAGTACCTGATAATAGGTGATAAATTAATTATGATAAGCAAACAATTCATTATGGCTTATGCTTACTCAGCGTGTTTGCGTAGGTAAAGTGTCTTCATTTCATTACACTGCGTAACCAAACATGACTGAATGGAAGCTTAATTATACAAACAGCAAGAAAATAAATACCATTTAAAAAACCTTAGTTAGTTCCATAATTACATTTTTTCTAATGAAATAATACTTTTCACATTTCCACTCATACATATCAACTCACTTTTTGAGAGAAAGATGATCTGCATATAATCAATGAGGCTCTAAAAGAATGAAAAAAAAATGCTTTAGCAGGCGCTACACAGCAACTTTAGTTCCTAAATAATGAGTCAGGGCCCCAAAGATTAAAGAGAATTAAAGAAAACTTTGTAACTCATACATATAAATTCATTTAAATAAAACACTTTCACCTTATAGAGATTTAACTAAGTATACTGCACTTGGGTCCAGGAAATGTAATGATGCTACGATAATTACATTTTTATCCAATGTTGGAGACAATATACACTGACCAAAACTTCCACTGCAATGCTCAGGTTTATTTTAATACAAGCCATTTTATTATGAGGAAAGTTAGATTCTCAAATGTGCCAGCAAATTTCAGTTTAATTCCATGTTTTAGAACAATTAGTGAGGAAGAACATAGTCCAAATTCCAATTTGCTAAGTCACTTTGAATGGGTATTCTGGATCGCCGAAGTCAGTATCTGGTGTGCCCACCTCTGGCACTGACTAAATTCTCCTGTGCATGGAGTCAATCAGGTTCCGTATTTCCGCCTTTGTGATACGGTCCCATTCCTCAGTGAGAGCCTGGCATAACTGTTGGAGGGTTGAGGGTTCTGAACCCACGCCTTCTCAACCGATGACCCAGAATGTCCCAAAGGTGCTCGATTGGGTTCAAATCTGGGGAAAACACCGGCCAATCAAGACACTGAACATTTTTCTGCCTGAGGTAATCCTGACAGGCCCTGGTGACATGTGGTCTTGCGTTGTTCTGTTGCAGCGTCAGGCGGTAGCGACTCACAAGAGGAACAGCCACAGGGGCTAAAATGTTGTCGAAGTAATGAGCCGCATTCAGGTTTCCATCGATGAAAACCAGCTCTGTCTGGTGTCTGGCTCTTATTCCAGCCCACACCATGACACTTGGTCCACCCCAGCGGTCATGCTCCAAGACATTGGCGTCGGTATAACGTTCCCCTTGCCTACACCAAACACAAACTCGGCCTTTACCCACACTCAGCTTGAACCGGGACTCATCTGAAAACAAGACCCTGCTCCACCTGAGAGCATTCCAGCCCAAATGTGCCCTTGCCCCCTGCAGACGTGCACGACGACGAACTGGAGTCAGCACCAGACCATGATGTGGACGTCGGTTGTTCAGTCCAGCTTCACGCAAGCAATTGTGTACAGTTTGGTCACTGATCCTGTTCTGGTGACGACCTCTGGTCTCAGCAGCAGTAACTGTGGCTGGTCGGAAGCGATTACGGAGGTGCTGTAGACAAATATGGTGCTCCTCTTGAGGGGTGGTTACACATGCCCTGGGAGCACGTGGATGGTCGTTTGTGCTTCCTGTGTCATGGAACCGCCTCTGGAGACGCGAAATAGTCGACACATGGACACCCAGATCCACTGCAACACGTCTCTGTGACATTCTACCAGCAAGCATGTCAATGGTTCTATCTCGCTGATTTTTTAAGTTCCTCATTCCTCTGGCTATTTACTGGCCATATTTCATAAGGATTTGTCAGTGAGTTCTGCTAAGTCTGAGTGGTGTGGCAAACATCTCAGCTGTGTGCATTCAGGTGGAATGGACTGTCCCGACGAAAAACTAAACAAAACTTCATGAGCTTTCAAGGTCCAGTTTGGATTAACAGGCTGAAATTTGTTAGGTAATTAGGCATACCAAGAATATTTCGAAATTTCAAATGTTGCGTTGGAAGTTTTGATCAGTATAGATTTGTTTAGTAGTATTTCAAGAAGGGCTGGTTTCAATAAAAATATATTTTTGGGATTCAGTTGGTCCTGGACATCAAAGAATCAGGAATCCCTGCCGTAAAAAATACATCGGAGAGATACCTTTGTAGCAACAAAGCCAGACTGACTTGAGGCAACATATAATCTTGCACAAATTTTGAGCTGACATGACCACCAAGGGAAAACAATGCCGATTTAGCATAATGCTGCCCTCAGGAAATATTCTAAAGGCTATCAGTGGGCATTCAAAGTTCACTTCATAATCTGGTACCAGAAAAGGGATGTCTTTTAACAAATTTATAACCCTTTATAAAGCTAGGTATTATCAAGAGCGATGCCAAGTGAGACTATATAGTTAAATTCCCTAACTACTGCCAGTTTCAACCAATCTCATCAGGAGCTGAACAAAATGTTTGGAATTATTTTTAAGAACATCTTTCAGAAGTCGTCTGAAAACATGGTGGCTGTCACGACCTCTGACTGCTAGCCTTTTACTGTATGGCTTCAAAGCCACAGGCTCTGTGTGAATATTGTATTGTTTTTAAAAGGGTAAGATATGTCTCAAATGTGCAGCAATAAAGTCCTCTATTATGATATACGCTTTGGGATGCCATTTACATTTAAAGCCCGATACGGATCTCCAACAGAGTTAATGATTGTTACCTGTACAATAACTTTCCTCATCTTGATAGTTCAATAATAATAATGATGGAAATAAAAAATAGAAAGTAGCCAAAGGCCAAAGGATTTTCAAGGAGCTGCTCCCTCAACTTTCATCCGTAAATTGATTTTAAAGATGGTTGATTTCAAGGCTGTCTGAAATTAAATGAAAACAGAAATTCTCACATCCCCCTTCAAATGCAGTTTATACTCAGCAGTCGTATTGACGAAAGCCAATGCATTTCAAATTATTTCAGGGGCATGAATCATAAGGATACAACCGATCAAATAAGATCATTCCAGATGTCAGCATGGAGACCCTTAATTAAAAATACTTTGTGAGGGCCAGGGGCTGTTTTTGCATTCAATCCTGCAGATTGATGTAAGTGTGTGTGCTGTGATAGGAGATTAAGAATGGGAGTCTATTTGGGTGCATGTGCATGTGTAGATGCTTGCCCAAATGTCTTTTTAAGATGTGTCTGGAAGTGGGTAAACATTTATTTACCGAACAGTGACTTAACCAGGCAAGCTCTCCAATAGTTTGTTAACTGTGTGTGAGTGTGGAGGTGCCAACATGATTATGGACCATGATCTTCATCATTATTTTGACCCTGATACTTCATTAAAAAAAGACTGCAACACACATGATTCCTAGGATGTGGATAGAAAAAAACTACATATTCCACCTGACAGCCTGTACTACAAGATAGAAATGTATTACTTACAAGAGTTGTTTTCAAATATAATATGCTGTACTGAGCCAAAATGCAACTTCTTTGTCCTTGTCCATATACTTTTGGAATTAAGCCAGCTCTCACATGCTCAAGGCAAACACACACTTGTTTTTTTTCTGTCTTCACACAACTTTTCATTTAATGTCTCTGAACCTGGCCTCCCTCCCCCTGAGAGTGGGGGCCCTGGTGTGTGTGTGTGTCCGTGTGCGTGTGTGTGTGGGGGGGTGAAGTGGAGTCAGCTCCCCTCCGCCATACACCCCACCCTCTCTGCTCCCTGGGAAAGAAATGTTCCTGCAAAGAGCCTTAAAATGCCTGGTGTGTCTGAAATGTCTTGGCAGGTCTCTTTCAAAGAGGGCACAACGGTTTCGTTTAAGAAAAGAAAAAAAAGTGACCAATGATGGAGGCTGCATGGTGTCGCATTAAAGGCTTGAGGGACTGTGCAACATGGCTGCCGAGGGAGCTGATTCATTTTCTTTATTTTAGAATGTGGGTGAATAAACGGCGACATCAGAATGCCAAATAAGAATGAGTTTAATTTATTTTATTAATCAAAACATTGAAATGACAAGGTTGATGGTAAATAAAGGACAAGCATCTGAATCATTTTCAAAGACAAAGCAGTGATGTCAGGGAAGGCAGCTGCCAATCACTTGAATGTTGTCCCAGCTATGAGCAGAAGGCCATTATGTGTCTAATTTGGAATTAGTTCTGGATTAGTGCTTTCTTTTTTATTAAATTCATAAATCATTTCCAAACACTGAACTCTGGAAAAATGGCTTAGAGGACCTGCGGTCAGAACTCACCCCGCTACCCTGCTCCCGCACATTTGCAAACTCTCCATCGCCAGGTCTTTTCTCGGCTAGAAATGTTGCAGTAAGAGAAAAAGACTAATGAAAAAAAAAACCCTCATCCTTGTGGGTTTCACGCTCCTGTGGGAGTTCAGTGTGTTTTGGAAGAACGCTGTAATCATTGTTTCTTCAACATCAAAAGGATACAAAACAGCCCCTGTTATGAGGACATGAGGTAAAAGGAAAAGGCCAAGAGATCAGCTTGTGTAAAATGAACTGCAGGCACTGAAATTTCATTATTGCTCCCACAGACCTGAGGAAATAAGTAAGAGGTTACACTTTGATCCAGTAGTTTCCCAGTTTGCTACCAGCTGTGTGTGCTTATGTCAAGCAGTACAAACTGGTCAACGCATGACAGAGTTCTCCCATGAAAATGTTAAGATACTTGTGACCTCACAGATAAGACAAATCATGTATAGCACATTTACCCACCATTCTTTCCCCATACTTTAGCCTCCCAGAGTGCAGGACACAGAAAGCATAAATACTCAGAGCAGATTCACTCAAACCTAATGCAAGAATAAAACCTTTTAATTATATCAATTATTTCACCAATGACTGGGAAAAAAACAAATATCCTAACCAGGCACTGGCTATGGAAATGGTTTTGCAAATTTCGTCCCACTGTTGGAAGCTATTGAAGATGGCGTAAACTGCTGGATTAATCTCCCTCCCTCATTAATTGGCAAAATAACAACCATCAAAGAGTTCATACAGCCAGAAGTAAATGACCTTTTCAAGATGATCCCCACTCAATCCCCCTCTAACTGGTTCCAGTCACTAGACTCAATTACTACTAAACTCTACTGTAAAAATAAAATGGCACGGATCACACTGGGTACCTTACAAAAATGTGAAAATCACGGAGGACTTGAAGCACCAAATATTTTTTACAAATATTATCTAGTAGGTCAACTACACTATATCACACATTGGATTCATCCAAATCAAGAGAACACACCATAGTTAGTATCATTACATTCTGGTTAGTCTATTTCTATCTCATTGTCTGATCTTCCATTTCTTACAACCACCATAAAAAAACACCATGATTTTGACAACTCTGACAGCCTGCTGGAAAATCAACAGAACTCTTATTTACACAGTGAATTCCTGGAAATACACTCCACTATGGCACAACCCTAACTCCTTACTGAACAAAACCCCATTTAGATTGACTGCAGCCTCATCCTCATGCATCATGCAGTGACACTGTCCAACCCAGTGTCAATATACCACAAAAATACACCCTTTTGGTGTCTTATTTGATACCTTTGCTAAAATGCTCCCTACCCCTGAACCCTGACTCAAACTCTAACCCGAAACGTCAAATAAGGATCCCTACTTATTTTCTGGTGGTCTTTGGAAACTCAAGAAGAACCAAATCATTGGAAGCAGGGCCATATAATAGCAGTATATAAGAAAGGGGACCGTACTGAGCCAGGAAATGACAGGCCAGTCAGTTTAACTTGCATTACAAAATACTGGAATCTATCATCGAAGACAAGCTGGAATTATTTCTTGAACGTAATAATATCTTGAGGGAGAGCCAGGTTGGTTTCTGTAAGGGAAGGTCATGCCTGACAAACCTTCTGAAATTTTTTGAAGAGGCCACCAAGACTTATGATCAGAACAGGGCTTATGACATCATATACTTGGATTTTCAGAAAAGATTTGATACAGTACCGCATAAGACGCAAATTTTTAAAATGAGCTCCATTTGAGTTACAGGAGGTGTGGATTCAAAACTGGTTACAGGACAGAACACAAAGAGTGGTGGTCAGTGGGATCTCATCTGAACTAGGCATTGTGGGAAGTGGAGTCCCTCAGGGATCAGTGTTGGGACCCCTGCTCTTCCTCATCTACTTTAATGACCATGATTGGAATATTGAAAGCAAATTAGTTAAATGTGTGAATGATACTAAATTGGGGATTTGGCAAACAATTTAGAGTCCACTAAAGTGATTCAGGATGATTTAGATAGAGTTCAGAATTGGGCAGAAATGTGGCAAATGAAATTTAATGTAGCTAAATGCATAGTTCTAGATGGTGGTAATAAAAATATTAGACAGGATTATTCATGGGAGGTTAAAAACTGAAAACGACCTGGGAGTGATCATTGACCAAACCCTTACAGGTTCTAGCCAGTGTGCCACAGCAGTTAAAACGGCCAACAGGATGCTGGGATATATAGCTAGAAGTATTTCGTAAAAATCAGAGGAGGTCATACTTCTCTTGTAAAACACATTCATCAGACCACATCTACAGTATTGAGAACAGCTCTGGGGACCATACTTTGAGGAAGATATAAAGGCTCTAGAAAAAGTTCAGAGAAGAGCAACTAATTTCATTCCAGGTATCAAAGAAGAAAGCCATGAGAAGAGGCTGAAGATCCTTAATCTTTTCAGTCTTATAAAAAGGAGACATAGGGGTGATTTGATCAAGGTCTTTAAATATGCTAAAGGGATTAAAAATGCGAATTATGCGGGATTGCTTAGCCAAGTTTGGTTGGTAGAATTTGGGGTCACATATGGAAGTTAGCCAAGAGTAAATTCAGCACTGACATTAGGAAATATTTTTTCATGCAAAGAGTAATCTCAGTGTGGAATAGTTTACCTGACCATATTGTTGAGGCAGAAACCTTGGGAATTTGCAAGAGCAGGCTTGATTTAGCGCTAGATACCATTTCCTCACCAAGTATCTGAAGCGTTAGAACCACTTTAGTCAAAGGAAAATGGCGAGCCTAGATGAGCTGAGCGGCCAGATCTTGCCACTCATTTTATGCTACACTGTAAACCCTGACAGTGTGGTGAACTCACATGTTTTGTGGAAACCGATTACCTAAAAAAAAATTGTGTAGGCCAACTTAATTGCGTTGTATGGAAGGAACTTAAAGAAAATAAGGTA
The DNA here is from genome assembly GCA_029721435.1 of Gymnothorax reevesii. Taxonomy (NCBI): domain Eukaryota; kingdom Metazoa; phylum Chordata; class Actinopteri; order Anguilliformes; family Muraenidae; genus Gymnothorax; species Gymnothorax reevesii. The sequence goes on from CM056581.1 coordinate 9,087,135, forward strand.
AAGTTTTTTGTTTTTTTTACGTTTTAAGTGCAGTGAACACAAGATCACTAAATTGGCATACTAAATTTTTCGAGGTAATTGGTTTCCAGAAAACATAATGTGATAAGTTATTGCCTTGATTCCCATTTTGAAGGCACTTGTTGAAATCTGTGAAGGACATTGTATGATATGATGACAAGTTGGCTCTTAAGAAGGACGTTGGATGACAGAGCTGTCTTATGTCCTTGTAAATATAAATATGTATACACAGTGTGGATATAATTTCCCAAAAAAGAGATGAGGAGAGAACCAGCATATGGCCGGATCAATGCATTCTATTCGCATAACATCTACATGGCAGCATTTCATATAGGCTGGGATGTTGCAAGTGACGTGACAAGTGGTGACGATTCTAGGGGCCCATTGCTGAGTGGGGTCAAATTCTTCATGAAAAGTAGGGGACTGAGCTTAATTCCGGGGACCTAGAATTTCTAGATACAGCTCTGGTTACTGTTTATTGGCTTTTCCATTTCACACGATCGTCACCGAGCAAAATAAAAAGGAGCCGGCATGTAGGGCAGAATACTCTGTCCGCGCAATGATTTGAAGAAGGGTGCTGTGCGGCGGGTTTGGGTAATTCCCAGTGAAAGTCTAATCAGTTTAAATTCACAGTGCTAGCTCAAAGTGGCAGCAATTCAAAAGGTTAGAGGGCATGCAAACAGTGCAGGCACATTGCTCTCTTGCCTGATAAGAAAACGCCTGCAAGGACAGACCCATTTACATTGAAAACCACTCCTCATACAGTCAACACTATGTCTGGCTTGTTTTCCACGGCGGGTCACTGCAATTAAAATTTAAAATGAGCTATTTATTACATGCTCTTAGTGACTTACAAAGAAGTTATTCTTGCAGTTCAAAAAAAGTATAAAATATCAAAATATACTATACTGCCTTGACTATACATTGGTATGTTTTGAGCAAAAGGTATCATTTACTCAAGCTGGACATAAGTAATGAAAACAGCAGTGATAAAAGCCTGAAAACCTCATTTCTCTCTCTTGTGTGCTGTCTCTCTCGCTCACACACACACACACACACACACACACACACACACACACACACACACTCTCTCTCTCTGTCTTTCTCCAGTGAGTCCCATTCATCATCATTCAGAAAAGCATAAATAAAGCAGTTCAAATTCAAATATGCTATGATGGAATGACCAGGCAAAAGCACATTATTGCAAAGCAACCAATCAAATACTGTTTGCAGCCGCAGGCTTGCAGAGAGCTATGCTCACCTCTCATAGGCCAAGGTCAGGCGACTGCTCCTGACGCTACAGCCAAACGGCCATGGTGTGACTCCAAAAAGCATTCCACAATTTATTAGACGTTGATAAGACTACAGATGTCGACATTATCTAAAGTGAATAGGACTGGGGCAGCATGTACAGAATTTAATCAGACCAGAGGGATATCCATTCTTCTATTAGAGAGGGGAGATGAGCAGAGAAAATATCCTCAGATTCAGCATCTTCTGAAAGAATGAAATTTGCTGCTTTAATTGGGTTTCATGGCACTTCAGCGTGTACACAAATGGCTCTGCTGGGACTTAAATGCCTGAAAAGGGCTTCGATGAATGTCTCATTTGGAAAGCCATCTGGTTGAGAGCAATTATAATTGATGGGGCAAAAAAAGTTATTTTGTGGGTAAAGTAAGTGCACTAAATAAATAAGTAAATAGATAATTCTTTAAATCCGAATAGGAATCATTTTTGTGGTGGTGTCCACTATAAATGTAATATAATTAGGGCTGACCTGGAATAGTCGACTATTCGATGATTCGATTCGGAGTAGTCTGATTCGACCATCAACTTCGTAGTCGAATCATCGGAAAATGTTGTTATGTGACCAAGATCGTGCCATTCTAACTACATGGGGGTGCCCAGGCTACCAAGCATAATTCTTTACATAGAATGTCTTTGTTTTCGTTATATATAGCCTATTTTGATACAAAATCAGCCAAATTTCTGTTACGAAAGGATCGAAAATTATGTGTGCGTTTGAACAGTAGACCTATTCTTACCACGCATTAATAAATCACCCACAGCAGTCAGCGCTGTTGCAGGGGGTGCGATTCCCTGTGCTGACTTGATGCACGAGGCCCTGCTCACGTGCACGCGCATTAGTCATGTCAGGCTGCCAGCACATAGCTGATCTAGTTATACTCAGTGAAATGACATGCATTTTTAGATTAAAAGCATTACTGTGGCAATAATTACAACAATGATTTTTTTTTATATATCATAATCTTTCAAAGGAAAAAAATCAACAATTGGCTTTTACCATCAAATCAGCTCAGCTGTCACTTTATGTTGGCATGTTGAAGTATGAAAGTGTGTCACGAATTATAGTTCAACAAACACTAATACCTAATGGCTCGCACTCACTGGTGACAATCACTTATTTTGCCTCATTTCTAAAATCTCAGATTAACAAAGGCGTAGTATCCGCTGACATTTGATTACAATGCGGTATATTTTCCAATACTAGTCAGTCATGCTCTGCTGCAGTATAACTTCAAAATATCTGATTACCGCTCACCATTCATTGATTAGGTGATGGTCAATTTCCCTGCCTTTTGGCCCGCAAACTCAGCAATTAAATCCTTATAATCCAGGCTGGATGCAACGTCTTTTTCAACAGACAGAGGGCCCAGCCCGCATAGTCTCTCCAGCGACACGGAGGTCTGAAAAAAAAAAAAAAAAAATATATATTTTTTTTTTAATTTGGCATCTCCAATCCCACCCGAATCTGCAATGCCCAATTGATGGACTATGTACAACACTTGCTCGTATGCGACCCCTTGCTGCCAATTCAGGAGGGTGAAGACAGTTCGCAGCTCTCCTCCGAAGCACGTGCCTGTCAGCCACTGATTCTTATACACTCATTGGTTGAATCTTCGCAAGTTCAGAATGAGGGAGGAGGATACCCGGACATTAACAGGCTTAGAATCTTCCTGACGAGCGCCCATCTGGCCAAAAGGAGGCGCTAGAGTAATAAACAAGGCAACTATTATATTTCCTTTATTATATTCCCAACTATTATATTCCCTTCCCAACCCTGGAGCGCAATAGCCAATTGTGTGCTACGCCGAAAAAGCTGCCGACCACTGCCGGCTGGTATGAAGCAGGGCTTGAACCCGCAACGTGATAGTCAAAAAAAAAAAAAGATTAGGGTAAGCTTTTATCGAGATGAAATGGTAAGTAATGAAACTGACATGGAGAATTACCGTTTTAGGACCATGATGAGTCAAGTGCAGCGATGCAAAATATGTATTCATTTATTTTCAAAAAAATAACATTATTCGGCGATCAGTGGAGTATAGGCTAAAATCTGACGAATCAGATTCGACTATGAAAATCCTTAGTCGAAGAAACCCCTAATTATAATATTCTCCCATCGCATAAATGGTGCTTTGTTCAATTGTCAGAAAGTTCTTGCCTTTATTGACACTGGTGGCCATTAAGGGAACTGCAGTCTCCATTCTCTCACTTGAACGTGAACACAAGCCTGAATTTGATTGTTGAAGAAGCAAGCTACTGTTATTGTTTTCTGAATAATATAATTTATTTTTTCAACAAGTGTAATATCATAAGTTAGCACTATAGATTAGTGATGTTAAAGTAATCCTTTCTTGAGAGTCATTACCGTAGCATGATACTTAAACTATGGAGTTGTGCAAACTGATTTTCTACTATAATTCAAATATGTCAATATTCAGAATTTGATAAGGGTTGTGTAAATAGCATATTGCACTTAGGTAATATGAATTAGGCCTTATTCCAAATTTAGCATTTTCCAAAGAGATGTGGGATATGCCAATATGATTTGGGGTTTAGGAGAATTCTTTAGACAGGAAAAAAGCACATTCAGAATAGGAGTCTCAACTAGAGTTTTTACGGCAGTTTCCTGAACATGGCCTATTGCTTGTTCAAGGTAAAATCTGTGCGTTTAAAAGAAAATAACCAACGTTTGCAAGGCTGGGTTAGAAAAAAAAACATATCGGGTCATATCTACTTTCAAACAAGACATGAATAACAACAGGGTTTTCAGATATGCACAAATATCGCAACATTGACCTTTTCAAGAAGATGGTTGAACAAATGAAAAAGGTAGGCTGTGTTCATTGGCCCAAACAAGTCTGCCACCAGTGGAAAACCTAAGGGAAAAAAATGCTATTTTCATATGAGTGTGCATGGCTGCACGCAAACACTGATATTAGAGCAATATTCATTTTCACTATCCATGTAAATATCTCAGTAGGAATATTATCTCTTTTGCAATAAGGGCAAAAACTGGGTTAGATTGTACATGTACTGTAAACTCAGTCATTGATTGTGTTTATATGATACGTAAGCGTGAGCGAGCTTGCAAGCTTTAACAATCTCAGTTTCTCCATCTTTCACCCAGAGGCTGAGTGACGTCAGTGCTTAATGCTTAGTAAACTAGATGGAATATTATAAATAATATGTTACCACACTTCTCAATTGATGCAATATCTTCCATCATAACTCTTATTTTGCTGAATCCACAAACAAGTATTTTCGAATAATCAAATCAACCTTTTTTATTGTCAGCTACAGTCAAGGTTGTGAATGGGTCTGATTGAGACAACGATGACCTCAGTTATAAACAGATGATCGGAGCGGAAAGAGTAGCTTTAGATTAGAGACAATGCACATGTGGCTACAATGTAATGTGACAGATTCTAAAGAACAAACGTTTTCGGTATTATTATAGAACATAGTTATTAATTAATAATTTTGTGTATCATAGTAGTTTGCCATGCAATATCATTACTGCTTGCCAATGCTTATTTCACTTTTACTGTCGCTGGCTGTTCATTTATATTTGTACAGGCTAATTGCAAGAAAATGAATCAGCAACTATAGTAGAGTGAAGAGAAGCAGGTAAGGAACTTAACCTCACAAACTTTGGATTTTCGCGATAAATCTTACCCAACACACCGATGAAGATCAGTCCACAGGCTGTTTGATGCGACCGAGAGAGTCGGGAAAGGTCTCTATTTTTTAAGTTTAGTTACAGTTTGTTCGCACGATGGCAAAAGAAAGCAATTAATACATGTAAAAAAGTTGCACGCTAGAGCAACACCCCCATTTACAGGTACTAACATAAATACAAACGAGCAAAAAACATCACTTTTTTCTTTTACGAAATTATATTCATGAACCATTTCCTCCAGAGCAGGGAATAAAGACTTGTGTGGTTAAGACACAGCTGCATCTTGCGGAACAAGTGAGTGAGAAAGGGGTAAGAGAGGGAACATTCAACGGAGAAGAGGAGAGATGAAAAATGAGAGAATACAGAGGGAGTGGGTGAGAAACAGGAGCAAAGGGGAAATGATGGTAGAGAAAAAACAGACCAAAGAAAGAGAAACAAAGACCAACTTCTCCTGTTTCTCTCTCTTTCTCCTCCTCTCCCGTAAGCTCTTCTTGTGGTTCTTCAGAGAAACAGCTTCATCAGAATTCCCCCCTTCTGCAGGCCTCGGGCCACTCGGCTGGGCTGGGATTGGACAAGGTTCATTACCCCGCTTTGATGTATTTCTTTTTTCAATTTTACAGCGCTGCACCTTTTCCCTCATCGAGATCAACGCTGAATGGGGATAAAAACCAACACTTTGCACGGCCCCAGCCTCCACTATGGAACAAAGAAATGGCCTTCAGGCCCAGCTTTTCTTACAGCTAAAGCATCACAGATAAGCATCAAAGATAGCTGGGGATTCTGCGAACCCGAGTGGTGAGATCCAAGGCACCAGCGCAGAACCGTACACATTATCCAATTTATGGCAGATCAGTGCAGTGAAGAACAGCGCATAAACATAAAATTATTCAGCCTCTCTCTCCACACGATCAACCATCTCGTAAAAATGTCAGATTTATTAAATGTTATTTCAGTGTTGTCTGAGATAAATTTTAGGCCACCATGCAATGTGTTAAGAAACATTTGCATTTTCTAAGCAAGATTAAAGGTTTTTCCTGTTAGACTGAAAGAATTCTCACCTAGTATTGTTGGTGATTGAAGCACATACTTTCAGAGATGCTTACGTCCTTTGCGTAAGTTTCTCCTCTTAGTGGCATTCACGTTTCAGTGCCGTAGTCAGCATTTATTCAATCAAAGCGCACTGAAGAAATTCACTCGCGGAATTTAAGTCATTGTGCATCAAGTTTATCAGATTTCCCCTCTAATGACACGGAAATCGATAATGACTCGGGAATTCTCAGGCTTGTCTTTACTGAGGGATTAAAAGCAATGGAATTGCATACAAACGTTTCAAATGGTCTTATTTCATTGAAACAATTTAAACGATCATGAAACACATGCATTGTTTCCAATCCCTGAGTAAAGAGAGGCACGGAAAGTCCGGAGTCATAATCGCTTTCCATGTTACTTGTGATGAGTTGGAACCTTTACGCAAGTGAAACGGAAACTTCAGTGCACAAGGATTTTAATTCTGCATGAGAATCTCATAAAGCATCCAATGAATAATTACGGACTACGGTGAATAAGCCTAAAAAATGTGTAAGCCCTACGCCGAATGCGTGACACTTGGCATCTCTGTACTTTGATTCTTACTGTTTAAACTGTGGAATTACAGTACATAAATGAATGGACCACCAACAGGTATTAGGCTAATATAGTATATTGACATTAATGTGCATTTAACAGAGCTTCATTCAGATCTCCATGAGAAACAATAACTTTATAATAAATTTAATAAACTGATTTCATTTCAATTTAGTAGTAATTTCAAAACTTAAACCAGGCCACTTTCATATGCAGTTTGTGTCAGACCATATAAATTTCAAAAGCTGGTAAAATTCAGTATATACAGGCTCAAATGAAATGCAGGAAGATAATCACACAATGGCAGCAGTCATGATGCAATTTTCCCCTTCTTTATTTACATTTAAAAAAGCTTCTTTGGTCCAAACCAGGAACCAAATGTTGAGGCAGTGTACAATGCAAACAGCTTGTTTATTTGCAGCTTATACAGTAATTAGGGGACGGAACCCCAAGAGGTGAGGACGGAACCCCGGAATAGGATAGCACAGTTCAGTGCAGATTTTGGACAAAGCTGAGCTGCCAACTGCCGGCCAGTGACTTCCAGGATAACACCCACAGGGAATGCACACTTTTTCGGCATCAAACTGTCCCACAGGAGGGTATAGTAGCTTGAGGTGAACTCTGTTCCAATCCTGATGATGGCAGAAGGATTAGGAGCTCGTTCCTAGCCAACTAGAAAAAGGAACAAACTTTGAAGGGTTAACAAGAACCTGGCTCCAATCCTCGACCCTGAGTAAGCTTGGGAGCTTGTTCCTATTAAAAACTGAACTGACAAACTGATGTGAGGTGGGTCAACTTGAACATGGTCCCAATCCTGCACCCTGATTAGGCTTGGAAGCTCACTCGAGTTAAAATTTAGAAGAAGGGACTGAGGAATGGCTGTCATTAACGTAAATATTGCTCTAGGCAAAGACAAAGACTGAGTAGTTTTCCAGCACAAAGGCAAATTACAATCCAGCAACTTGCAACACGCAGCAGAGTGCTTAAATATGTGTATCATTAGAGAATAACTATGAAGCGAGAGGCAGCTGGGGTTTGGCAGACACACAAGACATAAACCATAAACATGGTTTACCATAAACATAAAGACATAGTTCTAATAGAGAGGCAAGTTCCTCAATAGGAAGAGAGATGAAAGGCATTCTTATGAGGGTAATAAATCATTAGAATGCTTTTGTTAACACAAAGTACAGTGCATGAATCTCTCCTTCTACCACGTTCAAATGTTCTTGACACTGGCAATACTTTGACACATACATACATATTGGGATTCAAAGATGAGTAGCCTGATAAACAGCACTACCTTAAAAATATATATAAAAATCTGAAGACACAAGCATGCTGCCAGCTATAGTATGTCCCATGACGACACACCTCTTTATCCCCATCAGGAAACTTTGTCTATTCTACCAAGCAGTCAGTATCAAACTCATCATAACTGGCGATACCTTGCCAGATGTTGTCCTTCAGATGTTTGTCCTTGTATTGATCATTACTTTTGACATTAAGGGCAGTTTGCTCAGATGGGAGAACAATCAGTCTCTCGGCCTAGTTTGTTTTGTGACACTACATTATTTCCATTTAGCAGACCCTTTTCCTGATCAATATACACTTCAACTTGATTAACTATGTTGCCGGTAAAGAATCATTTGTGGATTGACCAAACAAAGTTATGCTGGTGGAATTTTGAAAATTGTAAGAAGAGGTCAGGAGAACACCAGATGCAGGATCCAGAGGTGTTTATTAAACACAAAACACTGAGAAAATTGGCAGATACGCCAGAAATAAGACACCGTACACATGCACTGTACAAATGGGAAAACTAAGATACACTGCTTAAGGCAAGGGGAAACAGAAATACTCACTCCAAGAGTGGATAAACTAAAAAAACAAAAACTGAACCTAACTAAACTGACGGACACACTGGGAGACTTAAACAAGGGGCAGACAAGACGAGGGCGCAGCAAAATACAAGACTCTGGAATCATACAAAGGAACTCTTCAGAAGGCACAAGGAGCTGCAATTTTACCATGCAGATCTGAGTCATACTCAAGGTTCCGTCTGATGGCCCCTCCCATCTCTGCCACATAAACAGCCACAAGAGGAGGCGGGGACTCGGAATGCAATCTCGACTGGAAACAAAAACACATGGGATTAATGAACAATTACACAAGAACCGGGTTAACAATAATGATTCGAGGCAAGACGCTGAGACCATCAATCAAGCTTAGACAGTTTAGATACGGAAATCTAAACGTGACGAGTAAAAAGCACCATAAGAGAAGCGGAGGAAAGCACAGCGTTAAAAACAGTTAATCAGGGACAGCTTAGGCAGAACTCACTAAAGCTATGAACACACGCACTCGCTAATGAGTTAATTAAGGTTAATACTACGTGACAAAAACATTTACAGTCACCCTTAAATAAGTGCTGGTTAGTACGGGTTAGTAATATCCTATCAGAGAACGCATTCACCCAGAGTTTGCGAGACCCAGAATTAAACACAGGTGAAAGCAATGAATGAAATACCAGAGCCGAAACTGAAAGAGGAAACGTGATTGGACGACGAGTCGCAGGCATGCTGTAGGCTGTCACGCGACATCACTGGAGTAGGCAGAGAGGAAGTGGATCGTCAGAAGGCCGAAATAAAAGCTGAAATATAAAATGAAAGTAAAGCACAAATAAGCACAAAGACTGCGCACAAAAGGCAGAATCATAACAGAGAATCAAATGAGAAGTGTGTAAGAGGATGTTACAAATTGGCAGGCAAAAATTGAGTCAAGGGTTGTCTCAAGGTCATGCATAGCGACAAAATAATTTTTGTCTGAGAAGTGAGGCTGAGAAGTGATTCTAATTTGCGGACACTTCTGTGGTGTTTCTGGAACGTTAACATTCGGTTTCAGTTACTCAACTCACGTTAAAATGTTTGTTACTACAGTGGAACATTGTTAGACTTTGGCATCAAGACTCATCACTACTTGCACATAAGTTACATGAGTTATTGGGGAGTGATAATTGAATATCTTGCCTCCCATTTTTCGCCGTAGCCTGGTGGTGGGGCTGAAGAGCAGGCAGCAATACTGATGCAAAGCAGGAATGCATGTACAAGCAGGGAGGAGGGCTGAGAGATTTCCTCAGTTTGCTATTGATGTGTAATTAATTGAAAAGCACTGAGCATGCAGTTTTTTGCAAGAATAAAACATGCCTGGTGTCTAAAGGACCTCAAGGTGGCAAATCCATGTGATGAAACATCATGGTTGCGAATTGTCACATTTATTTATTTATTTATTTATTTATTATTAGGATCCCCATTAGCTGCGCAGAGCTGCAGCTACTCTTCCTGGGGTCCACCCAAAAATTACATACATAATAAATAAGGCACAAGATTCCTAGTATATAAAGGGGAAAAAAAAAAAAAAAAAAACAGTATAAAACAGATAAAATAAAAATAAAGAAGAACAAAAAGTCCAAAACAAAACAAAAAAACACTTTCAGTGTGATTTATATATCAGTCAGATCCCACTTAGTCTACACACATGTAAAAAGAGATGGGCTATATATATAAAGGTTCACAAATGTGTCCATCTCATCTATGTATTATATATATCTATATATATGCACGTATACATACACATACACATATACATACTTACACATACAACAATGCATATACACATACAATATTCTTATATTATTATATATATATATTATATACTTAGCTGCAGTTTTACGAGTCTTTTGAAATGACCTACATTTGGGCTGAGTTTTATATGATTGGGTAATAAATTCCATCCTTTCATACCCCTAAAGATGACAGTGTTTTTAATGGCGTTTGTTCTCGCTGTAGGTAATGTGAAGTTTCCTACCACAGCATGTCTGGTTATGTATCTATGATTTTCTGTACTAAAAGAGAGATTCCTGAACAAGATGCACGGTGACTTAGTGACAATAATATTTCTGGTGAAAATCAGATCAGAGAGTATAAAAGTCTGTCTTTGACCATTAGCCAGTTTAGATTTTTATGCATTGTAATGATATTTGTTCTATAGTTGCACTTAAGTGCAATACGAGCAGCTCTATTTTGAATAAGTTGTAATTTATTTATCATTTCTCCTGTGACATTCGACCAAACCGCTGGGCAATAGTCGAGGTATGTTAATATTAGTGCTTTAATAGCATAATTCATTGTCGTACAACTTAGAAACCTTGCATGTCTTCTAATAATAGATATACCCCTACCCATTTTTACAATAATATTATTTATATGTTTTTTCCATGATAATTTTGAGTCTACCATTACACCCAGCAGTTTGGTCTCATGTACTTGATTAATTGTAATGTCATTGATTTTAATGTTTAATACAGGATTTTTATTAATAGTACGACTGGAGCCAATAATCATACAGTTAGTTTTCGTAGCATTTAACACTAGCTTATTTGATATTACCCAGTCAACTACATTTTGCAGTTCAATATTTAAAACCGTTTCCAATTCTCTGCATGTGCGTGTTGAAATATCAACTGAGATATTTCAACAAGCCTGTGGCGATGTGTAATATCATGCATCCAGCAAATATAGACGTTCTGGGCCACAGGCTCTGAGTGTGAGGAGAGTATAAGGAGTCAGCAGTGTGTACAACACAGAGCTCTTCATTCGGAGTAATAGATAATGGTGCATAACTTTTTGGTCAGGCTAATTGCTACCAAACCCAATTAAAGTAATGATTGTTAAGCCCCCCAAATTTTGTATCCAATCTTTTGTATCCAATTTCCTTGTTCTGAGACCTTACTACTATGACGGTCCAGCTCAGTGGAGCCTTTTCTGCTGTGTAAACTGCAAGTCATCACAATATTCAGATTTAAATGGAATAATCTATGAAATTTATGCCTTAGATGTATTGTATAAAGCATGCTGCAAATTCTCAAGAAAAGATATGCAGGGGGAAGCAGGAGTTCAAAAAGATTAATGGAACATAACCAAGATGAGGAAAACGACCTCTTTGAATACATAGTGCACTGAAAATCGAAAAAAAAAAAAGAAAAAAGAACAAACTAGTTCTCCAATCAAACTTTCAGAATGTCGATCAAAGACCACTTACAGTTTGATCAAGTACGAATGTTATCTGATCAAGAATGTATGGTATATATTTTGCTACATTCATAACAACACCATTCAGATATGTTGCTGCACAGGTCAGTGCATTGCACTCATAATTGAGAGAAAAAAATTAATGTGTAATTAAGTTCACCAGGCTGGTTTTCATTCAGCAGATCCAGCCCTGATTAGGTCACACCTGTGTAGTTACCCAGGCAACATCTAATTACTTTGCCCTTGTGAAAATTACAAGGCTTTATTTTGTCCCCGACACATACTTTAATGCACTTTTGTGTCCACAGATCCCCGCGCCATCATCATTATCCACCTGCTTTCTCATACCAGAGTGTGATCCAGCTTGTAATGGCACTACATTGCAGGTGGAAGATGGCAGTATCCAATAATGTGAAGCTTGGTTCTAAAGTTCAGCACCTCCGGCTGACTGCATTTTCTGACAAGAGTATTTTCCGTCACTGAGCCTGTGAGCTGAGAAATCCGTGGGAAACGTTTATTCTGCGATAATGACTTTTAATCAACTCACAGTGGCTTTCTGGGCAAGAGACTCACCCTTCCCACTGTGCTCTTCAGAAACGTTTTGAAAACGGCACATAACAGCCAGCCCTTACGTTTGGGTAAAATAACTGCGTCTTAGTATAAATTATACCTAATCCGACCATAAAGTAAGATGACGAAAGAGAGCAAAAAGTGGGCAAAAATAAATAAATAAATCGATGAGCAAAGCAAGCTCATTTTGTTTTTCAATGACATTCGGTTCTTGTGTCCTACCTGAAAAAGGTCCGATTTGTGGAAAACCAATGAAGACTGCATGGGCCATTGGGAAGGAGGGAAAGTGCTCGTACTGTCCTGTTATTGTTGTACTCAATGCAAAATCCTCTACTTGTATTGGGGGCTGCAGCTAAGTTGAGTAAATTATTTGTCTCATGCATAGCGACCAAATAATTTTTTGTTTGCTATACAGTCAACATTTGGCAAATGTTGCTATGAAACACACACTTTTTTCACATAGGGAGTACAAACAGTATTACGATGTCTTCCTCACCTCAAAATCCTCTGAGTCATATAAAGAAAGGTTTGTAACATGATATCGCCTTGCAATCGTTTGCGGCAATTTGTCATTTGTAATGTTTGACTAGTGTTACGGATATTAAATGGCTGAGAAGTGATTCTAATTTGAAAACACTTCTGTGGTGTTTCTGGGACGTTAACATTCATTTGAGTCACTCAACTCACGTTAAAAATGTTTGTTACTACAGTGGAACATTGTTAGACTTTGGCATCAAGACTCCGACCTCATCATTACTTGCAGAAAAGTTACATGAGTCATTGGGGAGTGATAATTGAATATCCTGCTTCCCATTTTCGCTGGAGCCTGCAGGTGGATGCCGGGATGGTGGTGGGTCTGAGGAGCAGGCAGCAATACTGATGCAAAGCAGCAATGCATGTACAAGCAGGGGGAGGGCTGAGAGATTTTCTCAGCTTACCTAAACCGCCATATTGGGAGGGTGTGAATGTTGTGGATGTCGAGAAGTAATAGAGCAGTTTGAATTGACTGCATTCAATCTTCAAGTGTAGGCTTTTTGGTCAAACCTATGATTAGTTCATGACTTGTTATGTATGAACATTTATTTGGCTCTGGGTGGGACTGACTACAACCTTGTTTTATGATATGTTTACAAGATATTGGAGGCCAGTGTTAAGTAAATCCATGTGGAACCGGTGACACTGAGCGTGCATTTACGGTGCCAGTGGGGCTTGCTCCAGCCTTTGTCACTTGGGAGATCCATATGGTACTAGTGTTTAGAAAATCAAAGGTGATCTTGCAGCCTAGTGTAAGTGTTGGGCCTCTGTGCTGCAGGAAATGGATGGAGGGGTGTTGACTGTTTCCTGACCAGTCTGCTCCTAAATTCTTACTTGGCACATGACACAGGACTATATTTTCATTAATATGCAGTAGTTTTATCCAGTGCATCACCCCATTCTTGGCATACCACTTCCTGGAACTACCGATGCCAGTGTTTAGATGGACTTTAATGGAAATCTATAGCCATTTTATTCTATTTTGCTTTATCTTGTTATTAACTAGGTAGCCCGCAGGTAGTCGGGTTCCTCCTGAGATTTCATCCCACTGGGGAGTTTTTTCTCACCACTGTTTGAGGATATTTCTCCCTACTGGGAGTTATTTTTTTTTGCCTCATTTGCTATAGTGGGGAATTGGACAGGCACTGCCCTTTTATTTATTTAAAGATGCCCTAAGGATCAGAAAGTAAAGAGAATATTGTCAACCTTCAGGGTGCATTTCCCAAAAGCTTAGTTGCTAACTACGTTATTAACTTACATAGTTTGATCACATTCAGTCAATTGTTTCAACTATGAAAGTTAGCATCTGTGCCTTTGGAAAAGGGGCCCTAGAATACTTCAGTGCGGAAAGGTCCGACTGAGCACCCTATGCTGCGCTCATCATATTTTTCTCAAAGGTATTTGAACAGTTGAGCAGAGTTGTGATTGACTCTGGCTCCAGACCAAAGTTGTTACCAAATGTGGTTCCTAAATCAAAAAACGGCTGAAGGAACCATAGTGAAGGACATAAATGAATCCAATTGAGAGTTGGGATCTTTCAAGCTACAAGTGACGCGTGATTTTCGATTATCCTGTGACTGACTGGATTAATTCTTAGTAATCCAGCTGGACAAAACTACATAAACACTTTGTTTGCCTACAATTAAATTTAACCATCTTTCATCAAAAATCTTGGATTTGACCTTCAGTAAAATTTACAAGAGTGTATGTTAGTGTGCTTCAAACATGACAATCTACCGATATTTCTGATCAATTCTTATAAAATTCACAAATAATGTTGGCCGATCTACCTACTGAAGAGGTTACTGACTATGTTTTTTTTTTTTTTTTTTTTTTTTGAATGAAGTTTATTTCGGTCTCAGTTACAATCCATTGGCATTTACAAAAATAAGATAAATTTCTTTTCCAGAGGCCGAAAAGGTGTAGGCTGAAGCCAAGGCTTATTGTGCCTACCCTTCTTACATACGTGTTAAGTTACAAACATACAATTACAATATCAGGATGTCATGACATATCAGAAAACAATTAATTCAGACGCACATATAAAAGCAAAATCAAAGGATTAGTAAGTACATATTATTTCGATTATAATTATAATAAAGATCTATATTTATCTATTACCATGGATTTATACTTTTTTTAAAATTGACTGATTGAGCTGCAGAGTTTTAATTCATTGTCCAATTTGTTCCATAAAGATATCCCTTTAACGGATACACATTTGCTTTTGATAGTAGTTCTTATTTTGGTGTTTTTAAACATACATATACCCCTTAAATTATGATCACTCTTTCTTAACAAGAAAAGTTCCTGGATGCATCATGGGAGCAGATTATTGTTAGCCTTGTACATTATAATTAAAGTGTTTAGATCAATAATGTCTTGTAGTTTTAAGGTGTATAAGTTAATGAACAGTGGGTTTGTTGGTTCATAATAACCTTTTTGATTTACAATTCTTATGGCCTTTTTCTGTAAGAGGAAGATTGGATTTAGTTTAGTTTTATATGTGTTCCCCCACACCTCCACACAGTAGTTAATGTGTGGAAGCACGAGAGCGCAGTACAGAATATATAGTGAATGTTTGTTTAAGAAATATTTCATTTTACATATTATGGCAATTCCTTTGGATATTTTTGTTTGCAAGATATTTATGTGAGGTTTCCAGTTGAGTTTATGATCAACTGTAATACCCAAAAATTTATTTTCATACACCCGTTCAAGTTCCACATTATTGACCCGGAGTTTGACCGGTATGTTAATTCTTCTATTTCCAAATATTATGTATTTTGTTTTGCTTAAATTCAATGACAATTTATTCATGTCAAACCATTTTTTTAGTGTTGCTAATTCCTGTTCAACTGTATTCAGAAGCAGTGCAAGATCTTTTCCCGAGCAGTGGAGGCAGGTGTCATTGGCAAACAGGACACATTTCAGATGCTTTGGCACATTACAGATGTCATTGACATACAGAATGAATAATTTAGGGCCCAGCACAGAGCCTTGAGGGACTCCATATGTAACCCTGTTCAGGTCAGAATTATTGTTTTCCATATGGACATATTGGTGTCTGTTGCTGAGGTAGCTTTGTAACCATGAAAGAGCGATTCCTCTGATTCCATATCTTTGTAATTTATTAATTAGTATTTGATGATCAATGGTGTCGAAAGCCTTTTTTAAGTCAATGAAGACTCCCACCATAAATTCTCTGTTATCTATTGCATCAGATATCTGTTCCACCAGCTCCATTACTGCCATCGAAGTGGACCTATTAGACCTGAACCCATACTGTTGATTGCTGAGTAGATGGTGTTTGTCTATGAAGTTGTCTAGTCTTTCAGCAAAGAGTTTCTCTAGGACTTTGGAAAATTGTGAGAGCAGAGAGATCGGCCGGTAATTTGTAAACAGGAATCTGTCTCCACTTTTAAAAATAGGAATTACTTTAGCCACTTTCATTTCCTGGGGAAAGATGCCTGCAAGAAAAGATTGGTTGCATATGTTTGTAAATGGTGTTACTATGTATTCAATTCTATTTTTAATCAGCATCATATCAATGTTAGTGCTGTCAGTGGATTTTTTGTTCTTAAATTTTTTTACAATTTCAAGTATTTCATTTTCATGTACACTCTTAATAAAAATGGAGGAGGGGTTTTGATTGATTATCTTTTCACCTAGGCCTTCTCTATCTTTTGGCTGTACAATTTCCTTTGTTAAACTTGGTCCGACATTTATAAAGAAGTTATTAAACTCATTTGCAATTTCTTTTGTTTTATTTATAATCATATTATCTTTTAAAAAACAACTAGGATACCCAACATTAACAGTACCCTTCTTAATTATGTTATTTAATATTCGCCATGTCCCTTGGACATTGCTCTGATGTTGTTGCAGTACCTTGTGGTAATAATCCTTTTTATTTGTTCTCATAATACTTATTAATTTATTTTTATACACTTTCTACGTAGTTTCGGCTTCTTTTGTTCTATGTTTTAAAAATAACTTGTACAATGCATTTTTCTTTTTGCATGCATTTACGATGCCTTTGGTCATCCAGGGCATATCCTGCCTGTGTCGCTTGATAATTTGTGACTTCCTGAAAGGACAGTGTTTATCATACAGTTTAAGAAATGTGGTCAGAAAAGCCTCATAGGCCTGGTCTGGGTGAGTGGTAGCATAAACCACGTAAACCATGTAATTCCATATTGGTGGTTGTACTCTCCATAGCAGCAAAAAATCATTTCCTCTACTTTTCCACTTTTTACTTTGCCTGTAAGGGGCATATTATTTCTTGAGGAGTTGTCAGATTCAGAAGTGGAACTTGAATCTCCCACTGTTTTAGTTGCCTTGTCTATGCCTGGTTGTCAAAGTGAAACCCTGCGATAATGTCATTGCTGAGAAGTCAAAATTTACTGTGTGGCATTTTAAACATCAAATTACCTTTCAAAGCACCTTTCGACTACTTAACATTTCCATTTTTTGTTCCTAGAGTACATTAAAAGGTAAAACTAGTACTCTGAGGATAATATCTAACATGAAAAAAACAATTTGGGAATACCTTTCAGGACAGCTAGATTGTGGGTAAACAATGAAGAACGGGATTGCGCTCGGCACTATATACCCCATCTGCTTGACATTTGGATGCACCTAATATCTGATCTACAAAAAATTAGGTCAAAATCAGAGCTATGACCTTGACATCAAATAGGCTTCTGCAGACACTCAATATGCATAACCTGTTAGAATTTGAGGGCTGTCCCAACAACGGTCAGTAGCTAAAGTGGTGACAATCAATAGCAGTACAGATGGATGGACAGAACGATGACAGAGAAGACGACAGTACTCCATTGGCAAGATCGCCAGAAGGGTAAAAACTCAGGACCTTACAGCGTGCTCCTCATTTTCAAATGTCCCTGCACATGAATGGCGGGGTGGGGGGAGGCGTTTCAGCGCATTAACTAGATAAAGGGAGATGGGAAGACAGAAAAGGTTAGGCACTGAGTGAAGGTGACAGAAAGAGAGAGAACAAGAAATAGAAAAACTTAGAGTGTTGTTCCCCACAGAAGCTCCAGTGCCAATGCTAATGCAAAACAGTTTTATGCAACACTGGTACAGCAACACTGACTGGTAACTGTACTGTGCTCGCCCCACCAAAATCAGCCCCAGCCGATTGGTTTTCTAATCATTTTCCTATCCCCCCCATTTGAACTATAACTTGGCATGGTTCCAGAAGCATAAATCCACAAGGCAAATAGAGCTGGACTGAAATAGCTCCCCTTCCAGCGCAGCATAAATGCGCCACATGCATCCTCTCACAACACTACACACCTAAATTCCCTGTGAAGCCTCTTTTTATCCTCCTAACATTTTAAGCACACATTTAAAAAGGCAAATAAGCTTAAGAAAATCGAGAAAACTACTGCTAAAAGCTGTAAGTGATGGCTAAACCACTTAGGTTAGCTGTGGATCGAGCCAGAAATCACTTGCAAGTGAAATTTGCTTTGCAGTTGGAAATGACTAATACTAAGAAAATAAGAGAACTCTTGTGGTCACTGAAAAAAAGCCTGGACATGAGACTGGTCTTGGTGGCAGCGAGTGCAAGAACAGACTTCTCCATCACAGTTCAGAGCCTTTATGAAATGGATGACTGCAGAAGGGCCCTTTCTAAGAATATTTTATTAATGTTGTTTTTATGCAGTATTCCAGAAAAGACCTGAACGCATCAGTATTTTAATGTACAGGAAATGTTATGCAGGTTTTTTGTACCTGTACTTGTGTTTTACTTGGAGGATACTGACTCTCTACACCTAGGGACCTTCTAAGGCTCTTTTCATAACTACCACACAATCTGCCCTGAGCCTCTGGCTCAAAAATGACATCCCCAAAATGAAATGAGTATATCTCTGCAACTACTTGGTGCATTTGAATAATCTGGGTATCATAATAAAGGTAGCACATTGGATTTCTGTCGCGGTGTAAAAATCAGTATGTATGTCTCTGAGTCAATGAAGCAAATGAAGATGGAACGCAGCATAAATGAAAGATCTCATTTCCATCTAACAAAAATGTTCTTTTATCCTTTTGAAATTATTTAGTTGCAGTCTGAAATCTCAAAAAAATTGCAGCCCTGAATCTCATCATTATCTGTGCAAAAGTTAATTCTAATCAAGTAAATCAGAGGAAAATTAGAGAGGAATGTCTTGGTGGCTTCTCCAAATTGGCAGTTTGGGCACCTTTTTAGGCACGTACGAAACTGTGAAACTAATTTAATTTCACTTTTTTGTTATAGGCATATAACCATTTAAATTTTATTTATTTATATTTAATTTCTTTTTTTTTTTTTATTTCTGCCTGTCCTGTATACATTTTCCCATTCAAAGAAGATACAAAGGAAATGAAGTTTGACTCCATTGGAGCAGATTTATAAAAAGAAAAAAAAAAACAAGCTAATAAACAAAATTATAAATTCAAAGATAAAGTAAAAAATGGTAAAAAGTTAAAAAAACAAACACCCCAGAAATAATTTATTCAAAAAAAATGCCTCTACTGCCTGAAATGGGTGTATGTCAACCCAGGGTTTGACCTCGGGTCTCCCACGGGACAGCGCACCGCCCTAGCCACTATGCTATATCAATTGACAGCTTACCTGCTGTCTTATTGATCATTTTAAGAGTGAGGCAAGAACATACATCATGCACGCTTTGGGTTTGAACTGCTCTGTGTCTTAGTGCTTTTGTGTAATGGCACAAGGATTATGACTATGTAAAGGCCAAGCAGTATATACTCCTGGCTTGTAAAGCAAAACTGCACCTACTGTATGGAATCAAGACTTATAATTAGAAGCGTCTTTGTATTCTTCTAATTTCCGGACTGTATATCCATTGTATGTACATTTTTTTCTTTTTTCTCTTTTTTCTTTTTCAAATTGTTCTGTCTTTGTAATATTTCAAATTATTTTGTATCCAGAAATTACTGTTTGTGTCTAACTAAAAGTTAAAACTACTGTTGAATATTTAGCAGATAATTCTTCTGAAAATTCTACAAACAAACCAGTTAAATGTGTAGAACCCCACAAAACAATACCAAGGACGGATATTGCAGAGGGCTGAAGGTCTTTTTGGCTGGCATTAATTCGAGCAACTTCCTGGCTGGTGTGAATCACAATATAATGGATATTTTTCCCCGTCCAAAGGCGGGGCATAAAAACACATTGGTTGCAATCAATCTGACTCCATAATACATTTAGAATACCAATTTTAGTTATATCCTCGTGAAATATCTGACTCCAACTTACAATTAGAATTTAATAGTTTGGGGACAGCATGCGTGAATCTCGAGGCAGTTACGCCATCCGAGACTCATCTGCGAAACCCATTGTCACTCAGCAAACGCCCCCAGGGTAAAAAACGCAGCTGCTGGATCTTAATTCGGTGACAGTTCAAGAGGATGGAAGAAATTACCATGATAGTAGCATCTAGGCATAAACAAAATCGCACTGTGCATAAACGTGTCACGAACCCAGGTTTATGTACCCCAAAGGGCCCCTTAAGGAGATTAATCAAATACCGGCTTCTCAGCCCAAGGGTATTCTTTAAGATATAATCTCCACGACCAGTAATACAAAAACCCTTAGGGGTAGAACGTAATCTACAATCCAACTTAGATCATATCGCTACCTACACATCGGTAAGGGATCGCCCCCTAAGTACCGGTTGTAACAAGGCTAGAAAGAATTAAAAGATTAAGAGTCACAGAGATCACACAAGCTTAAAGGAATAGCAACAATTTATTAACCAGATAGGCAAAAGCACAGGTCAAACAGATCAATGTCAAGCCAACTACCAGTTACACACAATTTAGAAAGAGAGAATAAATTCATACCTGGAAAAATGGAGGCCACACTGAGCAAGGCCGCACCACGTGCCCAGGAAGAACTCAGATGCCATCCCTCTCCACCTACCTAGATCCGTTACTTACGCACAGACCCAGGCGAGTGGAGCGAGGCGGCATGTGATTCTCCCTAACTCACCTTTCGCGCGCGAGATCTTGGAAAGGAAGAGACCTTCCGGTTAGAATCTCTTGCCTTTTAGCACTCAAAACCACGCCTCCGATCAAGGCGGCACAGGGAGGGCCGAATCTGAGTTCCTCCCCCATTTGGGGGTGTAATTGACTTCCTAGCAGAGAGAGGAGACTAGGGTAATTGCCCGCGTAAAATCTAATCAATTCTCAGGAGTTTCACAAACAGGATGAACCATAATTTCAAGGGAAATGAAACATGCTCCATTCAACTCCTTGGATTCCCTCGAGAATAACAAGACCAAACATGATAGGAATATGTACTAATATGACGCATGAAAAAGCCTTGAAATGGAGTATTATATAGTCTTATTGTGTTATAAATATTAGTGATTTCTTCAAAGGATATTTAACATAAACATATTATGACTTTCTCAGAGATTTAGATTGTTTTAAACAGATTAATGTAACTGGACTTTAACTTCAGTGGGGACAGTGATATAACTACCAGAGGAGAACTAGGCAGCCAGGACTTAATGGCTCCGGCCTCCTGCTGAGCAGAACCAGAGATGCTACCCCCACAGCCAGGCTGCAGGGCCATAAAAGTTTTACTGCTGGCTCTGGTTTGCGCTAGATCAACCAAACATTCAGATTCTACACGCGTAATGAGCATGTGTTCCAACAATATTATTTTTGACATTTCACATCTGTTGTGGGCTAAATCAACCAAACATTCAGATTCTACAAATGTTTATTTCGTTCCACTCTTTGAGTATGTGTATCTCAGTTTGACACACCAGGAATTCAATACTCTATTTCAGTGTAGGTTTGTGCATTTAAGGTAGATTAGAGCTTGTTGGAAAGTCAGAGCACATAGAAACAAATGGCCAACCTCAAAGTCTTACGGACAGCATCACAAGTAGATCATGGAGAAGAAAATATATTTTATGCAGGCAAAATTCTCAGGGCCTGATCTCATTAGAAGCAATATCCCAGAAAAAAAAACCATGCATAAAGACTCGCAGATCTAATTTCAATAGTATAACATGAACACATTGGGCTAACAATAGCCAGCGCAGATTTACCCTTGAACACAGTTTTTATTCCAAAATATCAAAAGTAAGAAAAAAATATTTTCTCATCGCTGTAGAATGTAAAGTGTATGCCTGCTGTTCTTTGAGTGTGGTGTCAGTTTAAAATGACACAGCTAATATCGTTGGATTCTGTGGACTTTTTTTTTTCATTAGATATATTGTTTGTGTGTTTAGCACAAATTCTGTAGAAACGCTAGCGATCAAGCTCCGAAATTATCTTCTCCTACGTTTTGGTACTTGCTTCTTGCTTAAATTGTGTTTGGTTAAGGTAAAAATGGTCAAAACATTGTATTTATTATGTTTAATGATTGCCCCCAGTACTAGGGGCCTTTGGGTTTAAAAGGGTAAGCCACTGGCTTAATCAACCCAGAAAAGGGACAGAGCGAGACTGCATGGCTGAAGCTAAATATATGACACTGAATCTTAGTCTCAGACTCACCTGAAAGGTGACCCAGGTTGAGGATGAGCCCAGTGACGGCATTGAATTCACCCATCCAGTTTTGCTTGTCTGCAATTATTTGGTGCAAAGTAAGAAATTTTGCATAGAGCAATGAAACAGATGACAACCACACGACAAGGGTTTGCCGTCCAGTCTCCCATTTCTCCTCAACATAATGATGTATACTTTATGTGGGTGCATGGGCAGATGAAGGATTTAAGGGGGTTCACTGTCACGAAGATTGCAAATTACAAGATGTTGTTGCCAGAGGAACACATTGGGAGGAGGGGGCCTCTGTCAGCTTTATTAGAGGGAGGGTTTGACACAATTTGTCTGGAGAGGAAATATTCTCTACATCTTGTAAAGTTACCCTTATTGCATATGCCATCATGCTGCACACCCAGACCAAGCACAAATCAACAGAATTTCCATATGAAGAAACTTTGGGCCTACCAGGATGGAGAATACCTTACAGATTACTGCACCACATTAATTTTTTTGTTGTTGTTGTTATTGTTTAAATGCAGTCATTTGTGTTCATTGTGGAGTAATAGACGGGCACAGGAATATATCATTACAATCACAAATAGCCTTTTAGAGTGTGATATGTCGTCGAGTAACAATGTGTAAAAAAGGGACTTAATGACATTGTAGGCTTTAACCTCTCCCGTTGAAGTCATTTACAGTTAAGTCCGTAATCATCTAGACACTGGCATTATAATCAAAATTTTAGCTGTTTACTATAGAATATTAAATAATAAATATGAGTTCAAAATGAGGACATTCTGCTTCATGTTGAGCGTAAAAACATCAGAAATCAAGTGGATTGTGTAGGAATTAAAGCCTTTTTAAGAGGTTCTCCCTTTTTTTAGGGACCTAAGATATTTGGACAATTGGTTGCTAAGCTGTTCCATGACCAGGTGTGTTTTATCCCTGTGTAATTTCATTTAAAAGTGAACAGATAAAAGGTCAACAGTTGATTTCAGGAGTTACATTTTCATTTGGAATCTGTCATTTTTAACTCTCAATATGAAATCCGAAGAGCAGTCTCTGGCAGTAGAGCAAACCATTATTAGAATGAAAAATCAAAACAGATCACTTGAATTTAATATATGTGTTATGATGCTGTCGTTACCTGCCCATGTTATTGTTATGACTCTGCTACCAAGCCATGTTTTTTGATTTAGTCCAGGCCATGATTTTTATTTTTATTATTTGTCTTTCCTTGTCATGTCTTTTGCCTGCCATTTCTCATATTCACAGTTTAGATTATCATTCTGGTTTTTGTATTTCTCCGTGCCCTGCATTGCACATTGTCCCCCCTGTCTGGTCATATGTTATGTGACAGTTTTATTCCCCAGTATTGCGTGCCACGCTTTCAGGTGATTTCATGGTTTCTGGGTTTTCAATTATTCTTTCCAGTCTCGTTTGCGTCCTTCGCCTTGCTGTTCTATCTTTCCTAACATATATTAACAGTTTATTAGTTTTTGATAAATTACTACCGTTAACTAACATTGTTTATAGCACTAACTTACTAACAAGCAGTAGGAATTGTACAGCTGCACATTACTAATTGAATAACAAGCTCTCGACACTCGCTCTGCTCTAATTTCCGCCTTCACTTACTATACTTTGCGGCAATTCGGCGGATTCTCTGCAACTGGTAAAACACTGTTCTGCCTCGCACTCTCTGTGCACTTTAGAACTCCCTAACTAGAGCAGTTTGTTTGTCATAGGCTGTCTGTGTAATCCCTGTCCGCGTTTTGGCTTTCGCCAATTTTACGTGGTTAGGTACTTCCTCTTGTTCATTCCTTTGTTAATTAGTCTGATCCAGCTCACATGTTCCCCATTATAGCATGTGACTTCCCATATGTGTATTTAAGCAGTCATTTCACGACCAGCTCTTGTCAGAACTTTTTCCTCGAGCTGTGTTGTTTATGCCTTGTACTCTTGGTGTTATACTTCTGACTGGAACGTCCCGGATTTTGATTTTGTCTTCGTCTTTGATATACCTGTGCCCGTGTAATGAACCTGCCTTGCCCGATCTTGAGTTTTGTGTTTGCTGCCCTGTTTACAAACTGGAGTACAACTACTGGATTCTGATTTTGGATTGTGGACTTTGTACTATTGCCTACTGCTCTTCAGGGGTTTCCACCCCAGAATTAATAAAGAACAAGTTTGCTGGATCCTTTGGTTCTCGCTTCTGGTTCCTGAACGCACCCTCACAATATGCTAAATATGATATGCTGTTATCTTGAATGAGGAACAATTTCCTGTTTGCATGAACATAATATGCATATGTTCATAATGACAAACTTTGACATTTTGAAAAACTGCACACAAATTTCACAGACATGGTCCCAAGGTCCCATGGTCTCCATACCAAATATGAAGTGAATCTAGCTGCGGGGTTTTGGAAGAAGCTCAGCCAGCCAATCAACTGATGAGCTCAAAAGCAAAGCCATTAGGTGTGGCCAACTGGACTTTTTGATATACAGTATCATTTAAAAGAATGGACTATGATTAATGTGGATAGGAAAATTCTTAAACTGTTGCAGTGAACTATTGTGCAAGCTGAGGGGAAATTGATTGATTCTTACAATTAAACAAATTAACTGTTAGTTGGTAATTAAGAACCCTAGATAGGAACGGGTTTCGAGATGTAATGCACTTCAAGGCAAGGTGACAGCAGCGATAGGATCTCTCCAATGGCAACTCAGGTTTGGAAAGGGCTAACAACTATAACGTTATTAATTAGCCACTTGCTTAGATCTTTTTAAAAAAAATCATATTCAGACTGCCCCAACAGACAAAATTTTCGGCCAACAACATGACACCATAATGCAAAACTGGTACTGCTTTTTTTTTTTTTTACTTTGATTGCTTGCAGCATCATTCATGCATGAAACTGAATAAAGCAATGTAACATAATTTGCCATTTTGGACAAAATTTAAAACATAAGCCTTTAATATAAAGGAATCATAATTCCAACAACAATATAGCTTAACATTCACAAAAATATTATTTCCAGTCAAAAAAAAACAAAAAAAAAAAACACTTGAGCTGAAATGGAAATTTAAATGATGTAAAATAACTTGACATTTACATAAATAGCATCCCCAGCGCAAAATGTACAGAGCAACACAAGGACCACAAAAGAAAACATTAAACTCAGTGTCTTGCTGCAGGCAGAGACAGAGGAAGGGAAAATAAGGGGTTGAATTTTGGAGCAGAAAGGTCTGTGTATGTCAGCCCATAGTGCCTATTACCCCTAATCCTGCCCAGGGACAGTGTGGCAGTGAGACACAAGCGCATGTCAGCGACACGAGTCCAGTATTTTAATCTACACCCACTGCAAATTCAGCTGCATCCCCGTTCCCTTTCAGCCCTGCTTTGAAAACTCAGTCACGTAAACATCCTCAAAATTCACATTCAGAGATGAGAAACCTTTGCTGATATGGGTAATCCTGAATGTAATGTAATGAACTGTAATGTAAAAAAAAATTTTTTTAATCAAAGTTTAGGCTCTGTCAACACTCCACTTGGCCATTTTTGAAAATGCAGCATTAGGGAAGTGGTTCAGCCCTTTCTCCACATGCAAAAAGTGTTTTCGGTCACTGAAAATGGACCTTTTGGAAACCTCCTGGCTTGGTGAAAATTTCTAGAAACTGTTTTCAGAGGTTTCGTGTCGGTGGGGAAAATGGAATTTTTGGCTGGTGACTTCAAAGTGTGCCCCTGATCTCCTTTGTTTACATGCGGCGTAATCTTACGCATTGGTTAAGCCCGTGATCCACTTACGCTTTAAAGACCTCCGATTGTCCCAATTCTCCCCTTTAACCAGTTACGAGCGATTACGAGTGTAAATTTCTGTTACGCGCAAGACATAGGTGGATCATGACTTCAGACCTGTTCTGACCCTTCTGCTTGAGTAAGACAGGTTCCGACTGGATCAGATCACGCGGATCCCTCTTCCTACAAGATTTTGGCGGGAGTATTGGTTCATCAAGTGCAAACTAGGTGGCGAATATTTCCTCTGCAATTAGAAACTGTTTACAAAAACCACCACCATCTTTATTGCTGACGTTGGCAAAAATCAATCAGAAATGCTCGTGTTTGTGGATCATGGGATACAATTTTTTCCCCAATCACTCTGACTTTCTACGATTGTTTGCGCGAGTTTCGGATGGTTCCCGGCGCTTCCAAAAGCTTCCCACTGGCCACCATTGCTTGCGTGCGGAAGCTGCATAAGTAAATCACAGACATTAGTTATGGACAAAAGTGTGCTACGAAATTCTGAAAGATGCTGGCACCACATCACGCATCTCTGTTTTTGCAAGATTTGTTACTTGGTAAACGGTGTAAATGTGTACTGTATATATGCGAATTTGGAATTTTCTGCAGCTAAGTTTGTGATCGCTTTTCAGAATAAACATAGTAAGTAATTACACAATTATACCTATATTTTATCAATGATTTCAAACGAAAGTTGTAATCGGATTATAAACTTTTTGATGCTTTTGTGTCAGGTGGTGTGGGACTTTGGATAGCAAAATATTATCGCTTTCATTAATCTTCTCACTCTGCTTTACCTAACAATTCTTTGGTGTCTGTCTTACTCTCTTTTTTTCTTTCTAATCAGATATGTAACACCTGATAGAAGATGGATCAACCAAGTGTGAAACGCAAATCCATAGTTCCAGAAACTGACCCAAAGCTGTGTATTATATGCCAGAAAATCACTGGTGACCTTGTAACAGCACCCAAAGCAACATCCCGACAAAACCTGTTGGACTCTATCAGTGCCAAATATGGAGAACCTGGCTATTTACATATAAATAGCAGAATTTCATCTATTGACCCATCTGAACTGTCTGGTTTGTCATGGCACAGAACATGTTACCAGGACGTCCTATCCGAAACTGACACCCTTGGACTAGAAAAGTTTGTGTGTATGCTGTATGATGCCAAACATGACAGTGTTGCAAAGTTGAGATGGCAACTTTTCAAACGCCACCAGGCTGAAGCCGAAAAGCCACCTCCAACCAAAGATGCGCTGAATTTTCACATCCTGAGGGCACATTATCAGTCAATGGTGTGGAATCAAGCCTTCGTTGCGTACCCACAGATCCCCTCACCAGATCTTTATGGATGGACCAATGAATCTGGCACATATCGTCCTGTCATTACCATCTCAAAGCCAGCACCAGAAGCTGTCGTGGAGCTGGTTCGGTGTGGGTGTGGTGTTGGAAAATGCAAAACCAATGCCTGTTCTTGTCGAAGATCTTCAATGAGTTGTTCCGAGATGTGTTCCTGCGAAGCAGAGGAGGACAAATGCACGAACGTGGAAACCGCAGTTGAACCCCTGACCACTGATGATGAAGATGACGATATCTGTGTTTGAAAGGCTAACAGTATAATTCAGTTATGTTCATGTGTTGATATGCTTTGGTGAGCATTTATGAGGAACCAAAATAGCACCAAAATTATGACATTCTTACGTGCTGCTTAATGCAGCGTTCGTTCCCTTCAATCATCAGGGATTACCTCTACAAGACGTAACACAAACTTTTGGTGCCACGAGTATTTTTTCTACTTCTTTCAATACATACGTATATGTCAAATAGAGTAATTAACACGTTATTGGTGTTTTTTGTGTCTTATTGGTCATTTTGATATGCAATTTGCCATAGTTTATTAAACTTTTTGAAATTTCAAAAATTTCTGACTCCGCATTTGACCCCCACCTCACATTTTCGCAAAAAAATCTGCTTTAATCTTTTAGAAAAAAAATGGCACCAAAACTTTTTGGATTCCTGGATGACTGGAGATTAAAAAAAGTGTTTGGTGCCAATAATTTACAGAACAAAAATACTCAATGACACAGCTGCCTGCACTATCATAACACTTCCAAGCCCATTAACATACGTACTGCATTAATCACGTGTCAGATTCCGTTATTGATTTCTTAACCAACAAAATTTATGCCTGTTTGAGACTGTATTTCTGGACTTCATATTTCGGCGAGCAGAGTGAACTTTGTTTGAAAGGTGTTTAATGTACCCATCAATCCACCGAGGATGACAATGGTCACTGATGGTCTCGGTGGGGATAAACCCATCCTGGCCCTCAATTAATATGGCGAACCACTGTGACCACATCAAATCAATGTCAAGTCAATCTTTCGGAGCCTGCAAATGACGCAAAACAAAATCAGATACAGGTCCTAGTGAGTCTACAAGAAACAACTTCAAGCTATCTAAATCAGCCTTGGCATAGCCATGAACAATGCAGGGTACACCAGTTTGCTGCAGAATATTAACCCTCATACAACAAACAACAGGTGAATGATCAGAATCAAAATGATCAAGCCATATTTCTATATTAAACATCTTTTCAGGTTGGTTTGTAAGAATGAAATCAAGAGTGTTCCCGCTAACATGTGTACCACCTCGAACAAGTTGTGATAAATTAAAATCATTTATGAGAACACAAAACTCATTGGAAACATGATTACTACAGCCCTGTCTGCTACAACAAAGATCCCAATAAATATTGGGTACATTAAAATCACCCGCTAAACACACTATTATAAATTTTATCACACTTCGTCAAGATGTCCCTGAGCACACCAAAAAACTCAATCTAAGACCTAACACCATCAGGGGGGTTGTAGCATGTTAAAACAATCATTTTCTCACTAATATCTGGACGAATTTCACATGCAAGAATTTCAAAATCATCATGCTCATGTTAATGTTGCGTCAAAAAAGAGCAACTTTATATGTTAGAAAAAGTGTAACATTATGCGTCAACTGTAAGATTATGAGTTGGATGGTGTGCGTGTAATGCTACACTAGTAACATTATGCGTCGGTGTAACAATATGAGTGAGAGTAATGTTATAAGTTGTAACAAGGCATACATTCGTCCAAAACCACACTGCAACCTTTGCATTATACGATTTCTGGTGGCACATGTCTATCATTTCAGAGCCAACAAACATTTGATGTAGTTTTTGCTTTGTTTATTGCGCACTATATCATGCATTCATCGAGTAGGACTAATCTGACATTTCCATAAAAAACTAAATTGGTCAATGCAAGGAAATAGCTACTGTTCTTTCAATTAAGTGTTCCATATGTCAGATGAACTTTGGTAACAATAGATGATCTTTCTTTTGAATGATTGTATGTATACTTATGCGAGGTATGCGCTGGATTTATAGCAAATTGCAGGGTCAAATTGGTTTTACTGTTTTTCCAGTGAGATATGAGTGAAATAAATAAAACTGTGCGATATTTTGATCTCAATGTGCGCCACGTGGATGCGCTCAGCACTTCTGTAATAACTTACATTTAGTTGGTTTTGATGTGCGCAGTGACAATTGACTTGTTCCTCTGGGTGTGATCAATAGCCTATATACAGCAAAGAAAAAATGGGAAAAATGCTACGGCTTCTAGAAAATGGCACGGCTTATGATGCTAATCAGTCGGCTGTGGGTCAGAGAACTGGAAAAAGGCACTGTTGCTGACTGAAAACGCACACAGCAGCTGCTATTAAGATACCTCACGTGTGCGTTTTTTAATGGTGCTTAGTATACTCCACATGATATAAATATCCATGCGTTGAATATTACCTATTTTACTGAGTGTTTAGGTTTTTATGCGACATGTTATTTTCATACATGGTATTAATGTATTCTCTCCTATTTGCAGTTTCTGCTGAAAATTTGTGTTCTGCACAACAAAAGCATTCTTGGTCAGTGTTTGGCCATACACACTTCCTTCATTTACACCGAACATTAGTTGCTCAATCAACTGTATTCTCTTGAGAGATGCTTATGCTGGCTCCTTCAAATAACCAGAACCATCTGAATCTCTGCTTTTTCCTTCCAAACTTAGTTAATATGGACAGTCTCTTTTTCAGAGGTTTGTACAAATAACCTGGCAAATACTTCAGACTTGTTGAAAAGTATGCAGATACTCCCTCAGCTTTATATTGGTTGTTTATGTTGGTTTAATCAGTGGGCGTGCAAAGACCTTACATCACAGCATTGGCCTCATGTTCAAACTCTCGTCATCCAAAACCTGACCAGGCTTAAGGACTTCAAGAGCGTAAACCCCTGTGTGACATGCAGTTAGCAAATCGAAACTGCACGATTGATCAGACACTTCGGGCATTGAAAATTCTTTCATTCTATGATGACTAAAAGCATCCCACAATAATGTTTTTTTTCTACCAAAAAGTCAATAGCTTAACAAACTGATAAATGTATTAATAGAACAAAATAAATAAACATCTGAAAGAGACAAACAATTAATATAATAAATTATTCACATAAAAATTGATCAGTAATAATATTTCAGGAAAAGATCATTGGAATGGAAAATAATATTATTTACTAGTTATTAAAAATTGAGGAAAGTGTTTTCACTCTGGATCCACTGAATTGCTCCAAAACTTATTTGCTCCAAGCCAGTTGATAGAAATCCCGGTAATTTGAATGATCTTTTCAGCAAATTTTCTAAAATTGCCTTAAAATTAGCTCGGCATGGGATGGAAACTCGACTATTGATAAAAACGTGTTGGTATTAATAACAGGAGGGGTATTTATTTTCTCCAATATACTTCTGTGATGGTTCTGCCCTGCAGTCCCTCCCCCTCCTGCTGCCGTCACCTCAACTTCAATGAGCCACACCTGTTGCTCACTGAAGTGGAGGTGAATAGTAAAGTATTTAAGAGCTGCATTTGCCAATTAGGCAGTGCAGCTGCATCCTGTGTTTTCAGCCCCGGTGTGTAGTGCTGCTCCTCCCCTGATTGCTGACTTGTGTTGTTTATTATCCCCCGCCAACACGAAGTGGGAGGGGGATATAGGTTTGACCTCCGTTCGTCCGTGTGTGCG
Source organism: Gymnothorax reevesii (assembly GCA_029721435.1). Classification (NCBI taxonomy): domain Eukaryota; kingdom Metazoa; phylum Chordata; class Actinopteri; order Anguilliformes; family Muraenidae; genus Gymnothorax; species Gymnothorax reevesii. Next base: position 9,118,399 of record CM056581.1, read on the forward strand.
TCCCTGTGTGCGTCCGTCCGTCCGAGATAAAGGGGACAGCTTTACTCAGAAACTACTACAGCTACAGCAACCAAATTTGGTGTGTAGCTTCAGACCATAAAGGCCTTGATTGAGTTCGAAAATGAGAAGCGCACGATTGGCGGGGGATGTTGTAGACCATGTCGACTTGTTGTTTATTAAAAGCCTTTTTATATATTTTTTCCTCAACCTGTGTGTTTGGGTCCCTACTCCTCCTTTTGAGTACATGGTCCCAGTGCCCGCCGGTTTGCTGTTTGCAGCCGGTGGGGGCAAAGCCATGACAGTAATTTGTCCGGTCGAATAGTACTATTTCTGTGAAAACTAACTTGATCAGGCTCGGTAGCCCTTCTTTAAATTAAAATGAACCCTGATTCACATACAGCTGAGAAGGGTTGCAGCATAGCACATGAATACCTTGCAATACGGACCTATACAACATACGTTCAATGCTTTGGTAAAACTACATTGCCCATTTTTGTCCTTATGCTGGACCTCACAATCAGATCATTCTAACTTGTGAAACAGAAATTAAATGTTATCCCTTAAGCTTGTGGTCTCTACTATTAGTAACATTTGATTGCATGCAGAATAAGCATCCCAGTCAACAGAAACTGATTTTACAGATTGAATGCAGTCAAGTAACTGATAACCAATCATTGGCCGGCCCTTTAAGAAATGTCACACACCTGTGTTCACTTCAGGAGACTTATATCCTCCAAATTAAAAGTACTAGCTCCGATTATATCATCTTCCATTAGCATCATCACCCAATCACATCATCTTGGGAATCATACACATCATGGAACCGTCAACAGGATATCTTTCCTAACCCAGTTCTGAGGAAATATATTTATAGACTATTTGATACTTCCCTCATATTATGCTTGTGAATGTTTGGGAGAGAGTCTGACACTTTATTTTGGGAGGCCAGATTCATCACCCACGTCTGCAATGTCACCGCCGCAAGGTCTACTAGGTAAAGGTGAGGTTTAGAATAGCAGGATACCGTGACAATACATTTGTCAAACATTTTTGCTCACTTCCACGACAACCTCAGAGTGAAAGCATCTGCTGAATGATGAAATGTGATTTGTAAATGTATAATGTAAATATCATCCCTGGTGAAGGAATTATGCAGAAACACTGTTTAACACCTGCATAGTTGTCTTTTGCGCATGTGAAAGGCGAACAACACAGTAATGGCCAGGGTTTGTCTGTTTATCTCCCTTTGCGATGAATGTAGTGACGTTTCAGCGCTGTACATGCGGATGTAAATAAACTCTGTCGTTTAGCTACGCCCGGCTCACCGGCGTCCACACCTGGCCACTTTAAACAAGCCATCTGTTTTTTATTCTTCACCCTTACGTAGAAGGGGGTGAGCAGGCGCGCTGTGAGTCTGTAAAAGATCAGTAATTACACAAGCCCTGTTAACTACACTCTGCTGAGAAAGGCCTAACGCAGATGTTCCAGGGGCTTTATGGGAATGAGGTAACTTTCCTATGGCAGCCCTTTTCAATGAATCGGCTCCCTTATTGGTGTTGGTATCTGTAACCCCCTCCCCATCTCTTGCAACCCTCCTCGCACAAGCTTATTCCTGTCATAACATGGTAATCACAACCTACAGAAGCCAACAACATAGTCCGCAAAAAAGCAAAAGAGCACCCTGATTGTCTGTACGGTGGCATCTGCTTTCAATAAGCAGTGCTTGTCTCTTAGCAGTTCATCGAATTTCTATTCACTCTGATTGAAGCGGGTGAAACAAATGCAGCAGTTGCTTGCCAAACATCTGCACATCAGTATTCAGATCAAGTCATTGTGAGATTTGCGGAAGGGATACCTTATAAAGGCCAACGCCCACTGGAAGCCGGAGACGCGCATCAAAAAATTGGTTACATTAATTTCAGTAGAGCAACGCCCACAGGCAGCGTCTGATGCGTGTCAACGTGCGTCAGATTTGTACTTTTCGCCACTGCTCAATTTTTTGTATTCGCCACTGCCGAATTTCTGAAGCGTCAACACAGTGAAAACGCTTTTGTCTTTTAGATTGTTTAACTGTTTTTCCTTGTCATAGTTAGTCACGCATGTTAGCGGCAACCTCACATGCAGTTGTCAACCTGCTTTTTAACCAAGTCAGTCGCAGTTTTGAAAGGAAATCCGTTATTTTGCGGGCATTTAAGTTATCAGGCGATCTACAGTTAGACAGCACCTAACTCAGGGTACACTGATGAGAACTTTACATTGCGAAGTTAGCTAGCTAGCTAATTCGTTGTTGGGTAAAGTAAAATGAATCATAATCTTAATTTACTTGACGTCTAAATTTAGGAGGAAAATTATGCCTGTATATTACGTGAAACTGAGAAATTTTACAATTTATCCACAAAATAGGCTCATTTCAAATTTGATGGCTGCTACAGGCCTCAAAAAAGTTGGGACAGGGGAGTCTAGCATGCCCTCTTCTTTTTAACACAGATTGGAGGCGTCTGGGCATTGAGGAGACAAGTTTCTTGAGTTTAGCCATTGGAATTTGATCCAACTCTTGTTTAATACTGGCTTCCAGCTGCTGGGAGAGATTTGGATCTCCTTTGACAGACTTTTCGTCTATTTATGCGTCAAATGTTCTCAATCGGTGAAAGATCAGGACTGCAGACAGGCAAGTTCAGCACACAGACTCTTCTACTATGAAGCCATGCTGTTGTAATAGCTGCCGTATGTGGTTTTCCATTGTCCTTTTGAAATACACAAGGCCTTCCCTGGAATAGATGTTATCTGGAGGGGAGCATATTCTGTTCTAAAACCTTTATATACCTTTCAGCATTCAAACAAGCAAGTGTCCCACACCATATGCACTAATGCATCCCCATACCATCAGAGATGCTGGCTTTTGATCTGAACGCTGATAACAGGAGGGGTCCTCCTTTCTCCTCTTTAGCCCCGGAGACACGACGCTCATGATTTCCAACAAGAATGTCAAATTAGGACTCATCTGACTACAGGACACTTTGCCACTTTGCTACAGACCATCTTAAATGAGCCTTGGCCCACAGAACAAGGCAGCGCTTCTGGATCATGCTCAACAATGTCTTCCTATTTGCATGATAGAGTTTTAGGTAGTATCTGTGGATGGCACGGCCGGCTGCGTTTACAGACAGTGGTTTCTTGAAGTATCCTTGAGCCCATTTAGTAATGTCAATGACAGAATCATGCGATGCAGTGGCATCTGAGGGCCCGAAGATCACAGGCATCCAGTAAAGGTCTTCGGCCTTGTCCGTTACACACAGAGATTTTTCCAGATTCTCTGCATCTTTTGATGATTATATGCACTGTGGATGATGAAACTTTCAAAGTTTTGCAATTTGATGTTGAGGAACATTGTTTTTTTTGCATAAGCCTTCACAGGTTGGAGAGCATCAGGCCATCTTTACTTCTGAGCGACCCAGCCTCTCTGAAACATCCCTTTTATAGCCAATCATGTTGCACTTCTGATGCCAGTTATTGTAATTACTTGCTAAATGTTCTTTCAGATCATTCTCTAATATATTAATTGCTTTTTCAGCCCTTTTTTGTCTGTGTCCCAACTTTTTTGAGACCTGTTGCAGCCAGAAAATTTGAAATAAGCTCATTTTGTGGATAAAAATGTAAAATGTCTCAGTTTCAACATTTGAAATAATATCTATGTTCTATTGTAAATAACAAGCTCATGTGATCTGGAAGTCATTGCATTTTGATTTTATTCACAATTAAAACTTTGTCCCAACTTTTTCAGAATTGGGTTTGTGTCACACAACAGTTGTAGAACACCTATACTCGCATGAGCCAAAGCAACGGAGCTAAAGCATCCAGAGCCAAGGAGAAGGACTTTTACTCTGCATTGATTGCAGTCTCCCATACCCTACAGCTGATGTGAGGCTGGGCTGTGAGCACTGCAGCACACGTCCCCATTAGTGTGCAATGAACAAAGCCGACTGAAGAACAGTCTCATTCTTACAGCCCTGCTTTCAACAGACCACCATCATTTATTTTCATAGCGTGAATAGGATCTTGCTTTTCATTCAGCGCCCAACACAGGTTGTATGAAAGGATGGCCGTAAATCAACAGCACACCTTTATGTTCCCATGAATAAACACTTCATTAAGACTAATACACAACACACTTTTCATTCATATCTATTTGCGTAGGGTGGAAGGTGGAGGATGGATTTGGGGGGGTGGGGGTGGGGGGGGGGACATGTGCTTTATCCAGCTCCTGAGTCTCAGGTGTCTTGAGCCAGGCTGCTATTTTTAATGGGGGACTGCGTGACAGAAATCTCAAATGGATCCAATGCTATATACAGCATTTTATGGCATCTGTCTCTTGTTTAACCACTTGATTTTAAATTACGCATCTCAGCTTGCTTTTCCTGCTTTGTTATGAATACAAAGCTGCGCTGTATATCACGGTTAGCTATGCTCTGTCAGTATTACATAAACTGGGGGCTGGGGGTTCCCTGTCTGCTATTATGTTTTTGACTCCACCTTTATTTTATTGACAGTTCATCATCTCTGACCTTTAAACGCCGTTATGTCAGAGAGCAGCATTGATTCCTCCGGCGGTTAACGCGGGGTGCCCTTTGGTCAGATGCTCTCCTTGTCTGAACCGTGTGAGCTGTGACACGGGGAGGGCATCATGGAATGCAGGAAAGAAATCAAGTAATACATGTCCACAGCCGAGTCCAATAGCAAATTCAACTCTTTAAATAATTGAGCAGGACTGGAAATAGTGCCTGCAATTCACAATATCTGCATAATAGAGGCTGGGTGAAAGATTTGCAAGGGCGGCTGAGATAATGGCAGGGAAGCCTTCCTTTCCGAAATAAATTATGAAGCACTGCACAGCAACACATTACACAACAGGGTAATACCGCATTATTCGGGAGAGCAAACTACGGTGGGTCTTAATGCTACTGCACACTTGTGTAGGAAAGTAGCCCATTAGGGCAGTGATATGGGTTTAGGGTTTGATACCACTCCGAGCTTGATATGTTTTGACGAAAGAGTGACTTGAGATGGACTGAACTGTAGCTGTGCAGTGCCATCATCTTCATTTTTATTCGATCACAAGGCAAGACATCCTGCTTTTACAGGGCATCGCTCAAAAGGCAATAAAAACACAGCAAACCTGCATACCAAAGAGATTGTGCAAAGAGGTAAAATAAAAGATAGTACTCAAATGAGAGACAATTTACAATTTAGAAGTATTTACCTTGCATTTTTTCCTGTTTTTTTTCGATGCTGATTGGTGGTTTCTTGGGGAAAAAAATGCTGTTGTTGGTAGATGAAGGGTCAGTGCATCAGTGTTTATACATTCAAAGTGCTCCTCTCCTTAGTTGTTGGATGGTTGAGAACATCACGGCTCTGTATTGATGATTGTGCCACACTTAAAAGACCTTGGGGAATCCATGGTATGTTCAGGTAGGGTATCGCTCAATAACTGCTAACAGCTAAGCCCACAGATGAAACGCAATCTGTATGAGGGGGGAGAAGGGCCAACAAGTACGGGGGCTTTCAAATGACAGCAACAGCGCTATCACTGATGCCTGTAAGGTCCCCTTCTTGCAGGCCGTAAGCAGAGAAACAGATTAATAGTGAGACGAGTGATAAGTAAATTCACTATTGCTGCATTCCCCTTCCCCCTCAACTCCCCCAATTACCCTTGATCCTGAGTGCTTCTGTTGGCCCCCAGCAATCCATAATCAGCACTTGTTATATTGTTTATTTTCATATTTTTCATGCGCCGTAGAAGCAGAACACGAAGGCAAAATAACAATGTATAGAGGTAGTTTGTTGTCTCAAGAGCTCTTGTCTCCCAACCATTCACAGCTTTACCCAGGAGAAACAAGAACAGTACAGCTTACCCAAATAGTGAAAAATGGGAATTCTTTGGCAGCCTTGCAGAAAAAATCAACAAAAAAGGTGGTTGAGATCTGCAACATGCCTCCAGCTCACAGTTGGCACATCCTGACCATGTAGTAGTTTTAGGAGAACATGGTGCAGGTGACACAGAGCTAATAAATTTATAATAGGATGGCTGTAAAAACCAACGTCATAAAGATGTGCGCGCACTGAATTTTCATACCTCCAAGAGGCATTCATTGCCCTTTATTTTCTGCTGGCCTCCTTATTTATAACAGCCTCTAATCGGATGATCCAAAGAAGAACAGGAAAGGACAGTGGGAAAAAAAACAATGAAGAACGATAGCACACTTTGCAGGACTAGCAGAGAAAATCCAAGCAAGGGGCAGGAAAGCAGAATGGGGGGCGTATCTAGGTATGGAGACGCTGAAATACCTGCCTCTACATCTTCCTCCCATCTCCCCACCCCCTTGCTCTGTACAAATTGTTTAATATCCTTGGTCATATGCAACAAGGTCAGTCAGTTTGTTTGCTGGCCAGAGTCCCAAAGAAGAGAAAAAATATGGCAGAGTCCAGGTTATAAACTGCATTTCAGATCATGGTACAAGTCATTGTGATGTTACTTGAACAGGCTCCCTTGGTAAGGAGTCAAACCCTCTGCCGCCCACTTTCATCTGTTATCCACACCCACCTTGGGCAAATACGTCAGATAAAAGGTGAAAACCTACACGCTCCACAGGAACAAAGACATCATCTCACTGAGGAGCTGGAATTCTCTAAAATCCTGCCTCCTGTTCAAACATGCCAGAGCAAACCAGCCGCATATTTTTTTTTGTGGGGCTCGACGGTATTTCAGCTGTTTATTATTTAATCATTCCTGATGCTGTCACTGCTAAGGCTAACCACACATTAGGGCCGTATATTTTCACAGCCCCATGTTATTCCGAGTGAGAAGAGCGAAGATTCAGTATATAAAACAAGATACATAAATTACATTAATAATAAGATGCATCAACGCGTGAATTTTACCTTAACATCGAAAAGTATTGAAAGAAAGTAATGTCCTTGGATCATCCTCACACTTAGTTGAATTTTCTAAATGTGAATTAATTAAAGATGTTCATAATTAATCGGAACCCCTTCTAAAACAGGATGAAAATAAAATCTAAGGATATAAATGGAAAGGACGAAACCATTTCAACTTGAACAATCTTCTGTCCTCAGGGTCACATGACGTATTAAAGCGACTGTTCACCCAGGATACAAAGATGCGGAGTTGAGTATTATGATGTCGGCAGCGATGGGGTAGCTCTGCATTTAGTCTCGATGCACTTCATAAAGAGCGCAGACAGTGTCCTCTGTTACCCCTCTCAGATGTCTGACATCGAGCTGCATGCCCGTCAGACCTTTCCCTCAGAGCGGTGAAATGTTTGTTTGTGCGGCTCTCAAATAAGAATTTTCTCATCATCCCTTGGACCTCCTTTTCTCTGTGTGTCTTTGCCTCCGCCTTGATGATGCATCAGCTCAACATTGCTCCCTCAGTACTAAAAATAGAAATGAAAATAACATGAAAAGAATTCCATGTCCTTTTATTTGTGGTGAGAAACCATCTTAAAATGATACTATTTTTTTTCACAGTTTGCTAAGGTCTGCACTCTGCGAACATAACTTGTTAAACTGTGTTTGCCTTAATTAGCATTTAATTGGAAGCCATATTTAAAGACTTATGTTGATTGCATCCGGGCCAAAGTTTATCTTATTTAAAATATTTTACTTTTAAATGAACTGATCACTGAGGCTGATTTATTAGAGGGCCTATGTGATCCTACAGGGTCAGTTCAGGTGATGTCTGCTTTGCTACCTATCTAATGGAGGCTGACTACATAGAAATGAACCAACAAGAAATAACAATTTGTATTCACGGGAACAAGTGTACATTTCACCTTATGTTGCCTCTCAAAGGAGCCAATCGGATGAGGCATTCCATTGATATTCTAGCCACAATGCTCACATTAGATTTGTGAACAGAACATGTTGTTTTTTTCCCTGGAATTAAAAGTCATTACTCATCATTTTCCTTTCTCAGTTTTATTTCTGTATCCAGTAAGCATTATATAGTGATATAAACAATACTGTAGAGAGTGCCTTCCACTAACATTTTGGCATTCTTGGTAAATCCTACAACCCTAATATCAAAAAAGTTGGCATGTCTGTCACAACCGTCGCATGAATTCTTTGTGTTTCCCCACATTGGGCAACTCAGGTGTCTAATCGAAATGTCTCCTTTGATTTGTTTGTGTCTCGCCTGCTCCCTTGCAGCTGTGTTTTGTTTTGTTTATAGGTACCTCACCCCTAGTTTTTGAATTTTAATCTGTGTTTTGACTTGATTCCTGGTCTGTATCATAACAGTACAATTCAGCCTGAGGAACAGAATCAATGGAGATGCTCAGCCCCTTGATCTATATGCAAAACTGAAAACCAGTGAAGTTGGCAGGTTGTGTAAATCGTAAATAAAAACAGAATACAATGATTTGCAAATCCTTTTCAACCTATATTCAATTGAATACACTGCAAAGACAAGTGTAATGTGAATATAGGCCACTAGATGGCAGTATTTACCTTTTTTTGTTAAGCTCAGACTGGAGTCATGTTTAGACATGTCCTGGACATGTCTGGGGCAAGTCTCAGAAAATTTAACAAAAGAGGTCTAAATGTGGGTGGGGTCTGCAAAAGAGTATATAAGGAAAAGAATTGAGACAGTAAAGTAGTAGGAGAAATTGCAAGAAGATGACCAGACCTGCCATTCTGTTCAAGACCTGTAATGTTTCTTTTGTGGATTTCTTTGCCTGTGTTTGAGCATTTTCATTATCCAGGACATCACCAAGCCACCCCACAAAAAGGGACTGTAATTATTTCTGTTTTTTCTTATTTATCAATCTTGGTCTTTAGTTGTAGGTTGTTATTAGTCTTTGTCTTTGTTAAAAATTAAATGTGTTTAAGTTTTTAAAACTGTGTTTGTCATCCCTTGCTGTTGCTGTTGTGTTATAAATGTAATAACAAATTGGGGCCATAACAAATTGGGGGCTCAAGGTCCGGGATAGACCATTGTGTGAGTAATTTATTGAAAATCTAACATTCCAAATTGTGAAATTGTTTTTGTGAATTTTCCTAGATATATATTGACAACAGCAATGGATGATTTCTTGGCATCACCAACCGTAGGGGTTTTGAAGTCTTTTAAAAAGACAGAACTGCTAGAAATTTGCAGACAGTTGGAGCTGACAGAGGTAAAACCAGCCATGCGAAAAGCAAGACTGGCTAGAGAGATAGTTGAATATTACATTGATGAAAATGTGTTTGCACCAGGAGATCTGGAACAGTTTCCAGTGGAAAATCCAAATATAGAAATGGAACTTAAATTAAAAATGCTAGAGATTGAAAGGGAGGAAAGAGAAAAAGAAAGGGAGGAAAAAGAGAAAGAAAGGGAAGAAAGAGAAAAAGAAAGGGAGGAAAAAGAGAAACAAAGAGAATTTGAGAGGAAAGAAAAAGAAAAACAAAGGCAGTTTGAGTTAGAAAAATTAGCAAGAGAAGAAAAACAAAGAGAATTTGAGTTAGAAAAATTTGCAAGACAGAGAGATTTTGAATTAGAGAAACTCGATAGAGAAGAAAGACTCCAAATGGAGCAACTAAAAATAAAAATTCAAACTGAAAATAAATTTCGGGCTAGCCAGGAGGTAAAACTGGTGCCTCCATTTTCGGAAAAGGATGTTGACAACTATTTCCAGTGTTTTGAAAAGGTAGCAAAGAGTTGCCAGTGGCCAAAGGAACACTGGCCTCTGATGTTGCAAACTGTCCTCAAGGGTAAAGCTCAACAAGCCTATTCGGCTTTGTCTGCAGATGATTCCTCTGAGTATGAGGTTGTCAAAAAGGTTATTTTGAGAGCTTATGAGTTGGTTCCAGAGGCTTACCGACAGAAATTCAGAGGTCTGAAGAAATCTGAAAATCAGACTTATGTTGAATTTGCTAATGAAAAGCAGGTTTGCTTTGAGCGCTGGTGTACTTCTATGGAGGTCAAGGATGATTTCAACTCACTAAAAGACATGGTGTTAGTTGAAGAATTCAAGAACTGTGTTAAAGATGATGTTAAGACCTACCTTAGTGAGAAGCAGGCACTGAATTTGCAATCAGCTGCCAAATTTGCAGATGAATATGTTCTCACTCATAAGTCCAAATTTCAGTCTAGCAGTAACAATAAATGGTCCCAATTTCAGAAAAAGGGTTACGGTGATACCCAAGATTCCTCACCCAAAGACAAAGACAAATCTGGTGATGGTGCTCAGAAATCCAGTAACAGGTCTGATCAAAGTGTGAAAGCTGACAGTGACAGAAGTGGTCTAGTTTGCAGTTATTGCAAGAAATCTGGTCATGTTACAACTAACTGTTGGTTCCTTAAAGCTAAGAAAGAAAAAGAAAAGGATACCAAACCAAATGCCTTTGTGAAAACAAGGTTAGAAACCCCTGTAGTGGATAACCAATCTGCTAAATTGCCTGCTTCTTGTGGGGCTAAAAAGCCTAATACAGCTGACTTTGTGAGGGAGGAATTTCTTCCATTTGTGTCAGAGGGATTTGTGGCTCTGAATGAGCATACTACTCCTGTCCCCATATATATCCTAAGGGATACCGGAGCTTCTCAGTCACTTTTGTTGATGGACTCCTTGGAGTTACGTGATGAGACCGCTTCAGGGGATTTCATACTTGTACAAGGTATTGAAGGGAGGACTGTATCTGTACCCCTGCGCTCTATATTCTTGAAGTCAGATTTAGTTACAGGACAGGTAAAGGTGGGACTTATGTCAAGTCTACCTATAAAGGGTGTTTCTCTGTTGCTAGGCAATGACCTGGCTGGGGGCAAAGTAGTTCCCCCTGTACATCTTACTTCACAGCCGAGCACTGAAAATGGGGATGAGGACCCATCTCTGTATCCTTCTTGCGCAGTGACTCGTGCTATGGCCAAGAAGGCTAAAGAAGATGATGTTGTGGTGCCGTCCAGTACATTGAATAGTCAGGACTCAGGTGGTTCGCCTCATGACTCTGATTGGCCTACTATGGTTTCTCCGTTTGAGGACTTATCAGATACTTTTATCAGTTCTCTATTCAGCCAGCCGGATGGGTCTGGTGATTCTGATGTGTCTGGAGACTTGTCTCTGTCCAGAAAGCGGTTGATTGAGGAGCAAACTAATGATCCTGAAATTGGTGTACTAAAGAGGAGAGCCCTTCCTGAAAAAGAAATAGATGCAGTTCCAGTTGGGTATTATCTCAAGGATGGTGTGTTGATGCGGAAGTGGCGCCCTCCTGATATCCCTGCCAATGCAGATTGGGCAGTGGTCAGGCAAATTGTTGTTCCGAAGGTCTATAGGAATGAGATCTTAACAATGGCTCATAGTTTACCTTTAGGAGGTCATCTTGGTGTTAACAAGACTGTTGATAAGATCATGAAACACTTCTTTTGGCCTGGGCTTCGGAAAGACGTTTCCAACTTTTGCAAAACCTGTCACACTTGTCAGGTAGTTGGAAAACACCAGTTAGACCCACCTGTAGCTCCATTGCAGCCTATCCCAGCATTTGGGGAGCCATTCTCTAGGGTCATTGTTGATTGCGTTGGTCCATTACCCAAGACTAGATCTGGAAATCAGTACTTGTTGACAATCATGTGTGCATCTACCAGATTTCCCGAAGCCATACCTCTACGTAACATCAAGGCAACTGCAATCTCGAAGGCTTTGATAAAGTTCTTCACGTTGTTTGGCCTTCCCAGGGAAATTCAGTCAGACCAAGGTAGCAATTTCACTTCAGGATTGTTTCAGCAGGTTGTGTATGAACTAGGTGCAAAGCAGATTCTTTCTAGTGCCTATCATCCAGAAAGTCAGGGTGCCTTAGAGCGGTTTCATTCCACTCTCAAGACAATGATGAGGACTTATTGTGATGACCATGAGAAAGACTGGGATGAAGGGGTTCATTTGCTGTTGTTTGCAGCTAGAGAAGCAGTGCAGGAGTCTACTGGATTCAGTCCATTTGGGCTGGTGTTTGGTCGTGGAGTGAGAGGACCTTTGCTGTTGTTGAGTGAACAATGGCAAGAGGAGGAGCCGCATATCAGTCTGTTGGACTTTGTTGGCAAGTTCAAGGAAAGATTGCGTGCAGCTTGTGACCTTGCCAAAGAGAACTTGAAATCAAGTCAGGGAAAAATGAAAACTTGGTGTGATCATAAGGCTAGAAGCCGTGAGTTTAAACCAGGAGAAAAGGTCCTTGTGTTGTTTCCCTTGCAGTCCAATCCATTGCAGGCTAGATTTCATGGTCCTTATGAAATTCTGACAAAGCTCAATGATCTCAATTACATTGTGAAGACTCCAGATAGGAGAAAACCAAAACAATTGTGTCATATTAACATGCTAAAGCCTTATCATGACAGAAATGCTAGGGTTGCAGCTGTCACTTCAGATTCTCCAATGGTCGAAACATGTGAAGATGAGGGGGAGTTTCAAGATGATGAACCAAGAATTAAAGCTGAAGTTCTTTCATGTAAATTGTCAAACACTGAAGTGTTGCAAAATCTTGATGTAAAACTCCAGCACTTAGAACCCTCACAGAGAGATCAGTTTGAAAGGTTGATCAAGAAATATGAGGATTTGTTTCCTGATGTTCCAAAGAGAGTTACTATAGCCTCTCATGATGTAGATGTTGGCGATGCCAAACCAATAAAACAGCATCCATACCGGATGAATCCTGAAAAGAGAAAGATTGCTGAGAAAGAGGTTGAGTACATGTTAAAACATGATATTATCAGACCCTCCAACTCCGATTGGAGTTCACCCTGTGTGCTAGTACCAAAACCTGATGGAAGTACTAGATTCTGTACAGATTATCGCAAAGTCAATGCTGTAACTAGAACTGATGTGTTTCCAATACCTAGGATTGATGATTGTATTGATAGTGTAGGGCAAGCAAAGTTTCTGACCAAGATTGATTTATTGAAGGGTTATTGGTGTGTGCCTTTAACTGAGAGGGCCAAGAGCATCTCTGCTTTTGCCACACCATCTGGATTGTACCAGTATGAAGTCCTACCCTTTGGCATGAAAAATGCCCCAGCCACGTTCCAAAGGATGATACAGTCTACAATCGCCGGATTGCCACACACGGGTGCGTACATCGATGACCTGATCACATGGAGTGACTCCTGGGAAGAACATCTGAAAGATGTAGAGACGTTGTTCCAGCGCCTGACCCAGGCTAACCTAACTGTTAACCTGAGCAAGAGTGACTTTGGTTGTGCTACTGTCACCTATCTTGGCTACGTCATAGGCCAGGGTAAGGTGGCACCCATAAATGCAAAAGTCCAAGCCATCATGGACTTTCCAGTTCCTGACAACAAAAAAGCTTTGCGCCGCTTCCTTGGAATGATCGGGTACTACCGCAAGTTCTGCAAGAACTTTGCTGAGATTGCTCTCAGTCTAACTAACCAACTGAAGAAAGGCGTAAAGTTCACCTGGGATGATGCATGCCAGAGAGCCTTCGATCGCCTGAAGTCTCTGCTGTGTCACTTCCCCGTGCTCAAATCTCCTGATTCAACAAACCGTTCTCCATCGCGGTCGATGCTAGCGACCAAGCTTGTGGATCTGTGCTCCTACAGAGAAGTGACTCTGATGACATTGAGCATCCCGTGGCATACTTCTCCAGGAAGTTCAATCGCCACCAAAGGAACTATTCCACAATAGAGAAGGAACTGTTGGCTCTGGTCCTTTCTTTACAACACTTTGAGGTTTATGTTTGTACAGGACAAAAGCCAATGATTGTGTACACTGACCACAATCCGTTAATGTTTTTGAGTAAGATGAAAAACAAGAATCGGAGATTGTTGAATTGGAGTTTGATTTTACAGGAGTTTGACTTGGAAATTAAGCATGTGAAGGGTACAGACAATGTAATTGCTGATTGCTTATCCCGTGTTTGAATGTGTATATATATATCATGTGTTTGAATATTGTATGATATGTATATATAGACAAGTGTTCACTTCACCATTTTGTATTGAAAAGAAAAATTTTGCCTTTATGAGTCAAAATTTTTCCCTTTTGGAATGGAGGTGTAATGTGAATATAGGCCACTAGATGGCAGTATTTACCTTTTTTTGTTAAGCTCAGACTGGAGTCATGTTTAGACATGTCCTGGACATGTCTGGGGCAAGTCTCAGAAAATTTAACAAAAGAGGTCTAAATGTGGGTGGGGTCTGCAAAAGAGTATATAAGGAAAAGAATTGAGACAGTAAAGTAGTAGGAGAAATTGCAAGAAGATGACCAGACCTGCCATTCTGTTCAAGACCTGTAATGTTTCTTTTGTGGATTTCTTTGCCTGTGTTTGAGCATTTTCATTATCCAGGACATCACCAAGCCACCCCACAAAAAGGGACTGTAATTATTTCTGTTTTTTCTTATTTATCAATCTTGGTCTTTAGTTGTAGGTTGTTATTAGTCTTTGTCTTTGTTAAAAATTAAATGTGTTTAAGTTTTTAAAACTGTGTTTGTCATCCCTTGCTGTTGCTGTTGTGTTATAAATGTAATAACAAATTGGGGCCATAACACAAGTCACTTAATGTTCGAACAGGTAAACTTTGTAATTTTTTGCAAATATTAGCTCATTTGGAATTTGATGCCTGCAACATGTTTCAAAAAAGCTGGCACAAGTGACAAAAAAGACTGAGAGAATTGAGGAATGCTCATCAAACACTTATGTTCCAAATATCACAGGTGAACGAGCTAATTGGGAACAGGTGGGTGCAATGATGGGTATAAAAGCAGCTTACCTGAAATGCTCAGTCATTCACAAACAAGGATGGGGCGAGGGTCACCACTTAGTGAGCAAATGCGTGAGCTGATTGTCGAACAGTTTAAAAACAACATTCCTCAACAAGCTGTTGGATGAAATTTAGGGATTTCATCATCTACGGTCCGTAATATTGTTAAAAGGTTCAGAGAATCTAGAGAAATCACTGCACATAAGCGACAAGGCCGAAAACCAACATTGAATGCCCGTGACCTTCGATCCCTCAGGCGGTACTGCATCAAAAACCGACATCAGTGTGTAAAGGACATCACCGCATGGGCTCAGGAACACTTCAGAAAACCCCTGGCAGTAACTACAGTTCGTCACTACATCTGCAAGTGCAAGTTAAAACTCTACAATGCAAAGCGAATGCCATTTATCAACAGCACCCAGAAACGCCTCCGGCTTTGATGGGCCCAAGCTCATCTAAGAGGGACTGATGCAAAGTGGAAAATTGTTCTGTGGTCTGACGAGTCCACATTTCAAATTGTTTTTGGAAACTGAGGACGTTGTGTCCTCCGGACCAAAGAGGAAAAGAACCATCCGGACTGTTATAGGTGCAAAGTTCAAAAGCCAGCATCTGTGATAGTATGGGGGTGTATTAGTGCCCAAAGCATGGGCAACTTACACATATGTGAAGGCACCATTAATGCTGAAAGGTACATACAGGTTTTGGAGCAACTATGTTGCCATCCAAGCAACGTCTTTTTCATGGACGCCCCTACTTATTTCAGCAAGACAATGCCAAGCCACATTCTGCACGTGCTACAACAGCATGGCTCCGTAGTAAAAGAGTGCGGGTACTAGACTGGCCTGCCTGTAGTCCAGACCTGTCTCCCATTGTAAATGCGTGGCACATTATGAAGCGTAAAATACGACAACAGAGACCCCGTACTGTTGAACAACTTAAGCTGTACATCAAGCAAGAATGGGAAAGAGTTCCACCTGAAAAGCTTCAAAAATTGGTCTCCTCAGTTCCCAAACGTTTACTGAGTGTCGTTAAAAGGAAAGGTGATGTAACACAGTGTAAAAAGGCCCCGTGCCAACTTTTTTGCAATGTGTTGTTGCCTTTAAATTCTAAGTTAATGATTATTTGCAAAAAAAATAAATAAAGTTTCTCAGTTTGAACATTAAACATCTTGTCTTCGCAGTGTATTCAATTGAATATAAGTTGAGAAGGATTTGCAAATCATTGTATTCTGTTTGTATCAACGATTTACATAACGTGCCAACTTCACTGGTTTTGGGTTTTGAAGAACAACTGGATTACTTATGCGATAGAGAACTGCGTTGGGAGTTTGAAGCATGGATTGTGGTCCAGCGGCCATTTTTACTATGCCTGGTAGTAAGCAACCGTTATGCAGCATCCTGTGGCAGAGATGCGTCAATGGGCAGCTTTCCAATGCAAACCGACATTTTTCGAGGATGTGCTGAGACAATGCGACAATGCACTGATTGTAGCAAAGCCAGATACACATACATCAATTTCAATTCATGTATTGCTTATTATAAGCCATTGGCGATCAACCTGGTGATTAATGGCACATAATGTGTCAACTTTAGCCCAGCTAATGGATATTATTAGAATACTTCAAATTAATGTTAGCTCAAGTGACCCATCCATTTAGCCTAAAGCTACCTGGATTAGTGAAGTTAACGAAATCAATCCATGTCATACGCCATAAATGAGATATTCCAGTAATAATGATATGCAATGCTGTCTATAAAATTAGACCAAAGTAGCTAGCCAACAAAACCAGGCATTGACTGGTCAAATCATGACGGCTCATTTAAGCCAGCACTCAAAAGGCTATCGTTCTGTGGACAATTACCGTTGCTGGACACGTTTAATTTTGCCAGGTTATCAATGTGGATGTCACATTAGAGCTACTTAAATAGACATTGTAATTCACACTCTATAATGTATGGCAGGCAGTTTTACAGATGTCTCCATGACGCACAACTCACTTCACTTCCCATATGAACACTGATTTAGCGATTTCCATATGTTTACATTGCTTTCTCTTTAGTTAAACCACTTTAGCTTCGTCCTGTCTTCTTCAGACAACAATGTTCGACTTCCATTCTTTGTACCACTGCCCCACTCAGATGGGATGTAGAAAAATTTCACAAAGATTTCCTATGATCCCTATAACTCACTCGTTGGTTGTACATGTTGTCAAATGCTGATGTTGTCCATTGACAATTTTAAGGGACAGACAACTGCTGCCTACTTAAGTTAAACCTGCAGTAATTGAGGCATTTTTTGTACAGTCAGGTTGAATTGAGGAGGTAACCTAAAATACCGCCTCTTTTGTATCTGTGAAAAGATATCTTCTCAAATAATTATATCGTTGGCTGCAACATGTTCAATGTGAGTAATGTTCTGAGAGATTGTTGCTGGGCATACCAATATGGTGGCACGGCTTCTTCAAATTTATGATTTAATCAGTGGCCCTGCCCAGTTTATGCCTGGAGGTTCCAGGGTATGTGGATGTTCAGGAAGTAGAAGATCTCCATCAGCTACGCGAGTACATTGGAACCCTCTCCAATCAACTTGTGGCTAGAAAGGATATTTCACTGGACTCTGTTGCCACCACTCAGGTAGCCAGTGCCACACTGCTGAAGACCCTCCTTCAGATGCTATCCCATCGTGAGCTGAACCTTGTAGTCCTGGACTCCTATGGGGGCAACCCCACTACTGGGCACAGTTTCCTGGCTCAGTGGACAACGGTCTTTGAACTCCAGTCATCATCATTCTCCAACGAACATTCCAAACATGCCATTACTTGTCTCTCTCTTGATGTGCTAAGGTCTGGGCTGGCAGGGGATCCTTTCATCGTTTGCTGCTTTCACTAAAGAGATGTAGAAAGTGCTCGACTGGTCCCAAGTAAGTCACGTTGCTGCCTAGAAGCTACTCAAACCGTGTCAGGGTAGCCCCTCAGTGTCAGAATATTCCATTGACTTCTGCACAATGGCTGTCTCTACATGCTAGGATCTCTGGACACTGTATATCAGAACAGGTCCAGGACGAGTAAACCATCTGCAGCCTTCCCTTAGATCTGGCCCAGCTTATTGATTCAGGTGTTCCAAATTGATGTCTGACTACAAAAGTGGCAGATGGACCAGCAGACAACGTTGCAGGTAGGTACCTTCCCTGCCTGCATCACAGGATAATCAACACAGCTTGTCAACCAAGCTTGGCTTCACGAGCTACGCCTAAAGACTGGCTGCGCTGGAAAAGGTTGAACCTATGCCTGTACTGCGGAAGGGGTACTCAGGCCATTGCTGAATGCTCTGTTCGGTGAACATGATTGCCATCTGATAGATAGGTGCTGTCTCGTCCACTTGTCAACGTCTTACTGTACGGCTGACCTTGGGGTCAGCCTATTACCTGCCAAACTTAAGTTGTTTTAGGCACTGATGGGAACTTTATCCATTCTGGTCTTATTCGCCACCTGAGTGTCTTGACTGCGCCATTGCCAGCACCCCTCCAGATTCCTGGGTCTCATGGGGATAGACCTTGTCATTGCTGAGGTTACTCGGCCAGTGCCCATGCTGACCTCAGTCTCCAGATATCACTCAGCAAAGCCTGAGATTCTTCTCTTTTGCCGCACAAACCCATTTATTGTGCCACCAGCCTCATGCCTGGAACATGCCCCCCCCCCCCCCCCTCCCTCCAAGAGGTTGACTGTACTCCCTAACCAACCAGGAGCCTCAAGCCATGGAGCAGTATGTAAATCGGTCCCTGGCTTCTGGAATAAATTGGGCCTCTTTATCCCCATTGGGAGCTGGCTTCATCTTCGTGGCTAAGGTGGATGGGTCTCTACATTCATGCATTGACTATTGGGGACTAAATACAATTATCATAAAGAGTCATTACCCTCTACCATTGATGGACTCGGTATCCTCAAATCTATAGGACTGCTGCTTATTTACGAAGCTGGATTACGTAATGCTTACCACCTGGTGTGCATGGGGGAGGGAGAGGAGCAGAAGACAACCCCTTAGGCTCGTACAAATACCCAGTGATCCGTTTGGACTTGAAAACGCCCCCACTGTGTTCCAGAAACTCATTACTGATATCATCTGAGATTTTGTTTCCCAGTGCATCTATATCTACCTTGAAAATATACTTCATAAACTAGAGTTAGTCTCAAACTCTGAAGGATCATACCTACTATGTCTGCTTGCATACTTACTAACACTGGGCTGTGAAAGAGAGAGATTTTCTGGGGTATTGACTGAATTGGCTACTCACAATGTCCCCACCCACATATAACCCAAAAACTACAAATTAATACAATAAATACAAGAATGTCAACTGAATGACTTTTACTGAGCCTTAAATTCATAGCTCACAGTAAAATGTGAGCTGACAGGATAGGAGGCAAAGATGTTTGACAGTACTAAGAAGAAAAAAGTGCTGTCAACATATTCAACTAATTCAGACTAAACACTTGGCCCTAAGTCTCTAAACCCCGAAAACCCACACATTCCTCAGAGGGTGTATGTGTGTGTATGTTTCCAAGACTTTGCTCTTTTTGGTTCTGTCTGTCACTCAAAGACCTGTTGTAGTGGCAGGTGACAGACTTGGCAGTTTATAGCACCTTAGAGGAAGCGTGCTTGTGGACAGGGCTGTTATTGCTATTGTATCTTACAAAAAAGAAGTCCACAAATAGTAGCATCCATACTCATTCTGCTTTGTGTGAGAATCTTTTTCACAATGCTGAATCACCTCTCTGAGCTTGCACTGCAGTGAGGGATGCAGAGCATTGCCTTCATCAATGACTCGAGATTTGTGAACCTCTCCTTTTCCCTGGAAGGGCCCAGAAGCTGTCAAATCTCTCTTCCTGTGGGAAAGTGGTATTATATACCAACTTAAAAGTTCTCCACCAGAAGATCTATGGTCTTGATACCACAACCAGTGGCAAGCTGTACGAGATGACATATGCAACCTAAGTCCTGGATATGTGACTGACTGCTACAAAGTCTGATTATGACAGAGTTGTGTTCATTGTCTGAGAAAGCAATCACCCTGCCCCCTGAATGCTCCTTTCCCTTTCACAGACATACAACGTATGCCAGCAGTTAGAGGATATGCATACTTTACTCTTAAAAGCTCCCAACATACCAAAATGTCCATAGAAAATTTGGTAAATTGGTGTATACAGTATACGGCACAAACATTAAGGGAACACTTAATCATCATAGTGTAACACCAAGTCAGTTAAACTTCAGAGATATCAATCTGTCCATTTAGGCAGCACAAGTGATTGTGAATCAATTTCACGTGCTTTGGTACAAATGAAATTGACGAAAGATGCACTGGAGAGGCAAAAGCAAGGGAACCCCAAGAAAAGGAATGGTTGTGCATATGGTGGCCACAAACAATTGCTCTCTCCTTATTCTTCCTGAATGGTTATTCTCTAGTTATGTAATCTTCTACTGTCATTGTTGCTACTGGTAGTGTGAGGCAGTATTTGCAGCCCAATCAGGGGTGTGTTTCCCAAAAGTGTAGTTGCTAGGTAAGTTAGCAACTTACATAGTTTGAACTATGTAGTTGCGACGCCAGTGTTTCCCAAAACCATCGTTCGAACGAACATTCGCAACCACTGTCGTTAAGCTGTGTAGTTCAAACTACTACTCCCCAGCTGTAGTTAGATGCGTAGTTCCGGGTGTTTGTGTCAGAAAATGCAGGCCACGAAAGGTAAAAATAAGGTCAGTAGCTGAAAATATTCGATGATCTTGCTGTACAAACATATATAACATCAACACTGTGATTTGAAAATTTTGCTACTCGGGAAAAACACTTTTTGTTGTATTTCTTTGTTCATGAGTGGACCTATGGTTGGATCTGTGGAATTATATCTATTGCAGCCTTCGCATGTGTTACGAACCCAGGTACTTAGGAAGCCTGGGGTCGCACGTTGGCTATGGTTAGATGTTAAGAAAGTAGATTAAGCCCGAAGGGGCCTCAACTAATCACATATGAAAGGAGGGGGGGGGGAAGGGCGAAATATGCACAGAGTCAAAACAAGTACAGTGCAATGAAGTTTACTGGTGCAAAAAGGGATATATACAATATTTACAATATTTATGTACAGCACAAACAAAACAGACACACAAGACACACATCCAAGGTCCGGGGACCTGAGTGTTGCCCAAGAAAAGAAAGGAACAAAACCAAACACCGCTTATTGAAAACCAAAAGGGAAAGCTAGCTAACTGCTTTATCATATATATACAAAAGGAAAAACCTATCTAACTACACTAACTACCCAAAACAGAAATGCAGCGGTTGGCAAGCACTCCTAAACTAGTGTGTCTAACAAGAGTTCTACTACATGCAAGTGTATAGAGGCCTCCGTCTTACCCTTCCCCGGCCTCAGTGTGGTCGACACAAACCGATATACACAAAACAAGATGTAGACTGGAACTCAAAAAAAAAACAAGACTCCAAGGCTAAGACAATAAGAAAGAAAGCACACAGTAGAAAATGACGGTAACCAAAAATAACAGCTCTCTCTAGTCACAAGATCAAGGATTTGAAATAGCGGGGGGTGAAGGATGATTGGTTGTTCCAAATGAAGGTCTGAAGAATGATTGGGCGAACAGACAGCAAAAGGATCCCTCTGACTGGTGGAGGCGGGACTTGGGGTGATGATGACTGGCAGGGACCTGGACCAATAGAGAACACAGCAGCACAGGGGAAAACAAGGGAACACAGAAAAAGAAGAGAAAAAAAAGTAACGTGGCACGTAACACATGCATTAGCAAAGACACTTTAATGTTCGGCAGTGATTAACTACGCTAGTCTAGTGATTCAACACTTGTTTTTCCCGCTGTCATTAGAGCGGGAGGTGGTTAACTAGCCTACATTACGGGATCATGGTTCAAGACGGTAGTATTGTTGAGTAAATCTGAAAAGCTTGTGACTTCGTGTTGCTAGTCATAGGAAGAACATATGATCTCGCTGTTTACCTTCATGTATTTTTATGTATCGATAGGAGAGGATGTTGTTTGCCCACTTGCAACTGTGAATATGGTAGAAATCTCTTTTATATAAAGAGATTTCTACTATATGACAGTGGATGGGAAAGTGTTGATAAAAAGGAAGGGAGGAAGGAAGATGGAGGTCTATTTGCATAACATTTGTCATTCCTTGTGGTCTGTGGAATGCACGGTCATCTTCAGCATCCTTTACAAAGAGTCTGATCTTCAGGGAGCTGGACATTTGCTGTGACGGCCATGCTGTGCAGGACTGTCAGTCTGAGAGGATTCTGGAAACTCAGGGGAAAGAGCGGCCCTGACACACAGAAAGCCATGCTAGAGGGGGCCCAATGAGGAGTGGCCCAGTGAGAGGATGGCCAATGTTGAGGGGTCCTGCGTGTGGGTGCCCAATGTTGGGGGGCCCTGGGAATCAAACTGCAAGTGACAAGGCGTAAATTGGCTTAGAGGGGAAGACACTCATGTTAGGGAATTGTGCATAACACAGATACCTACACCCCTGGGACTCCTGCCAGCACCTCTGGGCTTAGCATGGACAAAACTCTCCTCAGGAGTAAGAGGAGGCCGACAGACTGGAGCTCCCACCACCAATCCTCTGTAGTGCGCTCCTTAGAGCTGCTGCTCTCCTTAGTAATGTCTAGCTGGCAATCCCTCCATCACCTCCCGGATGATGGAGATACCAGGAGACCAGCCATTAAATAAGGAGAGCTGGACAGGGCCAGAGAAGAACAGCAACCCAGCAGCAGGACGGGTATCTGCTCCTTTGTGCGAGAAGGAATAGAGGGAACACTGCCAGAGCCCTACAAAATGACCTCCAGCTGGCTACTGGCATGCATGTTCCTGACCAAACTGTCAGAAAAAGACTCCAATTGAGTGGTGTCAGGGCCTAACATCCTCTCGTGGGACCTGTGCTCACAGCCCAGCATTTACCAACAGCATACTTGCAAACTAAGTTAGCTAGCACACATAGGCTAATGTAACTAGTTGCGTTGGCTGAACGATTTTTGAAAACAACTAATCCACAGCCATAAATAAAACATCAACTTACCTGTCAAAAAAAAAAAAAGACGTAAACCACTGCATGACTTTTCCGGCCTTTCAGCTCTCTTAGTTGTCTCCATGGCTGAAAAGGCACATCGAAATTGACTCGGGTTGTTCCTCGTGCTGTATCTGCACCCCTGCTCTGCTTTGGATATTCTTTTCCAGGGCTTTTTGGCAGGGCAAGCCGTCACAAGTAACCATGGCAGTGGTAGTTTTGGCAGAGTTTGAATTACCCTGGAGCACTATTGTTTGGTCAGAAATCACACTGTAAATACTATATGCAGAACTTAAGTCCTTCACACCTCTTCAGCAATGCACTGAACAATCAAGGGTTCTTAGGCAGAGGTTACTTGGGGCGCCTGATAATCATCTCTTTAGCGATGCACTTCTTTTTTTTAAAGATTATTTTTTGGGAATTTTTCCTTTATTTGATAGTTATACAATGTAGAGAGACAGGAAGGTTGAGGAGAAGAATGGGGGAAGACAAACAGCAAATGACCTAAGACGGAATCGAACCCAGGTCCGGCGGGAAGGACTCAGCCTTTATGGTACGTCCGCTTAGAACGAAGAGCCACCGGGGCGCACCGAGCGATGCACTTTAGCCACGACCATTTTCCGGTACACTTCCAACAACCAATCCTTCTTTTGATTTGATAGCAGAACAACTTTCTTCTGGCAGTGATTACATGTGTGGAGTTCAAGCTTGTACACGGCAAGATTACAGTATGCACAGGGAGTCGAGGAGGCTTGTCATTCATTGGTTCTTTCCAACCAGATGAGGGAGTGATTGGTTGGCATTTATACAGGATTTATACAGGATTACAGCAGCTATGGATGACGTGTTTTTTTTTTTTTTTTAATCCTTTTTCAGAATTCATATGTTATTTATTGCTGGTGGGGTGCACAAACCATTTAAAAAACAAAAACTATACTTGATCATTTTACCCACTCTGACCATAAGAGGATAAACAATTAAGGAATTAATTTATAACCTCTTTATATTTACCAAGGGTGCCAAAAGTGGTGGAGGACACTGTGCGGTATATCCAATCTGAGAAATTATCATTGTTTTAATGCACATAATAGCCTGAAGCTGCCCTTTTCTGAAAGACAGCAGGACACAGATGCATTTAGTACTATGTAAAAACAACCCTCCTGTGCAGATTCTATTAAATTTGTGGCTCACACAAATCATATCTCATAGTTTGTGCAATAATATTGCCGTGGAATAAAAACCACTGTGCAACTTTTCCAGGTCATTTAGTTTAACTGCTAATGGAGGGATATTTCAAAGAATGACTTCCTTAAAGTTGTGGCTAATTTCACATTGCTGTTCAGAAATGAAGCACCGATATCAGGTCTGACTGGCCGGCAAGAAATAAAGCCTGTGGTTCCACAGGGGAGGGGAGGGGGGAGAGACCAACACCACATTCATACATTTCTATTCCAGACGAAAAGAGTTTTTCCAAGAGCTGTTTGGATGCAGTCTCTGAGTGCTTGCTATGACAAAACAATGGTGACAAAATGGAGCCTGTAATTTAGCATTCTCAGCCCACATGCCGGGATGAATTACGAACGCTTCTCCCCTTACACATTCATCTCTTCTGCAGGGAACGGGGGGTTGCCATGGTTACCTTGAGGAAAAAAAGGTTTCCCAAAAGTATCCATTCAATATTTTTTTTTTTTTGCTTTTCTTTGTGAAAGACAGAACATGTTGGTATATGGCTTGCTGCACTGATTGTTGCTGCTCTAGGTTGCAAAAGCTGAAGGAATATTTTACCGCATAAGAAGGCTCTCAATGGGAATAGCACAATGTTGCACTGTAGAGAAGTGTGTTTTTTTCCATTTAAGGGAAGTGAAAGCAGTTTAGTCTGGAAGTTAGAGAGGAGAAAGTAGTTTCATTTTTGTTTTTCTATCAAATTAGTCAAGTTGTCTTGAAGAAGCAATATTGTAGTTAAAAGGGAATCTTTTCAAGATTAATCATAATTTTGATCATAAATGTTAGAATAATACAGGAACCAATCAGGCTTAAAAGAAAGACACAATAAGGAGAAATAAGCTATATCCAGAAATTAGTCTGTGGCCATACAACTCTGGCTTAGTAGATGCCGCTTGTATTTGATTCTAAGAATATTTTTAATCACAGTCCCTCAAAATGCTCAAGTTAAAATGTACAAGGAAAAAGTATGTATTTATCTCAAATATAACTACTGTATATTGCACACAGCACCTGCAGACAAGATTATTCCGTCTTAATTTTGGTGTTAGATATTAATATTGTATAAAGGACTATATATACAGTGCTAATAAGGCCTAGTTCATAAATATTATCTTTCAATATTGTCTCCAACATTTAAAATATTACAAAAAATTGGCTAAGCTCTGACCATGAGACTCTGAGCCCTCTTACTGCCTTTACAGTCGACTGAAGAATAGACCGTGTTTCAGCTATTGATCACAAAGGAGAGGAGCCAAAATGAAAATGTCATCTTTACAGAAAATTAAGAAAAATCTTTTTAGAACACAATTTATAATTTGCCAAAAAATTACAATGCTGGTACAGCTTGCAGTGACAAAATAACAATAAAAATTCAAACTAATATTCCTGCTGTAAAGACAAGCATAAATGAGTTCCCATCTCACCCGTGCAGAGGGTTGTAATTTGGATGTGCTGGATAAATCAATGAAAATGAGTTAAGTTAATCTAGAATAATGTGTTTTTCTGCTTTTCCTCTGTGGAGGTCTGCTGATATTTCATCCATCACACATGCGGCTTTGTGACAGGCTGTAATCTCGGCATACATTCTCTAGGGCAAAAACTCAATAGTCTCACTCAAGTCTACTACCAGAGCCGCTGGCACACCACAAAAAGTCTTGTGAGAGTTGGGTTGTATTTAACTGCCAAAAGCCATTATGTTAGGTAAATTTACCATTCACCGGCTGTGAATCAGACACATTTCAGATAAGTTGCCAGGTGAAGATCAGGTGACATTTTAGGGGTAAGTTCCAGACATGCATAGGGATAAACTCATACATCAGTTCAATGCTCTGTTGTTTCTTCTGGGAAAAAAGATAGCTTACATGTTATGGACACAAAACAAATTATCCACAGCTGACTGTGACATGACGCAATCTCACAGGCACACAGCAAAGTTTTAACTAGTTTTTGTAGTATTTTTCATGTTAAAATGGATAATTGGCTGACATTGTTCCTTTTTTACACCCTCTGTTTTCAATGCCCAAGGTTGGTTTCTTTGAATTGTGCACAGCTTGCAATCTGTTTTTAATTGTTGTTTCCAGGGCAAGGTCTGTCAGTGAGGTTAAAATCCTTAATTTCTTGCAGTCTTTTATTAATTTCCCTGACAATCCAAACTTGAAAGACCCTGAATTTTTGGTGGTAGTGCCTCATGAGAGAGGGAGAGGTGGATTGAGGAGGAAAGTTTGAAAAAAACATTGTTAATTCCTATTAAGGCAAATTTGAGCTGGCCCACTAATTAGTGCTCATATCACTCATGGACAAAATCATGCTTAATCCTGAAAAAATATGATGTATGATGCAATAATAGATAGCTTATGTTAAATCCAGAATTTCGAGGGCTGAATGCAATAAACAGTTATGTCCAATATATAATATCTGGATATAATTGTTTATTGCAGTCAGGCCTCGATTTACATACACCTGTTAGAGAGCTAATATTAGCTAACATGCTAGGCTTGCTGTTTGTGTGGTATACGTTGAATAAAGAATTGTTTTACAGCTAGCTGTTGGCTATGATCTATTAGTAACTTAGACGTTGGTATAATGTAGAGATACCATGATAGATAAATTAATAAATTCATTTGGGTATCTTTCACTTTTCATTCATTAATTATTTATTTCAAATTAACTACAATGCTGCTCCGATTTAATGTATTATTTCTTACTTTTCGAACAGAAATTACGGAGCAGACTTGAGGGGAAAAAAAAACAAACCTCATAAACCATTCTGCCCTAGTTCTGACTCAAATACCAAGTGACTCTGCGGTGGATGTACACAGATTCTGGAAAAATTCTGCCAAGAGTTTCTTGGTACCAGGGAGAAAGGTGCTCCCCTCAAAATATATGTTTGTTCTGTGAGATGCAATCAGAATGCAATCAACCAATTAAAATAACAGATATTCCTTTATATTGGAGCCTAATGAAGCCAGCAAAATTGCTGGTCAGGTGTGGAAATGAAGTAGCTAGTGACATTTAGATTTCATTCTTAGGCTAGAATTGCTAAAATGCTGGCTGGTTCAGCTTTAGTGTGAGATCTCATAGTTTATGGTGCACTGAACATCTGACTCTCCTGTCCTAATCCCATGCAAACCATGTTCAAACAAAAACTGCGCACACAGGTGTGCCGTTTGCATCTGAAAAAGATGAAATGATAACATCTCAATCATCGCTATCCTCCATTGGCCTGTTGAGCGCAGAAATGAGTACAAATTGAGGGAGGTAAAGAGGGCATGGGCATAAAAATATTCATCAACAACCACAGGATATTTGGCATATTTGAATAGCATCATTCACCTCCTCTCTATTATTCAGATAAAATAACACTGCTGTTTTGGCTCTCTCATTAACAGTGGCCATACTGTGATGGCATTAACTAAATTGGTTGAGTGAACAAAGAACATACAGCTGTGTTTGTCTGTACGAGTGTATTTTACCCCTGTTCTTACATCCCCTCCCTCCCTGCTCTTTCGGTTTCCCTCTTTCCTTTTTCAGGCTGTTAACACACAGGCTTCCAGACTTGGCAATAAATTCTGTCAGCTTTAATAAACAGTGACATCCTTCAGCCTGCATGTCCTGAAGAACAGAATGGCTCAGGGCTGCTGAGATGGTTCCTCTTTCAGCCCTCAGTCTCCCGAATTAAATCGTGGTCGGGGCAGCCCGTCTTCAGGTCCTTTCCCTTCCCACCGCCCAGCATGTCTTAAGCTGTTTTACGACTGCTGACTTTATGAATCTGATTCGTATTACAGTTTTATGGGATGTGATAAGTTAATGTATTAGATCTCCAACTCAGAAATATTTGGGACAGTGTGGAAAATGCTCGTAAAAACATAAAGCAGTGATTTCTAAATTTACTTTGACTTGTATTTCACTGCAGATAGTAAGAAGACAAGATATTTAATATTTTTCTGTTCAACTTAATTTTATTTGTTAATATTCATCCAGTCCTACCATTCAGACCAGCAACAGATTAGAAAAAAAAAGGGACGGGGAATTAAGGACTAGTAATGAGGAATAAATTAGCAAAATTATGTGATTTGAAACAAATCGAGAGCAGGTGAGTATAATGATTTGGTGCAAAAGTAGCGTCCTGTAAAGGCAAAGTCCTGCTGGAGCAAAGAGGAGCCGAGGATTTGCCCACAAGTATGTAAGAAAATCATAGAAAGGTTTAAAAGCAACGTTCCTCTCAAATAGAGATGGCACATAATTTAGACTTTTCACCCTCTACAGTGCGTAAAATAATAAACATATTTGGGAAATCAGGAAACAGTCTTACTTATAGAAAGATAGCAGGTTAGTTAGACTTTTCTCCCTCCGCGGTGCATAAGATAAATGAAAAGAGTCAAGGAATCAGGAGTCATTTCTGTGGCTAAAGGGCAAGAGCACAAGCGTAAGATGAAGAGTCTTAATCTTCCATCAACAGACAGCATAACATCAAGAACCATCACTTATCTGTCAGTGCAGTGATGTAACCATATTGCAGCAGGATTCCTTTGACCAACCTTTGTTAAGTGTGAAAATGCAAATTTATTCTCATAAATGCCAGTTAAAACTTAACTCTGCAAAAAGGAAGCTTAATATTTACAATGTCCAAAAGCACCATGGATATCTCTGGCTTATAGCCATCTGCAATGGAGCAATGTACAGTGGAAATGTGTGTTCTGGTCAGATGAATCAATATTTCAGGTCAGGGAGAAATGGACTCTGTGTGCCCAGACCAGAGAAGATAAGGACAATCCAGACTGTTATCAGCTGCAAGTCCCAAAGCCAAGTTTTGTTATGGCATGGGGTGGTGTCAGTGACCTTGGAAAGGATAACATGCACTTCTGTGAAGGAACCATTAATGTTGACAAGTACCCTGAGCAACATATGCTGCCTTCAAGGCAGCATCTTTTCCAGGCTTGCCCATGCATATTTTAACAGGGCAGTGCAAAACCTCATTCTGCTCGCGTGACAAAGGCATGGCTGCATCAGAAGAGGGTGCAGGTGCTGGACTGGCCTGTCGGCAGTCCTGACTTCTCCTAAAGAGAATATGTGGCGAATTATGAAATTCAAACTGTGACAACAGAGTCTTTTTTCTGTTGCACACCTTAGGCTCATTTGCCTGAAAATAGGGACAAAGTTTCTTCTGAAACATTTATTTTGTGGTGTCCTTAGTCCTTTAATGTTTATTAAATGTTGTAAAAAAAAAAAAATGGCGACATTACAGAGTAAAAGAATCAAAATAAAAATGTTTATTTTAAAAAATCTTTAAATCATGAGATGAAACCTCAAAAAATGAACTATCATATTGTTTTCAATCTAATAGGGGATAATTTACTAATGAATACTTTGATTTTTTTGTTTGAACATACTGTCCAAACTTTTTCTGATTTGGGGATGTATTCTGATAAATTAAGCTTTATTTTTAAAAAAATTGTAATTTTGCAGGTATATCAATGAGTGTGCATTGCATAAAAGCACCTTTACAGTAGATATGATGGTTGAGAGAAAAAAAATCTCGTAATGATATTAGGAATCATCATCATCCTCATTGTGAAAAATAAAATTCATGAGACCATCTCCTGTTCTCCTCTATGCACTGTACAACCTTTGATTTTTCATCGTAAATTAAAATCTGGCAATTACTGTATAATACAGTTTAGCGAACCATACGATTGGTTGTTCATATGTACCACCTGCTTTCCCTCCATTTTATATCACTTTATTCATCAGTTTTCTCAATATATTAGGTCATTTTTCCAAGAGAAAGATAGGTAGTTTATCGATTTTGAGGAGAAGCCCCTGTTACTCCTGCACAGCACCCTTTAGCAAACCTCTATCCTCCGCAGACACACTCCCCATTGCAGTTCCTGATGGAATTGTCAGCTTAGATTTGGTAAATGCTGGCCATCACTTTAAATTTCATCCATGGGTGGAGTCTGTCAAACAGCGAGATTTCTGGCATGGAAGAAAATTGCACTCTGATCAAAAGAAATGACTCCAGAAAATGCTGACCATGACTATTTATTATAGCAAACTCAACTTCACTGTGTCACCAGCATGTGGGAAACTGGCCTTCTTTGACCATGGATCAAGTGGATGGCTCTGAAGATGGGGGAAACTAAGGGGCGAGGTCTGACAGTTCATAAAGAGCACTTCATAATCTCTCATGATTGGTGTAGATAGTGGTCTGGATGTTTTATTGAGCACTGGAAATAAAAGATGTTACTTTCTGAGTTTCCCACACCATTTTCTTCTTATATTTCTCTGTCTCTGGTAGGGCTTTTTTCAAAAAGGGGTTGTTTAATCAGTTTTCTTCTTTTCCCATTCAACCGTAATGTGAGACTGAATGAAACTGGACTCGAAGCACTAAGCAGCTGTCTGTATGACATCACAGGCCGTAAACGCTGCTGCCAAAATAGCTCCAATGACGGGAGGAGCAGTTAAAGGGAAGTATGTGGGAACCTCCTGAGCAGAAGCCCTGTGTTGCCTCAGTGAGGCTAAAAGACTGAGAAAAAATGACCTCTCAAAAAATGTAATGACTTTCATTTCGACAGTGATTCTACTTTCTGGCGCTCCTCTTTGAACATTGTCAGAGATTGTTAACCTTGTCCTCTCCGTAAATCTTTACTGTAATAATTAATAAAACATATTTTTACAGGAAAAATACAACCAATGCAATAATAATAATAATAATAATAATAATAATAATAATAATAATACTGGCCTTATGCCTTATGCTTTATGGCCAGTAAAACAGGCAACAGGGTTCAAGCACTCATCTGGAGTTAATAGACAGGATGCAGGGGCAAAGCACTTCTACTTTCATAGCTTCACAGACATAACACCAGAGATTTGTCTTTCTCTCAATCTGACAAATAATGGTTAACAGGAGACGTGCCGTTCATTGCTGCACTCATCATTTCACTTGTGACTGTTCAAAGCCTCACATGCAGCGGCTCAGTGATACACAATATAAAGGCCGCGTTTATTTTTCCGAGGAAACTTCCGCTTGTCCCAGACCCCCAGCTGCTGCAATGATGATGATAAATAGAAATGAATTCTCAAATGAATCTTAATGTGTACAAAATGCTGTGAGTCCTGTGGGCTTTCTTTACTATCTGTGCTAATCAGTGTGTACAGCAGGTATTCCTAGCACAGGTCTTCCAGTGAGGTGCTATCATTATTTAGCATTACCTCATTTGTTGTTTTTTTTGCAAACTTGCTCCTCTGTTAGTCCGAAGATTCAGAATGAGCAAGCCCAGAGGAGCACCCTCAGTAGACCGGGCTGATTATACAGAGGCCTTAATCAGGAGCTGGAATGTGGGCAGTAAGGTTGTGAGGGCTGCCCAAGCACTGAAGCTCTGCCAAACCCTCAATAACGTCGGCCCAGCGCGGCTCCCCCAGTATCCATGGTGACTGCTCCCTCTTCTACTAGAATGTCCCGGGGGTGGTGGAGACTTGGCGGTCAGCATTTGTACTCAATCAAACCCCCCCACCCCCACCCCCACCCCCAAACTGGCTGCCAGTACGGGACACAAAATCTGTGATGCCATGGTGACCCACAGACACCAATGTAGCCCGGGAAATTCTGATTGGTTCTGGGAACAAACTTATGCTTGCAACCCTTGTAAAGAATGCTGAATTAATTTATCGTGATGTCAGAGCTTGTTTTTGTGTGTGTGTGTGTGTGTGTGTGTGTGTGAAAAGAGGAGAGAGATGAATCAGAGTGAACCCTCATGCCTTCCTCTCTGTTAATGCCTGAGAACAAGAGTTTCGGGGGGGGTGGATGTGAAATGAGATGCGCACGCGCATTTCTGTGTTGCGCCAGAGACTGATGACACAACAATGGCGCACTGTCATCAGTACTGAACACTGATTTTAGTTCATTGTGTTGAGTTGCATGGGATTCTGCTCACATTTGCACATTTCAACAAGAAATACCCACTACAGCTGCTGTGAGTTATTTCTCATTGGATAGACAGTGCTTGCCGCAGCTAATCGGTCTGTGTGCTCCCATTTTTGAGGTTTTGAGCCAATCAGAGATTAATTCGCTGGCTTCTTCATACTGGGTGTGGCCAGGTTCCCCGTTGTATGTTATTTTAAATACATTCAAGCTCTCCAAATCAAAAAAGAAAAAACAAAAACAGGAAAGACATTAAAAACTATACTGAGGCAAATTTTTACTTACAATAATAATAATAATGATAATAATAATATAATGATCCTTTCAGAGATGAACCATGCATATATGGTCTATTCACCTACAAACCAAATTATTATTCTTCTAGTTGAAATTAAATTATTATCCTATAGCAACGCCTGCACATGCAGGTATTCTGACTGGGAAAGCCATTCAGGTAGGAAAGCCAGTTAAGTGGCCATGAGATTGCTGAGCAAGTTGTAAGATTTAAAGATTGATTGGAGGTATGGTGAAGCTGTTCCATTGATTGCCCTTTAGTCGTGCACCAAGGTTTTAAATTTGATGTGAGAGGTAACAGATAGCCGGGTGAACTGGGCTGAAGACGTTTGCAACATGAGCACGCGGGGAAGATTTAAGACAAGTCGTGCTGCTGCATTCAGTATTAGCCACAGGGGTTTGTGGTGCAACCAGGGAGACTGGGGAGATCACAAGAGTCTAGGTGTCTTAGTACCATAGCATAATGCTGTGTATCGCGCACTAAAAGGTGTATGTTGTATCTAAAGAATCTGCTCACACAACACGCTACCGTTTTGCTGAGAAAGAAGGGATATTGTCTCAGAGGAGTAGCCTTAGGTGTCATTTTTGATGAGTGAGCTCTCATTTACAACGTAGACGGAAGCCCAGGTCAAGCACAAGTGAGGACTTGGATTGAATACACAACAAACTGAGTCCTGAGAGACCAATGACGCGCGACAGAGAAAGTAGAGAATTCTCAGAATACAAATTGTTTACAAAAGCTTGGGATGAGATAACAGACCAAAGGGATTGAATATAAATGCTTACAATGGACGAGAGCCGTTTGGAAAGGTTGTGAGATAGGGTGTGTCTTTATATCATCCCACAGTTCAGAGAACAGGAGGAGGACATGCCCTGGAGGATATTGGAGATGGTCAGTCTGCTCTAGCATTGCAGCAACTGTATCAACAAAGTATGACTGAACGAGCTGTAATATTATCATTCATTCATGTTAGTTAGGTTTTGGTTGATTTTTGCAGAAAAAAAGAATATTTTTTTCATTTTGCCCTTTGTCTTTTTTTTATCTTCTTGGGTTTAACTGAGACAGAAATTATTTTTCATGCTTGTTGAAGAGAGTGTATCTGCTTGCAAATTAAGCAATGACATAAATACAATTGTTCAAACCACCTACACAAAAACACTTGCTTTTATTTTTTCTTACATGTCACTGCTGCAGAATTAATTTAGAAGGACTCAAAACACACAGAATGTGGGAACTGGACTGAGCATGTTGAGTAACGTTAGACTCATTTATCCTTCAACTCCCCTTAAGCCACATCATGAATAAATAAATACATAATAAATTCTGCACTTCATGGAAGATGAGCACCCTCAGCACATGAATTTCTTTGGAAGTTCAAAATTATCTCAAATCCTGCTTTAGGCTCTTAGCCAAATAAAAACTGACACAACAGAACAAATGTTCTGATAAGCACAAATAGTCATGATAATTCAAGCAACATTCCCACAAATTATGCTGCTGGGATAGTGGCGTGGGGGCGGACACAAATGATTCCTGAGATGAAATGTTTCCAGGCTGTCTCCTGTTCCACCTGAGAATTGCATTGCATTGCACATGATAATGAGGTGAATGAATTTCTTGGCATTTCCACGTTCCAGCCCTGGGAGAGGAGATAAGGGGATCGAGGGGTGGGGGTGTGTGGAATTACCTCCAATGTATACATGGGGAAATGGCTTTTATTCACACTTGGATGGAGGAGACGATAAAGATAGTGTTAGACACACATTAAATTCTGCATGCAATTTATTATTATCCCATGCACATACTGTAAATGTGAACATCTCACGGTAGAGAGCTGGTATCTGATGGGTGGAGTCAAACAGCTATGTAAGCCCAGAACAATTATGCAATAACAATAAATATTACATTTTCTGGCCCGAGGGCACTTAGTCTAACTGTTAACAAAAAACTGAGAGACCAGTGCTAATGCCAAGAAGGTTATTGGTGTCGCATCCCATTCCTTGTATAAATTGTCTTGCCCACAATCCACATGTCTGCGTCAGTTTCGGTTTTGCATTAATATTATTCTACTATTGTCTCATTTGGTTCCCCTCTTTTTGTATTCCAGCATAGCACACCCATTCCCTGCTGTTGTTGTCTTGTATATTCAAGTTTCAAGGCTGCATCTTCCCCTTGTTGGATTGTTGGACCCTGTCTTAGTGTTTTGATTCCTTCTGATATCCTCTATCCTCAGCTAGTGGCAGCCTTCTGTCCAGCACTCAGTCACGCTTGAAGGATCACACCCTCCGGCATGCTATGGTCCCACTGGTAAACCTGTCTGGGACTGACCCCAGTCCAGCCCCTTAGTCCTCTTCTACCCCAGCCTTCTGATACCGCTGCTACCGCCTGACTGCAGCGCTCAGCTTGTGTAAGCTTTTTGTTGCATTTCCAATTTGTTAATAAAGGCTGATTTTGGTGATCCTGTGATCTTGCACTTGGCTGCTCCCTGCCGTTTCGTAATGATTGTCTGCACCTTTGGCAAAAACTTGGGTCACAATACCTTGCACATAGCAGTATAATGA
Organism: Gymnothorax reevesii; assembly: GCA_029721435.1. Taxonomy (NCBI): domain Eukaryota; kingdom Metazoa; phylum Chordata; class Actinopteri; order Anguilliformes; family Muraenidae; genus Gymnothorax; species Gymnothorax reevesii. The sequence continues at coordinate 9,153,231 of CM056581.1, forward strand.
AGGTGTTTTTGTCACTAATAGACTGGCAAGTTGGCCGGACATGTTTGTACAGGAACAACCGTCATGGGTGTCGCAAAACATTATTATTTTGATATCTTCGCAAATCTTTCGTGATTGCTGGCTCAGAAAAATGGAACTGAATACCACTTCAATAAAGAATGGTTTGTGTACCAAACCAGAGTATAAACTGTATGATTCAACAGTTTAAGAGAAATGATGGAACATTAGGTTATAGATCGTATTTCACCTAAGTAGCTGTAAAAATGAAAGCAAAGCTTGCCTTGATTGCATCAAGTGTTGAATAAATTTTAAGAGGCATTTAGAGGCAGAGTGGGGTGGGTCATGCCTTCCCTATCCTGGGGGTGGGGGGGTCAGGGGTCAAAAGGTCATGCACATTGCATGACCAGTGGTGGCCACACAACCATTAGCCACCATTGGAGCAAAGCTCTGCTGACACTAGTAGTTAGTAAAACATCCTTTAGGCACTGATTAATTGGTAAAACTGATCAATTGGTCAACCTTTAACTCTCAGCTCAGTTTCCTTGAACACAGCTGTTCAATTTTCTGACAAGTGCAGTGATATTCATATATTGTTGAATTACCTAACTGCACACTATAACGGCTGTGCTGCATGCACAGTTCAGATACACGGAGGACCGGAAGACAAGGTGTGGACTCTGGTGCAAGGATGGACTAGGTTGGATTTATTATTCCTACTGCACAACATCAGGCACAAACGTTGCAATACAAAACGAAAGTGAAAACGAGGTTCCTTTAACGCTATAAGTAATACAGACTCTGAGCTTTAGCTGCAGTAACAATGTACTTTTGTATTACAAATAGGAAAAAAAGGAAACAAGGTTCCTTAATAATGATGAAGTGCTGCAATAAACATAAACAGTACTAAGCTTAAAGAATTTAGAGTTTTGATACGCGAATACAGAGAATACGACTAAACAAGACTTAACAATGCCACACAGATGTGGCTGACACAAGATTTCAAAATGAGACTGACAGAAGCCCGGTCTTAAATACACACTGCTACCACCCAGTGGTAATGAGAAACAGGTGTGAGTGATACTAGAATAATGAATGAAGTGCAGTCCGGGATTTAGTAGTTGGTTGAGCTGGATTCTTCGGGAATTTCTGGCTGGTCTCCACAGTCAGGATTCTCGACTGTTGTCGAAGCAATGGTGAGGGGGCCGTAGTTCTGCCGACAGGAGGGTGACTGGAAACTGAAGCCTCCTGCACGCCAAATGATGGTGGGATTGTGAAATGGCAGCTGTGGGAGGCCGAAGATTATTGGGAGCCTTGAGTAGGGTAGTAGTAGCAGTGGAAGTTCAGATGGTGCTCTTCTATGCAGAGGGAGATCGAAGCCATCAGGTGGGTCTCGCTGCCGTTGCCCAGAGGTTCCCCGTCTATAGCTGCCATGGTGAGAGGGGTGTAGAGCTGGTGGACCGGAGCACCGAGTCATTGCACCGGATGAGGGGAAATGAAATTCCCTGCTGCATCGGAGTCAATCAGGGTCTCTGTGGAGGGGTCACACTGTTACAGGATATCTTGACTGGAATCCAGAATGTAGGTGGGCAGGGGCATCTCCAGGTCCCCGCAGGCCATTTCTGCCAGAAGCCCTGGACTCAGCCCCCTCCCCCCTCCGGAATATGGTTACAAGTGCAGCCTTGTTCCAACCGCTGGCTGAAGCCAAGGTGCAGAATTGAAGGGCGCAGTCTTCCCTGGGTGGTCAACGACCAAGCAAAACTGCTGGAAGAAATCGGCATAGGTGTTAAAGCCAGATTTCCCCCACACAGCTGTACCCCAGTCAAGCGCCTTGCCTGTAAGGCGGGTCACTGCTGCCGCGGTCTTCTCTGCGTCATTCAGGGCTTATGGTAGGTAAAATACAGAGCACACTGGAGGATATAGCTTTTGCTCGCTGTGGGATTCCCGTCATCGCGGTCGGGCAAGGGCACATAAAGACATGATCGTGTACGGTGCCGTAAACTTGTGCAATAATAGTCAGAAAAGAGTTACTGCAGCTGAAAAAGACGATAAGTTTAATACGACACTTAGAAGACAAATGGGCTGCTAGATACAAAAAGATTTCATTGAAATCTGATGTGGACGCATTGAGATACAGTGTGCGACCCCTGAAACACCAAATTTTATGTTTTGACAAAGTTGAGCACCACATTTCCACTCATGCTTTTACAAAGTATTATCCCATATTAATTGGGCATTGTGTTGGGCTTGCTAATGGAATCATAGGCACAAAGTAGCTTGGGATGATGAGAGTGCAGTCTAGAAATGCCTCAAATATAAGTCACTTCACCAAAGAGTACCATTTTGTAGTGCCTTAGGCGGCGCCCTCAACTGCTGACCAACATTTTGCAAGTTTGTAGGAATCCTACCATAAATTTGTGAACCAAAGCCGCCAAAATCAAAAATAAATACAAAACAAGAGCCTGTACTCGGGCTGGGTTTAGGCCTGGGCCAATCACGAAACGGCGCGCGGGCATAAGCAGAACAATCGCAACCCCGAAAAAAGAAAAAGGAACGGAGCCAAAACCTACCGGCCCGAGTAATGAATAGGTCCAATAAATAGATGCATTAAATGATGAAAAAAGACATTTAGACATGAAGGGCTAAATTATCCAATGAATGTGCAGGTCAATGTTAAAATAGATAATTATGCACATAAATAGAAAAAAAATGAAATGCATTTATTTGTCAGATTTCTTTTTTGTACTAATCTACAGTATTTTTAGTTTTATTTCCCAATTGATTATTTTCAGATTGTATTTATTTTTGCTTTTAATTGCTGCCCTATTTATTCATTTCCCGATTTCTTTATTTCTGCTTTTCATCATTCTCGTGTTTCTTTGCCCATATATTAAAGAGGGGGCATTTCCTGACTGTTCAGGCAGTAGCAATCAAACCCCGACACACATCCTTGCCGATGCCACTTATCTGACTAATTGTAGACTTGAAGTGGGGAATAAGAAGCCAACTACTCAGGGCTGGACTGGGACAAAAAAACGGCCCAACTATGGCTGTGATGGTCCTGCCCTGCAGGCCCTCCCCCCTGCTGCATTCTTCACCCCCACCTTAACGGGCAACAGGTGTGGCTCGTTAAGGTTGAGGTGAAGCTCTGTTATTTAAGGGTTGGCTGCACCTTACTTTGGTGCAGCAGTACTCTGGTTTTGGAGCCCTGACATGTGTTCTTGTGGGCTGCCGCTCTCCTCGGGGGTTTTAATGTTATTTAAATTAAAAGATTTTTATATTTATACTCAGCCTGTGCGTTTGGGTCCCTGGTTCTGCTTTTGGGTACATGGTCCCAGTGCCCGCCGGCTTCATGCTTTCTGCCGGAGGGGGCAAAACCATGACAATGGCGGCCCAACATGATCGTGATGTGACGGCCAGCCATATGTGCACACTATGCTATGTGAGATATATTGAAATAAGCAGAATTTATTTTTCACCGAAGTGACATGGGTCATACTAAACCTATCTTACATCAAATACGTGAGAATCGGAAACCCCGCAATATGCATACATTCAATTAAGTGTTGTTTCCGAGAGGCCAAACAAAAACCACTATCTAGCTCCTTTTCATGAATTGATTTTATAGCTAGGAAAGGTGAAACTAGCCTGCATTACCTATAGTCAAATTATAATTTGAGCCGCTTCGATATTCTGTTCAAACAACAAAGTCCTGATAAGGTCAGCGATGCTTGCCAATTTACTAGCTAGATAGCTTTATTTACCAGTAACAATAATAGTTAAATTAAATTTGTAACCGGAACATCATTTAAACAGAATATCTGCTCATTTTATGTCCTTTTATTAAACTTGCTAGTTTCTAACCTCTTTCGCCCTGCCTTGCTATCCGCCTATTACTACCTACGTGCCAGAGGCGGACTGGGGCAAAAAAAAAAGGCCTGGAAATTTGTATATCACTGGCCCACTCTCCAGGGGGAAGGGATGGGGAGGTAGTGACCGGCCGAAAAAAATTTCACGTTATTTGACAAAAAAGTATGCATTTTAACTTCATATTAGACCATATATCCCATAAAACATTGATATGATACGCTTTTGAGTTTATATAACACCCATTAGCCTACAACAAAATAATTGTTGCATATATCTAACATACAAACCCATATGCATTTGTGATTTTAGTGGATGTTAACAGATCACCAATTCTCCTCTCCCCCTCAAGTCCCTAGGTTTAGTACCAGGTTTAGTAAAAGATACCACACTCAACAGCTTGTCAAAAGTTAGTAAAATGCTGTAATGGTCTTTTTGCCCCTGAAATTATTCTAAAAGATGAGGTTCAAGTATTGTGAAAGTGTTGTCTCGTGAAACACCAACATACACATAATCTGTTATGATACTGCTGCTGCAGCTGGAAGCCTGTATTAAACAAGACTGGGATCAAATTCCAATGGCTAAACTCAGGAAACTTGTCTCCTCAATGCCCAGACGCCTCCACTCTGTGTTATAAAGAAGAGGGGATGCTACACCATGGTAAACAGGCCCCTGTCCCAACTTTTTTTCAGACCTGTAGCAGCCTTCAAATTTGAAATGCATTCATTTTGTGGATAAAATTGCAAAATTTCTCAGTTTCAACATCTGCTATTTTATCTCTGTTCTATTTTCTATTGATTTTATTCACAATTTACACTTTGTCACAACTATTTCGGAATTGGAGTCGTAAATATATGATCTTGAAATAAATATTTTCTAGTTTCTTAGTGGTCAAGTTGTTTGTGTGATCTTGTTGGGTTTTGGGCCTGAAAAATTCCAAAATGGTGATGTATTATAAATTGCTCTTTTAATGCTCAGAATGCACCATTTAAAGCCAAGAAATGGTGGGCGGGGGGAAGGGGGAAATCCCCCGGACCCCCCTACAAAACCTTTGCTGGGCCACGATGTTCCTTATTTTTATATCCTACCAAGTGGAATTTCCTTCTTTAAAAAAAAAATCACTGAGCACCTCTGCATCTGGTCATTTGGAATTTGATGCCAGCAACACATTTAAAAAAAGTTGGTACAGAGGCTACAAAAGACTGGAAACGTTGAATGATGGCAAAGAATTCACCTGGAGTATCTCATGGCAAATAAGGTTAATTGGCAACAGGTCAGTAACATGATTGGGTGTAAAAAGTCTTTCAGACATAAAGATGGCTTCACTGCTCAAGGAAAAACTGCGCAGGCAACCAGTTCAACAATTTAAAATAATGCTTCACCAAATAAAATTTGGGGATTTCATCCTCTACAGTACATGATATTATCACAAGATTCAGAGCATCCAGAGAAATTTCTGTACAACAGGGACAAGACTGAAAACCAGTATTGAATGGCCTTGATCTGCAGGCCCTCAGGCAGCACTGCCTTAAAAACGGGTGAGGGGGGTCTGATGTGGAAATTATTGTATTGGCTCAGGAAAACATCTGTAAAGCATTGTTCATGAACAGAATTTGTAGCTGCATCCACAAAAGCAAGTTAAAACTCTGCCATGAAAATATTAAACCAAAATCCAGAAATGCCACTGCCACTGCTGAGACTGAGCTCGATTAAAATGGACTGAAGTGAAAATGGAATCTGGTCTGTGGTCTGACCAATCAAAAATGTGAAATTATTTTGGGAAAGTACGGACGCCGTGTCCTTTGGGCAAAAGAGCAGAGCGACAATCCAGCTTTTCAGTGCACAGTTCAAAAGTCAGCATCCATTATAGTATGGGGGTGCATTATTGCACATGGCATGGGTAACTTGCACATCTTTGAGAACACCATTAATACTATACAATATATACAGGTTTTGGTGTTTCATTTACTGCCATCCAGATGTCTTTGACAGATAAGGCCTCGCTTATTTTGAAACAGTGCCAAACACAATGTTCTGCTCATATTACAACAGCATGGCCCTGTAGTAAAAGCGGCTGGGCGCTGAACTGGCCTGCCAGCAGGCCAGACCAGTCACCCACTGAAAATATTTGGCACATTAAGGGAAAAAGAAATGACAGAGGATTCTGCAAAGTGTTGATCAGCTTAAAGCATACAGACCCGTGAAAAAGTATTTGCCCGCCTCCTGATTTCTTACGTTTTTGCATATTTTTCACAATTAAATGTTTCAGATCATCAAACAAATTTTAATATGAGACATAGATAACCCACCTAAATACAAAATGCAGGTTTAACATTATTTCACCAGGCCTGATTACTTCCAGACCTGTAGAATCAAGAAATCACTTTAATAGAACTTGTTTGACAAAGTAAAAGAGGCTTCAAGATCTCAAAAAGCAACACATCATTTCGCAAATTAAAGAAATTCAAGAACAGATGAGAAATGAAGAAATTGACATCTATCAGTCTGGAAAGAGTTGCAAAGCCATTTCTAAGGCTTTGGGACATCAGCAAATCACAGTGAGATCCATTATCCACAAATTGAGAAAACTTGGAACAGTGGTGAACCTTCCCAGGAGAGGCCAGCCTTCCAAAATTACTCCAAGAGTGAATCAACAACTCCTCCAGGAGGTCACAAAAGAACTCAGATCAACATCTGCAGAACTGCTGGCCTCACTTGCCTCAGTTGAAAGTTAGAGCCAAAATACATCTTGATGATCCTCCAGACTTTTGGGAAAATATTCTGTGGACTGACAAGACAAAAGTTGAACTCTTTGGAAGGCGTATGTCCCGTTACATCATGCATAAAACTAACACAGTATTTCATAAAAAAATATCATACCAAAAGTCAAACATGGTGATGGTAGTGTGATGGTTTGGGGCTGCTTTGCTGCTTCAAGACCTGGATGACTTTTCGTAATTGATGGAGCTATGAATTCTGCTCTCTTCCGCAAAATCCTGAAGGAGAATATCCAACCATCAGTTTGTGACCTCAAGCTCAACTGCACTGGGGTAATGCAGCAGGAATATGATCCGAAACACACCAGCAAGTCCACCTCTGAATGGCTTAAAAAAAAAACAAATTGAAGATATTGGAGTGGCCTAATCAAGTCTGCACTTAAATCCGATTGAGATGCAGGGGCATGACCTTGAACAGACCGTTCATGCTAAAAAATCCTCCAATGTGGTTGAATTAAAACAATTCTTCAAAGAAGAGTGGGCTAGTATTCTTCCGGATGATGCTATTGCAAACATTTGAATGCAGTTGTTTTCGCCAAGGGTGGCACAACCCGTAATTAGGATTTTGGGGGCAATTACTTTTTCACATCAGAATTTCTGTATGTAACACTTGATATGTTGTCTTTGCACTATTTTAAATTACTTATAGGTTTAAATGATTTTCAAATCATTGCAAATCTGAGAAGTCATATATCCCCCTCTCACATAAGTCCACCTGCATCTTTAAAAAATCCACAGTGAAAGATGTTTATTTAAAATGTAATCTGGCTCGATGAATTCCGGGCTGCCAAAGCTACAAAGTGTACTCATTATTTAAAAGGTTGAAATGTGTATGGTAATTCAGACATAAGGTGAGCAGTGCCGAAAGTTATTCTCAATGTCATGTCACCTTTTTCAGTGAAGCTCTTGTCCTACTTCATTTCTTGGTACATTCACAAATGTCAGCTGAGGATAGTTATTCTGTCTCCATTCTGAAATGGTTTACTATAGCCTGTACATGAGGTTATATTAACTCCATTGCGCAGAAGCCAAATCAGGCAATTGATGCTTTCCCCTATTTAAAGCTTTATAATTCAGGACTTGTGCATCGCAGATAGTGGAGTAATAACTTTACCCATTAGACCGAAGGTACCCTATGTAAAAAGTCTTCTAAAACCTAAGGCATTGTTTGACAACAACCTCTTAAAATCTTAGTGTTTTATGAAGAGTTTAACTTATTATTATTATTGTCTCACCCTCATTCTTATTATTATCACTATCTTTAAAGGGATCTGTTGTGATTTACGAAATGAACCAAGTGCGACAACCAGTAAAATGCAAAAAGGAGGCTTTATTTCTGAAGGGGGAAACCCCCCAACAGAGCTGGCAACGGTACAAAGTCCACAATCCAAAAACAGTATCCGATGGGCGTAATCCAGAATCGTAACCAGGGCACCAATAACAAAGTTCGTGGTCAGACAAAAAGGGTTCGGTACACAGGCGTAGGTTTGGAGGAGAAACAAACGCATAAGCCAAAGACAGTCCGAATCCAAAACCAGGGCAGTAATCACAAAATCAAGGTCGGGCAGAAAAAAGGTCAAAATTCACAGATGCAACAATAATCCAAAAAGGGCAAACCAAAAACAATAGTCGGGCAATCCAGTCAGAAAGATAAACACTGAGATATCGAGGCGAGAAACGTAGCACAAGAAAACTAGGGAGAACGATCTGACAAGAGTGTGAAGCAAACAGACATCTTTTATACACATCCAGGAGAACACATGACCAGGGAGAACAGGTGCAATCAATGGTGACAATGATTAGGGAGAGACACATGAGGGATAAACTAATTACATGAATTTGGCTGTAGCCAAAACGCAGACAGGGATCACAAGACAAACCTAAGTACAAACAACAGCTCCGGTTAAGGAGTACTAAAAGTGCATAGTCTAAAGACAAGGAAAGCATGAGATATAAGTGGAAAACTGCAGCAGAGATAATTAGGGATAGGCAAGGAGGCGGAGACTAGAATTGGGCGACAGCTGAGAGATCATTAGTCAATTAGTAAGTGCAGCTATACAATCCCAAGTGCTTGTTAGTAAGTTAGTCCAAATATACAAGGTTAGTGTGGATTAGTATTTAGCAAAAACAATAAACTGTTAGTATGTGTTAGTAAGACAGTAAAAGAGAGAGGAAGGAAGAACACGAGATAATGAAAGAAGATTGAAACCCAGAAACCAATAAATCACCCGAATGAGTGTCACACAAGACAAGGGACCGTGAGCAAAGATACACACCTGACAAGACAGGGGAGACAAAGTGCAAAGCATGAAAATGAAAACATGGCTAGGCCAGGCACAGAACTTAACATGACAGCAGAGTCCAGAATCCCAACAGAACCCCCCTCCCAACGAACGCCTCCTGGCGTTCAACCTGAAAGTCTCTGGTGACTAGCATGAAAGTCTTTGATGAGGTTTTTATCCAATATGTGCCTTGCTGGCACCCAACTGCGATGTTCCGGTCCGTAGCCCTCCCAGTCGACGAGGTATTGTAATCCTCTGCCTCGTCGACGAGAGTCCAGGAGGGAACGGACCGTATAGGCTTCGCCTCCGTCGATGATCCGGGCGGGTGGTGGGGGATCAGGTCCAGATGACAGGTGGTGGGTTATAGCAGGTTTGATTTGTGACACATGGAAAGTGGGGTGTATACGTCGCATAGACAGGGGGAGACGGAGGCGAATGGCAGTGGGGCTCAGGACCCTTTCAATGGTAAAAGGGCCCAGGTATTTGGGGAAAAGCTTACCCCCGTTACCTCTGAGGGGGATGTCCCTTGAAGACAGCCAGACCCGCTGCCCAGGTCGGTACGTAGGAGCCGCAGTGCGTCTCTTGTCGGCCTGCTCCTTCATCCGGGCGACTGACCTGAGCAGGGCCTGGCGGGTGGTAGTCCAGGTGCGTCTGCACCTACGGACGAATTCGCGGGCTGAGGGGACAGCTACTTCCTCCTCCTGAGACGGGAACAAAGGGGGCTGGTAACCCAGGCAGGCTTTGAATGGGGAGACGCCGGAGGCAGCAGAGGTGTGGCTATTCAAAGCGTATTCCACCCACGGCAACTGATAGCTCCAGGAGGAGGGGTTCCTAATACAAAGACATCTTAGCACACTTTCCACACACTGGTTAGCTCGCTCGGTCTGGCCATTAGTTTGGGGATGGAATCCTGATGATAAACTAACTGAGGTGCCTAGTGCTTTAAAAAATGACTTCCAAAAGAGTGCAGTGAACTGGGGGCCGCGATCTGAAGTGATGTCGGTAGGTATTCCGTGGAGTCTAATAACATGTTGAATGACAAGGTTGGCAGTGTCTTGAGCAGAAGGAAGTTTAGTGAGGGGGACCAAGTGAACTGCTTTGGAGAATCTGTCAACTATGGTGAGAATGGTGGTGTGGTGATTGGAAGGGGGAAGGCCTGTGATAAAATCTAGTGCTATGTGGGACCAAGGACGATGTGGTGTAGGAAGGGGCTGAAGCAAACCTTGAGGGGGCTGGTGTGAAACTTTAGCCTGGGCGCAGACCGAGCAAGCAGCAACAAAGCCCTGAACATCTTGGGTCATTTCTGGCCACCAGAATCTTTGAAGAATGAAGCTTCTGGTTCTACGAACCCCTGGATGGCAGGCTAACCTGGATGAATGCCCCCATTCCAGGACCTTGGGGCGCAGGGCAGCTGGAACATAGAGGCAGTTAGTGGGACATGCACTGGGGGTAGCAGCATTGGCTTGGGCGTTCTTGACCTCCCTCTCAATGTCTAGATAAAGGGCATTAATAAATGCTTCCTTAGGAAGGATGGTGTCCTGGCATGGTTCCTCCTCCTTAATCTCAAAACAGCGTGAGAGGGCATCAGGCTTGACATTTTTACTTCCTGGTCTGTAGGCAATGTGAAAGTTAAATCGAGAAAAGAATAATGCCCACCTGGCTTGTCGAGGGTTGAGTCTTTTAGCAGTCTGCAGGTACTCCAAGTTCTTATGGTCAGTCCAGACAATGAAGGGTACCTTGGAGCCCTCCAACCATTGCCTCCATTCCTCCAAGGCCAGCTTTACTGCCAACAGTTCTCGATTGCCGATGTCGTAGTTTCTTTCAGCGGAACTGAGGCGGCGAGAGAAAAAGGCACATGGGTGGATCTTGCCATCCTTTGTGGACCTCTGGGACAGGATGGCTCCGGCTCCAATATTGGAGGCGTCCACTTCGACAATAAACTGGAGCTCTGGATTAGGAATAGTGAGAATTGGTGCAGAGGTAAATCGAGCCTTTAAATCACGAAAAGCGTCTTCAGCCTTTTTGGACCAAAAAAATCTGGACTTAGAGGAGGTAAGAGCAGAGAGAGGAGAGGCAACAGTGCTATAGTTCCTGATGAACCGACGATAGAAATTAGCAAAGCCCAAAAATCGTTGGAGCGACTTACGGTCTTCTGGTCTGGGCCAATTGGTGACAGCTTCCACCTTTAATGGGTCCATACGGATGGTGCCCGGAGAGATGATGTAGCCCAAAAAGGTAGTGGTCTCAACAAAAAACTCACATTTCTCGGCTTTCACAAAAAGGCGATTCTCCAGGAGACGGCGGAGCACTTGGCGTACATGTGTGACATGGGCCTCCTGGGACTCTGAAAAAATCAAAATATCATCGAGATATACAAACACAAACTTATTTATCATATCTCTCAGAACATCGTTCACTAGACTCTGGAACACTGCTGGAGCGTTAGTCAGGCCAAAAGGAAGAACCAGGTACTCCCAGTGCCCAGTGGGAGTGTTGAAGGCGGTCTTCCACTCATCCCCTTCTCTGATACGCACCAAGTGATATGCATTGCGAAGATCGAGTTTGGTAAAAATCTTAGCTCCCTGTAGGAGATCGAAAGCAGTATTCATGAGTGGAAGTGGGTAGCGGTTCTTGGTAGTTATTTCATTCAGTCCACGGTAATCTATACAGGGCCTCAACGTCCCGTCCTTTTTGGCCACAAAGAAAAACCCAGCACCAGCGGGAGAGGACGATGGTCGAATAATGCCAGCAGCAAGTGACTCAGAAAGGTATTTTTCCATGGCCTGGGTTTCTGGTCTGGAGAGGGAATATAGTCGACCTCTAGGGGGCATAGTACCTGGCTTCAGGTCAATACAACAGTCATATGGTCGGTGAGGAGGCAAACTGGTGGCCCGGGATTTGGAGAACACCTCCTTAAGGTCACGGAACTCTAGGGGGACCTTCTCAAGGTCTGGTATTTCTTCTTGAGATGGGCTGTGTTGAGGTTCGCGGGCGTTGTGGAGGCATGCCAGGGAGCAGTTGGGGCTCCAACCCTTAACCTCATTCTTCCGCCAATCAATATTTGGGAGGTGTTTGGCCATCCATGGATGGCCCAAAACAATGGGAGCATGGGGAGAATGTAAGAGGAGGAGCTGAATGGTTTCGTGGTGGTTTCCTGAGGTTTTGAGTTTGATGGGGCTGGTAGCGTGAGTTATCTGGGCTATTTTCTGGCCACTGAGTGAATTGGCGACCCGGTCAGGAAAGATCCTCTCGGTAGGGATTCCCCATTCTTGAGCCAGCTCCACATCGATGAGGTTCTCCTCAGCGCCAGTATCAATGAGGGCTAGGGTGGACTTACTCCCTCCTTCCCACTCCAGGATAACTGGGAGGCACGTACGGTTCTTAGTCTCCTGCACTGGCGTCACTCCAATCACTACTCTTCTCTGGGCACCAGGGGAACTTCTCTTGTTGGGACACTGAGCAATGTGGTGTCCCCCCTTGCCACAGTAGAAGCAGGCCCCTTCTCTGCGACGGCGGTTCTTCTCCTCCACAGGGATGCGAGTACGGCCCAGTTGCATGGGTTCTGGCTCAGGAGGACTGTCGCCAGTAGGGGGTGGTAGAGGCGGAGTGCTCTGGAGGAGTGGGTTAGGTCGTCTACGGGAGGCGAAGCGTCTGCGTTCTTCCAATCGGGAATCCACGCGAATAGCCAAGTCGACCAAGTCATCCAAATCCTCCGGTAACTCCCGGGAAACCAGCTCATCCTTTAACGCTTCAGAAAGCCCGTTAAAAAAGGCATCGAACAAAGCTCTATGTCCCCACCTGCTGTTGGTAGCCAGTGTCTGGAAATCGATGGCGTAGTCGGCCACGGAACGGCTCCCCTGTCGAATGCGCAGAATTTCTCGTCCCGCCTCGTGACCCAGCTTCGTGCGGTCAAAGATGCGCCTCATCTCCTCACCCAGCAAATTAGACGTTTGCACGCAGGGTAGATCTGCTTCCCATGCAGCCGTAGCCCACTGCTTGGCCCTTCCCGTCAGTTGCGTGATGATGAAAGCAACCCGAGCTCTTTCGGTGGGGAATGACGAGGGCTGTAGGCTGAAAATGAGCTTGCACTGGGTGAGAAAAGCCCGACATGCTCCCGGGTTCCCGTCGTACCTCTCAGGCGGTGGCAGGCGTGGCTCGCAGACTGGCAGTAGTGGAGCAGACGCAGGAGCAGGAGTGGCATGGACGGCAGGCTGGGGAGACTGTAGCCGCTGAGCTTCTTGCACAGAGCGAGTGAGATCCGCCATCTGAAGACTCATGGTTTGCATATGTTGCATAAGAGCCCGAAGCTGACGCTCTTGGAATTCTAACTGAGCGCCCTGTTGGTGCACTACCTCCTGCAGAGACTGGTCTGACGCTGGCTCCGTCATGGTCAGATCGTAATGATGTGATTTACGAAATGAACCAAGTGCGACAACCAGTAAAATGCAAAAAGGAGGCTTTATTTCTGAAGGGGGAAACCCCCCAACAGAGCTGGCAACGGTACAAAGTCCACAATCCAAAAACAGTATCCGATGGGCGTAATCCAGAATCGTAACCAGGGCACCAATAACAAAGTTCGTGGTCAGACAAAAAGGGTTCGGTACACAGGCGTAGGTTTGGAGGAGAAACAAACGCATAAGCCAAAGACAGTCCGAATCCAAAACCAGGGCAGTAATCACAAAATCAAGGTCGGGCAGAAAAAAGGTCAAAATTCACAGATGCAACAATAATCCAAAAAGGGCAAACCAAAAACAATAGTCGGGCAATCCAGTCAGAAAGATAAACACTGAGATATCGAGGCGAGAAACGTAGCACAAGAAAACTAGGGAGAACGATCTGACAAGAGTGTGAAGCAAACAGACATCTTTTATACACATCCAGGAGAACACATGACCAGGGAGAACAGGTGCAATCAATGGTGACAATGATTAGGGAGAGACACATGAGGGATAAACTAATTACATGAATTTGGCTGTAGCCAAAACGCAGACAGGGATCACAAGACAAACCTAAGTACAAACAACAGCTCCGGTTAAGGAGTACTAAAAGTGCATAGTCTAAAGACAAGGAAAGCATGAGATATAAGTGGAAAACTGCAGCAGAGATAATTAGGGATAGGCAAGGAGGCGGAGACTAGAATTGGGCGACAGCTGAGAGATCATTAGTCAATTAGTAAGTGCAGCTATACAATCCCAAGTGCTTGTTAGTAAGTTAGTCCAAATATACAAGGTTAGTGTGGATTAGTATTTAGCAAAAACAATAAACTGTTAGTATGTGTTAGTAAGACAGTAAAAGAGAGAGGAAGGAAGAACACGAGATAATGAAAGAAGATTGAAACCCAGAAACCAATAAATCACCCGAATGAGTGTCACACAAGACAAGGGACCGTGAGCAAAGATACACACCTGACAAGACAGGGGAGACAAAGTGCAAAGCATGAAAATGAAAACATGGCTAGGCCAGGCACAGAACTTAACATGACAGCAGAGTCCAGAATCCCAACAGGATCATTATCATCATTTATTATTATTATTATTATTATTATAAATGAAAACGCACCACTTGAAAAAAGTCAATATTTAAGTTCAAATGAACTTCAATATAATTTTTATACAACAACAACACTACAGTGACGTCACCCGACATGCCAGGTGCAAGAAATGCGAGAATTTCAAGTTAACTGTAACGCGAGGCAATTTTTTGCAAAAACGCAACATCTTGCAGGCACACCACAGGAAAAATGAATTTCACTCTGAATTTGTGTACACATTGCCTTTACAAGCATGTGAATCCGAATAAAATTTCTCTTCTTCACTGACACTTGTGAAACGTCGACACTATGCCGCGACTTACAGCCCCTGAACGGGAACGGGCCATAGGCATGCTTCAAATTGGCGCCAGCACCAGGGAAATTGCCAGACGACTACACTGCGCACACACAACAATCGCAAGACTCCATCAAAGTTTTCTGCAAATGGGGAGCACTCGGGACCGTCCTCGACCGGGTCAACAACGTGTGACAACGGCACGTCAGGTCTGTCAGATCGTACGGGATCATGTCCAAGACCGAACACTACCAGCGACAAGAACGGCTGCTCAAGTCCAAGGACGACATGGATTCATTCACCCAAACACCGTACGGAACCGTCTGTGAGCTGCAGGCCTGCGTGCACAACGTCCTGTAGACGCTGATTTCGGTGACGATCCGTCAATATGGGGCCGAAATAAGGACGTTGTGCACGCAGGCCTGCAGCTCGCAGACGGTTCCGTACGGTGTTTGGGTGAATGAATCCATGTCGTCCTTGAACTTGAGCAGCCGTTCTTGTCGCTGGTAGTGTTCGGTCTCGGACATGATCCCGTACGATCTGACGGTCCTGACGTGGCGTTGTCACATGTTGTTGACCCGGTCGAGGACGGTCCCGAGTGCTCCCCGTTTGCAGAAAACTTTGATGGAGTCTTGCGATCGTTGTGTGTGCGCAGTGAAAACAAAATGTGATGCAGTTCAGAACATAGCTATGCATTGTTAATGTTTTCTTGGTGTACATAAACTGGCCCCCAAACTTGCTGTATGAGGTGATATGGGTTGGGAGCCATGCAAAGTGCAGCGCAAGCGTGACATGGTGCGACTGTGGAATAGATTAATTAGCTTGCCTGCTAATAGACTTATTAAACAAAATTTCCATTGGGATCTTTCAAATAACTGTTCTTGGACCAGAGTACTCGCCAAAATATTTGATGAGGCAGGTCTGCAATGCATATATAGAAGTAAATTATCCCGTAGAGTTAGTCAAATTAAATCAATATTACTTGAAAATTATAAACTGAAATGGTCCAATGAAATTCTCTATAAACCTAAACTGTGAACGTATAGTCTAATAAAGTGTATTTACTAACCAGAGCACTATGTCACCCTTAACCTGATCAGAGCAAAGAGGTCTGTTTGTGCCCAGTTGAGATGTGGTATCCTGCCTCTGGCAGTTAAAAACCGGACGTTTCCATTCAATACCAGAAGAGAGTAGAAAATGTCATCTGTGTGATGTGAATGAGGTTGAAAATGAAATGCACTTCTCGTTTTATTGTCCATTTTATCATAATCTCAGATACAAGCTTTTCCTGAAAATGTCTGTAGAATACCCCGATTTGTTTAATATGTCTGATGAATGTACAGCAAGAAGGTCGTGGGTTCGAATCCGGCCTGGGGCCTTTCTGTGTGGAGTTTGCATGTTCTCCCCGTGTTCGCGTGGGTTTTCTCCGGGTACTCAGGTTTCCTCTGTTATGGCCCCAATTTGTTATTACAATTTACAACACAACAGCAACAGCAACAGCAAGGGATGACACACACAGTTTTAGAAACTTAAACATATTTAATGAACAAAGACAACTAAACAACTAACTACGCTACTGACTAAGATTGAATATATAAAAAAAAAAACAGAAATATTTACAGTCCCTTGTTTTGGTGGGGTGGCTTGGTGATGTCCTGGGTGAGAAAAATGCTCAAACACAGGCAAAAATCCACAAAAGAAACTTCACAGGTCTTGAACAGAATGACAGGTCTGGTCACATGTATCCTTCTTCAAGCAATTTCTCCTACTACTTTACTGTCTCAATTCTACTCTTTATATACTCTTTTGCAGACCCCACCCACATTTAGACCTCTTTTTTTATTTTCTGGGACTTTCCCCAGACATGCCCAGGACATGTCTAAACCTAGCTCCAGTCTGGGCTGAATAAAAAAAAGGTAAATACTGCCATCTAGTGGCCTATATTCACATTACACCTCTGACAGGCCAAAGACATGCATATCAGGTTAATTGGAGACACTAAATTGCCCATAGGTATGAGTGTGAGAGTGAATGGTCTGTGAATGGTGTGTGCGCCCTGCAATGGATCGGCAACCTGTCCAGGGTGGGTCCCGGCCTTTGCCCGTAGTCAGCTGGGATAGGCTTCAGCTCGCCCCGAGACCCTAGTGAGGAATAAGCGGGTATAGAAAATTAATGAATGAATGTTTTAAATTCTTATCAACAAGGGCGCTTTATGTTTGATGTGTTAAAGGCACAGTCTTTGCCTTTGACTTAAATTTAAGATGTTATTTTAGCTGTACTGCCCAAGTGAAATGACTGCCAATATTTGGATTGAGAGTGAGTGACAAATACGGAGGTGTTCTCTCTCGCTAAATACATTTATTGCTTCTGTTTTCTGTGTTACCTTGGTGTGTCTTGTAAGCCCATGCGGGCTGGGCACCTTTTTTTGGTGTATGACACGTGAAATAAAAATTACCGACCTAGTAGTAGGAGTAGTAGTATTATCTGCTGATCAATGCAAATCTGTGCCTTGACATGACTCTGAGTTTTCATTTCTTGCACCATCCATTAACTGCTGGATGGCGTTTCGCCCAACTTTGCACCGTACATGAATTTGTCTCTGTTACATGTCACTAAAAACTTTTTTTGTTTTACTAAAACACCAGCAACGGTGTTGCCCTGTCAGACAGGTCAATCTTCACCCAAGGCTCGCGGCAGTACTCTCTTTTACAGCGAGAGTGACCGTTTTCCAGTCTTCATGTGATCTGCAAACTCATAAAATTCCTTCTACACCTCCTCAAATATGCATCTCACCCACTTGGCCTGGGTTCGAGAGTCAGCAGCCACATCATAATCTGGGTCTGAATCCGTCATTCACTGTTGTTTTCATCAAAAAAAAAAAAAACACAGCTTTGGAGGCTTTTTTAATGCAAATCTTGTCGTGGATTTTGCCATCGGCACATATATTGCAGGATGTTCATGAAAACAACTTGATAATCTAATACACGCAAATGTCACATCCGGACTGACAGAGAGAAGCGCATGTCAATGTCACATTCAGTCTTAATGAGTTCAATGAATCAATTCAGCTGTAGCATTTAGAAAACCTGCTTATTTCAGTTTAGTTTCACAATTATATTACAGAATAAGGGCTGCCGACACAAATGATCTTCATGAAAACTCAACGCTGAAGCTGTTAAACAAATTCTAGGAATCAAAAAATGGCTCGGATGTAAAACAATACATTTCTGAGATCATAAACTCCTTAACTACAAGTGTTTTACGTCTGAGTGGGATATTCAAAATTTCCAACAGTCCAGAAGCAAAACGAGTGCGATCCAAGTGGCTCTCCAAATGGTACCCAGTGGTATCACACTCTAATCATATTTTTGTCACAAATCAACTGTTTTGACTCATGATGCTAACTATGATTTAATGATTTTCAAGAGGGAATTTACATTTTATCCATATAGACAGTAATGGACATCAATGGTCTCCAAAACCTCTCCAAACCCGCCAAAAACTTTTTTTTTTGCTTTTTTTACTTACTTCAGGAGATCGGCAAAATGAAGGAAAAAAGTGAAAACTATTTTCATGGAACACCAGGCTGCATACTCAGTCCTGCGATGCCCCACTCCTCTGTAAGTCATGCTATTCAAAAAAACAGATGTGATCTGCCGTAATGCAGCGAGGAGCATAACAAGAATGACACTTGTGCAATTCCTTGTTCAGCTTCTCCCAGCTGCTGCAAAGAAAACAGGTCCTCGCTCCCTTCGTGGCCTTTTCATGCACAGTAAAGGAACTCATGCTTGTGACTCAGGCCCATTCAGTTGACCAAGTATTCACCTTTGCACATAAGCTAACAGCAAACTTGTATAAACACTTTCCAGGCCCTATAAGGAGCAAGTGTAACTCACCAACACTGTAATATCTGAAATATACCTTGTGTATAAGAAAAAAGGTCTTTCACCATCAGGAAAAAGCAACCAATATGTTATTCTAGCTCAAAGGAAATCAGACAATTGCCTATAACAGGTGGTATACTGAAGTTCTCAAGCTGTCCGCAAAATGAAATCAGGCAAACCGAGACATTCTATGTCTTTGAAGGTGATATAAATTCTAAAAAAGATCACCGCAGTGGGCAATATGTCACTATATTCAGTTTAATTCTGGTAGGACCACCTTGTCAAAAAGAGAAAATTTATTGAAAGCGTACTGGCATATTAGCATACAAGCATACATTGGGTTTGGCGACATGGCTCTATTCTGAGAGATCCCTGCCTGTCCAAGCGTGGAACAGAGGGCAGGAAGCTACTACTAACCCCCCCCCCCTTCATAGAACAGAGCCGACAGCAACAATGACCTCGAAAGGAAGAGACTTTGTTTTCTGAAACGGTAAAATAGTCACAAGAGAACATAATCAATGAATGCTATTAAAGACAGGTGCAGCTGGGGTGGAGGAGGGTTGTTGAGCTAGAGTGCTGAGGAACAGCTACTTGAGAAGGCGAAGTTAAATAAGCTACTTTGAGCTTTGTTAATGATGAAAAAAATAGCAATTTTTTTTGCATGGCAACATTATGCCCGATTCACTACCATTGCGAGCCTGTTGGGAGCTTCGGAAAAAAAGACATATATTTTGAAATGTTGCGTACGTACGGAGGTGGGGTTAGTACTCGTTATCATGTTTCAATGCACCCCTAGTCAATTTCACACCGGAATTCTCCTTTTAGCAAGCTTGACTCCGTGGCCAATCAGAATTTCCGTCAAAGCTCCATTTAGTAAAGACCGATGGTTTGTGACAATAAACAATGTGACTTATGCGCAACAAAGGTAACATGATCATGGCGACGGTGGAAAATGGAGAAACTAAGTAGCGAGCTAAATAACAGAAATATTCCAAAGAACTGTAATGGCCAGAGGAATACAGAGGCCAGGTGCAATGACCAGAGAGACAGAGAGTAGCACAGACACAGTACAAACACAGAGAATAATACAGACCAAACGAAAGTACTCAACCGTCCAAAGGACGTATAATAGTCCAAACAACGGAAGCAAAGAGAGATAGAAAAAGGGAGAAGAAACTCCAATAATTAGATGATAGAAAGTCAAACAAAACCTGACTCTGGATATCTTCGGCTA
Source organism: Gymnothorax reevesii (assembly GCA_029721435.1). NCBI lineage: Eukaryota > Metazoa > Chordata > Actinopteri > Anguilliformes > Muraenidae > Gymnothorax > Gymnothorax reevesii. The sequence continues at coordinate 9,173,097 of CM056581.1, forward strand.
TAGTGGTTAGCTACAAACAGACACTCTAGCAAAGAGGCGTGGTGAACATCAGGCTTATGTGAAGTCCAGGGAAGCACCGCCCCAGTTCAATCAGCCACGACAGGACCCAACCACCCCCCCCCCCCCCGCCGTGGACACAGCACCACTTCTCAGGACACAAAACCCTCTGACCAACCTGATAAGCCGGTGCAAACCGGCACCTCCCATCAGCGGCAGCCCTCTGTCTATGCACCGGCATAGGGACAAACAAACAGCCAGATGGCTCCCCACCAGGACGAGGGCCGGGCTGCAAGGCCTCCTGCACAACAGACTCAGTATCCCACTGTATAGGACCCACAATTCGATCCGCTGGAAAAATCGGCCCAGAAACGGGATCATGGTCCGAGCGGTCATAAATCTGCGTCAAGGCGCCAGGCTTGATGTTCTTGGAGCCGGGGCCATAAGACAACGCAAAGTCAAAGCGATTGATAAACAATGCCCACCACGCCTGCCAGGAATCACATCTCCTAGTCTGCTGGACACACTGGAGATTCCTGTGATTCATCCAAACCAGAAACGGATGTTCAGCCCCCTCCAACCAATGACACCACTCTTCTAAAGCCAATTTAACAGCTAACAACTCCCGGTCACCAATACTGTAATTCCGTTCACCCGGTGACAAAGTCCGGGAGAAGTAGGTGCATGGGTGCAACTTATTGTCCCGAAGGGGGCGCTGAGACAAAATGGCACCCACCCCGTCCTCCGAAGCATCAACCTCCACCACAAATGGGAGGGAAGGGTCAGGCAAAACCACAATAGGTTCAGAGCTAAGTCGTTTCTTCAACTCCTGAAAATCAGCTTCCGCTGCTGGAGACCAAGAAAACAATAATGAGGAATTCCTCTCAGAAAGTGCAATGATGGTGGCAGCCACAGCGCTAAAATTGCGAATAAACCTCCTATAAAAATTAGCAAAGCCCAAAAATCGTTTAACCTCTTTAATATTGTGAGGGACTAGGCCAATTCCTAACCGCTGCCACCTTGTCAGGGAATAGTTTGATCCCAAGATTGTAAACACGATGTGGAGGCAAAGACAAAGCCCGTTGTTTGCCAAAATCCTCCGCGAGATCAACATCATCATCTGACACTTGGGAGGTCAACTAAGGATCAGCGCGGCTCCTACACAGTAATCTTGTTCAGAACCCGACACCTCCCCCGTGGGTTGAAATTCGGGGCGACGCCAGTATCTCACTACAGTGAGACCTTAAATCAGAGCCCCACAGGACGATTGGGTAATTTTTACTGGCTCAAAAAATCTGTGGCCTATGTTTAAGCAACCATGATTGACCTAAAACCACAGGACAAACCAGGGAATTGATTAAGAAAAAACAAATTTTCTCTGAATGACAACCAAAAGGGATAAACATAGTCAAAATATCAGAGACCTCGGTTATAAGCCCATCTCCCAATGGTCGTCCATCCAAAGCTTTGATCGAGTGCGAATGTGAGAGAGAGAGCAGAAGGGAATGGAATGTTTTCTTGCCCACTCAGCATCCATAAAACAATCAACAGCCCCCAAATCCAAAAGGCTTTAACCCATATTCTCCTTTTCCCCACGGTCACCTTTACTGAAATAAGAGTTTGAACGGGAGATTGGGTCTGTCCCTCTAGGCCCCCCCCACAGGGGCTTCACATCTCCCTTTAAGCTCGGGGCAACTTGGATGCGATTATCAACTCGGACTTCAGTACAAACCAACTAATCTAAAGAAACACAATATTCTAGCGTAGCCAGAGCGTCCTTAACCTCCTCAGCCAAAGTGTGAACAAACACTGTTGTAGGAGGTGCTTCTGACCACCCTGTCTCTGTGGCTTAGGAGGGAAATGAGATGGAGAAATCAGCCACACTATCAGAGTCCTGCTTCAAATGCATTAGACGCGTAGCTGCGTCCTGACCATATACATCCTGATCAAAATTAATCATTTCTCTCACGAGAGTTTCCACTGAATTTACTACTGGCGATCTAGCTCGAATGAGAGGCCCCACCCAAGTGAGGGCTGTGCCGGTCAACAGTGATAAAATAAACAAAACCTTTAGTTCTTCATTCAAGATCCGTGAGGGTTGCGCTTTAAAAAATATTTCACAGTGAGCAATGAAATCTTTACATTTTCCTGCCACGCCTCCATATCTTGGGGGTAACTGGAGGTTAGGCTCTTGGGGAAGGTTTACTGATGGTGCTTGTGAAACACTTTGTGTAATCTGAGCAGACAATGCTCTAATACACTCAGAGAGATTTGTTAGAAGACTTTCCTGTGTCTGCATAGCCTACTCCTGAAGGTGAACTCTCTCAGTCAGCTCCGCCTGCTGACTTTCTAAGCTCGAAAGACCCTGGCCATATGCAGTGAGGACACACTGCCGGTCAGCGACTGCTGGCGACTCCATGTCACATTGAGGAGCAAGAATCCCTGTGGTAAATCAGTAGTTGGGTTATATGTTCTTTTTCTTTTTAATATCTGAACGCTATAATGTACAGTAGAATGATGGCTACTATACATACCATGTTGAATTTTGGCTTCAGAGAGCAGATTATTTTCACTACTAAATTGCCGGCTCTGAACTCTGAAATGGAAGTTGCCTTCGCAAGTAGTTGAAACATGAGACCAGTTTTCCCCCAGTCCATTTAGTAGCAATATTAAAACTATTCTTCACTTTTGGAATGGAGTTACAATTAATGATGTTCTGCGCTTCTCTTCTGGCGCTATATTTCACTTTTTGAATAATGAGGATGATAGACGAGTGACACTTCGCTTTTGGTGAACAAAAGGTAAAATTCATTAAAAAAATATTTATTCTCAGGAACATGTCATTTCCATACAGCAAAAATAAATAAATAAATAAAACTTTGCATGCACCCTGCAGTCTATTGGCGAGCTAACCAGGGCTTTTACATGCAGTCACCTGGGATAGGCTCCAGCTCCCTTGCAATATACAGTCAATAACTGATGCATGGATGTTTTGGGGTAAAAAAAAAAAAATCTCCTAACCATTTTTAATCGCCATCTACATTGCTGCAAAATTTTTGGGAAGATAGCCCGAAACAAACTTTGATTGTCAAGAAATAAGTCATAAAAACAAAGATAGCAATCCCACCCCAACTGTGAAGTATGGCGATGGATTTTGTGGGGTTGTTTTTCTTCCAAAAGCCCCAGACAACTTGTCAGGCTTAAAGATTTCATTGAGCAACAGCAGATATTAAATGAAAATCTGACTGTCTCTGCCTAAAAATTTGAACTGGGCCAAAACTATATCTTCTATAACTATAACTAACTATAAACTTTATCTATGATACAACGTAGAAGATGATTTAGAGCTTTTATATAGGCAAAGGTATGCTGCTCAAAGTATTAATTGAAGGGAGTCCAGCAACTGTTCTTAAGTAAAATATTTGATTCCAGATAAAAATTATTTTTTGCTTTCAATAATTGAGACTTCATTTTTTTATATTAAAATATTAAGTGGATAAACAATAAATGGATTAATTCAAAACCACTTTTGTTCATTTTTACCAAGGGTGCCAGTATTCCCGGAGGGCACTGTGAGCGTTCACCAAAAAAACAGTATAACATATTATTGAAAATTTCATCCATTTTTTTTTTCCTTTCACAAGTGAATTGTTGCTAAATTGTTATAAATGGTACATTTATTACTGTCTCATGATTATTACGATGATGAATGAAGGGTGGGGGCATAGTTACCAGAAAAGCCCTTAAATCAGAAAAGCCTGCTTTTTTTCAGCACGTATCCCTTTTCCAAAATAGACATTTGCGGTGGTGACCAGACTGAATAATAGATGCTTTTCTGTCATGATTGCTGTTGCTTACATCTCCTCTCTTCCTGCTGCACCACCTGTCAAAAGCGTTCAGCACTTGTCAGCTCCTGTAACGCCAGGAATGTCTTTGAGATACGCTGGGAATTTGTGGGGCTGTTGGGGAATGTGGCGGGTGGGGATAAATCAAAGGAGATTACGAACACTCCTAAAACACTCTCTCCAGGCTCCTCATTCTCTCGGGATCAGGCTTTCAGAGGTCACTCCGAAGCTCTGGACTGGCCATGACAACCAAGTGTTGTGACCTTATATATAAAATAAGCCTCAATTTTGAATGTAAGTCTTTATATATAATTTGTTGAAATGTTCTGAGGTCCATTTTAAAAAAGATGACCATATTCTGTTTATGAGTATGTAGTCTGTGTGTGTGTGTGTGTGTGTGTGTGTGTGTGCGTGCGCGTGCCCATGAAGAAATATTCTGGCTCTAATGTTAATATCAGAGGATGGCTATTAATTCAGTCATTTGTTCTGTATTGCCTCTGCAGTCAAGCTTAGGTTTAACAGCTTTCACTGCTAATTTCCTCCACTTTGGACAACTTCTCATACATTTTTTCCTGTTCTTTCTTTTTCAAGGATCACTAAACTTTATCAAAGTAATTACCTACTTTCCTATGGACACAAAAGTATTCATTGTTAAATTGTAGGCATATTTATGAAATAAAATTCGATTTATATATTTGACTGACTCAGCAGTGAAAAAATTTAATTGAATATCTGGTTTGGTAGGTGTCTGTTACTTAGAAGGTTGGTAGTTAGCATTACATTAATCAATTTCCTAAATGCAATAATAATTCAAAGCAAGTCAGCTTCATCAAAAATTATAACAAGAATGTGAATCTTGGAACATGCTCCAGTTTGCTCCAGTACTTTTTCCACATGTCACCAAAAGTAAATACTATAATCTGCACTTTGTCAATTTGTATTTCTAAAAGCACTAATTTCATTTACAGGCAGAAAATATCTAAATGGCCAGTATGCATGTGATTATCATGTTCAAAGAATATAATTCAAAACACTTAGGCCTGGATTTAATCAAGATTTGCACTTTTCTTCTGTCATAATTAAATGCAAATGTTTGTTCTGTCTGCACAAGCAAGGTTTCGTGAGGTCATTGAGGTGACTGCCAAACTCATCAAAGCAAGGTTGTGAAGAAATAAACATCTGCAATCAATATCAACTCAAAGATCAGCATGAATGTTGATCAAATCCAGCATTGTCTTTTAAATAACATAACGGAAACATTCATCATCGCAGTTCTATGCTGGCGGACTTCATAAATATATTGTCTATTATTGCAACTCTATGTAAATTAGAGAACAATAATCTGAAGATGTTCCACACTAACATGTTTTCGATAGTTATTCGTATTGTTTCCACTGCTGTAGAGAAACATTGATTTGCTCTCAGGCTGTAATCGTATTACGCTGTTTAAATAAGGGATGAATTTTCTACATGACTCAAACAATGTGGATATAAATACCTGCACGGTAAAGCTGACAGTCTCTTCTTCAGTCTATTAATTGTTTCCGTATCTTATGCATTGAGAGCACAGAGCCAAAATATTTATAATAATAATAAAATGTCTCATTGTTCAAATATTTAACAGAGTGCAATGCATAGTCGATGAAAAGCAGAAATGCGGTGGCAGTACCTTTGGAGAATTGATGCATTTACAGTTCAGTCTTCTGTCAGGTCCTCCGGCTTTGTGATTGACACGGACCCACATTCACAGCCACATTTGTTTATACTGCAAGCTTTCATCCACACTGCAAAACAAGGGCTGATCTGCCTCAGGATTTCACACCGCCTCCTGCTCTTAATAATTGAATTAGCCAAATCATTTACCTCAGCTGACAGTTTTGAGAAAGTCGTGAGCAACTGCTGCAGGCTGATCATACATCACAGCTGGAAATGTTTTACAGTGGTCCAATATAGGGCTGAACCAGGGTCATTCTAGTATGAATTTTGGAAAAAGGAAGCCATGTTAATTGGTTGGGTGGGCGAAAAACTTGCAGGCACTCGAGCCCTCAGGGACCACCCTCCTTTAATCTCTGCCCTGTGTGAGGCTCTCTCATCTGGTTAATCACTCTGATCCAGATCCGCCATAATGCCCCACACGGGGATGCAGGCAGGGAGATGTGGTGTACTCAACACCCTCCTGGACACTGCTCTGTGAAACGTAGCGTGAGGTGCCAATTCCTGGGTACTGTGAGCTGATAATCCTCTCTTTTTCTGGCTGGAGTTCTGCAGCCAACAAAAAAGGCAGATTACATGCTGAGTAAAATGCTCATTATGCAGAGAAAGGAGACTGCATTTCTCAGTGTATACTGATGAAAAAAACTTTTTTCAGGTGCCCAATTATGTCATGAATCATATAAGGATTGAGCTTTATCTGTCTCAAACACCCATCTTTGCCCAATTTTGGAATTTTGAAATAAAAGAAAAGCCATTTGCTGAAAAAAGCAAGCTGAAGAGTGTTTTTATAAGCTTTTTGAGTGACTAGATCAGTTTAGACCGAAAGACACATTATGGCTGTTGTACATGGTTCACTCAATTAAGACTCTCACTTGGTCCACGTTCTGGAGCAAATAGAGCTGCTCAGGCATAGAAGGCCTGCAATATAAACTCAGGCTTAACCTAAGTGAGTAGCTCAGTCAGAAAAGCCCTTCACTATTGACAACGGTTTAGCCTACATGAGTAGCTCAGTCAGAAAGTCCCATCGCCATGGACATAGACTTTGCTCAAGAAGGTGTGTCTTCATTGGAGTGAAGTTTAAAATTTGCTTGCTATTTTGCGGTTTTGAAATTAACCAGATGTCAAATAGCTGGCTGTTTTGCAGGAAACATACAAATAGCCCGCTAATTTGATCTAGAAATTTTCCCGCGAATTTTCTTTAGGAAATTTTCCTAATTCCTAATTTCCTAATTTCCCAAACCACAAAATAGCTGGCTAATTTAACTTTGTTCTGATGAAGACACACCTAGTGAGTAGCTCAGTAAGAAAAGCCATCACCATGGACACAGACTCGGAAAGGAAAGTTCCTTACCATGAACACAAGCTTAGCCTGAGCAAGTGGCTCCGTTATAAAAGGCCATCATCAGGGGCACAGGTTCAGCAATGATGCCAAGTCTCACTCATTCGGCGTAGGTCTTACGCATTTTTTAGGCTTATTCACCGTAGTCCGTAATTATTCATTGAATGCATAATGAGATTCTCACGCGGAATTAAAATCCTTGTGCACTGAAGTTTCCGTTTCACTTGCGTAAAGCTGCACCTCATCACAGGTAACAGGGAAAGCGATTATGAATCCGGACTTCCCGTGCCTCTCTTTACTCAGGGATTGGAAACAGTGCATGTGTTTCATGATTGTTTAAATTGTTTCAATTAAGTAAGACCATTTGAAACATTTTTATGCGATTCCATTGCCTTCAATCTCTCAGAAAAGACAAGCCTGAGAAGTCCCGAGTCATAATCAATTTCCGTGTCATTAGTGGGGAAATCCACCAAAATGCACGTGAAACTGATTACCTTGATGCACAATTACTTTAATTCCGCAAGAGAATTTCATCAGTGCGCTTTGATTGAATAATTGCTGACTACGGCACAGGAACGTGAATGTCACTAAGAGGAGAGACTCACGCCTAAGATGTAAGCCTTAGGTGAGTTGGGTGAGTTGCTCACTAGTAGAGCCCATCACCATGAACGCAGGCTTAGTTCAAGTGACTAGCTGAGTCCGAAAAGGCCATAGTAATGCAGGTTTTGTCCAAGTGAGTAGCTCAGTCAGAAAGCCCATCACTATGAACACAGACTTAGTCTAAGTGCGAAGTTCAGTCAGAAAAGCCCATCACCAGGAACACAGGCTTAGCCTGAGTAGCTCCAACAGAAAAGGCCATAACCATGGAAACGGGCTTTGCACATGTGAGTATTTCAGTCAGAAAAGCCCGACACCATGATCGTAGGCTTAGCCTAAGTCAGTAGCTCAGTCAGAAAAGGCCAGAACAATAAACACAGGCTTAGCCCAAGTGAGTGCCGTAGTCAGAAAAGTGCATTACCATAACCACTGGCTTAGGCCAAGTGAGAAGCTCACTAAAAGGAGAGAGTGGTTCAATCGATTGAGACAGACATGAGTGCTGGCAGGGCCCTATAGAGTGGCTCTGTCAGTTAGGAAATATTTTCGGCCAAATCAAGTTAAGAACGCTTCCTAAGCAGCTGTTTATTTTTGTGTATTGGGAGACATGTTCTTCAGCTCTCTGAAAAATGTTATTTCACCCCGTTTCAGCTCACTCACGAAGGTAGGAGAAAATAGACTTATTCTGCATTATTATTGTAGCACCGTTTCCGTTAAAGACAAAGAACTCTTGAATGGTGAATACTATGAAAATGAAGCTGTCATAATTTGGAGGGGGAGTCCTCATTTCTTCACCTGGGGGGAGTGGTTTTTGCTCATCTTGCGACAGGTGTTGTCTATCCGCGCTTGCCTATTTAAATCACACATTGTCCTTTTGTTGGCGCTTTAGTGTTGCCATTTGGTCGTGCTGGAGCCGGTATTTGGGGATCCTTATAGCAAACTCCTCCAGGTTTAGTCCTCGTCTTTTGCGAGTTATATCATAGTGTTTAGGATTTGCCTGACAGCTTTGTCGACCCTTGAGGCTCAAAGCCCAGGTTCTTGCATTAGTGATTCTTCGTTCCAAATTCGAGCTTAGAGAAAGCTTTATTTTCATTGTTTCGCGATCGGGAACAGCTGGTCTTTTCCTTCCCGAGTCGCTCAAATTAACTGAATTCGTAGTTCGTTTTGGGTTCTCTTTTCCAGAGCCTTGCTCTGTAGTTTTGGGTTCTAGGTATATTATATAGTCTTTCGGGCCAATTTTTGTTTTTAAATTCCCTGACTCTCTCTCTCTGATTAGTCTGTTAGCAGATTTAGTGGCTGCCTTGTGTTTTAGGTAGCATTTAGACTTCCTGATTCTGCGCGTGGATCCGTGCTAAACACTTAACCCCGCTACAGAAGCAGGTTTCTGTCAATTTACCATTGAATTAGCCATTGCTGTAAAGCTGAAAGCAGCTCCTCATCTTAAACATACTCTTTATGCAACATTTTAATTTTTTCCCCTGTATGAGACGGGGTGAGAGCATGACCATTATTGTAGAGATCTTTAACTCAGTCCCTACAGCAAGCCGCTGCCAACGGCCTGGAAAATTCTACCATTCCCTACGGATGACCATTTGCAGTCTGATGAAAACACAAAATCAGTTGACGTTCGCGGTAATGGGCCACCTGTACTTCAATACTTTATATTGTGTAATTTTCAGGAAAAGTATTCCGTACAAACACAACAATTTTACATTAAAGTACTCCATAGGGAATGAGTTAACGAACATGTAATATGTAAATGAATCAAAATCGTATCATTCAATGTCATTGTTCCCCTTTATTTAGCTACAAACTTTTATGGTACCAAGTCTAAATGCCCCTTACCTGTAAAAATATGCAGTTTTGAGCTGGTGTCTCTTAAGTCTAAACAAACCTCTATGAGCTCAGGTTGGGCCCTTTGGTCTACTATAATCAGTAGGGTAATGACTGAAAACTCCCAGGCACAGAAAAATGTGAAAATCTGTGTTATGTAACTGTGTTTTAGCGATATATCAAACCCACTGTGCCTTATAAACAGAATCTGTCCTCCAAAGCAAACCAATAAGGCTGAATGAATTTTGTGAGACAATTATTAGATCCGATGCAAACTGGGACAATAACTAATGGAATAGCATGTGACTGGAGGTGGCTGCTGAGGTTCGGTCCACACTTTTTAAAATCTGACGAACAACTACATGTGATGCAGTGTTTGGCAAGTTAATTATGGTGATCGCTGAACTTGAACTGTGTTTGCTAAGAAAAAAGCAATTGCATTCAAGTGGGAACCAAAGCTAAGGATAAATGTTGATGGAATCCCAGGCAATATCTCTGCAGACAATGCACTTGTCAGTTGATTCACTATCAAGAGGATGTGTCCCCAAATAAAATGCTAAAGTGAGGTCTATCTCCTGCGCTTGATTGTGTCTTCAATTGAACTTGACTCCCTGCCTTATTCCCAACAGCATCATCATCCAGATCAGCTGCCTTCCTTACCTGGATGTTTTATGTTTCTCCCACCTGGTTCAGTGGCTGTGGAAATAGGTTCAAATTGCACATATACAAGAACAAGGGGTATTTCATTACTGAAAGCAATCAAATTGTACGGTGTCAGGGGATTAGATGTTGGTCGTAGTGCTTCGGCAAGCTGAGATAAAATGCATTTTAAAATGTGCATGATTGTCAGTCGTCATGCATGAGGAGTTGCACCAAATCCAGAAAGATAAGCCTCCCATATAAAGGGCACCGTTTTTAATGTTCAGAAAACATTATTAATTACAGATTTGAATCTTCAGTGCGATATTCTAATTATGTGGACTTTTATCATTAAAATTAGTGACGGAAGACAATTCTTTATTGCAAACCATACAGTACTGTGGTTCAATAACAATGATGGGATTGCTTCTGCAAGGGTTGATATCAGTCACTAAAATACAATGAAATATAGTCCCTTTTTTCATAACTTGCAGCCTTCAGACTCTTTCACTGGCTTATCTTTGGTTTTTCTGTGGATTCTGATATCACTCCATATTGGGCTCATTTCAATGCAGTCAGAATAAGAACCATTCCCAGATGAAATCGCTAATAGTCTCATGGAACTCACCAAAACACTGTTTTCCACTTCGGACACAGAGCTCACTGGTGTCAGGGAAAATAAAAAAAAAAATAAAAAATTTGATCCCTAAAAGGTTAAAATAAATATGATCCAGACAAGATGCAGAGTCAAAGTACAACCCAATGGCTGGGTTTATGGATAGGAATACAGTCATGATTGATAGGGACAGAGTGCAGAGGAGAATGGCGCAGTTCAGTTCAGATGGTAGTGGGCATGGGTGTAGAGTGTGTCTACGCCTGGCCAGTGGCATCTCGGGGCTGTAGCCAAATGACGGTCACCCTCGCCAATGCAAAAGTGTCAGATGGCAAGTTCCGAGAGTTAAGCAGGAGGGCTTTCCCAATCCTGGAGACAATTGAAGGCATGGGAGGTGTTTCTAATCAACTGGGAAGAGGAAAATCCTGGAAGGGCAGGTTCACAGGAATGCAATCTCAATCCTGGAGTCTTGGAAAAAGGCTTGGGAACTTGTTGCTGTTTATTCAACTAAAAGGAGTACTTCTGTATTTAACTACCATTACAGGGTATGATCATTTCCGAAGCCGATAAACTCTTAAGCCCAACGCCCACTGGCCGCGAAGCATCATGTCAAACGCTTTTAAACCCCGACTGGAAGCGTCAGTGGCATCAATATCATCGGATGACAGCAGAACCGAGAAGCAAGCCATGGGTGTCACTCTCAAAATATTAAACAAGATAATGTGTAATTTTGGAAAAAAAAAACCTACCGATCAAGCTTATTTTCAGTGATGGCAAAGTACGATGGTCAGGTTACAATGCACTATACGTTATATACGGGCATCATTTTCCTCCTAAATTTAGCCGTCTAGTAAATTAAGATTTTGATTCACTTTACCCAGCAACAAATTAGCTAGCTAGCTAACTTAGCAGTGTTAAGTTCTTACCAGTGTACCTTGAGTAAGGTACTGTCAAACTGTAGATTGCTTGATAACTTAAATGCCCGTGAAATAATGGATTTCCTCTCAAAACTGCGACTTGGTTAAAAAGCAGGTTGGGAACTGCATGTGAGGTTGTGTGCCACTAACCATGACAAGGCTAAATAACTAAATAATCTAAAAGACAAATGCATTTTTATTGTGCTGACGCTTCAGAAATTGAGTTGTGGTGAAAAGTAAAAATCTGACACGCGTCTGATGCGCGTCACACGCCTCCAGTGGGCGTTGGGCGTTAGACGACTAAGATTACTGACTGGTTGCTTAAGGGCATTTAGCAAAGGAGAATCTAGCAACTCTGCAGGCTCAAAGTATGGGATATACACACAACAGAAACACATGGGAGTGAGTTACCTAAATGCATAATACCTGGAGGTGGAGGCATTCAAGATGCCAAACCAATGAAAGGAGACATGCAGGTTGTTGTTGCTGGAACAATAGGGTTTCACCCAAGGGTTTTGACAAAAGCACTGTTTTTGTTTTCATTTTTATTCAATCCTAAAGGATGAGCTACCGTGCAAATATATGAGGAATTCACCCTTGAAGAATTATTTGAATAGAACAACATTTGAATAGTGATATACATTTTATTTTTAGCTCAGTACTCTAGTATATTACATTTCAAAATAATGCATATGAGATTAAAGTGGTTGACCATCACCTTTAATTTGCCGGTATTCACACCAATATTGAGTGAAGCATGAAGGAATTTCAGCACTTTTTAAACAGACTAATTTCCCTAATATGTACCAAATGCACTTTAATACTGAATCTCATCAGCAACAATGCTCTTGCTTGTGTCTCACACAAGCATGCGGGAATCATTTCTTATTTTTTTTGTTTTTGTTTATTGGGCATTGCTTCACTTGAGCTGCTCAAATCCACCGTGAGAGGAAGCGTACCACTGCAGTGCGCTCTACTACTTCTCATCTTGTTAAGGCTTTAAGTGGATTTTGAGGTGACAAGCTCACAAGCCATGGGATCTGAAAGGTATGAAATTCTTCTGAAGTCAAAATATCATTTACTCGTCCCCGTCTGCGGAAAGCAGGGGGGAGGTGCGGAGGTAATTTGGCTCCTCTCAAATGCAAATGACTCACACAGAAGGAAGGAAGCCATGTCGAACTGATTCATGCCGATTAAATAAAAACACCCGCCTGTATTCAGACAATGAACACCCAGCAAGCATAGTGAGAACTTCAAATTGATAAGCATAAACAATTTTTTTTTTGTTTTCAGGAATGGATCTGTCTCTTATCCCATGGCCTCCACCATCCACTGCATGAGATGCATACAAGTAAAACATATAATATCACAACAGTCTTCCTTTTGAACAGGAGGGGATAAGAACCTTAGGTGTATGGATAGGGACGACCCAGATCTCCAGGAGCCACATGCCCATCAACGACTGAGTGCTGAGCCAAATCACATGCAGTCTGGCTGAGGAGCAGAGGTTAACGCCCTTGGATTGGGGGACGCCATGCCTGAGATCTTTTGGAAAATCACAGCTAAAACCCCACTTCTTATTCACAGTCCGGAGATAATGCTGCTTAAGCATCCCTTTGATCACCGGCGGTCAACAGCGAGCGCACGAGGGGGAAAAACAGCTCCAGTGCTTCAGCGATGCCTCTTCATTTAGCCACCACGAGTTGACATGTCTTCTGTTTTGGAATATTCTGGAGGTTTAAGGCCCAATTAAGTCAATACTGCATGTGCAGTATAAAAATGGCAAAACTGCCCATAGTATTCTTTGAGGATCGCTTTTTAAATTTATTAATTGAATATCAACAAATTTCCTGATTTGACTCATTTGAAATAGAAGCAACTCCCATCTCTGCTAGAAACATCAGTTCATCTTTAATATCTCATTTTTTGCTCGTTTTAAAAAGAAATAATGCTTGTCACACCTGGTAAATCTGTTAAGAAGCTTTTGTTAATTTTAATAGTGTAACTGGTAAATAAACAGGTTATAAAATGGATAAATAGATGACATTGTGAGCTGATTGATGCCAAGTCCTCTATTTTGTTCTAATAGTGCAATGTTGAAATTGCTGAAATGACTGATAAATTCACAATCTTTCTCAGCAGCTATTTATTCCTGCTCCTTATTTTTTGCTTGATTAACAAGAGCAACAGTTAGCGGGTAATTTAATGTCTCTGAATTGTATCATCTTTTTATCTCCCTTGGTTTGTGAATTTAAAGTACTGTGCTCAATTGGGAAAATCAATTTAATCGTTACCAAGATGGTTTGTGAAATAAACGCAAACACATTTCAAAGACAACATATTTAACTGGGAGGAAAATCACCACGTAATTGCGTACCTTGTAAGCTTAGTGTGCAAAATGCTACAAAGACCAGCAAACCTTACAGAGCGACGCATTTCAATGGCCATTTCAACTGCAGCATTACAGCAGGCTATAACCTCATTACATCATCAGTATGCTATCACGGCAGACCGAGCAGGTGCAACATAACTCTACCCATACTTTAAGGGTATACTGACCAAGAACAGAAAAAAGCTGTGAAACATCGACAGAAATGATATTTAATCCTGTTTCCTCCTCCATCATGCATTTAATGCATCTAAAACTATGTGTCTGAACCTCCAGGAAAAACAAGGAGTCTCATATAATTTCTGACCTGATCTGTGTTCAGAGGAAATTCACATCGGTGCATCAGGAAATAATTTGCAATAATTTCAGGGTTTGGATATTTGACTCATTAATCTTTTGAAAGAAAAGGTGAAATGTGCCACATGCGGCACAGGTATAAAATCTTAGAGTATGCGGCTTGCCATAATGTGCTAGTTTTCTAATGTTTTTAAATAAATGTTTTCTGTAAAATAAACTCGGGCTGGGGAATATGGTAATACCATGAGTGTGGGCCAAGAGATGCAGCAGAGAAAATTCTCACCCTTTTATCGCCTTCCTCGCTGCTGTGAGGAAAAAAACTACAATGTAAGGGCCAGACCACTGATTATTTTTGTTTGGCAGAGTGTGCTCCTTTGTGCATTTGTACATGAGCAGTGAGGGTTAGGGTGAGCGTCTAAATTCGTATACAGTATGTGAGCACGACCGCGTGTATGCTTGTACACGAACGGTGCGTGCGGGCATCCGCATGTGTGTCTGCGTGCGGATGTGGCTGTGTGTGCAACAGTGCGCAGATGTGCACTGAGAGTGTGACGTGATAAATCTGATGAATATGTCCAAGCAAAGCTACAATTTGCCCCAACCTATGAATAAGAGGGAGAGAGAGAAATGCAGGGCAGCAGAGCGTGAGATGTTCTGCACAGCTTGTCTGAGTGCGGGAGGCTGAACATGGACAGCCGCGCTTACCAGCCCTGAGCTGAGGAGACTGCATGACAATGAGTGGCAGAATGTGGCGGTCACACAACTGCTCAAGCAAAAAGCCCTGTTTCTGAGGACATCTATGTCTTTCTGTGTGGCGCACAGACACAATTTAAAGAGCAAAAATGTGAAAATGCTGCATTCTGCACCTGTGCAACTGCCTGGGCTGAACCATTAAGTAATAAGCAGGTCAAATTAGTCTATAAACCTATATAACAGTCTTTATGACTTGGTCCTCATTTCAATGACACTATTGAATCTGATTTAAAATGACCTTTGGCAAACACAAAACTGTTGGCATAATAGCTTGGCAAATGATTTACAATGGTGTGTGTTCTTCACCAGTCATTGGTTCAGCTACTGTATTAGTTATCCATGAGAGAAAAAAAAAGTTTTGCACAGGTTTCAAGTCTCTGTCAGACCCTGTGTTTTTTAATCAGGGCCATCCCAGCACTTACTGATCATATTGTCATTATGGCTCTTCATGACAAAACAAGACCAGAATACCATCATCCTCAATCCCTCCCACTCACTAGAGGGAAATATCAGCACGGACAAATTAATAATTCATCTTGACCTTTTGAAAATGTGTGGAATCATTGCAGCTTGATTGCCATTTGCAGTAGGAAATAAATGGTTGCTGGATTATCATTATTATTATTATTATTATTATTATTATTAGTGTTACTACCTCCACCAAGGAGGTAATGTGATCGGTCAAGTTCGTTGGTTTGTTGGTTAGTAAGCAGGATTACAGAAAAACTACTGACCTGATTTACATGAAAATTGGTGGAAAGATGTGGCATTAGCCAAGGAAGAAACCATTACATTTTGGAGTGAATCTGAGTAATGTGGCAGATACACAAATTATTTTCCATGTTTGTTAATATTGCGAGGTAAAGTATTTGGCTGCCAGGGTGGAATTAATGCCATTGATCTTAAAATCCGGTCGATAATAGCAAAGTTCAATAGTCACAAAACACACCCACATGCAGAAGTACAATGGCTGTGCTTGAAATTTTGCGTATCACAAAGTGAATTGTTTGGGGAGGTCTGTGCTCTCCAAACTCCAATCTATTATTATTACTATTATTGCCGCCAAGAAGACAGTATTGGTAATGACAGTCCAAATAAGAGGATGGGCATCTTGTCGTTAGCAGCAGAAGTGTCTTCTCTGACATGCTTAGGGGCAGTGCATGCTGTGAGCCTCTGCAGTTGTGGTCTAATAGTCTGCTACAATGGCTGACTGCAGGGGGCAGCCTTTCCCCCATTCCCTCTAGGTTCACTCACCTGTCCTGGATCACTAACATTCTCTTCTTCACAACAGGTTACAAGCCCCCCTGTAGATGAACTGTGCCCTTTTAAGTTCTTTTGGAAAATCCTTTAAGCATGCTGCTCTCATCTCTGCTCTCCCCCGGCCTCTCTGCATTACAGTTCATTCAGATATCCTCGAGCTGTGCAGGACAGACCGGTTTCCATGGAGAAGGGCTGGAGTTTGAGTTTTATTAAGAGTGACCTTCAATACCCCACCACTGTGCACAATATGTCACAGGAGTCACAAAGCACCACAGGCCTGCTTGAATTCAAGAGGTCTGACCGACACAGCTCTATGAAATTCGTTTATTCATTTTTTTTAAAGAGACAATTCAACACCTTTTTTGAAATTATATGTGCAGCACTGTGGGCACTGGGGTTGGCATCGAGCTGTGTGTTGGATACAAACATGTACTCCTGCCTAGTGCTCTGTGGGTTAGTTAATCTGTAGTGTCAAAATGACTACCATTTTGAATACAGCTGTTGAAAAAACTAATTTACATTAAGAAAGGTAAATACATCCTAATCTAAGTATTCTACAATTTCTAATTATCACAAGGCATGTTATCGCCAGAAAAACAAGCAATAAATCTGATACATTTATTAAATAAATATGAGCAACCATTAAAAATAATACACTACCCATTTTTTAAATGGTTTTCACTTTCTGTTTGGACCATGCCAGTTGTCTTTCGAATTATTACTAAGAGTGTTAAAGTATTTCCTGATCAGGTAATATCAATCTATGTAAATCTCTTTTGCAGCAGGAGATCTTAATGAACTGGAAAATTACATAACATAACATAACAAGTGTGGCAAGAACAGGCCGTTCAGCCCAACTAGGCTTGCCAGTTTCTTTTTACATTTATGAATGTATCACTTCAGATATTCAATGAAGTCAAGCCTGCTCTTGAAAATTCCCAAGGTTTCAGCCTCAACGACATGGTTAGGCAAGCTATTCCACATCGAAATTACTCTTTGGGAGAAAAAATATTTCCTAATATCAGTGCTAAATTTACACTTAGTCAGCTTCCATTTGTGACCCCGAGTTCTACTAACAAAACTTGGCCGAAGGAATCCTACATAATTCACTTTGTTAATCCCATTAACATATTGGTCACACTTCAGATGAAGTGTTTCTCATAAAGGCTTTATACAGCATGTATAACGCCTTCATAAATGAGACATAATGTCTTCATAAATCATACATAAGCAAATGTCATGCTTTGCAAAGGTTAAAATAACACATCCTTATTTAGCATGTGATGCCAGATATGAAAATGACAATGCCACTTAGCAGACAATGTCACCCTTTATAGCATTTAGCCATGAGTTAAGTGACATTGTCAGTTATATCACATCTGGCGTCACATACTGAATAAGGATGTGTTATTTCACCCTTTTCACAAAACATGACATTTGCTTACGTATGATTTATGAAGAGATGAAGTGAAAAATGGCTGGGTCTGGTATTTATACTGTGTACTTAATTAACTTTACCATAAGAACTGGGTGCATGATTGTGGATGATGCCATGTACCATATTTAGCTTCAGTTGATGAACTCAAAGCTCGACTAGGAGCAACTTGACCAGTTCAAATTCATTAGCGCAAATTTGTGTTCTGGCTGGTGCATTTAAAGGGTACGGAATAACACTATTTTGGGTACACTGGAGTCGTTTTTTATGCTTCTTTGTGAGTCCAGAGTACCACGATGTGCTGGCATAATCAAAATGGCACTGAATGAGTGCAGACACCAGGAGTTTTTTGGTTTCAAGGTCTATATTTTTCGTTTGCCGATACAGCAACTTGAGTTTAGCATTTGACCGGCCAATAATCTTTGAAACTGTTCCATCTCCAGGTAGTGATTGGTCCAGGTGAACTCCTAGGTATTTGACATGAGAACAACATGTCAGTACTATGCAAGCACATTGCACCACTATAGAATTGCACTCTTGTAATTTCCTTTTGGTTTCAAACTAAAAACGTTTTTCCCAAATGTGGGGACAGGCTATTTTCTGTCAGCCATTTTTTAACTGATTCCAGCTCAGAAGAAAACTTTTGTTCAATTTCAACTGGTGATTTGCCCGGTACAATAAGGGCCGAGTCATCTGCGTACAGAAGCAATTTGCAGGTGAATGATGGTGGAATATCATTATCATATATCAAAAACAGAAGTGGGCCTAACACAGAATGTACATGAATCAGGAAGGTGAGGTCCGTGTGGATTTGTGTCTAGAGTAAATTCCATCCTCCTCTATTTTTCTTGGGTCCTTGTTTCAGGAAATTCATGCAAATAAATACTGTACAATTTATTATTATTATTATTATTATTATTATATTCAATTTAGCTAAACTAAGATAGCCTTGCATTGGATGGTGAACTGTCAGTATATTCCTGCTCTTCACCCAGTGAAGGCTGGAGTCGCGTTCAGTCCCCTGATCGTGACGGAACAGGCAGGTTTGCTTATAAGCCGGTTGGATGAACTGTGATAACAGCGCCGTGGGGCCATTTCAGAATTGCTGGCTGATTTGTCCTTGCTTTATCACCCTCTGTAGGTACATACATATGTTTGCAACTTTATGTGTTTATGTCATATCGGGGATACCTCTCGCTCACTCTGTTGATTTATTTGGATTTTCCAATTCATGGCAGTTTTTAGAGTACAGCAGAGTAAAGAGAGAGGGAGAGAGAGAGAGAGAGAGAGGGCACAGAGACACAGAGTGAAAGGCAACCATGCTTCACTGGCTTTTAAAGCCTCTCCAAATGCTGCTGCAATTCTGCCTTTCATTGCCACAAACTCCCTGTCCATAAATCCAGTGGTATCTCTGGAGCCAGGCCAGGAATGCTCCCGCAGAGGAATCCCCTCCCTCCCAGCCCCACACGCGCTTGGCGTGAGCCGTCCCTGGGACCACGTCCGCACACTCAGAGAAAACGAGCACTCTTTCACCCAAGGGCACTTGTTCAGCGGTGATGAATGGCGTAGGATAGCTCCATAAATATATGCGGGCCTGCGAGCGACTGTGCGAGCCAGTGTTGGTACATACTGTAAGTCTGAATGTGTGCGTGTGCATGTGCATGTATATATTAGGCATTGAGAGGAAGAGAGAGTGAAAGAGCATGTGTGTGTGTCTGTACGGGGCAGAGTGTGTGTGTCCGCGTGTGCGTGTTTTTGTGCGCCTATGGGTGTGTCTGACTGTGCATGACATAGATTGAGTGAGAAGGTGTCCATGTGTTGGAGAAAGAGAGTGTGTCTGCCTGAGGGAAAGGAAGACTGTGTTTGCGTGTTTGTGAATGTTTATGTACGTTTGCTGATTATTGCCCTCATTTGTGGCAGCACGCTGATGCAGGGTTCGAGGGGAAAAGGGGGAACTGCTGCCGACAGGAAGCAAGGAGAAGGGGTTGGGAAAAATAGAACAAAACCCAGTTCTGTGGCACAGCTGAGGTGTCATTACGGTGACATATCAAATAAGCAAGACCTAGCGTTTCCTCCTTCGAGGAAAAAGAGCCAGGAAATCCATCTGCATTTGCCTTTCTGCGCAAAATACCTCAGGGCTTCAAGCTGCTGCTCTATCGGCAGCCCCAGTCCTGACAAATAGCTACGGATACAAACCTCCGCAGAGCTAAATCAGGCACAGTGCACTGGCAACACTGCAGATACATTTCTACATGCACACTGCCCTCTTTATCAGAATGAAATAAATAATTATATACCATCGATTCAAAGACAGATGAAAAGGTGAAGGGTTTCTGAGGTGAAACTGCCAAAGGCAGAGAACTTATTTTAAAAGAAAGTATGCAAAAACAGGAACATTTAAATAGATTTTTACCCTAAAGTGCATTGAGGATGAGAGTGAGAGAACAGATATTTGGCATGTAATCGCTAAACGTGGGGCTCTCTTTATCAGCATGAAATGGTTGCTCTGTTGAGAGTATTGTTTGGGTTCTGCGCGTCTGAGCACTTTATTCTGATTTATCAGCTTGTCTGCAGTTAAAGAACAAAAGCTTATTGGAGGAGGTGGACATATTGTGACAGCGAGGTGTAGGCAGAGAGAATCGTCTGGAATGGGTGCCAGTTTGGCGTGGGGGGCCACCGTCTTGCTGCCTCAGAGCGAAGGTGCTGAGTTGGGACACTTCAAGCTGTTTGTTGTTGCCTTTCTTCTGTGGTGGCGCGTATCGAGAGGGCCAAGGGTGCGCAACTGGAGAGCCAGCTCTGCTACAGATGCGCAAATTGGGGGCCGTTTGGATGCCATCCCAGTTGGGATTAAGCAAAGAGGAACTTTAAAAAAAAAAGACGCTTGGCTCTGGAACAAATGGATTTTTTGACGGCCAAGCTGTGGCTGATAATTGAAAGAAGAAATGACACTTCATCACAAAAACCTTCAGCAAATGTATCTGGATGCGGCTCTGCAGCGCTGTAGCAGAACACCAATGTTTACTCAGGTCTTCAGTCACACTGCCCCAAAGAAATGCTGAGCTCTGATGCTTGTTCATCAAAATAACAAATATTTAAATGGCAGAGAGGACATTTTTCTCTTCAGCTCTTTGCAATGGCCTGAATCCTCTGGCGCTCAGCCACCTCAGGCATTGCTGGCAGATGTAAAAGATCCTTCCTGTACAGTTCTTTCAGCTCTTTGCTTTACCTCAAGGACCCACAAGAATAGCCTTGAGGAACATTCTGTTTGAATGCCACTCTGCCCGATAGACACAACCCCGATAGCACATCACATGGGGCCCGTACTGCAGAAAAAATAAAATAAAAAAATCAACCACAAGGCCAACTCCCGGTCAAATGTCAGCAAAGTGAACAATTCAGCTACTGTAAATGGTAATTTTTAGAATGTGACATCAATCCCTTCAGCGTGGAATCAGAACAAAAGCTCTGTCTGGCTTACCTTTTGCTTTTTACAAAACTGACATTTTCCATTTCACAAACATAATAGAAACATGAATTTTATAGACCGGATATCTGCTGCTCACTTACAAATTATAACAGGCTGATTTGAGTCCATTTTTCCCCCTATAGAGCGCTATCGCTGTAAAAACCAGCCTGACTCTGTTAAAAAATTTCCCAGTTGTCAATATGCATCTTCTTTTCTACGGTTTTATGACTGCAACCGAAATGAAAGCACTGAAGTGCAAAACCCTCGTCGCGGCAATTGTGCTGAACGGAGATGATGCGCATGTGCATTACGTTTACATCCGCCTCCCACGACTTTCCCGTGAATCCCATTGGGCGTCACCATGACAGACGACACTTCCTCTATCTGGAGACAAACTTCCGGTTTAATTACCAGCTATCTGTGAAACATCTGTAATTTATTTTTATCACATTTTTCTGTAATACACATGATTAGTTTGCCCGCAGTGCCCAGAGAGAAGGATGCCTAGAATCCATTCTAGAAGCAAGACAAATCCACCCACTACATAAGGCAATATTACAGTATAGTATTTTTACTGCCTTCAAGTACAAACTGTTTTAAGGTGTTCTAACACATGCAGGATTTTTTGAAACTGTGGCGCAGGGCTTCAGCGTCAGGTTAAAACTAGACATTATCAAGTGTGGCTAGTTTTCATAAGTCAACTCGTAGGCGACGTAATAACTGGTCTATGTGTACGGAGGTTTATCAGTTTCATGTGCGTGATGGTGAATTTCACATTTGATATGAAAAGCGATTATGACTCTGGACGGAATAGGAATAAATCATCATGAAGATAGAATTAGGTAGAGCAGGATGTGCTCACAGCAAACACAAGTTAACATCGTAGTTTAACATTTTGAAAGGTGAACAAAATATTTTTTCTCTAATCGTTTCACACAATAAAGAGAGAAGCACGTTTTACTGGCAATAGCTAATTTTTATTCATTGGAAAACATGTTCATCAAGAAAAATGATTGACAACAGGTCAAGAATTATTAGCGCGCATTTTAACTTAACAAGGACAACTGGCGACACCTGATTGCCCTTAGGATTTTTGGAGTTTATGTAAAGTCGTTTCAAATTTCCATGGCGGCTTTTATTTTGCCGTGGCGATGCGCCACGATCAATTACATGAAGCGGAAACCCTGATATGCCTACCTTCCAAATGACGGCTGCAGCATGGCTACAGGACTTCCCTAGCCCTGCAATGCATGTAGAGTTGACCGTTTCAATAATGGCAACGGGCCTCATCATTACCCAGGCTAGGTGTTTGGGCTTGTTTACACTCTGACTTGGCTCAACCTCTGCCTTCAGGAAAACAAATTCGCTGTACTTGGTACACAATATTTTTCCGATTTTGTTGCCGTGTAGATAATTGTCAGCCTCCGTGCTCTTATAATTCCTTAAAGTCTCGCTATCAACGCCCTCACTTAGAACGAAGTAGTTCAGTATATCTATGTAGCTAACATCTGGCCACAATTTCATATCGTCTTCCCACTCTGTCAAGGTAGACGGATGGGGCACTTTAACTGTGTCATCTCCAGTGAAAGTGAGTGAGACAGTCCGACCCGTGTGTCCATCTGCAAGATTTGTTCATTTTACCAGAGACGTTATTTGTAATAGTGCTGGCCAAACTTTCAGCAGATTGCCGTTGCTACTAGCTGTGGGCTATATGGTAAACAGGAAGTTCGTCTCTTCCTGGCTGACTGTACGTATGGCCGTACAACGGAGAGTGCTGGATCTCTGCAACGGAACGGTTTCAGAGACAACCCCACAAATTTTTTGAGCTCCGTTGCCCGCTGAGTACGTGACAGCATTTTCAGGACGAACAGACGCTCCAGAAGTGAGATGTAACTTAACAGACACACAGACCCAACTACAGTAACCCTCGCTGCACATGCGCCGAGGGTAAATTACAGCGAATAAACTTTTGTGCAAATGTGTTCAAATATAATAGATTCAAATATATACATAACGCATAATGGTTTTACAGTCACAACTAATATCCAGTCTGATATCATTCAACTTGTTCCGCACTACATTTGCTCAGAAACATTTGAAACATATTCCAAAAACTAAACTCTTTCCTTTCCACATCAATCTCTAATTGAACAGGCTGCTGCAGGTCTGAGCAAACCAACTCCACTTAACAACAATTTTCACAAGCATGAAGAGGCTTCAAATATTAACAAAACCACAATATAGGTAATCAATAGCACACTAAGGCAGTAACAGAACAGCAGCAAGTTCTGACCATGCTATTTGATTGGCCAAGACCCATTTCATGAGTGCTGATGCACAGTACTTCATCACTTGCTTTTATCAATCCTCATTGATTGCATTACATTAATGCCTCATCCAAATGATAAAAAAGTGACTTTGTCTGCCAGCTACATTTCAGTCCTCGCGTAGAGAATAAATTTTGAAACACGTTAGATCTCCTCTACCCCCTGATGATATAATATTGCTTGAACAACAATGGTATTACTGAGCCTGCTGTTCCTCGACTTGCTGTCTTTTGACCCGTCACAAGGAGAGTTATTGCTGCCGCAGTGAGCCCTGCACACTTTGAGTCAAACATAATTTAAGCACACCAAGCCTATCAGGAGTTTCAATCACCCTTTCCCCAGAATAATTCTTTAACTTCTACAGAATCAATGAAAACTTATAATTAAATGGAAACGAAAACAACAGCAATAATTGTACAGTCATAATTAAGACTCAAGTTACATTTATGATTAATATAGCGACTTGATTCTCATAATGGTCTTCTGAATTGTCCTAAATCAACGCAGCAGGCAATTTGTTCTGTATTTTGTAACTAGATGTTCTACACACACAACGTCATGAACAGTTATGAGAAACAAAACATAATTGTGAATAAAATCAAACCTGTTTCACATGACATAGTTGACGGAAAAGGTAGATAGTGAATATTTTGGACAGTACAGCACAGTTCACGCCTGAACCTCCAGCTACACTTTTCCGCAATACAATTCCACAATAATGTGCAATACAGCGCAATTTGTCTGTGGTTCTTTATTTTTTACCGTCTCGATATATTTCTGACCCAAGCTGTTTTTTCTTGAAATTGCACATGTAATATTTTTTGATAAATGTAATTTTGTCAATTTGTGGACAATTGTCATAGGTAGAAAGCAATCAAGTTCGACAGTCCACGATGAAAAATGAATTCAGGCCCTGGGTAGAGCGAGTATCACCTTTGTCATGACACACAAAAGGAGGTACATGGTGATGTTTGGCAGATTTCAGAAATAATGGTCCATTTGGGAAGTTTGAAGCACAAACTTGCTTTACTTTTTTTTCTTAATTTTTTATGGATTGTGCAATATGTGAAGAATAAAGTAAATTATTTCTGCTCAAGGAACATATATGTTTGAACTGCTAGACTTGCTCATTACTAGTTTTAAAATTAATGATGTTTAATGCAAATGATTTTTAGGTAGAGAATCTCCTTTTCTATTGATTCCAGACAACTTCTTTTCCCAAGATAAATAAAAATAACTAGTGAAGCAAGACATTTACAGAATTATTTTGGAATTAACTTTTGGAATTTACAGATGTTGGCGTCTATATCTGCGCAAAAGGGTTAAAGTCACTCACCATGTATTTTCACATTTAAAACTTAAACTATCCTGACAGGCTTCTGTCCAGAGCTGTGCTGTCCTCAATGTCATTCAGGATTCTCTGAAAGTCATATCATAACGCATGAAAAATAGGAGCTTTACGATGCAGAATAAAGCATGCCACAGAAGATGTAGATGGCATAACATTTCGAGTAAAAGGTGCTCTTTGACTGCAACAGCTTGAGAAAACAGCCTTCATTTACTGCTGCTGACAGACACATCATGATGTCTTTAACATCATCGAAA
Source organism: Gymnothorax reevesii (assembly GCA_029721435.1). NCBI lineage: Eukaryota > Metazoa > Chordata > Actinopteri > Anguilliformes > Muraenidae > Gymnothorax > Gymnothorax reevesii. The sequence goes on from CM056581.1 coordinate 9,198,119, forward strand.
CCTATCAAATTCAACTGAGCCTGTGTTAAGCTCTTAATAAATAGAGCAAATGAGGTCCTTCTGCATCGGGTGAGTCAGTGATTGTTCTGACTTGTTTTTGATCTGTGTTATATGAAATTCGATCACGAAACCAGCATCTCAAAAATGTTTCACAGCATGCCATTTTCGGTGAAGGTTATTCATTTTCAGAGTGGCCTGTATTTACTAAGAAATTTCTCTACTCGTGTTACTCTCCCACATCCCCAGCTGTTAAATGCTTGGTTATCACCTGGAACTAATTTGTCAGAACAGTTTATTCAAATGTAAAATTATATATATTTTTTTAATGTAGTGTGTAGTTTTACATTAAAGCCACTGGAATCAACACCCGCATCACCTCTCCATAATTGCGTGTCTCCCCACAAAGCTTACCCTAGTTTAATGGGTAAGCTATAGCATTTGAGGCAATATAAAAGGCAGTTTGCTAGAAATAAAAGCAAGGGGGGAACTCAAGCGTGAAGAGTAAAGCACACAGAGCTCAGGGAAAAAAATAAAAAAGCAGGCCTCTTAGTACTGTACATAAGGCCTTTGGCTGCGGAACAATGAGCCAAAGCACATAGCAGAAGCTGGGTTCACGAACTCTTCCTCACTGCCAGGGTAATTACCTGAGTCTGAGGTTTGGTCCGTCCGCGGCCTCAGCATTCACGGCTTGTGCCTTTACGGACACACTTTTGTCTGCGCATTAAAGTGTGTAATGACTATAATTGCGATCCGCTCTCGATGACAATATCTTGGCACGTTATGTTCTATTTGAGATGATTGTATACACTGACCATTTTTTTGCGGTGGTGATTTGAGTAGCAAAAATGAGGCGGAAAAATTAACTGCCCACACTGAGAGACTGCAGTATAACAGAAATGATGTGCAAATGTGTATTCTCGTGTTCTGCAGGGTGACAGAGCTGCATGCGATTTGTCTAGGGAAACCAAAAAAGCCTTCTTGTCCTCCATTATACCGAGTGTGCAGCGATATGCAGAGACCGACTGTAAAAAGCATCTTTTGTTTGTTTGACATAAGGGTAGAACAATCCTCAGCTGCGTTTGCATTGAAGGTGTACTGACTGCAGAAAACATTTTGTCTTAAAAATAGTCTGCTGGCACTAACTGCCATGAGAGCATATGATAATTTTTTTTCTGATCTCAATAAATATTTGATTCCTTTGAACATATCTAATCTGATGTCCTCACTTGTGTTCTGGTCTCCAAACAGCCAAAGAAACATCATGTCTGTCTTTCCACACATTTAAATAATTAGGACTGGAAGCAGGAAGTGGGTAGAGGTATTATAAAGTCTTAAACTCAAAACTGCTGCATCTGGGCAGAGTGCGGAACACCTCTTTATGATCAATGCCACTGGCAGCATTCCAGCATGTCAAAAATAAAGGAGGGAGAGGTGAGATGGGGGAGCGGGAGAGAGATGGCACAAATCTACTGTAACCGAAACCCCCCAGCGACACGGCGCCTTCCGCACTGCTTCGGAAGCAGAGACGTTTGCATTTGAGAAGGTTTTCCTGCGACTCTCCGGTGTCCTCAAGCCATTTCCGACTCCATTTCTCAGAAGGCCGATCACTGCCTTCCCCTCGCTTGCCTCTCTCACCCAGGTGCCTCCGTCCCTCAGATTGATGGCAGCCTCTCCCACCCCACAGTCCCACAGCCACTGCCATACTGAGCACGGCTAATGACCTGAGGCAGGCCAGATCGCATTCCCGCATAGCTCTGCTGTGCACCACCCTCTCTCATGGAATACCCTCCCACGGGCGCAGAATGACCATTCAGAGGGAGTATGGAAGGAGTAGCTAACTTTGGGGAAAAAAAAAAATTTTTTGACTTGCATAATAAGGCCTGCCTAAATACTTTTGGTGAACATTAAAAGTTTTGTCAACTTCTGGATTTGTGCAAACATCCACTTCTACCAAAATGTTACAAATTTCTGGCGGTCTGAAAACTTACTTTACCGTGTTTTTACTGTGTGTGTGTGTGTGTGTGTGTGTGAATACAGTATTTACCCATCTGCATATTTGCTGACTTGGTAAACATGCAGTCAGAGGGGACAAAAATAAAAACTTCGATTTTATGTTTTGAATGATAAATCTAATTTTATGGCAGCACTTAAAATGAATTCCACTGAATTAAACACAAGTTAGACCAAGTCTGCCCGCTGAAGACGACTGCTCGTGCTGTGTGAGCTGAACCTCATTCTCAAACCGCGCTAACGGTACTGAAGCTCACAGTATCTCCCCTTGGTTTTCAAACTCAAGCAAAGTTCAACTTTGTTGAATTACATGATCGATGTGATAAAAGATGACAAGATCTGAAAATGTTACATAAAATAGTAGACAACTTTTGGTTGCAGATGTTTCTAAGTTTCTCTTTCTTTTCTTTTCTTTTATTCTTTTGTCTCTTTCCACTCGTGGATTCACTCACGGGTCTATTTCAAACCTCATTGCTGCACCACTGATTTTCTAAGTAAGATTTTTCCAGATAGCATCAAATTTGAATGTAACATATACGTAATTGCCTCTGATATTCCTCCTGCAGGGAACAATTTCCCGCTTCCTAGGGAGATATATTTTAGCCCTACGACTACAAAAAGAGCCTCTTCTTAGCCTAGCCATCTAATGGAGATTTTACTATAATTGGGAATTTCGTCACTCCCTTGGTGATTCTAGTGAAGAAAAATGTGGCTACAGATACCTAAATGTATACATACATATTTATTTCCATCAGGCATCAAACAAATGAACGTAATGTTCATATTAAAGCTACAGTTGGTAACTTTTTTAGCGTGTTTTATTTGGTAAGAATGTCATAATACCCCTTTAACTATCAGTAAATGGAATGGTCTGAGAAAGTGGGGACCTTTATATTTTCCCCTGCCTCTGTATTCAGGAATCTTAAAATTCTTCTGCACCCGTGAGCTTTAACCAATCAGGGCCTCTGTCTGACTGCTCCATCCTGATTGGTTAAAGGACTGTGTTGCCGTCCAATCTCTTTGTTGCCAATGCCTGCTTACTAGCAGTCAACCAAGAACGGACACTAAGCAAGAGATAAAACCTGAGTCAACATTAGGCTTTCCAAAGACAACTGGAATTTCAAAGGTTTAAAATCAGACGCTGAGGTTGCTACTTTTCTTGTGGATAAATAACTTGCTGTATTATTTAACAACATAATACTGCAATGTGGAATAGGACACTGTAGTTTGGTTGTAATAATTAAAACCTGCATGCACTGGGCACAAGGGTTCTGAAGATCTGCAGGCACTGTGTTGACGTTAAGCTAGTTTGCATGCTTCTGCATTAACACTGCTCTGCTCATTTATTCACAGTGACAGCGCTCCAGTTGAAATAATGTAAAGCAATCTATCCAAAACAAAACAGTTGACGTGGTGTGTAGAACGTAGAAACTGCAGCGAGCGGCGTAGCCCCCTGAGGCTGTGAAAATGCAGTTAGCCCACTTAAAAACAGATCAGTAGTTAGCAGCTAGGAAATGGACTTTACGCTGTAGCGTATAAAGATGCAAACCAGTCTCTTTCTGTGACAGGCCTTTCTCCTCTTCTTCCTTCATCTTATGGTTGGACTTACTGAGTAGTCATCACTGAGACCAAGGCTCTTATCTTGTGCACTCTAATAATGCAAGGAAACTTTTTAAGTCATTCATTGCTATGTTGCTTTTGTAATACGTGTAGCTAGTTACAAGCGAAGTTTGGTAGCTAATATGAACATTATCAAGCGGTAATGTTAGTTTGTTTACTTGCTTAGCTAATGTACAGTCTTGCTTCTTGTTAACATATTTTCATTACCGAGCACAATAACAATGACTTAGAGATAGCCTAGTATATGTCTGTGAGTGACACGTAAATGCGCTGTTTGTTTGAATGAATGAGCGAGCATTAGTTTGGTTTGGAGGGAAGGGCTGCGGGAGGGCAGGAGGGGCTACAGAGCAGTGAAAGAGGGGTGGTGGTGTTTAGGAGGTAAACTTCCATTCTCTCTTGCTCTTTTTTCCAAAGTTACCACCTACAGCTTTTATTAACAAAAATACATTGTTTGGCATCTAGGATCTTGACTCTGACACACGCTGTAGTCTGCTGAGCTTGAGAAGCAGAAAGCAAGGAGTGTCAAGATTCCCCTCAAGTGAATTCAGAGCCCACAGGTGTAATGGCTGGTTAGAGCGGAGTTTCAGATGCCGTGGCAGGCGAAGCTGCACCGAGCACAGAGCCGACGCAGCCGAAAGAGAAAGGACGAGATAGAAGAGGAAAGGAGCTTGCGTTTCTGAACAAACTAAAGGCTTAAGTGCCAGAAACGGAGCGAGCAACCAGATAAAAAAGAAGTCTCAATAAAAGAGAAAACTAACAAGGCACCTGACAATAGTGCCAAAACCTAAAGAATTAAAGCTTCCCAGAAACAAAGAATATATATATATATATATATATATATATATATATATATATATATATATATATATATATATATATATATATAAATTGGCAGACCCCTGACTAAAGATATCGAGCCGAAGTGAGCAAAGTCATATAAAACATTCCAGCGAAGGAGGCGTGGCAACCTCTGGCTTAAATAGACTCCGGGAAGGAACGCCCAGAAATAATCAGCCAGCTGGGTAAAGAATCCGATGTGGAACGAAAACGATGTCGTCAAGGACGCGACTAACAAAGAAAGCAAAAAGCACATTACAAAACGATGAAAACAGGTGGATGATGGCATGGGGGTGGGATCTAGCAGCAGCAGAGAGCGACGCAGCATCAGCTGCAGGCAGAGGCATGTTTTGCCTTGGACTTGGAGCAGTACAGTAGCTAAAATAGCCCTCACATCAGAATGTCTGATATGCAAGGGACTATTTATGTCGATGGGAGCATGTTGCGAATTGATTGTGAGAACTAGTGCAACAAGCTGCAACCCATATATGCTCATAGAAGTCTTCATTGACTTAATCACTTTCATAAATCACTATCAGAATGAGAGAATATGTTTGTAAGTGACGGCACAGTTTTCTTTTGGTGTAATTTGAAGGACATAATATTTTTTTTCTACTCTCTGAGTGCCTCTGGTTTTCACTGGCAGGTTTCTTTTTATTATTCTTTTATCCCATGCGAGAGGGAGGGGAGTTAATGTCACCGGACTGAAATGAATTCCCTATGGCCAGTGAGGAAGAGAGAAAGGGGGGAGGAAATTTGTGAAAATATCCCTCCTGTGATGGCAGGGAGGTGGAATGCTTCGGTCGGGGGGAGGGGGTCAGTGTGACCAATTATCTACAACAAGTTAAAAAAATCATCAGGCACACATTTAAGAAATAATTCTGCTGACCACCCAACTATGCTTAGAATTTCAACAATTTCATTCTCCTCACAGAAAATGCAGGAGGAGTCGGCAGTAGTAAAATAGTTTGTTTGGTATCAGGAAGGAGCAAAATAAGGACCCAAATGCAGATAAAATGCTAATGGGAACTGCATTTTAATGAGAACTCAAAAAAGGCAGAGGAAGCAAATAATATAAATGCACAGATAAAAAGTAGACATGGGAATACAGTAGAGCAGGGCTATTCGACATTATCCTGTAAGGACCGGTGTGGGTGCAGCTTTCATTCCAACCCAGCACTTACACACCTGACTCTACTAATCAACCCCAAGAGTCTTTCCTAAAGAGCTTGGTTAGTAGAGTCAGGTGTGTAACCGCTTGGTTGGAATGAAAGCCTCCGCCTACACCGGCCCTCTGGATAATGTCGAATAGCCCTGCAGTAGACGATGCATATGATACAACAAAAAATGCTGTAAAAAGCATATGGGGATACCAGGGAACTGAAAAGAATGAACACGAAAAGACAGAAAGGAAACGTGGAGTTATTATAGGGAAAAGCAAAAGGAACCAGGAAGTGAAGACAGGGATGCAGGGAGTTGGGAATGTGACGAGGGAGTGGCTACAAACAAGGGAATGAAAGGAGCTAAAAAACTCATAGAAAGGATGCAGGAGAAAACAGGTGCATGAGAAACTGAATAGGGCATGAGAATACAGAAAGAAATGCATAAAATCATAAGCAAAACAAGAGCAATGCAGAGCGTGGCATATGCCCCCGCCTGTATGTTGATCTGTGGCGGCCATTTTAGATATCGCACGACGCTGGTTTTCGAAAGGAACCTTCCTCTAGCCACTCCCAATACGCCATTAAGAAATGGCATCAATTCGGCGAGGGATTTTATAGTTATCCCACGGAAACGGAAAGTGTACGGAAGACGGACGGACGACAGACAGACATGGTGTCGACATAAGGCCCCCTTTACTCTTTGGAGGGCGGGGGCATGACAATAACCAGGGATCTAAAACACTGCCAGTTCGGTCTCCATTTGTTAAATATCCATACAAAAGACCCATATGCAGGGTAACGCACACTAGCAGCAATATTATGTAATGTTGCCCATATTATATCATAGAATACAATACAATGACATTTCCAAAAAAGTTGGGACAGTGAGTGAAATTTAAACAAGAGTATGTAATGTTGTGCAAATCATTTAAACTCTATATTTAATCGAAAATAGTACACCAAATTCAATGTTGTAACTGAGAAATAAAATTTTTATGTTTTTTCAAAAGCATGAGTGCATTTTGAATTTGATGCCAGCAACCTGTTTCAAAAAAGTTGGGATAGGAGTGGGTGGCAGCTTTTTCAGAGCAGCGCACAATTGCCTTCATGCCGCAGGGTAACAAACTGGGAAGGAACTGCTGGGTTGGGATATTAAAAAAAGGTGCTTTGTTTGTTGCTCAAGCGCCTCCAGTTGGCCAACTGGGAGCTCATCAGTATGATTCTAAGCTTGTGCATGCTCAGGTGTCCTCCACCCTCGTTTGCAGCTTGAGAAGTTTCGAGCTATAAGTGTTGAGAAGCAGCGGCTGACAGGCGCGTGCTTTGGAGGACAGCTGCAAACTGCCAGTGCTCTCCAGAGACAGCAACATTGAGTCACCTACAAGCAAGCTACTACATAGTTCTCTAATCGGGCATTCCAGATTTGGGTGGAATTGGAGATGCCAAATAAAAAAAAAAAAAGTTGGGACAGGGGCATGTTCACCACTATGTTGCATCAGCTCTTCTTTTAACAACGCTCTGTACGCATTTGGGAACTAAGGAGACCAACTGCTGAAGTTTTGAAAGTAAAAATATTTCCCATTTCTTACTTGATTTAGATTTCAGTTACTCAGCGCTTTGCGGCCTCCTTCGTCACATTTTTAGTTTTATTATGCGCCAAATGTTTTCAGAGGGTGACAGGTAGGGATGCACCGAAATGAAAATTTTTGGCCGAAACCGAAAGCCGAAAATGAGAAATGTTTGGCCGAAACACCGAAAGAAGTTTTGCCAATTTTTAGTACCATTGCATTTATTGCTATGACTGTGCACTTACCTAAATAAAATCAAGGCATTGCGATGGCAAAAATTAACATTCAAGCTTCAAAGAATAAATCAATTACAAAATTATGAAAATATTTATTTGGCACTGACATTCCAACAAAGCACAATGTAAAATAAAATTATAAATAATATAACTTACTGGCCTATTACTGGCTGCTGAAAAATTGTAAAATATGTTACGTGACAACAGCAGCCCACTGATTGGTCAGAGAGAATTGGCTGCGACTCGCTTCCGCATTATCGATAGGAAACAGGCTTCACTTTCCATCACTGAAACAGGTCTTCAGATTGTGTTTTTGAAATGTGTGTAGATTTAGGCAGCTTGATAAATATACTGTGCGTTGCCTTACCTTTCAAACAAGGTTCCGCTTATTCACCGAAGCTGCTGCATTAATGAAATGCGCTTCTTTGTCCGTGATCCTGTTTGTAGCGAATTCAGAAGCAACGGCGTTGTGTCCAATTATGTTTCCCCAATTCCCCTTGAGAAAGTTATAATGCTGCCCCTATTCTGCGAAAATTGTGCGGAGAATAACTTTAGTGGTGCTGATGAAGCATTTTGTTCTCAGGAAAGGGAAAGGTATCACAGATGAGATGACGCATCGTAAAGCGATAAATTCTAATACTCATCTTCTCCCGCGATTTGCGCATTTGCTACTTGTTTTGCCTTCACTTTCAAAGTGAAATGTTAAATGACGCCTGCATGTCAAGCTAATAAACTATAAATGTTTTATCATATGTGTTATTTGCTTCTTTGTTATGAAGGAAAAATAGGTAAATTAACATCATCTGTGTGGTGATTCCATATTTTTCCAGGGGTTGTAGTTACATTATGGAATACTGATGTTACACAAATGCCTTGAGAATATATTGCCTTTCTCTATGAATACTCAATGCCTTTTACGGATATCATTGCTTTGCTTTTTTATGTGGTACGTATTTAATGTGCAACCGAATCAGACACAACACCAGCTGCTATCCTATGCATCAGGACAGTGTCAAACAGAAATTACAATTCAGCACTCGCGGACTTTCATGCCATAACGTGGTGACGGTGGTGCGCGTCCCCCAATTTAAAACATACAGACAGGCGGGTGCTGGCCGCGGTCTTTGCTTGCGTCATCACAACATTCTGTTTCGGCCGTCTTGTTTCGGTGTTAAGTTTTTTTCGGCCTTTTTCGGCCAAAAATTTTCGGTGGGCAAAAATTTGGTGCATCTCTAGTGACAGGTCTGGATTCCAGGCAGGCCAGTTTAATACCCAGACTCAATTACTATCAAGCCATATAGGTGAAATACATGCAGAATATGGTGTTTGTCATTGTCTTGTTGAAATAAGCAAGGCCTTCCCTGAAAAAAGATGTCTGGATGGCTGGAACCTGTATATGTCCTTTATCATTAATAGTATCTACACAGATGTGGCCCATGACTTGTACCTCCCCCAATCTATCATGGATGCTGGCTGTTTAAGTGCGTGCTGATAGCAAGCTCGATGGTCCCTCTCCTCTAAAGCCTAAAGGATGCAGCGTACGTGATTTCCAAAAGAATTTAGTATTTTGATTGGTCAGACCACATAACAGTTTTCTACTTCGCCTCAGTCCGTCTTAAATGAGCTCCGGCCCAGAGGAGGCAGCTGTGTTTCTGGATCTTGATCATATGTGGTTTAATCTTTTCATGGCATAGTATAGACAAGCAATTGTGGATTCAGTGACAAACTTTGTTCACTGACAGTGGCCTACAGAAATGTTCCTGAGCCCATGCAGTGATTTCCTCGGTTAAATCCTGTTTGTTTTTAATTCGGTGCTGCCTGAGGGCCTGAAGATCACCGCGTCTTCATATTTGTTTTCTGTCTTGTCCCTTGCCGACAGAGATTTCTCCAGATTTTCTGAATTCTTTAATGATACCATATATTCCGTAAATTATTTGTAAATATACATTGAAAAATGTTCTCCCTAAATTATTTATCTATTTGCGCACGCAATCTCTCAAAGAGTGGTGAAGCCCTAGCCATCTTCACTTCTGAAAGATTTTTTAGACCCAATTATTTTACTGACGGGTTGTCAATTAGTCTTATTAGCTGTGAGATGTTTCACCTCATGTATTCCAACTTCTCCGGTCATTTTTTTATGTCACAAGTTTTTTTTTTTACTGGCATCAAATCAAAGTGAGCAGATACTTTCCAAAACAATAAAATTTCTCAGTTTTATTATTTGATCTGTTGTCTTTGAAATAATTTGATTTAAATACAGGGCCTAACTGATTTGCTACTCATTGCATTGTTTTATTTTATTAACCGTTTTATTTACTTTTTCACAGCTTCCCATCATTTGTAGAAATGGGCTCACTGAATTAAAGCAAATGACACATTATATTACACCTAACTATATTGTTATAACCAAGGCACATTCATGACTACCTATCAATGTAGTAACAACCAGTAATTTTGAAGTTAATGATCACAAGACAAAGAAATAAGGAACATACGGTACTTCAAGATTACTGCATGTGCTGGGTTATCTGTAAAATAATGTTTATATACCAGTAGTTATTTAGCTGTAAAATTTATCAGACCCCTATTTTTATTTGATTGCACAAACAGTGAAAACAGCACATTAGAACATTTATTCCCTTGAGATAGTTTTGCTTGATTTGGATGTCATCACCAATTATCTAGAAATAAACACTTCTTCCCCAGAAACCACACTTTCACTGCATGAGCAATTGTATTCCATACTAAAATAAATTATGACTTAAAAATTCAGTGGTGCTCATAATATTTATTTCAGAGGTATTATTCTGACATATTGAGAAAACAATCAGTCCTCTCAGTTCAATGTGCGTGTTTTAGGAGCAAATACTGAGGTGAGTCAGCAGTGCATAATCCTCATGGGAACACAAGCTCAGATTTCTGTTGCAGCCCTGGTTTCAATGTTGGCCAATTCAACACATTTGAGAGCCACAAGTCTCTAGTGTGAAACACCAGGGAATATTACAACGCCTGCAGAAATTAGATTTGACTGTGATGGAAGGGGATGCTTTTCGACGCAATTAAAGACCTTCAGACTCTAAGGCTGGATTTACACTGCAGGTCTTGTTGCCCAGATCGGATATGGATCATATTTTGAGGCCCATATCCGATTTGTTCAACTGCGTGTTTACATTTGGTTTTGAGCGTGAATGATACCTGTTTGTTTTGATTCCGTTAGTTTACACCACTCACTACCTGGCCCATTGCCTTGGGCGATTCACATGCGCACAGTTGAGAAGGCTACCGAAAATAAAAGCAAATGTGCGTGCAGCGCTACTAAAGCATGCAGGCCTAGCTGTCATAGAAATGATCAAAACATGAAGCAAGTTGGCAACATTTCACAGGGTAACCTACATCTGATTCTCCTGATTCTCCAGGGGTCAAGCCTGGGTTCACTCAATTTATGTACTTCTAAAAACACATAAAAATTGCGTAAACTGAAAAAAGCTCAGAATGGAATTTGATTTTAATTACATTATTTGCAAGAAATATGAAATCTTGTGGCAACAATATCTCAGAAACTGTACCATATTTTCCTGTAATTCTTTTTTTTTTTTGTTTTGAAGCTAATATCACCAGCTATACAATCACATACTCATTCTGGGTATTTTCATGGGAAAATATTTTGAAAAATTATTAAGTCATAATTGTAGAAATGGGTGTCGTGGTTTTGCCCCCGCCGGCTGAAGACACGAAGCCGACGGGCACTGGGACCATGTACCCAAAAACAGGTGAAGGGACCCACATGCACAGGCTGAGTAAAAATATTTTTAAAAAAAACTTTAATTTAAAGATTAAATAAACAGGAGAGGAGCAGCCGCAAAAACATCATCAGAGCTCCAGACACAGAATGCAGCTGCACTGCCAAACTTGCAGTGCAGTGCTTAAATACTCTTCGCTGCACCTCCAGCTCAACGAGCAACAGGTGTGGCCCGTTAGAGTAGAGGTGCAGACAGCAGGAGGGGGGAGGGACTGCAGGGCACCACCATCACAATGGGTGGCAGAACCTGCCTGGCAGATGGATCATAAATACACGCAATACAATGTATCTACCCACCCAAAAATGGCTGTGTCAATGTATAGAACTTAACAAACTGATGCTATGGTGAAAATTTCAGAGCAATACCTTGAAAAATGTGGATTTTATGCCCACCACAAGCCTGATAAACTATGAAATTTTGCGATGCGAGAAAATCGCGTTTTTGTCGCGAAACAAATGCACCGGAGGCATTCACATGATAAACATCCACTTAAAAGATAGTTTTTTAGTCTTAAAATTACCTTTTAAGAATGTTTTGAAAGATTTTTAACAAAATGAAAAAAAAAGTGTTTTTTCAAGTCTGAACCTACAGTAGTCTTGACCCCTTAGCGCCCTATGACCTGCATCATCGCAAATGCGTTGGCAGACTCCGCCTTAGTCTAGGCCTTTTTTTTTTTTTTAACTAAATATTCGGTCTGCATGTGGACATCTATTTACACGATGGGCACATTGGCACATATCCCATACACATCAGATACATGTCCAAACAAAAACCACATTTGAATGAGGCCTGGATCCGATCGAGGGTAGAATCAATCTGTTTTTTTTTTCTGTTTACATTGCCATATGACAGATTGGATATTGGCCGCATTTGAGAAAAAGATCCGATTTGTGTCACATTCGTGTCACATTTAACTGGCAGTATGAATCCAGCCTAAGAGCAAGAATTTCACCAATTAGGACTCTATAGAGTCAGTTAAGTAGAAAACTAGTGTACTGAAGAGGATACCAGTAAAGCACGCATAGCTGAACAATTTTTTTTTAGTACTCAACTAACAAAACTGATTCACCCAAGAACCAGAGTAGTTTTTAAAATTAGCTGTTCGTATTCACACCTTCAGACTAATGAAAGATATATGGTAGATTAAGGTGACATCTCACTTCCCTCATCATTGTATGTGTTCTTGGGTTTCAGCATTGCTTTCTCATGTATTTGTTTTAGTGCTGTTGGCAAATGCCAATATGAACAGTTTATGAATGGTTTTATCAGTCACAAAATATGCTAACTGCACTCATCCCCCTCCTTCAGCTTCCTTGGACATTTTCATCAGCCTTTCTCCTTCTCTCCGCTGAGATGAAGTTGAAGAGCTGTATTCTCCTCATCAACAAGGCCTCTCCACGAATTCCTCAGAGTATCTAATTGCATTAGCATAAGAAAAACCGGGCCAGCAAATGTACTGGGCTTCAGATAATACCACAAAACACCAGTTTTAAGGAGAATCTCTCTGAACACTGAATTGAGACTTTTCAAAGCTCTTTGTTTTTTTAAATTGTTTTTAACTTTATTTATTTGCATTATTTCTGTTTTTGTTTTTAACAGAGAAAATATACACCGAAAGATGGCACCAAAACATGCCTCAGTCATATCCAAAGCTACAGCATTTTAGTTAAAGGAAATTACCCTAATCTGCGTGACAGGTTGCGAGTTCACCCGTCCAGTTTTCCCAAACTGAACAGCAATATCTTCTCTTTCCTATTTTTTGTTTAGGCAATCTTTTTGTACCAAAAATCTTTTTTAATTTCACTTTTTTTGTATTTCTTCTGAGTGTTGAAAGTAGTATATGGAGATTTTGAGTAACATTCTACCCACAGCAGAGGAGAATCCTGTCATTTTGTCAGCAGTGAAACATAACGCAGTGGGGAGCAGCTATTTCTGTAGGCTGCAACAAATCAGGCCAGGAGGTGTGGCTATCTGACCCAGAATAGGTCCCCCGCTTAGGCCTCAGTGTCCTACAAGGGCCTGACCTTTATCAAGCCTTTGTTTTGGGCTATTCTGTCAACAAAATCGATCACTAACAGGGAAGGAGGAGGGAGGCAGAAAGGAGAGAGGTGAGCAAAGAAAGAACCGAAGAGGCCTAAATTGGTATTTTCATCATTTCCTCAGGAGCTGACTGACCTTCCTTGAGGGATGGTAAGTATTGCATGAGGCCAGTGTAACACCAAGAAAAGTAGAATAAAGTTCTTTATTCTTTTCTACAAGGATTCAAATTTCAATTCCTCTATTTTGTTCTTTGTGGGGGTGGGGGCGGGGGGGGGGGTGTCTGTGAGCTGGCAGGCATATCAGACTTCTTTCCTCTCCCAGTCTCTCCCTCTCTTCTGAAGTGTGGGTCATTAGAGTTTTCCTCCATGGGCACTGCAGGCGGTGGGGTCTTCTCGACCTCCTCTCTCACCGCCGTGCAAATGCAGAGCACAGGGAGCCGTTGTTCGCGCTGAGTCAGCAGCACTGGCCAGGTTAGATGAACCCATTTCTTTCCTCTGACACCAGAAACACAGCGTGAGGTTGAAGACTTTTTAATGACTCAAGATGGTAAGTCCAGCTGAAAAAGATAGCATACTGAATAGGAAAAAAGAAGAAAAAAAAAATATATATATAAATATAAGATAGGTCATGACCTGTTTTCAATCATTAATTTAAATTACCATTACAGAAACTCTCATAACTCCCAACATTATCAGATAGCCACACCTGTAATGGAGTTTCTAAAATGGTAATTTAAGTGAATGATTGGAAACAGGTTGTGACCAATCCTTAATTTTAAGGGATTGTTTTGAGCCTCGCCCATCACCAGTTCACCAGCCGCCACTGATATCTATATATATACTCAACCCCAATTCGGAAATAGTTGGGACAAAGTGTAAATTGTGAATAAAATCAAAATGCAAAGACTTTCAAATCGCACCAGCCAGTATTTTATTCACAATAGAACAGAGATAACATAGCAAATGTTGAAACTGAGAAATTTTACACTTTTATTCAAAAAATGAGCCATTTCTAATTTTCTGGCTGCAACGGGTCTCAAAGTTAAGACACAGGCAAAAAAGGGCTGAAAAAGCAATCAACATATAAGAGAATCAGCTGAATGAACATTTAGCAAGTACTTTAGTTAATTGGCATCACATGATTGGCTATAAAAGGGGTGTCTTAGAGAGGCTGAGTCTCTCAGAAGTAAAGATGGCCAGAGGCTCTCCAACCTGTGAAGGCTTGCCCTTTGTTGCAATTCTTTAACAGTGGGCTTTGGAGAACTTTTTATTTCTCTTACCATCCTCCTCACTGTGCATGGTCCTCGTTCAGGCTTGTTTACCACTGTTCCAGTTGTTTTAAACTTCTTAATGATTCCTCTGACAGTAGATATGGGCAGGTGCAGGCGAGTGGCTATTTTCTTGTAGCCATCGCATGACTTGAGAAGGTTGACACACATCTGCCTTACTTGAATGGTATGTTCCTTTGTCTTTCCCATGTTGAAGAGTGGATAAGAGAAATGGCCTCTGTGTCACATCATATTTATACTGCAGGGAAACAGGAAGTGATAAATTACTAATTAAATGTTCCTAGATACTCTGATCAACTTTGTAAACTACTGTAGAAATTACAGAAATACTTCAATTACATTTATTTCCTAGGAATTGTTAGGGGTGCCAATAATTGTGGAACAGGTGATTTTGTGAAAAATAATTATTTCTTAGTCAGGGATTTCTTTTCCCCTTAAAATTCACTTCAGTTGAAGGTTACATCTTTCTACAATTTTCAGTGAGAGAGTATGCTTCAGCAATAAACATTGAATTTATTTGAAGCCTTTTAACACATCTTAACCAGGGGTGCCAATAATTATAGAGGGCGCTGCGTATGTGTGTGTGTGTGTGTGTGTGTGTGTGTGTGTGTGTGTGTATGTATGTATATATATATATGTATATATAGTGCTTTACAATTTTTTTAGACCACCACCCAATGTAAGGTTTATGCCACAGCTGCCCTAAATTAACAGTGTTGGTAATATCCAACATAATTTTTATGTTTCTGTCATGGTTAATCTGCCAGTATGTGCAAGCTTTTGAATTGAAATGATATTTTAAATGCTTGAATATAATTATTGTTTTTGTCCCTGAATTTTTGAATTTACCATTTTACAAAATGCACTACAAAAATTACACTATTATTATTTTTATTATTATTTGGTTTTTATGTGTGAATAAGGATTATCTAGTTGTTTCAGTTCATTACTTGCTGAAGAAATAACAATATCATTTTTAGTTTTAAACAAGTTTTTGAAAATTTCTAAAATATTCGCTTTTTTTTCAATTTTATTCCAGGTGGTCTAATAAATTTGTTAAGTGCTGTGTATCTATAAAAAGACATTAAAAATATATATAAAATATGTTAAAAAAAAAAAAAAGGCTATTCGGGAAAAAAATGAAATTTAGCCTGTTCAAAAGTGTGCAGCAATAAAAACTGGTCAAAATCCATTTTTGGATGTTTGTTCCTATTAGCATGATGGAATAGAAAGAATAATGCTAATTTGACCCACTGGGTGCCTGTGTCGTGTAAAAAAAAAATCATTGTCTGAAAGCAAAGCAAGAAACAGATGTGAATTGAGAAGGTGGCGCCCTTCACAAATTGTCAGTAGAAGACAGTGAAAGTTCTCATCAGATTTTATGATATAGACTTCTTAAAGATCATATTTTTGCTAAATGGCAGGAAAGTGACATAAAAATGTTGCTGTCAGTCACTCATGAAAAAATGTGACCGCTCAGTCGAGTTGCCCGATGATGGTAACTAAACCCCCTTTCCCACTGAGCTGCGTTGGCCCGCTGAAGTGTGCGGATTAAGCAGTTCTCTTCTTTCACAGAGAATTGATTCGAACCCTGAATTGATTTGCAGTGGTACAGGACCATTCGCCATCACCGCCAAAATTCACGAAAAAATTAAACAGGCTTAATTTTTTCGCGGATGTCCGAGCTGGAGCTTTTTAACGCTAGTATCGTGTAGAGAATGTGTTGCTTTCGCAAGAATTTGTGTCCTGTTGAATCTGCGGACTGATGCTAGTTACTTTTCTCCTGTTGGAGCTGTAACTGCTGGCAACCTTCAGGGCCCTTAGCACTCTAGTTCTCTTTCTCCTAAACAATTCTCGTAGCAGTTTGGGCTGAAATCTTTCTTGGCCTACCTGACCTTGACGCGGTATCACCGTATCCCCTGATTTTCCTCCTTTAAATCACAGACTGAACAGTACTGACCGGCATACTCAAGTCTTTGGATATCTTTTTATAGCCTCTCCCAGCATTTAAAAAAATGAACTACCTTGTTATGATGGTCCTGAGTCATTTCTTTTCTGCTCCCCATGGATCAGTGTCCAGCCAGATCAGTGCAGCCACTCAGGAGCTAACAAACTCAATGACTGTACACAGACACTAGTTCTCATTTAAAAAGCCACAGATGTGCAACTTTCAATAGGCATTTTAACCTGAGTGTGTCATCTTGTGTCTGTATAACGAGGTCAAACATTCAAGGGTATGTAAACTTAACAGGGCCATTTGGGTGATTTCAGTTATCATCATGAAAAAATGAGCCAAACCCCTATGTAATGACATATTGTAAATGACTTCACGTGACCACTATCCTTAAGTCAAAGACAAGTTTTTTGCATGATGAGTCATAATTTCAGAATAAATGGCAAGATTTCACAAATTCAGCTAGGGTATGCAAACCTTTGGGCATTTATATATACTATTAGTTGTACTTTCTGTCATTTCCATGATAATTTCTGACATGCTACAGCTGTCATTGTGGTCTTCATCATCCTAGGCTCCTCATTATAGTTTATGTTTGCGCTGTGAAATGCAGTGTTTAAGTAACACTTGCAGTGCTCCATTCTTCACTATGTCTTTACATTCGTCTGCCTACCCGTAGGCAAACATAAATGCAAAAAACACTTACATACATGAGAATTCATGCATAAATATACGCACAAGCAGCCAAGCACATATGCAGAGAGAGTGAGAGAGAGAGAGGTACAATTTGGTACCATGACCCGGCAAATTGCAATAGCAAAGAGCTTACGAGTGATTAAAGGTTCCAGCTCAGTCCGAGTCACTGGTGGAGAACACTGGAGATGGTGTATGATAAGTTAAAGACTGGTAAACGCCAACAAATTGCCGTGAGAGTGCAACAGCTGACTGTCTGTGCTCACAACAACTGCCTACTGCAAAATAAATACATAAACAAATAAATAACTTAATGAAATTAATCAATAAAAACTGCCCTGCCCATCATGGAGGAATTCACAGTTTACATGACGAATGAGAAGATCAGCACACAATTGTTTCCCCTGGCTGATGCTCCTCATTAGACTAGAGCCCAGGTCCTAGACCCCTGGCTGGACCCACTGCATGTAAGCTGCACAGTGGTAGGGGCCATATCTCAGTCAACTCTCTTCCTGGCCTGCTGATCCTGTTCAAGCAGTGGTCCGCAGTAAGTTCAATGAGGCAGAATCCTTACCTTTTATCACACAATTACTCCCAAATTGCTCACATTTATTTTTCCTGCTCACAATCAAAAGATTGTCTATCTTTTGATTTGCCTAAGACTAATGGACAAGATGACTGGTCAGTTTATATTTCCTCAGCATTATCGCTCATTGAGAGCGAGAACGCCAGGATTTAAATAGACTTGTCAGCTATCAGCTTTCAGGTGGCCAATGCAGGGCCATTTGAAATTAAAGTGAAAACCTTTTTGTGTCATGTTCAGTGCTTGATGAATAGTTTTAAGATGATGTTTTCCACTTTAAAAACATAATTTTTGGGACCATTTAAAAAAATGATGCAGTTTGTTTACATTCATCTTTCATAATTTGATAAATAAAAGGCGATAACTACTCGTGGAATCACCAAGAAAGCTGAGATTTTCATATTTTCATCAAATTAATTATTCAAATTTACATCCTTGTAATCACCCATTAAAACTGAACATTATCGAATCGCTGTCATTATCACACCTTAATCATTTTGAGCAATATACTGGACTTGATATTTAGTGAATCAATTGCTTGATTGTTAATCAAGCAATGTGAATGAGAAGAAGTTGAGAGTAATCATGTGACAAAAGGTGAAGTCCCAGCCAACCCTAACAGCACATTTTTGGTGTTCTGGTATTGATTGTACACTGTGGCAGCTGTGGTGTTGGGCCCCCCAGCAAACCCTAATTGCCTGATAATACACAAGTCCAAGTGACACAAAGTGTTTTCCAAGGATCTACACTAACAAAAATATAAACGCTCCATGTACATTATTTATGTAACATGAAATGTGTTACCCTAAATGAGCTGATAATGTCTTAATTGTGCAAAATGGATAATTGTCTTGATTTGTATACAACGGTTGTGTTCATCTCTGCCAGTGAGCACCTGCTCAGTGATGCATTGATTCCACCCACAACACAGGTGTGGCATGTGCAGACGCTACTCAAACAGCATTGAGAACTCAGACACTCCCTAAAACTGTGGACAATTAAAGGCCACCCCAAAATGTCATCATGCCAAAATGTGCCAGAGGAATGCTGGATGCAGGAATGTCCACCAGAGCAGTTGCTGCACAGCTGACTGTTCACTACCGGATAATTGGCGGTTGAGGAGTTCATTTTAGGCAGACTGGCAGTAAAGCAAATCAACCTCACCTTCATCATCCGTGTGTGACCACACGAGCACAAGATCGTCACATCCGGCTTCTCCACTTGCGTTATCGCCTCAGACCAGCAACACGCACAGCAGATGAAGCAGTTGGTCTGCACAACAGACGTATCACACCTCAAACTGTCCAGAACCGCCTGGGAGAAGCGAACCTACACGCTCGTCGTCCTAATAGTGATCCCAACTGTGTCCACGAGTATCCCTGATTGCCATACGCCGCTATCTTGGTTTACTGACCAGTAATCTGTTGCATATTGAACAATAAAATGAATTGTGGTTGCTTAATATATTTTAAAACCCTTAATGATAATTAAAGCTAAACAGTGTCAAATGGGGTGTTTATATTTTTGTTAAGTGTAAATTATCTGTGAGAGCTCAACTTGTGTTACCATAAGAACATGAAATGCTATGAAGACTGACAGACACACAAATGCACAGTCGCTCACATACCGGTCTCCATTCCCGTGTTGCAGTACGGTAGAGAGTTAGCAGGGGACTTGCTTTGATACATTGCCCTCTTTACAGTGCCTGTATAATTACCATACCGCACAGCAAACACGGTTTTAATGCAAAATCATTTAACTTTTCTTTGTTCAGGAATTTTCAAAGCAGCAAAGAGCATGTAACCTCTGGTCTCATTCCAACAGTTATGTGGGTGCGTGTGCATGTGTTTCTGCATGTATGTCTTGTGTAGGGCAGCAGGTTTTTGCTCATATGTATATATCACTATTGAATGCATTTGAGAAAAAGAAAAATGGTGGTCAGATTCCCAGGGGCTGTGACTGACTGCCTTAGATCCCCGGGAGGGGGGGGAGGAAATTGAATTTCGAAATTCAATTCTTTCCCTCCAATTCAAGAGCAGGTCAATATCAAAGTGGCAAAGGCAGTGAAAAAATGGCTTAAGATTGATTTGAATTCTTCAAGGCAGGAAAAAACCTTGTACATTCTTCTAAAAATATCATGCTTTCAGCACCGAGTTCATCTTATTACTGTTTTTAAGCGTGCAGGTAGAGAGGTGGATAAGAGCTATTTGCATTTGAAGAGCAGTGGTGGATTTGATTTTGACTGCAGTGTCTCTTGAAGGGATTTATCCTGTTTTTGCAGTAAATCACTTTGGAACAAGAGTAAATCAAAGTCTCCTCTTCCCTGAAGGGGAATTCCTGGGCCCTGTTATTGGCAGATTGCTTTCTGTTTTGAACATGTTAGATAGAATAAATATTGCTTTCTTCCAGCTATATCTGTTTTTGATATTAGTTAACACTAGGATGTGGTCATACATTTGAAATCCACGCAGCACCTGGGGCATGTTTGAAATCGAGCTTATTTTCATGTATTGAAATGAGAATCCCCCCCCCCCCACACTAGCTTTTCTTTCTTCCTCATTTGACTATTTTTACGGCCTCACAGTGACTCTGTATTCCAGCGATAGGAACAGAGTCAATAAGATTGGACTGCTATATTATGGCTCACATCTGTCCTTGTGGGATAGATAAGACATGACAGGGTCCTCTAGCTAGGTGGGTGAGCCCTGTCTGCGGTGCTTTCAGACACAGGGCCAAGTTTGTGGATGGCTTCCTTCACAATTTGCCCTTTCCTCCCATTACAGCGCCAAGTCGTTGTCTTTTGCAAGACAGGACACAAAGCTGACTGTCTCATGCCTTTTCTGTAGTCTTGGTCCCGTCAGTCTGATCGTCTCTGTCTAGATCCTGCATTCTCACCCAATTCTGCAGAGCATGCAGTTTCATAAAATGACTCTATTTCAGCGTACTTTACTGAGCCTCGGCCCTCTCTTTTCCTCTCTATCTCTTTTTCTCTCCTCTTCGACTATCTCTCCACAACTCGAGTTGTGATAACCATCTCTCTCACGCGATCACTCTTATTCTATCTCCACTCTCATTCTTGCTATCTCTCTCTCTCTCTGAGTCCACTTGTGATATCTATCTCTCTCTTGCTCTCAACTGATTTTCTCTCCATACTGTCTCGCTACCTTCCATCTCTCTCTCACTCTCTCTCTCTCTCCCTCTCTCATACTGTTGCTCTCTTTGTTCCCTGAGATTGATATTGACCACATTCTTTGTCTGGTGACAAGCCAAGCTCGGGTACCCTGTAGGGAACAAGAGCTTTAGCCACAGACTCCCAGTTATTTACCCTTCACTGGAACAGAAAAGCCCACATACCTTGTAACAACAATGCTCCTTTTGCATTCTTCCGCTCATCTTGAAACCACTTAGGCTATAAATACAACTAAAACCTGTCGTAATAATGGGCTGCAAACAACACAACAGGTATTCCTATCTGCAGGGACTTG
Source organism: Gymnothorax reevesii (assembly GCA_029721435.1). Classification (NCBI taxonomy): domain Eukaryota; kingdom Metazoa; phylum Chordata; class Actinopteri; order Anguilliformes; family Muraenidae; genus Gymnothorax; species Gymnothorax reevesii. The sequence continues at coordinate 9,219,393 of CM056581.1, forward strand.
TTCTTTCCTGTGTACGTAACCCCATTGCACCATACCACAAGCATAGAATTAGACATATGGGTTTAATGCCTGAATAGCTTTGTTTTCAGGATTGAACAACTGGCAGGTTTTGACTTGAAGTGAAGATGCGATAAGGCGATGTACCACTCGGTAGTCATATCATGCATTTATGCAAGCGCAGTTAAACAGTTCCACACTAGTAAATGATTTAGTGTGGATTAGATGCTCACTCAAAAGCAAGCTGGCCCTGATTTTCACAAATATTAGACTTCATGCTTTGCAGACACAATCTGTCAAATAATTGGTCTCAGAGACACACCCTTTATCCATACAAAGACAGCATGATTGGTTGAACAAAAACATAATAACCCCAAAGCTCCTCCTGGTTTTATGGGATATTTGCTGGTGGGGGAACACTGTTCACCCAATAGTCCCAGATGCCAGGCAGGCTTGGGCTTTCTGGACACATGGGTAAAGAAAGAAAGCTACAATTTCACAGCACAAAAGTAATGGCTGCACAATGGCTCCAAAGGGACCATTTGTACAGCTATAAACAGAGTTGATGGGGGTTTGTACACCAGGGCTACAACCTCCAGGTCCATGATCCCAGCTCCCAATCGCATTCCAACCTCTTCCTCAGCCACCATTCCCAGGCTCCTGCCTCAGGGCAGTCACGCCAACCACCAACAGTTCAAAAGGTCAATCCTCTGCAAAGTCATCAACAAGAGGACTATAGGCATGCAAAACCAGGTGATTAAGGGTCAAAAGTTAGCCTACAAAAACAAAAAAGTACGACCAAGTGCGGCCAAGTAAAACAAAATAAATTCCAGCGGAAGGAGCATTTTTCAGTCAGTGCGTAGGAGTCACCTCTGAACCTGGAAGTCACTGGAGGCCCCTTTATTTATACATGCCAGTGTGGTGCGTGGGCAAGACTCTGAGGCGAACTGACATCGGTACACCCAAAACACCCAGGGAGAGGTCGCAGTAAAAATTGCACGGTCAAAATATTCCCATATGACCACCAAAATTCAGAGGGGGAATTTAAATGTCGCTTTCTATTTGAGCGATAGCTCTGCCTCCCCTTTAGTTCCATGTAAACTATGATCGCAGTGAGAGGTAGCTCTGTAGGGCAGATACAGTAAGTGAACCTTATCTACTGCTGGAGTTTCCAGAGAAGGAATGTTTTTGACAGGCAAGTTAACGCCAACAGTTCTGAGAAGGATTCTTTTTAAAAGCTGCTTTTAAAGAGTGCAGCAGGTACTTCAGAACATCTCCGTTTTTTAGAATGTGTTTTCCTGAGCACTAAGTTATTTTACCTCACAAAAAAATATAAAACAGACTCAGTGCATTAAATGGCAAGAAAAAAAAACACATTTGTAATACAATTTTGTATTTTATGAACAAAGGCAGATCTTGTCATTTATAAATGTTATCCACAAAACATTGTGAGAGATCTAGAGATGTAATAGCGAGTCTGTCAAAGCAACTGAAGGAGGAGTTCAGAAGGGAAACAATTACATTTTGACTTATCAGTCATACTTAAATGACATTGCACTTTGCTTTAACCAAAGGAAATTCAAATAGTCTTCCTGATTTTTTTTCTGTAAAACACGACTGCTGGCCAGCACCTAGCAAATTTGTTCGAAAATTCCCCACTTGAGTCTCATGATCATTTACCCACCCTTAGTGAAGACTCTTCACAGGCTCAACTTCCGAACTCTCAAAAAGCCCTCTCCTGCTGAGTCCAGCACTATCGATTGGCACCAACCCAGTGTTTGAATAACCTTGCCGTGCAGGTGATTTTCAAACTGTTCCAGTCGGGTATTTAAGTCACAGAGGACCTCTTCTGGCTCTTATGTGGACAAACCCCCAGGAAATTGCCGTTCTTTCACAAGTCTCTTGAGGAGAGGATCTGGCTGTGTGTGGACTGAATGTTAACATCAACAGCAAATTCTCCTTCACTGCTGAGACTGGTACTCATGACCTGAGCTGCATAAACTGCGATCCAAGAGGAGCCAGAGTGTACGATTTTAATAATATATAACTGATGGAGCATTTGCTCTTGTAAATATACATAGCCAGTGTTGATATTTAAATCAAGATCCTGTATAGCCAGAAACTGTACATTAATCACCTTGCAATTTTTCTACATGTTGCAACCAGAGTAGATTGTGCTTATAGTAATGGAAAGTGAAGACTAATGTGGTGAGGTGCCAATCGTCCCTAGAACAAACTTCTACACAGTATATTACATTGAAACATAACATGCAACATTGAATTTTACTTTATTTTCTCCAATCTCGCTAGAAGGATATTGTAAATCTGATAGTGTCTCTTTGTGACATTAAGCAGTATGTGAATTGCAGTAGGATAGAACACAACTGTTCTTTGCTGTTAGGTGTCACAACTATCTAACCCTCATATTATAATCTGAGGAATTACCCATGATGCTCAGCAAAAGGGGTGTTCAAGTGTAATGGCATTACTGAGCCGCCAGGGCATCACTTGATCAGAGCTATTCTCTGTTCCCCACACCGATAAGCCCTGGCTCCTCCTCCTCTCGTTTCCATGCATAAGCCTGGCAACTGCAATAACCGGATATGCACAATCCACTGAAGTACACTATGCCCAATCAACGTGACAGCCCGACTTCTCTTGACACTAAGTTCATAACTGTGTGAAGATTTATTCTCCACTCAATATGTATGTGATCTGCCAATAAAAACAACAAACTAACTGCTAAGAAAATACAGAATTTACACAAAAATATAAAAAAATACGAATGGGTTAGTGAGAACAGTCTTATTAAAGTATATTATATATACTGTGTATATGGTAATGGCCCCAGTGTAAACTCCAACAAAAAGAGGGACAAGAGCATGAGCCAAACCAAAATGTGTTTATGTTTTGTTAATTTATTAGTGACCAAAGAAGACATGAATTAGGGAAGAATCAGCAATCAACCATGCATATAATGCAGCCGAGTTCAGCGTATGCCATATATCAGAAAATAAACCCCCTGATGGACGAAAAGCTCTAGTAATAACAAGTCATACCAAGGAAATGCATCATAGCTCTTATTTGCCGATGGTGGATTCTCATCAATTACTTGCACTCTAGACCGCACATGAGGCACACACCCCTGATCCACAACCTGCCCAAGTAAGTCACCATCACCAACGCAAACTCACACTGCGCCAGATTTACAGTGAGGTTCGCCTGGGAAAGGCAAGTGAACAGACAGCGATTGCTCCCAAGTGTCGTATACCACAACGTCATTGGGGTAAACAGTGCACCCCTCTAAATGAGCCACAACCCATTTCATCAGGCATTGAAAAGTCGCCGGTGCGTTACGCAGGCTGAAACTCATAACCATGTATTCATATAACCGTTCAGGCTGACCAAGGCATACATTTCTTGAGTGCAATTAGTCAACGGAATTTGCCAGTAGCCCTTTAAAAGATAAAATTTACTCTCCCGTTTAGCCAAACCGACCTGATCAACAGGAGGGGGAAGCAATCAGCCTTAGTGACATTATTAAGTTTTATATAATACAGAACCTGTAAGAACCATTGGATTTAGTCACTAGCAGGCACAGCGAGAACCAGCTGGAGGCGTATGGTACTGCAAGGTCATGGTCAAGTAAATATTGTACTTCGGACTCAAGAATTTTCTGATGTTCTCCGGAGACCCTGCAATAATATTGACAAATCAGAGGAGCATCAACAAAATCACGTTCCTAACAAGCGAGGTTTGAGTCGGCATTTCAGAGAACAGAGACAGGAATTCATTAGTTAGCTTATTGAGCAAAGAAACACTGTCAGGAGGTAAATGACATAATAGCAAAGTAAGTTTAGTCAGTATTTCTGAGTTCTGAAGATGGCCTGTTATGCAACATCATCTGGCTGGTTTTGCATCCACCTCAAGCACAACATAAGGCTGTATCACCAGACTGGCATGGCAACCTTGAGTGGACTTCTTCCTGTCCAGTGTTGCCACAATGTACGACCCCAATTCCGAAATAGTTTGGAAGAAGTGTAAATCGTGAATAAAATCAAAATGCAATGACTTTCAAGTCACATGAGCCAATATACTACTTACAATAGAACACAGATAACATTTCAAATGTTGAAACTGAGACATTTTACATTTTTATCCACAAATGAGCTAATTTCAAATTTTCTGGCTGCAATAGGTCTCAAAATAGTTGGGAAGCAGGCAAAAAAGGGCTGAAAATGCGATTAATATATCAGAGAATCAACATTTAGCAAGTGATTAAGTTAACTGGCATCAGGTGTGTAACATGATTGGCTATAAAAGGGATGTCTTAGAGAGGCTGAGTCTCTCAGAAGTAAAGATGGCCAGAGGCTCTCCAGCCTGTGAAGGCTTGCGAAAAAAAATAGTGGAATACTTTAAAAACAATGTTCCTCAACGTCAAATTGCAAAGGCTTTGAAGGTCTCATCATCGACAGTGCATAACATCATCAAAAGATTCAGAGAAACTGGAAAAATCTGTGTGCGTAAGGGACAAGGCCAAGGACCTTTACTGGATGCCTGTGATCTTCGGGCCCTCAGACGCCACTGCATCATTCACCGGCATGATTCTGTCATTGACATTACAAATTGGGTCCAGGAATACTTCAAGAAACCTCTGTCTGTGAACACAGTCCGCCGTGCCGTCCACAGATGCCAACTAAAACTCTATCATGCAAAGAGGAAGCCATTGTTGAGCATGATCCAGAAGCGCTGCCGTGTTCTGCGGGCCAAAGCTCATTTAAAATGGACTGTAACAAAGTGTCCTGTGGTAAGTAGTGACTTCTCTTTTCAATCAGATCAATAAAAGAAACAAGCCACTTGGTTATAAGTCTTTTTGGCTGTCCATTTGTCATTGGCTTTTTTCAGTATCACCTGGCAAAATCAGCTTGGGAATGCATTTACACAGCAGGATGTCATCCTTCAAAATGTACCCCAGGTCCAAGTCACCATTACCAAGAAGATGGATCTTATCAAATAATGGACGCAGCGACTCATCCTTCATTTGTTCTCGAATCAATTCAATACGGTCAATCGACACCAGTAAACTATTAAGAATCTAAACATCAGCCAATTTCAGCTATATTTGATAAAGTGTTGCTTGCCGAGTGTATCACTGCGAACATGTGCTGCACCTCAATTTTAGTGTCACTACAGTTGACACAAGACTCTGCCAGTGTGAGGGTTTGTCCTTGCAGTCCCTCCCCCTGCTGCATTCTTCACCTCTGCTTTAACGGGCAGCAGGTGTGGCTCGTTGAGGTGGAGGTGAAGGTGTGGTTATTTAAGGGTTGGCTGCGCCTCCATAGACTGCAGCAGGATTCTGAGTTTAAGTCTGTGCTGCTGCTCCCCTCTCGTTTTTACTTGTTTAATTCAAGATTTTTGTATTTTTTTACTCAGCCTGTGCGTTTGGGTCCCTTTCTTAGCTTTTGGGCCCATGGTCCTAGTGCCCACCGGCTTGTAGTCTTCAGCCGGCAGGACCAAACCATCACAGCCAGATTCTCCATCAGCAGACAATTGGTAGGAATCTTAAATTATCAGCCTATACACATGCCTTGGAGAGAGAACCTTTCCAATGATTACTGCAAGGCTGTCTATAGGGAGTGCAGGACGCTCACCCAGAAGAATTTACCTTCACTTGGACCACATGAAGTATAGACCCTGAGGGGAGGCACGGTCAAAATTTCAGATCAAGGCCCCAAACACGAATTCTCTTGCCAGTGTCTGATACAGTGGAAAATGGCTGGACGGAATGGGGTCTGATGACCCCGTGTCACAGAGAATTTTAACAGGAACTTTTCCCCCCCAGCACTGAGAGACACAAAACCCTCTGAAAACAGGTAAAAACAATGACAAAGAGGATCAGTGAGGGATTTAATGGAAACGGACAGGACAGCATGCAATGAACAGTGTGACTGTTTCCCTGTCAAAATGGGACATTAGGATTTTCAATCCCCTTTACCCAAACATTGGCTGTGTCTCACTTGCAAGGAGGCTTCCTGTAACCTTGGTGCCGATAAAACACGGCCTTATTAGGACCCATTCATTAAAAAGGTTGCGTGAATAGAAACACTAACTATAGGAAGCATCATGTGACTAGTGCAGTTTATGTTGCGCTAAGAGGAAAAGTAATTGTTGGCTTTCTGTCAGCCTAGTTCATGGAGCTTCAGCGCTTTGAAAATGTCGGTGCAAGTTTTTAATTTAACTTTCTTTTCTACAAAAGAGTCGATATTCGTAATCTACGCAGTGAACTTCTCACCTCAAAAATGGTCATAAGTGAATTTTATGATGAAACTGTACTTGAAAGCAATAAAATACCGGCTGTTGCTGTCCCTCATCTAAACGGTGAATCCCCAGCTTTTTTTAAATTTATTTTGTGGTGCACTGACAGAGGAGTGTACAGTATGCAACACAGATCGCTTTGGGACAGGTTAATTGCTGCATGGGCACATATTGTTTGAACCTGATGTGACCAGGCTAGTCAGCCTATTTGGGCTTGGAATTTATCTGTACAAGCTGGGTTGTACACTGCAGTGTGACAAGCATGGGCTTCACCGCTCAAGGGCCAATGGCTCTACAGCATAACCTGGTGGGCTGAGTCATGAATTCTGCATGACATAATACTTAACTCATAGTTCACCACTACATTAACAAGAAACATACTGTTTTTGTTTCGTGGAACAGGTTTACAGGAAAGAATCACATTTCTTGGTAATCAGTGACCACCTTGATGCCACATGCCCTTTTGTCTCCATTTTAAGTCTGTAAATTTGAAATATTTGATCAGCTGGCCAACATACAGTATTTCTCTGCATCATGGAAATGAGTATGGCGTGACTAGAGATTGAACACACTTGCTGTTAACCAAGAACAAAAGCCTCAAGACCACCCATACGCAAATATACATGAACAGAAAGATTTGAGATGAAAAAAGAACAACTATATAATTTGTATTCTTTGATCTTGTTTTGAAGTTCATGAGTTGAAAGATCATGAGCATTAAGGTTTAGCCATGTGGGTAGCCGTAGTTATAACTGCAAATGCTAGTAAAAAGATTAAGGATAGATTTAATTATTGCTTTATTTTGATCACTTCTGCCCTATCAGTCCAACTCCGATTTCATCCAGCTCCCTGGCCCCCAGTCCCCACCCGTTAAAACCTTTCTATTTTGTTCTTTCTCTTATAAAAGAGCACTGCCAAGATGTCCCCTGTTCCTCTCGCTGACCTTCAAAAGAGGGAGAATGTGATTGGAATCCCAAACTTGTCCAGACAACTCTAAGCCAACCCACAAGCAGTGGGGAACAAAGGGAAACTTTGTTAGAGCTGCTCTCTCTCTCTCTCTCTCTCTGCTCACGCTCAACCAAATATTTGTTTCTGAAATGCTAAGAATCCTTCAATAAACAGAAAAACAAAGGACGGGGGAAGTCTGAACGAATGTCTTTTTGGCTGTTTCGGCAAGTGTGAGAGAAAGGAAACACCTTCAGCACTATTATTCCGCCGGCTATTCCTTTTTCTCACTTTGGGCTCAGCTGTTCACGAATACAGACTCTTAAGCTGCTGTTAAATATGAGTGGAATGGACTCTGGTTGCAGAAATGTCACAGATTTTTAGAGATTCAAATGTGTGGCTATTTATTAAAAGCACTGATATTATATTTTCACCCTTATTAATGTTTGATAATATAAAATATATTCTTTTATTAAAAGCACTGATATTATACTTTCACTCTTATTAATGTTTGTTAATATAAAAAATATTCTTTTTTGAAGAGTTACAACTGTGTTAAATAGCTTTACCGCAGAAAACTGGAAATAAAGGTGCCACTGCAAGAACCATATATTAGCATGGCAAAAATTGATGTTAAGTTTATGCAGACAATATTTCTATGTCAGTGCTGTATTTTTCATGCAAAATAATGCAAGTTGCTGAAGTCCCTAACAGCACTTTGAAAATAAATGTAAATATAAGAGAACTATCTGACTCGAGAATATAAGTTACTGTAAATTAGGTTTTGTACAAGGTGATATTCATTAATGAGGTTTCATCAATCTCACATTGTATTATCATCAGAATTTTAAGAGGAGTTAAAACGCTTAATGAAAAGTGCACCGAGATGATACTCAACTTCCTAAAATTTCCTTACATCCTTAAATTCACATGTTGACTTGACAGATGAAGCAAATTCAATTTATATATTATTCATTATGAGTGCAACTACTAAAGCATGAATCACAGCCATTTTGTACTGCATGAGGATTCCTTTGTTCTGGATTAAAGCCTTTTAGTTCTCTGGCTATCATCATGCAATCAACAGCATAAAAACATCCCGCGAACTGAGAGGGTATGAATCAAGAACTGCAGCGAGAAGCCGGACAGGTTTCCGACAAGCTTACTAGTAAAAGGAGAAATATTTACTGTAAGAGACCAAGTGAGCAAGATAAAATTTGCTTGTCAGATAAGAAAAAAGCCTGTGATCAATCAGTCAATGAAATACTTCGACTGTGCAATCCATCAAATGGCCCCTCTAGAAAAATAGATTCTTCACTTGAATACTCACCCACAAGGATACATTAACAATCGCACATATTGTACATGCTGCATACGCACACATAAATGTAGACACATTCAAGCCCGTGCGGGGGAAAACTGTTTCGAGAGCGTGCAGTGACATGCGCCCATGCATAGGCTCAGTGCCGCTGACATCCATCAGAAAAACAGAGGTCTTGTGCTGATAGAGTCCTCATGCAGATTACAGCGTCTCCAGTCACAACAGCAGCGTCTGGTGTCATCCCTCACCTTTACAGCTGACCCAGCTCCTTTTATTCCTCCTGATCCATATCACTGGGGTGTTGCTAGATTTGTGCTCCGATGTTCCAGCCGCCTGACGCACCCACAGTAACAAGGACTGTCCTGTCCTGACCCCCTTTTCCTCCACATTGAAATGTCTGCTCTGGGCACAATGTCTGCTACCAGTGAATGTTTAGGACTGAGTTGTCAGCACTAATAGAATAGAAATTTGTCCAGTGCAGGTTGCTGTTTCGCTTATGTTTCACCTGTGTCAAATGGAGTTGGCCACCAACCGCATGGGGCCCCCTTACAGCTACTGAAAGATGTACATTACTGCACACATACTATGTGAATTTGAGATTCCATGATGGCCTTGGGAAATAGGCCCAAAATCATCAGATATATTTCAGAGTTTAAGTCAAAATTAACATATGGGTAACATCACATGCCAGCAGTTGCACGGTCATTGTTCATTTTCTATATTTACGAAGGATGTTGTTCATGGTTCTTCTCCTATCATGCCTCAGGATATTGATCATGTTTTCTTCATTCTCTGAGACACAGAAACCCATTCAAGGCACACAATTCTTAAGATGAGAATAAAAAAAATAATATTGAAAAATGAGTCAAAGTTGTATAACATGAACCGGCTTGATTATTTTGAAAAAGTTAATTTGGTGCTTACTACTAATTACATGAATGCAATGAAATGAGTGAAACACTTTGCCTCATTAGAGAACAGTAAAATTTGAGAGTATTCAGTCAGATTTAAATCAATTCTGCAAAAACAAAATTATTTTAAAAGGAGAACTTTTGTTTTGGTGCTTTGATAAATGGTTCTTTTGATACTCTCAGTAATATGCAGAAACAGCGCTGGTCTCTTAAGGAATAATACATGGTACTTCATGCAATTATCTCACTCATTAAAGTACTGTGTGGGTAGTTAACAATTGAAATTTTTGAAAATGTTATGGTCACCATCCAGCTAAAGAATGACCAAAAAATTAGTGTCCAGGGCTGCTTTAGCAGAATGTGGAGTGTAATGTAGCCCTGATAAACACCATGGAGGTGGGTGTGAGAAGCTGTGAGAGTTATGGCGGCAATATCAACTGTGAGTGGAAATATTTTTCGTTTTAAAGGGATGCAAGGAGCCCTCTCGCAAAATGACTGAAAGATTAATGATTTATCCATACCACAATGATGATGAAAATTAGACAGTGCTCCTTGACCCACTTCAATTCCAACTGCAGTCTTTACGGTCCGGGGGAAACTTCAGTGATGGTATTTCAGTGGTATGATAACGCAATGCAGCGGGAAGTGAAGCATGTTCTTAATCGAAGCAAACTGCAAACCAAACAATTAAATATGAGCCCCCAAGAAACTCCTTTAATGCATAATCCTTTTTGATTTTCCCGGCCCAAATGTCATTTCCATAGGCTAAACGAAAGTCCCAGGCCGTGCAATCAGTGACACAGTTTGACGAATAGTTGCGTTTCAAAATGAAAAGCATCTGACAATTTTAAATTTGTTTTTCCACATCTCATCCACATTCGAGATGCTCCTCTTTAATTCAACTAACTTTTCGGCAATAATCAAATTATTTTCTTCAGAGAAAAACAAACAAACACTGGACCACCTGACAATCTAAATCTTCCAGCACAAAACAAGAATAATTTCTTCCCATTTGCCTTGCACCCTGTGCATAAAGAAACGGGTGTGTGGATTACTCTCCACCAACTAACCAGATTTACACAGGCAATATCAGTGGAGGCCCCTCAGATGACTGAGATGTCCATTGCTTTGGAGTGTGAAAGTACATTGTTTTCGTCTTTATTTGACAAGGTAAGTCAGCTCACTGCCAGGTTATCTTTTGAAGTGACAATCAGAATGCGCAGCAGCGCCAGCGCTTGAGTCGAAGGTAATCTGTTACTGATTGTGGGTGTGATGAAGGTGTGTAGATGAGGTGTTTTTAGCAGAACTGGGGTCTTTACAAATGTCATATTTCACAAATAGTCTTTTCTGTTTGTGCAGCTTTGTTTAGCCACTAATTATGTGCACCGAGATCAAAAACGCCTGTTCAATTCCCTGTGCCTCAACAGCGCAAACAACATGTTACACACTGTCTACTAGGACCAAATTTCATTTGATAATGTTTTCAACAGTTAAAGTGTGTAAAGCAAGATTCTTTTTGTCTGATAAAGACTAAGGCAGGCTTCAATTCTGAGCTGCATGTGATTTTTTTTTTGTTTTTTTTTTGTTGAGAACATTAAAATGTCAAAAGCTGATGGAGAGAAGTGTTGCTAACAAAGCAAGCCATCAAATAAACCCCCGACAGCAAGACAACAACCAGGCGTCCTTTATATCACTACCTGTCCTTTCCACATTCGGAAAACACAATCTGAAAAGTTTTCCTTTCGGAGGCACTAAGTGTGACAAATGACCTCTCCATCCACACACACACACTGAGTGATCCTACCATGGCTGGACAATGCAGGTGTGCTGACCTTTAGAAAATCAACAACCGGCACCATACTAATGATAACATTTGCCCTTAGGGTATTACAGAATAGCCTGACAGGGAATAAAGGAGCAGGCCTTTGCGACTGAATGTGCAACACACTGTGCTGGCACAAGGGAGCTCGGTTCAGAATTGATGCCAATATCCTACAGAGCATCAGACCGTGAAAAGAATCAACCTACATAATTTACCATCAAGAGGAGGGAGACTGAACAGGATTTTTCTTGATAACAAAGTACACCAGGCGCAAATGCCATATTATCCTTGCATTTACAGAGACCATTCTGATTTAAAATTTTTTTTTTACTTAACTTCGCCATCGTAATGCTCGTCAGTAGCAAGAGATGGAACCTGGTGACAACAAGCCATCTGCAAGATGTGTTTTTCATTAAGAAAGCAAGTATGCCTGCCAGAAACAAAATAATAAAACTAATGCATGCAAATCAAAACAATAAAAAGCTTCATAATAAATTAAAATTGGAAGCACACAATTTCCCATCACCGACTCTTAGACTGTGTTAAAAACATTTTGAAATTATTTAAGTGCCCTTTCACAAGAAACATTTGCATCCAGTGATAAAGGGAGGCGCACTAAGCAGCTGGGTAACCGGTGAAATATCTTATTTCCTGTGAGGCTCAAGTGTGGATCATGACATAAACGAGCATCTGATTTACACAAGAGACAAAACCAGGCAGTCTTGTGTCTGAGCATGCGAGACCTGGTATATTAAGCATTGTTTTTCATTATGGCCTATGCTTTTATAAGTACTTCCTACAGATTTTCTCTTGTACTCCTGTAGTTATGAACAAATTTTAACCATGAAATTAAAAATAAAAGATCTTAATACAATGTACAGGTGCAAGTCAAGAGGGAGACGGCGATCTATTTTTAAAAAGCACTCACGCGAATGCATTGTCAAATATAGACAAACCGCAAACTGTCCTTGAATTTAAGCCACAACTGCACTGTTTGTCCAGCATGACCATGGGAAAAAGCAAGAAAGGCAGAAATATTTTTACATTTTCTATTTTTGTACTGTGTGCACAAGATCAATTTTCATATAATGTTATGGTGGGGTAAATGTCTTTCCTTTGTGAAGGGCCAAGACACAGCATGGAACCCAGTAACATTTAATGTTTAACAGTTGAATAATTGGATTACATATCAAGAACTACCATACAGTTGAATTCCTTGAGTTTCCTGTACCTTGTGGCAGCAGGTAGAATTAACCAATTATGTGCATTCACCACCAGAGAGGTGAGCAGACACATGCGTGACCTCAGGAGAAGGGCAGCCCTGCTGAGAGAATTTGAGTGCTTATCACTCTCAGATTCAGCATCATATGGGCCAGCGTTGGTGATGATGAACCTGGGTGTGGCGCAATTGAAACTCCCACTAGCAGCGCCCAAGTACCGAGAAAGTGCACCTTTTCCTGAGAAATTCCAACGAACACTTAGAATACGCCAAGGTTTACTGAAGATTTGAGGCCAACTCGGTTAACCTCGGGAAAATTTTACTGAGATCGACCAAAAAATTTTCAGATGTACGTATGAAAAAACATGATTATTCGCCAAATTTCATGGGAACTTTGGGACGGTCAGTACTGTAGTTCAGCCTGCTGTGTCTGCGCTGCATACAGGACCTGGAAAAGGACAGACCACCACCATTATATTAAGAAAAAAAAAAACACATTCAGTATTCAGAATATATTCAATCTGCAAAAGCACCAATTTACAAACAAATCAGAGACACAATGTGATTTTTAAAAGAGGGCACCTTGAGAGAATGTGAACATCAAGGTGTAGTCCAAACTTAAAGTAAACCGGACTGACTTAGATCTAACGGACCGGACTGACTTAGTCTACTGAGATAGTTTACCGAGTTGGGATCAAATCTTCAGTAAGGCTTTGTGTATTTTAAGTTTTAATAGGAATTTCTCTGACAAAGGGGCTCTTTCTCCATTTTTAGGTGCTAGTAGTGTCCTGAGGCCCTAAACACTAAGTTGGCCTGAAGTGATCTAATACCAATGCTTATATCTTTGCACGGCTTTCATCCATGTATTCCATTCGCAACTGTATGATAACCTCTATTTCTGATTGTCGGTGTGGGGCCGTGTGTCATGAGAGGGAAATTTCCTCATGCAGTTAGTGGTCTATATCAGCCTTGCACATAATTCCCAGAACAGAGTCGCTTGTCTCCTCTTGGAAAAAAAAAATACCAGAGGACCATACAGTCCTGACTATTCCTGGCTTCATACAGAAATCACAGTGGCTGGACAGGATGCCCATATAAGACATAAACGCTGGCCTCTAGCGCCTCAACAAAATAAAAAATGATACCATTTTTAACGTGTGGAGAACATGCCCAACTTGACCAGCAAATGAGTTATTATTCATGCCGGCCAGCATGAGCTTAGACAATGGCTGTGGATTGGCGGAGATATTTAGAGAGTGATCTCCACAGCAGTGTGACATTGCTGCTCCCCAGAGGTCAGGGCTGGGGGTCCAGGGAAATGCTGGACTTTTCAATCCTCAGAAGACAAACTGCAACAGCTGTGCCTGTGCGCTGAGACTCAGTGACCAATGACCTCGCAGGACCTTGCTCCACCCCTACCTGTCACGCTAACAGACCGCACCAGGTCTAATAATGCCCAGAGAGAGAGAGAGCCTGGCATTACAGTCGTCAAGAATATCCTCACAAACATGCACTGTGCAACAAATTATACCCTCAACACTACCTTGAAAAATTTTCTGAAATACAATAAATCAATAACGACACCAAGATCATGCGTTGTATGCACATACTGCACTGCAGACATAGGGAGTTAACTCAGAAAGATGGAGTCCCTTTCAAGGCGTTTTCTGGCCCCAGCCACCGATTACAAAATAATTTTCAGCATTGATAAACCAGCCCATGGGGTTTATGAATCCACCTGAGAAACATGCAATCAATTTAGGAAGATATCAATGGGAAGATATTTATTCAAAAAATACATTCTGAAATGGAGATTTCCAACGGCCACGTGTGTAAACGACAGCATATTTGACAAAGTTCCCAGCCATGACACACTAAGGGAATTTGCTGAAATTTGCCCAGGGGTAGGGCCAACATTCAATGAAAAAACTAGGATGTGTTGATACCGGTAAAATCCTCATCTAAGCACTTGCTTCAACCGACCGCTGTAAACGCTAAAATGGGGTGTGTTGATACAAAATGGATTGTGTGAGTATAGCTCTCACTTAATTCTTCTAGTTCAAGTTTTTTCTGTGATATACTAATTAACTATGACCCTACTGATTTTTATGCTTAAAATTATTGCCTATTCTTAGATCTTGAAAAAGAAAAATGTTTCGTTTCAAAAGTTTCAACCCATCATGGTCTTCATCAGGCAAATGACTTACATGACCCATAGACTGGTATACTGTATAAAGGCAGTAGGCCAGTGCCATCATTCTGACATCACTGTCAGCCAATTAAGGCTAAGACACAAATACACTCAATAATACAAAGTCAAGGTTCATTATAGAAAAAATGACGCAATGTAAATAGACATAACATGGCATACAACAAGAGATGTAATTACATTTTTTGTATTAAAAATAAATGACATATGCATGCAGAAGTATCAGACAGGAAGGCAAAGGACAGTCACAGAAAGGGTTCTTATGTCAAATTCCTCATTCAAACCTTTAGGAGAATAAGTTTCCCATTGGAGGAGTCTTATTTTGAGATCATCCCCCAATGTTTCTCAACTTTTTCAATGCCAACATAACTCAATGCACTGACATCATGACCCGCCTGTTTGAAATGTGCAGCCATGAGATTGTGTTCATCTCTAGTTCTAATGTTACTTCTAAGTATTTCAGTAATATAGATAGTAACTATAACCCTTATGATGTTTATGCTTAAAACTATTGCCAATTCTTAGACCTTCAAACTGAAGGAGCCTCAAGACCATGACGAGGTGACAGGTCCCCCTACCATGCCCTACTGCCTATTTAACATATATTATATTTGATACACATTTCACTAGATTTCGCACAGATTAAATGATCTATTTACAATTTATCGCTGATTTGAAGTTGGCGGTTTGTGGCTGCATCTTTCTTTGTGACGGTGGTAGAGGTATCCAAGGTAATACAGGATACTGGCCACATGGGCACACATTCCGAGTGCGCTTACCTGTTGGGCAAACACAGCAATAATCCCTGAGTGGATCATCCTCATCAGAAGAATCATATTCAATCCAGACATTATATTAAGTCTGAGACCGATGTCTGGAGTGAGTCTGACCTCTGATAAGGTTTGGTGTTTACTGGCACACCCACACCTCAAAGCCTCCATCAGGGGTGAGATCTTCTGAGACATAACCTGGCGCCTGCTTGAGCAGGTATACCCCACAGTCTTCAGGTAACTGTATACCACCAACATCCACTTCGGCAAATTCCCTTAGTGTGTCATGGCGTACGTGGGGAAAACCTCCCGTGCTCTTCGCACCAGGCTTAGTGAACATAGAGTAACGTTAGAACTGGAGATGAACGCAATCCCATGGCTGCATATTTTAAACAAGCGGGTCATAATGTCAGTGCATTGAGTTATGTTGGCATTGAAAAAATTGAGAAACATCCCCGGGGGAAAGAAGGCTCCTCCAACAAAAAACTTATTGGATTTATTTTCCTAATACCATGTCCCCTAAATGAGGAATTTGACATAAAACCCTTTTTGTGACCGTCCTTTGCCTTCCTGCTTGACACTTCTGCATGCATATGTCATTTACAAGTACAACCCCAATGTGTAAATTGAGAATAAAATCACAATGCAATGACTTTCAGATCACGAGCCAATGTTATTTACAATAGAACGTAGATAACATCTCAAATGTTTAAACTGAGACATTTTACATTTTTATCCACAAAATGAGATTATGTCAAATTCTCTGGCTGCAACAGGTCTCAAAAAAGTTGGGGCTGAAAAAGCAATTAATATATAAGAGAATCAGTTGAAAGATCATTTAGCAAGTAATTAAGTAAACTGGCATCAGGTGTGTAACATGATTGGCTATAAAAGGGATGTCTTAGAGAGGCTGAGTCTCTCAGAAGTAAAGATGGCCAGAGGCTCTCCAACCTGTGAATACTTGCATAAAAAAATTGTGGAATACTTTAAAAACAATGTTCCTCAATGTTTTTCAACGTCAAATTCCAAAGGCTTTGAGGGTCTCATCATTGACAGTGCATACCATCATCAAAATGAGAAACTGGAAAAATCTCCGTGCGTAAGGGACAAGGCCAAAGTCCTTTACTGGATGCCCGTGATCTTCGGGCCCTCAGACGCCACTGCATCACCCACCGGCATGACTCTGTCATTTACGTTACAATATAGGCCCAGGAATACTTCAAGAAACCACTGTCAGTAAACACAGCCTGCCGTGCCATCCACAGATGCCACCTAAAACTCTATCATGCGAAAAGGAAACCATTGTTGAGCATGATCCAGAAGCGCCGTCGTGTTCTGTGGGCCAAGACTCATTTAAAATGGACTGTAGCAAAGTGGCAAAGTGTCCTGTGGTCAGACGAGTCCAAATTTGACAGTGTTGCTGGAAATCATTCGTTCTCCAGCTAAACAGGAGAAAGACCATCCCTCCTGTTAACAGCGTTCAGATCAAAAGCCAGCATCTCAGATGGTAAGGGGATGCATTATTGCAGATGGTATGGGACACTTGCATTCTTTAAAAAGCACCATGAATGCTGAAAGTTATATAAGGTAAATTTTAGAGTAACATATGTTCCCCTCCAGATGACATCTATTCCAGGGAAGGCCTTGTGTATTTCACCAGGACAATGCAAAACCACATACTGCAGCAATTACAACAGCATGGCTTCGTAGTAGAAGAGTTCTTTTGCTGGACTGGCCTGCCTTCAGTCCTGAATGAGAACATTTGGCACATAATTTAACGAAAAGTCTGTCAAAGGAGGCCAAAACTCTCCAGCAGCTAGAAGCCTGTATTAAACAAGAGTGGGATCAAATTCCAATGGCTAAACTCAAGAAACTTGTCTCCTCAATGCCCAGACGCAGACGCCTCCACTCTGTGTTAAAAAGAAGAGGGGATGCTAGACTGTGGTAAACAGGCCCCTGTCCCAACTTCTTTGAGACCTGCAGCAGCCATCAAATTTGAAATGAGCTCGTTTTGTGGGTAAATTTTTAAAATTTCTCAGTTTCAATATTTGCTCATTTATCTCTGTTCTATTGTTAATAAAATACTGGCTGGTGTGATTTGAAAATCATTGCATTTTGATTTTAATCACAATTTACACTTTGTCCCAACTGTTTCAGAATTTGGGTTGTATTTTTTATACAAAAAATGTCATTTCATTTCTTGTTATATGCCATGCTGTGTCTATTTACACAGCCTCATTTTTTTGTATGACGAATCTTGACAATCTTTGCCTTAATTGACTGACATTGATGTCAGAATTATGCCATTGGCCTACTGCTTTATATATATACCTGTCTATGGGTCATGTAAGTCATTTGCCCTAATGAAGACCAGGCTGGGTTGAGACGTTGCCTGTTTTCCCAGTCAATAAAATATTGGGAGCTACAAACAAGTGTGCAGACATTTATCATTTTTAGTTTTCAAGGTCTAAGAATAGGTAATAATTTTAAGCATAAACCTTATAAGGGTCATAGTTATTAACTATATCAACGCACCCCATTTTCGCATTTACAGTGGTCGGTTGATGCAGCTGTTCAGATGAAGATGTTACCTTTGTCGACGCATCCTGGTTTTTTCACTGAATGTTGGCCACACTATAGGGCAAATTTTAGCAAATTCCCTTAGTGTGTCATGGCTGGAATCTGTCGAATGTACCGTCGTTTACACACGTGGCCATTGGAAATCTTCATTTCAGAATATATTTTTTCAACAAATATCTTTCTATCTTGGCAGTATTACATCAATTTCAACAAATTCTCTTTTCATTCATTAGGAAAATAAATCAGCTACAATGTGCACTGATAAGCACATGATTATAATCATTGGTGACACTTTGTTGGGCCCTAAAATGGGTTCTCATCCAAAAAACAAAAAAATGTGAAAAAAAATGAAAATTGATATCATAGGTTTCTCCAGTGGATTCATGAACCTCATGGAGTGGTTTATCAATGCTGAAAATTATTTTGAAATCAGTGGTTTGGGCCAGAAAACGCCCTTAATGGGACTCTGCCTTATTAGCAGCCGTCATTAAAATGATGCAATGTAATAAACACCATACACCAGTGGTATCCAATTATGTGCCATGGAGGAATAAGAGTATGCAAGATTTCAGCCCAACTAATCCCTGCTGATTCCAACCATCTGCTGATTTCACCGATCAGCACAACCTAAAGCAGAGAGGAGGGAGCTAACTGATGGAATCAGAAGGTGCAATTATTGGTTGAAATGAGCACCTGAATACACTCAACCCGCCACGGCACATGATTGCACACTACTGCCATACACCATAAATAATCCAGAATATAAATTCAAATACAAACGTAACTGTGAAAACCATGCCATGATTTCGACACACATTCTAAAGTTTCAGTGTAATCCGTGTTTTTTTAATATATATAAAACCGGATTATTGGTTGCTAATGATGCTAAAGAGTCACCTGCAGATGAGACAACAATAGCGACACCAGCAAAATTTCCACCTGCTGCTGCCACTGGTTTGATAGCTAGATCTTTGGTGGTTAGCAAGCGTAGAACGATAACATTAATAAATGTTAGCTATAGTTTTGATATAGCCTGTCTAGCCTAATTCAAGAATTTCACTGCAAAACAAAAAAACTAGCAGCTGTGTATATCCATTTCAAGCCTTTTGAGAAAACACAAAATTTTGTCAAAGGAAAAGTAAGCATCGAAGAGCATTCTTATTTGTCAATATGTCTTGCTAAACAAGTTAGAAGATGATACAATAAGCAATTAAATCCAAGTATATTGGTCCATGGTGCTTTAATGTGGCCTTGGCATGGGCTATGTGACAGCCGGCGAAAATAAATGATTCATGGGGATCATGGGGATGAGAGTGCATCAACTCCAGTACTGCCCCCCTACGCCGCGCCTCTGTGTGTTCATCCAAGAGAAAAGCGCATGCATTATATACTTTATTAGTTTGTGTTTGTCAAGGTGCATGCCTTCATTTTGTGGGCATTAGTCTAATAAAGCATTTCATTTATTTTGTGACTCGCAATATTAATAAAAGTTACTAGGTTATTGGGTGCGTTTATGGAAATAAGAGGAAGAATGAAATCGCATTATACTTGCATATCATGGAATGCACTATACAGCTCTGATTACGTAGGCTACTGTGCAATTTCGGTAAGCCTATGTCATCCAAGTATCTTTGACATACCAGAATTTGTCATATTGGTCACATACTGAATGAATTAGCCTCAATTCTTAATGATACTGTAAATTATATAAGCAGATGTTTTATTTTTTCTATTTATAGCAAGGATGCCAGTAATAAGTCAGTTGATTGTATTAGTATTCCTTACGTGACAGTAAGCATAAACACCCATCACACGCACATGCTCACACACATTAGTGCAAATATAAGCAAATCCATGTACAAATACATCATATTTACATGTATACAGTATCACACCAAGCATAGGTAAATCCCTAATCACACTTCACATGCACATATCCATGCATGGACCATACTCAATTGCCGCACCCATGTGTTGGTGTGAACCCGGCCAATATGCACTAAAAGCCTGTACGTTCACATTTAATCTCAAAAACCAGACAGTGAAAAAGCACATCAGAGCATACAAATGAGAAACACCCAAACGTGACACCTGCACCAAACCTGTACCACTTGCAGAGCGTCTCCATAGCAGCTGCAACTGCTAAAGAGCAAACAGTATTTTTTAAAAAGAAAATTTGTTTAATCATCATGGGGAAAAAGTGGGTGTTTGAAAGGAAATCAAAGAGCCAATAAGATGACAAAGAAGCCAAAAATGTATCCAAGCAAACCAAAGGAGAGGAAGGTAGGGAAGGAGAAGTGTTGTGATTCCGCATTTGTCATGTCATGTATCAAGTTTCTGCCTGGCCATGTACCATGTTCTGACTGACCTCTGTGTTTTTGATTCATTGCTCATGTCTGACTATTCTTAGGATCTTGTATTGTGTTTTGGGAATTAGATTTCTTGTTTTATTATTTTCCATGCTTTAGTTTCATTCACAGTTTTATTCCATGCCATGTTTTGAGTTGCTATGCATTGCACTTTGTCTCCCCCCGTCTTGTCATGAGTGTTGTCTTTGCTCACAGTCCCTTGTATAGCGTGCCACTCCGCTGGGTGATTTATTGGTTTCTGGGTTTAAATCTTCCTTCATTATCTCTTGTTCTTCCTTCCTCTTGCTTTTGCTATTTTACTAACACATACTAACCTTTTGTTATTTTTGATAATTACTAACCAACACTAACATTGTATATTTTACTAACTTACTAACAAGCACTTGGGATTGTATAGCTGCACTTACTAATGGACAAACGATCTCTCAGCATTCGCCCTATTCTAGTCTCCGCCTCTTGTCGCTCCCTAATTATCTCTGCCGCGTTTCTGTGAGTCTTCCACAAACTCCTTCGTGCTCATTATCTATGCACTTTAGAACTCCGTGACAGGACCTGTTTATCTTATCTATCTATAGGTTTGTCTTGTGATCCTTGTCTGCGTTTTGGCTACGGCAAATTTCATGAAATTAGTTTCCTCCCAATGTGTTTTTCCCTTGTTTTCATTCCCATTGATTGCACCTGTGCTCCATTGCCATGTGACCTCCCAGAAATGTATATTAGATGTCTGTTTGTAGCACTTCCTTGTCAGATCGTTCTCCATTGCTTACCTGTGCCACACTTCTCTCGCCTTGTGATTATCTTTCTGACTGGACCGTCCTAGACCACGAGCTTTGCATTCTCCCAGTACTTTGCCGCTTTCTTGTGTATTGACCCATTTTTGTCTGACTTCGATTTTTGTGAGTGGGGCCCTGTTTACTACCCTGGATCACGCACTTTGGATTGTGGACTTTGTACTGTCGCCCGCTCTGTTGGGGGGTTTCCCCCTTCATAAATAAAGCCTCCTTTTTGTATTTTACTGGTTATCGCCATTGGCTCATTTCGTAAAACCTCACAAGAGGCATAAAATCATATCAATCATAAAATCGTCAATTAAATAAATCATAACCAAGCAGAGAACAAAGTCGCAGCCAATGCTACTTAAAAAGACAGCCCTTATTTATGAAGTAAATATAGCTAATCAGAACTCTGTTACACAAGCAGGCGTAAAGAGAAGCAGAGACCCAAAGTAAATTGAAAATGTGCCACAACCTCTCCATTATGATAATGCTGTTAGACTGCACAGCATCTTCTCACAGGTAGTTTGAAGCACTTCCTTGTCAGATCGTTCTCCATTGCTTACCTGTGCCACACTTCTCTCGCCTTGTGATTATCTTTCTGACTGGACCGTCCTAGACCACGAGCTTTGCATTCTCCCAGTACTTTGCCGCTTTCTTGTGTATTGACCCATTTTTGTCTGACGTTTTTTTTTTTGTGAGTGGGGCCCTGTTTACTACCCTGGATCACGCACTTTGGATTGTGGACTCTGTACTGTCGCCCGCTCTGTTGGGGGGTTTCCCCCTTCATAAATAAAGCCTCCTTTTTGTATTTTACTGGTTATCGCCATTGGCTCATTTCGTAAAACCTCACAAGAGGCATAAAATCATATCAATCATAAAATCGTCAATTAAATAAATCATAACCAAGCAGAGAACAAAGTCGCAGCCAATGCTACTTAAAAAGACAGCCCTTATTTATGAAGTAAATATTGCTAATCAGAACTCTGTTACACAAGCAGGCGTAAAGAGAAGCAGAGACCCAAAGTAAATTGAAAATGTGCCACAACCTCTCCATTATGATAATGCTGTTAGACTGCACAGCATCTTCTCACAGGTAAAAAGATATTTAATGTTTTGTCCAGTCCTGTTCATTTTATTTGTAAAAATACAAACATTCTTGTCATTCAGCCCATGTCCAAACATACCCGGATATTTTTGAAAACGTACAATTTTCTATGCGTTTTAACCTCCAATCCGCATTTTAAATGGCAGTTTCGGTCATTAAAATTGAGATTAAAAAAAAAAAACAAAACACAATATAAAGTGAAAATTTTCCACAACTCTGGATTCTGTATATCTTTGTGGACATGTAAAATTGAGTTTTTGGAAAACAATGATATCACAGCTCATTTTGCTCAAGCCCACCATTGTGTTGTTTGATGCTCCTCTCTAATATTAGACTATTTCAATGTAAACGTTATCACCACCTACTGACTGATAATATTTGATTTGAGCATTTGTAGCCATTTTTGTGTTCTTCTATGGAAGGGGATATTTTCCATAATTAGGTCATGGAGAAGAAAATATCCATTGAAAGGGGACCAATTATCCTACATTTCCAAGTTAATATTGGAAAGTGAATAGATCTAATAAAATTAACTTGTTCCAATAAACGCAGTGACGAAAGTGAAGGATGCAGTGTGAAAGTCTGGCAGCTCAAGCTCGAATTTGCTATCTACCTACGGCATGGTGAGT
This sequence comes from Gymnothorax reevesii, assembly GCA_029721435.1. NCBI lineage: Eukaryota > Metazoa > Chordata > Actinopteri > Anguilliformes > Muraenidae > Gymnothorax > Gymnothorax reevesii. The sequence continues at coordinate 9,242,361 of CM056581.1, forward strand.
ACACCGGAGTTTTCACTGTATAGCTAGGATTGAGGGAAAGCTAGAATCCACCCCATACAGACACATTTGCAGAACGGGTGGACATATCCAAGTGTAGACCGGAGACCAAAGAAATCAGGTGGGTCTGAGTTTAGAGGGAAACGTGGACAGTGAGGAGCAGCTAAAAGTGGACCAACAACTTATGGACTGCTTAGGTGTGTATTATAAGGACCTGCTGGTTCTTGCGCATAACTGTGATGTGTCGTTAGCGTGGGTAACAAACGGCTTCTGCACTGATATATGACAGAGTGGCGAAAGCTCCAGGCTAAACCGCCATGGTAATGGTTTACTTATTGCGTCGGTTTTTGCTCACAGAAAATGGGCGCGTTAAGCTGCTTTAACACTGGACACAACAAAAAAAATTTCTAATTGTTATTATCCCCCACCACAACAAAAAATGTTTTAGCTATTAGATCATGATAAATGTGAAAAAAAAAACTTGATCACAAATCCGTCACACTGTCCTGAAATTAACACCAGATGGCCATACGAATATTGAATTTTGCACGATGCCAATCTACAGCCGAAGCAAGTACAATGCCTACAAAAGGTCACAGGATGGCACCCGAACCACACACGAAGGCAACAAAAAGATGTGAATTTTTATTAAGTAGTTTACCCGCAGGACTCACGAAGGCCACACAATGGCTTGCATATTTACGACAGAGCAATATAGTAAATTTACAAAAGATTACCGTAAGTTTCTATAGTAAACTATTGTTTTGATATGAACAAGAAATGTTCAGATAAAAAAAGTAATACGTTTAAAAGCAACCACTTCATTATCAGTTATCCGTTTCATGAATATGTTGTGCCTTATTTATATAAATTTAGAATATGGCACGCTTAAATATCCTACTCGATTCTGATTTGTCAATCGCCAATCGTTTATTTCCAGTGGTATGACCGCTGTGCTGCTGTCCGTTGCAAGTAATAATAATATCTTCATATTTTAATTGTTTTAGCCATATTCTAAGCTGGATAATGTATAGTGAGCTGCGTGTCGGGGTTCTATTCCCCCATTGAGTTATTTTTCAACAATCATCGGCTCACTATAGATTATCCTTTTCATAGCCTATATAATGTACGTTGTGCCTGCTCTGTAGAGTTGCTCAGAACTGACTGAGAGAGGTGCTCTGAGGCTGGCATTTTACATGATTACGTTACCATGACACATGTGAAATGCTTGAGCTACTCAAATTCGGCTGTCTTTGCCGACACCGTGGTCCCATCAAGATGTCATCATACTATACTCAGCAACAAAAGTTTCTGTGACACCAATATTGTTAATTATTTTTCATTACGCAATTATGAAATTGTCATACATGGTGATATCAGACTGAAACAGTACACGTAAACACAACATTGAAATGGAAATCATGAAAATGCGAGAAAATGACTTTGCACGTGAAAATGTGCGTAAATCATGCTTGTGGATGGCAATAAAAGAGGAGAATTTTTGGAATGTTCACATTGTGCCTGATGAACGACGGAAGCATCACTTATCGAAAACACAGCCATTTCGGATCAGGAACTCTACCCTCTAAATGCCAAGACTGTCTGAAAATGATCGGTGGAGGGCCATTGGGATGATTGAATCCGGAACCTCGCAGAGGGAAGTTGCTCATCGCCTGAATGTCCACCGAAACACCATTTGGAACTTATGGCAGCGTCATCAGCAGACAAGACATGTCAGAGACCGTCCTCGCAGCGGCCGTCCACGAGTAACCACTCCCAGACAGGACAACTGGATTCGAACAACCCATCTCCGAAATCGATTCCAACCTGCAACCATAACTGCAAGAACGATACCTGGTTTGAGGCGACTGTCTGCACAGACAATCCGTCGCCGTCTCCGTCATTTTGGCATTGTCCCACATCGGCCAGCAAGACGTCCAATACTCACAGTACAACACCGACGACTGCGTCTACAGTGGGCACAACAACATCGACGGTGGATCCAACGTCAGTGGGATCTTGTACTCTTCACTGATGAATCAAGATTCATGCTTAACCGATGTGATGGTCGTTTACGTGTATACCGTCGACGTGGAGAACATTATGCCAACAACTGTGTTCAGGAATTTGATCGTTTTGGAGGTGGTAGTGTCATGATTTGGGGAGGGATCACGGCTAGAAACAGAACAGATTTGCTTGTTATTGATGGAAATCTGACAGGTCAAAGATATCGCGATGAAGTGCTACGGCCATTGGTGGTACCGTTTTTGATGCAACATGGTCCCGGAATAACGCTGCAACATGATAACGCCAGACCACACGTTGCAAGGATTGTACAGCAGTATCTGATGCAACAACATGTCAATGTCCTGCCATGGCCAGCCAGATCCCCAGACATGTCCCCAATCGAGCATCTTTGGGACGAGATGGATCGACGTTTGCGGCGGTTGGATAACCCGCCAGCTACACTCCAGGAATTGCGACAACGTCTACGTCAGATTTGGAATGACATCCCACAGCAATTTCTGGCACATCTGATTCGGTCCATGCGCCGGAGATGCGTTGCTTGCATCATGGCACGAGGAAGTCACACCCGGCATTGAAGTGTGAAGGTCACAATTGGTTAGACGTCAGACAAGTGCTTCATGACGCATGAAAATGACATTTTTCGTTTTGAGTGACGTTGGCACTGAAAAGTCAGTGTTTCTCCTGTTAAATAAACATATTGATTGCATTGAGATCTTTGCGTGTCATTTATAACATACACATAAATGGTGTCACAGAAACTTTTGTTGCTGAGTATATAATACGATGGCTACGCGACGGCATTGTGAGGGCTTCACGCAGTCGTGTTGCCTTCCGCAGACAATCAGGCTGCTGCTTGTTTCCTTCGTATTGTCTTCGTGAGGCGAAAAATGCCCGATGGCACCGATGATCACTCGAAGTAAAGACGAAGATGACGCGATTTGACAAGATGCCCTCATGATGGCCTTAAGAAGGGCAAAATGGGACACATGAATTCAACACGAAAATGAACCTTCCAAAGGTCTTCCGGCAATTTTTTGGCATGCCAAATATTTTGCCACTGCTCACGAAGTTGCTGCCGGAGCCTGAGAAACTCAACTGGCAGACATGCGATGGCTTAAGATGCTCTCACGAATGGCCCGATGTTTTTACGATCAGATCCGAATTTGAACATTTCCTTTATCGTGTGTCCATCTGGTGTCCATTTCGGGACAGTGTGACGCCTGTTTTACTGAAAATTTCTGAAATCAAACAATACAAATTATAAATAAAATAAATCAAATGTATTATAATAATTTGTATGCATGTCCACTTTCTTAAATCATTTCTTAAAATCTATTTTATCAGATTTATAAAATAAGGTACAATAATTCATTCAACTACATTTTTAAAAAATATTTTACCACTGAATGGGCTTATCTGTCTGCAATTGGTATCGTTGGAAAGGTATGGTATCGTTCGTGCTGTCATCTGTTAGTATAGCTGAAGTCCACCAACTGCAAACATCCTTCAATAATCCAGCCTGACCATTTCTTGATTTGTTGAATGTCAATCCAAAGGACTAGTTGGATCGACGATGAGCTATCTGTCATTTATCAAATCATTACAGTACAAACGCAGGGCCTTTGCAGCCATGTACATTTTCTTCACAAAACTTGACTGAGTATCGACAATACTTTAAGTGCTTCTGCCAATTTTAACATCCAACGTGACTTTTTTCATCCTCTTGAACTTATTTTTAACGGCCTTATCAATCTCTGCTATACACAATTCCTCTTCTCTTTCTCTTCCTTTCACCACGTTTATTGTGTTTCGTGAACTATGTGCTCCGCTGATGTCAGCGTTCGCACAAATGAAATTATGTAACGCCACTTTTTATTTTTTTATTTCCTACTAATACGTCCAGTCATTGCCCGTATTATTAAATGCGAAAGACTTGCTAAATATGCCTCATATTGGGTTACTTTAGCGCTCAATTCCGCGGGAATGAAATTTGAGGTGAATTGTTGCACACGCTCGCCTGTTAGTGTTCGCGTAGTGATAGACCCCACTATATACTCATTTCATTTTCTTATCATATTTAGAGGATTTAGGAGAACGACCAAAAATTATTTAAAAATGAGGAAATCTGCGAATCGGTGGAAAATTTTCATCCCTGCAGATGTGCAAGTTACCCATGCCATGGGCACTAACACATCCTAATATCAACGCAAATAATGGCTTTTGAACTTTGTGCTGATAACAATCTGGATGGTCCTTTTCCTCTTTAGCCCAGAGGACACAATGTCCATGATTTCCAAAAACAATTTAAAATGTGGACTCGTCAGACCACAGCACATTTTTGCACTTTGCGTCAGTCCATCTCAGATGAGCCCGGGCCCAGAGAAGCCGGCGGTGTTTCTGGGTGTTGGTGATATTTAGCTTTTGCTCTGCATGGTGGAGTTTTAACTTGCACTTGCACATGTTGTGAAGAACTGTGTTAACTGAAAATGTTTTTCCGAAGTGTTCCTGAGCCCACATGGCAATATCCTCTACAGAATGATTCGGTTTTTAATGCAGTGCCGCCTGAGAGACTGACGGTCAGTTGCATTCACTGTTGATTTTTGGCCTTGCCGCTTACATGAACTGATTTCACCAGATTCTCTGAATCTTTTGATGATACTATGGACTGTGGATGATGAAATCCTTAAATTCCTTGCCATTGCAGTTGAGAAACGTTCGTCTTAAACTGACTATTTGCTCATGCAGTTGTTCACGAAGTGGAGAACCTCGTCCCATCCTTGCTTGTGAACAACAGAGACTTTTGGGGGAAGGGAAAGTTCAGGATTTTTTTTTTTTGCATTTTGTCCAATAATTTCCATCGTTAAAATATCACATTCATTACATAAATGTTGCCAGTAGGCCATAAATTTGTTAATATTTCTCAGTCATTGTAGGCTTCATTTGGGTTTTTATGCAGATTAATTGATGATTGTTAATCAAGCCAATAAAAACAGAAGATCGTAAGCATGATGCACATGCCAAGTAGCAGCCCAATTTTTAAATCAGAAACTGATGCATATAATTATTCCATCAAGTGCCTACATTATTGCAATTATGCGTAGGAGGTGGCTTCACCCCACTGAAATGAGTCTGCAGGTATTTATGATTTGTAAAACAGTATAGCGCCAAGTCTGCAACTGGTGGCTGAGCCATGGTAGTTCGGGCTGAGCGTGTACAAGAGTAGGTGCATTCCATTTCAATCCCCCGCCCACTTTCCCCTCAATCTCCATTTCTTTCTTTTGGCAATCTCCATTTCTGTGAGGACATTTTGTCAAAAAGAGTATTTAATGAAATCATACAAGAGCTTACATTGAGTTTGGTGGCATGGCTCTGTTCAAGAGATCCCTGCCCAGCCAGTGTGGAACTGAAGGCAGAAAGCTGCAATTAACCCCCCAAAACAGAACCATGCTGGCATAAGCCAAAAGATGAAATATGAAGCTTCCATAAGTTTAGAGGCAACTCGGCAGCAGGCACAATTTCTCTTGAAGCCAAATACAAGAGAAATATTCTACATGATGCGTACCACACGTCAGCCCGGTGGCTGGCTCAATTTCTCTTATGCCTAACACAAGAAAAAGATTCATGTGAAGTGTATTATGTGTAGTGACAGCCTGGCGGCTGGCACAATTTTTCTTGAAACCAAACACAAGAGAAATATTCTATGTGAGTGCACTATGTGCCGTGACAGTCCAGCTGCTGGTACAATTCTCTTGAAGCCGTATACAATGAAATAATCTGTGTCAAGTGCAGAATGTGTAGTGACAGCCTGGCGGCTGACAATTTCTTTTGAAGCCAAATACAAGAGAAATATTCTATGTGAGGTATATTCTGTTTAGTGACAGCCCGGTAGCTGGCACAATTTCTCTGGAAGCCAAATACAAGATAAATATTCCAAATGTAGTGACGGTCCTCTCAAATCATATTCGTGAGAATTATACAATATGATTTGAAGAGTATAACATAAAGGCTGGTACTTTTAATGATTGAAGTGTATGTTGTGGTGAATGAGATGGCATGGGTGCTGCGCAGTGACGCTTCGTGCCCTGTCTATGTGTATAGAAGTATTCTGAACGACGCATGAAACAGATACAAGTACAAGAGGATTTCATTAAACATACAAAACGTGTTAACAATTTACACAATCTTACCAATAGTTTTGCAAACCCAAACACCAGAGGTGACGTGGAGCCATGACCTTTAAGTTAACCCAGCAACTGGCAGTTAGAGGCTATAGGACATACTGAGCAGGCAGAAGGAAAGCAATTTGAATGAAATAAGTAGCAAACCACAAGCACCAGCTTAATTGCTGACATGGGGTAATATTAGTGAAGCATTGGCAACGTGCCGCATCATGGCATTGCTGAGCGTGCGCAAGATAAGCCACAGCTTGATTATGTGAGCTTGATGTTGGCAAGCATTCCAAGATTTTCTTGCAAGCAAAACATAGCAATCAAAATTTTAATCAAACTTGGGAGCTAGTGCATGGTTAGACAAGAACACTAAAGGCACTCTTTGGCTCGTATGCATAACAAGGTCTGACTTGTACTGGGTGTAAGGCTAAACTGAAAATAGTTATTGCAGCCCCTGTGGTGTAAGAAAATTTGTATGCACAAAACATACTTTAACTATTTGGGGAATAAATATTGTGCGACTATTCCATAGTCGTTGGGTTATTTCAATGATTTATTGCTTGGTGGGAGCTGAGTGCTGAGTGGGAGCAAAATTCAGTTACTAAGTTTCATAGGATTTCAAGGTGGCTGCCATGGTTGCCATATTGTGTTACCTGATAGTGGTCAAAATCAGTTGGGTCCATCCCTGATGTAATAGTAACCAACCCATAAAATTTCAGAAATATCTGTTCATTACATTTTGATTTAAGTTGTTCACAAGCAAAACAGACAAACAAATGGCGCCGATCATGTAACCTCCAGCCAATTTCATTTGGCGGAGGTAGGTACCGCCAATGATACAGGGGAAAAGGCTTATTCGGAAAAGAAATGAAAAATACAATACTAGTCAATTCCTGACAAGGTGGAGCAATACTAGATTGATTTTAGATACTCTAATGCCCTCTGGAAGGGCTGCTCCAACTCTGATTTGGCAGCATTCAGAAGACTTTTTTTTTTTTTTTAAGATTGACTGAGCACACCAGAGCTAGCATTTACTGTCAGTTTACTGGCGCAAGATGAATGCAATGCGATTTGCAAACAATTACTATAACTTACTAGTGGCAATACCTGCTAGGAATAGATGAATAAAACCAACCGGGAAGTAGTCGCAGCATAACTATTGGATCCAAGCAGCATATCGGCAATAGATTTTTACATTAATGTGGATTATGATTTGGTCCAGTTATTTGAACAGCATTAGAGCAAACATCATCTGAATGACACCCTGTACGATTTTGGCCACGAATAAGTGAATTTCAGTTGAATTAACAAACAATTCCTGAGCCAAACATACTGTTGTTGAAGCGTTTTTGAAGAGTTAATTGCTTTAAATGAACATTACAGTGATAATGCATTAAAGATTTTTTTTCTTAACGATAAATATAAAGTCAAAGAACAATCTGAACCATAGGACATTTCTCGATAGACACTACGCTTATATGACCATCATGAGTGCTGAGACAGCGGGAATAATTGGCAAATTGCAGTATTTCTGCCCGTGAATTGCCATTACCAATCCTGAGACGAGGCAAAAGAAGTTTAGTCGCAATCCATGAGACCTCAGAACCAGTTTGAGCGGAACTCGGATTACAGATGCACGGTCATTCCATGCAATGTCATATCTGAGAACGCAGGTGAAAGTAGAGAAATCAAATCAAACTAACCCGAGGCGTTTAAGACGTAAATCAGCGGACCAAGTAACATCCGACCCGGAGGTTTCTACAAAGAATGAATTCGTACTTGGAGATGACATACTATTATCGCCAATTGAATTGTGTGCAGCCAGAAAACCAAAATCATTAACTGTAGAATTCGTAAGGCATAAAACGTGAACGCGATTCAAAAAGTCGTGAGCTGGTTCATTGCTGAGGTGAGATAACGTTCAAAATGCGCTTACAAGGGCTTCCCAGTCATATCCCAACTGTACAAAAGAACTAGCGAGAGTCTGGTATATAATGGAAAACTAGCAGCTCGGATAACTTCAGGAAATGAGACGTAACAGCGTCTGTCTGCGCTGATAGTACAAACACTGCCAGGACTCAAGTATTAGCATTTTAGCACGCTTGTCTGAAAGACCACGCTCCCGTTTAACCCTCTTTTAACCAGCGAAACATATCTGCCACATGAAGTAAAAGGGTTAACAGCCTGGACACCCTGTTGGTTTTGTTTCTTATTGCCAAATAAACATTTGAGAATAACTTGAATAGTCCGTTACATTAATTTTTCCATTAGCATTATTACCCAATGTAGCAGATTTCATACAATTTGGAAAGGTGCTGTTTTTCAAATAATGGCCCAAAATAAAATTATTTCCTATGCAAAGATGTTTAACACAATTAGAAATGGGTTTGGTTAATAGAGGGTTAAGACAAGACTGCAGTGCGCAACTACACTTACATAAAGCATTCAAATGCTTTATTTTTGACACCCGGAAAAGACCAGTTCCGAGAAAGAGTACTGCCTCGTTAAGCGAGCGCTGAAAGCGAGCGTTTGTGGCTGCATCCAGATTACTATGCGCTGCTTTAAATTTACGGTTGAATGATGACTTACCAATAATGAAACGTTCCTCCTGGCAAGCTGTTCAGGGTGGGTCCCTGCCTTTGCCCGTAGTCAGCTGGGATAGGCTCCAGCTCGCCCCGTGACCCTAGTGAGGAATAAGCGGGAATAGAAAATGGATGGATGGAAACGTTCCTCCAGCAAACACAAAGGCAATGTTTTCGAAACGAGCCACATTTATACGACAAGTTAGTTTTTTGCGCTGGTTATCCTGCATATAATCTGAAGCTTGGAGTCATTGGAATCATTACGTAGCATAAGGGCAATATCACGTATAACAGTGCCCGGAAACTGGTCCAGTTGAGTATATAGTAAATATTTAAACAACGTGCCAATTGAACTTTGAGGTACACCGTATCTACAAGCCAAATAACCGACTGCGCTGGAAACAGGTGAGCAGCTGTCACCAACTGCCATCTCGATGCAGAGCCTCACCAGTCTGTTATCCAATTCTTGGGCAGCACTAATGAAGCTCAGCGATCGAGATAACAGTTGGTCTTCAAATACACTGTCCCGGCATACCACTGGAAGAAGTGTGGAATGATTGGCTCTAGGAAGTTTCTACACCCTGCTAAGATTCTTGCGCATGCATGATAAATATTTCTGAATAGGTGTGTAGAATCAAAATCCCATAGTTGGCTCCCGTAGTCGATCAGGCATTGCAACCTGAAAAGTAGGTATCTGACATCTGGTGAACTAAAAGCAAAACACAAAATCAAAATGCTTGTTCTCTGATTCAGGTCGGTAACTGCCTTTTGCACAGACTGGGTTTCACATTTACCGCTCAAAAGATGCCAAGATGAAGGGCCTCATCAACCCGCTGAACCTCAACCCCACCAAATGGTATTAAGGTGCAGTGAACCTCTGGAGAAGTTGGAGATTGAGAAATCATGTGCTGGCTCTGCGCACCATTAAACTTAAGGACTTAAACTTAAAAGGAGTTCCGACTTCCAGCGGACAGTCAAACATTGGCATAAATGCATCTGAAGCACAACACACATGGCTAGCGGGCAGAGACTTCTGATAAGTAATTCATCAAATAATTTAATGTAATTCACACAATCAAACGCTTTGTGATCATCTAACAACAAAACGTGTATGTCTGATTTACGGTTAGTAAAGAATCCAATCTGGATTCTTTATCCAGTCCAATCCAATCTTGCCACAAAACTGCAAGAAGTGGTTGACTACCCCTTCTTGTAGCCAAACTGCAAATGAAATGATTGCAATACATCATCATGCATGTTCATCAAACCAGCTTAAAGTGCAACTCCTGAGAAACAGGGATGGGACTAAACTGTGTTTCAACTCGGCTTGCAAGTGAATATTCAATAACTGATCTTCCATCTCGTGATAGAATAGTGTAACTACATGCATAAATAGAGCAGCTCCATGTCCGCAGGCATGTACATCTGCGCAGAGGGGTATAGGCTAGTTTGTTTGTCAGCTATACTGCAAATAAGAATAAAGACATTTCAGGTGAAATGCAGACTCTTGCATTTGATTCAAAGCAGCACAGATGGGTTGCTGGTAGTCTACTGTATTAATGGATCAGGTTGGATTTAAAATGGATTTTTTTGGTAATTGCTGCCAAAGGGTCTACCCATGCACGATTTATCCAAACATCTGAAGCACATTTTCAGCTCTACATACATTCATTCTGCTACAGTTTGCTTTGCGTGTGATGGAAAGAAAATCCATGCACAGTTTTAGACATAACATGCCTGAGTATATAGGCTAACCATTCTCCCCATAGAGCCACCCCGTCCTGGGTGGATCCTGTGGAAGACAGCAGTAGTTTGCCAATAGTAAGGAGTCGTAGCGTTATGTGGAATAATTTGTGAATACCAATGTGCGTGACCTCACATGTTGCATCGCAAATTACCTGATGGTATATGTTCCCTTACGATTTAAATAGCCTACATCACAACATGCTCAGATGTGGGAACGTCAATCGCTCTAACCATTCTGATATGTATTTCTTAAATATCTTGAAAATTGTATCTTTCATATGGTAATCTTTCATTTTTTGCTGCATGTGTAGTATGTCACAAGTAGAGTGTACAGTGTGTTGTGAATTCGCCTAAAGGGGCATTGTACTATCTTACTATGTGCCCTTAAATTATTAGGCGAGAACTGACCATTGACTGTAGACCAGGTTTTTGTTAGCCTGATTGCTTTTTGCAGTCTCAAGATAGCAATGCACCATAAATGCACCTGACCACACCTCATTTTAAGACCTACACACCGATGGGCACTCAATTTGCGGCAATTACATTGGCTATTAAGGCAAACTGGGTGCTGGATGCATTAATGACAACTGCGGCTGTACATAAACTAGCAAAGACACTTGCGTTACACTTGGCGCCACAGTACGATTTTTTTAAGTCATTTGATGATTTTCCTCCACGTAGTGCATGCAAACTGTACTTAAAGCATTGAATTTAAGAACTATTAAAAAGCTATCAATATGACTAAAGTGTATATAAACTGAAAAAAAAGCTTAATTAAACAAGGAAATATCAAAATAAACGAATGCATTTTTGTCATTTCTTTTAGTATATAGCAGCAAATTAGAATCCGGACATTCTAGGCATGACTTCTGTCTTTGGTTTGGCTAAGCTTTACATTAATCTTTCAGATTGGTCTGACTTGCTTGATCTTGGCCAATTTTTCATCCCAGCCAGAGCTTCATCATCAGAAATTGACTGGTAAATGTGAATAACCTCCTCAGATTAAATTTGTGTGGTGTCCTCTTTGAATGGTTCTGAGAACTTTAAGTCTGGCCAAGTGCCCATTCGGTGCGTGCCTTTGTTGGGTAAAAAATAGTTTAGAGTAATAAATACATTTTTACTCCAAAATTTTGATTTGGTCCACTTTCCACATAAATGCACTAAGTATAATTTCAAGTCACAGGGCAGCACGAAATCTGGGTCTCTTAAAGGTCCACTATATGGCAGAGAAATGCATCAAGAAAACTCATTAAATCACAGCAAAACCATTCGTTCTGATTCAGTGATGCAAAATAAATAAATAAATCCCGAGCAAAGTTAAATAAAATATTACGGATGAATATCAAAGCAGAATGGCATTTTGGAATTCAAATCACATTCATGGATTGGGATTTGGCTTTGGGAAATTTCAAGCCCATTTTGATTTGATTAGCTTACATTAGCTGCGCATGGGTGGCTATTGAATGAAGCTTGACTAACGTCTTATCCCACAACCTGATTTGCTCTCACTTAAGGTTCAGGTTTTAATATGTCTGTCAGTTGTCTACAAGGACACACAGATGTAACAGTCTCCAAAAATGTGCAATCTTGGACACTTGTATGCGACAAATGATTTGCTGCTAACCTCTAAAGTTATTGCGATCTCTATCAATTAGTGCGCATTTGTAGATCATGCAGGGCTATCAAGGAGGGCACTGACCTCACAGTGTTACCAAGCTAAAAACAGGGAACGCAGAGAAACTAGAAGCTGAGTTATTGGTTAGTGTCACTTTATCAAAGTCTCTCACTCCAACACCGAAAATATGTACATGAAATATTTGTGGGGAAAAAAATCTCTCTTTAACGCATCATGTAGCTGGAAGTAATTTTAAGGTTAGAGATATGATTATGCCTTCCTTCAAGCAGGCAGAATTATTGAGGTGTACATTCTAAAACAATGTGGATGTTTATACCATATTCAAGATTGTGTTTCAAGCTATTATGACTGTTATTGTAATGTTTTTTCAGGGTCAAACGGGTTAATTGCTATTCATTGGAACAATCAAACTTATTAACTGTAGTCACATATACAGTAGCAGTCATTAATGCACTTGAGTGCTGATAATTGGTACACCTTCAATTCAATAAAATCAGGACACATCTACTCCACTGCTGTCATGAGCAGTGAACTTGACCAGTACTTTAATTACTGGCTAGCATCAGATTATCATGCCAAAAAAGGAAATATACATATAAAGTATTATTTGAAGAAAAAAAAACTTTCTATAACACATTATGCAGCGAGAAGTAATTTTGAGGTTAGAGGAGAGATCTTGCCTTAAAGCAAGCAGAATTAATGAGGAGCACATTCTAAAGAACAATGGATGTTGATCCCATTTGCAAGATTGTGTTTCAGATAATTATAACCATTATTGCCATGTCAAATGTGAATTATTTTTCTCATCTTTTCAATGCCAAATGGGTTAATTATTATTCATTGGAATAATCATGCTTATCAACTGCATTCACCTTGAAAAGTTGATGTTTCCATTGCCTTCCCATGACCGATTTTTCAAATTCTCAATGCTTGATGCTCCGTTAATAAAAAAATAACTTCTTTTTTTAAATTTAGCCTCCTGAGTGCATTGTCAACTATTCCTCAAGACATCTGGAGTGACTTTCTGTAATATTGATAGTACTTTACAGGAGCAATAAAAAATGTTGTTAGCACAACTATTCGTAGAGCTCTCTCCTCATGTGTTCTCAAAGTCAAATAAGAATGCCTCCAAAATTATACTTGACCCTATAATGCCCAGACATGCATCATTATAGGATAAATATTACCCAGTGATATTTTTGATGTGTTGAAGGGTAGTATTCAGAGCCACTGTTATTTTATAGGTAAAGTGAACTCAACACTCGAAATTTCAAATTATTTATATGCTCTCTACTATCTATGGCTATTCCTTAACAAGTATAAGTTTTTGTGTAATATTTACTTTGGAATGCCGAACTTCACTGCAAAAGTCCTAGGAAATTCATTAATTCCCATTCACATGGGAGCTACTACCTTGAAGTGAGTGACTAGGGGAGAGACTCCTGTAATGTCACTTCTTCCTTCCAGGTGGCAGCACTGAGTATCAGACATGATACAGCGAGCAGTCGTAGATGTGTTGCATCTTACCAGGTGGGCATGGTCCTTCAAATTTGTTGTATCATGTATGAAACAGGGGCATTATAGGGTTAACATAAGACATGCTGTGTTTTGAGCTGAATAGGATATCCACTTTTCTTCCTTTTTTTGCAAGTCTGGAACAAACAATCACATAAAACATTTTTCAAACAGTTGACCGGGCACAAAAATAAAGAAAATGGATGGACTGTTCATTCGGGAGCACATTTATCAACTACCTTTCATGTAATTTATGTGGCTTGAAAAACAAAAATGAAACAGTTTTTGGCATTGAGATATTAGATATATCTAATATATCAGTGGTCAGATATACATTTTCTGATGACTCATGAGTTTGTGTGGTTAAATCATGCCAAAGCCAATAAAACTACAAGACATCAATCTCAGAATCTGCAGCACAAATGCCAGATCTACTCCACTGCATGCAAAAAAGGACTCATTTCCATAATAAAATCAAGTTATGTCAAAATATGATGCATTATGCAATAAAAAATATTCAACATTTGTGAACAATTTCTTAGAGGTTTTAGGACGACATTTAATTATGGAGCATCAGGATTGGAAAAGATGGAAGAAATGAAAATATGTGTAAAGATTAATAACATCTGAAAGTTTTTGCAGATGTATGTATAGATGAAGGAGCCTGATATGACAATGCAAAAGCAAAAATGGCCTTCATATGTGATACGACCTAACACTCAGCATAGAATCCCATGAAATAAAATAAGTTCCATTATCCATCAAGTTACCTTGTCCTTTAAAAAGCCTCTTTGGGACATCTGGTCAGCTCATCCCGTCACAACACTGTCACAGAGTGTTACGACCCAGGCAAAACGGAGGCAAACCGCAACATAAAAGTGGGAGAGACGACACAGGCTCTAGTTTCTCAAGAGGTTTTTAATTATTTCAATTTCAGGAACACACAAAAGAAAGTGGCGTTTTTTCTGAAAGTACAAAGTTGTCGGCCAGGACAAAAGTGGATGTTGCCACGTCAGTGAACCCTCTCCCACTTGGGCAGGGGCTCTGGGCAGGGCCTCTTATATAGGACCTGGAGACGTCAGGTGGTGAGGTGGCGCAGGTGCACATTCGGAAACGTAAAGAAAGAATACAAATTCGCCACCAAAGGCAGTGAGAAACAAAATAAAAATTTGGGCAGATGACCACCATTGGAGCAGAGAGACGTAACACAGAGTGGGGATGCATTTAAAGGGAAACTTCACTTACTACATTGATTTGCAAACTTGAAGTGGCGTGATGCCTCACTTCATACATTATTTTCCAAGTCTTCAGGCAAATCGAACAACATAGGGTTGAGAAAATAGTGTTTTTTAGGAGAAAAAAGAAGTTCCCATGGGAGCAGCCATTCTGCCCAGTCACATGATCAGAAGCAGCTAATACGACGTCATCTGTGCGCTTCACTGCAAATGGCGAGAGAATTACATTGTGTTCTTGTTATTAATGTATCGATTTACCACGGGCTGTTCCCTATTGTGTAGCGAACTACCATCGTGTCTCAGAGGTGAAAAACCCCAAGAATGATCATTTCTGCAAAATCTCATCGTAGGTGTCAAGGCGAAGCCAGTGGCTAGCAAAATGTTGCCCATATTTCTGATGATTTATGCAGCCTTGTCTAAAAATGTTACCTTTATGCAGAGCGATCGTGAAGTCTTTGTTCTTGCTTTAATGATGCAATATGAATCAGCCTACTACAGCAACTTTGTTGTTTGATAGCTTATTATAAGATATGCAGATTTTATAATGAGTTGTATAAGTTTGACTTAAAGACATCATGCCTCACACCACTATAGTCTAATTTTGGCATTTTCAGTAAAAGCCATCGTGTACATGCAATTATTTGCCTAGAAGTCAAAAAGTGCACTGAAAAAATGATATTTTCAAGATTTCTGATGATATTTAAAATGCAAGGGAAGAAATAGAGCCAAGACTATGGGTTTGTGCGTGCGCAGAACCACGATGGTATCAAAGCTTGACTGGTAGCAGAAATTGACAGGACACAGGCTGGGAGGGAATGATTAGCAAGCTTGGCTTTGCAGCAGACTGGGGTGTGTTTCCCGGAAGCACAGATGGTAACTTAAACTGCTGGAATCATTGACTGTATAGACAAACTATGTATGTAGGTTGGTAACGTGGTTCGCCAGTAAGATGTAGGGAAATGCACCCCATGAGAGAGGTTCACTGAGGGATACTTGGCCAATTAGCAGTGTATGATTAACTCTCGTCAACGTTGCCTGGAACAAGAATTTTCTGTTTATTAGCCAAAACTTGTCTGCTGATGCATTTTAGGTCATCTGGTGCACAGTCTCTGGCTCTCGAGCTGTGGAACGAAGTACAGATGATACGATCACATTCTTAGCATCCTGCTGGATCCCAAATAGAAATGAGAAAAAAATCCTGGGGTGTGGATGTGTCCCACATATTTTTTTTTACAAAATTGTTTATTTTACTGATTTCTACAATAAACGATTCCGCCCCTAAAAGAAACAAGTTTGGCATGTGCGCGGTGATGTGACTCTGTGATGCACAAACCCAATTCTGAAATAGGTGGGACAAAGTGTAAATTGTGAAGAAAATCAAAATGCAATGACTTTCAAATCACACCAGCCAGTATTTTATTCACAATACAACCGAGATAACTTGGCAAAACTGAGAAATTTTACAATTTTATCCACAAAACAAGCTCATTTCAAATTTGATGGCTGCTACAGGTTTCAAAAAAGTTGGGACAGGGGCCTGTTTACCATGGTGTACCATCCCTTCTATTTAACACAGTGTGGACGCGTCTGGGCATTGAGGAGACAAGTTTCCTGAGTTAAGCCATTGGAATTTTATCCCACTCTAGTTTAATACAGGCTTCCAGCTGCTGGAGAGTTTTGGGTCTCCTTTGACAGACTTTTTGTTTAATTATGCGCCAAATGTTCTCAATCAGTGAAAGATCAGGACTGCAGGCAGGCCACTTCAGCACACGGACTCTTCTACTACGAAGTTATGCTGCTGTAATAGCAGCAGGATGTGGCTTTGCATTGTCCTGCTAAAATACACAAGGCCTTCCCTGGAATAGATGTTGTCTGGAGGGGAGCATATGTTGCTCCAAAACCTTTATATACCTTTCAGCATTCGTGGTGCTTTTTAAAACATGCAAGTGTTTTAAACACCATATGCATTAATGCATCCCCATACCATCTGAGATGCTGGCTTTTGAACTGAACGCTGATAACAGGAGGGGTGATCTTTCTCCTCTTTAGCCTGGAAGACACGACGCCCAGGATTTCCAACAAGAATGCCAAATTTGGACTCGTCTGACCACAGGACACTTTGCCACTTTGCTAGAGTCCATTTTAAATGAGCCTTGGCCCACAGAACACAGTGGCGCTTCTGGACCATGCTCAGTAATGGCTTCCTTTTTGCATGATAGAGGTTTAGGCGGCATCTGTGGACGGCACGGCGGACTGTGTTTACAGACAGTATTTTCTCGAAGTATTCCTGGGCCCATTTTGTAATGCCAATGACAGAATCATGCCGGTGAGTGATGCAGTGGTGTCTGAGAGCCCTAAGATCCCGGGCATCCAGTAAAGGTCTTCGGCCTTGTCCCTTACGCACACACATTTTTCCAGTTTCTCTGAATCTTTTGATGATGTTATGCACTGTCGACGACGAGACCTTCAAAGCCTTTGAAATTTGGCGTTGAGGAACATTGTTTTTAAAGTATTCCACAATTTTTTTTACTCAAGCCTTCACAGCCTCTGGCCATCTTTACTTCTGAGAGACTCTAAGCCTCTTTGAGACATCTCTTTTATAGCCAGTCATGCTACACACCTGATGCCAGTTAACTTAATTACTTGCTAAATGTTCTTTCAGCTGATTCTCTTATATATTAATTGTTTTTTCAGCCCTTTTTTTCCTGTGTCCCAACTTTTTTGAGACCTGTTGCAGCCAGAAAATTTGAAATAAGCTCATTTTGTGGATAAAAATGTCAAATGTCTCAGATAACATTTCAAATGTTGAAACTATGTTCTATTGTAAATTATACAACATTTGTAGATCTGACCGAGCTGATTGGTCAATTAGACTTTTAGAATGTTCACAAATGAGCAAGACAGTACGGGTAGCCTGTGCTCAAATGAAAAATACCTCATCACTGAAAATGTAACTTTGCCTATCTTAGTTGCCTGGGCCATTGATTTAATTATTTTGTCAATTTGTTTGCATTTGTACGTTGAAACGAACATTTAATAAATCAACACATCTGAGATTACTGTCGTCTTTATTTCAGAGGTAAATTGATAATAGCCTGAAAAGGTGATGTGAAAAGCCCCGGATATGTGGGGTCGAAAATATGTAACTCTGTTCAGCCTAAATGTTACTGGTTACTTTTGTTAGTTTTGCTGCTTAGCCACATTAATCGGACCGAACGTTAAATTGCAGTGACACATCCCTAGCTGACACGAAACATCTGCTGGTGAGTTTATTAAAAGACAGATTTTTGTTCTGGTGCCGACAGCCCGACACTGGAAAGCCGTTGCTTATATTCAGATATAACTGTTAATATAAGTTCGTTTGATAAAGATCAGCTGAGTCGTTGTAACAGCACCTATTAGCTTAAAAATGACTGAGATGTCGGCTGAAGTATAACTATCAGTCCATGAAAAAAAAGATTTTTTTCCCAGCAGATATTCTAGTTACAACATGATTGAGCTAGCAAAGCAGTTTTGTGTTGCTGTGTGCAGTATTTATTCAGTTTTGGGAAATCATGATGTCTAGAAAACATAAGCCCAAACTTGCTGGCTGACAAAGACTAGTAAACTTCAGATCTCATGTATTTCCATGGGAACGGAGAGAATACTAACAAAAAACTTTTATATTTTGAGAGCGAAATGCCCACAGTATGAATACATTTTGATTATACATTTCATTTTGTAAATAGTTGTATAATCGCATTATTACACTCAAGGGTGTGCTTAACCATCATTCTTGTCACTTGCATGTGACACGTTATGAGGTCATGACCTTGCAGTTGAACATAGTTTCATGTCAATTGGACAAATGGTTCCAAAGATATGGCAAAAATGGTGAATTTTATGCGACAAAGCTCCGCCTTGTGTCAAAATTTTGAACCAAACAGGTATAATGTCATTGTGGGACACATGACCTTTCATTTGCAATTGATTTTAGGTCAATCGGACAAATATTTCCAGAGATATGATAAAAACAGTGATTTTTCCATTTTTTGGCCCCTGGTGGCCAATCTAGACATTTTAAATTGTCTAAAGTCGAATCAGTACTTCCTCATTATGATACTTACCTATATGCAAAACATGAAATTTCTAATTGAATTATTTATGAAGTTATCGCATTAACACATAGGGTGGCGTGGCGGCAGTCGGACCAAAAACATAATATCCCGGAATGGCGTTCGGGGATATAATAAGTACTACTTAGTAGCAGTGAAACTATACAGATTAAACTAGAGTGCTCGTTAGTAAGTTAGTAATCTGTGTACATGGATTAGTTGTGTTAGCAGACTATGATACAAAATACAAATGTTGGTTATGTTAGTAATTAGAACATTAAGACGAAGGAAGTAAACGAGAATCGAAGGAATATATTAAAATACCAGAATTCATTCAAATCACCCTAAGTCAGTTGGCACACAGACCGGGAAGACGGACTGAACCAACTAGATCACAAGACAAGGGAGACAAGTGCAATGGAACTGAGAAATGGAATGAACTAAAACTTGAGAATTACAATAACCAAAAAGAATAAATAAAAGACAAAATTATGAACACAGATCCTGAACATAAACATGACAAAAAACCATAACCATGACATTGAGATATTTAATATTTGATTGTTCATCCTTATTTCTTAACTACGTTTCTCATAATCACAGTAAATTAACAAAATCATTACATGATATTACGCAACAGCCTGTTCGCCATCATTCCTCTATGCCCTCAAGACCTAAAACCAAAATCCCAGTCCTGCATTTGCTTGCACTCTTGCGTGACTGGGAAAGAGTAAAAGGAGCGTGCCGAGCTCGAAGATGACCATGCTTACATCGGCCTCATTTGGACATCCCGGGACTAACAGACACCGTGTGCATCCACTGCTTTAGTCTGAACTGTGAGGCAATCATATATCTTTGCCGACTTCTGGATGAACAGCTAACCTGCCGCAGCGATCACCCATCAAGGACACAACTGCGCTGTCGGTCCTGGCATCTGGGTCATTCTAGAGAGTGGCTGGTGATGTCATGCACATATCACATGCATCTGTGTTAAGGTGTCTAACAGAGTTTGTTGACGCTCCAAGTTCTTCTCCATGCACTTCCACTGCTGTAAGAGTGGATGCCACCTCTTCCTCCAGTGCAGTGAAATGCACAGGGGATGATGGTTGCCCACCACCTGTTGCGTGGACACTTCTCCGGTGTGCAGAGAGCCTGGCTTTTACAGCGCCCCACAGATCTCTCCATTTATGCTTTAAGTCGAGGATGCTGCGCTTCCGTCGACCCAACGAAGCCACATCCAGAACGATTTGCAGCTTTCTTCCTCGGATCAGCCATCAGTGCCCCCTTGCCATCTGTGAAATTTGGTTTTCGGCTTTGGCTTGACGTCGCCATCATTGTCTTCATGTTCTATTAACAAATGTAACTTCCCTATGTGTTTGTGATAATCTGAAAAGTTGTGATATTCTCACGAGGGAGGAGATTTTCTAATTGAGGATATCTACGTTAACTAACACGTATCTTTGTAATTTTTTTTGAACCATTGATAATACTGCGCATTTTAATGTGTGAATAAAGATTTTATTAAATAGGCTACTCTAGATTGAGCCCTACCCTCGCCAATACCAAAGCACTACCCATTTGTTAATCAATTTTAGCCAATAAAGAAAAGCCGACATGGGAAGAATCATTATCGGTAAATGGGACTGTCACCCACGTTTGTCCAATCTGTGCATTTTATCAAACGCGCTGCACAATTAATCAATTTTATATTAGCTTGGCAATTAGTAAATCGACAAAACATTTCCTTATGTGAAGATTATTTCCCAAAGTATACTGCTCTGCGACCGCTGAAATTAAGGAAAACTTCCTCTTGTATCTAGAGGCTGTTAAATTCCACTTATCACCTGGAAATTACCCCGTTATGCTGTGCATTGACGCCATACATTTAATGTAAAATTGGATAGATGCTCAGAACAATTGGCAATTCGCACAGATTGGATAAAAATCGCGTGACAATCACGTCACCGAGGAGGATTTTGAGGATTATAGGCTGTACTCCTAGCTTGGATTTGTTCCAAAGAACAGGAAATTAAAGTCATCGGCTGTGCCAACAATAAAACTACCCAAGACCAGGAGAGAGGAGGAAAAGCCAGTGAGGTCAGCTGTAATCAAACAGCTCAGTACCACTCTCTGGTTAAGTTATTGTTACTCAGCTAGCTAGCCAGCATGCACAGAGTACCTTTCCATTACCATTATGTAACATTAATTTGTTCCCTAGCTAGCTACTTAGTTGACTGAATTTAAAAACTGAAGGTAGTTCAACCACAAATGTGTGACTCAGTCATTTACGGAGTATCAATCATGGTGTTAGCTCAGTGTGAACATAATTCGAATTAGCTACCTTTTTCAGCCATATTACAAATTCGTCGGCTCACAGAATTGTCAGAGAGTGATGCAGCTTCGATTTTCTGGGAAGCATCCTCACCAAGCAATTCTCTAACAATGTCTTTGGTAACTGGTAGAATCAAATCCTCACCAACTGTGTGCAGTTTCTTAGCACGAGCAATATGGTTTGAAGCTAAAAACGATTCCTTCAATGCCCGTTCAGGGACAGTGGCTTGCTGCACAAATGTAGATGACAGCCTGGCATTGATTTTATTCTTTAGTGGAGACTTGTGGTTCACAATTTTCAATTCACAATCAAATATTTGCATATGAAGTATTTAATTCATGCGTTTCTCGCTTATTATTTTCCGTAGACTTGCTTTGTTTTGATCATTCATTTGACTTCACTTTCCACCAAGTAGTTAATTTTAGTTGCCATTTGTGCTTACACATTTGCAGATGAGGAGCTTTTTGATTAGTCAGATAGATGATGGAGGATAATGCTAATATGGAACCTACTCTTTGTGGTATGTGTAGCTATTTCTCTCAGGAGGGGGCTTAAAAAAACAAAGAGGGACAGAATCACTACATGAAACAAGTAATTAAGAAAAATGAACAAGTTGTTAAAAGTCAAAGATTGCATTTGTGGTTGTAACAAAAGCCAGAGTAAACAGAGAGTCCCCCAGGAGCAGACCTGAGCACTGAAGAATGAGAGTTGTAGTATAAAACTGAGTGAGTCATCCTGAATAAACATTTACTGATGTGGGGATTGACAGGCAGTCAACCGTTTGCAAAAAACTAAATAACGAATCTCTTAAGTGTAATTATTTTAGTTTGGCAGCAGCATGTGCTGTTTTCAGTGAGATAGACAATACATAGGCCTGTTCCCCTTCATGGGAGCTGAGAAATGTGCAAGTTATATTCCCAAATTGCCAGAGTCAGCCTCTGGACCCACACTGACACAAGTCCATTGATCACCTTCACGAAGAAAGAACAGAAAGAGAAGCCTCCGATATTACTTCCCTTTGCCATTTAAGACAATAACAGAGAAGAATCTGCTTCTGTTTGAAGGGGATAATTAATTTATACACCCCTGCAAATAAATGTGTACTTGCGAAAAGGTCATTAGTTACATCAGTGTCTGGGGACTTTTGCCCAGGCTTGTGTGGGTGTCCTCATTTCTATCATATGGCAGATTGAATTAACAAAATGTCTTCAGCTGCCAAGGGGGAGCAGTCTTACAGGGGAAATTATGTCCATTTCGTCGCCCCCCACCCCCCATCTCACTCCAGTCTCACTCAAGATGATAAAATTTTATATTTTTCAAAATTGGGACATGGGAATATGATATCTTTCATAGACCAGACAGAGAGAAACTACTGCTGATACGAGACTGCATGGCACTACTGCATTCATATTTGTCTAGCTGACAAACAAGATTGTGGAGGAAACATGACAGATTTATCCTACACTGCTCATAAATCATAATGAAATCATTGAGCAGACACCCCAGGAACAACAAACAATGAATTTGTATTACCTGTATCAGCTATGTGATGGTGTAGCACTCCAGCCTAACAGTGCAGTTGCTAAGAACCAGTGTTCATTAATGGTCTGTAAAGATGACCGCTTATATATCTCATGTTTCCCTCTTTGCATCTTTAACTTTAACCATTACAAGCAATATAGAGTTGCTAAAACAATACACAATACACTGGATAAATGACTGTGTTTGATTTGATTTGAAAGGGTGGCAGTTTCTTTGGTCATGCCGGTACCAATGAAAATATTTTGTAAAACTGTGGTGCTCTCTGTTTATGAATCAGAGAACTCGTCCCAGAAATCTCCTGAAGCCACATCTCTGATTCTCCCTCTCCCCCTCCCTCCCCTATGCAGTTTGGGGTGAAATCCTGACTGGATCAGATTGATTGTTTCCATCTCCAGCCAGGGATTATCTTTTGGCGCTAGTTGTGCATGAAATGGCGCCCCCTGGCACCACAGCTGAGGAGATCACTGGATGGAGGGTCGTGGTAGAAGAAGGAGTAGCTGGCTACATTAGTGTGGGAGGCTCTCCTGCTAATTTACTATGGGCACCGATACAGTACAGTGACTTGGCCTGTGCCCCAACAGATTTGTGTGCCCCAGTAAAATGTTCAAAAAAATTAAACAAGTCGCGACAAATTTAGTAAAATAATATGTTATTGTATTGATTAGCCCCAAATGCTGACTGACAACATCCCCAAGCAAACAGTCAGGGAGTGGAAGGGAGAAAGTTGAGAGCACATTGTTAGCTTGAGTCTGGGAGAGATGTGATGCAGAGAAATTAACCAGTGGAGAGCCTGTGCTCAAAGTTTGTAGCAAAATAGCAGGAGATATACTTGCTCAGCCCAAGGAAGTTGTTATGATCCGAGCAGGAACCATGCACCAACTAGAGCTGGTCGGTTGTGAAAACTGGACTTCGGATTCGGTTTCACTTCGGTTGTTTTTTAAAGAGCCTAGTCTCGGTTTCGGTTTTATTTAATAAACTTAAAAAAGGCTTACAACTTGTGAGAAACATGTAATAACAGAATATATTGATGCAACTAATAATAGAAAGAAAAGTAAATTAGCCTTAGTTAGGCAGAAACAAGAAAACTAAATGCCAGGGCTGAGACCCTGCAATTTGTTTCTCACAGTGCCCCATTTACGTATCCAGAGTTTCAAACAAGACAATATTGTAGGTGTTGATAACTCGATATTGCTAAGCCATGCATGCAGTCATGCACGCCATTGTACAGCACTGGTTAGTGGTTACAAGATTAGACTTATTTGGGGAAGGCCCAAAACCTATGTTCCAAAGTCCAATTCTATTATTACATTTAGTAAAGCTTTATGCTATTCTCAAATTGTAAGTCTAACCAGAGCGGGAAGTGTGTGCTCCTTCAAACGTGCCACCACCCCATACTGCCCGTACTGAGCCCCCTCAGTTGGCCCTAACACAACTGTTCTATTAATGAGAGATCCATCAGAGAACAGACCTGACAATTTCCAATACGCTTGCATATTCACACTTTTGCATGCGTTCTCGCAGCCCCATTTTTATCAGTTTGAAAGCATATAAGTCAATAAAAAGAGACTCGCATTGTTTGTTTACATAATGTGACCACACGCGTTTCCGTGAAGAGAAAGTTGGGGATTACAAAAGAATCAACCAAATATAAAAGTTGGTCACGTGGTCCAGTGCAATCGGGTGTACGACGAATTCTTGTTATGTCGCCCTATATCATAACACTGATCATTTGTACCTCCCGATTAGTTGGTATTTTGTTCCGTAAAATTATAAATTTAACAGATTAATGGATATTAATTGGTGACTCCACAAGACAAAATGAACCTGGGTATATATTGATAACAAAACGGGCACAAGTTAGCTGGTTTTCGATGTTCCATGCTTAAGAGTGCGCTGAAGTCAACCCAAAAATATACTCAGCAACAAAAGTTTCTGTGACACCATTTATGTGTATGTTATAAATGACACGCAAAGATCTCAATTCAATCAATATGTTTATTTAACAGGAGAAACACTGACTTTTCAGTGCCAACGTCACTCAAAACGAAAAATGTCATTTTAATGCGTCAAGAAGCACTTGTCTGACGTCTAACCAATTGTGACCTTCACACTTCAATACCGGGTGTGACTTCCTCGTGCCATGATGCAAGCAACGCATCTCCGGCGCATGGACCGAATCAGATGTGCCAGAAATTGCTGTGGGATGTCACTCCAAATCTGACGTAGACGTTGTTGCAATTCCTGGAGTGTAGCTGGCGGGTTATCCAACCGCCGCAAACGTCGATCCATCTCGTCCCAAAGATGCTCGATTGGGGACATGTCTGGGGATCTGGCTGGCCATGGCAGGACATTGACATGTTGTTGCATCAGATACTGCTGTACAATCCTTGCAACGTGTTGTCTGGCGTTATCATGTTGCAGCGTTATTCCGGGACCATGTTGCATCAAAAACGGTACCACCAATGGCCGTAGCACTTCATCGCGATATCTTTGACCTGTCAGATTTCCATCAATAACAAGCAAATCTGTTCTGTTTCTAGCCGTGATCCCTCCCCAAATCATGACACTACCACCTCCAAAACGATCAAATTCCTGAACACAGTTGTTGGCATAACGTTATCCACATCGACGGTATACACGTAAACGACCATCACATCGGTTAAGCATGAATCTTGATTCATCAGTGAAGAGTACAAGATCCCACTGACGTTGGATCCACCGTCGATGTTGTTGTGCCCACTGTAGACGCAGTCGTCGGTGTTGTACTGTGAGTATTGGACGTCTTGCTGGCCGACGTGGGACAATGCCAAAATGACGGAGACGGCGACGGATTGTCTGTGCAGACAGTCGCCTCAAACCAGGTATCGTTCTTGCAGTTATGGTTGCAGGTTGGAATCGATTTCGGAGATGGGTTGTTCGAATCCAGTTGTCCTGTCTGGGAGTGGTTACTCGTGGACGGCCGCTGCGAGGACGGTCTCTGACATGTCTTGTCTGCTGATGACGCTGCCATAAGTTCCAAATGGTGTTTCGGTGGACATTCAGGCGATGAGCAACTTCCCTCTGCGAGGTTCCGGATTCAATCATCCCAATGGCCCTCCACCGATCATTTTCAGACAGTCTTGGCATTTAGAGGGTAGAGTTCCTGATCCGAAATGGCTGTGTTTTCGATAAGTGATGCTTCCGTCGTTCATCAGGCACAATGTGAACACTCCAAAAATTCTCCTCTTTTATTGCCATCCACAAGCATGATTTACGCACATTTTCACGATTTCCATTTCAATGTTGTGTTTACGTGTACTGTTTCAGTCTGATATCACCATGTATGACAATTTCATAATTGCGTTATGAAAAATAATTAACAATATTGGTGTCACAGAAACTTTTGTTGCTGAGTATAGTTGACCGTTCTGCGGCCAAAGTCCCAGGAAGGGATAAATTACAGGGTTCTCTCCAGGATTTTTTAAAACAGTGGCAGAGGGCTTCAGCGTCAGGTCAAAACTCAGCATTATCAGGTGTAGCCAGTTTTCAATAATCAGCACTTAGGTGATGTAATAATTGTAGTCTATGTGCAGGGAGGTTTATCAGTTTCACGTGGGTAACGGTGGATTTCACATATAATATGAAAACCGATTATGACTCCAGACTTCAGAATTGTAATTAAATAATCATGAAAATAAATTAGGTTGAGCAGGATGTGCTCACAGCAAACACAGAAGTTTACATCCTAGTTTATCGTTTTGCAATGTGAGCTAAATAGTTTTTCACTATTCGTTGCACACATTGCATTAAGAAGAAAGCAGCGCATTGTACTGCTGATTTTTATTCATTGGAAAACGTGTTCATGATGCAAAATGATTGGCAATAAGTCAAGAATTATTAGCGCTCATTTTAACTTAAAGGAGCAGTGTGTAGAATTTAGATTGATATTTTTGGCAGAAATGGAATAAAAAATTCATAACTACTTTTTTCGTAGGGTATAATCACGTGAAAACAATAATCTTTCAGTTTCATTTCGCTTAGAATTAGCCCTTTAAACCAACATGGGAGCAGGTTCACCTCCGTGGAGGCCAACATGTTGCTCCGCCGTTTTTTGTACAGTAGCCCAGAACGGGAAGAAAGTAAATGGATAAAGCACTGACCCAAGAGAGCGCCTTTCACGTTTTCGCAAGTTTTGAGGCCATCGTAGGTTTTCTGAGAAAAGGAATGGTCAGTTGGTTGCAATTTATAATCTGACCACTAGACGCCTCTAAATCTTACACACTGATCCTTTAACAAGGTGAACTGATGACACCTGGGCCCAGTTGTTCAAAACTCTGTTATTTTTTAACCACGAGGTTAAGTAGAGTTAACCAACCGACTTTAACGGCGCGGTTATCTTGTTGTTCAAAACTCGGTTAACTTAAACGTCAGGTTAACAGTTAACACACCGACAGTTAACACGTCGGTTAAAGTTAACACACCTAGGGACCGGCACTAAATATTTAACAGTGGGGTTAACTCTTAAAATGGCGTTTCTAGCTAACGCTGCTTTTATGATGCCAGTTAATCGAAGGAAAGATAGAGTTTATCGTGGGCTTCAGTTTACCATTAATCAGTATTCTGATTAAGAGCTACGCATCCACTACCAGTTGGGAGAGCTTCGATTGCCTACCTGTGTAATCTACAGCAAGGTGACCTGCAGCGTCCGACAGGCCGAGGGCACGCACTGACTGTGGAGCAGCAAGTTTTGGTTGCCCTACGCTTTTATGCTAGTGGGAGTTTTTTGCAGATTGTGGGAGACACTGTAGGTTTGGACAAGAGCACGGTGTCTAGAATCGTCAGGGAGGTGACTGATGCATTGATTCGACGACGAAGCGATTTCATTTCATGGCCGACTGACAATCGGCGAGTGCGTCAAATAGACAACGAATTTTTCTAGCTGGGTAGTTTTGGAAAGCAATTGAAAAGCAATTGGGTGCGTAGATGGCACCCACATTCGTATACAAGCCCCACCTCAGGATGAACCTGCATAAGTTAAACAGGAAAGGATTTCACAGCATAAATGTGCAGGCAGTGTGCGATCACGAAGGAAAACATTTCCTGGTTCCACTTCATTTAAAGTGGTTTTCCTTGGTTTATTGAAAATCGAACTCTCATCGTGAATTGAAATGAATCCTACTAGAGCAGTATTTTCATAATCTTTTGAAATGTTTCTATACTGGCATGCATTTCATGAATGAATTATATGGCAAGGAGTAAATTTGATCTTGATAAAAGGAATGATTGTACATACTGAATTCTCACGCAAAACCTGGAAATCAATGAATGCAACAACTGTCAGAAGCGCCTTTAAAATGCCCAAATGAGTTATCGTTTTCCCTCTTCACTTATAATGCTACCTATTCCTGAACAAATCTTAATAAGAACTAGTATTTTTCCTACACACAGAAGCCCAATAAATAGCTAACAAATTTTTCATCTGATTTGTCTCAAGTATATTTGCAATAATTGATTTATCTTAATTAAATCATGAACTCCGTTTTTCTTAAGATTTTGACATAAACTCATTGTTGCATGCCAAATCCAAATCCTTCATTGTGTGCTTATTTTAGAAAAATATTCAAATAATGACCTTTCTACTTCCGAATTCGGCATCGCACATGCAATTTCGCCGATTTGCATTGCTTATAGATCTATGATCACTTGCGTTGACACTATAGGATATGGATCATCTTGGCAATATCTTAAGAAAATGAGAATGAAATGGGATAAAGAAGATATTACTTTGACGTAAATCAGACATCGAAAATAAAATCAAGCTGGATCTCGCCAAATATGGTATCAAGTTCAAAGTTGAGAGTTAAAAATAGATGTAAGTTGTAAACAACAGCATGTGCTTAGCCACATTACATTGACTTTTATTGGTTATTTTTCTAAAATTTACTGTAAAATAAACAATTCAGGGGTAATATAGTACATTGAGGATGCATATACTGCTAGGCTACCTGCACTCAGTCTCGAGGCCATCTGAGACACCATCGAAACTCGCCGAGTCGCGCATAATGTCGATGATCCGGTTCGTCGCATCGCTGAGTGCGGGTGGGGGTGGTCCTCTTCCGGTTTTCTTTAACTGAATCTTGTATTCAGTATAATTCTTCTTGGCCTTACAAGTCATGTTCGACCATTTTTCTTTAACTTCTTCTAGTGATCTTGGTGCCCCCCCTTTCGAGTTTACCTCCTTCACGATTTCAGCCCAAATGGTGTTTTTTCTCTTCTTTGTCACCTTGTTGGGGTGTTTTTCTGTCAAGATTGACCAATTAGCTTCGACCATTGACTGAAAGCATTCTCCTCGTCGACAGAAAAATTCCTACTTCTTTTTTTCCTTGGAGTGCTCGGAACTATCGTTAGGGTCTTCATTTTTTTGCACAACCGGAAGTAAACAAAAATAAGAATTTTGGGAAATGTTGGTGCTAACCAGTGCCGTTAACCACACTGTTAACTTTGACGGTACCGTTAACTAACGGCGTGGCTAACCATGTTTTGAACAATGCATATTTAACGGTCGGTTAGCTAATGGCCGGTTAAAGATTTAATCAGCCGTTAGGGGTTAACCAGTGGTTAAAATAACAGTGAATTAAGCAACCGGGCCCTGATTATCCTTGGAATTTTTGGAGTTAATGCAAAGTCATTCTACATAGGCCTGGCGGCTTTTATTTTGCCGTGGCAGTGCGCCACAATCAATTACATGTAGCGGAAACCCTGGATTATAAACACAGTAACAAACACACAATTGATATTTATAAACATATTATCATAACAAATATACATATAAGTAAGTAATTTTATTATAACAAAGATTATTACCTTCATTTTACATTTGAGTACGACCTTTTCAAGAGCTTTTTTTTTTTTTTTTTTTAGCTCTTTTGCCTCGGCCTTGTGCGTTGATTCAGGAAGCCGCATGAGGTTACTGGTATTGCTGTACTGTGCTGCAATTTTCCTTTGGCCCGCACTTGCAGATTACAGTGTTTTCCCTGCCATTATACGGCTTAGGCGAGGTGCCTAAGTGTTTTTGCCTCCCGCCTAGGAGAAAAAATAGAGCAGGTGAGCAAAAATGAACAAGAGCTGCATTAAATCCCATTGATGTAATGTTGCGTCGATGCACTGAACGTGACCCGGAGCATGGATGGGAGTGCGACGGAGCTCAACATCATTAAAAATGCTAAGGGGGTTCCGAGCCACAACTACATGGGGTAGAAAGCATGTAACGAAGTACCGGAGGTCAAAAGACGTCTCACTCTGTTATCTGAACGCCGGTGAGTAAGTCCCGGTGAGTAAAATTAGCCAAGCTGACACGCTATTTCTCCCTTTCTTGGCTTACCCCAGTCTATATACGGTGTCTAAATATTATAATTAATTATCATTCAGCTTTTACTGCTGTAGTAAGAAACAAAAAGAGAGACAAACAAAGAAAAGCAGAGGAGTTTACAGGCAGGCGCTGATAGATGTGTTGACCACACAGTAGGCACGGTGGAAATCCACAAAACTAGTTGTTGTGATGTTTCAGACCAAACTAATTTGCAGCACATGTTGAAGAATGGTGTGTTTACACCTCTGCATCAGTGGCACAGCTATGAGCACAGATCCACTAACTCGATTTTTTTTTGAAACATTAAGGGGTCTATTCTCCCATGCGCTTAAGTCGAAAAAAGCGCGTAGCCACGCGCTTTTCAGCCTACGCGTATTCTCCCCTCGACTTAAGTCTGTGCATTATGCGCCTTGAAGGCACTTACGCGCTTGGGGCGGAGCAAGGCCAAAATCGGGGCGTTTCCGGGCGTTTCTCATGCAAATAACACTTACGCGTATTCTCCCCCTGGCTTACGCGCTTTTTCTGTTAAGCGCTTTTGAGGGCTGTATTAAGGTCAAGCGCCAACATTAGGTGAAATTGAATATTGCGTTTGATGTCGGTTATAGGCCGAATTTTAACATTACTTTTATTTTATTTAACATGGTAAAGGTTGAGACATTTAATATTCGATTGTTCTTCCTTATTTCTAAACTACATTTCACAAAGCCATGATAATTTATCAAACGAAATCATCACATGATATTACGCATCAGCCTCTTCTCCAATCAGTTAAATTACAAACGCAAAACTATTAATTAATACGAGTATACGTAAGACCATCATTCTACCATGCCCTCAAAATCTAAAGCCAAAATTCCAGTCCTGCATTTGCTTGCACTCTTGCGTGATTGGGAAAGAGTAAGAGGAGCGCGCCGAGCTCGAAGACGAACACGCATATATCGGCTTCGTTTGGACATCCTGGGACAAACAAACACCGAGTGCATCCAGCGCTTTCGCCTGGACCGTGCATGAGGCAATCATCTATCTTTGCCCACTTCTGGATGAACAACTATCCAGCCGCAGCTATTATCCACAAAACATACCCGTGGTCATCAATGTCAGAACTGCGCTGTCGCTCCTGGCATCTGGGTTGTTCCAGAGAGTGGCTGGTGATGTCATACACACATCACAGGCGTCTGTGTCAAGGTGTTTTACGC
This sequence comes from Gymnothorax reevesii, assembly GCA_029721435.1. NCBI lineage: Eukaryota > Metazoa > Chordata > Actinopteri > Anguilliformes > Muraenidae > Gymnothorax > Gymnothorax reevesii. Next base: position 9,273,781 of record CM056581.1, read on the forward strand.
AGTTCGTTGATGCTTCAAGTTCTTCTCCATGCACTTCCACTGCAGAAAGAGTGGATGCCATCCCCTCCTCCTGTGCAGTGAAATGCACAGGGGATGATGGTTGCCCACCACCTGTTGCGTGTGCACTTCTCCAGTGTCCAGAGAACCTGGCTTTTACAGCGCCCCGCAGATCTCTCCATTTATGCTTTAAATCGGGGATACTGCGCTTACATCTCACCACCGAAGCCACATCCAGAACGATTCGCAGCTTAATTCCTCGGATCAGCCTTCATTGCTTGCTTGCCATACAACACCAACATCTGTGAAATTTGGTTTTCGGCTTTGGCTCGACGTCGCCATCATTGTCTTCCATGTTCTATTAACAAATGCAACTGCCCTATATGTTCGTGATATTCTAAAAATTTGTGATATTCTCACGAGTGAGGGGATTGATTTTCTAATTGAGGATATCTGAATTAACTAACTCGAGTCCTAGTCATTTTTTACCATTGGTAATACTGTGTAATTTAATGTGTGAATAAAGATATTATTAAATAGGCTACTCTAGATTGAGCCCTACCCGGGCAAATACCAGAGCACTATCCATTTGTTAATCAACTTTAGCCTTTAAAGAATAGCCGACATGGAAAGAATCGTTATCAGTAAATGGGATAATTGATTATAATAAAGTATTAGTGTCAAGTTCAAGTGAATGTGTTGCTCAAATCAAATAGGATGATTAGCTATGGATATGGAATTCCGTCATTACTGAGGCGGTTTAGGGGCGGGGAGATGACCGCGTGCGGGGTAAGAATCCTTGTAAAAGCGTTTCCATGTCCTTTAGTTGCAAACCTGACATCGGAGTAGTTTTCAAGTGCGCAATTTCTAAATGAGATCATATAAACTGTCTTTGATTGTCTTTGTGTGACTAGAATGTTCCCTTTGTCTTCTTCCCTGTCTTCCACGGAACAAACAGGCTGGTGTAGGAGGGGCCCATTTTCAATGATCTGATTGCGCTGATTGAGAAGCGCTAAATTCTTTATTTATTATTTCATTGTCGCGGCAATTTGTTTGTTTGCATAGCTTTAATGCCGTGGTGGCTAGAGTAAGAAATAACAAGTGTTTGTCACTAACATATCCCCCGCCGCTGCAATTTTATGCGTCCCTACGGATGGAGCCCAATGCTATATCCCCCGCTTCGCGCCAATCGCGCGGCAGGGGATAAATAAAGAGATGTCTGAATTACGTCTTGTAATTGGTACGGCCTCCTATTACAGCGGCATAAAAAAACCTTGTATCTTCTCAATGACAAACTTCACAGGAAAATAAAAAATAAATATAAAATAAAATAATAATAATAATTATTACAATGCAAGTGGATAAATATAGTTTAAAATAAAAATGTTTAATTTTGCATGTAAGAATAGTGGACATACGAGTTTTCGTTTCTTATCAGTTTGGAGATACGAGGTTTTATCAGCAGGCCGACGATATTCAAATTTAAAGTCTGGTTTGCGTTTTCCATGGACCACAAATGCGTTTTCATGGTTAATCAGAAAATCCTTTTTCCATGTTTTCCTGATAGCCATAATCAATGAGCTTTGCACAGAGTCTGCCTCTCTTTTGGATCAGTCACACCTCTTTCATAAGGCCGCCTACATTCTGAAGTTAAGCGCTGTGGGCGTGATCGAAGCGAGTAGAGGAGAATACGCGTAACTCAAAAGCGCTTAACTCGAAGCGCGTAAAAAAAGACTTACGCGCTAATGGGAGAATAGACCCCTGAATGCATAACATAGTTCCAGCATCTTTGTAACAACGAGGAGGACCTTTCTATCGAAATCACCTCTTGCGTCATCCTGCTCTAATTTACAGCGCGTGAGTCTGTGGTAAGAGGAGGAAAATAAATGAATAGCGACAATAAATACATAGCTCAGCTTCCACAATGAAAAGGCTTTTGTTTAATGTGGACGGCAGCATTCTGATAAAGAATACATTTTTTGTTTGATGTACTATGGCACATTTTAATGCAATAATGTTTGAAGTGAGTTACTCAAAGCAGTGTTTTGAAAATGCGATCCATAAACAATTCTTAAGACTTTGTTGTGAGTTAGAGAAAAAATACCTATGTTCTCGCATGTGGCTTATGGACGTTTTTGTATTTTGAGTCATAATTTAACTTAAACACTATTGAGTGGAGGGTAATGGCGATCTGGTAGTGCTAAATCAAATTTGCCAGATAAATTTTACTTATTTATTGACTGTGTGACTTGCTAAGATAAAGTAAAACTTTACAATAATGTTGCTTCACGTTTTCTGAATCTGCTTATTTGGTTTACAGAATATGAAAAATATCTCAGCTTTCTTATAAAAGAGACCAACTGTGGATCCATCAGAAAGGTAATTAAGTAGCCTAGTTGTTCACTACATACCATAAATAAATAAATGGGAGGATTTTGTATTTGATCCAAGTTCCTGTATAGACCACAAACTAACTTCTTTCAAAATCAGGTCGTCAGAGGGAGCATAAACATATTTTCATGCTGCATGAGGAGAGAAAGGGAGAGCAGCACGAGGACATCGCCACGTCAGTCAATTATGTATTTATTTTGCATTGCAGCGTATGCATGTTTAAATTTCAGGAACAACTTTTGAGAAAGCCCTCGCAGCAGCAGTAGACATTGAGCACAAGGCACTAGAGGGCTGCTTTGAGATCATTTTCGAGTGCCTGACACAACAGTGGCCACACCACACCAGCTACCCATCCCTGCTGCAGATGTGTAAGCGGCTGGGCTGCTCCTATTTCACTGCACTCGAGGTACGTTTGTGATATTATAAAAAGACACGAAACATCATATCATGCTGAATCTAATGTGCGCTGTGAAATTTAATAAGCATTTGTGCTTACTGTAGATGGGCTCCAACACGAATGAGATGCCATCAATGAGATGATAGATTATTGCACAGGTGTTGAGTTACTTCAATAGCTGGTGACAGGTGTCCTGTTCTCCAGCCTGGGGAGTTATGGTTGATGAAACAACCGACATCTCTGTCAGTAAACAGTTGGGGCGTGTGGTCAGGTCAGTTAACTTTGAGGGTTACAGCACACTTTCTCCCTATTGGTTGCTTTGTCTTCCTCTGCTCACAAACAAATGTTTCCTGATACCCAAGGTACATAGGGCTTGATGGGGACATAAAATCAAAGGCGATGTCCTTGAAGAGTGTGAGTTCGGGGACTCGGCCACCCTACAGAGGCCACAGCAATGCTGCCGATGGACTGATTCACCTCTTTTGCAAGTGACGGCGCATCAGCTATGATAAGAACATGTTAGGGATTTTATGTATTTACTCAATAGGCTGTAAGATGCAGAGTTTTCTAATATACATTGAAAATACTTCACTCGTAGTTTGGTTATAAATATCAGTAAATATCTGTAATATGTATGTAATAACTAACATTAAATCTGTTTTTCCCCCAGGTCGCAGAGCAGGAGTAGACCAGCGTCTTAAGGACCTGTACCCTGGCCTTCTCACTATCCACTGTGTGGCCCACCGCCTTAATCTGGCTGTCTCAGATTTTATAGAAGATAAGAAAGGTTTGCCATACTTGATAAAGTGCGAGCGAACCATCAACTCGAAATTCTGGTTCTACTTAGGGTCCAGTAATAGAGCAGCCAGCTTGAAGGAGATGGAGCGTGTTTCTGAGTTGCGTCAACTAAAACTGCAGGTATTACAATGACAATGACCTTGCATTAGGCAAACAAAAATATTTACAAAATACATTTAGTAAACGGTTCATTAAAAGATAATTACGCAAACTTATTGAATCCTCTTTATCTGAGAGGAAACCAAACACGATGGGCGAGCAGCAGGGATGCCACCAGTGTCCTGCTGAGAATCATGCCGGCTGTCTTAGCTTACTTGTTAAGGCAAGCGAGATCAGAGCCGACTGCGGAGGGCCTGCACCGGTTCTGCAGGCATGAATTCTTTCCACCAACCCTCTGCCTCATGCATGTGGTGCATAATAAACTGCACAGGCAGTTTCAGGTGTTCCAGATGAGAAACCTTTTTTTTCTCGAGTTGAGCAGGAAGTGAGGAAAATCTTAAATCAGTGGAATAAGTTGAATGGTACAGCAGCACTATCATACATTACAAAAATATTTGTATAAACATTTGTGTATTTCAGGTGACAGCACTGATCAGCTCCTTGAGAAATCCAAAGATCCTTGGTGAAGGATCAGTGGCAGTGCTGGCTAGCTGATGAATCCGGCCTGCAGCCTTTACTGGATGAGGTTCCAGCCTACTTTGCAGACAGTGTCTGGGGCCGGTTTTCACCGACTGTATGTTTTTTTCAGCTTTAAACAGATTAATGGAGTGGATGGCACTGAGCTTATTGTTTCTTTCTTTATTTTTTTCAGGTCCTGATCCCATTCCTTGACATGTTGGTCGACAATGTTGAGAGTCACTTTCCTGAGATGGGTATCCTAGGGAACTTCAAGGTGCTTGCCCCCAAAATAATTCAGGAAGGAATTATGGAGACCAACTTTGGGCAAATAGAGATGTAGTCCCTTGCAAGACACTTCCCCAGGCTGAAAGAGGAGCACTTACTGATAGAGTGGGAAGCATTTCAGGAGCAAGCAATGCTCCCAGACCTCAAGGTTTGTCTGCTCTTTCCACAAGAGTGCCTGATGGGGGGGGGGGTTGTAAATTTTTTTTATTTTAATTAGTTTCATAGGATTTTGTGCACATAGCCATTTTCAATAAAATTTTAAAAATGAAGACGTACGCACAAGATTTAGCAGAGAATTAATTTCCTTCTGTAGCCTTGATGTGTTCTTGTTCTTTCTTCAGTCAAGTACTCTGGAAGAGACCATGAAGTGGCTCAGATGCCCTAATGCCAAGGAGCTCTTTCCTCAACTCAGTCTGGCTGCAGCTATTGCACTCACCGGCCCAGTTCAGACTGCAGATGTTGAAAGGCTCTTTTCAGCCCTTAAGATAGTAAGAAATTGTATAGGAAACTATCAATATTTAATGAGGGAAATAACACAAATTAAGATGTGGATTTCAAAGGTCAATCTCATTTTTAGGTGAAGACGCCTCTGTGAAACAGGCTGAATGTTTGTCATCTAGATGTCTGCTGCAGTGTGGCAATAGATGGCCATCAGCCAAGGACTTTTTCCATGCAAAAGTTTGTGAGGTTCTACAAAACAAATGCTGCAAGATAATCAAATGTTCAAGAGGGGACTGTGAATTATGTACAAAACCCAAAACCAGTGAAGTTGGCAAGTTGTGTAAATCGTAAATAAAAACAGAATACAATGATTTGCAAATCCTTTTCAGCCTGTATTCAATTGAATATACTGCAAAGACAAGTTACTTAATGTTCGAACAGGTATACTTTGTAATTTTATGCAAATATTAGCTCATTTGGAATTTGATGCCTGCAACATGTTTCAAAAAAGCTGGCACAAGTGGCAAAAAAGACTGAGAGCATTGAGGAATGCTCATCAAACACATATTTGGAACATCCCACAGGTAAACGGGCTAATTGGGAACAGGTGGGTGCCATGATTGGGTATAAAAGCAGCTTCCCTGAAATGCTCAGTCATTCACAAACAAGGATGGGGCGAGGGTCACCACTTAGTGAACAAATGCGTGAGCTGATTGTCGAACAGTTTAAAAGCAACATTCCTCAGCGAGCTATTGCAAGAAATTTAGGGATTTCATCATCTACGGTACGTTATATCGTCAAAAGGTTCAGAGAATCTGGAGAAATCACTGCACGTAAGCGACAAGGCCGAAAACCAACATTGAATGCCCGTGACCTTTGATCCCTCAGGCGGTACTGCATCAAAAACCGACATCAGCGAGTAAAGGACATCACCACATGGGCTCAGGAACACTTCAGAAAACCACTGTCAGTAACTACAGTTCGTCGCTACATCTGCAAGTGCGAGTTAAAACTCTACAATGCAAAGCGAAAGCCATTTATCTACAGCACCCAGAAATGCCGCCGGCTTCGCTTGGCCTAAGCTCATCTAAGATGGACTGATGCAAAGTGGAAAGGTGTTCTGTGGTCTGACGAGTCCACATTTCAAATTGTTTTTGGAAACTGTGGACTTCGTGTCCTCCGGACCAAAGAGGAAAAGAACCATCCGGACTGTTATAGGCGCAAAGTTCAAAAGCCAGCATGTGTGATGGTATGGGGGTGTATTAGTGCCCAAGGCATGGGAAACTTACACATGAAGGCACCATTAATGCGGCGGCGAGGTACATACAGGTTTTGGAGCAACATATGTTGCCATCCAAGCAGCGTCTTTTTCATGGACGACCCCTGCTTATTTCAGCGAGACAATGCCAAGCCACATTCTGCACGTGTTACAACAGCATGGCTCCGTAGTAAAAGAGTGCGGGTACTAGACTGGCCTGCCTGTAGTCCTGACCTGTCTCCCATTGAAAATGTGTGGTGCATTATGAAGCGTAAAATACGCGAACGGAGACCCCGGACTGTCGAACAACTTAAGCTGTACATCAAGCAAGAATGGGAAAGAGTTCCACCTGAAAAGCTTCAAAAATTGGTCTCCTCAGTTCCCAAACGTTTACTGAGTGTCGTTAAAAGGAAAGCTGATGTAACAGTGGTAAAAAGGCCCCTGTGCCAACGTTTTTGCAATGTGTTGCTGCCTTTAAATTCTAAGTTAATGATTATTTGCAAAAAAAAAAGTTTCTCAGTTTGAACATTAAACATCTTGTCTTTGCAGTGTATTCAGTTGAATATAAGTTGAAAAGGATTTGCAAATCATTGTATTCTGTTTTTTTCTACTATTTACATAAGGTGCCAAATTCACTGGTTTTGGGTTTTGTAAATGAAAAAATAACTAAAGCAAAATTTAGGCAGTTCTTTTTTTTTTATTCTGGTGAATTTTTCTTATATTGAATTTTCTTTACAGAAAGGAAACAATCAAGTGTGACAAGTATTAAAAATAGGAGAAATGAGGAAGGGGAAAATACCTTTTCATAGAATTGTATTTCAGTCCTGCTTTGATTGATTCAAATTTCCACAGCCAGTGCAATTAGGGCAGTGCCTTGAGAAGGTTTTGATATCTTCCATCTTTTAAAGAGGATTTCTATGAGGGAAGGCCACTTTAGTGTTTTAAGATAGACATATACAGTGTACATCCTGTAATCATTATATCGCTATTTCAATCTGGGGAGTATTAGTTTTATAGCTATAGCTACATACGGAGAGGTTTAGTTTTTATTGGAATTTACTTCATAATGAGAGTGAGCATTATTATTTTGCAGGTATTGACATTGCTAATAAGCTGTGACATCATCAAGAACCTCCTCAGTGAGATGTCAAAGGTGTGCTTAGTCATAGCACAAATACTTTGGGCCTCTCAGACTAAAGTGAATGGTATCGAATATTTAAGGAGAAAAAATGGGATTTAAAAAACTTAATATCAGAAAAACCAAGTCACAAGTACCATAAACGTAGGTTATCTTACACTTACACCAGATAATGGGAAGTATTTTCTTGAGAATGTGTGTGGTGAGGGGAAATCTGTCAGAAATCAGATAAGAAAAGCATTGCGATGTGCTTTTTGAAAAAGATCAAACCTGAAATTCATGAACCAAGATACTTAAGAGAATAAATACTCTATGCAGCGAGCGGGATGATCTTTATCGTACCGCACTAATGTGAAGGAATTCATCGCTGACGAAGCAAAAAAAAAAAAAAAGTACAAGGAGCAGAACAGCCAAATATCAAAGCTCCCACCGCTGCCCAAAAAATGAAGGCTTATGAAAGAAGATATTAGGTGCTCATGGGATGAGAAAGTTTCCAAGAAAATGTAAAGCTGGTGCTCTTGGAAGCCTGGGACAAGAAAATGAATCAAAAATGCAGGAATTCCAGGAACTCAGAAAATAATTATTTCCAAAAGAAGCAAGATGAATAAGAAGGCTTTATTATAACATGGTTAGACAGTTTAAAAAGCTGACATTGTTTTACCTATGGTATCTCTACTTCTTAGGTATGTACAAAAATGAGGCCAAAATATCCTCCATACAGAGGCTGCCATCATAAAAACGCGGAGCCGGAATCTTCACAGCAGTAGTCCGGGGAGTTAGCCGAGGTATCAAGGTACCGCCCATATACCTGCCTGACTAAATCTGGATTTATGGTTCTGCGTCGAATCGGCGCCGTTGCTACGCAGAGCCTCTGTGTCGCCTGCCACGCACCTTGAAAATTTTCTAACTGCATGTCAAAGCGAAGAATACCGCAAGGGCACTGATTGGTCCACTCTACTTGAGTCTCACGTGATTTCACTACAGGTCCTTTGGAAACCTGATGCCACCTAGCGGTTTGTCGGTGAATACCTTCGCGGCATAGCACGATGCAAACGACCTCAACGCAGAACTTCAAAAGGTTCACGACGGCGTCGAGGCGACGGCGTGCCCTTTGCGTGGGTTGACGCAGAACCATAAATCCAGCTTTAGTGGTAACAAGGCACATCCTCTGAATTGTCATATACTGTGTCCTGGTTGGCTGCTTCAGGTTTAGCGTTCAATTCTGCCTCTAGCGCAGGGCCTTAAAATTGCTGCTTACTGTACAGGACACTATGTTCAGAGCAAAGACCTCTTTACTGCGAACTTTCGTTGGACTATATTCAGTTACTTATATTCAATTCTGCTCTGAGTAAAGGCTTGTTAAAGGGTTTGCACATTTCGATTTGTATTTGAGTGGAGTTGTATAAGGCTAAAATACGTTTGCTGTTTTCCTCATCCATAGCTGTTCCTTGTTTAGCTCCCATGCCAAAATCTGGACTTAACTTGCTGGGTACGTAGCTAACATTGAGTACATTGAGCTACTACATACAACCCTACTTCAAAAAATTTGAACTATCCATTCAAAATAAGGTATACACAGATAATGGGTAAATAGACTCGACATTATTATACAGTTTAATGTTCGGTCTAACTACCTAGCCTGCTACCCAACAAGGGTGACCCAACTAAATCAGTGAAAGGTCACTTTAGCTAGCAACAAACATGCGCTTTGCTCTGATCAGATTACTGCTACCAGTAGTGTATTATGCTATCTTCAGAGTAAAGAACTTTTTACGGTCTATTTGGATTGCTATCTTTGTTAACCTATAACAGAATTTCGTTTGAACAGATGGCTAGCTAGCTTTACTTTTCTTCAGTGACATTATAGCTAACAGCGTAGGATAGCATGTTCATAGTGAAGACCTTTTTACTGTTAGTATTCATTGGACTTTCAAAATTACTATGGGTTATGCTCAGTTCTACTCTGACTCAAGGCTTGTTTGCTCAGATTTGTATCTAAGTTGAGTGGTATGAGATAAAAAACATGTTTGCTGCTTTCCTCATCCTTGGCAGTTAATTGTTTACTGTACCTCCCATGCCAATGTTCAGGACTAGCAAGCTGGCTACAAAGCCAACATTTGTACATTGTCTGTGGATAAATAGCCAGCTACCTCATACAACCGTACTTCAAAAAATTCAAACTAAACATTCAAAATATAGTAAATACAGTCTATGGGTAAGTAGATTCCCCTCTTTCGTGTTTTAATGCTAGTTCTAACTTCCTTGTTCGCGAGCTACGGAAGGAGACCCTACTAAATCCTGATTTACTACTAAGCTTGCTGGCTAGCTAAGAGTTGTTAGCCAGCTAGCAAGATTCTATTATAGGTCATTTTAGCTAGTAACTAAAATGGATGGAAAAGGCCCTTCGCTTTGAATATAGTGTCACTGCTATGTTTACTTGAGCTAGCCAGGTTAATGGTCTTTGGTTCCATGCATGTTTACAGCACAAATGTAAACTTTTTTCAGTCATAAAACTATTACTTTCATCACTTCCCAGAGGCGGCTACTGTGCTCATTGTTTGATTGCAATTTTTATATCTACATTTACGGTTTGTATTTTTAAAATATTTTCTGTCCGCTTTTCCTATTTCATTCATATTTTTTGAAGAAGCTTACTCCTACTCTCATACATATAAAAAGTGCAAGACATTCTGAACATCTCCGTTTCATAGAAATTCCTCTTTTAAAAATGACCGCCAGAAAATGGGCCAATCTGATCAAAGGATACATATGATGTCAAATGTATCTCACTCCCCCCCCCCACACACACACACTCTCATTCTGTTTCCTCCCCTTCAAAATAATTTGCAGACACGTCTTTATGCAATTCCATTGCTTCCAATCCCTCAGTAAAGACAAGTGTGATAATTCCAGAGACATGATTTCCGTGTCAGTGGTGGGGAAATCCACCGTAATGCATGTGAAACGCATTAACTTATTGCACAAGGACTTCAATTCCACAAATGAATTTCTTCAGTGCGCTTTGATGGAATACTTGCTGACTACGGCACAGGGACATCAATGCGAAAGACTCAGTCCGAATGGGGAAAAAAAATAAAAATTCAAAAATACCATTCAGAAACGTTTAAATCCAGTCTTTGCTAGACTGATTCTTCCTCCAATGCAGTGTCTTCATCTGATTTGGGCTCAAACATATCAGGCTGAATCTCTAAATATGCCATAGCTGCATAAAGTTGGTCTGTCTGTGTTCCGAACCCGGCAAGTGTTTTCCATTTTCCTTACCGCTCTGGGTGAAGTTACATTCTTCTGAGTGGCAGCAAAGCCAGCCAATCATCGTCAAGTTCTTGCATTTCATAATGAGGTTGCCAATTAAGCCTGAAAAGTCGCCAAATAGGTGCAAAACAACGCGTTCAAAACCCCCACCCTAACATAGCTTTTTGAGAGAGGTTTTTAGGAAGGTTCGGAGGCATTACAGACCCAACCAAAATTTAGTTGTCTATATTTCACATCACAGAACAAGGATAAATACCCTGTTCAACCATTCTATGTCACCTTTAAGTGCAACTTCCATCTCCCCATAGTGCGCTCTGCCATGCCACTGACCTTTCAGTGACCCTCATTGAATGTCAGCTCACTAATAGTTGTAGGCTGTGTCACCAGGATAGGGGGCATAACTGAAGTGGGCACCCGCTGTCCCCAAGGAAATGCCAGTGATCCCTCTGTTTTTCTCTCTCTCTCTCCCCTTCCAGCCAGGATGGCTTAAAGCTCCTTTTCCATGCCAGTAACAGGTAAGCTCCAGCCATGCAAGTATTGCTGCAGTTCATCTTGTTTCCAGAGTCATATACCACCATAAGGCTGGTTTGCTGCTGTGATGTAAACTCCAGCGCATGCGTTTTTGTGCCTTGACCTCTTACACGGAAGTTTAAACGAATTCTCCTGATGCGCACTACAAACTGTGTTCTCGCTTTTAAGCAAAGATGATCCTGGGTTCAAATTTTTTGCGGTAAAAAACAAAATATAATTCAAAAATACTTGAAGTTTCTGAATTTTTTAAAGTTTAAGCCCAAAATGAAAAGTGAGGAGTATATTTTTCATATTTTCAAGTACATTTTATAAATTTTCCAGCACTATTCAAGGACTTTTAGACGCTTTTTCAAATTCAAGTTTTTTTCCACTATCACATGAAATTCTAAGACTTCTCAAGATTGTGTGAACCCTGGTATTAAAAAACATTGAGTTGTTTTTGATGTATTCAGCGCTGACCTCTTTTGGGTGTGTCCAATAGCTAACATAAAGCCAACAAAAAAAAAAAAAACCCAAAACCCCTCATCTGACAACCAGTTTGGGTTGCTGTCCGGAATCTGTCACGCCCATGCAACAGCTGAATGTGGTGATCTTGAGCTACAGTAGTAATTTGTGGCGTCCATAAGCAGAAATTGTCAGCAACAAGGCCTATTTTTCGTTCTCGGTTAGAGAGTTGACTGATTGTTGACCATCGACAGTCGAAATGACGCGCCATTGTGGCTGAGACCTGTCAATGATAATGGCTCTTTTCTCTCTGTTTTAAAATGTGCCATTTTCTTGATGTCGTAGCATTGGCTTTCTGCCAGCTATTGAACACACCCAAAACAACAAGTCAAACATCACCGTACACATCAGAAACAACTAAATGCTTGTTATTACTAAAATGGTTCGCGCGTCCATGTGGCACACATCGATATTACAATACCGCACGCTTTTCTTTATTTCTACTTGCATCACACTGGAAAAAAAATAAAAATCTATTTATTCTTCTATTTGCTGCAAATACAGTACATACTTCACCCGTGTATGGTTAATGGCTCTGAGTATACTTGTCTTCTGTTGGATTACTCTGTCAGAAGAGTTGTTCACTTCATCATGTGCTTGTTTTTGCTTCAGGCCATGCCAGCAGGGGCAGAAACTCAAAATCAGTCATGCTATCAAATATATTGTCTTAACGCAAAAAAATTTTACTGATGTTCTAAAAAACACCACTTGAGAACATTTTTCATGAAATTTCCCTCATGCAAGTCTACAGCAGCACAATTTACTGCAGCCATAGTTGTAGTATATTTGGCTTCCGAATGCACCACACTCATTCAGTGACAGAGCATGTAAGTCAATTTGGCATCCAGACTGCTTTTGCAGCCCTGCACTTGTAATCCATGCAGAATGTGTTTTGGCATTGTCTTACTGTTAAAATAGAGATGTCCCAAGAAAACTCCCTTTAGAGTACACAGTATTCCAAAAGTTATATATATGTTTCTGAATTAATGGTGTCCTCCCAAAGGAGGTTTTGCGGGGTCTAGGCAAATTTGCCCACAGCCAATTTGAACCATATTCTGGTTATATGTACCTACTTGTGGGACAGTCCAGAAAATAGATTTGAAATGTGATATTTGCATACAGGGTGGGAAAGCAAAATTTGCAGAATAACTCACCATCCACAGATTGTATATTGTTATCAACTGGCATGTTTATTGAAAAAAAGAGATTATAAAGCAGACAATAAAGACAATAGGTTGTCTATTTTTCAATATGTCCACCATTATTAGCAATAACAGGTGCACACAATTCAGGGGAGTGGTTGTGGAATTGTTGGTACTTTAAAAAACTGAAGAAGTTTCAGACAATTTTCCACTGAAAAATGCATCAGTCTTGCCTAAAATTGGTGCAAAACAAAGTTCCCCTTGAAAAACAACCAGGGTCCTATGAAAACACACCCAAGGTATTTTCAAAAAAGTTGTCTAATGCAGTTGGCCGAATAAGGTGCGAGTATCGTTAAATTGCGAGACCGGTAACATCAATCTGGATTGTGAAAATTGGAACCATCCCTGTATTTAGAAATGATTACTATCTCCTTTGGGTGTCAAAATAGTTCACTAAATAATAAACATGGAATGCTTGTTATAGATACTTATCCAAATTAAGAGTCTTAGAGTATATGTACATGATTGATGAGACATTGGCTTTCCGGATCATAGCTACAATATATCTGAAACACATTTGTTGTTCTGAGATTAGACAAATATAGATTTGTCTAAATGACCTTCCGTGAAGGGTCAAAACAGGGAAATCGCACATGTGCTGAGTGTAATTATGAAGGGGCTTATATCTATTACAGTTGCATGACGGTTCATAAGACAGTGACATCTGAGGGATCGGAGAGTATGCGCACTCAGAAGTTATTTTCCCTTTACGCGCTCTATGTTTTAATGATATTCTATGTTTCATATTGAAAATAAGATAATTTAATTATACTGTGCACTGCAGAAAGCGAAATGCCCAAAATCTTACTGATTTGTCTTTTGGGTGGTGTTGTTCTCAAAATGATGGATAATCTTTTGCACACCAGGTTTCAACTTGAAAAAAGTTGAGGAAAATTGCCTAGAGAGACTAATGCTTGGAAGTTGGTCTATATGGCCCACTAGCATCAACCATGAAAAGCGTTTAAAATTTCCAAAGCAAATTTTTGAGAAATCTGCGTTTTCAGGAAATCATAAATTCTGAGATATATTTTTTTTATTTTTGGAATGTAACAAACTATTTTCCCCAAGCATTGCCTATTTATCAATTCAAACCTCCCCCCCCCCCCTCCACTTTGTTTGTATGAACAAATAAATATGTAAGAACCCAATAGTTGACACCTATAACAGTTCATTGGCGGACAGTGACCTGTTTGGGATAAATGGTTTCATGAAAGTTATAACTGCATTCCAGAAATTCCAAGTTCATCTGAAATGCATGATAACCATTCAGTAATGTAAAGGACATGGAATCAACAGATTGCACCGGATGTAATGATGTTACACAATAAAGGTGAACAAAATTTGGTGTCATCCACTTCAAGTGCCCAGTTACTTGAAAGATTTTGCACCTCGAATGCCGAGAGAAAGTTTGCCTGGTTTGTTTCCGAAAAGGAAATTTCAAGATTTGCTTGATTTCGAATTTCGAATTTCGAAAATTTGCTTGATAAAATTCATGAACACATTTTGACTGATTACGATATCGATGATAGTCATTTGCCATGTGGATTATGTTCAACATGCAAAAGGACTCTGAATGCCATGTCTGAGGACAACCTTTTTTTTTTTTTTTTTTACATTTTGGCATCTCCAATCCCACCCAAATCTGCAATGCCCAATTGGTGAACTATGTACAAGGCTTGCTCGCATGCAACCCCCTGCTGCCAATTTAAGAAAGTGAAGACAGTTTGCTGCTCTCCTCCAAAGCACTTGCCTGTCAGCCACTGCTTCTTATACACTCATTGGTTGAATCTTCGCAAGTTCAGAACGAGGGCGGAGGATACCCGGACATGACCAGGCTTAGAATCTTCCTGACGAGTACCCGTCTGGGCAAAAGGAGGCGCTTGAGCAACGAACAAGGCAAGTAGGCAACTATTATATTCCCTTCCCAATTTGCAACCCTGGAGCGCAATAGCCAATTGTGCGCTACTCTGAAAAAGCTGCCGACCACTGCCGGCTGGTACGAAGCAGGGCTCGAACCCGCGACGAGATAGTCACTTCTGCTTCACAACGCGATGCTTTACCGAATGAGCTATCCAGCAGCAAGAGGAGAACCTTTAACGATGTTGTTAGTGCATGCTTTGGGAAGCGTTTTGTTAAGAGGTCAGGGGAACGCCAGATGCAGGATCCAAAGTTTTTATTTAAGACACCAAACACTAAAGGATAAAGTTGAAAAACAAGCCAGAAACCAAACACTGTGCACATGCACTGAACGAATGAGAGAAACTAGGGTACACTGCTCAAGGCAGGGGGAAACAGAAATGCACTCTCCAAGAGTGGATAAACTAGAAAAACAAAAACTGGACCTAACTAGAAGGAAGGCACAAGGAGCTGTGATTTCACCATGCAGAGCAGAGTCTAACAAAGTTCTGTCTGATGGTCTCGTCTCTCCTGCCCACAGATATACACACGGGAGGAGGCAGGAACTCGGAAGGCAATCTCAAAAGGAAACAGAAACACATGGGATTAATAAAACAATTACACGAGAACCGGGTTAGCAATAATGACTCAAGACAAGTCTCTAGACAATCAATCAAGCTAGACAGTTTAGCTTGAGGTTTTCTAAACGTGACGAGTAAAAAGCACCAAGAGAGAAACAAAGGAAAGCACAGCTTTAAACGCAGTTAATCAGGGACAGCTTAGGAAGGAATTACAAAAGCTAGAAACACTCGCACTCGCTAATGAGTTAATTATACTCAGCAACAAAAGTTTCTGTGACACCATTTATGTGTATGTTATAAATGACACGCAAAGATCTCAATGCAATCAATATGTTTATTTAACAGGAGAAACACTGACTTTTCAGTGCCAACGTCACTCAAAACGAAAAATGTCATTTTCATGCGTCATGAAGCACTTGTCTGACGTCTAACCAATTGTGACCTTCACACTTCAATACCAGGTGTGACTTCCTCGTGCCATGATGCAAGCAACGCATCTCCGGCGCATGGACCGAATCAGATGTGCCAGAAATTGCTGTGGGATGTCATTCCAAATCTGACGTAGACGTTGTCGCAATTCCTGGAGTGTAGCTGGCGGGTTATCCAACCGCCGCAAACGTCGATCCATCTCGTCCCAAAGATGCTCGATTGGGGACATGTCTGGGGATCTGGCTGGCCATGGCAGGACATTGACATGTTGTTGCATCAGATACTGCTGTACAATCCTTGCAACGTGTGGTCTGGCGTTATCATGTTGCAGCGTTATTCCGGGACCATGTTGCATCAAAAACGGTACCACTAATGGCCGTAGCACTTCATCGCGATATCTTTGACCTGTCAGATTTCCATCAATAACAAGCAAATCTGTTCTGTTTCTAGCCGTGATCCCTCCCCAAATCATGACACTACCACCTCCAAAACGATCAAATTCCTGAACACAGTTGTTGGCATAACGTTCTCCACGTCGACGGTATACACGTAAACGACCATCACATCGGTTAAGCATGAATCTTGATTCATCAGTGAAGAGTACAAGATCCCACTGACGTTGGATCCACCGTCGATGTTGTTGTGCCCACTGTAGATGCAGTCATCGGTGTTGTACTGTGAGTATTGGACGTCTTGCTGGCCGACGTGGGACAATGCCAAAATGACGGAGACGGCGACGGATTGTCTGTGCAGACAGTCGCCTCAAACCAGGTATCGTTCTTGCAGTTATGGTTGCAGGTTGAAATCGATTTCGGAGATGGGTTGTTCGAATCCAGTTGTCCTGTCTGGGAGTGGTTACTCGTGGACGGCCGCTGCGAGGACGGTCTCTGACATGTCTTGTCTGCTGATGACGCTGCCATAAGTTCCAAATGGTGTTTCGGTGGACATTCAGGCGATGAGCAACTTCCCTCTGCGAGGTTCCGGATTCAATCATCCCAATGGCCCTCCACCGATCATTTTCAGACAGTCTTGGCATTTAGGGGGTAGAGTTCCTGATCCAAAATGGCTGTGTTTTCGATAAGTGATGCTTCCGTCGTTCATCAGGCACAATGTGAACATTCCAAAAATTCTCCTCTTTTATTGCCATCCACAAGCATGATTTACGCACATTTTCACGTGCAAAGTCATTTTCTCGCATTTTCATGATTTCCATTTCAATGTTGTGTTTACGTGTACTGTTTCAGCCTGATATCACCATGTATGACAATTTAATAATTGTGTTATGAAAAATAATTAACAATATTGGTGTCACAGAAACTTTTGTTGCTGAGTATATGTTAATACTACGTGACGATAAATATACAAACACCCTGAAATAAGTGCTGGTTAGTACGGGGTAGTACTTATCCTATCAGAGAACGCATTCACCCAGAGTTTAGCAAGACCCAGAATTAAGCACAGGTGGAATCAATGAATGAAATACCAGAGCCGAAACCGAAAGAGGAAACATGATTGGACAACGAGACGCAGGCATGCAGAAGGCAGTCACACGACATCACAGGAGACTGGGCAAAAGAGAATCCATCATTAGACAGCGGAATGAAAGCGGAAAAATAAATTGAGCGAGTGAGGCTCGGGAGATAAAGCAAAAGCACAAAGACAAAACAGCACATGAGGCAGAACCAGAACACGTTTGGGAGAAAACTGGCAGGAGAAGAGAGCTTTGTTTGTGGATGCCTGCGACAAAACAAGATGCTCAATAACTACAAAAGTACACCTTTCATACGCCATCTTTTTGCCTTGAACACAGTTGTGGGCTAGGCCACTGTACTGAGCAAGAATTCAAGGCGGTTTATTCTTCATTACTGGAAACACCATCCCGTCAAAGACAGCAAACATCCAGACTTCGGACAAAGATTGAAACAGGCAATTAGAGAGTTTAATGCAGCTAATGCTTAAAATGTTTTAGGTGTAATCCTAATTGGTGATCCTTTCCTACTAGTCTTGGACTAACCAAAGTTAATTTTGGCAAATGGTCTTTAAAAAACAAAAAAAGGTCTTTAAAAAACATACATTTTCAAAAAAATTGTTTTTTGAAAAACAATTTTTTGGTAACTCAAGGACAAGTGGGAAAAAATTTCATCCAGATGGTCATGAAATGTCCCATCAAAATTTTGAAATTGTAGTTTTTGTAAATTTAAAGAAGTAATTTGTGAAATTGAATAAAAAGTAGATTTTTTCAAAAGTTTGCAGTGGAATTTTTAAACAGTTTTCATATAGAACAACAAAGCATTAGTTTGTCTGGGAAATTTTTCACAACTTTCTTCAAGTTAAACCCTGGTGTGGTTGGCCAGTTGGTGAGGCTCAAGCAACCCTTACTCCTGAGTTACTACAGCACCTATCAGATTACTTGCTTCACATCACCTTATTATAGCAACTTGTCAGATCATTATTATTCCTGACTTGCCCTGTGCCAACTATGTTGTCTGTTGCAGTCAATAAATTTAAGAATAATTGTATGTTTTCAATAAACAAGTAATTTCAGAAGTATAAAGTAGTATATTTTTAATACAGTGGAGCGCAAACAGACTTTTCAAATGACTCCTTTTTTTAAAAAAAATTCTCCATCATATAACTTTTTTTGGAACTGGATATGCATTTGAATGCAGTACACCCCGTGCAAGTCTCTTCTGATCAGTTGCACTATTGATCTGTAGTTTACAAATAACAACCAGCAAAGAGAGAGAGAGAGATTCAGCACAACTGCACAATGTGAAGACTTAGGGCTGTTTAGTGAATTTCATTGTACTTTACAGGACATTCTGTTTAAAGAAATTTATGATGGAACTAGGTAAATTTATTGAAACATTACACAGCATTATTTGAGAAACAGAGGCTTCTAAATCAGGACTGTTCTAAGGAACAAAATTGTTCTTATTTTGGCACGTGCACTCCAACCAAAGTACTTGTTAAATCATGGCAAGAGAGTAAATTAAGGAGTGTCCAATCATACAGCTCTTTGTCTATGAATTTTTGTCTGCCTCTGCATGTTGTATTTTGACAAATTGTTTGTTCTCTGCCCATTAAGGTCAGCTACCCTAGAAAAAAGACATGGCATCATACTGTGGGTGCAAAGAGTGGACACAGTTCCCAGCATTCATAGCACCAGGGAATGCGTCAGCCGTTGAAAATGGAAAGGCCTAGTGTGACCTCACTCGGCCCTGTGCATTTGCCCTCTATGTTTCCTGTCTGTCAACAGCTGCCAAAACCCACTGCCTTCAACCCACCCACACATATACACACACACACAGACACAGGCACACAGACACACACACCACAGTTTGACTGACATCACCATGAGCTGCTTGCACTCAGCTGGGTGAAACCCTCTCCCTCCAAATTTCAACAAATGCCTAAAACTGAACATATGCAGCCCAAGGAGTGCTACCTTTGTTTCTGCATTGTGTCCCCACAGGAAATTTCTTATAGATTTTGATAGATTTGAGGATTAATAGGTCAACAAATTATGGCTTCATGTGACAACTTTCATGAAAATAGCATTGGGCCCACATGCTGTGCTTCAATATTAATACCATTTCCATCCAGCGATGCTCTATAAAGCAGTTGTGAAAAAGAGAAACGAAAAGACAACCAAAGGGCGTTAAATTTTCTCATGATAATGGCAGACAGAAAATTTGAAGAGGAAGTGGTCTGAGCTATGTTTGTCCTACCCGGCTCATTGACAGTGCCTGACAGCACAGGACCAGGGAATGACAGCTGACATCCAAGCATTCAAGTTTCCCCCCCCATTTCTGCCTGACAGCCTGTCTCATCAGCCCACAGGCCTGAGGCAGGCAACCAGAATTTGTGTCATCAACCATTTTGGCTGTGACAAGCAAACAGACCGAAGTTTAGCCAAGATAGCTGGAGGAAAATTACTGACTATTCCAAACAAAACTGGAATATACTGTCAATGTATTAGAAATATATAATCCGTGATAATGCAATGATACACTGTAGCAATGCACAGCATAAACTAAAGAAAAGACAATTACAATTAGCGCCATCTAACTAATGCTGGCCTTATATACTGTAAGATGACTTTTCAAGTGATTTCACTGTTGCAGACAAATTTCCCATATTGGGATAAAATCAGGAGAGTTTTGCTCGAGTTGTTTAGTGATCCTGTCATCTCGATCGTTTGGCGTAAGGCGGACATGAAACTGAGTCTGTTTCTTGTATTGAGGTTCCAAAAAATAAAAATAAAAAAATCAATTAAACCTTCAATGGCTGCATTTCCCAGTTAAGAGCATTTTAAGGAGTTAAGAAGGCTTCAAAGAAAAGTTCAGCTAAGAGGGAGACAGGTTAGGCAAAGAAAAAATCTGGGAAACGCACTTGCTTCTTACTGGAGCCTTAAGAAGGATCTAAAGAAGCTCTTAGCGCTAAGATCTTCTTAAATTAATCTGGGAAACGTGGCCTTTGTTATTGGAAGTCTTGTTTCTGTGAAATAGTCAAGCTAAATGACGAACCATCAATGACCATAACGTTCGCTGTGCATAATCCCCCAGTCTTTGCAGTGAATTGTCTTTAGATGAGAAAGAATGTCAAACTTAAGTCCTTTCAAAGTCTTATAGTGTATGGTAGGTATAAAATGGAAAGGATCCCTATCTCTATCTTCATATGTTTGACTGTCCTTTGTTTTTCTTGACTACTGTTCATCTCATCACCTTCACACTGGGTGGGTGTGTTGCTGAGGACCCAAAGGAAGTGCAGCATCAAGTGTGGAGTTGTTTGGCTTAGCGGTTCTTGCGAAGGCTTAAAGCTGCCATACTGAAGGGCAAGTGATTGAGCCATTCCCAACAAGCATGTTCTAAACAGGCATTACACGACAGTCTTAAAGGGATATTCCTCCCAAGAACTATAATTTGTATATCAATTACTCATCATTAGATGTCTCGAACGGACAAAGTTGTTTTTCACCTGGCGAAACTTTATGGCCACTGGAGAGTTTTGAAAAATTATCCGAATTCCTTATTTGCTGGAAGCAAATGGGGTCACCCAGGAGCAACGGTAAAAAGTCCACAAAATGTCTCTTGACAAACTCTCAAACTATTGTCGAACGCATCGTCCAGTATAATCCAAGTCTGCTTTCTACACTGGTGTATTCAGAACTCTAGAAACGCGTTATATTTAGCTAAAAATAATAACACACCACAGTTATTCTTCAAGTCTGCTCACGCATTCAACGGAAGTCCCACCTCCCAGCTCGTTCCCAGACACTAATAAAGTTTTTGAGAGAAGGGAGAAGACGTGTTTCAAAAACTTTATTATTCTCTGTATTTGAAAAACTGAGTATATTAGTAAGTTCATGTTGTTTTGTATTTGCAAACCACACTATTTGCAAATCATTTTTGCATTTGCAAACCACATTTTGTTTGTACGTGAATCATTTTTACCCCTCAGCCCGACAAGGGCACGAGGGGTATTGTCGTCCCTTTGGTGGGCGGGCGGGCAGGCGTCCAGGCGGATGGGCGGATGCCAATTTTTCCGGGCTATTTCTCTGTAGCCACTTGGGTTAGGAAGTTCATATTCCATATGTGGACTCCCCATGGGGAGTATGTGTGCCTTTTCGAGGTTTTGTCCCAGTTTGACCTTTGACCTTGCAGGAGTGACCTTCGGGGCTGAGGGGTATTGCTCGCTTCAGCGAGGCCCATTTTTATATTTGTAAACCACGCTGTGTTTGTTTGCAAACCTTTTTAGTATTTGCAAACCACACTTTGTTTGTATGTAAATCACTTTTGTATTTGCAAATCACGTTGTGTTTGTTAGTGAATCATTGTGCTTTGTATGTTTTGTTAAATTACTGCCATTACCTGTGACGTGCAGTCAGAGGTTAGTTTGGTGAGGCACAATCCTCCCCTTTGCTTGATTACTAATCAGACTATTGACTAGTTTAGTAAGACTATTCAGCAGAATGACGGGCCAGTTGAAGTTTCTGTGGCGTTATGACTCAGCAGGCTACATCGAGCCTGAAATGATCATGAAACTGCAGATTTGCGAGTATTTGCTCACAGGAAGCCAGAGACGTGCGGTGAGGTGAGGCAGTGTCCCAGACTTTTATCACAGGATTTTGTGAATCTGTTCCCACGTACTGTTCCTGATTGATAATCAAAACAATTAAGACCAAGCCAATAGGAAGCCCGTATACTGACAGAGGAGATAATGACAAAAAGATTCATTCGCGTATATGCCTCAATTCAAGACTGCAAGGATGGAAATCTGAATAATCAATTAGGAAAAATTATCGGCTCTCTGTAATTCTGTACATCGTTTAAACATTTTGTAAAATGGATTATGAAAGAAGACTGAAAATAAACGCCCGCCTTTTTTTTTGTTAAGGTGTAAAAGACAGTATTTAAAGGAGAATACACTGTATAGTGATTAAGCATTGAACTCTGCATAAGTCAAACTGTTTTAGTATTTGTTGATGACATTGCATCAGCTTGCTGGAAGCAAGTACACACAAATCTGCTGTCTAGTGAGCATTTCAGGTTCGATATACTGAGTAATAACGCTGCGGGGACTTAAACTATTATTCATTATTGCAAATTCAGGAACTTTTCCCTTTTTCGAATCGTGCACTAGTTCAAATACATTGAAATCATAATGAAAAGTAAATATTTTTGCCAGTCTTGGTAAATGCTGTAGTTGAAGTTGATATTAACAAACTTTTATGTCATGTCCGTCACACACCATTAAGACCACACTAACAGCATTAAATGAACCAGAAGGGGTTTTGTGAGGATTCAGTGGCACAGGGAAGCAGAGGTGATCAGACAAACAGGGAAAGGACATTTTTTTCAACCATGAACAGAAAATATGATACCATGATTTCAAAAATTTGACCCCGGTGACCAAAAAATTGACTTCTGTTTTTGTAGTTTAATTCTTGAAAATGAAATAAACTGTGTTCATTCATTGTTGTAAGAAAGTCTTAACCATCCATAACATTTTATGCACTAATTCTAGAGCATAATTCTTAATTCTACCCCAGAAGATTACCCGTGTGATGGATGCGACATCAGTGACATGTTACAGGGTCACTGCCTTTCAATAGAATGAAATGGTACTTTGAATGGTTGAAGTTGTACACCGGCCTTTGTTTTGGCCATTAGCAACAAGAAAATGTTCAGATCCTCTTTAATGCTCAGAGGGGATGTGACAGTAACACAATAATGCTGATGTGAAGAGCTCCACAAAGGCTTCTGCCTCTTCTCTCAGTTTCCAGTCACTTGTTCACTGATGACCCCAAAATAGTCAAAAACAAATATGGTAAGTTTTCCAACTTTGAAACTTAAAATAATAGTATTTAAATAAACACCACAAACATTTCACAGCTGTTTAACCAGTTTTCTGAAACAATCAAATCTGAACATTTGAAAGTCAGTGTCCTGAATAGCCACCCTGCCATCAACAATCAACTGTTCAAGTTCAAGTTCTGATTTTAACGTATTAATCCCATTAGTCTACAGGTCATTGAAGGCAGTTCTAAATTTACCCAAGACTGACTTCCTCCATCTTCTCTAGTCAAGCCAATTGGTCCATAAAATATTGGATGTGGGGAAACGTTGTCAATGTCATCACTCCCTGGTTCTGGCCACTGGAAGACCACCTCACTATTGCAAGTGATCTGAAAGGGAAGTCAAAATTGATGAGTGACTGGGTCAAGGATGTGCAATATCAAACTGGATCTCGTGTTTACGTTCCTCTCTAGATCTCTTTTCCTTTTCCAACGTATCTTGTGGCCGGATGTATTTTTGCGACTTCGTGCCTTTATTTGTCTCTCATGTTCTCTTCTTTGTTGTGGTGTCTTCTTGGTCAAATTTGTTTTTGCTCTTCTATGTTTGATGACCCTTCCTTCCTTTGCAGCATTTTCCATTCTGCATTTGTGTTGTCTATTCCTGTCGTCTCTGCATCTGACTTTTACTTCCTTCCAGCACCCAGGTACACCAGCCTCTTCTGCTCTTTCTTACGTTTTCTTTCAGCATCCTTACACAACATTTCTGCAAGTTTTTCAGGGTTTTCTCTCAATTTTTTTCTGTGCTTTGACGTTTGTTTGCATTCTTCTTTTCTCTTCCTGATCCTGATGATCCATCCTGGAGAAATAACAACAAAACATGAGCACTTTGGTTAATCTTCAGGAAACACTTGATGTGTCTGGTTAAGTCTTCAGAACTGGGGTAAACAGTGAATGTAAAGGAGCCTGTGGAAAACACCTCGGGTCTGGGGATTTGTCTTGACACCAGTAAGACAAGGAAGCAGTAAGCTTTAAGCCAAGCGACCTGCAATAATGGAATCATCTGCCGCATGCAGGACCTCTGATTGATCTAAGATTACTGTAGTTAATTCCTCATTATTTTCTAATTTACCAGCAGTTGATGTACAACGTATATGGAGGTTTCACATGGAGCCGGGAGCTATGGTCAAATACAACCTTAACTTAACTCGTCTGCTGCATTGACGAAAACCAGTGCATCCAGCCAAAATTTACTTTACAAGTAGTCAAGACCATACATTCTTCAATTAAAGCACAAAGGCCTAAATTAGACCCTATTTATTCATCCACATTTCTGGAAAAACAAGTGTTTGCCACGAACATGGCAATATCCCCCGCCGCCTCAATTTTATGTGTCCGTATGGACGGAGGGACGGACGAAGCCCAATGCTATATACCCCGCTTAGCGCTAATCATGCGGCGGGGGATAATGAAACTGTTCTGTTTTTTGTGACTTCGCTCATACCTTTATAGTCTGTGGGGTATACAGACAGTGACAAAAACCCCTGTGACTTATGACCGGTTGTCCTTAGATGTGAGGAGGGGTCAGACTAAGCAGTCACTTCAGGCAGAGGACATGGCAACTTCTCGCATATATGATCCTGGATGGGCATTTATCACAGCCGGAGCATTTTCCTTAATTGTTCCCCCAAAAAACAGCACCAATGTCAGTTTGCAGTGCTGTCTCCTTTAATTGACTCATTATTGTCCCATCTAATTCCCCCTCCTCCTCCTGCCGTGGCATGTTCTGCGCACATTTCGATTTCACTCATTGTGTGACTTGGTGAATATTAGTTGCATCTCTGTGCTCTCTCTTGGCTGCCTTGTCTTGTCTCTTTATTGTTGTTCTAGCCTAAGCCTATTTACGAGCCTTTTGCTCTCCCGTTTCCGGAATTATTTAATAAATGACTATTTATTTGGGACACTCACCTTGCTCTCTGTCAGCCTCCAGAGCAGTGACAGGTCCCAGCATGCTTTGACTCTCTGGTACCAGGGTGTGCTCAGTCCAGTGGGCTTCGCCATTCTGATTGACCTCCTAGTATTGATCATGGGCTGACCACTGACCACACCTTGCCTATTTCCATGGATTGCTTTGGCTCAGTGTCTGACTTGGGCCATCCCAAACTTGTTTGCCTGTGTCCCTTTATGTTCAAGTCACCGTTTTTGTTTGGGCCAATCTCAGCTTTAATATCTTATAAATAAACGTCATAAAGGCTCTTCTCCTGGATCTGCGGATGGTTCCTCCCTCTTAATTCATGACAGGCATTACTGCAGTTATTAACATGAAAATAATTCCCAATAGTTCTCAAAATTACAAAGTAGGATTTTCAGTAAAAAGGATCCTTTTCTCTTATTTATCGACATTTGATTAATGGGGTGCTTCTGGTATATCCAGTTTCATGAAGGCTGGAGGACAAACAAAATTGTGCATAGGGGTCTGGGAAGTGTCCCAAGTGTCCCCCTCACTCTTCTTAATCTATCCTCAAGGAATGGACACATTCTCCAAAGTCTGACGCGATTGGGCTTATGGTAAGTAGCTCAAAGTGAAATACAAAAACACAGGCTGGTCTGCGCCAACCAGGAAGCATTCAATCTTCATGAATCAACCAAAACAGACTGACCACATATTGTCCAAACTGCTGGTTTTAACATGCTTTCTGACTCCGCCTTAGGTGTGGTTAAACGTGACTATTTCTATCTTATCAAACGTTACTAATTTCTGATTGGTACATTGACACATAGTAGCACTCCACCTTTAGTTACAGGTTTGCTGGAATTACCTTTTTACATAGTAGTGTAAATTAATTTCAGGCCTCCAGGGATACTTGAGCACTGCACCTGGTTGGTTGGATTCCTGGATTGTTCAGGATAGACCTGGGTGCGCCGGTTCATAGAATAGGACCTCTTATTGGTTGACTACCAGTATGGTCATTCTGGAAGATGAGCTCATCTTGCTGGCCTGCTGGAGTTTTGCTGTGTGAGTTCTTTGACAGAGTTATGAGTTTTTGTCTCTTCTGAGCTCCACACTCTTACAGCAGTTTAAAATGCCTCTGAACCTGGCTCAGTTTTTTCTTTTGAACTGTGATTATGGTTGCACTTTGAATTTAGAAAATTTTAGGATATTTTTCCCACCACAGCTCCCAACCAGCTTTAAATGGTACTTAACAGGGGTCAGCATTTTCTTGTTTCATGCTATAATGTTCACTTGGTACAATGGTCAGACTCCAGTTAAAGCGTGGCCTGCATAACGATTTTCTTTTTTGTCCACGTACTTGTGTGGACGACGTTTATGTCTGGAGAGATGAAAGTATTTCACGATACCAGAAAGGCAATGTCGACCAAAACACTTCACGGATGCTAAAAGTTCCAAGAGACATACAAAGTGAGCAATATCATACGTGAGTTGAAAACTCGTGGCAAAGCAACAAACCTACCTGACAATGGAAAAAAGAGCCAAGTGTCACCGGGGGAAATCAGGTGTTAGCGATGAAGAGCTGAGAAGAACCCTTGGAATACTGCCATAGCCTTGCCGAATGACATGATGAAGCCAGGAACAAAAGTATCTACACAAACTGTAAGAACATCATTAAATAAGTAAGGAATTCATGGACACCTTGCTGCACTTATCTCTTGACTGAAAATCACATAAAAAGTTGCCTTTAATGTGCAAGAATGTAGATAAGCAGTGAGGAGACAAACCTGGAACTGTCAGCAGCATATCTGATGAAAGACGGGGAAGGTTTATGAAAAGAAAACCAGCATCCACACAATCAAGCACTGGGGTGTGTTCCTCCTGCTGTGGAGATATTTCACTCTTGCAGGATCTGGCAATCTTGACTGTGTGACTGGCATCAGGGATTCTTTGAAATGCCAGGCCTTTTTGGAGAGAAATTCCTTCCGTGTTTAAATTGCATACCTTGCAGCAAAACCGAACCAGCCCGCAAATTTATGAAAATTTAGATAGGAGTCCAGTCTTCCGTATTGTAACGTATAGTACCATGTAAACCAAACACCATACGTCTCTATGGCGCTGATTAGCAAATAACACTTAAAAACACCAATCCACAGAGTCCTAATCCGGCAGATATAATAATGCCAAAGAGAACTACCAGCTCCTGTCAAAATTTTTGCTGAAGTGAACCAACCATTCCAGTGAGACACAGCGTTCTTGCTTCAGAACCCTTACATATTTGTATCTGCCATATAATCCTCATTTTAAATCTGCCATCTTCTTGACGTTCACGACTTGTAACAAAGATATAGTTCTGACTGACTGTTATAACATTTGTGGCTTCACTCTTCAAGTTGGACTGAGAAATAGTGCTATTTAGATCTTAGACATCTCAGTGTTGAACTTAACTGAGAATGATATATTCACCATTGTGGTCAACCTTTCTAACCTCCTGTCCCTGACAGCAGACTATACTGCTTTCCTCAGTGTTAAGATTATTAGGATGATGTTGATGAAAACCCTTCCATCAGATTCCTGCCTTTGGCACCTGCACTGCAGTTGCATTGAGCCTGGTTCCATTTAACTCTTAAAGTTAAATTAAAGAATTTAACAGGAATTCTTCCATGTTTACTTTGGTTCAGCAATTCTGAGAAGCTGTGAAAACTCCCTGGAAGGGTGGTAGTATTTCAATGATGAAGGTGTTAATTGATGGTGTTAATTACCCATGATTAAAAACTGTTTAGTAACATTGTTCAAAGTTTATGAAGATTGTCATGTTTAAAAGCTATTGAGTCTTACCAAATTTGGTCATTCCGTTCGATTGCATTCAATTTCAAAGAAATTCAAGAAATTGCTGTGTCAGTAGTCTTTCCTTGAGAGCATGATCTTTTAATTGCAATGGTACTTCAAAGGTTCACAGTTACATTACGTGATACCTTTGAGTCATTCCATAATAAATCAACAGGTGCCTCCCAACTGACCCCCTCAGAAGCAGCTGATTTTTCTAGGACAGTAACTTCAGTATATTCAATGAATCCAAGCCAAAATTTACTTTGATCCTCAGAATATTTTTTTGGTTACAGACTAAACTTACACAGGGGTTGGTCGAAATTTCTGGTGTCATTTTTCCTCGCATTTTTGAGCCCTCATAACTTCATGTGTATTAGAGGCAGATGAAATTTTTGGAGCTGAAATATCTGAGAATGGTTGAAATCTAAAATTAAATTACTTGTATGCCCGTTCTAGGTTTTGCAATCATAAGCCAAACTCTGTATTTTCTTCAAGGAGATTTGTTCTATAACCAAATTCAAGCTTCAATATCATGAGAACTATGGATGTTTCAACAGCAACACTGCACCAATTTAATAAATATCATATAGTGTAGTAAAAACAGGTATTGGCACCATGAATGTGTTTCATTTTTTCTTGTAATTCCCAGTGAGAATTTTATAAAGTGCATGCTCAGAAAAGTTTAAGGGGTCATGTCAACATGTGGGATAGGATGATGATCAAATCCAGGTGTGGCATATCAAACATCTTTTTGACCTACATTTTGATACCAGGCTCATCTTCTAGCCATGTTTCCTCTGGTGTCAAATTATTTTCTCTCCTGTCAATACAGAGCTACATCAGTTATAAAGAAAGCAGTGGTGGCACACATACCAAAGAATTTATGTGAGCTGGATGCACAAGGAATGGGCTAAGATTCTAATAGAAGGCATAGAAAACCAATCAGAGGCTTAGAGAACTTTCTGAAAATGTTTAACCCCTTTGCGCAGAAGCCAAATCTGGCTTTTTAGGTGTTACTTGATTTAAGGCTTTATAATTCAAGATTGCAGCTTTACAGACAGAAAAACTTTGGCTCAATTGAGTCTAGACACTTGAGGCATTTAGACTCCCATTGTATTTCAGTTTATTTTTCTGATGGAGAGAAGGGGCTGCAAATATATGGTGGAGAGAAGGGGCTGCAAATATAAAAAATCATCATGAGAATCTTCACCATTGAAATAGCAAAAAAATACTGACAATTGAAAAACTGCTGGGGCTTAAATATATACATTTCTGGGATCATAAATCTCTTGACCACAAGTGCAGTTTCATCTTGAACATTACATTCTAGATTACCTGCTTGCTATGAGCCAAATTAGACAGCTATCCAGGTGTCTCCCCAAAGTCTGAGATCCATCAAAATGGTTCACTATCAAATCATACATTAATCATATATTTAACACAAATGAACTTTTGGGGCATGAAATTCAGCATGAACTAATGATTTTCTGGTTGAGTTTAGCATGAATTTATCAATATCATTGCAGATGAACATCAGTGGTCACCAGTAACCTCTCCAAACACAAAACATGCCTTTTCTCCATAATAAAGTTAACAATATTGTCCATTTTTCTTCAAAGTCCCCCAAGCATTAAATAAAGTGCTGATTAAACAGCTATAACATTCATGCTGCAATGAAAAGCTAACCGCTCTCACATTCGAGCTCATAACCTTACACCTTATTAGGGTAAAAACTCACTAACTCCATAATATCTGAATTCTGAAATATACCTTATTTTAACAGAACAGAAATTTCACTTTCAGGAAAAAGCAAACGACATATGCCTCCATATTCAACAGAATGGTGTAATGAACGTACCCAGGGATCTACCGACGTGCGTGGGCTGCATGCAATTGGAGAAACGAAAACCTTGGTATTCGATGTCTTTAAACGCGCTATAAATTCTACAGCAAAAAGCCATATTGAGCAAAATGCAAACAGAGTAGAAGTATAACCTGTTTTCTTCATTGATGCCCTCCTCCAGAGACAGATGTATTGGGTAGAAGGAACCCTCCAGTACTGTTTCATTCGGAATAATTCCCATTGACCGCGTCCATACAACATTTATCTCGTAAATGAAACTGAACACTTCAGGACGGTTTCGAGTGTCTTTGTTTCTTTGATATCGCATCAATTTCAGCTGCGTGACCGTGGCCAACATTCGAAGAATACAACCGGCCTTACTTTTACGCTTAGCTTTGTATCCTATTCTTATTGTCCGATCAATGTATTTCAGTTATTGAGGAAAGTTTAAACACTCGGGAATTGGATGAGAAACGAGTCAATCAATACATCGTTACCGGGGAAGCTGCACGAGGGCATGAACTATAACTGTAGAGTTACGCAGATGAATCTGAGCATATAATTGAGTGACTGGCTATCGACACCAGTACTTGGGTGGATATAAGGGATTGCTGAATTTGTCAATGGAGGAATCTACAAGTTAATCCATGGGAAGGAACTACGCATATTTTGTGTGTGATGACTGTAATTGACTGTAGAATGTGAGAGAATCAATACTATGTCGAATTTTTTGCTTCACAAAACATATTTTTTAACCACTAATTGGAATACTGTTGGCTCACTGTTGCTAAAATGGTTGCTAAAAGTTTTTTCTGTCGCAAGTGATAATTTTTTGAAACTACTGGATAGATACTATGGGCAAGGATATTGACCAGTTTGCACATCAGGCTTAGCTGAGGAGTTTAATTTATGCAACTCTTGAAAAACAGGGACTGGAGGGAACTTCTCCATACTCTAAATCGCGTTTCAGCTCTGCCTGCTTGTGAATATTCAATAGCTGATCCGGGGCCATCTCATGGTCGAGTACTGTAACTAAGTGCTTTAATTTGCAATTCTATAGACGCGAGCGTCTACATCTGCAGAAAGGGGTTAACCTCTTAAACTCCGCAGCAAAATACCTACAACGCCGCGCTAATTAAGTAGCAATATAGTCATATTACACATCAAATGAAACAGGAGAGCCTCTGCTACAAGTGCGTATAAGTCATTTTTACATACACCAAGCACAACACAAACGCCAAGCATATTAAT
This sequence comes from Gymnothorax reevesii, assembly GCA_029721435.1. Lineage (NCBI taxonomy): Eukaryota > Metazoa > Chordata > Actinopteri > Anguilliformes > Muraenidae > Gymnothorax > Gymnothorax reevesii. The sequence goes on from CM056581.1 coordinate 9,304,691, forward strand.
GTTCAAATATCAAAATCCGAGTAGCGTCAGAAAATCAACCCTCTCTCCACATTTCCATGTCTCCCTCTCTGATACTTCATGCTTCACAAACAGAGATATACACTATTCATTTTGGGTATGTCATTTTCAAACAGAAACCTAAAAAAGAGGCTGGGGCTTAAGAGGTTAAAGGAGCTCATAATGGGTAAACAATTGACTACTAGATACCGAATTGGGGGGGGTTTGAATAACTTTGCATATAGCAATTTCTGCAGAAAATGTGATTTTTTTGTTTCAACTACACCAACAGTAATATTATAAATATATGAATACAGAATTAGTAAACTTTCTATAACCATTTACTTTGGCATTACTTATATATTTTCATGACACTGAATTAAAATCATCAGAATGTCTTCCAGATGAAGGGGGTTGAATAATTTTGTTTGCAACTGTATATATCATAGGTTTTTATGCCTTTGAGGTAATCTATCCATTTGGCTCCAAAAAAGGCAAAATACTTAGAGAATATCATATTTGCATTTTCATATCACAAGCTGTATCAACCTGAGACCCCAGTATCAGCCCGAGAGCTTTTTACTGGTCGAAGGCTGATACATGGTGTGATATGAAAATGTGCATATGATGTTCAATTTATCATGTACTGATTTTGACCATAATTAACGATGCCTTTTATCCAAAGCATTTATTTTAGGTTATTATTGTCATCATTACAGGCCAGTAGCGCGAGCATTTGCTTCTAGTCAGCGGTGTTTTCAAGTCAGTGAAATGGCTAATTAGCTAACAAGCTGGCATGAAAGCACGATCTCCCCATTAAGGTAATACATTTGTGTTGCTAATTCGAATAATTCTGTATCAGGTTCCATTTCAATTACATAGTCCAGTTCAGAAATTTCAGCAGTTGAGGAAATGCATGAGTCTCTCCGCAATGACAAAAAGCTTTTTCAAAAAGCAGCTTCGAGTAAACTTATACAAAAATAATAATCACCTATGACCAGCCAGAAGTGTGCAGCAGTGTTTGTATTGGCAGAGACACAGCCTGCTGCCGGTATATTCTAATTCTGCAGCCCTTGAGATGTTTTTTGGGCATCAACCTTTGAGAAGTAGGTGAGTAGCCTTCAGCTAATAACAAGGAGCAAGGTGTGAAGACATAGTAATCATAATGTTTCTCTTGTCATAAAGCCAGGGAGGAGAGGCCGAGTATGAATGTTGAGTTTATAAACTGCTACCAACAAATCCCACTCACTCTGCCTTTCAAAAATTATCAGCAAGTCCTTTAAGCACTATTAAAATCTTATTCTATACTCCCGTCACAGTTCAGTTTTTTCCCACTGGCCGGTGCCAAATTGCAAGATTCGTGGTGGAAGCGTGGTGTTCTTTGAAACGTTTTGTTGGCAAAATGTAGCATTAGCAAGCAATGCAGCGCTCCAAATGAGGCATCTGGCGAGAGGCCACTTTGGCAACGATTTCATTTATAAAACAAGAAGAAAGCTCAGGTAAGAACAGCCAAATAAATTGCACAGTTTTTTAAAGCATGTTGTCCACACCTTCATTTCAGATTAACCACAGCAAATGTGTGGTTTGATTTTGTGTGGTTTTGACTCGCAGATTTAGACATGCCGCAAGCAGCACCTTGCATTCTGGAGGAAGTGCATATTAAGGAATACCTGGGGCACTCAAGATGGCGGCCTGAGCAGTACGTCTTTTGAACGCGGCGCACCAGATTTCTGGAATATACAAGTGAAAAGTGGACTTTGCGAATACCTGTTTTTTGGGGTATGATAGGAGTGTGTCTAAGTGCCTGACGTGTGATTTTTTGTTGAGTTGAGACATTTTGTTGCAGTGATGGGCAAAAAACGCGATCATGCGTCTCTTTCTCAAGGAGCGCTAGCTTCCTCTACTAGCGCACTGGCTAGCGGTGGACATGACTATGTTAAAGACCTGGATGAAGATTTTACTTTATCCGAGTGCGAATTTCCACCTTTGCCGGCAACGCCATCCAAATCTCCGGCTGTGAAGAAAAAGGCTGGTGATGTTTTCAACTCTGCTCTGGTTAGTGATATTAATTCTCAGCTTTCCAACCTGACGTGTTTGATAAATAGCAGATCTGACGCCATTGAGGCCAAGATCTGCGACCTAAATGATAAGGTAGAGAGGGTGTTCACTGATTTAAAAGATGTCTCAGCGAAGATGGCTAATCTTGAAAAGCGAATCGAGGTGATGGAGTGCCCGGTGAAACTGATTCAAAGGAGAATGGATGACATCGAAACGTATACCAGAAGATGGAATTTAAAACTTCTGGGGGTCCCAGAATCTAACCAAGAGAATGTGAGAGACGAAGTCATAAAAATTTGTCAAGCTGTCCTGCCGAGCATGGGAAACAAACTGGCTGATGCTATCGACATCGTCCATCGCCTGGGGAAGAAGCCACAATCCACGGAGGAAATGAGGCCCAGAGGCATTATTTTGCGGTTTATCTCACGTATTTCCAGAGATGAGGTGTGGAGGGCTGCAAAAAACTCCGTCTACCTTAAAGAGCGCGGTTTCCGTTTCCAACAAGATTTCTCCAAAGCGGATCGGGAAAAAAGACAGAAACTGTGGCCCGAAGTCGAGAAGGCGCGTGCTGCGGGGAAGAAGGCTTTCTTCGCTGGGGCTAGGGCTTTTATTGAAGGAGAAGGAGAGATCATTCTTCCTGGATAACGATATATACTTTTCGCGATGTTGGATATGCGAAACTTTCGTAATTCACAAGGATTTTACACAAGCTCTTGTGATTTTCTTTTATTTAACATCATAAAACCTGATCTGATTTGGTTAAGCACCGATACATCTATAATTATATGACGAACGGTATTATATTATTAACAGTTTTGTTACAAGATATCTAAGGCTAAATGCTGTATTTTGCAGTACTATTTATAGTATCAAGCATGTTGCCTGCATATATATATATATATATATATATATATATATATATATATATTTTTTTTTTTTTTTTTTTACAAGAATTGAATTTTATGGTGCTACGTTCTTCAGTTCGATTTACTAGTTTCATAAGGGCAATTTTCTAGCTCTTGTGATTTTCTTTTATTTAATAACACAAAACCTGATGTGATTTGTTTTAAGCACTGATGCATCCTTTTCAGATTTTTTTATAAGACTTAAATTTTATGGTGCTTTGTTCTTCAGGCTGAATTACTAATTTCACTATGATTTTATGCAAGCGCTTGTGAATCTCCTTACTTAATATCACTAAACCTGATGTGATTTGGTTATGCACTGATACATCCTTATTTGTACGGCAAACGGTTTTATAGTAATTATGACAGTTATGTTACATGATATTTATGGGTAAATGCAGTATTATGTTATACTACTTAAACTATCAAGTAACTTGACTGCTTCTACATATGTTTCCTTTTCACAAGATTTGAGTATTATGCAGCCGTGTTCTTTTGGCTGATTCACGAAGTTGTTTTTTCTACTTTTTAGGGGAAAAAAGGTTGTAAGGTTTTTTCTTCTATTGGTTTTTGGTCTATGTCTTTTTCAATTGTTTCTTTAAATGCCAGGGGACTAAGGGACAATGTCAAGCGTAAAGCCTTATTTTTATATGTCAAACAGTTAAAAACTGATCTTGTTTTCTTTCAAGAAACACATTCACTAATGAAAGATCACAATTTTTGGAAATCCCAGTGGGGTAGTGAGATGTGGTTATCTCATGGCTCTCAGTTTTCTGCAGGAGTATCTTGTTTAAAAAATGAGTTTTGTGGTGATATTCTACAGCATGTGTGTGACAGTGAAGGTCATTTTGTTTGTTTAGTTATCAAATTGAACAGTAAAATTCTTATAGTGATAAATATTTATGGCTTCAATTCCAAGTCAGAGAATGACAAATTATTAAATACGCTGGACGATAAAATTGCAAATTTTGAACGGATATTTCCTGGTGCCTTTCTGTTGATTGGAGGTGATTTCAATGTAGTTTTGGATGAGATTATAGATCGGTGGCCATCTGGTCAATCTTCAGCTTCAAGCACCGCTTTGAAGACACTTATGAACAGATATGACCTTGTTGACATTTGGAGAGAGAAATTCCCAAACAGTAGGGTCTATACGTGGAGTAACAAAAGTGGCTCCAGGCAATCACGCTTAGACTTCTGGCTCATTCCAAAATCTCTACCTGTAAATTGTGTCACAGTCAAAATTTTAGCTACACCGTTAAGTGATCATAAGGCAATAACTATTAACATTGATTTTTTCCACAGTAATTCAAATGTGAAAAGATCTTCCTATTGGAAACTAAATAATTCTCTTCTAAGTCACAGCTGCGTAGAATTAGAATTAACTAAGTTAATTAAATTTTATTGGAACAAGGCGCGAAAGGAAGGTGTTTTTGGTGCCAATTGGGAGCTCCTTAAATTTGAAATTGGGAAATACATGAGATGGTATGGTAGCAAGCTGGCTAAATCTAGGCGTATCTTAGAGGAAAAAGTAACTTCAGAAATAATATCTCTCAGTAGTATTCCACCTGAAAATGTTACTGATGAAGAAAGATGTCAATTAACTGTGCTTCAAAAAAATCTAGATGACATGTATAAATTAAGGGCAGAAGGAGCCTTTGTAAGATCACGACAGAAGTGGCTTGAGCATGGCGAACAGATGTCCTCCTATTTTTCTAGATTAGAAAAATCACAAGCCAGACGCAATTCGGTACTCCAGTTAAATATTGATGGTACTATTACAGATGATAAGAAGAATATTTCTGCATTTTGTCATAACTATTATTCCTCTCTGTACAAATCTAAATTTGATGAATATGCCATGATTGATTTTTTTAGTTGCATTGATTCTGTTAACTCCATTAGCCAGGAAGAAAGGTTGAGTTGTGATTGTCCAATTATGCTGCAAGAGGTAGTAGATGCAATAAATCACTTAAAAACAAATAAGTCTCCAGGGACCGATGGAATCACCTCTGAGTTCTATAAGCATTTCTCTCAGTCGGTGGCCCCTTTTCTCCTGAATGTTTTCATAGAGAGCATTGCTAAATCAACATTGCCTACAAGCATGACCCAAGGTCTTATATGTCTTATACCTAAACCAAAGAAAGACTTGCTTATGATTGATAATTGGAGGCCCATCAGTATACTTAATAGCGACTATAAATTGTTTGCAGGCGTCTTTGCTAGGAGACTTAAGCGCGTTTTAAACTCAATTATTGATGAAAACCAGTCTGGATTTATGAGTAATCGACACATTTCTAACAATGTAAGATTGATTTTTGACCTTATTGATTATTCTGACTTGATAAGTGATGATAGTTTTGTGTTTTTTTTGGATTTCTATAAAGCGTTTGATACGGTTGAACATCCCTTTATTTTTTATAGCCTTGAAAAATTTGGCTTTGGAACCTATTTATGTAATGCCATGAAAACTCTCTATGCAAATGGAAATAGTTCAGTCAAACTAAGTGATGGTACCACGCAAAGATTTTGTTTAGAAAGAGGCATAAGGCAAGGTTGTCCCGTATCTGTTTATTTGTTTCTTGTTGTTGCACAAATGTTCTGTCATTATATAAAAGCGAGTAAATTGGAGGGTATCTCAATTGCTGGTAGGGATATTATTATGAGTCAACTAGCAGATGATACTGCATTATTTTTAAGAAATGCTCTGCAAGTGAAGCCTGCAATTAATGCCATTGAAAGATTTTCTAGAGCTTCAGGCCTCTGTCTGAACTTAAACAAATGTGATTTATTTGCATTGAAATACTGCGACATAACCTCCATTGATGACATACCTGTAAAGAAAAAAGTTTGTTATTTAGGCATCACTATTACAAAAGACAGACAAGAAAGAAGTGATCTTAATTTTAATCCAATGATACTTAAGGCAAAGAACAAATTTAATCTATGGTTACAGAGAGATTTATCACTAAAGGGGCGGGTTCTTTTATCGAAAGCTGAAGGGATATCCAGGCTTATTTATACTGCATCTTGTCTATTTCTTGAGAGTAAGGTTGCCAAAAAAATTGACCAATTACTATTCAACTTCTTGTGGAGAAATCGCATACATTACATTAGAAAATCTGTAGTTGTTAATTCTAGTAAAAATGGGGGCCTTGATTTTTTGGATTTTTCCTCTTTGAACTATCTATTTAAAATTAACTGGTTAAAGCATTTCATGAAAAATGATTCGTCAATGTGGTTTTTCATTCCTAAATTCATATTTAACCAAATTGGAGGACTACCTTTTCTGTTGGTTTGTAACTACAAAATAGATAAGTTACCATTGAAATTAGCTGACTTTCATAAACAAGTGTTATTGGCTTGGAGTTTAATTTACAAACACAACTTCTCACCACACCGATATTACATATGGAATAACCGTGATATCCTGTATAAGAATAAGAGTCTTTTCATGAAGAAATGGTTTGATGAAAACATTTGCCTATTAAGTCAGCTGCTAACTCCTGAAGGTCACTTCACGAGTCATGAGGAATTCTGGCATAAATTCAACTTTCCTGTGTCGCTGAAGGAATTTATTCAGGTTGTAGGATCTGTTCCAGAAGGCTCTGTTTGTTTATTTAGAGGTATTTCTGTTCAAGATGTGCTTGTCACGAACCCTGTTAACACCCCTTGTGGGAAAATTTGCTTCACATCCTCTCGTAAGAACAATAATCGTGCCATTCGTTCTCTGTTTCAAATCGAATTTACTTCAAAGCCATATATTATCACTTATTGGAATTCGCTCCACAGATCTATTCCTTGGACAAAAGTTTGGATGTTGCCACACAAGTATTTGATTACCAACAAAATTAGAGAAATTTCCTTCAAAATTTTACACAAAATTTACCCTACAAAGCTTTTGATGAAAAAGTTTAGAGCAGATATTGACACTAATTGTTCATTCTGTTCAGCTCACCCTGAAACTGTTCCACACCTTTTCTGGCACTGTGATCTCACTACGAAACTATGGAAGGATCTAGCAGGTTTTATCTCTGACAAATTTTATACAAATTTTGTATTGCTTTATGAACATGTTATTTTTGGGTTTTTTGTAAAAAAGAAAGATGACAATGAAAAAACCCATCTTATAAATCTTCTAATTATTTTGGCTAAGTTTTTCATTCATAAATGTAAGTTTAAGAATCAAAAACCTATTTTTTCAGTATTTTACAAGGATTTTGAATTATATTTGCAATCTATCACTGCCTGCAAAAACAAGAAGGCTGTAAAGACTCTGAATGCATGTATGAATTGTAATCTGTACTTGTAAAATGTTGCATGTTCGTCTTTTTTTTTTTTTTTTTTTTTTTTTTTTCTCCTTTCTTGTTATTTTTATTTATTTTTTCTTTTTTCTTTTCTTGTCTACACAATGTCCCCTGGCATCTATGTTTCTGTTCCTATTCTGTACAAAGAGAAAGCATTTAATAAAAAAAAAATAAAAAAAAAAAAAAAATATTATTAAGGAATACCATGCAGTGTGAACTAGTGGTAGGCAATGCTGTCTAGCAGCAGGCTAGAGTGAGGCAGCGGCAGCACCTGATAATGATGCAGCCAAGGGAAAGGCATGTTTTTTACTGCATAGGCAGAGCATGACAGCAGCTTAAATAGCACCCCTTACAAAGGGGTGTGTTAGTGGCAGATATATTTTTAATTTTACCTTTATTTTACCAGGAATATTCCCATGGAGATGCAAAGATCTATTTTACAAGGGAGTCCTGGCCAAGTCAGCAGCACAAAAAGTTTCACACAGAGGGCAAGACAGAAACAATAAACAGCAACAAATAAACAGTGCATCAATTTTTAAATTAGCAGCGTTCGGCAGTAAAACAAGTGCACAGGCTCATCAGATGATCCTTAATCCTAGTTTAAAAATAATCTAGACGAACGTAATTACCCAGTTTTTGATGCCCTTGTAGCTCAAACCAAAATAAAGGAGCAAAAACACTAAAAGCACTTTGACCAAAGACAGAGCGAGTCCAAGGAACCATAAACAGCATCTGTCCTTTTGACCGAAGGCTGCAGCAAGTGACAACCTTAGGAGTCATTTAAGAGCATAAATAAGATGGCAGATCATTTAATAATGCCTTATAAAGAAAGATATACCAATGCTCCATTCTTCTGTTATGTATTCTTCTGTTATGTTATGTATTCTTCTGATAGACCTACAACCCCAATTCCGAAATAGTTGGGACAAGGTGTAAATTGTGAATAAAATCAAAATGCGATGACTTTCAAATCGCACCAGCCAGTATTTTATTCACAATAGAACAAAAATTACATAGCAAATGTTGAAACTGAGAAAATTTACAATTTTATTCACAAAATGAGCTCATTTAAAATTTGATGGCTGCTACAGGTCTCAAAAAAGGGACAGGGGCCTGTTTACCATGGTGTAGCATCTCCTTTTCTTTTTATCATGGAGTGGAGGCGTCTGGGCATTGAGGAGACAAGTTTCTTGGGCTTAGCCATTGTAATTTGATCCCACTCTTTTTTAATACTGGCTTGCAGCTGCTGGAGAGTTTTGGGTCTCCTTTGATGGACTTTTCGTTTAATTATACGCCAAATGTTCTCAGTTGGTGAAAGATCAGGACTGCAGGCAGGCCAGTTCAGCACACGAACTCTTCTACAACGGATCCATACTGTTGTCATAGTGCAGTATGTGGTTTTGCATTGTCCTGCTGAAATAAACAAGGCCTTCCTTGGAATAGATGTTGTCTTGAGGAGAGCATATGTTGCTTTAAAACTCTTATATACCTTTCAGCATTTATGGTGCTTTTTAAAACATACAAGTGTCCCACACCATATGCACTAATGCATCCCCATACCTTCAGAGATACTGGCTTTTGAACTGAACGCTGATAACAGGAGGGGTTTCTCCTCTTTAGCCCGAAGGACACAACGCCCATAATTTCCTACAAGAATGTCATACTTGGACTCGCCTGACTACAGGACACTTAGGCGCTTTGCTACAGTCCATTTTAAATGAGCCTTGGCCCACAGAATATGGCGGCGCTTCTGGATCATGCTCAACAATGGCTTCCTTTTTGCATGATAGAGTATTAGGGGGCATCTGTGGATGGCACGACGGACTGTGTTTATAGACAGTGGTTTCTTGAAGTGTTCCTGGGCCCATTTAGTAATGTCAATAACAGAATCATGCCGGTGCGTGATGCAGTGGCATCAGAGGGCCTGAAGATCTCAGGCACCCAGTAAAGGTCTTCGGCCTTGTCCCTTATGCACAGAGATTTTTCCAGTTTCTCTGAATCTTTTGATGATGTTATGAACTGTCGATGATGAGACCTTCAAAGCCTTTGCAATTTGACGTTGAGAACATTGTTATTAAAGTTTTCAGTTTATTTTACGAAAGCCTTTACAGGTTGGAGAGCCTCTGGCCATCTTTACTTCTGAGAGACTCAGCCTCTCTAAGACATCCCTTTTATAGCCAATCATGTTACGCACCTGATGCCAGTTAACTTAATTACTTGCTAAATGTTCTTCCAGCTGATTCTCTTATATATTAATTGCTTTTTCAGCCTTTTTTTCCTGTGTCCCAACTTTTTTGAGACCTGTTGCAGCAAGAAAATTTAAAATGAGCTCATTTTGTGGATGAATATGTAAAATGTCTCAGTTTCAACATTTGAAATGTTATCTGTGTTCTATTGTAAAAAAAACATATTTTCTCATGTGATATGAAAGTCATTGCATTTTGATTTTATTCACAATTTACACTTCGTCCCAACTATTTTGGAATTGGGGTTGTACTTTGTCATACAAGACACAGTGATGTGTACGAAATCCTAAACCCGAGACAAAACGCAGTGAAGCATGGTAAACTGAGTCCAGCATTTTCAAAGAGGCTGAGGTAGCATGCATATAGAGAGTATCACCGTAATCAAGGACAGATGAAAAGGTTGCTTTAACTAGTTTTTTTCGAGCAACAAATGAAGAACAGCCTTTGTTTCTGTAAAAGAAACCCAGCTTCACCCTCAGGTTTTTTGTTAGGCTCTGGATGTGATGACTAAGAGAAAGGCTTTCATCCAGCCACTTTTTAGTATCAGGGTAACATAAGCAGTCTTCTAGCTCTCAGGTACCTGACCATTTTGAAGGGACAAATTAGAGGCTTCCACAACTACATCAGCAGTAATTTTTAAGAACAGCTGAATACCATCAGGAACAGCTAATTTTTGCTATCTAACTTTCTAAGCATATCACTCACTTCTGACAGCTGTCAAAAGTGAGTGATACGCTAAGAAAGTCAGATCTGATTGAACGTGAAATCAAGAACAAAAGGCATCCCTTCTGTAACCTTCTTTTCTCCAAGATTTTGATGTGAATGAACATCATTTTCAAACAAGAGACCAGAAGATACAAAGTGCTGAATTAATTCATTAAGTATTTTCGCTTTATCAGTGATAGTTTCCAGTTTTTTATGACTGTAGCAGAACACTGATTTTTTTTTTGGAAAGAGATGACAACCCCTTAAAATGCATAGATAGGAGTGTCCTTGAGATGAGGGCATGTCTTGGGTTATCTGCTTGAACTAGCAACAGAAGCTGCTCCCTATACACACACACACACACACACACACACACCAATGAGTCAAAATATTACAAGTCAATGACAAATATGCTGTTTCCGTGTGCGGCTGAAACAGCTCCGTCAAACTGATGCCCACTTGACTGCCTGGACTCAAGATTTCCAAGCAGAAAAATTTTCAGACCATCACATACCCTCAGTCCGCTCCTCATCTTCGCTCCCTGGGTCCTGTTGCCATCTCCTCCCCAGGTGCTCAGCTCACGAGCCAAGCAGATACTCATGAGACCAGGCAGCTTTGTCCCATTGCTTTAATCTCCTCCCATTCCCAAGTTTGTCATAAGGTACGTGTAATTAATGTGTAAATAATGTGAAATGAAGCATGTTTCAAACCACACGAGTGAAACATGTCAATTACACGTGGCAGTTCTACTTAAATGTGCGCAACACTGCGTTGAACAACAAGCCTTTTCCACACGTCAGCTCCTTCGGGTTCCCACCTGTAGCCTACTGCCATCAATAATTAACCGTAAAATCCTTTAAAAATCCGGAAGATTTTTTAAAGTATACTCAGCAACAAAAGTTTCTGTGACACCAATATTGTTAATTATTTTTCATAACGCAATTATGAAATTGTCATACATGGTGATATCAGACTGAAACAGTACACGTAAACACAACATTGAAATGGAAATCATGAAAATGCGAGAAAATGACTTTGCACGTAAAAATGTGCGTAAATCATGCTTGTGGATGGCAATAAAAGAGGAGAATTTTTGGAATGTTCACATTGTGCCTGATGAACGACGGAAGCATCACTTATCGAAAACACAGCCATTTCGGATCAGGAACTCTACCCTCTAAATGCCAAGACTGTCTGAAAATGATCGGTGGAGGGCCATTGGGATGATTGAATCTGGAACCTCGCAGAGGGAAGTTGCTCATCGCCTGAATGTCCACCGAAACACCATTTGGAACTTATGGCAGCGTCATCAGCAGACAAGACATGTCAGAGACCGTCCTCGCAGCGGCCGTCCACGAGTAACCACTCCCAGACAGGACAACTGGATTCGAACAACCCATCTCCGAAATCGATTCCAACCTGCAACCATAACTGCAAGAACGATACCTGGTTTGAGGCGACTGTCTGCACAGACAATCCCTCGCCGTCTCCGTCATTTTGGCATTGTCCCACGTCGGCCAGCAAGACGTCCAATACTCACAGTACAACACCGACGACTGCGTCTACAGTGGGCACAACAACATCGACGGTGGATCCAACGTCAGTGGGATCTTGTACTCTTTACTGATGAATCAAGATTCATGCTTAACCGATGTGATGGTCGTTTACGTGTATACCGTCGACGTGGAGAACGTTATGCCAACAACTGTGTTCAGGAATTTGATCGTTTTGGAGGTGGTAGTGTCATGATTTGGGGAGGGATCACGGCTAGAAACAGAACAGATTTGCTTGTTATTGATGGAAATCTGACAGGTCAAAGATATCGCGATGAAGTGCTACGGCCATTGGTGGTACCGTTTTTGATGCAACATGGTCCCGGAATAACGCTGCAACATGATAACGCCAGACCACACGTTGCAAGGATTGTACAGCAGTATCTGATGCAACAACATGTCAATGTCCTGCCATGGCCAGCCAGATCCCCAGACATGTCCCCAATCGAGCATCTTTGGGACAAGATGGATCGACGTTTGCGGCGGTTGGATAACCCGCCAGCTACACTCCAGGAATTGCGACAACGTCTACGTCAGATTTGGAATGACATCCCACAGCAATTTCTGGCACATCTGATACATTCCATGCGCCGGAGATGCGTTGCTTGCATCATGGCACGAGGAAGTCACACCCGGTATTGAAGTGTGAAGGTCACAATTGGTTAGACGTCAGACAAGTGCTTCATGACGCATGAAAATGACATTTTTCGTTTTGAGTGACGTTGGCACTGAAAAGTCAGTGTTTCTCCTGTTAAATAAACATATTGATTGCATTGAGATCTTTGCGTGTCATTTATAACATACCCATAAATGGTGTCACAGAAACTTTTGTTGCTGAGTATATTTTTCATTTATTAGAATTATAGATGGAGAATGAAAATGTAATTATAAAATTTTCAAAAACAAGAAAAATCTCTAGATTCAACTATGCAAATCCCAAACTGCAGAGCCAGCAAAGAGAAAATTGCCATGCTCGTTACACATGGGCATGTCAAGGATCCTCAATTTTGCTCCACTTAGTGAAAATCTTTACCAGTCTCGACCAATATAATTATTATATTACCATTCCACACGAAAATTGGGGGAAAGGGCGGAATCCAGCTGCAGCCAGTATTGTGCAGCCTCATAAACCAAGCTCTTATTGATAACTTGTGTTGGGTTTGTACATTTGTGACTAGCTAGCCTCAAAGCACAATTGCCAAAGTCATATTTTGCCAAATTGAGATATGGGCTGCCTGTCCTTTCGTGTTGGCTAAAAAAATTTGTTCTCACATTCTTTTAGCCCACACGAAAGAACAGGCAGCCAGTATCTTAATTTGGCAAAAATATGACTTGGGAAATTATGCTATGAGGCTAACAAACTGGTGATTGTGATGAACATCCCTTCTCTCCTGAAGTCTACCATCCGTACGCGTGTTAAGTAAAAGCTCTGAACTCTGACCAACGGTAAATTGTATTGCACGATGAGAAGAAGCATCCAGCTGTTTTTTGTCGTGGTGTATTCATGAGCTCTTTCATCATTGTGAAAATTAATAGCTTCTGATAAAGTTGTCTGAAAGAAACTTTGTTCAGAATAATAAAGGACGGGTCAGATTTAACCATTTATTTGGCAGTGACTCTGCTCAAGTTATACTCTGGAACAATCTGAGCAAGCATGACAGAGACATACCAGGAGATCACAACGGGCTGTTTGTTCTCGAAAACCATCCAATGTGGCTGAATTAAAACAATTCTGCAAAGAAGAGTGGGCCAAAATTCCTCCACTGCGATGTGAGAGACTCATTGCCAGTTATCGCAAAGCCTGGATTGCAGAGGGTGGCACAACCAGTTACTAGGTTTAGAAGGCAATTACTTTTTCACGTAGGGCCAGGTAGGTTTGGATAGCTTTTTTTCTCTTAATAAATTGAATCATTTAAAAACTGCAGTTTGTATTTACTCAGATTATCTTTGTCTCGTATTAAAATTTGTTTGATGATCTAAAGCATTTAAGTGTGATAAATATGTAAAAAAATATACTATGTGCTGTGATACTTATTCACAGCACTGTAGTCCACAGAGTGAGGTTTATACTTCTTGCTCTGGATCTTTCAGCGATTTGGGTCATTAGACTAATCATTGTTCCTAACAGGAAAAGAATTTGCTCAGACCAGAGGAGATTCAGCACATTCTAAGGACTGGTATGACCCTAACATTAAAGTAGTTGTTTTTAAGAAGTCTTGCTTTTACTTTTAGACACAATTTTATAAAGTGTGCCTGGGGCCTATTGATTGGATGACAGTTTGCTAATAAAAGCCAAATTCTTGCCAAAATGACTTTCTCAGAGTCAAAGACGAAGGACAATTATATATGAATGAATCAGCCTGTCTTTTCTGCAGGATGGACCTGACAAATTTGCAATTTAAACAGTCGGATACAATTCCATGAAAGGCATTGCCATTACTCCTCAAAGCAGATAGCGCTGCGGAATCAGATCTGTGACAGACGAATTTGTTGAAATTGACAGTTCCATTGCTCTTCCTGTTTTCTGTCGAGTTACCCATGAAAAGGGAAACTACACACCCAGTAAAGAATGACAAATTACAACCGCAGGATGTCATTAATGCTTAAATTTCAAAAAGGTGGGTGTACAACCCAGAGGGGGGTCACAATGGCGTATTTCAAAGTGGATATTTAATAGACACCGACCTTCCAGGACAGGATTGTTGTAAATGGTCTGAAAAAAGTGATTTGAAGTTCATAGGATGTATGCAGTCATATGTACCATCAGATCCATTAATATAGGACACTTACATAGTTATTGGTACTTCAGCTGCAGAAGAAAGTAGAAAAAAATTAAGTAATAAATATGACCTCGAAGTGCTGAGTTTTATCTTTTACCTCGAGGGTATTTAGATCAATATCATGTGAGCAAGAGAGGAATTACAGCACTTTGTGACCTAATTATATTTATCCCCCTCTTCCTTTATATAAAACAAAAGTAACTGGACAGTTGGCTTTTCTTCTTTTCAGTGGGCAGGCATGTCATTCCATCATCATTTAATTGAAAGTAAGCTGACAGAAAAATAAATTAAATATATAAATATACACACACACACGCACACACACACCTGCTGTTATAACACTGTAGTATTGTACTATTTACTTGCATATATAGCAGATATACAAACCCCAATTCCAATGAAGATGGGATGTTGTTTAAAACGTGAATAAAAACAAATCTAATAAATCCACATTTTATTCAGAATAGAACATAGACAACACATCAGATGTTGACAGTGAGACATTTTACCATTTCATCAAAATTATTAGCTCATTTTGAATTTGATGGCAGCAACGCACCTCTAAAAAGTTGGGACAGGGCCATGTTTACCACTGTGTAGCATTCCCTCTTCTTTTAACCACAGGCTGTAAATGTCTGGGAAGTAAGGAAGGAAGTATTGCTGGAGTTTTGGAAGAGGGATGTTGTCCCACTCTCGTCTAATATAGGATTCTAGCTGCTCAACAGTCCTGGGTCTTCTAAGCCAGATTTTTTGTTTTATGAAGACCATTTCGCCACCCAGACTCTTCTGCATTGAAGCCATGCTGCTGTGATGGATGCAGTACGTGGGTTAGCATTGTCTTGCTGAAATATGCAAGGCCTTCCCTGAAAGAGACGTTGTAAAAACGCTGTGTACTTTTCAGCATTGATAATGCCTATGCAGATGTGTAATCTGCCGATGCCATAAGCACTCATGCAATCTTATACCATCAGAGCTGCAAGGTTTTGAACTGAGCACTGATAATAAGCTGAATGGTCCTCCTCCTCTTTAGACTGCACGACAAGGCGTCCATAGTTTCCAAAAAGAAGTTAAAATTTTGACTCATCTGACAACAGAACAGTTTTCCATTTCGCCTCAGTCCATTTTTAATGACCTGTGGCCCAGAGAAGACGGCGGCGTTTCTGGATCGTGTTCACATGTGGCTTCTTCTTAGCATGATTCAGCTTTAACTTGCATTAACTTGCACAGCTGGCTAATAACCAACCCTACCTAACTTGAGTAGAGGACATCCTGACCGTTACTTAAAGTAAGTAAGCCGGCTAGCCAGTCTAGAAATGTTAACCACAAGGCACGCAATGAAAGCGGGTTGTTTTCAACCCAGTGGAGTAGCACTTTTTTTCCGACGCCGAATTTCCCATTGTGCGTGCGGATATGCAGGGTCATAAGAATAGCTAATTACAGTAAACTCAAGACTGGCGTAAATATAGCCACTGCCAATAACAAAACAATACCAGCGGCCCAAATCCAGCCAGTTTCATTTTTTTTGCGGACATGGATGAAATTCTGGGACAGAGACCGCTGGCCATAGCAATGGCCAAGAGAGTGGAATCGATGTCGGCTTTGAAGCTCTAACTGAAGGCAACCAGTTAGACATGACGATTACTTCCGAGCGTTATATTTGCTGAAAACCCGATGTTGCGATTGGACCAAAGTGGTGAATATGCTAATTAACATGTAAACGGAATAGTCCCATTGCTCAGCGCATAGAAAGAGCTTATTTGGAATATTACCTTAACCCGAATATGAACCTTCATCGGAATATGTTGTACATGTAAACGTAGTCATTGAAAATGGTCTAATGCATACTCCACTGCCTTCACAATCATCAGTTCCCAAACATACTGCGCGATCCATGACCATCATCAAAACATCAAATAAGTGGATATTACTGGAATAAGGGTACTAAATCAGTTCAATAAGGTTTTACATTTGTATCCGCTATGCCAAGGTGTGTTGAAGCTGATCTGCCAGTTAGTGGAGGAGGAACACCTTAGTCTGAGTGTTTATGTTAACTTTTCCATTAATTTGTCACCCATCTGTGTAGATAGGTTTAATACATACACTGGAACTTAGTTTAAACATTAGCAGTAATCTTAAATATTCCACATGAAATATTCCACATATTCAAGTTTGCAGTTTCTTAGAA
Source organism: Gymnothorax reevesii (assembly GCA_029721435.1). Classification (NCBI taxonomy): domain Eukaryota; kingdom Metazoa; phylum Chordata; class Actinopteri; order Anguilliformes; family Muraenidae; genus Gymnothorax; species Gymnothorax reevesii. The sequence goes on from CM056581.1 coordinate 9,321,427, forward strand.
TGGAGATGTCCCTCTGATAACTTTTTAGGTAATCTGACATTGTATTGGCCTCTGTTCACAAAGCTCCAATGAAAAATGACAAGCATATACCAGCAGACATGAATTAACTTCAGCCAGAACATTGTTGCTAACAAATGCAAAGAAACTTATTTTAATGCTACAAGGGAGAGAGAGGGTGTTCCGAGGGCGAGCAAGACCATGGAAAGGAGCGAGGCACACAAATAGAGCCGGGAGTAAACTTTGCAGTGCTGGTCAATATGTGACATAGAAAACAGCAAACATTTCAAAGCACTTGTTTCAGACACTAAGTAAAGACGAGGGGGAAGTGACTGAGAAACAGAGGGGAATTCAAAGTCAACTGTCTCTGGGCTGTCACATGTAATAGTGACAAGTGTACAGGTGGGCAGAATTGAGAAACAGTACTATCCATTATATGCGTCTTTAGAGGGTTTTAAAGCAATCAAAAGACAACTTACACTGAGCTAGGGATTCACTACCTGGTCACAATAGTATCTATACAAGCATAATGTTATTTTTCTATGTTTCTCGGCAGAATATTTTTCGTGTTTTATACGTTTTTGCCTCAAACTTATGAAATATATTCCAAGTGGTTTGCAGTCATGTTTTTCTTATTTGCCAAACTGCGTGAGATAAACAACAAAATAAACAGATAGCACAAATAATGGATGATATGCATACAGTCTCTTTCATCACTGAACATTTTGTGTAAGACTCGGCATGGGGCCTCATGACAGATTAAGCACATTATAGGTTCCGAAAGGAGGAGTGTAAGGAGACAAGCACATACACCCGCACACACGTGGAGGCAAGCATGCATATGAACAGAAAAAATGCTGAGGCATGAAGATGAATAAACACCAGCTTATATATAAACACGCACAGACACACACAGCTCCATCCCATTGCCTCCTTGTCAATGCAACGGTATGTGTTGGATTTAACAGCATCTCAGGGAGGGGAGCAGGGAGCTGCGCTGTTCATCTTCATAAGCATCTGTCCCTATTGCCCATCACACCATCAAAGCCTGGGCGCCACTAAATCTCCTCATATCCCTCGGCTGCTTCTCTTCCTATTCTCCCCCAGCGCTTGATTAACAGCCGCCATGACACACAACACCAAAGCACTGAAACAGTCGTTAAACCACCATAACCCCGCCCCCCCGCCCCAATCTCAGCACGCTAATACAGAGAGCAGAGCTGGTACAGTCTTACCTCCCAGGACCTTCAGCAGTGCCCCCCGCCCCCGCTGCACCAGACATTTTACTTCACTCTAAGGGGGCTGCGGTATTTGCGAGTTGCATCAGGGGGTCGCAGGATGATTCATTCAGACCTCAACCTTTAACAGGCTCATTTAAAGCTCAAATGCAACCAGGCCCCAAAAACAAATATATAACAAGCAAGGCCACATTCATCCGTGTGGTTGCGGCCATTTCTGTGTGCAGGCAATAGAAGTAGGCACGAAAGGTTGACAGAACTAGCTGGTAATTTAACATACTTTAACACAGCAGTCAAATTATTTTTCGGATTTCAGTACTTTGGTGCAAGTTCAGGGGTTGGGAAGGACACGCGCCATGCGCAAATGGCGCATAAATTAAAAATATGGCGCATTATAAAACCAAGTAGAAACCAAGTAGTAGTTTTCCTATTATACAATACCAAAATTTTTCAAAAAAACTGATGGAGTGCGTTCTGATGCTCAATCGATCAATTCTAGCTCCAGGCCCACGCACAATCCATCACCATTGCGAGGCTGTGAAAATGTCCATTGCGTGAGAGACTGATTTTGAGTTTATTTTCTCAGTGGAATGAGTTTGTGACAAAGTGCTTTGATGTCACTTTGTGTTTATATTAATATGCAGTATCAAATGACAGTCTCGGAACCGAGCGTTGTAATACTGATTGGGTATGCATTTGAAAACTATTTCTTAATCGTTTTCTAAGTCAGAGACTGTTTATTTTGTTGTCAAATTGACAGTTGTTGACTGTTTCACTTTCAATCAAGTACGGTCTTCTGGCAGAAAAAATTTGATCAGATTTATGCTGGATCAAGCAATCTTTCATTGAGAAAAACCACTCAGGCTGTCCACATCTAGTGGTCTGGTTGGTTCTTGATGCGCTTTTGTGTCGACTGGGATTTGTTTTGGCAGAGCAATCGCAAATAACAAGATAGAATAATCCCTTCGGGACTCGGCGGGTATTGCCATGACAGTCCTTAATTCTCAACCCTGGCCTGTGTTTACTCTGAATAAATAGTTTTTAATAAATAAATTAAAATTATTAAGGTAATATTGATGTGTACAATGCATCAGAACTTATGCATGCAACATTTCATAGTTTGCCTAATTGTTTTTTATATTTATGTAAAACTAACATACAAGTAACCTCCTCTCATAGCCACGTTATGCCCTTATTAAATATGCATACAAATATGTGTTTTAAATGTAACTTGTGGTTTGTTCTAGCCTTGAAACATAATGTTAAATAACAAGAGCTTGACAGCATTTCTTTTCAGCCGCAAACTACCGAATATAACTGGAATTAATTTCCAAGCTAAGTTTCGCTTACCCAGTTAAACAACGAACATTAAACAATTGAAAATGGCAGATCAGCAAGCTTACTGAATATTCTTTCTGCGCAATCAGGAGTTTTATGTCCTTGATCGGATCGGTGAACATTAACACTGACTTATTATATGTTAGCTATAGAAATACGAACCACATTATTTATAGGCTACTTAATTTGAAACCGTATTGATAGGTGTGTGCATCTCCATTATATCACGAGCAGTCCAAATGCAACTTGAAGTGAACAACCATTGTAAAAATAGCCACTGTCTTAACGTGAACTTGAAGCGGAAGCCCGCCAGTGTAATGCCGAATTCAGACTTTAAAGCGCGGTTACAGATGCTAGTCACTGCAGTCTGACTAGCCAAATCCAATTGATCAATTTAGAGCCAATCAGCCAAATAAAACTTGCATCTTTCGCATAGAGGCTGTCATTTATTTGTAAAAGTGATAACAGCATTTAAAACCTCACATAGCGGAACATTCACCGGGCACATATAGCATTTTTAGTGCAATTTAACATAACATAACATGAATGGGAAGAACAGGCCTTTCAGCCCAACTACGCTTGCCAGTTTCTTTATACTATTGTGATTATATCCCTTCAGATACTCAATGACTCAATGGTATCTAGCTTTAAGTCAAGCCTGCTCTTGAAAACCCCCAAGGTCTCTGCCTCAACAATATGGTCAGGCAAGCTATTCCACATTGAAATTACTCATTGGGTGAAGAAATATTTCCGAATATCAGTGCTAAATATACCTTTGGTCAACTTCCATTTGTGACCCCGAGTTCTACTAACAACTGTTGGTCGAAGGAATCCTACATAATTCACTTTGGTAATCCTTTTAACATATTTAAAGACTTCAATCAAATCACCCCTAAGACTAAAGAGATAAAAAAATCTTCAGCCTCTTCTCATAGCTTTCATCTTTTATACCTGCAATAAGCTTAGTGGCTCTTTTCTGAACTTTCTCTAGAGCCTCTATGTCTTTCTTAAAGTATGGTCCTCAGAACTGTACACAATACTCCAGATGTGGTCTGACGAATGTGTTGTACAAAAGAAGCATCACCTCCTTAGATTTGTATTCAATACTTTTGGCAATGCATCCCAGCATCCAATTGGCTTTTTTAACTGCTACAGCACAATGGCTAGAGCCTGTGAGGGTTTGGTCAACAATCACTCCCAGATCTTTCTCGAGTTCAGCTCATTCCAGTTTTAAACCTCCCATGAAGTAATCCTGTCTAATGTTTTTATTACCTACATGTACAACTTTACATTTTGCTACATTAAATTTCATTTGCCAATTTACTTCAATTTCATTTACTTCTGCCCAATTCTGGATTCTATCCAAATCATCCTGAATCACTTTAGTGGACCCTAAACTATTTGCCAAAACAAACTTGCATAGTGCACCTTTAACCCTAATGTCTTGGAAAGTTGCCCATATCTTTTGTGTTAGTGGGTCAAATTTGACCTGTGATTCAACTCAGCCCAAAATACTCAAAAAAACAATCATTATCTTCCAATATTGTTTTCTTAATGTCATAACTACTGTAACTTATTATGCATTCAAATACATGCAATCGCAGTTTTAATTGTATTTTTATGACCTTCTGAACGTCACATTATGCCACTCATTTTCAACTGAAAAATGTTTAAATGCACTCATTAAGTGAAGACAACATGAAATTATGTTACCTGACAATATTATAGACTAATTTTGACACACTCTCTGAAATAAATAACTTTTGGGTGCTTTCGAACATTATATTATTACCTAAAGTTGAAAAACATTTAAAACTACAGTACATGGATGTCTTACAACCTCCTAGAAAGAGGGGGAAATTACCGGACATGAATATACTTTCATGTTGGTTCATTCATGGATAACACTGGTGTTTTATACTCTATCTAAACTACACACAGGTTTCAATGATATTCCACCAGGCAGACCTATTGTAGCTGCTATTGGGTCTCAAACAGATATTGATACATTTGTGGATTATTTCCTCCAACCCTGTATTACCTCTTTGCCCTCCCATATGAAAGACCCTATTGAATCAATTTTAAAAAACCATTCAAAATGACCAACCCAGTAATAAAAGTTTTTTACTTGTGACTATCGATATTGTGTCACAATATAATAATGTTCCAATCCAAGGGGGGTTGAGGGCTGCTGAGTTTTTCCTGCAATTACAAGAGCGAATTTCTTCCAAGTCTAGGTCTTTTGGTATTACATGAATTTTGGAGCTCATGTAGATTGTGTTGACGACTAATTATTTTATGTTTGCCAGTAAGTTCTTTCTGCAGGTGTCCGGAGTTAGTATGGGTTCTAAGATGTCCCCCAGTTTTGCCTCATTGTATGTTGGATTATTTGAACAGGAGGTTGTACCGAATGCTTTGAAGGAACCATTTTTACTACATATTTCAACATACAGAAGGTTTTTTGATGATGTTTTTTCAAATGGACCTCTACTGAGGTTAAACTTGTAGAGTTCCATAATTTTTTGCATATGTAAAATGGACATTTGACATTCACTTGGCCCTATGATCATTTCAAAATTCATTTCTTGGGTATACTGGTCATCAATAATAATGAGAACTTGAGTACTAGTTTGTTCTGAGAGCCGACTGAGAGAAATTCATTGTTACATGGCCAGTCATATCATCCCACTAATTAATAAAAAAAGAGCCTTCCTACTGCTTAGTTTTGTTCGTATACAACGCATTTGTAATTCTGATGCTGATTTTAAACAACAAATGACAGATTTGGAACTTTTTACAAAGACATACATGCCAACTCCAACGCTTTAGGAGGTAGACTACTGCTTTTCAGGCGTTTTTCTCAGAATAAAATTCCCCGAAAGCGGTAGTCTTCCGCCAAAAGTGGTTGTGTTGGCATGTATGCAAAGAGGCTGTAAAAGAGAGCAGGTTACTCAAGCTTCCAAACGTTTTTCTAACCTGACACAACTGGAGAGCTTGAATACGACTACTGATGATAAAATCACTTGGGCCATTCTGTATTCTCCATTGGCCAAAGAAATGTCAGCCATCATTAGAAAACATCAGCATATCGTAGCTAGTGTTGCCTTCAAAGGACATCTGGATAACCCACCACTGATTATTTTTAAGAAACCCGCGAGTAAATTGTTAGTGAGGGCAGATCGTCTTCCTAATTCCCATACTGCTTCATTTTTGAGTGCTGTAGACTGACGCAGTCATAAATGTGGTAAACGTCAACAGTGCAATTTTACTCGTTAGACATTTTTTTTTTTTTAATCACCCACACACCGGGAATGTCTTTTCATTATTTCATGTAAACCCAAAATTGTAATATACATGCTTAAATGCCCTTGTGGGTTGGCATACATTGGAGACACTCCTAGATCTGTGAAACAGAATTTTGAAGTTCAATTAAAAATCACGATCATAAAAGCCCTGTGCCTAATCACTTCAAACTTAAGAACCATACTGAGGTCTCTTTAATTTACACTGGTATTGAACATGTCCGGCTTCCACAAAGGGGAGGTGACATTCATTGTCTTAGGTTTTTACTTCAGATACACTCAAGGGTCTTAATGAAGAAATGGACATTTGCCCTTTTTTGTAATCTGTTATATTATTACTTTGGTTGATTTGGTCCCTTATTTAATATTTTTTGGTTATTTTTTCACACCTTGACTCAGAGCATATACGCGCCTTTTCAGTTTTTTCTTTTTGATGACAGCCGATTGGCCTGATTATATTTAGGACTTTTCTGGTCTATTGGATTGTCGTTTGCATATTTAGTACATTTTTTTTTTTTTACATGTTGCTAGTGTTATTACCACATTTTTTAAATGTAATTTGCTGATATGTACTACACATGTGGGTTAATATCTGTTTGTGTGTATTTATGCATATGTGTGAATGTACACCCATGGAGTTCTCTTATATTTATTATTTTCACCTAAGTCTTAATCCATAACATGGTAGATAATTGGGTCACATGTCTGGATCACATGATTTTTGCCGTGTGTATTTAAGATGGTGCTGAGCAATTCTAATGGGAGTGTAATGAAGAGCAGTTGTGCTCGAAATTTCACGTCTTTGGTGCAATGAATAAGTGGAAATTAGAGCCAGCAGTGTGCAAGTCATTCATTTGCTATAACATTATGGGCATTATCACTGGTGCAGCCCGCGCAGTGGTAATTTTGTGCGATGCAACACCGTGCGCAGCCACTTTGGCAATTTGGTAGACGGACGTGCGCTGAGATGGGTGTGGCGGCGTAATAGGGGGAGCTGTCACATATTCATCAAGACGCCGTGACTATTTCATGGAAAAAGTCTTTGCTGAAGTTGCGCAGAAAGCTCACCAGCTCCAACCAGTTTTACTTTCTGTGCAGTGCTAATTTGGCTGACCGGCGCGCAGTGCGCACACGTCGCCGAAACCTCACAGGCAGGTTTCCATAATGTCAGGCTCATTTCAATGTAATAAATAATTACAGCAAGCACTATGTAATGTAACTATCTGAATCAAGACATAAGTTATAGTATCTATATCGATTGTCCTGATGTCAGATTGAAGGCGATTGGTACACGTAATGTAAACTCGACCTGGCTTAATCAACGCAGCTGAATCTGTGATGCAAACTAACAACTTCACGTCTTTCTCAGCCAACCACATATATAATGCTTGCGTTCTATGCTCAGTAAAGCCGCTTGCATACTGGACGCAAAACTAATTTTTCGTACGACTGATTACAGTCAAAGTCAATGCAAAGACGCGAATACACGTGTCTGTTTATTCTTCTGTTTTCTTCAGTTGAAGATAGACAACAGTCTTTAATCGGTCTCTCTTTTGAAAATTAGTCAGATGGATTGAACAGATTCACGCTTAATTTCCACACCAGAGATAAACTAGTGCTTGTAGTCACTGACCAAATCAATTCCATGACCATTGACATTGTGAATTAAATATCGCATGCACGATCAAGACTGTCCGACACAAAATACTCCATGTCTGGCAGCCAGCAAAAAGCAAAAGTATTGATGTGAGGACAGATTTATAACGAATTTAGAATTAAAATATACCACCAACAAAAAGAACATCCAAAAAAGATGGCCCGCGAATAAATGAATCGCAGTGCTCATTGGATGTTCTGTTTGTTGTCAAAATGTTTCTTTTTTTATTCTATATTTCATTATCAGTCAGTTCTAATCGTCCTCTTTTTTTTTGGCTGTCAGATACGGAGTAATTTTGTATTTAATATTCAACAGGCATTGTACATTGTCCCGTGCCAATGTCGACTCACTTTATTGAGCAGAGCTCAAACAGAAACGTTGATTAAAATTCTCCGTACTCATCTTGAAGAACTGAGCCCTCTTATCAAAACTTTCACGCTTAAGATCTAAAAGATTCAGTAGATTTGAAGAAGTTATAAACAATAAACGACTGTCAGACACAAAGTTATACTGAAACCATCCAACTGTCGGACACGGAGATATATTAAAACTCTGTTCGACTTTCGGACACGTAGACACTGCGTTCAACGCATTAACGCAATCTGTCGTGCAAAAAAGTTGTTTCGCGTCCAGTGTGCAAGCGGCTTGATACTACTATTATTGTCACTTAGGTTTTATCGTTTTTAGTGGGGGAAAGGAATACAGCCTCATTGCTATGATCTCGCACTGAGTTAAGATCACATATTGAAAATAAATGTGTAACGTATCTTGCATTGTTGTCAATGCATGTTAATGTCAAAATTTTAAACAAGTGACAAAATTTCACTTCCCTATGATGCAGGCAGAAGAAATAAATGAGCAACCTTCATATTTCGTTCCAACTTCATAAATTTGAATGATCTGACGTAGTTTTCGTTTTGAAATTTCATTCAAGTTCGCTAATGGTAATAATTCGAGAATGCCTCATATTCGTAAAGCTTAACATAGACATAAGCGGTGTAGAAAACAAGCCTGAAGCATCAAAGTAAAATGCAACATTAACGCATCATGCAGATATAGAACTGAGGCTTCTTCATTTCAACACTTTAAAGGTGAGGAGAGGAGCTCATTTTATTGGTGAAGAGTTGACTCGGCTGTCTTAAACCCACTTAAGCCTTTTCTCCTCCATCTTTGCCACTTGCGCCGGAAGGAGGGACAGAGACGGGACAGAGGAGTACTTGCCCCAGGCTACGCCAGGCACGAAATTGCAACATACATCTGGATACACCTCGTTGACGCGTCGCTCCCACTATTCGCCGCGCATGCGCCTGGTCTACGAATTTAGAGCCCTATATGTTTTCGTAAAGTGACATCTGTGATGTTCAGGGTGAAAATTGATCCATTTAGATTTACGTTATGAAAAGGGGAAAAAGTCTTTTACAATGCTTTTTCATAAAACCAAACTTCATTTTGCTCAAAATAGCAGATTCAAATTGAACATTTCACACATTGACATGAGCACAAGCAAGTTTCTCTCTCGCTCCCTGGCTATGCGAGTGTGTGTGTGTACTGTTAGACTCTGGAACATGTGACATGTTTATAATCTAAACACTTGTGCGTAAAAGGTAAATGCCTGGTGATTATTTTTGTAAATAGTTGTTCTCAGTCAAAACACTGATGTTTATTGGCTGTTGTGATCGAGGTTTTTCAGATTTGTTGAATACACTTTAAAATTGAGTCTAAACACTGTGATGTTAAAAAGTGTTAAAAACAGTGCTTAGCACATGTTCAGAACTTAAACATTTGGCTTTACAGCATGTGTGCACGAAATTGAACAAAATTTTATCCACAAAGCAACCCACAATTTTTGAATGATACACGACAGCCAATATTCTCTGCCGGTCATATTTGACCCAAAACACCACAGATGCCACTTGTTTTTTGAAGACATTCAAAATTGACTAAAATAGGCGTACAATGCACAGAATACCCCTCTGCCCGATGTCGAAATTTTTGGAGACGCCCGCCCGCCCGCCCAACCACACGAAGGACAGCAATACCCCGTCAGCCTTGGGAGCTGAGGGGTAAAAATGGGGGCGAGGTCTTTCTTGTGTTAAACTAGCTATTTCTATTGAAGCCTTGTGCCAAAAAAGTGGTACGTTTCACATAACTTAAATACGGGTCAAATCTGACCTGAAGACATAATAAGGGTTAAATATCCTGCCTTACAAAGCTGTGGTGTAGAACCAAATGTAGATGAGGGTGCCACCGAGAATGAGGACGTCTTGAATTATCTACCTGAACTAGCTCCATAAGCTATGCCCTATGTATGGTACATTACCTTAAAATGCAGTCAACTGTTTTAATTTGTACATCTTTTTTTTACATTAGCAATGTTGCAAGGGCAGTGCTGGCGTGATTTAGTCTAAACAACTTCATCAGCATGTTCTAGCTCTTAAATTGCTTTTATGAGGACTCCATTTGGTGGGTAATTCCCTCAGTCTCTAATCCCCCAATACCCTGGGTTTCTTGAATGAAAAAATGAATTTCAGAAAGCCATTGAGAGAACTGGAGCTTCCTTTGAAATAACTCATCAGAGGTGACACGGACCGGTCTGTAAATGGATACACGTATGCAACAAAATCTCAGTGTTGGTCTTGACAACTATCAAATAATTACTGAAAAAATAAGAGGAGAAATTATCACTTTCTTAAGAGAAATATTTTGACTTCTACAAGACCCAGTGTTGTCAAAGGCTCCCGTGAAGAATTGCAGGCCCATTTTGGTGCCCTTTCAGACACGCATGTTTTGCTTTCAGACATTTTGTATATTTTTCACCCTTGGGGTGGTGGTGAATGCTGGGAGCAGTGCACATTCAGCCTGGCTTTGTATTATATGTCTGGACTGCTAGAGCAAATAAAACAACCCATTAAAAGATTTGCCCGCAAAGAACTAGAAATTCTGGGCATCTTGGATAGGAACACCAAAGTTAGTTGTTTTATATGCAAATCAGTAAGCTTGGAGCAGGGGTACCAAGATGATTTCAGAAGTGCAGGGCCCAAATAAAAACCACTCTTCCCTCAACAAGTTGCCAGAACCGCAGACATGTATAATGAAATAGCGCCACAGCATCCAAAGAATGAGTGTCCATCAGTAACTTTCTCCACTTCCAATTCAATTAGATCTTGAAGGTCCCCCATCATGTCGCCAGTTGTGCATCCAATTAGCAATTACAACCATTTCAAAATTTGCCCTTTGTAACGTCACAAGGGGGAAGGATTACCCAGAATAAAAAAGGAACTGATCAACTGATCAACACGCGCAGAACCAGGAAGTCTTAAAGCTACCTAAAACATAAGGCAGCCACTAAATCTGCTAACAGACTAACAAAGGAGAATGACGGGCAACTTAGAAGAAAACATTTTACTACGAGAGACAATATAAATATAACTAGAACCCAAAACTACAGAGCAAGGCTCTGGAAAAGCAAAACAAAAACAAACTACGAGTTTGGCTAAATTAAGCGACTCGGGAAGGATATTACCTGCTGTTCCCGATTGTTGAACAGTGAAAATAAATCTTTCTCTGAGCGAAAATTAGGATGTGGAACAACTTGCACAAAAGCCTGGGCTTTGAACCACAAGGATTGACAAAGCCGACAGGCGAATCCTAAACACTTTAATATTGACTCTTCTTTAGAGACGTGGGGCTCTATCTTTCACACTGCCCCACCCGTTGCCACTACCTGCTAGCAATGAATTACGCATTTAGCAGCTTCCACTATTCGGTATAATCGGTATCTTGCAGCCACACTACCTGCTGTACATTTTGCCGACTCCCTTATTTGCGCCTGGAGGTGTGCCCTTGGGCGTTAATGCACTTTCCCAACAATTTCCTCGTACTGACTAGGACTAATTTTATTTTTTTATTTTTTTATTTGCCTATATTTCAGCCACATGCCGACCAGCATGCTATTTGTTGCATCTTTTTGGTTTTTATTGTCAGCCATACATCCAAATGAGGCACACGAAGGTGGAGATAAAAAAAATGCCTCATTTCTTATTTCCACGAAAAGGCACAAATATGGGTTTCTGAATCTTTTAGAGGTTCTTCAAACTGGACCTTATACATCCCAAAGGACCTTTAGGGTTCTTGCTTAAACCACTTATAGAGGTGCTTGTTTGCACCTTTTAGGGTTGTCGCGTTCACCCCATACAAGGGTGCTGATTAACACCTTTTTGGGGTGCTTATGTTCACCCCTTTTTAGGGTGTTCATGAGCACTATTTAGGGTGCGTGTGTCCACCCCTTTTTAGGGTGCTCGTGAGTGCTCCTTAAAAAGTGCTGCTTTTGTAGCAAATGTGCGCACCCGTAAAAGGCGCTGAAATGAACCTTTTTTTCTTAGTGTGTAGCCTTGTAAGCTCTATGTCATTGTCACTGCTTATATATCATAATACATGTATAACAGGCTATATAATCTTTATTAGCAACATTTTTGTATTAATTATTCAGCCAGTTAATTTTGCTCTTAATCTGGAACAGGTTGAGAGTCCTACATTGAAAGGTAAAGTTGCTGCCAACATGAATACCCTGCTAATGTCACGTAATTGCAAACATAAGCTTTTTTAAAAATGTCCAAAAAAAAAAAATAGTCGTAGAGTAAGACCGCAAAGTACAGTCAAACTAAAATGAACCTGTGTTACATTTTCACCGGCCACAAATCTCATGGTGCCACATGTCCCAAATCGAGAAAGAAAGCAGCCGGCGCTCAGTGGCAGCTGTGTTGGGCCTGAATCCAACACCATATTATAGACATGGACAAATGCTTGTACAATCTGTTTGAAGGATTGTTGCCGAGCTGAAAATATGGAGACAGGTTGGTAGTTTGGCCCACTGCTCAGTCATTTGACCAGAGAGAAATGTATTTCGGTTCTCTAATAATCAAATCCCATAGAAACAGAGAGTGGTAAATTAGGCTGCAATTTAGTCTGTGCATAAGTGTGACCTAGCGCAGGCAGGAAAATTGGGCCCCTGCAGTGATCGTTCTGCCCCGGTTATGTTGATTTAAATTATTCTGCATTACCTTTGACTCTGTTTTGAAACTTCCCATGACCTATCATATTCTGCAATTACACCACAGGATTAAGTGCATGTTGTGAAATTCAGGGAGTGTCAGTGCATGGGTCACACTGCATGACTGCATGAGCTGTCTGGTTTTTGTACTATATGCAACATTTTTTGTCGAATCTTGAAGTTGTTGTGACTTGATCTCAACATAACTGATCACCAACAGAACATGTTTCAACGAGTATCATCTGCCAGAATCCCTGTTTAGTCTCTTTGGTTTCCAAACAATCTTTTGTTCAGGAACGTTTTGTTTTAGTACAGTGCTTGATTTAAAGTACTCAGTAACTTCAAACCATGCTTTCAATTCTGTGTTCTGATAAACCATTTTTGTGAGCTTAGGCCTAGTTCACTTATACAAGGCTATTTTAGTTTTTTCACTGCGGTTTGGCCTTTTGTTCAGATGTAAACAAAGTTTTAGGTCTCTGAAAACAAACATTTTCGAAAATCCGTCCGGGGTGAATATTTGTACAAATGACGGTTTCAGTGCTTTTATGTGGACATGCAAAACAGAGCTTTTGGAAAACGATGATGTCACAGCTCATTTTGTGCAAGCCCACTGTTGTGATTTTCTTCTCTGCTATTTGATCATTTAATGTAAATGTTGACATTATTGCCACCTAGTAGCTTGGAATATTAATTTAAGCATTCAAAGCCATTTTTGCATTCTCATGTAGATGGGGATATTTTTGGTCATGTGGGCCGATATTTTTTTTCTACTAATTTTCTACTAACTCAATCTCAGCAGTCACCCTGTTCTAGCCTCCGCCCCTTGCTTTGCTTTCCCTGCCTCTCCCTGCGTTTCTGTGAGATCTCTTGCTCATGCTTAATTGCTTTCCTGTAATCATTGTCTGTGCACTTAGAACTCCTTGACCGGAGCTGTTTATCTGCCATTGGTTGTCTCAGTGAATCCCTTCCATGTCTTGGCTTTTGCCAGTTGTTATGGTTAGGATTTCCCCAAGTGTACCTCCCTTTGTAATTAGTTCTCATCCCATTCACCTGTACCCTGCATAGCATGTGACTTCCCTTGTGTCTATTGAGAGTCCTCACTGCTGTTCAGCCCTTGTCAGAACATTGATCAATATTCCTTTGCGCAGAGCCTCTTGTATGCCCAAACGATTATTGTTTCTCCTCGACTGTTTTGTCCGACTTTGATTTTGCCAAGGCCCTTCTGTTCTTGTTTTTGTCTTTTTGGATTTTGACCACTTCTGTAAGACCACGTTTACTGTATTTGGATGCCCTGTGTATGACCAACTGCTTTGGATTTCGACTACAATTTTTTGCCTGTTGTCTATGCACCGTAACACTTCTGCTTTTCTGGTTCTGACCCCGGACTGTCTAGTCGACTTTTTTTGGATTTTGTTTTTGGCTTGGCAATTCTTATGTCTTATGGTCCTGACCCTGCTATCAATAAAGGCATAGGAATTTTGGAGTTCCTGCTCTCGTGTGTGGTTCCCGAACACACTTACACAACCACACATACAGGGTGGGGAAGCAAAACTTGCACTGACATTTAAGGTACAAACAATCCCACAGCCACTCCCCTGAATTGTGTGCACCTGTTATTGCTAATAATGGTGGACATATTGAAAAATAGACTACCTATTATCTTTATTGTCTGCTTTATAATCTCTTTTTTTCAATAAACATGCCAGTTGAGAATAATATGCAATCTATGGATGGTGATTTATTCTGCAAATTTTGCTTCCCCACCCTGTAAATGTCAAGGGCCAGTTATTTATTATATCTTTATATTATATTTTAACATCATTATATGATGTTATTAACACAAAGGTATCCAAGGATCCATTTTTACTGAGACAGTTTCAACAGTTTTCCAGTTTCTGGAAAATTCAAGCGGGGAGGAAGAAGAGAGAGGGATGGGAGAGGGAGAGAGAAAAGACGATGGTAAGACAGCTGAAGAGGAGAGAGAAGAAAGGGGGAAAGATGGGGTGAAGAAGTTGTGGTGCAGAATGAGGAGAAGAATGAAGATATTTTGAAGTAGCAATGACAGAAAAACATAAAAGAAGAAAATGATTAGCTGAGATACATTGCTTATCTTACGTTTCAGAACAGCGCTATGTGTAACATTTAGCACTCTGGTCATGCTAAGTTCCTTTGTTAGTACATGTGAAAAACAATATGCTTATCAACCCCATGAATCCGACCCGCTTTAAAATGTGATTTCTTCCTTGGCCCAAGCTATTCTCCTCCACCAAGTTTCATGAAAATTGGGCAAGTATTATTCCTATACTCCTGTAGACAAACAGACAAACTAACAATCAACCGGACCAATAATGTGACCTCCTTGGGGGAGATAATTATGGAACACATTACTGTGAATGTACCTCATTTCCATTGAGAAATTTTAAAACTATTGTGATGGCAAACTGAAGTCAAATATTAGGATAATTAAAAAAAATATATTTTCAATGTTGATTAAATGTCAGTGAAGTATAATGCAAGACGGTGTGCGGACAATCCCACTACCAATTCCTTTCAAGTAAAAACCAAAACAAACGATTAATAATCTGAGCTAGCACAAAACAGCCTTCTATTAAGGGGGCACTTCTTCAGTTTTCAAGAGGGAACTCCCCGGCCTGTATCAGAAGATGGCTCATGACAAGGCTGTGCTGTCTAAAGCACACAGGTTCATCGGAAGTTCCTCTGGGATTCTCAAGCCCCAAGTTGGAGGATTTGCAAGTCACACATCACACAGTCAGCTCTGGTCACATGACACTGCTTGCCTCTAATTCAGCTTCAATAGAATACCTGGGTCACCCAGACAAGGACAATTGGCAACCATATTCTCCTTCTCCTCTTTTCTTTATATGATTATTCTTTTTTTTTTCATTCTATTTCAGATGCTATGAAGCACGTCAATATCAGCTCAAGGAGCAGAATCTCTCCCTGCAGAGCGCCAGGCGCAAGTGAAAAGGATTGGGTCAGTTACCAGACGTTTAGAACCCTTTTACATTGCAATTCAAATAAACATGTGGAAAAGGCTCCTCTGTTTTTAATGGCCTGTACTAAAGATTTTTTAAAAAGGTTGGGCTCAATACCGAGGCAAAACAAATTCTATTTGGAACTCAGAGCTCACACTGGGTGGCCTTTCACGAAAAAGCCATGCAGTGCAGGGAGGCTTTCGGTCCATTCTCACCAGGCTGACCGGCATAATGGTGGATCAAAGCCTGCACTTTTACAGCAACTACCAGAGCCCACGCATGGGGCTGGATATGGATTTTTTTGTTTGCAAGTGAGAGCGTGTGTGCGCGCTTGTGAGTGCGTGTGCGCATGTGAGTGGGCATGAGCGGGTGTGTGCATCAGTCTGTCTTCACACCTGTGCTGATTCTTGTTCTTGTGTATATTGCATGTACAGTATTTTTCTGCATGTATGTCTGAATTCTCATGACTGATCAATGCAGTGGAATGAACACACAGTTAGAAAGGTAGTGATGAGTCATACTGTGAGGAGGCAACAAGGATTGATGACTACTGTTGGAGCTCATGTCTTTGTTCAAAACGCCATATAAATAAGTTCAGTTTTTATCAGAATCCAGAAAATACCAAATATATCTGCTTTTAAGCTCATGTGGCAATTGATTTGTTTGCTTGCAGCAAGATAGGAAACCTAATGGAACAGGTTGAGTCATTCTAAAAATGGTGGTAAGAATCTGCTCAATATCTGCAATAACTGATGCTCGTGCAGCACTTTCTAAATCAGTACTTTCGTAACACCAAAACTAACAATTGAG
The DNA here is from genome assembly GCA_029721435.1 of Gymnothorax reevesii. Taxonomy (NCBI): domain Eukaryota; kingdom Metazoa; phylum Chordata; class Actinopteri; order Anguilliformes; family Muraenidae; genus Gymnothorax; species Gymnothorax reevesii. Next base: position 9,337,815 of record CM056581.1, read on the forward strand.
ATATGGCCATCAATACCAGCGATGCCATTAGAATGCATTGTAACACCACCGCCACTTCTGGTTCATTGTAGTGCCTCAAATTTTTAAGAGAAATGCAGTGAAGGCAAGCGGTGTGATTTGTGCACGTATTTTTGTAAAATGTGTTTTGTTTTGTAGTAAAATGCTGTTGTGAGCTCAGTCCTCAGTTTGCCTGCTTAATTACAGGCCAGAAAATCCATTGGAGATAACAATCATATATGATATGAGTTACAGAAAGGGATTCATGTCATGTCCAGCAGGTCGTACTGAACGGGTAGAAAGTCATTTTCGAGCAAAGTTCTAAATTGTCAAATGTCAAATCATCATCTATGTGGAATATGAGACCACACTTTCAAAATTTTTAAGGAGGTATACTTTGCGTGTGCAGACATCATTTGCAACCTTTGTACATTCAACATATCCCATACTACAGTCACTTAAAATACATCTTATTTTTGTATTATCTTCACTGAAGCATAAAACAGCTTTAAATTCTGATTTCACATTACTATGGAACGTGAGACTGTCATCAAACCTCTTTCCATTCAACCGAACAGAGAAAAATACATGGGGGAAAAATATGGATGCTACAGCCAATGTTGCATGACAAATGTTTTTCTGCCAGAACTTGTGGAGAAATATTTGCTAATCATTTGTATAACAGGTTAAAGAGATATATATGTACAGTGGGCTCCAAAATTACTGGCACCCCTGACTGGCAATGCACAAACAATACAAAAAATATAAACAATATAGTATTTGAGAAATGGAAAATACTTACATCTGTGAAATACTTCACTTTATTATCATTTTCATGGAAACAACCAAAATCATAACAATAATTTAATACAAAATACATTTCAACAAAATCAACATTTCACAATAATTGGCACCCTTCATTTACAACTCAGTGCATCCACCTCTGGCAAGGATGACAGCATGTCTTTTCTTGTAATTATTGACAAGGTTAAGGCATACATTTGGGGGAATTTTGGACCATTGCTCCAAGCAGATCCTTTCAATGCCAATCCTGAGATAAGGACTTCATTTATTTATTTTTTTTCCTGGCTCTTTCTATGCAACCATACTAACTACTTTGAGCCTGTACATGGAGGGACCATGGGTTCACGATGGACCTGGGGACGCGTATGTGCACTGTGGACATTTGGGTGGGTGGACTGGAGGGTGGGTGGGGGGGTGAGTAAGTGGATGTGTATTTTTTCATTTTCTATTTGTTATTCTACATCATCTGTACCTGTAACTCTACATCACGTGTTAAAAACCAATAAAAAGATTCATTTAAAAAAAAAAATGTATATATATATATATTAATATATATGTATTAACATTCTTGGGCCTGCATTTATCAACTGTCTTTTTCAACTCATTCCACAGGCTTCCAATTGGGTTGAGGTATGGCGACTGTGATAGCCATTGCAGAACTTTGATTTTGTTGTCACACAACTATTGTGTGGATCTTTAAGTATGCTTTGGATCATTGTCTTGTTGAAAAGCTAAGTCCCAGCCCTCTGGCAGAGGCAACCGAATTGTCAGCTAAAATATCCTGATACTTAGCGGAATTCATTACGCCATTAATCTTAACCAGTGCCCCTGGACCTCTTGAATTAAAACAGCCCCAAAACATGACTGACCCACCATCACATCTCACTGTGGGCATGAGGTGCTTCTCCTTGTATGCATCTCTGTTTGGACGCTAAAGTTGCTGATGCTGTATCTGACCGAAACGTGCCATTTATGTCTCATCTGACTAAAGCACCTTGTTCTAGCCATAATTTAAATTACGTTTGGCAAAGTATAAACGCTTCTGCATATTTGGTCAGTAAAGGCTTTCCTCTGGTAATTCTTTCATAGAGCCTATGGTTGTGAAGGCAGCATCTAATGGTGGTTTGGGAAACATGGTGACCCCAAGATGCCACAAAGGCTTGCGATTCCTTTACAGTGATTCCTGGGGATTTTGTTGCTTCTCTCACCATCCTCCTCAGTATCCTGGAGGCAAAATGCAGTTGCATCCTCTACCCTTGAGGTTTTCAACAGTTCCATATCTTTGTAATTTTTGTAATAATCACCCTGACAGTGCTCAGCGGCATATTCAGTTGTTTGTGAATCTTCTTGTAGCCATTACCAGATTCATAAAGGTTTATGACTATCTGCCTCGTCTGATCTGTTAGTTGTTTTGTCATGGTGTTGGACATAAAAGGGATATTGCGTATATGTTACCTCATTTTTATACCCTAGTGACACAGGAAGTGATGTAATGGCTTTAAAGGGGCAAAAAGTGAAATCGTTCACCACCAGGTTTGCTGTAGACCAAAACAAAGTGTGTCATCAGCCACACCTCCCTCTACAACTGCTCTCCACCCCCCCACCCCTCCACTCGCCTCGTCTGCGAACGACTGTCTGCAAAGTGCAAACACACCAAGCAAAACATCACCACCATTTTGTGGAACATGTTGAGTAACGAAGTAACTTACAACATTATAATGCCGCAAGAAAGAGAACTTCCTTTGGGCAAGTTTTCTATTCTGTTTTGTCCGTAAATTAATCATTATGCCAATAATTTAGTGCGTCACCATTGGCATCAAATGTGTCTGTTCGCCGCTAATGGTTTTAGCAGACAGTTTAGTTAGAAACGTATTGACAATATGACGGTAGTAAATCGATTGTATTTGCAGGAAGGCTATGTTAGCTGGCTGCCGGGCTACTCACCTAACACAACCGTAACACCTGACCCATTTCTGGGACCAAGCCGCTAATAACTCAAGCTCCGGACATTAACCCATGCTACGATTGTAATATTACATTTAATTTTAGCGACATAGCGACATGTGCATAACGTTACTGTAACACTAATTAAAGCAGACATTTGACTTTATGTTGTTACTTACCTGTCCAGGAGAAGAAGAGCTAACGTTAGCTCCGAATCAAATTGTAGCCCCTTCGCAGTGCTCTCCACCTTGGAAATGCAAGGAAAATGTTAAGCTGGGCTCTGTCCCCTTCTTTATCTGACAACTTCTTTGTCAATGACCGTTGTTTCTTTAGAGGTAATTTGTGATCCCGGTCGTCTTCAGGAGAATGTTTTGTTCCGCACTTCGCCATTTCGCTTTAAAAAAAATGCGCACTGCCACTGCTCACTGGCTGGAGCTTTTTATAGGGAGGGAGGGGCCAAGGGCTGGGAGGGGAGGGAGGAGGCGGCCATTAACATGAACGCACATGAACACACAGCCGGACCGGCTTATAAACAAGGGGCTGGAGATCAACGCAGAGAGCGATTTTTTTAAATTCCTTCAATTTAGAAATTATGCATTTCCACATATTGCCCCTTTAACACTGAGATAAAACTTAAATAAAGGGAATTTAGTACCTGGTATAATTTTGGTATATGCTATTACTTTTGCCTAGGAGGTTATGTTTTTGCCTGCGCTGGTTTGTCTGTCTGTCTGTTTGTGTACAAGATAACTCAAAAAGCAATGAACAGATCTCTGAAATTTTGTGGGTGGGTTGCTAGAGCAGGGATGGACCCTATTGATTTTGACCATGATTGGTCAAAAAAATGGCTACCAACAGCAACTATCTCAAAATCCTATGTTGAACATACCGTGAATTTCAGTTTACAATAATCTTTACGGGTGCCATTAAATGTGAAATCAGGATTTGGAGGAAATTGACTTTTTATTAAATCAGTTAAAGATTTTGATTGGCTCAATAGGAACATAGATTTTTTTTTTTTTATTAATTTTTTCAGTATTGATTATGCTTCACCAGTCAGGGATGCCAGTAATTCTGGAGCCCACTGTATATCTGTCAGTGTTTTTCTTTTTCACCATGGGTTTAAGGTCCAGAGAAATGACTTGCTCCTGGCTGTTGGAACAGAGGAGGTCTTCAAATATTTTGATCAGACCCTGTGGACTTTGTGCATACTACCGTTGTTAATAGTTGGTGTTTTATTCCTGTAAATTAATATTTGATATTCTAGCTGAGGAAATCCTGGAATAATTAAAGTTTGTCTGTACCAAATTTTATATGTTCATCTTCTGCTGTGCCCACACATATTGATGACTACTCCTCACACTTGCTGCATCAACACATTCATAACTACTGTGCACATTGTAAAATGATGTAGCTACCCAGGGACACTGCTAGTGGAGTGCAAAATAGCATCACATCTGAATTTTTATGCCAAAATCATATTATGAAAGGAAAAAAGTCTGCAGTCACTCAGCTCTCCCCCACTCACACACGTCATTTGCTCAAACTCAAGCAGACAGCAACAAACATGCACTTTTATTATTTTTGTGCTTTTCCCTTAGAGCTAGAGGGTTTGTGATGCATTGTGCAACATTTCACTTTATAACAAAATCAAACCATCACCTGGCAGCCGTACCAGCCAGTGGCTTTACACAGACGGATCCTAATGAGGGCTGGGCCTGGTTATTATTGTCATAAAAGGTCTTCTGGACTAACACAGGTTGGTGCCCAATTGGCGCTGGTGGACCTATAGAAAACTGTCTTCCCTCTAGACCGATTAAGAAAATCCATTTTCGTGCCATAGGAGGTGCAATAAATTAAGGTAAAGCAATTTCAGTGTTGCCAGCTCTTGAGAAACAAGCAGGAAATATAATCTACTATGAATCCTTTGAACATTACAAGCCAAAGAAAAAAGAAAGAACAGATCAGTAAGCAGAGTAAATAGCATTTTGGAGATTTTATGAATGGGGGAAGAGAGATCAATTTTGAGCACAGCAAGTATTCTGGTTAGAGGATGGGTTTTAAGTACTTTTTTTAGTTACAAAAAAAAATTGAGTTTACATTAAAGCCTGTGTGAAACAGTGGCTGAACCTAACCGCAGCTAAATTAGACAGAGTTAAATTATGAATACAAGGAACAAGACCAAGCCTAATGATGTGACCACAGAAGGGTGCCGCAGCACGAGACAAATTTGTTGTTGCTGACTGCCGCAGCCCACTTTATGGGCATTTTCACCAAATGCCTGGCAGATCTGGCTTATCGCAAATAAGAAATTCATTCAGTGAATTTGGCTGCTACCAAATGTTCCCTTAAAGTGTCAGAAAAATGCAAATATCCACAAAAGCCATTCATTTCACATGCAAATTTAGTTATTTACATATTTATTTATTTAATTTTAATGACTTTGTCGAACAAATATCCTACTAGCTCTATGTTTAAATGACCCAATACAAGCACACTCATGTTTTTACTAATTAATGCATTTTTTTTAATTTAATTTAATTTAATTTAATTTTATAATAATAATGCATCAAATTTATATAGCGCTTTTCTGCTTTCTGGGCACTCAAAGACGCTTCACAAGGATACATTATTCATTCACTCACACATTCACGCTCTGAGGGTAGTAAACTACTTTTTTGTAGCCACAGCTGCCCTGGGGCAGACTTACGGAAGCGTGGCTGCCTGTATGCGCCTGCGGCCCCTCCGACCACCACCAAACATTCACACAGCCATACAGTATTCCTATATTGCATGTTTTGTGGGTGGGGGAAACTGGAGTACCGGGAGAAAACCCACACGAACACGGGGAGAACATGCAAACTCCACACAGAAAGGCCACAGGCCAGATTCAAACCCACAACCTTCTTGCTGTGAGCCAGTAGTGCTAACCACTGTGCCACCGTACCTATTGTCCTAGTAGTCATACAGTGAACAGTCCAAACGCATTGGGAAACCCAAAACAGCTGTGATTAGCCTCCCCTGCATTTTCACATTTGAATTCTTTTTGTCCTTGGGTGATGAAAGTTCCACAATGTTATCAAAAGAATGTAATTGGCCAGTGACTGGCGAGCGTCACATTCGTCACCTGAATGAAGTTCACATCTCCTAAATGTTTGGCCTTTGTCTCGCTTCCTTCACATCACTTCCCTTTGCTACTGGTCCAATCAGGGCTGTAGTAGGGGGTAAGCACTCGTAAACGCAGATTACGTACCTTTCAAAATACAAAATGTGTTGAACCATAAAAAAAGATTATCATTATATTGGGCTCTTCCTAAACTTGACTGCCTACTCATCAAGCTGTTTTATCTTTCAAAACTGTAAAAATAATCCGATTAGCGGAAAGTTTTCTCTTGGCAGGAAGAGTCAGAGTATTTTACACAGCCCAATTACTTGACCCTGATAGGACAGCTTTTGAATACAACTTAGAGATAGAGATTCGCCTACATTTGGCTACCTTAAAAGCAGAGAGGTTGCTTGGCTCAGTGGGAAATGTCACCGCCTACGGTTTATTTTTCCTGTCAATGCTACCTTTTCCTCCTCTTTCTCAAACATGGATAACAAAACTGGCAAAACATTCCAGTACAGGGAAAAGAGCCAGAGTTACTAGCCAAATTGCTTTATCTCCGTAAAACCAGCACAGTTCACCATAAAATATTTTCATTACAGAACTCCATTCTTTTCCATTCACTTTTCATGCATGAAACACTTGTCTGATTAAGTTGGCACCAGAGGTGGAGAATCCAGGTTCAGAAAGTAAAGTATTTGATTTCATCCTCCTGGATCCGCAAATTTGCACCAGTCTGCAGCCAGCAGTTAGAAATCAAGTCATCTGACTGAATTCAATGTGGATTGAAAACATGGCAGGACTTTTACTTTCTGACTTCTGGGCTTTCCAGCTCTGGTTAGCTCTGACTTAAGTTTCCTGACATTACTTTCTCACCTACCTTTCTGTTATTTGCCAAAATGCATTGCTTTTAATGCACCCGTGCTACATTTAACAACACTGTTAGCATATTTACCCTCCTCGGAGTGTAGCGATTCACAACTACAGATGTAGATTACTCTTTGTGCCGTAGCATTCATTTACTCACATGCAATTTAGGATGTGACTGAGCTCAGAGTAAACACAAAATGTTGGAGCTGGCGCGAAACCCTACATCCACAGTGGCCTTTTATGGATAAAGTTGAACCCCTGTTATAGTCCAACAGTTTAAGAACAACATTTTAGAATCCCACAGCATGGATATTGCGGAGTTCATCCCCTACATTGCATTTATCATCAAAAGATTGAGAGAATCTGAAGAAAGCTTTGTGAGTGAAGGATGAGATTGAAAATAAAATATGAGTACTAGTGATCTTCAAGCATTCAGATGCCACTGCATTGAAAATTTTTTTTTTTTTTTGATGAGGATGACCAGATGGGATCTTAAATGCTTCGGAAAACCATATCCAATAAATGTCATAATTTGAGTGTCCATTAATACAGCGCAAAACTGTACTGTGTCACGAGGAAGCCATATGTCAACAAAATCCAAAAATGTGTTGCTTTCTATGAGCTCAAGCTCATCTGAAATAGATTGAAACACTATGGAAATGTACCATAGTCTGACAACTCAATCGTTCAAACAGTTTTTAGTACTAAAGGATGTCACATAATCCGAAGAAAAAAAGGAAATCCATGTTGTCTCCAAAGTTCAAAAGCTAGAGCCTTACATGGTGTGGGGGTGTGTTACTGCACAAGGCATAGTTAACTTGCTGTCCTCTAGATAATGTTTTTCTCCAGGAAGTCCCTCTTTGTTTTTACCCAACTCTGAGCCATTTCTTCCACAATGTTGTTTCGTAGTCAAGGACTGTCCAGGGGGTAGACTGGCCAGCTCGCATTCCAGACCCATCTCCCATTGAAAACAAAGTGCTTTATGATGCAAAAAATATAATAACGAAGGCCCTGAAGGTTCAAAGTATATCATAGACAAATGGAGAAAAATTTCACCCTCAAAACCAGAATAATTGTTGTCTTCAGTTCCCAAATGCTAAAGGGTATGGGGGGCCGTTTGTAAAATAGGGTGTGTTGTTTTGTACCGTACAGTTTTTGCACATTTAGCTTCAAAAACAGGGAAAAAAGATTGTTGGCATTTTAAACCATCTCTTTTTCACAGATTTACGAACAAATACACTGCTCGGCCAAAAAAAAGTTGCACATTCAAATGTTCTGCTGGAACCCCTGAAGCGTTGATTACAGCGCATATTCGTCTTGTCATTGTTTTGGTCGCACGTCATGAGGTGGGCACTCAAAAAGGGTGGATCTGTGATACTTCGCCAAGAAACTGCTTATTCGAAATGTATTTTCTCTAAGAAAATGCAAATTGACACGATTATGGGACGAAAGTGAAGTGGGGGAACCAGAATTCCACAGTAGCGACGCATTAACGGTACAGAAAAAGATATCGCTGCCCGTACACCAAAGGAAACAGCCATCTGTATGGCTGTTGCCAAATCTTGGCTCATACCCATCGCCTTTTCTCGCTAGCACGCAGTTGACTACTCACTCGAGCGGTCTTCACGCTTCAGTCATGTACGACCCACAGAACAGCAGTGCTACTGACAGCGCCATCGACTGGCGAACAGGTTAAATCTAAACCTTAAATCTAAATCCTAAATCTTAAATTATATTTATAATTAAATATTTAATTATATATATAATTTTAATTTATATTTAGCAATTTGATAATTATTTTCCTTCTACAAAAAACGATATCACCTTTTCCACACCAATTTACACACATTTGTGCGTAAATCTGTGAAAAAGAGATGGTTTAAAATGCCAACAATCTTTTTTCCTTGTTTTTGAAGCTAAATGTGCAAAAACTGTACGGTACAAAACAACACACCCTATTTTACAAACGGTGGCCCATAAAAGGGGTGCTGTAATGCAGAGGTAAACACACCCCTCCCCCAACATTTTTGCAATGTGTTGCAGTCAATTTGGAATTAATTCATTTTTCAAGGAAAAAAAAGAAAAGCAAGATGAGACATTCGAACATGCCGTAACCGTAATGTTATCTTTACATTGTTCACATTTAGAGGTCACGGACGTCTCCCTTACTTATTAGCATTTTAAAAGTCACAGTGCTTTCACACCATACGCACAATCACGGCATCACGCGGAGAAGGACCACTGTTTTCAATGAAGGACGCGACGCTGCACGGATGAGCGGTGGTGCAACTTTAAGCAACGTGCAGCAGCTTGATTTTTTCGCAAAGTTTGGCGTCCAAAGGTCAACTGCATTGAACCTTGACCTCAAATTGTGCTGACCTCTCTAAAGCGCGTCCATTGACATTGCAGTATTTGCGGGAGTACATTTGCGGAAGCAACAATCAACAGTAAAGGAAAAATTAATTCTGTGTCTGAGCGTCTGGAGTTAAAATGTACAGGAACTTGGGCAAAAAAAACACTGGCATGGCCGATAGTTTAGTATGTCCCGTGTCAGGTCGGCGAAAAATAAATTCTGCTTATTTCAATTGATCTCACATTGCATAGAATGCATTGCATAGAATGGCGGGCCGTCATGGCACGATCAGGTTGGGCCGCCATGGCCGAAAATGTCAGGGCAGTTTTTTTTTTCCCAGTCTAGCCCTGCCTGCACCTGTTTCTCATATCCACTGTGTGATTGTGAGTTATTTAAGACCAAGCTTCTTTAGTCATTGCAAAGCCTTATAACTGCATTTCTGTGATACAGTCCTTGTCTTGTATAGAATAATCCCCGTGTTCCGCGTGTATTTGTACTCTAACACTAGCTTAGTGCTGTTTATTGTTTTTACCAGCACTTCACATTAAGGCACCTCGATTCCTGTTTGTTTTCTATTTGTAATGCATTGTTACTGCAGTCTATGCACAGTGTTTGTACAAACCCCGATTCCAATTAAGTTGGGACATTGTGTGAAACGTGAATAAAAACAGAATGCAATGTTTTGCAAATCTCATAAACCCACATTTTATTCACAATATGACAAAGACAACATATTGGATGTTAAAAGCGAGACATTTTACCATTTCATGAAAAATATTACCTCATTTTGAAATTGATGGCAGCAACACATCTCAAAAAGGTTGGGACAGGGGCAACAAAAGGCTGGAAAAATAAGTGGTACGAATAAAAAATAACTGGAGAAGCATTTTGCAACTAATAAGGTTAATTGGAAACAGGTCAGTAACATGAATGAGTGTAAAAAGAGCATTTTGGAAAAGCAAAGTCTCTCAGAAGTAAAGATAGGCAGAGGTTCACCAATCTGCAAATAACTGCGCCTAAAAATTGGGGAACAATTTCAGAAAAATGTTCCTCGATGTAAAATTGTGAAAACTTTCAATATCCCACCATCTACAGCACATAAAATCATCAAAAGATTCAGAAAATCTGGTGAAATGTCTGTGCGCAAGGGACAAGGCCGAAGGTCAGTATTGGATGCTTGTGATGTTCGGCGGTCAGACAGCACTGCATAAAAAACAGGCTTGATTCTGCAATGGAATTCATTGCATGGGCTCAGAAACACTTCCAGAAATCAGTGTCTGTGAACACAGTCTGTTGTGCAGTCCACGAATGCAAGTTAAAGCTGCATCACGCAAAGAAGCCGTATGTGAACACGATTCAGAAATGCTGCCATCTTCTGTGGGCCAAAGCTCATTTACAATGGGCTGAGGCAAAATTGAAATCTGTTCTGCAGTCAGATGAATCAAAATTTTAAATTTATTTTGGAAAGCACGGATGCGGTGTCATGCACATTAAACAGGAGAGAGACCATTCAGCTTGTTATCAGCACTTTGTTCAAAAGCCTGTATCTCTGATGGTATGGGGTTGCATTAATGCCTATGGTGTGGGCAGCTTACGAATCTCAATGCTGAAAAGTATATAGAGGTTTTACAACAACATATGGTCCCATCTAGACACTCTCTCTTTCAGGGCAAGCCTTGCATATTGCAGCAAGACAAAGCTAAACCACATACTGCATCCATCACAACAGCATGGCTTTGCAGCTATGATCCTTCATCAGACAAGAGTGGGACAACAGTGCTTTCCCAAAACTCCAGCAATTGGTCTCCTTACTTCCCAGACGTTTACTGACTGTTGTTAAAAGAAGAAGGGATGCAACACAATGGTAAACATGGTCCTGTCCCAACTTTTATGAGGAGTGTTGCTGCCATCAAATTCAAAATGAGCTAATATTTTTCATGAAATGGTAAAATGTCTCATTTTCAACATCAGATATGTTGTCTATGTTGACTTGTGAATAAAATATGGGTTTATGAGATTTGCAAATCATTGTATTCTGTTTTTATGCACGTTTTACACAACGTCCTAATTTCACTGGAATTGGGGTTTGTATTACTAATAGTGTTTATATTAAGGAACCTAGATTTCTGTTTGTTTTGTATTGCTTCGCGCGTGCCTTCTGCTGCGCAGTAGGCATAATAAACTACCAAGTCCATCCCTGCACCTGAGTCCAGTCCTCAACTTCCTGTCCTCCGTGCACCTGAATTGTGTACGCAGCACAACTTTTACAGCAGCACTGAGGTAGAAGTTATTTTTTCATGAAAAATGAAGAAAATAGGGATGAAATATTGTGAATTGTTATCAGATGTAAACTAAAAAACCTCTTGTTGACCTCCATTCATTTTACAGCAGGTAACAGTTCTGGCACTGGTTTGTAGCACAACACATAGCTAACACTGAATGCTAGGTGTTTTTATTGCAGTCATCATTTGCTTTAACAAGCTAATATTAGCGCCTGTCCAGTCTCAGTCAAAACTTTCGGTTTCTGCAGTACATGCTTGTTATTTGGGTGAATATCCCCCAACATAATGTGCTTTCAAAAATGAAATGTGCAATTTAATTGTACTCAATTATTGGCACAATAGCTTTTCTTCTATCTTCCTAATGAGTCTATATTAGCATACTATACACAATTGGAGGCACTCCAAGCGTGAAAACCCCCGCCAAGGCAGCACACTCGAAATCCTGCAGAGTGATCATGGCTCAAAAAAAGTTTAAGAACAGTTTCTGTCGCTAATGCGAGGCCAATCAACCCATAAAATTTAAGTGATATCACTGGGAGTGATCGCGTGTCATAGAATTTCAAGATATTGTTTGACTGATCATGGTCAAAATCAATTGGGTCCATCCCTGAACCCACCCTCCCCCAAAATTTCAGGGATATCCGTTCAGTACTTCTTGAGCTACGCATCTTGTACACAAACAGACAGACAGACAGACAGACAAACCAACGCTAGCAAAAACTGGTGGAGGTAACTAGCTTATAAATATTTTCACTTTCAGCTTCAACCTATGCTTGCTTCAGATTGATACAGTATTCATGAAACCTGCCATTTAAATCATTTGTTCGATACCTTTTCCTCACCTCATGCTCTTAATTCCCCAGGTCTCAGTGTGTTGATTTTCTGGTATTGAGTAGAAGAGATTACAATATTTGGGTAAATTTTCTAGTGAGTCAGAGTATGTGTATTTGTGTGTGTGTGTGTGTGGGTGTGTGTGTGTGCAAGCATGCATAAGGGGTGTGTATGCCTAGAAAAAAAAAAACTCAATGAAAATGAAAATGCTTTCAATAGATACTGTCATAAAAATACCCTAATTCAGTTTTAATCTTCAAGCGAGAAAGGAGCTGTCAGAATTTCAGGGATAAGTATGTCTGAAATAAAACTGCACTCACATAAAGCTGAGGCGTCTCACAATTAGCTTTCTCGTACTGCTCTGTGAAGCCTGCCATTTCACATTTTTAGACCTTTGGATGATTAAAGCCTTCTCTTTCCGCGTTTTTACCCACTGGTGCAGGCGTTGGCAGAGCCATCCCAGGTCACGTCATTTAGAGTGTGCTTAATGAAACTGTAGCTCAACTTCGAATAGATGCAAATGTTTAGCGATTTCCCTGGAATGAAAAGTTACAAAACTGTACCTGTATTGGCATTTAAAGAGCCCTCATCTAAACCCTACAAAAGTCATGTATTTTCCCCTTCCACCTAAAAATATTTTTCTTAAAAGAATCAGCCCTGTGTGTTACAGCATCAGTTTACCAGGAGAGTGCAGCACACCGAGCCGTTTCTGTGAGCTTTACAGTTTCTCTCTCCTTCAAGCAATTCTTACTTTTCTGGCATGCGGCACAGCACTTAGTAAAAATTTGAACATGAACAGCCCCGCCTCACTCCAAAGGCCCACCCTCCTCCGCCTGCTTGACCTCTGAGCCTCCCCTCCTCCCCTGACGCCTGCGGTGAGAAAGTGAGCAGCGCGAATGAAGCTGCTTTCACACCGGACGCAAAATGAATTTTTTGCATTACATTCAAAGGCAATGCAAACACGCGAATCTCGCGTGTATTCGCGTCTTTGCATTGACTTTGAATGTAATCTGTAATCTGAAAAAATTCATTTCGCGTCCGGTGTGAAAGCATCTTGAAACAGGGCAATGGAGTCAGATTCAGAGGCACCGGTTAGGGAAAACTAACCAACAGTAATTACATAATATTTAATTCTATATGTGGTGTAAAATAAAATGCCCTCGTAACGTCTGACAAACTACCATTAACGTTATTATTGGCTAGTAATTATAGCGCCTGTTTGTTTACAGTCAGATGCGTCGTTTTTCAGCAGAATTCATACATATTTTCGTACGCGACTCGCAAGCGGTGACAGCGGCCGGCAACTGGAAGGGACGCGGCGACGGATGACAGACAGGAAGCTCAGCAAATCATTTTATTCGGACCGAAGAAAACGATTGGTCAGACTCTTATCAGAAATATATGAGCATTGTGTATTGATGAGTTGACACCTGGTGGATTTCTTTTACATTTTAGTGTGCCGTACGCTTATTAGGAGCATTTTAAGATTACAAAAGAAAAGTGTAAAAATGCCAGAAAGGTAAGAATAGCTTTAATCACTCTTGTTTAATTACCGTTGAGGAAAGTGACTGAGCACTGCGTTTCAGGTTGGTATCATTGCAGTAGGCTTCATTTTTCACTGTAATTGAATAGTGTCTTGCGGCACCTTTCCACCACTCAAGGGCCTACTGTAGACACTGGGGAAGGAAAAACAGACAGCAGCAGAGGGGAGACAAAAATGCATCTCTGCTGTCCTGTGAGTTTCTTCATAATATTTTTAAAGCATATTTTTGAATGTCAGGTGGTATGCTGCCATGGACATAGAGGCTTAATGCCTGCAGGTACTGTTGGACAGTGTAGACAAGCTGGCACTCTCCTAATGATGTGGTTTTTTTTAAATGCTAACCTTGCGGAGATATGAGTTTCATTGTATTAAAATGGAGATTCTGAGCGCTGAGTATGGTCTGGCATGGATTCCAGCCAACTGAACCATTGGGCAATCCTCCTGCCAGGCGCTGCTATTACTGCCCCCGCAGTCTGCCCTGGCATAGTCATGAAGCCACCCTGCACTGCTGGGCCCATTAATGCAGTAGAACTGTATCTTAACCCAATAATGCCCCCTGTGTCATATATGATACACCAAATTTGAGGGACCCTACCCACCTGGTAAGATGCAACACAACCACGACTGCTCGCTGTATCATATCTGATACACAGTGCTGCCACCTGGAGGGAAGAAGTGACATTACAGGAGTCTCTCCCCTAGTCACTCACTTCAAGGTAGTAGCTCCCTGCGAATGTGAATTAATGAATTTCTTTGGCAGTGAAGTTTGGCATTCCAAGGTAAATATTACACAAAAACTTATTCTTATACATGTTGAGGGATAGCTATAGATACTAGAGAGCGTGTAAATTTTTTGAAGTGTTGAGTGTTGAGTTCTGGAGGGGTGCTGATTTTTGGCTGTATCAGATATGATACTCCTGGAATTATAAGAACTTCTGTCCAGAAATGTATATTTTGCTGTCACAAAACCTAATGATAAACAGTGGATCTGAATACAACCCTTCAATATTTGAAAAAATATTACTGGATCATATTTTTCCCATAGAAATGTCTGTGTCTGGGCATTATAGAGTTAACAGGACGGGTTACCAAATAGCCCAGGGTTCAGAGGGTTTTTTCCCCTTCATTCTCCTGCTGTTTTTTTTTTCTCCTGCAGAGCTGAACTCTGGCTTGCAGACAGACAATTGGGTGAGCAGACATCGAGAGAGGCCCATATATCTGGGTTGAGTTCAATCCCATTATAATTTAATGAGTCAAATCAAAATAAAATTCAAAGATTGAAAAAAATGACCATAATGTTCAAAGCAAAGTCAATTTAGGAAATTAACGGAAATTCAATTAATGAATTTGAAAATAAATCAAGGACACGCTGGACCTTTTCCTAATTTATTAGCCGACTCTCCTGAAATGACTGAAACTGTCATAAATTTTGGTTCATGAGGTGCAGCGCAGCTGCCTGTTATTTTATGAGGAAAAACAGTTGAACAAAAAAGTGGAGTCTCTCCGATGTGAATGCCTCTCAATATTTTCAATCATTCAAAGCCATTGGCCTCTCACAGCTATTGTTTTCCTCACTGGTTCAAGTTTGTCACAGCTTAAGGTTTTTTTAATATGTATTCCATAGCTATAGGTCACTAATAAGAACACACCTATGTTTTTGTTGTTTGAAAAGAAACCTTGACAGGGATGATGTGAGAGCTTAGCAAGGTCAGGAAAAGGTTAGCAGCAGAGAAAAAATATGGATTGGAGGCCTGAGTTTGATGGAGGCGGACAGAAGGTCTGCAATGTCCAGTCTGGGAGGGAGGGAAGCATGTTTGCAGTTGATGCATTATGGGGAATCGGCCAGGTGAAGCAGGCACGTGGGCCTCTGCAGTGTGCTTAAAAACAGACAGCTGTCTCCGTTAATACCGCCAAATGCCAGGCGAGCCTGCAGAAAACAAAATGGAAGCAGAGCAACAGGATTGCCACCGCATTATAAATTAACACCTGACAATGAGCCCTTGCGTGCTGGAGCGCTGGGTGGTGGACAGCGGGCAAATGGGTTTGGCAGTAAGATCTGTGATGTTCTGGGGCCTCATGGCTCATGTTAAAGCACCAAGAGCGAATTTAACATCTGGTCTCAAACTCTGACCAACAATCAAATGCCAGTGTTTTCCCCGCTTCTTTTTTCCTGGAGGCCAGGTAAAATTTAAAAGAAAACATATATGGCAAGTAGTGGGTATTGCATTTTGAGCCTAAGCCTACTGTGATCTGCAGTCTATACAATGATTGGCCATTTATATGTGGCATAGCTTGTGGAGCTCGATCAGGCAGGCAAAATGAGACATGCCCTGATTCTCATAGACATTCCAAGGCATATCTGCCACTGTACCACCCCTCTGTAAGGTGGGCAATTTAAAGTTGCTCTTCAGCTCTGCCGCTGCTGTACAAACATACATTTGCCTGCTGGTGTGCTGCATCACTCTTTGCTGCTACTAGCAACAACTGCTTGTTGGGAAAATATGAAAACATACTGTATGGATAAAGTAAGTAAAACAGAAAGTGCCGCACGGATATATGTTACTCATCCAGAAAATATGGTTTCATGTACTGGGTCAAACTTTAGCAAGCTTGACATGCATGGACTCTGCATGGTTTCAGTGACTTAAATAATTGGGGTGGGCTATTTTAATGCAAATTTTGTGGCACCTATGATCAAAAAGACTTACTGTTTTACTGTTGTTGTTTCTAAGGTGATGAATGACATCATCAGGAGAGGGCAGTGGGCAAAAGTGCATACATCTTGGTCTAACTGCTGTTGAAGAAAGATTCAAACTAGACAGTCCAGTCGCCTGTAAGCGCATGGGCGTAGCCCCCGAAATCCCGCTTCTCCCCTTTTTGCACATTTTTTGGCCAATACTGTCAACATGGCAACCATAATCAATAGGTGTCATAACTGTATAACACATGTCCATATCAAATATGAGAGTAATCAGTGAAAAATTACAGCCTGTGCAGCGTCCGCAAGGAAGTGTCTATGGATGCGGACGTGGCGGCGGCAGAGACGACAAGCATGAATCCATAGTGGCCGCCAGACTACATCCAGGGGCTACAATTAACCATTGGATTACTAGTAAAACAGAAATAGCAAAACAGTATATCCGGTCATATTACATCGTTTCCATTTTTTTAACTCGTGGCAGCCGAGTAGTTGTAATCTTTTCATCAGTGTCATTAAGTTGCTCACACAATTATTTTAATTAGGAGTCAGGCTGAGAAAATCATTGGGACAGGAACAGCATTGTGTAGAAACTAAGCTTGTGTGAAGTCACAAATTAATTAACCCGCTGCTCTTTTGGGCGCTTCCTCTTACATCAAAGAATATTCCCCTTGGAGGAGGGAATCCTGCCTTTCCATCTCTGTGATCGGTATCTGTTTCAAGTAGGCCTTGATTACCCTTTAAGTAAACCTTAATTTAGGTACCTATGGGGTAATTTTCCATGCTTGTTGAGAGCAGCCATTAAATCACTCCCAAAATCAATGGAAGATTGCAATTGCTCAGATACAAGGAATACAAATGCTGGCATATATTTCACCTGGTGTAAGTCATTTGAGCTGTCTATCCACCCGATGTTTACAGATACAAATAGAGCCTGCAGAGTAATGAAATGTGACCTTGTAGATTTCAAGCATCAAGCAAATCATTACCGGCCTGATGTACAATCAGATATATACCTGTCACTTTTCGGCTATTTCTCCAGCTTGGTTTACCCAGGTATTGATGTGCTTATCTGAGATTAAAAAGATCAGGATTTAAGAGAACCCAATGGGACAGTGCATCGGAGCTCCTTAATGTTCTCAGGTGAGAAATGTTTTATTTAGCTGTTACCCTCATTGACAAATGGCACATTACCCCAGACCCATGAGCTGAAAATTTTTGCAATAACTCAATTTACGGAGCAAAATATTCTAAACTTTGGCTGGAGATTGAGAGGGAACTCAAATCCATTATGCATGGCTGATGCACACCGGACTCATTTAACAGTATGCGGTAAACAGCGAATAAAAAAAATAGCCCAGAATTCATTTTCTAAACCATTAAGCCATATTTCTGAATCATAAATCTCCCCAGCCCTCCCAGTTTCCGTTTTTAAACCTCGGACCATATTGGATCTGAGACCACCCCACCTGTGGTTGCCTGAAACATGACACACATGGGTTATGTTCCAAATAGCAGAACACCTGGCAGATCCTCCTGCTCCCTCACCTGTTATCAGCATGCACGAGATGAAGCAGCCTTCCCTCTTTGCATCAGTGCAGAAACGTTATTCTCACCCTTTTGTTCCATGCATTGATCCTGTAGCCCACAGTTGTGCAGAGCTGATATCAGTCGAGTGGTGTCGTTTGATACCAATCTGCATTTCATTTCAGCTTACATGAAAGTTCCATATCAATTAAAGACATCAATCCTCTCTTTCATGATATTTGAGATTTTGATCAATGTCCTGTTCCCAGGTTTTCATATATTTTTTCTACAGGGGATGTGGTAAAATGCATGATGCATTAAATAGCTATTGACTTATTTATTTTTCCTGCAGTTACTTAATTGGCAAAGCTTATGTGAATTTGTTTATACTGTAAAGGCATTCAGTGATTAGTAATGCTTTTCCTCTGCTATACGATATATGACTGATATGTGATAACACTAGCATTTTCGATTGAGAAAATAACTTTTGACACTAATATGCCTGATGTTGATAAGTAATCAAGAAAACTTCACATAGGTTTGAAAAAGACACAGGCCAAATAACTATGAATGCTGTCATTTTCAGGCTCTTTTGACGTAGTCAACGCTTACTGTTACTCCTCATATTTTTGGGCGCTCTGTTGCTGGTCAATCCTGTATTTGCCATTATTATTATTATTAGGGTTTCATGCCAGCAGGCAGAAGCCCTCTCGTAAGTGTCCTTATTTTTTATTTCTTTTTCATTGTGGGGCCACGCCTCCAGCCTATGAACTCACCGGTCTGTTACAATCTGGACCACATTAATCAGTCTTGCAATCATTGTATGCATCTGCTGTTAATTTCCTCTGTGTGGTGGTGTTGAGCAATTTAAGAACGAGCTTTGCACTTCGTCTTTGCGAAGTCTTGTAAACAGCGTAAGCCACATGTCGGTGTTGTAACTCTAGTCGGACTTATACTCCATGTATTGTGTGTATGTATTATTAATTCTCCTGCATGAAGCATTAATATATTCTAACTCCTGCAAGTAGTGCTTGTTATTTATATCAGCACTTCATGTATTGCTACGTGTGAACCTTCCTGCTGCTCAGTCGGCATAATAAATATAACCAAGTCCATCCTTGCACCTCAGTCCAATCCTAAACTTCCTGTCTTCCGTGCACATCACCGGTGTGTGAAGCATAACCCTTACATTTATTATTCTGACTTTTTCTTGAGGCAGTTACAGAAAAAGATCCGACAAACCAAGTTTTACTCTATTTTACACAAGATTTCTTTGTGGTCTGAAGGGTACTGCTAGCTTTTTCATTGTGATTGGTTAGTTCAATCAAGAGCTATAACTGGAAGGAGAGATCAGAGGAACACCAGTCACAGGATCCAGAAGTGTTTATTAAACACAACACACTGAGGGAAAATTGGGGAAAATTGCCAGAAACAAAACACCGTGCACAAGCACTGAACAAATGGGAAAACTAAAGTACTCTGCCAAAGACAGGGGAAGACAGAATTACTCACTCCAAGAGTGGACATACTATTAAAACAAAAAATTAACCTAACTATACTGACGGACACACTGGGAGACTTAAACACGGGGCAGACAAGACGTGGGCGCAGTAAAATATAAGACTCGGGAATAACACACGGGAGAAACTCGGAACGCATGAGGAGCTGAGATTTCACCATGTAGCACAGAGTCAATATGGAAGATCCATTTGACATCCGCTCCCAATACAGCCACATAAATAGTCACAAAAGGAGGCGGGGACGCGAAATGCAATCTCAGACTGAAACAGAAACCCATGGGATTAATAAACAATTACACAAAAAACCGGGTTAACAATAATGACTCGCGACAAGACGCTAAGACCATCAATCAAGCTAGACAGTTTAGATTAAGGCAATCTAAAGGTGACAAGTAAAAAGCACCACAGAAGCAAAGGAAAGCATAGTTTTAAACGCAGTAATTTATCAGGGACAGATGGGCAGAATGCACGAAAGCTAGGAAACGCAAGCATTCGCTAATGAGTTAGTGGAAACGGGTTGACAAAATCTAGCGATAAAAAAGAAGTCACTGCCTATCCTGACCACACGTCCCTGGTTTGCAGGTATGGCATTGTACATCAAAGTTGAAGTTTTGCAGAATTTGTATGCATAAAATTACCTGACTTTGCGTAGTATCTCATCCCAATCTTCTGTTTTACTTCTTTACTTCGACCATTCATCTACACATGTGGACTTGTTGCTCACATAGACTGTATAACAAGATGGACGAAGCATCCGTGACGCCACCCATTGGTTTTTTTGAATCGCATTTTTTGTGAAGGGATTGTTATGATAAGCATTTTGTCAAAACTGCGGAAATTTGATTCGCATTTTGTGATGCAAATCCGCCTATTCTGATCACTGCAGTAGATTTCAGCTTCGCCACAGTGGCTAAACGGGCTAAAAAAAGTCAATGCCATCCAGAATATGGCTTCGCCTATGGCGATGTGGCAAATGGCTAGCACAAGCACAGCTACTAGTGGTAAAGCTTGCCGAAAAAGTAACACTGTTGGTTACTTGTATTTTATGGTAGCCTGTACCCTTGTTATTTGAAAGTAAAACACATTTAAAAAATAAAGGCATTTAAAAATTCAGTTAGCATGATTTTCAGTCTGCACAAAATTTTATCATCTCAAACTTTTTTTAAATAATACAGCGCCCTCCATAATTATTGGCATCCCTGGTCAAGATGTGTTAAAAGCCTTAAAATAAAAACTATTTTTATTTCAGAAGCATACTCTCACAGTGAAAATGTTTAAAAAAAATGTAACCTTTAACTCAAGTGAATTTTAAGGGAAAAAAAATCCCTGATCCTTTTCATAAAATCACCTGTTCCTCCATTATTGGCACCCCTAACAATTCCTGGGAAATAAATGTAATTGAAGTATTCTGTCATTTCTACAGTAGTTTGCAAAGTTGATCAAAGTGTCTAGGAACATTTAATTAGTAATTCATCACTTCCTGTTTCCCTAGGGTATAAATGTGACGTGACACAGAGGCCATTTCTCTTATCTACTCTTCAACATGGGAAAGACAAAGGAACACACCATTCAAGTAAGGCAGATGGGTGTCCACCTTCACAAGTCAGGCAATGGCTACAAGACAATAGCCACTCGCCTGCACCTGCCCATATCTACTGTCAGAGGAATCATTAAGAAGTTTAAAACAACTGGAACAGTGGTAAACAAGCCTGGACGAGGAAGCAAGGTTATTTTGCCACCACGCACAGTGAGGAGGAAGGCAAGAGAAATTAAAAGTTCTCCAAAGCTCACTGTTAAAGAATTGCAACAAATGGTAGCACCTTGGGGTCACAAAGTCTCCAAAACAACCATCAGGCGCTATCTACATGCCAACAAGCTGTTTGGAAGGCATGCACGGAGAAAACCTTTTCTCACTCACAATCATAAACGCAAACGTCTGGAGTTCGCTAAGCGGTACAGGGACTTCAACTGGGACCATGTGCTTTGGTCAGATGAGACCAAGAAAGAGCTTTTAGGCAACAAACACTCTAAGTGGGTCTGGCGGAACACAAAAGATGAGTATGCAGAAAAGCACCTCATGCCCACTGTGAAGTATGGGGGAGGATCGGTGATGCTGTGGGCCTGTTTCTCTTCCAGAGGCCCTGGGAACCGTCCTAGGGTGCATGGCATTATGAAAGCTTTGAAATACCAGGACATTTTAAATCAAAATCTGGTGGCCTCTGCCTGAAAGCTGAAGATTGTTCGTCACTGGGTCTTTCAGCAAGATAATGACCCTAAACATGTGGCCAAATCTGCACAGGAATGGTTCACCAGACACAGAATCAAGCTCCTCCCATGGCCATCTCAGTCCCCAGACCTCAACCCCATTGAAAACCTGTGGAGTGAGCTGAAGAGGAGAGTGCAGAGGAGAGGACCCAGGTCACTGGATGGTTTAGAGAGACTGTGCACAGAGGAATGGTCGAAGATCCCTCTTTCTGTATTCTCCCATCTTGTAAAACATTATAGGAGAAGATTAGGTGCTGTTTTGTTGGAAAAAGGGGGTTGTACAAAGTATTAACATCAGGGGTGCTAATAATTGTGGCAAACATTATTTGATGTAATAGAATTATTTCTTAGTGTGGGATTTTTTTTACCACTGAATAAATGCACTTGAATTAAAGGTTGGATGTTCCTCTTTTTTTCATGGTGGTCCTAAAGATGGTATTCGCAGACAGCCTTCTGACGTCATGGCGGCCATATTGCTGACATACCGCTGAGGAGCAGAGGGAAGATTGCAAGTGAGATAAACGAGTCGTCATGGCATCATCTTTGCGCTATGACAAGAATACTTGTTTGATTGGTGTCAATCCATATAAATTGGACAAAGCAGCATTTAGCCGAGATATATCTTTGCTGCCAGCTGTGGATTACCCCGATATTTGCCACTATTTGCCAGTGTCCGCCTACATTCGTCAGAAATGGCAGTGAGTGAGATAGGGAGGAGCTAACATTGGCTGTCTCCCAAAGCGCCCAAATTAAATCCTCGTTCTGTAAACTTGCATTTGGTCAAAAACGTCGGTTTTTGTGTCGGCATTAATATTTTGTATTTCTGTGTCTTAACCGGGCATTTTATGGCGTCTTAACTGGCTATTTCTGTTGTCCTATAAGAGAGTGCTAACCAGGCAATTTATAGCGTCTTAAGACACAAATACAAAATCTTAATGTTGACGCCAAAACCGACATTTTGGATAAAACTGTGTTCCATAGAACAGAAAGGATGCAAGTGCAGCTACAGAACGAGGATTTAATTTCGACGCTTTTGGATGCAGCCATCAACTCCATTCAACAGCTGCTCACCGTGAATCTCAAAAGTCAATTATATCGACTGTCATGTCAGCTGTCTTGACGTTGCCTCCTACTAGAACAAAGTCAGGCGCCGGTAGCTAGCACCTTGCATCTTTTATCACATCAATCAACATTTACTGTCTGAAAAAACGATCTCTGACTAATAAAACCGTTATCTACTAGTGATTAAATTCTGGGCACACACTTTACTGGCTTATCTAACTGTAACGTTACATGTGGTAAAATGATCGGAACAGACTTTGCTGTAAGGAGTAGCCTGGAAGTTTCTCATATTGATTCTAGCTAGCCACAGGTCTCTCCTCCGCTGGCTCAACTCCTCTCTGTCTCTCCCCTCTCTTTTCCTCACAGTGGGTATCGCAAAAAATCTAACGCTGCTTTTTTTGCTGCTGTTATTAGAACAGCCGTGAACCAGACAGCTAACTACGTTGAACCAACCAGGGTTGATATGATCGCAAAAGGATGTGAGGTAGAAGCCTCTCGATAGAGTCGCGTCAGGAATGTTTGTGGGGATGTCAACAATATGGCCGCATCGAACGTTGATAACACGCATCCAATACCATCAATATTATTTAGAAAAAAACAGAATTTATCAGAAGCTAAAGAACACATCTTAACCAGGGGTGCCAATAATTATGGAAGGCGCTGTACATCGGTAAATATCGGTTATCGCCATAACAGCAATATTAATATCGGATATCGGTATAGGCCAAAATGTTCATATCAGTACATCCCAAACCGGAAGTGTCATTATCATAGGGATAACCAGAGTAGAAATGGTTTGGTGTGTGTAAGGGTTAGGGTGTATGTGTCACAAGAAGTCTCAATGCTTCCTAAATTTTCACAAATAAAATGAAATGAAATGGAATGAAATGAATGGGGGCTCGTTTTATATGATTTAAGCCCTGAAGTCCGCTACAGAGGACATTCTGTAAAATTGTAATTAAGTTGAATTTTGAAAAAAATAAATAAATAAATCTTTGAAATGGGTTCATTACCATCCCAAACCTTAAAAATTAATAAAAAATCTAAATCAAAAAACGTTTTTTTTCTAGGTCTCAGGAGGATAATTCATGCCAATTCTAAAACACCAGGTTTTATTTTAGAGCCTTTAAAAGCACTTTTAGAGTATTACTTTAGAATGGATGTCGTTATCATGACTTGGTTTTAACTTCTTAAGCCCTGACCCTCTTTTTCGAAAATGGCACGCCCAAAATGAAATGAGTATATCTCTGCAATTATTTGGTCCATTTGAATGATCTTGGTATCATAATAAAGGTAAAACCATTTGAGATTTCTGCCCTGGTGTTATATATATTTATCACTGAGTCAGAGTAAATGGAGATGGACCACAGTGTAAATGAAAGATCTCATTTTGCACCGAACAAAGTTTTACTTCTATCCCTTGTAAATTTGTTGAGTTGCAGCCTGAAACCTCTAAAAAATTACAGCACAGAATCTTATTATTATCAAAGTTTATTCTGATCAGGTAAATCAGAGCAAAATGAGAGAGGAATGTCGAGGTGGCTTCTTTAATTTGGCAATTTAGGTACCTTGTGTTCCATTTCAGATTTCTCAGATACCAAACTGTAAAACTCATTTAATTTCACTTATATATCACTACAGGCATTCATTCCATTCAAATACAACATTTTTTTATTTTTAGAATATAAAAAATAAATGTATTGTTATTTCTGCCTGTTTTGTTGCCCGTACAATTTCACATGCAAAGATAGCATATATAATGAAAATGAAGTTTGACTCCACTGGAGCAGATTTATTAAAAAAACAACACAAATAAAATTATAAGCACAAAGCCAATGTGAAAAAATGGTAAAGAAAGGTAAGAATGACAAAAACCCCAGCGATTATTTGTAGAAGGAAACGGCGATTATTTCCCAGAAAAAGTGTACCTTGACTAGGAATCAAACCATCAGACTATTCCTTGCAACGCAATATTTTAACCATTAGGCAACACGAACTGACAACGACTCTGCGGTCAAATTGTCTGTTTAAAGAATGGGTATAGAAAATACGTACTGTTCTGCTGTAATCTCAGTATTTGTGTGGAATTATGCAAAGATTCTGTCAGAAAACAACTTTGAAAATGAATGTTAAATATTTAGCGGAGAATTATTCGGACAATACCTCAAACAAACTAGCTATGCGTTTATATTGTCGCATTATTCAAGAACATGCAAATTGCCCACGGACTCATATGATGCACTGGGAACGCAAGGCTGTAGCTTAGGCTAGATTTCTGCGATTAAGGTGGTTTAGAGTTTGTTGGAAACATTAGAATGCCTACCGGCATAGTCTTACTGACAGCATCACAAGCCGATCGCAGTGAGGAAAATACATTGCAAGCAAGCTGAATGCTAAGGAGCTGAGATCTTTGAAGCAACGCCCTGGGAAAGAACATGCTAGGATACTGGCAGATCTAGTTTCGTTATAACACAAACACTTTGGGCTAACAATAGCAAGTGCAGATTTACCCTTGTGCAGTTTTTTATTACAAAATATGAAAGGTAAGAATGTTTTTCCTCACCTCTGTAAAGTCTGCTGTTCTTTGAGTGTGGTTTCGGTTTAAAATGACTGGGCATACATCGTTGGATTCTGTGGACTTTCCTCTTTCATTTGAGGTATCGTTTTTGTGCATAGCACAGATTCAGGTCAAATTCTTGCAATTCAGCGCTGATATGATTTTATCCAATGTTTTGGCTGCATGCTTATTTACTTGCTTGGTGCTTGAATTCTGTTCGGTTGAGGTAAAAATGGTCTTTTGAGCTGCATTGAGCTGCAAAAAATGAGCTTTTTGCCTAGTTTCTTGGTAAAATGAGGAAATGCCGCATGACAATGTTGCGATATGGAAATGTGCTGTATTCATTGTGCGTAACAACTGGCCCCAGTACCAGGCCGTAGGGCTTTAAAGAGATGAATCTTCCATGTTTGTTGAAATGTCATTTTAATGTCTGCTTTTAATGTATTTTGTGGATTGTGTCTTGTATTGTGAACCATTGTTGTCTTTTGTCTCGTGGTCGCTGTACTCCGGTCTGCACAACCAATTTACCCTTTTGTGTACTAATAAAGAATCCTGAACCTTGGGTCCACATTTCAAATTGTTTTTGGAAATCATGGATGTCATGTCCTCCGGGCTAAAGAGGAGAAGGGCCATCCAGATTGTTATCAAGGCAAAGTTCAAAAGCCAGCATCTGTGATGATGTGGGGATGTGTTAGTGCCCATGGCATGGGTAAATCTCAAATCTGTGAAGGGACCATAAATTCTGAAAGATAAATACAGGTTTTGGAGCAACACATGCTACCATCCAAGTGACGTCTTTTTTCAGGGACGTCCCTCCTTATTTCAGCAAGACAATGCCAAGCCACATTTTGCACGTGATACAACAGCACGGTCAAAGAGTGCAGGTAAAAGGCTGGCTTGCTTGCAGTTCAGACCTGTCTCCTATTGCAAATGTATGGTGCATTATGCACTAAATGTGACAATGGGGACCCTGTACTGTTAAGCAACCGCAGTCATACATCAAGCAAGAATGGGGAGGAATCCCACCTACAAAGCTTCTACAATTAAGGTCCTCCGTTCCCAAATGTTTATTGAGTGTTGTTCAAAGTAAAGGTGATGTAACACAGTGGTAGACATGCCCTTGTCCCACCTTTTTTAGAATTTGATGCAGGCATCAAATTCAAAATGAGTGAATATTTCCAAAAAAACAATAATGTTTACCAGTTTGAACAGTAAATATCTTGTCTTTGTTATGTACTGAATAGAACGTAGGTCAAAAAGGACTTGCAAATCATTACTCGGGCCGGTAGGCCAAGAGTCTAAGTTTAACGAGTCTAAGTTAACTGTCCTGCTCACGCGTGTGCGCGGTTTCGCAATTAGGGCACGCTCAAGTGAAGCATCTGTTCCAGCAGTGTGAACACCAGGAAGTTAAATTAGCACATGCACTCCCATTCATTTTTGCCTGCTGTAACATTCTATTTTCAAAAATTTGCGTGCGACTCGGGGTGATTTTGATATCGCTGTGCAGAGCAACGTTTTCTCTCCCTAAATATATGCTTTCTTGGAGGATGGAAAGCGGCGCACTTACTTAAGGGAAGATTAAAATGTTACTCTGTGTCAACGTTCAAGCGCCAGCAGAAAAGTTCAGTTACGGAGACCCAGGCTCTTAATGACCCTCTGATAAGATAATTGCTTCAAAGTTTTCGCCGTTATGCGCAACGTCAATGAATGTCCGTATACGTTATCAAATTACTCTCTGGTTTACTCACTTCATTGCACCCTGATTGAGCATATTTGCCGTTGACTGAATTGTTCGTTCTGAATCATATGGCTCATGCCAATGTTGTTCAAAAGGAAGCGCTAGTTAACTCTGGCTACTCCTTTACTAAGCTTTGTCTTTGCCCATGTCCTGTTAACTTTGCTCTGAAAAAGTAATCACTGCACAGCACGGATTGAGGGGATAGAGAAAAGTTTTTTTCCCCTGATTTCTAACAGCTAAGCCTTTCTCCCCTCCTTGTCTTTTGGAACTCTGTATAAACAGACAAAGCACGTTCTCCATTGTTTTAAATATTATGCAGGTAAGAAATACTGTCCTTGAATGTCAATTACAAGTAGCTAGCAAGTTAGCCACCTTGTTCATTTTATTGACTGCAGTCAATGCGGTCCCCGTGATCGTAAGGGTACCAAGGTAGCTCGCTGGAGACAGTTATCGATCACTAGCATTTGCTGTAGTCAGGAGTTTATTTAAGTCAATGGCACGGCTAATTAGCTTGCTAGCGAGCGAACACGATTTTTTTCTGTTAAAAGTGACAAATTTTAATTTCTACGTGAAATCACGCACGAAACGTTTTATTACAGCCCTTCAAATGACTATTGCTGCATAAGGCAGCCGCACATCTTGGCATTTTAATGCTATTGACTTATTTCAAATTGGCCTCATAGGAAACCATTCATTTTTGTGAAGACGTTGGGTGTATCAATATGGCGGCCAGGTGCTTCGTTTTGGATTCTGTAAATATGACATCATCAGCAATCTTAAGTTCTAAATATATATATATCTATGGATTGGCCCCAGCCTAGATCCGGCCTGAGTACAGGCTCTGAGGAGCCTCTTGAATTCTGTTTTATTTTTTTTTTCCCACATTTTACACAACATCCCAACTTCATTGGAATTCGGGTTTGTACTTTGACTGGCAGTAAAGGGTAGTGCCTAGAGAGTCCTGAAAAAAAAAGACATGGGGTTAGCTTTATTACTTTCAGAGTTGCAGCCTGTTAAAAATGTAAAAAAGCTAATTTCGCCATCTGGGGTGTCACACCACTTTTTGGACCCCCCTAGAAAGTCAAAACTAGTGGGCCGATTGGGCTAAAACTTGCTACGTCTTCATTTGGCCCCCAAAGGAACATTCTGTCAAAGTTTGAAGAAAATTCATGACTATGCCCATGGGAGCCCTGGTTGACTTCATGTGGAATGACCCTTATTTTTTTTTTTTATTGTATTCGTAGTGCATCGCCAGTCAGGGGCACCAGTAATTCATGAGCCCTCTGTATGTAGTCTTTTGTATACACACACACACACACACACACACACACACACACAGGCGATTGGGTGAAATATGTCAAATTATATCAAAAAGAAAATTTCTTAGCATTTTTATCCAAAGCAGATCAGACAGAAAGAGGGGAAAAAGGAGTTATGCACTGTGAATGCTTCCTTCACAATATTCAAAAAGATTTTGGTGTCTCATCACCTGTAAGCTTTGACATATTTAAAAAGCAGTTCTGCTCCTTTCGACATTCCTTATTGGGCTTTGCTTACGAGAGTAATATTTGTTCTTAACTAGACATCCATTCTTTTAAAAAAAAAAGCACTTCATGAACACAACACAACACAATCCTGTAGTAGCAGGTGCATAATTGCGTGAGAAACTGCAGCTTAATTAGAGAAAACATTGCCTCGAAACCTCTCCTAATTTAACACTATTTTTGTTTTTTTCCCCCTACATTGCTGTGTTTTTCTGATAACGCCATTAATGTATTTTTTTATTAAAAAAAATCAGTTGTCCCTGTGATGGTTGCTTTTACGTAATCACTTAAGCCCATTTCATAGCTAATGCAGCCTTTTGTAGGCTAATTGGAACTTACTGTCATGTATAAAACAAGTTGTTTCTTTTCACAAGAGCAGAAGAAGGTGCACTTTTATGAGTCAGTGACAGATTATAATTACAGTCATTGCGCCGTCTGCTAGTCGTCGACAGAGCGGGAGAAAGAGCTCCAGTTCACAAATATACTCTTGAAATAGCCAAGCGACACAGATTTGAATGCTTGGCAAAGAGGAGATAAAAAATTAGCGCTCATTCATTACATTTACTTTGCACGTATGTCCTTCCCTGATAAACTGCTTTGAGGAGAATGCCAGCGAGAGACACTGGGTAATCAGATTGCTTATGCGATATTCCAAAAAACAGGATACGTTCCTTTTAGTTTTAATAAGCATCTGTTGTTATCATAAGAGCATCTAATTGTAATTGAGTAGAGGCGTAAATGCCAGCTAGATATCAGCCAGAGGGTTCAAATGACTATTTATTCCAACAATATGAACAGCCCTAACAGAAGTGTCTTGCCATATGAGGAAACAAAAACACTGCATCTAAATACGCATACACGTGCACCACACAGTAGGTGAAAATATATATACAGAACTGTATGTTAACTATACCCGGATGTCCTACAGTATTCGGCTGAATTCTGCCCAGTGCGAACAGTGGACATTGCTCTATCCCATGAGGCTACTGGTGCGGAGTTGAAAAGCCGTTTTCATGACAACAGTGGAAGCGATAGTCCTCTGTTGAATACAATTCATGAAATACTCGATATATATGAAATTGACAGAAATGCTGCACTAGCCTGTGTTATTAAAAACAAAATATAAATGCCACCAGTCCTGAGCTGCTGTGCCTTTCAGTTTATGCTACTTCATGGGTTGACCGGGTCAGAAGATGGGTGTGATGGCGGATGTAAAATACAGTATGGCCGATTTTGCACATACACTGCTGATAGATACACATTGTACCAACTGCATCAACGGCTGAGTTGCTGGTATCAAAGCAATTTTGTAGGCACATATGAAGAATGGATATTTAGGGTCATCCTTACAGTTTTCATTGCAGCTGGTCAAAGAAGAATGCAGAGCTCACTCTTCCTATGTTGGAAGAACCATTTTGGTAGACTGAAGACAGTCCCAAAAAAAATCAAGCAAGATCCAAAATAGGCAGGTAACAAGTCTCTGGTACAACAGATAAATACAATACAAAAGCTAGAGAGCAAGTCACGAAGCATATGGCAGGTTAACAACCTGGCCAGGACCAGTTTATCCCTGTACTGCATGACATTGCCCATAGACCCTGATCCCCACACCCATTGCATTTGGATTTTTTCCTCGCACTGTCTAACGTTATGGCAGCCATAAGGCATTTATAATTGCACTGGAGTTACGGCAGTCATTTGAGCATGCGCTTAAGAAGACAATGGTTAGGGTTAGAGTGAGGGTTAAGTTAGGGTTAGTTACTAGCATAGCTGGTTGCAGTTACGGCAGGATGGCCCCCAAAATATGCCCCTGCAAAACGGGTGCCGTAACAGTAGAATTTGGCTTGTCAATTACGGCTGCCGTAACTATATCCTGTGCCTTCTTTTATTATATCAAATTGGTAGTTTCTTTCATCAAGAACTATCCAATAAGGTGCAATTAGGGATATTCTGTCTACTTTTGGGATGGGACGTCCTTGCAACAGGAGGATAAGTCGTGCCTCACAGTGTGCTTTACGAGTTAGCTATCTGTGAACATTTCAAACATTTTAATGGCTTAATTATGAAAGCAAAAAATATGCACTGTTGCATGAGTATCCCTAAAAACTTTTATCACTTGATCTACTTAAAAATATTTTTTAATTTAGAAGATAATTGAATTAATCAGTGCTGTCCAGAGGCAACGTTATGCTGTCATGGTAATTTTTCAGTTTTGCCCAAGGGCAGCATTATGCAGTTATGGTGCTAGATGATAGCCAAAAACATACACTGTTCTAGATATGTGTATGGGTGTGTACAAATGTTAGTCAGTTTTCTGTGATGAACTCAGTTGCCAATATTCACTGAAGATAGACAGTAAAACTTTTTTTTTTGTACTGCATATATATTTCTAGTTTAAATAAATATTAATGCAGTTTTGCTCTTGCAGCATTTTTGTGTGTATGTGCCTGTGACTGTGTAACCACCACCGTCCCTCTTAGCGCATTGTCCTGTCTTTTATTGGCAACTAATAACATGATCTGTCTAAGAGGGCAAAGACACCACAGTGAGATATAAAAGGACACAATATTTATACACCAATAAACATAAAAAGACAAGGACAGGCACATAGAAGAGGAGAAAACAGGAGTGAGATCAGAGGGAGCCAGACAGAGCGGGACCATTTCCCAAAGTTTCTAAAACACCGCAGGTGATGCTCCTGGCGATGCAGCCCTTTGGTCCACAATCATTAGTGAAGCTTGGGTCACAGACGGCTGTCGCCATATTGGATTCGATTTAGCTAATGTGATCACCACTGGTCCATGCAATCCCACTTGGGTCAGATTAGCCTGGTGGCACAGCCCGACACCCGAGTCACCCGGGCACTCAGGCCGCAGGACCCGAACCAGTGGAGGAGACCAAGGACCCCGATCCACAGGAGGACCCATACGGGGTGAGATTGGGTACCGCCAGCACACCCTGGCCAATCATCAGGCCACCAGGAGGGGGGGGGCAAGGGTACAAGACCCCCGCCCACCCCACGGACACCCGCCCTGCCCGCAGCGGAGCCCGAGAAGCCGCCCAAGCCCGCGGAGCCCAGGAGCAGGCAGATCAGGCCAGGACCGCGGCCAGGGCCAGGGCCCGCCTACCCGCGCACCGGAGTAGGAGGGGGGGGCATTCCCCCCCATACCCCCAGCCCCGCACAGCCCCACGCCCCGCGGCCGGGGATCAGATCACCACACCCCCAAGACTGCCAATCCACCACCCCCGAGAGAAACCGCACGGTGACCATCAGATAGACCTGCCCCCACCGGTAGTCGCGGACCCGGTCCAACAGTGGCTGGGACAGCAGAGAGGAGGCATCAAGGGCGAGGGGAGGGGTGGGGGCCCTCCAGTATCTATCTTAATATTGTTTTTTTTTTTCCCCCTCCCCCTCCTCTTCTCCTTTTTCTGTTTTTGTTTTTGTGAGGTGCATTAAACTAGGAGGGCAGGAAGGGAGGTGTGTGTGTGTGCTGGGTGTGGGGAGGGGGGGGCGGCAGAGCTGCACTGCACCTCTGCATTACAGTTAGACAGTAAAACTTTAAGTGCCATTGCACGGATAGGCCATGCAAAGGGTGATAACCTCGGGTCGGCTGATTTTGCGGATATTTGGTATACATATGCACATTACAGAGTTATGATTGAACGTACAATATGAGCATCATCCATTTGGTTTTGTAGGAGTTATCACCAAAGAATGTATTTTGATGGGTTCTGGACCATTTTTGAAGGATTTTCAAGGAGTTACTTCGGTTCATCCTCGACAGGAAACGGCTAAATTTTCCACATTGAAATTTCAAAAATTTTCGTGTGAATGTTGCCCATAAGATGGCCTACCTTACTGCAGAGAATGATCAGAAAAGATTTCCAAATATGCCAGTCCTGTGTCAAATCCCTACCCCAAAATTTGGAATTGTGTATAGGCCTATTCAACAGCTTATACTGTAAGTCATCTGCCACAGGGGTAGAAACTACGGACCATGGTGGAAATAGTGGCTAATGACTTGGTCTTTCATATTAAGAAATAAAAAAAAACTTGCCCTCCACTTAGTACTTCTCAGTCGCACCAGAAATGAGGAGTATATTTAATCAATTTGCAGTGCTGTCATCTATATGCTGTATATGGAACCACAGTTTGACACCCCTGGTCTAGACTAACGACTTACTCAATGAACAAATTGACAACAACCCAATATAAACCTGAATACCTTGTTTCGGCTTGCTTCAAGCTTTAGGGCTAGTCAAAATAGAGTCTAAAGTAATGAGGGAGTCTCGGACGAAGTCGGGCAGCTATGGATTCATGATTGTTGTGTCCAATGCCGCCGCATCTGTAGACATTTCTGTGTGGACGCTGTTCAGGTTGTAATTTTTGACCGATTTCTATCATATTTGGTTTGAACATGTGTTATACTTATGACAGCTATCGATTTTGGTTGCCACGGCAACAGTATTGGCCCAGCAAGGCAAACTTGTTTTAAACCAAGAGATTTCCTTGTGGACGCAGAACAGGCTGCAATTTTTCACCGATTACATTCATATTTTGTATAGACGTGTTATACTCCACTCATGACACCTATTGATTTTAGTTGCCATGGCAACAGTATAGGCTGAATAATTTGCAAAGTTGTGCTGAAACATAGAGATTTCCTTGTGGACGCAGTACAGGCTGCAATTTTTGACCAATTACTTTCATATTCGGCTTGAACATGTGTTACACTTCACTTATAACACTTATCAATTTTTGTTGTCATGGTGACAGTATTGGCCAAATAATGTGTACATTCCTGCTGAAACATACACTCTTCCTTGTAGACGCTGCACAGGCTGTAATTTTTGACTTTATTTACATTTTACATAGTGTCCCAACTTTTTTGGAAATGGGGTCTAATATTTGAGCAGGAAACTACCAAATTGGCTGAAGGCCATAAACATGCCATTTTCGATTGACAAAATTGTGCATAATATTGCCGCTGCATGCATTTCTGTTTGTAAAGGCAAAAAATAGAGCCCACATAGCCCATTATTAATATGATGTATACTTCCTTTTTTTGGTTCTAATTCTACTTTAAGCCTAATTCAATTGTTGGGTTTGAAACAAGAAAAAAAAATAGTCTATTATTGTACTGTTTCATCCAATCCATCAACTCGTTAAATCCATGCCAGTTTTTATTGTAAGCAGGTCCAATTTATTACTGAATTACAGATGGCAGTGTGAACTCCTGGTTTAGGTTCTGAAAATTGCCCAAAACCTCTGCTATGAAGGGGACCTTGATAAGTATACCTGAGGATTTTTTTTTTTTTAATGTGCATTTGTGTGTTTGGTGGGGGGCAATATATTTAATGTGTAAGAACTGTGTAATAAAATAGTATTTGTAAATGTCATCAGATAAGTTGTTTGCTCAATTTATGCAACATGGCCAAATTGCATCTGAAAATGCAACTAAATCAGGTGCAAATTTTCATGGTTCTTAGTTCAAATTACGGAAATCTTAATTCTTTTGCATTCACTGACATTCTAAATGATTCTTTACTCCCAAAGGTTTACAGTTATGGCATCATTCTAATATCTACTCAACTGAAGAGCCTTCTCTTTAGCCGTTGTAGCAGTGAAGGGGGTGACCAACTCTATATTAATGCCCCTGATTTTTAAGTTGGCTTTAGATATCCATTTGCTCATGAACTTGAAGTTTGTGTTCAAACAATAGAAATAACAAAATCATAAATATTTACATTTTTATGTATTTAATTAACCAGATTACTCAAACAGCTAAATTAACACTGTGCTTTAATTGCATTAAATATGTGAATGTTTTCCTTTTTGCCTTTAAAATATGTTTGTCATCCTTTTTTATTATTGGTACAATTTTTCATTGCCCAATCTATTATAGAATATGAAAGTACACTAAAAAATACTGTTCATCTAAGCGGTGTGCTGTGGTCATGTCTGTTTGTAAAAAGCATTAATATTTCCTTTCAATGAGAAAAATAATAATCCGGTAACTTCATTATCCTTACTTTTCACCAGTGTCCAGTTTTTGAACATCATTCCACAAAGCTCCAATCAAGCTAATTATTGTTTTGATTAATATACATTCTATTGATAATTAACCCAGAAAAACCCAACAAAATCATATAAATGTGCGTTTTTAAGGTATGAGATGCTAATACACACAAAGGTAGTATTGTAGTTTTTAAATCTTTAATCAAGAGACAAAAACTAAAAAAACACCTCTGCACTTACAAAAGTGTGCAGTGATGATTATACACTGGGCAAAATCAGAAACCAAGTACTATTCAAGTATTTATTTCATGTAATATTGGATCATATAGATAGAAATTAGTAAAAACAAAAATAATAATGTTGTTTTGAGAGGAAATGTTAAAATTATCTTGTGTTGCCATCCTTTGATTGGAATGCAACATTTCATCATTCAGGCATAGTTTTCACATACTTTTTATTTGCTAACTTGCTAAACCATTCCATATGGTTTGAAGTTCATTCCAAAGAGATTCTTTTGATGTTACAAAAGATTGGTTTATTTTGGTATCAAGCAAATCCCAGATTTGCTCAATCGGATTAAGGTCTGGACTTTGAGCAGCCCAAATCATAATTTTTATGTCATCAAATGATTCTTTCTAACGGAGATAATTCTTGCACCACTTAGAAGTGTTTTTAGGGTCATTATCTTGTTGAAAATGAAATCCCTGACCAATCAGACTCTTTCCAGATGGCAATGCATGCCTCACAAGGAAGCTGTATTCTTTTGACCCATGATTCCGTCGATTTTTATGAGATCACCAGCTGCTTTTTAGCAGGCTGAACCCCAAACCATAATATTGCCACGTCCATGTTTTACTGAAGAGGTTATAAACAGACATTTTTGAAACTGTTGGGAAACAGGATTTTTGGGTATTGGCGATATGAGGTGAGCCAGACGGTTTGATCAAGTTTTGAATGTGTATTAGGAGATAAAGAAAGGCCATCTGGTCCGACAGGGCATATCACCTATTTACCAATTTCAGATGGGTTCCTTATGCATACATATGGAGCTCACCTGGGGTTGGGAATCTATTGAACCAATTAAGTTGAGAGGTTCAGGAGAGGCCAAATTGTAGATTATCTCTTTTTTATCAATGTGTCAACCCTAGGACAAATCAGCAACAACTGCTGATAACATAAATGAAATCATACGCAAATATCTGTGCTTGAACATGTATAAACTTTTTTACAAAATTAAGGAATTTTGAACTGTTGTTCCCATGGCCGGCTGTGTAATAAACTTCTGCATTTGCAATGAACATCGGAGTTTGCTTCTTCATCGGGACAACATTCTTGGTTTTTATTAATTAACCGACAATTTGGCGTTGCGAAGCAGGGTGGAAGTCACTTTTCGGCCCTCTGCAAGGTTTGCCAAACCATACGAAGAGATGAGTACATTTAATTTACCACCAGTTAGCTCGCGTTGTGGGAAGATAAACCTGCAGAGACCAGGGGCCTCATGTACTAACAATTGCGTGGATTTTATGCCTAAATATTGCGTACGTTCATAAAAACAAAAGTAACATTTTGTAAAAAGTATTAAATTTATAATTTAGAGGGCTACCAATTCAGCTTGCAAATTTGAATGAAAAATCTGAATCAACTTTAATTTAGCAAAAATGCTAAATTCTATTACTTTTTTGCATTTTTTTCTAAAGTCACGTTTGTTTTCATACATCTGACATCCACAAAAAAGTAGCGTATGCATCTTTTCTGTTCGTACGCTCTCTTCATACATGAGGCCCCTGAAACGCTCCACCCAGTGGTACGAATCTTGATTATATTTTACCTTGAACTGCCCGTGTGAAGTGGATTCCGTGATCATGTTCAAAAGCTGTTTCATTATGTTGGAAAGTGGTACATTGTATCATATCTGTCTGTTGTACTACTTAAAGTATCTAAAGTTTCTGTCATACCATTTGTTTGGTTTTTTTGTATAAATAGCTATACTGATGTGCGTATACCATAACTGAGGGAAGTCTGGTCCCAGGTTGACTGAGTAATTTAGGTCCTGGGATTTAAAAGAGCGGGTTGCAGGGAACTTGGTATTTGGCTTCTGTGGTATTAGGTCGGTTGTTTGCTGTGAAATGTGGCCTGAGAAGTGCCCACTTGTCTCATTTTTGTGTCTGATGGCCGAGGGAAGCCCTGGGAATATGAAGTACGTTCCGAATAACCTGAGTAATTTAGTATTTGGTCCACGAACGACAGGTTTGTTATTCTTAGTGTATAGGGCAGTTTCCTGTGAAAACACTAGGCTACCTGAGAAGCGGACTTTTGTCTTTTATCTACGTGTTCAGGGTGACTGAGTAATTTAGGACCCGAGCTCAGAATGACAAAATTTGTTTGGTTGCTGGCATATCTTTGAGTGTCCAGTGTTTGCTGAGGGAAGCACCTGGCTCAAGTTGCAGAATTCTTCTTTGTACCTGGAAGTATAGAACTATGTTCCGGGAACCTGAGTAATTTAGGCCCCGGTCTACAATGGTCCACAGTAATTCCGTTTGTAGAGTATTAGGTGAAGTGGTTGTTTAATCACATTATCTAAGAAGCGTGCTCTTGTCCGACGTGATTTCAATCGACTGCACCGGCGAGTCTGGTGAATCGTATGGTGATTGATGGGACTCCATGTAACAAAGTTGTTTCTTTTTGAGTTAGTTACTGGAGAATAAGTACCGGAGAATCGCATCATGGTTGGTTTTTGTCCAATGTTTTGTTTTTATACGTCCTGGGTCTTTTGTTCAGTATAGCTTAAGTGTCTATCTTGCGTTTTTTTACTGATGCTCTGAGTCTTTTATGTTTGATGTTTTGTTAGTCAAGTAACACGCATTTACAAAAAAACCATATTCGCTCTGAGCTTAATATTATTATAAAATTTATTCAGCTTGCAATTACAAATGGTAATTATAATAGCGCCATATTATCATCAAACTATATAGAAGTAAGTAGCTACATTTATAAGCGATCCAAATAGCACACATTAACTAAAAATGTCCATCAAAAAGGAAACGCCGAATTCCCAAGAATATGCTGGCAGCATTACCATTTATTTACAGAAAAAATTTGTAAAAGAACAAAAGGAAATGTGTAAGGCTGGTTGGGATCTGAATGGATCCACTCCAGAGTCACTAGAATGGTGGGCCAAACAGAAAAATAAGAGAACCGCGTATGGCACGCTTATCTTAATAACAGAACACCGAAGACCAATTGAAAAAATGCAATAAATTACAAAACCACATACAAACTCGGAATAAAGAATTGGCAAAACAACTATTCGTGCCTTAGCAGAGAACAGCTAGTCGCCATGCTGTGAAATTTAAACAATAGGGATTAACGGCTTCCTTTTCAGCCAGAGCCATTGAAACTCATTCCCTGTAGGCCGAATTTAAATGCGTGGTTAGGAGGCCGGCCATCTGATATGCTAATTGCTACTGGTGCCTCTGTTTGTATTCCTGACTTACCGCTTGCCTGTACTAAGCATTTAATTGACCTTGTGGGCATTGGAGATAATTCTGTTCTCTTGACCATTGATTACAGAGTACTTAATGCTGCAGCAGATGAACTTGCTCCAATTGTTGCTGACCCCAATACTTTGCTGCTGATATGAAACCCACTCACAATGTTTTCTTTCATAGATACTGCAAATGGCTTCTGGACCTTGCACTATGCTGAAGACTTGCGACCATGGTTTGCTTTCGCCAGCGGTGTACACAGTACATCTGGACACGCATGCCTCACAGTTTTCACAGTAGCCCTACTTTTTTCCATCGTGTAATGGCATCAATCCTTGCTACAGTGTTGTGGTCTCAGTATGGAGGGACACGGTGCCTCCAATATGGAGATGACATGCTTTCTTTGCAGGCTTTATTGGAAGCATTGAAAAGTAATGTCTTGTTCTGACCGAGTTTTGAGCATTGGTTGTGGTAACAGCAAACAAATCCCGATGGGGAAATGGTTTTGGACACAACACTTGACTTATATGCTAATTTGCTTTACACATTGGTTATACAAAGCCTGTGTGAGCATTTATTTGCATGATAGAGATCCACATTACGGTGTCAATGCTAGTTACAGTTAGCCTCTATGTAGACCTTATATGCTAATATAGCAAACATGTTTACACATTGCGTGCAGAAAATCACCATGTTTGCTTGGTTAAGACAGCTCAGCGCTGTTGTCATTATGAAGATAAGAAGCTAATGTCAGCAATTCTTTGCCTCCACGTCAGCCCAATAGGCTAAAATGCCTGCTATGCTGACAAATGCATGTAAAATCTATACTTGGCTGTCTCTGTTGTGATTACAAGCTAACGCCTGCATCTATGAGCCTGTTGACTACATGTAACGACTGTACAATATTTCTGTTAATTTTCTTACCAAGGAAGTGCACAGTGAGGTCATATTCATCCAGAAATGTTTATCACTTTTTATAACTCCGACATAGTTCGACATTGACAGTGAAAAATTTAGCTCTCTACTGAAAACCGGCGCTCTGTGTGCGGCGAACCTGTTTTCTTCTCAGTGGGAGGGGGCGTGTCAGTTTCCGAGGAGATGAGATGGTGCTTTTAGGGGAGGGCGCATGGCGTCGGAAGAAGCACAGAGGGGGTGGGGGAGGTGTGTGTGGCGGAGAAATCATAGACTATAGCTTTAATATCATTATCGAGTTGTCCTGCAGTTTACCGCTGATTTTGTTTTTCACTCATGCGCAGATAAAGAACATCAGAGGCACTTAAAATCTTGGGTTTTTTTTTTTTTTTGGACAATTTCCGCCTAGAACTGCATGCCCAAATTCCAAGGCCTAGACCTTTGTATTACCTAGAAATTATGCAGATCAGAGACTAATGGTAACATAGCCCCTTGAAATGTTTAGAAAAACCAATAGAATATTTATTGGCGGTTTTTAAAGGGGAATTGCCTGTGGACGGGCAACGGAGTTCCTAACAGTTTAACTTCCGTTTTGCACCTCTATTGCCAGTGGGCTTCAGTGAATGCGTCTCTTAGAAACACTTGATGGTGTTTCTTACGGTGCATTGGAAGCATTTAACATCTTCAACATCATGTAAGGCCACAAAGTGGCCACAAACAATCTAAGAGAGCATGTTCTATCATGCCATTGTGTTTACCTTTGAGCAGTGTTCACAGTGTCACCTATACTGGAAACAACTGACCATCAGAGGTAATTTTGCAGAATGATATTGCCACAAACCAGTTTTTTATGCCTAGCGTCCTCACATGAGGACTGTTAAGAAAAAAATGTCCTGTTTGAATGACTATTAGAGTGGTATTTTGAAGTATAATAACATAAAAAAGTAAAAAAAGAAAATTCAGGCATAAATGGGTTAAAGAAATTTTTAGCATCAATAATCATGGAATGATCACGGGATGAGCCTTCGAGAATGCATTTGGGCGATGCCGGACTAAAAAAATAAAATTTGTGACACCTTTCAATTGTTATTGTAAAAATTGATGTTGTTTTTTGTTTGTTTATTGCACTTATTTATAGCTCAATATACCAGTGGGATTTTTTTTTTGTTCTCATTGCCTACAATATGCATTTTCACCAACAAATTATATGTAATATATTAGGACCCCTTTTATACAGAAGTGGTGGTGTATAATCATCTCTGCACACAACTGGTCTGACCCCACAGTAAGGAATTTGGTTTCAACAAATTAAATGTAGGCTGAGCTTTTACGAACTGGAGTATCACCTCTTGAAAATGGCAAGTAATCTGCTCTCGTTGACCAAAACTACAGTTTGGATATGTGAAAGCAAGCTTTATGAAATTGCTTGCTCCACTATCAAAATGAAGTAATTTGTTAATGACACATTTTCCCTGGCTACGATGACAGTCAAGCTCACAAGGGCCGAATTTTTGGTATGCAAATTCAAAGGTCCGTCACTCATTCTCAGTGAAGTGATTTACAGATTGCAGCAGTTTATTCAAATACCTAGTATTCAGCCCATAATCTGGTTCCACCAGAACCAGTCCAATGCAGTTCTCTTCGCAAGCGGTAGAACAATCTGAAGCTTCTTTCAAAACATGTCAACTGGCGATAAATTTCTACAGTTGTGTTTCCCACTATGTTTTGTTAAACTGGTTCATGATCTCCCGAAACCCTATATGTCATGTTCTCTGGGCCTAAATTAATTTAAAAAGGACTCAGCCTGAATGGAAAACTGTTCTATGGTCAGATGAATAAAAATTTAGATTTTAGTTTCCAAAATTCTTTTTGGAAACCATGGACGCGCACGGCTCAAAAGCCTACATCTCTGATGGTATCGGGTTGTATGAGTGCCTATGGCGTGGGGAGCTTACGCATCTACAAAGGCATTATCAATGCTGAAAAGTATATAAACGTTTTACAACGTATGCTCCCATCCAGACGACATCTCTTTCAGGGAAGGCCTTGCATATTTCAGCAAAAAAAATTTCAAACCACTAACAGCATCCATCACAACAGCATAGCTTTGCAGTAAAAGAGTCTGAGTGCTGAACTGGTCTACCTGCAGTCTAGACCACTCACTAATAGAAAACATTTGGTGCATCATGAAAGAAAATTTATGAGCAGCTCGAATCCTACATCTGACAAGAGTGGGACACTATTCCTCTCCAAAAACTTAAGCCATTGGGTCTCTGCACTTCCCAGATGTTTACAGACTGTTGTTAGAAGACGAGGGGATACTAAAAAATGGTAAACATAGCCCTATCCCAACTTTTTTGACATGATGCAGCCATCTAATTCAAAATGAGCCAATGCTTTTGTGGAAAGGTAAAATATCTCACTTTCAAAATCTTATATGTTATTTATGTTTTATTGTGAATAAAATGTCAGTTTATGATATTTGCAAATCATTGCATTGTTTTTATTTACATTTTACACAGCAACCCAGTGTTTTTTGGAATTGGGGTTGTCTGATTCATATAAATATTGCACACTGACTGCAAGCTGTCTGACTCCCGTGATGTCACAGACAAAACTGACTGAGACGCTCTTGCCAAGTTTAAAATGCCGAATTTCTCAAAAATTAGCTTTACATGCAGGGGAATCTATATGTATGGAGTTACATTCCAATCTTTCTTCAAGAGTGTAGTATTTCGACTCCAAGGCAAACACACTGTATTGATTTCATGTAAAAATTTAGCAGTTTTCCCCCAAAATTCTGCTCTCAGATTCAAATAGCCTCTGCTGCGCTTAGATTTGTGCTGTTTTTACTTACTAAAAATGGCCTTTTCTCCTTGAGCTCAAACTGCCTCCCTGTGCCTCTAACATCTCTGCTTGTGCTTGGAATGTTTCTGCTTACACTTGGATTTTTTTGTGACGCATTCCCGTCAGAAATTGCCAATCCATGGAACGCCAGGTTTCGTGCTGACTCATAAAATTATCCCTGCCTTGTTGCATGCCTGTCCGTTTTACAGTTTATTCGATGAAGCTCATATGCGGTTGCCTTCTGGGGTACATACAGCGCCCTCAATAATTATTGGTACCCCTGGTTAAGATGTGTTAAAATCCTTAAAATAAATTACATTTTTATTGCAGAAGCATACTCTCACACTGAAAACTGTAGAAAAATGTAACCTTCTACTCAAGTGAATTTTAAGGGGAAAAAAAATCAAAGTAAAAAGTTGATCAAAGTATCTAGGAATATTTACTTAGTAATTCATCACTTCCTGTTTCCCCAAGGAATAAATATGACGTGACACAGAGGCTATTTCTCTTATCCACTCTTCAACATGGGAAAGACAAAGGAGCACGCCATTCAAGTAAGGCAGATGTGTGTCAACCTTCACAAGTCAGGCAATGGCTACAAGAAAATAGCCACTCACCTGCACCTGCCCATATCTACTGTCAGAGGAATCATTAAGAAGTATAAAACAACTGGAACAGTGGTAAACAAGCCTGGACGCGGACGCAAGGTTATTTTGCCACCACGCACAGTGAGGAGGATGGTAAGAGAAATAAAAAGTTCTCCAAAGCTCACTGTTAAAGAATTGCAACAAATGGTAGCATCTTGGGGTCAAAAAGTCTCCAAAAGAACCATCAGACGCCATCTTTTTGTACATGCCAACAAGCTGTTTGGGAGGCATGCGCAGAAAAACCTTTTCTCAGTCACAATCATAAATCCAAACGTCTGCAGTCCCTCGCTTGTAAACGACATGGCGACATGACCACCAAATTTGCAGTAGTTTTTTTACATGTATAACTAAATCACTAAAATCATTTCGGTATTATGACCTATTATGACATCATTATGACATAATGTTTTGATTTATATTACCCAGAATGTTTTGCTTATTTTATCCCATAGTGCACCAGCTCCGGGAGGCCATAAAATACACGAAATTCTATTTATGGTCCATTAAGATAGTTTTTCATTGAATCAGATGTTTTTCTTAGAAATTCAGGTCAGAAAGTAATGAAAGTAGATTTATAAAGGATTACAGGTTTGCGTAAGCAAAACTTGCTCTGTTCTTATTGTCAGCTTCTTTGTGTTTAGTATATTGATTTCAATATAGAGCCGAAAGACCACCTTAATAATGGAAAAAAAAAAAATAATAATTAAAAAAAAAAAAAAAAATCTATTTGTTGGTAGTAGAAGCTTTCATCGTAGGAAAATAAAATACATTCAATGACGTTATGACGTCAAAAAACGAGCAAATTAGCGTAAATTAATTCTACGTAACAAAGCTGACATTAAATTATGTAAGATATTGTAAATATAATGGAATAAGTATATGTTTAAAGAAAATCTGGAAACTACATTGATGAAACCGAAATCGGCAATTTTTTGTCAGACATACCTTTTAGAAAACTGTTGCCATGGTGGACTTCACTTATTGGCATAAAATTGTTCCCAGACAAGTTTTACGAAAGTCACCAAGTTTCGTGGTCCTAGCTCAAGCTGTTCAGAAATTTTATTCAAAATAAGCCCTCTGGGAAGAAGTCCAGGAGACACCAGGCCAAGATTCCTCTCCAGACTGGGATTGCACTCTCCCGGCATCTCAACCGGACTCTGGAATACAAGCACAAGAAACAGGGTTAGCTTTAGACCGAAGACACGCTTTTGCTCTCCCAGACAACACCTTCAAAATGAAGTGGAGGCCTTTTGTAGGGCCTGCTGCAGCTCCCTGGAGTGGCCACAGCTGTGAGTAATTATTGCCTGCAGCTGGTTTGCCCTGCAGGCAGAGGGCCGGCAATTGTCTAGCCTGTGGCTTTCCAGGGTCCTGCAGCTAGTCTTCCGTGGGCGCTGTCCTCAGTGCTGAAGTGGCTGTCTGGTGGCTGGTCTTTGCCGATGTTGCCTTTGTGGGGAGGGGTGCTGCAGGGCCGTGCTCCGATCCACACCACACCATTTATTGACTTTATCCATAACAACAACTATGACAAAATGTCAGATAACCTCAACAAAAAAAGAACGAAAAAAGAATCAACAATGACAAGTTTAACAACAAAGATCAACTCCAATCTCAGTACCGACTGTGACCGCCACATGTCCGCAACAAAGCCATCACTTGTCTTGGCATGGACAGCACCATTCTGTTGAGCTGTTGCTGGGGAATGGCCTGCCACTCCTAGAGAAGGGCTTCTTGGAGCTCCACCCTCGTCCTGGGCGCTGGAGTGCGTTGCCGAACCCACCGTTCCAACGGGTCCTACACCTGCTCGATGCAGTTTATGTCAGGGCTGAAAGGAGGCCATTCCATGA
Organism: Gymnothorax reevesii; assembly: GCA_029721435.1. Lineage (NCBI taxonomy): Eukaryota > Metazoa > Chordata > Actinopteri > Anguilliformes > Muraenidae > Gymnothorax > Gymnothorax reevesii. The sequence continues at coordinate 9,382,210 of CM056581.1, forward strand.
CTCGCACACAATTCTAGGCCAGGAGCTGCTGGGTCACGTGCAGAGTGAGGTCGTGCGTTGTTTTGCATGAACGTGACCTCAGGGTGGTCTGTGATGTAAAGCACGACATGTGGTCAGATGACAAGGTCACAATTGCTGGCTACATTAAGATCTCCATTGATTATGCCCAGGTCGACCCTCCAGCCGCACCTAATGGCACTCCAGACCATCACCGAGCTTCCTCAAAAGCGATCTGTCTCAGCAATGCAGGGGGCCACATATCTCTCACCACGTCATTTGTAGATCCTCTGTCTTCCATCATTTCGGCACAGACCAAATCTGTACTCATCACTGAAGACAACATTCCTCCAGAATCCGTTGGGGACTCATCTCTGACCATATTCTTCAGCCCAGCGAAGCCTGGTAGCCCTGCGCTGTGCATCAAGCTGCATTCCAACACATGCCCTGTGGGCTCTGATCCCTCGCTCTGCAAGTCGGTGACTCACTGTTCTTCTGCTGATCCTTGGTCTGTGGATTCCTAGGGTCTCCTGAGCCGTCCTGGTGCAGGTTCGAAACCAATCTCTCAGGTGGACGAGGCGGATCTGATTGTCCTGGGCTGGGGGTCGTGACCCGAGGCTGACCAGGTCAGGGTCGATCATTGATGCTTCCAGTCTCCTGGTAACAAGCCACAAGGTTAGAGATTGTGGGCTGGTTTACCCCAAAATGCTGGGCGATGCGATTTTGGGATGTTCCAGCCATCCACAGCCCAATGGCTTGATCACGTTGGGGTCAGGAAAAGCGAGGCATGGCGCATGTGGTGTCTTTGAACAAATGCTCTCGGGTTCTGGCCTTAACAACCTCAAGGATTGTTTTAAAGCATTTGAAAACATTGACAATTGTGAACAGTAAAGCCGGACGAGGTTATATCACTAATTCCTCAAATCTAGCTCCACAGACACAAACAAGGTCATGACTTCACACACTGTTGTGTCTCCTTACTCAAAGACAACCGCATATCAATTATGTAATCATCTAATTAAATTTCCCCTAAACCATCTACACTATTTCTGTCTAGTCAGACTTATAAGTTTTTAAAGTCCATTAGTATATATATAGATTGGGAAAAAGCCGCAAACCGAACATTGCATTGGATTGGATCATGTTAGATTTGTGATTCCACATTTTTTTTTGTTTTCCCCACTGATCCAAAGCTGGTCGGGATATGTTTGCAATGTCTGAAAGTTGCACGGGACACATCTCGACCATGGTCTCCATGGAGTATCGAACACGGTAACAGACTACAGTCTGGCAAGGAGAAGACAAAAAACAGGAACTTCAATACATATAGACTGCAATCAGCAGTGAGGGTCAGGTGTGTGAGAAGGCAGAGGAATGCACAAAGGGAGGAGCGGAGCCACAAGGCAATACTTGAATACTAAGAACTGATTTGAGGAAACGGACACAGACAGCTAGACTGCAGGAAGATGATGAACAGAATGGAAACAGGATGTGATAGAGTCTCATTCATAAGGCATTGGCACAGGAATGACGCACCAATGAGCTCTAATTTCTTGGCGCAGCGTGGCGTAGCGTGGTGCAGCCCACACAGTGGTAATTTTCTGCGGTGCAGCCTGCGCAGTGGGAATTTCGTGGGGTGCAACACCGTGCGCAGCCACTTTGGCAATTTAATAGACGGCTGTGCGCCGAGATGGGTGTGGCGGCGTAGTAGGGGGAGGTGTCGCATATTCATCAAGACGCAGTGACAATTTTGTACAAAAAGTCTCCGCTGCAGTTGCCCAGAAAGCTCGCCAGCTGCAACCTGGTTTACTTTCTGTGCAGTGGTAATTTGGCTGACCGGCGCACAGTGTGCACACGTCACCGAAACCTCACTGGCAGGTTTGCCTTCCATGCCTTCCTCACAGGCATGTACAGCACCCTCAATAATTATTGGCACCCCTGTTTATGATGTGTTAAAAGCCTTAAAATAAATTAAATTTTTATTGCAGAAGCATACTTTCACACTGACAATTGTAGAAAAATGTAACCTTCAACTCAAGTGACTTTTGAGGAGAAAAAAAATTCCTGAATAAGAAATAATTATTTTTCATAAAATCACCTGTTACACAATTATTGGCACCCCTAACGATTCCTAGGAAATGATCAGAGTATCTTGGAACATTTAATTAGTAATTAGTCACTTCCCGTTTCCCTGGGGTGTAAATGTGACGTGACACAGAGGCCATTTCTCTTATCCACTCTTCAACATGGAAAAGACAAAGGAACACACCATTCAAGTAAGGAACAAATTTTTTGCGCGGCTGATTGCAGTCAAAGTCAATGCAAAGACGCGAAAGTCGAACAGGGTTTTAATATATCTCCGTGTCCAAAAGTCATAAAAGTTCTTAGACGTGCAAACTTGGCCGTTTGTGTTCGACCTTCACAAAATACAAATTGATAGCTATCGACCTTTCTTAGTCTTTTTATTTGTGTGTTTTCTTCCATTGAAGATAGAGAACAGTCTTTATTCGGTCTCTCTTTTGAAAATTAGTCAGATGGATCGAACAGATTCGCGCTTTATTTCCACACAAGAGGTAAAATAGTGCTTGTAGGCAGTGAGCAAATCAATTCCATGACCATTGATTGTGTGAAGAAATCATCACATGCATGATCAAGACTGTCCGAGGCGAAATGCGAAATAATCCATGTCCAGCAGCCAGCAGAAAGTAAAAGTATTGGTATGAGTACAGATTTATAACGAAATGAAGAATAAAAATACATCACCAACAAACAGAGCATTGGCTACTAAAAAGATAGCCAGCAAATAAATAAATTGCAGTGTTCATTGGATGTTCTGTTTGTTGTTAAAATGTTTCTTTTTATTCTTTATTTTGTTATCAATCTGTTCTTATCACCCTTTTTACCCCTCAGCCCTCAAGGCTGACGGGGTATTGCTATCCTTCGTGCAATTGGGCGGGCGGGCGTCGGGCTGAGGGGTATTCCGTGCATTGCACGCCTATTTTTTTTTTTGGCTGTCAGACACAGAGTATTTTGCATTTAATGTCTGACAGGCATTGCACATTGTTCCGCGCCAGTGTCGACTCGCTTTATTGAACGGAGCTTAAACAGAAACATTGATTGAAATTCTCTGTACTCATCTTAAAGAACTGAGCCTTCTTATCAAGCCATTCATGTTTAATATCTAAAACAATCAGCAGATTTGAAGAAATTGAAAACAATAATCGCCTGTCGGACACGGAGTTATATTGAAACCATCTGGCTGTCAGACACCGAGATATATCAAAACCCTGTCAGACTTTCGGACACATAAACACTGCATTCAAAGCAATCTGTCGTGCGAAAAATTGGTTTCGCGTCCAGTGTGCAAGCGGCTTAATACTAGGCTACTATTATTGTCTCTTGGGTTTTATTGTTTTTAATGGGGGAAAGGAATTCAGGCTGCTATGATCTCTGAGATACTGAGTTAAGATCACATATTGAAAATAAATGTGTAACGTATCTTGTATTGTTGTCCATGCATGTTAATCCCAAAATTTTAAGCAGCAACAGGGTGTAATAATAGGAACACGCTATCCACCGTTTCTCTTCCCAATGATGCAGGCAGAAGTAACAAATGAGCAACTGTCGTATTTCATTCCAACTTCATACGTTTGAATGATCTGACGTAGTTTTGTTTTGAAATTCCATTCAAGTTCGCTATGGTAATGGTAATAATTTGTGAATGCCTTAGCTAGCCAGCTAACTCATATTCATAATGCTTAATATAGACGTAAGCAGAGCAGAAAACATGCCTAAAGCAGCAAAGGAAAATGCAACATTAACGCATCAGGCAGATATAGGACAGAGGCTTCTATATTCCAACACATTAAAGGTGAGGAGAGAAGCTCATTTGATTGGTGAAGATTTGACTCGGCTGTGTTATACCCGAACCCGCCTTCTCTCCTCCCTCTTTGCCACTTGCGCCAGCAGGAGTGACCGAGGCAGGACAGAGGAGTACTTGCACCAGGATGCACTGGGCATGAGATTGCAACATACGCCTGGACACACCCCTTTGGCGCGGCGCACCCCCCATTCGCCTGCGCCTGGTCTACGAATTTAGAGCCTCTTGTCTTCTTGAATTTTGGATTTACAAAAAACAGACATGACATTAAAAATTAACACAGGAAAATAAAAAAGATTCTGTGCACATGAAAATTTCAAAGTTAATCCTGATAAATTAAATTAAAAAAGCATTTGCTTTAGCAGTTTTATAACTTAGGAATTTTTTTTATGAGCATTCGTAATATTTATATTTGAAATTTGCATTTTTATAAATGATGCTTATGGTCTTTTCAAGCAAATGCACTTGAGAAGGGGTTACCCATACTACTGCTCTCCATCAGTTTTTTCTGGAGACTACTTATCCATAAAGCCAATTTTCCATTTGTGTTAAACCTTTTGCAGAGAGTAACCAATGTATTAAAATTTCTCTAAAGGTCACAAAGTAAATACCAAGACCCTAAACATATAATCAGGTACAGGCATATTGTAGCCCAGGATCATCTCAGATCTTGTTTTGAATGTATCCAAGACTGTAAGTATAATCTTTGGATCACGGCATAGTCTAGCCAAAGAGCCTACTCTTGATCTACAGATTTCTGGGCAACCTGTCAACAAGTAACAAAATGAAAGCTTTTAGGATTATCTATTTTCAATACTCTGTCTAGGACCGAACACATTAAGCAAGTAGTTCCTAAAATGAGCAGAAATACTGGAATTGTCAGAAAATGTGCCATTTATTTACCATCTACTATACGTCGACAGGTTGTACAAACTTTGGTGCTGTGTCATCTTCATTATTGCTCTGTAATTTGGCCCTCTGCATCAAAGACTGATCTTAAGAGACAACAAATAGTATAGAACAGGGCTGCTAGACTGGTTCTTGGCTGTTTTTCAAGAACAAGTGTTGATTCGATACACTCATGTCTTAAGTGGCCTAAAGTTATCAATAGACTATCCATCAGATCTCTGGTATTTATAAGGAATATTATCTTTACTCAGTACCCTACAGTCCTTGTTGACGAAATTGGTTTCTGCTCTGATGTTCATTCACACAGGACTAGAACTGCCACAGCAGGACTTGTATCATTACCTTGTCCTAGAACTAACGCAATGAAGTGGACTGCACTCTATCGAGCCTTTTCACTGTGGAATGCACTCCCTATAGATATTAGGAACCGGAAAAAATAAAATTTAAGAGAAAAGTCAAATCCCATTTTTAGTTTACAACTTCTCACTTTCAGTAAACTATGTTGTTTATCCAAATGTGATGCAAGATGAGATCTAGTACTGTACTTTATTGTATGGATCACTTAGTGCTAGGTTGTGTGGTTTGTGTGGGTGATCACTAGCGTGATTGTGGGTGGGTGCTAGAGGGTATGCACAGGTGGGTGGGGGTGGGGATGAGTGCATGTGTGTGTGTACATTGCATATATCTGATTGTACAAAAGTAATCTGTATTACTGTGTTTTAATCGTTATTACCTGTTGATATAATGATTTACTGTTTTGTACTAATATTTTCAATTTGACCCCAGGAAGACTAGTCTGTCGCTTGTGCGCCGACTAATGGGGATCCATAATAAACAATAAACAATTAAAGGGGGAACTAAATTGGGTGAATGGTCTATTCACATCATTAAGTATTGTTTTGTGCTGAGACTCTAAAAAATACATCCGCAGCAGCCCATGATTTGACCAGCAATCCTGTACATCGTGTACAGAACATCACAGAATTGCTTCTTTCAGTTGAGCCAAATGAGTGCCTGCCCTGCATGTGCTATAACCACAGACTATTCCTTAAAACTACCCAAGATGTTTTTTTTTATATATATATATCTTCTCTAAAGTCTTTGTACACATCAATCCCCAGCGCCCTGAAAAAAAGCAGATTAATGGTAACTGTCAGAAACAAAAGCTTCTACATTCTACTCACTGGCTGAAATGTTAATTCTTGTTAGTAGTGTCAACAGTTGAGTACTTTGGGTGCATGCCCTGAATGAGGAATTGAGTTTTAGTCGTGCAATAAAAGATGGCTCATACTTTTTTCTTCTAAAAGGTACACAGTACATAGTTTCAGCCCTCGCTATAAAGACAACTGCAGACAGCTCTGTATTATTATTGTTTTTTATTTCTCGGCTGCCGAGTATGCGCATTCCCCAGTGACAAAGAAAAGAGGGAAATGAACTCCAGTGCAAGATGACAAGTTAATTTCCCCTGGCGTTTCTTCCCTCTTCCTCTCCTCCCCCCAACACCAATACTGTTCTGGATTCTTCTTTCTGTGGGAGACAGTGGAGGGAAAAAGGAAAACACAAGGCGACCATTTATAAAGTCTCCAGTTTAAATGTCACGGCCTCCCACAGTCAACCTGCCGCTTTTGGAGAGATTAAAATTTTGTGGGGCTGAACAACAGGGCTCCAAACAGCCAATGGGTCCAGCCTGCTGACCGCCCACAGCACACCAAACCAGCACAGGGCCAACTGCTACTGTAGCCCTGGAACACAACACCCTATTTTTGTAACCAGTCAATAAAAATGAATAGACTACTGGACTAAGTGAGCGCCTGCATGTTGCCCAGCTAAAACCGGCAGCCTGATCTCAACTTTTCACCAAGCCCTTGGAGTGAAGGTTCAGAAGCTGCTATTGCACTCCTGATGCTGCCTGAATACTATGATAAGCCATGTACAGTACTGGCCAAAAGTTTGGACACACCTTCTCATTCAATGTGTATCCTTTATTTTCATGACTATTTACATTGTAGATTCTCACCGAAGGCATCAAAACTATGAGTGAACACATGTGGAATTATGTATGTATCTAACAGTTGTCCAATAGGGCTGTCGGCTGAGTATCAAACTGACTTCTGCACAACACAACTGATGGCCCCAACCCCATTGATAAGGCAAGAAATTCCACTGATTAACCTTGACAAGGCACACCTGTGAAGTGAAAACCATTTCAGGTGACGACCTCTTGAAGCTCATCAACAGAATGCCAAGAGTGTGCAAAGCAGTAATCAGAGCAAAGGATGGCTACTTTGAAGAAACTAGAATATAACACATGTTTTCATTTACAGGTATTTCACACTTCTTTGTTAAGTACATAATTCCACGTGTTCATTCATAGTTTTGATGCCTTCAGTGAGAATCTACAATGTAAAGAGTCATGAAAATAAAGGAAACACATTGAATGAGAAGGTGTATCCAAACTTTTGGCCTGTTCTGTGTATAATAATAATAATAATAATAATATTTACCCCTCCCACGACTTCTGGCCAAGGGCAGGCCACTAGGCATAATGGCATTTTCACACCATTGAAAATTATGCTACGTTGGAGAACCACAGAATACATCAATTATATACATGGCCCGGCCAGAAAAAGAAGTTGTGGTTAGAATTTAAATAAGCAAATAATGAAGAGCCTATGATAGAATCATTAAAGCAGAGATGAATATGTTTCAGCTTGCATGAATCCTGACTAATTCAGTGCGTAACTTGTCAATTCTTAAAATAAATTATCGGAAGAGGTTGAAAACCATGGTTTTAGAAAGGATGTTACTGTGTCTCGAGAGTGGAAAATTATTGGCCAGCATCACACAAGGAAAACAGGTAAGGAGACTGCTGAAAATTGTGTAATGACGACCCTAAGCCCATGCATTCTCATAATTTTGATTGTACAGCATTGTTCAGATCGGTCAAAATATATACAGTATATATCGACGTTCGAACCTTGATAGCGTTCCAGCAAAAACATGTCATAGTTTTTAATCTGCAAAGCAAGCAAGATTGGATCAACATTTCTATAACTACTTTGATAGCTGCTTTGATAGCAAAGATAGCTGCTTTGCATCTTAGTGAGTTTCACAATAATTAGCCGTTTTTACTCATGATGCGGTGCTGTAGATTGCCCAGCAGCCCTATAGGGTCAAAATAAGTGCTCCCACTGACTATTACATCCTGATTTAATGGAGCACTGAGTGCTTTAGCCTATCACTTCTCACTCCAATATATCAGGAAAATCACCTTTCAGTTTTATACGGACAGCCAGTGGTCTGAAAGTTCCAAAAAGTGGATGCATATGGTCGTCAAAGGATTCATTTTTATGACGAAAACTGTTTTGTTGGTCTCTGATGAGGGGTATTTTTTCAATAAAGGCTTTGACCTTTGACCTTGACCTGGGAAAATCTAATCACCTCTCACTGTTGTCACAAATAACCTTCCCACTAAGTTTAATCGAAATCGGTCCAGAACTTTACGCGTAATCCTGCTCACAGACAGACAGACAAACAGGCAAAAACATAATCTGTGTCCAACTCGTTGGCAAAGGGAATGTTAATGGATGCTATTATCAATTTACCATCATTATCAGGTTATGCGTATTACATGGACATCAACAGTGTGAAAACTCATAATAGTTATGAGGTCTGTATGGGTGGTGATCTTCAGCAGCTCCAGTGATTTTATTAAAATATGCACAAAAGCCTGGGTACAGAAAAAGACGGACCCCCTGAAATTTAAAGTTGTTTTGTTGTTCATCGGTAAAATTTAACCGAAGGTTTGGAAGTGGCCCTCGTGCTTCATGTCTTCAGATGTCCCCCACACGGACAGCCGAACATTTACTAATGTGCTCAGGGCGAGGTGTACTGAGCGTTGTGAGCGAGCGTTAGAAAGGGAGAAAGAGTGGGACAGAGTGGGAGGGAAAGAGGAAGCGAGGGAGAGAGCGTGCACCTTTAAGATATAAAAGTTGTATGACTTATGAATGACTGTGTTAAAGGAACGGCGGGGGCGTGGGCTGGGCTGAAGAAAGACAGGGGGAAAAACCCAGAGATCGATTTCTTTGGTTGATGCAGCTGGCAGGCTGTTAAACTCAGCTACTCAGACAGGAATCCTGCCATAAGAAAGCTGGCATTAAATTTACAACTGTTAAACTACAACAAGCCCCCATAAACCATTACGGCCTCATTGTATTACACTCAGCCTCTGTGCCTCCCTTTTTTAAAATGAAGGTGATGGGAGAGTTTGAGAGAAAGAGGACAGAGAGACATGAAGGAGAGACGAGAGAGGAGGCCTTTGCACACGGACCTTTCTAACCGACTCAGGGCTTCAGCTTGTCTGGGTGGATTAGCGAGCCTGTCTCCTACCGCTCGCTTTTAATTAGGCCCACCACAAGCTCAGGGCCTCTGTTCTGCCATTTCTTCTGGAATAGTGTATATACGCAAACATATTCGCCTCTTGAGAATGTTTGCACGCCTGTATCCTGGGGCCAGGACTCACCACAAATTCCATTTCATCTAAATGACGTGTTAAAAAAAAAAGCTTGACGTTGAGTAATGCGGCTGTGGAGCGTGTAAGTGTGGCTCTACACCGGTACACTCCTCCCATCTCCAACTGCAGAATATACCCCTCCACTGCCCTCACATTCTCTCAGGGCATTCCAACTGTGCTGCAATGTATCAATCGGTGTGTGTGTGTGTGTGTGCGTTTGCCTGCGTGTGTACAGGACATGTGCATGTATGTGCGTGAGCATGACACGAGTATTCCGAAGCAGTGGAAGAGCTGTTGTGTTTGTGTCAGGTGATAATACACCCCTGCAGGCGTCCTGATGCTCCTCGTCACTGGATCCCTGACTGCCACTGACACCTGAGCACCTGAGGGTTCACCTGTAATACAGTTCCTGGCATTACCTCTGTGATGGATGCTGGGTGATTTTGCCTGAAACCTAAACTAGGCAGAGAGTGAGGGAGAGATCGTGAGAGAGGGAAATAAAGACAGAAGGAGGGGGAAAAGGGGAAGAGGATGTGTGGCTGAGGGCCAAAAAGAGAGAGAGAGAAATGACACAAGACATTTAAAAAAAAAACTGACACAGGACTTCAAAATACGGGTGCAGTGTCATAGCATGGTAACTGAGCCTGTAATGGAATACTTAAGGAAACATAAAGTCAAGATTTCCAATGAAGAACATTTATGTCTTCGCAATGACAGAAGTGGAGACAGAGATACACTTCGTCCTAGACAGCGAGAAAAGTTTTGAAATTGAAAGCAGGAAAAATTTCTGCTAAATGTCTAAATGTACAAATATATTTGTACAAATGCTTCAGGGAAGTGTCAACAGCTCCGCTAGCTGTGATTTGACCTGTCACTACATGAGACACAGCAAATAACTAACATCTGAAAATTTCAATTCATATCCAAATGCATTGAATAGCATTTAGTTCACACAGTTTTAATGATGATGTTCTTTAAAATAATGCTTTTGCTATATTTGCTGTATTTTCATTTTTTCAAAGCAGAATACTGAATAGAACTGGAAGTGAGAAAATGAAAGGATGGAGGCGAATAACAGAAAAAGGGATGAGGGGTTGGAGAGTGAAGGTGGAGGTGTGCGCAGTGGCGGTTCTAGATAGATTTCAGTGGGGGGGCCCAGGTGGGGCCAGTGTTTAATCAGAGGGGCACATTAAAAACAACAATGATGACCCTAGACATGGGCCTGCAGCTGAGACGTGCTGCACCATCACTCACTCCCTGGCTCTCTAAACTTTCCCGTGTGAATAAAGGCAAAAAGCAACATTGATATTAAAGCATTAAAAACTTCTATTTTGCTTTAGCTTATAAAATCATGCTGAAGATTTTTTCATGAAGAAAAAATGCATTGACTGATGGCCATCAAAAATGGAAAATAAAATACAAAATAATATGTGAAGTATCAGACAAATCAGATGACTTATGGCCTTTAGAATGGGCGACTCGTTCTTAGAAAACAAAACTCCTCATCAGTTATTGGACCTATCAGAACCACAGCACACATGTAACATTTGTACAAACTCGTCTGTGTTCATGGCCACTGACTTGAGAGTCCAGTCTTCACACTTATTTACAAAATATGCTGCCAGTGCCTGAATACATAGCAGCTCACACAGGGGTGCATGTCACGCTGACTTTAATTAGTGACAGACAGAGCTACTTAGAAGGATCTGGTCATTTAGGAGTGATAGTTCTTGAAACATAAATCAAAATTACGAATATACAGTATACAGCAGGCTATCTGTGGATTGAAGCTAGATTTGAAAGGGTGTTTATTCATACAAATGCAACAAAATAGTACAAAACAACTGGTTCTAGTTACAGTAATCACAATGAAATAAGTAATCAACATAATAATAAAACATACATATATATACCCTCCACTCTCTCAGACACAATGTGCCATGTCCATTTATGGAAGCCAGTATTACTGTGGAGTGATTGATTGAAAATATGAATTGGAAAAATGCTACGGTCAACTGAAATATAATCATAGGTTTGTGAATTGCAATAATACTGGGCAAATATTGCCATATAAGCGATTTATTTGGTTTCTTGTCATTTAAAATTCTTGTTTTACTTGGCCCAAAAAGGAGGCAATATCACTTCCTCATTTCATGACAGTCTTAGAAGAAGAAAAAAAGGCAGTGTCCATTTAGCTGTCCGACGGTTCCCGTTTTTTTCTGCTATTTTGCCGTCGCTTCCGCTTGACATGCGCAGTTGTCGCAGATGTGGACTTGAAGTTTGTAGGCATACACGGCGTCGGCAATTAAGTTAACCAGAAGCATTTTTAATTTGCAGAGCACGCTAACCAACATGCAGTAGCTGATAAGCGGTCATGACTTAGTTTGACTGGAATCTGTCCCGCAAAAAATTTGTTTCGCGTCCGGTGTGAAAGCTGCTTAACGCAAAAAATTTATTTTGCGTCCTGTGTGAAAGCTGCTTAACGCGGCTACAACGCCTGCAGCTATACGCGTCTTTGCATAGACTTTGAATGTAGCTAATCTGTCGCGAGAAAAATTTGTTTCGCGTCCGGTGTGAAAGCGGCTTGTGTATTTGGGTCTTTGCACTGACTTTGAATGTAGGCTAACTTGTCCTGCGAAAAATTTGCTTCGTGTCTGATGTGAAATTGGCTTTATGGACAGTACGCGACAGTTAGAGAGAGCTCTGTTATGTTATGAACATAATACAGGTTTTGCGTACTGTAAGTTCTGTTAGCGCAGACAAGTTGCTCATGTGGAGCTAGCAAATTGATCACTTCTACTGGAAAGAATTACCTATATAATCTCCGCCTTTTTCGGCTTTATTAGCCACAACAATTTCTAAAGGGGGATGAAATTATATCAAGGTAGTGCAGAGAAATTATTTGTAAACCGCTAAGTCCACGTCTGTGACAACTGCGCATGTGAAGCAGAAGCGACGGCAAAATAGCAGAAAAAAACGGGAGCCGTCGGACGGCTGAATAGACAATGCCAAAAAAAAATGTACAGCGATGCAAACATCTCATCTCACAAATAACCATCCCTACTTAGCATGGGCAGATAGGCCACTGTTGATTACTTTACTTCGTAGCATATTATTTTTCAAAATGGAACAACCTAGTCAGATGAGGTTAGTGGTTAACATCACACCATCGTGTAGAACTTTTCATTAGTACTTTGCCGAGTGTGATTCGTAACGTTATTCAAAGAGACAGTTACAAACTTGACAACAAGCTTTCGTTGCCGGAATGGGGAACAACAGTAACATGGCTCCGTCAACAACAAATTACTTTATAAGGTGCAGTCGTTTAGCTAACCTTTGTCTCTTGCGACTGGTTGTTCTAGCTGGTTGCCGTGCTCATATTCAAATCCCAGCCAACGTATTGAGATCAGTGAAAGCAAACGCAGGTTGCCAACACACTTTGGTGCGTCGCTCTAATCAGTCAGTGTAGAATGTTGAGAGACATTAAGTCCGCTTTTGGCGCTAGCGCATATCATCGTAAAAAATATACAGTATAATTTTATTATTCAGTCACCACAGGGGCCCGCACAGGGCCACAGGACATCAGCAGGGGAGCACAGGCCCCTGTAGGCCCCCGTGTAAAACTGCCACTGGGTGTGCGTTTGCCTCCTCTCTCCACCTTGGCAGTGACATACCTTGGCGGTGAAACAGCACAGAAGCTGGCTGTTTGGCACCGCCTGTTCCACGTCTCCAGCTGGGGACGATCTCCCAGAGCCAACTCGAATAAATAGCCCTGCAACTCACCTCTGAGACCACACCAGCGCGTGCGGGAACTCAACAGAGGTTAAGAGGAGCAGGGGGAACGTAAAAGACACTTATGAAGGGAAAGAACAATAAAAAAAGGGCTCTGAGGAGTTGAGTTTGGGGGGGGGTGGAAGTCAGACACTTGAAATTTCACCACTTGCCGCAGGCATCAGCTGGCCGATCTTCAATTCAGCAGCCGTTGCACTGACTGGTCAATTACTCCACCGTCAGCCTGAACCAACCTTATAAAAGCTCTGAGAGAGTGAATGCAGAATTGAGCAAGTCCCCCGTGACTTGCACTGCGTACAGTCCACTTCAATTCCATCTCTCTAACACAGAACCAAGCCTGGCTGCAATTATTTTTTCATTCTAGGCATTAGAAAAAAAGACGTTTACAAGCAGGAACACGGAAAGAACACGGATGATCGACTTGTCTCTTTAAGAGTTGCTGACACAAAGCATTTGCCTCTGTCTAGTTTTCCTTGATAAAAAGAGTCTGTTCATTATGTTGAAGGTATGTTCCTTTTCTTGTGTTTACTAGTGCCTGCGTGTGTGTGTGTGTGTGTGACTATTCATTCGCATGTGCAATCAGAAGTTTGTGCATGTCAGCGCAAGCTTTGTATGCCCATGCAAGTGTGTGTATAAACGTGTGTTTGCATGTACGACTATGCGTTAATTCATCAAAGCATTTGTTACTCAGTCAAGCCGTCACTGAGTTTAATGTGTTCTTTACCCAACCTAGCGGCAAGGTAAGGGCTGGAGTTTGTCTCAACAGGAGCAAATCTTTGGGAAAATATTTACACACACATATATAAGTATATAATATCTGTGCAGCTCTATAAAGCTGAAAAATCACCCTTCGTCTCTAGAGACTTGTTTATCCTGACAGAGAAGAATCTATATTTTAGCTTTGGTTTCAGTGTGCGACAGCAGCATTAAACTAGTCACTTCATTCAAGACTCCAGAGACTACGACTCCTTGGGTTCAAGTCATCTCTAATTTGATCTCAGTCAATTTAAGGATGTAAGTCGACCGTACCACCTGATCTACACATGAATTTTTAATGCTCCTTTTTTGGGGGGAAATAATATTACTGAGATAGGCAGTGACATGGAGAAAGGGCTGAGGGAGCTGGAGCCGAAATCAGAGACAACATCAGGAAAAAATGACAAAGACTCATAGCGGGTCAAAGTTCCTCGGAGATTTGCTGAGGGAAATAACACTATTTGGTTTTCGGGGGGCAAATCCCTTGACAAAGCTTTGTCTTTTCTGACTGATCAGGAGGATTTTAGATGGGCCGTTGGTTATCCCTCCACTTATGCAGTGAAACACTCACAGCTTCAACAAGGAAAGCCCTCTCTCAAAATTCCTCTCATCTTGCCCCGCCTCCCCCAACCCTGTTTTCTCAATTGGCTCAATGAAATGGCTGATATCCTTGCGTTCCAAGCCTTAAGCAGGACCACCAATCACCTTTGGACGGCATAATCTCTGAACGTCAGTGAGTGCAAACTCAACAGCATTCAAAACGCGGGCATACCTGAATGCACAGTGCACTCGCTCCATAATTCACACTGCGCTGGGGGACTATTACAAGGTTTGTCTGAAGCAAAAAATATATTGTCTTTTATGGACTGTACAGCTTGACTCAGCAGTCTATTCTGCAGATCAAGAACCAGAACCATGTGAACCTGAGTGTTCAGTAATATGCTAAACAGTGGCGGTTCTGGACAATTAGTCCTGGCTAGTTCTGAATCATTTTCCTTTCATTAATATTGTAATTGGAAAACGCGTCAGTAAAGGAAAATGACTGAGAACTAGCCAGGCCTAATTGTCATAAAGGGACGTGTCTGCGCCCCCCCCCAATTCCCTGTTCCAGAACCGCCACTGTTGCTGAAGCAGATTTATCTACTTTTTTTTTTTTCTCAACAATTGTTTAAGGAAATGCTTCAGATGAGTTATCTTAGCACTAGTTCAGCACTAGTGTATGGGTATATGACAAAGGGAGACTTCTGCAAATTTAAGTTTCATTCAGTAGGGTTGCCTCATAGACACATGACTGTAGCTAATAGTAGCGAGTGAAGGTTGCTCAAGACCTGTACTGTATATTTTTGTAAGCACATTGTGAAAGCCTTGACCATTAACACAACCATTATGAGGATTCTTTTATAGAAACTCTCTGCCCATTGGCTTGCTTACTAGTTGACTGAACGGGGAACACACATCTAATGATGGAAAAGATGAACCTGCATCATCCTTACATGATTTGGGATCAAGAGGATGACCTAAACAAATGTTCATAAATAATGTTTTCGGATATTTTCCGCATTGTCTATTTTTCCTGTCTTTGGTTGATGTGACTGGGTCCTCAAAATTTCAGAATGGCCATCTGTATGTTGCTGACAAGACCAAGGAACCAACAAGCGTTCAAACGTGAAGATTCAATTTTATTTTCCCCTTGAACTTCCTGAAGTTTTCGGTGATCTGGCCAAGCCGCCTTGAAACTGCACTTAGTTTGTCATGTGACTAATGCCACCTCCTGCTATTCTGTCCTTTTGTTTACAAAGTTTTGTGCTTGCGTATTCGTGTGTAGGCTCTAATCATCAAGCTAGCCTGTCTGCTATAGGTAGTGCTGTGATTTCACAGACTGAACGTAGAAGAGATAAGAGATAAGAGGTACAGCGAGAAATACAGAGCAAGTGTTTTAAGTTAAGACAAATGTGAATATTATGCATGTGCTGGTGCGACAGGCCGCGCCAGGACTGCATGCACATTAATTAGCATTGGATTTCCAGCACATCAGATTTGCTCATTTCGCTGTACCGTTTCCATAACAGCTGAGGATCTGTGCGGTTTGTACTATTGCAGAGCGTGTGCTGCAGTGGCCCGAACGCATTGCTCAAACTTTGAGAAGTTTTTTGCTATTGTGATCGCGCGGTTGAAACTTTGGGAAATGATCGAGAAGTAAAGTTTGCATAGTTTTGCGTAGTCTGACTGGGTCTTGTGTGATATAAAGTAAATCATTAATTTTCCCATTAAAAGCAATCAAAAATTATGAGCTTATTGGAATTCTGTGATTTTCATTGTAGTTCGAAAACCAGCCTACTCAAAATGGAGGCAAAAAACTGAAACCACTTTTGCATTAAGACAGCACCAGAAAGAGTGAACTCATTCACATCCAGGCAATCAGAGTCGCCACAAAACAGCTGCTGTATCACTTGTCTCTTACTTTTATGAATGATTTGATCTTGTCAACCAGTTATTTAACCCCCCCAAGAAACCAAGACGAGTGACTATAACATTAACTGACTAAATTTAATGCTTGTGAAATCATGACTTCATTTTGACTCCAAAAACATTTCCCTTAGATGCCGACAATGGTTGTCTCTTTGTGTAAATGACAATAATTTCATTTAAAATGCACAACAGCAGTGATATTCCCCTTTAGAAAAGTAAACAAAGATTGATAATCATGAAAAACTGTTTTTTGCAAGTATCAGTTGATAAGGTTTTTGTCTCCCTTATTAGCAGCTTTCAACCCAGCACAGTTGAACAGATGGTGTTGCTGGTGTTACTGCCATGCAGAATACTGGTCTAAATATGAGTTTAAATTTAGAAAGTGAATGGTATTGTGATGAGGCAGGAGACCAAGAACAATGGTGTGCACTGACATGCAAACAAAAAAAAAAAACATTTTCCATAACCCTTTTTGTTATTTTAACTTGTCAAGTTCCATACAAGAATTATACATAATTAGCATCCTTTGCAATTTCATACTTTGTTCGGCTGTGATTGTCACATAATAACACAGTTTGGGCAATTACTGCTTCTTTCATGGGGGAATTACAACTGCATTCCATTAAAAAAAGAGCAGGAAGTATAATTATGTCTTTTTTTATCCTTTCACTGTTTAGACATGAAGTATTAGGCCTCTTTCTGATACAATTCCACCCCAATGTCATCAATTACCCACCCCCCATCTCCTCTCTCTCTCTCTCCCCCTAAATAAAATAATATGTGTGTCATGGTTATTCATGATTTTGTCTTTTATGTATTCTTTTTGGTTATTGTCTCAGGTTTTCAGTTGATTCCATTACTCAGTTCCATTGCACTTGTCTCTCCTGTTTTGTGATTTAGTTGGTTCAGTCCATCTTCCCGGTCTGTGTACACGCTTACTTCAGGTGATTTAAATGGATTCTGGTGTTTGATATATTCCTTCGATTCTCATTTCATTCCTTCATCTTATTGTTCTGATTACTAACAAAACTAACGAGCACCTGTAAAGTTGCACTGCTACTTCTAGTCTCCGCCACTCGCTCAGCTTTACCTGTCTCCCCCTGCGTTTCTGCCAAATCTTTCACACATGCTTAATTACTTTCCTGCGCTCGTTATCTGTGCACTTAGAACTCCTTGACCGGAGCTGTTTAAATGTCATAGGCTGTTTGCGTGATTCCCGTCGGTGTCTTGGCTTTTGCCAATTCTCGTGGTCAGGGTTTCCCTCATGTGATTCTCCCATTGTAATTAGTCTGATCCAGCTCACCTGCTCCCTGCATAGCATGTGACTTCCCTCCCGTCTATCTCTCACTGCAGTGCTGACTTTGTCAGAACGTTGATCAATATTTCTTTGTGCAGAGCGCCTTGTATGCCATTGAGTATTGTTTTTCTTCTACTGGTTTGTCCGACTATGATTCTTGCCATTGCCCTTCTTGTATTGTTTTGTCTTTTTGGATTTTGACCCATTTTTGTATGACCACGATTTCTGTGTTTGGATGCCCTGTGTATGACCCTTGGCTTTGTTCATCGACTACGACTTTTTGCCTACCGTTTATGTACCTTTGCTCATCTGTCTTCCCGGTTCTGACCCCTGCCTGTCTAGTTGACACTGTTTTTGGATTTTGTATTGTGGCTTGGCAACTGGTTTTTTGGCTTTGACTTGGACTTCATTAAAGGCATACGTTTTTTGGATTTCTATCTCTTGAATATGGTTCCTGAATGCACCGTCACAATGTGTATAATCCAAAGAGGAACTTTAGCTTGATAATCCAAGCTTCTCAACATTTATGGAGTTCGTAAAATTGCCAGTTCCCTAGGAATACTAGAAAAATGGCATTACTGTAATCTTATAAGAATATTATGGCCTGCTTTAAGTAGGCTATATGGCTAACTGTAGGCCGCCAGCAGTTCACAGGCATGGCCAAATGACCTGAGGTGCAAGTCCTTGCCATAGAACCTTAGTATTATGATCCAGTCTTCAGCCTTCTTTGCTTCCAGTATGTCATTTTATAGAGGTACGGGAACTGTCTGTTACCTATTCCTTTGGAGTAAAGCGTGGTATTCAGAATGCAACACTATGGTAGGAGATCCCTCCAGATCCCTTCCATTCCCTAGTTTTTCAATATGGCCATCTGTCCACTGTTAACATGTCCATTATTAACCAAAACAAGCAGACTTACAAAGCAGGAGGTATTTCAACTAACGATCTTCTGGCAACTCTTCATGAACAGTCCATAAAGCCTATAGATTTTACTTCATAAGTCCTGGATAAATATTTGTAAATCTTCAGTGGCTGCAAATAGGCATGTGGTGTGACTTGAGACTACTGACACAGCATTAATTCAACCCTCTTGTCTTCTTCTTACAGTACATCCTGGTCCGATCTTTACCCCAGGGGAATGGTGCACAGTAGCTCAGGCGGTGATTGTGATTTAAAAGTAAGCAGGAATTAACAGAGCAGCCCTCTTCCATCGCTCCAAGGTTCAGTCTTTATGTTTCCATGCCTATTATGGGTGCTTCTGATTGTAGGCTAGGGTTAGAATGGGCACCTTGACAGGTCTGCAGCTATTAAGCCCCTCATGCTGTTGGATAATAGGTATTGTGTGATGTGACACATTGCTCCCCTAACCATCATGAAGACTTTTAGAGACTTGGGCCATGGTAACTGGCCACAACGATTTAGCCCTCGTCAAAGTCACTCAGGTCCTGTTTTTCCCGCAGCCAATGGAGCAAATATGAGATAGCAGAAATGACTGTTTGTCTACCGCGTAAGGCCTGTTTGCTGATCTTGACATGCATCGTTCATTTAAGATGATCAATATTATTCCCTTCATCAGCGCATGGTCATAATGTTTTGGCTCTTTGTGTGTTAATTTGCAAGTATTGGATTGTGCGTAACTTGTGAGATTCATTTACCACCTATTTTTATTCTATTTAACATGAAACGAATATTTGAAATCAGGGCTGTCGCAATAATTACTCGCGATTAATTTAAGCGCAATGAAAGTAACTGCCACTATGAGGCAGACAGACGTGATTGCTTATTACCTTTTCTAGACACTCACCTAATGCGGTCATTTGAAATGCTTCCGGGAAGAAAACTGTGATTTGACGTCCACTAATTACCAGCGAGGTTGGACAGCCTCCATTGCCTTGGCATAATTAGCTCACCTTAAATCAATTCCTGTGTACTTTGCCTGACTTGCAATCAAGCCATTTATTCAGCCAACTGACAAATCAAAACCAAAATGTGGCCTATAGTGATTAAGAAGAGAGAATGAGAACCAGACAGACCTAACCAGGCTGCCGCGTTATATTAAAAGATTTTCAAATTCATTAACAATTTACATGTCACGGTCTGCTATTTATTCAGATTATTGAATTTTTTTAAATCTAACACGGCAACCTGGTTAGGTCCGTCTGCCTCTCATTATCACTTCTTAATCATTATACGTCACATTTTGATTTTGATTAGTCAGTTGGCTGAATAAATGGTTTGATTGCAAGTTAGGCAAAGTATGCGGGAAATGATTTAAGGTGAGCTAATTATGCCAAGGCGATGGAGGCTGTCCAACTTCGCTGGTAATTATTGGACATCAAATCACAGTTTTCTTCCCAGAAGCATTTCAGATGACCGCATTAGGTATGCGTCATAGAAAAAGTAACAAGAGTTGTCAGAAAGACAACAAAGCTCGCCAGGGGGCAAGGTTAAAGTTTTTCTGCGCGCGGACGGACGCGGACGCCGGGGGTACGACAATAGCTCTCCGGACGTTATTCGTCTCGGCGAGCTAAAAAGGTCAGGTAAAGGTCATGGTCAAGGTCACCAGGTCAAACTTTATTTTGGCATGAGTACGTAGGAGTTGCACCAGGGAGTATACATGCAAAGTATGAAAGCCCTATCTCACACGGTTCAAAAGTTATGGGCAAGGTTAAAGTTTTCTAAAGGTCGGTCAAAGGTGAAGGTCAAGGTCACGAGGTCAGAAATTTTGGCATCAGTAGGTAGGTCTGGCATCAAGGAGTACACATGAAAGTATGAAAGCCCTATCTCTCACGGTTCAAAAGTTATGGGCAAGGTTAAAGTTTTTCTGCACGCGGACGGAGGCGGACGCGGGGGTACGACAATAGCTCTCCGGACATTCGTCCCGGCGAGCTAAAAAGCAATCACGTCTGTCTGCCTCATAGTGGCAGTTACTTTTATTGCGCTTAAATTAATCACGATTAATTATCACGACAGCCCTATTTGAAATACATTTAAAACTATTGCGCCAGAGTATTAACCCTTTAAGTGCTAAATTACTTTTTTTGTTATAAAATACCAACAAACTGCTCAAAATATTTCCCACATGGGACATTTCAGTGCTGAATCGTTCAGATCATAATTTCTCGCAACTCAAAGCCAAGAGAGTCAGCTTCATTTTCGCTGTCACTTTCAGCCAACGACGTATCTAGATATTCAATATTTTCATCGTTAAACTCACTGCCATCACTAAACAAGTTCTTTAACGCCAGCATTTCAAAACAACACGTGGTCAAAATCCACAAACAAGAATATTGTAATGATTCATTCATAGGATGACTATGCAATTCAAAGAAATTGTTACAGTGCACACACCAGGGCCCCTAGCAAACAATCCCTAACATGGCTGCATAAATACTAGAAACTGATTGATATGGTTAAACACACCTGCCCCCCAAATACATCCTTTGGCAAATTCCTCGCGGCAACAACCGCAATCGGCAGCTGTTACAATCAACATCATTGTTATCGCGGTTATAGCTGCGAGAAAGTACTTAATGGCTAAATTTGTTACATAACCTCTGGTGCAATTGTGGATATGACACAGCTGAATAGCTGTGGGTATCTCAAGTGTGGACGACCACCATGTCCCAAACAATGATCTGAAATATTTGAAAATCCTTTTACATGCTGGTATAGTTCTTGCAGATTATTGAAAGAGGTATTTTTCAACAAATTTCAACCAAATATGCAGAATAAAATTCTTTGATTTCATATTTTGAACTGTTTTGTTTCTGTAGCTTTGATGATGCTGATCCATGTGCAGGAATGGTACCTTCATCTAAGGGTTAAAGAAAGTATTTCTATATTTTTTGCCAATGTATGTAATACGAGACTGCATACTGCACAGTATAGGCTGGCTGGGGAGCCCCAGCGGCTGAGGCTCTGTGTAATAGATGTCTTACTGCCTTGTTAAGAGGGCCGGACATTTTCTATGCGGGGCATCGGGCTGTGGCCGTGTTCATTTCCACACCTACTTGACTGGAATTCTGCCCATTTGAATCAGAAGACCAAACAACGGGAACAAGCTGAAGTACAGTGGTCTTATTGGAGCGAATTTTGACTTTCCTTCCCCTCAAAATGATACAGTTCAGTGCGTGTCTTCTCCAGCGTTTCATTCACGATCACAGTTAACACTGTCACTGTTTTAATAGATTCCACGGTGAGAGTGAGCTCTCTGTTCATAGCTTGAAGGACTGGGAAGGATGCTTTGGTGAACTGAAGGAGGAAGCAGGCTTGAGAGGATTTCGCAGTTGCAGAGCTCCCCCTATGGGTGTTCTTCAAGAATTATATTTCACTCCTCACACTCAACTGCTAGACAGAGCTTGAGAGACAGTGTACTCAAGTTGCTCCTAGAAGTTCCTTATTTCAGAAACTTCACATCTTTTCTGCACTTAATTTTACAGGGGACAGGGAGAGGTACCCAACATTCATCCGAACACGCAGGTTAGAGAGCCAGTGTGATGTACTCAAATTCACTGCAGGCCAGCACAGAGTACATGAAGGACATTTGAGATTTAGGTGGCCTTGCCTGTCCTCTTTCTGGGTCAACAGCATCTTTTCTTTATTATCTTTACCATATTTTCTAGGGAAAGTGCACAAGGCTGTTAATAAATAAGTATATAAAGTCTTATAAACTAGAAGTGCAGCAATGATGGAACAGGAGATACAAAAAATAGAATATGTGGGGTGAAATAGTGTTCAGTGGTGATCTGATCAGAGAGAAGGCGACCTGCAGATGTTACTTGTGTGGCACACTACAACACTGATACAAACTCACATGCACACATAAAAACTGTCAGGCTCGCTCAACTGCACATGGGTACTTATCTATGGTGGCTGCTGAGCTGAAAGTAAAGGCTGTGCTAAACATCCTTGAAAGCTGTGGCACTGATATTTTGCCCTAGGGGACCCCTTTGTATACTGGTATTTGGTTCAACCATAATGGCAATCTCAGAGTTTTAAAAAGCTGTTATTTTTAACCACCCAGGGATTTGCAATTACTTAAACTCTGAAATCAGACTCCTTCAGAAATAGCTATGGATGTTGGAAAAAAATTTTCTTCTGTGGGTGTGAAGTGCCTATTGGTCCATATTGCTGACAACTAATACATTTTAATATGCATATATTGCCTGTAACTGATCAAATCAAGACTAAGGTTAAGGAATAAGCCTACTCTGTGATTTGTGGTAAGCTCATCTGCATACATATCCATTGGGAAGATGATTTTAATGACAATGAATGTCATTAATGAATTTAATGATAAAGTAACGAGACATATCTGAATTGTATTGGATTTTAAAGTAAAATCGCAAATGAAATAATCTCAAATTCAACCTAGTGAACTGTTTACTCTTTCTCAGCCTTTTTTTGTTACCTCTTTTCATGTAATTGTTGGTCATATAACCACATTATGAACCTGGGGATCTTTGCAGCATGGTAAAGCAATGCCTTTCATAATGTGAACAGACAAGGGAAATGTCTCCTCTGAATATTAATAGCATCTATTTAATAAAAATTAATAGCTTGTTTAAACTCTGGAATAGCAGTTGCTGTTGGAAAAACCAGCGTACACAGGACTCTGCCCTGACCAAGAGAACCACTGCTGTAAAATTTGGTTTTTTTTTGTTTGTTTGTTTGTTTGTTTTTTTAACCATCGTGAAGAGCATGGTAGACAGCCTGCATTGCAGGATGTGCCAAAAGCCAAGTGTGAAGTTAACAGAGCAGTTAATATTGTTTTGACTGAGCACTGAATGAACATTTTTTTGCCATGAATTTACTGTAAACTGGCATAAAATTGCATGAAGAAAAGACGTGTTTACCTGCCGAAGGATTTTTCAAGTCATTGGAAACTTGTTTAAGAAGGAAAATGATTGAAAACAAATCAACACATCAATATCCACATACGCATGCAGGTGAATATAAATAGTCACACATGTTCTTACACAGGAAAAATTGCCCACATATTTTATTCGAGCAAAGACATCAAATAAGGCTTGGCACATTCAGTGGCTTAACTTAATCAATGTTTCCAGTATTCTAAGCAATTCAAAGTATATTGACTGTGAGACTTGCCAACAGTCCAAATGGTTACTTCACTGCGTGGAGAGTTTGAGGCAGCTATTGATTGGCTGATAAAAACTGTTGAAGCAATTCAATAGGATTTCATGCAATCCAGAGGATGACAGCTATTAAAAATGTACCCTGACGGTGAGCTTCTTAGCAAATACTGACACCAGATTAGGTCCAATTAATTATCATGCAATCATGCTTGACTAGTCCCCTTTCAAATTGAAGGAATCTCCTCGACTAATCCTGCTAATAACATATCAGTCTTATGTAATTATCAGGATTAATCAGCCTAGTCAATATCAACATCCTACATATTCATCTTAATCCTCGGTGTTTATATAAAAATGCCTCCGTACGTGCATTCAGGCAAACTAACACACACACACACACACACACACACACACACACACGCACATGCATACACATGTGCACACAAATGCATTGGGAGTTACATTGGAGGTGTGATCACTGACTGAATGAGTAAAGACAAATGAAGCTCTAGTGTAAGTCCGGTCAGTAGGACCCTCCTTTCTCTAGCTTCCTGCAGTAGGTCATTTTACATTCACTCCTCTCGCGCATACTCACTCATAATTTCAGCTGTCATTGTTAGGGACTGTCAACTGAGACATCAGCTGTCCTATCAGCTGATCTCATCTATGCAATACCACTGTAACACACCATCACCACCCAGTGCTCACAGATTCATTAGCATCATCATTCACATCAGCCTATCAGTCAGCAGGCTCATCAGCCACCACCACCAGTACTGGGCTCTATGAGGGGATTTATCCTGCTGTGGCTCAGGGCAGGTGCTCCTCAATTACAACATCTCCCTGTTGAGTCTAAGTGACAAAGACTTTGTTAAGACTATTATCACATCCATTAATCTGTTCACTCTGTAATCAGTAATAAATGATACTCTTTATTTAATGTATTTTTCTCTCCTGATTGAACTATAGTTGTGGATTTTTCTCCCTACTGGGAATTTTTTAAATCTCCAAAGCCATTAGGGGACTGAAGTCAGGAATCTGCCCTACTGCTACTCTGTAAAGCATCTTTGTGCCGGATCATTTGTAAAAAAAAAAAAAAAAAAAAAAAAAATCCCTGTGCAAATAAAATTTAATTGAATAGCTGTATAACAGCAGCAAAATTCGAAATGACTTACTTTTTGGGGCATTAAAAGAGAGTGAAAAAGAGACAGCAGTATTTTCAAATTTAACTGCTTCCACCGGGCAAATATGAACTTCATAACCTCCTCACTTATGAAATGGCCGTCTGGGTCTTCAAAACACCTGTGAAATGGCCTGTCTCTGCCTCTACAACACCTATTTAATTGCTGCCAAGGTAAAGTAGGTCACTGAGCACAAACCATGTTCCTTTCCATGGAGGGGGGTGAGATAAGAGGGGTTTCAAACCCACCAGGTACCTTTCTAAGATAGGGTACAGGATGAACAGAGGCAGCAAGGCTACTTATAAAATATTAATAGCATGAAAAAACATGAATTTTTAAAAAGTGCACTTTATGTACAGAAGAACAAGGCCTGGGAGCACACACGCCTTAAAGAGGGAGGCAACGACCTTTCAGAATGGTCAAGCGAAAATGTCATTCAATAATACATTAAATTAGCAAAGAAATATAATAGAAAGAGGTCCTAAAATTAGAAGTTGATTTTGTTTCTAATTACAATTATTACGAAACAATGGGTCGGTAGTTAAATCAGTTTTCAGCAGAGGACAGAAGTGACGTCTTACAAACTAATGATGTGTCTAAAATGCAAGAAACAGACCAAATCTAGTTTATTTTACCATCCCTGGATGTTGAGTCTACACACAGTGATTCCTGCTGGGTAATGAGAATCCACTAATGCTGTATGTTCCGCAGTGTCAAGCTTTTGGTCCTTAGCAGAGAAAACCATGTTCCTTTGGTATACGTTTGAACATAACATAATATAACATAACATGAATGGCGAGAACAGGCCTTTCAGCCCAACTACGCACACCAGTTTCTTTATACTATTGTGAATATATCCCTTCAGACACTCAATGACTCAATGGTATCTAGCTTTAAGTCAAGCCCGCTCTTGAAAACCCCCAAGGTCTCTGCCTCAACAATATGGTCAGGCAAGCTATTCCACATTGAAATGTCTCTGGTTTGCAAACAAAAAAAATTACATAGTTTCAGAAAGAAAGCAATACATAATGATGAGATCTGGCAGTTCAATGCATCTGCCTCATCACTTCGCTTGAGACTTGAGAGGCGGAGGTTAACCCAGGTCCTGGACAGCCTCAGGATGTGCTTAGATTTGCTGTTGTTTCGCTCCCTACTGATTAATAAGAACAGTGGACTGTGAAGTTATCTCACAGCACCAGGTTACCTGGCTCTAAGTGGTTGCATTTACCGTAGAAATAAAGAATTATCTTATGTGGCTCCTCAGATCATTAGTTGGCCAGTACTGCAGGAGAGAGTATTTGACACTATGTGACCCCAGGATCTGGCTAACCTCATGATCTCCATATCAGCTGCATCCCCAGGAAAGCTATTTCACACATTGGGAACCTCTCTATCATTTTGCTTTATCCAGTGTACACCTATGGCCACTCAGTCTGCGGTGAGAACCTGAATGAATATTGGGGGGAAAAAAATAAAATTACGTATATAATAGAAGAGGGCTCCATTTACTTCCTATTGCATTTTTGCTCCGTGTTTAGAATGGCAAGTGACCTCTGTCGTCAAGAGCAAATGGATGTGATAGATGCAGTGCCTGGAGAGGAAACAAGGATGACTCTGACTGGGTCAATAAGGACATAATAATTACCCATCTAAAGGAAAGCAGCCAGCAAGAACAGATGGCATAGTGTCAGATCAAAACTCCAGCCATTTCCGATATTACAGAAATACACAATAGCCTGTTTCACAGACCCAGATAAGCTTAGTCTTACACTGAATTGACATTTGAGTGGAAAATATCTATTTAAAATTGAATTTAGTTTTAGAATAGGGTCTCTGCAATGAACAATCATGCACTGGAAAAGCCTCCACATGAAAAGTATTTTAAAACAATTCTGATTGGTGATGGCTAAGAGATAAGATTTTAATTGCTCCACCATTTATATATTGCCTGAAGCCCTCTCGGTCCTGTCATTTAGTCACTTTGTGAAAGTTTTACTGATGTGAAAGAGAATAGAAACTTAACCTTGGAATTGATTTGTTGTTCTCCTTGTACAAACACCAGTCAGCCAAAACATTAAAACCACTCAAAGCTCAAGCAAAGAATGTTAATTATCTTGTAACAACGCCACTTGTCAATGTCTGCAGACAGTCGGTTCTTTAACAGTCAGTTCCCATCATCAACACGTTGGATGTGAGAGAAATGGTACCAGTGCAACTTTGAAAAGGGCCAGATCGCTATGGCCAGACGAGTGAGTCAGAGCATCTCCGCAGTGGCATTGCTTCCAGGATGCTTCCAGTCAGCAGTGTCCAAGGGGGGACAAACCATAAACCAGCGCCAGTCTGTTGGGCTCATCGATGCACAAGGACAATGAGGGCTGTCCCAATTCCTCTGAACTGACAGAAGGGCCTCTATGGCACAAGTTGTGGAGGATTGTAATGATATGTGCATGAAGTGTGACGTGCTTCTTTGCTACAGGGCAGCCAAATGCCCCATTTTCACCCCAGTCCACTGCTAAAAGCATGTACATTGGGGACATAAGTGTCAGAACTGGACCTTGGAGCAGTTTAAGAAGGTTGCCTGGTTCAGTGAATCCCATTTTTATCCCCCCAGCATATAATGCGGGGGGATATAGCGATCAGTGTGTCCGTCCGTCCGTCCGTAATAAAATCGTTTCCGGACCAGAACTCAAAAACTATACCACTTACAAACACCAAATTTGGTACGGAGCTTCTCCTTATGGTCTAGTTGTGCCTTTTGGAGGTTTCGGTCCGTCCGTCTGTCCACACAACCTGTAGGTTACACAACCTACAGCCGGGGGGATCGCCATTGCCAGATGGCTCTTGTTTATTTAGCAGGTGCTTTGGGTGGGTACGTGCGTAACAGGTGCCTGGGGAAGAGACGGTACCAGGATGCTTTGTGGGGAGAAGATGAGCTGGTGGAGGGAGTGTACTGCTCAGGGAAATATTCTGCCGGGAAACCCTGGTGACATGAATTCAATTGGACATCAGTTAACTGTTTTGGTGGCATGAGTGGGACACAGAATATTAAGCAGCAGGTGATTTTAATGTTCTGGCTGATCAGTGTTATCAGTGTTTGTGTTTACTAGTATTAGATAGATAGATAGATAGATAGATAGATAGATAGATAGATAGATAGATAGATAGATATTGTGCATCATTCCTTCAAAGCTTAGTGAGCTCTAAGTAGCAAATAGCTTTTTGCAAACAGGGTGACACAGAGATGTTTGATATCAGCAAGAGTGATGTAGATGTGTGCAATGGCAGATGGGAATGAATCCGAAAAAACTGGATGCGGCCACATGCAGTAAACGGGACATACGGTGGATGATGCTAAAACAGCTCTCTCAGGCATAATTTATTCTCATGATTAGACTTTATATGCTCCAGGCAACTGCTCAAGTTATCAAGTCCATTGGGCCAGAACACGTGCAGCCATCAATCGAGAGTGCAGCAGTTCCCTTTCAAATGTCGCGTACAGTAAAATAAGGGAACAGAAGTGGAAAGTGGACAAAGATAAATTCCCCATGAAAAAAGTACTTTAAATTTTGGATATAATTATCAATGCGTAGAAGAACTAGCTAGCTTATGTGAAAGAGGCAGAGGCCGGCATATTCCAAGCTTTGTATCACTTCAGAAGACAGTGCTTGATGCGATGCTTTATCCTTCCTATCCTTGCCGACAAATTAATAACAATCGTTCAATCAACCAAGCCAAGATTACAAAGAACACAAAATCCCCAAAATTGCTAATGACTAATTGCAACAAAAAGTTATTGCACAGCCCATTTGCTATACCTGACGTATGTTACACTTTGAGAACTTTGATGTCTCCTACTCAAATGACATCTGCCCATGCTTGTCAAAATCATCAGAAGTCCTACAAACAAGATCTGCTACAATATGGTTTTGCTCTCCCTGAAGCTCTTGTTTGTTCATTCAGACTTCCTCATCCTATAATGCCATAAAATGGGCTCTTATTCAACAATAAACATTATCACAACTCATGTTTCATATTTCTCTGAAGTCAGCAGTTGAGCTGAGATTTATTTATCGTTCATCTAGCAAGTCATGGGCAGCCATTTTCCTACAGTGAAAAAAGCCATCCATCTATCTATATTCTCATTTTTCTGTCCTTTCTATGAGGTATTTTGAGCTGCTCATTTGTTGCTTGTCAAAACTGGTCAACTGCTGGGTCTTTGACCTTCACCATCTATGGTCGATCTGTATTACCAATGCCTGATAAAAATAGACCCTTGTCATTGGACAACAACATACACAGGCATATTTCCCAGCTATATTTTTTACTGGAAAAAGAAAAAAATTTATACTGTCGAACAAAGTAGGTTACCATAAATTATAGAATTGCATTTGCAACACATTCTCTGAAAGAGTTTGACAACTCTGAGGCCAAAAATTTGAATAAGTCGGTAAACAGAGAACTGACACGATTCTAAGAATGATTTTTAAAAAATGCCAGATTGTATCCTGTTGAATTATTTTGTATTTTTTCATGAAATTGTATGTAGTTCAGTGTCAAAGATTCATGCATAATTAGAAATATTTATTTCTATAGTATTTGGTGTTCTGATTTTCCGAGCAATAGGAGCAGAGCCATTCTAAAATCACTGCATGAGAATATGATTTTGAGATGTGAACTCCATGCAATTTGTACAGCCTACGCATGTAAAGGAAAGGTTTTATTTCTGAAAAAGAGCCATACGACACCTGTGATGAAACTCGTTTGATTTTTACAGTCTGTAAGACCAGACCAAAGGAATGTGCAGGAAACTGGATTGAAAATAGTTAATTATCAAAATAAATGACTGCACAAGTTCTGTTGCTGTTTTACTTTAAGTACCTACAGTGAATCTCAGCAACAAATGAGTCTCTTTTCTCATATGCCCTCACTGTATTTGTTTAATTAATTCAACGCTACCTCAATGTTAATGTAAACCCACTCGTTGAACTTTCACTCTAAAGTTTAATTGCATTTGTATCTCTACCTATCAGGTGTTTCTCTGATGGTGTGGAAATAGTGTGATGCTAATAATATAGTATCTGTCTCTTTGCAGCAGACAGCTCTACCATGATTGCCCTCATTATTTTGGCAGTAATAATTAATGTAAAGGAATGTCATAAATAGATAGGGAAAAATCTTGAAGGGGAGAAAGCATGTTTGATAAGGTTTTAGCCAGACTCTGAAAAGCAGCTTTTTAGAAAGGCAAAGAGTGCCTCAGAAAGTGCAGGGTTGGATTACACTGTGACTGCCCCGGATTATAGAAAATTTCCAATGTGGCAGTGACAGTGAATTAATATAACAATGGTCCCACCTCGCAGCAAAGATGACCAAAAGTAATTGGTTTACAAGTTTTTCTTCCTGCTGTCAGTGAGCCAACATTAGCTAATCGGTACAAATTAGCTTGGACCTTCATATTAAGCCCCAAAAATCCTTCACTTCCTATTTCGAATTAGTTTAAGATGACCCATTGTCTTGCACAAACTTGTGTTAATATGTATTTTAGAAATGATAATTCCTGCAGAGACCAGAGGAAGATCTAAGCTGGTTTTAAATGATGTTTTTGACACTCATAGCAGATCATAGGTTGCCTGTGGCTGACCAGTGCAGGCACTGCTGTTTGAGCTTGTAGAGTAAGGTGGCGTGAAAACGGAGCTGGTAATATATGCTGCTCAATTAGCAACAAAAATATGTTGCAAACTAAGGTTAAACCAGCTTATGCTGATTTCCACTGGACTTTCTCAGCAAAGTAATAAAATGGTATAACTCCTGTTCTGAAAAAGTAGGAGCATCATGGAAAATGCGAATAAATTCAAAAAGGACTGATTTGAAAAGACTGTTCACCCTATATTACCTTGTGTCCAACATCACATTATTTTATATTCTAACATGGATTTAGTTGCTTTTTAATAATGCCCAATGTTAAGACAGCAACAGAGAGCAAAAGGTTGGCAGTCGATAATTGATTTTTTACCACTGTGTAACAGTATGATGTTTTTTAATTACCCTTTGGCCTCCTCAAGACACCAGTTGAACTAGTCTAGCAAGCAGAATTTTCCCCCAGTCATCCAATAAGCAGGTCTTCAGCTGCACAAATGTGCAGGGCCTTCGTTGGCATTTGTTTTGCTTTATAATGCACCAGACCCTCTCGGTCAGTGATTGTGAGAAGGGATGCTGAGGTGCTGCAGCTACCCAAGGAGCTGATACTGAAAATATTTGGTCTGAGAATAAAGTTGTCATTTTTTAAAATAAATGCGCAAAAACATTTTATGTAACTTGCTTTTGTTATTGTTAAATGTATTATAACAACCCTCCCACGGACTAACCAGGTCACTGATGCTTTACTGTTACTTTTGTTTAATTTGTTTCATTTTGCATGGGTTGCAAACATTAAAATTCTGGATAAATATTTCTGAAACCAATACAGTACATGTTGTTCAGGAAACCATCTCCTTTGGGTAGATGGGATGACACTGCTAGCTGCAGACATTCTCTTTCTGACAGTCCTTTAAAATATTTAAGACTTTTTCATGAGATTTCCAGATTTAAGACTTTTATTTTTTTAAAATAACCAGTAGCAAGAAAATATTTGTGACCAATATGTGCAGCAATCCATAGCCCGCAAAACTCAATTCCAACTCCCACTCTCATTGCTTCTACAGCTGTGCACATGATCAGTGCGCAAGGCTATTTGGTCTTATCTTGCTGGAAAATTCAGGAATGTTGCTGAAAAAGATTACTTATGGATTGCATATGTTACTTCAAAATTTGTACATATCTTCCTGCAGTAATGTGCTCGTCACACACTTGAAATGTTGACTCATCAGATTAAAAAAAACACTTTCACTCTGTTACTCTCGCTCGGATGACACCAAACCCAGAGAGGTTGGTGGCATTTCTGTTGTCTGACACTGTTGAAGTATGGCTTTGGTTTTGCATAGTAATGTTTTCACTTGTATCTGTGGAAGCAGTAGTGACTGTTGTTGATTGTCAAAGCTTTGTCAAAGTATTTCTGAGCTCATGTCTTGATATATGAGACAGTTCTTAAGGCAGAGACATTTGAGGGACCGAAGATCACGCTAATTCAGAAATAGTTTTTGGCCTTGGGCTTGATGCATTGAGATTCAGCTGAATTCTCCCCATCTTTTAACTACATTGTGCATTATAGAGGGTGAAATTTTCGAAATCCTACCTATTTGTCTTTGAGGAAAGTTGTTCTGAAAGATATGGATTATAATTTTAAATATCTATTGGCAAATTGGGGAGTTGTAGCCCATCTTCGCTCTTGCGGGACAAGGTCTTTTTTGGAGGTTCCTTTCATACTATTACACAATTAGCTTACCTGTTTAGCAACACCTGTTTCACAATAGCCATATTACTCTGACTTGACACATACTTGTTAGTTTTAAATTGTCCTGGTGCCAAATTATTTGGAGCCAATTACAGTCATTATATTCGAGATTTGAAAAAAACAAACATAATTTAACTAGGGAGTGTTCCTTTGAAAATGCATGTCACTTTCTCAAGGACATCCTGGGACAGTTGTAAGTGATAAAGAAAAAGAGGTAAAACCCCTGGTGCAATATTGGGGTTTATGGCCTTGCTCAAGGGCCTAACAGCAGAGTTCTTCCCAATATAATCTCTCCAGATCAAGTGAGAGTCCCAAGGCCCACAGGGGTCTGGAACCAGCCACTCTTCAGTCACCTGACAAGCAACCAACCTCCAGGCTACACTGCCACATAGCCTATTATGCTTGTTAAAATCATACTCAAATCAATTAATAAAGTGATGAGTGACCAATGTGAGCACTTAGCACACAATGTAATATCCAAGAAAAGGAGCTCATTAAATACATTAAGGCAGATTACAGATGACAGTGGACACATCTAAAAAGTCATTCCGTCACTTGATAGTGAAGTGACCTCCGTGCCGGCTCAAGCAAAACCAGGCCACTTATATACCAAGTAAACACCCTTCAGCACTCGAAAACAGAAATCCAGAGGCTTCAAGTTTGTTTTAATCTACCATGAGAAGAGAGACAGACAGAGCTTGTAATCAAACCAGAGGAGGTTTACTGGGAGTTGCTGCAACACAGAAAAGGATTTATCAGTGACAAACACACCTTTCTTTCCTCACGATGCTATAATGACATGAAATGCTGAATTATACCTTTGAGACAAAAAAAAAACTAAAGCAAGTAATCCTTCATACTGAAACCTCTTCCAAGGCTCGACAAAAATAAGAAGAGAAAGAATAAGAAATAAAACAGAAATTGAGTTTAGCAGAATGGCCACTCTTTATGGGAATTCTGTTGTTCGCAATGCTAATCACACTTCTGCCTGTGGCATTGTTCCCTCCATCCTATTCTGCTGTTACATGAAAATACTCAGAAACCTCCATTCTCCAGGAGTCCACAAGGGGCACGTTTGGACATGAATGATAAAGACCCAGCCAATGCTCTCAGTGTGTTAGTGAGATGATATTTTGTCCAGTTTTGGGACAGAGAAAGATTTCTTGTCCCCTTAAACACAAGGTTTAAACACCAGGTGTTCCCAAGAGCCCGGAATGGCAGCAGACGACAGGACTGCTGTTTGTCATTCCCAGACATCATCAGGGAAGGGGCTTTTACAATACACCCGGGTCAGATGCATCTTTGCTCATAAAACTATGCATTATTGCTTTTAGAATAAAAAAAAAATCTCTGTTTCATATGGGTGCACAAGTTTGGGATATGTACACCATTTATTTATATGAACTTTCAAGCATTTTTGTGGAGTCATCATATATTATACCATAAATTCATTGAAAAACCTCCCATCCCCTTTATTAAAGTCCTCAGCACATTCTTTTAATCTAATGCCAAACATCACATAAAGTTTAACCAGCAACGAAAGCAGTTTTCTCTATCTTTATCGGGCCTAAGAGACTTGTGGTGACCTTTTAAAATGTTTAGTCATCTGGCAGTTTCTTCAAGGTTAACTTTGTTCTCATAGTATCCTTACTTTGACCTGTAAATATTTACCAGTGGATTCTGTGTAAATTGTGGCCCAGGTAGTCTACTATTTATGCTGTACACAGTAAGTACCAAGATTAATTGGACAGCCACACGTTTTTAAAAATTATTTTGCTTCTGTCGGCAGAGTTAATCACAAGATCAGGATCTAATTGCACATGCATTTTTCATGTTTAAAAGGAGACAGAGAGCAAATGGCTCAAAACTAGCAGGAACTGAACATGGCTGCAGGACAGGCCTGGCTGAGAATATCCAGTGAAGATATCCAGTCACTGCATGCAAAGGACATTTGGCCAAATATTAAAAGTGATGACTTAATTCTACATTACTTTCAATTCCCAACTTTTTGTGATCCCTAAAAGCTGCTGTCATTTGTACAAAAGTGCTGTCAAAAGGTGCTATCATTTTTAAACCGTTCATACAATATGGATGAAAATGCCCTCAAATTGAAGTAGCACTTAAAAGTCTGCACTTCAACCACATTGTCATTGTGTCCTCTCAGACTCGAATTGCGAAGGTACACAACCAAAATAATAATAATAAAAAAAAATGTCACCATTCAATGCATAATGGTGCTCTCTACATGACTCTAGGGCCTCTGTACAGCAATATCAGCTGAGTAAATGAGAAGTCAGTGGAACTTAAAGCAGTAGAACCCAACCGAGTCCCTGGACATATTTTTCTCTAAGACCCACCTAAATCAAGAGTTAACAATCTTGGGTGAACTGCTGATCTGAGTCAGGAGCGCCAAATTATTGATGGAGAGACAACCTACAGGACGATAGATCTCCTGGAACATGATTGGTCATCACTAACCCACAGAAAAATATTTTCTCAAGTTGAACTGGTTAAAAAAACATAACATTTTCGGTTAAAAAAAAAAAAAAAAATCACAAAAATCTGTCCATGATTTTTTCCATAATGTTGCTTACAAAGAAACATTTTTCACTTTCGGTTAGTGGATGTGTATAACCTCCTAGGTGAAGGTTTACGAGAGATGCGTCCTACATTCTTACAAGCATGCCTAATCCAACATTAATCCCCACTGTTACTCTGCTTCATTATGACCAGCTGGGGTCCATCTTGCATTTACTAAAAAAAAGTAAGGAGTGAGCCGCCAGCCTCTGCCCACTCGGCTCAACCTCCAAGTGAAACTGCCCACACTTAGGATTACTGTGTCTACCCTGAGGATGACTGTGTCTATGCAGAGTATGAATCTGCTAATCCTCTGCCAACCGTTAAAATGACCCTGCCTCTGCTACCCTGATGAAATATGTATGTCGATTTCTCTGTTTCTTCTTTGTATGTTTTATCTTTTTTTTTCAGAGGGGTTTTCAACGCTCACCTCCGGGAGAGCTTTGACCAGATCCCAAGGGAGGCTGGAGACATTGAGTCTGAATGGATCATGTTCTCCACCTCCATTGTTGACGCGGCCGTTCAGAGCTGTGGCCATAATGATTCCGGCGACTGTCGCAGCGGCAATCCCCAAACCCGGTGGTGGACACCGGAAGTAAGGGATGCCGTCAAGCTTATGAAGGAGTTCTATCGAGCTTGGTTGGCTCATGGGACTCCTGAGGCAGCTGACAGGTACCGGCAGGCAATGCGTGCCGCAGCCCAGGCGGTGGTGGAAGCAAAAACTTCGGTATGGGAAAAGTTTGGGGAGGCCATGGAGGAGGATTATCGGTCAGCCCCGAAGAGATTCTGGCAAACCGTCCGGCGCCTCAGAAGGGGAAAGCAGTGCCCTGCAAACAATGTTTACAGTGGAGGCGGGCAGCTGTTGACTTTGACTGGGGATATTGTCGGCCGGTGGAAGGAATACTTCGAGGACCTCCTCAATCCGACTAACACGTCTTCCATAGAGGAAGCAGAGGCTGGGGACCCGGAGGCTGATTCATCCATCACTCGAGCTGAAGTCACTGAGGTAGTTCGGAAGCTCCTCAGTGGCAAGGCACCGGGGGTGGATGAGATCCGCCCTGAGTACCTCAAGTCCCTGGATGTTGTAGGGCTGTCTTGGTTGACACGCCTCTGCAGCATCTTGTGGCAGTCAGGGACAGTGCCTCTGGACTGGCAGACCGGGGTGATGGTCCCTCTATTTAAGAAGGGGGACCGGAGGGTGTGCTCCAACTTTAGGGGGATCACACTCCTCAGCCTCCCAGATAAAGTCTATTCCTGGGTGCTGGAGAGGAGAATTCAGCTGATAGTCGAACCACGGATTCAGGAAGAACAATGTGGTTTTCATCCTGGTCCTGGAACACTGGACCAGCTCTATACCCTCCGCAGGATGCTTGAGGGTTCATGGGAGTTTGCCCAACCTGTTCACATGTGTTTTGTGGACTTGGAGAAGGCATTCGACCGTGTCCCTCGTGGGATCCTGTGGGAGGTTCTTCGGGAGTATGGAGTCCGGGGCCCTCTACTAAGGGCCGTGTGGTCTATGTATGACCGGATTCGCATTGCCGGCAGTAAGTCAGACCTGTTTCCGGTGCATGTTGGACTCCGGCAGGGCTGCCCTTTGTCACCGGTTCTGTTCATTATTTTTATAAACAGAATTTCTAGGCGCAGCCAGGGGCCGGAGGGAGTCTGGTTTGGGGACCAGAGGATCTCATCACTGCTTTTTGTGGATGATGTTGTCCTGTTAGCTCCTTCGAACCAGGACCTTCAGCATGTACCGGGACGGTTTGCAGCCGAGTGCGAAGCGGCTGGGATGAGAATCAGCACCTCCAAGTCCGTGGCTGCGGTTCTCGACTGGAAAAAGGTGACTAGTTCCTCTGGGTTGGAGGAGAGCTCCTGCCTCAAGTGGAGGAGTTTAAGTATCTTGGGGTCTTGTTGACGAGTGAGGGAAGGATGGAGCTTGAGATTGACAGACGGATCGGTGCAGCAGCAGCAGTAATGCGGTCATTGTACCGATCTGTTGTGGTGAAGAAGGAGCTGAGCCGAAAGGCAAAGCTCTCGATTTACCAGCTAATCTACGTTCCTACCCTATGAGATCTTGAACACAAGCAGCTGAAATGGGTTTCCTCCGCAGGGTGGCAAGCCACTCCCTTAGAGATAGAGTGAGGAGCTCTGTCACCCGGTAGGAGCTCAGAGTAGAGCCGCTGCTCCTCCACGTCGAGAGGGGCCAGCTGGGGTGGCTCTGGCATCTATATCGGATTCCCTCAGTACACCTTCCTGGGAAGGTGTTCCGGGCATGCCCCACCGGGAGGAGGCCCCGGGGAAGACCCAGGACATGCTGGAGGGACTATGTCGCTCGGCTGGCCTGGGAACGCCTCGGGATACTCCCGGGAAAACTGGAGGAAGTGTCCAGGGAGAGGGAAGTCTGGGCATCCTTGCTCAGACTGCTGCCCTGGCGACTCGGCCCCAGATAAGCGGAAGAAGATGATGGATGGATGTATTATCTTTAACACCATGTAAAAAGAGAAAAGGGCCCATACAATCAGGCTTTTTTGATGGATGCTTGTGCCACGGTATAGAGCAACTAAAGTCATGATTGCATATTCTCAAGCTGCTATTGCCCCAAATATGATACTGTGGATTGGACTGCATACAACAGTAATAGCAGACATACAGTTCTCAGACTTAACTGAGTTTCACCTTAGTCATTGCAGAATCAAGAGCCCTCAGGAGTAATAAAAGACAATACCGTTCAGGTTGTCGAGGTGTTAATAAAGACATTGTTGATTATTTGCGTCTATCCATGCGCAGCATGGTACTTTCATGCGGCAAACTTTATTTTTGCAAACTAGCATTATTCAAATATTCAAGTTCAGTAAGAATCATTTGTCTTGGGACTTGTAAAAACCATCAGCTGCACTTCACTGTCAAACACTGTACAAATTCATTCAGCTATACCAGTACTTCTGTCAGTGTACACATTCAGTCCTACTTCTGTCAGTGTACACATTCAGCTTTACTTCTGTCAGTATACACTTTCAGTCCTACTTCTGTCAGTGTACACATTCAGTCCTATTTCTGTCAGTGTACACATTCAGCAGTACTTCTGTCAGTGTACACATTCAGCTTTACTCCTGTCAGTATACACTTTCAGTCCTACTTCTGTCAGTGTACACATTCAGTCCTATTTCTGTCAGTGTACACATTCAGCTGTACTTCTGTCAGTGTACACATTCAGCTGTACTTCTGTCAGTGTACACATTCAGTAGTACTTCTGTCAGTGTACACATTCAGCTGTACTTCTGTCAGTATACACTTTCAGTCCTACTTCTGTCAGTGTACACATTCAGCTGTACTTCTGTCAGTGTACACATTCAGCTGTACTTCTGTCAGTATACACTTTCAGTCCTACTTCTGTCAGTGTACACATTCAGTCCTACTTTTGTCAGTGTACACATTCATCTGTACTTCTGTCAGTGTACACATTCAGTCCTACTTTTGTCAGTGTACACATTCATCAGTACTTCCGTCAGTGTACACATTCATCAGTACTTCTGTCAGTGTACACATTCAGCAGTACTTCTGTCAGTGTACACATTCAGCTGTACTTCTGTCAGTGTACACATTCAGCTGTACTTCTGTCAGTGTACACATTCAGCAGTACTTCTGTCAGTGTACACATTCAGCAGTACTTCTGTCAGTGTACACATTCAGCAGTA
The DNA here is from genome assembly GCA_029721435.1 of Gymnothorax reevesii. NCBI lineage: Eukaryota > Metazoa > Chordata > Actinopteri > Anguilliformes > Muraenidae > Gymnothorax > Gymnothorax reevesii. The sequence continues at coordinate 9,420,758 of CM056581.1, forward strand.
CTTCTGTCAGTGTACACATTCAGCTGTACTTCTGTCAGTGTACACATTCAGCAGTACTTCTGTCAGTGTACACATTCATCAGTACTTCTGTCAGTGTACACATTCAGCTTTACTTCTGTCAGTATACACTTTCAGTCCTACTTCTGTCAGTGTACACATTCAGTCCTATTTCTGTCAGTGTACACATTCAGCAGTACTTCTGTCAGTGTACACATTCAGCTTTACTCCTGTCAGTATACACTTTCAGTCCTACTTCTGTCAGTGTACACATTCAGTCCTATTTCTGTCAGTGTACACATTCAGCTGTACTTCTGTCAGTGTACACATTCAGCTGTACTTCTGTCAGTGTACACATTCAGTAGTACTTCTGTCAGTGTACACATTCAGCTGTACTTCTGTCAGTATACACTTTCAGTCCTACTTCTGTCAGTGTACACATTCAGTTGTACTTCTGTCAGTGTACACATTCAGCTGTACTTCTGTCAGTGTACACATTCAGCTGTACTTCTGTCAGTATACACTTTCAGTCCTACTTCTGTCAGTGTACACATTCAGTCCTACTTTTGTCAGTGTACACATTCATCTGTACTTCTGTCAGTGTACACATTCAGTCCTACTTTTGTCAGTGTACACATTCATCAGTACTTCCGTCAGTGTACACATTCATCAGTACTTCTGTCAGTGTACACATTCAGCAGTACTTCTGTCAGTGTACACAATCAGCTGTACTTCTGTCAGTGTACACATTCAGCTGTACTTCTGTCAGTGTACACATTCAGCTGTACTTCTGTCAGTGTACACATTCAGCAGTACTTCTGTCAGTGTACACATTCAGCAGTACTTCTGTCAGTGTACACATTCAGCTGTACTTCTGTCAGTGTACACATTCAGCAGTACTTCTGTCAGTGTACACATTCATCAGTACTTCTGTCAGTGTACACATTCAGCTGTACTTCTGTCAGTGTACACATTCAGCTGTACTTCTGTCAGTGTACACATTCAGCAGTACTTCTGTCAGTGTACACATTCAGCTGTACTTCTGTAAGTGTACACATTCAGCAGTACTTCTGTCAGTGTACACATTCAGCTGTACTTCTGTCAGTGTACACATTCAGCAGTACTTCTGTCAGTGTACACATTCAGCAGTACTTCTGTCAGTGTACACATTCAGCTGTACTTCTGTCAGTGTACACATTCAGCAGTACTTCTGTCAGTGTACACATTCAGCTGTACTTCTGTCGGTGTACACATTCAGCAGTACTTCTGTCAGTGTACACATTCAGCAGTACTTCTGTCAGTGTACACATTCAGCTGCGCTTCTGTCAGACAGTGTACACATTCATCTGTGCTTCACTGTCAGACTGTATGCATTCATTCAGCTGTCCTTCAGTCGAACTATACACAATCATTCATAAGCACTTCACTGTCAGCCTGTGTATACATTCATTTAGCAGCACATCACTGTCAGATGGCGAGTTCATTTATTCACTTCACTGTCAGGCTATGTAATGTTACACATTCACTCAGCTGCACTTCACTGTCCAGCTGTGCAGATACTCATTTAGCTGCACTTCACTGTCAAACTGAGCTCATTCACTTAGCCGCGCTTACACTGTCAGACCACATAATGTAACACTTTCATTCAGCTGCCTTTCACAGTCAGACTGTGTACTCATTCATTCAGCTGTACTTCAGTCAGGTTGTATAACATAACACTTCATTCTTTTGAATGCATGACCGAATAAGGACAAATAAGCAAATTCAGTTCATTTTTACCCTCTCTGTCTGTTTATTTCAATTGACAATTTAGATAGGTAGATAGATAGATAGATAGATAGATAGACTGACTGACTTCATTGAATAGAGTAGAGTAATTCGTCTTGTAGATTTGGCCCATCCTTGTTACCTGAGAGCAGTGGGCGGGGCCCAAGGACAAAGTCCAATTGTAAAGCAAGAGCCCTGATAAAGGGGCACTAGTAGGAGTGTTCTTATAGAGCAGGTTTTTCAGGGCACTGCATGCACAAATATAAATAGCTCCAGCTGTTGGTACATTGATGCTGGCCTGGAGCAATGTAATCAGTCACCAGCACTAGCTGGGCCTGTCTTTCGTAACACACGGGCTCCACCTGCTGTTCATTTTCATGTGTAGGAAGATCGATGGAGCCATGCAGGTCTCCAGTCAACTGAATTGCAGGACTCTGACACACTCACAAAAAATAGTAATAATAATTTTAAGCACTGTTGGACCAAGCATTGAGCTATCGCATTATTGTTTGTATCAGGTACAGTCAGTTTGTGTCTTAATTTCAAGATAAATATACAACTAGAGATTTATTTTTCTTTTCTCAGTTTCTATTTCTGATCTCCATACTCCAAAACTAGGATAAAATTTTTAAACACAGCCAGGAAATACATTTTTAATGCATGGATAAATATATCAATACATCCTAGTGACAAGTTCTGGGGACTAAATGCAGAATCCAGAATTTATCTAAGCCTGCCAATTCAGTAATGGAGCACTGACTTGAACAGATGCACAGTCTTATACGATCAGCGCAAACAAAGGAGCACGCAGTATATACACATTTATTCACAAAAGGAACTACAAAGAAGAACAGGAGAAACATCAGAGGCAGGGCGAGAAACCAGACGACTATTTGTTTTGAGACAGAGGGGGAACTACTCTTGTGAGCCATCTCCTCCTCAAGTTTCTTGTAGAGCAGAGATGACAAACTGACCCGTAAACGGGCCAAGAGGCTGCAGGTCTTCAATCCTACCAAGCAGAAGCTCACCTGAAAGCACTGATTTAATCAACTGATCTAGGCCTGCACAACTGATTAGTTGTATCAGGTGCGCTTCTGCATTGTTGGAGTGAAAACCTGCAGCCTCTTAGCCCATTTATGGGTCATTTTGACACCCCTGTTGTAGAGACTCCATATTTGGCACTACTCCAACCAGACTTGCCATCGGTGAGGTAATCTAACCATCTTATCCGCCATCTTCATAGAGAAGGCTTGATTTTGCAGTTTATGTTTCATTTTCTGAATCTCTGCTTACAATTTGCATGGAATCCTTCTGCCACGCTGCAGCTGGGGACGGGCAGTATGATGCAGATGTGGTTATTAGGTGCCCCATCAAATGTGGTTCATTTTACTTCGATTACAAGGGAACTGTCTCAATTGCACTTGCAGATTGTGTACCCTGTGGATGCCTGCCATTGATTTCTGTGTGTTTGAATTTGGACGCATGGTAGGCAGTCAGAGTTTGCCAATACAGTGCTTGGCAAGGCACTGACCTCCCAACTGACCAATGGCTAAGCCCCGCCTTCAATTTTTTTCTACTTTTCTGATATCCTTCCCAAAGCCACAACATAACCGAGAGAAGTGTTTCCTCTGGATAAAGCTGCTTTCTCACCGGACGCAAAACAGAATTTTTCGCATGACAGATAACATTCAAATTCAATGCAAAGACGCGAATATGCGTGAATGAATGTAATCTGTCATGTGAAAAATTTGTTTCGCATCCAGTGTGAAAGCAGCATAAAGCTTTGTAGAAGACCCCGCTATCAGCTTAATGTAGTAAACAAAGGTCAACAAGGATGTCTACATTTGTTCCAAGCTAAGTCAACATTGTCTTTAAAGCGGCATCTTGTCACGTTGCTGGAGATTAAAGGAGCAATATGTAAGAAATGCATGATGATTAATCATCAATTGGCCCTGATATATCACCAGACATTAAGGAATGATGTCAATTTCAAATACTTATATCACTGACAACAGTAGTCCAGCCAGAATATTCTCATTACAAATCCGAAGTTGCAGCCCACAACCAATGTTTATGTGTTCATTTTTTATTGTGGCCAGTTGCGCCACCCTCCACCTATCTCCCAATCACGAAGTCAGTAGCGTTTTGGCATCCAGGTTGCCAGTTACCACTGAGCAGCAGCAACCAGCGTTTCGGAGCGCAAATGTCTGACGTTACTAAACCTAAAAGGCCTCGTTATTATTCCGACACACGTCGTGACAAAGTCAGAAACAAAACAAGGATCTGTATAGGACATGCCTTTGAAAGATGGAGACGGCTGAAAGCAGAAAAGAATTAGAAGACGGACACCGAAGTCGGGCAGGTAAGATTCAGCTCAGTTTGGCTAACTTAATTCAATTTAATGTAGGCACGGATATTTCAAATATTCTCTACAGTCGAATACCGTTATGTATGTTCGTTCATGGTACCCTAGTGCGTATGCAGGTGGTCATGGGTCATCGAACTGACTAGGTAAGAAATTGTTTGAGAAATAAAAACCGTGGCTCTTCATTGCTGACATTAGCAATGCATTATTAGTCCGTTTCTCTGGCATAATGCTGAGACGCTGTGGAAACCGTTCCAAGATTAGCCATTATGGCAATATGAAATGTAATTGAAACAGTACATTGGTCAAATGAGTCCTCATTCAATATTTACGCATTTTACAGCATGGACTTTAGTGGGCTATCCGCACAAAAGAGTGACGAGCAAGTTCACCGATTTGACCATTGCTAAAGTTAGTTAGTCATTAGTCCCGATCTTTTCTGAACTGAACTGAACACAACCCTGTCAGAGCAAATCATTGATGATATAGAAACGTAGCCATGGTAGCTCCGTGTAGTAGACATTCTTGCTGGATCCAGCAACCTAGCTGGCAACCTCTCGTCTGGGGGAGAGGAGGAGGGGATACTATGCTCTGCACTATTTTGAATGTGACTGCACTACCAGTCTTGGCCACAAGCTTACATATAGCTTCTTGAATGTAAAGTTATCTTTTACATCGCTCAGTTAGCTAAGGTTAGCTAAAGCTAGTAAACTCTATAGCTAACTTCAGTGCTGATATATATGTATATATATATATTTAAACTTTTCGTTGACCTTCTCCACTCTAAATTTATTAATGTATCCCTTCAATGCATAGTGTAACCCTTTTTGCTGACTTCTTGATATTTTTTGGCCTTCTATCGCCAAAAATCATCAATAGCAAGCTGAAAAATATCTCCGACTGTGATACCAGCCATTAGCGCCTGTTCTAAAATGTTGATTGTTTGTCTGAGTCAATGTAGGGGGCGGGGCTTAGCCATAGGTCAATTAGCTTAAATCTATCACCAGCTAAAGCCGTACAGGGAGCAGAGAATTTTTCCAACATTCTTTTCTATGGAAGTGGATGAGGTCTTTCTCCTTTAGCGGCATCTTAAGAGTCCTTATCCTGGCGAGCAGTGCATTTCTGTTCAAGATGCCTACAATTACAGATATTCCACAGCAACAGCATTGTTTTGAGTGCCTTTGGCGTATTGGCTGCAAGGTGGAGAGTCTTCTACACTAGGATGGTCATCCATCCTGAAAATGTTTAAAAAATGTTTTGTGCAGTGTGGTAATACCGCACATTATGTTGCAAGGGAAAAGTACTCCAGGAATGTGTGTAGAAGAGCTCCCGGAGGAACACAGACCTGATGAGAAAGATGGACTTTAAGATCTCCTACGTTTAGGTGCAAGAGGTTTTACTGTGGTTGTCCAAATTAGAGACAGATTTCAATTTCAATTTTTTTTTTTTGCGAAATTGCTCTGCCATGGAAGACATAGAGACAGAGATAGAGAGGCCTACTCTTTTCAATGAAACATTTACTTGCTCATGGGGCATAGAAGATAGGTATGAAGTGTCCTCATGGACTGAGGTTTCACTGGTGAGGTCCACATGAAAACCTTCACCGTCATCAGGATTTTGGACTTCATTCTTTGTGTTATACCTACAACAGGCCTTAAACTGTGAAGTTACTGACAAGTGGAAAGTAGATAATGCCAAATCTCTTGATATGACCAGTAATTAAGTTATTTCTTTATCATGTTTCATTTTTTTCTTAAGTGCGCTTATCAACCTTGTCATAACGGTAAAGAAAGTTCTTATATAAGTGATCCATGTTCAGAGTGGGAACGGGCTGGGTTACAGTACTACAGTCTTCTCCACAATACGTACTGCTGTGAAAAAATATTTGGCTGCTTCCCCATTTCTTCTATTTTTGCTTATTTAACATATTTAAAGCTTTCAGGTCATCCACCTAATTTGAAACCTTTCATGCCCCCATTTGGAAATTTCCGGATTGTACTAATTGACTGCTCTACCCAAATGCAGATTTTTCTGTGTTTTTTGCCTTGCGGTCCTCAATATTATCCAGAAAGGACCAGTGTGGGTGCAGGCTTTCATTCCAACTAAGTGGTTACACACTGGATTCTTCTAATTAAGGTCTTCAGCAAAAATTCTAATTCAAACTGAGGATATATCTCTGAATATTTGCTCTTAATATGCAAAACCTGCTACATTTGCTGTAAATAAATGCATCCAACTTGTGCTGAAATGCATTGGCAACATTTATTTTTACTATTTCATACTTTTGTACAATGAAATGCTATGGTAAACTCGGAACTTCATGAAAACTTTGAGCACATCTGATATCTGGTCTTAATTAACTTGGGAAGAACAGTCATGTTTTGTTCTGTAAAAGCTGTTTAATATTAGACGAAGACAATGTGACTAAACAAAATTAAGCTTTTGAATTATCATTTCATTTTTTGAAGGTAAACATACTTTTAAGAAAAAATGATTGCCGCCCTAAACCTATTAACTGGTTGTGCCATTCTTGGTGACAACAACTGTGCTCAGCTTTTGTGATAACCGGCAATAAGTCTTTTACATTGCTGTGGAGGAATATAGGCCCGATCCTCTTCGCAGAATTGTTTTGAATCAGCCACGCTAGGGGGTTTTTGAGCATTAACTGGCTGAGTTTCAATGGGATTCAAGTCACGACTTTGACTCGATCACTTTAAAACAATCATTTTGTTTTTTAAGCCATTCAGAGGTGGACTTGCTTGTGATTCAGATCATTGTCCTGCTGCATAACTTACGGTCTTGAGTTTTCAGTCATGAACTGATGGATTTTTTTGGGAGAAAGCAGAATTTATGGTTCCAACAATTGTGGCAATTTTCCCAGGCCCTGCAAACACCAAAGCAGCCCCAGACCATCACGCTACCACCATCGTGTTTGAATGCAGTTATGATGTTTGTATTGTTAATTTTTGTATTATCTTTCTGCCAGATGTAACGTTCACCATGTTTTCTGAAAATTTCCACTTTTGGCTCATTAGTCCACGGAATATTGACCCTAAAAGTCTCGAGAGTGGTCAAGAGGGATTTTTTTTTTTTTTTTGCAAATGTGAGACAAGCCTTTGTGTTTCTTTTGGTCAGCTGTGGTTCGCACCTCACAGCTCGGCCATGGATGCCATTTTTGCCTAGTCTGGTTCTTTTTGTGGAATCTTGTGCATTAACCTTAATTGCGGAAAGTAAGACCTGCAGCTCTTCAGATGTTAATCATGGTTCTTTTGTGACCTCCAGGATGAGTCATTGATGCTCTCTTGGAGGAATTTTGATTGGACAGTCACTTCTGGGAAGGTTCACTGCTGTTCTCACTTTTCTCCATTTGAAGAAAATAGCTCTCATGTGGGTCTCAAGAGTCCCTAAGCCTCAGAAAAGGCTTTGTAACCTTTTCCAGACTGATAGATATCATTAACTTTGTTTCTCATCAGTTCTTGAATTTCTTTATATTGCGACACCATCTGCTGCTTTTAGCCTACCTCATATTGCCAGACAAGTTCTTTCTATGTGATGTTTAGATTCAAAAAGGCTGGCAGTCATCATGCTGGAGGGTCTTTAGTGAAATTGAACACAATGATGAATTACATTGGTTTAACTGGTTGATTTAGAAACTAAGGGGGCAATTATGTTTTCACATTGGTCCTGGTAGGCTTGAACAGCTTTTTTCCTGTCATCAATGAAATCACTATTTAAAAACCGTTTTTTTAAGTTTACTTTTTTGTATACTTGGAAAATTAGTAAGGGGACCTATTATGCTGATCTTTCTTTTAATACATGCAAGTAATGTTATAAGGCCATATTTAAAAAAAAAAATGAGTTGGTGATTATCTCCTCCTGACTGGCAAAAACGATGCCGACCAAAATTTTTTTTTTTTTAATTTTCCAAAAAAAAAATTTTTTCATGGAAAAAATGTCCGGAATCGCGTAAAAACTGGCCCTCTAGTGAGCATTTGTTAAACCACACTGCGCATACACAAATATCTAAAAAGTCCTGCTAAAACCCGTTTCCACCAGTTTCAGTCTAAAAAAAAAAAAGCCCTCCTGCCCTCCTCACTTTTAAATGCCCAAAAGGATGACCACCAACTTCTTGTTTGGTAACACTTTACAATAAGGGTACATTAATTAGCACTAACTAATGCAGTAAGAAGCAGTAACTATGTGTTAATTAACAGTAAACTAATGAGTCTACTGATCATTTACTCATGGTGTTCATGTTAGCCAAGGTATTAATTTATACATTATTGAATAGTTTGATATTTTGAAGTGTTACGAAAGAATTTTCAACTTCATAATAAGGACGTCAAAGAGCATTAATAAATTGTAGGTTAAGGTTGCCTAATGCTTATTAAGCTCTCTGATGCATTAGTTAACGGTTGATTGGTGGTTAATGCCTATAAATGTGCCCATATTATAAAGTGTTACCTCTTTTTAATATGGCCTAATGTTTGATGTCCAAACGCAACCTCTGTAAAGTTTCTAAACATAAGATACAGGGGTTTTGCTGCAATCCAAGAACGTGATTTCCTCTCTGAACAGCTTGTTCCGAGATCTTCATGAGATCTGGGCAAAACCTGATGTAAGGTTGTGCCATCCAATTAGTACAGACCTTGGCAAAGCCAATCACAGCGCTAGACCTGCCCACCCCCGAAACTATTCTAGCAGGCATAAACAACTGTGGATCATATTACGCCTTAGTAGAGTCTACACTTCCGGAAATACAAAAGAAGAAGAAGAGGAACTGAGGATCATTTGAGGTGCAGTTTTGTCGGTATGATTCCCAAGGCTGCCCTGTTTTTTTGGATGCGAAAATAAAGCACCACTATTTTCTCTTCCAAAAGACTATGCCACCAGGAATCAGTGGGTAGCTTTTTTGTTTGCTGGTGGCAAACAGCCACTCTCAAAGGGAATGTTAGCTGTTTGGGCGCGGCATTTCACCAAAGATAGCTTTGTCAATAAAGGATAATTTGTCACTGGATTTGCGTCTCAGCTGCTTCTCAAACCTGGAGCAGTTGCATCGATCAAGTGCTTGGAGCCGCAAGCTGTAAGTAATGATATAACTGCAAATAAAGTAAGTGAATCTAACGTGTTTTATTTATTTATTGAGTTTATTGAATTAGGACAATGCACATTAATCAACATATCAGCAATATGCGTCAATGTAAATATGCCGGAATAAGCACAATGGCTAAATTTAATCCGCAGTCCTAAGGCAGGCACTTACAAAAAAAAAAAAAAAACATACAAGTTTTCCAAACGACAGAACACCTCACAGAAAAGCACACAACACAGGGGGGGGGGCAGTATTGTTACACAAAAGACACATTGACAACATTATAATTAACACAACCATGTATATTGTAGTTAAAATTCGGAGTGAATGGGATGCCCCTGGGTTTGGGCATAGGAATAAACAGATAATATACAGATATTATACATGCATGCATAACTGGTATGATTTTAACCAATGTTTAAGCTCTTTTTTAAAGGTTACATAGCTGTCACAGTTTCTGATATGTACTGGTATATTGTTCCAGGAATGTGCACCTCTGACGGACACCACCGCTTGACCAAATTTAGTTCTGCGCCGAGGCATATAGCAGGCTCCCCGAGTTTGTGCTCTGGTTGTTATTGCATTTTTTATGAATAAAATAATTTAATGGTGGGGCAAGTCCATTTAAAACTTTAAAAACAAGACAGGCATCCTCATCCTCATGGTAACTGTCAAGGTTAAAAATATTATGTTTTCTTATGATATCACAATAATGAAAATTAAGAGGTTTCTTGTCAAAGATTTTTACTGTCTTCTTGAAGAGAGACTTGATGGGTTTGAGCTGCTTGCAGTAGTATGTGACCAGGTTGTAAAACAGTATGTTATGTGAGAAAATACCATTGCATGCATATAAGCTTTTGCTGACTGTGTGGTAAGAAAAGGTCTAATATGATGAAAATTAGCCAAGTTGAACTTGATAATGTTTGAGATTTTCTTAATATGCTCCTTAAATGTAAGTTTGGAATCAAAAACTATACCAAGATACTTAAATTGTTCCACCACATCAAGTCTCTCTCCATTAACCATCACACATGGCTGCAGGTGGCTAGCAGGACCGCTAATAATAGCACCAACAACTGGCCTCAAATGCAGGCTTTGTAAAATATCTGAAGATAAAGCCTGGAACGAGAGCAACTGTCTGTGACTCACAGATGCATATGCAGAAAGTTTTACCATTTTGTGTTGCTTTACCTAACCTTTACCTTTATAAGCCCAACTAACATGATAGCCTGTTGAATGTGGCTGTGGCACTGCTAATGTAGCTAATTTACTGTTGCTAATGTGTGTGTCCTAAATATGCAAGAGTAATATCAGGGGACATACAACAGAAGGTGTGTGAACATAAATCTCATTTGAAGCTAACTTTTTGTACTTGTTTGTAATTTGGATGCTTAGTACAGCAGTTCATGGTAACCAAACTTCCTGTCAGTAAAACCTGTATTGCAGGGTAACGTTTGTCTCTGTCGTTATGATGACTGCTTGGTTACTACTGTATGTTAGTTCGCATTCCATGCTACTTAAAAAATGCTCCCGGTTAATTAATATGCAGTAATTCAGATTGGTATGCTTTTGTTACTTTGGTTTGCATCAAGGTGGTAGTTTCATCTTAACATTATGTTGAAGCTACCGGGAGAGGTGTTGTGTGTGTGTCTGCAAAGTTGGGCTGATAAGGGTGCAGTCAGACCAGATATAGGGTTTGCGGAACTCAGGGTACATGTTTGGGTTTGTTTACAGCTGCTGTAAAATCATTGTTTTACTTATCCATGACCGGGGTCAGCTGGGTACTTTGCCATGGTGTGGGTTTAGCTCTCTGATCCTACTGCGGTTAAAGCAATCGCAAAATGCATGATAATGTGTGTGGTATAGCAAACAATGTCTCTGTGGAATTTCCGGGCAGAATTTCATCCACCTTTGAAAATTGTTCTGGCTAATAAAGGGCCGCAAAAAAGTGGAGATCGGATATGGATTTTTTTTCGGTAGAAGTTATCAATTTGCTTGCTCCACATAAGCAACGGTTACACCATTTGTGTGCTTTTGCCATGAACTCATTTTGTAGCTTGGTCTCGGAATTGCGTTTCGTTTTGGTGGAAATGATTAAGAGGAGCTTTCAGCAAAGTTTCCTCTGGAAAGCTCAGTGGATATACGTATAACATGACTAAATAACAGTACAGCTACAATCACACACATGCACGGCGAGACAGTACGAGGAAAACACGAGAATTTCAATTTGCCACTCATTGAATTCTTGCTATAAACGTTGCTGCTATACTTCAGTTGCTTCCTCCTCCCGTTCGGCATCGAATTCTGGACCAAACAAGTATAGTTTCGCTGCAATAGATGCTACAGAGAGCTGTCCTGAAATATCTGCCATCTTGGTTTCCTTGGTTTTTCGGGTCTGCACCCTCCCCCGGAATCGAAGCGGCCAGGCAGCCAATCAGAGCTGTGCCTGATTAGCATAGCCTACCCGCCCATTTCAAAATAGCTCGTGTTTCAGGCTGGCACAGACAGGGTGAGAGAAGAGGTCTCACTTGGCCTGGATGTGTGTGGTTTTTTTTTGTAACTGAATTCTTAACATTATTTTAAAAACCCATTGGACATATTTTAAATAACTAAATACAGCATAATAAGGGACCTTTAATGATCTCACATACTTCTATGTGACAATTATGCAAAAATAGAGGAAATTGCGAAGGGGGCGAATGCTTTTTCACAGCACTGTAGGAACTGATGGTTTTAATGAAGGGATGCATTTGCACAATTTAGCAGATCAATAAATAACAAACGTATGACTTTAATTGTTTCAATGTTATCTCTATTGGCATTACTGACATGATGTTGACAAACTGAAACAAAAGTTCATTTTTTTTATTTATTCCTTATCAGTTTGTCTCAGACTGAGATCTAGTACTACCTGTACAGTACTTTATTGGCAGCGAGGAAGCTGAAGATTGAGGAGGCCCGGCACATCCCTTGAAACTAATGATTGGTCTTGACCTGTTTTTTATAATTCATGTTAATTAACATTACAAAACTTTGAAAATACTCAGCACTCAGGAGAGGCTAATTTTCTCATTGAAGAATACAAATAATAATAGGCATCATTTCAATGTGAAATTGCATTTCAATCATTGACATTCAGTTGTGGATACTGATTGCTAATCTTCTTCTTTGTATTAATTGAAACGATCAAGCACAATTAAGCACGGGTTAGATAGCCTTGAAGCAAACACAGAAGTTAACATAGTAGTTTATCTTTTTCTTGTAAATAAAACTTTTTTTTCCTGAATTCAGTTTTCTATTTAATCACTGCACTATTGCAAGTCGTGTGTTTAACTGCCTATGGCTTTTTCTATTCATTATAAAAAACTTGTTACCAGCAAAAACTTATCAGTTGGTCTGTGCATGTGTCATCGGGCCAAACTTCAACAAAACTCGTTTGAAACCATTATACAACTGCTGTGACAAATGTTTTCAGTATTTGTGCAGGTGTTTATATCAATGTCTGTGGTACTGTTTGTGGACAATTCTTGTGAACATTCTAACATTGCAGCCATTTAAGATGCAGCCACAAAAGTTTACAAGTGAGTAATGGGGACCCGCCCGATATCTAAAAATAGCCTGTAGGTATGGCGAACGTCATGTACCGAACCCGGAAGTCTGGTAAGCAAACAGCAGAACAATGTGCCAAACTAGAAAAAGTAGGTTTTTAGCCGATTTTATTAACTTGTATTTTAGATCTAACTGGTGTTAACAATGCCAAAGCAATAACAAATCAAGCCAGAAAATCTAATTACCTGGGCTGCGTTTCCCAAAAGCATAGCTGTTAACCATGCTATCAACTTATGTAGTTTGTCCATTCACTGTCAAAGGATCCAACTATGTAAATTAGCACCTGTTCTTTCAAGAAACGCATTCCTGGCTCGGCAGAGCAGACACAGCAATAGCAACAATGACTTTGAAAAAAATTTAGTTCACCATCGACAGCTAACGGGGAAACACACAAAAGGGGCAGTCCAGATAACACAAACCGTAACAATTACAACCCTTTTTTCATTTGCATTTAGCCAGCTACAGAAATGCAAAAGCAAAGTATTCAATGTTCGAATCACAGCAGGATAACGGGGGAGACTTCATATTCATACTTTAATTTGTGTCCCCTGTGACAGGTTTGTAATGGCAAGCTAGCTTTGTTAACCTACTTGATAATACACTAGTTGTATGATTCTATGCTAGAATTTGAAGTTATTCCACCTATGTTTTTCGGATTTTCTTTCGCAGCGGCTGCGATTCATTTGGTATTGTTCATTTTGGTTCGGAAAATCGCAGATGTTATGTGATACCGCTTATTTCAAACCTCGCAGTGTATGGAAAATATGTTGATGTTCGAGAATGATGCTAGGTAAGATAACAAAGCTTGTGAAAACTACTAAAGGAGTTTTGTAAACTTATCGCGGCTGGTGGGTCTACACATGTATCAGAAGGCAGCAGGTTACCTGGGCTTAAAGGATTAGCGTGTAAGATTTAGAGCCATCTAGTGGTCAGATTATAGATTTCAACCAACTGACCATTCCTTTTCTGAGAAAACCTATGGTGGCTGCAAAACTTGCGAAAACGTGAAAGGCGCTCTCTTGTGTCAGTGCTTTATTCCTTTACTTTTTTCCCCTTCTGGGCTACTGTAGAAAAAATGGCGGAGCCACATGTTGGCCTCCACGGAGGTGGACCCTCTCCCATGTTGGTTTAAAGGGCTTATTCCAAGCGAAATGAAACTCAAAGATTATTGTTTACACATTATACCTTACTAAAAAAGTATTAATGAATGTTATATTCCATTTCTGCCAAAATATCAATCTAAATTCTACACACCGCTCCTTTAAGTTGCAGCCCAGGAAGGGGGAGAAAGGGAGAAGTGTGACTAAAGTCACCGATCGTCATTCACCCATTCTTTTAGTGTAATCAGTTAATATTCATCAGTAAATGCCTCGGGAGGAGTAATTCTATTTTTAAAATACCTTTTGAGCACACATTTCTGCTTCATTCCATCGAGAAAAAAGGAATAATAAGCTGTTTAGTGCGTCTCTTTTTAAATGGTTCTCTATGGCAGATGCCCAATGCTTGCCAGACAAGGCTGAGTTTTATGATGCGTATGGTCCAGTATGCACTCACAGAACAGAGTGTGGTCTCAGTACGCACTCACAGAACAGAGTGTGGTCTCAGTACGCACTCACAGAACAGGTTATAATGAGGTCTGCTTTCCTGAAAACAATACCACCACCGCTGTTGTGGCTGGTGCGAGGCCAGATGCTCTCTAGTTAAAGAAAATGATTGAAAATAGGTCAACACCCATCATTAGTTTTAAGGAATGTTCTGTGCCTCCTTAATTTTTAGTTCACCAGCCTCCACCTGTTGTATTTACAATTGAGCCCCACGATATTCATTCTTTCGCAATTCTCAAGCATTTCTTCATAGTAGCATTGCTGTTCTACACATCACAATGTACCAAGCTTCCCTCCATCAGATCAATCAGCCTTTATCAGCCTTTTTTTTTTTGCATCTATGTCATTATTTTAACTGCTGTTTTCTGAGACAACTCTAATAATTTTGGATGAACTGCAGTCTGATTTTTGTGGCAAACGCCAGTAAAACCTTTGGTGAGTAAGGTGAGTAATACCTTTGAAATCCTCATCATGATGTCATATTGTCTAGATGATGACCAGCGACGGCGTGCCAACACTAATCCACACGCAAAAAGTTCATACAGAATCAGAACTGACTGTGCATCATGCAGGTAAGCAGCTGAAATTTGAGCAAAAAATATTAAAGTGGTTCAAATGCTGAGGTTTGCCTACAGCTTTTTTTTCTGCCTCCACAATATTTGGACAGTGAAGAAATTTATTTCAGCTTGAAATTAGATTACAATTATTACCTATCATTATTACAAGATTGCAGTACGATGTGACACCACTTCATCAGCTATCTTAAATGACATGGAATAAAATCATTTCAGACAATTTCATCCTCAATTGACTGAAGTTGTCCACGAGCTATTGCACATCATTTCGGTTTATTACATAATTGAGAAGCTGTTTGAAAGGAAAAGTAGAAATAATACTCTAAACAGACTCAAAATCAATAAGATGCTTTATTGGCCAAAAAAAGTGCAGAATTTAATTAGAATTATTTCAACATTCACAAACCATTATTGTTTCATTGCATCATTATCATTATATTAAATCAGCCAAGATAAGGTTTCCACAAATGTATACATGCACACGCACACACATACACTGATGCATACATAATATTGTTATATATTTGTATGCATTTCAGTGTATTAACAATAGATTAGATCACATTTCATGATGTAAAAAAGTGCTGTCATTGAAAAGAAGAATGTTGGTATTATAGTGGGTGATCGCAAACAAAACAGCTCAATGGGTAAAAACATTCACATTCATCTTGTTACTCACAACAAATTTCAAAAAAGTGAGGACGTAAAAATAAGTCCCAATGCAATACATGTATAAAGGTGGCTTTAAAAGTGTCACAGAGCAATTAACCAAATAAAAAAGTAAGCAAGAATCTGTACGTGTGCCAGCCTTATATAATGTATACAATTATAATACATATAAAATGTATGTATTATACACATTTAAAGTACTTGTGGTATTCTTGGATTACAACAGTACCATCTAATATTCTGACAACTCCGCTATCAGTGCATCATTTTCATCAATAACCATCCCCGTATAAATCATCATCATTTATGAAATCCCACAACACTCATCCTGACTACTATGTACTGGCATCAACATGAATCATTAGCTTACTCATCGCATCATCTTCACCATTAATCTTTCATCACCATCACCAAAAATCATCACAAGTAATCATCACCGACACCAGTCATCCTCAGAACCATGAACATCATCAGCCCTTTCACAAAACATCACAGTTCGTAGTTGTCAACATCATCTATCGTAATGATTAATGAAAAACGGTAATGGCAATGATTTATCAACATCATCACAACCGCTATTGGGACTTCTGTATTCCTACACCGAATGTTTGAGGTTCTCAAGTTCAAAGAGTACTGCCTGCTCACACGGCAATGTATTGCATGTATCTGTAGGAAGTGCTCACTGTTTGGTAAGCCTGCCATACTCTCCTTTGAATTTGCACGTGGACTATTAGGGTTTGTAGGATAAGGTCGCAATCTGTCAGTCCTGGTCTCTCTGTGAAAACACCCATGTCCATATGAATGTTTGTGCTTGGGCCATGGCTTGTTCTTTGAGCGGGGGAGGGGTTATTGGATGTGGATGAAATGCATAACCTGTAGGGACAGCACTACTAAGTGGGTATAGTGCAGCGTTCACTCAGAGCCTTAGGTCTGCCCTTCTGCAAACCTCATTCCTGATCCCTATAGTACTGCTGACTCGGCAAGAAAGAAGTGGGAAAGAGGGAAGAAACGATGGCGATGGATTGCATTCAGCTTTCTGCTCCTACATCACTCTCCCTCATGCCCTTAAGCGTAATGCCTGGGTCAAATTTCACTGGTGCAATGTGTAAAATGTAAGCCACGGAAGGCGCCCAGCATCAATAATGCAGGATTCGGTTCCTTCAGAATTTGCTACATTGCTTCTCAGAACCCACCCACAGCCATCTCACGCAGAGCTTCTCCGAGCTTGATCTGGCACTCATGAGGCCCTGAATTATTCAGATTCCTGTCTGGGTCCAGGCTAAGCTGTTCTTTGGTATGCCTTGGTGCCAAAGCAATTCTCCTGAGTGGGACTGGACTCTACAAACCTAAAAAAGACAGGCCTTTGTCATTTCATAAGGATAAATTACTAAAAAAAAAAAAAAAACACTGTCAATGATAGCTACTGGTCCTCCAGCATTCTACAAATGGAAACCAAAATTTAACAACTGGCCTGTATGTTGTATCTTAGCATACCAGAGAGGTGCAGATTTGCAAAAAAAAAAAAAAAAATTGTAGACCATCAGTTACTGAATGGCGAGGCCCCAGCAGGCATATGAGGAGAGTAATAAACGTTTTCCTGAATGCGATAGGCATTACAGAGTCAAAATGTCAATCCAATTATAATTGAGACATTTGAAATATAGCTCAATGATAATGAGACAAACTGAACAAGCCATTCTGACCGCCCTTCACACTAACAGCACGATAATTGCAAGCTAATATTAATAACCGTGGGATTATTGTTATGGTGAGGAGGGAATGCTGGCCCACTGTCTCCAACCTGAGCTCATTGTCAACACATCTGGTGAAAAAATATCCAAACTCAGGGGTGTCAGAATGCAGTTCAGGAGGTTCGCAGAATCAACAGGCTTTTGTGGTCTCCATCGAATTAGCAACTCATAATTGCCTTTAGAATGAAGTAAAGTGATCTCCTGAATTATTGGCACCCTTAATGAAAATGAGCAAAACAGGCAGAAAAGTTACAACCCCATTTCCGGGAAAGGTTGGGATGTTCTGTAAAATGTAAATAAAAACAGAATGCAATGTTTTGTAAATTATTTAAACCCTATGTTTAATTGAAAATAGTGCAAAGACAACATATCAAATGTTGAAACTAAGAAATATTATTGTTTTTTTGAAAACATTTGCTCATCTTGAATTTTATAAAAGCAACATGTTTCAAGAAAGTTGGGACAGGGGCCATGTTTACCACTGTGTCGCATCACCTTTTCTTTTAACAATACTCTAATAGCATTTGGGAACTGAGGTGACCAACTGCTGTAGTATTGGAAGCAAAATGTTTTCCTATTCCTGCTTGATATGGGCTTATATTTCAGCTGAACAACACTTTGCAGACTCCTTTGTAATTTTTTTTTCCATGATGCACCAAGAATTTTCAGTGGGTGACAGGTCTGGACTACAGGCAGGCCAGTTTAGCACCCAGCCTCTTTTACTACAGAGCCACGTTGTTGTAACACGTGCAGAATGTTGTGTTTGGCATTGTTTTGCTGAAATAAGCGAGGCCTGGTCTGTCAAAAATGCCTGGATGGCAATATGTTTCAATTTTTTCAATTACAATATATTTGTATAGCGCTTTTCACAGATAAACTGTCACAAAGACACTTTACAGTCAGAGATGAGTTACTGAAAGGGCAGTGCCCAGCCTATTCCCCACTACAGCAAATGAGGCAAAAAAAAAACTCCAAACAGTGGTGAGAAAAAACTCCCCAGTGGGAAGAAATCTCAGGAGGAACCCGGCTGTAGTGGGGAAGACCATCCTCCGCGGGCTAGCTAGTTAATAACAAGATAAAGCAAAATAGGATAATGACAATACAGTTCCATTAAAGTCCATCTAAAAAGTGGCATCAGTTGCTCGAGGAAGTGGCATCCTGAGGATGGTGCAGAACTGGATCAGGACAGCAGCGGCCAGCGCTCATGGTGAGGGACAGGGCTTGGATGACCCAGGACTCAGGGTAGTGGAGGCAAAAAAGTGGGGTGAAATACAGTCCTGTGTCAGGTGCCAAGTTAGAATTTAGGAGGTGACAGGTCAGGAAACTATCAACACCCCTCCATCCACTTCCTGCAGCACAGAGACCCTATACTTGCTCCAGGCTGGAAGATCACTTTAGATTTTCTTAACACTAGTACCATATGGACCTCCCCTGTGACTAAGGCTGTAGCAAGCCCCACTGGCACCGTTAATGCATGCTCACTGCCACTGGTCCCACATGGATTTGCTTAACACTACACCAGTACCATATGGGCCTCCCCAGGGACTAAGGTTGTAGCAAGTCCCACTGGCACCGTTGACACATGCTCAGTGCCACCGGTTCCACATGGATTTGCTTAACTCTACACCAGTACCATATGGACCTCCCCAGTGACTGAGGCTGTAGCAAGCCCCACTGGCACCGTTAATGCATGCTCAGTGCCACCAGTTCCACATGGATTTACATAACACTGGCTTCCAATATCGTGAACATATCATAAAACAAGGTTGTAGTCAGTCCCACCAGAGCCAATACATAGCTAATCATGAACTAATAATAGGCTTGACTGAAAAGGTAAGTTTTCAGTATGAAACTCCAAAGCCTGTATATGTTGTTTAGAATTAATGGGATTTTAACAAATATGCAAGTTACCCATGCCATGTGCAATAATGCACCCCCATGCCATTGTCATGACCCTCCCCTTGGGCATTCAGAGTTTTGGCTCCCTGCTTGCACCCAATTATTCCGTCATTCCCTCTGCTTGTTCATTTAATTATCTCACCTGTTTCCCTTTTGTTAATTATAATCTCCCTATCCATTTAAACATTAGTTCTCCCCCTCACAGGCTAGTAGCCTTAAGATGTAGCAGCCTTTGACTTTCGGTGTGAGATTTAGTGGCATATTCATGTTCCTGTGCTGTGGTCAGCAATTATTACATCAACGCAATGCATGTGTTTCACGATCGTTCAAATTGTGAAAAATGGAATAAGACCATTTGAAACGGTTTTATGCAATTCTGTTGCTTTCAACCCCTGAGTAAATAAAAGCGTGAGAAGTCTGGAGTCATTATTGATTTCCATGTCCCTAGTGGTGAAATCCACCTTGACGCATGTGAAACTGATAAACCTCCATGCGCAAGGACTTCAATTCCTCCTGAGAATCTCTTACAAACCAGCTGATTGAATAACTTCTGACATACAGCATGGGAACGTGAATATGCCACTAAATCTCATGCCGAATGCAGGACAGTTGGGAGCCCTGGGGTATGAACCCAAGAACACAGTGACGATGTGCAATGAAAATTAGTTGAGCTGTGCTAATCAGGAAATGGATATAAGAAAATCTCTAAACATTTGAAAATACGCATTTCCACAATCAGAGCAATAATTAAAAGGTCTAAAGCAACAGGAGATATTAACCCCTTTCTGCAGATGTAGATGCCCGCGTCTATAGACCTGCAAATTGAAAGTACGCTGTTACTGTACTCGATCACTAGATAGCACCCCCGGATCAGTTATTGAATGTTCACAAGCAAGCAGACCTCGAACGCGGTTCTGAATACGGTGAAGTTCACTCCACTCCCTGTTTTTTGAGAGCTGCATGAATTAAACTCCTCAGCTAAGCCTGATGTGCAAACTGGTCAGTATCCTTGCCCATAGTGTCGATTCAGCAGTTTGAAAAAACGATATCTTGACACAGAAAAAATCGTTATCCTTAGTAGCAACCAGTTTAGCCACAGTGAGCTAACAGTATTCCAATTAGTAGTTCATACAAATCAGTTTTCTGAGGCAAAAAAATCGACATGGTATTGGTTCTCTCACATTCTATTGCCTATTACAGTTGTCCCATACAAAAAAAAATTGTAGTTCCCTACCGTGGATTTACGCGTAGATTCCTTCATTGCCAAATCCAGCGCTTCCTTATATCCACCCGAGTACTGGCGTTGATAGCCAATCACTCAACCATACGCTCAAGCTCTTCTGCGTAATTGTAGAGTTACACTCCATGGCCTCGTGAAGTTTCCCCGATAACAATGTATTGATTGGCTCGTTTCTTATCCAATTCCCGAGTGTTTAAACATTTTAGAGTAAGTGAAACACATTGATTGGACAAACACAGAGCATACAAACCAATGCGTATCAGCAGGCTCGGTTGTATCCTGTCTGCGTTATGCACATTACGCGGCTAAAATAGACGGGATTTATAGAAAATCGGTTCGCAAAACTGGCCTTGAAGTGTTCAGTTACATTACAGGATTTAAATGAGAACGATATGCTCTATTGGAATTATTTCGAATGAAACAGGACCGGAGGGTTCTTGCTACTGGGTACATCGGTCTCTATTTTATACAGTCAATGTCTCTGGAGGAGGGATTCACGAAAAAGGTCAGGCTGCTATTTTTGTTTGTTTTTTTTTTTTCTGTTTCGGAATGTATATGTACTCAACAAAGTCGAATGTCGAGGTTTTTTTCCTGTTTAAAACGCGAACTGCCCGTGCATTTTGGTGCGGACCCCCGGTACGTTCATTGCACGTTTCTTTTGAATCGGGAGACGCAATGGATTTGATATTCCCTGAAAGTGGAGTGTCTGTTCAGTTAAAATAAGGTATATTTCAGAATTCAGATATTACTGTGTTCGTGAGGTGTACTTGCTCCTTATAAGTGTTGAAATGGGTTCGTGAGCTTTGAAGAGGGGACTGGTAGCTTTCATTACAGGGTGAATGTTCTGACCGTTTAATTAGCAGTTTATTTAATGCGTGTTTGTGCTGGCTTGAGAGAAATGGCCAAAACTCTAAACTTTATTATGGAGAAAAGGCACGTTCGTATTTGGAGAGGTTACTGGTGACCACTGATATTCAACTGCACTGATATTGATAAATTCATACTAAACTCAACCAGAAAATCATTCGTTCATATTAAATTTCATGCCTTAAAGCTTTAATTGTGTTAAATACATGATTTTTTTAATGATTTGACAGCAAATCATTTTGAGACTTTGGGGAGACACTTGGGTAGCTGTATAATTTGGCTAATAGCATGTAGGTAATCTAGAATGTAATGTTGAAGATGAATTCTACTTGTGCTCAAGGAGTTTATGATACCATAAATGTATAGTTTTAAGCCCCAGCAGTTTTTCAATCGTCAGAATTATTTTTTTTGCAATTTCAATGGTGAATTCTCATGAAGATTTTTTATGTTTGCTGCTCATTTTCTCTACCAAAATCATGAAAATAAACTGAAATACAATGTAATTCTAAATGCTGTAAGTGTCTTTCCTGAATTGAGCCACATTTTTCCTCTTTGTGAAGCTTAAATCTTGAATTATACAGCATTAAAGTGGGTAACCCATAAATAGCCAAATTTGGCTTCTGCACAAAGGGGTTAAGAATCAGCCTGGAAGAGGACACGGGTACATTGACCCTACACATAGTAAGGAGGATGGTTAAACTGACAAAATAATCTGTAAAAAACAGCTTGGAACATTACAGAGGATAGTTGAGTCACGGAGACAGAAATCCTCCAAAACTTCCATCATACACCACGTACAACAAATTGAATCACCGACAGTTTGCCAATCATTTCTAGGACTTTCAACAGGACCAGATTTTATGATCAAAACAAAGTTTTGTGGCAAAAAACATCAAAGGTGGCTTTGGCATAGACAGAAAGACAGCCACACTAAAAAGCATTGTGAAATACCCACTATGGAATATGGCGATGGATCTCTCATGTTGTGTGGCTGTTTTGCTTCCGAAGACCCTGTAGATCTTGTTAGGATACATGGACTCAATCAAATACCAGCAGGTATTGGATGATAACCTAAAAGCCTCAGCCAAGATGCTTGAAATGGGCACTTGTGAAAAATATTTCTTTCATGATAAAAATGTAATGTTTATATTTTTGAATTACATGACTTCAATGAAAAATTAGATTTTTTTTAATAGTTTGAATGAAAGATCATGAAGATGAAAAATTTGTTGTATCTTGTTTTGCTCATTTTTACCTAAGGAACCAATACTTCTGGCAGGCACTGTTTGTGGACTCATGAGCTAATCGCGTATTAAACAGATTGCTAGAGCAGAAACACAGCAAAAAACCAACTGACATTTTATCCCTCCTGAACTGGTGTCTGACACCCCTGCTCTGGCTCTATCGTACGCTGATCAGTGGTTGAACATTGCTCTACGCATCATGTGTTTCCACCAATATTCAGACCAGATAGAATTCCACCCCCGAATGCTGACATTAACATCATGCTTTCTATTATTCTGCCATGTCTTTTTTTTTTGGTTTGTTCCTGGGGTCTTTGTGAAATGTTCAATAGTAATAAAACTGAATTGAGTTCCAGTCAAATAAATCTCTCGCCTAAGAGCGAGCATTTCTCTGGAAGAGTAAAAGGGACATGATTTTTTGAGAAAAAAAGGGAAATATAAGTCGCCGGTAATTATGCCAAGGCCACAACGTGTAGTCAAGCGTGGCCACACAAGCATCCCTCTCCTTTAATATAATATGCTAATTACTTGCCCTTTATTTGTTCATCTTAGCAGCTTCCAAAGTGCTGATTCTGGAGGGGTACCACATGTGCGAGTTTTTGGTTTGTTCCCATTGCATTACATTACAGGTACTTAGCTGACACTCAGAATGAGTGTCCAGAATGACCTACAAAACCCAAAACCAGTGAAGTTGGCACGTTGTGTAAATTGTAAATAAAAACAGAATACAATGATTTGCAAATCCTTTTCAACCTATATTCAATTGAATACACTGCAAAGACAAGTTACTAAATGTTCGAACAGGTAACTATTTGCAAATATTTGCTCATTTGGAATTTGATGCCTGCAACATGTTTCAAAAAAGCTGGCACAAGTGGTAAAAAAGACTGAGAGAGTTGAGGAATGCTCATCAAACACTTATTTGGAACATCCCACAGGTGAACGGGCTAATTGGGAACAGGTGGGCGCCATGATTGGGTATAAAAGCAGCTTCCCTGAAATGCTCAGTCATTCACAAACAAGGATGGGGCGAGGGTCACCACTTAGTGAACAAATGCGTGAGCTGATTGTCGAACAGTTTAAAAACAACATTCCTCAACGAGCTATTGCAAGAAATTTAGGGATTTCATCATCTACGGTCCGTAATATCGTCAAAAGGTTCAGAGAATCTGGAGAAATCACTGCACGTAAGCGACAAGGCGACAAGGCCGAAAAACCAACATTGAATGCCCATGACCTTTGATCCCTCAGGCGGTACTGCAACAAAAACCGACATCAGTGTGTGAAGGACATCACCACATGGGCTCAGGAACACTTCAGAAAACCACTGTCAGTAACTACAGTTCGTCGCTACATCTGCAAGTGCAAGTTAAAACTCTACAATGCAAAGCAAAAGCCATTTATCAACAGCACCCATAAACGCCGCCGGCTTCGCTGGGCCCAAGCTCATCTAAGATGGGCTGATGCAAAGTGGAAAAGTGTTTTGTGGTCTGACGAGTCCACATTTCAAATTGTTGTTGGAAACTGTGGACGTCGTGTTCTCCGGACACGAACCATCCGGACTGTTATAGGCGCAAAGTTCAAAAGCCAGCATCTGTGATGGTATGCATATATGCGACATACATAAAATTATAGGTACATATATGTACAAATAATATATGAAAATGGCCAATTTCATGTATGTCACATCTATGCAAAACCTATTAGTAATCCTTGTTATTTCACCCCCTGGAAAAAGTGTCTGTTCAGTAAAATTGAACAGAAATGTAGACTTTGTCTTCAAATTCATCAACCACAGTGAAAGGCTCAGATAAATGTGGGGATGAAAATGACTTTTGAAAGGCATGTTTACTTGAATGTTGGCCAATGTTCTTCTATGTACTTTCATTTTGTTATTTATGTTTTATTTTGCTACATTTAGACCTCTGAGCCATATTCATATAGAACCTGCATTACAGACAAGATAGAAAACATTGCGTTTGGTGGATGTAATAGTGTAGTGTATTACCTTTCAGTGGATGTGTATGAGCTGTTATGATGTGAATCTAATTTTATCTAATGTGGTGAATCTGGCAGTGACTTACACTTGAAAAAAATGCTTAATTGATGAAATAAACATAATCAAACCATTTTGTTTTTATTCATTTCCTTCTCTTCCACAATACACAACTCAATCTTCATAGAATTGAAATAAGTATGCTCAAGAGAGAATTGATGACCTTGTTATTGTTAACGTTTCAGGAAAAAAATGTACGAAATAGTATCAGATATTTGTGTTGATATCATAGATTTTGTCTCCTCTCACTTGCCATAGTTAATACTGACTGGTTTACATGCCGTTGTCACATGTCAACATGTATTTAGGATCAAATATGATGCCAATTTAACTTGTTCACATGCGATTAATAAGTTATTGTGAGAAATTCTTGTTATTTCTGTAAGGGACTTTGAACTTATATGCAGATATTACCTTGAGAATAAAAATATGAGCTAGGCATCATGTATGACAGTTGCAAAAGCGAGATATGAGCTATATGATAGGTATGACAAACAGAACCTGCCACTGGGTATATGAGCTATATAGGAGACAAATACCTTGTATGTACAACCCCAATTCCGAAATAGTTGGAATAGAATCAAAACACAATGACTTTCAAATCACACCAGCCAGTATTTTATTCACAATAGAATAGAGGTAACAGAGCAAATGTTGAAACAGAAATTTTACAAATTTATGCACAAAATGAGCTCTTATCAAATTTGATGGCTGCTACGTGTCTCAAAAAAGTTGGGACGGGGGCCTGTTTACCATGGTGTTGAATCCCTTCTTTTTAACTCAGATTGGAGCCATTTAGGCATTGAGGAGACACGTTTCTTAAGTTTAGCCATTGGAATTTGACCCAACTCTTGTTTAATACAGGCTTCCAGCTGCTGGAGAGTTCTGGGTCTCCTTTGATGGACTTTTTGTTAAATTACGCGCAAAATATTCTCAATCGGTGAAAGATCAGGACTGCAGGCAGGCCACTTCAGCACACGGTCTCTTCTACTACGAAGCCATAATGTTGTAATAGCTGCAGTATGTGGTTTTTCATTGTCCTGCTGAAATACACAAGGCCTTCCTTGAAATAGATGTCGTCTGAAGGGGAGCATATGTTGCTCTAGAACCTTTACATACCTTTCAGCATTCATGGTGCTTTTTAAAACATGCAAGTGTCCCACACCATACGCACCAATGCATCCCTATACCATCAGAGATGCTGGCTTCTGAACTGAACGCTGATAGCAGGAGGGGTGGTCTTTCTCCTCTTCAGCCCGGAGGACACAACACCCATGATTTCCAAGAAGAATGTCAAATTTGGACTCTGACGACACGACACTGCTACAGTCCATTTGAAATGAGCCTTGGCCCACAGAACATGGCGGCACTTCTGGATCATGCTCAACAATGGCTTCCTTTTTGCATGATAGAGTTTTAGGTGGCATCTGTGGATGGCACGATGGACTGCGTTTACAGACAGTGGTTTCTTTAAGTATTCCTGGGCCCATTTAGTTATGTCAATGACAGAATCATGCCGGTGAGTGATGCAGTGGCGTCTGAGGGCCCGAAGATCACGGGCATCCAGTAAAGGTCTTACGCCTTGTCCCTTACACAGAGATTTTTCCAGTTTCTCTGACTCTTTTGATGATGTTATGCACTGTCGATGACGAGACCTTCAAAGCCTTTGTAATTTGATGTTCAGGAAAATTGTTTTTAAAGTATTCCATATTTTTTTGACGCAAGCCTTCACAGGTTGGAGAGCCTCTGGCCATCTTTACTTCTGAGAGACTCAGCCTCTCTAAGACATCCCTTTTATAGCCAATCATGTTACACACCTGATGCCAGTTAACTTAATTACTTGCTCAATGTTCTTTCAGCTGATTCTTTTAAATATTTATTGCTTTTTCAGCCCCCTTTTTTGGCCTGTGCTATAACGTTTTTGCGACCTGTTGCAGACAGAAAATTTCAAATGAGCTCATTTTGTGGAAAAAAATGTAAAATGTCTCAGTTTCAACATTTGAAATGTTAACTGTATTCTATTGTGAATAACGGCTCATGTGATCTGAAAGTCATTTAATTTTGATTTTATTCACAATCACAAAATTATTTTATGGAGATTTGAAGACAGATTTGAACTAAATAATAAATGCTTTAAGATCCCCATTGAAGCTCTCATGGAGCCTGCTATTTTTCCCCTTAACAGCGACGTCAAATGTTGCATTGCTCTTTAACAGCATGAGGTAAAAATAGCTCTTGCTGAGGACCCGATGTGCCTGCTTTCCTGTGAGTGTTCTGACTCAAAACAGCAGAGCACACCGGCAATTTATTGATCTGTGAAGAATCGTATCCACCAATACAACAAATGCTATATAACCAAAGAGACATTATTTTAGCATTTTTAAAACACCACAAAACCAACTGTTTATTGATACTATGGGGATAAGTGAACACGGTACATCTGACAGTGAAATGTGTTCAGAGTAGTCTATTCTGGGAGTTCAGTGGCCAGCTAAAATTTACCTCCACTGTAAATGCATCAGCACGAAGCAAACAGGGGGCAAGATACAGACCGTTTACCCTTTTAATTTATAAGGCACTTCAGTGGGAATATGTAGTCACATGTATGAATGGAAATAGATAGGTGAGCATGCATGATTTTCCTGAGAATGTACCACATATATACAGTATATATACACACACTACCGATCAAAAGATTGAGGAAACCCTAATTTTTCCAGTTTTTTAATTAAAAATTCTGCAGTTCCAGTCCAATGGATTGCTTGAAATGGTACGAAAGTATGTGGTGAACTGCCAGAAATTTTAAACAAAAGGTAAGGTTACCCAGGTTTTTTTGTACGCCATAGAGTAAGTGAAAGGATGGTTCCTCAGTGTGTGACATCAACTGTCAAACATGGAGGAGGAAGCATGTTGGTCTGGGGCTGTTTTGCTGGATCCAGGGTCAGTGTCTTGTACAGAGTGAAAGGCAGCCTGAACCACAGCCTTCTGCAGGGCCATGCAGTACCCTCTGGTGTGCGCCTAGCTGGTCAGGGGTTCATCCTACAGCAAGACCAAGCTCTACCAGAACTACCCTAGGAAAAAAGAAGAAGATGGTGAGTTTGAAAACATGGAGGGACCAGCACAGTCTCCACACTTAAACCCCATCGAGATGGTTTGGGATGAACTGGACAGAAGCCGTGGCGGCTCGTGAATTGGCAACAGGGGAAGCTCAAACAATCCCTTAAAGTTAATGATTGTTCATGACCTGTTTTCAATCATTCATTTAAATTACAATAACAGAAACTCTGAAAACTCAACATTATCTGATGCGGCCAGTTTTCATCAATAACGCATACCTGTCAACTCTCACGCATTCGGCATGAGTTTAAGTGGCATTTTTACGTTCCTCTGCTGTAGCCAGCAATTATTCTATCAACGCGTATGTAAGAGATTTTCGCGTGGAATTTTGAGGGCTTTGCCCTCAAAAAAATGTGCGCGAAAAATTTGCAGATACATCAGGCATGCTGAAAATTACAAACTAATCATATTCGTAAGCTTGGGCGTACCCCACTGGCTCTATAGCACCACTAAACAGGCGGCCATTTTGGAACGCACTTGCTCTGATTCTCACAAAATTTGGTGGAGCCATAGTAGTCATAATGAAGTTTTCTGTAATTTTTTTGAAAGAGAGCTATGAGCCATTTCCTGCGTTTTTCCGGATTTTATGAATACATTTTTGAGGGCTTTATCAGACTCGAAAATTCGCCAAACTTTGCTTAGAGGTTAAAAATATGAAGCTCTCCCAATTGATATCCCATTTGGCACTGGATGTGACATTATGGCTCTATAGTGCCCCCTAATACATAATTGCATTTTTGAGGGCCTCAGCCTGCTCGAAAACTCACGTTTTGCACACGTATAAATCCTGTTGGAAGTTGTACTATGATATAGGGTTTACTGATGGGCGTGGCCCATTATTGCGCTGCCTAGAATATTTCAATGGAGCCACCCTTGTAGCCCGTTTAACCTACATGTCTGAAATTCGGTGTCCATGTGGACTATGCCGAGACCGAAAAAAGTTTCTGGGTGCCATGACCTAGACTCAACAGGAAGTCCGCCATTCTTAATTGAAATTTCAACTTTTTAAAATTCTTTTGTCATTGACAGGCGTCGGACTTTAACGAACTCCTCCTAGAGATTTTATCCGATCAACTTAAAATTTGGCTTTTCTAAAGACCTTGCCAATGTTAAATTGTGAAGCTTTTTGGGTTCATCGAACTATGTATCCGTGGCGTCGCGGCAAATTTCGATGTTCCGCCATGAAACAGGAAGTTGGTTTTACTCCCACATACTTTGTGAGATTTGCGCAAAACTTTACAGGCTTGATAACAGTCTCTTTCCAAGTATAAATATATATTGATATTAGATTAGGTGTGGTCAGGTGGTTCCACAGCGCCCTTTAGACATGGCCATGTTGAGATAAAAGTGCTTGAATGTTCATGAAATTTGGTCTGATCATTGCATTTGTCATGCCGGGTAATGGTAATTTTAAAAAAAATTTTTTTGGCCAAACAGGAAGTGAACTATGAGCCATTTTGTGGGTTTTTCCAAATTTTCCGAACACACGTTTGAAGGCCTTAGAATACTCAAAAACTTTCAAAACGTTGCACAACTTACAATTGTCTTATCGTCTTCAATTTCATCCAACAATTGGCCCTAAATATGGCATAATGGCTCTATAGCGCCACCAATCAGGGTTTTAAAAAAATTGCGCTTTTGAGGGTCTTAACATGCTTGAAAACTCACAAAATTTTGTATTCGTGTAAAGCCGATCATGTGTATCTCTATGATCAAAAGTGTACACATAGGCGTGGCTAAATGGCATTATAGCGCCCCCTGGAAAATTTTAAAAAAGCAGCCCTCGTAGCTTGGTAAACCTACATGTACGAAATTTGTTGGACATGTGATTAATGCAGAGACCTAAAAAAAAAGTCTCTTGGTGCTATGACCTAGACTTAACAGGAAGTCTGCCATGTTTAATTGAAATTTCAACTTTTTCAAATTTTTCGTCATTAACAGGCGTCGTACTTTAACCTTTGTCTTGAGTTAGTTTCTGCTACCATCTATGGCGTTAGGGTCAGTTTTGACCCGTGTTTTAAATCAGCTGTAAAATACACTTTTTTCCGCCAATTTGTTTTTTCTTCTCTTGGTTATATTGTTAGGCTTCCTTATCCATGAAATATTGGTTTTAATATTTTTGGTGTGGGCCCCTGGGCCATTTTGTCAATATACCCCTTGACTCCAATTTAATCTTCCTCTTGTTAGCTTTTTACAACCATCCATGGTGTTAGGGTCAGTTTTGACCCGGGTCTTAAATCAGCGGTAAAACACTCTAAAACAATTATTTATCATTCCATTTGTTTCTCATCTCTTGGTTACGTTGTTAGGCTTCCTTATCCATGAAAAAGTTAGTTTTGCACGTATGATTTCAGTTTTAACTCAAATTATTGTTCTTATCTTTATAACCAGGTCAAAATTGACCCCAACACCAGAAATGTCATCATTTTAACCAGAGCATTTTATAACTTTTTGGGAAAAAAAACATTTTTTTGTTTTGTTGTAACCCGAACACAAGTTTAACGAACTCCTAGAGATTTTATCCGATCAACTTAAAATTTGGCGAATGACATCATAAGACTTTTCCAATGTTAAATTGCGAAGGTTTTTATATATTTGCCCGAAACTTTTCAGGCTTGATAATGGTCTCCTTCCAAGTATAAATATATGCTGAAATTTGATTGGGTGTGGCCAGGTGGCTTCACAGCGCCCTCTAGCCACAGCTATGTTAAGATAAAAGTTTTTGAATGTTCATGAAATTTGGTGTGATCGTTGAATTTCTCATGCAAGGATACTGTAATTTATTTGAAATTTTTGGCCAAAACAGGACGTGAGCTATGAGCCATTTCCTGCGTTTTCCAAATTATACGAACACACGTTTGAAGGCCTTAGAATATTCCAAAGCTTGCAAAACGTTGCACGAATTGTCAGTGTCTTCTGATCTTCAACCTGATATCCCAATTGCCATTTATGATGGCACAATGCCTCTTTAGCGCCCCCTAAACATTTTTTTAAAAGAATTGCCCTTTTGAGGGTCTCAACATGCTTGAAAATTTACAAAAATCAACACACTCATGGAGCCCGATATTACGATTACTATGGTATAGGTATTGCAAACGGGCATGTCAAAATGGTATCATAGCGCCCTCCAGAAAATTTTTGCACTCCCTTCAGGAAAACATTGTACGCAGTCTAGCAGTGTCAAATGGTGGTCAATGGACGCCTGCACCCATCAACATCTTGCTACCACCCCAACGTTTACGAGGGGTGCGAGGGCCCTTTCAATGCTGCTTGCAGCTTTAATTCATATTGAATTACTATGGTATAGGTATTGCACACAGGCATGTCAAAATGGTATCATAGTGCCCTCCAGAAAATTTTTGCACTCCCTTCAGGAAAACACATTGTACACAGTCCAGCCGTGTAGTGAATGGACACCTGTCCCCATCAACATCTTGCTACCACCCCAACGTGCACGAAGGGTGCGAGGGCCCTTTGAACGCTGCTTGCAGCTTTAATTCATATTGAATTTCATGTATCAAGAGTTGATTGGTGTTAAAAATATGATTGTTTTATTATTTGACAGGGAGCTGTTTTGAGGGATCTGAGAGTTTGAGGAGCTACCTGGAGAGCTGTCTTATTTGGCTGCTATAGATAATTTAGAATTTCATGCTCAAGTGATGTATACTTGTGGTCAAGGGGTTTATAATCCCAGAAATGTAGTGCTTGACCCTGATCCATTTTTCAATTCTCAGGATAATTTTTACCCTGCCCCGCCCGAAGGAGGAGGGCAAGGGGCATTGTCTTTGGTTCGATTTGTATGTTCTTTTGTTTGTCAACACTTTAGCAGCAAAACTAACGGCCAGATTCACCCCAAATTGGGTTTAGGGATTTCCACTGACCCAGAATTGATGCCTACTGAATTTAGGAAAAGTATGTCAAAGTGCGAGGGGCGGAATTTGTTGTGCCTGGCACCACTTGTCTTCAACAATTTCAATGCAGAATTTTCATCAAAATTTTTTTTATGTCTGCTGCCCTTTTTCTCTATAAAAATCATGAAAATGAACTGAAATATGATGGAATTCTAAATGCTGCTAGTGCCTTATCTCAGTTGAGCCATTTCCCTCCTCTCTATGAAGCTCAAATCTTGATTTATAAAGTATTAAATTGGGTAACGCATAAATAGCCAGATTTTGCTTCTGCGCAAAGGGGTAAACACGTAGTCCACAGAAAATACTGCACAATATGTTAAAGTAGTGATGACACAAAAAAATGAGTTGTTTATTGAGACATAATTTTTGAGAGGGCAGCTAAACAGATGGTACACACACCAGTGGCTGGAGGGGGTCAACTTTATCTGACCATTAACTATATTCCTTTTAACACAATCGCCATGGTGTACAGGTAATAAATTTTAAGAGGTCTTAATCTAAATGTCAAAATCTAAATCAGTTGAAACCAGTCCATGAATCCAAGTCATACAATGTGTTGGTAACAGCCAACACAATCTATAGCACTCATCACAAGTAAAAACTTCTCTGTTTATTCTTGGCAATTTCTGAAGTGACTACTGAATACTAGCCAATGCCAGCATTGCCTTTTATCCCCCGCCGCGCGATTAGCACGAAGTGGGGGGATATAGCTTTGGGCTCCGTCCGTATGTACGTACATCAGTCCGTCCGTATGGACACATAAAATTGAGGCGGTGGGGGATATTGCCATGTTAGTGGCAGAACAGGACCATCACAGTAATAAAAAAAGAAATTGAAACAAACAGTAGTACACAGGGTCAATAATCTTGGAACAACAGAGAAGAACTGTTTATCAATCTGTTAATAGTCTAAAAAATTTACGACTTTACTGAGA
This sequence comes from Gymnothorax reevesii, assembly GCA_029721435.1. NCBI lineage: Eukaryota > Metazoa > Chordata > Actinopteri > Anguilliformes > Muraenidae > Gymnothorax > Gymnothorax reevesii. The sequence goes on from CM056581.1 coordinate 9,453,455, forward strand.
TGTGATTCAGAGTTAAATGTGATTCAGCGCTCTATGTATATCTGACCTATAATGTGAACCAACTCAATTTTGTGTGTGCATGTGTGGCATGCAAAAACTAACACCCACAAGGTTGGGTAAACACACACTCTCACTCACACACCCACAGACACGCACAAACACGCACACAAACAAAGGCACTTTGCAGATGACATACAGAGTAAGTGGGCTGCACTGCAGGGGAGATTTTCTATTAAGAGTCAGTAGGTTGCTGACCTCCTGTGCAGTGGCTTAATAGGCTATTGCTGTACATAAGGATGCAAACTCCTCTGCCTTGTTAATCTTTCAAGGGTTATCATTATTGTGCCTGCCACCCAAGCTCAGACACAACTGGCAACTGGCCAGAACTGCACAGAAACACTCACTGGTGTACTCCAAAAACTGGCACAAAACTGGATCTTCCAGAGTCTGATAATTATCCCAGAAAATGATTGTCAAAAGACCCTGCAGCGCTTTTCACTTTCTAGGTCAGCTTGAACCAATCTGACAAAAAAAAGAATCTCCAAAAGGTGCTAAATAATAATAATCATAAACATAATAATAATTATTATTATTACTGTTGTTGGTGTTGTTGTTTTGTCGTTGTTATTCATTATATAAGTATTAATAATGAATTGTGAATAATAATAAGTACTATTATTATTATTAGTAGTAGTAGTGGTAGTATTTTATAATAATAATAATAATAATTATTATTATTATTATTATTATTATTACCAAGTCCAAAGAAGTTGGCATATTATTAGAAATGGAAATAAAACTAGAATGCATCAGAGAGTACATTACCTCCACCGTGTGGCAATTTGTTGGCAGAGGAATTATCATCGACAGTTTCATCTTCACATGCATAGAAATTCTTCTGTCTCATGGATCAAGATTATGAGTTAGATCTTCACCAAAGTTTAACCACCTCCTCCTCAGCACAGTATCAATCAACACCTGAAATTTCATTGATGTCTATCAATTTCTTTTTGAGATATCCTTTTGACTGACAGATCAATGAACGAATGAGTAAACAAACCCTGATGAAGACATTTTACCTCTGGGCAGAGGTATAAGAAAGAGGAGTGATTTGAAAAGTCTATTAACTTGCTCCTGCTGCTAGAAAAAAACAAACAAAAACAAAAAAAATCAATAGAAACTACTTTACATTATTTGATGCTTTAACTTGTGCCTTAAATTGTTTATTGAAAACATACACTTTTTCTCAAATCTTATATCTGCAACAGACTTTAAAAGGGGCATTAGGACTAATAATGATTTGACAAGTTACAATAATAAGGTGAGTGAAACAAATGATGTAAAGTGGGTGAGCTCGTAGTGTTATAGTATACAGGAGGGCTCCAAAAAGACTTTATCCCTCAGGAGCAAAGATGAGTCATGGCACTCCAATTTACCAAATGGTGCATAATCTTATAACCCATCATTCTGACAAAAGTGTTCCCCGAAGACCTTTTGGTAGGATTTTTTGGGCAATTTTTTCTCCATGGTGCATAATATGGTCGGGTTTAATACCATTGTGTAAAGAACAAGACCAAAAAGCACATCTGAATAGCAGTGATTTCAGATCCCTCTGATTTCACTGCCTGAAGAACCACTCTATGACCATAATGGATATCAAAACACGCTTGGAAATACTTTAGCTAAGCACATAAGCAGAACTATGCAATGCCAAAGGCGAACACAAACATGGTCCAGATGCGCTGCCAACTTCTCTGGGCTAGCTCTCATCTGAGAAGGACTGGAGCACATATGAAGAGTTTGTTTCTAAAACGATATAGAAAAAGTTGATTTACTCAGAATGAGTAAAATGGATATATTGCGTTTTGGAAACAAACTCTTCATATTTTGTGGTCTGACCAGTAAACATATCTAGTGGTTTTGGGGGGGGCAATGGCTGTGTTCTCTGGACCAAAAATAACCAGGACAACTCCTGCTGTTATCAACATCAGGTCCAAAAGCCAGCATCTTTCATGATATGCCAGCGTGTCAGTGTGCATGGCAAGGGTGACTTGCACAACTGTGAGGTGCTATCAGTGTGGAAAGATATATATGAATTTTGGAGCAATATATGTTGCCATCTAGATATAGTGTGTTCCAGTGACGTCCCTGTACTTGCTAAGAGGTTGACGCCAAGGTAAATCGATTAGAAGCAAATGACTGCAGAAGCAGAGTGTGGATGCTAGATTGGCCTGCTTGCAGTCCTGATCTGTCTCGGAATGAGAATTTCTGGCCCATTATCAAGTGAAATATATGGCCACAAAGGCTCTGTAGGTCAGCATGATGGATGAATGTGGGAACATTTTCCCTGCTAGACTTGAACAACTGGTGTCTTTAGTGAGATTTGATGATGTTATGAAGTCAACTGTGCTGACTTCTTTTAAACTTCATATTGCATATTAGTTAATAAACCAGCGAAATGCACATCATAACAGCATAAAAAATGCTGTTTTCAATAGTAGGAGAACGTGGATGGACTGATCAAATTTGTCCTTTTTACCAGTATTTACCTTGTTAATGGAGTGCCAACGTTTTCGATATTGGGATTATATGCCATTCACTTGGTTTTCATCACACACATATAACAGCACAGATTATCTGCCAACATTTTTCTTCTGTCGTTTATGTTAGTGTTTCTGAACAATGTTTGGTTTCTATACTTTTCCAGAAGGTGGCAGTATATGGCTGCGGATTGTGTAAGAATTAAACAGAATCTCGAGGTAAGAGAATTTAAAATTCTCACGCCATACTCCCGCATTCCCAGGGCGCACGGATGTTCAGAGGTGCAGAATCAATTGACTTAGCATAAGGAACAATAAATCCATCGGAACTGGTTTTATATCTGGTTTAAGGCTGCGCGCGTAATAAGTTCCTCACCCATCGGGCAAGGTTGCTGTGTCATTCCGTACAGACTTCTACTTGCCATCTATGTTTCCCTTGCTAATACAGGATCTCACTGCCTTCAGTCCGCAACATTTAATAAATCCGCCCCGCGATTTGATACCGTCGGTGTGAGGCAAACTCATTGTGCCTCATTGCGCGTTGGAATCTCAAACATGTGACCATTTCCAACTTTTTACGCTGGCAATGTATTCGAGTTAAACGAAATTTCGCAGCATGCATGTTTTCTTTTACGATGAAACACTGATAGTACTGTATCCTGAAATTTGACTGAAAACCGCATCGTATTGCTCATTGCGACGTACACCGTCCCGTAACCAATAGTTATTATCATTCGATTATTATTAGCCTAGCAAATCTCTTACAGCGTTTTCCTGGGATACCCGCCGAACTGTAGCACAGGTTATTCTGCGCGGAGTCTATGATTCCAGCTCCAAAGTACGCTGTATTATCTTTTTTTAAGAACACTTCGGGGAATAGGTTATGCGGTAGCCCATAGGTTTAGTTTGTGTTTATGGTGCGTTGGTATCGGCTGTTCTCTGGTGATCTGCGTCAATTGGATAATGGCCATAACATCTTTGAAAAACATGATTAAAGCCTGAGCAGAGAAAAGAGTAATACTTAATTTCGTCTAAGAAGATGGGAAGAGGAAATTAACGGAGTTTTTTTAAGGAGACTCCCTTTTGAAAATATTATAAGCCTTTCTTCATTTCCTGGACGAAGTGAGCTAAAGTCCAGGGGCACAAGCAGGTCGAATGCAAACATTTCTCAATCAGAACGCAATAAGAGGGCGGCCTCCGGGGGTCGGATGCCCCTCTGACATTCATTCTTAAATCGTCCCAAGATTCGGTCCTCTTTTATTTCAGTTTTGACCTACGTCCTATGGAGTGACAGGCTACTGTCAGACAATGCAGGAGTCGGGTGGCTAACATGGTACTTCAGCAGATGGTCTTACCCAGCGTGCATTGTTTTCTTATAGCTTCTCATTTGTCTATTGTAATTGGATAGGGTAGTCCCACGGCCGCTGCTCTCTCTCTCTCTCTCTCTCTCTCTCTCTCTCTCTCGCTGGTTATTGTTACACGGTGACATCAGGATTATTTGCTACAGTTAAAGCCTCTTACCGACAATGTGGACGTCAGCTGGGAATATATAATAGATATATATTTTCGACCTGCCCTACCTTTTCAACCGCATATGATCACAGGTAAGAATCGACTATTCGAATTCTATTGTTCTTTAAAGATTGTTTGCATTTATCATGGCGTTATAATTCAGCTTTTCTTTTTCTGCAAGTCCTGGAAACATTACTGTATATTCAAGAGGGTCATGGGGATTTCCAGCCGTATAAAACAATGCCCTGCCGTCTTCGCACTTAACGAAACATTGGACGTTTCTTAAAATGTCACTTGAGGGTGTCCAGTGCAGGTATTACCTCTGAACTTTCAGGAACTAGGCATGGACTAGCGTCGATATGATCTGAGGTAGTCTCGGTAATGCATTTTAGTTTTCTGGAGCGCTCTACTGAAATCGTCGGCCAGTCGGCAAGTGAGATGGGTGAGGTGGCGGGTTATCGCTCCTTCATTATACTGGAAGTCAGTGCGGCTGCATTTTGTTTTGTATTGTTTTTGGCTGTATGTATATTATGGCTACGCGCATCAGGCAGGCAGGCCGTCATAAGGATTTGTTAAGCGTGTGCAAAAGTGGCCAACACCGGCGCGCAGCCGAGCCACCATTCTTGTCCTTGGGTTTTGTGAACATATGGTCGGACCACGACAGATGTCGCCCACTTTTAGAGCCACAGTTTATTGGCTTTAAACATGATTATTGTCCATTGTTTTGAGGTCGTCAGCGACTACAGAAGGAAGACCAGATGCGCCGATGGGTCACTCTTATGGCATATAAAGGAAGTTGAGTGAGTGTCCAGCCTACAACTATGAGAGAGATGTATTATCCTCAAACATTTGAAATGAATTTCATTGATAAAGTCTGAGATAGATTGTGCTGCTGACCACTGCATATACTCCGGAAAGCACACTTTTGTCGCGAATTAGAGGATCACTGTAACCTAACCAGTTGGTGATACCCCGTTTTTCATTGCCGGTTTTATGTTATTTTGTTTTATTCATTTATTTTTCACCGAATTTGTCTCAAAATAGCCAAATTATTTCCATGCATGTTCAGTCTTTCTGGAAGCCTAATTGGATTTGCGTTCAGAATGGGATGAAACTGTGCGCGTGGTCAATGTATTTCGGCTGACGTGAAGTTAATAATTGCGCATAATGTTATCGTAGCAGGTGTGTATATTAGCCTACTTCTGATTATACTTGCGGAAGACGACACCATACTTGAAATTCTAAAAGTAATATTAACCCCTCCTTATAGTCCCTTCTGTCCCCTTTAGACATGTTTACCACCTAAAGAATTCACGTGTTCGCACAAGGGCATAAACTACGCATATCAGGCGAAATTCAGAAATTTCACCATTTTGAGACCCTCTATTTCCATTGAACCCAAAAAGGGTCGGTAATGCTCGCGATGTTCGTATAGACAGAGCTGAAAGAGGTGTGACAAACGGAGACGTTTTGTAAATTCCTGCCGGGCTGTAGTTAGAGTGTTGATGGGTTTGTTGTTAGAGTGTTGATGGGGCCCTGGTGCATGTTTCAACTTCCACGATATAAAACAACCAAACACGAAATTGCGCGGTGGCAAAATGTTGATTATAGGAGTTGTTGCGTAACAATTACAACACTATAAACACGAATCTTTAAATAGTGTCATTTCTCATTATATGGTTTCACCGCATTAAGTGTCTCATTAGCTGTCCAACATTTGATAAGTGTACTGTACGCTGAATCTGAATGTATTCCAGCGTTTCTTCTCAAGTTATGCGCTCTGAAACTTCTCTTTTATTGTTTCATATAAAACACTTATTCAGTCAGTTAAACTGCAACACCATACAATATAGACAGTCACTGAATAAACTGAGATCTAGTGCTTGCATCACGTATGGACATAAATACCCTCATATTAAACCTGACGGTCTCAAAGTCCTTCCGCATGACATTGTTTTTCTGCTCATTTTAGTGTGCAGAGTACTGAGCCAAAACTCTGTCTGAATACTTACGGAAAACACTCAAAAAATGAAATCCTATGAAATGTTAGATTTACTTAATAATGTTATGTCAACTGGTTCCACAAATGAGTTAAGTACATTCCACTCAATGCAATTAATTAAACTGGCCAAAAAATGTTAGAAGTCAAATAAAGGTTACGCAAAGCTATTGCATGGAACCAGTTGACATAACATTATGAAGTAAATCTAACATTTCATAGGGTGTCATTTTTTTGAGTATATAGTCTACTCTTTAACTGTGCGTGTGTTTACATGTATGTGTGTGCGTGCACGTGTGTGTGTGTATGCTTGTTTATCAATACTCATGGGAACCCACTCTTGAGAAACCACAATGTTGTGAGGACATTTGGGAGTGTGACTACATTTTGGGTGGCCTACACAGAGGATTACGAAATATTACGGCAAATTATTTATGTTGGAGTTAGTTAGGATTAGGTTAAGGTTAGGTTTAGGGTTAGACATAATTTGCTTATGATTAGGGTTCGGTAAAAGCTGTGCAGAATGACCGTAAGGCAATGTAGTATCCTCAAAAGTATTGTGCATTTGTGTTTGCGCGCGTGTGTGTGTGTTTGTGAAGGCATAAAAATGTTTCAACAAATGTTATATTTTAAAAAATCAGACTAAAATTCAGGATTTGTGCGAAGAAGAGACCTGAACACCTTTGTTATTTCATGCTCACATCATTGAGAAGTTTGTTGCTTTGGGGACATTTTATTCTCAGCTTTAACATTCACAATTTGCTTGCAATAACATGTTCGTCATTTTTTCTATTAAAATGCAACAAAAATTGTTTTTGGCATGTATGGTTTGTTTGAAATTGCTGATGGTCATTATTTCATTAAGAACCAATATACCATAATGCATATGAAATGAAAAAAAAGGTTACCATAATATTTATTTCAGAACCATATATGCTAATAAGTATATGAGACAAAATATGCATCACATATACGTAGACATTATAGAACATGTTTGTATCTGGCCTGATCAGCCACAACATTAAAACCTTATATTGTGTGAGTCCCCTTCATGCTGCCAAAACAGCTCTGTGAAACTGACATTAGCTTCAATTCCCAGACCCAGGTTTTCCCAGAGGAACAATTCCCAGGTCATCATACTGTCTCCAAGATCTTGTCTTCTTCTGCAGTGCATCCCGATGCCACGTCTTCCTCATGTAAATGATGCACATATACCCAGCTGATGCTTCTGATGTAAAAGAGAATTGGACTCAATGTACCAGGCAGCTTCCTTAAATTGTTCCAAGGTCCAGTTCAGATGCTTATGTGCCCATTACAGGCGCTTTTCGTAGTGGAGTCGGGTAAGAATGGGCAGATAGACTGGTGTACAGCCACAGAGGGCTGTTTGCAGCATGGTACGATGTGTGTTGTGACACGTTCCTCATGTAAGTACGATCATAACTCTCAGCGACTTGGTCTGTTTGGACCAGCAGTGATAGCCTTCATTGCGCTTGTGCATCGATGAGCTTTGGGCCGCAACACCCTGTTCCTGGGATGTGGTTGGTCCCTCCTTGTACCGCTGTTATTAGGTGCTCACCACTTCTGACTGGGAGCACCCCAGAAGCCTTGCTGCTTCAGAGATGCTTTGATCAATTTGTCTGACCATAAAGATTTTGCCCTTTTCAAAGTAGCACAGTGCCATTTTTCTCATGTCCAACACTTAGACTGCATAAGTCAACTTTACATACCATCATAACATCTGTCTACTAAGATTGACAACATGCAACATTGTTATGTGATAATTTACTTTAATCAGAGATTCCAGGTTAGCTCACTCGGTTAAGGCGCCGTAATTGCGATGCAGCAGTGACTATTGCGGCGCGGGTACAATCCCCGGTCGTACCAACCAGCAGTGGTGAGCAGCTTTTTCAGAACAGGGCACTATTGGCTAAAGCGCTGCGGGAATGCAAATTGGGAAGGGACTGCTGGGAAGGGAGAATAAAAAAGAAAGCCTTGTTCATTTCTCAAGCGCCTCCTGTTGGCCAGCCGGGCGCTCGTCAGTGAGATTCTGAGTTTGCTCATGTTCGGGTATCCTCCGCCCTCCTTCTGAACTTGTGATAGTTTCGACCAATGAGTGCAAAGATGCAGGGGCTGAGATGCGCGTGCTTCAGAGGAGAGCCGCGAATTGTCTCTCTCTCCTGAAATATCAATAGGGAGTTGCATACGAGCAAGACTTGTACGTAGTTCTCGGATTGGGCATTTCAAATTCGGGTGGGATTAGTGATGCCAAACTTGTAATAAAAAAAATAGAATTTTTAAAAATCTTTTTACGCATTGATGTGTGTGTGTGTGTGTGTGGGTGTGTGAGTATTTGTGTATAGATTTAGGTCCATAAATATTTGGACAGAGACACTTTTCACTTTTCAAAACTACTATAATATTTGATCTATTTTTGAATTACACCCATTTCATTCGCAGCCCCCACAGTTTAAAGAACTCAAAAGTAATTGGAGAAACTGACATAATCAATAATGAAATTTTTTTTTTAATGCTTGGTGGCAAATTTCTTGCAGTCAAAGACTGTCTGAAGTCTGGAACCCATAGACCTCATCAGACACTGAGGTTCTTCCCCTGTGACGCTCTGCCAGCCTTCACTGCAGCTGTCTTCAGTTCCTGCCTTGTTGGGGTGATTTTCTTTCAGCACGCGAAATTCATGCTCAGTTGAATTCAGGTCATATGATTGACTTGTCTGCGGTAGAACATTCAATTTGCCTTAAAAAATCTTGAGTAGTTTTTTTCGTTATGCTCCCAAGTCACCGTCCATTTGCACTGTAAAGCATTTTTCAATTAGTTTAGATGCTTTGGCTGAGTAGAAGCGTACATACAGCCCTACACAATTCAGAATTCATTCTCCAGCTTTTTTCACTGTCTCATTACTACTCAAGGCAACCAGCTCAGTTACCAACGATACAGGTCCATACATAACCTCTCTTCACCGATGAGGCTGCGTGACTCAGATAATGAGCAGTTCCTTCCCTTCTCCATATCCGTCTTTTCCTGTCTTTCTCTTGTAAGTTTTTTCAAAATCTTCGTCTCATTTGTCCAAGGGATGGTGTTCCAGAACTTTAAATGCATTTTGAGATTTTTAGGGAAAATTTCCTGATATTGAACCTTTCATTGTTGAAATGTGAAAATCAACACTCTGGCAAAGTCTTCTCTTGATTGCGGACTTTGGCCCTGATAAGCCCCACCCCCTATGTATTGTTCTTTAGTTGGTCAACTGTTGTGAAGGGGATTTTCTGAACCAGAATAGGGAGAAAAATCTTCTGTTATCTGGCGCAGTTGTTATCTCTGGTCTTCCTGGCCTTTTTGTGCTCCTGAACTCAGCCGAGCTTTTTCTTTGAAGAACTTGCCAAGAAATTTAGTTGGCTTCACCTACTTTTCCCTTTTAAATGATCAGGGAATAAAACGCACCGGCCGTGGATCAGCCGAGCATTCAATTGTCCTACTGTATAAAATTTGGGGGAAAAAAAACACTATGAAGAATTGCAGTGTCTCAGTGTTTAAAATCCGGCCAAACAAAATGTTTACCAATAATTATTGAACAGTGCCAATTCTTTAGAAATGTACTGCGCCCTCCATAATTGTTGGCACCCCTGGTTAAGATAGGTTTTTTTAGCTTGTAATAAATTCAGTTTTTTTCTAAATAATATAGGACCTAAATGGAAAAAAGAGGAAAATCCAACCTTTAATTCAAGTACATTTATTCAGTAGGAAAAAAATCCCACATTAAGATATAATTATTTTACATTAAATCATGTGTGTCACAATTATGATGTTTATACTTTGTACAACCCCCTTTTGCCAACAAAACAGCACCTAATCTTCTCCTATAATGTTTCACAAGATGGGAGAATGCAGAAAGAGGGATCTTCAACCATTCCTCTTTGCACAATCTCTCAAAGTCATCCAGCGACCTGGGTCCTCTCCTCTGCACCTCACTCCACAGGTTTTCAATGGGGGTGAGGTCTGGGGACTGAGATGGCCATGGGAGGAGCTTGATTCTGTGTCTGGTGAACCATTTCTGTGTAGATTTGGCCACATCTTTAGGGTCATTGTCTTGCTGAAAGACCCAGTGACAACCCATCTTCAGCTTTCGGGCAGAGGCCACCAGATTCTGATTTAAAATGTCCTGGTATTTCAAAGCGTTCATGATGCCATGCACCCTAACAAGGTTCCCAGGGCCTCTGGAAGAGAAACAGGCCCACAGCATCACCGATCCTCCCCCATACATCACAGTGGGCATGAGGTGCTTTTCTGCATACTCATTTTTTGTGTTCTGCCAGACCCACTTAGAGTGTTTGTTGCCAAAAAGCTCTATCTTGGTCTCATCTGACCAAAGCACACGGTCCCAGTTGAAGTCCCAGTACCGCTTAGCGAACCCCAGAGGTTTGCGTTTATGATTGTGAGTGAGAAAAGGTTTTTTCCATGCATGCCTCCCAAACAGCTTGTTGGCATGTAGATAGCGCCTGATGGTTGTTTTTGAGACTTTGTGACCACAAGATGCTACCATTTGTTGCAATTCATTAATAGTGATCTTTGGAGAACTTTTTATTTCTCTTACCATCCTCCTCACTGTGCGTGGTGTCAAAATAACCTTGCGTCCTCGTCCAGGCTTGTTTACCACTGTTCCAGTTGTTTTAAACTTCTTAATGATTCTTCTGACAGTAGGTTGACACACATCTGCCTTACTTGAATGGTGTTTTCCTTTGTCTTTCCCATGTTGAAGAGAGGATAAGAAAAATGGCCTCTGTGTCACATCATATTTATACCCCAGGGGAACAGGAAGTGTTGAATTACTAATTAAATGTTCCTAGATATTCTGATCAACTTTGTAAACTACTGTAGAAATGATAGAAATACTTCAATTACATTTAATTCCTAGGAATTGTTAGGGGTGCAAATAATTGTGGAACAGGTGATTTTATGAAAAATAATTATTTCTTAGTCAGGGATTTTTCTACAATTTTCAGTGTGAGAGTATGCCTCTGCAATAAAAATTGAATTTATTTTACGGCTTTTAGCTCATCTTAACCAGGGGTGCCAATAATTATGGAGGGCTCTGTATGTTCCTCCTGCTAGACAACAGCATCAAACAGGCATTCAAATCTCACATCGGATCAGAGTAGATCATGATGAAAGTTTCATTTCTTTTTATTGTTGTTTGTTTGTTTTTAGCATACTTACATTTCAAAGTACTGGCATATATTTTCAGCTGAGCAGAAAAACACAAACATTAGGCTGCTGGGTTTACAGTCAGCGTTGAAGAATGCAAGACTTACTCTGATAAGGATGCGGTCTCTATGTACCAGAGATTGCAACTGTGTTTTAATTTTATCTGAATGACATGCATTTATGTGAATAATTCTCATTTTTCTGGTTCTGTTCTCATTTAAAAAAGCATCTCATAGTTCAAAGGCAGTACAGCTGTGCCCCGCAGGCCCTACAGTGATTCACTGTAGCAGTAAAACTGATCATCAGTTGGCTATGTGCAGTAAAGGTTTTTGAAAGTGGTATTTATCATTTCCTTCTCCCGTGAAAGCAAAAAACATGGCCTCAAACCTTAAGTGGAACTTTCAGTTGAGGGTAATTTGGTGTTTACAATTATTTCTTAATTTTATATCTTAATAATAAATCGGCTGCCATCAATGATTAAGTACCATTTTTCAGTGTAGCGATGGTTTTGTGCAGGAATTTCCTGATCTTATCTTGAGTTGCTCTGTAGACCTGAAATTTTTGACCTACAAAAGTAAAGCCTCTTGTTTCTACTGAAAAAAGACTGTTATGATCCAGATCAGGAAAGAAATGCAGAGCCTGAGTACAATCAAAGAGTACAGCTCATTGTCCCCCGCCACGAAGTGTGAGGGGGATGTAGGTTTGAGCTCCATGTGTCCATCCGTGCGTCCATCCGTCCAGGATAAAGGGGACAGCTTTTCTCAGAAACTATAAGAGATAGGACAACCAAATTTGATGTGTAGCTTCAGACCATAATGGCCTTGATGGAGTTCGAAAATGAGATGCGCATGATTATTTTTCCCACAGTTATTGCCCCTGATCCGTATTTTTGGACTCTGGCCACGGCAGGCACGGCGTTATGGGTGCTCATCTACAGGCCCACCGTAAACTATATTAAAAAAAAAAAAAATAACATATTAAATACATTTCGTGATTCAATTTATTAATGATTAAAATTCGTTAATTTTAAAAACGATTTTAAAGGGTTGGTTATGTAGACGCTTAAACCGTGGTCAACGTGGCCACTTTTAAGGAGATGCGCTGCAGCGCAGCCGGCGCCTAGAAGATTCCGGAGCGCTCCTCTTTGGGCAGAACCAAGGAGAGCTGTCGCGGATAGGTATCCTATGCACTGAAACGTTAAAAAATGTAACAAAATATTTTAGTAACAATAGCAACCAAATTCCATATAAAAGAGATAATATAGTCGTACATCAGCCAGACATTTTTAGTAGCTAAGTGAAGATGAAACCCCAGACTTAAGATTCGTGAGGAGACGAGGTGAAACTTCCGACTACTTGCGACACACCAGTTTGCGATGTTCTAAATCCTGCCAGTTCACATCGATGCGACGAGATGAGAGAATGTATCGTTTTGTGCAACTAAAGTTGAAGTTTTTTCATTAAAATAAAATTATAGACAGCAGAATATGTTAATAAAATGCATCAATTTATTGAAAAAACATTTTTCTGATAACACGTGCTGTAAAAAAAGATCGTATATACATGACGACCACAAAAGAAAAACAATCACAATCCAAATTTAGCATTTTTGTGTATTTTGGATATTATATATCACTATAATATATCTAACTAGAAAAGCACTCAGAGAGCGCAGACCTCCGCCAGGGGGCAGCAAAACCCAAAAGCACGGCGATTGGAACTCCGGCCCATTGGAAAGACTTGAAATCTTGAACTTTGGCGTATATCTCAGCAGTACTTTGGCCTAGATATGCCAAAATTTAATCACCTGTTCCTTGACTTAATACCCACCTTCTCTGAAAATTTCATCAAAATCTGGCCATTACTTTTTGAGTTAGTTTGTCTGTTGGTTTCCAAAATAACAGACAGACAAACAAACAAACCCAGGCAAAAACATTACCTCCTTGGCGGAGGTAATAATATATAATAATAATAATACATATTATTATAAAGTGTATGGCCTCCGTTGAAAGCATTCAACCATTCTTGCATTCAACCACTAAAACTCATTATCATTTTCAGGAATGCAAGAAAATAACTGTTATTTGGCATCTGAATAATAAATAATAACTTGCTTTACTATTTTTTTTTCAGCTTTTTTGTAAAACTAAATTCAAAAATTCGTGGATAGCAACAATAATTATATTCTTGCATTCAAAATTCTATTTCAGCTTGCGCATACTGGTGGATTAACCATTACAGAATCATAATAATGACTTTGGTCTTTACCAACAGTGTTCATTTAAGGCAGCTCTGGCAAAAACCTAAACCAGATGATGCAATAGATAAGAGATAGACATCAAGTTACTAAAGCGAATACATGGTTATCTGGATGCATCCCATCAATTCAAACTGACATAGAAAACAAGAGACTGAGATTCATGTTTACTGTGCTAAATAATAACCATCCCTTCAAATAAAGCCTCATATATTTTTTCAGTTGTAAAAATATTTATATTTGGCTCTGCTACGATGGTCATGACAAAATAAATGAGCTCTATCTTGTAATTAGCATTAGCTAATTATTTCTCTTATTATGTAAAGATCTCATTATTATTTTATTAAGTAAAAAGTAAATGGCTTTATAGATATGCCGATCTGAAGGTAAAATACAAACAATGCATTCTAGCAAGGAAATTGACAATTACATTTTTTATCTCTGTGTTTATACACTTCGTCACCGTCGGCTTCAGTTTACACTGAACGGGCAACTCAACCGAGCGGTCGAACACTTTTCCCAGGGTATTGCAGCGACTCATTTTATTGTCACGTTTCTGCCATTCAAGAAGAACATAATCATTACTATGTCAGGAACATAAAATGCGATGATTCTTTTTTCTTACTTCAATTTTTACCGTCTCCTGAAGCGAAAATGTGGGGTGACCGTCGTCTCTGGTGAACTTCCGGTTTTCACAGTCCTTTCAGACAAGGATGTCTTTTTATAACACTGCCACCCAATGGATGTAATTAGTATTACACACTCTAGTCAACTAGGGGTATGAGGGAAAACAGAGGGATTTTGTCAAGGTTTTATTATGGAAATTTGACCACGAACTTAGCTCGACCGTGTGGTTACAATGCCCATTGAAGGGTTAGAAAAAATTATCGCGATTGGGTCAGAACCAATAATGGTTTAAAAGGCATGTTTATTACCTACGTAATTTTAAGTTCTGACTGCGCCACTGGTCCATGGGTGCTTCAACGAGATAGCGAAGGCGCTGTTGCCAATCTGTGCCAGGAGCTCGCAGCGGGAGACCTGCCCTCTTTTGTAAATTTCTCCCGGTTATTCCTGGCGCAGTTTTAACCAGCTGACAGTTTGTAAGTGACGTGACCAGCTGAATTTGCTACGAGCTGATTGGCTGTTGAGACGGGTTACTTGCTTTAAGTTCCAAAACCAGCCTCTTGCGATTTGATGTGCTGAATCTCTGGCGACGCCACCAGCTGGCTTGAATCGAGCTGCGACGGGCCTGTTCACACTGCTTCAACTCATCCAAGCGACGTTCTTATATGGTCTCGTCTCGTTGCGAATCTTTGGTGTGAACTGGGCTTAAGTTTTATTAAGTGACCAAACCTTTGGAATTTAGGCCCACCCTAAATTGGTCTGGCCCACCCCACACTGAAATCCTGGCACCCTGCCTGGTCCACGGTATCTCTAAAGGGGACAGCTTTTCTCAGAAACTATTTGAGATAGGATAACCAAATTTGGTGTGTAGCTTTAGACCATAAAGACCCTGATGGAGTTCGAAAATAAGAGGCAAATGATTATTTTTTCCTACAGTTATTGCCCTTGTGGCATTTTGGGAGCCTCTTTTTGTAGTATCTTTAAAGAAGACATTTTGGCGGGGGATGTTCTTGACCATGTCTACTTGTTGAAATTAGTATGGTGTTGTCAGGGGGACTGAGCCCAGTTCAGTTCAGACAGTACAGGTGAGCATCCATGCCTGGCCAGTGGAGTTCTGGTATAGAAACCTAGATTAACCTCCCACAAGAGGATACCCGGGTATAATCTGGAATGAAATGTGACTGACTGTGGGGGGTATAATCTGGTTTGTGGGAGGCAAGGCACGGTTATACCCTGGGTATGAAACAGGCTAGCCCACTTTAACCCCAGGTATTCTCTGGGCTACTTTGGCCTGTTACACCAGGACAGGTGCCAGATGGCGTGTAGACTTCGTCAGAGCTGAACTGTCCGATAGCAGGACTGGAGAGTTTAGCAGGAATGCAGTCCTAATCCCCATGACCGCAGGAGGTTTGGGAGGTGTTCCTAATAGACTGGGCACAGGAACCAACCAAACGAATATTAATACGATTATGGTCCCAATCCTGGAGACTGAGATTTAGGCTTGGGAACTTGTTCCAAGTAGTAGAACTTGGAAGGGAACTTCCTATTTAACTATTATTAAAGATTACAAATAATTAAGATGATAAACTTTTATTAGGATGATACTGACTGGTTGCTAAAGGGCATATAGCTGTGAAAATCCAGCAACTTTCACTCTCAAGTAAAGGAATATATGAAGAGTATGTTTCCAAAACATAGTATAACCATTTTACATTCTGAGTTAATTACCTTTCTCTGTGTTGGCGCCTATTAAATGTTATAGAAAAACACAAACTTCGACCATGAAAAAATATACCTTATAGTATGAATATCTAAAAATGAAATTTTGCATTATGTCTAAGGAACACAGGGCTATCGCTCTATGCTATTATCTTAATTTTTGTAATTTTGGTTCTTTTGGAAACAAACTCTTTTTATTCGCATAAACACACGTGATTTCCTGGTGGAGGAAGCGCATGGGGTGTAAACCAATCAAAGGACAATATATCTAAAAGAAACACTAGCTGCTGGATGGGAGGAGATATGACAGGGACTCACCTGAGGGTTTTGACAAAGCAGTTGTTGGCAAACACAAAAACACAGATGTATGCATCCCAGAGGGTCGTCAACATTCAAAACCCCAGAGTCCAAATTTCCCCCAGTAACAGGTTTTGAATAGATTTGATTTATAAGATTCCTTGATGTGTTTCATTATTTAATTAATCGTGAAAGTCATAAGTATTTGAAATACATCCTGAGGAAGTTGTTTTTTTAAATGTGCACAACTTTAAAATAGCCAAGACACAACACGAATGATTCATGAATGACTGATATGCTGGACTAAACAGGTTCCTTGGGCTTAATTTTACCATTGAGTAAAACCTTTTATTGCAGTTTTACCTTCAATTCCATGGAAGATTCTATTTGTTTCTGTATCAGTAGACTGAATGCAACACCACAACTCAATAGGGAGTACAACTGGTGCATGTTTTGGCCTAATGTTGGTCAACAAAGTTTTTTTTTCATGAAATTCAGTCGTTCAAAAATCACCCCTAAAAAGCAAGCCTTTTCACAGCTTGCTTGCAGAATGTTTCCCCTGAAACAAAGCTATTGTACATTTCATCAACTGCAAACAGGCTGGAGATCACCTCATTGGCAAGCACGCACAGTTAAATGGTCAAGTCAACTCAAACAGCCTTGTCTGTTCCTGATCACACTATCTAAATGAATACATTATTTCCACAAGCATTTTTATCCCCTTGGAATTGAAAATAAGAGCAGGAATATGATGTTCCTATCAATTATTGTCTGGGTATTGAAAGTATTTTGGCTGTAGTTCAATGAGAAGGCACAGGGCGAAGTAGAATGTGCGGTAATCTCTTTCTAAAATGCTTGATCATTGAACACGGGGTCGATACATTTTCACTTGGCCATTCTTACGACAAAAGGGATTCTTTACCAGAGTGAATGGTGTGTGCGCCCTGCGATGGATTGGCAAGCTGTTCAGGGTGGGTCCCTGCCTTTGCCCGTAGTCAGCTGGGATAGGCTCCAGCTCGCCCTGTGACCCTAACGAGGAATAAGCGGGTATAGAAAATGGATGGATGGATGGAATTCTTTACCCATCATCACCACACTTTTCTCATTGCTGCTGTCATCCATGTCACTGTTGCTCCTGACGTGTCTGAAGTTGTTTGAATTTTTTTGGAAGCCATTTTTGCTTTTGTCTTGCCTGTGCAGGTTTCTGTCTCCATCTTATTTTTATGTCTCATGCAATACTGTTTTGCAGAATGGCTCTGCCTCGCCCCTCACAACCTCCCCTTCTCTCTGTCTGTTTCACCTCGTCTTCTCTGATGTCAGTAACCGGGGGAGCTCATTTTGAAAGATGGGAGGTTCTCAAACGGAAACAGTAACTGTACGGTGTGTGTGTGGGTGTGTGTGTGAGTATTTTTCCTGCAAAATATGAAGCTCAAGTGCGAGATGAGATGTGACTATTTTTATTCTTAATTTTAATGTGAACTTTTACTATATGCAAAGCACTTGGGGCTGTTTACTTCCATGTATGGAAAGTGTCTTCTTGGTGAAGAGCGAACAGATTCTTATGCGGCACTGTCATTCACGTGAAATGGACTGTGGCATGCCGATATGGCTGAACTGCTTGACATAAAGGAAAATAAGATAAATATCTGGATTTTAGTTTCCAAGGAGTGACTGTGGAAAAAAGGTCCTGTGCTGTAAACGTGTGTGTGGTTTTTTTCTTTTTTTTTTTTTTTGGAACTGCAAAAATAAGAGGAAAATGTCTGTTAGACACAAGCTCCTGTTAATTAGAGAATGTGAGGTTTTTCTTCAAAGTTGCTTAATTATAGCCCTCTCCTTTTGGTCCAGAATGTTCCTTGATCACTGAAATCCACACCTGACTGCAAATGTGACCATTAGGCAACCACTGGCACGAATGGAGCGTAAGATGGAGCTCTGATGTCTTTTTATACGATCTACAAATGTTCATCGAGAAAATGCTGCCCCTGATTCTCCTGAAGATGCTCTACTCTTAGATTTTTGCAGCTTACATGTAAATATGCATATGGTTACTGTGACCATGGATTTTCCCTTTTCCCCCTATAAGTCAGTTATTAACCTTGTGGCGGAGGCTGAAAGTAGTGCTAAATTGTGGGTAGACTTGATTAGTCCTCCCGTGGGAGGGGGATAGGCTGCTAGGGGCCTTGATACAGATTAAATTTGAGACCTTAAATAGATGCCGACAACATGTTTGATTTTTCTGATAACACTACCCACATATTACTGGTTATGACAACTGGGAGAAAGCGAGGCACAATTTTATATATATATATATATATATATATCAAAAAAATAAAAAATCTGTGCAACTGGTAACTGCAGCTCTTCGCTGGCCACCAAATGAAGCAGAAATAAGACCTGCATGGAGCAACAATAGCTTTGGCTGTGTCTTTATGTCTATAAGGTTGTCCAATAAGTGGGATAAATGTGCTATTAACACAATTATACGACTTTATGCCCGTCATTATGCAAAAATAGTGGCACGCTTAAGTGATGAATATATTATGTATGTTTTATGTAATGTCTCGTAAACTGCTTGTGTATCCATCACTTGAGGGAAAGGGTGGGAAATGAACACGGAGGGGTAGGAAAGGGGTTGCAACTTTAATCATGATTGTATTTTGTAATATGTGCAAAAACTCAAATTAAAAAAAGTTGAGATATAAGGAGCAGTTAGTCCATTCTAGGCAATACTCTGTGGGCTCATTGAGATGCATAGTGATCAGTCAAAATGTTTGTTTATACTTCCTTTCGGGGAAGATTTTGCCGCAGTTTTTGCTTCACGTCTCCCTGAAA
The DNA here is from genome assembly GCA_029721435.1 of Gymnothorax reevesii. NCBI lineage: Eukaryota > Metazoa > Chordata > Actinopteri > Anguilliformes > Muraenidae > Gymnothorax > Gymnothorax reevesii. The sequence goes on from CM056581.1 coordinate 9,472,448, forward strand.
ACTCTGCGATCAATTTGTTTCTTTTGATCGGTAGGTCAGATTTATAGTAACATTTGTATCCTCCTGGCATAGCTTTTTAAAGAAAATGGTTAAGGCACTTGTTTAGCCATTATGCCAAATTCCTTATAAGGTAGCATATGCTAACGAAACTGACGCTTTGATTGCAGTTTACAAACCAGCAAGCCTGAAGTAAACACAAACCTCATTCTCATACGTAGCCAGGTAGAAAACTCTCGGAAGCTGGAATTCATCAGTTTAATATCAAGTATTTAATAGTTAGGATTTTAAGAACCATCCAGGCCCACCCATCAACCCATCTCTGTATTAACCTGTAACCTTCCAATCAAGAAAGAGGATTTCTGGCCCTCTCTCACAGCACCGTTTGATTCTTCAGGGAGTATTGTGCGCTCTGAAATCAGCGCTCTTTTCTTTTCAAAAATACCAATACCTGTCTGCCAATTCAGTGGTGTAGAGGGGTCTTCCCCCACTTAAACCAATACCAAAAAGCTTATTCGTGTACTGACTGCGATGCTCAGAATCCTAGTGTGTTCTGGTAAAATGACTACAGATGCAGATGTTCCTTCTCAATCTTTTTACATGCCCATATAAATAAAGCCTGCAAAGCAGATTAAAAATAGAGTAGGTGGAGGATTGCTTTTCACAATTCTGCATCCCAAGGCCACACCACAATGTCTTGCTAGCCTACTATTCATATGAGGAAAATGATGTCACTCAGTGCTGGCATTTTGAAGACAGTTTGTCTTTGGAGACTGACACAGTTTGTGAGGTATTTCAGCTGTATAAATAATCTCAGGTAGCACCAATATTTTCAGCTTCAGAAAAACTGCATTTTTGAAAGCTGGAAATGTCAAGCAACCTGTGTGCGAAACAGGTGCCTGATATACTGCACAAGTCAGTGGAATTAAATCTGTTTTTTGAGCTTTGTTTCATTGGGCCTTTTTTGTGATTTTGAATCCCAACAATGGATTTGATATTTGTTTTTAACTGGATAGAAATGTTATAATGATTGAGAATTGATAAAGATGAAAATAGTCATAGGTGAAGCAATCAGCACTTTTCTATTGGTGTCAATTGCAGCAACATCATTGGATCGTAGTTCTGAAAATGAAGAGTTTGCTTCCAAAACGCAATAAGTGTCAAAATTTCAAAAACTGAAAATACCACTGAGCAACAGCCCCGCGCTTCTTACTCGTGGCGTAAAAATCTGTTTTTCGAAATTTATACCATTAGTTTTATTTTTTGATGGTCAAATTTTGTATTTTTCTATAAAATGCAATAGGCGCCAACACAGAAAAAACGTTTTGGAAACAAACTCTTCAAATGTCAATCATTTGCAATTTTGCACTGGAAAATATATTCTTGAATATCTGCTACATGATAAAATATACACCGGATAAAGAATCTATAGTGAATTCTTTCACTTTATAAAGATAATTGTTCTCAGTTCTGCCTCTGTATCAGTTTGTTGATATCTGTAATTAATCCATTATGAAGCCAGTTGAATAACGAACTTACGATAGGTTAAATTATCATTTTGTTTAGTCTTAAAAGTTACTTGATTTTGCTTATGATAGAGGTTGGAAGATACTGCCTTTATTTCGTAGAAGTAAACAAAGAAATGAGAAAATCTAATATTGCTGCCTCTGAAGTACAATGTTTCAGCCCCCAAACCAACAGACCTCCACTCATGCGCATAATTAAGTTTAACACTAACGCAGTTCTTTAGACAGTACTACGCTACTTTGTAGTATCTGGGTCAAATGGCTTGTCTCATTAAGTCACAGAAAGGCGTCATTGCTGTGCCCACAAAAAAATAACTGGGTTAGCGGCTGACTAAGAACAAAGGCAAGTTTGTCTCTGTGTCCTCTCTGTCCCATTCAGGCACGACTGCGCAATTACCTCAAGCGCTGCTGTGATGGATTGGAGGGTCTACTGCTGTCCGCCCCCCCAATTAATGGCAGAATTGGTCACAAGCATGTATAATGTGATGGTCCCATGAAATTTGGATTCGCAAGCTCAACCGTATCACCCAACATATAGACTGGACTGCCAGTCCAAAAAAAAAGAGAAAGAAGTCACTGTTTGGATTTAAATGGACAAATACTAAGATTTGATCAATATTGCAGCGATCAATGTGTTTCAGCTGGCAATAATTATTTTAACCCTGACTGATGAATCATGTAAGTTATTACCTAAAATATTTTGTCGGAAGATGTATCCTTTGGTGGCGGGAAAGATGTGACATCACTTCAGAAGGAGGAAGCTACTGGCCTCCATAAAGCAAAGAGAACAAGGAATGAGAAAAAGGAGTTTGAGGAATCGTTTTCACGCATGAATCGGCCACCAGGAAGTCCTGACCTTATCTGCATTGATGGTGTTGAAGAAAACTACTGAGTGGTCCAACTATGCTGTTGCAACACAAGATCAAGATCTCGGCCAAAAATTAATGCAACTCTGATTAAAAATAAATCTTCTGCACGTTGCATATGATTGTCAAAACAATGACACGATGAATTTTCTCTGTGATCAAAGCTACAGGAATTGCAACAAAATATTTGAACGTGCAATTTTTTTTTTTTTGGACAGGCAGTGTGCATTTGGGTTTCAGGCATTTTTATGGGTGTTTGGCTGCAAGGCCTGGCAATGCAGGCCCGAGCTGTTGGCTGGAATTACCAGATTTCGAGTCACATTGATGAGGGGTTTTCAACCAGCACCCTGAGAGACCCGTGGGTGACACACTGGCTGCGGAGCCCTCCCTCCCATCACCCCCTCCCCAGTTCTTGTGTTAGTGATGCAGATTAATCTCATTTGTCAAGACAGGGATGGGATCCCCCACCTTCTCCCTAACCCCAGTTACCTTGTCAGTTCTGGGTGAGCAAATATTGATTGATTCCTTGGATTAATTAAAGACCAGACCTGAAGCAGTGATACACAGTTGCCAGAGAATCACAGTGTCACTGGCATATAAGGCAGAGGGCGAGTCATGACAGCATATCTATCATCAGGGTGTCCCATATTTTTACAAATCCTGACTTCTGCTAATATTCCAACCTTAATTTAATTCAACACCCTTGTGCTCATTCTCCTCTCTCATCCACAGTGCAGTCCATAAGTATTTGAAATGGCTGCGATTCATGTGTGCTTCTCACATTAAGGATATACAAAAAAATACCCGCAAATGAAGGCAGATGCTGTCTGTTTTGGCCTCATATCATTAAAAAATCTTATTTGCCAAAGTTGCTAGGTAGAAAAACAGCAAACAAATGCGCTTCTGTCTGAATTTAGCAGTACAGTACTGTTTACAGCCAGGGCTCACACCCGAGGTGAATGTACGCCCTGCCGTGTGCTCTTCCATTTTAAAGTGCCTGGGATTGTCTGTTCTTGTGTAACATTTGTTCCTTCCTGCAGGAATGAATGAGAGTCATACTTTGATTTGCAAGACATTGTTTCGTTATGATCGTTATTATGATGTAATTACTCACGGTGGCTGTCACTGCTTGTGTGTCGTACATTCACCATTTACACAGCTGGAGCTTTAATGAAGGCGCTCATTAGAAATGCTGTACTCCAGGGTGCAACTGTGTCAGATCTACTTCCCTAATAAGTCTGTATTTGCACAGCCTCTCTGCTCTCCTCTCATCCTGCTTTCCCTGCAGTACACGCCTTCACCACCTCCAGGTTACATCCGATATTACATCCTAAATATCCATGCGCCTGAAATGAGTATTCCCACGGTTAACCATTGGCACGTTAATTATGAGTATTCAGTTAATTTCCTGCATGGTAATTTTAAGATTTTATGGATCATAATATGAGATCTGTAAGTATGTAGACAGTGACCCAATTTTAATGGCGTATGAATCCTATTTGGTTTGATTCGTGTAGATGTGCTTACACTCAGATTAGTGCGCTGACTGTCATGTGCATCATATGCATATGGAGAGAAACATGTCGGAGTTGTAGCCCTTTGAAATTGTGCCTCCGCCTATTTACTGCAGGTGTCATAATTTTATGTTTTAAATGGATCTAAGAGAGTATATATGTTCAGGGGAATACATATGTTCAAATTAATATGATCATGTGGTTGGAGAACAAATTACTTAGTTTCTTTCATGTTGTTTTCTAAATATGCTGCTGACTGCCTCAGGGAATTGGAGGGAGTGGCCTGGCAGTACAGAGTACCCTGCAAGCAGCATGACATGTAAAATAACAAACAAAAGTTCCTTATGTGCGCCTCGAGAATCAGGAATGTTCCGCGGGCAGAACTGCGATCATACCAGGGTTTATTCGTGGGTGCCTTCGCGCATGTTTATTCATTAATGCGTTTGAGGAATGCAGGCGCTCACAAGAGCGGTACTGTTTGGAGCCGTAACCGTCCTCTCCCGGGATCACAAGGGCCAGCTTTGTGTTCCCTGCTCAGGCCGGGGGCTCGGCGGACAAAAGCGGATGACACGCAGAGCGGGCTGGACCGGGCCGGGACCTGGGGGGGGATGTAGCGAGGGGAAATGTCAGCCCTCCACCGCCTCTGCCCTCAAGAGGATGGGATGAGTGTGAGGAGAGAGAGAGAGAGAGAGAGAGAGGGACCTTTGATGCATTATGGCAAGCATAAAACCAGTTCCACACAAAGCATCAGAATTCCCATATTTGCACTCAAAAGGAGAAGAGGATGGGGGAGAAGAGGGGAGATGGAGGCCGAAAGACTGTGAGAGAGGAGGAGCAGAGGGGGGGGGGGGGGTGATGGTGGGGGTGGGGCCCGCCGCTGAGGCAGGGCCACAGTGACTCAACGTGCCCGTATTTAATTTCCTAATGCACTCCTGGAATCGCAGATCTAATAAGAGGAGAAGGAGAGGAGCCCTTTCCGTAATGAAAACTAGCCTGCGTCTCGGCCAGCTGGAGACAGGGCGGGGGGATGGGAGGGGAGAGGATGATGAAGTTTCTCATAAATTACTGAAAGACTGACACTCACATCAGCAGAGAGAGAGAGAGGGAGAGGGGGGGGGGCGGTTACCCTGCCCCCATGCTTTGTGCATTGATGCCTCCTCTGTGGCAGGCGAGGCGAAAGGATTCGGTCAGAAGAAAATTTCCGGCCCAAATCACTGCTGAGCCACTTGGCTTACGCTGTTCAAGAAAAGCATGGTGATAATTGTTGAGACTGTTGCTGGCTGTCAGTGATCACGCCTGTAATGTGAACGTGGGCATTTGATCTCTTCGTTATTATAAAATTGTGTCAAAACGACTGAAACTTCAACCTGACAACATCTACCGCCCTGCTTTCCCGTTTCAGTGCTTCTGATTCGCTTCTTCTGTTTTCTGTCATCATTTCTCACCAAAATACATCTATTAGCAGATTAAAGCATTTTTGAAAATACGAGACTAAACTGACCTAGATTTCATCACATGCGTGCGCGCTCGCCGACTAACTCGTGCGCATCTGTCTCACGTGCGCGCACTCTCGCGCTGTCATCCTGCACCCGCGCACGGGTGCGTTTCTCAGCACAACAAACTGTCAACGGACAGATGTTGCCAGACCTCCTACAGCTTTGTTTGCTACGCTGTTCCTCAGTGCTCAGACCCGCCTGGTTTTCCGATCTACAGCTCAAGTTAGTAAATATCTGCGATAGCCTGGTGCCCATGGGCTCTGAGCCCTGCATACTGCGCAGTCTCCTTTTACTAAAGCGTAAGACTGTGTGGGATTTGTTCTGGTCAGAACATTCCCTCTCCAGGATTTCTGGAGTCAGCCTAAATGTTGCTCTGTATCTCTGCCTGAAAAATCAATCCCCAGCCATCCAAATCAGGACTGTCTGGAAAACAGATAAATGAAACTAATGCATGAATGCGCAGTATGAGAGCACAAATATGCATATGTGACTGTGTGTGTTTAGTGTATGAAACCTGGATATATTTGCAGGAGTGTATGCTTGCGTCTTACTGTATGTCTACATGAGTTAATGTGTGTGATTGAGGGTTAATGCATGAGCATGCATGTGGGAGAGTGCACTTGCATGTGCTTGGTGCACACATTGGTGTATGTGTGTGTTTGCGTGTGTGTTTGAGTATTTATGTGTGCGTGCACTTCTGCTGACGTGTATGTGTACGCTTGTGTGTTTGTGTGCGTCGTGGTTTCATATGTCTGGGTTATTACTGCAAGTCGTGGGCTGAAAAGTCTGCTCAAAAAATGTGAACAATAAGTGAAATTCTTGCTGGCACAGACTGAAGTGGCAAGACAAATATAGGCTTGTAGAGTTCACAGGTTTTCCTTTTACATTTGAATTACTCAAAAAATATACGTGGTGGCTACCTTTTGTTGCAATTCTAATGTGAGTGCTGCAGTTTGTGATATGTTGCACCTGTAGTCTTTGTGATAAAGGCAGATTTATTAATTCACATCTCTTGTATTATGTACCCATATCATTTTCCGGGTTTGAATGTGCGAACCTGAAAGCTTTAGCAGATGTTATTGTCATGACTTCATCTTTTCTTTCATAATGAAACTGATAATGATAAACTGATTTTCCTGCTTTATTGTGAAGGAAAATAGTGGAATAGGTCACTGAGTCGAGCGGGCATTTTCTGTACGAGCTCAACACCTGCGCAATTCTCCTGCACAGGCGTATTACAACAGCCAGTAAAAACAATAACCCAACCTTGACCTCCATCTCACCGGCCAATCTCCTTACCATAGCAAAAACAGCCTACATTTCAAAACTCATTTCTTGTATTACACTGAATGCACTGCAGTAATATTTACTGCACCTAAAAGGTCTTGGCCAATCAAAAGACACACTTAAACTGATTATTTATGTTTTAAAATCAACCACCGTAAAAACACAGAAAGTGAATTATCCCATTAAATCACTTTGAGCACTGCAATTTCACTAAAAGCATCGACTGCCGTGAATTCCCTAAATAGTTTGCCACACCCTGAACTAATGCACAAATTCTGCTTTCACAGACCAGCAACAGTTACTAATTATTTTTTTCTCTGAGTGTGCGCCCTGCGGCGCTATTTCCCCATCATAATCCAATGCAGAAAGAAGACTCTTCCAGTGATAAATTATCCTATATGTCCTGTTGCGCATGAATATTTTACCATAGATTTCATAGCGCAGAGGAGGTTTAGTGGACTCTCCTCCCAGCTCAAATTTCCTTGCATAGCTACCTGGGACAAAATGTTGATTGCAGGACACAGGACAGTTTCACCATCATAAAACCACACAGCTTTCCTGGCATTGCATGTCCAGTCTTTTGTCCTCTCTCGACCCTTACAAGGAATCCGGCACTCATATGAACCGTGGTTTGGTACGGCTCGCCTCAGCCGCAAGCGCTGGTGTGGCCATTTGTGACAGGATCAAAAAGCCGAGCGGGAGGCGTCAAGATAAGGATAGCACATGCCGGCTATTTCTGAGTTAAATGCCGGTTGGCTGCAATGGTTCTGCAACTGTGTGTTTTTGTTTGTGGTTAGGGAAGTCTCTCTCTCTGCCTTCTGCTGCCGAGCGCCTGAAACATTTAACAAGGCTTGTGCTATATTTGGAACTGTGTGCGGTTTCTTTTTTTTTCTCTCTCTCTTCAGCTTATGATGCAATCGCTCTTGGTATCACAGCCCTGCAAAATGAAGGAATTCATTGTAGTTCAACTGCTTGTATTTTTTTTTTTAATCACGGGCCGGGGGCCTGGAAGACGTAGCCTATGCAAATATCCCACTCCAGCTCCTTGCAGGTTCAGTCCACAGACGGGCACCGAGCTCCAGTGGCACGTTAATCAGCTTCAACGCATCTTCGATCTCTCATTCTCCCTCCCTCTCCCCTCCCCCTCTTCATCCTACTGTCCACCTGTCCATCAGAGTGACAGACGGCTGGGCTGCGGAACAGCAAAGCCAGGCCTGATATTCATTGTTTGCTCAGACACATCCCCGTTCAAACATGCCACACCAGAAGAAGAGTGCGCTCATGCCTGCCCTCCGGATGTAGTTAAATCGATATCAGTCACTTCCTGTTTGATCTGAGGATGCACAATCCTCTCCAGTTGCTATATAGCAAATGTTGGTCCTTGAATTCAACTTTTCTGGACATTCCTGCCTTGACATTTCAGCAAATTCAGAATACACTGCTGTTTGTGAGTATTTTGGCTCTGGCAGTCCCTTACAAGAGGCTCAAGGGATCCTTTACTATTGATCAGCACCTTCCAACATTGGCTTATTTATTTCTTCTGGCGGTAGGGCTGTCTGAGGTATTTTGTGGGCCAATGGGGCTACAAACTCCCTCTATCAGGACCAACAGTCAGGAAGGTTTATCACAGACGTGTTGTAGACGTGATCTGGATCTCACATCGCTTAATGTCCCTGATTGTTACAGGTAAATTTGGGAGAAAAGAGGCAAACTAGCTTGCATTGTTGTTCATGTGCTCAACGAATTGATTGATGTTGTATTTGCAGAAATAAAAAGTGAGTGAGCAAATGTGTGTTGCTGATGGAGCTGTGAGGAGCAGCGGTAAGAGTGTGGATCTGGACCCGGCACAGAGGCCTCCACTGCGGGGCATTCCTGCTCTCACAGTGTTTGCTTTCAGTGAATGGATTTAACATTCTCCCTGCCGGTGTATTTTTTTTTTAAGTTAACAGCCACTGCCAGCATTTTTGATAGTATTCATTGATCTTTCAATACCTATTTTTGTAGGAAGATCTGCAATAACACCACCCCCCCCCCCACCCCACCCCACCATATTGCAGTAAAAACGTTGATTGTGAGAATATCTGGTAAATGGTAGGGAAATTATTCTGTCATAATTGAAGGAAAATCTTGTTGGGAATGGGTTAATAAATCACCACTTCTTTTTCTTTTTTTTCAAAAGAAAGCATTAGGCATATTGACAGTTGGTTGAGAAGACAATAGATTTTTTCTACACACTTAGGGACAGTTGTGAAGGTCTCACACACACACACACGCACACACACACACACGCATGTGGTCACACACACATACACATACACACACACTCCTGTTCTTTCATGACCAAAAAGGTTTATTTAAATTGTTTTTCTTGCTTACTTCGTGGGTGGCACCATCGATAACTTTCGCACACTCCAAAGTCACTTACAAATCATGGGGCCCATTTTTGGAGTCATTTAGTCACTGGAGCATCGCAGGCCATGTACCTCTTGTTCTCAGCAGTAGTCTGCACCTCTGATTCCAACATGACCCAGGATGCATCGGATTCACAAAAGAAGTACCCAGTTGCTCTTGCTGATTTAATGAGATTACTGCCCTCACTTCCCAATGAATTCTGCATTACGCTCATGCAAAAGAAAAGATGGACAATGTTTAAATTATGTTGTGAAACAAATTGAAGAGGTTCATTAAGATGTGTCAATCACATGATGAACCAGGTTCTCCCCCCTAACTCAGCCGTCTGTTGCTTCAGTACACGTTAGTCTGGGGTTAGTGCTGAAATTATTTTTGCTTCAGGTCTTCATCCATGCTGTTGTGCCATGTTCTGCTTCTGTCATGTGAGCGTAATCAAAACTGCACAAGATATTCAGTTATTCCGAAGTGAAACTGAAAATCTCCGCACTTCGGCTTTGTGAGCAAAGTCAATATAGGGAAAAAGACCCAAAGTTGCTTACGCGCCAGTAAGTGTTGAAAATTTAAGCGGAAACTTGAGGTCTGCTTATCATAAAAATAATATGTGCGAAGTTATTAAATATTAAAATATAATTTGCTAGTTTTGCCCTTCACTCTCTCAAACTTGAATGTGGAAATGCAGGGGCGAAAGGCAGACTTTTCACGGGACAGATTCGGTGCAGAAAAGGGTTGGTCATGCAGGAAATACAGCAACAGTACACAAGTACACAATCCCTCATCAGCTCGTTCCACTGCATACATTATAAAACCAACCATAAGTTATTCTTACCAACATATCAGGAAAATTAGGCTGTAAAAATACCTGATGTATTTTTTTTAAATTATTTAATGCTGTAGATTTTAATTTTATTAAGTTGATTAAACCACATAATGCCATCTTTACTGACAGATAGACTTTTTTTTGCGTATATTCCTTTCTGCCTCTCATGTTTGTCCCTTGGAGATACACTGGCAGTGATTTGCACAGATCGGATGCAGACATCTATCCTCCTCTTCAGATCACTTCTGCTGTGCAGTACCACTAATCAAACCAGGGTTGAATTTGGTGTGCTTAATTTGGCCTAAATTTTAAAAAAGGAAAGATAATTTTCTTTCGCTTTTCCCTAGACCAACACAAAACAGTGTTCAAACACGCACTCAAACTCACACACACACACACACACGCACACACACGCACACACACACACACAAACACATATGCACATGATGTATGCACACATTTTGTACACCTTTTGTTCAATGTTGCTCTGTTTGGTGATGAAAACCAGCATATATTTTGCGATTATGCATGAAATATTTTAATACTTATAGCATTACACAAAGAATTTAGATTGTGTAACTGCCAGTTTGTGTGGCTGGGCCACTCTAAAAATTTGTATTGTGCTTTGTCATGGAGATTAAAATGTGTTTTGCTATGAAGTGCTATACAATGCATTGATATATGCAAGTAAGGCTTGAGTAGCGATAAAATGTACTTTCCTGGTTATGCTTGAGGTACAATTCCTGTTAGGGGAGTCAGAGCCCAGCACACTTTATCCCAGGATTCTAAGCAGCTAAGAGCTATCGATCACCCGACCTCTCAGCATCTCAGGTTCTCTGACTGCTTTGTTCAGTAGAAAATGAGGAAGGAGGGAGGAGGGGGGAGGGGGGGTGGCAAAACTGGCTGTGGGGTGATGGGGTGGTTCATAGAGGAGTGACCTTCACCCAGAGGTCACGGGTTCAAAAAAGCCTGTACAGATAGACAGAAACACACGCATGCGTACACACTCACTCATGCAGAAATGTACATGATCGCATCTACCTATCAGTCATTATTGACAGCTATCCCATCAGCAGCGGGAGCATCTCTTGGTTTCCCAATAACAAGTGGGTTTGCCATTTGAGACTGGAGTTGGACAGGTTTGGCCATTTTAAGTCCAACTACAGCAGAGTGTTAGACACTCACCAGGACATGGTGTCATCACTTAATTTCAGACAAAGTATAGGGCCCCTTCTTACTGTTAATGGATTAATCCTAAGTATGGTTTGTGTTGCCGATTGCCTCGCTGCAGGACTTGTAAGGGTGTGGCTCATCCTATTGCTGAATAAATATTTCTGTCCCTCACATTAGTTTATCTCCCAAGAACTTCTAAGTGTTAAATGAATACTGTAATGTTTTGGGAGTAATACCCTTTCTCTGACATTCCAAGAATAGGACAAGATGTTCAACACCATTTTTCACCTCTGATCATTCAAAGGCTTTGCTCTTATGGGTAGCCTTTTGTGTTTGCTTTGCAGAAAGACTTGAAGTCTGTTGGAATCGTCGAACTAGCTATGTCAAAGTAAAAAAAAGTAACCTTAAAGCAACTCCGAAAAAGAAATAACTTGCACAATGTATCATGTACAATACTGAGCAAATGTTTTAACTATAATTAATGGAATTCGGCAAGGCAAAGATTTTTCCAAAAATCATTAAGGCTTTCTAAATACTGAAAAACGTAAAGTGCTGTGAACTGTTTAGACATTACTCAAATCAATATTTAGTGTGATTGCCCTTTGCCTCAAAAATTGGGCCACTGTCCTGGAATTTTTTCTAATTTTATGAGGTTATTGACTGTTTGGTTGGTCTATATTGGAGAGTATGCCACAATTCCTCTGAAGGCTCAGAGTCTCTCTTGCATTTGTCTTCCCAGATATTCCCAGACAGCCTTGATGATGTCGAGACCAGGGCTCTTTCACAGCGTGTTATTTGTACCTTCTGTATTTAGTGAAATACAAAGTCCTTTACAAAAAACAAGTTCTTACAAAAAGTTCTATTTTTTTTTAAATTGACATTTGATGCTTCAAATGTGCTTTAATCCCCAGCACAGCTAATATGGAAAACAAAAATAAAAAATCTGCATCAAAATTAAATAATAAAAATTCTTGCTTGCCTAAGACTTTTGCACCGTACTGAATATTTGAAATAACTGTCTTAGATTTTTAAAAAAAGCAAAAACAAGTGTCTGCAATAAGTCTACATATGTTGAATAAAGGACATTTTTCCGCTAATGTTTTAGAATTTCTTTAAACGGTGCCAAGTTTCTGCTCACTTTTTCTGGCTGCCCATTGCCTTGTATTTACTGTCATTTTCAGACAAACCACATAGGTGTGAAGTCTCCCTTTTCATCCAGTTTTTGGCTGGGAAATGGAAACTGTAAATACTTTTGATGAAAAGAGAATCAATATTTCATGCTCTTTCGTGTTTAAAAATTCTTTTGTAGACATTTTAATATTTATACAAGCAGTACAAGGATACTTCTTGGTCATGCATGGATGGTTCCTGTAGCCAATCGCAACTGTATACCTTTGTATCAAAAAGGAAGGAAGTGGTTAGAATACCACCTCCCATTGAATTGAGATAGTTGTCAATGTTACAAGACTTACCTCTCTATTTGTGTCAGGCAGATGGGGCAGAGGCACTGTAGTCAGTAATCAGAGAAACAGCACACACCTGCCTTTTACAAGTGAGTGGAAGGATTGTGTTTAATTGACCCCGGAGCGCATCCCTAGTGCAGCAGATTCTGTTTACAGGCTGCAGGGCTTTCTAATAAAGGGGCGAAAAGATAAGCACTGAATGCCTGGCAGATGTCTCCCTTCTTAATTGTGAGTATGGACAACAGACACTCTGTGCATCCTGTGGGTTGGGGGAGGAGGGTGGCTGGACAGGAGATAGTCTAGTGTTCAGAGAGGAGTGACGATGAGGGAGGATTATCTGTGGGAGATCTTAGGTGGGAGTTTATGGCTGGGTTGCAGTCATACATGTTTGTGTTGATGTGATCATTCTCTGGCGTGTGACTGCCGTCTCCATCCCCAAGTACTCTTGCGTCTGTGTTGCAATTTTTTCTCAGATTCTCCACTTCACTGGCTGCCAGTTGCTGTCAGGGTCAAATTCAAAGTCCTGACTCTAGTTTATGCTGCGGCCAACAAGACGCGCGCCCTACCTGGAACTAATTACTACAGACAAGCTCAGCCAATCTGCTCTGCTACGGCTGGTTGACTAGATCTTCCTCCCTTCTGTGTAAATTGTTCCCGCTCGTCACAGCTACACTGCCTCTCCAGCACAGCTCTCCAGTGGTGGAACAACCTCCTCATTCCATCAAGAGCTGCTCAATTTATGGAAATTTAATGTTGCAGTCTAAAGTCTCATCTTCCAATAACACTCCAGGTACAGCCAGGTGCAAAAGTATTTGGATAGCGCTACATCTGACAACCAACATGCACCTGAAGTGTAGACTGTCATTTTTAATGTAAGGATTTTGTCAAAAATATGAATTACAATGGGTTTTTGATGCTTCCTTCAATGTTAGGGGCCAGAAAGTGTTTAGACTGACATACAAAATAAAATACATTGTCATTTTTAATACTTGGTAGCAAGTCCGTTGCTGCCTGAAGTCTGGAAACCACTGACATGACCAAACAATTGGTCTCTTACCTGATGATGCTCTGCCAGACCTTCATTGCAGTTGTACTCAGGTCCTGCCTGTTCTCCTGACATTTTTAAGTTTTCTTTCAGCAAGTGAAACGCACACTCAGACTGATTTAACTCAAGTGATTGACTTGTGGCCATTTTAGAGAATTCTTCTTTGCCTCCAAAAAAAAATCGGGTTGCTTTTGCGGTATGCTTTGTCATTGCGTATCTGCACTGTGAAGCACCATCCAATGAGTTCTGACTCTGAGGCATATTACTGAATTTGACTGGATGAAAGAGCCCTGCACAATTCATAATTCATCTTGCTGCTTTAGTCAGTGGTCAAATCATCCGTAAGTACAAGGCAACCAGTTCAGCCGACAGCCTTACATGCCCACACCACAACACTGCCTCCTCCCTGCCTCCTTGCATTTCCTTCCCGTCATTAAATTTCCATTGTTCTTGAACGAGCTGATGTTTGTGTCATCTGTCCATAGGAGGTTCTTCCCAAACTGTTCAGGTCATTTTCTTTGTTTTATGGTGAACTATAATCTGCTCTTCCAGCGTTGGAGGCTCACCAGTGGATGAAGGGGGGAGCCTGATTAAAAAGGGCCGCAAATTCAGTGCTTTCAAATTAAAGCTGAATGTCTGCACTTTGAGCTCATTTTCATTATTTTAATTCCAACTTGGAATGAAATAAAATTCTTAATTTCAATGTGGGAAACTCCTCTGCAGCTGACCAAGACCTTACCCCCTTCCTGTACCCCATCATCTATCTTGTGAATGGTATCTTAGTATTCATGTTAACTTTTGTTTCAATCTTTTAATTTTAGTTTATTCATTGCAATCACTCTGTTCTTTGTTTTGTTGCTGATGGTACATCTGGCGTCAGCTGACTGGACTTATACCTTCCGTCTACTGTAATTTACGCTTTGCTTTATATGAGTTAACTGATACATGATATGACTTCTACCTTATCTGATTTGTTGTTTGTTGTGTAGTTGTTCCAATGGCCATATTTATACGCTCATTTTGTGTTGCTTTGGATAAAATGCATTTTATTTGTAATATAATTTTGGTTTAATTGAAGAAACTATGATAGTGCTGAGAAAGATGACAGGGCGTCTTTATTTGGAAAGAGCTACACTTTTGCATGGAAAACTGGTCCGAGAAAGGGTTCTGGTTCATCAAATACTTTTTCCAGAGGCCCAAATAATCTTTCTTTAAAATGGCGATCACAGCACTGAAGAGGCCAAACACTTCCTATTTAATATTCTTTAAAACATAGGCAAGGAAAAGCTATTACTTTCCTGTGCGACCATGAGTGGGAGGTTTACAGACATGAGTACAGACAAAGCTGAACACTGGTGTAATTTTGCAATTTATGCAGTAATGTTCAATATTCATTGGTTGAATAGTCTTAGCTTCAACAGTAGCCACAGTTATTAACATCACTCAAACCTGCCTTTATGGTGTTAACACAATTCTTCAGCATTGTTGCACGTTTCTTAGATGAGTCATTGTGAATTCTACTCAGCCATATTTTAGTAGCTGTCTCAGTTGCATATTTCTGTATCTTCATCAGTTTATTACAATAAACCAGGGTGATATCCTCCGAATGATTCCTCATGTTTTTTCATATTATTTTTATTGCTTCACTCGAGTCACTGTTTTCCACCCGTCTTCTAATAAATTGCCATTGTTACATGGGGAGTTTGTTTAGATGTGATTATAATTGTGCAATGAAGATGAAATTGAAATATGTGTGGTGAGCCTTGGTAAGTATCCGCCGTTGTGTGAATATTACCGTATGAGAATATTGTTAAAGATAACTCCAGGCATTTTCATCTGGAATAGAGTGTCACCCCAGCAGTCTTTTTTTTTTAAAAAGAAATTGCAGATTTTTAGGTGTCACAGGGTCCATGAATTGCTAAGAGCTGTCAGGCTCTGGTGACAGGCTCAAGTTGCTGATGCGACTAGGGCCAGGGACAGGAAATGCAGGTCTTTTTGTTCGTGAAATCAGGCCCACATCCGCAGTGAATGAACTCATGCTGATGTACAACATGTAAGACACTTATGAAAAAGCAAGGAAATCAATAATTGCTGAGAAGGTTAATGGGGAGATGAACAGAGTGTAGCTGGGTTTGTTTGGGGAGGGGAAGAGGGGTAGGGGAGTCATGGGGCTTCGGGGCAGCTGGGCTGGGGCAATTTACTGCGACTGTAAGCAGGGGAACGAACTGATCCAACCTCAGCCCAAACCCTTTAAAGGTGTGAGATCACAAACATGCAATGAGAACCAATTGACTGCACATTCCAGTGCTTATGCCACAATCAGCGGAAACTATTGAGCACTGACTTAGAATTTAAAAAGAAAATCGAAAAAAAAAACAAACCTACTCTTAGGCCGGGGCAGGTAGATGGCGGTTAAAATTCTCCCTGAGGGATGTGTGAAGCGTGGGTGGATTCCGGCTGACTTATCACCACATGGTTGCTGGCGGTAACGTGGGGCGACAGCCCTTCACCCCTAATCTGGAGCTCTGAGCCCTGCCCTGAATTTGGCGATGGGGTGACGGTGAGATGACGGTGCGCTGGCCATATGCCCTCCCCCTTGCCCTGCCCTTCATTGTTGTGGCTGGATCACATGTCCTCTCCATTCTGTTGCCTGCAGCACGGCCCACAATCTCAGGTGAGATTACTGCGGGTATTACTGAGACCCGGGCTCCTCCCCCCCTGTTCCATTGACAGATGGTCATATCCAGATGACACTAACTGTCAGGCCTCAGGTTATAGGGATGAAACACCTCCCATCCCCCCGATCCCCCACTCCAACCCGAATGAGTCCTAACAAGGACCTAATGAGGTCTTCTCTAGCCTGTCAAAGTGTTCTCGCACAACGAGTCCTCCCGTACTCCCTGTGCCTGTTCGGCAGAGTCAAACCGCCATTACAGACATTCTTCCCTGCTAGCAGCATGCGTTTCTGTCTTGCCGCTCATTCTTAGTGCAGTAATGACATTGTCCCAATAATAGCTGGAATCCAAATTGCAATAACATAACACAAAATCCCGCGGAGACACGTCATCCGTTCAATCATGGCTCAGCTTGATTCTTATTTTGCTTATTGATCCACTATTGCTTCTCTCTTGTTTTTAATAGGAAAGAGATGTCAGACCTGTTTTAATCATTTGAGGAAAGACACAAATGAGAGGAGAAGGGAGTTGAAGGGAACTGATTTGTTTCCAGTCCAGTTCCCTTCGGCTATTGCTTTGCCTGGCTGCGATAGCGGTAAACACAGCTCAAAGAATTGCAGAATAATGCCGGAGAACAGAAAAGAGCCGTGGCTGTTTCTCATAATATAATTTACATGAGTGATGTGCCCCTTGTTTCTGGAATTGGATTACCTGGCAAGACTGATTGTAGTGTGTTGTGCAGCTGCTTATTTTATAACGCCAATAAATAATAAATCTGGAGGTCACCTTAAGTTAATTACCTGCATTTCACCATGTGCTCAACTTTGCATGCATATATGTGTACACACGCACATACGTGCTCTTACACTCATCCACTCTCACAGACATGTATTAAAACACACTATCCATGCTCTCTCTCTCTCTCTCTCTCTCTGTCTCTCTCTCTCTCTCTCACGCCAACACACACTTGCAGACACACACACACACACACACACAATGCACTGGAGAAAAAGAAAGACACTTTTTGCTGTACAGTGTATTTGCGGGGCTCAGGTGTTTGTGATGAGACAAGAGTGATTCCTGCCCACTTCACACCTGAGTCCCAGGATTAGTTCATCTCGCATGTTTTTATGGGAGCTTAATAAAAGCGAGTAAATCACCACGAGCCATAGGCCCTTCCAGGATAGTCGAGGTGCATCTTTGAGAATAGCTCATTACAAAAAGCAATAAAGTAAACCTTCTTATGAGTTGCTGGAGCCCATACAGATGTTATTTTAGCAATGGGGCTGCAATCACTTGTCGCCACTTTACGCCTGTAATTTTCAGGCATCCCATCCCATAAACTGTTGTTCAAATAATACCAATTCCGCTTGTTCCCGGTGACTCATTTTTCGCCCGTTTGGCTCTTTAATTGGACAGTTTTCGTTTCGCATTAAGGAGTTAAGGGTCAGACCTTTACAGTACCTATAGATAGATGTAATGTACCTTGTGGACCTCATTTAGGGTCTGTGAGGGGACTCCTTGTTTCATTGACTTTGCTGGGGTGCCCCAGGGTATATGGCTTGATGGCATGTACTGTATGTGTTTTCAGTGACATGAGAACCTGTATGACGTCACCGTTTCTCAGATTTTTTTACTTTGATACACAACTGAAGTACCTAAGTGACAAAATAGAACTTTTTAGATGTAGGGATCAAAGTTTTCAAAACATGTTGCAGACCTTTTTTTTTTTTTTTTTTACTAGAGTAGCACACTGTCGAGCCCACTGCTGGTTCCAGGGACTATAGAGAGCTGACAAACCCTTTTATGTGAAAAAAATACTTGTGTATTACGAAATGAAGAAAATTAGTTTTGGACCGTAGTAATTCTTTCTGCTTAATACCTGGACTTACACGACAGGCCAAAAGTTTGGAAGCAAGATCAAATTTGTACAAAAAAAGATCATATTTTCAATTCATTGGCATACTTTGCAACAAAATAAACATGATTATTAAATAAAAAATCACTTATCAGAATACATTTTTACTCAAATTATCAGGCCCATATTACTAGGCCCATGGTCCTAGTGCCCGCCGGATTGCCGTTGGCATCCGATGGGCTGTAAACCATGACATAAAGTGAATGAAGCAAACTGTGATTTGTTTTTTTACTTTTTCACTGAAGTTGTGACTGTTGCAAATCTTCTCAACCCAAAAACTAAGCCCCTCCTTTCTTTTGTTAACATTTATTTAGCAATGGTCTTGTAACATCAATGTATACAGTACCTGACGGTAAATAGAGGAAAATGGTGCTGTCAATGAAAGAAAGGCCTAATCATACAGTAAATATAAAAGTACATCCAAAAATCCATCGATTTTAGACTGGTTTGTGAGAAAGGCATTGTGAACAGAAACTTGAAGTTGCTTCCAAATTTTTGACCTGTATTGGCCTTGCTTCCAAATTTCTGGCCTGTAGTGAACATATACAAGAGGCATTCCACTGGCAAGGCATGGAATGCTTTTGTACCACAGACTACAAACGGCTCTGGACCAAAAGCACCCCCCTCACTCCCTTATGCATGAGTGCAGCTGTCTCTTCGCAACAGCTGAGGACATCTCAGAGTTCTGAGGCACACGCCGCCCCTACCCCCCCGACCGCCCCGCCCCATGCTATTACAGCTGACATCCCAGGCTCAGCTCCCATCCCCGCTGCATACCCCAAACCCCAAACACCCATCCCAGCTCTCCCTACCCCCTTCAGTGGGTGGCATGTGCTGTTGCCGTAGCGATACAGGCAACTGCATCCTGGGCATTCAAACACCAGGAGTCTGACAGTGCCGGGATATTTTCATTCGAATCTTCACGGAGACAAAGACATTGCCCTGCCTTCGTCTCAGTATCTAAAGCTCTTAGTAATTAAATTTTCAACAGCGGAGCATCAAAGCTCCACCCCCTCCAGCTTCGTTTGGTGCAGTTATCTTACATGTATTTGGGTCATTCTGCGCCATATCATCCTGAGCTTAGCCAGTCATCTTCAAGTTTCCTCTCTGCCTTTATGCCATACGAAGCATGGCGCTGCAGCAGGTCTAATGCAGCTCGCTTTCCAGACACCTGACCTTATAAAAGCGTAGTGTACATACTGAGCATGACCAGCTGTGTATACAAAGCCTGAGGATCTTCACTGAAGTGCACCAGTGAAGTGGGGACTGATCTGAAACATCAAGGCCTCTTTCTGCGTGATGAATGAGCATGTCAGACACGGGAGAGTACAGTGAGATAGCCATTGGCTTGTCAAATGAATTACTAATCAAATCTTAAAGGAGACATGCATTCGGCTGAGGCTTGCACTGGTTTTCGTTCAAAGCATGTGCACAAACAGTTGGTCCAGGAAGGCGAACAGGACGCCTTGTGTGTAAACATAGCAAATATTGCAGTTCTGACGATTAAAGGCAAATGCGGATGGGCTGCCCTCTACTCCACATCTCTGTGGGAATACCCTCTTCTCCCTGAGTTAGGGAATTTTGGTTCCAACAGTGCAAACGCAAGTCCCTGGAGCAGGAGAGAGTCAAATCTGAGTTTCCGGCTACATTACCAGGATCCTGGAAGTAGAATGACTGCACTGGGGGTTTTTGTGGAGCTTCTAATTAAATTAAAGGGCCAGCGCTAGGTTATTGCTTCCCCTCTGTTAATAGCCACTCTGCCCCCATGTATGAATATCAACGTATTCATATGCTCATATTACTTTCAGAAAAAGCTCAGAGCTCCAATCGCTCTCTCAAGACCGCATAAGTTTGACCTTGTGAGGCTTACATGCAAATGCATATGTGTGTTCGTATCAATTCAGCATATGTTTTGCATTTCATTTGGATTATGTGTGTGACCTCTTGAAGCAATATTATTTTAAATGATGTTAGAATACTGCTGTTTTTTTACTGATACAGATTTTAATTTGGATAGTGGAGTAAAAATTATGGGAGATAAGATGTAAGAAGTCTATATGCCCTAACTGCATTTTGGTAGTTATGTTGAAAGTGTCCTGAGTGTGTGTATAGTTTCTGTCTATATGCCTTCATTAATACAAAGCCGCATTAATGTATATCAAGAAGACAGACCGCTATCTTGTGCGTGCGTTCGAGGAGGCAAACACCTTTACCTCTTTTTTTCACTCTCCTCGCTAATCCTTGTGTAAGCTGATTGAGTCACAGCTTGAACCAGGTCACTAGTAACCCTGTAATTCCTAAGCCTGCGGACTGAATGCTAATTTAAGCATTTGAGCGACAAAGAGTATCTCTGTAAGCACTTCTCATGCTTTCCATTCTGAGAGACAGATTCAGAAGGATGGCTGACGCATCGCTAAAAATGTTGGAATTGGCCAGAAAACCTTGTATTTAAATGTGAATCAGTGTGCTCTGGTGACCTTTAGCTCATTCAATGCCATTACTGTGGAATTCCAACACAGTATATACTTAATGTAATTTTCATTGAGCTATAGAATGTTAAAGGGACTATGTCAGCGGGGACGCATGTGCGTGATGAAGCAAAAAATAATAAACTTGGGATTTGTACTCCTGCTCCCTTGATATTCGCCGGAGTAGACCTACGTCACTTCCTACCAAGGTCACAGCGACTTCCTTAGCAACTGGCTCACGCCGCTCTCTTGACAACATATTGGTTCTACTGTAGCCGAAAAATCGGGGGCTTAAAAGTCAAGTTTTTTACATTTCACATGTATGACAGTCGGAAATAATGCAAGATCAAATGTTATTCTTTGTAAATCAGGAGGTTTTAGTTCTTAAATATGATTTTTGAGGTCAAATCTTTGCCTCAAAAATTGCCATAATCAACGCCCGCAGCACTTCCCGGTATCGGCTTTCGCCATTTTCGCACTGTGTGGGCTAACCAAAGGACGTCCGTCCGTGAGTGTGATTGGTCAATATCAATGTAATAGTGAATAGTGAATGATATATTGTCCAATCGCTGTGCCCGTTATGTCTTTCGGTCGTTAAAATCGCGAAAAACGGCCATTTTGGTTCTGTGATGAAAAGCGTGAGCCAGTCGCTAGGTAACGAGTGACTGACCTCGGGAGTGACGTCACGACTATGCCAGCGAATTGCACTGAAAATATTTATCGACTGGACTCTACTACGCATGTGCCGCAGCTGACGTAGTCCCTTTAAGTCTCCATGACTGTTTTTGTCCTGTCTGTTTCTGGTGTTGTTAAAACAGGGATGACTTTCCACGAGCAGATCTCCGCTCGGTCCTGGTTTTCATGTATGAACAGCAGACTACGCATTATGAACGAATATTCAACTCTTTCTTTTGATCTGAGGTTTTTAATGACTCATGGCATTGTAAAAAAATGAACGCAATAAGAAATAGGACATATATTTAACATTATCAATTCCAATTTTTCACTAGCGTGATTAAAAAATTAATTTTATATTTCCAATTTATAGTTAAAAAGTATGTCTATTTATAATTTACATTTTAAAATATAATCTTTAATCTACAACATACGTTTATCATTTTAATTCGCCATATTGATTGTATATTAATCTGAAATTTGACTTAATTTTGGTTGTTCAGCAATCATAAAGATTAACTTGGCAAACTACACTCACCGGCCGCTTCATTAGGTACACCTTGCTAGTATCGGGTTGGATCCCCTTTTGCCTTTAGAATTGCCTTAAGTCTTCATGGCATATATTCAACATGGTGCTGGAAACATTACTCAGATATTGGTCCATATTGACGTGATAGCATCAGTTGCTGCAGACTTGTGGGCTGGACAGTCTTGATGTGACTCTTTCCTTCCCCCTCATCCCAAAGGTGCCCCATCGGATTGAGATCTGGTGACTGTGGAAGCCATTTCAGTACATTGAACTCATTGTCATGTTCAAGAAGCCAGGTTGAGATGATTTGAGCTTTGTGAAATGGTGTGTTATCCTGCTGGAAGTAGCCAGAATAAGATGGGTACTCTGTGGTCATAAAGGGATGGACATGGTGAGCAACAGTGCAGGTAGGCTGTGGCATTTAAACAATGCTTAATTGGTACACTGCAAACCCTGAGAAGTCTGGTGAACTCAAATATTTTGAGGTAAATTAATTACCTTAAAAAACTGAGTATGCCAACTTAATGATTTGTGTTCACGGCACTTAAACATGTAAAAAATATCTTCACCTTATTTCCTTTAAGTTGCTTCCGCACAATGCCATTACGTTGGGCTACACAATTTTTCTGAAAAAATATCCCACACACCATTACACCACCACTGGCAGCTTGAACCGTTAACACAAGGCAGGATGGATTCATGCTTTCATCTTGTTTACACTGAATTCTGACCCTAACATTTGAATATTGCGACCGAAATCGAGACTCATCAGACCAGGAAACGTTTTTCCAATCTCCTCTTGTTCAATTTTGATGAGCTTGTGCGAATTGTAGCCTCAGTTTCCTGTTCTTAAACCGACAGGACTGGCAGCCTGTGAGGTCTTCAGCTGCTGTAGCTCATTTGCTTCAAGG
Source organism: Gymnothorax reevesii (assembly GCA_029721435.1). Lineage (NCBI taxonomy): Eukaryota > Metazoa > Chordata > Actinopteri > Anguilliformes > Muraenidae > Gymnothorax > Gymnothorax reevesii. Next base: position 9,495,220 of record CM056581.1, read on the forward strand.
TTCAATGTCTTGTGCCTTCAGAGATGCTCCTCTGTACACCTTGGGTGTAATAAATGGTTATTTGAGTTACTGCTGCCTGTCTGTCAGTTCAAACCAGTCTGGCCCTTCTCCTCTAAACCCTGGTATCAACAAGGCATTTCGCCCAGAGAACCGCTGCTCACTGGATATTTTGTCCTTTTCCGACCCGTCTCAGTGCAGCCGAGACATGGTTGTGCATGAAAATCCCATAGTATCAGCAGCTGCAGAACTACTGGCATCAGACTGTCTGGCACCAACATCCATGCCACGTTCAAAGTCACTTAAACTACCTTTCTTCCCCATTCTGATGCTCGGTTTCAACTTCAGCTGATCATCTCGACCGCATCTACATTCCTTGATGCATTGCGTTGCTGCCATGTGATTGGCTGATTAGATATTTGCATTAACGAGCAGTTGAACTGGTTAACTTCATGAAGTGGCCGGTGATTGTATGCATGAAGTGAAAGTGTGTTTACGCTTGTGTTAAATCTGTAATTTGCTAAAAGTGTCGGGCGCAAAGGGAGAAGCTTGGGTGTTTGGTGACTTACGGTTTTCTTTTCAATCGCATATCCAACAAAATGTCAGAAAACGCTAATTGGTCTCAAATGCATATTTAAAAAGTCCATGGATGTTTGATTCATCATCTTAAATCAATGCTACTGGAACCAGCATTCAGCCATTGAAGAGTTGATGTCGCTGAAACTAAACCATTTTGAAAATGCTCAGAAAATGAAAAAATGTCTTCAAAGACAAACAAATAGCTAAGATAGAAAGTTGTATTATGCTACACATTTAAAGGAGAATTTCAGTGTGAAATTGACTTGGGGTGTTTTGAAACATGATGATGAGTACTAACTTTTGTCGAATACCCCTCGCCCGTACGCACACAACATTTTGAAATAAATAGCTCCCAACAGGCTTAAAATGGTAGTTTGGCTCCGGGCATAGCGTTGCCATGCAAAGAAATCGCAATTTTTTTCATCATTACCAAGGCTGAAAGTAGCTCCACACTTCATCGGTAGAATTCCGAGGGCCGAATAGGAAGGATAGGGGAACAGATCGTAATCTATTCGTTTGTGCTCGTCAATCGACTTTTTGTGACTTTCAAGATAGAGGCGACTGGAAACTACCTCAAGGTACTGTTTGCATAAATAGTCTTTTTTAATAAACTACATGTGCATTTTCGAAGTTCTCAGTGCCTCGTTTTAAATGTCAGGGCCCTCGGAATTCTATCCATAAGCCTGTTGGGAGCTTTGGCTAAAAATCCATTTATTTCTAAATGTTACGTGCATATGGAGGTGGGGTATTCAACAAAAGTTAGTACTCATTATCATGTTTCAACACACCCCAAGTCAATTTCACGCCGGAATTCTCCTTTGAGAAAATAATGAGGGTAGATCCTAAAGCTGTCTTTTACTCAACCTTTATTGACCAAATAATTGTGTAAGACCGAGATGAAACATATGTAAATATCTAAAATATCCTTCAGTACAAATACTGTCTGGGCAAAACAAAAACTGCAATGTCTTTTCAGATTTCCTTCCCCATTTACCATAATTTCTGAGACACTAATGCACTTGTATAAATTATGCATGGAGTTAGTTACTCCAGATAAGTGCATCTTTCAGTATTATCAATAATAAATAATAACAGGAAGAATGGCAGCTCAATTAAAGCACTCCATGCTATGTTAGAATACGCATTTAAAAAATGCTCATAGGGGGACAACTTTTTTGTTAGCGAGTATAAAATTGAACTTAATCCATGCCGTGAATGTTGTTGAATAAACATGGTGATATTTTTAATAAACATACATTCAGATATTGTAATATTTCCCTGCTGCTGTGTGAAAATTATTGCTGTGCACTGGAGAACTCTCTAGAAGCCTGAACACTCATGCTTTCTGTTGGTGAGTGGGGGTTGTTGCCATATTTTCTTTTTTTATTATTTTCAATGCCAATATATGGTTAGTTACTTTTTATTTATCTCACTGGGACATACAAGAATAACAGAATATTTTTCTCATATCCACTGAATAAGCTAATAAACCTATTGTGTGGCGGTGCCTCTCGCATTTCTGGATTTACAGTTCCATCCTGGTTTGTATGTGTTCAAAAATGTGCTTGACATTGGTACTATTCGGCAGTACTGGTCAGGACATCTGGGAGGCCCAGAGCTTATCTGGGGGCTGGGAGTGAAGTACATTTAGCCTCTCTACCCCCGCCCTGGCATTAAATAAATTGCTCTGAAGCGATGAAAGACAACGGTATTTACCTCTACTGAGTCTAACATGGACCACTGGTGTTATTTATGAGGATAATTAAATCACTGAAATTGCCTTTAATTTATTCTGTTTTATTGAAATTACCATTATGTGTTTTTCCCCAGTCTGTACACCCTAATTGTAATTTCATTCATTTTTTTCTCTGACGTGTGAATTTGCACTGATGTGTTACTGCTACTGTTACTTATTTGTTCAGCAGAAGATGGCATTAACGCAAAAAAAGAGAGAAAAAGCTTAGTATATATTGGAACTGTTGTACTGAAAGTCATTTTAAAATGACAGCAATGAGAAATGTGCTGGTTTTCCTAATCGGGCAGTTTATTTAATTTCCGGGGATGAAAAACACTCGCCCTCAAGGAATACGCATAAAGCAAGTAATACTGTAAGAAGCTGCAGAAAGTGACGTGATTTTGAGTATCTGAAACAGTGACGGGCACCAAAGGCCTGATGTCTGTCGAGTTGCCGGCATCTTTTTTCTTCCGCCAGTGAGCCACTAACTATGCTGTTTCTTCCACGCTTCTACAAGGACACTCTCTTTAATTTCTAGAAGTGTTCAATATCTCCTGCAGTATGCTACTATTACAATCAGGGTGATTATAGTGATCATCCTCTCTGTCATTATAAGTTTGGCCAGGAAGCTTCACGCCCTTGAACCCAAGCTGTCTGTCAGGGTTGAGTCAGAGACGGGCACATTTCTGCTCTGCTGTGTTGGGTTTGAATGTTGGGGGCGGGGGAACCAGTGAGAATATCACTTGGATATTCTCAGTAACCCATGGTGCACTGGGGCTAAGCTCACAAAGCAGTGCTTTGCCAATCTTTCATCAATGCCGCCCTGAATTAAAACATTGGAATTACACTGGCTAAAAATATATAATAGATCAAATAATTTAGCTGTATATTTACAGCCCTGACAACATATTTTCAGGGTGAATAGATTTATAACCAATTAATGAAATGTAAATACAAATAAATGCGGGTGAAGTGCAATGATGTATATTGTTCCAGGGGTAGTGGGAAGGGTATGACCCCAATGACAGTTCTGCACCATTCCATCAGCTTTTATGCAGGATTTTCTACCATTGCTGTATGAAAGAGCTTCAATATTTCCCATGCAATTGGCGAAGACAGGTGACACGGTACAGCACCCTATGCACCAGCCTGTCTGTCTTCACCCGATGTTTGTTGTGGGGCAGTGAACCTCTGACAGGGGTGACACTCTCAGATTACGCCACATTCAAAACATCTTCCACATCATCCTGATGTTTTCTTTTCAGTTCTTGGGAATTTGCTGAATTGTTTTGAATGTTGACTTGCATTTAAAGCATGAAAGGATTCCACATAATTTACCAAAGTTTGCACTGGTCAGCAGTTGCCTGTGCTGACAGCTACTAGGAATCATTTGGAAGTTGAAGGTATAATGATAATGCCGATTAGCATATTTTATGTGTGAATGTCATAGAATCAATGATCTAATGTTATGCCAGCGTGTATTAGGGTTATCGATATAGTTAACTCAACTAATCCTTGACCACCTGAGTTACAAAGATGGCATGAACTCCGTCTTTTATTTTCGACTGCCGTGCGTAAACAATTCAACCCATAACCGTTAGCAGTCACAAATACCACCCAAATTTGACAAACCTTTGCATGCAGTATCCTTAGCACTTCAACTCTGAGCTTGCATTTCAGCAGTGTCCACAAAAATAGGTGTGGCAGGGCGGTCATATTCAAAAACTCCCATTGTAGACCTTTCTAATATAGATAAAGAGCTAAGCATGGGCATGGACATTGTTTTCAGTATGTTTCAAAATAGAAATGTCCGGTTTTAACGATTTCTGAAAAATGTCAGTTCAGTGACCTCAGGCATTCCTTCACCTACAGACACCTATTTCAACGGCCCATAACCTCTCGCGGTCACAATAACTGATCTAATTTGAAAACTTTTCATACACCCTAAACTAGAACATAAACTAATTTGCTGTTTCATTTCAGCCTTGTACCCCATTCTCAAATCGGTGTGGTAGGGTAGCAGATCAGACGATCAGGTTCACTTGATCCTCTGTTGCTATAGTGGGCCAAATCTTGAAGTGACCCACATGAACGCTGAATAATCATTTTGCCTAAAATGGTAAAAAAAAAAAAAAAAACAAACAAACATGCAACTAGCACTGTAAATATGAATAATGTATTGTAAGATAAATTTTGTTGTTATATCCTGGGGAATGAGCCCTTTCATAGTAAAAAGATGGGAGAATCAGCTTTTTTCTTGGAGCTATCGGGCAGAACCGGCCTGTACTGCCATATTTATAGTGACATAGACCCCAGGGACGGGGCACAAATCAGTCATGTGGGGGTTCCACCTTCCAGCCTTCTGATGGTTGGAGAGTAGTGGGGGATGAGACGCTTTAACCCGACGCAAGTAAGGCTGTTTTCATGAGTATTTCAGTGATTGATTTCCAGGTTGATGGAAAATACTGCAGGGAGATAAAATGTTTGATCGACACGATGGGGGTGGGGGTGGAAAGTGGCCTCAACTTCAAACGCCCGAGTCCGTGAATTGAACAAATGAATCCTGTCCCACCCCCACCGAGAAATAGAACTCTCGAGGGAAACCAGTCGCTCTGCTGTAATGTCTTCAATCCGGTCGCCACATTGCGCACAGCAAACCATCACAGATACTCCCAGTCACATGTCACACATCTCCATGTTCTGGCACATGAAATGAAATGGGGTATTTGGCGATATACTAGCCTGTGCACCTGTCCCCGGATGTCCGCTTTTTTAACAGGTTGTTGCATCCAACCCCCATGGCGGTTGTAGGATATAGTCGGGGACAGGGAAACGCTTGGCTCTGGGACGTGCAGAGGCCTGCTGTGTTAGATTTTGGTGGCCTTGACCGACAGGGTGTGATATGTGAGCTGCACTCCGGAGAGGGTGTGTTAAAATGCAGCCTGTGCATCCGGGGTCCAGTGCCGCTGGCCTTGTGTGCATTGAGCGTGCAGATTGCTGAGGAGAGCCAAGCAGCTCTGCAAAGGCATTCATGCACAAGCAAAGCGCACAGTAGTCCCTTTGCTGTGCTACAAATGAACAAGGCCCTTTGTTCCATCATTCGCATCTATACGGTGAGCTCTGCACAAACATAGCATGCATTTACCCCGCCCCCAACCATAAATCTGCCATGCCCAAACTGTGGCTAATCGGGGAGAATAGCTTGGGTCTTAGGAGGATTATTGTAAACATAATGATAAAACACAATGCCGGTAGAATAGAATGCATATCATTAAACGTGCAGTCAAAATGCACGTTTTATACTTTTGTACTATGTTTAACATCTCAAAGCCCAATGTCCCCTTTGCGGTAAGGCTGGCATTACTGGATTTTAAACGCATAATTGCTTTCAATCTTGATGAATAATAACACAATTTATTTACTGACTAATCAAGACCATGCACCATAGAGTCCATGAAAAGTTTATTTTCTGTCTTAATGGTTCAAACCTTCATGTGAACTTTAGACATTTACACATCTGATTATCCACACACGGATTGATGTACACATTTGTTAATAGTTTCGCTATAAAATGGCCCCATTAAGACCTCCCACGCCCTACAGACCTGAATAAGAGTGATATTAATCCACGAGTAAAACTGAACAGGTCCTTAGCGTTTTTGGTCAGCGTTTGGGGTTGTTGCAGTTGCTATCAAAATGAGCATGTTACCTAACATTAACTCTAGCATAAATTGGTGTGATAAAAAAAAAAAAAAGGAAGCTCGCACCTAAAGCAACACGCTGAACAATCATTGCTCCCAGCTGTGTTTTAGAATAGCCTCTTTTCTTCATGAAAAAGTGTTCTGGTCATTGTTTTCCACAAACAAAAAAAGACTTCAAATGTGAATGTAACCCAATGCAGCTGCCAGAATTCAAACGTAAGAATTTCTGAATGACTGTTAGCATTAGCCATGGGTTGTTTCTTGAACACTAATCGTCAGGCAGTTCCTTAGTTTTCTTGATCATTAGATTGAAATACTAAAATTCTTTGGCAGCAGTAGCTCTAAAGGCTGGTCTGCTGAGAAAATCTTGTAGATTCAATGGAGTTTTTATTTATTATACATACACTACATGGAGTCTTGGATAATCTGAGTGTTTTGTTTTTAATTGCAGTAGCCTCCACAGTAGCATTTTTCAGTTTCTGTTAATGAATGAGAGTTAGCCTACATGAAAAATACTTGTTTTCATCCATACTGTTGTATTTGTCCTCATATCTCACCTCATCTGTAAAGACAGTGGAAGGCCCATATGTGTGCCACATAGAATTAATGAAAGTTCATAATTGAGCTGGCGAGTGTTTAGTTTTGTAAATAGACTGTATAAGTGAAGTTACGCTCTTTCTGATTGAACTAATTAACTGAACAAATCTGTGCACTGTTTCAATTAAACCATGAACTCCTCAAAGCTCAACATCCTCCTTGCGGTAATGCCGGCATTATGAGGTTTTCAATGGCGTGCGGTGAGCCTCTGACCCTTAAACGCATGATTGCTTTCAAAATATTTAAGATCACTTGCTTAATAATCTCACAATTTATTTGCTGAATAATGAAGAAACGATAGGGATCACAGATGGGCTACATTGACATGGACTTAAAAGTGATATTGCAGGGATGGAAAACATGGTAATAATAACAAATTAATTAATCAAGTACTTAATCTGAAGTCCATCTCCCGTTTTAGCATTTTTTCAGCTGTGCTAATTAATTTATTTCAAGATTGATCTTCATCAAAATGTTTTCAGTGTTCAAAGGAATAGGCTACATTTGCGGGCAAGTCCATTTGCACACTGGTTGCCGTGATGCCATAATAATTAAGTCATTAAATTACCAACGCTTCTTATGTTGAAGCGTTGGTAATTGAATAATGTAGTAAATTGGTTATTTGTGCATCTCAAAAGTTTGACACATGGCATTCATTTAAAATAATAAAAAATGCATGTGATGCCTCAAACTTGTCTGGTCGCAAAATGATTGAGGTCTTGGCAATAAACTAATGGTAATAAACTAATGATTTCATAAGAAAGGAAATCTAAACCTCATCTATTTACCAGTTCAGCAGCATTTAATACGTAACATTCTACTTTAAAATTTTTCAAAAAATTGCAGTTATTGCCGTCAATGCCATCTCATATTGTAGCCTTGCTCTTTAAGACAAAGCTATGTGTCTAAATACTTGATGGCTAGACAGCTTACTGGTAGCCTATTCACTCCGTAAATGAATTTCATAAATTGTCTGATTCATAATTGGACACAGGTTGAGTTAACCTGCATTATGGTAATGTCACTGGTTATAGGCAGTTTTATTTTTACATAAGCATACTTAACTCAGACCTGAGTCGGCAAAGTCACATTTTTTAAAAAATGTTTTCTTGGGCATATCAAGCTAATTGGATGCTAACACAGGGAAAAAAATTATTTTTTTTTTAATTATATATATATATATATATATATATATATAGTCCATTATAATAATTAGTAGTACTAAATGATGTCACGCAAAAGCGGATGTGCACGGTGGATGCAAAAATGGAGAGAGGTTTGCTTACAGCAACATGCCGCGGCCAAAGAAATATCTGACTGATTTGGCCTGTAAAAGTGCTAGAAAAGGCCAGGCAGAAGATCGATTAAAGACCAGCATAAATGTAAAAGGCCAAAGTGATCACTGGAAAACTTTTAAAATCAGGTTTGGGGATATTTTTGATGAAGATGTGGCTAAACTTTCCTGGATACGTAAGTAAACTTGATTCCTGGTGCAAAATGCCCGATTTCCCTGTTTCCTACCACTTTCAAATCATTAATGTACTTGAAATTGCCCCATATTTGTAAACAGACATATTTATAGCAATTCATTTCTAATGCATTAACGTAATTTATTTACTAGCAGCCAAATCTGGCGACTGATCTGACGTGATTTTTCATGCAAATTGCTTATGCGTATAAGTAGCAGGCACGTCGAAACGGCTGAGGTCCATCAGCCACGATGGCTGGTCGTAATAGTCGAGTGATTGCTGTCCTTCAGAGTTCATCCTTGTTAGGGGTTGAAGAGGACATTAAGAATTAAACCAAATCTTTTTATTCAAACAGCCTGACAAATTATGCAAAAACAGGCTTAAAGTTCAGGAACGAATTGGTTGCCTGTAAATCCTCAAGGCAAATTTCAGTTGCAATCAGGTGAATGATAATTTCCCATTTGGTAGTCTGGGCAGGGTAGCCTACAAAACAAAAACTCAAAATGTTTGCAACAAGATACACAGGATACTGAATATAAAAGTTTAGATGCACGGGTTCCAGTATTGTGGCCTATTTTGTAAATTCCCTGTAGACTGTTGAATGCTAGCTGTGTCTCTCATGGTTTCACTGTGGAGGAGTGCAGGGGTTCAGTGTTTTTTCAGTGTTCAGCTCTTCAGATATTGTCAGCTATTTCTCTGAGAAGATGCATATAGGCCCACATGGAGCTGCTTTCTCTGGCCCGATTCCACACTGACAGGAATCTTGTCAGTGAGAGAATTAGGGGCTGCACACTAGTGTCCCTGACTATCTCCCCCACCCGTGTAAGAGAAGACGAGCTCACCAGGGCACGGGAACAGTGCTGTCATCCATCGCGCCAAAGCTGACAGGATGCGCGCTCTGCCACCAGAGGCCACAGAAAAGGAATTTCTCCCAGCCAATGGATCTTAATTTGCACCAATGTTTTATTAGTTTCAGTGCACAGAGTGTGGGCACCATCGTCCACGAGCAATAGGTGAAGGTCAGTGCGTCTGTTGGCCAGGATAAGGCCCTAAAAGATTGTTCTCCCCGCCCCAAATGTGGCAACTAGATGGGACAACAAGTCACATAGTCCCAGTCCCTGTGGCATAATCCTACTTAATCCTGCTCAACTGTGAAATTTTTCCAAAAAATAGGAATCCATAAATATTGGCAAAAAAGCATGCTCTATAAATGTTAATCTTGGCATGCAGATTTATTTATTGTACTTGCTCAGTTAAAGTTGCAGCGTATGATTTGTCCCAAGTCTTGTTAATTTGGTGCGGAAGTAGATATGCTTTGCAAGACTGCTGCTCCTCTGGAAACAGGCCCACACCTGAAATTACGCTGGCATGGAAATCGGATTCTTGATTAATCCATCAGTGCTTTGAGCAGGCCTACCAGGGAAACTAATGCAAATCTGAGTCGTGTTTCTCCAAAACAGATGTTTACATTTTTGCCTGCAGTTCCTTGCAACTTGGGTTGAGTGAATAACTTCATTTTATTTATTTCCTATTTATTTATTTGAAAGCCTGATGCGTGATGTCAGCCATATTTTCAAATATTCTGAACGAGTGCTGCGTTCATGCGCTCATTTAATTCGCCCTTAAGCTTTTAACTGACTTGCCAATTAATTTTTGAAATATCACAAGGCCTTGTTGAACAAACTCTTGACGCATGCAAATTGCATTAATATGCTTGAGCCAATATTTTCCGATGTACTTAACATAACCTAAAAGTCGCCATAAATCAGGGAATAAATATAATGTTTTTGCTTATCAATCCTTTTGGGGACATGCATAATTTTATGCTCTCCAAATCATAAATTAATCTTTTCTGTGAAAAGCTCCTTCAGTCATCGAGCAAAGAGTCTAAGCTTTGAGTGGCAACATCATTTAAAATGTAGCTGCGTGTTACAGGTGTTTTAACGCAAACAAGAGAGCATGCGCTAATGCAAACTATAGCGGCTTTTAATACTGGTGAAGAGCCTTGAAATGATTTCTGAAATGTTGCATTAATTCCTTTGTGATGCTATTTCACTGTAAAATGGCTACACAACAAAAAGGTAGGCGGCTGAGGAAGTTAACACAACTGCGTCTCTTCGGTATAAGAAATTGAGAAATTGGCACATCATTCAATGTGAATATGCACGAGTTCAAAGAAGAAATGGAATCAGAACAAGCTGTGTTGTAGAAATAGATTGGGTAAGGCTCTGTGTAGCATATTGTTTATCTTTGCGGTGTCTAGAGTAATCGTGTGAGTTCATGGCTTAAACTCTATGGTGTCCTGAAAAATAAAAAATTTGGTGTTTTTGTGCCTGAGATTCTGGTTTGCAGTGCGTAGCCATATAGTTTAATATTGCCTGAGGAACAGATTTGTCCTCAGGTGGCATAACATTGATGGAGGTATAGTTTGGCATCATAAGACCATGTGGATTTATATTGCTGGATGCACAGGTCTACCCCATATTACCATGCGGCCTCTCTTTGCTGGAGATACAGGTTTAAACCATTTATCAAGTGGCCTTATGTTGTAGGTGAGTTTGGTTTATCCTATATGACCATGGGGTCTCATTCTCTCCACAGAGTCGTGAAAGTACGTTTAAGAGCCTCATCTTGCAGTCGCACCTGCTGACGAGCCTCTTTCATGCGTCTCCCTGCGCCAGACTCCCACATCAGAATGAACTGTGAGCAGGACTTCGGAGAGGGGGGCATGAACGTCACTCTAACCCTCCGGCTGCTCATGCATGGAAAGGTGGGTCTGTGACATTGTGCTGTGACTAAAGGCACTTCATGTGGAACTATGCTGCTCATTAGTCAGTTTCTGCTAGTAAAATGCTGATCTGGGAAGGATATTTGGTTATATTTGTATGCATGTATGGGGCCTGTACAATGAAGTGTTAGCTGGATAACCATACCACGTAAACTCTCCAAAGTCAGACGCATGTATCAAAGTAAAAAAGCCTGTTCTTTGTCTCACTAAATGCAGCTGTCCTGCTATTTCAGTACTCCTGCTTCAAGATATGTGTCTTTGTTTGAGCCAACAATTTTTTGATTTTATTGAGTCAGTTATAAATTCTTCAGTTTCTTTAGAAATATTATTTCCCAACTGCCAGTTAGTGGTTAGCTTTGTTCAATTTATGAAAATTCTTGCACCTGCTAGATGCAGTTTTCACCCAGCATCCCTCATGGATTGAAATGCACAGGGAATATGGGAGAACAGCCTGGTCAATAGCTTGTCTTGTTTTTTGTTACAGGAGGTCGGTAGCATCATTGGGAAGGTAAGGATTTCAATTTTTTTTTTGTTTTTTCTCCCTAATATTTTCTCAGGAACATGCTCTTATCACCATTGCTTTTCTGCACAGTTTCAAACTGTGCAGGTTTTTCAGACCATATTTGTATCTGTCCAGCTTATATTCTGTATATAAAGATGGACGACGTGTCGCCACATTGATTGATTGAAGTGAGTGTTGATTGAAAAAGACGTGATACAATACAATGGTAAACATACCCCTGTGCCAACTTTTTTGAAACATCGATGGCATCAATTTCGAAATGAGCTCATATTTTCCAAAACGCAATAAAATATCTCAGCTTCACATCTGATATATGGTCTTTGTATTATTTTTAAATAAATATAAAGTTCAACAGATTCAAAAATCATAGCATTCTGTCGTTCTTAACATTTTACAGTGCGTCCCCACTTTTTGGAAATGGTTTGGTAAATAAAACTAAACTTAACACAACAAAATTAACACTTGAACATACATCAGCATAGTAAAAACTATTTAAAATGACAGGTACCATCTTCAGAAGAAAACTATTTGACGCATACTTACATTTTTTAGTGTGGCCAATGTCACATCAACTAACATGGAGGGGGAGGGATTATAACTTATAGCAGCCAGCCACTAGATGGCAATCAAGAAGTTTTGGCCTCAGTTTTTGGGTTATCTATCTTTATATACAGTCAATGGTCAAACGACTGTAGTTACCACTTATCATTTAATCAAATTTAAGAAAACCGTGGTCCTGCTATCTGACTACAGCTGTAGTTTCTACAACTCTCCATTTACCCACTAACTAGAGAGGATCTAGCACTCCTTGTGTTTTAATACAGATTTCAGAGTGCCTCGCACTGCATGAAGCTATTGACTGAAAGCAACTTCATGGGTCTTTGCCTCCATTACAAGTTATGGCGAGCAGCTCCGTGCTTTGATAACTGCCTGTGTGAAGTAATGCTTCCTGATGTTTGTGTATAATTACTATTCACTGAAGGCTTATTCCTTTCTGCTCTACTAACTGAAACCAAACCTGAGTAATCGATTTTTAATCCCCTTATGTACAGTATTTTTTTAAAAAAAAATCAAGTATTAAATTTGTATTTTTGAGAACTGGAAGAGGTATATTTTTTTTAATCTTCATTATAAATTTTCTGGAACACCCAAATCTTTGTTTGTCATGTAGTACCAAATTGCACAATTCTCTACTCGCAAGCTGATGAAGGCAGTGTTGTTTATCAATGTTTAATTCTTTTATGTTTGCTCAACTTATTATTTGAAGTTTACTGACTAATCCATATTTCACATATCCAGGCAATATGGCCACTGATCTGTTTTGATTCTAGTGCAGGGCTTTGATTCTATTGATCCAGTTTGATTCTAGGGCTACCTACAGATTGGGTACAATCACTATGACATCCCTGAATCACCTTCCTTAGCCCTTCCTATCTATTCCAACCAAAAATACATGAGTCATAATGCAATGTAGATTAAGAAATGAAATCTAAAGCGTCCGTGGTAGTCCCTTTTCTTGAGGCTGACACTGTTTCAGCACAAATAAAGAAACCTCCCAGGGGCAACAGCAAAAACCTGGTAAAGGCAGAGATATAAGTATTTTAGCAAAATTACAGAAAGTGCTAACATTACAAGGATTTGGCTATCTGCAGCCCTCACCTATGTAGACTCTGAGAACGTGATTCTGCTCTCTGTTTTCCCTGGTCCTATGTGTCCTAATGGTAGGGCAGTAATTCTTGTCTTGCTGGGCCTGAAGCATTGCCCGTGCCCAGTCTCCTCTCGCCCAGGGGAAATCCAGCAAATAAGACCCTGGCACACTGCCGGCAACTCAGTTTTTGCCAGCCCATAAAAGCAGTGGGATATTCAGCCGAGGACTGTCTGTGCTGTGTTGTGCATGCCCAATGGTGTGCATCAGGGATTAGTGCTTGTGACTATGAGCGATTTGAGTGGGTGTGGCTGTTGTTCGAGACATCTTTTTAGAATGTTGTATGGATATTCTCTTACAAGAAGCACTGTTGTTATATGAATGGTTCCTTTCTTTATAAAGATATGAAGAGCTTCATTGCAAAACACAGAATATCCATTTGAAGCATTTTTAGAAAAATACAAATTTTTGTCATGGGATAAGGTAACATAGAAGAGCTTTCCTATTTGTAAACATGTCTTGCTAAACAAGTTTAAATGCTATAAATCATGATGCAATCAAATTAAAGACAAATGAATTTTGTGATAAAGTGAAATTTTTTGGTGATGATTTGGAAAAGCACAATATATCCACAGAAGTGTGACTTAGAGTTGAATGCCTGCTAGTAAATATCATGGATGTAAAAATTTCCATGTTTCTGTAATAATTCATAATACTCCTTTACGTGTGGCACACTGTCCTGTTTGTGCATCCGCAGCTCAATATGGACAAAAAATCAGTCAGCAGAGGGACAACTATGTGCACTGATGGGAAATGGATAATTGATGGATAAATAATGGATTTTTTTTTATTATGTAGAGCTTGCAGCATATAAATAACAGTAATATTTTTGTTCTCCCCAAAGCAGGACAGTCTGAGCCTGTTGGCAGTGCAGGATCCTCCATCGCTGATAGGTTGTGCGGATGTATCGCAGTTAGTGTAAAAACTAACTTCTTGTTGTCTGTGTTTTGGAATGAAAGCTGGTGTTCAAGAATGTTACACACTGGGATATCTGCGCATTGCTTAGAGCTGAACTTGGCATGACTACCGCCTGATGATCTTCTTACAGCGGTGCCTCAAAAATTTTAAAAGTGGTGTTTGTTGTATTTTCCAATGACACTCTTCATTTTCTCTCATCTACTCAGCAAATCTTGCCATCTTAACCCTTTGGTGGCTTCATAAATCATTCCTCCAGGAATGATAATATGTTGGGTATACTTAAATCGGTTGTGGTCAATTTGCAGAAACAAAGGTTTTCGGTAACCTCGCCTTTTCAGTGCTTAATTATGTGTAGCCCCGTCGCAGTTAGCCTTGCCTGATAAGCCAGAGTTGCAAAGACTAATTGGTAGAATGGCTTTCAAATTTATTTTTGATTGCATGGAGGCTATTGTGCATTGCAGGACAAAGTTATAAATGATGATGTAAAAAGTCAATATGTCGTCTGAATATGAAATCATGTTGCTCATGAAGCAGCACAGATTTGCATAAGGTAGTTTGCAAAGCTTATTAAGCAATAAGGTTCAAGAGTGCATGCTATAGGTCAATTCCATGGTAACAGACGTAACATTTAGGACAAATTTAACTTCAGTTACTGTATAATTACATTGTGGATCACTGCAAAATATCACAGGGATTCAAACATTTGTTGGTGCTTGAGAACCCATTTCATAGATTTTATTTTGCGTACTGCACAATCAGGCAGCAGTTTGTACATGTACATGTACATGTACTTCGTCGCAGTATTTAAGTAGATTTTTTTTTTAACTGGGACTTTTACTCTCCTACATTTAAGAGCTAAGTATAAGTTACTTTCACTTCGTTACTTTGACACTGGCTACTTAGTTACTCGTTTCAAACGTTACTCGTTTCACGGACTATCTGGATTTGGCGTGTTCGAGAAGAACAATGGTGTCTCTTTGTGCAGATGTGTCCGCCAGTGGACGTGTGCTGCAAATTTATACACGCAATTACAATATTCTATCACTAGATCGCACATCAGGATCAGTTATTGAATATTACAACTGCCACTAAAGTGATTTCATTCCCCCCGATACTTTTTAATTTCAGTGGGACTCCTCAGTATAATGAAGGCTAAATTAAATAATTCTTTTGTGTATTCGTACCGTTTTGTCTGTCACAAATAAGAGATGTTGCGGCACTGCCTCTGACACCGGATCGGATCAGGGTTTGTTTTCAGCCAAAATACGTGTGTGTGTGTGTGTGTGTGTGTGTGTGTGTGTGTGTGTGTGTGTATATATATATATATATATATATATACATATCATTGCCAAAATCGTACTAGAAGCATACTACAAGCGTGATATGAGCGGCACCACCGTGGCAATATCGTCGTACAGTCTTCTAGGTCTTCGTAGCCTCATTGTATGATCTTCAATGTCGTAGTGGCAGCATAGTATAAACGCAGTAAACGCGGCCGCTGGTCGGCAACGGTCTGCGTAACATTGTAGTAGAAGTGTGTCAGCAGCGCATTGGACGTGGGAGCATCGTAGTACGGTCGTAATGAAGACCGTAATTTGCCAAATTGCTCGATTTAGACGCCGATCCGCCCCGATCGAATACTTTTTCTGATCGTGGCTTGATCGGGATGATCGTCCTAAAGTCGCAGCTCTGTGTGAACGGGGGGTTAACCTGGCCCCCTAGGGGAGGGGCCAGGTAATAATAAATCTGGTGGAGGAGTAGGAAATTTTTTTCACCGACTTCTATAGCATTGAACTTATTTCTGCAACCACTGCCATCTGCTGGCCATTAAATAGAATGCAAATTTTAGTGATTTCCACATTGGCCTCAGTTTTGACCCAGGTGCTGCATCCATGTTTTTATAAAGTCTATGGATCTGATGCACCTCGCAAATATTTCAAAATGGAAATTGCGTTTTTTTTTTTCATGGGCAAGTTCCACGATCACAAGCTTTTTCACAAGCTGAAATTAATATCCTTTATACATGCAAACAACGTAAAAACAAACCCACACAAAGTAAAAAAAGACAAAAAAACATCTGCATGCTTCTTGTGGCTTTTTGTTCAATGTTTATTTATTTATTTTTTTATGAAAATGACCAAAATTCATTCGTCAAAGTGAATTAATTTGGCTGGAGTTAAGTGTTGATTCATGTTCAGTATATATCTAGAAGTGCTGTCCTTTCTGTTGACATGTTCACAGAGCTGAATATTCTGGGGGTGTTGAAAGATCAGCAAATATTATCAAAAATGCTGTTGTTGGCTGGCAATTAAAAAAATACTTTGGCGGAGAAAGCGTTGTCAGGAGAAAATGTTAACTCACTGCCCCAATCTACTACAACCCCATTTCCAAAAAAGTTGGCATGCTATGTAAAATGTAAGTAAAAACAAAATGCAATGATTTTCAAGTCATTTGAACGTTTTATTTATTTGAATATAAAACAAAGACAAAATATCAGGTGTTGAAACTGAGATATTTCATTGTTTTTTGGAAAATAGGAGGTCATTGTTAAATTGATGCCAGCGACACATTTTTAAAAAGTTGGCACAAGGGCATGTTTACCACTATTTTGCATCACATCTTCTTCAGTCAACACTCTGCAAGCATTTGGGAACTAAGAAGATCAACTACTGTAGTTTTGAATGGAAAATGTTGCCCCATTCTTGCTTTATGCAGGATTTCAGCTGCTCAACATTTTTCAGCCTCCTTTGTCGTATTTTTTGTTTCACAATGTGCCAAACATTGTCTGTGAGTGACAGGTCTGGACTGTAGGCAGACCAATTTAGCACCCTGACTCTTTTACTTCAGACGCATCATGTTGTAATATGTGCAGACTATGTTGTATGGCATGATATTGTTGAAATGAGCTAGGCCTTCTCTTAAAAAAGCTTCTGTGTGGCAGTAAATGTTGCTCCAAAACCTGTATATATCATTTACCATCAATGTCTTCGCAGACGTGCAAGTTACCCCTGCCATCTGTCCTAGAGCACCCCATACTATCATGGGTGCTGCATTTGAATTGTTTGCTGATAAGAAGTCAGGTGGCCCCCCTCCTCTTAAGCTTCTCGGACATGGCATCCATGATTCCTAAAAAGAATTTCACACTTTGATTGTTCAAACCACAGGGCACCTCAGTACATTTTAAATGAGCTCAGGCCCAAAGAAGAGGGCATCTGGATCTTTTTTATATATGGTTTGATCTCTACGTGGCAGATTTTTCACTTGCATTTGTGGATGCAGTGACAAACTGACAATCATTTACAGAAGTGTTTCTCAGTCCATGCAGTGATTTCCTCTACAGAATCCTGTCTGTTTTGTGGCGCTTGAGGACTTGAAAATCACAGCCATTCAAAATTGGATTTTGGCCTTGTCCCACATGTAAAGTTTTTTCTGGATTCTCAGAATCTTTTAATTATATTATGCACCAAAGAGGGTAAAATCTCCAAATTCATTGCAATTTCATTTGAAATTGTTGAACTATTTCCCCATGCAGTCTTTCATAGTGTGGTTTAGCCCTCACCATATTTTCTTATGAAAGACTTTTTATACCCTATCGTGTTACTTACCTGTTATTAAATAATCTAATTAGCTGTGAGAGGTTCTGCCTGTTGTCTTTTTTAGCATCATGCAACTTTTTCAGTCTTTCATCGTCCCGTCCCAACTTTTTAAAAACATGTTGCTGTCATCAAATTCAAAATGAGCAGATATTTTTCTAAAACAATAAAATTTACCAGTTTGACACCTGGTAAATTGAAGTATTTTCAAATAAATGTAAAGTTCAAATGATTTGAAAATCATTGAAATCTGTTTTTAATTGACATTTTACCCAGTGTCCCAACTTTTTTGGAAACAGGGTTGTACTTAGATCCATAACAAACCACTCTATAGCTTCCAATTGCAAACATTTTGCAGTCACACTTGCTTTATGTTCATCTTGTATTCATTCAAGATTTGATTGCAACTAATTAACTAAAAATTCAACACATGCATCCATTGTCATTGTCAATTTAACAAGTTATTCTACCATAAAAAAAGACCTTGATATTGTGTAAAGTAAAAATGGGAACACTTTAATTGCACTGAGAGTCGGATGATGTCACTGATAACGTAATGACAACTGCGGATTAAATCTTGGCTGAGGCTGAATCGTCTCTGCTTAAAAAGACTTTGGTTGCATATAAATGACACTTCAAATGTTATTTACTATGTATTAGTGCTTCCTACAGAGCAAATAAATATTAATAAGAGAAAAGGTTTTTTCAAATTGTACCTGGGAGGTTTTTCAACAAATCTTCGTGATAACTGCTGTTGTGCTTTGCTGTTAAGCTGTTAATTTAATATAAATAACTGCACATGTGATACAATGTTCATTGCAAACTCAAGAAATCAGTTAAGAATGATGAGACAGATGACACTCAAAATCTGAAATAGAGCAACAGGCTGGGCTTCGTTTTTAGCTCATCTCTTTTATACTAATGAGCAGATTTGATATCGTAAAACAGCAGTGATACGTCGCATAATTTTCTCGGTCAATATTCTTATTCAAAAGGAATTAAATAACTCATCAGCCAAGTACTTCATTGTACATTTACCTAAGCAGGTCAGATTAAGTACCCTTCCTCGAGGGCATGACTATATCCTCTTCACCCGGGAGTCAAAATGGCATCCTTTTGGGGTACAGTTAGTGCTCTGCCCTGATCACTCCCCACCCTCTCAACATATTTATTACGTCACCTCTTCTCCTCAGGCGTTTGGATTATTTAGAATTGTAACATTTTTGTCGTCAAAGTGTTGAAATTGTGGACACTGCCCTCTGCTTGCCAGTTTATCCTTGTTCTCCCCCACCGCTCCCCTTGACTTGACCTCAGCTGAAGACAGCAGAAGGGTAGTGTTACTGGCGCATCTCTGCAGTGTCCCATCCCCTCATACTCCCATCTCAGCCTCCACTTATAATACCTGTCACTCGGCCTGACAGAGAGGAAAAGAACAAAGACTGAAATGAGGAGAGAGAGAGAGAGCGAGAGAGAGAATTGAGTGGGGGTACAAAAGACATGGGAGCATGACTGAAATCTGGACTGCCAAAGCTATGTAAACAAGCTAGGCTTTGGCTTTTATTTCAGAAAATATATTTTATTTTTGTTTCTTTGTGTTGTTTTTTATTCACCAAAATGATATGATGAAACAGTCCCCTCCAGACAGAAGCGTCCGTTATAACGAAGTCGGGCCTGACTGGCTGTTTCTTTTTTTTTTTTTTTTCCATTTTCAGCAAAGTGCAGATACTTAAGTGTGTGTCATCAGCAGATGAGCCCTTAGCCACCCCAAATCTCTGGCTCCTTTATTAGTAATCAGCCCTCTGGGGAGCGCATCCATGCAGAGGCCACATTGCTGTTTAGTGGGGCTGAACTGATGCTTATTTTTGGCATGTTCAAGCCAAGTCAAGCCAGTTTAATTACAAGGTGAAGGGACATGTTAAAAGCCTTGTTCTTTGTAAACAAGAGCTGCAAAGCAAAACCTTTGACTTCTTCTTTGTTTCGCCTCCCTCCGCCCCAGAAAGGAGAGACAGTGAAGAGAATACGAGAAGAGGTAAGCACATTTCCTTCTGCTCAATACCTATTGCCTTCCTTTTCTTGGGTTCTCTTTGTGTGCCGCAGGCTTTGCATACAGAGTGGAGCACCTGCCGTACATTGTCGCAGTATACCATTTTATCTGTTTCCAAATTTTAACATTTTAAGGTTGATTTTTACTGTTAGAAATATATTAAAACTAATTCACTGTTTCACACAAACAATCAAATCCCCTGTGTTTTTGAATGTGGAGGGATAACCCTGAGTCCATCGCCATGTGTTTCGATACTGACATTGTTGGCCTGCGTAAATCCTATTGGGAACAAATTAATATTATTCCCTTGCAATATATTAAAATGACAGTGTTGGAAAAAGTGCCTTAAAAGAAGGACGCATGAATATTTCAATGAGCATTTCTCCACATTAAGGGCAGAATACTATACGCGCACAGCATGACCGCACACGCACACTTACACACATACGCACACACCGGCAGAGACTAAAACACTTGGTCTTTGAGGCTGTTCTGTCAAGAACAGTGTTAATAGCTTGAAGGACTTCTTAGGGAGATGGATAATAATTTTGAAGATGTGTTAAAAAGTCCTTTTTTAAAAATTTAGGATGTAAAGGTGTTGATTTGAGGACTTCAGCTTGATGTGTAATATGAGCTACCACAGCTCCATTGGTGGCCTTTGACTCAACAACGCCAAAAATTTGATAGACAGGTATTCCGCTCATCTCATAACTGGTATTAGAGAGTATTTTCATCTTATTTGTCTGCGCTATGCAAGCTGCTGTTTTTTTTTTCTAATTAAATGGGAGAAGGCTGGATTTGGGATGCGTGTCGGGGCCTTGAGCAGCATGACCCGTTAATTTGTTTGCATGAGCTGACACGGGGTCACCCAGAGGCCACCCGCTACAACAAATAGGCGACGTGAGGCACAGTGTGTGGGACCCCATCGCCCCTCCTCCTCCTTGTCATCATACGGATACCGAGGATGGCTTTGGCTATTGCGCACTGCCAAAATAGAACGTGTAATGAAATCTCCCCTCTTGTGATGTTTTTTCTGTCAGGGATGAATCAAGATGAGCGAAATAAAAGATGCCACTCCATCATCCTCCATTTAATAGCGATGCAAATAAAAGAAAAGGAATTGGAGAACAAAGTCATTAGTAGTCATTTGTTGCAGCCATGACTGGCACAGAAAAAAAAAGAAACTGGAAGGAATAAATGCGGAAAATGTGATGTGTGACTTATCAAGTGACTAGTGCACAGAAAGGAGGTGCGTGCGGGGCTCAGGCGTATGTCTAATGGAAGGGGCTGGGTACGGAGAGATAGAGAGATCACATGTAAGTGAGGCAGACAGGACCGGCAGGACAATGAATCAGACAGCCAGACTGCTTCAGTTCCTCTCTGCACACACAAGCACTCTGTCCGCTTCACTCACCACTGCTATCTTTTCCACAGCCATATGCCGAACGACTCCTCTCACGCGACGTCTTTTTCACTCACACACACACACACACACACACACACGCACGTATTCTCACTTTTTAAAGGGCGAGGAGGGATGTTGATTGCCATTGCCGGTCAACAGAATGGTTACAACTGCTGCCCCCATATCTCTGTACCTCGTCTCAGAGCGGCATTGGATGCAATTCTGGAGCTCACCTTTCTCTCCGTCTCTGTTCCTCCCGCTATCCCTCTCTCTCTCTCTCTCTCTCTCTTTCTCTCTCTCTCTCACCCCCTACAGAGCAGCGCACGCATTAACATCTCAGAAGGGTCCTGCCCAGAGAGAATAATTACCATCACTGGGCCCACAGACTGCGTCTTCCGAGCCTTCACCATGATCACGTTAAAACTGGAGGAGGTTAGAGAACGTGGTCGCACGCCGTACACACGCACATGCAGACGCACGTGCAGACACGCACTCATGTATATTCACAATGGAACCAATTCACTTAATCATTTCCTTCAAGTGAGATGTTTTATTGGGAGTATCTATGCCACTGGCACCTGTACACGTGGGATTGACAGTGAGGCCTTTCTTGCTGGAAAGGACGCTTGTGCCTGCCATCAACTTTGCCATTTTATTAAAGAGGAAGAACGGGTTAGCTCGAGACGGAATTAGCGAGTGAGCGCAGAGCACACTCTGTTGCTGTTCCTCTCTATCCACCCATGTACCCACAATGGTTTTCATGAAGCATCTTTTAGATTCTGGGCTCTGCTGCCCTCCAAACTCCAAACCCACTCGTGCTTTTCTTTACTCATAAAGTCAGTTGTCATAGTAACCTTTGGAGCACCCTGCAGTTTGAGCCCAGCACGTGCTTGTGTCTGACCGTTGAATAATATGTTGATAAGGTGGTCTAGTCAGGTCCTGGCCAGCTGTACTTAAAAAAATGCGCTATCCTTTTGTGGTCGGTTGGTGGTAAATAGCACAAACAAGAGTTCAAAGTGCACATAAATCCTCACTAGCTCAAGCCGGGTCTCGTTTGGTTATTATATGCAGTGTAATTACGAGAAAGGGGATAACTGCATTGCCGATGACAGTTTACTTCCATCAGTGTCAATTTCACCATTCATATCCAGAATTATGTCTGTGTTCCCAACGTATTGATCTTCAGAAATACATGAACATTGGGGCATCCCTTAGAGGTCGTTACACCGCCCAGGATATAATTCATTTTTAGTTGGGAGTCAATTGCTATCGACATTTCATGAACCTGAAAATGTAGGTTGAGAAAAAGAACATGCGGTATCTTGTGCACCAGAGCTCACAGACACTGGAAGTTTTTTTATTCTGCAGCTTTGCTCTGAGAATTACTGAGGATTGGCTGGAAAGGATTACAGCGCTCACTGCCATTAAGACGTAATGCATATTTTCAAATGAAATTTAGAAGCTGATGTTACTTGCGCTCTGATCCTGATGAAGGAAGATGGTCTCCCGGGAAGCGAAAGAGAAAAAGTCATAAACTGCAAATCCAGCTCAGGATCGAAAATAAAGGCCAAAAGTAAAGAATATGAGTTTTATTTTTTTTTTATGCAAGCCTATCCATAGCAAATTAATTTCAAGCAAAAAACAACATTCCAAAGAATGGATCCATGTCAGCAGTATAGCTGATGATCCAGAGGTTTATTTTTTTTGGGGGGGATGGGGGATGGGGGGGGGGGGGGGATGGGGAAGGCTTGGGCTTATAAAGGAATAAACACTGAGAGGCTTAGTGCGGGGAAATGAAT
Organism: Gymnothorax reevesii; assembly: GCA_029721435.1. Lineage (NCBI taxonomy): Eukaryota > Metazoa > Chordata > Actinopteri > Anguilliformes > Muraenidae > Gymnothorax > Gymnothorax reevesii. Next base: position 9,518,073 of record CM056581.1, read on the forward strand.
TTCATAGGGAGGGGGCGCCAGGCGTGTGCTGCATTCCTGCCCGGGATCGCTGCAACTGATTCAGGCCACGTATGGACGTCTGTGCTGATGAGCTGTCAGGCTGAGCCAACAATTTACATTTCAAACGCTGCCTGATTCCGTCTTTCGCTAATTGATCGCACCTCTCGCCGTCCACGATTAAAAGCAATATTTATTACTTGACTTAATTAACGAAAAAGCCTGTCTGAAATCGCAGCCCTCACCTAACTAATGGGCTCGTCCCCTCAGTTCTCCTCAGGCTCAATCTCATTTATGGGAAGTTTTTTTTTTTTTTTTCCTGAGGCGAAGTGAGCGAGGAACCAAAGACGGGGTATGTTTCGTTTGTAGAGAAAGATTCGACCCATTGGTGAAATCCCATTCACACTAGCGACAGGATTGAAGCGGGGAGAACATGTGAATCGTGTTTTCGCATAACAATCAATGTGATGGCGGCTCATTGCTTGTCTTAAACAGGTTTAACCTTTTCCAGGCAGAATCGCTGACGGACATGTGGAGGGGGATTTATTGATTGAACAGTATATTGGAAGCATCATGCAACCACAACTCTACAATCCACACTAGGAGTAAAAATAGCAGCAATTACAAAAGGAAATCATTGGATGCGGATGTAAAAATGAAAGCTGAAAATTTGCACATTAACTGTAATTAAAGTTGAAAATTTGCATATTAATTTCATATTCATTTTCATTCACTTCTGGGCCTCTGTCTTACTCCCAGCGCATAGTGGGGCCAAGCATGACGCAAGCGTCCATGCTAGTTTATGTACCGGCAAAATTATCGTTATCCTGTCCAGCGCTCAGTTTGCATTAATAGCACATGTAATTGCACCAAACTGAGCACCCACGGGCACATTGGTCTTGAAATGAGGATTTGTCAGGCACATTGTGGCCCTTTGCTGTCTTGAGGCATCTGAAATAAATTGCACGACTGACCAACAAAAACCTGGTCTAAGTCAATCGTCAGTTTTTAACAATGCAATTTTAAGGGCGCATTATTTAGACAGTATCGTGCCCTTTTGTCAGCGAGTGCACAACGCGTGTACGCACTTATTGTTCAGCACTACAGGGGGATGAGCTGCTGCACCCACACAAGCAAGCAATTAAAAATAAAAAGATTACGATGTGAAAGATTATTGTCAAAATATTTTTTTTGAAATACATGACAGAATGATTAGTGTAATACACTTCCCCACATCAGAGCATGCAGTAATGCAGGCTCTTTAAATCGTAAGGGAACCTCTTCCATCTGGTAATTTGCGATTCAACTTGTGTGGTGAGGCACATAGTTATTCACAGATTATTTTGGAAAAAGCCATGACTCTTTAACACTGACAAACTGTCATTCAGTGCTGTTTTCCAGAGGATCCTCTTTGGGGGGGGGGCTATTCAGCGACAACGGTGAGCCCAAATATTAAATACAGGGCATATAATGTCTGAAACATTGTATGGATTTTCGTTCTAGTTCAGGAAGCACAAACTGTACTTGAACAAATGTTTGAAGTGCTGAAAATGCATTTTATATGTTTCGATATGTCCAGCATGGGTTGACCCGTTACCTGTAATTATCTAAAAAAACTATTTTGAATCCAACCTGATCCATTAATTCAGTGCCTGCTGTCCCGCATCTATTATCGAATATAAACCCCGCATTTCATTTGAAAAGGCTTTATTATTATTTAAAGTTTGGCTGACCGGAAATATTGCCCTAAAAAGTGACACTTTTCAGCTGCAGCAAAAGCAACAGATAACACTGTTGTCACCATCTATAATTAATCCGAATTTCTTCCATGTATCCAATTCGACCCTAAATTGTCATTGAAGCAGAAGAAAGTTCTTTCCACTGTTGTTGGACATTGTTCAGGGGTCACAGTGATCATAATAACATCAGCTTAGTCATTTTCTTGCTGGCACTTAATGTCATTCATTCCTAATTTCTCTCAGTCATTTTCCACCTGCATGTCATTATAATTATTATTACTTTTTCATTACTTTTATTTTTACCGGCAACCCTGAATTTAAACTTTTCTTTCATTTGTTTGTTTTATGCACAAGTTGTAATTTATAGTTCCAATGTGAATTTACTGTTATGACTTTTAATACCTGGATGTGATTAAAATAATTTTGAACAATACTTCAAGAATTTTTTAATGACATTTTCGGAGATCTCTGCGATCAGATTTCCATACTTTTCGCGATGGTTTGCTCATGCGCTTTCACTTCGCACACGAGCTGACCTCATTCTGCGGAGAGGAATTCTTTTTTTTCCTGTTACTCAGGAACTTTGCCTTTAATATCGCTATTCTTCAAGGTGCAAGCGCACCTGGCTTTTAAAGGGAATGGGAGATGACATTCTGATTGGTTTATTCCATGTTTCACCCAAAACACGCCTATGATTAATTAACAGATTAAATCCAGCCCTTTTGTACTATGCACCTTACAGATAAGCCACCATTAACCAAGCAAAAATGGATTTGGACACGACCTAAATGCATTTGCGCCACTCATTTCAGACCATGCACCTGGAGTATGGAGTCTCAATAAAAAAGGCCTCACTGTCTAAATATGCCCTGCTCTGTATATCAAAATAAAAAGGTCAACCTGACACATTTCTGCCCCGCCCTGTCCTCCCAGGATCTCACTACCCTGGTGGCTAACGGGACAGTAACCAGTAAACCACCAGTTACCCTTCGCCTTGTCATTCCTGCCAGCCAGTGCGGGTCCCTCATCGGCAAAGGGGGCTCCAAAATCAAGGAGATCCGTGAGGTGAGGCCTACAGACCAGTGGTAGGAACTAAATGTCCTGAAAATCATTTCCTGTCTTTGACGTACTTGGATCAAATGTATGAAACGCTTTGAATTTTAAATCCTTGGAACCTCCTCAAGGCAACTGCACACTGTATAAGTAGGACTGCAGTGAAGAGACTGTGTAGCACCGGTTCACAACAAAATTTTAAATAAGCCACCGAGCCGCTCAGAATTACAGTGATCTTTAAATTTGACACTGAGTAGACAGACATCAAGTGGTATCTGATCACAATGACCTATATGGTAGCCACCATAGACACTTTGATTCCTAAAAATATGTTTAGTATCCATAATTTATGATCTTATGGGCTGATGTTTATTGCTATATTAATGCAAGAAGATTCCCTTAATCAAAAATTGGAGGAAGATAAAAGGTGCACAATTTATGTAAACTATAAATATTAAATTACCCAGTGCTCTATCCAGTAGGAATACATTTTTGATGATTTGTTAAGATACGCTAATTTAAATTTAATAATTTCTCAGGTGTGAAACTTACACACCCTTATTTTTGAACAGTGCAACTTTTAAAAGTAGATTATTTCACCTACTTGATAATTTCTTAATTATCCAGCACAGCTGAATGCTGGAGTAGTGTAGGGAGGCTTCCTTTATTCGAAAATGGAGGGGGTTAAAAGTTGAACAATTTATGTAAATTACCAAGAGCTATAATATATGGCACACGTTTTTGATAATATGTGAGGATATGCTGATCATAGGAGTGCTACTTGCACACCTTCATTTTTTCTGTGTACAGTTCACTTGTAACTGTGGATATTTCGAGGAGAATTTAATCGAAGTATCCATGCGCAAGGCTACAATAATTCTGCCTCTATGGGGAATCAAATGTATGTTCCTCATTCTTTGACCGTAATATGACACTGCTGCCCATCCTAATGTGTGGCTTTTAACCTCTTCAACAGAGCACAGGGGCACAGGTTCAGGTGGCTGGTGACTTGTTACCCAACTCTACTGAGCGAGGAGTGACAATATCTGGAACGCAAGATGCCATAATCCAGTGCGTCAAACATATCTGCACAGTGATCCTTGAGGTACGGACATTATAGCAGGCCTTCCCATTCTCCAGAAGTGTGTCAACACATATCTCAACAGTGACGTCATTGTTTATTTGTGTCATTGCCTCCTCTGTTCAGACTTGCAATCAGAATCTGACGTGCGAATATACACACATATGGATGAATCCATTTCACACGCACACCTACGCTGAGCTGCACTGCGATATTTTTCTTGATTTGGTGTTCTGAAAATATGGTGTGTTAGGAAACACTACACAAAAAAAAATTTAAATTTGAGTAGAGCCAAATCAAAAAAAAAAAATTTCACTGTCCCAAACATTATGCAGTTGACTGTTTATACAGCTCAGTAGATGTCTGAGGTCATTGCCTGTTTTAAACTCATCATGTGGCATAAATGTCTTATTCTTTTACAATATTACAATCTTAAAATAGCCTAATCAAATTTACAGGTGAAAACGAAAAGGTCCTTTGGGACTTATTAAAAATAAGTGGGGAAATGTCACGCCAGAGCGTGATAACAGTGCTTCAAGATGGTGATGTATTCGGAAATAATGTAAACATTTCATATTAATGACTGTCTGGGAGATGTTTTTGATTCTTAGAGATTCCAGATAATGCTAATGTTTCCAGAATTGCTAGTCCGATCCTGTTTTCCGGGGCTTTCCACAAAGGCTGTGAGATTTCATTAGGATTCCACACCACTGGGCCAGCCTACTTCAGAATGCAGATTATGCAAAGTAATACGATAGAGCTGCTTTAAAAGATGCTGCTCATTTTAGGAAACTCGATTGTTTGCCACGCACCTTGAGAAATAAGCTTTTCAGAGCAATATGGGTGCTTTTCTTTTCCATTCCGTTACTATTTTATCGTAACATTCGCCTGCCTCTAGGTTATTTTTTATTAAAATGTGTGCCCACGCATGCAAACCAGTCTGCATGTGAGCACACACGCGCATCTGTTTGTGAATGTATTTGTGTGTGTGTGTGTGTGTGTCTGTGTGTGTCGTGTGTGTGTGTGTGTGTGTGTGTTAGTCTGTTTGTCCATACTAACCAGCGAGTCTCATTGCATAATTGATTAACTGGTTTGTCATTATTAATGATGGTTTTGGTTGTACGTGTCACAGCTTAAAAAGAATTCAGCAATTAAAATATAATCCTGCAATCTTACCTTCGAAAAAATGCCCCCAGCTCTTGAGCTGCCATTTCTCCATCACTGACTGAGCCTCTTGTGCCCAGTGGTTGTGTTTTGTAACTCTGTGGTTTTTGTATTTTCTAAGCACTGTCTTTTTCTCCACTGTGTGCCCCCCGCTGACCCGCCTTCTTTTCTCCCTGTGTTGCTGTTTATTTGGAATTTCTTAGTCTCCTCCAAAGGGGGCCACTATTCCGTATCGTCCCAGCCCAGCCCCGGGAGCGGTCCTGATTTCGGGGAATCAGGTGAGGCCGCTAGAGATGAGAAACAGCGTAGCTGGAGGGCGCGGGTTTGGCACATAGTGCTGCTGCCAATGGCTGTAATTGTGAAGAGAGAAGGCAGAGAGAACTTGTCTCCCTGCCCTTTTAACATTGCCAATGCTATTCATTATTAGGCCCTATAAAAAAAATATTATTTTCTCATTTAAAAAGGGGTAATCTGCGTCATGCACTTAGTGTGTAGCGCGCTTTTACCCGCAAACGGACACTTAAGCCGTTTATGTAAAAAAGTTACTTTCCTGTGTTGTCGTCTGTTGAGTACCAGAAAATAAACAGGTCTAAATAATAAAATATTTTATAAAATAAAATGAAAAAAAAATCCGCCTGCCTGCATCAGGTTTTTCAGATTATAAGGATGATAAATTAATCTATTTGGTGTCTAAAAAGTATATTTATGACCAAAACTGCACTCGGGAACAACAGTAACTTAGCATTTAATGAAATAATTTCTTCATTTTTTTTTGTCCCTCCCCCATACTTATAAAACTGTAATCGACAGCGGTACCAGAATTATAAAAGATTGTGGTAATGGGTTGTCGTATTTGGCTGTAGTAACTCTTATGCTCTCTTCTCATTTCCTGCCATCCCTGCGTTATGAAAGAAATGGCTGGAATCACTTCATTTTGAAGAAGGGGATCTCTGTGGAAATACTATTCTCTTTAAAACTTACACTGATTAGACACAACATGAAAACCACCAGTATAATATTGTTTAGGTCCCCTTTACCTGCAAATCCAGCTCTGATTCATCCAGGCATGGACTCCACTAGACCTTTGAAGATGTCCTATAGAATCTGCCACCAAGACTTTAGCAGTGGATCCTGTAAGTTGCAAGGAGCCTCTGTGGATCAGTCTTTTTTTCTGGCATATCCCAGGGATATTCAATTGCATTGAGATCTTGGGAATTTAGAGGCCAAGTCAGCACCTTGAACTCCATGCGTACGTTCCTCAGAGCATCACACTACCTCTGCTGACTTCCTGTAGGGTATCCTGATGCCATCTCTCCCTTTGATTAACAGGACACACACACACTCAGCCATCCTTGTGATGCAAAAGAAAACATGACCAGGGGCTTCATTTATAAACAGTGCGTTGGCACAAAAATGACGCGTACGTCACTGTCTTTGCAGATTTCTGATTTATTAAAACAAACTTGACTTTAAAAAAGGGAAATTAGTAAGATTATGCACATGTCAACAAAGTTCATCCTGATTAAATAAATAAAAATTGCGTGCAGTTTATCCTACCCATAGGTTTATAAGTTTTTGCACGTATGCATTATTTAGGTATGAAATCCATGCAAATATTTATAAATAAGGCCCCAGGCCACCCTCTTCCATTGCCCCATGGTGCTGTTCTGATGCTCACATGCCTGTCGCAGGTACTTTCGGCTGTGGATGGGGTGAACATAGGCACAACAAGTCTGGTTTGCAGCTACGCGGCCCAGTATGCAGCAAGACTGCAATGAACTCTGTGTTCTGACTCCTTTCTATCATTACCAGCTTTTTCAGCAATCTGTGTTACACCAACTCCTCTGTGGGGTTGGACCTCTGTGGGGTTATATGTTCTTGGGCCACTTTTGGTGCACTACTAGCATCTAAAAACCAAGAAAGTGCAAATTCCTACAAAAACTTAGAATACACCAAGGTTTACTGATGATTTGAGGCCAGAAAAATTTTGCTGAGGTATCCCAAAGTCTGTCCGGTTTACTTGAGTTTGGACAACATCTCTGTAAACCTCTGTTAAATTTTCCCGAGACACTCCGAGGATTGTCTGGCCCACTGAAGTTCAGAGACCACATCGGTATTCCTCGGGAAAATTTCACAGAGGTAGGCCGAAGTTTGTCTGCTAGGCCTATGCTTTCACCAGAACAAAGTGGATGCAGTCCAGTTTTTCTTAATATAATGGTGGTGGTCTGTCCTTTTCCAGGTCCTGTATGCAGCACAGACACAGCAGGCTGAGCTATAGTACTGACCCTTCCAAAGTTCCCACGAAATTCGGCGAATATTCATGTTTTTTCATACATCTGAATTTTTTGGTGGCTGAAAAAATTTTCGCATTGTTTTCCATTAAAAATCTGGTAGCCAAAAAAAATTCAGGAAAATTCGCAAAACAAATTATCACCGAAAATTCTGCGAATTTTGGATTGGGGAACTTTGGACTGACCAGTACTGTAAGCCAGTACTTCATCCAGACTGCATCTAGGGCCGGGCTTAATTACACTGCACCTCGTTGAACAGCCAAACTAAAGTAAACCGGACAGACTTTGGGATACCTCTGTAAAATTTTTCTGAGGTTAACTGAGTTGGTCTCAAATCTTCAAGCTGCAGTCGGTAAGACTGCTCAACCAAGAGGACTTATTCTGATTTTTGAATGAGTACAACTTTCAAGCCCCTCCCCTACTTGCGCTGAGATCCAAACCAGTTCCTCCCTCAATTTTTTTGTGTGCATCCAAAGGAGCGCGCAAATGAGCTGATTGGTTCGTTGAGCCGGGAGCTGCAGAATTTCGCTGATCGCATTACAGGCTGTGGGTGGAGATAAAGTCGCAGATGTTTTTCTGAAATCAACTGATTCATACTCGCAGGTATAAGCATAGTGACAGTTTCAGTAAATGCGACCAAAAAAATCTTACAGACTTCAGCTTTCCGTAAACCGGTGTAAACTCGGTGTATTCTAAGTTTTTGTGGGAATTTCTCAGTTTTTAGGTGCTAGTAGTGGTGGGTGTAAACCACTGCATATAGGAATACCCCACAAGACCTGCTGTTTTGGAGATGCTCTGACCCTGTCATCTAGCTATCACAGTTTAGTCCTTGTCAAAGTTGCTCAGATCCTTACTCTTACCCATCTTTATGACTTCCAAAGCTTCAAGAGCTGACTGTTCACTTGCTGCACAATATATCCCACCCCTTGACAGATGCCAGTGTAACGAGACAACCAATGTTATTCACTTGTCTTGTCGGTGATTTTAATGTTGTGGCTGATCGGTCTATTTAAAAGAGGCATATCTTCAGCACTATTGGCTGCTGTACAGATGCCAGAAAATTTCTTCAGCTGATTTCCCCAGGTTCCTGTTTTCACAGGAAATACGTAGAAGTACGAAGGTTAATTACCCTCTGTGAGTCGTTTCATGTGGTCTTTAAGCACAATGACGAAGTGAGAACCCTCAGATAAGCAGCCCTCATGAATATTCATCTGCCTAAAATTGATTCCGGTAATTTCTGAGGGAGGAGGTTAATTGGAATGGGGAGAGTGGGAGACCGAGACAGTCAGGTGGATGTCTGAGGTAATGTTTTACTCTAAACTCTGACTCATGGAGTTCATCTGCAGGGGAGACGGTTCTCATTCATTTACTGAATGATACAGTTTTAAACAGCGAGAACATGGCTCTCTGATTTAATAGCACACCCAAAAAGCCCCAGTGGGACTTATTGATAATAAAAGTCAGGAGTGTGATGACAATGATTCAGAATACTTAAATATAAAATGAAATGAAGCCATGGTTTGTTTTGTCTCTGTTCCCTGTGTGCATTTCAAGGTTTTGGAAGCCTCTGAGTTTGGGTCACACCCTCTTTTCTCATTGGCTCAGGGAGGTGCGGAGCTGCAACAAGTGAGTATAATTTTAATTGAGGAGTGCCTCCCGGCGCTTCCAGATTTAACTTTGCATCCCTCAGCCGCTACCTATAGCTAAGGGTGTGCTTTCATTTAATTTCTGTGCAGTCCTTTTTTTAATTTGCATGTTGCATCCGGGCACCTCGGGCCAGTGAGAAACAGAAGAGTGTTTTTTTTTTTTGCATGTCTCTGAAAAATAAAGGCTGGGAGAAATGCTGCTTTCTGTGGTGGCATTTTCGACACACGCGCACACACACACACACACACACACACACACACACACACACATTTGCATGCACAAAAATAACAACAGACACACACACACATACACACACACACACACACACTACGACGACCACTGTGCTCGTGCTTCACAATCCAGAGGTTAGGGCTCATAAAGAAATGGACACCAAAATATGTAAGGTCAACCATTTTCCTTGTCTGCAGGTTTTGTGCTGGAGAGCTTATCAGTATATCACGTTGGGCAAGGAGAGGGTCGGAATAGGAGCCAAGAAAAAGCAAAAGAGTGGGGGTTGGTCGAAAAAAAGTTAAGAAAAACAGGACCAGCTCTTGGTCATGTAGCGGTCTGACAACAGGGGAATGATAGATGCATGTGTGCATGCCTTTCCAGTGGTCTCGTGGCAGTCTTGTTGCGCAGTAGCTAAATAGAGCAGGCTTGTGACCAAGGATGGGTACGCCTGGTGACACTGGGTGGGGCCAGCGGGGGAGGCCACGCGGGTTAGCATTAGCGGCTCTCGGAATGCTCGGAAATGAGTTGAGATAAGTGTTTTCGGGCAGAGGCCTGGGGCCTGTCAGGCTCGCTGTGGCCTGCTAATGAGAGCCCCATGTGAGAGAGGGAGAGAGGGATTTGTGGGAGAGACTACGCAGCATTAAGTGGTTGGAAATTAATGTTTTTATACATTATTTATGAGTGTGCCAGGCTGCAGGCTGACGGGATAGTAGGAGGGTGGAGGAAAGTAAAATAGGAAAGGCTAACCTTTGTGACAGAGCCAAAACTCCATTTGCTGTTGATGAATGTGTAATAAATTGGTGAAAGCCACACATGATGGGTAGTATTTGAGGGGAGGTGGAAGAATCAAATCACACCTGGGCAAACAGTCCCTGAACTCTGTCATTTACCAGAGGGGATATGCTGCTACTGAGGTTTATTACGGTGAAAATCCAATCATTGATAACGCTGCCACAAATACTCGCTTTGCGAGGAGTGCAATATTCGGTTTTTGTCGAGACTGGTCCATGTACGGACCGACTCGCTTTTGTGATGATTTTTAGAGCCGTAGGTCTGCGATTATCAGCAACTGTCCAACCAAGTGTCCATCTGTCCCTGCTGGAGAGCTTTGACTTATTGCCGAAGATCATTTTAGCTATAGCTCTTTTTTTTGGTGTTTAATCCTCTTCAATTTTTAACAGTTTCCTTAGCCATTGTAAATTATTTGGCTATTTTTGTGACTGACACACCTGCATTTCAGGCACCAACTACAGTATTTAACCCTGTGGATCTCTGTTGGTATCTTCATCTTGTTCTGGAGACTTAGCTTGAAAAGCGCTGCTGATTTAACCAATTTTAAGTAGACATCCTCTAATTCACATTAAAATTAATAGACATCACATACACATGATTTTGTAATTTTGGCTCAGACACTTCAAAATTACAGGTATTTTTCAAGGTATTTTACCTGATATTTTGTCCTCTGCTGTAAATAGTGAATATACCATATGGTTACACTGTCGTGATAAAATGTAATTTGGGTGCCTTTGTGAATGTATGTGTCAGAGACAATATTAACATAATTAGAGACTTACTAACATAAGTCCTTTGAACGCCAAATGAGTTTTGTTGCTATTGAGTCGATAAAATGACTGGTTCGACTTTGGATTCCGCAATAAAACCTCGTGTTGAAATTACCTAGCTGAAACATACAGGTTATGTTTAACAAAGGTGGTAAATGAAGTTTAAAATGTGGTTGCTGCATGGCTCATCTTGTCAAGGAACTTCTCAAGTGAGTGAATGGGTCACATTGCCTGTTATCAGGCAGCCTGTGCCAAAGCTGTCAGTGGCCTGGGGCCAAAGCCCAGGAGTGCAGAGATTAAGACCGATCTCCAGGCACCATCACCAGTCAGTCAGGCACCCATGACCTGCCTCCTTAAACTGCACATGTTTTGGAGGTGATGGCACATGGCACATGGGCTCAGCACTTTGCGAATGTTAATCTAACTCAGGTTAAACTAAGTCAGTTATCATGCGGGTAGCTTGAGTGTTATAACAATGAGAGTCAGATTAGATTGCATTGGCTGTGATCGTTTCTGCATTGCATGGGGAAAGCTCTGAAATTAGCGAAGTGAATTTAGCACAGTGACGATGACCTACCCTCGGTGGGCGGGCAGCGCAACAAATTGGAGACTATGTTGACACCAAAATTGCAGTCTGCCGCTCGATCTTCACTAACACGCCACCAAGACAACTCCCGACTCCGTGGACAATGAGTCACCATATTATCAAATGTGCTCAGGCACATCCAATTCCGTGACAAAAATGCCGATTCCCCGGGGCCCAGCCTCACCGCTTTTCATGTGCCGACCACAAAACAAAGCCCTGAATGTCTTTCCCCCAAATCACGCCTGTGCAAAGTCTGCAATTTCAATTTGTTGGCTGTTAAAAAGAGGCAGCAGCTTCCCCTTCCATATGTGTTCTAGTGGTTGTAGCAATGAGCATATCTGTTGAATTGGGAATAACAAAAACAGAAGTAGGTGGTAAAATAAAGGCGCTCTCTTGATGTGGGTATATCCTTTGAGTGCTTGTTCATGTCTGTGTTTCTTCCAGGCATACACCGTACAGAACCAATATGGCATTCCACACTCTGAGGTATGGAGGCTAACTTGATTAAAATGTAGCAATGTTATGCATATTTTTATTCCTACTAATTTCCGTGTACTTTATGTTCAATATGTCCCCTGTCTCACCTCCCTCCTTCTGGTTTGCAGTTGGCAAAGCTCCATCAGTTGTCCCTGCAGCAGGGCCTGACTCCCATGGGCCAGCCAGCCGCCCCCATCCTGCCTGGTAGGGATCAGCCTGACTCCAAGCCTCTGGTGGAACCCAAGACCCTTGGGAGGGGGGATATCTTGGATTTGGAGTTGGGGGGAGGAGAGAGGACTGGGCGTTAGTTAGCAGCTCTGACGGAGTGACTGCCTGGACAATGTTTTTTTCTAAACGTTCTCTCTCTGTATGTCCCATAGCATCTTAAAGCCATGGAAGCTTCTTACTTTCCACCTCATTAAAAATATCATGTGACATGAACTCCAAAAAAAATCTGTCTCCCACCCAGAAAAAATTTCCTTATTTGAGTTCTCATATGGATGAAATTAAAGCTGGTGCCACAGAGTACGGCCGGGGTTTGACCTCTACTCCTGTGGCATGGGTAGATTAGTCGGGTGAAGGCCCTGCAGGGATTTTGCACTTAGCTGGAAAGATGATTAAGCTCACTTTAGAACCTTATTGGAAGCCAAAGCGAGAATGGTCCATTTTTCTTTTCCAAAAAAGCATTACATTGTCCCATATCAATGCATAAGTCTCTACATGCGCTTCACCCATTTAGATATGTGTCATCGCAATAAAGGTGACTGAGAGTTGGCAGTCCACTCTAAAAACAGCAATAGTGCTCGTAGATATGATTTAGGTTTGTGAATAAATGCACTGTATAAGGGTTTAAGTATTCCCTGGCATAATAATGGAGAAATGATCCCACCGCAGCTCAAGCAGAGATGGCTTATGGATGGGGAATTAGATTATGCTGTGGGTAAAAGCTCGCGGGTAATGGCTCTTCCTCTTGAGCAGCCTACACTAATATGACTGGAAGTGTGCAGCGAGAACCATCTAACCATGTCACCGTCATTAGGAGAGCAAGTGACGGCATGCAGGTGGCACTGACAGTCATGGTGAAAAATGTAAACGTAGCGTAAAAAGTGGGGCATGGAAGCAGGCATTAGTGCGGTGTCGTTTATGCACTCAAGAGCGCTACCAACAGGATGGCATGGGAAGGATTTCTTCTTTTTTCCAAAGCATAGCATGGCTGTACATGTAACATGAAGACCCCACAGAGATAATTCCCCTATATAGTTGTGTGTAAGAATGTCGCCATTTTTTTTCTTATTTCTTTACCTCTGTTCTCTCAGCAGGAATAGAGACCAATGCCCAGACCACATCCCAGGAGCTCCTCATTCCAAACGATGTGAGTAAATTTGCCCTTTGTGAGTACTTTGCTGCGGTGGGAAAAAAGGGTAGCCATGGGCGCTGAGGCACAGGTGGAGTTAACAAAGCCTCTGGAAGCCATAACAGGACTTTGTGTGGTAGCAAACGGCATGCTCTGCATCCAAAATATTCCTAGAAAGCATGAGAGCTGACTTTCAAAATTATACGCAAAATGGATGCCTTTTCATGGAAGCTGACAATCTTCGCTTTAGCCACATGTTCTTGATTTCCTTACAAATGTTCCAAATTATGGAGTCAAAATAGTGGGAAAATGTGCCACTGTGCAAATTCGCATGGACTGCATTGTACATACGGTCTTTTCCTCTCTCTCGTCTGTTTGCATCCCTGTCTATCACTCCCCGTCACTTCTTCTGTCGCTCTCTGAAATCTGGTTCACTTTGTCAACCACTGTTGCTCTCTATCTCCCTCCCTGACGTACTGTAGTCTGAAACGGGCTTGTTCGAGTTAGCAGAAAGTATCCCATCCTGATGTTCAGCATACTTTGAGTTCCTCTGCTGTCAAACCGCAGCAGTAAATAAACAGGACAAGAGTCTGATTATAAGGGCTCTCCACGCAGTACATGGTGACACTCACAGGCTGGTTTAGTATACTGTGCACTGTGCATCTGTGAGCTTTTAACTCTGCCACCATATTCAGTTGCTCATTTATGTATATATACCTCTTAAAACCTTCTACAAGTAATATGGTAATAATTGTGTTGTTTTCTTTATGGATCCTTCGTTGTCACACTTGCTAAGCTAACTGCATTGCAATATGGAATGTGCACTTACTAAATTATAAAAACCGATTATTATGAATGTGAACTATGTCATTTTTAAACAAGAGACCTGGAGGTGTGACGCTGCATTTTCATTGAGTATTGAATGATTGAATTTTCCCTCCATTTCTGATTGGGCTCTCACCTAAACACTGATTGGTAAAATGGGATTCGTTTGGACTCAAAGGAATTGTTTTGATGGTTTCTGATAAGGGGTGATAGCACTGTTGCCTCACAGCAAGAAGTTCGTGGGTTCGATTCTGTCCTGGGGCCTTTCTGTGTGGAGTTTCCGTGTTCTCGTGGGTTTCGTTCGGGTTCTCCGGTTTCCCCCACCCGCAAAAACATCATAGGAACACTCCAACCAGTACCCCTGACCAAGGAACTGGCTTTAGAACTGGAGTTGGTCCCTGGGCGCTGCCCACTGCTCCTAACTACAGGGAATTGGAAGGGTATATCGGAGTGAAAATTTAGCTACATGAGGGGAAAAAGGCCTGAAAGAAGGAAGTTGTAAAACTATTTTAAATGCGAAAGTGACCGTGGCTAGGAATGCAGGGAAAGTCGGACTCTACGAAACTGTTTGTTGAAATACGCATAAACATAATAAATAAAAAAATCTGTAAAATTTTTTCTGTAAAATATACATTTTTGGTCGCAGAATTATAATATTTAAACCTGCAGGTGTTTCAGCATCTGGCTGTGGCTGTGTTATTTTCTTAGGCTGATGAGGTTTGGTCACAGCACCACTGGGGCAGAGGAAAACAAAGAATCTTTCTCTGACAGACAAAAACTTATATTTGCAGTGTTGTCACTCAGTTTGGATAATATTCTCTGCGATTCTGAGTATCTGAAGGCAACTTACTGAGTGTCACCATTCAAACAAGACCATGATTATGCCTGTATTCAGAGTGATTCAAGAACAGTAAGCATTTTAGTCTGGGAGGAACTTTGCTCAGAAAAGGACTCCACTTTAAAGTGTTAACACTGGGTTTTTGTAGGTCAATCGTGCAATCGTGTCTGCTTTCTCAGGATAGCAACATTCCAAAATATGCCTGGCTACTCCTCATTTTAAAACCAACATGGCCATGGGTAGAACATTTGCTATTTACAGCTGCAGTTGGTAAGTTTGGAGAAAAGCCTCCTCCCGCCTCCCTCATGAGTCCAGTTTACCAAGCGCCCTGTTTTATAGAAACACCTGAGAAGCTCCAGCTCCAGTCATATTATGAAGTGAGAAACATTGATAAGAACAAACCAGGGATAGAAATTGGATTTTTTTTTTGTTCAAAAGACATCTGGGCTAGTAATCACTCGGGTATACTAGTTCTCCCCATCTGTTTACTGACAGCCTTTTTTTAATTTACAGAGCCAATGGGATATCTGTATCTCAAATCTTTTTTTTCTTTGTTTAAATTTTTCTTTGTTTTTTCTTTGTTTCTTTCTTTTTTTTTTTAGAACTGAAACACTGACCTGTGTTAATTTACCTCCAGGTATGCCCTAATACTAATTAATAATCAGTCATGCCAATAAACAGAAGAGACAGATGACACCAGCCCTTTAGTTAACATTTCTTCATATTTAACCCTTACATGATGTTACGTAACACATGGCATGGCAGCCATGTTACTGATGACACACCAGGTTGCAAGGACATGCTCTGCAAATGCATTCAAGATATTAAATATTAAGTTATAAATCCCCTTCTCACGAACAAAACTATATTGGTGCCACTTTTAAAAATCATTCTGGCAAATAAAAAGCTAAAAAAAGTTGAGGTTGGACACAGAATTCTTAGCATTTACAGATATTTGACTCTGTACAAACTCGGTCAAGTCTTAAGACAAGTTTACTGGTCTGCCATAATTTTTATGAGTGTGTGGACTAGCGGACTACCGCAAATTTCAAACCCTATAAACATTAAGCATTTACATGTTACTCACAGATACACCATGCAATCTCAAAGTCATTGTAATTGTGCTTGGTAATCGAAAGATGATTAGGATACAAGGCTGTATATCAACCAAGCAAGTGAGCTAACGTTACGTACACAACATTAGCTGTCACTCCTGAGCCTAGCAATTATTAGCTGCTCATATTACAAAAGTTACCTAAGGACAAATAACAATCAACATTTTTACATCATTAGAATGTACACAATGGCTCTGTTGATAACTGCTCCTCAGGTCCGAAAACTGGACAAGGGAAGTAAACAGACTACAAAAGCACAAGCTAGTTTACATCCTTGTGCACGAGAGTAAAGACTGCTTTCCAGCTGCTTGCTACCTAGCTACTGATCTGGCTTTACATGGACTATTATTTTCATCGCCTCACGGCAAGACTACGCAAAGCTACAATGCTACGCACAGCTGTCAAACACATGTAAGTACTAGTTATTAGAGTTATTAAGGATGATATGCTGTCGACTATTCTGTTATGGACGGATTGCTTTTACATTATTACAACTGGAGCTCAGTCACTAAATAAATGTGCAGACCAGTGCTAATGTAGAAGAATGCTAACAAGCTGTTTACCAACACAATGCCGGAAGATTTTTTCCATTGCTTATGCTTGGTGTATTGGATTTGCATTTATTACAACCAAACTCCACCTTATTCTTTGTTGACTACTTTTCTGCTAGAGTCCTTGGTCTTTTTTCTGTTAGTATAACTGTTATTCAGTTGTTGACAACTGCAGAACTTGAAATGTGGACAGAGAAATTTTGACATATCTGGATTTTCTCTGTCTGAGTCTGCTGAACGGAGATCCAGCTTTTCTCTAAGACCACTTAAATTATTAGTAGCCAAAAGGGTATCATGGCATTTTCTCCAAGTATTACACAAAATAGTTACCTACAGCAGCTTTAACTTCCTACAAGTACTAGGTGCCAACAATATTAGATTTTTCACTACATGGACGGAGAAGGGGGGCTGAACAGCATGTGCGCAGGAAGTGATTAACGCTGTGTTAGAAACTCTTCGTGGCTCTGATTGGTTAATTTAATTTTACTGTGCTGCGGTGGATCTGCCAATGCCATTTGAAGCGCTTGGGGGCACTAGATATTCCTAATTTTTATTTTTTTATTTGCAGATCATCTGTCTGATGTATTACTATCAGTATAGAGTGACACTATTAGCAAATATGAAAAAAAATTTTTGTAAAAGTTACCCTTGCAGCTTTTTATATTGTGGGCATTGGATGGGAAAATGACTCATGCGCCAGTCAAAAACTAGCAAAGACACCTGCGTTGTGCTTGGCTCCGCTCTGTGCCAGGTGTAAGATAGAGCCCTCAAACTTGTGAGCATTGTCTGTGATCATCTATGAATAGAGTTCTGCTTGATGCTAATAAAGTATGATGAAGCCAGGCTTTGAACATAAACGTAGTTTGGGTTAGAGAGTTTGGATTCGCTCGTAGTCTGAGTCAGAGTCAGAGCGTCAGATGGTTTCCTTGTGATAAAAATAAACAAAAGCTACATTCTGTCCCTGTCCATGTGGAGACCTGCAGTGTTCATGATTTTTTCTTTATTTAACGCATAGAATTGAGACGACTGGCCCAACCCTCAGACCAGGAGGGTGTTTAGCCCAACTCCCTTCCTGTGATGAGAACACAATCCTGTTTTACCTGCCGCCCTGAGGGAGCAGAGAACTCAGAGAATAAGGTTGTAGGTAATGAACCAAACACAGTCAAACGTTTGGGATGGTCAAGCAAGGGGAGCGGGACACGAGGCAGACGGAGAGTCAGCATGCATTTCTGCCCGAAGAAACTATATCTGGGAGGAAAACGGTGAACTTCACAGCACCACAAGCCTTTTCGAATTACAACTGCAGCGGGGATTCACCAAAAATAGACCCAGTTACTGATTCATCGTGGTGCACCTTCCTCCATTTTTTATTCTGCTGCAGGAAAATGAAGGATGACCATGAGACAGCCCTGTCAAGGTCTCATGGATTTGATGCTCAAAAAAAAAAAAATCAGAGGTCATATCTTTATGAAGTTAGTCCATGTTTTAATAAAAGTGGCCAAGCCAAGAGCTGATGATGGTAACTGCGGGGCATGAAAATTTAAAGCTCTGTGGAGGTGACACAAGAAATAAAGGGCCAAAGGGCAATGGGCAAGGACAGGAAGTGAAACTAACTCCCGAGCCCCGCAGTCTCTCCCCAGCCCCTGGCCTGTCACTTGTCTGAGGGCACTTAGTCCTTAAATGATGACTGTGCCACAAATAGCCGGCGATACTAGAGCCGTTATCATGGTAGGACAAATTAGGTGCATGACTTTTGAGGAAAAGCATTCTATCCTGTTACATCAGGAGAGGGAGGCTCGCAGAACAAAAGAGGGGGCTGTCCGTCAGCTGCATGCCCGGCTGCCAACACTTCCATGTTGGTGCCCCTGCGTCATTGTCCCGGCCTGCACGACCTCCTCAGATCACAACCCTGACACCAGTGAAACCATCGAGGTCCTGACTATAGGCTCCTGTCTTGAACCTCTGGTTTGGACTTTATGGGCCAACAGACTGTCTCCATCCTCTTCATTGTTAGTTAAATCAGAATCCCTGATGATGATTCTGATGGCATTATTAATGGTGAAGACAAGTAATGCTTCTAATTTTTGCCTTATTATTTCTGTACTCCTTCATTTCCCCTTTTTTTGAATATGCCTTTGTAAAATAAAGCCTCTTCTGTTTACCTGAACAGTAAAAATCATTAAATCCCACCGATGGCAAAAATACTGAGAAAGGTTGTTTTCACCTTTAACTTGAAAGAGAGCGAGAGAGAATGAGTGGAGATGAATGGCTTGTGTTCTTTGTGTAGATTTCTTTCCCCTGTGGTGTTTTCCATTAACCGGCAGAGAGGGGTGTTTCCCAGATGGTTGTTCAGGAAATGCTGCTTTTCTGAACTTACCAGGCTATGGGAAAAATCAATAGCCACTTAGCCACACAGATTGAGGCGAAGCAAATGCATGCTTGTCTCATTTTACTGAAGTTGAAGGGATTGAAATTGACGAGGGGATTGGGAGAGCAGTATTAGCTGGCCCTGATAGATGGACTGACCTGCTCTGTGCTGCATAGAGACGAACATAAGATGGGCATTATCCCCCCCCCCCCCGCCTCTCTCAGACACCACACCCTTCCCTCTCAGAGAGAAACAATACTATATTACCTCTCAACTGCCGGCATTCTCTTGGCATCAATCCGCGATAAGTAATAACTGCCTCAACCGTGCAAATAAAAAAGGCATGAGCACGGTTAGGTCCAGAATTATTGACATCCTTGATAAAATGAAGAAAAAGGCTTTATGTACAATACTGCTAAAAAGTTTGTGAACACTTGTTATTCAAGCCAATTTTGTGTTTATTTTGTTGATTGCTTGTTTGTGGTCATTTTCCAGCCAAAAGAAAATCTATCTATGACTAAGTTTTAGTGTCCAAGCAGAGACAATCAGATTGTCTATGGAAATTGCCTACTAGTTGTTGGAATTCATCGTGCCATCGATCATAATTACTGACCCTGGCCCAATGGCAGTAAAAAAAAAAAAAAACCTAAAATAGCTATGAAATGTCTTCATATTTGAAAGTATGTGCAGTATCTGGTAATTCGATATCTTTGCAATCCTCTTTTGCTGCCAAACATGCCTATCTTGGCATCTTTGGATAAGAACGCATCCAAACATAGCTCTAGTGATGGTCGACGAATCCCAGATGCTTGGTTTGGTTTTTTTGGTGAGGGCTTTTTTGCTTTAACTCTTACAAAAAAAGGTTATTTCTATGGAGCTTGCATCTTATGGTTTTATTTTTTTTTATGAAACAGTGACTCCATATTCCAAACATTCATTGTCATTGTTGAACCATGATCATTGAGAACTTTATTTGCCTCCTTTGGCATCTTTGCCTCCTGTTGATACTACGAACAAATTGCCATCCGAATCCGGCAGTTTTCCATGTTGTCATCAATGTTTGCGCCGACCTGGGTGATTGATATGTGTGTTTGTACATATTCTGTTCTATTGTTGAACTGCCCTGCAAGAATCATCATGACATCATGTGCCTAATCAGCTCTGCACGGTTTCTGCAATAACACAAGTTTTTCTTTATTGTTTATGAATAACAGCAGTGAGTGGAACAATCCCCCTCGGTGACATGTTTTCAGATCATCAGATTGTTGCATCCCATCAATTTATGTGTTTTGTCATTTTAAACAGCTAATTGGCTCGATCATCGGCAGACAGGGCACCAAGATTAATGAAATCCGCCAGGTCTCTGGGGCTCAGATCAAGATCGGCAGCCAGCTGGACAGCACCAGCGACCGGCACGTCACCATCACAGGCTCTCCAATCAGTATCAACCTTGCCCAGTACCTCATCACTTCCTGGTAAGCTCAAGCACCCAAGGTCATGTGATCTTGTTCCCTGAGCTCATCATGCAAGGACACCGCTGTCCAGAAGGTTGTTCGGCTCTAATGAGAAGGAGAGACTGCTAAGCTATTTTTGTTGAGACATTAATTAGCTGAGTGGATTGCAAAAAGCTTATTAGCAAAGAAAAGCCCAAGAATCCATATGCAGGAGCTGGCACCTGAAGAAGCTGCCTCACCGTCGCCACCCTAACCAAATAGAAACCATTTGGTGAGAAAATGTGTTATTTATAATCAACCTTTGTTGAAGTCTTTCTTATCAAAATTTTTAATGTAAATGAGTACATTTTCTGAGAATTTGACAGTTAACGGCACAAAACATTGCCCTCACGAGGGTGCAAATTGTGGACAGTGCTCTCATATCCGTACAGACATTTATCCAGGCACTGAAATTAAACCAATATTTTACTCTGCAGCCAGAGCAGCACATAAAAGTAAAATGGATGGAAAAAAGGCAAGTTGTAATCCAAAACAAAAACAGTATGATGACATACTAGAATCGGCATTTCAAATCAGAGGGAATGTAGCAATCCTCTTTCAAATGAGGCAGCGGTTGAAATACCAATGAGGCCATTAATAATGGCGGCCACAACAAAAAAACAAATAATACATTGGAGAGTATGCGAATGAAAGTGCAGGAAGAGTATATCGTAGAAAAAGGGCAGTGGCTCTGGATTTCATTTGTGGGATTTACTGAGTTCTTTCCATCCCCTTCCTGCCCAGGAAAACAGGAATTACCCTGTGCTGAATTAGTTCCCAATTACATGCTGTCATTTTGAAGTGGATAAAATTAAGTACTGTCCAATTACCCCTGTGCAGCACTTACCTTCACACTTAGAAGTGTGTCAAAAAGAGAGCAATATTCTCATGGATTGACACAAATTAAAATTACAGGCAATTATTGAACCAACCCTTACCTCACTGCCCATACCTTGGTTCACAGTGGTTGAATAGAAGTCTGCCATTGGATTCTGGGACTGTGTAATTGATGCCACAGTATAAGTGCCTTTGAAGCTGCTGTTGTCAGCCCTGATCGCCGTGTCCCTGCCAGTGATCTGGTTGTGGTGTAGGTACTGAGAAGGAAAAGCACTGAGCATCTTCTGTCATCTCCTCAGCCGAAGATTGTTCCACTCATAACGTACCTTTTCGCTGGTGAAACAAAAAAGAGCTATGAGATCTATGCCAAGAGTTCCATTATTTGATTGTTATTTTCAAAGCCTGGCTCAAGTAAATCGTTAGTTTTCATGAAAACTTATTCTGGACTGTCATGAAAATTGAAAATGTGAAGAGTTTGTTTCCAAAACGCAATATATCAATTTCACTCCTTTTGGGTAAATCAGTCTTTTCTATGTTGACGCTTATTGCATTTCATAGAAAAACACAAACTTTGACTATGAAAAAATACACCTCATAGAATGAATTTCTAAAACTGATTTTTTGCACCATGTGTAAGACGTCAAGGGCTAACGGTCTATCGTATTATCTGAATTTTTGTAATTTTGGCTCTTGCTGCGTTTTGGAAACAAACTCGTAATGTATTCACGTTTTAGAAGAAGGTGATTATTCAGTGTGTTGTGTTTTGAGCCACTCACTCATATGGAGTGATTCGTCAAGGAGTGATATTAATCAATTCTTCTTTGTCAGGGATTCAACCACCTGCCTGGATTTTCAAGTTAGTGTTCTGCTCGACAGAAAAGAGCATAATTTTCAATCTGTTCTCACTGAAATGATATGCCTAGTCAGTCAACAGAGCCCCGCTCAGGGTGGGAACCCCCGGCCCCAAAAACCCAAATCTTTGGAGTCTCTGGATTCCATGCCAATTTCCACCATAATTATTTCATTATTGACACCAGTTGACTTCTAGATTAGAAAAATGCTTCATATCAGTCCACAAGAAAATTCTCCAGCCGTCAGTATTAAGCTTATCGGTAAACAGCTAACTAGTTGCTTTAATGTCATAACACTCAATTGATTGGATCTAATTCTGTTATTGTGAAATACAGAAACTGGTTAGGCCATTTGGGGACTGGACTTCCCCACCCGTGTTCTAGACGAAAAATTTGACTCATCTGACATTGTGAGGACATCTCTGCAGAAGTTGCACGCAAACTATGCAAAGCACTTAAGTACTTTACAAACACATTTGCATTTATGATATGCAATGACACCAATGTGTCCATTTTTGTTTGCAAGGTTTTTTTTTTTTACAGTGATTTTTATGGAGTTAAATTACTGCCAAAAGGTAATATACAAACAGAACATGTTTACAAATGCACAACAATTCACTAACAAACACAACGTGATTCGGAAATACAAAACTGATTCATGTGCAAAGTGTAGTTTGCAAGCACAAAAAAGATTTGCAAACAAACAAACACTGCGTGATTTGCAAGTATAAAAATGATTCACACACAAACAAAGTGTTATTTGCAAATGCACAAACGATTTGCAAACAAACAGTGTGGTTTGCAAATATAAAACAGCATTAATAAACTAGTATACAGTAGCGGCGCTACAGGGGGGCAATGACACTCCCTTTTAGTCCTGGTTAGTTCTCAAGCATTTTCCTTTTTTGACGTCTTTTCCAATTATCATAATTGGCAACTGAAGACTGAAGGTTTCTCACCGTATGTGATCTAACAGCAATTAAATCATTGGCTAAATTCAGTGCAGAAAAATAATTTACTTATTAATTGGCTAATGCTTCGCGTGATTGAAATGCTCCATGTTCCAATGAAACGCGGATTTTCACTCTCGGTATTTCGTGGGTTGATTTAAAAAAATCAATGATTTTTAAGGAAAAGACTGTCCTGAAAGAATAGCGTAATATCCCACCGGACACAGCACAGAAATAAAATTAATGATTTTGACAGCAATGGGTGGGCCTACTATGGATACAAAATATCACCTTATGCAAGGGTTTCTGACATCTTGCACACCACTGTATACTGGTCGATGATTTTCCTCGT
This sequence comes from Gymnothorax reevesii, assembly GCA_029721435.1. Lineage (NCBI taxonomy): Eukaryota > Metazoa > Chordata > Actinopteri > Anguilliformes > Muraenidae > Gymnothorax > Gymnothorax reevesii. The sequence goes on from CM056581.1 coordinate 9,541,435, forward strand.
GTCAAAATTCAATCACAAACAAATCACAATCTCCCGTAAAACTTATTAGCCATTTTATATCTGGTGGAATTACAGGGCTGCCACCTCTCACGCATTCGCCGTGAGTCTCACGCCTCTTAGAGGCATTCACGTTCCCATGCCGCAGTCAGCAATTATTCAATTGAGGTGCATTTAAGAGATTCTCATGCGGAATTGAGTCCTTGAGCATGGAAGTTAACCAGTTTCACGTGCATTATGGTGGATTTCACCACTAATGGTGAAATGGTGATGCAAGCATGAAATTTGGTACAGATACAAGAAGGGCCACTCTTTTGAAAAACAGTCCATGCCACGCAAAAATTCAAGATGGCGGCCATTTTTCAAAATGGCCGCCATTTCCGTCAAATATTCGTTACCACAATAGTTCAAATGGTCATACAAGTATACAGTTTGGCACAAATGCTCTCTTAGGGCCACTCCCCTGGAAAAAAATCTGTGCCACGCAAAAAATTAAAGATGGCCACCATTTCTGTTGAATAATCTATGTGTATGTATAAATTGCATTTAACCTGATTTTTTGGTCTTCACTTACCTAAATTTTGGGGATTTGTAAATTCCAATAAACCTATTGGTTTGTTATCACAGTACAGTTTGAATTTCACCTGCACAGCACTGTGCAGTTGCAAAGTAGCCTTTGAGAACCTTGCGGTCTATGAATCTCCTGATTTACTTTAGTTTGTCTGTATTGTTTTCCACTGAGTTATTGTCAGAGTTATTTTTTTCTTGTTCCACGGCTGTTGGTTAGAGCTGCTGTTGCCTCTGAATCTGGCTATGCTGTATGTAAAGTTACTGTCTGTTTGTATATATACGTTTTAAAAAAAAAACAAAATACAAAAATAAACCTCCCTTATGACTGTTACCTTGTCGTGGTAAGGGAGCTTGTGTACTTCACTGAACCCTGAGAGCTATGCCATTAGGAGGCAACTCCTGACAGGTTTTACCAAATCGGACAGGTCAAGGGCAGGAAGTCAGACAGAACACAAGTCAAAAAAACACCCTTGTTTAGGAACTCAAACTAACATGGGAAAATATTTTATGAAGATATTATTTAAAGATTTATTATTATTGAAAGAATGTTTGTCATCTTGAAATTTCAAGTGGCCATGAGAATTTTCTGGTCAAGTGACACATGTTCACTGCTCATGCCAATTATCATGTGTGTATTACCAAATGAATGATTACATCACTTAACTGCTCTAGGAAGGTGGTGGCCATCTTGGAAAATGTTCATCATCTTGAAATTTAAATTGGCTATGTTTGTTGTCAAGTGACCCATGGAGAATGCTAATGCCAATTTTTGTGCTTGTATCACTCCCTAAACATCAATTAACTGCTCCACAAAGGTCATCACCATCTTGAAAAATGCCCACATCTTGAAATTTCCTGTGGCTTGGAACATTTTCTTGTTAAGTGACTCATGGTGATTTCTTACACCTATTTTCATGCCTATATCACCAACTAAATAATTACATCACTTAATTGTTCAAACAAGGTGGCGGCCATCTTGAAAAATGGCTGCCATCTTAAATTTTTGTGTGGCACGGACTGTTTTTCAAAAGAGTGGCCCATAGAGAGTATCTGTGCCAAATTTCATGCTTGCATCACCATGTGAACGATTTTTACAGTTATCCGCTGCACTAACGTGGAAATCAATTATGACTCTAGAATTCTAATGTTTGTCTTTACACAGGGGTTGGAATGTTTCAAATGGCCTTATTTCATTTAAACAATTTAAACGATTATGAAACCCACACATTGCTTCCAAGCCCTGAGTGAGGAGAAGCGCACATGGTTTGGATTCACAATCACTTCCAAGTAGCACGTTGTGAAATCCACCGTAACGCAAATGAAACTGAAACTTCCACTCACATGGACTTTAATTACATGTAAGAATCTCATTAATATTCGTTGGTTGAATAATTGCTGACTACGGTGAATACGCCTTCAAAATGCGTGAAACTTAGACCGTATTTGTGAGAAAGTGCCTAGAAAGTTGGCAGCCCTGGAATTAGCGTTTATATTCTACTACACTGACGTCAGTTCAGTCTTGGCTAAGATAATAACCTCCGTGGTGGAATTGACACATCCATGAAATCAAGCTTACTTAACTAAAGGCATCGCTTTTGATTATTTAGCCAACCTGACTAAACTGAATAAATTGAGATGTTCAAATTACCTACGTCAAAACCCTACAAAATTAATTTTGAACCCTTTTCAAAATTAATTTAATAAAAGGAAATCAGCAGCCAATATACACTGGTGTGAAAAATGTCAGAAACCCTTGCATAAGGTGATATTTAGTATCACTAGTAGGCCCACCCTTTGCCATCAAAATCATTAGTTGGATTTCTGTACTGTGTCTGATGGGATATTGATATATTCTTACAGGACAATCTCCCGTGTTGTGCCATTTAGAGATCGAAGAAGTGAACTCATAGCGCCACCTGCTGTTGATGAGGGAAAATAACTTAGCTAGGATATTTGTTCGCAAATCCTAAGAACACAAGTGAGAAAATCGCCACCACCATATCACTAGTAGAAAGCTGCCAGAAGTCACGAAGTTGTGGAAAGTATTTTCTCATACGAATTGAAGCGCCGGGTATTTGTGATGGGTACGTTTTGTATTTGTAAAACAGAATATATTTGTTTGTTAATGGTGTTTTGTATTTGCAAACCACACTGTTTGTTTGCAAATCGTTTTCGCATTTGCACACGACACTTTGTTTACACGTGAATCATTTTTATATTTGCAAACCACGCTGTGTTTGTTTTCAAATCTTTCTTTGTATTTGCAAACCACACTTTGTTTGCGCGTGAATCAGTTGTGCATTTGCAAATCGCAGGGTGTTCGTTAGTGAATCATTGTGCATTTGTAAAACATGTTCTGTTTGTATATTAGGTGTTGGGGCAGTAATTTAACTCAGTAGATTTTGCATACTCTGATCTTTAACAGGGCTGAGAGGAGATTCACAATTAAAATCCTAATGTATTTAAAATGATTTTGTTTCCTCTCCCTAAGCCCCTACCCGAGCCATCTCCCTGAATTAAACAGCACCTCCCCCATGAGTGCCAAGGTCCTTCCTCAAATAATCTGTTGCAACCTCCAGCAAAACACACCTCTCTTATGATTTTTTTTAATTTATTTTTTTTATTTGGTTTATATTTAATTTTTTTGCTTAATTTCTCTCAATTTCTTTCTTTAACATGTCTCTTATTTAACCTTCTAACGCTTCTCCATCCAAACCTCTTCCTCTCCTCTTCTCCTCTACGTTTCCCTCCCTCCACCCTCCTCCCCTCCCCTCCTTTCACATCCTCCTCCTCCTCCCATCCCTCCACCTGTACAGTTTAGAGACCGCCAAATCCACTGCCCAGTCCTCCTCCATGTCGACCTCTGTTGACCTCAACATGAGCTTCACCCAGCCCGCCTCCCCCCCCCCCTCCTCCCCCGCCGCCCCGGCAGCGGTGGGGGGCCTGGCCCACGCTCCCATGCTGGGCACCCCCTATGCCCTCCCCCTCTCCAGCCTCCTGGGAATGAAATCCGTCCCCTTCCTGGCACTCTCCACCCCCGCCGCCCCAGCAGCAGCCGCCGTCGCCCCCACCCACGGAACCCTGGCCTCCTACACCGCCAAAATCTCCTCCGCCAACGGAATCAAGAAGCCCGAGAGACAGAAGTTTGCACCCTACTGATGCCGCCCCCCCGACCCCCCCTCCGCTCCGCACCCCATCCACGTCCACCTCCACTTCCATGCCCCCCCGCCAAAAAAAAAAAAAAATAACCACCACCCGGCTCCCTTCATCTTTCCGCCCCCACCGTCGTACCCTTCCGACTCGGAGACAAGACGAGGAGGGGCATCGTTCTCTCGCTCTCTCCTCTTGCCTGACGATGTAGCCATTGTAGTAAAGAGACTGTACACACTTTTTTGTTCAGTTTTTTGTTGTTTTTTGTAGCTTTATCATTTTAGCCCGCAAAAAAACCCAGGACGTTGGCTAATATAGTTATATTTGTTATTTGCCAAGATAGCCTCTTTTAAGCCATAGACTTCTCCTTCAAGCTCTCTTTTCCTATATATTCACCTTTCCTTCTACTGTCTGTGATTATTTATTGACAATATTACCGTAAATAATCCCTCAGAGTTTATAATGAAGCACTGTTGAGTGAAACGCCACTCTGTGTATCAGCTTTTATACTGTATCTGTATTCTCCGGTACACCACTTCTGCAAGGCTTTTTTAAATATATGAAAGATATAAAAAAAAAAAATTCTAATGTTTTTAAACAAATAACAGATTGGAATCTGTTGATGTATTTTTTGTCCATTTTACTTCCAATGTGTTTTAATTTATTTTATTTATTATCGCGTATTTCTTTTATTGGTTAATTGTTTATTTCCTGAAATAGTGACAGGTCTTTTGCATAATTTTGTTTAGTCCTGACCCAGGTGGCCTCAAAAATGAAAGGCTTTTGCCTCTCGTTGACCACAGACGGACTCTTCCTAACAGAACAAAGGTTCAGAATAGATGAATTTTGTGCTTTTTTTTTTTATAGGAAAAGTGTGTTACCACTTCTGAGATATTATTGCTATTAAATGGACTGACACTTCGCACTGAGGGCAGGTTATCTCAAAATAAAATACGTGGGGGGGCGGTCTATAATACGTCATAATGTGAAAGTAAAACTACCAAAACTAATGAGGAGCAGTTCGCGCTCACGTCTCACCCCTGCCCTGCTAACTGAAAGTGCAGCGCATGGTAACTGCCAGTCTAGTACCAAACACTTTCGCTGCATGTCGTCTATAAACACAAACTAAAAAACACATGCAGTGGGATCACTGTACTGACAGGGTACTATTGCTATTGATGAGAGACGCTACACTGCAGCTGCGGAGATGAGGTTCAGGCAAAAATATATAAGTATATATAGTAGTAGACGTAGGTTATAATATAAATAGTATAATCACCAAGAGATTCTACAGTTGACTTTTCCGTTCAGGTTTTTATATGAGCGCAATTATTTTTTATAAGACCAGATGTTTTCAAGTGACTGTGGCCACAATTGTGAACACACAGATTCATCAGGACACACACTCATCCGGGGCGTGAAGACCTTGGGTGGTTGTTCTCATTTGCTGCAGATGTTGATTTATTTGCATTTACACTTCCAGATTGAATGCCTATGCAAAGCATCTGTCTATTGCCCGCCCGAGTGATTTGTTTCCTGCTCCGTCGGTGTGGATGTCAGCTGGTGAGGAAGGGCTATTCCAAATAGTGTTACCTATGGATTTTAGGCATAGACTTTGCTGCTCCATTTCTGAGAACTAAAAGATTTATGAAAGTGATCCACTCTTTCAAAATCATTCACTTTGACACAAATTAACACCACTAGGTTTCTGTAACACTTAGAACTTTGCACTTGAACATGGTATTTTTAAGTGAAGGCCGAAAGAAGTATGAGGAATTTTAAGGAATACAATTTATAATTTCCCAAGAGTCATAGTTTTTGTGCACAGAGATTTTTTTTTTTGGTCAGGTGTCTTTAACTTGAATTATTTGTGACTCCTTCAAGTTCTGTTCATTAATACCATTCAAACAAATAAAATGATGCTGTATTAATCTGATACGGGTGCTCAGATGTGTCTGATGTTTGTCACTGAGTGACTGTCATGCTGTTCTACATCAGCTCGGCTTTTCGCTGTTTTGGGAGCTCTCCAGCATTTACGACAGCTGTTAAGTTTAATGATCTCTATTTGGGTTTGATTCATGGATGACACCATATTAAAGGTGTCTTGCCTTCAAAAGGACATGCACGAGAAGACAACAGTGTGCTCCTTCTGTCATAATCTTGAGAAACCATGATGATGATGTGCGAATGGACATGGGTGGGGGAGGATAGAGGGGGATTGAGGCAGCTTCCACCCACCTGCTTGCTGTTGGGCAGACCCCCCCAACCCCCCCAGCTCCACTCTTCCAACTGGCCTGCTTTTATAACCATGGAAAACACAAAGTCTACCATAATGGGGAAGCATTCTATGATTAAGCAAACTTCAACAGCTGACCAAATGCAAACAGATGATTCCAGGTGTTTGGATTGAGTTTGGGAAGTGAGGGATGGGGCATGGGGCTGGACGGGTTTTGGGGGGGGGGGGGGGGGGGATTTGTGTGGCAGTTGGTGTTGGTGTCAGCCTGTCTCTCTTAGAGCGCAGACAGCCCCTGGGCTCGTACGGAAGAATAGATGGAACATGCTTAAATGTTACATGCGGAGAACAAACAGGCTAAACACCATGTCACTGTCACTCTTACTACTCCAGTTTAAACAGCATCAAGAGACAAAGAAGAGGGAGGGAGAGAGGGAAAAAATGAAAGGCAGTAAGTAATTACACGAGTGATAGCCTCTCCAGGCAGTATTTAGAACAGTAATTACAATTTATCAACAATTAAAGACAATCTGGACACAAAACGAGGCTGAGAAGGAAGGAAGCAATTACTGTGGCAGTGTAGCACTTAGGAACCCTCTAAAGAGAGGGATACATAAAACTGCTGAGAGGAGTGAGGGAATGAGGAAGGGCCGGCAGCAAGAACTATGAAATTGGTACCGTAATACTGTAGTTGTAATTAATAATCGCGCAAACTTATACCCTAACGAGCGCAGAGAGAATGAGTGCAGAGGAGTCTGAACACACACACACACACACACACGCACACACTGCTATTCTTGTGCAGCAAGCCAGTGAACTTCAAACATCTGGGCCGGTGTGCTTTGCAATACAATGTGAGATTAAAAGAATTCATGCCGTCGATAGAGCGGGAACATGAAAGATCAAAGTTGCAGGGAGGCTTACTAGTTAATTTCGACAAAGAAAAAAAATGCTATTTGCAGCTGCTGTCTAAAATGTGTGGCTGGGTTTAGAGAGAGTCTAGCAGTGGGGCAGGGGGCTATAGTCTATTGAGGATAAAAGGCAGTTTCATGGACTCCAAAATGTACTTGGATTTCATTTTAATTGCATGCAAGTCAGTTGTTAAACAAAGTACACCGAGTATATGAATACAGAATGTGGGCCATACCATTTTTGGTGTGTTGTAAATCCATCGGAAGGAAAAGTTTGCTATTTAAAAAAAAAAAAAAAACCAAGAATGAAAATTTTCATTTCTGAAATCACCAGAGTAAGGTGACACCATTTCAATCCAGCATTTTATCTTCAATCTGGTATAGGAAGAGGGTGCTTTACTCAGGAAACTACATGTTAAATACTCCTAAGTTACCACCAACTAAGGTACGTTCTTTCACTCTTGCATAGAGTGTAAATAACTACTGCCCCAAATCAGAAAAAGTTGGGACGGTATGTTAAAATTAAAACTGGCAGGAGTGATTTGTAAATTATCTTTGACTTGTACAACATTGAAAACAACTCAACAGCGCATTTGAGGTTTCACCTTATGAAGTTCATTAATTTTTCAAAATATACATGTAAATTTTGATTCTCCCAATATATTCCAAAAACGTTGGGACAGTAAAGTATTTGCAACTTTGTAGTTTTGCCATTGCACTAGGCAACACTTAATAAATGCTTAATCACCAATTAATTATGTTTCAACTGTAATTTTGTCCCATTCTTCCAGCAAACAAGTATTAAAGTATACAATAGTATGGGTTTTTGCTGTCATATTTTGCGTTTCAACATACGCCACTGATTCACAATGAGTCATCTGCCTGAAGTCAAAGTCAAGTGTCAAGTCATGAATATCAGCTCAAAGTCAATTCTTATATTAACATTAGTCATGCAAGTCGCAAGTCCCCAATGTTGCGACTTCAGTCAAGTCATGAGCCTTAAGCCCCTGCCTCTGGCACATATTTATAGATAGCTTCTGCATTTGTGCCTCTGTGCTAGAAGTGAATAATTTTAAATTAAATCTAAAATTATGGCAGATAGGACCAAATGAAAAGAAAATCAATGAACAAATTTCCAATATGTTGGAATACTTCATATTCTTCAAAGGAGCTTTGGGATCAACAATCTTGAATAAAGCCAAACTGTGTAAAGCATTGTATAGAATAGTAAAGTATTGATTCCATAATTGATATGTGTTAGCAAAGTACAATTTAATTCACAGTGATATTATTAAACATTGCTGTTTTAATACAGAGGATACTGTTTGAGCTGACTATTATTGAATCTCCTCATCATTATCACACCTTCATCATTAAAGGCTATATATTGGACTTGACTACCATTAGTTGCTTCATTGTTAATCAGGCAATGTGCTCTGGCAGAGGTTGAGAGTTTATCCTGCAATAAAAGGTGAAGTCATTGCCTACTCTGATGGCTTGTCTCTGCTGTCAATGTCCCCCCCTCTCCAAGTGCTCACCTGTTCATCTTCTGAGGACTCAGAAACTGTGTCACTGTGATCAGACATGCTTTCTGGTGTCACGGGGTATCCAGGCTCAAACACAAATCCTTCAGTTTCAGTGACAGCTTGAACTTTGCTCATATTTATGGAAAAACCAGTGTTTTCTTTTGATGATACATGCAGGGAATAAATGACACAATTTCATATCCAGGGTGAAAAGTTTCATCCCCCTTTGCGAAACAACTGGCCAAATCAGTCACATTTATTTTATTTTTTCAACTTGAAAGAAATGTCATTCCTTTATTTTTGAAGTGTAGTCTTTCATGTGTCAAGTAGTCATGTGACCTAGTTGTGAACCACCAGAGGTACCATTTAAGTAGATTCAAAGTTCAAAGACGCACCTTTTTTTTCCATCCTGTTGGACAATGTCACATGCATATTCTGTTATGGTGTTGGCAACACTTTACTGAAGCAACATCATAACTACACTGAGTGAAATATTCACATCCAGGACACTATTCTTTTATGGCCATGAAATCACATTAAATAGATACATCTTGATCTTTTGCATCATTTAATATCGGTACCCAATTCCCAGAAATTTAGCAAGACAAATTTGAGAGCTTTCGAAACCTTGGGATCTCCACGAGGTTAGAATAAAGCAGGTCCATTTGACAAACTCACAAGTGGGACTGGCTAAGTTTAAAAGGCTAAGAAACGACATGCCTCTGTAATGGTAATAACCACATGGGCTTGTAAATACTTCAGAACACCTGTGAAAGTGAACACAGTTTGGCAAGTTATCATCAAATACAAGTTCATTCTACAATGCAAAATGGAAGCATTAAATCAATAACAACAAAACGCACTGCTGACTTCTCTGGGCTCAAGCTCCTCTGGAATGAACTTACTCAAATTTGAAGGCATGAAGTGGTTTGACAAATCTATCTTTCAAATTGTCACAGGAAATAATGGGCATCTTATTCTCTGGGCCAAAGAGGAGATTATCTAGTCTGTTATCAGCAACACGTTCAAAAGCTGGCGTCTGTCATGGTCGGGAGCTGCATTAGTGCTCTTGGCAGAGGCACCTCGCACATTTGCGAAGGAGCTGCTGTTTAACAATTTACAAGCTCATTTGGGAAGATGTTAAGCTGCCATCCAGATGCTAAGTTTTTCAGGGATGCCCCTGGTTGTTAAAACAAGATAACGCCTAACCAGTTTCAATACATACACTATAGGCCAAAATATTACAAACCGCGCGCATTTTTCATAATGTGGCTGCTTTTTGACATCTTGAAGTTAATTTTGCGCAACAAACACACACTAAAGGCCAAAAGTATTGACTAAAAATGTTGCTCAATAACAACTGTACATCTTGAAATTTATCTTTCAACACGTATTCCTCCTTAGCCTGAATTAGAGCCCTACACACATGGGTTTAAAGCTTTGCAAATAATAACTTTTTTTGGAAGACTTGTTGGTCAAACTGATTGTACTTTGTTCTGGGCAGACTGGTTGGTCAGAACTTTGTGCCTCAGCAGGACAATGATCCCCAAGTACTCCTCCAAGCTGTGCCCAGGATATTTTGACAAGAAGGAAGAAACAGGCGTGTGTCACAGTCACCAGATTTGTCATCCATTCAGTGGCTGTGGAATGAACTTGACTGGGCAGTCAAAGATGTGAGCCCATCAAGTTCAAAAGAGCTCATGAAGGAACTCTTGAAAGCTTGGAATGAGTTACCAGGAAGTTGTCTCCTTAAAATGCTGGAAAGAATGCCTAGGATGTGTCATGCTACAATCGAGGCAAAGGGAAGGTACTTTGTAGAGAGGCAAATTTGAATATGTATATCTCTTAGCGAATAATTTGGCACATTTCTAGTTAAGATATGTATTTCTATGTTATTCTGTTTTTTTTTTTTGTAGCTGAAAATACACTTTATGTTAAGAAAAACCAGCCAAATTCTCAAAAAATGCTGGGTGTTACTAATATTTTGGCCAGTAGTGTATGGCATCATAGTCAGATAGTGCGAGAACTATACTGGCCTGCCACCAGCCCAGACCTGGGACCAGTTTTACAAAGACCTCGCAAAAAATTAGTGATGCGAGGGCTTAGCGAAGCAATTGCGACCAAGCAACTTTAGCAAAACAAAGGATTCACAAAAACCTTTGAAAACTATCCACAAGAGCGTCACTTTTAGCGCAGTTGGAATTTGTGTGTGGCCTCGTCTTCTTTTAAGCCCAGATATCCTGACGCGCCATATATCGATGTTACCTCACCAAGCATCGATATTCAAGAAAAAGTACCGGATGCATGAAGAATTCATATGGCTTCTATGCTCGGTATCGTACAGCCAAGTATCCGTAACCACGCACGTTACAGTAACCTTCTGCAGCTTTGCGAGACTGGAAGCAACTCAGCCACCGAACTATCCCATAAAGCATTGGAAACAGGGCGTGACTAAAACATCAGGGCGTGGTTTTTCGGATTGAAAATTGCTCAAATTGCCTAAATTTCATGAGGGCTTTGTGAAATTACACCAAAATCTAGCAAGGGCTTGGCAATGCGATAGTGATTTACTAATTTCAGCAAGCTCTTTCCTACACAGCAAAATGTTCAGAGTAAAGTCAACTCTTAAAGAGTCTATTTGGTCCCACTTTGGCAAGACTGGACTCAAATAGTCTCTGTAAGAGTAAATTCCACTCCATAAGAGTCAAATTTACTCAGATCATTTTGCTGTGTACCTGTGAGCGACACATGGTCTTTGTGAATTACAAAATTAGCGATGAGAGGTCTTTGCATGTTTGAAAATGTGCAAGTTCTTTGTGAAACCGGTCCCTGTCTCCTGTCGTGAACACGTGGCGGATTTCAAAATTTAAAATGCGACAACAGAGACCACAGACTGTTTACCAACTAAGTTCCTACACCAGGCAAGAATGGGAATAAATTCTTCTTTCAAGTCACCAACATTTATTGTCCTCAGTTCCAAAACAAGTACTGAGCGTTTTATGAGAGATGATGTTACACAGTGGTGAACATGCACCTGTCCAAACTTCAATTGGATATATTGCAGATATCACATTTCGAAATAGATATGACTTTCAAAAAACAATGACATTTCTCAGTTTTAACATCTGAAATGCCGTCTTTGCTCTATTTACAATCAAATAGAGTTCAAATTATTTGCTACTTTGCTAAAACTCACTCATAAACAGAGGATTCACTATGCCATTCCTTTATTACCAAGTATACCATAATTTGCACATTAAATGTAGCATGTTTTCACAAACCCCCCCCCCGCCGCAAAAAAAAACATTTGTTTTGCAAACGTGCATGACTCCTTGGGTACACAAATGTGCAATGAAACCATTTAAGCGAGGCAAACTTAGTAAGACATTTTGCTAAAAGCATGTTATTGATATTTACTGTAAATCTAAATACATTGCAAGCAAATGAAAATGTCACATTCAGGGACGTTTTACCGAGTACTGGGAGATTTAAACCACACTGAGAGAGGTTGCCTTTCATCACAGGCACTACTACAAGGCGGCTCTTATCCAGGGCAACTTGTCATGCGCGCGGACATAAGTGCATTCACCCTTGTTTCACAACAACAACAGCATAAGGAGCACATGGGGATTGTGGTTCTCCTAAAACTTCAGCACTAGGGTTATGTTAATGTGTTCCACTCTAAATTACCCCTGTAGAAATGGACTCTATAGTTAGGGGCTAAAATATATGCATCCCCATCAATTATCCCCAGTCAATTAGCTGAAAATAGACCAATACCAACTCATTTGTAACATATGAAACACTAATGCTTTCATGCATGGTCATAACAACAGTTTTCAGTTGTCTGTGATAACAACTATATTTCAATTAAAAAAAAGGTGCATTTCTCCTCCATAGATAACAACTCCTGATATTGGAAAAAAAAGGTGCATTTCTCCTCCATAGTTCCAGCTTATTCAGGAAGTGAGTGAGGTCCATAGAAACGGTAAGCTCTGGGCAAGCCAAAGTTGTTTTGGTGATTCTATTCCCAGGGGAATATTTCCTTCTTTTCTGCACTCTGACACACAATCAATGGATGTCATCAGTCTGTACTCTTCAATCCATGATAATTATTCACAAACACAACCTGAGCTGGTGAACTGTAGAAACAGGTAGAGAGGAAATAGATAAAAAAATTGCCCTCAGTAACAAGGTCAACCTTGCAGTTTGTCTGATATAAAAATATCTGATGTTCACAAACATTTTTTACACCGCAAATGTGCATGGCAGAGATTAATCTGTATTTTGAATTATTTCAAGTTCTGCAACTGCTATCTGAGAAGAACAAGTGGAGACAGCCGGTAACATCGAACAGTTCTCTCCTGCGGTCCTGCTGAGCGAAGAAAAGTTGGTACCTCCAGTTCTCCTTTTGTGACAATAACAGTGTACAAAACCAGCATAATTTTGGCAATTCACACCTCCAGTGGAAAATAAGGACGGACCAGTTCAATCATATTCAATCCAGATATTTCCAAGCTACATCAAACCATTCAGACAGTACTCAAGACGTAAACCAGAAATCACTGGCCATAAGATTTTATCAGTGAAAGACTAGCTAACCATCTGTGAATTTCTGAAAACAGTTTCTGTTCACGTGGTAATACTGTATGTTTTTAAACAATGTTAGAATAAGAGAACAGCGAATTGCTGAGAAATTCTAGGCAGCAAGATAAACATTATTGTCAAAAGTGAAAAATTGACTGAGAAGGCAGTTTTTTTTTTTTTTACTGTCCGCACAGATGTTCAAGGATTTTTGATTACCTGTAAGTACATAAGAAAATATAGGCGTTATCATCCAACCCCCCCCCTCATTAGAATTGCATTTGCTTTTAGCCAGTGATCTATTGGAAATGCAGTCATAAAAATGACTGACATTTCCTTAACCGTACATCCAACCTATCCATATGAATACCTCCTTTAATCCAATGGGCTCCAATCTTTGCTTCTGTGCCTCATATATTACAGGTCTTAGTGAGATTTCATGCTCCCTGGAGATCAGTTGCAGCAGGGGTTTGGGTAAAGGGAGGGGGATGGTGGGTGGAGAGAGGAATGATATAAAATATGGAGGAAGTGCTCTTGTGTGACCCTGGGGTCTCAATCATGGGCCTCCATCTGCTGTCAGTAAATGAAATGCAGCAAGAGAGGAAAGGCAAGGTGGAGTCGGCATGGAGGTGGACAGACAGTCAGGTAGATGGATGTCTGCTCTGGATCATCTCCATAAAAATACACACCACTCAAATTAGCTGGATTCAGGCATAACCTCAGCATCCATAAGCATGCATTTGGTGGTACTGGCATTAGATAGCTGGGTTATTTGATTTAACATCTAATGTGTTCATTCGGGAAGCGTCTGTAGTCACTCCGCAAATGATTCAGCCTTTCAGTCCAGAGGGAGGATTGGGTATCCTGACACTGATGTAGGTTGAGATGGCTGATGTCATTGGAAATTAAATCTCTTGCGCCTCAGTTGGTTTTGAATTCGGAGGTCACATTTCAGCATTGCATTTCTTTGAAAATGTACCTGCATCTGCAGAAAAAATAAACATTTGACCTTTTAATGTACTTGTTTTCATGTTCTTTCTGAGGTGTTACACGAGTTGTGGTGGCCCTCTAACCTGTTATCAGTCAGGGCATTCCAGTCAGCAAAGAGCTTTATGCAAGTTACGCCTCGTTTGTTATGCCTGAATAGCTCAATATATGCAGTTTTAATAAATGTGCACGTCTGTCACCTTGTTTAAAAAAAACTTGGCATAAATGCTTACAATCTTTGTACTCCAGGGATTGCAATAATATGATGTAGTAATGTTCTTTGTAACCAATGTTTGAGTCGTATATAACCCTGCTGGGGCCAAGTATTGCACTAATCTGATGAAGTAATGTTTTTGTAAACTGGTGTTTGAGTTGCATATAAACAGTCTTGGGCTGGGTGTATTTTACATATTCGTTTAGAACTTCAGGTTATGTACAGTAATAAATACACGTGGCTATAATCGAAAAAAATGTTTAAAATTTTTTGTACATCCAGGGTTGTTGCCGTACTCAAACATCACTGCTGGTGCACCTTGGTGGAGAGCAGATTACATTATGTAACATAGAATAGAACATAATTTTGTATAACAGGCCATTCAACCCTACGAGGCTTGCCATTTTCCTGTCTCTAAGGTGAACGTAACACTTTGGATTCTGAAAGCAGTAGATGGTATCAAACCTGTTCTTGAAACTAGAATTTCTAGTTCACTCTTTGCATGGAAAAAAAAATTCCTAATATCAGAGCTAAATTTACCCTTGGCCAACTTGCATTTGTAACGCCGAGTTCAGCAAACAGAACTCATCCCAAACAATCATGCATAGTTACCTGTTAATCCCTTGTACTTATTTAAAGACCGCATTAGGGTCACCCTGACATCCCCCTTCATTATGATTGAAGAGATTAAATTCTTCAGTCTGTCCTCATAGCCGTTATTTTTTAAACCAGGAATTAACTTAGAATCTTTTCTAAAGCCTCTGCATTTTTCTTGTACTACAGTCCCCAGTACTGCACTCAATACTCCAAGTGTGGTCTGACAGATGTATAGTACAAGAGAAGTATAACCTCCTTGGATTTATACTCAGACCTTTTGGCTATATATCCCAGCATCCTGTTGGCCTTTTAAACTACCAGAACACAGTGGCTAGAATTTGTAAGGGTTTGGTCAACAATTACTCCCAAATATTTTTCAAGAAGAGTACATTACAGTTTTAAACCTCCCGTAAAGTAATCCTGTCTTTTCTTTTTATTTCCGAGAGTAGAACTTTACATTTAGCCGTGTTCACGTTCATTTGCCATGTTTCTGCCCACCTCTGAATCTAAATCATCCTGAATCACTTCAGCAGACTCCAAACTCTAAGCCAAACCTTCCATTTCCATATCATCTGCAAATTTCACCAATTTGTTTTCAATGTTCCTCTCAAGGTCATTAAAATAGATGAGGGATAGCAGGGGTGCCAACATTGATCCCTGAGGGACTCCACTTCCCACAATTCCCAGTTCAAATGAGATCCCTCTGGCCACAACTCTTTGTGGTCTTTTCTGTAGCCAGTTCCAAATCCGTTCCAAAATGCTTCCTGTGATCCCTATGGTCCTCATTTTAAAAATTTGTCTCTCAAGTGGTACCTAATCAAATGATTTCTGAAAATCCAAGTATATGATGTCGTAGACCTTGCTCTGGTCATAAATCTTAATGGTCTCTTCAAAGAATTCCAAAAAGTTTGTCTGGCATGAGCCTCCCGAACAGAATCCATGTTGAGTATCCTTCAAGATGTCATTGCATTCAAGAAATAATTCCAACTTGTCTTTAATAATAAATTCCAGTACTTTACATGCAATACAAGCTGAGAGGCCTGGTGTTGCCTGGTTGAGTACAGCGCCCTTTTTATACAGTATAGTGGTATTATATTGCCTTGCCTCCAATTATATGGCATTTCCCCAGTTTTTAAAGACCACCTAAAAATAACTGACAGTGGTTCAAAAATGATTGCACCCACTTGAGCACTCTTGGGTAAAAGAGAGGTTGATAGCATTAGGATTGATCTACTCAATTTCCTGTTTTTAAGGCTTCCAGCAAGAGCCAACAATTCAATTAAAACAGAGTTTTATGACAAATTACATGATCCAGGAAAGGAAATATTTCATACTTATGGAAGGTCCATCAGTGTTGATCTAAAATATGCATCTGAGTTTTACTGCATTTTCATTTTGATACA
Source organism: Gymnothorax reevesii (assembly GCA_029721435.1). Classification (NCBI taxonomy): domain Eukaryota; kingdom Metazoa; phylum Chordata; class Actinopteri; order Anguilliformes; family Muraenidae; genus Gymnothorax; species Gymnothorax reevesii. The sequence continues at coordinate 9,557,607 of CM056581.1, forward strand.
AAAACATGGACAGGGTGAACAGCCATTTTGTTTTGCTCTCTCTATGTGGTAGACTGGTGCCAGACACATAACTGCGGAAGCCGGGAGTCCAGTGGAGGCTTAACTGGCGATTATGTGGTCACCCTATGGGGGTTTTTATGGGTATGGTATTCTTTAGCCCAGGGGTGTCCAATCATATCCGTAAAGGGCCGATATGGGAGCAAGTTTTTGTCCTAGCCAGCAGTGCTACTGCACCTGATTCCGCTAATTAACTAATCAGGGGACTCAATCGGGACCTTGGTGGGTAGAAACAGGTGTGATAGTGTTGGGCTTTAACAAAAACCAGCACCCACACCGGCCCTTTCTGGATAAGACTGGATACCCCTGCTTTAGCCTATCACTTATCTGTGAGCCTCCACTCAGTCAAGCTCTTACAATCTGCCTGAGCCAGGGACAACTGTTATTTTGACAGTGCAGCGCGCGCACACACACGCACGCACACACGCACACACAAACACACACACACGTCTGGGAATCAACCTTACCTTTTTATTCAGCTCAGACCGGTCTAGTTCGGCTGTGATCAATTTTTATGTGTGTAAACTTTTTTTTTGGCATGTAAAATGGAATTACAAGGCGCCAAATAAACTTAGCTGAATGTTTCCCCTTTAAGAGCATTATAGTTTTTAGTCACATTCATTACAGCCTCACAACTTTGACTGAAGTCACGTACAAAGGTCTTGAAAAACAAATTGATATTTGTTACATTCTATAAAAAGGACCAATCTGCCATTCCAGGGATATCTATTTAACCAAGAGAAAAAACCCTGCCCTCCAAGATGTTAGACAGCACCAATGCACTTCTTCATGGTTTAAAAATACACCCCACAATCTCTGCCATTTAAAGAAAGACTCCTATTGTTTAAGGGGGCGGCACAGATCAGGAGGAGAGTCTGGTGATATGTACAATGGAATGCAATGGAGGAGGGGGCAGAAGTTTGCCAAGAGGCACATCAAGAGTTCTGTATGTTTCACAGCAGCAGGCAAATAAAGCAGCCAGTCACCCACAGGTTGTAAAGCTGTGCCCCTGAAACAAGCTCGCAGCATAAACGTACCATTTAAAAAATTTTCTGAGTGTCTGTTAAGTCATTTCTGCATGGGAGACGTTTTTCAGATCTCCATTTCTCAAGACAATGATCCAAAACATTATGACCAAGCACAGATAATGCAAAAAACATCATCGCCTCACAACAGCACGTCGAGGTCTGCAAACAGACCTCAGATGTAAGCGAACAGTCGGTAGTCAATAGCCGATCTCTTGAATGCAGGTGAAATGAGATCTAAAGCGACTCAGGTAAGATCTAAAATGCCGTTGCCTTTGCGGCAGGTTGAGTTTCGGTTCATCGGTGTATCTCGGGAGGAGTATGAGTGAACATACTGACTGCAATCCATTTAACCCCCCATTCTGGCTACACAGCACTGAGGTGTAACAAAAAACTCCAGCAATATGGGTCCCGGTTTGCCATCAGGGTCGATCTGGGAGGAGCTGGAGAGCGTTCTATTGATTTTTTCCCTTTTAAATGGATTTTATTGGAGCCTTGATGATTCTGCATTAATATTTCATAACTTTTCCCATTTCCTGAGCTTTAAGAGCCAGCGCTGGCTTACGGTTAGTAGGTTCGGGTCGATGTAGCTACCAGCAAATGCGTCAATGAGGCCAGAGAAACACTTAGAAGCAGCCCCCTCATGCCACCATCCCTTTCCTCATTTAATTGAACAAAGAAACGAAAACCAATTTGAAACAGTACGACCCAAAACCCATGCAAAATTAAGCAATGGCATACCCACATACTGGTTAAGATGCACCTCTCAGTCATTCTACATCAATATAAATTTTACTTTTTACATTATATCATTTTATGAACATTGCTGTCGAATTACTTTCTTGAACACTTTTATTTCATTTCAGGCCTTATTATTACTTGCGCTATTTCAGTTTGTAGCGACCCGCTGCTATTGTCAGTGATACGTATGACGAGGGGCAAATTTGCGCGTTTCACTTCAGCACAACAGCATTATCAACAAACCCACTTGCTCCACTGACCATCATTTCATCATGAACTCTCCAGTATTGAGACGAATAATCAACCCACAAGAATCAGCACAACCACTGTGCAAATCATGATGATTATGACTATTATTAATAGGGTTTTTGAAAATATCAACAATATAGAACATCAACTGAATATAAAGCAATATATGCTCTGAATGTCTTCACGAGGGCTGACATGGGCATCAGCCGGCGATGTCAGTTTAAATTTGATTTTCCCACAGTAACACTGGACTACTGCTCGTCTCAGATTATGCCATAATGAGCACAGCTTTTATCTTCCATTTCAGGACGTCAGCCGTTCTCAGATATCGGAAACTTGGAGAGCAGAATGCACGTCAGAACAGAATGTGTGTAACATTCAAACTAGAAGTAGGTCGCACAAGTGGGTTACATTGCCAAATAAGCATCACCATGTATGCTTCCTACGAAACTGAAAAATGCTCGAAAACCATAGAGAGAAATTTGGTGAGACTGAAGATATCCTCCCCAAGTTAATGGCTTAAAAAGTGTTGAGTGCTTAAGATTATTTAAAATGCAGCCAACAGTACCTTGGAATTGAGAAGCTTAAGTAGTCCATCAAATGATTATGGGGCCATTATCGTAAATATTTACAGTAATAATATACATGATAACTGGATGTTATAGGAGGAGTACACAGTGAGGCAAGGCTCATTGACTGTGTGCTTATGTTTAAATTAAGAATTAATTTTCCAAAGATAAGCTCATATGTAGAACATTACCATATCAGAATCAGGCCATTTTTTTAAGATAGGAAGAGCGGGGGCCAAATAAGTACACTCAGGAGTTTGTTCAGGCGAGCCTCTCGTCTGCGGAGCACACCTTACCTGAAATGTTAGGCACTCATGGCAGCATATGATTTCACACCCATGCAGCGAGGTTCCATGTTTCCGTGGATATCATTAAAGACCATATGGGTGATTTACAACACAGAGTGTATTATTAATATGAAACCTGAAATGAGGGGCATCCTCCTCTTGTCTATAGTAGGTTGTTAGTCACTTTGTTATAATTGAGTATATAGATCTCTGCCGCACAGGGAAATAAAGGAAACATGGTGGAATGCTGCCGCAAGAGCCGAAAACTTTAGGGGATAACCTGCTCGGCAAGTGAGGGGTTAATTTGAAAATATTCTTATTTGCTCACTGGATACGACATTAATGCATTGATTAATTCTGAAGAACATGATTTCCTGACTTTTGCCATTTTGGGGCCCCATCTTAAAAAAAAGACCTCTTCATGGTTTAATTTAACACACTTAAAGCGCACGTCTCTGAGCCCTGGGAGAGGGCAACACGATCCCCGAAAGACAGAGGTGTGCAAACCTTATAACCTCACGACTAGCGCTCAACTCCTCCCAAACAAACAGCTTATTCAAACAAACCAGAAGCATGAAGACAAGCTGTCGGGAACATGGCTCTGATGCATGCAGAGATGACATGGTAAGACCAACCCATTTTAAACACTTCCATAAAATCCCTGATATTGTCACACAGGTCACATAATTGTTTGCGATGACCAGACTGAGCAGGGAAATTAGATGCAATAATGAGAGTAAATAAACAGCTGCTACTTATTGGTTCAAGAAAATTAATAATAATACTACATAGCACTTCTCACATACAAGTTACCAAATGCTAATGAAGAACAAAAAATAAGACAACCAGTTTACGAACACAATGGCACAGCCTAATGGGTGCATAATCTCGGCTCACTCACTGAGGATGAGTATTATAGCACTTCCCAAACTGTTCTGGCCCACCCTGCCAATTCCCAGAAATCAAACCCAAGACAAGAAACAGAAGCCCTGGAGTTCATGATTTAATTCAAACTGTGAACAATCTCTGATAAGGCCGTGACACTTCTGATTAGACACTTCCAATAGAATCCTGCAAAGATTAACAGCCAGCATTTGTCAAAATTGCATTCAGAATATTTGGCTATACTGACCTCTAGTGGTGGCATCCAACTTCTCCAACGTCATCACCACATTTTCTCACATTTTTCTATCTGTACCAACACTTGTGAAATCTAGTTGCCTGGTTACTATTTTAGCCTTCACATGTTGTTTCGAAAGCAGAATCCTTAGGTATCTATGGAGACTGGCTTGGACTAACGGCAGGAGACGCAGGAAACTCTTCAATATCCGTCAAGCACCATCAAAGGATATTTAAACAATCATAGCAATGTGATAACTGGTGTCAAGAACTTATCTAATGATAAAAAAATATGTATGCAAGACAAAAAAAAGTAGATAGCAGCTAAAAATCAAAACATGAAATATTTTACTGGGGGCCAGATACAGCATACATACTTTAAATATAAAAAAATACAAGTAAAAGCTTGTTTTAGTACAAAAAAAAATTGTAAGAGTACAAATCATCTCTGATCATATTACTATTCTAATCAAAAATGTAACAAGTAGTCTCCATTTTCAGCAAGAAACAAAAGGCAAGAGTGTTTCTTCCCATTAAAGAAAACCCTCCGCAAACATTAAAAGCTTTCAATGGAGACAGAAACATTGCATTTTGATTCTTTTATCGGTAGCCCAATATCGGTCAATATCCTGACTGACCGCTTGACTTGGATCACTTTCACAACATTATTAATGAAACGGTTTCAAAGCTAAAGGCTAAGCTTTGCCACAAAACACACACAAACAAGGGGGAGAGGAATTAGACAAGTTAACATGTTCTGTAAAAGACCCACACTTATCTTCTTTAGCTTTCATTCAACATAAATTCAGTGAGAACAAGGTTTAAAAAATTCAAAGCCCAGTCTCTCTTGTAGTGTAACAGTACCATTTACGTAGCATTATTCGCTTTTTTATTCTTCAGGCTCCTTAAATTCATAATGCAACAGGATTAACCCTCCAAAGGGCACAACGAGTTAATGTTCGCAAACTGGAATAACTGGAGCCAGGCACGACACACCCTGTCCAAGGGAAACATTTTACAAGACTTAGTTTTCAGTTACCTATTTAAGATCCTTGGACCAGTGCACACCTTTCCTCCAAATTTTCTGTAATTTGATCAAAATGTTTTTGCACCGAAATGCTGACAGACAAAAACAGACAAACACACAGACAAAAAGATGCCACTGAAAATAATTCCCTCTAGCCTGGAATCCATCCATATCAAGCTTTGGTCGTTCCCAGCAGTCACTTGATGATATGTCTGGCCTCAGTTTGTAGGCTAGCGTTTGACTTTCAAATATTTGCGCAAAATCCATGCGAGTTCTGCGATTGGCTCACATTCGCAAGGGTGCCCCGCCCCTTTAGACAGACTTGAGGCGGGTCCTGAATGAATTGATTCCAATGGGGAGAAAAGAACGTGAGAACAGATTATCAACGAATATTTTCCCTCATTGATCCCCCTTATTTTTCACAAGCCACATATCTTCCAAACATTCTGGTGCAGGAATGGCATTTTTAAGACCAACAGATCAGGAGAAAAATGAACTTTGTTGGAGACCTGTGTCTCTCTCAGCAGCGGTCACGGAACATCTGGCAATACAGAAACACAATATAGACTGCAGCAAACTACGAATTAAACTTTCAAACTGAAATAATGATTGTGTTTATATGTTCAGTGATACTGTTATTGCCATCGATGTTTCATCGTTTTTAAAGGCAAAAGGAATATATTTGATCGCTATGATCTTGTACTGGATTGATATCAGATATTAAACAAGCGGGGCAAAGCGGCAAAATAAGCGTTGGCCATTCACGTTAAAAATGCCGAAATGTTGTGCAGCAACAGGCTGCAATAATAGGAACAAGCTTCTCTTTTCCGAAGAAAGTAGACAGGCAAGGAATAAATTAGCAACTGTCGTATTACAAACCAGCTTCATAGGCTTAACCCATCTGATGCCCTTCAAGCTATAGCTAATGCCAATTATAGTGAAATACGTCACGTAATTTGAGTATTATTTAATTTTGCCTCCACTATACAGGGGAATCCTAATGAAATAAACAAAATGCTGATATGGCCAAACATTATCCTGCTCAAAACCTAACAACCAGTCCAGGAGTAAACGCAAGCAAGCCACAATCTAATTTTTAAGCTCATGTCAAATAACATTCACTAATGCCGCAGCTGGCCAGCTAACTGTCGTAATGCTGAGTACAGCCGTTAGTTGTGTTGTAAAATGAAGTATACACGCAACACGCAGATATAAGATGGATAGTTGTATATCCCAACGTTTAATTTCTCGCCTACTTGGCGACCACTTCTGGCAAGATCCGACGGATAACCTGGTCAGTATTCATTCTGCAAATGGCACCGCGCGATTGGTGGCTCTCGCCAAAAGGTCATCCAATCAGCCAAGAGCAGAAAACATGAATATTTATATATCCAGTTTATTAGTGACGTAGGGGCTAAATGCTGGCATACCGACTGATGCCAGACTATATCAGCAAATGACCGTTGGGAACGACCAAAGCTTGATATGGATGGAATCCAGGCTAAATTCCCTCCCCCTTTGGGTGGGTTAAAAATGATTCTATTAGTCAGAATAGGATGAGCGTGGTCCCATTTTTTCCCCAACAGGACCATGTGTTCACTATAAAAAAAATAAAAAAAATCCTAGTGTAGAGCCCAGCTCAACACTTCTGGCGAAGAACTTGAACTACACTGAATGATTCTTTCAATAATGAGCATTTTCTAGTCGACCATTGTAGTGCTGAGGTAGCTATGGCCTATACAAACCTATCCTCAGTCAACCTCTCTCTCTCAATTCAATCAGGAAGAAATAGAAAAATATCAAGTCTGTTAAAAGCTGATTCACAGACCCATAATAACCGTAGTTAAAATTTTAAAACATTCCATTTGTCTTGAAAACATAAAATGAATAAAACGGAATCAAACAAAATTCAAAATACATAAGACTATAGTTGAACCTGACAAACAGTAAGGCAAAACAAACAGCTTTTATGGAAGACAAAAAAAATGTAACACTTCAGTGATATATTCATCCATTAAACTGGATGGTCAGGAAGAGAGATCTAATGTCTGTGAATCTTCCAGCCTGAAACATCTGGTGGAAAAAAAGATTGCTGCTGTAGTGTAAACAACATTAATTCTGATAGTGTTGTTAAACACACATTTTATATATATATATATATATATATATAAAATCAGTGGCAGTTGGTGAACTGGCGATAATGGAGGCTCAAACCCATCCGTTGAAATTAATGATTGGTCATGACCTGTTTTCAATCATTCATTTAAATTACCATTACAGAAGCTCTGAAAACTCAACATTATCAGATGTGGCCAGTTTTCATTAATTACGCATACCTGTCAACTCTCATGTATTCAGCGTGAGCTTTAGTGGCATATTTACGTTCCCCTGCTGTAGTTAGCAATTACTCAATCAACGCATATGTAAGAGATTCTCGCACAGAATTGAAGTCCTTGTGCATGGAGGTTTATCAGTTTCACCTGCATTATGACTCTGGACTTTCACGCTTTTCTTTTCTCAGGGGTTAGAAGCAATGGGTGTGTTTCATGAACGTTTAAACTGTTTAAATGAAATAAGATCACTGGAGGCAATGGAATTGCATAAAGACGTTTCAAACGATCTTATTTCATTAAAAAGATCATGAAACACATGCATTGCTTCCAATCACTGAATAAATAAAAGCTCGAGAAGCCCGGAGTGGTAATCAGTATGCGTTATAAATGAAAACTGGCCACATCCAATAATGCTGAGAGTTATCAGAGATTCTGTAATGGTAACTTAAATGAATGATTGACAACAGGTCATGACAAATCGTTCATTTTAAGGGATTGTTTTCAGCCTCCCCCATCGCCAGTTCAGCAGCCACCACTGACTGAGATATAGATATTTATATATCTATACACACACATACACACGCACAAGACTACAATATTTGATCTATGGTAAAGGCTTAAAATAAATTTGACCAATAAAACTTGACGTTAGGAATGCACTCCAGTAACTATCCTAAATCGTGTGTGTTATCATGCAAAATGTAGCAGCACTCACAGGACCCTCTCAGTCAGAATTCCCTCACTCCCTCACACACCTCTGCCACACCAGACACCTGACTGCACAACCAATGAGCAGAAAGGCAGGATCACAAAAGCAGAGGGAAGACCCACAACTCAGACCAAGTCTTTCACGATGATGACCACAAGGTGCTCTTCCTGCAATTTTCCAAGAGACTTGACAGCTTCCTGCAAGTAAAGTTGGGAGAATTCACAAGGCGGAAAGGCGTACAGCATGGCCCCTGTCTCGCGCTCTTTAGCGCCCCCAAGAGGCAGGCCAATCACACCAGCCGCTTGCTTATTCCTGAGGTAGTTGACCAGGTTGCGCAGCAGCCTCCTCTGCAGGTCCGGTTCAGGAGGAGGCGTGACTCTGTCCAGGGGCCCCTGCACAGCCAGCATCACGATGTAGCCATCCGGCCCACCCAGCCTGATCCGCCGAGTCACCTCGTCCAGCTTGGACTGGTCCATCCGCAGGCGCTGCGCGATCTTCAGCTGGCTGACCTCAGCACCGGAGCTGTGGTTTTCCCTCAGGACGGAGTGCAGGAAGGAAGGGCTTCCCTCCAGCAGGTACATGTTGGTGGGAAACCAGCTGTTCTTCAGCACCAGTGAGCCCTGCCACAGCTGAGTCAGGGATTGAGCGAACTCCGACAAGGTGCGCAGCACCCTGCTGCCTTCAGCTGGGCACCTCTCTCCTTGCTCCTGTCCCTCCTTGTCCTCAGCCAATGGCGTGTTAGTCTTGCGGTCGCTGTGGTTGTGACTGGGCTCGAGCTCCGCCTCCTCAGAGACGGGAGGGGCTGGCTGATCGGGGGATGCAGATCGTGGCTCGGTGGCTCTTCCCCGGGGCCTGCTGGGGCTGCTGTCCGAAGATGGGGGTGACGACGGCCCCGCCCCTCGCCCTTTGACCCGGCCCCTGTCCGGCAGCTGTCGGTCACTGGACAGGCTACGACGTTTGCGCCTCTCCTCCCAATCCCTGGCCCAGCGTTCCCTGCTCGGGCTCCGGCTCCTGCCCCTCCCATGCCGCTCCAGGCTCTTGGTGGGGCTGCTCCAGTCCCTGTCTGCCGGACCACGCTCCCTTTCCCTCGGTCTATCCCATTCCCTGTCCCGCTCACGGTCACGGTCCGCAAACAGGCCACGAATGGGGCTGCGGTCTCGTGGGACTCTGAGCTCCCTCTCCAGGCTGCGGCGCTGGCTGTAGACCTCGGCGAGGATGTTGTAATGTGGCGGTAGCAGACCGGAGGGGGGCTGGTACTGTGGCTGAGGAGGGTAAGCCCGCGGCTCCTCCACGTTGGCGAAGTCCACGCGAAGACGCCTCTCAGGGCCACCCATGGGGAAACCCCGCATCTGTGCACAGGCAGCCTGAGCAGCGTCCAAACTCTCATACTGGATGTAGGCGAAAGTGTCACCCTTGGCGTAGTCCACATTGCGGATACTGCCAAAGCGGTCAAACTCGCGGGCAAGCACCGCCAGTGATGTGCCAGGCCCGAGCCCACCCACCCACAGCCTTGTAGTGGGGTTCGCCTTCCCGTAGCCAATCTTCACAGGGTTCCCCCCAACTATACGCCCCTGCATGGCCACTTTGGCCCTGTGCGCCATGTCCAGGTTTTGAAATTTGAGGAAAGCATATGCCCCACCCTGGCCCCTTGCTGGACGTTTGATAATCACATCTTCAATAATCCCATACTTGTCAAAGCTTCTTCTGAGCTCCAGCTCAGATACATTGTGATCAAGGTTGCCAATAAACAAGTTCCTGGTTGCTCTCTGGTCATCCTCAGGTTTTAACTCATCTTCTGGCGATGGCTGATATACATGGCCCCTCCCCCTTTCCTCAAATAAACTGTAGTAATCCAAAGCTCTCTCCCGATCCCGGCTCATTCCTGGCCCCTCAGCAGCATAATGCCTAGTTCTAATGTCTCTAATATTGCTGGCCCCGGGCCCTGGAGAAAGAGACCTTTGTCGGTACTGGTAAACCCCCACCGCAGGCACGTAACCCGCATCTGGAGGTGTGCAGCTACGGCGTCTGAGATACATTGCTTCAACTTTAAGGGGACGGTCATAGAGCACCAACCTGGCTTTGGAGCGACGGGCCTCTTTCGCATCATCTGGATTCCGAAAATTCACGTATGCAATGCGACCGAGCTCCGGTGTGTGGGATAACTTCACACTGACATCTCCAAACTTTTTAAACTCGTGAAACAGTCCATCCTCCACATCTTCATCGGGCAGCGCTAGCTGAGAGCCCAGGTTACTGATGATTAAAGTTTTGTACTCCATGCCACCGACTCCGCGGGAGCTTAAGAGTTCTGATGCAGTGTTGTTTGCTTTAGGCAGCACCGCTGATGTTCTCACGGAGGGACGACCGATGAGACCGAGTTCGTGATGGTGCTGCCGGTGGTGCGTCTCGCCAACTGCGCCTCGCTCTTCCCGTAGCCGCGACTTTTCACGTTCTCTACTCCGGCTGCGTACCTGATGCTTCTGGTAGATTCGGCTGTCAGCCAATAACGCAGCCAGCGGTGTTGATGGGCCGTCATCCCTGCGATTCCCATCTCGGTCTCGATCTCTCTCTCGAACCCGTTTTGCAGCTCCTCTTGCGGGACTCGAATCCCGTTCGGCCTGCCTCTTCATCTCTTCAATGATGCTCAAACTTTTTTTGCTTGCGACTGCAGAAAGGATCCGTTTGTCCGCAAATGCTGACTTTCTATGTTGGCGTCGCACTCAGACGATACCATTAATCAAACAGAAGTAAGCGTGCACATCATAAAACGTTTCTAAAATTAAAGTTTAAAAGGATAAAGACATGTAATCTCAGAAACACAGATCACCCTGCATCTAAGCCGCCATCTTGGACAATAGGAATATGCGCGCTCCACCGATAGGCGGAGCTTGCCTCAACGTGTTCACAAACTGGTGACGTCAGGCACAATTTAATAAGACAACAGACATGGCCTTAAGAAACTAGAACTGGGCAACTTAAGTAGCTTAATTTTCAGTTATAGTTTCGACGCAATCATAGGTCCTTATAAATCTTTGAATAAAGAGCGTTACGCAGATGCCTCAAACTGATGATCCAGATTTTAAAGAAGTCAAGCCGCAAATAATTTTCACTTCGTACTGAAGTTTTACATGAGGCAGTATGGTTACAACAGATACTTGCTGTAGATAAAATGCTACCATCAGCACCCTACAGAGGAGGATGTACCCTAAACAAGGACAGAACTTAAATGGATATAACTCAAAAAGAAACTTCCACAGAAAAGAGTGTAACAACTTGATTTCGAGATTTTTAGCAACCAGTCAAGGGACAATTCATAGCAAAATTCATAAAACAGCATTTACTGCCAGTATATATTTTATTGCCTGTTCTCACCAGACTTAAACAGAAGTTCAAACATTCTGAATATTTCTCTTCTCTTTGGCATTGTGCCCACAATTACATTCATCTTATCTTACTAAAATGAACATGGAAGTTTGAATTCTAAGTTCAAACATATTAATTCATGAATCACAGCATCAAAAATCTAATCATATTACAGTATTCCTCAAATAGATTCAACCAGAGGCTTTGCCAAACAAATACACAGTAATGAGTTTCACACATTCAGAACAAATTAAAATTCTTTCCTTGACAGAAAACAATTAAAATATATCCAGTAAACCAGTGTATAAAGTGACAATACAGCTTCCAGACAGTGAACTGTGAAAGGACTGCCAAAGATTAGAGCATATATATTTTCAAAAACCAGGCTTTCATGTGCAGATATATAAATAACAGTTATATTATCATTCTTTTAATCTTATACATTGGTAAATGTATGCTGAGGAAATGTTTGTGTGATTTCATAGCTTATATCCATTTTATATTTGATGGTACATCAAAATCTGAGAGGTAAGACGATACAATTCTGCTTAAAAAAAAATCTGGAAATAGCAAACAAAAAAAAAAAATCTTCCAGACACTTTGGTTATTAATTTTTTAAGTCCAAACCTCCATACACAAGTTTTAATATAGATTATTTTAAATAATATTTTATTTTATATATATATTTTTTTATATATAATAATAGATTATATATTTTATTTATATATATTAATATTTTATTATTTTTAATAATCTAAATAGAAAAGGAAATGTTTTTTTCCCCCCTAATTTCTTCACATGCCTTCCCAATTCACATATATGCTTCTTACAGCACTTTAAAAAAGTGGTCCCCTTTTTTAAGAATCTCAATCGGTCATAAGACCGATCTATCCCTACAGTTATCAACCCATCACCAGAGGGAATATCCCCCAGGTTTTTAAGGTTCTGTGTGCATTTTGGCTGTAGAGGTAATATACTTGGGCACAAGCTCATTGATTTTGCAGATGAAGTCTGGCTTTATTGCACAGCCTCTACACAACCAAACTCCTCCAGAATCTTCTTCAAATCCTTCACCTTCTTCAAGTCCAGTGTTCAAGTCCAATTGTTTTTCTGGAGGAAGAGAGAGAGAGAGAGAGAGAGAGAGAGACAAAGCCAAGATAAGTAAATACGAAGAACATCAACTACAATTGTACTTAGAAGAGCAGTGTCACGATTACTACGCATGCTCAGTACTTGCATGCCAACACAGTGGATCTGCTTGACTGCAAGTCATTATCTGATCCCATCCTTTCCAATCCATCTTCAATTTGCATTGTCTTCATATATTTTAGTTATTCAGGCATTATGCTTTTTATATCAAGGAGTTTTTTGTGGAAATTAGAAGATTCGTGGCATTATTTTAGCGTTTTAGCCGACAGATACAAATATGTAACCTGGTTTGCCATCGCCAATAAGAATACCTTCCTCTTCTATGATTATTGGCAAATGTTAAACCAGTTTACATTCTTCATATCCTTCAGCTATAGCGCTTAAATAGACCCAGCCGATTGGGTCTCAAGTATGGCCTCTCTACTGAGAGTGCTCTCACAGTCTCAAGTGACTTTGGATGAGCAAATTTCTCAGATCCATCCCCATCTTTCCAGACTTGTCTTCTCCCAGATAGCAGGCGACGCGGGACTGATTCTCGCCGGATCAGGTGAAATCGGCACAGAGATCGGCAGATCTGGCTCAGAATCGGAGTGGCGGTGCTTGCTACCTGGGCTGTGTTCAGTATTGGCAAAAAATTTCTCTATCACTTATCTATTGCAAAAATCCATATTTCAGACATCAACATTGAAAAAAAACCTCAGAATACAGGTTAACAGTTAAGTCTTACCATAATTACGCTCACAGATCCTGCTGTCCTTCCTTACATTCTTACACACCTTCTCCACTGGCACGTGGTACCTGAAGGTTTGGATACTTCATTTATTATTTTGGTGGCTCCATCAGTAATGGCCCCCATGTTGTAACACTGACAATACATTTTGTTAGCATGGAATTCGTCTGAATTTAGTCACTGTTGGCCATATAGTTTTTCCATTTTGAGAGACTTAATGATTTACATTTATTAGTTTGCTCAGTAACCATGAATGACCTCGCACTGAATATGCTACAGTTAGCCAGGAAGGCTAATTTTCATCTGTAGACTTTTTGGAAACATATTTTCCCATTTTAACTCTTGCTACTTGCATTCAATCACTGCTTTAGTGACGTCACGAACTGCCATGGAATGTGGTCAGATACAGCACTGCAATGCAAATCTCGAAATGGAATCACATTATAGCCTACATTCGAAGTTGCTTTGGAAAAAGGGGTCAACTTCATCAGTCCACTAGTTTCAAAATATTTTACAATTTTGCATGTTCATAGACTTACAAGCCTGTCCCCCCTCCCTCCCTCCCCCGGCATCTTTGCACATATTCACTACCTCCCATTCAATAGCTGAACTTTTGAGTAACACATTTTAGAGACGGATTAAAACTCCCCAGGAAATTTATTTATACAGTAATAGCAACCAAACCGCTCGTTAGCCTACAGTCAGCGCAGTCTTCTTTCAACGCTGGCGCTTACTGGAAATGCCAAGAAACCAGGATTACATGCCCAGTGCACTCCATTTTATTTTTTTTACGAACACACGTTCACAGCTACATGGATAAAGAACGTCTCCCCTCCCTTGCGATTTTCAGAAGCTTAACTGTTGTAATATCCGTGAATTTAGCCGTCAACGTGCCAGCGAGGTAATTACTGCTACTGTTACAAAGACCAAGTAATAGGCTCCGTTACTGACTAAACGCTGTATTCTCTCGCTGAACGCAGTACAAATGCTCAACTCGCCTTCAAGTTCCCCGTGGTTTAATGCAGCTCCTGCTCGTCACCAATGCAAATAACCGAGAGACAGAGGGAACGCTAGAATAACGCAACATGTAGCCTACATAAAACCAACACTTTCCTCAGGAGTTATACCGTCAACGGGACAGGAATGTCCAAGATTTTTAATTAATTTAATTGACAACCAGCAACTAAAGACCACCTTCTGAATCAACCTCCTTTTTAGACCAAACATTTGCCCCGCGGTCATCCACCTTACCTTGATTGGCTGGATATTTCTTGTTCCGGACCAGTGTCCATTCGATGTCTTGCAGTTGGATACATTCTTATTCTTTTTCTTTTTGGCGATCATTTAATCAGAATCTCCTCGTATTTACCCAGACGTCAACGCAATGGAAACCGGCAATGTCTTTAACGTTTTTTAAACTGCTTAACTAATAATAGCGATTGAGTCTTTACTCCATGAAAGCTGCCAGAATACATTTCTTTTGGTGCAAATTGCTACATTTTGGCAAAGGATGATTTCCACAATACAACATTCAAACCATGCATTATTATTAGCTGCTATACCCAACACCTTGAAGACCATCTCAGTATTACTTTACTGAAAGCATGCAGCAAACATATCTAATATAAACCCAATCACATTCTACAGACTGCCGAAATAAATGTTTTTAAAAGAACCGGACAATTATGGCAGACAACAGATACCAGCATTACACGGGAAGATTAGATTTATTTGGTATTAAACAGGAGTAGATAATAAAAAAAATTAAAAATAAGTGTTAATATCACATTATGTTTCCCTGTGCTTATAAAGGCACCACCCAACTCAGTTCCAGCATACATTTTCCAGAAAGATAATGTCTGATACAATTATATTTGTAAAGCACTTTTTGCAGAGGACTGGCAAAAGATGTTTTGTGACATTCCTGCTACTCACTGAGCAGCACATGTCCTTCCGTCATTCATTACTTTCAGCTGTAAACAAATCCTGATCAAGTTTAACCTCATTATCAAGCAGACCTTTTAACAAAAACAAATGAATACAAACAGTATTGTCAGCCCAGCAACGCTCCTTACTGACGAAGCCCTTACAGTACGGCTCACACAAACAGGGCACACAAATCCACATAAGATATGTACATACATATTTGTGATATTTATGCAGATTTATTTACAAATTATTAAAACATACATTCATTCTTTTTATTAGTTGAAAACTGAAGTTTCAAGTACATCTTTGGGTGGCATGTGGGTTAAAAATGTATTGAATTAACTGACTCATTATTTCCCTCTATTATTAATTTCATTGAATTATTCAGTGTGGATCTTCTGTGAATGATGCCAACCTACACATAACCTGACTGAAGAGATGGATAGACTCACAGATACTCAGATAAACTGCTTGATGGAGAGACCCTGCTCCTCCTCTTTCAGAAAGTGGACACACAGAAACGTACAGTCTCCAGACATACAACATACTTTTCCGAGTTTCACCTGAGGTAAGGCACGTTGTAATTCTATACCTGGTTTTTGACCAAAATGCCTTCATTTAGACGTAAAATACCAAAATAGTGAGCCTTCTAAAGCAGTAAAGCAGTTGGTGGTACATTCCAGCCACTTGCAGTGATACGTGGTCTGTGCACAATCTACCGCTCTCAGTACTGTCTAAAGTTTACAGACAGCCATTACAGAGTGTGTTTACTGAACACCAGAGCGTGCGGCCGTGGCAAATGCGTGTACAGGCACTGCGAACCGTGTGCACACCAGCATTTCACTGTATAGGTGGGTATTGTGTTGTACAAACCCCAATTCCAATGAAGTTGGGACATTGCGCAAGACGTGAATAAAAATACAATTATTTGCAAATCCTTTTCAACTTATATTCAACTGAGTACACTACAAAGACAAGACATTTTACGTTCAAACTGATAAACTATATTGATTTTTTTGGAAATATTCGCTCATTTTGAATTTGATGCCAGCAACACATTTCAAAAAAGCTGGGACAAGGACAACAAAAGACCGAGAAAGTTGAGGAATGCTCAAAAAACACTTGTTTGGAACATTTCACAGGTGAACAGGTTAATTGGAAACAGGTGTGTGTCATGATTTGGTATAAAAGGAGTATCCCCGAAAGGCTCAGTCTTTCACAAGCAAGGATGGGGCGAGGTTCACCACTTTGTGCACAACTGCGTGAGCAAATAGTCCAACAGTTTAAGAACAACATGTTTCTCAATGTGCAATGTTTCTCAATGTGCAAGTGCGAGGAATTTAGGGATTCATCATCTACAGTCCATAATATCATCAAAACATTCAGAGAATCCGGAGATATCCCTACTTGTAAGCGGCAAGGCTGAAAACAAACACTGAATGCCCGTGACCGTCAGTCCCTCAGGCAGCACTGCATTGAAAACCGCCATCATTCTGTCAAGGACATTACCATGTGGGCTCAGGAACACTTGAGAAATCCCTTGTCAGTTACCTCAGTTCGTTGCCACATCTACAAGTGCAAGTTAAAACTCTATCATGCAAAACAAAAGCCATATATCAACAACACCGAGAAATACCACCGGCTTCTCTGGGCCCAAACTCGTCTGAGATGGACTGATGCCAAGTTTAAAAAAAGTGTGCTGTGGTCTGATGAGTCCACATTTCAAATTGTTTTTGGAAATCATGGACGTTGTGTCCTCCGGGCTAAAGGGGGAAAAGGACCATCCAGATTGTTATCAGCGCAAAGTTCAAAAGCCAGCATCTGTGAGGGTATGGGGATGTGTTGGTGCCCATGGTATGGGTAACTTGCACAACTGTGAAGGCACCATTAATGCTGAAAGGTACCTACAGGTTTTGGAGCAACATACGCTGCCATCAAAGAGACGTCTTCTTCAGGGACGCCCCTGCTTATTTCGGCAAGACAATGCCAAGCCACATTCTGCACGTATTACAACAGTGTGGCTTCGCAGTAAGAGTGCGGGTAATGCACTGGCCTGCCTGCAGTCCAGACCTGTTTCCCATTGAAAATGTGTGGCGCATTATGAAGTGCAACATACGACAACAGAGACCCTGGACTGTTGAGCAACTGAAGTCATACATCAAGCAAGAATGGGAAAGAATTTCACCCACACAATGTCTACAATTAGTGTCCTCAGTTCCCAAATGGATATTGAGTGTGGTGAAAAGGAGAGATGATGTAACACAGTGGTAAACAGCTTTTTTGGAATGTTTTGCAGGCATCAAATACATAATGAGAATATTTCCAAAAAACAATAAAGTTTATCAGTTTGAACATTCAATATCTTGTTTTTGTAGTGTCTTCAATTGAATATTGGTCATAAAGAATTGGCAGGTTATTGCATTCTGTTTTTATTCACGTTTTAAACAGAATGTCCCAACATCATAAGAATTGGGGTTTGTACTCTGTGTACTGTCTATGTCAGTTCTGTAGGTATGCATGGACGGCGCTCATCATTGGTGCCGGTACGGGGCGAGTGTACTGGATGCCACTTCTAAAAGTCTGCGGCTCCCAGCTCTTCCAAAGAGATGTTGGGTCACAGGCTAGGGAAGGCCCAGTTGAGGAACTTCATGGCAACTTCGAACCCAAGAAAGCAGGCCTGAGGGAAAGAAAGGGGGCTTTAAGGGTACGCTCATGCCCCATCAAGGCACTAGACTCAAATAAAATTACTGATTGCCTGTGTCATCACTGACGGGGAACAGTGCCCGAGGGAGCAAAGTTCAGTTATCGCAGGTCATACGATATTGTTTGACTGATTGCGGTCAAAATCTAAAGGGTCCATCCCTGATGTAATAGCAACCCACCCTCAAAATTTCAGATATCCATTGCTTACTTTTTGAGTTATGACAAACAGACAAACAAATGGCACCGATCACATGACCTACTGCCAACTTTGTTTGGCGGAGGTAATAATGTGCAAAGACTGATGATGTATTTGAGCAGTGTGAGATCCATGGTTTAGTGATGGGCAAAAAAAAAAAAAAAAAAAGAAAGATGTTAGTACTACAGGAGCCCAAAATTATAAATGGGAGAGTGAAAAGCGTAAGAGCAGTGCAAGACTGGGTGAGCGATCAGTAAACAGGTAAGAATAATGGGTGTAACCTACGACATTTTCATTAAGTGACTGATGTGTGTGTGTGTGTGTGTGTGTGTGTGCACGTGTGTGTGTGCGCTTTCTTGTACTTGCAATGAAGTGAGGACCAGAATACTTATTTTAACCAGTTGTTTAACCAGGTTTTTAAAGAGCCTGCACTGCATTTTTTTTGGATGGGGGTGCACAGACAGACAGCCCATATCCGTCAGGGCTGTACCCATCTCGGGTCAGCCTATTACTCCTCTCTTCAGTCACTGTGAATGTGTTCGTGGAAGAATGACAACACTTGTTCTCATTGGTCCTTTCGAGCCCTGCAAGTAATTCTGGGACAGGTTCAATGATGTAATGTCTGTTTATATGTTAAAAAAAAAAAGCCTACTGCACAGTGAATAAAACAACCTCTTCCAACTGACTCATTGGTCTGGGAGTGTGATAAGAAACAGAATAACCAGTTTAACCAGTTGTTTTTGGGAAGTAGGGAAATCTTGGAAAGTCATTCAATCAAACAAAAGGCAAATTGTGATTTTTTTGGCTTAGGTTAGAGTTAAAGTTAGAATTAGAAACAGATTAAGGTAAGGGCAAGCGTTTGGGTTAGGCATGCATTGCTTATGGTTAAGAATAGGAAGATGCTAGCGAGACACACAAAGAATGAATAGAGGTCAATGCAATGTCTGAACAACAAGGCTGTGTGTTTGTGTATGTTTGCACTTCTATACTTCCAAGAACCAAAAGACCAAACGACTGCAGTGAAGTCTGAGAAAAACTTGCTAATGACGACATTTTTATAATCCTCACCAAGTAAAGGTTAATTCTGGGTCATGGGTCAGGGTTAAGGTCTTGGGTTACGATGCACTCATGTTCAAGAGTAAATCTAGTTTTCAGGTTAGGTAATAGACTTATTCAGACACAACACTCACCCTCAACTCACTATAAAGTGAGTACGATTGAAATGTAACTGGAGTGTGAGAGAGAGAGATCGACCTACTACTAACCGAGGGGGCGGTCCCACTCCTCGCCAGGTGATATTCACAAACGCCACTCGAGCATAACTGACAGTAGTGGGCACTGGGTACCACAGGCGGTGCGTCGGCTGCTGCAAAGGGACGCTCAATCCTCACCCTTCAGTGCTGAATGACCTAAACCTGTTGCGGTTCACTTTTCTTGATTAGAAAGTTTCTCAGACTAACTGGTAAAACGGCAATGAAATGTATTTTAATAACGCTGTTATACATTGCTTCATAAAATTTGAGGTGTTTCTTTTGCACATAAATGACGATGTTAATATCAGCATGTCTTCATAAATTCTGTGGTCGAGTGGCTCACGAAAGGCGCAGGACAGTCCGCGAGGCTCACTAAGCAACAAGCTGTGAAACGTGCCTGACCTTTCCTTCTTTATTCAGCAATTAAGAATGTAGAAAAGAATGGATTCTCGTGACTTACAGCTACATGAGCCTCGCAGACCAATCCACAGGGCTCCCCACAAGCCAAGTGAGTGCAAAATAATTTAACCCACGAGTAAAGAAAAGCGTGAGAAATCCGAATGTGTGAGAGTTGACAGATATGCGTCATTCATGAAAACTGGCCACACCTTGTAATGCCGAGTTTTCGGAGTTTCCCCAGTGGTAATTTGAATGAATAATTGAAAACAGGTCAAGAATTATTAGTGGTCATTCTAACTTAAGTAGAACTGGTGAGACATGATGGTCCTTAGGATTTTTCTAGTACAAGTGAATTCAATTTTATTAAATAATTGAAAACATGTCATGTCCAATCACTATTTTTAAGGGATGGTTTTGTGCTTCCCCCATTTGCCAGTTCACCAGTAGCCACAGGTGGGTACACAAATGCTAACCTTGAGTTCACCACAGTAGTTCGTAATCACTGAAGCCAGGTGATCAGTCAGCAAGTTACCGGCATCCTTATTGTCATTACAGTTAAAATTTGCGTAGTTGCGATTGCGTCGAGCACGTGGCTGTAAATGATCCAGAGTTTCTCATGTTTGTAACCACCTGAAAGCCATGACAACGAAATACCGGCGCAAATTAGTGCGGCTCAAGGGAGGTGTTCCCTGCACTCAACCCTCACCGAGAGAGGGATAGTATTTTCAGTGTGAGTGAGGTCTCTGAAAGCAAATGAGTGTTGGGGCAACCTCTGACTCATTTAGTATAACCTGACACTAACTAAGTTTTACTACTCACACGCACTCAATTAGTTTGAGTGTCATTTCTGAATACGGGCCTTAGGCTGTGGTGTAAGGTCACATGTTAAATTAAAGTTAAAATTAAGGTCACTTTTGGGGATTTGTCGGCTTATGGTTAAGATTAAAGTTTTGGTAAGGGTTAGTGAAGGGGTTAAGATTAGGGTTTGACCATAGGGTTAGGGAATAGGGGAATCTTATTTTGATAAAATACTTTTTGGTCCTCACAAGTATAGACATACGAATACACCTGCTTGTGTGTGTGTGTGTGTGTGTGTGTGTGTGTGTGTGTGTGTGTGTGTTGAAGCAGTTACTTACTGCATTGGCTGGGAATGCCCTCAGCATTACAGCAGTGAAGCCCTTGTATAGGGAGCCAATACCTTCTTCCCTTATAAGTTCCCGCAGAACGTCTCGGAAGCCATTCGGATACTTCCCTTCAGGGGCTGGGGATTCCAAAGACCAACACCACTCTTAAAGGAAGGGCTACATACCGCATACAGTGCGCGCATTATGTGAACTACAGCCATAACTCCCATCAACAACCCTAATCCTGCCCTGTCAAAGGGACTGCAACACAGTACCGACCTGGGAATCTCACCTAAACCTAAAGCCATAAGCCCAGTTCCCTCAAACAGTTACCACATACTGCTGCTTTAAACCTGCTCATAGCATTACTCAGTATACATACATACATAACCCTGCTCACTGTAATAAACCTGCAAGGAGGTTTATTGCCTACACATACTGCTGGGTTAGCTCACAGCTTTAGCAGATGTGGTATTGAAAATATTTATTTTGAGTGATTCTAATACAAAAAAAATGGGATTTCAGTGTAAAATAATACGCAGTACGTAGTGCAAATACACATACCTGTCTGGAAGCGGGACTTAAGCACGTCCGGTGGAATAGCCACAGCCCAATTGAAGATTCCGGCCATTCCTCCAGCAAACAGAATACTAGGGACACTGAGCTCTGAAGGGCTGCAAAATGGACACACATGCACACACGCACACACACGCACACACACGCACACACACGCACACACACGCACGCACGCACACGCACGCACGCACGCACACACACGCACGCACACGCACGCACGCACGCACGCACACACGCACACACGCACACACGCACACACGCACACACGCACACACGCACACACGCACACACGCACACACGCACACACGCGCACACACACCCACACACGCACACACGCACGCACACACGCACACACGCACACAGCGTTTTTGCTTCAGCGCAACACAGTGAACACAGAACTCACATAAAAATAACAAAACCATGCACACACTGACCTGTGGCCCTCTGGAGTGAGGGTATTTTTCAGCCACTCGTAACTCATGAAGTACATACCACTGGCTGGTACATCTAAAACAGAGAGACATCCGCCAAACAAAAATCATCTGAAACCCCCAAAAGGAGCAGCTCCTCGGTGCACTTAGCCAGGGAATATGACTGAAGGTATGTCACTGCCAAGAGTCAGGCTCGTGTGCAGCATTAGCAAAGTGTGGCAGTATAGGTCGTAGACACCAAGAGATATAGACAGTTTCCCAGTTTAATCTCACTTTGTTCACCTACCTCTCGTTAAAGTTTACAATTAGTTGCGGGAAATCTAATTTTAACCAAGCTAAGAGGTAAGTAAAACATTAGAGTCAGTAAATTTAATTATGGTAGTAAGATAGAAGCAGCACCTTTGAGAGTCAATCAATGCCAGTCAGTCGACCTCCGATAAAGACAGGTAAATGGCTCACATTAGGGTGAGGTAGTGCTTGACATTTGACTGAGTCAATGTCACAGGGACTTAGTATCCCTGAGTAAATCATAGTAATAAATATGCCTGATAATGTTGAGTCAGTAAATCTCATTAGTGCACCATCAAAGTGCACCATCTGAGCGAGTGAGCTCTTCTCATGATGGCAGGTCAGTATCAGAGTTAATACCGACCATGACAGTTGACCAGTATCAGAGTAAGTCAGTACCATTCGATCTAGTAGCACCATATAAGAAAGAGCCTGTGCCTCTCGGTAAGGTAGGTCAGTATCAGAGTGAGTCAATACCACTGATTATGATAGGATAGTATAGGAATGAGTCAGTATCTCTCATTTAGGGATGTCAGCATTGCAGCAGGTCAGTAACACCCATTAGGCTAGGTCAGTATCAGAGTGAGCCAATACCACTGAAGAGAGTCGATCAGAATCAGGAGTCAGTAACACTCACAAGTGCAGGGCAGAATCGAGAGCGTCAGTACCTCTCATTAGCGTGAGGGCTGTTCCCTTGTAGACTCCTCTTATGCCATTTTCTCTGTACAACTGTTTGACGCAATCCATGGGCCCAGCATATTTCACTTCCTTAGAGGTAGCCTGGATCTGTACACGCAGTTTCCCACAAGTATTAATGCAAGCATACATGCACAGACACACAGACGCACAGACACGCGAATGTGGCTGACCTGCAGCAGGCACTTGATCCGCTCTCCAGGAGCCATGATGGCAGTGGTGAAAACCCCTGAGAGCATCCCAGCGGCAAAAAGCTGTGGGTACCTAACAGGAAGAGTATGCACCGACCCCATTATACATCATATACAGCTTTTATCGCACGTAACATTCATCTCATATAACATTCATACAAGAGTCCTGCAGGGGACCATCAAACTGCTCAGGGCGCGTTTCAGTCACTTGCCCAGATACATGCTGGAAAAGGTACAGCCCCACACACCCCTAACCAGAATTTAATGGATGGATTAAGGATGCAGGAATGAATACTATACATTTAAAACCTTATAAATCTAAATAATTTCATAAGTTCAGGCAACGTCCGATACATACTGATGTTAAAAAAAAACAAAAAAAAAAACTTGTTTTTGTGAAAAGGTGTATATTCATATAAAATTTAAACCTTTAAATACTGGATTATCAATAAAGATTTATGATTACACTAAAGTTTAAATAAGGGTGCTCACAATCAAGCATTAACACT
Organism: Gymnothorax reevesii; assembly: GCA_029721435.1. Lineage (NCBI taxonomy): Eukaryota > Metazoa > Chordata > Actinopteri > Anguilliformes > Muraenidae > Gymnothorax > Gymnothorax reevesii. The sequence continues at coordinate 9,581,260 of CM056581.1, forward strand.
TCACCCCAATTACAATAGTAACAACAGGATCAAGATTTATGCACACACAGTTAGTTCCAGAGGCATTCATACACAAGCATAAATGACCAAACACTTACGTTAGGATATCATCCGGATGCTTCTGTTGTAGTTTCTTTCCAAGGCCAAAACCAAAGAAGCAGACTGCAAACATCGGCGTGACTCCAATAATGGGAGCAGCCATTCCTTTATACAAACCGAAAAAACCCTGAGTGCAGGAGGGGGAGAAATACAATTACTGATATCAGAAAAAAAAAAGGCCCTTTCAAATGGACTTGTCCCAACCATTACGCCACTCATAAATTTTGGGTCCAATCAGCAAAGCTATAATGAAAGAAAGCTTTCGTACAATGAACAACCGGATAAAGCAGAATTAACTATATAATTTATCCAGAAATATTGCTTTGCGTACCAAAACTCATATCATCAAAATATACAATCCAAAATCTTGAAAATCCAATGACCACACCAGCAACATGTCCTCCCCTGTTCAGTCATTTCTGAACTTGCTACGCCGCGACCCTCGGACTTCTTCCCACCTCTTTAATAATGGTCTTCCTGAAGCAGTCGAAGGTGCCGGTGTACTGAAGGGGCTGCCCAGGAGCCGGTTTCGGCTGCGTCTGTAAGCGCACCTACGAGTGGAATTCGGCATACATTATGAGAGACAATTGTTATCACACACTTTCTCACTTGTTACACTTCTCTCAAATAAAACTACTCACTGTTTTGTTATTAGTGTTACACAATTAAAGGCCTAGTACTGGGCTGAAGTGTGGAGCTCTAGAAGGGGTTGTGATGCTTTTCAAGTTGACTTTATTGAAGAAAACAGACCAACACTGAACATTAATTTTAACGTATAGGACTAGAAAAAGACTGGTACCTATTGGCAGAAAAGGTCATCTCGTTTCCTTAATACATGCAACTTTTCCAATGACAGCCAAAGTTGACACATTAACTGTGCAGTGGCACTCGATACTGGAAATTCACCAAAATGATAAAAAAAACAGATAACACTGTAAATACAAATCAAAATGCCAATATGTGAGAAATTGAAGTAACAAAAATTATTTATTCATTTCAAAATACATTTCCTCAAAATCAAGCTTTCACAATTGACTGCACCCCAAATGATTAGTTTTAATGCAATCTGCCAAATAAAAAAAAAAACTATTTAAAAAATATTTTTGTACTGTATTTCCATTTTGATTTTACAAGGAAAAGGCATCATTATGGAACAGATAGCACTGCATTATGTCACTTTCATAAAACTAGATTACTGTGTTCAAAGTATACCGCCTGAAAGCAAATCCAACGCATTTATATAGGAAGTAACATTATCATGCTCAGATATAAATCACTAAGGAATTGCCTCTAAATCGTTTAGCCCTGCCTGAACTGGAACCATTTTTACAGCATGTTCTGAATGGCCAAGAACTTTGGCAGGGTGATGAACCAATAACAAAGTGACAAACACAGATGGTCTGTCCAGCTTCCTTCAGTTCCATTGCTGTGTCTAGCACAGGCAACCTAAGCCAGACGGCACTGTGTCAAAGGTCAAAATAACTTCGTTATCTGATTCAGCAAGTAAGCAACACTTTTTTCTGACCATGGAATGCAGCGCATCTAGGCGGGTTGACATGGCAGTAGGTTGCCCTGGGCAAATCAAGAAAAGGTTTTTAAAGAGTTTCCATAGTTGATTTCGCGTTAATGATCGAGCATAACAATGCTCACATGAAGTAAGCCAACTCACAGCGCAGGACTTTCTTAAAACTTAACTCGGACAAGTTTGACGAAAAGTGCAAATTAATGTAAAGTGCAAAGTAGGTTGAGGTTCACTCTAACACAAGCTATGACAAATGAAGAGAACGTCAGCTGGCATTTGTAGATGTCAGAATGAAAGGTTTGACTGGTCAACATGCGTTGCCAAGCTGTACAAAGTGATGCGTTGCCGAGCTGTACAAAGTGATGCGTTGCCGAGCTGTACAGACGCTGCAGCGGAAAACGGCCAAATAAACTGTAAGAAACGAACTCGGCTACTTAACGCTGCTGTCTGACGTTACCTTAATGGTGTCAAGAGGGTGTCCAGCGAGAACCAGGCAGACTCCGCCGAATCCTCCCGCGAAGAAGTTCTTCGCAGGGCTGATAGGCTGTGGTTGTTTAGACATTTTGTTTCCTGAATTAACTTCTGTCAGAATATAGTTATGCGAACTCAAAATAACTGTATTAACTTCTGTTCTTGCTATGGACGTGCACGGCAGGAGAACTGCACGGATATATACACTGCCAGCAGCTGTGTGTCACCCGTCACTACGGCGTGTACGGACTTTACCTCAGCTGTCACTAATGTGTGTAAAGACTGCCACGGTGCAGCAGTGAAGACCTTTCCCCCAAATAGTTACCCGGACTGAATTCAGCGTAACACCGCTCACTTGTGCTTCTCCGTTTACCGCTCGATGGGAATGACCTACTGGTAGGTTCTTACCCTACAAAACACTGCATAACTTCGAAAATCACCACGGGTTCAAACGCTCAGTCTCAATTTCGCAGACAAGTGTACATTAAAATGGAAACATTGGGAAATATAGTTATTTTTTGTAACTGGTTGTGACCACTGCATATCTAAAATAGCAATTTATTCGGCTGACAATATCAGATTGCCGATGAGGCTGAAATATACCCTGTCGTTGTATTTCACTACGTCTCGCCATTCTGTTCAATTACATTACCAAAGAAAATATATAAGTTCATTTCGATTCGCATTCTGCTCGCTTGCCACTCAGTTTTTGCGATATGTCAGAGAATCAAATGCAGATTTACTGGGCTACACTTGATCGTTTCTAGACGTGAACAGCAGATGGCACTGGAATATCCGTTAAGTCATTTAAAATACATTAATCTCTTTAGAAACCCATCACCAACAGCAAAACGCTTATAAATAGTTATTGTACACGCCTAATTCATTTTTGCCCTTCATCCCTAGGCCGACGCGCACTGTCATCATTTCGTCGACTATCCGTCTATATGACGCACTGGCAATATGGGTCACTCCATACTAAACTGTACAACTCACAACTGTACAATTCACCGTGTTTTTGTATAAGAATGGTCAATAACATTTTTTCTATTGCATTGCTAATATTTATTCACTCCCGGATTGAAGATATACATAAGAAAAAAACAGTCATTGGTCCAACAACACAGCAGAAAATGTGGTGTCCTGATGTCGGCCAAGGCATAGTGAGAGCGATATTTTATCCCAAATTTTGGCAGCAAACTTCATGAAATGCTCATGACATGTCTGTTGATAAAGATGGGACGCAGCACCCGGGTCTGAAAAGTGAGGCCGATGCTGAAATCTCAAAAATTCGCATAATACTTAATGGCCACAGCAGATGACGACATCGGTGGCAGAAAGTTCAATGATACTGAAGTCTATGAGAAAATGACCCAACTTTGCCATCTGATTTATTATTACACTTTAATTCTTTGAAATGCCTTCTTGCGAATAAAATAATATAATCATTTGGTGATTTAGTGCAATAGGTAACCAGTTACAAAATTTTAACAATACTTTGCACTGAAGCCAGGTGAACGGAAAACAAAGATTGAGGACAATAGACATGAAAAACATTGACTGGCCGTAATTGTCCATTTAAATGTTACTGATTGAATGAGGCCATTTTTCATACAAAAGAAGTGACTTTGAAATGTATCTGATTTTCAGGAATTCAATATCTGTTTTGCGTCCTTGTTACACCCACAACGCCTGCCACCTTAGCACATTATGGGGTCACAGAAATGAAGTGATCACTCGGTTTATCTTCTTGCTTGCTAATTTGTGATGCCCATGGATGGGGTTTCACCACTGCGATGAAAAACTCTGGAAAAGGTGTATTTGAATTTACAGTTTAAATTCTTTGTACAGTTTAGAATGGAGTGACCCATATCTCAAGAGCACAGACAGGCAGGGCAGCCAAATGTATGTCAATGATGTACCTCCACCAGGCTCAAAAGCCTATCGAAGACCAGTCACCTTGGCCTATTTTTTCTTGCTCTGTTTCTTCATTCATATTCTATACTGAGGATTTACTTGCCTTAACAACCCAAATAAAATCTAAATTGAGCAAAGGGTGGTCTAGTCAATGCCCTTTATCTTTCTATTAAGAAATACAAATATCCACTGCCACATATTTAAATATTCTACAGAGGAGCACCTCCTCAGATCCAGGTGCACCCCTTTCAGCTGAACAAGTATTTTCACCCAGGTTTCCAATACTTCTCAACAATCCCATCTTAGCCCTAGTAGAGTGCCCGAAGAAGACGCATATATTAAAACAAATAATTTTTGTAAATGAACAGTCAATAGATTGGCAAATAACCAGATACCTTGAGGAGGGTCACATAGATTCTCACAGCAGCATTTTCATTTCTGTAGGTGGAGAAAGTTGACAGGACTTGTTTAGATTAAGGGCAGGAGGGTGAGTAAGGAAGACCTTCACTGTCATTTCCTCTTAGGCAATGGACTGAACGTCCTGCACAGACTGAAGTTCAGGGCACTGCCTGCCAATGCTGTCCTGTTTGGGTGTGCGATTTATCTGAAGCAGCACAGTACCTGTAGAAGCTGATGAGCATAAATGTGTAGGAGGGATAAAACACACACGCACGCACACACACACACACACACACACACACACGCACACACACACAAACAGCCTACTATGCGCTGTGCTTGGGCATCCCTTGTTCGTGAGCGTAAATGATTGCTCTGCATTCTGTCCCTTAGGAATCGGCCATGAGCGCTGGCATTTTTTTAGTCCTATTAAGCAAAATGCATGGGATCCCTCAGGTTAAGTGGATACATATTCACTGTATTCTGACACCCATCTGGCATTGGCTTGTTTGTTTCATAGTGATCAGCTGATACAGCACAACAAAATGTGCAGCCGATCACACTTCTACACCTCCTTGAGCTTCATAAGTGCCATTAAAGCAAAAATCAGAAATTTAGCAGAATATCCCAGCCGCAGCATCCATGAAACTAGTCAGCCTTCCTTCGGGCATTGGTTCTTTTATACACAGCTCAACAATTAAAAAATTTGAATCAGCTTTTCCAATTTACCATGAGCCTCAGCTCCTGCCTTGCCTGTGAGTGGGTTTTCCCTCTCTGCACTGCACCTTCTCTACCCAGCGATCCAAACAGGAGTTATTGGAAGAGGCGTGAATCTGTTTGCCAAGTATTGAGATGCTTCCTAGATACAGAAGGGGAGAGCGGCTCCTGACACCAAAAATCTTTCAGGGTCACATTATATTCTAATATTGCCCTTTATGTGTCAACGAGTAACATTCATAATTTATTTATCCTGGCACTGTGCAGTGTCATTTTGATGAGGCAAATTAAAATTACAGAAACAGCACAAGAGTTTGTGTTTTAATATAGTTAAGTGTTGTATCCATAATTTTTGCTTGCATTTTGGGAGCCTCTAATGTCATGGCTTTATTTAATGCAGCTGCATCATTTCTAACTAGCATAGATAAGCAATAATTCATTTCATATTGTATTGGAATATAATTCCACAAAACTTTTTTTTTGGTGCACTGAGAAATCGCAACGTTCACACATTTTATGCCAGGGGCACTGAATATATTGCAGCAAATGAATTCTGAAGAGTTGAATAGGAATGGAAAACTACAACTCCTGGAACCTGTTTCTACTGCGGGACAAGATGCAGCACATCAAGGGCTGACAGGCTGGGTCTGCTTCAGGTCCAGAGGGGTGGGGCGGACCGCAGTGTGAGGCACACACAACTTTGCCAGGGCCCTGTCCAGAACAGATCCCCAACTGTGGAGGCCCCGACACAGAGTCCACAAAATGCACTGCCAATCGACTACTTCGTATCTAGCAATTGACGATCTCTTGCAGCAGCGACAGATGGTACACTGAATGAAAAGGTTAAGGTTGCAAAAGTATGCAGTTTACCCAAAATACCTGGATTATGCACACATTGACAGAGTTTACCATTTCCAAAAGTATTTTCTACCAATTTCCCATTTAATTTTTGCATTTTATCCTTTGCCAGCAGCATCTTTTAGGACCCATGATCACGCAGGCTTCATGAACCTCAAACACGACAGGTTTTCATACACATATTAAATGTGTAAGCTGAAATGCATTTGCAAAAGTTACATGTAATAACTGGGTTTCAAGGAAAACAAGAGTGCCAGGGGCCCTGAAGGTTGCCGGCAGTTACAGCCCCAACAGGAGAAAAGTAACTGGCATCAGTCCGAGGATTCAACAGGAAGCCAACACAAATTTTTGCGAAAGCAACACGTTGTCTACACAATATTGCCGTTGAAAAGCTCCAGCTCGGACTTCAGCGAAAAAATTAAACCCGTTTAATTTTTTCGCAAATTTTGGCGGTGATGGCGAATGGTCCCGTACCACTGCAAATCAATTCACGGTTCTTCAAATCAATTCTTCTCTGCAAAAGAAGAGAACTGTTTCATCCGCACACTTCTGCAGGCCAACACAGCACAGTGAGAAAGGGGTTTTAGAGACCATTATCAGGCAACTCGACTGAGCGGTCACACTTTTTCATGAGTGACGGACAGCAACATTTCTGCCATTTAGCAAAAATATAATCTTTAAGAAGTCTACATCGTGAAATCCGATCAATTTTTTTCAAACCTGAACTTTCACGGTCGTCTGCTGTCGATTTGTGAAGGGCACCATCTTCTCAATTCATTTCCGGTTCTTGCTCTACTTAAATGATTTAAAAAATAAATTTTTTTTACACACAGTACTGCCACCCAGTGGGTCTAAATAGTATTATTCTTTCTATTCCATGATGCTAGTAGGAATAAACATCCAAAAATGGGTTTTGACCAGTTTTTATTGCTGCAATTGATCGTGAAAAAAAGTTGATCATGCGGTAACAATGCCCCCAAAAATTGTTATTATATATAGATTAGTGCCTAATACGTACTAATTTCTAAAGACATTATTAAACGAGGGAATAGATTTTGTTACATGACCTTGATCTTGAAGACCAAATTCAAATCCAATACGGTGTGTTTGATCAGCATACATGATTTGTCATAAGTATCCAATACAAACCAAACATCTAACGCCAACATTAAAGGACTTTTAGGCCATTTTGTCTTTTCCTGGACCTTGTTGCCCAAGGTCAAATCAAGTATGTCGAAAACAACCAGCATATATGATTTGCCATTAGTGCCCAATACATACCAAAGCTCTAAAAACAATATTAAACAAATATGGGCCATTTTTGTCATGTGACCTTGACCTTGAGGCCCAACATCAAATTTGACTGACTGCTTGAGAATATTCAGCATACATGGTTTCCTATAGACGCCCCAAACATATCTGAGCTTTAACTGCCATATTCAGCAAGTTATAGCACATTTTTGCCATTTGATCTTGACACCCAATGTCATATTCAACTTGCCGAGAATGCTTGGCTTACATGATTCCCTTTATGTGCCTCATACATACCTAAGCTCCAAATGTCATGTTAAGCAAGTTATAGCACATTTTTGTCATTTGGCCTTGAGGTCAAATGTGACTGGCTCACAATGTTCGGCATACCTGATTCCCTATAGGTGCCTCATACATACCTAAGCTCTAAATGCTAGATTAAGAGAGCTATAGCACAAAACACCCCGAAAAATGATGAAGTCCAGACACGTTGCCTAGGCTATGAAGGAATGATTCAATCAAAATGCCGTTTACATCGTTGAAGCAGGTCATGATTCCATTGCTGCGATAAAAAAAACTCATCAGACAGTTTATGAGAAAATTGCACCCAAGTGCCAAAAATGGCCATTTACGACATAAAAATGGCCACAAAGTCTAATCGAACGATTCAAACAAAAAAAATTTTGCTCATGCATTAACTTGATGACCAATTTGATCACATCCCCAAATTAAAAAAAAATTCATCAGACCGTTTTTGAGATACGGCTTTAAACGGACGACGCCGAAGCCGATGCCAGACGCAAAGAGACGACAATAGGGTACTGGCCTACGGCCGCCAACCTAAAAAATTTGGAAAAAAACTCAATGAGGCAGGTCCTATAAGCCAAACCGTGAGGAACTGGACAAAAATATAATGCAGAATCAAAAAAATGGAATCTCCTTCAGCAGAGTTGAACTGATTAGCCCCACATTCTGCAGATTCTTCAGGATACAAACGGTGACTGTAACTCCCTGCAGGTAGGTACATAATTCATAGCCGTGTCACTCGGAATGAGATGGATTTCATGTGCTTCGTTATCAGAATCTCATCTAGCACCACTCACTCCCTTTATTCAGCCAGGCCACTTCTTCACTTTCAGGAACAACACACACAGTGCCCTCCAGCATCGTGCATTTCATCACAAACAATTTTTCCCCATAAATACAGATGGCAAATAAGTAACTGCCATCCCAAATTGACAAAAAAAGGAAGAAATCTAAAGGAAAATATAGGACATTAGAACGGGAAATGTTACTTGCATTGTTTATTTCACTCCAGTTTTAAGAAAATACAGTTTGTTATATCTGCTGTTCTCAGGCAGCCACACATTGTTAAACATACAGTAATTGGCAAAATATACTTTTAGTTGATTAGTCCATGAGACACATACTGATGGCAATGAGGAAGTATTTAGGATATGGAGAGTGGAAGAACAAGGGCATGAACACTTACATACACATTAATACTCGCTGTGTTTATGCATGTCACAACAATCATCTTATTATGATTAAAGGTCCCCTATTAGGCCACCAAGTGCACAGCCAATTAGTTATTAAAAGGCCTTTCAAAATCTTTCCCCTCTTGACATCACATGGGGAAGTAACTAACCTGAAGCAAGAAGAATTGAACATCTTCAGCCAAGTAGTAAATCAGATTTCACTATTCTGGGTGGAAACTCCCCCTTGTGATGTCAGGAAGGGGAGATTTTGAACTGGCTCATAATGGCTCATCAGCTGAGAACCGGGTGACATACTAGGGGACCTTTAACTGGCGTAAGCGCGCACGTGTGCATGCACATGCACACAAGTGCAAAGGAGCGATGGTGAGGTCAGATGGCTGCGTGCGAGAAACACTAACAGAGCGCGCGGGCTCAGGAGTGTCACTCCTTCTGCTGCTAGGAGAGGTCAGGAAACTCCTTATAAATCTGCTGCACTATGAGCCTGTCCATCTGTCTGGCCACCGCCCCATCCTCCTCCCCCTGCCCAACTGCCTCGTCCCCCTCCGCCTCGATGCGCTGAAGCGCCCTCTGCAGGTCGCTCCAACGATGGCGGTGCTGCAGGTAGTCAGTGGTGCAGATAATGGCGTGCATGAGAGAGAGATACTCCATACGCAGCTGGATAAAGAGAGAGAGAGAGAGAGAGAGAGAGAGAGAGGCATACAGGCAGGGACAGGCAAAGAAGGAGTGCAGATGAAAGAGGGCAAGGACCGGAGGGATAAAGAAGAGCCAGATCATTAACACCGGTGATAATATCCAGGATAAAAACCATTCCGAGGCGTATCGTCCAGGCGCGCCTCACCTTGTCCCCAGGGGACAGGTCTGAGATCTGACGCACTGCGATGTCAATCATCACCATCATGTCAGTGTGGTAGAATATGTGGGCGGAGTCTTTGCTGGAGAAGATGTCCTGCAGAAATTTCAGCACAGCGTGTGGTGCAGGTGGGGCGTGATTGAACATACAAACTGGGTCATCTAGAGAAAGAGAAGAAATGTTACTGAATATTAAAGAAAAAGCCTCAAGGGCAAATAAAATTCTTCCCTCTGTTGGGATTCTTCATGGTCTGCAGGCCTAACCATCATATGCTAACCAGAGAGCAAAAATTTTACCATGGAGTGAACAAGACGTTTTATGTAGTGACTGGATATGTGGAGACAGGATGTGAGCACAGATGAAACGACACTAAAGTTCTTTTGTCTGACCTCCTCTGTTCAGCAGTAGTAAGACCTTCTCCGACAATGTCTTCACATTTTGCTTGCTAATAACTGCTTGCATGATCACATTACTGTCCGGAGCTGAAAGATAAAAATGCGTACGTTACCGTACTGTAGAGAAGAGAACACAAACAGACATGACTTAAAATCCCAAAAATCATTCGCTACCATTTACTCAGCAATACAGCTAAATGATTCACCTGACCCATTGTGAATGGGAATCAGTTTACAAACCTCAATTCCCGCTAAAAAAGATTTATAAGATTTTCAAGATCCAGCAAAATGGCAGACATGGCAAATTCAATACAGACATCACAGATTAAACTGAAGCCGCCCTATAACCATACACAGCAGACAGATTCGAAGTGAAGGAGTTTCCCAGGGTCCTATTCGGGGCCTCACCCTTCAGGTGCAGATTGAAGGCCAACAGCAGGTTCAGACAGAGGTCAGGAAGCTGCTCGGTGGAGTCAGAGGGAAGGCCGTTCTCGACCACATCCATTAGGAACTGAACAAACGTGCTGTTCAGCTGTTCTGTAATGCACAGAATACCACTACTACAGCACTTTTAAACAGGTCTTATACTGCCCTCACACTGTAAGCATCAGCTGTTTTAACAGACAGAGGGCACAACAATCTTAGACGGACACACACAGACTCTCCAACGCAGACGCACCAACACACAACCTCACTCAAGCATACATCTATAAAGTACATACATCCTGTCAGTCCATTAACAGTCTTAGTTTCTGAAAAAGCCAAGTGAGTGATTTACAGCTCTCGGCTTGCGGCCAAAGCGAGCGACTTTACAGCACCTGAGTAGTAGCTTTAGGCGAGCAACTGAAACTGGCACATATTATACATATACAGTGCCGTGAAAAGTATTTGCCCCGTTCCTGGTTTCTTATTTTTTTGCAGATTTGTGACACTTAAATGTTTTAGATGATCAAACAAATTTGAATATTACACAAAGATAACCTGAGTACATACAAATTGCAGTTTTTAAGCTATGATTTAATTATTTAAGGGAAAAAAGCGATCCATACCTACCTGGCCCTATGTGAAAAAGTAACCCCCCCCCTTGTTCAAGGTGACCTAATATGCAATTTTTCCAAGTTTATATTTTGGTCTTTGACTACCCTAGAGCACTCCTGATCGCGCAAAGTAAAAAAAAAAAAGAGTACTTATTTTGCTCATACTGCCATCCTCAAAAAACCCCATTTGTTGTCCATAGTAGTCTGCTCTTTTTCTTCGTGTCCAAAAGTAAACGGACAAGCAGCTTTGGGAGAGATCTGCGGTTCTTCTTTTGTTTTTCCAAAAGTGTTGACGCTACTAAGGCATAGTATGATCTGCCGTTGTTAGTGCCTACTAGAATAGTTTCTGGTGTGTGCAGGTCCAGCGCCGTGGTTGGCTCTGGCTAGGTCTGTAATAATTGGACGGCGCAACCTGACGTCAGGTTTTGCCCAGATCTCGTGAGGAGCTGTTCAGAGAGGATATCACGCTCACAAAATCAGGCACTTGGATTACGGCAAAATCCTTGTATCTTATGTTTAGAAACCTTTCAGAGGTTGAGCATGGGCAACCAACATTATAACATTACTACTATGTACTTTGTATTAAAAGAAGGATCAGCATGTTAGATCCACTTTAAATCATGAATTAACTATGATAAACCACATTTTTTTAGTTCAATTTCACTTGCCACACCCAGGCCTGATTACTGCAAAGGACATGAAAACTATGAATAACTAGACAGTCCGGTCGGCCACAAATGCATGGGTGTAGCCTCCGAAAGCCCACTTCGCCCCTTTTTTGTGCATCTTTCGGCCAATACTGTTGCCATGGCAACGGAAATGAATAGGTGTCATTAGTGAAGTATAACACACGTCCATACCAAATATGAAAGTAATCGGTGAAAAACTACAGCCTACAAAGTTCATACAATATTTCTGACAAAATCCTTCCATCAAAACCGATCATACACTTCAAGCATGTCTTAATTGTTTTGATCTCAAATCCATTGTGATGGTGTACAGAGCCAAAATGATGAAAATTGTGTCCAAATGCATATGAACATGACCGAATACACACACAATCATACATGCATGTACAAAGATGGAGTGATTGACTATCATACCGTAGTGGTGGTATGGCACTTGTTCACCCATGGAGAAGATCATAGATAGGACTAACACAGAGTAGCACAGCTTCTGATGCTCTGCAGAAACACATACATATTAAATTAAATGAACATGCAGCCACATCCTAACAGAGAGCGTATCACACAAACAATGAGAGAATCACAGACTCAGTAACTCGATTAAGAGACATTTAATAAACCGCCATAAACAATAAATGTAAAGACATAAAAATCCACAGTATTATGCAATAACTCACAACAACAAATATAGCACCTAAAAAAAGAAAAAAAATGAAATAAACACAAACCTGGAAGATATAGCCATTAACTCAAAGTCCTAAATCTTTTTTTTTTAAATAAAATGCCAACACTCCGCTCAAAATATTTCCCACATGGGACACTTCAGTGCTGAATCGATCAGATCAGAATTTCTCGCAACTCAAAGCCAAGAAAGTCAGCTTCATTTTCGCTGTGACTTACAGCCAACAACGTATCGAGATATTCAATATTTTCATCGTTAAACTCACTGCCATCACTTGACAAGTTCTCCAACGCCAGCATTTCAAAACAAGACGTGGTCAAAATCCACAAACAAGAATATTGTAAAGATTCATTCATAGGATGACTATGCAGTTCAAAGAAATTGTTACAGTGCACACTCCAGGGCCCCTAGCAAACAATCCCTAACATGGCTGCATAAATACTAGAATCTGATTGGTACGGTGAAACACACCTTCCCCCCAAAATGCCTTTTGCTGTGACGAGCATCTGTGGCGGGAAACGTCCTTGCGGTAATAGCCGTGATCAAAAGCTGGTATAATTTTTGTCATCGTGGCTATAGCCGCAACTAGCACTTAGAGGGTCAATATCGCCTCCCACCATGGAATGCCATTCCCATGGAAACCCTATCAAGGTCATAACTAGATAAACACAGACAAAATTGTCACACCTCTATGTAAACAAGTTTCTGCAGGAACATCTCACCACTTAGCCGGAAGGATGGACAGACGAGCATCATTGCAATATCACTGTGATAAAAAGTAATGGGAGAAAGTGATCACAGGCAAGCGTACCTTGAGTGTTAGTCTGAATGTCTCGAGCCAGCTCCATGGGTAGTATAGAATTGAGTAGAGTGGAGATGAGGGCGGAGTCCAGGCTGCACATTGCCCCGAACACCTTCAGCAACAGCAGCCGCAAAGACACTCTGTGTTCCTGCATACAGCGAAAACACACACACACACACACACACACACACACACACACGCACACGCACACGCACACGCACACGCACACGCACAGAAATGGGTACGGTGAAGTAACTGAGGCATTACAAGCACTGTATGGATTCTACAACTGTTACAGATATTAAAGGAGACCCATTTTGCTTTATTTCCAAGGTTATAATTTGATCTTGGACTCCCCTAGAGTACTCCTGATCGTTCAAAGTCCAAAACAGGGTCCTTATTTAGCTCATACTGCTATCCTCAAAAAACCCCATTTGTAGTCCATTGTAATCTCTGCCTGAAATGCCTTGTTGGGGGTGGCTCTTCCGCTATAGCCCCCACTCCCCTTGTGCCCACTTTCTTCTGACTGGCCAGCTCTGTGGAGGGCGGATTTGGGCGGGTCGAGGCAGCAGAACGCAGATTTCCGGGTCCTCCTCCTCAGAGTGAAACGTGAGACATGGCTGTCATCTGATAAGGAAGCGGCGGGCTAATTCCACAACCTAACGCAGTAAATGTGTATAGACCTAATGAAATGAACTTGTTCTAATAAACGTAGTGGCGAAAGTGGAGGATGCAGTGCAAAAGTCTGGCAGCTCAAGCACGAATTTGCTATCTGCCACAGTTAGCTACAGCAACAGTGGTAAGTACAGTGTTTTTCTACTCTATAGCTAGGATGCAGGGAAAGCTAGAATCCATCCCATATAGACACATTTGTAGAACGGGTCGACATGCCCAAGTGTAGACTGGAAACCGTAGAAATCCACTGGGTCTGAGTTTAGAGGGAAACATGGACAGTGAGGAGCAGCTAAAAGTGGGCTAACACTGCTTCGGTGTGTATTAGGACCTGCTGGTTTGTGTGCATAGCTGTGGTGTGTTGTTAGCGTGGAGAAACGAACAGCTTCTGCGCTGGTATATGACGGAGGGGCGAAAGCTCCAGGCTTAACGGCCTTTTCGGAAATTGCCCGGTAATGGTTTACTTTTCCTTTGGAATGACCAGCTTTTCCTCGCGGAAATTGGGCGCGTTATGGATAGTGCTGAGAGCCCAACTCGGCAGACACATGCAGCAGCTCTCTGGTTAGCTTCAACTGTAGTGGCAACAATCAGGCAACGTTATGATGAAACTGTCACTTTGATGCTTACTGAAGTAACACAAGCATACCAATCATAATTGCTGCATATAAGTTAACCAGAAGCATTTTTAATTTGCAGAGCACGCAAACTAACATGTAGAATGCAGTACATTCATGACTTTGAATGTAATCTGTCGTGCAAAAATTTCATTTCGCATCCGGTGTGAAAGCTGCTTAACGCGCCCATAACGTGTGTATTCGCGTCTTTGCATTGACTTTGAATATAACCTGTCCCACGAAAAATTTGTTTCGTGTCCAATGTGAATGCAGCTTTATTGATAGTACGTGACAGCGAGAGAGAGCTCGGTTATGTTATGAACATAATACAGGTTTTGCAGACCGTAAGTTCTGTTATCGTGGACAAGTTGCTTATGTGGAGCTAGCAAATCGATCACTTATACAGTAAAGAATTACCTATTTAATCTCCGCCTTTTTATTAGCCACAACAATTTCAAAAGGGGGATGAAATTATGTCAAGGTAGTGCAGAGAAATCATTTATTATACCAGACACGCTAGAGCTTCTGCGTTTTGCACCGCTTTCACGGTAGCACCAGAGAGTTTGCTCAGACATTAGTGAAGTATCCCGCTGATCCTGGTCATGGATAAGTGAAGCGATCACTAACTGCAGTGGCTACAATCGGCCAACGTTATGATGAAACTGCCACATTGATGCTTACCGAAGTAACACAAGCATACCGATCAGAATTACTGCATACAAGTTAACCAGGAGCATTTTTAATTAGCACAACACGCAAACTAAAATGCAGTAGCTGGTAACCGAACGGTAATAACCCTTGAGACCAACCCTTGCAATACAGGTTTTACAGACAGCAAGTTCTGTTACAGTGAACAGTTGTACCAAGCATCCAAATTACAAACAAGTTAGCTTCAAATAAGGTTAATGTTCACACACCTTCTGTAGAATTTCGCCTGATATCACTCTTGCACATTTAGGACACAAACATTAGCAACGGTAACTTGGCTACGTTAGCCGCTGTGCCACAGCCACAATCAACTGGCTATCACGTCAGGTTGCCTTACGCAGAAAAAGCAATTTACACCTGCTGTGATGCGAGTCACGGACAGTCACGGCCGATATAGGCTTTATCTTCAGCTATTTTACAAAGCCTGCGTTTGAGGCCAGTTGTTAGTACTAACTATCGCTCGCGGTCCAGCTAGCCACCCGTAACACATTAGCTTCACATATATTATTTGCTGTTATATGATTACTTACAGCTTGTGGCTCCGAGTGCTTGATCGATGCAGCTGCTTCAGGTTTGAGAAGCAGCTGAAACGCTTACCGTGTGTCGAATTATCCTTTATTGACAAAGCTGTCTTTGGTGAAATGCTGAGCACAAACAGCTAACGTTCCCTTTGGCCGTTGCTGTTTGCTGCCAGTAAACAAAAAAAGCTACCCACTGATTTCTGGTGGCAATGTCTTTTAGAAGAGAAATATTTGTTTTTCTTTGCGTCCAAAAGTAAACAGAAAAGCAGCTTTGGGCGAGATACTGACAAAACTGCACCTCAAATATTCTGCGGTTCTTCTTTTGTATTTCCAAAAATGTCAACGCTACTTAGGCATAGTATGATCTGCCGTTGTTATTGCCAGCTAGAATAGTTTCCAGTGAGGGCAGGTCCAGCGCAGTGGTTGGCTCTGGCTAGGTCTATACTAATTGGACGGCACAACCTGACGTTTTGCCCAGATCTCGCGAAGATCTCGGGAGGAGCCGTTCAGAAAGGAAATCACATTCACAAAATCACGTTCTTAGATTACGGCAAAACCCCTGTATCTTATGTTTAGAAACTTTTCAGAGGTTGAGTATGGACAACTAACATTATAACATTACTAATATTTATTAAAAGATGGATCAGCATAATAGGTCCCCTTTAAAAGAAAAGACGTCTCTTAACACGGCGTAAGAACATCTTACCATCTGATAGTAGGAAACAAGTGACAAAACAGGCTCCGATTGGTTGGCCCTGCACATTCGTTTACACACTTCAGGGTCGGCATCCGTCTGTGGGTGACATCACACCAAGCACCGCAGGTCACCATAACATAACAGAGGTCCAGTGACAATACAGAGACATTTGCACTGGAGCATTCTCTGAAATTTCCTGTGCTGTGACCCATGTTATTGAAAGCATCGAGTCAGAGGAGTCAATATTCTTACTGTGCTTAGTGCATATTTATATTCCAGTCTCTAAACCCAAATGCCATTCTGTACGAGGACAACAATTTCCACGGGCTCTCCAAATAATGATTTTGGAACAGTTATGTTACGGCACTATCATGTCGTGGGAACCTATTAAAATTAGCACTAAAAATGATGAGTTTCTCACAATAAAATACCTCAATTTAAATGAAAACATTCCCAATACAAGATCCCTCATTCTGTTGGTCAATTGGAGGCATGCAAGCATTTTGCACTTTCAAGGCTGGACTCCATTAAATTTAAAGGATTAAAAAAATACAAAATTGTGACAATGAATTCCCCCTAAACTTTACATTACTAAACAAAATACTAGCACAAATCGGGCTAGAATTTGAAATACAAATCATTTGAAGAAAAAAAGAAAAGCAGGAGGCTGTTGATTCCACAGCTGACGCAGCAGCTGCTCCCGAGTCACAAAGCGACTCTCTGAGAACACGACGATGAGGTTAGACGCCATAAAAGAGCAAAACCATGCATCTTGGCGGCAACTCTGTAACATCAACTATTGGTACAATGGTATTACTGATTGTGCCATCTGCCAGAGTATTAAAGGAGCTATATGTAAGATTGTGGCCAAAACTGGTAGTGCAGTCACATTCAAAGTAGTGCAGAGTGCAGTATCCCCTCCTCTCTCCCAGACGAGAGGTTGCCAGCTAGGTTGCCAGATCCAGCACGTCTACTACACGGAGCTACCATGGCTACGTTTCTATATCACCAATGATTTGCTGTCACAGGGTTGTGTTCAGTTCATTTAAGATCGAGACTAATAACTAACTAACTTCAGCAATTGTCATCTTTGTCAACTTGCTCGTAACTCTTCTTTGTGGATAGCCAACTAAAGTCCATACAATAATATGGACTTCATTATAGTCCATATTATATTGTATATTATAATACTATAATATAATAAAGAATGAATGAGGACTCATTTGACCGATGTACTATCTCAGTTGCATTTCATATTGCCATAATGGCTGTGCTAATTAATTTAGGCAATCTGCATAGTTTAAATATGAACTGCCCTGAACTTGCTCGTGCTCCAGATCATCTCGCTGCACAACCCATTCACTTGAGATCCATGCCGACACCAAAACGTCCCACCACAATTTTTGACCATTGGTATGATGTTCTTATGGTGGGATTAGCGCTGCCAACTCTTGGGCAGTCGGCATGAGATTTAGTGGCATATTCACGTTCCTGTGCTGTAGTCAGCACTTACTCATTCAACGCAATGCATGCGTTTCACGATCGTTCAAATTATTTAAGTGAAATAAGACCATTTGAAACATTTTTATGCAAATCCATTGCTACTAACCCCTGAGTAAAGAAAAGCGTGGGAAGTCCAGAGTCATAATTGATTCCCATGTTAATAGTGGTGAAATCCACCGTAACTCATGTGAAACTGATAAACCTCCAAGTGCTGATTGAATAATAGCTGACTACAGCACAGGAACTTGAATATGCCACTTACACTCAGGCCGAATGCGTGGAAGTTGGCAACCCTGGGTGGGATGCTGTGTTAGTTTTAAAGCATACAATACTGGGCCCATGTCTTTGAAAAAGGTCCACTTTCAAAACATCAGCCCAGAGAACATAATCCCAAGAGGCTTGGAGTTCATCAAGGTGCTTTTTGACAAATGTGAGACAAGCGTTTGTGTTCCTCTTCAAAAGCAGAGGTTTTTGCTTTGCAGCCCTCCTAATTTTTCCACACCAGTGTTTTTTTTTTAATTTTTTTCCCCACGCTAAACACAGCCAAACTGTTTAGGCCACTGCAAAGTGACCTGCTCCCATCGACTCAGGAGGAAGGTGCCATGGCACGCGATTCCTCCAACTCACGTGATGACTCGCCCTTTCTTCTTTACACCATGCAGTTGCACCACCAATAACACACAGCCTATGCCGTCAGATGAACACGTAGTCAGCGTACAATTTAGTTCCTACAGCTACATGCACCTGACTGACCAGACCTGGTCAATACAGAGCAATGATCAAACATTTTTTAACCAGCCTAAGCCCCATAATCCCTGGCAAGGCTGGGCCTATGGTTACCTCACCCATGCAGACTTTCAGCCATGGCTAGTATTGATGTTGCTGGGATTCAATTACCGGACCACAGGGCTTACAGAAGAACATCTAAGCTGCAAGCCACCCCGAGACTTCCCATTCTTTCTTAAGTGGTAGCATCATGAACGCCAACCTTAAAGGCAAGCGAAGCCTGCAGTACTTTTGATGTTTGTCAGTGTTTTTTTTTTGTGAATTCCAGGATCAGTCATGGGCCATGGAGGAATTCTAGTTGGCCGTCAACTCCAGGAAAGATTCACTACTGTTTCAAGTTCTCTGCTTGGGGATAAAGACTCTTATTCTGATGTAAACCCAGACCCTAAGAATTGGCTTTGTAACCATTTGCAGACTGATATTTCAACAAGTTTCATACTCCTTCCTCTCAGAATATCTTTTGATCCTGGCATTGAGTGACATTTGGAGAAATCTTTAAGCCTCCCATACATTGTTTAAGATTCTCCTAAAGAGATGAGTAGATATGACATGGCTGGTAATAATCAGGCCTGGGTGTGTCTTGTTTATTTCAACCCAATTATCAATTAGATTTTGGAAATTATCAGATTGAGCAACGAATTGGCAGTTACTCTTTCCATACAGAGCCAGTTGGTGTTGGATAACTTCCTTCAATAAGAGAAAAGATCATTAAAACTATTTTGTGGTTGTGCAAGTGGTCTAGGTCTTATATCACATTTTGGCTGAAGATCTCAAACATTTAAGAGTGACAAGTAAGCGAATATATCAGAAATCAAGAAGGGGGAAATAAATCACGGCACAGTATGCATTGGTCGTGCACATTGAAATTGTGGGGGCAAAAAATGAGGGCGGGGCTGTGACAGCAGGTGGGGCTGTCCCTCACCAGAATCTGTAGCAGTTCCTCCAGGTAGCAGGCAATGAGAGCGTGGTCCTCGTATAGGGCCCAGCTGCGCTGCTGTGCATCTTCGCGGTGTCGGGCCAGGTCCCCGAAGATCACCTCCAGTCTCTGCTCGTCGTGGCAGACCTGCCCCTGGGGCAGAGCCGCGCCCAGGTCCTGCAGCCAAAACACCAGCCGCAATTAAACGGCAAAAAAGTTAACATTTTAGATTTGCTTGGTTACTACGACATTGGACATGAAGGAAAATGAAAGACCTTTCATGTGCCGAGGTGGAGGTCCATTATTACGCATTTGCTAAGTGGGCGCTGAGTCAGCTAGAATGGTAAAACACACCACTTGCAGCAGAGGTGCGACCATCATGATTTCGGATCAAATGCACCCTTGCGAGTACCGACTGTCGCTAGCAGCCTCACAGGAGCAGCTAATTACGGGATTCGTGCTGCTCAGGGATAAGGGAAGGAAGTCGGTGGGTGGGCCAGCACTGTGCTTCGCTCATGCACTTCCTATTACTCAACTGGGTGCCAACTGGTTGCTTACTGGTAAAGCACAGGTTCAGGTGCTCTCCACCCTTGTTCTGCTCATGTTAGACCAGTTACCATGGAGTCAAAAGAAGCGACAACTGCGATAAGCATATTTTGCGAGAGAACCGCAAACAGCACGCTCCCGCCAAAGATGGCAGCAGGGAGTCACACAAAAGCAGGCGTGCGCATGGTCCACGGATCGTCCATTTCGAATATGGGTGGGACTAGAGCTACAAATTTTATTTAAAAATAAAAATTGCTAAATCATGCATTCCTCCATGCAGCTGCCTAGAAAAATTCCACGAGGAGCATTGCTCTCCAAAATTATGGCAGAAATGACTAACCTTGCTTTGCACCAATGAGAGGAGAACATGTTCCAGGGCCGGGGCTGCAAGAGGTAGAGCACTCTGCAGATGACCCACAACCACGCCGACGGCCACACGCGACAGCTCGTAGCTCAGGCTGGTATTCTTACGGACCAGCTCTATAAGCTCCGCCCCAATCGTCATGGGAATGGAGTCAGAGTGGGCAAGGCTACAAGAGGAGTGGGTGGAGGTGGCAGGTTGTCCCAGGGAGGCTGCCACCGAGTGGTCCTCCGAGGCTGGTGGTTGAGGGGCGAGGCCCTTTTTGGGGACTGACTGCTGGACTGAGGGCTGGGAGGAGACAGAGGGCGGAGCAGGAACTGGGGAAGGGGCTGCAGGAGTGGAAGGAGCTGGAACCGAGGAAGGAGCTGAGGGAGGGGTAGGGGCTGGTGCTGCGGCTGGGGTAGGGGCTGGTGCTGCGGCTGGGGTAGGGGCTGGTGCTGCGGCTGGGGTAGGGGCTGGTGCTGCGGCTGGGGTAGGGGCTGGTGCTGCGGCTGGGGTAGGAGCTGGTGCCGTGGCTGTGGTTGGAGCTGGCGGAGCTGGAGCCTTGGCACGGTTGGGAATTGGCGGAGGGCTGCTGGAAACACTGGGGAGGCTGACGTCTGTGGATAATCCCGAGTGGGAGGAGCCAGAGTCCAGGGAGACAGAGCTAGGTGATGGCGAGGGCCCAGTCCTGGAGGGAACAGCACGTCCAGGGCCATCTGGGGAAATTACAGTGGAACCATCCGGCTCTAAGGGCGAGGGGAACAGAGGGAGGATTGGTCAAGGAGACGGAGAGAGAAAGAGGTACAGAATGGCACAATGAGATGGATGGAATAGACAAAGAACCAGTGAACCACATAATCACTGACCCATTTAAAAAAAATTAAAAAAAAACACAGTTGTATTATACAACCCCTGTTCCAAAAAAAGTTGGGATGCTGTGTAAATTGTAAATAAAAACAGAATGAAATGACTTGCAAATCTCATAAACCCAAATTTTATTCACAATAGAATATCAGATGTTGAAAGTGAGACATTTTAACATTTCATAAAAAATATAATCTCATTTTGAATTTGATGGCAGTAACGTGTCTCAAAAAAGTTGGGAAAGGGGCAAAAAAAGTAAGAGGTACCAATTTAAAAAAAAAAGAAAAAAAAAAAAAAACAGGCGGAGGAGCACTTTGCAATTGGCAACAGGTCAGTAACATGACTGGGTATAAAAAGAGCATTTTAGAGAGGCAGAGTCTCTCAGAAGTTTTGATGGACAGAGATCTACCAATCAGCAAAAACTGAATATAAAAATTGAGGAACAATTTCAGAAAAATGTTCCTCAATGTAAAATTGTGAAGACTTTGAATCGTACATAATATCAACAAAAGATTCAAAGAATCTGGATAAATCTCTGTGCGCAAGGGACAAGTTCAAAGGTCAATATTGGATGCTTGTGATCTTCGGGCCCTCAGGTGGCACTGCATTAAAAGCAGGCACGACTCTGCACTGGAATACACTGTTCTGGCTCAGGAACACTCCCAGAAATCATAGTCGAAACACAGTTCGCAGTGTAATCTTCAAATGCAAGCTAAAGCTGTATCATGCAAAGAAGCCGTATGTGAACATGATCCAGAAACGCTGCCATCTTCTCTGGGCCGAAGTTCATTTAAAATGGATTGAGGAAGAATGGAAAACTGTTCTGTGGTCAGATGAATCAAAATTTGAAATTCTTTTTGTAAACCACGGACACCGTGTCATGTGGTTTAAAGAGGAGATGGACCATCCAGCTTGTTATCAGCACACCGTTCAAAAGCCTACATCTCTGATGTATCGGGTTGCATTAGTGCCTATGGCATAGAGAGCTTACACATCTGGAAAGGCATCATCAATGCTGAAAAGTATATAGAGGTTTTACAACATCTGCTCCCATCCAGACAATGTCTCTTTCAGGGAAGGCCTTGCATATTGCAAAACAATGCCAAACCACATACCGCATCCATCACAACAGCAAGGCTTCGGAGTAGAGGAGTCTGAGTACTGAACTGGCCGACCTGCAGTTCAGACTATTCACCAATTGAAAACATTTGGCGCATCCTAAAATGCAAAATCCGGCAAAGACGACCCAAGACTAAGCAGCTAGAATCCTACATCTGCCAAGAGTGGGACAACATTCCTCCCCAAAAACTTCAGCAATTGGTCTCTTCACTTCCCAGACGTTTAGAGACTGTTGTTAAAAGAAGAGGGAATCCTAAACAATGGTAAACATGGCCCGATCCCATCCTTTTTGAGATGTGTTGCTGCCATCAAATTCAAAATGAGCTAATTTTTTTCCTGAAATGGTAAAATGTCTCACTTTCAATATCTGATATGTTGTTTAAGTTCTATTGAGAATAAAATGTCAGTTTACGAGATTTTTAGATTTTACACAGCATCCCAACTTTTTTGAATCGGGATTGTATAATCCTGCAAGGACATGGATACAATTCATGTCGTTATCATGTATCAACTGACAATGTAGCTGCTGTTTATTGGCAGATATGCGAGTAAGAGGGATGTAGCAGAGCTGACCTGCAGGACGGGTCCCCCTGCGTTTCTCTGGGGGAGGAGGAGTGATGGGGGCCGCACGACGCGCCTGGAAGGGCACCTGCACGGTATGAGATATGGAACATGAGAAGGAGTGCGTGTCCATGTCCGCCTGTGCACATAAGCCGGTGTTGCAGCATACAGCACCTGATAGAGGCCCTGCTCTCCCGAATCTGTGGTTTCTGATTTCGGCTCGCTGGCCTGGCGCCCGTATGTGCGGCTCAGCCCGTTGGGGGGCTGAGAGCTGTGGCAAAGCGAGAGATCACTGCTGGACGAAGGCATCTTCTGTTTATGATTGGTCGGAGTCGGGCTCCGGCGGGACAGGGTCTCTTTCCTGTGGTGAATTAGCTTCCTGCGGGGAGAGACGGAGTCAAACACGGACAGATATGAAGGGGAAAAGAAGTAGAGGGAGATGAAGGTTATTTAATGCAGAAAATGAGAATTTAAGTTGGAATACCCTTTCTGTACTCAGTCTTTAGTTATACCTGAGAGAAAGACAAATCAAAGGCCCACTGCATTGCAAATAAATAAAATGTATAACAATTTCCAACCTGTGGCTGAAACTGTGTTTATTAAACTAGTTGTCATTGAAAATATGTAGCATTGATTGATTTTCTACTCTGAGAATTTTTAGGTATGGTTCATTATCTGAGGAAACAGCAGCCATAGTCTCAAAATTCCCTTCATAATCATCCCAAAATGGTCTCCGCAGGCTTTTGATTTCACATGAAATTACCCAAATCTAAATCACACAATAAACTAAGAAAAAACCCTTCATGTCCTCCAAGAGACAATTTAGTGTTACAGACCAAAACATACAGGCACAATAAAAGCACACTGTATCTGCTGGACAGAAGCAACAATAATCCAAAATCATCTTTTGCAGCCATCATATCGTCTCTATCCAGATAGATATTTAAAGTACAGGTCTACATGGTTAACAAGAATAATCAAAGATCATCAATAGCAACAGTTGCATCTGGTTAACCCTTACATGCCCACCTCTGTAAATTTCCGTATTATGCCAATTGACTCCTCTGTCCGAATACGGATTTTCCCCCGTTTTTCAACTGCCTTGGTGCAGGTCCCTCATTTTTATGCAGAAAGGGTCAGTGTGCCTGCTGGCTTTCATAACACCCAATCAGGAACACATCTGATTCTACTGATATATGTTTTCAGCAAAGACTCTGGAACATTTCTGTACCATTAATGGTACATAATAAATGCACATTAATGCAGATTGCATCAATTTGGAGCCATTTCTTTCAAGGTTTCAACTTGTATGAGCACAAAATGACAAGTGGCATGAAATTCTTAATAATGCAACTCATTATGATTATTATTGTCGTCATGGTTGTTTTTGGACAAGCTAGGTGTCAAAGGGTAAAAAATAATGATACAAAGTCATCAAAAACAGCCATCATAAATATAATTTTCATGAATATCATCGGAAATTTAAGGAACATGCCACAACTGAATACAAACACTTCTAATCCTAATCACTAATGACGATTCTAAAACCTAAAAAAAATTATAAAAAAAAAACTATACTGCACATCCCCGTATATCCATGTATTTCACATCCTCTAGTTTATGCATTTGCTCAGACCCCAATGACTGCCGCCTCCTGTTTAACTTCTCGCCAGGGGCATAAATTATTTTTTTGCTCAATTGGTCCTAACTGTGGGGTATCTATATTACTGGTTCAAAGGGAATGGCAGGTAGGCCAATAAAAATGGATGAGATGTAGCCACACAGCCCTTGTTTGCCTTCTCAGGCAGACTGGTCAGGTATAGTTGCTTCATGTCACCCAGCCGTTTCTCCACGATTTTCCCACTGGTCTTCACAGTTTACCCTTGTTTGTTCCTGTGAGCAGTTTCAGAATGTCCATAGGACAATAACACAGGATAATCACAATGAATGACATGAGATGAAAATGAGTGAGATGAAGACTTTTGTGGTCAACGTTGAAAAGTTCAGTTTTCTAAGAGAGTATACGCGCTGCTGGCTCTTCCTGTAAATAGCGCCAGCATAGTGGTCCCAAGATAGTCTCTGATCTATAATAAGACCCAGAAATTTACACTTCTTCACGACCTAAATTTCCTCTCCTCACATCCTAGATAGAGTGAGTAGTAGAGCATCAGGTTTAAAGTAGACATGTATTGATTTGAAACTTTATAAAAAAATAGTCGAATTTGGCATCATCCTTTAGGGCATGCAATACTCTCTCCAACCATCAACACTTTCCACTTGGAAATAATAACGGATTAGAGTAATCATGGATGTAAAACAGGCTTTTAGCAACCTCCAATATCGTCCTTGAACAGCACTGTGTATCCAGACAAGAGCTGTGACGTCACTCGTGGGAGCAATTGCGACACAAAGGCTATCGTATGTGTAGTTCACACTGCAAGGAAGACGTCAAAATCCACTAAAATTTGTCAGATTTTTTCAACCAAAGCCAGATTCCATTACTTCAACATGGACATCAATCAAATGGCTAAATACTTGGACTTTTCTAAATTTACACACTAATCAAAAATACAGGTCATACACTTATAGCCACCTGGAATTGCCTTATTTATCATTCTGAAACCTGAAAATTTAGTAGACAGATGGATGGTTTGGTTGTTTTGATTGCAGGGTCATTCCATGTCAATTCACAGAAATACCCAAAACCTCCCCAGTGACAATTTGCCTGATTTTTATTCCATTTGTGCCTTATGATGTCAAATGAAATAATCTGAAGTTTGAGCTTCCTAGCTCAAATTGTTTTTGAATGATGGCCCTTCAAAGTTTTGGTGACACGCCCACTTTTGGGGTCCAGAAATTGCACACTTAATTTGCAAGCATTTTTGGAGACCCATATCTTTTGTTTTAAGCTCGCTACGGGCCTGTAAATTGCTATATCTATGTATTCTGCCCCTGTCTATCAGAGTCTGCACTTAAAACTAGCATTTAGAGATATTAACCCCTTAGAAGTGGATTTTTTAATGACGCAATACATTTTTGGGGCACTCAGGGGGTCTATATCTTGGAAAACTTTTGTCCTGATGGGGTTTCAACTAATTTATCATGTTTGGGTACACTATTGAGTGTTTAGAGAATCTCAGGGCACTCAGAGCCTTGATGGGGGTACAGGAGGGTCCCAAATATGACCTTGGGACAAAATTAACCTTTGGAGCCCCCTACTTCAGGCCCCGAGTTAGCCATGTGGGCACATGATGACTGGAATGAGCTTTTTACCCCATCAACGGTCACCCTTTATCAAAGTTTTGAGCCAATAAAAACTTTGATTATCTAAATCCTTCCCTATCAACTAAGCCTTTGAATATGGTACCATTTTTGGATATAGTAAAAAATCATAAGTCCAGAAAGTAGGTCAACTGTTGTTTTTAACTGGCTATTCATGTTTATGGTAGTAAAAACAGACCTTTGAATTAAATTGATCAGTGGGAAGATTAAAATGTGCTATTAGCAGCCAATATCCCCCAGTTATAGTGACAAAACAAGGGATTAAACCTTTCCTAGCTGCTAACACAATGCCGTTTTTACAATAATTGACACCTTTCCTTGGGCTTTCCCTCTATCTGACCAAACTCTGACGACTCCAACTACTTGATTTGGATTATTTCGCTTAAGAGATAAATGCATCTTTCAAATAGGAAAGGCAAAGATTAAAACAAGGCAGTGACGTGCAGTGGAGGTTAGTTTGGTGAGGCATAAACCTCCCCTTTGCTTGATTAGCAATCAGATGATT
This sequence comes from Gymnothorax reevesii, assembly GCA_029721435.1. Taxonomy (NCBI): domain Eukaryota; kingdom Metazoa; phylum Chordata; class Actinopteri; order Anguilliformes; family Muraenidae; genus Gymnothorax; species Gymnothorax reevesii. The sequence continues at coordinate 9,608,082 of CM056581.1, forward strand.
AACTAGTTTAGTAAGACTATTTGGCAGAATGAAGGGCCAGTTTAAGATTCCGCGGCGTCATTCCAATATGCCCCGATCCACTTTGTGGCGAAAGATAATAATCAAATTCAAAAGGCGAAACAGTGGAAAGTTAGTAAATGTGCTGAGGAGAGAGAATGCTGGGTGTGCAGAAGTGTTCCATATATCCCCTCAAATCCAGGGGCAGAAAAACACCTCCACATAAAAGGTGAAGAACAAAATTTGCAGTGAAACAATTGATGTGAATTTGGCAACAAGATCCATTTCACAGGAAATACTTTTAGGTTCATAAGTAGACAATTAAAGAAATGCAGTATACTAAATCCAAAAGTCAATTGAACCTTCCATACACCCATGCAGAGAAAACTTGTCCCTCTTGGAAATCCCGTACAACTAAGTCAACGAACAGAGTCAAGGGCCATAACTCCAGGAAAATAAACTTCTCTGAATCAGTTTTCAAACTCACTTAAAAGGGTCATTACTGGCCACATACAAAATTTAATCCACGTAGTTGGAGTGGTGTTGACTGTTTCCTGACCAGTCAGCTCCTGAATTCTCACTTGGCACATGACACAGGACTGTATTTTTATTAATATGCAGTAGTTTTATCCAGTGCCTCACCCCACTTTTTTCTGTCTTTCTCCGAGGATCTCTCCCTCCACAACCCTGAGTCCTGGACCATCCGAGCCCTGTCCCTCACCATGAGCGCTGGCTGCTGCTGTCCTGATCCAGTCCTGCACCATCCTTGGCATGCCACTTCCTCCAGCAACTGATAGCACTGTTTAGATGGACTTTAATGGAACTCTATTGTCATTATCTTCTTATCTAACTAGCTAGCCTGCGGAGGATGGGCTCCCCCACTATGGCCGGGTTCCTCCTGAGATTTCTTCCCACTGGGGAGTTTTTTCTCACCACGGTTTGAGGATTTTTCTCCCTACTGGGAGTTTTTTGCCTCATTTGCTGTAGTGGGGAATAGACTGGGCACTGCCCTTTCAGTAACTCATCTCTGACTGTAAAGCGTCTTTGTGACAGTTTATCTGTGAAAAGCGCTATACAAATAAATTGAATTTGAATTTGAATTTTTGAATTAGTTGCCGAGAAAACGTGTCCCCATTGCAACAACCATACACCAAGTTCAGAGTCGAGGGCCATAAGTCCGTTAAAATAAATATCTCGGAATCAATTGTCAAACTCTTTGGATAGGGTCATTAGTGCTGGCCACACAAAATTTCACCCATGAAGGTGCAATAGTTGCCGAGAAAACTTGTCCCCATTGCAAATCCCATACACCAAGTCGACGAACAGAAACAAGGGCCTAAACAATTGCGCGGGTGGGTGTGGGTTGGTGGGTGACTGGGGGAGGGTGACGGTACGTTTGTTAGTCGAACTGGCACATTGAGAACTTATTGTTAAATTTTGCATAGCGCATTATGAGCAATAGCATTGCGCTTGAATAACTGTCACTTTGTTAATTCGTCACTTTTTTTTTTTTTTTTTAAATACTGCATTTTTTATTTATTGTTTTTATCCGTTACCCTTTCGGTTTTTGAAACTCTTTATTGCTGTTATTATTTGCACTGTTGAGCATCGACTCCTTCCGTTCCAAGGAAAATTTCTCCCAAGGGAGACAAATAAAGTAACCTTGACCGTAATCAACAATAACATACATTTTTACGAGCATATATCTAATCCGCCATAAAAATAATGACACCAAGAAATAAACAAATAACGAAAGGCAGACGATGGTTGATGCAGACAACTTCTTTACCGCGTGTCCCCGTCTCCCACGAATTACGCCATCAGAAAGGGGGCTATTTTCGCTCAGTTTTGTTTGACAATGCGCGTGAGTTAAAAGGGTGTTCAAAATGCCTCTTCTGTTCTCTTTCTATTGGAGAAAGTGTCCAGAAAATGCTTTATTCATCATCCTCATGACATTACTTTTCTGTAGAGGTGTGGTTTGCCTGTTTTTGGATTTCTCAAAGCATGGCTACTTTAAAACCAGCACTATGGTCTTGGATGTGTTCAAATTCAGATGTGAGGTCTAACACCTGTTAATAAAGTCATTTTGAGCTGGACCACATTTCACTTCCTCCTTCTGGGGAAGATTCACCCTGGCAGTGTCATCTGCAAATTAAGGGGCAAATTTGTCACTGGTGGAAATGGCAAGTTTATCATTATATTGCAAATAATCATTGATATCTGTACTGAAAACAAATAATTCACGTTCAGGCATGACTATTTCTGTCATATTCTGTCTATTTTAGTTAAGATATAAAAAAAAAAAACAAAAAAAACACTCGGGTCAAGGGATACATATGTCAAGTATCAAAGGTCCACCTATAAATTAAGGCCAAGGTTAACGTTTTTGGAAAATGCGTCCTACGCTAAGGTCAAGGTCAAAAATGACGACTGCATCAGAAAGGTGTCGTGACAAGGGATACACGTCAAGTATCAAAGGTCTATCTCTGACCAATCAAAAGTTACGGCCATGGTTCGTTTTTTTGCAGCTGCAGACAAACAGACAAACAGACAGACAGGTGCAAAACAATATGCATTAAAAACATCCAGTTTGCTTGAACAAACTTGCTTTTTTGTGTGGCGCCTTGTCTGGCTACCGGAAAGAAACGTTCCCTCGTGGAATCTCTACTGACTTCACTGTCCATAATATGAGATTATAATCTAACATACCATATGTAAACTTAAAGAAAGCTAAAATCTAGAAAACTGCGGATATCCCAAGGTGTTACACTTTCACATCTACAGTAAGAGATCATTGTCACTGAGCTACTAAGATCGTGGACAGCTGAACCATCTCTAATAACGGATGAGCATCCACTACGCATCCTCAGCCAGGACGGTGTACCTCTAACTACAAGGTAAATTTTGCTATGACAACAGTCCATGTAAAAAAAAAAAAAGATAAATAATGCATTGCAAAGGTGACAGCACACTGCCCCCTGGTGAGCCAACATACATGAAACGCACCTCTGACATGCTGCTGTCTTCCTTTACCCTTTGTGATCCGCCCATGAGGAAATCCAAAATCCACGTAACTAGTTTTAAGTCCACTTTTAACTGCACTTTCAGTCTGTCAGCCAGGATCAGTTGTATTGAATACAGAAAAGGAAAATCTGTGGAGGACTCGTGCAAGTGTTTTACAAACCTCCAGGTCCATATCAGAGAAACTTTAAAAACGTTACAATGGCGTCGCCTGACCCTCTTTGAGAGTGATACGCAAACTGTAGTGGGTCCAGGGCCAGCTTCCATGAGTTGATCATTTATGCTTTGATAATCCTTTAAAATGATTTAACAACCAGGCAGGTGAGGAAAATGGGTCAGAGGTCACGAGGAGCTGAGGGACTTTGAGAACGGGGGCCACAATTGATGGTTTCCACAGCGACGGAACCACATAGGTATTCAGCAAGTGTTGAAAGAGGGAGCTGAAAATCCTGCTCAGTTGGGCTGAGCCGTGTTTCAACACCCTGCCAGCGATGTCATCAGGCCCTGGGCTCTTTCTACGTCACTGCTCTAAAACACTCACAGCACCACCTCCTCCCAAATAATGATTGTGTTGTTCATGTTGTCCACCCCAGCAGTGGCTCTCTCGTGCCAAGCAGGAATGTTGTTTCAGGCCCATCCTAAAGCGGTGAAAAATTCATTCAGTTTGCTAGCTGATGCATGTCACATCCTTTCATTTAGACAGAGATTTTTCTCCTTGCTTAAAGGGGGAATTTGCCATGGTCTTCAAGTCATTCCATGCAGCTCTAGCAAGACCCTCAGTCAGGGTACGCTGTACTTCATCCAAGCACTGGCACTTGGATAGTAGATCTCCTCATTTACCTTCCTGTATCATCATCTTGGGCAGTAGGCTTGTGGAAGTGAAAAACTGTCTCAAGCAGCACCTGCTTTAAATCCCCATTTAAAACTCTTTGCACCAAAACAACAATCTGTTGGTGACTAGTGTACAGAAATCCCTACATCCACATTTCTGCATAAGATCACATCAAACATGAGAAAAAACCTGTCAGAAAAAAAATGTGTGCATTATGATGAGAAAGAGAGCAAGCATATGTGTGAGAGAGAGTGAGAGATAGAGAGAGAGAGAGAGAGAGAGAGAGAGAGAGAGAGAGAGAAACTCACTGCAGTACTTCTCTTTGCTCCAGGTTGTATTTGCCTCCATTTTTCATGGCTGTGTTGTGGATGCCCTCAATCGCCCTGTCAATGGACTGCAGAACCTCATCATGCTCAGGGGCCTGAATAAAAACCAGACCACATCTCAACCAAAAATGAACATCAGTTTTTTATTATTATTAACTGGAAAAAGCCATCTCAGAACCACATATTCAGGACTTTGTTAATCACAGTATTGCAGCAAAATGTTCCATTATTCAGTGTTTTTCAGTATGTACAGTCAGGTCAATCAAAGTTTTGACAAAGATATTGTTATTTTAGCTTACCGTAGCATAACAGAGTTAAAATTAAACCCTGGACATGACTTTAATTTGATGGATTTAATGGTAATGCCATTTACATCAAAAATGGGTCAATACTGTGGGAATTATAGTACAATTTATTTAATAAACAACCCCAATTCCGAAATAGTTGGGACGAAATGTAAATTGTGAATAAAATCAAAACGCAATGAACTTCACATCATGAGCCAATTTTCCAATAGAATACAGATAACATTTCAAATGTTGAAACAGACATTTGACATTTTTATAATTTTCTGGCTGCAACAGGTCTCAAAAAAGTTCAGACACAGGCAAAAACAAAGGTCTGAAAAAGCAATTAATCTATAAGAGAATCAGTTGAAAGAACATTTAGCAAGCAATTAAAGCAATCCTTACCTTTCTGGCATTTTTACTCATTTTTTGCAATCTTAAAATGCTCCTAATAAGCGTATGGCACACTAAAATGTAAAAGAAATCCACCAGGTGATGAAACTCTTCAATATTCAATTCTCATATACTTCTGATAAAAGTCTGCCCAATCATTTTCTTCGGTCTGAATAAAATGATTTGCTGAGCTTTCGGTCTGTCATCTGTCGCAGAACCCCTTCCAGTTGCCTACCGCTGTCACCACGTGCGAGTGACACACCTCTCTGGCAGAAAAAAAACAACGCATTTGACTGTAAAAAAACGGGGGCTGAAATGCTTTAATTACGATAATAATGTAGCGGTTTCTCCAATAAGCGGACGCGGAGTCAGGGTCTGGAGTTTTTGCATTGCCCCAGAAGCGGAGCTTCGCTTTATTTCTTCTGCCGAACTCAAGTAAACACAACGATTGCTTCTCAGAATGGCACAACCTCTCAGTAATATTACACACACCGCTCTGCTAATGCTGCATTCATGTGCTATGGGAATTATGGTAATTACCAAAAGCCGACGTGAAAAGTTCACATGAACACCCCCCCATGTGGTATTTTCCACTGGGCAACTCGTAGAAAATTTTGATACACGAGTTGCCGAGATGAGATAACCCTTGACCTTTTCAACATGGTTTTACCCAAGAAACAGCCCTGACTCTGTGAGTCCGCCAGCTTTAATTTCCCAGTACAACAACGAAAGCAAGTGAACACAACACACTGGTAAATACCACTTCACAAGTGGAAAATATCATCTTTTCCATCGCACGTGAATGCAGCATTATATGCATCCCCTGGATCGCTGTGATCGGTCCTCTTTAGAACGAAGTAGTGCAGCCAATCACAGCGGCACAGGATAACTGAGCTAGTTTGCATCGCGAAACGCTGCAACACAGAACTCTGGCAAAATCGGCACAATAACTTTAAAGGGAACCTCGACTTTAATGACTTGTAGGCTTCATAAGATTAATGTTGGTATCAGTCATATTGATGTGAGTCAAAAAATATCCTAGACGTCTTCATTTTTATAAAATTTGAAAATACAATTTTACTCGTAGGTCGCCATTGTTGTTTACGTTGCAGTGCAGCTTGGGTAGTGACGTCAAATCGTTGCTCAACTCAGTTCTGTCAGTTCACCGGTACCATAGTTGTGACTCTACAGCGAGAAAAATGACATCAATTCAGCCTCTTCAATTTGAACCCGAGTGCCCGAGCGTTAGCGAGGAGGAAAACACAGAAAATAACCAAAATGAGCATAAAAATGAAGACCAGAGGAGACGTGATGAGGCGAGTGGGGCTAACCCAGTGGAGTCAGTGCAACAACTGCGTCGCCATGACAACCGAGAGGGAGAGTGTTAGTTGTCGAGCTCCAATTTTTGTCAGCTGCAGTTCGAAGTCAGCATAAGCATACCGTGAGTTTTCTGATCCGATGCACCCCAATACCAATAATTTCAGGTATTAGCATCCCCACTGTCGCGTACTTTATAGCCTACAGAACTTGGAGGGACTGTCGATTGGGGGGAGCGGGTTTTGGGTATGACCGGTGTGTGCCAGATGTTATTGCAGGCCTTGAATTTTGGCAAGAATAAACTACAGCAACTGTTTGGGATAAGACTTATTTACAAGTCAATCAAGTCAATGTTTTTGTTACCTGGCCCTCCTCTAGGGGGAGCCAGGTTAAGCAATGATCATGTGTGTGTGTGTGTGAGTTGTGATCTTTTCATTCTGAACTTGCTGCAGTTAACCTTCAATTTGAAGTCAAAAGAGTTGTGACTGCCAGAGAAGCAAACCTTATATCAAAAAAATCCAGTAACAGAAACAGCGGGGTCATTCCATGTCAAATGTCCGAATTTCAGAGAAACTTCCCACTTGACAATCTCAGATTTGGCTGAAAAAATTCAGCGGGTGCATTAGACCTCCTAATAGGGTAAATCCATAAGTTTAGCTCTAAACGCCCAATACTTCTGTCATAAAAAACATTTTTGCAACCAAGTACCGGCCCTTTTTGAACAGCAATTTCTGAGGAGCCACTTTCACATGGCTATATTTAGAAAAGTATTTCAGCTAAGTCCTTCAAATTTCCAGGGGTGAAAATCTGCTACTATAACTTGAGGAACATTGACTTATAAATGTTTCTCTTCAGTTTATCATATATTTCTGGGTGCTTAAAGTTGCTCGAAAATTTTACTCTGCGCTCTGCGGTAGCATATTTGAAGGACTGTAAAAAGCATAATTTCAAAGACAGGGATTTGGTATTATACATACAGCTTCCCATATATGTTGTTTATTTTGTATTCTAATTCTGCCCCTATATTATGAATAATCTAGAAAATATTAAGGCTTAAAAATGGAGAAAAAAGAATTCTGTGCCATTTTTAACATTTTATACCAAAAATTGACACCATCCACTAGGGCTGTGCGATATGATGATATACATCGTGCCACAATAGAGAAATGTCTATTGTTCCATGTTTGGCGCTATCGTTTATATCGTTGTGTCACAAATCAAGTCATTTCCGGTAATTTATTATGGGAGTTTATGAGCATAGGCCACATTAACTGGCTGCCTAACATACATAATAACACAGTTTAAAGTGATAGTCCACCCAGAAACTATAATTTGTATATCAATTTCTCAGCATTAGATGTCTCGAGCATACAAAGTTGTTTTTCACCTGGCGCAACTTTATGGCCACTGGAGAGTTTTGAAAAATTATCCCATTTCCTTTTCTCTGGAAGCAAAGGTTACAAATGAAAAAAGAAAAATAATAAAATATGATTAAGTACCTTTAATTTGTCAAGTACATAATTCTAAATGCAATAAGAAATAGCCCTTTCCATGTGATGATTTTATAGAAACTATTTACTCATGAAAATTACAGAAATTGTGCAATATCGTGATGTATATCCTTATTGGGATATAAGGTCACCTATATCGGAATATGAGATTTAGGTCATATAGCACATCCACCAACATCAAATTGACTTTTTTGAAAGATTAGCAAGACACCTGTTCTTAATCTCCTAAAAGCCCTACGGCCGGGTACTGGCCGGTTGTTACACACAATAAATCCAGCACAGTGTTTTCCCCACATTCATTCAGAGAGCCGCTGCTGAAATTTCTCATGATCTTTAATATCAATGCGCTACTAATGATGTATGAGCGCAAAAACACGCAACGTTATTTTGGACTTGTTTTGAGTCATCAACGAGCGCATCAAATCCTGTCGGACCCTCTTAGAACATCAACGTAAAAGGTAACATTCAAGATTATACGTGGACTATATACCGAGTAGCGCAGGCAACGTCACCTGAACGTAACAGCGTAGCTCCATCAGGCAGTTAGCGGGAAGAGAAAGTGACGGTGATGGCGAACGGGGCAGCAGCGATTCCGAGAGATTTACAGAACGTTGACAGAAAATGTACAGTTTGTCAGTTAATAATTTCAGCTCTTAAACGGTTTGCGATCAGGTTTGCCTGGTTAACAATCAAACCGTTTATAAACTGAACAGCGACCACTAATGCATGACACGTAATGATTAAGAAATGCTAATTACAAAGCGACTGCCTGTTGGGATATGTTGATATTACGATATGATTCCGCAAGGATGACAATCTGCGAAAAATCCAAAACTTTCGCTGACCTTTCAGAAATTCTTTTCGTTATCACTCAGCTGTGCATCGTACCTGACAACGCACTTTAGCCGTCACTACATCCAGGCTATAGAGCGGATTCTCACGGCTTATTGCTCAATGAACCTCGCGAACTAATTAACCCTCATCCAGAAATTATAAAGATGTAGGCGATTGATATTTTCCATAGTCATTAATGTGCGGAAGTAAACGCCGTATATTTTCATAGTGCAAAGTATCACAAGGCTTTCAAAGATAAAGTAGATTTCTTATTTCTTATTTTATTCATTTGAAAGGGGACAATGCAATTTCATAAAACACATGATTACACATGGTTAAAAAAGCCAGAATTAGCCAGAAGGCTAGTTTTCATCTGTAGTCCCCTGGCCATGATGTAAAAAAGCAGTAAAATATATCTACAATAGAAAACATGTTTAAATCACAAATGTAAACAAGTAAGACAAAAACAACTGTTAAGAGAGCGCATAGTACACAATACCTAAACAATGTAATACAAGGTACATTTCCAAGCACTTGCTATGCAATGAAGAAAAAAAAGAAGACATCACAACATATCATATGATCACAACATCACAACAGGCTTGTCTTTCAGTGTTGGCAGCTGTAGGTGTTGATAAGCCACATTTTCAATTTTTTTGTGAAAGCCTTGTATGTTGTGACCAGTTTAACTTCCTCATCGGTTCCACTTCCACCAATCAGTCTGAGCAACTGTTTCTAGGTGGGAAGGTAAACTGCGAGAGGTGTCTGTCATTAGGAAGTGAAGCTGTTTTTCTCTCTCATTTTCACCATAGCGTATTTTAACCGCACTACTCCTCCATTTGCAAGATAAAAATTATTGCCAAATGAATTTACTGCCTGAGTCATTCTGTGTCAATAAACAGAGTATGTCTTATAAAAGTCTGCGAGACAAGTAAATGGATTTAATCACAATGTTATAAAGTTTAATTTTATCCCAGAGCATATAGCCTTTGCTAATCGAGGCCTTACATTTGAGAGATTTGATTTGTAATAACCAGGTATTGAAATCGATCTTTTTTATGCTTAAATTTAATGCTTAAAGAGCCAAAAGCAATGAGTAGTTTTGTCACAAATACACTGACGATAAATGTTGTTTTTATCGCAACGTTTCCTGGGGTTGGTTGTCATAACTGCTGGAAGTCATAATGATGAGTGCTGTTTTTGGTGTTTCTGAAGGATAGCATAAAATCGCGAATATTGGCTGCTCCTGTGGTGAGGCTGTTTAAGATCAGGTTGCAGCATTGCAACTTGTCAAGAGCAATGATGCGTGTGAACATCAATGGCCCCCCTACTGCCGAGTTCAACTGGAGACGAGCTCTGGAGCTTTTTTTACAAAAAGCCCAGAAAAATTAACTGTTCACAGGCTGGATGTAGGCTGTGTAAATAAGTCTTCTGGTTTGTAAATAAAAGGTGTGAGTAAATTTCTGTGTTGACATTATTTTTATTTTCTTCAGATAAATGTCAAAAGCTGTAAATTGAGACAAAATACGAACATCTTCTAATCCTGTCTAAGGATTCCAGGGTGATTTAATTTGAAACTACTTTCACGCGCATGAATACGGGTCGATGTCGCCTCCTCATGAAGACGGACACAGCAGCGCCGCTGCTGAAAAAAATTCTAGGGGAAACACTGCCACATATTTCCAAATCGCAACATTGTCATGCGGCATATTACACTCCATCTGCTGTGGGTAGGTTAAGTCCTTCTACCCACTGCACGCTTTCGTACCATTTCATAATAAATGGCCACTAAGTCACATGATCACAACCATCCGATCAGCGCACTAATCTTGCCTTAAAATTCAGAATCTATGACATCTTTTGTCATTGGCTCCGGGCGACCCACGTGATCAAACATTATGGCTTCCTCCAAGACAAGCGACGTCATGGACGTTTTGATGAAAAATGTCGAGGAAAATCTGTGCGGTTTATGGCATATCGACAGTTTAAGAACCTACCAAATGGAAGCTATAAAGTCTGTGCTGCTGGGGAAAGATGTTCTCGTCTGTATGCCGACTGGCAGCGGCAAATCCATGAGTTTCGAAGGCCTGACTTCGGCGATTTCAACCGCTCGTGAGTCAGGCCTGTCACTTTTGTCACCCTCGGGCCAGGCTGCAGATCCAGCCATGTTAGTCGTATCTCCATTGGTGACATTAACTAGCACCCCAGTTGCTCATTTGAGGAGCATCGGCATCACAGCGATCGATCTACATGCTGACAGTGACAACTTGGACCGGGTATTGGAGACTGAGTCTGGGAACAGGGTCGTAAATCTATTATAATAATTGTCTAGATCTATAAGTATCATCTTAAAATTCAGTTCAGGCTGTGAAGTGACAGTCTAATTATCCTGATTTAAACAGGGCTCAATTTGGGTCATGATTACGCCGGCGAAATAAGGCTACGGTTTGAGCCTTACTCGCTAGCAAGCTAGTTGGCTACCTAGCTAATAATAGGATAGCTAGCCAGCCAAAGTGATGCCAAGCTGTGTCATAATTAGCGCGCCATTGTATTTAGCTACATGGCCAACTAGCTAGCGAGCTTAAAGGCTACAGTTCGCTCACAACTGAATACTCGCGAGCGAGCTGTTTTGCTAGAGACATCGATAACTATAATATTTTAGCTAGCATGCGATTGTCACGTTATTTAACATCCTAGAGTCGCTTTCACACCGGACGCGAAAGTATTTCCTAATCTTATATCGCATTGACATACCACGCAGAAGCATGAAAGCCCTTCGGCACAACGGTATATCCCTTTTTTTGGGAGTATTTTCTGCCATGATCATCGCGGATTGTTTACCGTTTACATGTTGCTTCTGCTATTCCGTCTGCTGCTGGCGACGCATTTGTAAGCTCGGCGCTGATTGGTCCTCAGTCGTCGTCGATTTGCGGTTGACACCTGGTGGCCATTATTATAAAAGAGTACGAAAGTGTGCCGTGGGTAGAAGGACTTAACCTACCCACTGCAGATGGAGTGTAGCGGCATATCCACATTTCGCAAAGAAACTAGGGCTGGGACGATTCTGAATCGATTCTTTTTTAAGGTGTAGTACCACTATCTGCTGCCATGGGGCGAACAGCCGAGCTTTCCCTTTTCCTTTATTAACCTGACGCAGGTTGAACAGAAGCACCAAACATCAAAGGGCATGTGAAATGCTTCCGGAAAAAAAAAAAATAAAAAAATAATTTGACCCCGTCATCAGCATTTTTCGGCGACATGCTGCATGGAGCCACATAAAGGACTACAGAATCGTCCCCTATTAACCAATTAGGCTGCTCTAAGAAAAGTAACCTGTTCCAGTTTACTTGCTTGATCAGCAATCAAATGGTTGATGTGTTTAATCTCTACGTTGAATGAATGCTGTTTATTCAGACAGCGTGTTTGATTGCTGCATTTTGAAATTTAAATGGCCATAGAACAGCACAGCATGAGCACGATTTCCATTGCCACGCATTTTGTGCGACTGTGATAATTTATCTCTCACATTCACGTTTCATCCGCTTTTCAGAATGTTTTCCATTCCATCACGCAGAGAAATCTGAAATGGAACACAAGGTACCTAAATTGCCAAATTTGAGAAGCCACCTAGACATTCCTCTCTCATTTTGCTCTGATTTACCTGATCAGAATAAACTTTGGCAAAGATTATATTGACATTCTGTGCTGTAATTTTTTAGAGGTTTCAGACTGTAACTCAAACAAATTTACAAGGGATCGAAGCAAAACTTTGTTAGGTGCAAATTGAGATCTTTCATTTACACTGTGTTCCATCTCCATTTACTCTGACTCAGTGATATATATGGAGATTTTTACAACAGGGAAGAAATCCCAAATGGTTTTACCTTTATTATGATACAAAGATTATTCAAATGGACCAAGCAGTCGCAGAGATATACTCATTTCATTTTGGGCTTGCGATTTTCGAAAAAGAGGCTCAGGGCTTAAGGGGTTAACATATCCAAAATTTGTGATGGTGTTCTGCTTAATTTTCTCAAAATAAATTTTTGAAAATATGGTATTATTTTTGCGGACACAGGATTTAATGGCATCAAAGGCATGCTATTACAAACATTATTTTATAAAATGCATATAAATAATGATAGAAAGCTCAAACTCAACAAAATTCTTTATTTCATGAATGTTAACTTACACATTAAACGCCTCTCCATTTCAATTTTACAATCCTTTCAAATAATAAAAGTGAATTCAATTTTAACAATTACTAAACTAATGCTCTGATGATTCAGACGTTCAAAATTATACTGACATTCATTTTACTTATAAATACATATTTTATGAAGAACACGAATTTGCAAACAGGTTCATAATAATAAACAGGACACATGCACACCAAACACCCTGCTGAACACATTACTCTTTTCAATGTCGAAGGGCGGAACGGTGGTGCTAACAAAGAGTGTGCACATCGAAGTTCATGCCATCAGCTCCTTACCATAATCTTCTCCCATTCAAAGTAAATAGACTGTACATGCGCTGACTGTACTCCACCTCTGTCAGTTGAGCAAGTCAGCAAGTCAAGGCAATGCGCCGAGCCGCTAAACTTTATCCTGCCATTTCAGCTTTACCCTTCCCTTGCCCCAAGCTCCCACTGATTTTTGCAAAGTCTGACAACACCGTCTGTATGATATGGGAGAATGACTCAATTGGAACCCTTTTGACATTAAAATCTGAAAACTGGAAAACAGAGCGTGCCCCTCATTTGGTTTGAGTACCTCAACAAAAAGGGAAATAGCATCAGGATTTAAATAAAAACCTATGAACTGTTCTTCCAGCTATTGCGGCTACACAATGAGAAGCAAGCTCAGAAACAGTCATGCTGTTCCATTCCATCACCAAGGCAATTGAACCATTCAAGACTATTCAAGCACTCCAGGAGATTAGTCAAATCTTTCAAAGATGTGCTCAAAGCTAGGGGGTACGTGCTCCGACTTGTTAAAGAGTCAAATTAGAAGATTAAAGTGAGGATTATATTTCACTCATAATGCAAAAAGTATACAGTAGGACATTACTTTAGTCTGATATAAATGCCATCAAGAAATCAATGTAGTCATTATTTTGCTACCAAATCAAAAGAAATAAATAAGTGATAGTTTTTTCGGAACTCGTATCAATGTGTTGGATGCGTAGAAAAATGGGCATCAGCACCATTGACAATGGCAAAATTTTTATGGCCTGATAACTGGTCGGAGCATTTCTTAAACGCTCAGGCTTCTGAGATGCACCCTTTTAGTAGTGGTGAGTGACTATCAACTGTGGTCCCAGGAGGTTCTAGAAGTCTTCGACCCCGACTTTTTGTCCCTGGACTTTTGATCCCCTGACTTTTCGTCCCCTTGGAATTTTCATTCCTGGACTCTATCCCCATGAATTTTTGGTCCCCATGAACTTTTCGTCCCTGGATTCTTCCTTCCTGGAAGGTTCATCCCCAATAATGCTTTGCCCTCTTCCTGCATTTTAACGCTGTCCCTAACCACAATCCTAAAATCTTGGTGATCTGTTTGATGTCTGTTTGTCAACAATGGTGGCACATTTTTTTTTAATCATAAGGACACAAAAAATCTGGGGACGAAAAATCCTTGGGTGCGAAAAGTCCCGGGTCAAAAAGTCCTCAAGGACGAAGATTCCGGGGATTAAAAGATCTGTAATCGTCCAAGGAGGGACAAACCATGAACTGGCGACAAGGGCACCCAAGGCTCAGTGATGTGCGAGAGCAACGACGGCTATCCCGTCTGGATCATACTGACAGAAGGTCTCCAATGACAAAAGTTGAGGGAAATTTTAAATGATAGTTAAGAATGTGTCACATCACACAGAGCATCCCATGCTGCCGCCAATGGGGCGGTGTAGCCGCATACTGGTCAAAGTGGCAATGCTGACCCCTGTCCACTGCCAAAAGAATGTGCAATGCGCTCATGACCTTCAGAATTGGACAACGGAGCAATGGAAGGAGGAGGTCTGATCTAATGAATCGCATTTTCATTTACATCACCCAGATGGCCGAGTGTGAGTGCACATCATTTTTCCAGGAGAGAGATGGCACCAGGTCTGTGTCCGAACAGTTAAAAAAAATTACGTCCTATCCCTAACCACTTTTCTTTAACCTCAGTGTAAAACGTCATGAGGTAAAGGAAAGGTGTAAAGGGGACTCTTTTCCAGTTTAGGAAGAGAACCGCGCCAATAAGAGAATCAGAATGCACTTACACTAGGCTCAGTGATCACCCGCCTCCTACCCGTCATGTGTTGTTTGTTTTCGTGATTGGCCGGATGGACGGTCATTGCAGAATTGCGGAATAGCATTTCCTCCTTTCTTTTCGGAAATTATGGTTCAGCGCACCCTACCCTACCCTACGCTGATGAATTACGAAGCATTTTGGCACCGTTCCTTTACATTTAAAGAATCCAAACACACCTATCATGGCTGCCAAGTAAATACTTCCAGATCGTTTTCTAGGAGGTAGGAACTTTCCTAAGCAAAAAAGACACAGCCCAGGATGCATCACCAAAAAGAGACGAACTGATGGAGGCAGAGTTATGTTCTGGGAAATGATTCACTGAGAAACCTGGGGTCCATACATTCACGTCAACTTGACGTGCCATCTACCTAAACGCCATTGCAGACCAGTTACACCCCTACGAAGCGACAGTATTCTTTGATGGCAGTGGGCTCTTTCAATAAGTAAATTCTCCCTGCCACAGTGCATAAGTTCTTCCAGAAAGGTTTGAAGAACATGTTCTACAGTTCAGGGTATTGCCAAGGCACCCAAATTCCCCAGATCGCAGGCCTAACAAGCATCAGTGGGATGTTTTGGAACAACAAATCCACTCCTTATCAGCTCCATGTAGCAAGTTTCAGGACTTGATGGATTTGGTCCATATGCCCTGGTGCCAGATACCACATGCAACCTTCAGAGGTCTTGTTGAGGCTATGCCTACGCGGTTTCGAGTCGTTTGGCAGCATATGGAGGACCACTAGCCAAACATATAAGATAGGTAGTCATGGTGTTTTGGCTCATCAACATCCATAAGCAATAACCACTTTTAGTCTGGCGTGGAATGGACAGAACGGCAGTATTGCAGTAAATCTAGAACTGTGTTCCGCAGATTAGCCACCCCATCAGGACCAGGAGAGGGCTGACCTGCAGCCCTGTCCGGACAAGACTAATTCTGAGCAGACATTCATTTTTCAGAAAACGTCCTTTTTTTAATTAGACTACGAGCTGCTGATGGTAAATGCTTAACACTGCTTTTTAATGTTTTATACCAGGAAGCCTCGTTATGAGGGATGATTGATAGTTAATTGGGTTTGCCAGCATGTCGAGAAAGGTAAACATACAGATAATAAGACGAAGCCCTCCAACTAAGCCCAGTGATACACGGCGGGTGGTGTCAGACAAGGTCCATACAGGGAGGTCTTCACTCTGGACCGGATTACCACCGCTGACTCTGTACAGCTCGCCATCAGAATTTAATCAGTGCTGTAACTCAACTGCAGAGAGAAGTAGCAGGCGAGTAACGCCTGGTTTACTATATGCATGAAGTCATTTGCTACACCAAGAACAATTTTACCCCGGCTTTTACCTGAATTTTCTCGAGGTACGATGCAGGGATGTATCCAGTTTCCCCGGAGCTGCAGCGCGATCCGAGCCACCAGTGTTGATTACTCCGCTCAAGGATTAGGAAGCTTTCCCCGGCAGCGAAGAGGAGAGAGTTTGGCTCAGGCGATCGAAACGCGTACAGAGACCGATACATATTCCAAGTTTGGCTGACGTCCCCAATTTGGAGCAATATCGTCTCTATTAGCAGGCCAGTAACTGTCGGGCTCCAAAGGCAAACACAGAGCACTTAGTTTCAGGGTGTTATCAACCTGAATAAATGCCCGAAAAAATAAGGCATGGGCACATACGCAGCTAGCAAGCTCGTCAACTCCCCCCTCTTTCTCATGACGTCAAGTGTCATCCAATCGTGTCCCTCGTCTTCTTCTAGTGTTTTAGAGCCATCATCACCTTAGGTTACCGCCACCCTCTGAGCTGGAGTGTGGGTCGGTAAAGTTTCTCCCGCAGCAAATTATGACGAGAAGTACGTCAAACACTTACAATGTTCTTTAATGATAATGTGACTGTATCATGACATTACATAGGTTAGCTATGTGATGGTCTTTCCTTGAATATGATTTTTTTCCAACATATCAGAAGAGGATCGATGATCATAGAGCAAAAAAAATAAAAAATTCCCCTATCTGCGTAATGCATTACTCTTCAGCTAACTTGTAACACGTTGAGGAATAATAATCTCAAAATAATAATCTCATATTTAGGATCCGTTCTAGTTCACAACCGGTAACGCGTGCTTAGGTTTACATCGGTTTTCCCCCACAGCACCGACTTCCCGTGCATATATATATATATATATATATATACTGTATATATATCAGACACATCCCTTTCTGCATGCAGGCAAGAGAGGCAACAAAATTGAAAGCAGAGCGACAGTGGGTACAGCATTTGTTATACCAAGGTATAAGATAAGCAGAAGGGAAAGGCTAAATAACAATCCAGCTGTATATACAGGAGAGTTAGTACCAATTCTCACTGCACTTTCTTGGGTTGAGAGTAATTGGCCAAAGAGGGTAGTAGTTGCATCAGATTCCTCTTCTGCGCTGATAATTATCCAGAATGGGTCATCGAAGTCCAGACAAGACATCATAGTGGATATTTTGCAGTTGGTACACGCGGCGGCAGCGGCGTGTGAATGAGACAGGAGGAGGCAGATGGACAGAGTTGGATTTTTTGGCGCGAGATTTAAAAATAGATTTGAGGATTGTTTGGTTTTTGAATATTTTGCACGGTTTCTCGATTTAGATTTGGATTACAGATGAATGGTTTTGAAAAAATGGATTGTGAGGTGGTGGTGGGAGTGAAAAAGAAAAGGAAAAAAGGAAGTGATAGTGAAAATGAGGAGAAACATTTGTTGTAGGAATAAAGGCAGATATAAAGGGCGATGAAGCAAACTGTTTATTTAGCAATGCTGAAGACCTTGGGAAATATGTGAGAAAGGAAATTGGAGATGTTCAAGCAGTTAGGATAACACGGGGAGGGTTAGTGATTGTGGAGTGCCGTAATGTTAAACAACGAGACAAAGCATTAAAAATTAAACAATATGATCTTGTACAGGTAACTAGCTTTCCTTTAAAGAAAAAACCGTGTGCTAAGGGCGTGATTAGTGGTGTCTCATTGGACATGGATTTAAATGATTTTTTGAAGGTGGAGGGGCTGTGTGGAACAAAGCGACTGAGAAGCTGCCGGGAGGGAAAGGTGCAGGAAAGCCTGTCAGTGCTGTTAGAGTTTAACAGTGAAGCACCGGAAAGAATATTTGTTGATTATGTGAGTTACAGGGTGTGAATGTACAAAACGGCTCCACTGCGCTGTTTCCGGTTTCAGGAGTATGGGCATGTGGCGGTTGTGTGTAAAAAAGAAATGCACAGGTGTAGACGGTGTGGACAGGAGGGATGCATTGAGGATAATTGT
Organism: Gymnothorax reevesii; assembly: GCA_029721435.1. Taxonomy (NCBI): domain Eukaryota; kingdom Metazoa; phylum Chordata; class Actinopteri; order Anguilliformes; family Muraenidae; genus Gymnothorax; species Gymnothorax reevesii. The sequence goes on from CM056581.1 coordinate 9,626,184, forward strand.
ATAGTGGCAAAGGCATGTTTTCACTGCGGGGGAAGTCATGAGATGGGGTCAGTGCAGTGTGAAAGAAGGAAAATGGAAAGAGATGGAAAGGACAAGAGTAGAGGGGAAAATATCATATGCAGAAGCAACTAAAAGAGTCGAGAGTAAAAAAGAAACGGTGGGGAAAGAGCAGGTCAGAGTGCAGCCAGTGGAAAAGAAGCAAAAGGAGTTTGAGGAGGATGAAATTAGGATGAACAGAAGTTTTTTAGCGTTCATTTCAATGGTTTTAAATTGTGCCTGTGAGAGAGAAAGTAAAACGAAGAGAATTAAGATGGTGGTAGATGCGGCAAGAGAGATTTTGGGCATAGTAGATGTAAAGAGGGAAGATATACAGAGAATTTTGTAAAGAGGGTTCGGTGGCAGTCAGACTGTAGAAAAGTAAGGAGAGACAGAAAGCCTGGGAAATAAATGAAGCAGAGAATTTGTTTTTTTTTTTTGTTGAAGCTACTCCAAGCAAGTAAAATCCAGTAGTTGGCGGTAATACACCAATAGGTCTGTTCAGCCATAAACCTGAAAGAAGAAGAAGAACGCAGAACGACTCAAATATAAAACATCCTTGGACTATCAAGAGTCACAATGGCCGCCGCCAACCTTAGTCGACTGTTCGTGAGGGGCAAAGCGAGTGGTTTTCATCGCATACCTTTGCTAATCAGGTACTGGAAACGAATTTTATTCTGTTACATATAAAAAGTGAGAAGGCACTTCTCGCTCAGTTAAGGAACTACTACCTGCTCCTTTTGCTAGCTAACGTAGCTAACTTAGTATGCTCGGAGAGGAACATTTTGCATAACGTTAACTTACCTCTAAGTTAATGGTTTATCTAGCACAATTAGACCTGTAACTTAATAGGCATCAATATTAATGGTCACTAAACCGAGGAATGTAATTTACTGCAAATCATACTGTCATTTACTGTCTCAATAAATCGCGTGTTCCTCTAAGCAGGACTGTTATTTTCTAGAAACGAAGACTTCCGGTGTTATCCAAAAGCAGGAAATTTCATTATAAAAGTTAATTATATTTTTAATACAACATTTTTACATGTTGTGTCTGAGATTATATCTGTATATCAATGCTATATTTACAGAGTGGTTATTATCCCCCGCCAACACGAAGTGGGAGGGGGATATAGGTTTGACCTCCGTCCGTCCGAGAGAAAGGGGACAACTTTTCTCAGAAACTATTACAGATAGGACAACCAAATTTGGTGTGTAGCTTCAGACCATAAAGGCCTTTATGGTCTGAATATATGCAAATAAAAAGGATTCTGTCTCAGCAGTATGGGAATGGCTTTCTCACAATGTCTACTATCTCATCATTTGGACAGCTGGATAAGTACTTGCCCTTTAATTGTAGCTTTATAATTGGGTTATCGAGTGTTCAGTCATACTTCTTTGCACATTCATGATTGCAAAACATTTCACAATAGAAAATCACCACCGCTAATATAGCTTCTGCCATTTATGCACATAAGTGTTGCTTAGGTTTATTTCTGGATTTCCTGCTCAGCCACGGAAAGGTAGATCTGTCTAAGACACAGAATTATGATTATTGTTTTTTTTTTTTTTTTTATGCTTATACTTCAAGATTTTTATCATATGTCTGCAGTGGGGAAGGAAATAATTTGTTTCTGGCTTGCTGTCATCTATGGCCAACATTCGATCAACAACTTATAATCCTGCTAGTGTACGAGACAGTCTGCTGTTTATTTTAGTTGATTAATAGTGTTCCTCCAAGGGTTTGGTAGGAAAGTTTTGAGGTGTTCAAATATGAACCATCATATAGTGTGAAAGAACAGGTTATGTTTATTAATATTGTATAAATTCAGTATGTGAAATGGTTAGTGTTATCCATACTTTGCTCTGTAAATAATAATAATAATAATAATAATAATTATTATTATAAATGATTAAATGCATTGTAGGTATCAACTCTCCTACATATTTCCTAAAATTTTCATCAGCATTGTGAATGACCAAAGGGGATAGTTTGTGTCAACAATATTTTCTGTTCTCTCTGCATGCTCAACCATTCTTTAGCCTTCCCATGACACGAACCCACAGACTTGGCCCTAGTGATGATGAGTTATACCAACGTACGACAGTGTCTATCATGCAGAGGGAGACTTCAGGTGGAGTCATGATCAACAGCTACAGTCCTCGTGGGTTCAACATTGACGGAAACCGTGTGATAGGGCCTTGCGCCCTCCTGCCTCCCTCAATTTTGCAGTGGAATGTGAGTTTGGCAGCGGCTGGGAGGGGGGCATGTATGTGTATCTTTGTATACGTATGTAAGCTTTGTTTCATGCTGTAGGTGGGCAGCTACAAGGATATCACAGTGGAAAGCTTGGCTCTGTTCTACATGATAGAGCCTCGGATTGGTGAGGAACAACAAGCGTGCACTTGCTTACATTTATACATGCGCAAAGTCACAAGTCGAGTTGCTTAACCCCTTTGCACAGAATACAAATATTGCCGATTTTTTCCAATTATGGATGAGCCTATTTAGGCTTTATAACTGAGTTTTTGTGTCACAGAGACTGTGGAAAATTATTCCAGTGAAGCAAAACATTTGGAAATTCAATAACCGAATTGTTCAGGAATTAAACTGTGGAATTTATGGATGCCAGCATCTATATCTGCGCAAAGGGGTCAACAGAATTAATTGTTTTGCGAGCACAAAATTAATCAAATTCCTCTTCCATCTCAGAGGTGCTGGTTTTGGGCACTGGAGGACGAGTGGAGCGGATTGATCCAAATGTTCTCAAGTTCATGAACAGAAAGGGCATTGCTGTCGAAGTACAGGACACGGTGAGGACTGGCCCCCTCTGTGCAGTCTCATGACACGATCAATTTATTACATCTATCATCTCCCATTTGCTGATGTAACTTAATACATGGCCCACAAGATGACCTCTCCATGTAGCCTGTAATGAAACTGATCACTTCTGATGGCACTACTACGGCTATAACTATTAGTAATAAATTAAAAGTTTATGATGATGATTATTAACACATTTCCATTAAATCGTTCTAACGATGATATTTATCATTTAGGGGCTTGTTAATTTTCTGTCTGCTTTGTGCCTCAGCCCAACGCATGTGCAACCTTCAACTTCCTGTCCAGTGAGCGTCGAATCGCCGCTGCAGGCCTCATTCCCCCGCCTCCCAGCACCGCCCTGGAGTAAATGCAAAATGAAGTGATGGTGAAGAAAGGATGCAGCAATCAGGGCGAGTTTGATGCAGTGATCGCCAAGTGCATACTAGATTGAAAAAGTATGCCTGAAGATTGCGCTCCACATTGGCCACTGTTGACCTCATTGATTCCGTATCGTCATCATCATTTGGGTCGTTCTCTACAATGTCATTACAGAGTAGATGAAGGGGCCAATCAGCTGAAAAGGTCAGAGCGACTGAACTGCAAATACGCACTATAAAAGTGTGGCCTAAATCATCCCTGGCTATCGCCATGTCATGTGGACGACTGTCTGCTCTGGTGTTGATCACATAGATACGCATGACATGGAATTGCTGATCATGGACTCGCCAACTGGTCTCAAAAATGGGTGGCCATCTACTGATCTGGAAGTTCAAAAAGCCTTTGGTATTTCCAAGAACCATCTAGAAAATGAAGTATAAGTGCATCCGGTTCATTTAATTGTATCTTGGACAATTCTGTATTTCTACTGGAGGTGCAGTTTGCCTGGCTGCTGTGTGTGCCCCAATACTGTATATAGGTGGCTTTAATGGGATTGTTTCCAAAGTGAGTGGTGGATGTACATTGCAGTAATGACCTGTTTTTTTGTTGCAGTGACACTTTGTTGATTGATTGTATACTGTTTGTATTTGTGTGTCTATATCCGTTTATGAGTGAGCGGTTCTTAACTGAGATGACGGCTCCCTGACATAATCCAGGTTTAGTGTCCTTGTCAAGGTTGTTGTGGCTGTCCTTCATTCAGTAAACCACATTAATCTGCCCCATCTGTTCATCTCTATCCCTCTCAGGATGAGCGCACTCATATGAGCCAGGACAAGTCTGTTTTTTTTTTTTCTCTGTACTTCAGACATCTTGCACCAAGTTTTCTATCATGTTAACTCCTTTTCAGTATCTCTTCAATGATCACTCACACTAGGACATTCGTAAACTGCTGTTCTCTCAAACACAGAAGAAATTGGTGAGTCAAGTTAATATTTTGAAAGTTTTTTTTATTGTGTTTCAAACACAATGTGCTCAGTAGACCATCATAAAACATACAGAATGCAGAGTACACTGTGTAAAGGGGAGCCGATAGGTTTCTGTTTTGCTGCTGTCACTGGGTTGGTCTTGGTGTCGGTGTCGATGGCTCAGTACTCTGACCTGGCACTACTCTCTGTCCTGTAACTCTAGGTGGCTGAAGTCAAACTCTGACCCAGTAATGCGATGGTACATGTCCTTGATGTCCTCACATTCTGTCACAAAGTGTGTGGCAGCATCATATGACTTGGAAACAAACACCTGCAGGAGAAATGCATTACTCTCAGTCCTTAGTCCATGCCCAACTGGAGAGCATAGCTTTGTTTCCACCAAGCAGTCCAGTACAGTTGAATTTGTTACTCATTAGAATGGGCTTTTCATGTTCCCATTGTCAAACGTTCTGCACGGCATCATAACAACCATTCCAATCCATCCCATTTTTACACCTGGATAAGCAAAGCTTAGGAAGGAGTGTTGGGATGAGACTCAAGCATGTAAGGGGTATTCAACTCGTAGGTGTGCATGACACGGTTTTAAGGCACGATGAGGAGGCAGTTGCCTCCGCGAAGTGCCTTTAAACAATGTAATGCACACCTACGAGTTGATTATCCCACTTATACCATGGTCATTTGCCAGCAATATCGAATCAGAAATTTTTTGATGAAAGTTTTGCACTTAAAAAAAAAACAAGCTGGTAATCATGAAACAGGCGCCGTGCCTTCTCATAGCCAATACTATAGGCCAAGCTAAACTGAACCAGCTAACTTAGTTCAACTTACCTTCATGGAGAAAGAATTTTTTGTGCATGCTAACATTCTTTTACCTGCTAATGATTTGGTAACGGATTCCAGCTGAAATGGAGATTATGCAGAACACAACATTATGCGTGATTATGCGGACTCTAGCTACCTTGCTACCCGCAATTGCACTGAACTTATGAAGGTTTCCTTAGAGCCAGCGAGCTGAAATCAGCCTGTTGTCATGGCACATAGCTAGCGAACTGTCAACAGTTGCTGATGGATGAAGTGGACATGTTAGCCTCCTTTGTAACGACACACAATTACAATTGTTTAATGAATAAATCGTGATTACTTTGCTGCTTTAATATTTATGGTCATTATCGCTGGAGCACCTATTGTTAACCGCCCTGCAGGATGTAACTTATCTGATGCCGCCAAATTTACTGAAGATAAATGAGTAGCTAGGTTTCTGTTATACCCCGCCAAATGCCAGGGCACTAACGTCGCTTTGGTTGCAGGTTGGCTAGCGGATGAATTTCGAAAGGTGAAATTACCTTAGATCGAACTACCTGTGCGGTTGCACGGTTAATCCATACCTGCCAGCTAATCAGAAAAGGGTATTCACCCAGACCATAACACTCACTAATTAATCAATGAGTCAATCAATTTGCCGTTAGCGCAACCAGGGGCGGTAAGGTAAATATGATCTTGGCATGGATGACCGCTCCCTAATTCACAAAGCGCTTATCCAGGAGTAACGATTGTGTTACTTTGATTTCTTACCATTCCACTGAGTTATCCTCATTCCTGCTGCTATTCGTTTCTGTAATGATCACTATTGATTTGATTTAATTTGTGTGGGGGGTTTAACTCTTGGGCTTTTTGAGTACTTTTATTTATATTTATTGTCTTTCTATATTGTACATTCTACTGAAGGGCAACTGAGTTTCCCCATGTGGGGATTAATAAAGTCTTTATCTATCTATCTACCACACAAATTCAACACTTAAAGATGTATCTAGAACTACTGCAGTCTATTGTTTCATCAATGGATAAAACAATAGCAGCCGAGAATAGAGACATTTCGAATGATCCGCTAGCATTTGCATTGAATTTAACCCGTGCTCTCAACCACAGGACGCATACCTACATTATAGGTGTGATGACTGGCCCTGACTTCGTGGCACAAGGGCTGCAGGACTGATGTGCCAGAGTACAGTCATCTGAGCGCGCCAAATGTAAAACTGGCATATCTCTCAATCCTGCACTCATTGTACGCAGCATACATAATAAGAGATATGGGAGAGGCTCATGCGTCGCCGAGCACTTGCGCCTGTCTTTTGTCTGTCATCACACAGACTTCGGGTGGAGACGGGCAGGTGGGCGCGATTTCCACGCGACCAACGGCTTTGTCGGTGCGGCTCAGCTGTCCTAGAGGAGCGACGTGCTGGTGGACTGTACCTTGACACAGCATATGAGAGAGACATTGAACGAACCCCCGGTTTTTCCACAGATTTTAAGTCATCCAGAGAGTATTGGGGAATTCAAATTATATGAATGATGTATATGTATTGTTTGTTTAAAATTTTGATGTTTTGTTTGGACCCACGGGTCAATAAAGTTACTACTACAGGTGGCCCATCACCGGGATCATCAACTGATTTTGTGTTTTCGTCGGACTGCGAATGGTTGAGGTTGCTATTACTGCGGTCAGATTGGTCAGATTTACGCGACATTCATGTGTTATGCATGTTTTCAACAGAACTCCGAATGACGTAATCTGCTGGCACTGGCTTACCATAGGGAATGGTAGAATTTGTGGCTCGCCGTAGGGAATGAGTTGACATTATTTTCAAAAATTCCTTACCTTATGTTTTTCACAGATTCAATGGAAATCAAAGATACGCTGAAGGACTTTAGTTCTGCATATATTTACGGTGTGATTTCTGACCCAAAAATAATTTAAGAGCAAAAACAATTGATTTAATGAAAAGTTGGCTTTGTTGCACAATCAGTAACAAGTGTTGACTAAACAAGATCAACACCCAACAAGATTCCATCATTATTTAAGTGCACTGTCCTTGGGTCAGTAATCACACCATAAATTATATATGTACAACTAAAGTATATAATTGCCTTCCCTTTGTCAATTTATTTTTATGAGCCGATCCCTGACTTAACTCTCGGTTCGGAACATATCGTTTTTTTTCTGATCTATTGCACCCTTTTTTTACAGCCAGCTTAATTCGTTACTGATTGACGTCATGGCCTTCAGCTGAAAGTGTTCTGGGAAGGCAGCTCTCGTGCAACCTTGCTCATTGCACCTATCAGCTTCCTCCTCCCCTCTCTCTCCTCTCAGCAGAAATATGCGCTTTGAGACATTCCGCAAGAAGGCAGACCTGATACAACTTCCGGTTCAATAGAGGATGGAGGAGGAAGGACCTACACTACAGGCCAAATGTTTGGACGCAAGATCAAATTTGGACCAAAAAAAAAAAAATCATAGTTTCATTGGCATACTTAGCAACAAAATAAACATGATTATAATATAAAGAGTCATTTATCAGAATAAATTTTTACTCAAATTATCAGGCCCATATTAGTAGGCCCATGGTCCCAGCTATGAAGCAAACTGTGATTTGTTTTTTTTTTTTTTTTTACTTTTTCACTGAAGTTGTGAGTCATGCAAATCTTCTCAACCCAAAAACTAACCCCCTCCTTTCTTTTGTTAACATTTATTCAGCAGTGGTCTGGTAACATCAATGTATACAGTACTTGAAGGTAAATGGAGGAAAATGGAGCATATCAATGAAAGAAATGTCTAATCATGCCGTAAACACATCCCAAAATCCATAGATGTCATAATGGCTTTTAAGAAAGGCGTTGTGAACAGAAACTTGAAGTTGCTTCCAAATTTTTGACCTGTATTGGCCTTGCTTCCAAACTTCTGGCCTGTAGTGTACAAATAAGAGGCCTTAGATGCAGCCTTCATCTTAGCTATAAACTCATATGATTTGCCTACCCACTGATCTCACCTGGCTAAATCTCCCATCATCTTGTGGGACCAACAGGTCATCAATGGAGACAAATCTGTGGACCAATCAGAGTTAGTGTGAATCACCACTTCTCATATTGCATTTGATTACCACCCTCTTTTCAGATCCCCAGAAAAAACATGAGAAAACAAGAGATAAAATGAGTAGAACTCATCAATACCCTCGACCCCCCCCCTGTCCTTTCTCGGGTTTTTGTTGGGGACAGTGGTGGCACGTGGACATTTTTTCAGGTAAGGCCGTACCACATCCAACAAATTTCCGCAAACATTTCTGTGTGACTTCTTGCAACAATAAAAATAGCCCGGCAAAGCGGGTGTTACCCGTCAGCCCCTGGATTGTTTGGAATGAATATAAATTGACAAAGGTGTTTTCCAGTTATCCTGCGGAATACAAAATTCAAGATGGCTGATGTGGCAGCCATACTGGATATCCGAGTAACGTCAAATTCATTGGGCTTCTTTGAGCACACAAGACCAAGCAACAGATCAAAAATGGCGTAGATTGACAAAGGCATTTTCAAGTTCATGAGGAATACAAAATTCAAGATGGCGGCTGTGGCGGCCATGTTGAACATCCAAGTGCCATCAAAATTGATAGGCTTGTGTAGGCTAACAAGATCAAGCAACACAGCAAGAATGGCATGGATTAACAAAGGCGTGTTCAAGTAATCGAGTGGAATACAAAGGTATACAGGACAGCCAGACGGACGGACAGACATGGCAGGGGCTCAGGGGTAGAAATGAAGGTATCAAAACTGCATTGCTTTTTGCAGTTTAATATTAATTATTGTATTCCAGTGTGACAAACCATTCAATTAAGCATTGACAAACACACTTTCTGCCTTCCACCCATCTCTGATCGGTTTTTCCCCTGAGGGCTTTGTTCGGGAAGCCAATAGCGAGGTAAAGATCACTGTAGTCAACAAACTGCAGAATGCATTTTAGAATAATGGTGTTATATCCTCAGTATTCATGGATTTTTATGGACATAAGCTGTGGAATTATTTGATTTTGCCTTAAAATGTTAAATATGCAGCCACCTCCAAACCACCATACTGGGGCTAAATATGCAAAAAGACACATTACCAGTCAAAGTGCAAATACATCTGCTTTATACCTGGATATTCATATTCATGAAAGCAGCGACACTATACAGCCAAAAGTAAGTGATGCAAGTCTGAAACCTCACTGACATACACTGGAAAAAGGTCATCTTTTAAATTATAAATATCTGACATTTTGATTGAATTTGGAATGAATTGATCAGTATAGCCTGATAGGACAAATTGACAGCATTGATTAAATGGTATTTTCAACCTGTTTTACCATTAGGTTTTCTAGAGACATTTTGAATAACTCGTTTTCAATAAATGAACTAATCATTTAAAAGCTGCATGTTGAGTTTGCTCATTGTCTTATATTAAATTAGTTGGACGATCTGAAACATTTAAATATGTGAATCCATCAAGTAAAAATAGGCGTGCAATGCACGGAATACCCCTCAGCCCGATGTCGAAGTTTTTGGAGACGCCAGCCCAACCGCACGATGGATAGCAATACCCCGTCAGCCTTTAGGGCTGAGGGGTAATAATAAAAATGGACATTTCATGACTCTTGGACTTATTGTAGCCCCTGGACAAAGTCGGGCGGGTACTGAGGATTCACTCGTGTCGTCTCCTCTGCCGCATCCACATCCCGGTCTGTTGACGCTTCCTTGTGGACGCTGTACAGGCTGCATCTTTTCACTGATTACTTTCATTTTTGGTCTGGACAGGTGTTACACTTCATTAATGACACCTGTTGATTTTGGTTGCCATGGCGACTGTATTGGCCGAATAATGCGCACATTTCTGCTGAAACATACACACTTCCTTGTGGATGCAGTACAGGCTGCAATTTTTGAGCGATTACTTTCATATTTGGTATGGCCATGTGTTCTATTCACCGATGACGCCTATTGATTTGGCTGTCATGATGAGAGTATAGGCAGAATAATATGCAAATTAGCGGCAAAATATTGAGATTCCCTATTGGACGCAGTACAGGCTGTAATTTTTGACCGATTTTTTTTTTTTTTCTTCTTATTTGGCATGACCATGTGTTCTACTTCACTTATGACACCTGTCGATTTTGGTTGTCATGGCGATAGTATTGGACGAATAATACGCAAATTAGTGGCAAAATATTCAGACTTCCTATTGGACGCAGTACAGGCTGCAATTTTGTACCGATTAGTTTCATATTTGGTATGACCATATGTTCTACTTCAATGATGACATCTATCGATTTCAGTTGCCATTGCGACAGTATTGGCTGAATAATGTGGAAAAAAGGGGAGAAGCTGGCTTTCGGGGGCTACACCCACATGGTCGCGGCTCACTGGACTGTCTAGTTGACTTTTCACTATAGTTTGTTGTATGTACCTATAAAGTATTTGATGTCAATTAGTGATTCACCAATTTGTTTCAACGAAATCATATAAGAAGTAAACTGTTATCGCAGATCAAGTAAAAAGTGCAAAACTTTAATAGCCTTTATCTCAAAATCACAGATTGTCATGAAAAGTTCATTTTTACTTGATGTGTTCACATATAACAAATAGACAAAAACAGGAGAAATCAGGAAAGGGGAAAATGCTTTTCAGAACACTGTAAATGGTGCGATTTCAATTTTTATCGAAACATCAAAGTGCAACGAACAGTTGTACTTGGTCGTGGATGTGGTCGTACTCACTTCTGTAGAATGGGTTCCAGAAGGTCCAGTCCTGGCTTTACTTCTTTCTCAGGGTTATCTGTCTCCATCATTGTGCTCACCATGGCAACATATTTCCCCTCAGATGCCACACTTAGCGTGAAAGACACCAGGCAAACATAGACGTCTGTGTGGCAGTTGAGGACAATGGACAGATAATGGAAATACTCAGTAAGTTTAAACTGACTTTTCCTCATATGTGGGACAGTATTTTGGCTTGTGTGAGAGACAGTCACATCATAGCTAGTCTTGCCATACCCCAAGGTGCTTCACTGCTTCGATAGAATCTCTCAGTTCCCAAGCACAGAGATGGAGGGGACCGCAATGGAAAGGTTGTAAAGACCACTCCAAAAGTTCTGTGCTAAGAATAATGTTCAACGAACTGCCCAAAAGACCGTAAATGCCTTTTTTCTGCAATAACTAATTTCAGTTTTGTATTGAGGAAGGACAGATTAACCTGCTATGGTACAATATTAGTCATATACATGGAGCATGTCTTTATCAGTACAACAACTCCTACAGTCACCGGGACGTACTAATTCATGACCAAGAGCAAAAGAAATGCCATTGCATATTGTGTCTCTCATAACTCCGGGGCTATTATTGGATACTGGTCTGGCTGGTAGAAAATTGAGGAGATTCAGGCCCCTAGGGACCAGTAGTGTAGTTTTAAGCCTTCCCATTTATGAACTTTATTCAACTGTAGACCACAGTGCATGGATTTTTCTTGTTAGATATTATTATTTGCGAGTGTTATTTGTACCTGATAATATGCGCTAGGTACAAACATTGAAATCTGACTCTGTCATAAAGGAAATAAATGTCCTGTTGAAAATGCCATCCAGAAAACGTTGGGAGGCGGACTCTTTGACAACCAGGTATAGATGTGAGCTACATCCGTGTAGTCAAAAAATTACATCCTATTCAGTAATTCCTGACCACTTTTCTTTTACCGATGAGGAAAATGTCATAAAGCTAAGGAGAGGTGTAAAAGGGAAATCCTTACAGCTCAGAAAGACAACCGCGCTGCAAAGAGAATTTGAATGCACTTACAGTTGTAAGCATTTGTGCCTTACAGCCCCTCCCCTTCCACATTCTTTCACCTCCACCTTGACGGGCTACAGGTCCAGCCTGTTAAGGTGGAGATGGAGGTGATTGAAGAGTATTTTGGGCTGACAGTTTCAGCCCCATGTTGCCCCTGCATTTTCCATCTCCAGTGAACATATTGGCTGCTCTCCGGCTTTTCATGTTGGGCTCCTGTTTCTTGAAATTTTACTCCGGTTCTTTTTAATCTGCCATGGCATTTGAGTCTCCTTGCTCCTGGGCCCATGGCCCTAGTGCCTGCCGGATTGCCATTTGGAATCCAGCGGGTAGGAAACCATGACAACAGTAGCAAACATGATCACATGTCCCCTGCCCATCATATACGTCTCTTCACGAGTGGCTGGTTGAATGGTGGTCGCTTTAAGTATGGCTGCAGTGTAGAATACTGGGATAGCGTTATTTCTTTTCTTTTCCAAAAGAAAAGGGTAAATTAGACGGCACTAAGACGCCTTGCCTGATCATTTAACAAATTCGACTGCAGGTGTCATGGCCGCCATGTAATTGTTTCTCGATCATGTTTTACATTTAACAAAATTTAGCAAGTAATTAAGTTAATTGGCATCAAGTGTGTAACATAATTGGCTATAAAAGGGATGTCTCAGAGAGGCTCAGTGTCTCCGAAATAAAGATGGCCAGAGGCTCTCCAACCTGTGAAGGCTTGCGTAAAATATTGTGGAATATTTTAAAAACAATGTTCCTCAACGTCAAATTGCAAAAGCTTTGAAGGTCTCATCATTCAAATGAGCTCATTTTGTGGATAAAATTGGAAAAAATTTTTAGTTTCAACATTTGCTATTTGAATAAAATACTGGCTGGTGTGATTTGAGTCATTGCGTTTTGATTTTGTTCACAATTTACTCTTTGTCCCAACTGTTTTGGAATTGGGGTTGAGCATAAGTTACGAACATCGTAGCCTAGCTTGCTTTTGGGAAACGTACCCCTGAACAAAATTGGTCAATATTCTCACAAATTTTTGATCCTTTCACCAACTATTCATCACTTTCATGTGAAACTTCTGCTCATTATGCACTGAACCGAAGTCAGCCATGCTGGTACATGCATGAGCTCTAGGTGTACAAAACCCAAAACCAGTGAAGTGGGCACTTTGTGGAAATCGTAAATAAAAGCAGAATACAATGATTTGCAAATCCTTTTCAACCTATATTCCATTGAATACACTGCAAAGACAAGTTACTTAATGTTCAAACAGGTAAACTTTGTAATTTTTTGCAAATATTAGCTCATTTGGAATTAGATGCCTGCAACATGTTTCAAAAAAGCTGGCACAAGTGGCAAAAAAGACTGAGAGAGTTGAGGAATGCTCATCAAACACTTATTTGGAACATCCCACAGGTGAACGGGCTAATTGGGAACAGGTGGGTGCCATGATTGGGTATAAAAGCAGCTTCCCTGAAATGCTCAGTCATTCACAAACAAGGATGGGGCGAGGGTCACCACTTAGTGAACAAATGCGTGAGCTGATTGTCGAACAGTTTAAAAACAACATTCCTCAACGAGCTATTGCAAGAAATTTAGGGATTTCATCATCTACGGTCCGTAATATCGTCAAAAGGTTCAGAGAATCTGGAGAAACCACTGCCCGTAATCGACAAGGCCGAAAACCAACATTGAATGCCCATGACCTTCGATCGCTCAGGCGGTACTGCATCAAAAACCGACATCAGTGCGTAAAGGACATCACCACATGGGCTCAGGAACACTTCAGAAAACCACTGTCAGTAACTACAGTTCGTCGCTACATCTGCAAGTGCAAGTTAAAACTCTACAATGCAAAGCGAAAGCCATTTTTCAACAGCACCCAGAAACGCCGCCGGCTTCGCTGGGCCCAAGCTCATCTAAGATGGACTGATGCAAAGTGAAGTGTTCTGTGGTCTGACGAGTCCACATTTCAAATTGTTTTTGGAAACTGTGGACGTCATGTCCTCCGGACCAAAGAGGAAAAGAACCATCCGGACTGTTATAGGCGCAAAGTTCAAAAGCCAGCATCTGTGATGGTATGGGAGTGTATTAGTGCCCAAGGCATGGGCAACTTACACAAATGTGAAGGTACCATTAATGCTGAAAGGTACATACAGGTTTTGGAGCAACATATGTTGCCATCCAAGCAACGTCTTTTTCATGGACGCCCCTGCTTATTTCAGCAAGACAATGCCAAGCCACATTCTGCACGTTTTACAACAGCATGGCTCCGTAGTAAAAGAGTGCGGGTACTAGACTGGCCTGCCTGTAGTCCAGACCTGTCTCCCATTGAAAATGTGTGGCGCATTATGAAGTGTAAAATACGACAACGGAGACCCCGGACTGTTCAACAACTTAATCTGTACATCAAGCAAGAATGGGAAAGAGTTCCACCTGAAAAGCTTCAAAAATTGGTCTCCTCAGTTCCCAAACGTTTACTTAGTGTCGTTAAAAGGAAAGGCGATGTAACACAGTGGTAAAAAGGCCCCTGTGCCAACTTTTTGCAATGTGTTGCTGCCTTTAAATTCTAAGTTAATAATTATTTGCAAAAAAAAAAGGTTCTCAGTTTGAACATTAAACATCTTGTCTTTGCAGTGTATTCAATTGAATATAAGTTGGAAAGGATTTGCAAATCATTGTATTCTGTTTTTATCTACGATTTACATAACGTGCCAACTTCACTGGTTTTGGGTTTTGTAATTACAAATTGGTTCAGTGAGGCATTCATTCATGGTTGTCGACATTTCTTTGTGTTTTTAAGTGATTTTCCTTGAGTTATGTTAGTGCAGTTAAGGGATATACTGTAGGTACCTCACTGAAAAACAGAAGTCTTTTACCCTTTCAGCAGATTTCAGGAAAAATAAGGATCAGTGTGGAGAAGGTTTGCTGGCTGAGTGATGATCGTATAAAGACGCCGGTTGACCAATGTCCACAGAATGGGGCTGGATGAGGAAAAGGCCAGTAATACCTGCGTCTGCAGTAAATATTTCATTAAAGATATGAAGAAACAATTCAGGGTTCCGCAGTTGGCAAAAAACAATGGATATTACAGTTTATTAAGAGGTTGCAGATCATAATGAGAGGGGCAGATCACTTACTATATTTTCACAAATACGTGATTAAAATAGCCATTTTAGGACTGACCGGTGTGACAGAAAATGGTTTTTTGTGGTTTGAGTAGAAGCTTAGTCTCCGTTTTTTGTTCATTCGTAGTAAGGTATGCACTTTTAAAATCGAAATGTTTCATCAGATATGTTTTGTACTTCAGCACTAATGTTGACAGATTTGTTTCATTCTGTCATGTGGTAATTAAGCTAGAAGTGAATAACTGGTGTTATGTTAAGCACGTATGTAGGACAATGTGCATAAGCGTAATTATACGTGTACGTTCACTGAGGTGCTCTCAATGTTGACATGGTGTCAAGTGATTACGTGGTATCTTATTCTTGGTGTCAATTCAGTTTTCTTATTAAATATAATAAAGCTATCATCAGACCATGGTATATGTTCAGAAATACTTCCCCACCCTGTAGATATATGCAATGCACTCTTGTTATCTTGTAATTTATAATGTCAGGATACTTGGGAAAACCAGATACGTCTTTGCTGCAATCAAACTTTTTAAGTTTGTTTGGGTTGAATTCACAGAGGGAAACTTTTGATTGATGTTTGTCTTGTTTTTATAGAGCCAGTGACATCAGAGTTACTCAGAAAAGTTGGATTATCAATCAATGTCACTTTCGCGGGGGCCATTCAGTTTCTTTGTAGACCACCAGCATGGCGGATGCGGATGCCGTGGCAATTTCAGTCACGCGGTTGAATGTGATCGATAGATCCTCACTCCATCAGCATTTGAGTTGGAGCAGCTGCCTGCAACATCAGTCTGACACATTTTTAAACCTCATTACCACATTTCACACACAATTATAACTGATTCACATTGAATTTATGTGGCGACTGCGAGCTGTCTGCCTCCGGTGACATCACAGGCAAAACTGACTGAGGTGTTCTTACGCAATTCAAACTGCAAATTTCTCAAAAAGTGATTCTTATACGGGTGGAACCTATGTAATTCTGACCTCAAAATGATTAATTTTTGATATATCATTTTTAATCTCGGCCATTTTTGTGCACCTTTAAGTCACAAAATGTCCATTTTCCTTCCAACCAGGACCTTCAGCATGCACTGGGGCGGTTTGCAGCTGAGTGCGAAGCGGCTGGGATGAGAATCAGCACCTCCAAGTCCGAGGCCATGGTTCTCGAGCGGAAAAAGGTGGCTAGCCCCCTCCGGGTTGGAGGAGAGCTCTTGCCTCAAGTGGAGGAATTCAAGTCTCTTGGGGTCTTGTTCACGAGTGAGGGAAGGATGGAGCTTGAGATTGACAGACGGATCGGTGCAGCGGCAGCAGTAATGCAGTCATTGTACCGATCTGTCGTGGTGAAGAAGGAGCTGAGTCGAAAGGCAAAGCTCTCAATTTACCAGTCAATCTACGTTCCTACCCTCACCTATGGCTATGAACTCTGGGTCATGACCGAAAGAACGAGATCTCGGGTACAAGCGGCTGAAATGGGTTTCCTCCGCAGGGTGGCGGGCCGCTCCCTTAGAGATAGGGTGAGAAGCTCTGTCACCCGGGAGGAGCTCAGAGTAGAGCCGCTGCTCCTCCACGTCGAGAGGAGCCAGCTGGGATGGCTCGGGCATGTCTATCGGATGCCCCCCGGACGCCTTCCTGGGAAGGTGTTCTGGGCATGCCCCACCGGGAGGAGGCCCCGAGGAAGACCCAGGACATGCTGGAGGGACTATGTCGCTTGGCTGGCCTGGGAACGCCTCGGGATACCCCCGGGAGAACTGGAGGAAGTGTCCAGAGAGAGGGAAGTCTGGGCATCCCTGCTTAGACTGCTGCCCCCGCGACCCCGCCCCAGATAAGGGGTAGAAGATGGATGGATGGATGTCTATTTTCAGAAAATTGAGGCTGTGGACCTGGGTGACTACAAATGACCTTTCCCCATTCTTACCCAGCAGAATTATGTGAAAATGTGACTCAGGTACTTTTAGCACTAGATTCTTCAATTGTGATGGGTTACTTTCTGATAAGCAGTGCTGTACTGCTTCATGGCAGTCAGTTCTGCCGTACCTGACTTTCTGTGGAGTTGTGCCTGAGGGATGATGATCTGACAGGAGTTGACATCATGAGTATATTTGATTGGGTGGTCGAGTAAACAGATGACCCGAATGATTCGGCTCATTTTCTTCACCCGATGGGGAACGTAGCTGGGGTCACAGATCAGCTGCTTACAGTGAAATACCTAAGAAACATTGCGAGGAATTGGAATGAAAATTAAGGGGAGGGGGAGATGGAAGAGGTAGAAAATAGAGACTGGGAAATGGTGCAAATGGGTAAAGTAGCACAGGGTTAAGGAGGAAATTATTAATAGGGACAGAGAGATGGAGACAAAAAGAGGTGTAAAGAATGGAAAAAAATGTAAAGGGAATGAAATTGTTCGAAAGACACAAGGGTTAAAACCCCATAAAACCTATGGACTCATATATGGGTCTGTCAAATGGAGCTAGTCTCTTCAAACCTGCAGGAGTTCAGGCTTATTTTAAATATTAGTAGAGATCAAAAGATTCCCAATGATTCTAAAATAGTCCTACTGAGCTACAGGGAAAGATGCATTCAATAATGTACACTAGCGCTAAAAAATTTGGGATCTGTTGAAAATTTTCTTGTTTTCCATGGAAACACACATGAAATTAGTCTGAATAGGATATATAGCAAATGAACAGAACATGCTGACATTGTCTGAGTTAGAAATAATGATTTTAATGGAAAATGTTGAATATGTACTTCAAACTTTGCCTTCATTAAAAAAAAACCACCTTCACTGTTGATACTGAAACTGGTCTTTGACGGGAACTATTTAGCGCTGCTGCTAGTTGAAAGCCTGCGAGGCATCTTTGTCTTAAACTACACACTCTCAGATATTTGTCTTTTTGCACAGTTGTGCATCGGGGCCTCCCACTCCTTTTTATGTCCTTGTTAGTGCCAGTTTGTGCTGCTCTCTGAAGGGAGTAGTTGACGGCATGGTAAGAGATTTTAGCCTTCTTTTCTGAGCACAACAATAGACTGGCGGGTCTCTAAAGGAAGTTCTTTCTTTCTGGCCACTTTGAGCCTGTTAACAAACAAACAACTGCTGATGCTTCAGGCACTAACCCAACCTGAAGAATGCCATGCTCCCTTTTGTGCTCCCTTATTAGTTCAACGGGTTTCAGCTGTGCAACACATTTGCAAAAGGTTTTCTAATAATCAATTAGCCTTATCAAATACTTAACTTGGATTAACTTTGAAAATCATCTGATTAATTTTAATCGTTTGTGAAATGGATGAAAATGTTTGTGAAATGCATGAAAATGCATTTTTCTTTGGAAAACGAAGAAATTTGCGAGTGATCCCAAACTTTTGAGCGGTAGTGTACAAGATCTGGATATCTTCCATTTGATGTAATCTTGTGGCCATAAGAAATGATGTCCTGGGTTTGAATGTGTTTAAGTGTGAAGAAGCTTCAATGAACTGGTGCAACCAGCAGATGCAGAATATCTATGAGCCATTGTACCACAATGTGAAAATAAAGCTTTGAACCTACTCGAGGGAAAACTTCAGGGGTTAGAGAAAGGAGAGAAAGACAGCATGTGAAGATCTGGGGGAATCTGATAAAAGTGCCTGTCCTCTGACTCACCTGTCCTTCAGTCTTCACTCCAGCGACTTTACCATTCTCCATCACGATCTCCTGCACACCATGGTTCAGCATGTAGGTTCCCCCATACTCTGCACTGAGTCTGCAGCAGACAAATTATTATCGGGGAGCTTGTAGTAAGTTAGGTTCTTCCTCACACTTCATCCTGACTACATTGTTACCGAGCAAATCCCTGCGGCAGATCTCCCAGGCCATAGATGGGGTAGAGGTACGGACTATGACCGAAGCGAGCCACAGAATCTGTATACCGTCTGATGCGTTGAACTGTCTGTAGGAAAGGCTGGTCCAAGTATCTGCAGACACACACCAATACAATTTACAGTGCATATATGGCATCAGTGAATAAACCCTATGTTATTATGAACATTTGTTTTAATCAGAGGAAGGGTGACATATAATTAGATTGTGTAGTAATGGTATGACTTGCAGAACAACAGAAGTACCAGTTGTGCTGCACGTTGTCATCGTACCACTAGATTAAAACCATGTTGTTACTCATTGTGAATGTGGCTAGGTATGGCTGCATAACAACCAGACTCAGTCTCTGACCTGAATTCAGAGACTAAACATTCAATTTGCACACTGTGTTTATATGTTTTATTTGGAAGACTGAAGTGTGCGACAGCCAATTTTAAGTAAATCTGAATACAGTTTAATTGTGTTGAATATTCATCTGGACACTCTAGCTTGTCGTAAGTGGGGGGGAAGTATAGATGGTACCACCACAGTAGTAAGAATACATTAGGTATTTGTAAAGTAGAAATGTTTATTTAAGATGTAGTTCTAGACTTATTTGCTTCAGTGTTAATTAAATATTTTAATGGTAGTATCACCAACAATGGGAGCTGTTACTAACTCATCATTCTGGTGCAAAGCCAGGGCATGTCCCGTGAATTCAATGACATCTGCCCCCAGGTCGAAGTGTTGGAAAAGCTCCCTGCTGCTGGTGCGTTTGGGTTCCATGTCCAGGTGGGTTCGCGGGCTGTTCTCCTCAAAGTTCTGTACAAACTGTAAGAGCTTACGGAATCTACGCTTGTCAAACAGGCCCAACAAATCTGAAAGAGGCAAGATAATCAGGTTCACAAATATTAAAATATTTTGACACTAATGACGATATTGGTATTATTTTAGCTGTCGACTGCTGTATATAGGAAATTAAACTAAATAATGAGTGTGAGCTCAAAGTACTGACACCTAGCTTTCATTGGAAAGTATTTACCAGTGAACCATATCGGAATTACAGCACTATATTTGCATTTCATTTACACATGGTTATTTCCCCTCCCTTTCAAATGACCAAAAGTAAATGGACATTTGGCTGCTCAGCTGTTCAATGGCCAGGTACATGTTTTCTCATTGTTTCATTCACAAGTAAGCAGATAAAATGTTGAGTTTATTTAGTTTGGCATTTGCATTTGGAATTTATAGTTGTTTGCTCTCAACATACAGTCCTAAGAGCCCCTACTGCCAGTGAAACAAGCCAGAATAAGGATGAAAAAATCTAAACAAACACTTCTAATGAACTCAGAGATGGCCTGACCAATAATATATATTTTCTTGTGTACCCTGTAGTAGAACCAGTCAAATGTAGTCTTTTGTATTCTTTCTAAAGTTCTGTAACTTATTTGAGGTGAAGACTGCAAACCATTCTGGTTTGGTTTGACTTATCCATCTTGGAATGTTTAGTCAAGTCAAGTCAGATTTATTTATATAGCATATTTAAAAATGACAGATACTGACCCACAGTGCTTAACATATAGATACTTCCCCCACAAGTGCCTCACAAAGGTTACACACCCCAGACATGGTACAGACTATAGAGATACACACCCCAGACACAGTACAGACTATAGAGACACACACCCCAGGCACGATACAGACTATAGAGACACACACTCCAGACACGGTACAGACTATAGAGATACACACCCCAGACACGGTACAGACTATAGAGATACACACCCCAGACACGGTACAGACTATAGAGATACACACCCCAGACACAGTACAGACTATAGAGACACACACCCCAGGCACGATACAGACTATAGAGACACACACCCCAGACACGGTACAGACTATAGAGATACACACCCCAGACACGGTACAGACTATAGAGATACACACCCCAGACACGGTACAGACTATAGAGATACACACCCCAGACACAGTACAGACTATAGAGACACACACCCCAGGCACGATACAGACTATAGAGATACACACCCCAGACACGGTACAGACTATAGAGATACACACCCCAGACACGGTACAGACTATAGAGATACACACCCCAGACACGGTACAGACTATAGAGATACACATCCCAGACACGGTACAGACTATAGAGACACACACCCCAGACACAGTACAGACTATAGAGACACACACCCCAGACACGGTACAGACTATAGAGATACACACCCCAGGCACGGTACAGACTATAGAGATACACACCCCAGGCACAGTACAGACTATAGAGATACACACCCCAGACACATTACAGACTATAGAGATACACAACCCAGGCACGGTACAGACTATAGAGATGCACACCCCAGACACATTACAGACTATAGAGACACACACCCCAGGCACGGTACAGACTATAGAGATACACACCCCAGGCACGGTACAGACTATAGAGACACACACCCCAGGCACAGTACAGACTATAGAGATACACACCCCAGGCACGGTACAGACTATAGAGATACACACCCCAGACACGGTACAGACTATAGAGATAAACAGGCATGGTACAGACTATAGAGATACACACCATAGGCACGGTACAGACTATTGAGATACACACCCCAGGCACGGTACAGACTATAGAGATACACACCCCAGGCACGGTACAGACTATAGAGACACACACCCCAGGCACGGTACAGACTATAGAGATACACACCCCAGACACGGTACAGACTATAGAGATACACACCCCAGGCATGGTACAGACTATAGAGATACACACCCCAGGCACGGTACAGACTATAGAGATACACACCCCAGGCACAGTACAGACTATAGAGACACACACCCCAGGCACGGTACAGACTATAGAGAGACACACCCCAGGCACGGTACAGACTATAGAGATACACACCCCCGGCACAATACAGACTATAGAGACACACACCCCAGGCACGGTACAGACTATAGAGATACACACCCCAGGCACGGTACAGACTATAGAGATACACACCCCAGACACGGTACAGACTATAGAGACACACACCCCAGGCACAGTACAGACTATAGAGATACACACCCCCGGCACAATACAGACTATAGAGACACACACCCCAGGCACGGTACAGACTATAGAGATACACACCCCAGGCACGGTACAGACTATAGAGATACACACCCCAGGCACGGTACAGACTATAGAGATACACACCCCAGCCACAGTACAGACTATAGAGACACACACCCCAGGCACGGTACAGACTATAGAGACACACACCCCAGGCACGGTACAGACTATAGAGACACACACCCCAGGCACGGTACAGACTATAGAGATACACACCCCAGGCACAGTACAGACTATAGAGACACACGCCCCAGGCACAGTACAGACTATAGAGACACACACCCCAGGCACGGTACAGACTATATAGATACACACCCCAGACACATTACAGACTATAGAGATACACACCCCAGACACATTACAGACTATAGAGATACACACCCCAGGCATGGTACAGACTATAGAGATACACACCCCAGGCACGGTACAGACTATTGAGATACACACCCCAGGCACGGTACAGACTATAGAGATACACACCCCAGGCACGGTACAGACTATAGAGATACACACCCGAGGCACGGTACAGACTATAGAGACACACACCTCAGGCACGGTACAGACTATAGAGATACACACCCCAGGCACAGTACTGACTATAGAGATACACACCCCAGGCACGGTACAGACTATAGAGATACACACCCTAGGCACGGTACAGACTATAGAGATACACACCCCAGGCACGGTACAGACTATAGAGACACACACCCCAGGCACGGTACAGACTATAGAGATACACACCCCAGGCACAGTACAGACTATAGAGAGACACACCCCAGGCACAGTACAGACTATAGAGACACACACCCCAGGCACGGTACAAACTATAGAGACACACACCCCAGGCACGGTACAGACTATAGAGATACACACCCCAGACACGGTACAGACTATAGAGAGACACACCCCAGGCACGGTACAGACTATAGAGACACACACCCCAGGCACGGTACAGACTATAGAGATACACACCCCAGACACAGTACAGACTATAGAGATACACACCCCAGACACAGTACAGACTATAGAGATACACACCCCAGGCACAGTACAGACTATAGAGATACACACCCCAGACACAGTACAGACTATAGAGAGACACACCCCAGGCACGGTACAGACTATAGAGATACACACCCCAGGCACGGTACAGACTATAGAGATACACACCCCAGACACATTACAGACTATACAGACACACACCCCAGGCACGGTACAGACTATAGAGATACACACCCCAGACACGGTACAGACTATAGAGATAAACACCCCAGGCATGGTACAGACTATAGAGATACACACCATAGGCACGGTACAGACTATAGAGATACACACCCCAGGCACATTACAGACTATACAGACACACACCCCAGGCACGGTACAGACTATAGAGATACACACCCCAGGCATGGTACAGACTATAGAGATACACACCTCAGGCACGGTACAGACTATAGAGATACACACCCCAGGCACGGTACAGACTATAGAGGTACACACCCCAGGCACGGTACAGACTATAGAGATACACACCCCAGTCACAGTACAGACTATAGAGATACACACCCCAGACACAGTACAGACTATAGAGATAAACACCCCAGGCACGGTACAGACTATAGAGATACACACCCCAGGCATGGTACAGACTATAGAGATACACACCCCAGGCACAGTACAGACTATAGAGACACACACCCCAGGCACAGTACAGACTATAGAGACACACACCCCAGGCACGGTACAGACTATATAGATACACACCCCAGACACATTACAAACTATAGAGATACACACCCCAGACACATTACAGACTATAGAGATACACACCCCAGGCACGGTACAGACTATAGAGACACACACCCCAGGCACGGTACAGACTATAGAGATACACACCCCAGGCACAGTACAGACTATAGAGAGACACACCCCAGGCACAGTACAGACTATAGAGACACACACCCCAGGCACGGTACAAGCTATAGAGACACACACCCCAGGCACGGTACAGACTATAGAGATACACACCCCAGACACGGTACAGACTATAGAGAGACACACCCCAGGCACGGTACAGACTATAGAGACACACACCCCAGGCACGGTACAGACTATAGAGATACAGACCCCAGACACAGTACAGAGTATAGAGATACACACCCCAGGCACGGTACAGACTATAGAGATACACACCCCAGGCACATTACAGACTATAGAGATACACACCCCAGACACAGTACAGACTATAGAGATACACACCCCAGGCACAGTACAGACTATAGAGATACACACCCCAGACACAGTACAGACTATAGAGAGACACACCCCAGGCACGGTACAGACTATAGAGATACACACCCCAGGCACGGTACAGACTATACAGACACACACCCCAGGCACGGTACAGACTATAGAGATACACACCCCAGACACGGTACAGACTATAGAGATAAACACCCCAGGCATGGTACAGACTATAGAGATACACACCATAGGCACGGTACAGACTATAGAGAGACACACCCCAGGCACATTACAGACTATACAGACACACACCCCAGGCACGGTACAGACTATAGAGATACACACCCCAGGCATGGTACAGACTATAGAGATACACACCCCAGGCATGGTACAGACTATAGAGATACACACCCCAGGCACGGTACAGACTATAGAGATACACACCCCAGGCACAGTACAGACTATAGAGACACACACCCCAGGCACGGTACAGACTATAGAGACACACACCCCAGGCACGGTACAGACTATAGAGACACACACCCCAGGCACGGTCCAGACTATAGAGATACACACCCCAGGCACAGTACAGACTATAGAGACACACACCCCAGACACAGTACAGACTATAGAGACACACACCCCAGGCACGGTACAGACTATATAGATACACACCCCAGACACATTACAGACTATAGAGATACACACCCCAGACACATTACAGACTATAGAGATACACACCCCAGGCATGGTACAGACTATAGAGATACACACCATAGGCACGGTACAGACTATTGAGATACACACCCCAGGCACGGTACAGACTATAGAGATACACACCCCAGGCACGGTACAGACTATAGAGATACACACCCCAGGCACAGTACAGACTATAGAGACACACACCTCAGGCACGGTACAGACTATAGAGATACACACCCCAGGCACAGTACAGACTATAGAGATACACACCCCAGGCACGGTACAGACTATAGAGATACACACCCTAGGCACGGTACAGACTATAGAGATACACACCCCAGGCACGGTACAGACTATAGAGACACACACCCCAGGCACGGTACAGACTATAGAGATACACACCCCAGGCACAGTACAGACTATAGAGAGACACACCCCAGGCACAGTACAGACTATAGAGACACACACCCCAGGCACGGTACAAACTATAGAGACACACACCCCAGGCACGGTACAGACTATAGAGATACACACCCCAGACACGGTACAGACTATAGAGAGACACACCCCAGGCACGGTACAGACTATAGAGACACACACCCCAGGCACGGTACAGACTATAGAGATACACACCCCAGACACAGTACAGACTATAGAGATACACACCCCAGGCACGGTACAGACTATAGAGATACACACCCCAGGCACATTACAGACTATAGAGATACACACCCCAGACACAGTACAGACTATAGAGATACACACCCCAGGCACAGTACAGACTATAGAGATACACACCCCAGACACAGTACAGACTATAGAGAGACACACCCCAGGCACGGTACAGACTATAGAGATACACACCCCAGGCACGGTACAGACTATAGAGATACACACCCCAGACACATTACAGACTATACAGACACACACCCCAGGCACGGTACAGACTATAGAGATACACACCCCAGACACGGTACACACTATAGAGATAAACACCCCAGGCATGGTAAAGACTATAGAGATACACACCATAGGCACGGTACAGACTATAGAGAGACACACCCCAGGCACATTACAGACTATACAGACACACACCCCAGGCACGGTACAGACTATAGAGATACACACCCCAGGCATGGTACAGACTATAGAGATACACACCTCAGGCACGGTACAGACTATAGAGATACACACCCCAGGCACGGTACAGACTATAGAGGTACACACCCCAGGCACGGTACAGACTATAGAGATACACACCCCAGTCACAGTACAGACTATAGAGATACACACCCCAGACACAGTACAGACTATAGAGATAAACACCCCAGGCACGGTACAGACTATAGAGATACACACCCCAGGCATGGTACAGACTATAGAGATACACACCCCAGGCACAGTACAGACTATAGAGACACACACCCCAGGCACAGTACAGACTATTGAGACACACACCCCAGGCATGGTACAGACTATATAGATACACACCCCAGACACATTACAAACTATAGAGATACACACCCCAGACACATTACAGACTATAGAGATAAACACCCCAGGCACGGTACAGACTATAGAGATACACACCCCAGGCATGGTACAGACTATAGAGATACACACCCCAGGCACAGTACAGACTATAGAGACACACACCCCAGGCACAGTACAGACTATAGAGACACACACCCCAGGCACGCTACAGACTATATAGATACACACCCCAGACACATTACAAACTATAGAGATACACACCCCAGGCATGGTACAGACTATAGAGATACACACCATAGGCACGGTACAGACTATTGAGATACACACCCCAGGCACGGTACAGACTATAGAGATACACACCCCAGGCACGGTACAGACTATAGAGATACACACCCCAGGCACAGTACAGACTATAGAGACACACACCTCAGGCACGGTACAGACTATAGAGATACACACCCCAGGCACGGTACAGACTATAGAGATACACACCCTAGGCACGGTACAGACTATAGAGATACACACCCCAGGCACAGTACAGACTATAGAGACACACACCCCAGGCACGGTACAGACTATAGAGATACACACCCCAGGCACAGTACAGACTATAGAGAGACACACCCCAGGCACGGTACAAACTATAGAGACACACACCCCAGGCACGGTACAGACTATAGAGATACACACCCTAGACACGGTACAGACTATAGAGAGACACACCCCAGGCACGGTACAGACTATAGAGACACACACCCCAGGCACGGTACAGACTATAGAGATACACACCCCAGACACAGTACAGACTATAGAGATACACACCCCAGACACGGTACAGACTATAGAGATACACACCTCAGGCACGGTACAGACTATAGAGATACACACCCCAGGCACGGTACAGACTATAGAGGTACACACCCCAGGCACGGTACAGACTATAGAGATACACACCCCAGGCACAGTACAGACTATAGAGATACACACCCCAGGCACGGTACAGACTATAGAGATACACACCCCAGGCACATTACAGACTATAGAGATACACACCCCAGACACAGTACAGACTATAGAGATACACACCCCAGGCACAGTACAGACTATAGAGATACACACCCCAGACACAGTACAGACTATAGAGAGACACACCCCAGGCACGGTACAGACTATAGAGATACACACCCCAGGCACGGTACATACTATAGAGATACACACCCCAGACACATTACAGACTATACAGACACACACCCCAGGCACGGTACAGACTATAGAGATACACACCCCAGACACGGTACAGACTATAGAGATAAACACCCCAGGCATGGTACAGACTATAGAGATACACACCATAGGCACGGTACAGACTATAGAGAGACACACCCCAGGCACATTACAGACTATACAGACACACACCCCAGGCACGGTACAGACTATAGAGATACACACCCCAGGCATGGTACAGACTATGGAGATACACACCTCAGGCACGGTACAGACTATAGAGATACACACCCCAGGCACGGTACAGACTATAGAGGTACACACCCCAGGCACGGTACAGACTATAGAGATACACACCCCAGTCACAGTACAGACTATAGAGATACACACCCCAGACACAGTACAGACTATAGAGATAAACACCCCAGGCACGGTACAGACTATAGAGATACACACCCCAGGCATGGTACAGACTATAGAGATACACACCCCAGGCACATTACAGACTATACAGACACACACCCCAGGCACGGTACAGACTATAGAGATACACACCCCAGGCACGGTACAGACTATAGAGATACACACCCCAGGCACATTACAGACTATAGAGATACACACCCCAGGCACAGTACAGACTATAGAGATCCACACCCCAGGCATGGTACAGACTATAGAGATACACACCTCAGGCACGGTACAGACTATAGAGATGGTCAGGATATAATCAAAGCCGAGAAAAGTGCATCATAAGACTCTAATTTGTGCCTCAAAAGGACATCAAAAAAAAATTTAAAGGAGGTCAGAAACAGAATTAAGTGCAACATTAGACTCAAATCTAAGACTCAACAGTATAGTATACGCAATCAGTAAAGTACTGCAGCCACATAATAAAATAAAAATGATAAAGCAATAAAAAGATAAAATAAATACGGTAATATCTAACAGAATAAAAACAGCACAAAGGTAAAAACATCGGTAGAAGCAAGCGAGTGGAGATAGGTCTTAAGATTGGATTTAAAACATTCAATAGAGGGGCTGGATCTAATGTCAGGTGGGAGGTTATTCCAGATTCTCGGGCAGCAACAGAGAAGGCACGATCACCCCTCGTCTTCAGACGTGAGTTGGGGAGAAAAAGAAGATGTTTAGGTCCTGAATCCTTCCTGCAGAAATAAACCCCGATTCTCTTGGATATACCATGTCATGCCTGATTCTTTTAAGAGAAAATTTCTTTGTTCAACAGTATCGATGATGTGACTACGAACAAAAGCAGCAGGATGAATTCTTTTGGGGTATATTATCTGCTCAGATTCAGCTAAATGCTTAAAAACTCATCCCATGGCTCTTCCCAGCACAGAAGGACAATGATTGGAATGTCGCAGGCCGAAGGAGGGCCCGGGCAGGGTTTGAACCCTAGACTCCAGGGTAAGAGTCACACGCGCTGACCACATCATCAAACAGCCTGGCCTGGCTAGATCATAGACTGTATAAAAAGATGGACGAAGCTAACGTGACACCACCAATTAGTTTCAGCATCCCCTAAAGGAAGCCTCGATTTTGGCAATTTGAATTGCGCCATGTTGTCTTTTTGAAACCGGATGTGATTTCTATTGGACGAGAGCGTGTATTGAAGATCCGGGGAGGACTGTGGCTCTGGAACGGACCATATCAGACGAGGACCAGAGGATAGCCACACCCCTAAAGGATATTCTGGCATTATCCTTTATTCTAGTCTATATGGGACCTTAATTTACAAAAATGAACATCATGATATATCGAAGGAGACTTGAAACTTACTATGGCTACCATAAAATAATGTGAAAAATTGTTATTTAAATGAAAAATCAGGTGGGAAAGTAGGGTCATTTTCTCATAGACTTCTATAGCATTGGATTTCTTCCTGCAACCACTGACGTTGCCATCTGCTGGCAATTAAATAGAATGCCATTTTACGGTACTTCCGCATGGGCCTCATTTTTGGCTTGGGTGCTTCATCCATCTTTTTATACAGTCTATATAGGCTAGACTCTTTAGGAGTCTATGGTTCAAACCCTGCCCGGGGTCTCCTTTGGCCTGCCACATTCTGGTGTAATCGGCAGGATTCAGGGAATCCTAATGGATGGCAGCATGTGTAAAAGCATGGAGCGTGAGGACTCGCTCCCAAAAGAGGGGGAGAGATGTGACAGTTGAAGGGTCCTGTCACCAGAAATGCCTCCTAATAAGTGCGCGCCCTGGTTACCTTGCCAACGGGCCTGGGTCTTTGGCAATGTGGTCAGCACGTGTCACTCTTACCTGGGAATTTGGGTTTCAAACCCCGCCCAGGCCCTCCTTTAGCCTGCCACAGAAACTGCCCTGCAAAATGGTGTACGGTGGTTTTGCTACTTTGGGTTTTCACGACTGTACTTTTGCTACAGCACTCTATACTTCCTCTATGTGTCCAGGTCCATTCGCTACGAAAAATAAATGCAAGTCAAGAACAGAAATATTACTTAAAAATCAGTAGTAAAACTTAATAAAAACCATTCGTATTACAGCTGAGAATATGTTCACGGGTTCTGACTCAGTACGGACAATCAAACAAAGATCAAATCGGCAACCAACACTCGTGCACGCGAGTCCATTCGCTTGTCCGACTTTTGGCTTCACTTGTGCTCATAAGGAATCCTGGTAAGAGTTTACTTAGATGCTCTCCCATAATGATACCTGTAATGACTATATCATGTTTTGAAATGACCAATTTATTACCCAGTGATCTTCAGTCTGATCTTAGTTTGATTATAGTTGTGAACGAACTCGGACATAGTAGCACTAGTGCAGTGTGCTGTAGGGAAAGTACAGTTGCGAAAAGCCAAAGTGGCGAAATAACTAGTTCCCTGCAAAACCAAACCAACCATTTTTAAGGCAAAGAAGTTGTCAAAGGCCAGGTCAACCACATGTTCTGATTTAAAAAGAGCGTGCCTTCCACTTTGTGGGGGCAAAGTGCCCAGGACAAGTAGGAACTGAAGTCAGCCTGGCTGTACATTGTTAAGAAAGAAATCCAGCATCTAGTGATGTGTAGGACAGTGGTTCCCGAACTCAATCCTGGGGTATCCATATGTATGTTGGTTTTTTCCAACCACAATTGCAATTTTAGGATATTAACCAGCTGACCGTTTTCTTAAATAGGCACATTTATGTTTGAAGTTATTTATTCTCTTGAGCTGTGTTTGACAGAAATCTATA
The DNA here is from genome assembly GCA_029721435.1 of Gymnothorax reevesii. NCBI lineage: Eukaryota > Metazoa > Chordata > Actinopteri > Anguilliformes > Muraenidae > Gymnothorax > Gymnothorax reevesii. The sequence goes on from CM056581.1 coordinate 9,657,049, forward strand.
TATGTCATGCAGACTAAAAGTTCCATATCCACATTGTGATATATTAGAAACAAATGGGGGCAACGCCAAGGAGTTAGTTCAAACAGTTAACTCGTGCTGCTCTACTGCCTCGCCATCTACATATGCAGTATCCTCTAAAATCACATCCTCACACACAATATGACGGTGTCCTTAGGCTGAGAAAATCTCTCAGCTCTCATTCTGCTTGTACATTCGTTGCTGCATTGCTCCAGTAAGGCTGCCTGCTCTTCAGTTAAGTTATTGCCCTCATAATTTGTACTTGCAATACCGGTTATTTCAAATGAGGAATTTGTTTGGAAAGTTTCCTCAGGTTGTATTGGCGCAGTGTGCAATTAATTTGGAAATTGAGTTAATAACTGAGGTCTACCATTGCAGTCAGTGACGGAAGTGCTTTTGATAAAGTTGGCTATTCTGGAAAAGCTTAGCTTTATGAAGATGAATAAAGCTTGTTAAGCCATGTAATCTCCCATTTAATGAAACGCAGCAACATGTCTTGTTTGAGCATACTGTGTTTTGCTGAGCTCAGTCGTATTAAACTTTGCAGGAATAAATTCATCTGTCACCGCAAATCGCTGCAGTGTGGAGAGCTTAGTCTGTTTCAGGCATTTCAAAACGTAACATGGGTGCTTTAAGAGCAGGTATAATCTGTGATATTTGTGTGTCATGTTTGTGTTATCAAATTAAAGCAAATTTGCTGAAATTGTGTTCTGCAACCTTATTTAGGTCTTATAGATTTTCTCAGCGTCTAATTTGATTGGTTTGAAAATGTTGTTATCTGAAATTGCTTGCCATATAGAAAAATCAACTCATGTTTTACTCTTCGTAGCACACTTGGGTGTTTCTGTCAAAAAGCAGCTGAAGAATGCAAAAACTGCTTTGAATGTGAAATGCACCTAATGAGGACAAATTAACAGCTTATTTAAATCCAAGAATTGCAACTGTGGTTGGAATAAAAACCAGCGTACACAAGGATTCCCCAGGACCAAGTTTGGGAACCACTGGTATGGGTTTGCAGATTTCAGGCAGTCATTGACAGCATAGGATTTTCATCCAAGTGTTATGAATGACAATTTACGATTATGTTAGCTTGTCCAAATACAAAAAAAACTGGGGGAATGGAGTCATCCCTTCATGGTACATCATAAAATAGTTTTTGGGAAAAAAACCCCCCACTAATTCCACCCTTGAACCACATCCTGACGACTCATTTCAAATCCAATGTGGCGGCAAATCGAGCTAAAATGATGAATATTGTGTCAGTGTCTGAATACTTATGGGCCCAACTGTACATCAGTCACTCAGATATGATGGAGAGAGATGTTATTGTGAGGTGACATTCACAGGCCAGTGAGACAGGAATGAGAGCCGGTGGGAGGCTGATTGGTGTTGTTACCTGATGCCTGGGCCTCGGCCTCTGTTGCTGGGACCTTGTGGACTCGTCTTCCTTGGAATACAAAGCTGTCCTCCACCACTTTAAAGTCTAAGTATCGAGTCACCCCTGTGTACAGGAGCATCTTCACCATCTCCCCTGTAACATGAACCACCACACAGCAATACAAATCTTTCATGCTTTAAATAAAGTGGCTGTCCACATAACTCTGAGATGCTTTATATAAAGTGTCTCAGAAACTGAGTGAACAGACTTTACAGTATTTATTTATCCATTACGGCCATATGCACATATTCCTCACCATCAGCCATGAAGAATTTTGGGATGAGGTCCACGTTCCACTCACGCCCATCAGCCATCATCTTTGGGGGGCATGACAGGTGGAATTTCTTATAGAGCTGGAAAGAGAGGGCACTGCGCATTCAACACAGCACTGCACTACCAGCACTAAGTTAACCGAATATATTCCAACATACGTTAGAACACAAATTAATGGAAAAAACCCAAACTCATCCAACTTACAACAGTTGCAACAATAAGTAGTTGTACAACACTGATACTGGGCTAAACCGACACAGAAAGTTCATTTTTTGCATTGATGGTTATTATTTAGCATAGTTATCACCCTGGCACACTTTCAGAACAATATCAGTATGAAATACTTTTGCTTTCAATAAAACCCCTAATACAGAGAATGAACAAGTATTTGTACACTGGACTGCTTCAGATGTAAAGCTCAAGTAAGGATGCAGTTTAACGTATTTGCTCACTGAGGGATTATTCCAGTAATAACTGATGCAAGACCGCCTGTATACGCTTTGTCATGTGGCTCTATAAGGAGACAAGGGAAATTTGGTGAAAAGCTTGTAATTATGGATAAACCAAAAGAGATAAAGACTGTTATTGTGAAATAATTCCTGAATGTCACCAATAGGGACTTGGTTCCTGAAAAACTTGATTACAATTGCTTGTAAGCCATAGCTCAGCACAGGATATAATTTAAAAAATTAACCCATTCCCCACCAGTGAAGAGATTTTCTGTGAATTATGACAGAGTACTTTGCCGCCATTGAGAAGATATTCTAGCGATCCACTTTGTCACTGTTATATATTGGGGAGAGCGATTACAGATCTTCCGACAGAGATAGGTATGGAAAGATAAATTAATATCATCAAAAATGCTGGCAGTGGCAGGCTACTTAAAAAAAATACACTGGCGGGTGCATATCTCAGTTGTCTTTGAAGGACAAATAGTCTTTGGCCAAATCCTTCTCTACAGACATCCCAAACTAGCTTGGTAAAACCAGACTCAGCTACTTTGCTTTGCTTCGTACACAGAGTCTGGACAGTCGTCATTGACAAGTGTTTACTTCCTGGTGGGTGGGCGCTTGGCTGCAGAGTGAAGTTGCCTTCAGACGTCGACTTCTAGGCTGCTCAGCCTGTCAGGCTGCGTAAACGCCGCCCCCAAGTACAACCAATCAGATCGCAAGTTAGAGTACAACCAATATACTCACGAGGCAGCCAATTAAATTCAGAAGCCTTTACTCGGTATGGGCTTAAGAACATCAATATTGTTAAAAAAGAGTACAATTAATCATCTTTTCTCATTAAAGAAACTGATTAGTGAAGTCACGTTGGATATTTCAGCTATTTTGATTATGTTATCCAATGCAAACAAGTGCTCTTTTTTGTCTTACAGTGAACTTATTTACCTAACCTTAGCTAAACAGGTCATACTTGTTAACTTGAACACTTCTACAATATAACTTTAAGTATAACTCTGTTTGAAACATAAAATTGGCCCACTTGTGAGATATTTTCTTCAATAAGCTGTTTTATTTGAGCTTCTAAAAAACTTCAAATGCAAGTTGCTGTAACGTTTGCTGCCTTCCAGCTTGACCGTAGAGACTAGTGCCTTTCAGGCTGGTCAGAAGGCTAATGTTGATTTCATATTGAATAATCTTTAATTGTATTCAGCCAGATGCCTTCAAGGCTGATTGTAGGGACTAGTGCCTTGCAGGCTGGTTAGAAGGCAGATGTTGATTCCATATTGTATAATCTTTAACAGTATGAAGCATTCAGCAACTGTCTGGAAATCCTATGTTGCAGATACCTTAAATTTCTTACGAGCCATGTTCACTCAGCAAGATTTTGACTGTGCTGCCTTGGTGGAGGTTTGCGCTCCAAGAGTGCCTCTAGTTATTGGATGTGACAGTAATACCTCTTGCAGTGGGGAAACGGAGGCACTTTCCCCTCCATAATATGGATTCCGGTCGATGTGAAGGACCTTTTTACCCCCAACTGACATCATTCCCGAGAGAATGCACTCCTACATGCGAGAGAGTTGGGATGTAAGTATTTATACAGAGTACGAAATGACCAATTTCATTTCAATCTGGAAAGAACTCATCTTAGCAATTTCTGTTCTGTATTATCAGCAGCACCAAATCCATCTTGACACAGGTTGCAGAACTAAGAAAGCTAGTAATAATGACAGGGAGGTGTGTTTGTCAAAGCTAATCCTGCTGACAACCATTTGATCCACCGAAATTCTCAGTTTAGAGATTTCCCACTGTGAGTGTGATGAAAGTGGGCGCCTCAGTGCCGCAGCCTACATCCACTAATATTTTACACTCGCAGTCACACAATGTCATTGCACATCATTGCAACAGACGTGTTTTTATTCAGTATACAGACCAATGGGTCAAAAGTACATATAATAAGAAATTATTAAATTTCAGGTCACATTACTGATATTACAAGAGATTTTCGGGATTTAAATACAGATTTAAGAAATGAGATTGTAGGGTTGATACCTGGGACGAATTAAGCACATTTATAAACTGTTGAGGTGAGTAATCTCCATTTATAATTGTAGATAAATACTTTTCACTCAGCTGGCTGTATTTGGTACATTTAAATAACACATGATATTCATCCTGTCTCCTCTAAATCACAATGAGTACACTTCACTCGGGTCTCAGTATTGGCCCGTTTTATCAGGTTACAAGTGAAATTATACGATCCAATTTTAAATTTACATAATATTCCAACAAGAGATTTGTCAATAAGCTGCAAGATATACAATTAGGATTTAAAGCAGACTTGATATTTGCATTATTACAAAGCAACACTGACTGAGAAATGGCATCCTGCCATGTTAGTGCAACCATATCAGACAATCTCTGTTTGGAAAAAACTAATAAATACCTTCTCATTTCCAGTAAAACCTGCAGTGAAAAGTACAGTGCTTAACAAACTTATTAGACCACCACCTAATGTAAGGTTTATGCTACAGCTGCCCTGAATTAACAGTGTAATTTTAATGTTTCTGTAATGGTTGATCCACAAGTATGTGCAAGCTCTTTCTCTCTAAAAATGATATTTTTAATGCTAAAATATACTTATTATTGTTGTTATCCCTTAATTTTTTAATTTACTGTTTTACAAAAAAGCAGAAAAAATCGTGAAGAGTGTTATTATTTTTTGATTAAGATACCAAATAACCGTTATTTTCTAGCATTCCTGAACATTAAAATTTGTTTTATTGGTTGAATGCAAGAATGCAAGCTGTTATCAAGGCCAAAGGAGGCCATAAAAAATGTTTTTGTTTGTTTGTTTGTTTGTTTTCATGTGTGAATAAGGACTATTTAGTCGTTTCAGTTCATTATTTGACAAAGAAATCGCAAAGTAATTTTTAGTTTTAAACAAATTTTTGACAATTTCTTAAATATTCACGTTTTCTCATTTTTTTATGACAGGTGGTCAAATAAATTTGTTATGCATTTTATATTTCTAACATCAGTCACCCAGGTAATTTTCCTCGCATCATTGAGATTTTTTAGCATACTATAGCACTGATATGGATAACCTTGAGTGTTCATTTTCTAAATTCGGATCCAGTATTTAAGTACTCTTTTTTGGCTTGATAAAATCTGGAGAGTATAAAACAAATAGCTTTAATTCATCAGTTGCTGTTCACCAGGGACGTGTACTGTATTATTTGACTTTTTCATTGATGAACTTGTGTCTTGTGTATATAGAAGAGTAACCATTTTATCTTTGTTTGCTTCTAATCTTTGTTACACAGTCAATCAAAGATTTCATGTTGTTACTGTGAGCTGATGATGTTATGTTTTCTCGTTCAGTTCTAGGACTACAAAATTAATTAAACATTCTAGAAGTTTGGTGATGTACGGGGACTAGAAGTAAAAAGAAACAAAATTTGGACACTTGGTAAAGAAAGTTTTGAAGTTGTCAGCTATTACTAGTACCAAGGAATTGTCTTCTCATCACATTTAAACTGGTCAATGGCTTGTAAAACTTTCAAATGAAGCTTCAAAAGCTATGCTGCCAATTTTGTGTAAACAAACATATTTCCTTTAAAAAAAGCCTGTAGCCTATTTGATAGAAAAATATCCTGTGTTGCTGTGTGAATCACAAATATGGGGTGCAAAATTCAATTCTATTATCATTATTGCAGCAAATGTTCTAGGATGATTCAGATTATCAAATGTCTCTTTTCATCAAAATATTTGAAACTGGTGTGACCAGAAGTGCTATAGCATACGTAAAATCTTGCGATCTCATTTGCAAACATTTTCAGAGGAGCAGATATTTATTTCTTTTTTGCCATTAAACTATTGGTATTTTGCTGTATTAAAAGATACCTCAACTGCTGCCATACTTTTGGCCCTAAAAAGTTGCGGTGTGTATCTCAGCAAAGTGCTGCAGAGAGAAGTGCGGTTCAAAAATAGTTGCTTTAAAATCACCAACTTCATCGTAGCTTGTAATGTCATATAATAATTCCTTCTGATAAAGAAATCTCATGAGTTGTCTTAAAGTAGGTTTTTCAGCCTTAAGACTATCACAATCTGAAACAACAAATACAAATTTATGAATAAATTCTGCAAAAACTACAGCGGCCTCATGAAAAATGCAATAGGGAAAATATGATGATTTAGTTTTGCGGTTACCACTATTTTTGCCTTTGATCTCCGTGTCCACAATATCCGTTATTGCTTGCAAGCATTTGAGAAAAACAAGTGATGGTATAGAAAGGTAGAGAGAAATATATGCTAACATAAATGGATGAAGACATGTACACACAGGTGCTACATAGACCCACAATGGCAGCACTCACCTTCAACCCCGTGCCCAAAACGATTACATCATACTCCTGCATGCTTGCTAGTCTCAGGGGTTAAGGTACTGTTTCTAAGGGAAGAGCAGCCAAACCTTCAATGATATGTCTACAGGTGTGCGAGTATGAGAGCACAAATACAATACAGGGAGTGCGCTTACAGGTCACTCAAAACTCTAGTGGATAATGCTGGTGCATCAGCCTACCAGAGCATAATCCAATCAAATTACGTAAGATGATTTTAAAGAATCTGGTGCATCTGTGTGTTTAGGTGCGAGAGAGAGAGAGAGAGAGAGAGAGAGAGAGAGAGAGAGAGAGAGAGAGAGAGAGAGAGAGAAAAGAAACAAAAACATTTCGGGTTTTAGAAGCGGCATTCTACTATCTGTAAAGGCCAGTGCTTTCTTGAATGTGGAGGGAGTTTGTGAGGCGGCTGAAAACTCAAAGGGAAGGAGTGGAGTGGGAAAGCCTTTCAGTTCTTTTGGAATTTTAGGCTGAGTTACCCGAAAGGGTAGATCATGTCAGCTACAGAATTTGGGAATGCATATGGGCTCCACTTAGATGCTACTGGTGTCAAGAGTATGGGCCTGTGGCAGCTGTATGCAGGAGGCTGATACATAGATGTAGAAGGTGTGGGAAAAAAGGATGTATGGAGGATCAGTATAGGAACAGATGGTGTGTTTTAACTGTGGGGGAAGCCATGAAATTGAAGCATGGGAGTGTAAAATAAGAAAAATGAACAGGAGGTGGAAAGAATAAGAACATGGGGGAGAATGTGTAATGCAGAGGCAATAAAGAGGGTGCAGGTGAAAAAGAAAAGATGGGAAAAGAGCAGGCTAGGGTTAAGGAAATTGGAAAACTACACTCAACAAAAATATAAACGCAACACTTTTGTTTTTGCTCCCATTTGTCATGAGATGGACTCAAAGATCTAAAATTCATTCCAGATACACAATATTACCATTTCTCTCAAACATTGTTCACAAATCTGTCTAAATGTGTGATAGTGAGCACTTTTGCTTTGCTGAGACAATCCATCCCACCTCACAGGTGTGCCACATCAAGATGCTCATCAGACACCATGATTAGAGCACAGGTGTACCTTAGACTGTCCACAATAAAAGGCCATAGGTCCATGACTTCGGCAGACTTCACTAGTGTAATTACCCACAATCCATTGTAATACGGACATGACGTTTTAATTTTTCCAAATTGCTGACATAAAAAAGCACATTAACCACATAAACTTGTTATAAATTTATAATATTAAAATGTTATTTGAATAACGTAGGCCAGATATTAAATTTAGCATCATAATATACGCTATTGAGGTGGTCAATATGCATTTGCACGGAAACCAGTGAAACAGACTCGAAGCCTGTCTATCAGCTCGTTTTATAATGCCGCAGACTCCCGCTCTTGCAGACTTTACGTGATGAAGGTGAAAACGTCATATTAAGTACGCCTGAAGTCCCCGAGGGCTTGTCTGCAAGTCAAGAGGGTGGAGATTTGATTCAGCCAAGATGTAGTTAATTTTGAATCATCAGAGGGCAGTAATACGCCTAGTCGCGCCTTTAATAAAACATCATAAGACAAAGAAGAAGAAGTAAGTTAGGGTAAGCCAATCAGAGGTTGAGAAGGGGGAGTTAAGTCTTCCTATGAAATACATATCTCCATGGATCAATATCGGCGTCAACTTCCTTCAAGTCTGCATCAAGTTCTAGTTTTTGAGACATTTCCAGGTTCGCAGGGTACCATTTAAAAATATGCATTTGTTAATCGTTTAACTCTGTTGCGCTATTTATCGATTGAGAAAATTAATACTTTAAAGCACTTCTTATAGGAAGTGGAGAGTGGGTGTGGAAGAAGTGAAAATATGTCGGAAGGAACCGGTACGGTAAGAAGTTTCTCTAATAAAAATTCAATCTATGCCAGAAAAAAACATTGGCTACAGTTTACCAGCTGGCTCCCTCACTGTTGGATACGGATAACCTCGTACTTGACCAGTTTGCGGTCGAGATCTGCTATATTGGTTTTCCAGAGTCTGGAGTCCAGACTAACTCTGGTGAAATGCGGCTGGAAACGTCACACATGGTGCTGGTTTACTGGCTCCGAACAATCGTGCATTCTCTCCAAGTGTGGAATGTCAGATGGAGCCTGCGAATGAGTCCCTTGATACCTATGGCTAAAACTGAAGTTCTTACTGCTGTAACTTTGCTCTTGCATAATTTTGGTCACGGCTTCGCAGTTCTTAAGATTTTTAAGCAAGTTCGCTTAAATTGGGTTCAGATGACTCCTAAATGTTCACTTGTGTCATTCTGCGTTGTTCCCCCAGATCAGGGACACCCATACGCGTGTCAGCAGCAAATCAAAGCCCGGGTTCCTGGAGCGCCTCAGCGAAACTGCTGGGGGAATGCTTATGGGAGTGGCTTTATTCCTGCTGTCATTCTACGTGCTTTTCACCAATGAGGTATCATAAACCGACTGCTCTGCTGTTAATTTTTATATTTGAGGCAATTTTACTTACACGCCGCATCCGATACGGCTTATTTGCACACTGTTGGTTATTGCTGGTTTAAACTGAGTGCACGGGATTGGAAAGTTGTTGAATGACCTAGTTACTGGGGCTCAGTTACCGAAAATACCTGACTTCACAATCAAACCTAATGTTTAAACCACGTACGAAGTGTCGTTTCCTTCCTGAGAAATGTTTTCATACTTGCCTCCGCCCAACAGAAATTTGTATACAATCTGGGAAGTATGAGAAAACTGCATGCAAAACTTTGCATACCTTTTCATCCTCTGTACCCAATTTGCTGTTTGGAGAGAAGGTCTATAGTTGGGTGGGCGATAAGAAATTGGTACTATGGTATATACTTTAAAGATGCCACACTCAGGAAGGAATTTCAGACATGGCCTTTGCTCATGGTATGGTGTGTTGTTCCCCACAGGGTTAGGAGATATTTGTAGGAGGATAATCCCTTTCTCTGTGTTCGGAGTCTAGAGTTGGGTAATGCATTGGGTTTGTTTGTGTGGACTAGCTTTGAGTGTCACCCACTGTAGGGCAGGGCGATACGCGTTGCTGCCTCTTTGGATGAGGGTCTGTCCCTTGTGCTGTCCCTGGAACCTACTTTTGATCCAGACATCCAGAATAATAACCGGCTAATTCATCTGTCAGGCCCCCTGCACACTGCCCAGGTACAGCATCTTATGTTGCCCTATGCTGGCAAAGTCACTTTTCTTTTCCTCCTGTATTTCGTCTGTCTCATGGATGCTCATGTAAGCATCGGAATGTGACATTCCTTTTTGTAAAAAAGAAAATGCTCTTACACCATCTTGCTAATTTTATATGCTCGCATCCTCCCTTTATTATCTTTTCTAGCCCCTGCATGACCCAAACTACAAAGTAACTGTGCACGCTGTGAAATTGAAGAGGCAGGTGGAGATGTATCAGTGGGTGGAGCACCAGGAGAGCAGGTGGGAGGAGCTGCAGGATGTTATAATGAGAGAGAGAGAGAGTATGGCATGAGATATGTAACCTCTTAGCGCAGAACACAGATGATGCCAATTTTTCCTGTTGTGCATGAGCCTGTTTGGGCTTTATAACTCTGTATTTGTGTCAGAGACTGTGGAGAATCATTCCAGTGGAGCGAGACATTTGGAAATTCAATTACAGAATTATTTAGGAATTAAATTGCAGAATTCATGGACCCCTGCATCTATATCTGCACAAAAGGGTTAAGGAAAGGCGTGTGTCACATGAAGTCCCTCTCCTTAACTGTTTACCATTTGCTTTTTTTCAAATGCAGTCACAGGGAGAAAGACAAGCAAATCATATCATTGTACAGTCAAAAGTGCTAACCTTGGGTCTTTGTGTTGGTAGAGTTTGATTGACAGTTTTGGCAGTCTCCGTGGGTGTGAAACAAGGCAAAAGGCAGAACATTCTCAATTTGTCAATCGGCAAACATGTCAGTTTTTCAGTTTGTTTTTAAAATGGCTATTCAGTAAACAGTTTTGATAGTATCAGTTTCATAGCCATTCAAGTGGATAGGGGGTTGTCTTGCTTGAGCTAAAATAACTGCCTACTTGAGGCTTCACCAGGATGGCTGCTAAGTGGACAGATTTGCTTAAGATGACTTTGGCCAGGCATATACATACTTTTCATTCCACCTTCTTTTTTTTGTTCCACAGAGACTATGAAGAGGATGGGCAGAAGAAGACCGAAACGACATACTCCTATAGTATGGACGCTAACAAAATTCAGAAAGAGTTTGTGCTTTCAGAAAGAGCTCTCAAATACACACAAACACATAAATAGAGGCAAAGTCCTTCAGTCAACACACACAGACACACGCGCAAATAACCTACAGACTTAAAATCTTCTCACTTAAAGGGTCTATGTCAGCGGGGTCACATGCATAGTAGAGTCCAGTTGATACAGTGCGATGTCAAGGGAGCTGAAATACAAATTACAGATATACATCCCAATTTTGCGCATCTCTTCAGTGTTACTCTGACCTGACCCTGCTCTCTGTTTTGCTCAGGCACAGAGTGGCGGAAGGACATTGTTAATAGCAGGCACTTTGACAAGGAGATTGGGCACATTAACCCCAGGTAACATTATTTATATTCTTAATATTGTCATGCTGCTTACTTCTTTAAGCTCCATTTCCCCAAGAATATCTTTTGAAAATGAGCCCACTGATTCCAATTTTGGAATCTAGGTGAGTGGAAGATTCAAGAATTGTGTTGCCCGTCAGTTGTGAGGGTACATGCAGCTGGTCAGTTTTAAGGCCTGGCTGGGAAGCCATATTGATGAAGCAATTCTGTTTCTTTAGTAGCTTTTCTAACAAGTAGCCAGGGTGTACAGAGTAGGTCATTGAGTGCATCTTCATCGCGAATGACTATCAAGAGGGCTTTGTGTAGATCTTAACTCTTGACAGGTTCCATAGCACATCCTGGAAGTTAATCCTCTGACCAAACAACATTACACAGCTGTTTAGAATGAGTGCAGATGTTAGCGTGAATACTTTGATCAAAGTCCTCAAAATTGACTTGGCATTTTGATTTTTATCATCCCATCTATAGCCGATTGGCTTCACAGTCCTTGACCTTCTCCTTCAAGTTAAATCAACAGGTCATTACTGCATAGCGGGCTTCTCAGATTAGCGGGGTCAGTTCAGAATGATTACAAACAGAGTATGGAGCGTATAGGCAGATAGTCAGGACTCATGTGCAATGCTTGGACAAATGGTCAAGTAAATGTTGGAACTCAAGGTACATATTCAAATCGCTTATGTAAAATGAGAGGAATGTGGACAAGATGAATGAGCATTTCGCTTATTCTATGTCACAGCCAAGTTTTAAGCCATGTGGAGTGTCTACTCGCATTATAGAATGAATCGACTGTTAAACTGCTGATTGTGCTAAATGGCATCTCACATGATGCATGTTATGCGCATCCCAACTGCAGTGCAATGGCAGTAGAGAGTGTGACCGTGGTTGCTCCTGATGTCTGGGTGGGACAATTCTCCCTGTCCAAGGGTAGGTTTTGAGCTCACTTTAGCGGAAGCTTTGTGAAGGTTTGTGTGAGTGTGTTAATATGCAATTTGTGTGTGTATGTTTGTGTTAATGCATGTTTGTTAGATGTATTTTTGTTCTTATGTTGGTTTGTGTGTGCGTGTGCGCGTGTGTGTGCGTGTGCGTGCGTGTGCGCGTGTGCGTGCGTGTGCGCGTGTGCGTGCGTGTGCGTGTGTGCGTGCGTGTGCGTGTGTGCATGCGTGTGTGTGTGCGTTTGTTTGTTTTGCTTTTTGTTCTTTTGTGATTGTAGTTGTCTGCCATCCCCTCAGGCTTGGTGGAGAAGATTGAAAACTTTGAGAGGCTGAGTTTGACTGTGCCGACCTCTGACCCTAATTCCTTCCTCACAGTGGATGGGGACTACTTTTACCACACTCAACACCCCAACCGACCTGAGGTCAGTGTATGTAACTGGTATACTCTCTCACACCTAAACACGAGCTGACTGGAGATGAGCGTACGGCAGTATACAGTCTCCATATCCCACTAAGACAGAGACGCGTTCATGCTGGGTACAGTCAGTTCTATAAATATTTGGTCAAAGTCATTCTTTAGGAGTCTGCCTTTGCACTTTGGAATTCATATTAAGAAATGAATATGAGCTCAAAGTTCATACTTTCAGCTTTGGATGCAAGTACCTTTCATATTAATTTGGTTGAATGGTTTCGAAATTCCTGTGCTTTTTACATTGTATGTCAGCAGTCGCGTTACACCTCCTGATTGTCCGTCATTGTGACGGACAGGGGCATAAAAATTCTGTCATAATCAATTATTATCCGTCATTGTAATTTTAGTTTTTAAAATATAAATCTTTTCTTTTAATTTATGGATTAGGCATTAGCTGAACAGAGATGCCAAGTCTCACGCATTCGGTGTAGGTCTCACGCATTTTTTAGGCTTATTCACTGTAGTCTGTAATTATTCAATGAAAGCTTATTAATGTGATTCTTGCGTGGAATTCAAATCCTTGCACATTGAAGTTTCAGTTTCACTTGCATAAAGGTGGACCTCACCACAAGTAATGCGTAGGTTACTCTGGGGAAAAATCATCGGTGATGTGGAAATAGACAAATTTTCTCCCGATGCTCCCCATGTTTTTGCAGAAAAAAAAAAAAAAAACGGAGTAGTCGCATTAGAAATTGCACTTGTTAGGCATCGGGGATGGTACGCTGAATGTTCACTGATGCTTCGGCTATGGTCACAAAGCTTCTGGGAATGTCCCCTGAACAACGGCCGTGAAACATCGGGGATGGCTCCCGATGCTCGGGAAACCTCCGCCTTCACCCCGGGGCTTCCACGAATTTGAAACATCTTCGGGGGAATAATCCTGTAGATTAGGAGATGCATCGGTGAGTACTTGCGAACCATCCCAGGTGCCTCGGGAAAGGGTTATTGGGCTGGTAAATATTGTAGCGAGCGACAAGGTGCAACCAGCCTCTACTGTATAATTATCAGTTTGGATGGTAATCCAATGCGAGACGCCAAGCAGGGTTTGGGAAAGAACTTTTTAATTTTAAAGAAAAATCCTCTAATGTCCCTGTGCTCTCCGTATAACTCATCCCACCACAAAAACTGATAGCCTATTGCCGAATGAAAACTCTATTTTTCTTTTAATCACTCGTATTCACTCCACTTACTCCTGCCCTGAGTGACTTTGAACATTTTTTCCCCCTCTCATACTCTCCCTCTGGCCTTTATTTTTATGATTTAGTTTCCTTAATTTTTTCTCTTAAACAAAGTTTAATTATATTGCAAAATTAACTATGGACCTGTATTAATCCACTTTAACCAGCCGGAGGTCATTACATAGCTTTGCACACATACGCTGTTTATGTGGAGTCCTTGGCAGGGTGTGAATTCTACTCAAGTTATGCTCTGGATGCACAGGTCGGGGATGTGAGAGTCTCTTTCTCTTATGCGGGGCTGAGTGGTGATGGATCAGACCCCGGACCTGCTCAAGCGGTGAGTGGTGACTAGCAACCAATTGTTCATTAAATGATGTAGTCAGTGTGTTGAAGTTAGATTATTTGGTTAATCTGTGGTCTGTTCACAGGTTAGTGTGGTCGCGATGCAGAAGGGTGAAAAGCTTATGCCCTTCAAAACCAAGTCTGGAGAGAAGCTGGAGATTCTGTACTTGGAAGAACTGTCTGCTGAGGTGCGTGCATGCGTCTGTGTGCTTATGTTCACATGCGTGTGTGTGCATGCGCTATTCAACACCAGGGTCAAATACTTGAATTAATAAATCCCTTTGAACGGAAGTTAGACATATGAACTAATATGGGCTCCTATTGTTGGTTTTTCGAGCTCTATACAAAATTTTATTTGCTTTTTTCTTGTGCAGTTTGGTTAGCAACCTTAATGTTCAGACGTATCTGTTTTAGGAGTTCTTTATATGTTGCACGTCTTTGCAGCCTTTGTCATTTATGCGCAATAACTGTTGGAAATTCCTTGTACCTTATTGTATGAGGCAGTATGTATTCTCTTTGCCTGTTGTAGGAGGTGTTTGAGCGGGAGCACCAGGTGAATAACAGGCGTCTGTGGGCTCTGAGAGCAGCAGGTTGGGGACTCATGTTCCTGGGGATCAGTCTTACTATGAGGATATTCTACACTCTGGGTAAGACCACTGCAAATCAGAGCGGTCATGCACCAAAGATGCGTCCTAGTCTCCGCTGCTGCATTGTTTGGAGATAAAATTGTCCTGCTTACATGCTTGACAAGACGTACAAGATTAGTTATCCTTGCGTTGAGTATCCTATAAATGTATAAAAAGCATACTTTGTTTTGGACACAGGAAGAATTTCTCCAGTGAATGCACATTTCACGGCATATTCTTTTTCAGATCAAATACTCATCTAATGCGGAGTATAGACATTCTTTGACCAATGCAGAGTACTGTTGCGGCACTGACCCCCCTTTTGAAAGAGTATGAACATGTAGCTGCCTACAAGACCATGATTACCAATGCATTTAGCAAGACATCATCCTTATCGATGTGAAAAAATAATGAATTCTTGAAAATAAAATTGTTCAAGCTGGAAATGTAAAAAAATTCTATTTAACTGTGTAAAAGTTTCTTAGATTAGGCCTTAATGGAATCATGGCACAATGTGTTTCAGAACAAGGCATGATATTGGAGACTGTAACATAAAATTAATATTGTTATTATGCATAAGAATGGATGGTAGAATGTTGGTAGTGATGCCATCATGTTTTTTTGTTTGATTCAGTGGACTGGGTTCCGGTCCTCCGAGAGCTCGTGAATTTGGGACTGAAGATCTTCGCTCTCTGTGTCTCCTGCTCCCTCTCACTCCTCACTATTGCAGCTGGCTGGCTGTTCTACCGCCCCCTGGTGGCTGGGGCCCTTGTTGCGCTGGCTTTGATACCAGTGCTCCTGGCCCGTACTCGCACACCACCAAAGAAACATCAGTGAGCCCTTAACCCTCACCCCTGTTCTCACCCTGGGAAGTATTTATACAGAATCTTTAGAAACACCAGATGATAATGAACTACGTTCCTCATGCCACTACAAGTTTCTGCATGACAGGAGTTAAAGGGATTTCCCAAAGAAGTCATGGCGATGGAGGTATAGCCATTTTCCTTGCCATGGTGACTGAACAGTTAATTTTTAGAACAGTAATCTCTAAATCTGGTTTTTCTAAACAATCAGTGTTTTTTGAAATGGAAGACCTTGTAATCACCATCTTCCAACTGGCTCTTTTTTTAAGCTTTTACTCCTCCCTCAGTAACACTTTACAATATGAGTACAATAACTTAAAAAAGTTATGTTATAGTTATCAGTTAATTATTTGGTAACTAATGTGTTAGATAGCCGAATAAGCATGTTAATTATTGCACTTATTGTAAAGTGTTACCCCTCCCTCTGCTATATGTACATGCTTAAGCTTCTCATTCTCCTGATTAACGCTGATCAGTTCTCAGCCTGCAGACCTTGACCTCATGGTGACTGCCCCAATATCACCACCGTCAGTGACACTATAAATCATTTGAAAACCAGAACTTGTGTTTCAGAGAAGCTCAACGCTAAAGACCCATTCAGGAAGCAGGGTGGTCACCTTTAACTATGCAGATCACATAAAACAGGAGGTTGTGTCCACCAGGTCATCTGCAGATCACGTAAAGCGAGTGGGTCTATTGGATTTCAGTTGGAATATATCACAGGCTGTGTATACAATCTCATTACGGTGATAAAGGTGAAAAGCTACCAATACTGATGTAATATGAGGCAGCCTATCGATGTCAAGCATTTATTTGTTGATTTTGCTTCTGTCCTGCCTTGGGATGTTATATTTGGATCTCAGTTTGGGTGTCATAAACATAAATGCAGTGTGCACTCTTCGCGCCTTTATTAATGGGAATGCTTTTCAAAATGGGTGGATTTCATGAATGGTGAAATTGCAAGCACTTGTAGATCTATACTAAGACCAAAGGAATGTAAAGTGTAACCAAAGTTATCTCTGATGTGCATTGTATTGCTTCATAGGAACTGTAGTTATCTATTTTGTGAGCTCAAGTATTCGATTGGTTCACCGCTGCACTGTATTTCAACAGGGATGTAGTGGCTGCAAGGTGGACCATCTTTTCCCCAGGACACCATTATCATTAATCTTTCCAAAACTAAAATATGAAGAAACTAGGACAATCAGATTTCATTGAAATTTAACCATTGAAAATGCTGGGTTTTTTTTTTCTTTTAAGAGAAGGATTTTTTTCCAGAAGTTTTGGTGCAATGGGTCAGGTAGTGGTGCATTAAGCTTTTCATGATCTGTATGTGTTGTCATCAACCAAAACATACATCTGTTCCCTTACATAGTCTATTGTCCTCAACCCCACTTTGGACTATTCTGTGTGTCACCCATGTATGGTTTCTGTGTGTGTTTTTTTTTTTTTTTTGTCTTGGTGTTAAGTGTTTCATAAAATTATTTTTGCAATTTTTTGAAAAGTTATAAATCATTCAAATAGGAGTCTTCTTTCCTGAAGATCTGCTCCAAGTTGCATATGAAATTTGAAGGGAATGTTTTTCATCAATTTATAATAATGGCTGAAACCACCTGTGAGAGAATCCCATTAATTGCAAATTCTCTAAATCTGAGCAGTAATGTGTTCAGAGTGCTTCTCATGAGAAAGCATCTACACACCAGCACTCATTAGGTTCTATTTTCTGTCCAATAGGAAGCCAGTAATTAAATCTGATGCCCTGAAGGATCATTGGGTCTCGTCTAGACTAGAAAGGTCAACTCCTGCCCAGCCACAACATTAGTCCTCATAATACCCACATTAAAGACTGTGAGCAAAATATTGCAAGTATGTTCTCTGTGGCAAACTAAAGACATTTGAAAACTATCCAGGGATGAGGTGGGGGGGCCCAGCTGGATCCAGTAAGTGGCTGATTAGAGACCTGTAGCTGCCAGAAGTTTCTGTTATTCTACAAACAGTGCCCTCCACTAATGTTGGCAGTCTTGATAAATATGATAAAAGTGGTTTTAATTAATTTAATCTGTGTTTATCCTCTTGGTTATTCTACTCAAAATATAGAAAGCAACTAGAGGGTGTGTCCAGAAGGCCACATCGCCCCGCCCGTGCCCTCAACGCCACGTGAAGGTCAATGTCATGGTGGAATTGGTGTCCCCATATATGGTTTCCTATTTGTGATTGAGCATAACATAGGGCCTATCTCTGGCGGTTTCTCAATTACAGAGCCTGAAAATATGAAGGTTGGCCTAGGGATGCACCGAAATGAAAGTTTTTGGCCAAAACCGAAAATGAGAAGCGCTTGGCCGAAAACCGAAACACCGAAAGAAATTATTACAGCAATTTTTAGTACCATTGCATTTATGGCTATGACTCTGTAGCTACTTACCAAAGTAAAGTCAAGGCGTTGCAATTGCATAAATTAATATTCATGCTTCAAAGAATTAGTCAATTACAAAATTATGAATATATATATTTAGCACTGACATTCCAACAAAGCACAATATAAAATATAATTATAAATAAAATGTTTTACTTGGCCCCACTCACGAATAACCAACAGGCCTATAACTGACAGGCCTATTACGGGCTGCTGAAAAATTGTAAGATTACAAAAAAAAAAATATGTTACGTGCGACAACAGCAGCCCACTGGTTGGTCAGGGAATCCTCTCTGCTCTGCGTAAGACAACTCGCTTCCACATTTTCGCTAGGGAACTGGCTTCACTTGCCACCATTGGAACAGGTCTTCAAATTGGGTTTTTGAAACGTGTGTTGTTTTAGGCAGCGTGATAAATATAGGCCTACTGTGCATTGTCTTACCTTTCAAACAAGGTTGCGTAGGTTCACCGGAGCTGCTGCATTTATGAAATGTGTTTCTTTGCCTGTGACCCTGTTCGTTGCGAAGTTAGAAGCAACGGTGCTCCCCTAATTCCCCAAGAGAAAGTTATTATGCTGCCCCTAATTTAAGAAAATTGCGCGGAAAATAACGGGTGCTCATGAAGCATTTTGTTCTGAGGAGGGGTTCATCACTGATGAGATGACGCATCGTAAAGCGATAAATTCTGCCACCCTGCCATCTCCCGCGATTTTCGCATTTGTCACGTGTTTTGCCTTCAATTTCAAAGTGAAATGTTTATGAAGCCTGAATGTAAGGCTAATAAACAATTATTCTTTTGTCATGTTATTTGCTGCTTTGTTATCATCCTCGGTGTGTGGTGATTCCATATTTTTTCCAGGGGTTGTAGTTACATTATGGAATACTCATGGTACACAAATGCCTTGAGAATATATTGCCTTTCTCTATGATTACTCAATGCCTTTTAAGGATATCATTGCTTTGCGTTTTTAGGTGGTACTTTATTTAATGTGCAACCGAATCGGACACAACACCGGGCAGCTGCTATCCTATGTATCGGGACCGGGACAATGTCAAACAGAAATTACAATTAAGCACTCGCGGACTTTAGTGCCATAACGTAGTGACGGTAGTGCGCGTCCCCTGATTTAAACACACAACAAAATAGTTGGAATAAAAGTCTGGACAGGCGCGTGTTTCGGCCTAAAATTTTAAGTGGCCGTAAATTCGGTGCATCTCTAGTTGGCCATTTTGACCTTTCAAAGTCCCTTGAAGATCAAGGTCACAGTGGCATTAGATTCCTGATATATGACTACCTAGTCGTAGGTCAATAGTAACCATGGGATTATCTTGCCTCGTTTGGCTGCAAGAGCACTCGGAAAGGTGATGCTGAGTTTGACCTTTCAACGTTGCTGAAGGTCATAACATTTGGTGGTAAAAGAATCTCCATACCCAACTTCCTATTAGTGATTAATAGAAACTACATGCCCATCTTCAACCAATTTCAAGTTAGGGCTGACTTTCCACTGCTTATATCTCCCAGTGTTTAAAAAATCTTCAAACTGAATCCAGGATTCGATCCAGATCTTCAACAAAAACTAATCATTTTTCCCTTCCACCTAAGGATTGTCCCTATCAATTTTGAAGACAATCCGTGCAGAATTGTGGCCTGTAGATTGCAGACACACAATAAATAAATAAACGTGACAACCACATACATCCTTCCGCGGTGAATTTCCATCTGAAATATTTTTTTCATGAACAATAATTGGATCACCATCATGTAAATACTGTGTGCAGCCTTGCTATGTCAAAGTCATGTCTTTGAGTGTTTTCTGTGTGTAATGAGGTTACGAAGGACATGATGAGGAATCTTCAACCATTCCTCAGAGCTGAATCTACACGAATTCTTCAAATTCCTAGATCCATACTGATGGACTGTTCTTCAGCTCTTCCAACAGGTCTTCCTTTTGGTTTGGGCCAGGGGACTTGGGATGAGCATGACATCTGATTCTGTGGTTGGATAACAATTTTTTGTTTATTTTGATGGATACTTTGTGCAGTCGTCCAGCTAGAAAATCAAACCATAGCTCAGTTGAAAGTTTCAGGCAGAGGCAATCAGGTTTTCATTGAAAAACTTTCTCTCCTTGATGACATCTGGGATACTGTTAATCCAAACAGGATGTCCTGGGCCCTTGGAAGAAAAAAAATTAATTTGGGGAATTGGTACCCTCTACTTGATGAGGATGCACACCTGTAATGAGAGAGGAGTGTTATGGGGTCAGTGGCACCAGAACATTTTGAATTAGATAGCCTGGATATTACCGAATTGTTTTGGGGTGCTGGTAACATGTTTGGATGCCTCCAAACTTAAACCAGGCTGCTGCCACTGATAAGTCAAATGTAATCTATTGGAACACAGTGCACACCACTTTGATTTGTTTTCTTACTCTGAGGATTTCATTTCAAACCCCTTGGATGGAGAAAAGAAATGTGTATTCAAAGGACCACAAACATTTTATATATAAATAAATTTATTACACTTAGTTCCAAAATCTTTACAAATCCAGGTTCCAGTCATAAATGTCTAATATGGATACATGTGCGTAAATACAACACCTCTAAATCTTGGTGTATTACTTTGCACATGCTTCCATACAATTGTTTGTTATGCACATGTACACAATTACATTCATATACATCTGCCATCATGTGTTTACATGTGTATACAGCCAGGCTACCCAAATCTGATCCTAGTGAACAATTCTTGCCACTGACTGGCCAGACTGTCATCACGCCTCACTCTCAGGTTAAGGAATTGTGTAAACCAGCAGTCTTTGGCCCTTGAGGACCGTGATTTGAGGAGCTCTAGTATACTGTAGAACAGTGGTTCCCAAACTTGGTCCTGGGGCGTCCTGGTGCATGCTGAATTTTGTTCTCACCGCAAGTGCAGTCACAGGATTTTAATCAGTCTTAATGCATTTATATTTCAAGTAGTTATTTATCCTCAAGCAACATTGTGACAGATTTATATGTGCCCTGAAGAGTTGATACGTAATGCCTGTTTTGACAGAAACTGCTTCAAAGAGCAAAAAATTTAATTGAACAATCCGTAAGTTTCCAATTGGTGTCACTGTGGACACATGATCACAAAAACAGTTAGTTCAGCAAACAAATGATAGTATCACACCAGTCTTGTAAAACTTTCAACACCCGTGTGTAGCATACCAATTTGGAGCCTACCAATTTCATGAATGCCTAATTTTATAGGTTTAAAAAATTGCAATAGCAAAAGAGTGCTCTGAGTGAACAACATCCCCACTGAAGTCGTGACTGCAATATGCACATCATCAGTCTATCTGCAGCTTATGTGCAAAGTGTCAGGGATGTCCTGTGAAAACTGTAGGAGTTGATTTCACCAGCCCTTCTGCTATGGATGGATGGACAGACGGACGGACAGACGGCACCACGACTTACTCCCGCTTTTGGGCTTTCACCCAGTGGGGCATAAAAATGAACATATAGCATATTCAAGGGGCTGTCATTCTTCATGGCACACAGGGATGCTGTGGTCAAAATGTGGCTTAGGATGGTAAACAACTGTTTTAGACGAGAAATTCAATGAATTATGGCAAATTAACATCTTAAATCCCAGAAATGCAACTGTGGGCGGCCCAGGACCAGGTTTGGGAACCAGTGCTGTGAATGCATGTCATACACACGTTCATCGCTTACATATAAACATTAATACATATTTGTAGTCCTGTGCACATATGTATATGAAAGCATATACTCGTTTATAGCTATGATTGCGCACATGCGCATGAGCCCTTAACAGCAATAGATACAGTATGTGTGTATACCAGGGACAAGAAAATCTGGCCCTCGAATCAAAACTTTGTCCGGCTTTTACAGCTTCCGACCGATGCTGCCTTTAGTTGAGTTAAGCCAGCAGTTCCTGGCTCTTGAGGGCTAGGATTTGATGATTCCTGAGATATAAGGTCTACTGGTCTACGGATTCCAGTACTTCACCAAGCACTTGTAAGCAGTCGTGTGTAAGCACAGAGACTGCCTTACAAGCATGCGATACTTCTATCCAAGTAAAACATTACAACAGCAGGGTGGCTGGGCCACTACAGTAGCAGCTCTAGACCCTGTTTCAGATGGCCAACTGGATTAACCCAATTTGTTCAACATTTTGGGATTAACCCAGGATTTTCTGCTAAATGAATTGAGTTTTAAATCTACTGGTTGCTGGAACAAGGTGAGGAAACAAAATGCTGCAGTTCAGCCCAGCTGGATAAAATACAAATATTCTGTAAAACACAGGCTGAGATTACATTCAGTAGAAATTTAGACGCAGTTTCCGGAAGATTTTTGTAGATTAAAGTGTCATATTGCAAGAACAGCATGTAGAGAAATGTAACTGCATGAAATTCCATCTTAACCCTCTCCAGGCTCATGTTGCAAATTTGCAGCAATAAATCAATTGATGACTGACTATAAAATATAAAGGCCAGATGGGAAATGGTTTGATAAAGCTACCCTTCTAGCTCAGTATTGCAAAAATACACCTTTACTTCCACCTGCAGCCACTAGTGTATGAGAACTAGTCTCCATGAATGAAAGATTTTTCATATCTAAAAATAATAAATTGGGCTGGAGAGGGTTACAGCAGTCAACTGCTGGAGCTGGATTAAGCCGTTTACACAGAATTTTAGCTGGCTGACTAGCTGTTCAACTCCTGACCAACTAGTCCAAGCCGGAGATCAAACATTCTGTGAGTGAACTTGCTGGTTGCCAAAAACATGAACCTTTCTGTGTGTTGTCACATCGGTGGCTCATTCGCTGATGGGAAGCACTCAAATATGCATTTTTTCCTGCCATCAGTAAGTGTGACTTCACTGTGTAGTTACCATGTTATGTTCATGTTAAACTGCTAACTAGCTTTAACCTCTATGATACAGTCGTTATGTTGCGCTCCTCATTGACTGACTGTCGCTATACTAACGCCTGTTCGGGAAAGCTCTAAAAGTGCTTCGCGCGGCCTCGTTATGAGTCGGAGGCTTCTTCTTCTTATTTTTGGTTTTATGGTGTTTACAGACCTGTTGGTGTATTACCGCCAACTACTGGATTCATTCAACATAAATTTCCCTATTCCTCTTATATCGAATTCCCACCAAAGCCTCACCAAAGTGAAAGGTGCACTATGTCTAACAATGCATTTGCACTCTGCATGTGTTCAGTGTGATTACACTTTCGATTCGTCTAATCTACGAGCCGAATGTAGATGCAATGCATTGGCTTTTGAAGAAGGAAATGACGTCAACACCAAAGCTGCCTGCTGATTGGTCCAGCCAAAAAATTTCAGGCGAAGGGCCGCGAGGTAGCTTTCCTTTAACG
Organism: Gymnothorax reevesii; assembly: GCA_029721435.1. Taxonomy (NCBI): domain Eukaryota; kingdom Metazoa; phylum Chordata; class Actinopteri; order Anguilliformes; family Muraenidae; genus Gymnothorax; species Gymnothorax reevesii. The sequence goes on from CM056581.1 coordinate 9,680,427, forward strand.
CCCTGATGGGATCACTCGTCAAAGCCACCTAGCGGACACTGGGCGTTAATCATTAACGTTAAACTAGCTTAAGCATATGGCTTTTCTGGTTTTCAGCTCACAATATATTCGCAAGTTGGCAACACGGTGTAGCATGGTAACAAGTTAGGCTAAATAACAAGCTTGCTTTGTAAATCTGGTTTTGTCCAAAAATGTCATCAAACTGAGCTAGGGTTAATGCAGCTAGTCATGTTAGCATAACAGGATGGATGAGACATCCTCACTGGTCATATGATGAAAGGCAACGAGGCAAGTTGAGGTTAATACGTTTTTTTTTTCCCCTTTAAAAAATTATCTGCTTCTTAAATACTGACATTTCTTAAAAACATTTAAAAAAGAAATGAATGTGCATATAAATGTGAGTCTGCAGGGTGGTTTGCCCTCTCTTCCACTCTACAGTAGGAGACATGCGCTTCTCCTCTGCCTTCTGGGTGTCTGGAGTGCCGCCCTGGCGGCCATTTCGAACACTTCTCTCACTCCATCTTTTGTCTTTGCCGAACACTCCATGTAGCCGAAAGCTGCGATGTGATTGGCCATGTCCCGTCCCTCCTCCTGCTTCACGGGCTCCTGTTGAGTGGAATGGTGAGAGCATGAGAACTTCAGAAGATGACAACAGTCAGATTTTCGAAATATTCAAATTTTGTGCAGCGGTTAGAGTAAGAGGTGTGCTGGTGTCCATTTCTGCGCATGGGTCACCTGCTTCATCTTGGCCAGCTCCCGGCGCGTGTGTTCATCGTTGCGGAGATCCTTCTTGTTCCCCACAAGGATTATGGGAACATTGGGACAGAAGCGCTTCACCTCAGGAGCCCACTTCTCTGGAATGGTCTCTACAATACAGGAGAAACTGAATTTATTACTGTGCCATCACTATCAATTGATCACGGTCACAGATTCAGTCCCTCAGGTCTGTCCCAGGAAGCGGACACAGGGGCGCAAAGGTCATGGGTGAGAGGGGGCGCCCAGTGTTGCCGAGACTCACCTAAACTGTCTGGGCGGTCAATGGAGAAGCACATGAGTATGACATCAGTATCGGGATAGGAGAGAGGACGGAGTCGGTCGTAATCCTGTTGGCCTGCCGTGTTCCACAGAGCCAGCTCCACCTGCAAGACACACCTGTGAGCAACTCCACCAGAAACAACATACTCCACCTGAAACTTTCCCAATCTGAACAAGACACTTGGGCTAACTCCACCTGAAACTTTCCCATTCTGAAAAAAGGAAAAAGGCCAGTAATCAGCAATTGAGACGCACAACACAGAAATCATTTTATTGTCTTCAGACTTAGATACAGAACATTTGACTGCACTCCATCCTGGGAAATTTGCCTCCATAGCATTATTTTTTTAGACGATGAAAGGTAGGGATTTTGCTTTGCTGCAGTTCAATAGACCCATTTACAGCCGACGTAATCAAAAAGATGCATGCGCATCTTGGCAACGGAAGTAGCGGTCTCCCCAATTCAGTCTGAAGAGTTATGAATCTGCCAACATTGAATTAGATATTTTACCAGCGACAAAATGTCTGGTTGTTGCTTGTACGGCTGTCAGAATTGATATTTCATTGGTGGACTCAAGTTTTACAGGATTCCGAGAGGATCACATCCGTATAACGCCCACTGGCCACAAGCAAGGCATCAAGTCAAACCCCGAACGCTGCCTTGATGCTTATAAACGCCCACTGAAAGCGTCAGCCGCATCAACATTGACAGCTGACAGAGAAGTCATGTGTGTCACTCTCAAAATATTCAAAAAGATAACGTTTAATTTTGAAAGCACCAACTGATAAAGCTCAAGTGATGAAAAAGTGCGACGTTCAGGATACTGTGCACTATATGGTATATACAGGCATAATTTTCCTCCTAAATTAGCTGTCTAGTAAATTAAGATTATGATTCACTTTACATCACCCAGCAGCAAATTAGCAAGGTAGTTAACTTGGCACTGTTAAATTCTTACCAGTGTACCTTGAGTTAGGTTCTGTCTAACTGTAGATCGCTTGATAACCTAAATGAGCACAAAATAACAGACTTCCTCTCAAAACTGCGACTTGGTTAAAAAGCAGGTTTATCTGTTATATCTGGTCAATAATTGAGCAGTGGCGACAAGTAAAAATCTGACGCGTGTCACACGCTGCCAGTGGGCTTTGCTCGATTGAAATTAATGTAACCAATTTTTTGACGCGTGTCTCACGGTTACAGACATTAAATGAAATATGTGAGAATAATCGTAATCCGAAGCAGATTTCATGTTTGCATGACAACTACGCAGTCAAACTTGCTAGCTAGCAAGCCAACAATACAAAATAATACTTAGCCTGCCATGCAGGTACAATTAGCCATCAGGACGTAGTTTTCTGTTTATTTTTTTTATTATAACCCATGCGTCATACACGGCAGTTTTATGCCCTTGTTTGACCAGGAAGGACCTCTGATTTCGAGACCGAAAACTCCAAGTCTGTTGTGGTATTCCACATTCTGCTTATGTCCGCAGATAACGTAGTCATAAGCATCCAGTGACTTGTATGCTCGTGGTTCCTCCCTAGTGTACACGGTAGGTTTCTCGATCAAATGGGTATATATCTCAGGCCATGGAATACTGGGCCACTAACTAACGTCATCTACCCACTCACTGATACCATACAGATCTGGAAATTGGTTGCCATTTGTCAAAGTTAATTTGTGTAGGTAGAATTTGCGATCTTTGATGGCGAATACCCTCGCATAACTTGACAAGCCATCATGGTCCACCATACTTCCGTTGCCAAGCTGCGCGCGCAGCCCATTTTGTTTGAAAGCAGTAAATGAGTCTATAGGAAGAATTGAGGATGTGATGCAGTGCGATAAATGTACACGTAAACACCCAAATCAAAGGAGAGGAGGTCAAGAGGACTGCACTTGTTCTCAGAAGTTCGTTTGAAATCACAGGGAATATGCCTTTTCGCATTGCCTGCATTCCGTCAAAACAGTAGTTCTAGCAAAAACATTGGTTGATTATAAAACAAACAATCTAGATCTAACAGCTGCGACCTGGCCTAGCATCCGTCACGTGGCCTAGTGTCCATGACTGGTGGTTTCTTGTACAAGTGTGACCTTGAAAATGGCGAATGACCTTGAAAATCAATAGGGAACCCCTCCTCTGTACCAAGAAGCTTGTTGTAAGATTTAATAGCCATCCATCAAGTTAAACTCGAGTTACGGTGCGAAAACTGTGAAATCGGGGCAAAATCGACACTTTTTTGACCGGTGTGACCTTGGGATTCACAGATGACCTTGAAAATCAATCGGGAACCCCTCCTCTATACCAAGAAGCTTGTTCTAAGATTTCATAGCCATTCATTGAATTAAAGTTGAGTTACGGTGCGGAAACCGTCAAATCGGGCAAAATTGACACTTTTTTACCTGTGTGACCTTGGGATTTGACGGATGACCTTGAACAATAGGGAACACCTCCTCTATGCCTAGAAGCTATTTCCAAAATTTCATAGCGATTCATGAATTCTAACTGGAGTTACAGCGCGAAAACCAGCAAACAAGGTTGTGACCTCTGTGAACTTGACCTTTGACCTCGACCTTGAGCATGGACATCACTTCGGTGAAGGTCAATAACTCCTGAAAATTTCATGATGATACGACGACAGGAACATGGTGAAAAAGGTGTCACAGTCGGACAGACAGACGCGTTTATAGAGCTGCTTGGTCGCAGCTAATAAATATACTACAGTAGACCCAAATAAATCTAACATAGTGGAAGCACAACCTGACATTGGTGTTAACACCCACATAAAGTAAGCCCTAGTGCCAAGCAGTTGCAGAGATCTCTTCCACACAAGAAAGCGTGACTCCAACACCGTCATAGACGGAAAACCAGGGTAAGTCATAGAGGTACACCCTTCAGGTGACCTCAAAAATAGATCAAAAAAACTAAGCTAATGGTTTGGTTTGAGGAGAGACTGGACAAAAAGAAAAGGAAATATCCTGGCCTGTATGACTCGTCACAGATGCCCGTCGTCAAGCCTTGCTAGCGTAAAGCTGCCTTCACTCTTGCACTGACATTTAGCCCATTCACCCACTATAAGCTGAACTGCCATGAGCTGAAAAAGTAATGATAAAGCATTTATCAGCTAGCTTAAAGCAACAGAAGAAAGCACTACAAATGAGCAGTAAATCCTGAGTATGACTCACTCGGAGGGAGGGAGTTGGGGCATGCAAGTGAATTTATCTCATTGGAGCGCAGCCCATTTATAGACTTCAGACCAAATTCAACCCATGATCATTCCATACCATCATCCTGCAGTTTTGGAAATGTCACAGGTTATCAAACACTTCAAATCAAAATCTCTTTAATAAATGCTGAAACTGCACTCACATGGCTATAAGACAAGTTCTATTGAGGTTTTAATCCATAGGTGAGCAATGTTCTACCAAAGCCACAGAGAGTTGAGCCATTGGAAAGAATGAACAAAACCTGCATGCAACACGCCAATAGGAGTGATGTGATATACAATATGGCACATCGCCAGGCGGATATGACGGCAGAAAATCTTGGTTCAAATGTAAAAATGTCGACGAGTGAACTTCCGCACGGTCGAACGCTAGCTAATATAATGGCAATTTATAGCATTTCCTTCCAAAACGTGAACTCCGGCTTTGACTCGTTTGTAGCGTTTATTTGAATTTTCTTTTCGCATTACATATATAACACTGATAGATTAACATGTAAAGAATGTTACTGTCCTCGACAGAGATGTATTTAGTTTTGCTGTCGTTTATATAAAAAGAATACTTTTCTCTCGACATGCAAATTACAGCGCTACAGAAATCAATCACCCTGCCCGATTATAATTGCCTGCCTTTCATTAGATTGAGACAACCGCACCGATCATTTCCCCACAGCCTCAGATTCAATTTGCCATGAATACCCAGCACACACGGGCTCTGATGGCATTTGGTGTTTTCATCACTGTTGGGCAGCTTTTTCAGCATCAATAAAGACCAGCGCAGACGGGGCGTGGGTTGAAAACAAAAGTTCGCTATTTTGACCATAACAAGAAGGGGGGGAGCATATTTAGAGTCATTTATGTTTTGTTTCGAGCAATTTTATTGGACGCTGGATACATTCATCTGAACTGATCTTTGAAAAAATAGTGCCGGTCGGGAAAACCATCTGAAGTGAGTGGTGGTGGGTGCATTCCGAGTGCTGGTCGGCGCCAACCACTGCCGACCAGCATCGGCAGAACCCTGCATCTCATTAACTCACACTCAAGTTATGAATTTACTGTAATTCAGGGTTCCGATATATACAGGCCTACCAAAGAAAACGTAGCCTCAGCACACAAAAACTTTGAAATCCCTACATTAATCGCGCAAATAGCAACAGAAAAATAATACCCCGCAACCGAAACTGCAAAAACCGCAACATAAACTGTTGACTCGTAGCATAAGACTATGAAACTGCAACATCTTCCTTCGCATCCGTCTTTGCCATTTACTGCGCTTGCGCGTACCGGCCCAAGCTGCTTTCAGAGATAGCGGAATCAGGAGTGTCTCCTTCGGTTGGTAAGTAAAACTTCCAAATATGACGTTATTGTTCATGCAGATGTTTAACAATGAATTGTAAGACGTAGCTGTTACATCCACATTCTCGTAAATTCGCTTATTTTAGCATGTCACCCTGCCGAAAATGAATGATGCACTGTCGATTTCGCTATAGTCTTAGAGTTGGCAACTTGACGACTTTCTCAAGACGTATACATACGTCTTGAGTGGACAAACAATCCCGATTTGGAAAGTCGCCAGATTAAGCGAGAAAGTCGTCAAGTTGGCAACTCAAAGACTTTAGCGAAATCGACAGTGCATCGTTCATTTTCGGCAGGGTGACATGCTAAAATAAGCGAATTTACGAGAATGTCGATGTAACAGCTACGTCTTACTATTCATTGTTAAACATCTGCATTAACAATAACGTCATATTTGGAAGTTTTACTTAGGAAGGAGACACACCTGATTCCGCTATCTCTGAAAGCAGCCTGGGCCGGTACGCGCAAGCGCAGTAAATGGCAAAGACGGATGCGAAAGAAGATGTTGCAGTTTCATAGTCTTATGCTACGAGTCAACAGTTTATGTTGCGGTTTTTGCAGTTTCGGTAGCGGGGTATTATTTTTCTGTTGCTATTTGCGCGATTAATGTAGGGATTTCAAAGTTTTTGTGTGCTGAGGCTACGTTTTCTTTGGTAGGCCTGATATACAGGACTTAATATATGGGCTCGAAGTTGAGAGGTCTGCAAACTAAACAGGACAGTTGTGGTGCACCTTCATCAAACCAATGTTCACAGAGCACTTTGGCATGCAAAAGGGAGTACAAAACATCCAAAATACACTCAACAATGCTACATGATACCAGATACAATGGGTCACATTGAACTTTTCTCTTGTCAGTGATTAATTCAAAGCCCAAGCTAGTTACATGAATAACGAAGCCATTTGCAGCGGGCAGACAACAGTTTGGTAAATTGCATTGATGAGTCATGTGGACCAAAAAAAAAATAAAGAACAGGACTAAAAGTAACAAAGTAATGTATTAATCTCCACGTATTAATCTTCTTACAAGGGCAGGGTCAAAGTTTATGTATAAAATAGATACATTTATTTTCCACACGAAAAAAGATCTGGGAGTGATTGTTGACCAAATCCTCACAGGCTCTAGCCATTGCACTGTAGCAGGTAAAAAAGCCAATCGGATGCTGGGATACATTGCCAAAAGTATTCAGTTCAAATCCAAGGAGGTAATGCTTCTTTTGTACAACACATTCGTCAGACTACAACTAGAGTACTGTGTACAGTTCTGGGGACCATACTTTAAGAAAGATATAGAGGCTGTAGAGAAAGTTCAGAGAAGAGCCACTAAGGTAATTCCGGGTATAAAACATGAAAGCTATGAAAAAAGGCTGAAGATCCTTAATATCTTCAGTCTTAGGAAAAGAAGATAAAGGGGAGATCTGATTGAGGTCTTTAAATATGTTAAAGGGATTAACAAAGTGAATTACGTCGGATTCATTCAACCAAGTGTTGTTAGTAGAACTCGGGGTCACAAATGGAAGCTGACCAAAAGGTAAATTTAGCACTGATATTCGGAAATATTTCTTCACCCAAAGAGTAATTTAAATGCGGAACCGCTTGCCTGTTCATATTGTTGAGGCAGAGACCTTGGGAGTTTTCAAGAGCAGGCTTGACTTAAAGCTGGATACCATTGAGTCGTTGAGTATCTGAAGTGATATACTGGCGAGCCTAGTTGGGCTGAACGGCCTGTTCTCGCCATTTATGTTATGTTAATAGCACATTTTAAACAGCCCCATTGCCCTAAGTGCTATACAACCTTAAAATTCAATGTATAGTAAAACAACAAATTTGACTTAAACATATATTCATTTTGAAGAATAACATTTGTAAATTTAAGTCTGCTTAAGGCTGTTTTTTTATTAGGTGAACATGTTTTGTTGCACGTAATGGATTAGAATGTTTTCAAGAGTGACCAGTTGTGATGTCCATTTAAGATCATGTGAGACCATAGGAGAGCTTCCTGTAAATAGGTTTGAACAGCACTGTGTCAGTGTTGATATCTTTTGACAGAAATGTCACGCTATGAACCAAGGTCTGAGCACTTTTGTTTTAGATGTTTCATAACTCAGACGAACAAACAAGACAGAGCAACTTTAGGAAAATAAACTGAGGAGGCAAAAAAAAAAAAAACCCATGTGATACAGCTACAGTTTTACCATGCATTAGATTAGATCCGGGGGTTCTACCAAGTAGACAAGGAGTGGTAGTGTACATGTCAGTGCTATGAATGTGGGTGCTGGAAGAGCCCACCTGTTTGCCATCCACCTCAATATCAGCAGTGTAGTTTTCAAAGACAGTGGGGACATAGACCTCTGGAAACTGGTCCTTACTGAACACGGTCAAAAGGGTGGTTTTTCCACATCCACCATCTGCCACTATCACCAGTTTTTTCCTGATGGCAGCCATACCTACAAAACAGGAAACACATTATCAGAAACACACCCATATACAGAATATTAACATTCAGAATATATAGGCATGCAGAAAGAAACAGGAACACTCCATCTTTCCAGCAAGCACGCCTTAACCACCTTCAAATACTTAGGCCAGGAACCATGGTCTTAACTCCCAGTAATCCAATGTGCCTGAGCTTCTCTAGCTAAAACGAAAAACTTCTGATTACAAAAGCAAGATACAAGTAATAGATATTTTGTTCCATGGCTACAACCCAGCTTTTCTAAAAGCCAGTGAGCCAACTAGAATGACTTGATAATATCAGCCAAGAAATTGAGAGAAGAGACCAAGGCAAATTCATTCAAAAATAGCGACATAATCAAACATTTGAATCTAGACGTTTTAACCAATGTAAGTAAAACAGTGTTTTCAAAACCAGTATTTCTTTGTGGTTTCTATAAATATTGAGGAACTCACTTTGGAATCAGAAAGTGCCTAAAGATGAGTTCTTGTAAGCATTCTGAAAAAAGTGCTTTGAAGCCCACTGACAAAGTACAGGCATCCCTGACAGGCAATGCATGAACAATACGTATAAAAATTTCAAAAAAATATGAGATGCTCTAAATACCAACATGTGAGAAATACTGCATGATATTACTGTTCCAATGGAACCAACCAAATTTTAATTAAAAATCAATTTCCTCCAAATCAAGGTTACACAACTAATGGTACCCTTAAAGATTATTGTACAACCCCAATTCCGAAATAGTTGGGACAAAGTGTAAATTGTGAATAAAATCAAAATTCAATGAATTTCAGATCACGAGCCAATATGTTATTTACAATAGAACACAGAAAACGTTTCAAATGTTGAAACTGACATTTTACATTTTTATCCACAAAATTAGCTTATTTCAAATTTTCTGGCAGCAACATGTCTCCAAAAAGTTGGGACACAGGCAAAATAGGGCTGACAAAGCTATTAATAAATAACAGTTAGCAAGTAATTATATAAATTGGCATCAGGTGTGTAACTTGACTGGCGACAAAAGGGATGTCTTAGCGAGGCTGAGTCTTTCAGAAGTAAAGATGGCCAAAGGCTCTTCAACGCATGAAGGCTTGCGTAAAAAAATAGTGGAATACTTTAAAAACAATGTTCCTCAACATCAAATTGCAAAAGCTTTGAAGGTCTCTTCATCGACAGTGCATAACATCAAAAGATTTGGAGAAACTGGAAAAATCTCTGTGCGTGAGGGAGAAGGCCGAAGACCTTTACTGGATGCCCGTGATCTTCGGGCCCTCAGACGCCACTGCATCACTCAGCAGCATGATTCTGTCATTGACATTAATGAATGGGCCCAGGAATACTTCAGGAAACCACTGTCTATAAACAGTCCGCCATGCCATCCACAGATGCCACCTAAAACTCTATCATGCAAAAAGGAAGCCATTGTTGGGCATGATCCAGAAGCGGCACCCTGTTCTGTGGGCCTAGGCTAATTTAAAATGGACTGTAGCAAAGTGGCAAAAAGTGTCCTGTGGTCAGACGAGTCCAAATTTGACATTCTTGTTGTAAATCACAGGCGTCATGTCCTCCAGGCTAAAGAGGAGAAAGACCACCCCTCCTGTTACCAGCTTTCAGTTCAAAAGCCAACATCTCTGATGGTATGGGGATGCATTAGTACATATGGTGTGGGACAATTGCATGTTTTAAAAAGCACCATGAATGCTGAAAGGTATATAAAGGTTTTAGAGCAACATATGCTCCCCTCCAGACGACATCTATTCCAGGGAATGCCTTGTGTATTTCAGCAGGACAATGCAAAACCATATACAGCAGCTATTACAACAACATGGCTTTCCTGCAGTCCTGGTCTTTCACTGATTGAGAACATTTGGCGCATAATAAAACGAAAAGTCCGTCAAAGGAGACCCAAAACTCTCCAACAACTGGAAGCCTGTATTAAACAAGAGTGGGATCAAATTCCAATGTATGTTCCAAAATTGTCCGTTTCGCCAAAGTCTCAATTATTTCACCCTTCACAATCAAGAGAAGATAGATACACTTTATTGAACCCCGTGGGGTAATTTGTCCTCTGCATTTGACCCATCCTTTAGTTAGGAGCAGTGGGCAGCCACAAAGCAGCGCCTGGGGACCAACTCCAGTTCTAAAGCCAGTTCCTTGGTCATGGGTACTGGTTGGAGTGTTCCTACGATGCATGTTTTTGTAGGTGGGGGAAACCGGAGTACCCGGAGAAAACCCACGCGAACACGGGGAGAACATGCAAACTCCACACAGAGGGGCCCCAGGCCAGAGTCGACCCCACGACCTTCTTGCTGTGAGGCAACAATGCTAACAACTATGCCAAGGAAATAGCGCATTTGTCAAGGTTGCGTAACTATAAATAGTAAGGCACCATCAAAATACGGCCAGGCGAACATGAGTTTGAACCCCATGTCCATGCCACTAATTAAATTATAATTCTGTAAACTTTTTATAAATAAATGGTTTTACTCAACAATAATAAATGGATTACAAAAGACAAATGATTGCAATCAAGATGAAACATACAAATAGTTTTTTTGGTGATCTGTTTTAAAGTACCATTATATTTACATATGCAAATTTAATGTCATTGTCCACCATATATGGATCTTTTATTGTTGCTGATGGCAATTCATCATTGATGTGCTGCATTATCAGTGCTCTTCAAGTTATATGTTAAGATTGCCCGTTATGTTTAAGCAACAAAGTAAACACTGTGTGCCGTATGTAAACTTATACTTTATAATATTTAACATCGCTATATGCAATGTATTAGAATTGACCTTCACATTAATATTAAAAGGTATGAGCTAACCATTATGATCAGGCAGTTGCCCATCTTGTACAATTCCTCTTGATTGTGTTGTGTGAAGCAACATATCGTTTCTCAAGTGAATTATTATTAATACTTCATAACCGTTAATTATTCATTAACTTGCCGAAGTGATATGCTGTACATTGTATTTGAGTGAAAAACCAAACTTATTGTATTGATACATATTTACAAAATGTATGAAAACAGATAAACAGTTTAAAAATAAAATCAGTGCAACATTGGATATTAATTATATACATTTCAACAGTAAACTCAACAGGATCTTACAAAAGTAATTAAATGGAACAGAGTAATCCAGAACACACTGGCTAATAAATAACATAACTGGATCTTCTCTTTTATTAGAGATTATATTTGAGTAATATCAGCGGCAATAATATATACAGCATAAATTAGAGTAATATATAATGCAATGAACAACTATAAACAAGCAATGCAGTAATAAAGGCAGTGCAATCAGTAAGTGTTCACTATGGTCAAACAAATATGTACATGTCAACAATAAATCAACAGGAATCGAATACAACAGAACAAAAATAATACAATTTAGAACAGCAGGGTAGCAATGTATGCCACTTTATAGGGACAGACATCAACTAAAATCTGGGTAATTCCATGCCAAATCACCAGATGGCTCCCGCACGACCACCTCAGATTTGCTTCATAATTCTTTATTTTAATGTTCTTGTAAACAATAACTGCTGCGCAGAATTCTAGGCCAATATCTTCAATGGTTTTGGAGATATCAAGCCATCAAAATTATCCCATGGGCCCATGTATATACTACATAATTACATGCATAGTTTAAATAATTTGGGAAAAAAATGATGCATTATGTCATGCAACCTTGTGAATGACATTTTGGCCTATCTCGAGACATTCTATTTTGAACAGCTTGAATTCAATAATTTTCTTCACAGGCCCAACTTCATATTTGGTACATATATCAATTAGACCTTGCTCTTTTCACCCATTTAATTTTTTTTCTGGTATTCCCAGACAGATTTTTTCTATAGACAGTCAAAATGCAGATGTGACGAGCATTTTGCCATTTGTAGGGGCCTATATATAAGACAAAAGGTTTTTCACAGATATAACATTTTTTTCTGATAGTACTCCAACAGGTCTCATATATTGAAAAAAACAAATCATCTGGTGTTATTAAATCTGGAGATATGGAGAGGCAAAAGTGCAACCATAAACAAATGTTTACTCTGGGAAGTCATATTTGGTGGACTACAACTCTGCAAATATGCCACATAAAAAGTTTTATTTCTGTATACAGAGCCTTACTATATCAAAGAAACAAGTGTATAAATTTGAACTGTTTAGTGTTAACGCTTCAAAAGTTATTAGCCAAAGTATGGACGTCAGATTGTGTACATGTTCATAAGTGACCACGCCCCTTTATTCAAGGCTATACATCTCAAAAACCATTGGAGACATTAGTCTAGAATTCTGCACAGCAGTTATTAGTAACAAGGACATTAAAATAAGAAACTATTAACAAAATCTGAGATGGTCATGCGGGAACTTTTTCTGAAATCTGGTGACTTGACATGGAATGACTCATCTGGGACTTGTAAATATAATATAATATAACCAAAATAACATTTATAAAATATACTACAATATACAACCCCAATTCCAAAATAGTTGGGGAGGAAGTGTAAATTGTGAATAAAAATCAAAATACAACTAGGCTTATGCAGTCGGAGGCGATGGCTGGGGGTATATCCCCGAACGCCCCCAATCCTTCAATTCTCCAATCCTTGAATAGACCTTGAATAGACTTTCATTTGAACTTAATTTCAGGTCAATCGGACAAATGGTTCTGAAGATATGGCCAAAATGGTAATTTTCCATCACAAAGCGCCACATGTTGGCAAAATATTGAACCATACAGGTATGATGTCATCATGTGACACGTTGTGAGGTCATGACCTTGCAGTTGCACATAGTTTCATGCCAATTGGAGAAATAGTTCCAAAGATATAGCAAAAATGGTGAATTTTATGTGACAAAGCTCCACCTAGTGTCAAAATTTTGAACCAACCAGGTATAATGTCATCGTGGGACACATCCTCAGGTCATGACCTTTCATTTGCACTTGATTTGAGGTCAATCGGACAAATATTTCCAGAGATATGATCGAAACTGTGATTTTTTCAGTTTTTGGCCCCTGATGGCCAATCCAAAGATCGTAAATTGTCCAAAATCGAATCAGTTCTTGCTCTTTATGATACTTACTTATGTGCAAAACTTGGAATTTGTAATTGAAATATTACTGCAGTTATCGCGTTAACACGCAAATCAGTTTTTGGCCCCTGGTGGCCAATCCAGAGATCGTAAATTGTCCAAAATCGAATCAGTTCTTCCTCTTTATGATACTTACTTATGTGCAAAATTTGAAATTTGTCATTGAAATATTACTGAAGTTATCGCGTTAACACGTAGTGCGGCAGCGGCATTAGGCGTTTGGGGATATAATGACTTTCAGATCACATGAGCCAACATGTTATTTACAATAGAACATAGATAACATCTCAAATGTAGAAACAGACATTTCACATTTTTATCCACAAAATGAGCTTATTTAAAATTTTCTGGCCGCAACAGGTCTCAGAAAAGTTGGGACACAGGCAAAAAAAGGGCAGAAAAAGCAATTAATATACAAGTGAATCAGCTGAAAGAACAATTAGCAAGTAATTAAGTTAACTGGCATCAGGTGTATAACATGATTGGCTATAAAAGGGATGTCTTCGAGAGGCTGAGTCTCTCAGAAGTAAAGATGGCCAGAGGCTCTCCAACCTGTAAAGGCTTGCATAAAAAAAAAAAAATAGCGGAATACTTTAAAAACAATGTTCCTCAACGTCAAAATGCAAAGGCTTTGAAGGTCTCATTATCGACAGTGCAATGCGATTGGCTCTCACACAATATGATGTGCTCGACCGACAGCTGGCTGGGAGCGCCACCGTGCCGTATCAATGAATGCGTCAAGACAGTGAATATAAAAGTCAATCAATATTCTGCATAAAAAGTTTTTTTTTTTTTTAATAAAGGCAAACTCGAAACAAATATTTTTAACAGTGAAAACAGCAGTATCATCAGGACGACAGGACGACCTCTCTGAAAAGGTTTCTAATCAAGCATAACCTCATAAAGAAGCACTAGCTACAAAAACATTTTTTCATGATTACGGCAAAGACATTTAATTTGTGTGACAAGAAAAAATTTGAATACTACCTGAGGTTTGGCACTTAGCCACCACACCCAAAAGGTTTCAAAATGGCCCTCTTTTGTGTTGTTGTTGTTGTTTTAGGGAATCTGGTGGACAACTGTAGAACTAAAATAGCTGACTGATTACGATAAAGACAGAGAAAACCACACTTAAAGGACACCTGCTTTTGGTCGAGGGGAAAGGGCTACTCCCTGAACCAATAGCTTTTCTAATGTAACTTGAAATACTAAAGATGACTTGTTCCAGGTGGAAAGTCTGAGTCATTAGAGAAAAGGGTTTGATTTTCAACTTAATTTTCTGTTGGCTCAATTTCGAATGATTACGGTAAGGACATTTGCATCATACGCTGACCTTGAATGTCAAGGTCACTGGAATGAGTGCCCCTTTAAAAGTTGCCTTAAACTGCAAATATCATGCCCAATATTTCTGGCCCCCAAATGAATAGGTTTCATTGTCAAAAAATGGGTGGACTGTCTTTACCGTAATTGTGCCCTTTTCTGTAGAAACACCCATATACAAAATAATTATGAGATTATTAGGGGAAAAAGATAAAAACAACCCTCGGCGGATAAACACCCAATAATTTGACGGTCATTCGGTTTAGGAACGTCTTTTCAACCATTGAAAATGAATGTAGACCATAACATCAAAGCGCACCATTGTAAAGACAGTCATGCAGAAGAGTTGCGAGGATTTCTCCATGGACAAAATAATCTATAGCTTTTATAGATGAACGTCTTGTGAAGCTAACCAGCCTACTTTGAAGACATGCCAGGCTACCTCGGTCAATATTAGAGATATCAGTTAGATTTTTTTCACAGAATATTCCTTACGTGATGTAGAATGACTTCGTTTAAAAAAAAACTGCACATCACCAAAAACCGACTTTCCCCGGGTTTTCACAGGCGGGGTCACATTTGATCTATGCTGCGTCAGTCAGCCAACGGCAAACTTTCTGCAGAGAGATTTGATTATGTCTACAGAACTTCAACCTTTCTATACCGATGTAATGTTGAGGCAGAGTTTGTGAACTTTTTTCACGTTCCGCGTGGGCTGCAGAAGGCGTAGAGCAGCGGCTAAGTGAATTTTATTGGTGATCTTTCTGGAAACATGTCAGCATCCGAATGTGGGAGAATTGCAGCGCATTTCACCCTTGCGCCTGAATGTGAGACTTTTACAAAATGTTACAATCGGTAATGATGTAAAGACAAAAGGGCATTAGTGCAGTTGTACATTTGTCACAATTTGTAATAGTAATACTTTGGGTTGTTATTATTTTAATTTATAATCAATTTTACAGCCTGCTTATGCTCCTCTAGCCCCAATAATAATGGATTAATCCAGAAGTCATTTTCTTCCAATGTGAAACTGATGTCAGCGATTGCTCAACCAATAAGAATTTGGACGGACACGGGCTTGTCGACCAACCATCCGACCAATCGACCAGCAGATGTCAGCCCTATTCACTGAGGTATAAATATAATGCGTTGCTGAATACCTCTCGGCCTGTGCACATCTATGGGTCACAGAGAGTTACCATACCTAAATTGACGAAGCTGCCATCAATAGTTATTGAGTACTGGGCGGAGAGGTTTTCCACGGTGGAGGTCATAGCGCTTAGGTCAAAGATCAAATCCAGCCAAAACCCTGGCCTTGGACATCGATGGATCACAATGGGTTACCATACCAAATTTGGTGAAACTAGGATCAATAGTTACTTTGTACTTGGCCGGACAAGATTTCCAGGATGAAGGTCACAGCGCTCAGGTCAAAGTTCAAATCCAGCAAAAAACCTGGCGTTGCACATCTATGGGTCATAGTGAGTTACCATACCAAATTTGGTGAAGCTGCAATCATTAGCTGTTGAATACTAACCCGGACAAAGTCAAGGACGGACGACAGACAGACACGCAGGTGAAGACAATACCCTACTGGCCAAAATTTGGCCGAGAGTTAAAAATGAAGCAATACGCATGCAATTTTCCCTTTGTCTTCCAACATTACGCAACAAAACAAAACAACTGTCAGTTCAAAAGAGGAAGATGGTCAGAGACCTTCATAAATCTGGTAATGGCTCAAAGAAAATTCACAAACAATTGAATATGCCATGGTGCACCATCAGGGCAATTATTACAAACTTCCAAAGATATAGAACTGTTGAAAACCTCAAGGGTAGAGGACGCAACTTTATTTTACTCCCCAAAACAATTGTAAAGGAACTGCAGGCCTTGGTGGCATCTTGGGGTCACCAGGTTTCAAAAAGCACCATCAGGCGCCACCTCCACAACCACAGGCTCTTTGGAAAGGTTGCCAGAAGAAAGCCTTTTCTGACCAGAAGACATGAAGTCAAGTGGTTGGAGTTGGCCAAACAGAATTTAAATTATGACCTGAACAAGGTGCTTTGGTCAGATGAGATCAAAATTGCACGTTTCAGTCTGATACAGCATTGGCATGTTTGGTGTTCAAACAGAGATGCAAACCAGCCAAGGAGAAGCACCTCATACCCACAGTGAAATATGATGGTGGGTCAGTCATGTTTTGGGGCCAATTTAATTCAAGAGGTCCATGGACACTGGTTAAGATTAATGGCACAATAAATCCCAACAAGTAACAGGATATTTTGGCTAATAATCTGGTTGCCTCTGCCAGAGGGTTGGGACTTGGTCATAGGACGACTTTCCCACAAGACGATGACCCAACGCACCCATCAAGATCCACATGTAAATGGTTCTATAACAACATAATCAACATTCTGCAATGCCATCTCAGTCACCAGACCTCAATCCAATACAAAATCTGTGGGCTGAATTAAAGATGGCAGTTGATAAACGCAAACCAAAGAATGTGAAAGCTCTGCTTTGAGAAATGGTCCAAAGTCCCCCCAAATGAGACTTGACCTTGTCAAAACTACGGAAAAAGACTCCATGCTCCAACCCTTGCCAGAAGCAGTTGCAGTACTAATAGCAGGGTGCCAATAATTATGAAACCTTGATTTTTTTTTTTTTTTAGCCATTTATTTTGTATTAAATGATTTTCATGATTTTGGCAATTTCCATCGAGACATTATTATTAACCTTTATTTAACCAGATGAGTCAATTGAGAACAAATTCTCATTTACAATGACGATCTGGGCAAGAGGCAACACCAGAAGCAGTCACAAAAAAAGAAAAAAAAAAAAAAAAAAAAACAGATGACAGACAGACATCAACAGGTACAACTACATCAATACAATGAAGTTACTAAAAACAAGTGCAACGATCTTTGACTGTTGAGTAGATCAGTTTTTTGAAAGAGTGGAGTGGAATGAATGAACTAAGTTTTAGGGTCTGTTGCAGAAAATTCCAGTCATTTGCGGCAGAGAACTGGAAAGAGGAGCGGCCAAAGGAGGTGCGGACTTTGGGGATAAGGAGATTGATGAGATTACTGGAACGTAAATTACGATTAGAGGTGTGAATATTGAGTAGTGACTGTAGATATGAAGGGGTTTTTCCAATGAGAGTTTTGTAGATATATGTGAACCAGTGGATCTGTCTGCACGATTGGAGTGAGGGCCAATTAACCTGAGAGTAGAGGAAGCAGTGATGAGTGTTAAATGGGGAACCAGTAACAAAACGGATGGCAGAATGGTACAGAACATCGAGTTTGTGAAGGAGGGTTTGTGAAGCAGATCTATAAACTATGTCACCATAATCAAATATTGGGAGTACTGACATTTTGACCAGGAGTTGTTTTACTGAAAATGTGAAGGAAGATTTGTTGCGGTAAAGAAAACCTATAATGGATTTGACCTTGATGCGTAGTGTGTTTATATGTGTTTCAAATGTAAGCTTGCTATCGAGCCAGATGCCTAAATATTTGTAGCTTTTCACAAATTCGATCTCAACACCATCTAAAGAAGTGATTGTGAGAGGGCACTCAGTCTGCTGTAGGTGTCTATTAAAGACCATGCATTTAGTTTTTTTGTGTTAAGGGTTAGGTGGAGATCCGCACAAGCCCTTTGGATGCTGCTAAGACCCACCTGCAATGTGGATAATGCAAAATGAAGGGAGGGGTTGGATGTATAAATGATTGTGTCATCAGCATATAAGTGTATGTGAGAGTTACTTACGGCATTAGCAATATTAATAACATTAATAACTTTAACATTAATAAAGTATTTCACACATGTTGATATATTCCATTTCTCTATAATTATATTGTTTATTTCTTTTTTTAGCATTGTTTGCCCATTTCCAGTTAGTAATGCCAGTAATTTTGGAGCCCAATGTAGGTGCATCCCTAGTCACATCATATTTATGACAACGTTATTGATCGTGTGTGAACTTTTAACATAATTCGAACCCCAATTTTTTGAATTTCAAAAATATCCTCGGAATGTAATAGAGGCAAAATAAAGCTTAGTTCTATTCATTGATTTAAAAAATTGACGAACCAAAACTGACTGCATGACCAGTGCTTATGGAAGTAAAGGATCATTTTCCCCATGGACGAAGTTCAATGTTACACCATGAACCAGAATATTCAGAAGAAATTCTGGTTCTGCGATTGAGCTTCAAAACATCCTTTGCACTATAATTCTGGGGTGCCATTTTCACTGTTGGAGAAGTAGCTGGCTAGTTTGCAAGACAAGCGAAAACAACATAGAGGTTTTGATTTTGAGTGGCACTAAGAGCACGCCCCTCAGCCACCCAGAGGCAAAGACTTGAAATCGAAGCCGAAATCCCTTGTAGTTCTTATTTACCTCCATCTACGTCACCATCCACATTGAATAATGCTACTGGAGGGGGAAGTAACAGATTTTGCAGCCAATTCCCAGAGAGAGAAAGAGCACTGGCAAAACTGCACACTTTTCACACACTACATCGCCAACTCGCAAAGAGGGAGATCAGGTTGAAAATAGGCAAGGTGTCCCATCAAGGCCAAGATGTTGCAGTAGTATGGGCTGAAATATGTGCCACCAGAAACTAAATTTTAATCATTTATATTTGAATTTCAATTGCTAAACTTGAATCATTGCATTGAAAAACTGAATCTGAATGGTATAATTTGAAATTGAATTTATTAGTTTGAAACTGAAGTCCAATAAACTTGAAACTGAATGTAAGATTATGAAATTTTATTTAGTTTCTCTGAAACTATATTTGATCCTCACTGAAAACTCAACTCTATACATTTTCACATTGAGTTCTCACAATTCAAATTCAGTTCTCAAAATTCAAGTTCAATTTACTGTGACAGACACCCGGGTAGGTGAGGAAGAGCAATCGAGCGCAGATACGCAGGTCTCCTCTTTGGCCAATCAGCACCTACATTCTTGATCACGTCATTTGTTGCCGCCCGCCAGCGTAATTTTTTTTCCTACATTAGTTGTGGGCGTGGTCTGCCTTATTTAGAAAATAGGGAATGCGCCTCCACACCAAGGATGTTTGCTCCACACTGGAGAGTTCCGCAACCAAGAATAACAGCTTCCGTTATCTAATGTAAACAAGCCAGATATATAATTTCATAGCCATTTAAAGCTTTTGGGAACATGTTCGGCGCTGAAGTTTAATAAGGTTATCAATAAACTGTTTGTATTGGTGGACTAACTTAATGGCTTGCTTACCGATTATGCCGCGATGGCCCATTATTCTGCAATAAATGCAATTGCATATCATTTTTTAGATTAGTAGCTAGCTAGCTAGCTAGCTAACTTTAGCAAGGGAAAATCTTAGCAAATATTCATCATATGTTAGCAATATGGTTATGTTGTTGCCCTAACGTTATTAGCCAGGCACTATGTGTCATAGGCAGGAACCTAGCAGATAGCTATACTATGCGACGTTGTTGGCCGCCAGCTTGTTCGTTTAAATACTTGGGACGTAGGAGCAATCGCTATTTTACACGTACAATATTTCAATCCAGGTGGCTTCACCATCAAGCTGAAACAGGCTGACTGCTGGCCTCCTTATATTCTGCCAATTACCATGAAGGAAATGTGGACTGCCGGCAAATATCTGTAGCTAACTGATTGTATTTGCATTATCAGCCCATGTAAGATTTGATGAATCTCGGTGGAATCAGATTTGTATCAAAAGGGAAGGGGAAATCTGATATGCAATAACTGCAATTGCATATCATTTTTTAGATTAGTAACTAACTAGCTAACTTTAGTGAGGGAAATATAATATATATTTATAAATATAATCATCGTATGTCAGCAATATGGTTTTGTTTTTGCCCTTATGTTATTAGGTAGCCCTGATCTGCAATAGGCAGGAACTAAGTTGACTGCTATGCTTTGTGGGGCTGTTGTGCCGATTCCCTTGGTTCTGATTTTTGGGAGATGGGAGGAGTCGCTATTTTACACGTATTTAGCCCCGGTGGCTTCACCATAAAGCCAAAACAGACTGACAGTTGGTTAGTCAATTTTCTGCCAATCAACGTGAATGGAAACAGCAATATGAATGAGCAGCCGACTCAAAACTGATTTTATTTACAGTTTTGGCCCACGTGAGATTTTCTGCACCGCCATCACGACTGTCGTTTTCAAAAGGTCTTACTTCAGTCCGTAAAGGTGTCCCTGCCGTTTTTTTTTTTACTTTACAGCCAACAGCATGCCTAGCCTGTTTAGACGTTCTTCACTGTACAGATCAGAAATTTAACCCGAATAAAAGCATCAAATAATAGACACAGTCAATATGCACGTGACCCAAGGTTTCCGTTTATTAAGTCTGAGAGAAAAATTTAAGTAATGGCAACGTTGTCAGTGTGAGAAGGAAATTAAATCAAAGAAACGTGTTAACGCTAAATAATAAGAAAGACCTAAGGTGTAGCATTACTTTGTTAATTTATCATACAGAAAAGATTCTGGTTGTTTAGTACTTATTCTAATCGCCATTGTTGAGAGTGATGGGCAATTTTTTAATAATCCAATTTGATGGCATGAATTATCCCAGGTCTTTTGATGTTGAAATGGTTCTTTGACTAATTTAATGACTGATTTAATGTCTTTCGCATTCGGTAACTTTTTTTTTTGTTTGTTCCATTTTTATTTCAGACCACACATCTGGAAACCTGCACGCATGTTGGTTGTATAATCTATTGTTCAATCTATTATTTATTGTATCTATTCAGGTTAAAGGTAATGTGAGACAGACAGTGTCCATATAGGGGTGTTGTTTGCTGCAGCAAAAAAATAAATAAATCAATTCAGACAAATAATACACTCGTTGTTTACAGGCTGAAGTAAGACCTTTTGAAAATGACAGTGGTGATGGAGATGCATCAAATCTTACATGGGCCGATAATGCAAATACAATCAGTTAGCTATAGATATTAGTACAGGCAGACCACACTCATATTGACATTTCCTTCACGGTAATTGGCAGAATACAAGGAGGCCAGCAGTCAGCCTGTTTCAGCCTGATGGTGAAGCCACCTGGATTGAAATACTGTACGCATAAAATAGCGATTGCTCCTACGTCCCAAGAATTTAAACAAACAAGTTGGGGGCAGACAGTGTCGCAAAGTATAGCCATCCGCTAGGTTCCTATGACACATAGGGCCTGGCTAATAACGTTAGGGCAACAACAAAACCATATTGCTAAAATATGATGAATATTTGCTAAGATTTTCCCTCGCTTAAGCAGAATAATGGGCCATTACGGCATAATCGGTAAGCAAGCCATTAAGTTAGTCCACCAATACTAACAGTTTATTGATAACTTGAAAGAATGGGGAAAAAAAGTTGCGCTGCAACAAGAGGAGTTCCACAGGGAGTGCCGACCACAAAAGGAACAAGTAATGTGATAATCTCAACGTTGAGAATTGTTTATTTGGATGTGCGACCATTCTCAACGTTGAGATTATCACATAGTTTATTGATAACCTCATTAATCTTCAGCGGCGAACATGTTGCCAAAAGCTTTAAATGGCTATGAAATTATATATCTGGCTTGTTTGCATTACAAGATAACGGAAGCTGTTATTCTTGGTTGTGGAGCTCTCCAGTGAGAAGACGCATTCCTCATTTTCCAAATAAGGCAGACCACGCCCAAATTTTTTAGATACATGCTCAACTAACACAGAGATAAACAAGTGCACCGCCTATCTGCGAATGTCGTATTGCTGCGCAAGACTAGTCCTCTACCGGTGTATGCATATTATATTTCCTGAAAAGTAGGTCAAAGTGACCTGAATAGGGTACATGACACACCCTCTCCAAGATGCATCCACACACCAACTTTGATGTTCCTAGGTTATACGGTATTGAAGTTATGGAGCGGACACGAATGCGGACGGACGGACGGACTGACAGAGGGAGTGCAATCCTATCGTCCCCTCCGTTTCTGGTAGGGGACTAATAAATTATGCTGGCGGGTGGCAACAAATGACATGCTCAAAAACGTAGGTGCTGATTGGTCGAAGAGGAGATCTGTTTAGCTGCGCTCCATTGCTCTTCCTCAACTACCCGGGTGTCTGTCACAGTGAACTGAAATTGAATTTTGAGAAGTGAATTTGAATTGTGAGAACTGAATGCGAAAATATGTAGAGTTGAATTTTCAGTGAGGATTAAATATAGTTTCAGAGAAACCAAATTAAATGTCATAATCTTACATTCAGTCTCAAGTTTATTGGACTTCAGTTCCAAAATAATAAATTCAATTTCAAATTATACTATTCAGATTCAGTTTTTCAATGCAATGATTCAAGTTTAGCAATTGAAATTCAAATATAAATTATGCAAATTCAGTTTCTGGTGGCACATATTTCAGCCCATACAGTAGGACCAGATAAGAGAAATATCATGCTCGAAAACAATCTGTTAGAATTAAAGCAGTTTTGCAAGGAGGAACAAACTGAAATTCCTTGACAACAATATAATGGACTGATTTGAAATCATGGGTTTGCTTGCAGTTATTGCAGCTAAAGGTGGGGCACTGTACACAATAAAATTAAGAATGCTAATACTTCTTTTTACCAAGTTGAGGTCCAATCTGGCATTCTGAAACGATTAAATGCCTATAAAATGAGACAAATCTGTGATCAAAGAGGAAATTAGCGACGGGGAAGCACTTTCTCCCCGTGCAGCATTCATAAAACTGCAATCAAGATTGTGACAAAGAAGTAACGTTATTTGCAGGGATCCCGAAGTACTGAAATTATTACCTAGATGACTCCGTGAATAAGGACGTGTAGGTCCAGACAGACTTGCAGCAGCCACCTGTTCATAAGGACATAAACGTTTCCACGCCAACTAAAATTGGAACGTCGAGAAACCAAGCTCATTGTACATAGGTTAACTGTCTGTATAAAACGATCGCTTATGTTAGGCACAAAGTCCAATAATAAGTGAACATGAGTAGAGCTGCTTTCACACCGGCGTGTGTGAAAGCGGCTTAGAGCTGAACTGGATGATATTAGCGAGCGCATACAACTTGTAAAAATATATACACCCAGCTTCGGCAGGCTTCGGTCCTGTCGAGCTGAGCGTTCGGTAATGTTCGTAGTGCTGCACGATAGTGCAAGCCAGAACCAGTACAAAGGCAGACCGAAGAGGAAGTGGCGTCATCATTTCCATTTGGCCTCCGAAGTGAAAACATCGCGATTTCAGTTCTAATCCACCGATTTGGAGTCGCAAATGCAATAGGTATGTATCCTAGGTCTTCAGGCATAGTTACCTATATCATACCGTATTTTCGCGCTATTCTACTTTCCATTAAAAAAAATCGTTCATGAAGTCCATTGTGGCTCAGTTAATAGAAAAGATTCTAGAGCTCTAGACTTCATGAACGACTTTTTATGGAAAGTAGAATACCGCGAAAATACGGTATGATATAGGTGAGCGTTAGCAACTAACCCGACAGCTCTTGGCGAACTATGCTAACGTTATGTTTTCAACCTCTTCACAAAAAAGAGAAAGGGGAAATAAAACTGCCTGAAGACTAAAAAGAAAACACACTTCAAGTCTCACCTCACCGTGCATTTTTCTATCCGCCTCCGAATTGTTCTTGTTGATACCCCGAGAAGGGGAGCCATCTCGTGGGGTTTGAGACCATTACCAATATGCATCCAATGTCTCACGCGAAATATGGTAGCAGGGTCGGCCTTGAAGTCCTAACATTAGGAAAGACATGGTTAGGCCACTCTATTCTTGTAACAACTATGCCGTTTGAATAAGGCAGAGAGTTGCGATGTGTTAATTCACATACCTTGACTTTCTAAGATGCCAAAAGCCACTCTTTCTACTTCTGCAGTTGCTTCTTCAGTGCTTGTCACCATTTTCCTCACTGTGTTTTTTTTTTTTTTTTTTTTTTTTTTTTTTTAAGCCTGCCTGGCTCTTTCCATCTATGGTGTTTGAAACGTTGGATAACCAATCAGAACGGGATAATTAGCATATGGAAAATTGTCAAATTGACAATCTATTTGGCAATCTATCTTTCAATCTAATGTGAAATGAATCATTGCAAAACACATTGCATGAACTTTTGCCTGAATTACTGCTCAAGTTATTGCATAAATTATAGCATAAGTTTTCAAATACAATATTGCATAAAATATTGCATACTTTATTACAATAATTATTTGAACTTAATTGTCATATTGTTTTGAATTGTGTTTTTAACAACAAATTGACTGATAGGAAAAGTTGTCAAATTGGCAAACTATTTGGCAAACTATTTGGCAATCTATCTTTCAATCTAATGTGAAATGTATCATTGCAAAACACATTGCATGAACTTTTGCCTGAATTACTGCTCACATTATTGCATAAATTATTGCATAAGTTATTCCAAACAATATTGCATACTTTATTACAATAATTATTTCAAATTAATTGTAACACTGTTTTGAATTGTGTTTTGAACAACAAATTGACTGATAAATGAATGTATTGACCATTAGATTGACATTTAAAATGAAAGATATTTTGATAGATAAAATTAAAGATATGTCACAAATAATCCTCCATAAATATCATCCAGTTCAGCTTTAAGCACTGTCGTACAATACATTCATAATGTAGTTCACGCTGCTACGCGACGACCTAGAGCAGAGGTGGGCAGCGAGAGCCGTATCTGTCCCTGGTTTTCACACCAACATCTGGTCTTTAATTAGTTGATTGTCTCAATTAGCCAAACCATTCATGAAATCTGACGTTTCATGCGCATTTCTTTAAATTATCATGAAACTACAAAGACGAGTCTTGTCTCCCTTCATAAAACATTTTCCTTTGATCCCGAATCATTGCGAAAATCTATATTTGTGCATGCAATCAATTAACTCAATTAGTCAGGGTAATTGATAGGAATAAAAACCTGCATACACACCGGCCCTCCGGGACCGTGATTGCCCACCCCTGACCTAGAGGGACAGGCAGCGAACCAGAACTTGGACAGCTCATAAGCAAATGTCAACAAGAATACCTTCGCCCGCAACTCATTGATAAAACTTGACTGTTAGCGAGCAAGATAACTGAACTAGTTAAGCAAGTTAGCGTTAACTGGCTGCCTATAGCCAAGGTATCAGTGTTCATCGAGCCGCTGACGTAGGCTCAGGGAAATCAAGTCTCGTCTGATTTAATCCAATGTAAAATGGTAACGGTCTTTTCGAAGTTCAATTGA
This sequence comes from Gymnothorax reevesii, assembly GCA_029721435.1. Taxonomy (NCBI): domain Eukaryota; kingdom Metazoa; phylum Chordata; class Actinopteri; order Anguilliformes; family Muraenidae; genus Gymnothorax; species Gymnothorax reevesii. Next base: position 9,706,203 of record CM056581.1, read on the forward strand.
GTAACGTAACCCAGCTTGCAGACTTGCGAATCGAGATTGCCAACAAAACGGATAAAATGTAACGTTAATAATCATACACTGAGTTCCATAGGATAGAGTCGTCTTGGTTACTGGCTATCGGCGTTAACTAACGTTAATAACGAGCTAAACGTTTTGTTTTTTTTTTAAAAGAATTTTATTGCAATATTAACAAACAAACAAGGCACAAATACAAATCTGCTTTGTCAAAGAAACTCTGCCTCAGGTTAAGCAATACCAATTCAAGTAATAAAAGTATCCACAATAACAATAAAAAAAATTTATAAATAAAAGATAAAATGACACAAAGACAACAGACATAAAAAAAAAACCTCAAGAATGGGGTTTACGTCAGATTTAATTAAAATTTTCAAGTATTGAAAACAATTTAAGAGCTGCTTTGTTTTGGATATAACTCAATGACTTACTCAAAAGTTTTAAATCATTCTTCCAATGATATACATTAGGTTTAGTCTTGAAATACCTATATTTATGTATAAAAAATTTAGCCAGTAGCAACATGTTGTTAAGAAGAAAGTCTACGTTCATGTCTTCAACGAAAACACAAAATTGCACAGTCTTCATTGATACAGGAAAGATAATACCGCTGGACTGGAGCCAGCTCTGAATGTCAGTCCAAAAGGACTGTACCAAATCACAAAGAAAAAACAAATGCTCCAAGCTTTCAATCTCTTTTTCACAGAAAGTACAGTGGTTAACCTCAAAGTTAAACCGAAACTCATTTGTATAGGGTAAATCTCATATAAAATTTTAAAGTTTACTTCTTTAACCTTGGGAGGAAGTGGAAAGCAGATATATCTTTTTTTACATTTTTTTAATATCCCCAATTCCGAAGTCCTTAAAAATGTAATTCCTCCTCGCAGGATTAGGAAAGACTTCTTTATTTAATACGTTTCTCATAACTCTGTTACTACAATTGTCATCAGAGAACTCAAAACCCCCAACACAGAGCTGCCTCCACCCAGGAGAGATATTGGAGTACAAAATGATTTCTTTAACCATTGATCTAAGGGAGAATGGTATAGCTTTAACAATTCGGTTGTATTTGGCAGCTGTACATTGTAACTGATATTTCTCACAAAAATCCTCATACTGTAACAAATTCCCTGCATCATCCAGAAAATGAGTCATCGCCCAAATCCCTTTAGACTTCCATTCCTCTATGTATATAGATTTTCTATTAATATTAATATACCTATTGTTCCATATTGGAGAATTATGTGGTGTGAAGTTGTGCTTGTACAGTAACTTCCAATAAAGGAGAACTTGCTGATGAAAAGCACAAAGTTTGACAGACAGTGAGCAAAATTAAAAATCACAGTGTAGTAAAAAGTCTATTCCACCCATTTTTTGAAAAACCAAATCCAGAATAATAAACCAAAAGGACTGTGTTTTTAATAAAGGATTTCAGCCATTTTAATTTCAAGACACCATTCATAATTTCAAAATCAATTACATTCATACCTCCATCTTCATAGTTTTTTTACAATATCATTTTTCCTTATGTAATGGCATTTACTCTTCCATATGAATCTAAAATTGACGTTATTTATTGCTTTAATTAACCTTGTAGAGATAGGTAGGGAAGAGGCTGGGTAAATAAGTCTGGACAAACTATCCATTTTAGAAAGTAGCACTCTGCCGAAAATTGTGATGTCCCTTTGCAGCCACCTGTTCAAAATGCCTTTACACTTTTCTAAAATATCCACAATATTTTTATTGTCAATTACTGCTTTATCCTTAGAAACAACAATCCCCAAGTATTTGACATAACGAGCTAAACGTTCCTGTTCGCTAACGTTATCAGGTAGTTATAGCTACTTTCCCCCCTCACGTAGGTTGAGCGGAAGCTACGAAGAGATCAACAGCAATCGAAAGAAAGGAAAAAACTGGACGATAACAAATCTTTTAACTTATAGTTACCTTTCTTCGTTTCAAACACGACGATCAACCCCCGAAATTCTTTTCCAATTAATAGTGATGGCCAAATCGGAACAGTGTTCTGGTTCGTACCGAAACCTAGGTGGAATGTCTGATTCGAAACATAGTTCCGAGTAGTGATGTGACGTCTGACACTGAAGTCCTAAGGTTTGTATGGATCAAAGGGAGTGTGTTCAAATGAAGCCCGTTTCGTGGCCTGTGTTGTTTTCCTGAATATCACATGACTAAAAACAAACGAGACGCCGGTTCTCCGAAATCACGTGATTGCCTCGTTGCGTGCATAGGGGAGGGGGGGGGAATCTCATGCTCGATCTGATATTGTATATGAAATCCTGAAAGTGATAATTAGAGTAAGAGTAGGCCGTGACATCTCATTTTGCTGGGTTCCCGGGCACGCTGGGATTCAGGGAACTGAACAAGTGGGCAGATTAGCCAATGAAAGCTTGAATAAGCAAGTTGTAGTACAACTCCCCCTTGGAAGAGTGGAACTGAAAGGGATAATTAAAGAGGGCATAATAAAGGAGTGGCAGGTGGGTTGGGAGAAGGAAAGTAAGGGGAGGCATTACTTTTCTAAGCAATCTCAAGTCAGCAGGAAATTTCATTGTAGTTCTCTATCCCGAAGGGATTCTGTTAAACTGTGTAGGTTAAGGCTGGGTCACTGTGGTTTAAATCAGTCTCTTATTATTATCGGAAAGCATGACACAGGTCTATGTCACTGTGGGAGGTCTGAAACAGTTAAACATGTGTTCTTAGAATGCAGTCAATACAACGCTGAAAGGCAGAGATTATTTATCCAAATGGCAGAGTTAGAAGTTCAAATTTTTTCTATTTCTTCTTTGTTTGGCCACTGTGAGATCCACCAATTGATTTCCAGAGCAATCTTACACTCTCTGCATGAAACTGGACTATATGGACGAATCTGAAGTAGACTAGAAATAACGACAAGTAGAGGGCAGTAATACGCAGCTCAGCGTCTATCGCCGGAAATCAAGAAGAAGAAGAAGAAGATGGGAGCAGACACGCCGTGAACAGCTCTAGGTAGCAAACCCTCGAATATTGGTAATTAAAGCTTCTAACTCGCGAAAATTTGTTCGGCACGTATTAAGTTTATTGTCAGGGACTTAGTGAAAACGTATTCAATTGAATAGGTCACTCCAAATAAAGGTGATACAATGACTAGCCTCAATGTCAAAGCGAATGCAAGAATAAAGGCGCTACACACATGACTATTGCAATCCAGAGGACATGGACATTAACGTGAGAGGAACCAAAGACACCTTAACATCACCTAAACCATCAGCTCCGCACAAGAAGCCAAAAGCTGACGAAAACACAACTTAAGGAGCCCCGACCGATAACTCCTCAAACGCAGCAATCCTTGCTGCTATTGCCGCTCTCCGTGGTTTGATGGAGGATTTCAAAGAGGAACTGAAACAGACACGCTAACTGTAGCTAACATTGCGAAAGCAGTTGAGTTCAACTCTGCTGAAATCAAGGAGTGTAAAGGGAAATACAAAGAAAGTGAGGGGGAACTAATTCATTTAAGGAAAACAAATGTTGAGTTGGAGAATAGAACTGCGGAAATCCATAAAAGAACCGGAGAACTGGACCGGTATAAAAGAAGGTGGAATTTAAAATTAATTGGACTGAAGGAGGAAAAAGAAGAAAATACAAGACAAATCACCGCTGATATGATTTGCAACATTGTTCCCCACTGGAAGGCGAGGATGGACTTAATCATGGATTCGGTACACCGGTTGGGATCGAGCAACACGGATCGTCCCCGTCAGATCATCATCCAGTTTAACCGGCGGCTTTTCGGGGATGAACTCTGGCGGGTTTCTAAACTTCACCCCGTCTGTAGGGAGCTCAACATTCGCTTTGTGGAGGACCTTACTAAAGAAGACAGGGAGGCACGAAAGGCTGTGTGGCCATAAGTGGAGAAGGCTAGGAGGGCAGGCTTGAGAGCTGTTTTCAGGGGCCCCCATGCCTTTATTAATGGACAGAAAGTGATGCCATAACCAGGACTTCAAACTACGTTAACAGTGAGTTATAATGAAAAGGTTTCCTCACGGTTTTGCTTCCTCAGAAATTTATCTGTTTAAACTTTAACAAGTTTCGTTCGTGTATTAGGTAATTGTTTTGTTTTTCCTTTTCTATATGCTTAAGTTAAAGAATGACATTAGTCTCATCTCTGTTAATGCAAGGGGTTTGAGGGACATGACGAAGAGAAAAAGTATATTTTTATTTTGTAAGGTGAAGGCGGCTAGTATTTTTTTTTTTACAAGAAACGCTCGCTGTGGCTGAAGATGCCATGTTTTGGTCGAAGCAATGGGGAGACCATGCTTATTTCAGCCATGGCACCTTAAGATCAGCAGGGGTCGCTATCCTCCAAAAAAATTTAAAGGTCAGGTTTTGTCTCATATTGCAGATGAGTTTGGTCATTGGTTAACACTTATCCTGAACATTGATGGTCTAAAATTCGTCTTGATCAACATTTATGGCTATAACATAAACAGAGAAAATAAAATCTTGTTAGAACAAAAGCTCACATTTAGATGGTATCAAATCAACACACTCAACTGATAATATAATAATTGGAGGCGATTTAAACTTAGTTGATGAATCTTTTGATAGATATCCTCCTAGATATCCTATAAGTCATCCAAACCCTATATTCATTAACTTTTGCAACGAACAAAATCTAGTTGATGTTTGGAGACATTTAAATCCAGGAACAATGAAATACTCATGGTTCAGTTCCAGTCAAAATTTTGAAATCTAGAATCGACCACTGGTTAATTGATAATCACCTGCTATGTTACGAAATCACCTCTGATGTTTTGGCTGCTCCAATGACAGATCATAGCATTATCACGCTACATGTTAAACCTAAAGATAAAAATATCTATTCATGTAAATATTGGAAATTTAACTCCAATTTGCTGAAAAATAATGATTATTGTTAAACAATTCAATTACTAATTTAAAAAATAATGAACTCCAAAGAATGTACAACTCCTACTAAGAAATGGGAATTCCTGAAATACAAAATACGACAGTGTTCCATCTCATTCAGTAAAGAAATTGAAAAAAAATTTGAAAAACAAGAATTAGAAATCATTCAACAATTAAATGTGTACTGCAATATATCTAAAATGATAAACAGAAAATCCTAGACCTTCAATCTAAATTAGACAAAATGTACATTCAAAAAGCACTGGGGGCTTTTATTAGGTCCAGAGCTAAATGGATAGAGGAAGGGGAAAAAAAATTCAGCATATTTTTGTGGTTTAGAAAAAAGAAGACAGGAAAAAAATAACATGAAATCCTTGATTGTTGATGATATAGAAATTTTTGACGAGAAATTAATCTCCTCTGAAATTTTTAAATTTTACAGTCAGCTTTAAAGCTCCAAATTTTCCAGTGAGGACTGTCATATATTTTTAAACTGCATTACAAAATATATTCCCAAGGTAAAAAATAGTTTTAAGCAAACATGTGATAACCAAATAACAATTGCAGAACTTGATGCAGTTATTGGTCGCCTCTCTCTAAATAAAGCCCCTGGCTCAGACGGCCTCACAGGAGATTTTTACCGACATTTTTGGTCAGACATAAGAGAACTACTCCATAAAGTTTTTACTGAAATATTTGAATCTTGTGAACTTCCTCCCACAATGAGACATGGGATTATCGTTTCTATTCCAAAACCCGGAAAAGACCCCAGATTCCTAGAAAACAGAAGACCCATTACATTGAGGAACTCAGATTACAAACTCCTGACTTACATTTTCACTGCTCGTCTTCAATCAGGGATTTCAGATCTTATTGCAGAGCTGCAGTCTGGTTTTCTCAAGGGAAGATCAATGCATAATAACATAAGATTGGTAATGGACATCATTGAATACAGGGATCAAATTGAAGACGATGGATTCATCCTCTTTTTAGATTTTTATAAAGCCTTTGACTCCGTTGAACATCCATTTATCCATTCAGTACTCAAACAATTTGACTTTGGAGCTAAATTTAGAAATCTAATCAATGGTCTATATCATAACATCAGCAGCTGTGTTATATTACCCAACGGCACCTCCCCGAGCTTCGAGATAAAAGTGGGTATCCCTCAAGGATGCCCCATATCACCATTTTTATTCATTTTAGCAACTGAAATGCTAGCAATTTATCTTAAGAACTGTGATGGTATTAAAAATTGTGTATGTTCGACTCTGATATTATCATTAGCCAATTGGCAGATGACACAACCATTTTTTTAAAGGATAAACACCAAATTTCAATATCTATTGAAAAATACAAAACTTTTCTAAAGCTTCAGGATGAACACTAAATCTTAAAAAATGCGAGCTGTTTGCTCTACATGACACTTCACTGACAGAAATCTGCAACATTCCAGTGAAATCAGAAATCAAATACTTGGGAATTTACCTTATCTAGGACCAAAAACAAAATCAGTCTCTTAATGTTGACAACAAAATTAAGGAGTGTAAATCCAAACTAAATTTATGGCTACAGAGAGATCTGTCAATACTTGGACGAATTTATTTGATCAAGATGTAGTGTTTATCAAGATTAATTTACCCAACCTACTCCAATGCTATCCCAAACAAGTTAATTAAATTAATCAACCAAATTAATTTCAATTTTATTTGCAGAAATAGACCACACTATTTAAGAAAAGGCAGCATGGTTAAAGACCTAAAGGATGGAGGACTCAAAGTAATTGATTTTGATTGTCTCAATGGTACTCTAAAAATAAATTGGATTACGTCCTGGATCAATCGAAGCAACTCCTTCTGGTACTACATTCCAAATCACTTGTCCAAAAAACTTGGAGGGTTGGACTTTCTACTCGGAACAGATTTTAATGTTGACAAATTACCTGTATCACTATCTGAGTTTCACAAACAAATATTGTTATTGTATACTGGAAAATGCTTTGTGTGCATAATTTTTCCCCCCATACCACTGTGATCTGGAATAACAGATATGTACTATATTGAAATAAATCCTTATTTTTTGTAGATTGGTATGAGAGGAATATATGTTCTATAGTTGACTTGATGGACACGAATGGCAATTTCTTATGAACAATTCTGTATGAAATATAACTTTAACCCTGTAAAATCGGACTTTACTAAATTGCGCAGAGCTCTTCCCCAGGAGTTTATTCTTCTAACAAGGAATATACTGGCTCATCAACTGATACAGCCACAATTGGCTCCTCTGTCAATTCATGGAATTTCAATATTGGAAAAAAAATGTAACAACCACTTTATTAGAAAACATCTTACTGAAAACTTCTATCCCGGAAGGCAAAACAAAAACAATATTCTACATAAATTTGATAAAACTACAGTTAATAAACTAAGGACATTATATCTAACATTTCCCATACCCCCAAAAGCTAAGGAAACACATTTTAAAATTATGAACAACATTTACCCCTCTAAAGAATTGCTAAGAAGTCTCCTTGGTATTAATGATAATCTATGTACATTTTGCGAAAATGACATTGAAACAACTGACCATATATTCTTTTCATGTGCATTGTACAAACATTTTGGGTTGATATACAGAAATGGATTAAGCAAAGAATATCTTCATTCCCAGCTACTATTTCTAAAGACGATGTAATATTTGGTATGGTCTTAACTAGCAAAAAGTACAAAAACTTTCTTGTAACATCATAATGTCCCTTGCTAAATTTTTCATCTATAAGTACAGAGTTAAAAAATTATCCCCCAGGTTCCATATATTTTTATGTGAATTTAAACTGTATTTATAATCCCTTAAAATTTTAAAAGGCCCAAAACAACATAAATTATATGATGTATTAAAGCACTTTTCCACTTAGTAACTATAAGCTTGATTTAAACCCCTTAAAACTCCGGGAAAATTTGCCTAAAATGCCTATGAAAAGCGTACCCAAAGTAAATTGAACGCTGTTCTTGAACCGTTTGGACTATATGGATGGTCTCATTATGGTCTCATTTGAAAGGAAACACTCTGAAGTTTTTCCCCCAGCTAAAAGAAATACTCTAAGTGCTACTGTCATTGAGTAATCCAAGCTGGAACACACTGAAGTAGAAGGTTTTTACTCTCGCCAAAATTTTTTTTTGCAAACAGATGCCTGTAGATGAGAGCAGCTAGGACTTATTAGCTGAAAAACACAATGGGACCACAGCATGAAGTCTTACTTAGTTCCAGTTCAAATTTGATAACAATCCTACAGAAAATGAGCATTTTACACATGTTTTTCTAAGGCCATGTCTAGGCGTTTCCAAAAATGGCCATTTGGAGACCCCAAAAGGACCCTTGGATAACCATGGTCACATACCTAGGATAAAAGGGCATAACTCTTGAACGCTTCAACCTACAGTCATAATGTTGGGCTCTAATGAAAGGTGACACTTAGAGGAATCCAATCTTGTATCCAGATTCACTATCAATATTGCTGAAAAAAAGTTACTGACGCATAAGCTCAAATTTGTGCACATAAGAGTCAAAACGAGTGCCTTTATGTTAAAAAAATGCTTTTTTATATGAAAGGTAAACAAACAAATGACCTTTACGCAGCAAACTCACAGTAAAATATTTGCAATATATGATCAATAAAAAAAAGTAAAAGTTACTGAAGCATAAACTCACATTTGTGCATATAAAAGTCAAAACAAGTGCTGTCATGTAAAAAAATGTTTTTTACATGAAAGGTAAACAAACAAATAGTTTGCTATGGAAAGGTTATTTACAATATATGATAAATAAAAAAATTAAAAGGTTATTGAGGCATAAACTCAAATTTGTGCATATAAACCCCAAGGGGAGGAGATTCTGACTTTGTGCTTTTACATATATCCAAAGCAAAGGAGAGATTCCTTTGTCTTCGTTCTTGCCTGTAACAAAGACCCTATGTGGCACATAGTAAAATGGATCCTATTTACTTACTTTGTCTCACTCTGATTTCTTACAGGGATGAAAATTTAAATTCCCACAACAACCAACGCCGGCGAAAAAATAACTTCCTTCCACCTTCGGTAACGGAGGTAATAATGCGTAATATGGTAATAATATAATCATCATAATATCAGCATCATATTATAATATCCTTTTCCCGTAATTATTTACACAGAATTACTTCGGTGAAAACATGACGGTGAACTCCAGTGAAAACATGACGTCCTTCCACCTTCCGTGACAGATGCAAATAATACGTAATTTAATTTAATAATAATAATAATAATAATAATAATAATTATTATAAATGTAATGTTATTATATAATGAAATATAAGTTATAATATGATGCGTACTTGTCAAGAGTAATGTCATCTCCCCCAAGAAACATTTCCTCTGCTACGGAGCCATCACGGTTTTGGTCGGATATTTCTTCCCCTGAGCTATCACTTGCACGCCGAGTGCACAGCTCTGCAGCTTCTGAACAGAAAATGATTTTTTTCGCAACCTTTTGGCTATTTTTTCTTTCAAACTCCGTAAACAACCATCAAACATTCGCTGGAAATCTCTCTCTGCCTCGCTCTGTTTTGCGGAACGCACAGCACGCATTACGCACAGCTGAGCCATATTCTGTCCATTCTCTTACGCGAGCGATAGGCAGCGCCAGCCTTTTCGCCACCCCAACAACCTATATATCGGCGTTTCCAGAATTTCGTTGGTGTCATAATGCAACAATCGTCGTCTCGATTGGTTGCTGGTTGCTCGGGCTACACGCAAAAAAAGGAGGCATGAGCTTCGTTTCAACACAGGCACTCGTTGGCTATAGCAGGCTGTAGACAGGGCAGGGAAGCTCGTAACTGGTCGAGTGAGGTGTCAATCGAAAGGTTAGAGTGCAGACTCCATTTTGGCGCAAATGGCTGTGTACTGTCTAAATCTGTTCCGAAGCAACGACCACTAATGCAGCGAACTTTGTGGATAACCACCGATTCATTTCAAACGATGCAGCAGCTGTTCATGGATATTTACCGGTATAATAGTGTGTTTTGGACTAAAAACTTTACTTGGTTGGATTTACTGGAACTTCGTGGATGTAACAAGACCATTTTTGAGGGGATCTGTCGGACTGGAAGAGTACTAGGGGGCTTCATCGGTGAGTCACATCAGTTTTGTAACTGTTCGTTTGTTTGTTTGTGGTCTGACATGGGCGTTGATTAAAGCTGCTGGGATGATTATACTTTGAAATGGTTGGCATCATTCGAATCTCAAGAATCTTAGCTTTCTGACGATATGTGGCATGAGTATCTCAGTTGCATACAAGCTGTGTAAATGACGTAGTATGTTTTCAACTTCCCTGACGGCCCGATTACGGGCCGTCGGAGTGGTAACGGGTTAAACCCCTTATATGTACGGTAATTATTTGTTTATTGAATTATGTATGTGTTTATGTATTATCATTCATCTGAGTTTATAAGCCTTATAACTTTTTTTTTTAAACTATTATTCTGCTGTCCCTCCTGTTCTTTTAATACTGGTAAATGTGACTTTATTGCCATGTTTGTTTGTTAAAGATCAATAAAAAATAAAATTAAAAAAAACTCTGCCTTGAGCCATCTAGTGTTCATATATATCTATGGTTGCGTGATTCGATTCACTGAAAAAGCCGCGAGAAATTCAAGAAATTCAATGTGATAAATATTCGACATTTTGATCCACACTCCATATCAGTTGGTGGCAGTAATGCACCTAGTAACTGTATTTCAACTGCCAATAAAACTCAACAAAGAAGAAGAAGAATAAGAAGACGTGTTCTGGAAATGGATTGTGAGTCGGTGGTGGGAATGAAAAAGAAAAGGAAAAAAGGAAGTGATAACGAAAATGAGGGCGAAACATTTGTTGTAGGCGTAAAGACAGATATAAGGAGTGGTGAAGCAAACTGTTTATTCAGCAATGCTCATGACAATGGGAAATTTGTGAAAAAGGAAATTGTAGCTTTCCTTAACTAGCTTTCCTTTAAAGAAAAAACCGTGTGCTAAGGGCGTGATTAGTGGTGTTTCATTGGACATGGATTTAAATGATTTTTTGAAGGTGGAGGGGCTGTGTGGAGCAAAGAGACTGAGAAGCTGCCGGGAGGGAAAGGTGCAGGAAAGCCTGTCAGTGCTGATAGAGTTTAACAGTGAAGCACCGGAAAGAATATTTTTTGATTATGTGAGTTACAGGGTGAGAATGTACGACAGGGCTCCACTGCGCTTTTTCCGGTGTCAGGAGTATGGGCATGTGGCGGTTGTGTGTAAAAAAGAAATGCACAGGTGTAGACAGTGTGGACAGGAGGGATGCATTGAGGACGATTGTATTGTGGCAAAGGCATGTTTTCACAGTGGGGGAAGTCATGAGATGGGGTCAGTGCAGTGTGAAAGAAGGAGAATGGAAAGAGAGATGGAAAGGACAAGAGTAGAGGGGAAAATATCATATGCTGAAGCAACTAAAAGAGTCGAGAGTAAAAAAGAAACGGTGGGGAAAGAGCAGGCCGGAGTACAGCCAGTGGGAAAGAAGCAAAAGGAGTTTGAGGAGGATGAAATTAGGATGAACAGAAGAAGTTTTTTAGCATTTATTTCAATGGTTTTAAATTGTGCCCGTGAGAGAGAAAGTAAAACGGAGAGAAATAAGATGGTGGTAGACGCGGCAAGAGAGATTTTGGGTGTAGTTGATGTAAAGAGGGAAGATATTCAGAGAATTTTGGAAAGCGGGTTTGGTAGCAGTCAGACTGTAGAAATGTAAGGAGAGACAGAAAGCCTGGGAAATAATTAAAGCAGAGAAGGATATGTGAGAGGATTGTATTTTTTATTTTTTATTTTTTTTTAAATTACTATTAAAGTAAAGTACACAGTCAAAATGCAGCACGAAATTCAGTACTGTTTGTGGCGGCATGCACTAAAGACAAAGTTTTGTCTGCCATTAAACCAGAAGAAGAAGAAAACGTGTTCTGCGTTTTCTGCTGAGGTAGGTGCAAAACACTGGAGATAATGGAGCCAACAAAAAGGAGGACATCATCCGTTTTGGAACATTTCGATATGATATCTCCCAATAGGGAAAAACAGAATACACATCTGCTAAAATCAATCACGAGGAGAGAGAGAGAGAGAGAGAGAGGTGTGTTTGCAAATGTAGCCCACATGTGAACTCCACAGCAGCACTGCTGTAGATCAAATGGCCAGCAGATGTCAGCACTCCCAAATTATTAGTTAACGGGGCTGTATGATCAGCCTTTTTATGAAGCAATTGCCTGAAAATATTCGATACATTGACGGGGCCTCATCACACCATCACAAGTTCCGAGGTCTGTATCAGAAAGAGAATTTCACGTGACTGTTCCATTTGGTGTTCCATTACGCCACCAATCAATACGAAACGTCACTGTTTCATAACAACAATTCAAACAAGTGAATAGGCTACTCGGTGGTTACGTAATTCTGTTCCGAAAATAAAACTACTACTATAATACGAGCATCAAACAACATGAAAATGCATAGTAAATGTCATGTATACATAATCGCATATGCAAAACAATTATTGGACCCTTTTCTGAATGGCTGCTGATTATTATCCAATTAATAAATATCCAATTTGGGGGAAACGTTTAAAAGCGCATGGAAATCACATGCAAAGTCTTGCCTCTCAGAGTGTATTGTGCTGTGTTGTGATTCTGCTTTGACCATGTTCATCCCTTATTATTCTGACTTACCTGTGTTTCTGAATTATTGCTCTTGTCTGACTATTCTTTGTATCATGTATTGTGTATTGGTTACTTTGATTTGTCATGTTTTATCTTAGTCTACTTTTCCATGTTTTTCATTTTTCCATATTATCATTCCGGTTCATGTTTCCATTATGCATTGCACTTTGTCTCCCCCGTCTGGTCTCGTCTTGTCATTTCACACAGCCCAGTCTTGCGTGTTACTCTTCGGGTGATTTATTGGATTCTGGATTTCAACCTTCCTTCCGATCTCGTTTACTTACTTCGCCTTAATTTTCTATCTTACTAACCATACTAACAGTTTGTTATTTTCGCTAGAAGTAACTAACACCAACTAACATTGTATATAATACTAACTTATTAACAAGCACCAAAGGATTTGTATAGTTGCACTTACTAATTGATTAACAAGCTCTCAGCACTCACCCTGTTCTATTCCCCGCCTCTTTGCTCTCCCTTTGCTGCATTTTCTGTGAAAGCTCACACCTGATCGCGCTGTCCTGTTTCTCATTTTCTATGCACGTTAGAAACTCCTTGACTGGAGCCGTATGTTTGTTTATAGGAATGTCTTGTGTTCCCTGTCCGCGTTTTGGCTTTGACCAATTTAATGTGATTAGGCTTTTCCTCATGTGCCTTCGCCTTGTAATCAGTCTGACTTTCTGCACCTGTGATTCTCCCCATGTATTCTTCCCAGAAGTGTATATTAGGTGTCTTTTCACTGCCACTCTCCATCAGATTGTTTCCTCAGTCTTCTTGTGGTATGGTTCCTTTCGCTTTGATTACTCAGTGTTTATCTTTCTGACTGGACCGCCCGACTTTCGATTTTAGCCGTTGTGATTTTGGATTATTTTTGCATCTGTGAGTTTTGACCTTTTTCTGCCCGACCACGAGATCTTTGTTTGCTGCCCTGGTTACGATTCGGATTACGCCCATTGGATTCTGATTTTGCTTCTTTGACATTCCTTTATCTGTGAACCAGACCCATTTCTGTCCGACTGCGTTTATTGTGATTGCTGCCCTGGTTTTTGATTCTATTTTTGCCCAACTGGATTCTGATATTTGGAGTGTGGACTTTGTACTTTTGCCTCCTGCCCTGCGGGGGTCCTCCCCCTTCATTAATAAAGCAAGTTCTACTGCATTGCCTGGTTCTCGCGACTGGTTCCTGATCGCACCATTACATGCTGAGCGTTTGAAGATGAGTGCTACTACGAGAAAGCGTCCCAGATCTCCCGTTTGGGAATATTTTGAACTACAGGGAGACCATCGTGTTAGTTGTATGCATTGCATGCAACAACTGTCATTTTGCAACAACACCACAACTATGTGGAGACACCTTCGAACAAAGCATCCTGAAGCCTGCAACCCTCGCACAGCCCAGCCAAGTGCTGAAACAAGTCATGGCCAACATCCTGTTCATGGTATGTATTTATTCATGGTATGTTAGTCCACATGTGATTTGACTTATTTTCAATATTCATAAATTATGCACTTGAGCAGTGAAACAACAACCCACACTATTGTACATTTGCCCATGGTTACATATATTTACAATAACATGCTTAGACTTTACTCCTAACTTAGTATTTCTGTTGTTCCTTGATGGGAAGGCAAAAAACTGGATGGGGCTCTGACCTCATTGTTAAAGGCTCTCAACCCTTCTCAATTGTGGAGGATGAGGGTTTCAGGATGTTTGTCAAGAAACATTCTTCCATCCAGAAACGCACTGAAAACAATGCTGAAGTCAAGATACACAGAGCGCAAGGAGAAGGCTATGGTGGAGGTGGAAAAAGGCCAAAATGGTGAGTTTGACTGCAGACATGTGGACTTCCATCAATATGGATGCTTATCTTGCAGTTACCTGCCACTTCGCTGGTGAAAATAACAAGCTGTCCACCACTGTTCTTGGGGTAACCAAACTTGAGCACACGCGCACACAGCAGACCATCTGAAGGAGGCGAAGAGGGCTCCTCTGCAGTCATGGGGGATAGAGAGGAGTGTCACTTGTTTAGTCACTGATAATGTAGCCAATATGATTGCGTGCGCACAGCTGTTACAAGTGCGACACGTGCCTTTGTTTTGCTCACACCCTGAACTTGGTTGTGAAAAAAGCCATAGAGCAAACCCCTGAATTGCATGCCTTGCGCCTGCAAACAAGGCAAATGGATCTAGTTTAGATCTAGTTCCAACGCAAAGCAGAAGCTCTTACATCCAGCAGCAAATGGGGAAAACCACAGATGAAATTGAGACTATATGGAACAGCACATTTTAATGTTTCAGTGGCTGCTGGAGCAGCGTGAAGCAGTAGCAGCAGTCCTGTCCTCTTTAAACACCACAACTGAACCCCCTCAATAGTGCTGACCAGGAGACAATCACTGAATGTCTGAAGCTACTTGCAGTTTATGAAGCAACTGTGGAGCTAACTGAGAAGTGAGTTTCTGCATCCAAGATCATTCCTCTAGATAGACTTCTTCAACAAGGTTCAAGAACATCGTGCGGGGTTAACAAGCTCTACTGCCCTACAGCTGGCCAGCAATCTCCATAAGAACCTAGGGGAGCGATGTGGGGTGGAGCTTGTAAGGGTCCTTGGAATGGCTACTGTCCTTGATTCAAGATCCTTGGGTTTGGAAGTTCAGATAATGCAGACAAAGCCATGAGAGCTTTGATAGTTGAGTGCTCTGCTGTCATCCGAGCAGCCTCAGAAACCCAAGCAAGATGTGTGCCATCAGCATCACCATTCGCACCACAGGCCAGTGAACACAGGGTAGAGAGCCTCTGGGATGGTTTTGACAGCATGGTAGGCGAGACCTCTCAAAGACAGAGTGCCACTGCTGATGCCACTGTTGAGGTTAGCCCACCAAGCACACGCTACAGTCCGAGTGATTGAACGAGGTGGTAATTGATTTTGTCATTTTCTACCTATTTAGGTTCAACGCTATCTCTCTGCACCATATCTTCCCAGGAAGGAGGACCCTCTTGCTGCGTGTTGGTTCCAGTAATCAATATTCCTTCATCTGTTCGAGCTGGCCAAGACTTACCTCTCCATTCCTGCCACATCAGTGCCTTGTGAGAGAATCTTCTCAAAAGCAGGAGAAATACTAAGCAAAATAAGAAACCGTCTCAGTCCGAGCACCGTTGAGCAGATTGTTTTTCTAAATAAAAATACTTGAACAAGCTTCCCATACTGACTATTTTGTGCACAAGAAGCACATTTAAAAAAAAAAAAAAACTCGACTGTAATATATTTATTTGGACACCAGACGTCGCTGTGGACACATTTTTTCGATCGTTTCATAAGATCGAGTCATTTTCCGAATCATTCGTTCCAAATAATTCGATCGCCCAAATGTTACATGTCTGCCATCACTACCAATTAATCCCAAAATAAAACAGTTTAGTTAGCTATCGCGTTTCTTTGTCGACTGGTCCTCCGTTATCCGCTTCAGGCAGTCCTCCCCTCCCTCAATGGGCGCGCATGGGGGAAGGCGCGCTCACATGCGGTGTAGGGGAACTTTACGCGCGTTCAAGTACTGAAATAGATTGTATAAAACAAAGTGGGGGCGGTATAGGACAATGTTTTCATAGTCAATTAGGTTTATCTCCTTCAGTTTTTCCCGAAAACGAGGTATTTATCGTAGGATAAGCGCTTGCGAGAGGTTTTAAATGAAATTTCCTGGGGCCTCATTTATCATTGTGGATACACCTTTTCTTACACCTTTTCTCCGCTAAATTTGCGATGTATCAAACCCAAACCTGACGGGAAAAAGTCCGGACATTTACACCAATTTTGAGCATAGCGTTCCTTGATTTACACCCTTTTTGAAGAACAGGAGGAATTGGCGACGCTGCTGCTGAGTCAGAGAGAGAGAGAGAGGTCTTTGAGGAAGGTCACATTAAAATGTGCTCCTGAATTTCAACCTTTTTTTGTTTAAAAAATGAGATAAACTTGAGTAAAAATAGTTAAAACATCTTTTTACAAATCCAAAGTATCATACAGATTATCATTTTCTTTAAACATACTACAATTACACTTTTTTTTGGACTCAATAGAATTCCAGAAAGCTGGCATAGCTTGTCAGCAAGGAAAGGATTTCTGCAGAGAGAAGACCAACCAACAAAGAAATAAGGGCAATTCAAGAAAGACAAGTGAACGTTTAAATTAAACAGTCAGGAAGACGCTTTCTGAAAAGGAGGACAAAAATATCCATCAACAGAAAGAACAACAGAACTTATACTTTTCTGACTGAATTGCAAAAGAAAGACTGTTTCATCCCAGATTGAAGGTAGGACACTAAAAGCCCATCCAAACTAAATGAATTAATATTAATATCAATAAGAAAGAGATTTTGTATTCAACGATATTACATGAATTATTTTGCATATTGGCTAATTATATTATATCTAAGCTCAGTGAAATCCAAGCAAACAGCTAATTGACATTAGCTGCATTATATGTGAGGGGTGAGCCTGTTAACAGAGAGTGACAGTTGGGATTTGACAGTTGGTCGGCCCTTCCTCTGATTGGACAGTGAGCTGCATACATTTTCATTCAAAAAACTGTTACATTGTAACAAGATGGCAGCAGCAGCAGCAGACAGCCTGAGTCTGACCTTTGAGTTCCCCCCAGAGGTCCATACAGAGAGCGGCAGGATGAGATTTAAGCAGAAAACACAGAGGGAGAATCCTGAGACCCTGTTTAAAGACTGCAGTCACAGTAAAGGAAGAACTATCATCACCAACTTGCTCTTTTATACCGAGCACACAGCAGCATGGCACTCAGCTCTCTGCAAACATTTTACAAATATATCACAAAAAGGGGAATTTGCAAAGGACGTCAAATATACATGTTTGAGGATAGTGAAAAAAACACAGAAAACAAACAGCTTACCATAAACATTTATCAAAATGGCACAGTAATGGTGCAGGGCAGTGAAGCTGCCCTCATAGCTTTTGAGAAGATTTTCCAAACCCTCAAAACCCAGGCAGAGAGTGAGCGAGCGCAGCAAAGCAGTCTGAGCAACGGGTCACAACAAACAGAGGGAGAGACAGAGGTTCCTCAGAGCCCCACAGCCGCCGCAGAGAGCAAGGCCCCATGCACGGACACACCTCCCCCAACCCCACGCATCCACACCAGGGTAGCACAGATCAGGGACAGCCTCTTTCTACTGGAGGTGGTGGAGCTCAGAGAACAAGTGCAGGCCAAAATCACCTCCAACACCAGCTCTGAGTGCTTTAAAGAACAGCTCAGCCAGATAAGAGCCCAGCTGCAGGCCGCCGTGCAGGAGCTGAGGGGGGAGGACGCGCTCCTGAGACAGGACAGGGAGGCCCTGAGGAGAGAACTGGCAGAGGTGAGGGCAGAGATGGGGAGAGAGCTAGCAGGACTGAAACAAGAGATACTTCAGAGAGACGTCATTATAGAGACTCTGAGAGCACAGACAGGCTCCCACCTTGACCCCCTAAATGCCCCTCACACAGAACACCCCCCGACCACACCCAACCCTCCAGAGCCAATCAGGACCGAGAGTCATATAGAGAGCAGTACTGCCCCTCCTGGTGCTTCAAACATCACTGCAGCCCCCTGTGCAGAGGCCCCTGAGACCCCCAGCACACAGAGCCCAACGTCCGACCCTCCAACACCGAGCCCAGACATCGCTATTCTCATCGACTCCAATGGGAAATTCCTGCAAGAAAGCAAACTTTTTCCAGGAAAGAGAACAAAAAAAATTTGGTGCCCAAAAGCACAGG
Source organism: Gymnothorax reevesii (assembly GCA_029721435.1). Taxonomy (NCBI): domain Eukaryota; kingdom Metazoa; phylum Chordata; class Actinopteri; order Anguilliformes; family Muraenidae; genus Gymnothorax; species Gymnothorax reevesii. The sequence continues at coordinate 9,724,650 of CM056581.1, forward strand.
ATGCATTCAGAATCCTCTCTGACCCTGAGTTTGGCACTCCTCCAGTCATAATTATTCACACCGGCACTAACGACCTAAGGTCAGAACAAGAGAGAGTTGGAGAGCTGCTGTGCAGAGTGGCCCAGCGAGCCGCTGAGGCTTTCCCCAACTCCAGAATCACCCTCTCCACCCTACTGCCCCGCAAGGACATCCACCCAGCGACCATCCACAGAGTCAATGCTGACATCTCCAGAGGATGTGCTCCACTACCAAACCTACACCTGGCTCACCACGCCACCATCTCACCACAGGACCTGTATGACCATGTCCACCTGAACAAGCAGGCAGTGAGCCAGTTCGCTCGAGCGCTGAAGGATGCAGCACTAGGCCGACACTTCCTCTCCCCGAAGGAACACAAAGGAGACATGTCCAACCTTCAACAGCGCTTCCACACACCTACCAGAAGCCCTCCCCCTCACAGGCCCTCCGGGGTACCCCACACACTGCCTGGGTACCGAGCACACCAGCACAGCCAAACAACACCGGCCTACCGACCTACCGGCCTACCTCCACCCGGAATGGCCCACCAACTGCCCCGGCCTGGCCCAGGCCGCCGACCGCCTCCACCCAGACCGGCCCACCGACCGCCCCCGCCTGGCCCAACCTGCCGACCACCTCCACCCGGACCAGCCACCCGCCTGTCCCCATCTGGCTCAGCCTGCCGACCGCTTCCACCCGGACCAGCCCATCGGCCGCTCCCCCCTGGTCCAGGCCAGGCCTCGCCCCCAGTCAGGAGGGCAACTGCTCTTTTAGAGAGACACGCCCCAGAGCAGCAGTGCAGCTATGCCCAGGCCGTCACAGGACAGCAGGACAAACTACAGATGGGTGAAATTAAACAGCTGTTACAGTACATCTGCAATAATTTAGTCTAACCAAAGGTTACAACATTTGTGCAAGTTAAATTTTCTGATTGCATGCTACCTTCTACCATAAAAATTAGAAATAGTTAACTGTTTTTTTTTTCAGTTGTTTATCTCATCTTAAACAAAAAGGGTTTATTTGCTTCCGATGAGTTCATTCTCTGTTAGTCTGTGGAATATCCAAGGCCTGAGATCATCAGCCTTTGGATTAAAAACCTTACAAACAGAGTTTTTAAATAATATCAAAGGCAAGGATATGATAATCCTGCAGGAGACATGGTGCAGGGCTGATACAGTCACTCACTGTCCCCCAGACTACAGAGAGGTCCTCCTGCCCTCACAGAAGCTCAGCGCCGTACGTCAGGGGAGAGATTCAGGGGGCATGATCATTTGGTACAAATCCAATTTAAAAAATTTTATACACCCCCTAAAAATGGGTGCACATCACTTATGGCTAAAAATTAAAAAAGGTCTCATTCATCCTCAGAAAGATGTATTTCTCTGTGCCATATACATCCCTCCCAGCGAATCACCATACTTTACTGAAGAGATGTTCCCCGCTTTAGAAAGGTGAGCCGTTTCCAGGCCCAGGGAAATGTGCTCATCTGTGGAGACCTGAATGCAAGAACAGGAACACAACCTGATCTCACTTCAGGAGATAACCATGTAGCAACAAAATTGTCCTTGATTAACAACAATTTTCCCTGTTCCCCCAGAAACAATTATGACCAAATCACCAACCAAAATGGAAAAGACCTGTTGCAGCTGTGCCGAAGTCTGGGTCTGTACATCATCAATGGTAGGTTACGAGGGGATTCATTAGGAAGATACACATTTTGCTCACCTCGTGGGAATAGTACAGTGGATTATATAATAACTGATTTAGACCCTTTCCTCCTCAAGTCATTCACTGTTAAACCTCTAACCCCTCTGTCTGATCACAGTCAAATCACTGTGATGCTGAAAAAGACAGAAACTAACATCCCCACTCACACAAAGCCCAGTCAGCTGTTGGAGATCAGTAAATCATACAGATGGGCCCAAAATAGCACAGAAGAATTCCAGAAAGCAATTAAAGATCAAAGCATTCAAGAACTTTTGAATACCTTCCTGGACACTGACTATGTTCACAGTACAGACGGCATAAATCTGGCTGTTGAAAACATAAACAGTATCTTTGAAAAAACAGCAGAGAAATCAAAACTAAAAATTAATATTAGAATGAAACCAAAACTGAAAAAAGAAGACAGCTGGTTTGACCAGGACTGTCAAAACATAAGGAAAGAGCTTAGAAAATTATCCAATCAGAAACACAGAGACCCAAACAACACAAATATCCGCCTTCTTTACTGTGAAACACTGAGGCTATACAAACGTACTCTCAGAAACAAAAAAGCACAATATACCCAAAAGCAACTGACAGAAATTGAGGAGTCAATAAAGACAAATCAATTTTGGCAGCGATGGAAAAATCTGAAGAAATCACACTTTGATGAATTGGCGATACAAGATGGAGATATCTGGACAAATCACTTTCAAACTCTTTTCAAAAAAGTAGAATTAGGAATAAGCCCAGAGAAAAATGAAATAAATGAAAAATTACAAGAACTTGAATTGGCGATTAAAGATAACCAAAATCCGTTAGACTCCTCAATCACTGAACAGGAGCTTAAAGGTAAAATCAAAACACTAAAACCAAGAAAAGCATCAGGACCTGATGGTATTTTAAATGAGATGCTAAAATGCACAAGCACTAAATTTCAATTGGCCATCCTGAAATTATTCAATTTGGTTCTGAGTGTAGGTTACTTCCCTGACATCTGGAATCATGGTCTTATAACACCAATATTCAAAAACGGAGACAAATTTGACCCAAACAATTACCGAGGCATCTGTGTAAGCAGTAATCTGGGGAAGGTTTTTTGTAGCATTATAAATTCAAGACTCATAACCTTCCTTAACGAGCACAGTGTCTTGAGTAGAAGTCAAATTGGCTTTTTACCAAAGCACCGTACAACTGATCACATTTACACCCTACACACCCTAATTCAAAAACATGTCACCGAATACAATAAGAAAATATTTGCTTGCTTTATTGACTTTAGGAAAGCTTTCGATTCTATTTGGCATCAAGGATTATTCTACAGAATAATAAAAAGTGGTGTAGGAGGCAAAACATATGATCTCATTAAATCAATGTATACAGGAAACAAATGCGGCGTCAGAATTGGCAACAAAAGAACAAATTTTTTCTCTCAGGATCGTGGGGTGAGACAGGGCTGCAGTTTAAGCCCGACCCTATTCAATATTTATATCAACGAATTGGCAAACACATTAGAAAAATCAACAGTACCAGGTCTCATCCTCCACGACACTGAGATTAAATGTCTCCTCTATGCAGACGACCTGGTCCTGCTGGCTCCCACAGAACAGGGGCTACAGCAGGGGCTGGATATGCTACAGCAGTACTGTCAGACCTGGGCCCTGGCAGTAAACCTCAGTAAAACCAAATTCATCATATTCCAGAAAAGATCCAGATCTCAGGGAACAAAACACAAATTCACAATTGGAACAAATTACATTGAACATTCAAATACTTACAATTATTTAGGATTAAAAATCAGTTCAACTGGAAATCTCTTCAGAAATGCAGTGAATGAATTGAGGGAGAAAGCACGCAGGGCCTTTTATGCCATAAAGCAAAGAATTCCCGTTGAAATCCCAATTACAATTTGGCTCAAAATCTTCAAAGCAATAATTGAACCAATCGCTCTTTACGGCAGTGAGGTGTGGGGTCCTCTCTGCAGTCAAGAATTCGGCACATGGGATAAACATCCAATCGAAACGCTGCATGCAGAATTCTGTAAATACATTTTAAAAGTAAACAGACACACAACAAACAATGCATGCTGGGCAGAATTAGGCCAATACCCATTACTTATAAATATACAAAAACGGGTGATCAAATTTTGGGAACATTTAAAACAAAGTGACCCCCACTCACATCAATACAAAGCCCAGCAATACCAAGAGTTGAGCAAAAAAAACAATCCCCTCACTCAGCTGATCCTGAGCCTTAGTTCACTAACACACACTAACACCTCACCAGCTCAGGATCAGAACAAAAATACACATCTCATTAGAATCAAGCAAATTTCAGCTAAAATGAAACAGAATTATACATCTTATTGGGAATCACAAACCAAATCACAAAGTAAAATGAAATGCTATCTGGCCCTAAAAAGACAGTACACAGTAGCAGACTACCTCACCACCGTCCGAGACAAGAAACTGAGGACCACCTTGACGAAGTACAGACTCAGTGAGCACCGGCTGGCCGTAGAGACCGGCAGGCACAAGAAATCATGGCTGCCAGAGGAACAGAGATTGTGCCAACAATGCACAAACAGCCAAACAGAGACAGAGGAACACTTTCTGACAGAATGTACTAAATTCGAACAAATTCGTAAAAAATTCTACCCCAAAATTATCCAGAAATGCCCCAAATTCAAAAATACAAGTAATAGTGAAAAATTGCCCTTCTTATTGGGGGAAAATGAAGACTGCTGCATCTTAGCAGCACAATTTGTCTCCCTCTGTCACAGTCTGCGGAACAGTGAGTGACCCTGTGCTGTGCACGCCCCCCCCATACACACACACACACACACTCACTCAAACACACACACACACACACACACACACACACACACACACACACACACAAAATGTACACATGCGCACAAACACACACATAATCTACCCCAACACTACTTACTAATTCTTCCCAACACCAACCAGTTGCTGCACGCACACACACACACACACACGCGCGCAGAAAAACAAACGCACACACACACACACACACACACACCTCTTCTTGCTTCACAGAAGCAAAATTATTGTCATTACTATTACTACAACTTTTTTTTTTTTTAATATATAGAATTTTAATAAGAATAATTCTGCATAATTATATATTGTGTTATCGTTTTATGATTGCTTTGGCAACACAAATGTAAAACTTTGTCATGCCAATAAAGCATTTTGAATTTGAATTTGAAATTTGAATTTGAATTGCAGTGTGCGAGGGAGAGAGGAGCGCGGATTATCGCCTATTTAAAAGAACAGTCAAAGCCGCAGCAAAGTCCGGTTTTCCTAATGTAATTGGAGCCATTGACTGCTCACATCATGATTAGGGCACCATCGGTGAATGAATTCGTATATGTGAATCGCAAAAATGTGCTTGCGATCAATACCCAAATTACAGAGATGCCAAGTGTCACGCATTCGGCGTCGGTCTCATGCATTTTTAGGCTTATTCACGGTAGTCCGCAATTATTAATTGAATGTTTAATGAGATTCTCACGCGGAATTAAAATCTTTGCGCATTGAAGTTTCCGTTTCACTTGCGGAAAGGTTCCAACTCATCACAAGTAACATGGAAAGCGATTATGACTCCGGACTTCCCGTGCTTCTCTTTACTCAGGGATTGGAAACAATGCATGTGTTTCATGATTGTTTAAATTGTTTTAGTGGATTAAGACCATTTGAAACGTTTCTATGCTATTCCATAGCTTTCAATCCCTCAGTAAAGACAAGCCTGAGAATTCCCGAGTCATAATCGATGTCCGTGTCTTTAGTGGGGAAATCCACCGTAATGCATGTGTAACTGATTAATTTGATGCACAGTGACTTAAATTCCGCGAGTGAATTTCTTCAGTGCGCGTTGATTGAATAATTGCTGACTACGACACAGGAACGTGAATGCCAGTAAGAGGAGAAACTAAGCCTTTGCATCTCTGAAATCATATGTGACGCCGACATGCCCTTAACGAATATAGTGGCACGGTGACCTGGCTCTACACATGATTCATTCATCCTGACACACAGCAGTGTGGGGGCGAGACTGGGGGCAGGCGCTGCACGTGACAGCTGGCTACTTGGTGAGTTCATGTAGGCTACACATTATACTCATTCATAGAAAGCTGCTGCTTATAATCATCAATTCAAGGTTGATACTTACCCCATCGATGTGACTTACAGGTGATAGTGGCTACTTCCTGAGGGATTAGCTGCTAGATCCCATCCTGAAGGGTGTGGCCAGGGTGTGGCCTGGTAGTTCCCATCCAGGGTGGCCAGGAAATCCAGTATAATGAGGTTCATGCCCGTGAGCGCTGCATCGTGGAGCGCACCATTGGGCTCCTAAAAGATAGCCTGCGTTGCCGGCGGTCAGCGGCTGGCGGGAGAAAGGAGAGGAAAGACCGCCTGTACGATAACGTAGGTATTTTGAGTTGTCCGTTCACCAGTGAACGGGAATTACTGATTGGCTTAAGAGGTGTCAGTCAAAACTGAACTGTCATCGAATGTAACGCAACGCATGGTTACGCCGTAAACTGCCACTTGAGTTTCATTGGTTTAAAAAAGGGGTGGTCCGTCGCGGCTTGTTGCGCAAGGAAGTGGGTGGCTACTCAAAATCCCTACGTGATCGTGCAGGCGGTCTTTCCGTTCCTTTCTCCCGCCAGCTGCTGACTGCCAGCAACGCAGGCTATTTAAAAGAGCGTTGGTGCTGCCTGCATGCAATAGGTGGTAGGCTCTTCTACCACCTGAAAAAGGTCTGCAGGATTATCTGGGCCTGTGCCATCCTGCACAATGTGGCAGTGAGGCATGGGGTTGCGCTGCCACCAGGCATCCCTCCACCCCAGCATGTGGACCCAGACCCACAGCCCCTTCCCCGTCATGAGGGTTTTCATCGGGGACTAAGGGCACAAGCTGCATTGATGCAAAGGTTGTGAAGCACCCCCACCTCTCACCCCTCATGTTGACATTGTGTGTGTGTGTGTGTGTGTGTGCGCATGTGTGGGGCTTACAAGTTTCTCAGTTTCAGTCTTGCAAAGTTGTGTTTAGTTTTCAGTATTGCAAGAACCTCATATTTCATTCCTCGTACATTTGATTTCCACAAGTTGAGACAGAAATAAATTCATGTATACCAAACATGACATTGTAATTTGTCCCTCTATGCAACAAAACACACACCTACTGCATTTGACAAAAGATTCGACACGAAGGTGTTTTTCTTTTTTTTTTGGCCTCTGTAAGATTTGTGACCGCAGCGCTCAGCGGTTTTATGCTCCTTGGTGAGGCCGGGGCTGTGGCTGATTAGATGAGATTGTTTTAATTTCCGGAGGAGAAATTGTTTGGTCGAACATTATGAGTTCATTTCTGTTGTGATTCTCCACGTGTTCTTAGTTATATGTTCCTGTTCCTAAATAAACCATAGATGAAGTGATCTTACAGAATTAGTGCAAATACCTGTGCCGAAGAGGACTTTTTTCCTCGCCTGCACAAGCACGTGTTTCTCTCTCACTGAGAAGTTTCGCTTCTTTCCGCGTTTCCCATCCATGCTTCACCGTCTTCCAGTGACGTCACTCCACAAATCCCCAGAGACCATAATTCTACCATGCCCTGAAAATCTGAAACCAAAATGCCAGTCCTGCATTTGCTTGCACTCTTGCGAGAGTGGGAAAGAGTAAGAGGAGCGTGCTGAGCTCGAAGACGACCACGTGTATATCGGCTTCGTTTGGACATCCTGGGAATAACGGACACCGAGTGCATCCAGCGCTTGAGGCAATCATCCACCTTTGCTGACTTCTGGATGAACAGCTGTCCAGCTGCAGCAATTATCCACAAAACATACCTGTGGTCATCAACGTCAGAACTGCGCTGTCGCTCCTGGCATCTGGGTCGTTCCAGAGAGTGACTGGTGATGTCATGCACATATCACAGGCGCCTGTGTCAAGGAGTCTGACACAGTTCTTTGACGCTATGCTGCACCACATCAGCCATTTCAGAAACCCGCTGAAAGACGGAGAGTTAAGGGGGGGCTCTACCGGGTCGCCGGGTTCCCCAGTATTATGGGAGCCATTGATTGTACTCACGTTGCAATTAGAACCCCTTCCACTAATGAGAACATGTACAGAGACCATAGATGTCGGCACCGCATTAATGTTCAGGTTGTGTGCGATCATGATACGCGCATATTAAGCATCAGCGCCAAAATCCCTGGCTCGGCCCATGACGCCTATGTACTTGCAACTGCTTGAAATGCCAAAAAATACAACAAATATTTGAAACCATATTAAGCTTGTTTCCAGTATTTATCACAATGAAACTGAGTATAGGCAAATAAAAATGATCATTTTACGAATCCACTCCCAAGTTCTTCTCCATGCACTTCCACTGCAGAAAGAGTGGATGCCACCTCCTCCTCCAGTGCAGTGAAATGCACAGGGGATGATGGTTGCCCACCACCTGTTGCGCACACACCTCTCCGGTGTGCAGAGATCTTGGCTTTTACAGCGCCCTGCAGATCTCTCCGTTTATGCTTTAAATCGTGGATACTGTGTTTACATCTCCCCACCGAAGCCACATCCAGAACGATTTGCAGCTTTCTTCCTCGGATCGGCCTTCAGTGCTCCCTTGCCATGCAACACCTCGTGGTGCCTCTTCACTGGTTTCACCAATACCTCTAAGTCCTTTAAGTGAAATTTGGTTTTCAGCTTCGGCTAGACGTCGCCATCCTTGTCTTCGTGTTCTATTAACAAATATGACTGCCCTATATGTTCATGATACTCTAAAAAGTTGTGATATTCTCACGAGGGAGGAGATTGATTTTCTAATTGAGGATATCTGTATTACCTAACCCGTGTCTATGTAAATATTTTTTTTGTTGTTTTTTTACCTCTGATAATACTGTGTATTTCAGTATGAATAAAGATATTATTATATACTCTAAATTGAGCCCTATCCGGGCCAATATCAAAGCATTACCCATTTGTTAATCAATTTTAGCCAATAACGAATAGCCGACATGGGAAGAATCATTATCGGTAAATGGGATAGTTGATTATAATAAAGTATTAGGCACAAGTTCAAGTGAATGTGTCGCTCAAATCAAATGGGACATAATAGGCTACCGATATGGAATTGTGTGATTGCTGAGGCGGTTTCTGGGCGGGGGGTGACCGCATGCAGGGTAAGAATCCTTTGTTTGTTAAAACGTTGCCATGTCCTTAAGGTGCACACCTGACAGAAGAGTAGTAGATTTCAAGTACGCAATTTCTTAATGAGATCATATAAACGGTCTTTGATTGTTATTTTTGTGTGATTAGAATGTTCTCTTTATTTTGTTATGGCCCCAATTTGTTATAACATTTATAACACAACAGCAACAGCAACAGCAAGGGATGACAGACACAGTTTTAAAACTCAAACACATTTAATTATCAGACAAAGACAACTAACTAACCTAAAGACCAAGATTGAATTATATACAAAACATAAATATTTACAATCCCTTTTCATGGGGGTGGCTTGGTGATGTCCTGGATGATGAAAATGCTCAAACACAGGCAAAGAAATCCACAAAAGAAACGTCACAGGTCTTGAACAGAATGGCAGGTCTGGTCATCTTCTTGCAATTTCTCCTACTACTTTACTGTCTCAATTCTTTTTCTTATATACTCTTTTGCAGACCCCACCCACATTTAGACCTCTTTTTTTTAATTTTCTGAGACTTGCCCCAGACATGTCCAGGACATGTCTAAACATAACTCCAGTCTGAGCTGAACAAAAAAAAGGTAAATACTGCCATCTAGTGGCCTATATTCACATTACACCTCCATAAAAGGGAAAAATTTTGACTCATAAAGGCAAAATTTTTCTTTTCAATACAAAATGGTTAAGTGAACACGTCTATATATACATATCATACAATATTCAAACACATGATATATATATACACATTCAAACACGGGATAAGCAATCAGCAATTACATTGTCTGTACCCTTCACATGCTTAATTTCCAAGTCAAACTCCTGTAAAATCAAACTCCAATTCAATAATCTCCGATTCTTGTTTTTCATCTTACTCAAAAACATTAACGGATTGTGGTCAGTGTACACAATCATTGGCTTTTGTCCTGTACAAACATAAACCTCAAAGTGTTGTAAAGAAAGGACCAGAGCCAACAGTTCCTTCTCTATTGTGGAATAGTTCCTTTGGTGGCGATTGAACTTCCTGGAGAAGTATGCCACGGGATGCTCAATGTCATCAGAGTCACTTCTCTGTAGGAGCACAGATCCACAAGCTTGGTCGCTAGCATCGACCGCGATGGAGAACGGTTTGTTGAAGTCAGGAGATTTGAGCACGGGGAAGTGACACAGCAGAGACTTCAGGCGATCGAAGGCTCTCTGGCATGCATCATCCCAGGTGAACTTTACGCCTTTCTTCAGTTGGTTAGTTAGACTGAGAGCAATCTCAGCAAAGTTCTTGCAGAACTTGCGGTAGTACCCGATCATTCCAAGGAAGCGGCGCAAAGCTTTTTTGTTGTCAGGAACTGGAAAGTCCATGATGGCTTGGACTTTAGCATTTATGGGTGCCACCTTACCCTGGCCTATGACGTAGCCAAGATAGGAGACAGTAGCACAACCAAAGTCACTCTTGCTCAGGTTAACAGTCAGGTTAGCCTGGGTCAGGCGCTGGAACAATGTCTCTACATCTTTTAGATGTTCTTCCCAGGAGTCACTCCATGTGATCAGGTCATCGATGTACGCACCCGTGTGTGGCAATCCGGCGATTGTAGACTGTATCATCCTTTGGAACGTGGCTGGGGCATTTTTCATGCCAAAGGGTAGGACTTCATACTGGTACAACCCAGATGGTGTGGCAAAAGCAGAGATGCTCTTGGCCCTCTCAGTTAAAGGCCCACACCAATAACCCTTCAATAAATCAATCTTGGTCAGAAACTTTGCTTGCCCTACACTATCAATACAATCATCAATCCTAGGTATTGGAAACACATCAGTTCTAGTTACAGCATTGACTTTGCGATAATCTGTACAGAATCTAGTACTTCCATCAGGTTTTGCAACTAGCACACAGGGTGAACTCCAATCGGAGTTGGAGGGTCTGATAATATCATGTTTTAACATGTACTCAACCTCTTTCTCAGCAATCTTTCTCTTTTCAGGATTCATCCGGTATGGATGCTGTTTTATTGGTTTGGCATCACCAACATCTACATCATGAGAGGCTATAGAAACTCTTTTTGGAACATCAGGAAAAAGATCCTCATATTTCTTGATCAACCTCTCAAACTGATCTTTCTGTGAGGGTTCTAAGTGCTGGAGTTTTACATCAAGATTTTGCAACACTTCAGAATTTGACAATTTACATGAAAGAACTTCAGCTTTAATTCTAGGTTCATCATCTTGAAACTCCCCCTCATCCTCACAAATCTCGGCCATAGGAGAATCTGAAGTGATAGCTGCAACCCTAGCATTTCTGTCATGATAAGGCTTCAGCATGTTAATGTGACACAATTGTTTTGTTTTTCTCCTATCTGGAGTCTTCACAATGTAATTGAGATCATTGAGTTTTGTCAGAATTTCATAAGGACCATGAAATCTAGCTTGCAATGGATTGGACTGCAAGGGAAACAACACAAGGACCTTTTCTTCTGGTTTAAACTCACGGCTTCTAGCCTTATGATCATACAAAGTTTTCATTTTTCCCTGACTTGATTTCAAGTTCTCTTTGGCTAGGTCACAAGCTGCACGCAATCTTTCCTTGAACTTGCTAACATAGTCTAACAGACTGATGTACGGCTCTTCCTCTTGCCATTGTTCACTCAATAATAGCAAAGGTCCTCTCACTTCATGACCAAACGCTAGCTCAAATGGACTAAATCCAGTAGACTCCTGCACTGCTTCTCTAGCTGCAAACAACAGCAAATGAACACCTTCATCCCAGTCTTTCTCATGGTCATAACAATAAGTCCTCATCATTGTCTTGAGAGTGGAATGAAACCGCTCTAAGGCACCCTGACTTTCTGGATGATAGGCACTAGAAAGAATCTGCTTTGCACCTAGTTCATACACAACCTGCTGAAACAATCCTGAATTGAAATTGCTACCTTGGTCTGACTGAATTTCCCTGGGAAGGCCAAACAACGTGAAGAACTTTATCAAAGCCTTCGAGATTGCAGTTGCCTTGATGTTACGTAGAGGTATGGCTTCGGGGAATCTGGTAGATGCACACATGATTGTCAACAAGTACTGATTTCCAGATCTAGTCTTGGGTAATGGACCAACGCAATCAACAATGACCCTAGAAAATGGCTCCCCAAATGCTGGGATAGGCTGCAATGGAGCTACAGGTGGGTCGAACTGGTGTTTTCCAACTACCTGACAAGTGTGACAGGTTTTGCAAAAGTTGGAAACGTCGTTCCGAAGCCCAGGCCAAAAGAAGTGTTTCATGATCTTATCAACAGTCTTGTTAACACCAAGATGACCTCCTAAAGGTAAACTATGAGCCATTGTTAAGATCTCATTCCTGTAGACCTTCGGAACAACAATTTGCCTGACCACTGCCCAATCTGCATTGGCAGGGATATCAGGAGGGCGCCACTTCCGCATCAACACACCATCCTTGAGATAATACCCAACTGGAACTGCGTCTATTTCTTTATCAGGAAGGGCTCTCCTCTTTAGTACACAAATTTCAGGATCATTAGTTTGCTCCTCAATCAACCGCTTTCTGGACAGAGACAAGTCTCCAGACACATCAGAATCACCAGACCCATCCGGCTGGCTGAATAGAGAACTGATAAAAGTATCTGATAAGTCCTCAAACGGAGAAACCATAGTAGGCCAATCAGAGTCATGAGGCGAACCACCTGAGTCCTGACTATTCAATGTACTGGACGGCACCACATCATCTTCTTCTTTAGCCTTCTTGGCCATAGCACGAGTCACTGCGCAAGAAGGATACAGAGATGGGTCCTCATCCCCATCTTCAGTGCTCGGCTGTGAAGTAAGATGTACAGGGGGAACTACTTTGCCCCCAGCCAGGTCATTGCCTAGCAACAGAGAAACACCCTTTATAGGTAGACTTGACATAAGTCCCACCTATACCTGTCCTGTAACTAAATCTGACTTCAAGAATATAGAGCGCAGGGGTACAGATACAGTCCTCCCTTCAATACCTTGTACAAGTATGAAATCCCCTGAAGCGGTCTCATCACGTAACTCCAAAGAGTCCATCAACAAAAGTGACTGAGAAGCTCCGGTATCCCTTAGGATATATATGGGGACAGGAGTAGTATGCTCATTCAGAGCCACAAATCCCTCTGACACAAATGGAAGAAATTCCTCCCTCACGAAGTCAGCTGTATCAGGCTTTTTAGCCCCACAAGAAGCAGGCAATTTAGCAGATCGGTTATCTACTACTGGGGTTTCTAACCTTGTTTTCACAAAGGCATTTGGTTTGGTATCCTTTTCTTTTTCTTTCTTAGCTTTAAGGAACCAACAGTTAGTTGTAACATGACCAGATTTCTTGCAATAACTGCAAACTAGACCACTTTTGTCACTGTCAGCTTTCACACTTTGATCAGACCTGTTACTGGATTTCTGAGCACCATCACCAGATTTGTCTTTGGGTGAGGAATCTTGGGTATCACCATAACCCTTTTTCTGAAATTGGGACCATCTATTATTACTGCTAGACTGAAATTTGGACTTATGTGTGAGAACATATTCATCTGCAAATTTGGCAGCTGATTGCAAATTCAGTGCTTGCTTCTCATTAAGGTAGGTCTTAACATCATCTTTAACACAGTTCTTGAATTCTTCAACTAACACCATCTCTTTTAGTGAGTTGAAATCATCCTTGACCTCCATAGAAGTACACCAGCGCTCAAAGCAAACCTTCTTCTCATTAGCAAATTCAACATAAGTCTGATTTTCAGATTTCTTCAGACCTCTGAATTTCTGTCGGTAAGCCTCTGGTACCAACTCATAAGCTCTCAAAATAACCTTTTTGACAACCTCATAATCAGAGGAATCATCTGCAGACAAAGCCGAATAGGCTTGTTGAGCTTTACCCTTGAGGACAGTTTGCAACATCAGAGGCCAGTGTTCCTTTGGCCACTGGCAACTCTTTGCTACCGTTTCAAAACACTGGAAATAGTTGTTAACATCCTTCTCCAAAAATGGAGGCACCAGTTTTACCTCCTGGCTAGCACAAAATTTATTTTTAGTTTCAATTTTAATTTTTAGTTGCTCCATTTGGAGTCTTTCTTCTCTATCGAATTTCTCTAATTCAAAATCTCTCTGTCTCTGTCTCTCTCTTTCTGCTCTTTCCTCTTTCTCTCTCTCAAATTCTCTTTGTTTTTCTTTTTCTTCCCTCTCAAATTCTCTTTGCTTTTCTTTTTCCTCCCTTTCAATCTCTAGCATTTTTAATTTAAGTTCCATTTCTATATTTGGATTTTCCACTGGAAACTGTTCCAGATCTCCTGGTGCAAACACATTTTCATCAATGTAATATTCAACTATCTCTCTAGCCAGTCTTGCTTTTCGCATGGCTGGTTTTACCTCTGTCAGCTGTAAATGTCTGCAAATTTCCAACAGTTCGGTCTTTTTAAAAGACTTCAAAACCCCTACGGTTGGTGATGCCAAGAAATCATCCATTGCTGTTGTCAATATATATGTATTCAATTAAAAAAAATCAATTTTACAATTTGAAATGTTAGATTTTCAATAAATTACTCACAAAATGGTCTATCCCGGACCTTGAGCCCCCAATTTGTTATGGCCCCAATTTGTTATAACATTTATAACACAACAGCAACAGCAACAGCAAGGGATGACAGACACAGTTTTAAAACTCAAACACATTTAATTATCAGACAAAGACAACTAACTAACCTAAAGACCAAGATTGAATTATATACAAAACATAAATATTTACAATCCCTTTTCGTGGGGGTGGCTTGGTGATGTCCTGGATGATGAAAATGCTCAAACACAGGCAAAGAAATCCACAAAAGAAACGTCACAGGTCTTGAACAGAATGGCAGGTCTGGTCATCTTCTTGCAATTTCTCCTACTACTTTACTGTCTCAATTCTTTTCCTTATATACTCTTTTGCAGACCCCACCCACATTTAGACCTCTTTTTTTTAATTTTCTGAGACTTGCCCCAGACATGTCCAGGACATGTCTAAACATAACTCCAGTCTGAGCTGAACAAAAAAAAGGTAAATACTGCCATTTAGTGGCCTATATTCACATTACAATTTGTCTTCTTCCCTGTCTTCCACGTGTAATGTGAATATAGGCCACTAGATGGCAGTATTTACCTTTTTTTTGTTAAGCTCAGACTGGAGTCATGTTTAGACATGTCCTGGACATGTCTGGGGCAAGTCTCAGAAAGTAAAAAAAAAGAGGTCTAAATGTGGGTGGGGTCTGCAAAAGAGTATATAAGGAAAAGAATTGAGACAGTAAAGTAGTAGGAGAAATTGCAAGAAGATGACCAGACCTGCCATTCTGTTCAAGACCTGTGACGTTTCTTTTGTGGATTTCTTTGCCTGTGTTTGAGCATTTTCTTCATCCAGGACATCACCAAGCCACCCCACCAAAAAGGGACTGTAATTATTTCTGTTTTTTCTTATTTATCAATCTTGGTCTTTAGTTGTAGGTTGTTATCAGTCTTTGTCTTTGTTAAAAATTAAATGTGTTTTAGTTGTTAAAACTGTGTTTGTCATCCCTTGCTGTTGCTGTTGTGTTATAAATGTAATAACAAATTGGGGCCATAACAAATTGGGGGCTCAAGGTCCGGGATAGACCATTGTGTGAGTAATTTATTGAAAATCTAACATTCCAAATTGTAAAATTGTTTTTGTGAATTTTCCTAGATATATATTGACAACAGCAATGGATGATTTCTTGGCATCACCAACCGTAGGGGTTTTGAAGTCTTTTAAAAAGACAGAACTGCTAGAAATTTGCAGACATTTAGAGCTGACAGAGGTAAAACCAGCCATGCGAAAAGCAAGACTGGCTAGAGAGATAGTTGAATATTACATTGATGAAAATGTGTTTGCACCAGGAGATCTGGAACAGTTTCCAGTGGAAAATCCAAATATAGAAATGGAACTTAAATTAAAAATGCAAGAGATTGAAAGGGAGGAAAGAGAAAAAGAAAGGGAGGAAAAAGAGAAAGAAAGGGAAGAAAGAGAAAAAGAAAGGGAGGAAAAAGAAAAACAAAGAGAATTTGAGAGGGAAGAAAAAGAAAAACAAAGGCAGTTTGAGTTAGAAAAATTAGCAAGAGAAGAAAAACAAAGAGAATTTGAGTTAGAAAAATTTGCAAGACAGAGAGATTTTGAATTAGAGAAATTCGATAGAGAAGAAAGACTCCAAATGGAGCAACTAAAAATAAAAATTGCAACTGAAAATAAATTTCGGGCTAGCCAGGAGGTAAAACTGGTGCCTCCATTTTCGGAAAAGGATGTTGACAACTATTTCCAATGTTTTGAAAAGGTAGCAAAGAGTTGCCAGTGGCCAAAGGAACACTGGCCTCTGATGTTGCAAACTGTCCTCAAGGGTAAAGCTCAACAAGCCTATTCGGCTTTGTCTGCAGATGATTCCTCTGATTATGAGGTTGTCAAAAAGGTTATTTTGAGAGCTTATGAGTTGGTTCCAGAGGCTTACCGACAGAAATTCAGAGGTCTGAAGAAATCTGAAAATCAGACTTATGTTGAATTTGCTAATGAAAAGCAGGTTTGCTTTGAGCGCTGGTGTACTTCTATGGAGGTCAAGGATGATTTCAACTCACTAAAAGAGATGGTGTTAGTTGAAGAATTCAAGAACTGTGTTAAGGATGATGTTAAGACCTACCTTAATGAGAAGCAAGCACTGAACTTGCAATCAGCTGCCAAATTTGCAGATGAATATGTTCTCACTCATAAGTCCAAATTTCAGTCTAGCAGTAACAAGAAGTGGTCCCAATTTCAGAAAAAGGGTTACGGTGATACCCAAGATTCCTCACCCAAAGACAAAGACAAATCTGGTGATGGTGCTCGGAAATCCAGTAACAGGTCTGATCAAAGTGTGAAAGCTGACAGTGACAAAAGTGGTCTAGTTTGCAGTTATTGCAAGAAATCTGGTCATGTTACAACTAACTGTTGGTTCCTTAAAGCTAAGAAAGAAAAAGAAAAGGATACCAAACCAAATGCCTTTGTGAAAACAAGGTTAGAAACCCCTGTAGTAGATAACCAATCTGCTAAATTGCCTGCTTCTTGTGGGGCTAAAAAGCCTAATACAGCTGACTTTGTGAGGGAGGAATTTCTTCCATTTGTGTCAGAGGGATTTGTGGCTCTGAATGAGCATACTACTCCTGTCCCCATATATATCCTAAGGGATACCGGAGCTTCTCAGTCACTTTTGTTGATGGACTCCTTGGAGTTACGTGATGAGACCGCTTCAGGGGATTTCATACTTGTACAAGGTATTGAAGGGAGGACTGTATCTGTACCCCTGCGCTCTATATTCTTGAAGTCAGATTTAGTTACAGGACAGGTAAAGGTGGGACTTATGTCAAGTCTACCCATAAAGGGTGTTTCTCTGTTGCTAGGCAATGACCTGGCTGGGGGCAAAGTAGTTCCCCCTGTACATCTTACTTCACAGCCGAGCACTGAAAATGGGGATGAGGACCCATCTCTGTATCCTTCTTGCGCAGTGACTCGTGCTATGGCCAAGAAGGCTAAAGAAGATGATGTTGTGGTGCCGTCCAGTACATTGAATAGTCAGGACTCAGGTGGTTCGCCTCATGACTCTGATTGGCCTATTATGGTTTCTCCGTTTGAGGACTTATCAGATACTTTTATCAGTTCTCTATTCAGCCAGCCGGATGGGTCTGGTGATTCTGATGTGTCTGGAGACTTGTCTCTGTCCAGAAAGCGGTTGATTGAGGAGCAAACTAATGATCCTGAAATTTGTGTACTAAAGAGGAGAGCCCTTCCTGATAAAGAAATAGACGCAGTTCCAGTTGGGTATTATCTCAAGGATGGTGTGCTGATGCGGAAGTGGCGCCCTCCTGATATCCCTGCCAATGCAGACTGGGCAGTGGTCAGGCAAATTGTTGTTCCGAAGGTCTACAGGAATGAGATCTTAACAATGGCTCATAGTTTACCTTTAGGAGGTCATCTTGGTGTTAACAAGACTGTTGATAAGATCATGAAACACTTCTTTTGGCCTGGGCTTCGGAAAGACGTTTCCAACTTTTGCAAAACCTGTCACACTTGTCAGGTAGTTGGAAAACACCAGTTAGACCCACCTGTAGCTCCATTGCAGCCTATCCCAGCATTTGGGGAGCCATTCTCTAGGGTCATTGTTGATTGCGTTGGTCCATTACCCAAGACTAGATCTGGAAATCAGTACTTGCTGACAATCATGTGTGCATCTACCAGATTCCCCGAAGCCATACCTCTACGTAACATCAAGGCAACTGCAATCTCGAAGGCTTTGATAAAGTTCTTCACGTTGTTTGGTCTTCCCAGGGAAATTCAGTCAGACCAAGGTAGCAATTTCACTTCAGGATTGTTTCAGCAGGTTGTGTATGAACTAGGTGCAAAACAGATTCTTTCTAGTGCCTATCATCCAGAAAGTCAGGGTGCCTTAGAGCGGTTTCATTCCACTCTCAAGACAATGATGAGGACTTATTGTTATGACCATGAGAAAGACTGGGATGAAGGGGTTCATTTGCTGTTGTTTGCAGCTAGAGAAGCAGTGCAGGAGTCTACTGGATTCAGTCCATTTGAGCTGGTGTTTGGTCATGAAGTGAGAGGACCTTTGCTATTATTGAGTGAACAATGGCAAGAGAAAGAGCCGCATATCAGTCTGTTAGACTATGTTGGCAAGTTCAAGGAAAGATTGCGTGCAGCTTGTGACCTTGCCAAAGAGAACTTGAAATCAAGTCAGGGAAAAATGAAAACTTGGTATGATCATAAGGCTAGAAGCCGTGAGTTTAAACCAGGAGAAAAGGTCCTTGTGTTGTTTCCCTTGCAGTCCAATCCATTGCAGGCTAGATTTCATGGTCCTTATGAAATTCTGACAAAACTCAATGATCTCAATTACATTGTGAAGACTCCAGATAGGAGAAAACCAAAACAATTGTGTCATATTAACATGCTAAAGCCTTATCATGACAGAAATGCTAGGGTTGCAGCTGTCACTTCAGATTCTCAAATGGTCGAAACGTGTGAAGATGAGGGGGAGTTTCAAGATGATGAACCAAGAATTAAAGCTGAAGTTCTTTCATGTAAATTGTCAAACACTGAAGTGTTGCAAAATCTTGATGTAAAACTCCAGCACTTAGAACCCTCACAGAGAGATCAGTTTGAAAGGTTGATCAAGAAATATGAGGATTTGTTTCCTGATGTTCCAAAGAGACCATCTATAGCCTCTCATGATGTAGATGTTGGTGATGCCAAACCAATAAAACAGCATCCGTACCGGATGAATCCTGAAAAGAGAAAGATTGCTGAGAAAGAGGTTGAGTTCATGTTAAAACATGATATTATCAGACCCTCCAACTCCGATTGGAGTTCACCCTGTGTGCTAGTTCCAAAACCTGATGGAAGTACTAGATTCTGTACAGATTATCGCAAAGTCAATGCTGTAACTAGAACTGATGTGTTTCCAATACCTAGGATTGATGATTGTATTGATAGTGTAGGGCAAGCAAAGTTTCTGACCAAGATTGATTTATTGAAGGGTTATTGGTGTGTGCCTTTAACTGAGAGGGCCAAGAGCATCTCTGCTTTTGCCACACCATCTGGATTGTACCAGTATGAAGTCCTACCCTTTGGCATGAAAAATGCCCCAACCACGTTCCAAAGGATGATACAGTCTACAATCGCCGGATTGCCACACACGGGTGCATACATCGATGACCTGATCACATGGAGTGACTCCTGGGAAGAACATCTAAAAGATGTAGAGACGTTGTTCCAGCGCCTGACCCAGGCTAACCTGACTGTTAACCTGAACAAGAGTGACTTTGGTTGTGCTACTGTCACCTATCTTGGCTACGTCATAGGCCAGGGTAAGGTGGCACCCATAAATGCTAAAGTCCAAGCCATCATGGACTTTCCAGTTCCTGACAACAAAAAAGCTTTGCGCCGCTTCCTTGGAATGATCGGGTACTACCGCAAGTTCTGCAAGAACTTTGCTGAGATTGCTCTCAGTCTAACTAACCAACTGAAGAAAGGCGTAAAGTTCACTTGGGCTGATGCATGCCAGAGAGCCTTCGATCGCCTGAAGTCTCTGCTGTGTCACTTCCCCGTGCTCAAATCTCCTGACTTCAACAAACCGTTCCCCATCGCGGTCGATGCTAGCGACCAAGCTTGTGGATCTGTGCTCCTACAGAGAAGTGACTCTGATGACATTGAGCATCCCGTGGCATACTTCTCCAGGAAGTTCAATCGCCACCAAAGGAACTATTCCACAATAGAGAAGGAGCTGTTGGCTCTGGTCCTTTCTTTACAACACTTTGAGGTTTATGTTTGTACAGGACAAAAGCCAATGATTGTGTACACTGACCACAATCCGTTAACGTTTTTGAGTAAGATGAAAAACAAGAATCGGAGATTGTTGAATTGGAGTTTGATTTTACAGGAGTTTGACTTGGAAATTAAGCATGTGAAGGGTACAGACAGTGTAATTGCTGATTGCTTATCCCGTGTTTGAATGTGTATATATATATCATGTGTTTGAATATTGTATGATATGTATATATAGACAAGTGTTCACTTAACCATTTTGTATTGAAAAGAAAAATTTTGCCTTTGTGAGTCAAAATTTTTCCCTTTTGGAATGGAGGTGTAATGTGAATATAGGCCACTAGATGGCAGTATTTACCTTTTTTTTGTTAAGCTCAGACTGGAGTCATGTTTAGACATGTCCTGGACATGTCTGGGGCAAGTCTCAGAAAGTAAAAAAAAAGAGGTCTAAATGTGGGTGGGGTCTGCAAAAGAGTATATAAGGAAAAGAATTGAGACAGTAAAGTAGTAGGAGAAATTGCAAGAAGATGACCAGACCTGCCATTCTGTTCAAGACCTGTGACGTTTCTTTTGTGGATTTCTTTGCCTGTGTTTGAGCATTTTCTTCATCCAGGACATCACCAAGCCACCCCACCAAAAAGGGACTGTAATTATTTCTGTTTTTTCTTATTTATCAATCTTGGTCTTTAGTTGTAGGTTGTTATCAGTCTTTGTCTTTGTTAAAAATTAAATGTGTTTTAGTTGTTAAAACTGTGTTTGTCATCCCTTGCTGTTGCTGTTGTGTTATAAATGTAATAACAAATTGGGGCCATAACACACGGAACAAACAGGCTGGTGTTTGAGGGGCACATTTTCAATGATCTGATTGCGCTGGTTGAGAAGCGCTAAATTCTTTATTTATAATTTCATTATCGCTGCAATTTGTTTGTTTGCATAGCTTTAATTTCATTGTGGCTAGAATAAGAAATGGAAAAGAGATGCCTGCATTACTTAATTGGCACAGACAAACATAGGCCTACTATACATCGGCAAATTCAAATTTAAAGTCTGGTTTGCGTTTTCTATAGACTACAACGGCATTTTCATGGTTAATCAGAAATTCCTTGTTCCATGTTTTCCTGATAGCAATAATCAATGAGCTTGGTGCAGAGTCTGCCGCTCTTTTGGATTAGTCACACCTCTTTCATAAGGCCGCCTACACTGTGGGCGTGATCGTACCACGTCGTGGAGAATATGCGTTAACTCAAATGCGCGTAACTCGAATCGCTTAAAAAAAAGGACTTAAGCGCAAATGGGAGAATAGACCCCACAGTGCATACCCACTTTTTGCGCCACTGGGTTATAGTTATCGTTATAGGGCAACTTGACTAAGCAGTCAAATTTTTTTATGAGTGACAGCAACATTTTTATGTCACTTTTCTGCCATTTAGCAAAAACATAATATTTAAGAAGTCTACATCATGAAATCTGATTATATTTTTTTCTAACCTGAACTTTCACTGTCATCTGCTGTCAATTTGTGAAGTGCACCATCTTCTCAATTCACTTCTGGTGCTTGCTCTGCTTTCAGACAATAATTTTTTTTACACAACACTGCCACCTAGTGGGTCTAATCAGTTTTATTCTTTCTATTCCATGATGCTGATTGGGACAAACTTCCAAAAATGGATTTCGACCAGTTTTTATTGCTGCAATTGCCCGCGAAATAAGGTCGACCATGCGGTTAAAAGCCATTTAAAATTTTAATTATCTATGGGTTAGTGCCTCATACATACTCATGTCTAAAGACATTATTAAACTAGGAAATAAATAGATTGATTTTGTCACGTGACCTTGACCCTGAAGACCAAAGTCAAATCCAATATGGTGTGTTTGATCAACATACATGATTTGTCATAAGTATCCAATACATACTGTAGATCTAAAGCCAACATTAAAAGACTTTTAGTCTGTTTTTGTCTTTACCTGGACCTTGTTTCCCAAGGTCAAATCCAATTTGTCGAAAACAACCAGCAGACATGATTTGCCATTAGTGCCCAATACATGCCTAAGCTCTAAAAACAATATTAAACAAATATGGGGCATTTTTGTCATATAACCTTGACCTTGAGGCCCAACATTAAATTTGACTGACTGCCTCAGAATGTTCTGCATACATGGTTTCCGAAAGGTGGCCCAAACATACCTGAGCTCTAATTGCCATATTCAGCAAGTTATAGCACATTTTTGCCATTTTATCTTGACGCCCAAAGTCATCTTCAACTTGCCAAAAATGTTTGGCTTACATGATTCCCTATAGGCGCCACACACATACCTGAGCTCTAAATGCCACATTAAGCTGTTATAACATATTTTTTCCACTTGACCTTCACCTTGAGGGTCAAGGTCAAATTCGAACAACCGAGAATGTTTGGCATGCATGACTCCCTATAGGTACCTCATACATACCTAAGCTGTAAATGCTATATTAAGAGAGTTATAGCACATTTTTGCCATTTGACCTTGACCTTTCAGCTCAAGATCAAATTTGATCAACCGATAGCGCTTGGCAAGCATGATATGCTGGACATGCGCAATTAATACCTATACTATAAATGCAATAATAAGCAATTTACGGCACATTTTGTGGCAAAACACCCTGAAAAATTATGAAGTCCAAACACATTGCCTAGGTGGCGCTATGAAGGAGGGATTCAGTCAAAACGCCGTTTGCACCGTTGAAGCAGGTCATGATACTGATTCTCTTGCTGCGATTAAAAAAAATTAATCAGACAGTTTTTGAGAAAATTGCACCTGTAATGTGAATATAGGCCACTGGATGACAGTATTTACCTTTTTTTTGTTAAGCTCAGACTGGAGCTAGGTTTGGGCATGTTTCGGGCATGTCTGAAACAAGTCCCAGAGAAAAGAAAAAAAAAGTCTAAAAGGTGGGAGGGGTCTGCAAAAGAGTATATAAAGGGGAGAATTGAGACAGTAAAGTGGTAGGAGAAATTGCAAGAAGAAGGATAGATGTGACCAGACCTGTCATTCTGTTTGAGACCTGTGAAGCTTTTAGTGGATTTTTGCCTGTGTTAGAGCATTTTCCTCACCCAGGACATCACCAAGGGACCCAACCAAAAAGGGACTGTAAATATTTTTGTTGTTGTATAATCAATCTTGGTCTTTAGGGTAGATAGTAGTTTAGTTAAAAGTCCTTGTTTGTTCATTAAATGTAACAGTTATTTTAGATCTGAGTGACACAGAGGACATGGATACTATTCAGTCTATTGATAGCATCTCCAGGAAACTGGTCAAGACCCCTGTAAGTTCATTACTGTTATTTTACTATAAATAAATACATTATTAATATTTTGTAGTCATGCACCCTTCAATAATGAGAAAAGAAAAAAAATCTTCATTCCTGCCTCGTGAGATTATGTTCTGAAAGTCGACATGTAATAGTTTATACCTTAAGTACATTTTTTTTTCAGTATGACGTGACAGTGTGCTTTACTAAAATAATAAATAAAATGTGTAGAGATTTAAGGTTTAGATAGATCATTATTTTAAATTGGCCTTCCACACTTTGTTCACCAATTACAGAAAGAGACAAAACACAGAAGCAGTGGGTTTAACCCAGAATGGCTCAAAAGCTATCTTCCTATAATTTGATTATTACTAAAATGAAAGTACAGTTGTCTGTCATATTGTTGCCTTTATGTGTTAGTAAAAGCAATGATTACTAAATCACAATTCAGTAAACGCAACACTGGTTAAGTTTCTTGGTTAATGTATTGCACAAGTTAGTTTTGTAAACTGATCCCTGTTCAAACAATTTTGGACCAAAACTACT
This sequence comes from Gymnothorax reevesii, assembly GCA_029721435.1. Lineage (NCBI taxonomy): Eukaryota > Metazoa > Chordata > Actinopteri > Anguilliformes > Muraenidae > Gymnothorax > Gymnothorax reevesii. Next base: position 9,748,780 of record CM056581.1, read on the forward strand.
TGTTATGGAGCCACTGATTACAGGTAAATAATTTATAACAAGGGTCCCAAAAATGCACCAGAATGCTGTTTTGAGGACTCTAATTTTCAAAAATTTTCCGGGGGAGGACCCCAGACCCCCTCGGCAGGATGGGGGAACAACCCCCTCCCGCACCCACCCCCCTGCCTTCGGCAACAGTTACCACCTTCCACCTTCTCCAGGCTGGGGAAAACGCTGGTCAATATTGCAACATGCGCACACGTCTGCGTACCTTGTGTTCAGGTGTATTACCACGCGTAACATCGACATAAAATACGCATGGCAATGCATTTGGGCATAACATGTGCACACGGCAAGCATATCCTGGGCCTAACGCTGGCCCCAGTAGACAGCTTGTAGAAGCTGGACCTATTTTCTATGAGAAGTGATTTCGCTCCCGGACAGTATTGTGTGTACACAATACGACATGGTGTGCATCGAGACTGTCATTGCGACACGTCCAAAAGTTCAGAAATCTCTAACTCCATGCAAATTTATCGTGCGTCGCGATCTTATCGTGAAGCAAGTGTCCAATAGCCGAGCTAGACTCGGGCGGGCTGTACAGTGGTCCAGTCACAATACACAGCAGATTCACGTGTCATTATAACCTATAGTTATCTTCGAAGAGAGTAGTAGACTGGTAGATATTCACGTTCAGAACACTGAGTTTCGCCCCGCTTCACTTTGCAGATTTCGCTTCCATATGTCCCCACCGTAAAGGGGTGTACTGTACAACTGAATATAAGTTGAAAAGGATTTGCAAATCATTGTATTCTGTTTTTATCTACGATTTACATAACGTGCCAACTTCACTGGTTTTGTACACTAATTCTTCAATTCCTAGATCCACACTGGTGGACTGTTCTTCTGCTCTTCCAACAGGTCTTCATTTTGGTTTGGGCCAGGAGACTTGGGATGACCATGACAAAACTCTGATTCTGTGGTTGGATTACAATTTTTTGTTTATTTTGATGGATACTTTGTGCAGTCGTCCAGCTAGAAAATCATACCATAGCTCAGTTGAAAGTGTCAGGCAGAGGCAATCAGGTTTTCATTGAAAAACTTTCTCTCCTTGATGAAATCTGGTATACTGTTAATCCGAACAGGATGTCCAGGGCCCTTGGAAGAAAAAAATTTATTTGGGGAATTGGTACCCTCTACTTGATGAGGATGCACACCTGTAATGAGAGAGGAGTGTTATGGGGTCAGTGGCTCCAGAACATTTTGAATTAGATAGCCTGGATAGTACCGAATTGTTTTGGGGTGCTGGTAACATGTTTGGATGCCTCCAAACTTGAACCAGGCTGCTGCCACTGATAAGTCAAATGTAATCTATTGGAACACAGTGTATACCACTTTGATTTGTTTTCTTACTCGGAGGATTTCATTTCAAACCCCTTGGATGGGGAAAAGAAATGTGTATGATGGTACACCTTTGCCTGCAGGTAAACCAGTTATTAATGGCACAAAATCCTCTCCTCACAACAGACCTCTTAAATTCAAAGGACCACAAACATTGTATATATAAAGAAATTTATTACACTTAGTTCCAAAATCTTTACAAATCCAGGTTCCAGTCATAAATGTCTACTTTAATATGGATACATGCGTGTAAATACAACACCACTAAATCTTGGTGTATTACTTTGCACATGCTTCCATACAATTGTTTGTTATGCACATGTACACAATTACATTCATATACATCTGCCATCATGTGTTTACATGTGTATACAGCCAGGCTACCCAAATTTGATCCTCAATTGCAAATCTAGCCCTGGCTTTCTCTCTTTCCAGGTGATAAAGTGAACAATTATTGCCACTGACTGGCTAGACTGTCATCACACCGGACTCTCAGGTTAAGGAATTGTGTAAACCAGCAGTCTTTGGCCCTTGAGGACTGTGATTTGAGGAGCTCTAGTATACTGTAGAACAGTGGTTCCCAAACTTGGTCCTGGGGCATCCTGATGCATGCTGAATTTTGTTCTCACCACAAGTGCAGTCACAGGATTTTAATCAGTCTTAATGCATTTATATTTCAAGTAGTTCTTTATCCTCAAGCAACATTGTGACAGATTTATACGTGCCCTGAAGAGTTGATACGTAATGCCTGTTTTGACAGAAACTGCTTAAAAGAGGAAAAAATTTAATTGAACAATCCGTAAGTTTCCAATCGGTGTCACTGTGGACACATGATCACAAAAACAGCTTATTTTCAAACAAATGATAGCATCACACCAGTCTTGTAAAACTTTCAACCCCAGTGTGTAGCATACTAATTTGGAGCCTACCAATTTCATAAATGCCAAATTTTATAGGTTTAAAAAACTGAAATAACAAGAGAGTGCAGAGTAAACAACATCCCCACTGAAGTCGTGGCTGCAATATGCACATCATCAGTCTATCTGCAGCTTATGTGCAGAGTTTCAGGGATGTCCTATGAAAACTGCAGGAGTTGATTTCACCAGCACTTCTGCTATGGATGGATGGACAGACGGACGGACAGACGGCACCACGACTTACTCCCGCTTTTGGGCTTTCACCCAGTGGGGCATAAAAATGAACATAGCATATTCAAGGGGCTGTCATTCTTCATGGCACACAGGGATGCTGTGGTCAACATGTGGCTTAGGATGGTAAACAACTGTTTTAGACGAGAAATTCAATGAATTATGGCAAATTAACATGTGAACCAGTGCTGTGAATGCATGTCATACAAACGTTCATCGTTTACATGTAAACATTAATACATATTTGTAGTCCTGTGCACATATGTATATGAAAGCATATACTCGTTTATAGTTATGATTGTGCACATGCGCATGAGCCCTTAACACCAATAGATACAGTATGTGTGTATATCAGGGACAACCAAATCTGGCCCTCGAATCAAAACTTCGTCCAGCTTTTACAGCTTCCGACCGATGCTGCCTTTAGTTGAATTAAGCCAGCAGTTCCTGGCTCTTGAGGGCTAGGATTTGATGATTCCTGAGATATAAGGTCTACTGGTCTACCGATTCCAGTACTTCACCAAGCACTTGTAAGCAGTCGTGTGTAAGCAAAGAGACTGCCTTACAAGCATGCAATACTTCTATCCAAGTAAAACATTACAAAAGCAGGGTGGCTGGGCCACTTCAGTAGCAGCTCTCGGCCCTGTTTCACAGATGGCCAACTGGATTAACCCAATTTGTTCAACATTTTGGGATTAACGCAGGATTTTCTGCTACATGAATTGAGTTTTAAATCTACTGGTTGCTGGAACAAGGTGAGGAAAAAAAATGCTGCAGTTCAGCCCAGCTGGATAAAATACAAATATTCTGTAAAACACAGGCTGAGATTACATTCAGTAGTAATTTAGGCGCAGTTTCCGGAAGATTTTTGTATATTAAAGTGTCATATTGCAAGAACAGCATGTAGAGAAATGTAATGCATGAAATTCCGTCTTAAAGCAGTCAACTGGTAGAGCTGGATTAAGCCGTTTACACAGAATTTTAGCTGGCTGACTAGCTGTTCAACTACTGACCAACTAACCCAAGCTGGAGATCAAACATTCTGTGAGTGAACTTGCTGGTTGCCAAAAACATGATCCTTATCTGTGTGTTGTCACATCGGTGGCTCATTCGCTGATGGGAAGCCCTCAAATTTGCATTTTTTCCTGGCATCAGCAAGTGTGAATTCACTGTGTAGTTACCATGTTATGTTCATGTTAAACTGCTAACTAGCTTAAGCATATGGCTTTTCTGGTTTTCAGCTCACAATATATTCTCAAGTTGATGGCACGGTGTAGCATGGTAACAAGTTAGGCTAAATAACAAGCTTGCTTTGTAAATCTGGTTTTGTCCAAAAATGTCATCAAACTGAGCTAGGGTCAATACAGCTAGTCATGTTAGCATAACAGGATTGATGAGACATCCTCACTGGTCATATGATGAAAGGCAACGAGGCAAGTTGAGGTTAATACGTTTTTTTTTCGCCTTTAAAAAATTCTCTGCTTCTTAATTACTGACATTTCTTAAAAACATTAAAAAACGAAATGAATGTGCATATAAATGTGAGTCTGCTGGGTGGTTTGCCCTCTCTTCCACTCTACAGTAGGAGACATTTGCTACTCTTCTGCCTTCTGGGTGCCTGGAGTGCCGCCCTGGCGGCCATTTCAAGCACTTCTCTCACTCCATCATTTGTCTTTGCCGAACACTCCATGTAGCCGAAAGCTGCGATGTGATTGGCCATGTCCCGTCCCTCCTCCTGCGTCACGGGCTCCTGTTGAGCAGAATGGTGAGAGCATGAGAACTTCAGAAGATGACAACAGTCAGATTTTCGAAATATTCAAATTTCGTGCAGCGGTTAGAGTAAGAGGTGTGCTGGTGCCCATTTCTGCGCATGGGTCATCACCTGCTTTATCTTGGCCAGCTCCCGGCGCGTGTGTTCATCGTTGCGGAGATCCTTCTTGTTCCCCACAAGGATTATGGGAACATTGGGACAGAAGTGCTTCACCTCAGGAGCCCACTTCTCTGGAATGTTCTCTACAATACAGGAGAAACTGAATTTATTACTGTGCCATCACTATCAATTGATCACGGTCACAGATTCAGTCCCTCAGGTCTGTCCCATGAAGCAGACACAGGGGCGCAAAGGTCGTGAGTGAGAGGGGGGCGCCCAGTGTTGCCGAGACTCACCTAAACTGTCTGGGCGGTCAATGGAGAAGCACATGAGTATGACATCAGTATCGGGATAGGAGAGAGGACGGAGTCGGTCGTAATCCTGTTGGCCTGCCGTGTTCCACAGAGCCAGCTCCACCTGCAAGACACACCTGTGAGCAACTCCACCAGAAACAACATACTCCACCTGAAACTTTCCCAATCTGAACAAGACACTTGGGCTAACTCCACCTGAAACTTTCCCATTCTGAAAAAAGGAAAAAGGCCAGTAATCAGCAATTGAGACGCACAACACAGAAATCATTTTATTGTCTTCAGACTTAGATACAGAACATTTGACTGCACTCCATCCTGGGAAATTTGCCTCCATAGCATTATTTTTTTAGACGATGAAAGGTAGGGATTTTGCATTGGTGCAGTTCAATAGACCCATTTATAGCCGACGTAATCAAAAAGATGCGCGCGCATCTTGGCAACGGAAGTAGCGGTCTCCCCAATTCAGTCTGAAGAGTTATGAATCTGGCAACAAGGAATTAGATATTTTACCAGCACCGAAATGTCTGGTTGTTGCTTGTACGGCTGTCAGAATTTATATTTCATTGGTGGACTCAAGTTTTACAGGATTCCGAGAGGATCACATCCGTATAACGCCCACTGGCCACAAGCAAAGCATCAAGTCAAACTCCGAACGCTGCCTTGATGCTTGAAAACGCCCACTGAAAGCGTCAGCCGCATCAACATTGACAGCTGTCAACAAGACTGAGAAGCCATGTGAGTCACTCTCTAAATATTCAAAAAGATAACGTTTAATTTTGAAAGCACCAACTGATAAAGCTCATCTTAAGTGATGAAAAAGTGCGACGTTCAGGATACTGTGCACTATATGGTATATACAGGCATAATTTTCCTCCTAAATTAGCTGTCTAGTAAATTAAGATTATGATTCCCTTTACTTCACCCAGCAGCAAATTAGCAAGGTAGTTAACTTAGCAGTGTTACCAGTGTACCTTGAGTTAGGTTCTGTATAACTGTAGATCGCTTGATAACTTAAATGCGCACAAAATAACGGATTTCCTCTCAAAACTGTGACTTGGTTAACAAGCAGGTATATCGGTTTTGACAACTGCATGTGAGGTTTCCGTGTGTGCCACCAACCATGACAAGGCAAAATAGTTAAATAGCTAACCTAAAAGACAAATGCCTTTCTACCGAGTTGACGGTCAAAAAATTTGAGCAGTGGCGAAAAGTAAAAATCTGACGCGTGTCACACGCTGCCAGTGGGCTTTGCTCGATTTAAATTAATGTCACCAATTTTTTTCACGCGCATCTCACGGTTACAGACATTAAATGAAATATGTGAGAATAATCGTAATCCGAAGCAGATTTCATGTCTGCATGACAACTACGCTGTCAAACTTGCTAGCTGGCAAGCCAACAATACAAAAGAATACTTAGCCTGCCATGCAGGTACAATTAGCTGTCAGGACGTAGTTTTCTGTTAATTTTTTTATAATAACCCATGCGTCATACGCGGCGGTTTTATGCCCTTGTTTGACCAGGAAGGACCTCTGATTTCAAGACCGAAAACTCCAAGTCTGTCGTGGTATTTAACATTCTGCTTATGTCCGCAGATAACGCTGTCATAAGCATACAGTGACTTGTATGCTCGTGGTTCCTCCCTAGCGTACACGGCTGGTTTCTCGATCAAATGGGTATATATCTCAGGCCACGGAATACTGGGCCACTAACGAACGTCATCTACCCACTCGCTGATACCATACAGATCTGGAAATTGGTTGCCATTTGTCAAAGTTAATTTGTGTAGGTAGAATTTGCGATCTTTGATGGCGAATACCCTCGCATAACTTGACAAGCCATCATGGTCCGCCATACTTCCGTTGCCAAGCTGCACGCGCAGCCCATTTTGTTTGAAAGCAGGAAATGAGTCTATAGGAAGAATTGAGGATGTGATGCAGTGCGATAAATGTACACGTAAACACCCAAATCAAAGGAGAGGAGGTAAAGAGGACTGCACTTGTTCTCAGAAGTTTGTTTGAAATCACAAGGAATATGCCTTTTGGCATTGCCTGCATTCCGTCAAAACAGTAGTTCTAGCAAGAACATTGGTTGATTATGAAACAAATAAATATACAACAATAGACCCAGATAAATCTAACATAGTGGAAGCACAACCTGACATTGGTGTTAACACCTACATAAAGTAAGCCCTAGTGCCAAGCAGTTGCGGAGATCTCTTCCACACAAGAAAGCGTGACTCCAACACCGTCATAGACGGAAAACCAGGGTAAGTCATAGAGGTACACTCTTCAGGTGACCTCAAAAATAGATGAAAAAAACTAAGCTAATGGTTTGGTTTGAGGAGAGACTGGACAAAAAGGAAAGGAAATATCCTGGCCTGTATGACTCGTCACAGATGCCCGTCATCAAGCCTTGCTAGCGTAAAGCTGCCTTTACTCTTGCACTGACATTTAGCCCATTCACCCACTATAAGCTGCACTGGCATGAGCTGAAAAAGTAATGATAAAGCATTTATCAGCTAGCTTAAAGCAACAGAAGAAAGCACTACAAATGAGCAGTAAATCCTGAGTATGACTTACTCGGAGGGAGGGAGTTGGGGTATGCAAGTGAATTTCTCATTGGAGCGCAGCCCATTCATAGACTTCAGACCAAATTCAACCCATGATCATTCCATACCATCATCATGCAGTTTTGGAAATGTCACAGGTTATCAAACACTTCAAATCAAAATCTCTTTAATAAATGCTGAAACTGCACTCACATGGCTATAAGACAAGTTCTATTGAGGTTTAAATCCATAGGTGAGCAGTGTTCTACCAAAGCCACAGAGAGTTGAGCCATTGGAAAGAATGAACAAAACCTGCATGCAACACGCCAATATGAGTGATGTGATATACAATATGGCACATCGCCAGGCGGATATGACGGCAGAAAATCTTGGTTCAAATGTAAAAATGTCGACGAGTCAACTTCCGCTCATATCCACACACGGTCGAATGCTAGCTAATATAATGGCGATTTATAGCATTTCCTTCCTAAACGTGAACTCCGGCTTTGACTCGTTTGTAGCGTTTATTTGAATTTTGCGGTATTTTCATGTTTATATCTGTGTATCCACGATGGTATTCGACTGCAAAGCTGCGCAATGCTCATCGCATTTCGTCATGCATGCATTGGCTTGGTGAAGCTGGTCTCATTACCGGAAGTGCGGATGTTGACAAAAAATCCCCTTCCTTTATCTCGTCTACCGATTTACAACAGTTTTTCGCTATATCAGATTGCTCCCGTTCTCCCTGCCCACATCGGTGCCCGATTACGGTCCTAAACCGGTCTTTAAAAGTCAGCTTATACAGTAAATTTATACTGTTCTCAAGTGTCACACAGCCTGGACAAGGGATAAACGCCATCTCCAGGGTTCTGCCCAGGATACTCAGAGTGCTGGTCGGAGAATTGTTTGTGTGCAAGTGCGCGGAGTGCACAAGCTGGAAAATTTCTGCAACAATTCGAAAGCAGATATTGCCTCCGAGTCACCAGTTTACAGTGTTTCTAAGATGTGCTCCTCGGTGCGTAGCGAGATGCCTCTAATTTTCATAGATAGATGCCATATTTAGGGGTTCATGCCCGTAGGGCTGTAACCCTATCGTTTTTGTGCTGGTTTATTACTATTATCATTTCTTTTCTTCTTCAGAAATGTTTTCACAAATTCCTGTGAGATGGTAAATGGTAGAGACCTGAAATTTTGCACATTGGAAGTTGTGTGCAAATGCTGCCCAAGCCATTTATAACATAACATGACATAACAGAACATGAATGGTGAGAACAGGTCGTTCAGCCAAACTAGGCTCGCCAGTTTCTTTACACTATTGTTAATATATCACTTGATACTCAATGACTCAAAGGTATTTAGCTTGAAGTCAAGCCTGCTCTTGAAAACCCCCAAGATCTCTGCCTCAACAATATGGTCAGGCAAGCTATTCCACATTGAAATTACTCTTTGGGTGCAGAAATATTTCCGAATATCAGTGCTAAATTTCCCCTTGGTCAACTTCCATTTGTGACCCCGAATTCTACTAACAACACTTGGTTGAAGGAATCCTACAAAATTCAATTTGTTAATCCCTTTAACATAAAGACCTCAATTAGATCACCCCTTAGTCTACTTTTCCTCAGACTAAAGAGATTAAGGATCTTCAGCCTTTTCTCATAGCTTTCATCTTTTATTCCCGGAATCAGCTTAGTGGCTGTTCTCTGAACTTTTTCTAGAGCCTCTATATCTTTCTTAAACTATGGTGCCCAGAACTGTACACAATACTCCATATCTGGTCTGACGAATGTATTGTACAATAGAAGCATTACCTCCTTGGATTTGTACTCAACACTTTTGGAAATGTATCCCAGCATCCGCTTGGCTTTTTTGAACTGCTACAGCATGATGGCTAGAACCTTTGAGGGTTTGGTCAACAATCACTCCCAGATCTTTTTCGTGTGGAGAACATTCCAGTTTGAAATCTCCCATGAAGTAATCCTGTCTGAAGTTTTTATTACCTACATGTACAACTTTACATTTTGCTACATTAAATTTCATATGCCACATTTCTGCCCAATTCTGGATTCTATCCAAATCATCCTGAATCACTTTAGTGGACTCTAAACTATTTGCCAAACCTCCAAATTTAGCATCATCTGCAGATTTAACCAATTTGTTCTCAATATTCCCATCAAGGTCATTAATGTAGATGAGGAACAGCAGAGGTCCCAACACCGATCCCTGGGGGACGCCACTCCCCACCATACCAAGCTCAGATGAGATACCATTGACCACCACTGTGTGTTCTGTCTTGTAACCAGTTTTGAATCCACTCCAGAATACCTCCTGTAACTCCAATGGATCTCATTTTAAAAATTAGTCTCTTATGAGGTACTGTCTCAAACGCATTCTGAAAATCCAGTGCAAATGACGCACCACCTCTCGGCGGCTGAGACCTGCCCGTAACATGCCAAAGGCTCTTTTTCTCTCTCCTGTGTCACAAACCGTTCCATTTTCTTGATGCAGTAGCATTTTTCTTTTTTGTTGGCTTTATGTAAGTCTATTGACCACACCAAAAAGTCAAGTGTCATGGTACACATCACGAACAGCTCAATGTTTGTTATTACTGAAGTGCTTGGAGCATGCGCGTGGTGCACGTCAGGAATACAACAACACATGCTTTTCTTCATTTCCTCTCGTGCCTCACTGGAAAAGCAATAAAAATCAATTGATTTTTCAATTTGCCGTAAATACAGTACATACCTCACCCGTGCGTTTTTAATGGAGCTAAGTATATAAATGCAGTTATCATTTTGGTGAGTTATCACACTAGTCTGAATGCATGTACAAGTCTCCATTTCCCCAAGGGACAACTTTTCATCAAACCCTCCCCTGTACATAAACTGAATCATTCGTAGAAAAATGATGGTTAAATTTAGATGAGCACCCCCCTAAAAACAACATATGGTAATAAATCAATGAATAACTCCCAATTATCACGGGGCTAGTTCCAAAATTTATAACTGTTATTATTGCTGCTATCCCAAGGAACAATTTGACACCAAACATGGCTTAATTGCTTTCAAAATTTGAGACCCAGGAGGAATTGAAACCGTAAAAAGCATAATTTGGCTACATTTTTTCATCACTAATTGAAAGTTTAATATTAAAATTAATATAGTTCCCAAAGTGATCCAGCCTAAATATTTGGTAAAAAGTTGGTGCAGTATGCCAAGTTTGTTTGCACAAAGTTTCAAGAAAGTCTTTCACCGGTAACAATATAGTAGGAAGGCTTATTTTAATTATTATAATTATAATTTACCTGGGTTTTTTCCCCTACTTTTTAGATTTTGCACATTTCGAAGGCTAATGGAAACGCACACAGAGAGTGAGGAAGATGTCCGACGTTATTAGCCCCAAAAAAACAGTCTGCTTCGTGACCGTACACTGCTCATGACACAGACTCATATCTGAGGCACTGCGCTGATAAGCCTATGGTCATCGCTGGAGTACATTGGACAGGCGTCACCAGTTAGTTTTTGAATCATTTTTGAACATTTGATGCAATTTAAAAAAATACTATTCCTCTGACAGCTGGCTAATTATCGGAACCCCAAAGAAAACGGACCATAGGCTAAATCTATAAGAACCGCAGCTTCTCTCATCTTTATTGTACTCCAATGAAAATAAATAATATTGCACTCGGACCAACCAGTCACCGATTTGATACATACCGCATGAATAATCATGTACATGCGGAACTTCAGATCAGAGCGGAAGTGCACATCCAACCTAATCCATCAGGATAGAAGGTTAGCGATTGATATTCAAACGATAAATAAAACCATTCGCCACTGGATGCAAGCACCCATAGCTGGTATCAACAAGACTCAAAACTGTCACGAACAGTCTACGGTCACGAAGCAGACTGTGTTTTTGGGCCAATAACATCGGACATCGTTCTCACTCTCCTGGTGGGTTTCAATTACCCTTAGAAATGCGCAAAATCTACAAAGCGAAATAAAAACACTGATAATGGAAACACTTTCTAATATCATGAAATTTGCTCTCCGATCTGAAGTTTTAGTCACCGAAGCAAAGGCCAAATACATAGACTACTGGACTTCTGCAGCAGACCAGCTAGTGTACTTGTAATTTTGCATATTGTGGAGCATTTACATCTTTATCGTCAGACAAGGTTTTACAAATTTGCCGCACGCACAACTCAGCTGACAGTGACACGGTCGAATGCTTTGCCATTCTCATCGACGCATGAGTACAGCCGAGCTGTGATTGGCTGATGGCACCAGCCGATCTGTGATTGGCTGATGTACGTAATGGTACCAACCGACCTTCAGAAAAAAAATTGCGGCCGGCGGCTGATAAGTAGGGAGTGGCAAACAGTGTATGAATTGTTGGTCTGAGAGAATGCAAGTCCCAAAACATAAATCTTGGTCGCAAATGCGACCATTCTGGTTGCAGACTGGAGCGCTGAAAGGTACCCCTCTGGTTCAGGTGTAGCCCGTCTGGCTTGAACAGGTCACCCATGTCCCAGAAGTAGTTCCAGTGCCCAATAAACCTATAGCCCTCTTTCCTACACCAGGTTCGTAGCCACGTGTTAAACCTCCAGAAAAAAATTCTGCTTCCCTCTGCTTGCACGTGATACCGGTAGAATCCCAGAGAAAACTACCATGGAGGATCTGCTCCTAAGCTTTCCAGCAAATTCCACAAATTTGCCTTGCAGAACCTCAAACCTACCCTTACCCATGTCAGCGCAGGAAAGGCCGTGCACGCCGTACAGCGACAGCTCCTCCAGTGGTTGATGTGTCCAACCGATTCCGACCCTCGAAACTCGACTTGTTCCCTGACCCTGAGAGTGGGGGGACGGATGAGCATTGGGGCACCCTGTTGGCCTCTACCCCCTAGAAAAGAGAGTTACTGATAGTGGGGGACTCAATACTAAGAGAAATAGATGGCTTAGTCTGGTCGGGCAACAATTAGTCTCGTACGGTGTGTTGCCTGCCTGGTGCCCAGGTAGGAGACCTCCTGGAGCATGCGGACAAGTTCCTGGCCAGAGTGGGGAGGGATCCAGTTGTCATGGTCAATATTGGGACACATGACATCCTACAGTTACCCAACTTCCTCTCCCCGTCTGCCCTGAGGTCCCCGCACCAACCTGCTTTGGTGTCTACACCATTTCTCTAAACGACATACTACTTAGTTTGCAATCAGTAGAGTTCCTCGAGGAACTATGTTGAGCCGCCAACTGGCCCGGAAGATCAAGGATCTTGCTCTCCAGATGCTCAATTAGCTGACAACGGTGGCAGACAACCCCACCCTGGAAATCTCTTTCCAAAAGTGTGATCATCCTGCAACCGTCACACAGTTTTGGCCACATTTTGAACCCCCTACCTAATGACCTCGCTCACCCTAGTGAACAAAGAAAATTATTAATGCCGAGACAGGAGCTCAGGAACCACAATTTATTAACCTGAGAAGCCCTAAGCAGCAGTCACAATAGAAACCATGGGAAAACTATGTAAATGGATAATAAGCCTCTTTTCACAGGGGCTTAATTGCAGTTAACAAAAATGAAATACCAAATTTAGACTAACTCTATATATGTCATAGGCACTCCTAATAAGCCGACTTGACTTTATATAGTCCCAGTACTATTCATATACTAACCTAAAAATATCACAGGGCTTAGCTGAGAATCCAGATAAAAAAGACTGACTACAATGCCCAGGAGAAACTGGAGGAGGGAGGAGGTGGAGTACTCCGGCAAACCTTACCGTTTAAATTCCAACCTAACCAAATGGAAGACTCAAGTGACTGCTGCCCTACTAACTAAATACTAAATCTCAGATCCCAAGTCAAAAATGCAAACAGTAACTATCTAGCTAGCAAGCCACAAATACAACCAAAGGTAACTGAAACAGAGTAAAGCTTCGGTTCCCATTAATTCAAAATTACATTTTTAACACAATAATATTAATTTTTAACTCAATCAGCCTGATGGGGGCGCTATAATTCAAGAAAAACGATTATTCTCTTAAAAAGGTCATAACTCCTGCGCTGTAAGTCCAATTTAAACAAAACTTGGTACAGACATTCCTTGGTCCAAACTCTACAACTTTTTTAAAGGACCCCAAGGGTCCGCCATATTGGATTTTCCATTATTTTGAATTTTTTGAAAAACACATTTTTGACATTTCCTCTTAGGCCGTAGGTCCGATTCCTTCAAAATTTGCAGTGAATCATCATTGGACTAAGCTGATCAAAAGATGCATAAGGCTTGTTGAAATCTCATTTCATTTCCAAGATATTGACAAATTAACTTCAGCAGGGGCGTGGCTTAGTTCATAAATGGACGAAAGTCAACAACCATTGGGCCAATCATCAAGGAACTCGCAGGATATGTCCATATAAGCCAGAAACATACCTTGACAGTTTCATGCAAATTGGCCAATAGGGGGCGCTCTAAATGGGCAAGGCATGACACAAATGAGACTATAAATCAGTAATGGTTTGTTCTATAGCAGTGTTTCTCAAACCTCTCCTGGAGGACCACCTGTCCTGCCTGTTTTAGATCTTTCCCTGCCCCAGCACAGGTGATTCAAATAATCAGGATGTTATCAATCAGTTTTAGAGGGTCAATAACGAGCTGATCATTTTAATCACCTGTGCTAAAACAGGGAAAGATCTAAAACATGCAGGACAGGTGGTCCTCCAGGAGAGGTTTGAGAAGCACTGTTCTATAGCCATAAAACTTGCAGGATATATTCATATAAGTGCTTGAAACATAACCTGAAAATTTCATTCAAATTAACAGATAGGTGGCGCTATAAATGCAAAACAAAGCAGTTTGGTATAACATAAATCAGATTATAAATCAGAAATGTTTTGTCCTCTCGCCACAAAACTTGCAGGATAGGTCCACATAAATGCCTGCAACATACTCTTAACGTGGTTTTTAATTCAGCTGTTAAAGCTTTCAACTACTAATGGTCTTTCTTGGCTTCAACGCCAGAATTGCCGCTTGGGGCTATATTCATAAATTTTCTTCTATTTTGTATCCAAATACTATTGATTACATTTCTGAATATGACTTAACTGTCATTTATGTTTCAAACATTTCTTCAGTGGCGCCCATTGGACAGAGAACAAGGAGGGCAATAAACGTCTTTAAACTGCTTATTAGTCTTGATCCGTTTCAGACATTTTCCTTGGTAAGAGGTACTTTAACTCTCCCTTCTCAGGTGTATCTAATTGTCTTCGTTTAGACGAGAGATAAAATGCGTCAACTGAAGGCAAAAAAGTGCACATTTCTTGCTTTGTATGATGAGGTAAAAGTTAACGCGGAAAATCCACAGTAGGTTTTTTCGTGAAAGGTTACCTACTAAGGCACGTGAATTAAACGTTTTTTATTCACTCGCCTTGCCATTTCATTAAAAGGGAAACTGTGTATTTCAGTGCAAATGGATTTTTCAAATTGTTGGAAAACGTGTTAACCAAGAACAATGATTAAAATTGGGTCAATCGTCTCATACGTTTCAAGGTATGTTTTCTGTCCACCATCCGCCACAGTTAAGTCTCATGGACCCAATTTGTTATAACATATATGACAGCAAGGGATGACTGACCAAATTTCAAAACTAAACACTTAACTAATCTACTATCTACTCTACTGACCAAGATTGATAAATACAAGAAAAAAAATATTTACAGTCCCTTTGGTGGGGTTGCTTGGCGATGTCCTGGGTGAGGAAAATACTCCAACACAGGCAAAAATCCACAAAAAAGCTTCACAGGTCATGAAAAGAAGTGACAGGTCTGGTCAAATGTATCCTCCTCCTTGCAATTTCTCCTACTACTTTACTCTCTCAATTTTCCTCCTTATATATATATATATATATACACTCTTATATATACTCTTTTGCAGACCCCTCCCACCTTTTAGACTTTTTTTTTTTTTAAATTCTCTGGGACTTTCCGTCTCAGACATGCCCAGGACATGCCCAAACCTAGCTCCAGTCTGGGCTTCACAATAAAAAGCTCTAGTGGCTTCTTCGCATTACATATATAACACTGATAGATTAACATATAAAGAATGTTACTGTCCTCGACAGAGATTTATTTAGTTTTGCTGTCGTTTATATAAAAAGAATACTTTTCTCTCGACATGCAAATTACAGCGCTACAGAAATCAATCACCCTGCCCGATTATAATTGCCTGCCTTTCATTAGATTGAGACAACCGCACCGATCATTTCCCCACAGCCTCAGATTCAATTCGCCATGAATACCCAGCACACACGGGCTCTGATGGTATTCGGTGTTTTCATCACTGTTGGGCAGGTTCTTCAGCATCAATAAAGACCAGCGCAGACGGGGCGTGGGTTGAAAATGAAAGTTCGCTATTTTGACCATAACAAGAGGGGGGGGGGAGCATATTTAGAGTCATTTATGTTTTGTTTCGAGCAATTTTATTGGACACTGGATACATTCATCTGAACTGATCTTTGAAAAAAATAGTGCCGGTCGGGAAAGCCATCTGAAGTGAGTGCTGGTCGGCGCCAACCACTGCCAACCAGCATCAGCAGAACCCTGCAGCTCATTAACTGAGGACTCACACTCAAGTTATGAATTTACTGTAATTCAGGGTTCCAGTATATGCAGGACTTAATATATGGGCTCGAAGTTGAGAGGTCTGCAAACTAAACAGGACAGTTGTGGTGCACCTTCATCAAACCAATGTTCACAGAGCACTTTGGCATGCAAAAGGGAGTACAAAACACCCAAAATACACTCAACAATGCTACATGATACCAGATACAGTGGGTCACATTGAACTTTTCTCTTGTCAGTGATTAATTCAAAGCCCAAGCTAGTTACTTGAATAACGAAGCCATTTGCAGCGGGCAGACAACAGTTTGGTAAATTGCATTGATGAGTCATGTGGACCAAAAAAAAAAAAAAGAACAGGACTAAAAGTAACAAAGTAATGTATTAATCTCCATGTATTAATCTTCTTTCGGGGTCAGGGTCAAAGTGTATAAAATGGATACATTTATTTTCCACACGAAAAAAGATCGGGGAGTGACTGTTGACCAAACCCTCACAGGCTCTAGCCATTGCACTGTAGCAGTTAAAAAAGCCAATCAGATGCTGGGATACAATCGCCAAAAGTATTCAGTTCAAATCCAAGGAGGTAATGCTTCTTCTGTACAACACATTCGTCAGACTACAACTAGAGTACTGTGTACAGTTCTGGGGACCATACTTTAAGAAAGATATAGAGGCTCAAGAGAAAGTTCACAGAAGAGCCACTAAGGTAATTCCAGGTATAAAACATGAAAGCTATGAAAAAAGGCTGAAGATCCTTAATCTCTTCAGTCTTAGGAAAAGAAGATAAAGGGGTGATCTGATTGAGGTCTTTAAATATGTTAAAGGGATTAACAAAGTGAATTACGTCGGATTCCTTCAGCCAAGTGTTGTTAGTAGAACTCGGGGTCACAAATGGAAGCTGACCAAAAGCTAAATTTAGCACTGATATTCGGTAATATTTCTTCACCCAAAGAGTAATTTCGATGTAGAACAGCTTGCCTGACCATATTGTGGGGCAGAGACCTTGGGAGTTTTCAAGAGCAGGCTTGACTTAAAGCTGGATACCACTGAGTGATTGAGTATCTGAAGTGATATACTGGCGAGCCTAGTTGGGCTGAATGGCCTGTTCTCGCCATTTATGTTATGTTAATAGCACATTTTAAACAGCCCCATTGCCCTAAGTGCTATACAACCTTAAAATTCAATGTATAGTAAAACAACAAATTTGACTTACATATATTCATTTTGAAGAATAACATTTGTAAATTTAAGTCTGCAATAAGTTTATTGCCCTTTTCTAGCTGATTTTTTTATTAGGTGAACATGTTTTCTTGAAGGTAATGGACTAGAATGTTTTCAAGAGTGACCAGTTGTGATGTCCATTTAAGATCATGTGAGACCATAGGAGAGCTTCCAGTAAATAGGTTTGGACAGCACTGTGTCAGTGTTGATATCTTTTGACAGAAATGTCACGGTATGAACCAAGGTCTGAGCACTTTTGTTTTAGATGTTTCACATCTCAGACCAACAAACAAGACAGAGCAACTTTAGGAAAATAAACTGAGGAGGCAAAAAAAAAAAAAAAAAAAAAACCCATGTGATACAGTTACAGTTTTACCATGCATTAGATTAGATCTGGGGGTTCTACAAAGTAGACAAGGAGTGGTAGTGTACATGTCAGTGCTATGAATGTGGGTGCTGGAAGAGCCCACCTGTTTGCCATCCACCTCAATATCAGCAATGTAGTTTTCAAAGACAGTGGGGACATAAAACTCTGGAAACTGGCCCATACTGAGCACGGTCAAAAGGGAGGTTCTTCCACATCCACCATCTGCCACTATCACCAGCTTTTTCACGATGGCAGCCATACCTACAAAACAGGAAACACATTATCAGAAACACACCCATATACAGAATATTAACATTCAGAATATATAGGCATGCAGAAAGAAACAGGAACACTCCATCTTTCCAGCAAGCACGGCTTAACCACCTTCAAATACTTAGGCCAGGAACCATGGGCTTAACTCCCAGCAATCCAATGTGCCTGAGCTTCTCTAGCTAAAACGAAAAACTTCTGATTACAAAAGCAAGATACAAGTAATAGATATTTTGTTCCATGGCTACAACCAGCTTTTCTAAAAGCCAGTGAGCGAACTAGAATGACTTGATAATATCAGCCAAGAAATTGAGAGAAGAGACCAAGGCAAATTCATTCAAAAATAGCGACATAATCAAACATTTGAATCTAGACGTTTTAACCAATGTAAGTAAAACAGTGTTTTCAAAACCAGTATTTCTTTGTGGTTTCTATAAATATTGAGGAACTCACTTTGGAATCAGAAAGTGCCTAAAGATGAGTTTTTGTAAGCATTCTGAAAAAAAGTGCTTTGAAGCCCACTTCAAAATTACAGGCATCCCTGACTGGCAATGCATGAACAATACGTATAAAATTTCAAAAAAATATGAGATGCTCTAAATACCAACATGTGAGAAATACTGCATGATATTACTGTTCCAATGGAACCAACCTAATTTTGATTAAAAATCAATTTCCTCTAAATCAAGGTTACACAACTAATGGTACCCTTAAAGATTATTGTACAACCCCAATTCCGAAATACAATCAACAAAAATATAAACGCAACACTTTTGTTTTTGCTCCCATTTGTCATGAGATGGACTCAAAGATCTAAAATTCATTCCAGATACACAATATTACCATTCCTCTCAAACATTGCTCACAAATCTGTCTAAATGTGTGATAGTGAGCACTTTTGCTTTGCTGAGACAATCCATCCCACCTCACAGGTGTGCCACATCAAGATGCTCATCAGACACCATCATTAGTGCACAGGTGTACCTTAGACTGCCCACAATAACTTCGCCCGCAACTCATTGATAGAACTTGACTGTTAGCGAGCAAAATAACTGAACTAGTTAAGCAAGTTTGCGTAAACTGGCTGCCTATAGCCAAGGTATCAGTATTCATCGGGCCGCTGACATAGGCTCAGGGAAATCAAGTCTCGTCTAATTTAATCCAATGTAAAATGGTAACGGTCTTTTCGAAGTTCAATTGAGTAACGTAACTCAGCTTGCAGACTTGCGAATCGAGATTGCCAACAAAACGGCTAAAATGTAACGTTAATAATCATACACTGAGTTCCATAGGATAGAGTCGTCTTGGTTACTGGCTATCGGCGTTAACTAACGTTAATAACGAGCTAAACGTTCCTGTTCGCTAACGTTATCAGGTCTATAGCTACTTTCCCACCCTCACGTAGGTTGAGCGGAAGCTACGAAGAGATCAACAGCAATCTAAAGAAAGGAAGAAACTGGACGATAACAAACATTTTAACTTATAGTTAACGTTACCTTTCTTCGTTTGGTTCAAACACAACGATCAACCCCCGAAATTCTTTTCCAATTAATAGTGATGGCCAAATCGGAACAGTGTTCTGGTTCGTACCGAAACCAAGCTGGAATGTTTGATTCGAAACATAGTTCCGAGTAGTGATGTTACGTCTGACCCTACAGTCCAGAGGTCTGTATTGATCAAAGGGGGCATGTCCAAATGAAGCCCGTATCGAGGCCTGTATTAACGTTAATGATTAACGCCCTTGTGTCCGCTAGATGGCCTTGATGATCGCTCCCATCAAGGCGGTTAAGGAACGCTCCGTCGCGGCGCTTCGCCTGAAAATTTTTGGCTGGACTAATCAGCAGGCAGCTTTGGTGTTGACGGCATTTCTTTCTTCAAAAGCCAATGCATTGCGTCTAACATTCGGCTCGTGGATTGGACGAATCGAAAGTGTAATCGCACTGAATACATGCAGAGTGCAAACGCATCGTTAGACACAGTGCACCTTTCACTTTGGCGAGGCTTTGGTGGGAATTCGATATAAAAGGAATAGGGAAATTTATATTGAATGAATCCAGTAGTTAGCGGTAATACACCAGCAGGTCCGTTAACCGCCATAAAACCGAAAAGAAGAAGAAGCCTCCCACTCATAACGAGGCCGCGCGAAGCACTTTGAGAGCTAACGCGTACAGGCGTTAGTATAGCGTCAGTGAGGAGCGCAACATAACGACTGTATCATACAGGTTAGGCCTGTATTGTTTTTTTTGAATATCACATGACTAAAGATAAACGAGGCCCCGGTTCTCTGAAATCACTGGATTGCCTCGTTGCGTGATTCGATTCACTGAAAAAGCCGCGAGAAATTCAAGACGTGTTCTGCGTTTTTTGCTGAGGTAGGTGAAAAGGAGGACATCATCCGTTTGGGAACATTTCAATATGATATCTCCCAAGAGGGTAAAACAGAATATACATCTGCTAAAATCTGTCACGTCGAGAGCGAGAGAGCTGTGTTTGCAGATGTAGCCCACATGAGAACTCTACAGCGGCACAGCTGTAGGCCTACATCAAATGATCAATAGTTGTCAGCACCCCCAAAAGAGCTATCAAACAGGAGTTCATGAGTAGCCTTTTTATGAACCAATTGCCTGAAAAGATTCGATACATCACACCATCACTAGTACCGAGGTCTGTATCAGAAAGAGGATGTCACGTGACTGTTCCATTTGGTGTTCCATTACGCCACCAATCAATACGAAACGTCACTGTTTCATATCAACAATTCAAACAAGTGAATAGGCTACTCGGTGGTTACGTAATTCTGTTCCGAAAATAAAACTACTACTATAATACGAGCATCAAACAACATGAAAATGCATATTAAATGTCATGTATACATAATCACATATGCAAAACAATTATCGGACCCTTGTCTGAATGGCTGCTGATTATTATCCAATTAATAAATATACAATTTGCGGGAAACGTTTATTATTCTGACTTACCTGTGTTTCTGAATTATTGCTCTTGTCTGACTATTCTTTGTATCATGTATTGTGTATTGGTTACTTTGATTTGTCATGTTTTATCTTAGTCTACTTTTCCATGTTTTTTATTTTGCCATATTATCATTCCGGTTCATGTTTCCATTATGCATTGCACTTTGTTTCCCCCTTCTGGTCTCGTCTTGTCATTTCACACAGCCCAGTCTTGCGTGTTACTCTTCGGGTGATTTATTGGATTCTGGATTTCAACCTTCCTTCCGATCTCGTTTACTTATCTTACTAACCATACAAACAGTTTGTTATTTTCGCTAGAAGTTACGAACACCAACTAACATTGTATAAAATACTAACTTACGAACAAGCACCAAAGGATTTGTATAGTTGCACTTACTAATTGATTAACAAGCTCTCAGCACTCGCCCTGTTCTAGTCTCCGCCTCTTTGCTCTCCCTGATTACCTTTGCTGCATTTTCTGTGAAAGCTCACACCTGATCGCGCTGTCCTGTTTCTCATTTTCTATGCACGTTAGAAACTCCTTGACTGGAGCCGTATGTTTGTTTATAGGAATGTCTTGTGTTCCCTGTCCGCGTTTTGGCTTTGACCAATTTAACGTGATTAGGCTTTTCCTCATGTGCCTTCCCCTTGTAATCAGTCTGACTTTCTGCAGGTGTGATTCTCCCCATGTGATCTTCCCAGAAGTGTATATTAGGTGTCTTTTCACAGCCACTCTCCGTCAGATCGTTTCCTCAGTCTTCTTGTGGTATGGTTCATTTCGCCTTGATTACTCAGTGTTTATTTTTCTGACTGGTAGTGCTGGTGAGATGAAGCTTCACGAAGCGTTGAAGCTTTCCAGCCAGATGCGGTGAAGTGTGGTTCATTTCTTGAGGTTTCGAAAGCACTCTAGAGACCCCTATTGGTCAATAAAAACACATACGAATTGTGCTTCGTAGGAAATGGTAGGCGAGGCCCGGGCCACACTGCCTGCTGCTGCGATCCGTCTTCCGCAAGAGAAGCACTGCAACCGCTGGTCGCATGCAGCTCGATCACACTGCCTGCGTGTCTGCTGCGTCAGGTCTGCCACGGCTCCTCCTTCCAACTCTGGCTCTGCATGACTTTGCCCCAGTGGCGCGCACAAATAGACGCTAGGTGGTGCTACAGCACTTGCCCCTTTGCCCTTTATCAATGAAAGTGCCCTTTTGAAATTTCGGTTTTTTTTTAATGATAATAATAATAATAATAAATATAAACACTTTAGTGGGGCCAATGTTGAAATGATCTTTTATAAAAGCTGTGTGATTAAGAACTACTGAAAAAAATGCCCCGAAATGGGCCACCTCCTCACGCACTTCCGACCTCTCTTCCTTTGTCACGTGAACACGCGCGCAGTGCATATCAGCTGAGCGACTGGTAGCCACAGTCTTGTGCCCCGCCAGCCAGGTAACACACAGATCAAGTGAAATCGTACAGTTTGCCCTCCAAGCCCAACCTGTAATCATTTTGTTGTGCAGTAGCATGTCTCATACACAGTGACGGTCCGTCGGCAGAAACACAGGGCCAGCAATAACCTCACCTTTCACTTCTTAATGACAGACACCTCTCGCAGTTTACCTCCCCGATTAGCAACCGTTGCTCAGACTGATTGGAGGAACCGACGAGAATCTAACTTGTTTTTGAAAGCCGTGTTATACATTGCACTACGAAATTATACGGCGTTAATCTTACTTCTGCACACCAATGGCTACGGAAAAAATATCCTACGTCTTTATAATTTCTGAATTTGCGTAAATTAATTCGTGACGTTCATTGAGCAATTAGCCATGAGAATCCGTTCTATATAGGCCTACTCTGAATGTGACAGCCAAAGTGCGTAGTAGCACAGCTGAGTGAAGACGAAAATAATTGCTGTGAAGTCCGCGAAAGTTTCGGATTTTTTGCAGATTGTCATCCTTGCGGATTCACATCAACTATATCAACATAGCTAACAGGCAATCGCTTTTTAATTAGCATTTCTTAATCATTACGTGTCACGCATTGGTGGTGGCCATTCTGTTAATTAACTGTTTGATTGTTAATCAATCAGTTAATTAACAGAATGGCCACCACCAATGCGTGACACGTAATGATTAAGAAATGCTAATTAAAAAGCGATTGTTAATCAATCAAACCTGATCGCAAACAGTTTAAGAGCAATTATCCGGGAAAGGGTGATGTTACTGAAGGCCTTCCTGGCATCTGACGATACGCCACTGCTCATACAGCACCAAACAACTGAGCATTTTTTAGCCGACTGGTCACCTGATTGGGCTATAGCATTAAACTAGCTAAACAATGATAGATAACGTGAGGACAACCACCACAAACAATGTCGGTCGACTTTGCAAATCAATCTGTTAAGCTGAACGTTTTTTTTTTTTTTGTGTAGGTTTTGTTAGAGAACATAAATGAACACATAAAGAAGAATCAGGCAG
The DNA here is from genome assembly GCA_029721435.1 of Gymnothorax reevesii. Lineage (NCBI taxonomy): Eukaryota > Metazoa > Chordata > Actinopteri > Anguilliformes > Muraenidae > Gymnothorax > Gymnothorax reevesii. Next base: position 9,771,960 of record CM056581.1, read on the forward strand.
TTCCCCATTGCCTGAGAGAAAAATATCCCCATAAAGGCTACCCATGTGCCTTCTTGTGATGAATGACAGTAGTCATGAATTGCATTGAACATGTGCGTGTAATGTTTATTTTATTTTTTTAATCTCACACTATAATAGCATGTTCCACGTGTGCAAAAAGTGCCCTCCCCTCCCTCCTGAGCACTTGCCCCCCATAATGTCTGTGCACGCCACTGCTTTGCCCAATAAATCACTATAAAATAATATATTATTTTGTCTCGCGTCGTTATAGCCTACAACGCGTGATTTATATTTTGTATTGACAGTGGGGGAAGCATGCTTGAGCGTATCATACAATCTAATTACACGATCATATTACAATACACAGCAAACCCCAAAGACCCCACACCGTCACTGCAATGTAAACTCAACAACAAACTTTTTGATCTTAAGAAAAACGATAGACTAGACAACGGACAGTATTACAGACTGCGGTGCCCTGTACCTCAGACACCTAAACTTTATGGACTGCCGAAACTACACAAACCTCTTATACCGATGTGACCCACAGTATCTTTCTGTGGTTCACCCACCTACGAACTGTCTAAATATCTTACTAATATTTTACAACCTCTTACTTCCAGATCCAGTCACCGTTTACAGTCCACTGATCAGTTCATAGATGCCATTCCATCTACGTATGTTCCTGACGACCATCTTCTGGTGTCTTTTGATGTGAAATCACTATTTACTAGTATTCCACTTGAACTGGCATTAGATTGTACTAATGGCGCTATCAATCAACACGACCAACCTCTACCGTTACCTACTAACGATATTATCGACTTACTTGACCTTTGTCTTTCATCTACGTTTTTTCAATACAGTGGAAGACACTACAAACAGTTACACAGCATGGCTATGGGTTCTCCAGTTTCTGTTGTCGTAGCAGAAATTGTCATGCAAAAGATCGAGCAGACAGCCCTAGCCACTTATGCAACATCACCGTCTTTTTGGTACTGCTACGTTGACGACATTATCGCTTCATTACCGCCTGACGACATTCAATCCTTTCACGACCATCTCAAAAGACAAAAAATACACATACAGTTTACCAAAGAGATCGAAGAAAATGGTTCTTTACCTTTCCTAGACTGTTTAGTCACTCACAACAACAACCACCTACACATTACTGTTTACCGCAAATCTACCAACACTGACAGATTACTTGACTATACTTCTTACAATCCTACTTCACACAAAGCTACGAATATCAGGACTCTGACGCGATGTGCACAACTTGTTTGTGACTCTACTGACAAACTACATGACGAATACAAGCACCTACAGAATGTTTTGGTTAAGAACGGCTACAGTACTGACTTTGTCACACGTAACGTTTATAGTACCGACTATACTTCGAATCACAACGACAATCAACACATTGTCACCGCCACTATACCATACATCAGAGGTACATCTGAAACCATACAACGTATTTTACAACCATACAACATACGCGTAGCACACAAACCTATTATGACTCTTAGACGTTTACTGACCAATGTCAAAGACAAAGACCGACCTCATGACAGACCTGGAGCTATTTACAAAATAGCTTGCACTGACTGTGACTCTACCTATATAGGGGAAACTGGGAGGAACTTGAATATTAGACTAACCGAACACAAACGTGCGACTAAAAACAAAGACCCCAATAATCACATCGCCGAACATCACAGACTAACTGGACATAACATCGACTGGGACTCTGCCACTTGCATAACTCATTGTAACAATTGGCACAAACGACGCTTACTTGAAAGTTGGTCTACCAACTTACAATACAAACCATTAAACCGCTCTATGACACTTCCCGCACCTTACAAAAGACTCATTAAAGATCATTCGCTGACAGCTGATTCTACTGCTTGAGGGTAGGTTTACATGATGACGGTGTGAACAGAAGACGCAAAAGTGGCGTCGCGTCTTCACTTTTTATTTCGCGTTCAGACGAGCGTTCTCGGGAGGAAATCTGTGTGCAAACGGTGACGCAAAAAGTGTGTAGAAATCGATTGGGTATGCATGCCAGACGGCTAGGTGGTGCTGTGATACACTAACACAAACTCCCCCATGCCTACGCGCATGCATAGAATCTTCCTTCTTCTTGTCACTGCCGTGAACGCGTTCGAAGCACAGGTCCGAAGCATGGACGTAATCCGACATGTTTGTTTAGTGCGTGACGTAAACGCCTACGCGACGTGAGCAGAACAGCAGATCTGAGCCAGTTTTGCGTCTTAGCCAGTTTAGACGGAAACGCTACGCTGGAGCGTATTCAAGTTTTCCACTTTCGAGGGTGGTTTGAGATTTTTGCGTCTTCAAGCCCCAAAAACGCCGTCACCATATAAACCAAAGGCACTTCCGTTAAAATATTTTGTCATCTTTACTCGCAAGCGTCTTCGTGTAAACTGGGCCTTAATCAATCTCGCCTACGCACTCTGATTGACTTTCTGCTCCACCCATTGATTATAATCCACGCTTCTTTCACCCTATATAAACGGTTTCTGTCTCCTCGTTTCCTCACTCTGAAGATGATTTCCGATCAGGCTGTCGAAACGTCAGGTCACCACAACAGTCTTTCTCAAGACTACTCTCACCCGGACGATCATTTTACCAACTCATTGATTACACCTGGGTTCAAACCATTTACTCTCAAACCCGTTTGAATTGGTCTTACTCTCTCCGAAGGTAATTTCGGGGTAGGGGTAGGGGGAGGGTGTCGGGATGTGGAATGTGCTTTCAAAAGCGATCTCATTTACATTAGTCAAGGCTGAAACCATTCGTATAGGCTAGGCGCCGAACGACCGTGAAAGGAACAGTTCAGACATTTCAGAAACTGGGTGGTGTGCTGTACGTTCGTCTGGCCATTATATCCAAAGGATGCTTTATGCTGTATTCAGCATAGTTTTTTTTTCTCTCTTTACAAGTGGAAACAGTCACCTGAACTTGCTGACACAAGTGGGGAGTCGTATGTAGGTTCCGCGATCAAGTCGGTGTCCTGGTCAGAGTGAGAGATACGGAAAAGTACTGTTCTAATACTCTTTAATCATCAACATAATAAGCTATGTTCAATGGCTTGGCATCGCAATTAATGGAATATTCCCGCAAAGTCTAGACATCTAAATCCAAAATAAAATGAGCAACTTCGTATTAAAGTTTTTAAAAATAAGTTGAGAATGACAAAATACTTTTCCATAGGCTATATCCCCTTTAATGACAGCAGCATACGATGAAAGTCGCAAATTTCCCACTACATGTCTCAATATTTCACGAAGCATTTCTGAATTGAGCGGAAGGGATTCTGTGCATATAAACGGGCTTTTAATATGATAAACATGCCGGAAGTGTTGTTACATATATTTATATATATATATATATATATTTTTTTTTTTTTATTGTCTGCTTCATGCTTGCAACAGACATGCATCCTCGGCAATTTAGCGAAATTCGTGTATTCATGGCGATATAATGTTGAAGATATTAATTCAGCATTATTGATTATATTTACTAATATTGATTATATGTATTTTTCATCATTATTCATTCATTGCGCAAACTCATAATCAATAACCATATTATGTAGGCAGCAAAAAGACACACATATAACACACACACATACATACAAGTGGTTCACATACTGCAGTGCAGACACACACATAACACAAATATACATACAAGTAGTTCACACATGGAGAGACACACAAATACAAGCAGTTCAGTTCACACTTGCATGAGCAGCTCACACACACATAAGCAGCAGCTTCTGTTTTCTTGATTCAAAAAACATAATCAGAGGATGTATTTGATTTCTGTAGCTTTGATCAATATTTGTTCAGCAAAATCATTATTATTTGCTACTGAAAACATACTCAATTGAATTATTTGTTTTTAATTTGATAAGCAGCGAATTCATCCACTGGTATCTTTTTCTTTTGGCTGTATTTTCTGTCTTTGTATCTCTGATCTCTGTATATTTTTCATCTGGGTGTGACAGTAAGTGTCCACTGTAATGTGCATGCATCTCTTGCTGGCTGTAAATTTCCACTGTGTGACGTATCAAATCCCTGAAGGATTACCTATTTGCAATCTCAGGTTACCTATCCAATTGTAGAGCGAGAATGAAAAAGGGAGGGACCATATTTTCGATATAAAATGGGGTGCACGTCAGAAGATTTTCAGATCTATCGGGAGTTCTACAGGGGAGTTCGTCCTGCAGTTCATCGGGCTGTTCCTCTTGCGCAAGAGGAACTGGGCGTTTCATTTTTCAACATGACACAATAAAGCCTAATTTTTCCTTTTTATAGAATCTGTCTCTCTCCAATTGCTTGAGGATGGGGGAATCTCAATATGTTGAAGAAAATCCACAACAATAACTGTTTCTGACAGTTATTTTCAGCTCTGCTTTGCCTTTTTCTGCATGCGTCGTGCGAAAAAATTCGGCAAGAGTCCGAATCTATCTTTTCCGCAAGGCAGCAGTACGGCTTCTGCATGCGTGAGACGCGCAGCTTCAGCATGCAGCATGGCCGCTCTCATTGAATAACATGGGAACCGAAACGAAAAGACGCATGCGACCTGCGGAAAACGCAACGCAGCAGCAGGCAGTGTGGCCCGGGCCGCTTCATCACGAAAGTGGCAGAATCAATAAATGCAAAATAAAATGAAGTATTTTGACCGCATGTTATGTCATAACGAAACTAAAAGATACTTTCGGGGACAGGACAGAGGGCAGTGAATGCGCATGTGAAACAAAGAGCTTTGTATTTTTGTTCAAAAATAATAAGCGTTTCTCCTAATAATAAAATGAAAAACTATCAAATTAAGGGAATTTATTATGCATTGGAAATTATTATCTCCGCCAAGGAGATAATGCGATCGGGTCCGTTATTTTATTTATTTATTCGTCTGTTTGTTTGTCTGTCTGTGGACAAGATTTCTCGGAAACTACTGGATGGATCTTTATGAAATTTTTACCACAGATAGATCTTGGGCCGAGGACGACCCCATTAAATTTAGGTGGTGATCAGGATCCAGATCTGGATTCTGGATCCAGATCCAGATCAGAGCTATTAAGTGGAATTTCTCGGAAACAACATAACAGATCTTCATGAAATTTTTACCAGTTGCAGATGATGATCTGGGAACAACTTCGTTAAATTTTGGTGATGATCCGGATCCACACCTGGAAGAGATTTTGTTTTACTATCCACGTCATACCTTGGCGGAGATCTGAAATCTCGGATTGATCTTGTTTGAAAATATGACATCACATAATATTCGAACAATTTGGCCTAATAGCCTCACTAAGCGACCTTATTCCGTGAAATCAAATCAAAGTATTCCCGAACGGGAAACAACTTTCTCTTTCTTGCTGGCTCCATCGCATGCAATGATAAACTCGCAAACCGCACAGACAGACTTCAACCACTGACAACGACCCACACGCTGCAGAAGTGAACTGGGGCATTTTATAGTCGACTGACTGACTGATGTCATTTCGCCGAGAGGATACAAGCCTCGACACGGAGCTCCGTTTGGAAGTGCTTCACATTTTTGATACAGGCTCCGAAGCCTTGGTATCGACGGTAACAGCACTACTGACTGGACCGCCCGACTTTCGATTTTTGCCTTTGTGATTTTGGATTATTGTTGCATCTGTGAGTTTTGACCTTTTTCTGCCCGACCACGAGATCTTTGTTTGCTGCCCTGGTTACGATTCGGATTACGCCCATTGGATTCTAGTTTTGCTTCTTTGACATTCCTGTATCTGAGCCAGACCCATTTCTGTCTGACTACGTTTATTGTGATTGCTGCCCTGGTTTTTGATTCTATTTTTGCCCAACTGGCTTCTGATTTTTGGAGTGTGGACTTTGTACTTTTGCCTCCTGCCCTGCGGGGGTCCTCCCCCTTCATTAATAAAGCAAGTTCTACTGCATTGCCTGGTTCTCTCGACTGGTTCCTGATCGCACCATTACATGCTGAGCGTTTGAAGATGAGTGCTACTACGAGAAAGCGTCCCAGATCTCCCGTTTGGGAACATTTTGAACTACAGGGAGACCATCGTGTTAGTTGTATGCATTGCATGCAACAACTGTCATTTTGCAACAACACCACAACTATGTGGAGACACCTTCGAACAAAGCATCCTGAAGCCTGCAACCCTTGCACAGCCCAACCAAGTGCTGAAACAAGCCATGGACAGCATTCTGTTCATGGTATGTATTTATTCATGGTATGTTAGTCCACATGTGATTTGACTTATTTATTTTCAATATTCATAAATTATGCACTTTAGCAGTGAAACAACCGACGCTATTGTACATTTGCCCATGGTTACATATATTTACAATAACGTGCTTAGACTTTACTCCTAACTTAGTATTTCTGTTGTTCCTTGATGGGAAGGCAAAAAGAACTGGATGAGGCTCTGACCTCATTGTTAAAGGCTCTCAACCCTTCTCAATTGTGGAGGATGAGGGTTTCAGGATGTTTGTCAAGAAACTTGACCCCAATTACATTCTTCCATCCAGAAACACACTGAAAACAATGCTGAAGTCAAGATACACAGAGCGCAAGGAGAAGGCTATGGTGGAGGTGAAAAAGGCCAAAACGGTGAGTTTGACTGCAGACATGTGGACTTCCATCAATATGGATGCTTATCTTGCAGTTACCTGCCACTTCGTTGGTGAAAATAACAAGCTGTCCACCACTGTTCTTGGGGTAACCAAATTTGAGCACACGCACACAGCAGACCATCTGAAGGAGGCGAAGAGGGCTCTTCTGCAGTCATGGGGGATAGAGAGGAGTGTCACTTGTTTGGTCACTGATAATGTAGCCAATATGATTGCGTGCGCACAGCTGTTACAAGTGCGACACGTGCCTTGTTTTGCTCACACCCTGAACTTGGTTGTGAAAAAAGCCATAGAGCAAACCCCTGAATTGCATGCCTTGCGCCTGCAAACAAGGCAAATGGATCTAGTTCCAACGCAAAGCAGAAGCTCTGACATCCAGCAGCAAATGGGGAAAACCACAGATGAAATTGAGACAAGATGGAACAGCACATTTTTAATGTTTCAGTGGCTGCTGGAGCAGCGTGAAGCAGTAGCAGCAGCCTTGTCCTCTTTAAACACCACAACTGAACCCCCTCAATAGTGCTGACCAGGAGACAATCACTGAATGTCTGAAGCTACTTGCAGTTTATGAAGCAACTGTGGAGCTAACTGAGAAGTGAGTTTCTGCATCCAAGATCATTCCTCTAGTTAGACTTCTTCAACAAGGTTAAAGAACATCGTGCGGGGTTAACAAGCTCTACTGCCCTACAGCTGGCCAGCAATCTTCATAAGAACTTGAGGGAGTGATGTGGGGTGGAGCTTGTAAGGGTCCTTGGAATGGCTACTGTCCTTGATTCAAGATCCTTGGGTTTGGAAGTTCAGATAATGCAGACAAAGCCGTGAGAGCTTTGACAGTTGAGTGCTCTGCTGTCATCCGAGCAGCCTCAGAAACCCAAGCAAGATGTGTGCCATCAGCATCACCATTCGCACCACAGGCCAGTGAACACAGGGGAGAGAGCCTCTGGGATGGTTTTGACAGCATGGTAGGCGAGACCTCTCAAAGACAGAGTGCCACTGCCGATGCCACTGTTGAGGTTAGCCCACCAAGCACACGCTACAGTCCGAGTGATTGAACGAGGTGGTAATTGATTTTGTCATTTTCTACCTATTTAGGTTCAACGCTATCTCTTTGCACCATATCTTCCCAGGAAGGAGGACCCTCTTGCTGCGTGTTGGTTCCAGTAATCAATATTCCTTCATCTGTTCGAGCTGGCCAAGACTTACCTCTCCATTCCTGCCACATCAGTGCCTTGAGAGAATCTTCTCAAAAGCAGGAGAAATACTAAGCAAAATAAGAAACCGTCTCAGTCCGAGCACTGTTGAGCAGATTGTTTTTCTAAATAAAAATACTTGAACAAGCTTCCCAAACTGACTATTTTGTGCTCAAGAAGCACATTTAAAAAAAAAAAAAAAACTCGACTGTAATATATTTATTTGGACACCAGACGTCGCTGTGGAAACATTTTTCGATCGTTTCATAAGATCGAGTCATTTTCCGAATCATTCGTTCCAAATAATTCGATCGCCCAAATGTTACATTTCTGCCATCACGACCAATTAATCCCAAAATAAAACAGTTTAGTTAGCTATCGCGTTTCTTTGTCGACTGGTCCTCCGTTATCCGCTTCAGGCAGTCCTCCCCTCCCTCAATGTGCGCGCATGGGGGAAGGCGCGCTCACATGCGGTGTAGGGGAACTTTATGCGCGTTCAAGTACTGAAATAGATTGTATAAAACAAAGTGGGGGCGGTATAGGACAATGTTTTCATAGTCAATTAGGTTTATCCCCTACAGTTTTTCCCGAAAACGAGGTATTTATCGTAGGATAAGCGCTTGCGAGAGGTTTCAAATGAAATTTCCTGGGGCCTCATTTGTCATTGTGGATAGCTACACCTTTTCTTACACCTTTTCTCCGCTAAATTTGCGATGTATCAAACCCAAACCTGACGGGAAAAAGTCCGGACATTTACACCAATTTTGAGCATGGCGTTCCTTGATTTACACCCTTTTTGAAGAACAGGAGGAATTGGCGACGCTGCTGCTGAGTCAGAGAATTGCAGTGTGCGAGGGAGAGAGGAGCGCGGATTATCGCCTATTTAAAAGAACAATCAAAGCCGCAGCAAAGTCCGGTTTTCCTAATGTAATTGGAGCCATTGACTGCTCACATCATGATTAGGGCACCATCGGTGAATGAATTCGTATATGTGAATCGCAAAAATGTGCTTGCGATCAATACCCAAATTACAGAGATGCCAAGTGTCACGCATTCGGCGTCGGTCTCATGCATTTTTAGGCTTATTCACGGTAGTCCGCAATTATTAATTGAATGTTTAATGAGATTCTCACGCGGAATTAAAATCCTTGCGCATTGAAGTTTCCGTTTCACTTGCGGAAAGGTTCCAACTCATCACAAGTAACATGGAAAGCGATTATGACTCCGGACTTCCCGTGCTTCTCTTTACTCAGGGATTGGAAACAATGCATGTGTTTCATGATTGTTTAAATTGTTTTAGTGAAATAAGACCATTTGAAACGTTTCTATGCTATTCCATAGCTTTCAATCCCTCAGTAAAGACAAGCCTGAGAATTCCCGAGTCATAATCGATGTCCGTGTCTTTAGTGGGGAAATCCACCGTAATGCATGTGTAACTGATTAATTTGATGCACAGTGACTTAAATTCCGCGAGTGAATTTCTTCAGTGCGCGTTGATTGAATAATTGCTGACTACGACACAGGAACGTGAATGCCAGTCAGAGGAGAAACTCACGCCTAAGCCTTTGCATCTCTGAAATCATATGTGACGCCGACATGCCCTTAACGAATATAGTGGCACGGTGACCTGGCTCTACACATGATTCATTCATCCTGACACACAGCAGTGTGGGGGCGAGACTGGGGGCAGGCGCTGCACGTGACAGCTGGCTACTTGGTGAGTGCATGTAGGCTACACATTATACTCATTCATAGAAAGCTGCTGCTTATAATCATCAATTCAAGGTTGGTACTTACCCCATCGATGTGACTTACAGGTGATAGTGGCCTCTTCCTGAGGGAGTAGCTGCTAGATTCCATCCTGAAGGGTGTGGCCAGGGTGTGGCCTGGTAGTTCCCATCCAGGGTGGCCAGGAAATCCAGTATAATGAGGTTCATGCCCTTGAGCGCTGCATCGTGGAGCGCACCATTGGGCTCCTAAAAGATAGCCTGCGTTGCCGGCGGTCAGCGGCTGGCGGGAGAAAGGAGAGGAAAGACCGCCTGTACGATGACGTAGGTATTTTGAGTTGTCCGTTCACCAGTGAACGAGAATTACTGATTGGCTGAAGAGGTGTCAGTCAAAACTGAACTGTCATCGAATGTAGCGCAACGCATGGTTACGCCGTAAACTGCCACTTGAGTTTCATTGGTTTAAAAAAGGGGTGGTCCGTCGCGGCTTGTTGCGCAAGGAAGTGGGCGGCTACTCAAAATCCCTACGTTATCGTACAGGCGGTCTTTCCTCTCCTTTCTCCCGCCAGCTGCTGACCGCCGGCAACGCAGGCTATTTAAAAGAGCGTTGGTGCTGCCTGCATGCAATAGGTGGTAGGCTCTTCTACCACCTGAAAAAGGTCTGCAGGATTATCTGGGCCTGTGCCATCCTGCACAATGTGGCAGTGAGGCATGGGGTTGCGCTGCCACCAGGCATCCCTCCACCCCAGCATGTGGACCCAGACCCACAGCCCCTTCCCCGTCATGAAGGTTTTCATCGGGGACTAAGGGCACAAGCTGCATTGATGCAAAGGTTGTGAAGCACCCCCACCTCTCACCCCTCATGTTGACATTGTGTGTGTGTGTGTGTGTGTGTGTGTGTGTGTGTGCGTGCGCATGTGTGGGGCTTACAAGTTTCTCAGTTTCAGTCTTGCAAAGTTGTGTTTAGTTTTCAGTATCGCAAAAACCTCATATTTTATTCCTCATACATTTGATTTCCACAAGTTGAGACAGAAATAAATTCATGTATACCAAACATGACATTGTAATTTGTCCCTCTATGCAACAAAACACACACCTAATGCATTTGACAAAAGATTCGACACGAAGGTGTTTTTCTTTTTTTTTGGCCTCCGTAAGATTTGTGACCGCAGCGCTCAGCGGTTTAATGCTCCTTGGTGAGGCCGGGGCTGTGGCTGATTTGATGAGATTGTTTTAATTTCCAGAGGAGAAATTGTTTGGTCGAACATTATGAGTTCATTTCTGTTGTGATTCTCCACGTGTTCTTAGTTATATGTTCCTGTTCCTAAATAAACCATAGATGAAGTGATCTTACAGAATTAGTGCAAATACCTGTGCCGAAGAGGACTTTTATCCTCGCCTGCACAAGCACGTGTTTCTCTCTCACTGAGAAGTTTCGCTTCTTTCCGCGTTTCCCATCCATGCTTCACCGTCTTCCACTGACGTCACTCCACAAATCCCCAGAGACCATAATTCTACCATGCCCTGAAAATCTGAAACCAAAATGCCAGTCCTGCATTTGCTTGCACTCTTGCGTGAGTGGGAAAGAGTAAGAGGAGCGTGCTGAGCTTGAAGACGACCACGTGTATATCGGCTTCGTTTGGACATCCTGGGAATAACAGACACCGAGTGCATCCAGTGCTTGAGGCAATCATCCACCTTTGCTGACTTCTGGATGAACAGCTGTCCAGCTGCAGCAATTATCCACAAAACATACCTGTGGTCATCAACGTCAGAACTGCGCTGTCGCTCCTGGCATCTGGGTCGTTCCAGAGAGTGACTGGTGATGTCATGCACATATCACAGGCGCCTGTGTCAAGGTGTCTGACACAGTTCTTTGACGCTATGCTGCACCACATCAGCCATTTCAGAAACCCGCTGAAAGACGGAGAGTTAAGGGGGGGCTCTACCGGGTTGCCGGGTTCCCCAGTATTATGGGAGCCATTGATTGTACTCACGTTGCAATTAGAACTCCTTCCACTAATGAGAACATGTACAGAGACCATAGATGTCGGCACCGCATTAATGTTCAGGTTGTGTGCGATCATGATACGCGCATATTAAGCATCAGCGCCAAAATCCCTGGCTCGGCCCATGACGCCTATGTACTTGCAACTGCTTGAACTGCCAAAAAATACAACAAATATTTGAAACCATATTAAGCTTGTTTCCAGTATTTATCACAATGAAACTGAGTATAGGCAAATAAAAATGATCATTTTACGAATCCACTCCCAAGTTCTTCTCCATGCACTTCCACTGCAGAAAGAGTGGATGCCACCTCCTCCTCCAGTGCAGTGAAATGCACAGGGGATGATGGTTGCCCACCACCTGTTGCGCACACACCTCTCTGGTGTGCAGAGATCTTGGCTTTTACAGCGCCCTGCAGATCTCTCCGTTTATGCTTTAAATCGCGGATACTGCGTTTACATCTCCCCACCGAAGCCACATCCAGAACGATTTGCAGCTTTCTTCCTCGGATCGGCCTTCAGTGCTCCCTTGCCATGCAACACCTCGTGGTGGCTCTTCACTGGTTTCACCAATACCTCTAAGTCCTTTAAGTGAAATTTGGTTTTCAGCTTCGGCTAGACGTCGCCATCCTTGTCTTCATGTTCTATTAACAAATATGACTGCCCTATATGTTCATGATACTCTAAAAAGTTGTGATATTCTCACGAGGGAGGAAATTGATTTTCTAATTGAGGATATCTGTATTACCTAACCAGTGTCTATGTAAATATTTTTTTTGTTGTTTTTTTACCTTTGATAATACTGTGTATTTCAGTATGAATAAAGATATTATTATATACTCTAAATTGAGCCCTCTCCGGGCCAATATCAAAGCATTACCCATTTGTTAATCAATTTTAGCCAATAACGAATAGCCGACATGGGAAGAATCATTATCGGTAAATGGGATAGTTGATTATAATAAAGTATTAGGCACAAGTTCAAGTGAATGTGTCGCTCAAATCAAATGGGACATAATAGGCTACCGATATGGAATTGTGTGGTTGCTGAGGCGGTTTCCGGGAGAGGGGTGACCGCATGCAGGGTAAGAATCCTTTGTTTGTTAAAACGTTGCCATGTCCTTAAGGTGCACACCTGACATAAGAGTAGTAGATTTCAAGTACGCAATTTCTTAATGAGATCATATAAACTGTCTTTGATTGTTATTTTTGTGTGATTAGAATGTTCTCTTTATTTGTCTTCTTCCCTGTCTTCCACGGAACAAACAGGCTGGTGTTTGAGGGGCACATTTTCAATGATCTGATTGCGCTGGTTGAGAAGCGCTAAATTCTTTATTTATAATTTCATTATCGCTGCAATTTGTTTGTTTGCATAGCTTTAATTTCATTGTGGCTAGAATAAGAAATGGAAAAGAGATGCCTGCATTACTTCTTGTAATTGGCACAGACATACATAGGCCTACTATACATCGGCAAATTCAAATTTAAAGTCTGGTTTGCGTTTTCTATAGACTACAACGGCATTTTCATGGTTAATCAGAAATTCCTTGTTCCATGTTCTCCTGATAGCAATAATCAATGAGCTTGGTGCAGAGTCTGCCTCTCTTTTGGATTAGTCACACCTCTTTCATAAGGCCGCCTACACTGTGGGCGTGATCGTACCACGTCGTGGAGAATATGCGTTAACTCAAATGCGGGTAACTCGAATCGCTTAAAAAAGGACTTAAGCGCAAATGGGAGAATAGACCCCACAGTGCATACCCACTTTTTGCGCCACTGGGTTTTAGTAATCGTTATAGGGCAACTTGACTAAGCAGTCAAATTTTTTTATGAGTGACAGCAACATTTTTATGTCACTTTTCTGCCATTTAGCAAAAACATAATATTTAAGAAGTCTACATCATGAAATCTGATTATATTTTTTTCTAACCTGAACTTTCACTGTCATCTGCTGTCAATTTGTGAAGTGCACCATCTTCTCAATTCACTTCTGGTGCTTGCTCTGCTTTCAGACAATAATTTTTTACACAACACTGCCACCTAGTGGGTCTAACCAGTATTATTCTTTCTATTCCATGATGCTGATAGGGACAAACTTCCAAAAATGGATTTCGACCAGTTTTTATGCTGCAATTGCCCGCGAAATAAGGTCGACCATGCGGTTAAAAGCCATTTAAAATTTTAATTATCTATGGGTTAGTGCCTCATACATACTCATGTCTAAAGACATTATTAAACTAGAAAATAAATAGATTGCTTTTGTCACGTGACCTTGACCCTGAAGACCAAAGTCAAATCCAATATGGTGTGTTTGATCAACATACAAGATTTGTCATAAGTATCCAATACATACTGTAGATCTAAAGCCAACATTAAAAGACTTTTAGTCTGTTTTTGTCTTTACCTGGACCTTGTTTCCCAAGGTCAAATCCAATTTGTCGAAAACAACCAGCAGACATGATTTGCCATTAGTGCCCAATACATGCCTAAGCTCTAAAAACAATATTAAACAAATATGGGGCATTTTTGTCATATAACCTTGACCTTGAGGCCCAACATTAAATTTGACTGACTGCCTCAGAATGTTCTGCATACATGGTTTCCGAAAGGTAGCCCAAACATACCTGAGCTCTAATTGCCATATTCAGCAAGTTATAGCACATTTTTGCCATTTTATCTTGACGCCCAAAGTCATCTTCAACTTGCCAAAAATGTTTGGCTTACATGATTCCCTATAGGCGCCACACACATACCTGAGCTCTAAATGCCACATTAAGCTGTTATAACATATTTTTTCCACTTGACCTTCACCTTGAGGGTCAAGGTCAAATTCGAACAACCAAGAATGTTTGGCATGCATGACTCCCTATAGGTACCTCATACATACCTAAGCTGTAAATGCTATATTAAGAGAGTTATAGCACATTTTTGCCATTTGACCTTGACCTTTCAGCTCAAGATCAAATTCGATCAACCGATAGCGCTTGGCAAGCATGATATGCTGGACATGCGCAATTAATACCTATACTATAAATGCAATAATAAGCAATTTACGGCACATTTTGTGGCAAAACACCCTGAAAAATGATGAAGTCCAAACACATTGCCTAGGTGGCGCTATGAAGGAGGGATTCAGTCAAAACGCCGTTTGCACCGTTGAAGCAGGTCATGATACTGATTCTCCTGCTGCGATTAAAAAAAAATTAATCAGACAGTTTTTGAGAAAATTGCACCTGTAATGTGAATATAGGCCACTGGATGACAGTATTTACCTTTTTTTTGTTAAGCTCAGACTGGAGCTAGGTTTGGGCATGTTTCGGGCATGTCTGAAACAAGTCCCAGAGAAAAGAAAAAAAAAGTCTAAAAGGTGGGAGGGGTCTGCAAAAGAGTATATAAAGGGGAGAATTGAGACAGTAAAGTGGTAGGAGAAATTGCAAGAAGAAGGATAGATGTGACCAGACCTGTCATTCTGTTTGAGACCTGTGAAGCTTTTAGTGGATTTTTGCCTGTGTTAGAGCATTTTCCTCACCCAGGACATCACCAAGGGACCCAACCAAAAGGGGACTGTAAATATTTTTGTTGTATAATCAATCTTGGTCTTTAGGGTAGATAGTAGTTTAGTTAAAAGTCCTTGTTTGTTCATTAAATGTAACAGTTATTTTAGATCTGAGTGACACAGAGGACATGGATACTATTCAGTCTATTGATAGCATCTCCAGGAAACTGGTCAAGACCCCTGTAAGTTCATTACTGTTATTTTACTATAAATAAATACATTATTAATATTTTGTAGTCATGCACCCTTCAATAATGAGAAAAGAAAAAAATCTTCATTCCTGCCTCGTGAGATTATGTTGTGAAAGTCGACATGTAATAGTTTATACCTTAAGTACATTTTTTTTTCAGTATGACGTGACAGTGTGCTTTACTAAAATAATAAATAAAATGTGTAGAGATTTAAGGTTTAGATAGATCATTATTTTAAATTGGCCTTCCACACTTTGTTCACCAATTACAGAAAGAGACAAAACACAGAAGCAGTTGGTTTAACCAAGAATGGCTCAAAAGCTATCTTCCTATAATTTGATTATTACTAAAATGAAAGTACAGTTGTCTGTCATATTGTTGCCTTTATGTGTTAGTAAAAGCAATGATTACTAAATCACAATTCAGTAAACGCAACACTGGTTAAGATTCTTGGTTCATGTATTGCACAAGTTAGTTTTGTAAACTGATCCCTGTTCAAACAATTTTGGACCAAAACTACTTGTTATGGAGCCACTGATTACAGGTAAATAATTTATAACAAGGGTCCCAAAAATGCACCAGAATGCTGTTTTGAGGACTCTAATTTTCAAAAATTTTCCGGGGGAGGACCAGACCCCCTCGGCAGGATGGGGGAACAACCCCCTCCCGCACCCACCCCCCTGCCTTCGGCAACTGTTACCACCTTCCACCTTCTCCAGGCTGGGGAAAACGCTGGTCAATATTGCAACATGCGCACATGTCTGCGTACCTTGTGTTCAGGTGTGCTACCACGCGTAACATCGACATAAAATACGCATGGCAATGCATTTGGGCATAACATGTGCACACGGCAAGCATATCCTGGGCCTAACGCTGGCCCCAGTAGACAGCTAGTAGAAGCTGGACCTATTTTCTATGAGAAGTGATTTCGCTCCCGGACAGTATTGTGTGTACACAATACGACATGGTGTGCATCGAGACTGTCATTGCGACACGTCCAAAAGTTCAGAAATCTCTAACTCCATGCAAATTTATCGTGCGTCGCGATCTTATCGTGAAGCAAGTGTCCAATAGCCGAGCTAGACTCAGGGGCGGGCTGTACAGTGGTCCAGTCACAATACACAGCAGATTCACGTGTCATTATAACCTATAGTTATCTTCGAAGAGAGTAGTAGACTGGTAGATATTCACGTTCAGAACACTGAGTTTTGCCCCGCTTCACTTTGCAGATTTCGCTTCCATATGTCCCCACCGTAAAGGGGTGTACTGTACAACTGAATATAAGTTGAAAAGGATTTGCAAATCATTGTATTCTGTTTTTATCTACGATTTACATAATGTGCCAACTTCACTGGTTTTGTACACTAATTCTTCAATTCCTAGATCCACACTGGTGGACTGTTCTTCAGCTCTTCCAACAGGTCTTCATTTTGGTTTGGGCCAGGAGACTTGGGATGACCATGACAAAACTCTGATTCTGTGGTTGGATTACAATTTTTTGTTTATTTTGATGGATACTTTGTGCAGTCGTCCAGCTAGAAAATCATACCATAGCTCACTTGAAAGTGTCAGGCAGAGGCAATCAGGTTTTCATTGAAAAACTTTCTCTCCTTGATGACATCTGGGATACTGTTAATCCGGACAGGATGTCCAGGGCCCTTGGAAGAAAAAAATTAATTTGGGGAATTGGTACCCTCTACTTGATGAGGATGCACACCTGTAATGAGAGAGGAGTGTTATGGGGTCAGTGGCTCCAGAACATTTTGAATTAGATAGCCTGGATAGTACCGAATTGTTTTGGGGTGCTGGTAACATGTTTGGATGCCTCCAAAATTGAACCAGGCTGCTGCCACTGATAAGTCAAATGTAATCTATTGGAACACAGTGTATACCACTTTGATTTGTTTTCTTACTCGGAGGATTTCATTTCAAACCCCTTGGATGGGGAAAAGAAATGTGTATGATGGTACACCTTTGCCTGCTGGTAAACCAATTATTAATGGCACAAAATCCTCTCCTCACAACAGACCTCTTAAATTCAAAGGACCACAAACATTGTATATATAAAGAAATTTATTACACTTAGTTCCAAAATCTTTACAAATCCAGGTTCCAGTCATAAATGTCTACTTTAATATGGATACATGCGCGTAAATACAACACCACTAAATCTTGGTGTATTACTTTGCACATGCTTTCACACAATTGTTTATAGCGAGTTATGCACATGTACACAATTACATTCATATACATCTGCCATCATGTGTTTACATGTGTATACAGCCAGGCTACCCAAATCTGATCCTCAATTGCAAATCTAGCCCTGGCTTTCTCTCTTTCCAGGTGATAAAGTGAACAATTATTGCCACTGACTGGCCAGACTGTCATCACACCTCACTCTCAGGTTAAGGAATTGTGTAAACCAGCAGTCTTTGGCCCTTGAGGACTGTGATTTGAGGAGCTCTAGTATACTGTAGAACAGTGGTTCCCAAACTTGGTCCTGGGGCATCCTGGTGCATGCTGAATTTTGTTCTCACCACAAGTGCAGTCACAGGATTTTAATCAGTCTTAATGCATTTATATTTCAAGTAGTTCTTTATCCTCAAGCAACATTGTGACAGATTTATACGTGCCCTGAAGAGTTGATACGTAATGCCTGTTTTGACAGAAACTGCTTAAAAGAGGAAAAAATTTAATTGAACAATCCGTAAGTTTCCAATTGGTGTCACTGTGGACACATGATCACAAAAACAGTTTATTTTCAAACAAATGATAGCATCACACCAGTCTTGTAAAACTTTCAACCCCCGTGTGTAGCATACTAATTTGGAGCCTACCAATTTCATAAATGCCAAATTTTATAGGTTTAAAAAACTGAAATAACAAGAGAGTGCAGAGAGAACAACATCCTCACTGAAGTCGTGGCTGCAATATGCACATCATCAGTCTATCTGCAGCTTATGTGCAGAGTTTCAGGGATGTCCTATGAAAACTGCAGGAGTTGATTTCACCAGCCCTTCTGCTATGGAAGGATGGACAGACGGACGGACAGACGGCACCACGACTTACTCCCGCTTTTGGGCTTTCACCCAGTGGGACATAAAAATGAACATATAGCATATTCAAGGGGCTGTCATTCTTCATGGCACACAGGGATGCTGTGGTCAAAATGTGGCTTAGGATGGTAAACAACTGTTTTAGACGAGAAATTCAATGAATTATGGCAAATTAACATGTGAACCAGTGCTGTGAATGCATGTCATACAAACGTTCATCGTTTACAAGTAAACATTAATACATATTTGTAGTCCTGTGCACATATGTATATGAAAGCATATACTCGTTTATAGTTATGATTGTGCACATGCGCATGAGCCCTTAACACCAATAGATACAGTATGTGTGTATATCAGGGACAACCAAATCTGGCCCTCGAATCAAAACTTTGTCCAGCTTTTACAGCTTCCGACCGATGCTGCCTTTAGTTGAATTAAGCCAGCAGTTCCTGGCTCTTGAGGGCTAGGATTTGATGATTCCTGAGATATAAGGTCTACTGGTCTACCGATTCCAGTACTTCACCAAGCACTTGTAAGCAGTCGTGTGTAAGCACAGAGACTGCCTTACAAGCTTGCGATACTTCTATCCAAGTAAAACATTGCAACAGCAGGGTGGCTGGGCCACTTCAGTTGCAGCTCTAGGCCCTGTTTCACAGATGGCCAACTGGATTAACCCAATTTGTTCAACATTTTGGGATTAACGCAGGATTTTCTGCTACATGAATTGAGTTTTAAATCTACTGGTTGCTGGAACAAGGTGAGGAAAAAAAATGCTGCAGTTCAGCCCAGCTGGATAAAATACAAATATTCTGTAAAACACAGGCTGAGATTACATTCAGTAGAAATTTAGGCGCAGTTTCCGGAAGATTTTTGTAAATTAAAGTGTCATATTGCAAGAACAGCATGTAGAGAAATGTAATGCATGAAATTCTGTCTTAAAGCAGTCAACTGGTAGAGCTGGATTAAGCCCTTTACACAGAATTTTAGCTGGCTGACTAGCTGTTCAACTACTGACCAACTAACCCAAGCTGGAGATCAAACATTCTGTGAGTGAACTTGCTGGTTGCCAAAAACATGATCCTTATCTGTGTGTTGTCACATCGGTGGCTCATTCGCTGATGGGAAGCCCTCAAATATGCATTTTTTCCTGGCATCAGCAAGTGTGAATTCACTGTGTAGTTACCATGTTATGTTCATGTTAAACTGCTAACTAGCTTAAGCATATGGCTTTTCTGGTTTTCAGCTCACAATGTATTCACAAGTTGATGGCACGGTGTAGCATGGTAACAAGTTAGGCTAAATAACAAGCTTGCTTTGTAAATCTGGTTTTGTCCAAAAATGTCATCAAACTGAGCTAGGGTTAATACAGCTAGTCATGTTAGCATAACAGGATTGATGAGACATCCTCACTGGTCATATGATGAAAGGCAACGAGGCAAGTTGAGGTTAATACGTTTTTTTTCCCCCTTTAAAAAATTCTCTGCTTCTTAATTACTGACATTTCTTAAAAACATTAAAAAAAGAAATGAATGTGCATATAAATGTGAGTCTGCTGGGTGGTTTGCCCTCTCTTCCACTCTACAGTAGGAGACATTTGCTACTCTTCTGCCTTCTGGGTGCCTGGAGTGCCGCCCTGGCGGCCATTTCAAGCACTTCTCTCACTCCATCATTTGTCTTTGCCGAACACTCCATGTAGCCGAAAGCTGCGATGTGATTGGCCATGTCCCGTCCCTCCTCCTGCGTCACGGGCTCCTGTTGAGCGGAATGGTGAGAGCATGAGAACTTCAGAATGTCAACAACAGTCAGATTTTCGAAATATTCAAATTTTATGCAGCGGTTAGAGTAAGAGGTGTGCTGGTGCCCATTTCTGCGCATGGGTCATCACCCGCTTTATCTTGGCCAGCTCCCGGCGCGTGTGTTCATCGTTGCGGAGATCCTTCTTGTTCCCCACAAGGATTATGGGAATATTGGGACAGAAGTGCTTCACCTCAGGAGCCCACTTCTCTGGAATGTTCTCTACAATACAGGAGAAACTGAATTTATTACTGTGCCATCACTATCAATTGATCACGGTCACAGATTCAGTCCCTCAGGTCTGTCCCAGGAAGCAGACACAGGGGCGCAGAGGTCGTGGGTGAGAGGGGAGCGCCCAGTGTTGCCGAGACTCACCTAAACTGTTTGGGCGGTCAATGGAGAAGCAAATGAGTATGACATCAGTATCGGGATAGGAGAGAGGACGGAGTCGGTCGTAATCCTGTAGGCCTGCCGTGTTCCTCATAGCCAGCTTCACCTGCAAGACACAACGGTGAGCTACTCCACCTGAAACTTTCCCAATCTGAACAAGACACTTGGGCTAACTCCACCTGAAACTTTCCCAATCTGAACAAGACACTTGGGCTAACTCCACCTGAAACTTTCCCAATCTGAACAAGACACTTGGGCTAACTCCACCTGAAACTTTCCCAATCTGAACAAGACACTTGGGCTAACTCCACCTGAAACTTTCCCATTCTGAAAAAAGGAAAAAGGCCAGTAATCAGCAATTGAGACGCACAACACAGAAATCATTTTATTGTCTTCAGACTTAGATACAGAACATTTGACTGCACTCCATCCTGGGAAATTTGCCTACATAGCATTATTTTTTTAGACGATGAAAGGTAGGGATTTTGCATTGGTGCAGTTCAATAGACCCATTTATAGCCGACGTAATCAAAAAGATGCGCGCGCATCTTGGCAACGGAAGTAGCGGTCTCCCCAATTCAGTCTGAAGAGTTATGAATCTGGCAACATTGAATTAGATATTTTACCAGCACCGAAATGTCTGGTTGTTGCTTGTACGGCTGTCAGAATTGATATTTCATTGGTGGACTCAAGTTTTACAGGATTCCAAGAGTATCACATCCGTATAACGCCCACTGGCCACAAGCAAGGCATCAAGTCAAACTCCGAATGCTGCCTTGATGCTTATAAACGCCCACTGAAAGCGTCAGCCGCATCAACATTGACAGCTGTCAACAAGACTGAGAAGCCATGTGAGTCACTCTCTAAATATTCAAAAAGATAACGTTTAATTTTGAAAGCACCAACTGATAAAGCTCATCTTAAGTGATGAAAAAGTGCGACGTTCAGGATACTGTGCACTATATGGTATATACAGGCATAATTTTCCTCCTAAATTAGCTGTCTAGTAAATTAAGATTATGATTCACTTTACTTCACCCAGCAGCAAATTAGCAAGGTAGTTAACTTAGCAGTGTTACCAGTGTACCTTGAGTTAGGTTCTGTATAACTGTAGATCGCTTGATAACTTAAATGCGCACAAAATAACGGATTTCCTCTCAAAACTGTGACTTGGTTAAAAAGCAGGTATATCGGTTTTGACAACTGCATGTGAGGTTTCCGTGTGTGCCACCAACCATGACAAGGCAAAATAGTTAAATAGCTAACCTAAAAGACAACTGCGTTTCTACCGAGTTGACGGTCAAAAAATTTGAGCAGTGGCGAAAAGTAAAAATCTGACGCGTGTCACACGCTGCCAGTGGGCTTTGCTCGATTTAAATTAATGTCACCAATTTTTTCACGCGCATCTCACGGTTACAGACATTAAATGAAATATGTGAGAATAATCGTAATAACCGAAGCAGATTTCATGTCTGCATGAGAACTACGCTGTCAAACTTGCTAGCTGGCCAGCCAACAATACAAAATAATACTTAGCCTGCCATGCAGGTACAATTAGGTACAATTTGGTATAACCCATGCGTCATACACGGCAGTTTTATGCCCTTGTTTGACCAGGAAGGACCTCTGATTTCAAGACCGAAAACTCCAAGTCTGTCGTGGTATTTAACATTCTGCTTATGTCCGCAGATAACGCTGTCATAAGCATCCAGTGACTTGTATGCTCGTGGTTCCTCCCTGGTGTACACGGTAGGTTTCTCGATCAAATGGGTATATATCTCAGGCCACGGAATACTGGGCCACTAACTAACGTCATCTACCCACTCGCTGATACCATACAGGTCTGGAAATTGGTTGCCATTTGTCAAAGTTAATTTGTGTAGGTAGAATTTGCGATCTTTGATGGCGAATACCCTCGTATAACTTGACAAGCCATCATGGTCCGCCATACTTCCGTTGCCAAGCTGCACGCGCAGCCCATTCCCATTTTGTTTGAAAGCAGTAAATGAGTCTATAGGAAGAATTGAGGATGTGATGCAGTGCGATAAATGTACACGTAAACACCCAAATCAAAGGAGAGGAGGTCAAGAGGACTGCACTTGTTCTCAGAAGTTTGTTTGAAATCACAGGGAATATGCCTTTTGGCATTGCCTGCATTCCGTCAAAACAGTAGTTCTAGCAAGAGCATTGGTTGATTATGAAACAAATAAATATACTACAATAGACCCAGATAAATCTAACATAGTGGAAGCACAACCTGACATTGGTGTTAACACCTACATAAAGTAAGCCCTAGTGCCAAGCAGTTGCGGAGATCTCTTCCACACAAGAAAGTGTGACTCCAACACCGTCATAGACGGAAAACCAGGGTAAGTCATAGAGGTACACCCTTCAGGTGACCTCAAAAATAGATGAAAAAAAACTAAGCTAATGGTTTGGTTTGAGGAGAGACTGGACAAAAAGGAAAGGAAATATCCTGGCCTGTATGACTCGTCACAGATGCCCGTCATCAAGCCTTGCTAGCGTAAAGCTGCCTTTACTCTTGCACTGACATTTAGCCAATTCACCCACTATAAGCTGCACTGACATGAGCTGAAAAAGTAATGATAAAGCATTTATCAGCTAGCTTTAAGCAACAGAAGAAAGCACTACAAATGAGCAGTAAATCGTGAGTATCACTTACTCGGAGGGAGGGAGTTGTGGTATGCAAGTGAATTTCTTATTGGAGCGCAGCCCATTCATAGACTTCAGACCAAATTCAACCCATGATCAATCCATACCATCATCATGCAGTTTTGGAAATGTCACATGTTATCAAACACTTCAAATCAATATCTCTTTAATAAATGCTGAAACTGCACCCACATGGCTATAAGACAAGTTCTATTGAGGTTTAAATCCATAGGTGAGCAATGTTCTACCAAAGCCACAGAGAGTTGAGCCATTGGAAAGAATGAACAAAACCTGCATGCAACACGCCAATAGGAGTGATGTGATATACAATATGGCACATCGCCAGGCGGATATGACGGCAGAAAATCTTGGTTCAAATGTAAAAATGTCGAGTCAACTTCCGCTCATATCCACACACGGTCGAACGCTAGCTAATATAATGGCGATTTATAGCATTTCCTTCCAAAACGTGAACTCCGGCTTTGACTCGTTTGTAGCGTTTATTTGAATTTTGCGGTATTTTCATGTTCATATCTGTGTATCCACGATGGTATTCGACTGCAAAGCTGCGCAATGCTCATCGCATTTTGCATTGCATGCATTGGCTTGGTGAAGCTGGTCTCATTACCGGAAGTGCGGATGTTGACAAAAAATCCCCTTCCTTTATCTCGTCTACCGATTTACAACAGTTTTTCGCTATATCAGATTGCTCCCGTTCTCCCTGCCCACATCGGTGCCCGATTACGGTCCAAAACCGGTCTTTAAAAGTCAGCTTATACAGTAAATCTATACTGTTCTCAAGTGTCACACAGCCTGGACAAGGGATAAACGCCATCTCCAGTGTTCTGCCCAGGATGCTCAGAGTGCTGGTCGGAGAATTGTTTGCGTGCAAGTGCGCGCAGCGCACAAGCTGGAAAATTTCTGCAACAATTCGAAAGCAGATATTGCCTCCGAGTCACCAGTTTACCATGTTTCTAAGATGTGCGTAGCGAGATGCCTCTAATTTTCATAGATAGATGCCATATTTATGGGTTCAAGCCCGTAGGGCTGAAACCCTATTGTTTTTGTGCTGGTTTATTACCATTATCATTTCTTTTCTTCTTCAGAAATGTTTTCACAAATTCCTGTGAGATGGAAAATGGTAGACACCTGAAATTTTGCACATTGGAAGTTGTGTGCGAATGCTGCCCAAGCCATTTTTAACATAACATGACATAACAGAACATGAGTGGCGAGAACAGGTCGTTCAGCCCAACTAGGCTCGCCAGTTTCTTTACACTATTGTTAATATATCACTTGATACTCAATGACTCAATGGTATCTAGCTTTAAGTCAAGCCTGCTCTTGAAAACCCCCAAGATCTCTGCCTCAACAATATGGTCAGGCAAGCTATTCCACATTGAAATTACTCTTTGGGTGAAGAAATATTTCCGAATATCAGTGCTAAATTTACCCTTGGTCAACTTCCATTTGTGACCCCGAATTCTACTAACAACACTTGGTCGAAGGAACCCTACAAAATTCAATTTGTTAATCCCTTTAACATAAAGACCTCAATCAGATCACCCCTTAGTCTACTTTTCCTTAGACTAAAGAGATTAAGGATCTTCAGCCTTTTCTCATAGCTTTCATCTTTTATACCCGGAATTAGCTTAGTGGCTGTTCTCTGAACTTTTTCTAGAGCCTCTATATCTTTCTTAAAGTATGGTGGCCAGAACTGTACACAATACTCCATATCTGGTCTGACGAATGTATTGTACAAAAGAAGCATCACCTCCTTGGATTTGTACTCAACACTTTTGGAAATGTATCCCAGCATCCGCTTGGCTTTTTTGAACTGCTACATCATGATGGCTAGAACCTTTGAGGGTTTGGTCAACAATCACTCCCAGATCTTTTTCGTGTGGAGCACATTCCAGTTTCAAATCTCCCATGAAGTAATCCTGTCTGACATTTTTATTACCTACATGTACAACTTCACATTTTGCGACATTAAATTTCATATGCCACATTTCTGCCCAATTCTGGATTCTATCCAAATCATCCTGAATCACTTTAGTGGGCTCTAAACTATTTGCCAAACCTCCAAATTTAGCATCATCTGCAGATTTAACCAATTTGTTCTCAATATTCCCATCAAGGTCATTAATGTAGATGAGGAACAGCAGAGGTCCCGACACCGATCCCTGGGGGACGCCACTCCCCACCATACCTAGCTCAGATGAGATACCATTGACCACCACTATGTGTTCTGTCTTGTAACCAGTTTTGAATCCACTCCAGAATACCTCCTGTAACTCCAATGGATCTCATTTTAAAAATGAGTCTCTTATGAGGTACTGTCTCAAACGCATTCTGAAAATCCAGTGCAAATGACGCACCACCTCTCGGCGGCTGAGACCTGCCCGTAACATGCCAAAGGCTCTTTTTCTCTCTCCTGTGTCACAAGCCGTTCTATTTTCTTGATGCAGTAGCATTTTTCTTTTTTGTTGGCTTTATGTAAGGCTATTGACCACACCAAAAAGAACAAGTCAAGTGTCACGGTACACATCACGAACAGCTCAATGTTTGTTATTACAGAAGTGCTTGGAGCATGCGCGTGGTGCACGTCAGGATTACAATACCACATGCTTTTCTTCATTTCCTCTCATGCATCACTGGAAAAGCAATAAAAATCAATTGATTTTTCAATTTGCCGTAAATGCAGTACGTACCTCACCCCTGCGTTTTTAATGGAGCTAAGTATATAAATACAGTTATCATTTTGGTGAGTTATCACACTAGTCTGAATTCATGTACAAGTCTCCATTTCCCCAAGGGACAACTTCTCATCAAACCCTCCTTTGCACATAAACTGAATCATTCGTAGAAAAATTATGGTTAAATTTAGATGAACACCCCCCTAAAAACAACATATGGTGATAAATCAATGAATAACTACCAATTATCACAGGGCTAGTTCTAAAATTTATAACTGTTATTATTGCTGCTATCCCAAGGAACAATTTGACACCAAACAGGGCTTAATTGCTTTCAAAATTTGAGACCCAGGAGGAATTGAAACCGTAAAAAGTATAATTTGGCTACATTTTTTCCTCACTCATTGAAAGTTTAATATTAAAATTAATATAGTTCCCAAAGTGATCCAGCCTAAATATTTGGTAAAAAGTTGGTGCAGTATGCAAAGTTTGTTTGCACAAAGTTTCAAGAAATTCTTTCACCGGTAACAAAATAGTAGGAAGGCTTATTTTAATTATTATAATTATTATTTACCTGGGTTTTTTCCCCCCACTATTTAGATTTTGCACATTTCGAAGGCTAATGGAAACGCACACAGAGAGTGAGGACGATGGCCGACGTTATTAGCCCCAAAAAAACAGTCGGCTTCGTGACCGTACACTGCTCATGACACACACTCATATCTGAGGCACGGCGCTGATAAGCCTATGGTCATCGCTGGAGTACATTGGACAGGCGTCACCAGTTAGTTTTTGAATCAGTTTGGAACATTTGCTGCAATTAAAAAAAATACTATTCCTCTGACAGCTGGCTAATTATCGGAACCCCAAAGAAAACGGACCATAGGCTAAATCTATAAGAACCGCAGCTTCTCTCATCTTTATTGTACTCCAATGAAAATAAATAATATTGCACTCGGACCAACCAGTCACCGATTTGATACATACCGCATGAATAATCATGTACATGCGGACCTTCAGATCAGAGCGGAAGTGCACATCCAACCTAATCCATCAGGATAGAAGGTTAGCGATTGATATTCAAACGCTAAATAAAACCATTCGCCACTGGATGCAAGCACCCATAGCTGGTATCAACAAGACTCAAAACTGTGTCACGAGCAGTCTACGGTCACGAAGTAGACTGTGTTTTTGGGCCAATAACATCGGACATCATTCTCACTCTCCAGGTGCGTTTCAATTACCCTTAGAAATGCGCAAAATCTACAAAGCGAAATAAAAACACGGGTAATGGAAACACTTTCTAATATCATGAAATTTGCTCTCCGATCTGAAGTTTTAGTCACCGAAGCCAAGGCCAAATACATAGACTACTGGACTTCTGCAGCAGACCAGCTAGTGTACTTGTAATTTTGCATATTGTGGAGCATTTACATCTTTATCGTCAGACAAGGTTTTACAAATTTGCCGCACGCACAACTCAGCTGACAGTGACACGGTCGAATGCTTTGCCATTCTCATCGACGCATGACTACAGCCGAGCTGTGATTGACTGATGGCACCAGCCGATCTGTGATTGGCTGATGTACGTAATGGTACCAACCGACCTTCAGAAAAAAAAATTGCGGCCAGCGGCTGATAAGTAGGGAGTGAATTGCTGCCCAGAATAGGCAAACAGTATATGAAGTGTTGGTCTGAGAGAATGCAAGTCCCAAAACATAAATCTTGGTCGCAAATGCGACCATTCTGGTTGCAGACTGGAGCGCTGAAAGGTACCCCTCTGGTTCAGGTGTAGCCCGTCTGGCTTGAACAGGTCACCCATGTCCCAGAAGTAGTTCCAGTGCCCAATAAACCTATAGCCCTCTTTCCTACACCAGGTTCGTAGCCACGTGTTAAACCTCCAGAAAAAAAATTCTGCTTCCCCCTGCTTGCACGTGATACCGGTAGAGTCCCAGAGAAAACTACCATGGAGGATCTGCTCCTAAGCTTTCCAGCCAATTCCACAAATTTGCCTTGCAGAACCTCAAACCTACCCTTACCCATGTCAGCGCAGGAAAGGCCGTGCACACCGTACAGCGACAGCTCCTCCAGTGGTTGAGGTGTCCAACCGATTCCGACCCTCGAAGGAACTCGACTTGTTCCCTGACCCTGAGAGTGGGGGGACGGATGAGCATTGGGGCACCCTGTTGGCCTTTACGCCCTAGAAAAGAGAGTTACTGATAGTGGGGGACTCAATACTAAGAGAAATAGACGGCTTAGTCTGGTCGGGCGACAATTAGTCTCGTACGGTGTGTTGCCTGCCTGGTGCCCAGGTAGGAGACCTCCTGGAGCATGCGGACAAGTTCCTGGCCAGAGTGGGGAGGGATCCAGTTGTCATGGTCAATATTGGGACACATGACATCCTACAGTCACCCAACTTTCTCTCCCCGTCTGCTCAGGGGGCCCCGCACCAACCTGCTTTGGTGTCCACACCATTTCTCTAAACGACATACTACTTGGTTCCTCGAGGAACTCTACTGATTGCAAACTATGTTGAGCCGCCAACTGGCCCTGAAGATCAAGGATCTTGCTCTCCAGATGCTCAATTAGCTGACAACGGTGGCAGACAACCCCACCCTGGAAATCTCTTTCCAAAAGTGTGATCATCCTGCAACCGTCACACAGTTTTGGCCACAATTTGAACCCCCTACCTAATGACCTCGCTCACCCTAGTGATCAAAGAAAATTATTAATGCCGAGACAGAAGCTCAGGAACCACAATTTATTAACCTGAGAAGCCCTAAGCAGCAGTCACAATAGCAACCATGGGGAAACTATGTAAATGGATAATAAGCCTCTTTTGACAGGGGCATAGTTGCAGTTAACAAAAATGAAATACCAAATTGAGACTAACTCTATATATGTCATAGGCACTCCTAATAAGCCGACTTGACTTTATATAGTCCCAGAACTATTAATATACTAACCTAAAAATATCACAGGGCTTAGCTGAGAATCCAGATAAAAAAGACTGGCTACAATGCCCAGGAGAAACTGGAGGAGGGAGGAGGCGGAGTACTCCGGCAAACCTTACCGTCCAAATTCCAACCTAACCAAATGGAAGACTCAAGTGACTGCTGCCCTACTAACTAAATACTAAATCTCAGATCCCAAGTCAAAAATGCAAACAGTAACTATCTAGCTAGCAAGCCACAAATACAACCAAAGGTAACTGAAACAGAGTAAAGCTCCAGTTCCCATTAATTAAAAATTAAATTTTTAACGCAATAATATTAATTTTCAACTCAATCAGCCTGATGGGGGCGCTATAATTCAAGAAAAACAATTATTCTCTCAAAAAGGTCATAACTCCTGCGCTGTACGTCCAATTTAAACAAAACTTGGTCCAAACTCTACAACTTTTCCAAAGGACGCCAAGGGTCCGCCATATTGGATTTTCCATTATTTTGAATTTTTTGAAAAACACATTTTTGACATTTTCTCCTAGGCCGTAGGTCCGATTCCTTCAAAATTTGCAGTGAATCATCATTGGACTAAGCTGATCAAAAGTTGCATACGGCTTGTTGAAATCTCATTTCATTTCCAAGATATTGATAAATTAACTTCAGCAGGGGCGTGGCTTAGTTCATAAATGGACAAAAGTCAACAACCATTGGGCCAATCATCAAGGAACTTGCAGGATATGTCCATATAAGCCAGAAACATACCTTGACAGTTTCATGCAAATCGGCCAATAGGGGGCGCTCTAAATGGGCATGGCATGACACAAATGAGACTATAAATCAGCAATGGTTTGTTCTATAGCCATAAAACTTGCAGGATATATTCATATAAGTGCCTGAAACATAATTTGAATGAAATTTTCAGGTTAACAGATAGGTGGCGCTATAAATGCAAAACAAAGCAGTTTGGTATGACATAAATCAGATTATAAATCAGAAATTTTTTGTCCTCTCACCTCAAAACTTGCAGGATAGGTCCACATAAATGCCTGCAACATACTCTTAACGTGGTTTTTAATTCAGCTGTTAAAGCTTTCAACTACTAATGGTCTTTCTTGGCTTCAACGCCAGAATTGCCGCTTGGGGCTATATTCATAAATTTTCTTCTATTTTGTATCCAAATACTTTTGATTACATTTCTGAATATGACTTAACTGTCATTTATGTTTCAAACATTTCTTCAGTGGCGCCCATTGGACAGAGAACAAGGAGGGCGATAAATGTCTTTAAACTGCTTATTAGTCTTGATCCGTTTCAGACATTTTCCTTCATAAGAGGTACTTTAACTCTCCCTTCTCAGGTGTATCTAATTGTCTTCGTTAAGACGAGAGATAAAATGCGTCAACTGAAGGCAAAAAAGTGCACATTTCTTGCTTTGTATGATGTGGTAAAAGTTAACGCGGAAAATCCACAGTCGGTTTTTTTCGTGAAAGGTTACCTATTAAGGCACGTGAATTAAACGTTTTTTATTCACTCGCCTTGCCATTTCATTAAAAGGGAAACTGTGTATTTCAGTGCAAATGGATTTTTCATATTGTTGGAAAACGTGTTAACCAAGAACAATGATTAAAATTGGGTCAATCGTCTCATCCGTTTCAAGGTATGTTTTCTGTCCACCATCCGCCACAGTTAAGTCTCATGGACCCAATTTGTTATAACATGTATGACAGCAAGGGATGACTGACAAAATTTCAAAACTAAACACTATTAACTAATCTACTATCTAGTCTACTGACCAAGATTAACAAATACAAGAAAAAAAATATTTACAGTCCCTTTGGTTGGGTTGCTTGGCGATGTCCTGGGTGAGGAAAATACTCCAACACAGGCAAAAATCCACAAAAAGCTTCACAGGTCATGAAAAGAAGTGACAGGTCTGGTCAAATGTATCCTTCTCCTTGCAATTTCTCCAACTACTTTACTCTCTCAATTTTCCTCGTTATATACTCTTTTGCAGACCCTACCCACCTTTTAGACTTTTTTTTTAATTCTCTGGAACTTTCCGTCTCAGACATGCCCAGGACATGCCCAAACCTAGCTCCAGTCTGGGCTTCACAATAAAAAGCTCTAGTGGCTTCTTCGCATTACATATATAACACTGATAGATTAACATGCAAAGAATGTTACTGTCCTCGACAGAGATTTATTTAGTTTTGCTGTCGTTTATATAAAAAGAATACTTTTCTCTCGACATGCAAATTACAGCGCTACAGAAATCAATCACCCTGCCCGATTATAATTGCCTGCCTTTCATTAGATTGAGACAACCACACCGATCATTTCCCCACAGCCTCAGATTCAATTCGCCATGAATACCTAGCACACACGGGCTCTGATGGTATTCTGTGTTTTCATCACTGTTGGGCAGGTTCTTCAGCATCAATAAAGACCAGCGCAGACGGGGCGTGGATTGAAAATGAAAGTTCGCCATTTTGACCATAACAAGAGGGGGAGGGAGCATATTTAGAGTCATTTATGTTTTGTTTCGAGCAATTTTATTGGACACTGGATACATTTATCTGAACTGATCTTTGAAAAATAGTGCCGGTCGGGAAAGCCTTCTGAAGTGAGTGCTGGTCGGCGCCAACCACTGCTGACCAGCATCGGCAGAACCCTGCAGCTCATTAACTGCGGACTCACACTCAAGTTATGAATTTACTGTAATTCAGGGTTCCAGTATATACAGGACTTAATATATGGGCTCGAAGTTCAGAGGTCTGCAAACTAAACAGGACAGTTGTGGTGCACCTTCATCAAACCAATGTTCACAGAGCACTTTGGCATGCAAAAGGGAGTACAAAACACCCAGAATACACTCAAGAATGCTACATGATACCAGATACAGTGGGTCACATTGAACTTTTCTCTTGTCAGTGATTAATTCAAAGCCCAAGCTAGTTACTTGAATAACGAAGCCATTTGCAGCGGGCAGACAACGGTTTGGTAAATTGCATTGATGAGTCATGTGGACCAAAAAAAAAAGAAAAAAAAGAACAGGACTAAAAGTAACAAAGTACTGTATTAATCTCCACGTATTAATCTTCTTACGAGGGCAGGGTCAAAGTTTATGTATAAAATGGATACATTTATTTTCCACACGAAAAAAGATCTGGGAGTGATTGTTGACCAAACCCTCACAGGCTCTAGCCATTGCACTGTAGCAGTTAAAAAAGCCAATCGGATGCTGGGATACAATCGCCAAAAGTATTCAGTTCAAATCCAAGGAGGTAATGCTTCTTCTGTACAACACATTCGTCAGACTAAAACTAGAGTACTGTGTACAGTTCTGGGGACCATACTTTAAGAAAGATATAGAGGCTCAAGAGAAAGTTCAGAGAAGAGCCACTAAGGTAATTCCAGGTATAAAACATGAAAGCTATGAAAATAGGCTGAAGATCCTTAATCTCTTCAGTCTTAGGAAAAGAAGATAAAGGGGTGATCTGATTGAGGTCTTTAAATATGTTAAAGGGATTAACAAAGTGAATTACGTCGGATTCCTTCAGCCAAGTGTTGTTAGTAGAACTCGAGGTCACAAATGGAAGCTGACCAAAAGCTAAATTTAGCACTGATATTCGTTAATATTTCTTCACCAAAAGAGTAATTTCGATGTGGAACAGCTTGCCTGACCATATTGCGAGGCTGAGACCTTGGGAGTTTTCAAGAGCAGGCTTGACTTAAAGCTGGATATCATTGAGTGATTGAGTATCTGAAGTGATATACTGGCGAGCCTAGTTGGGCTGAATGGCCTGTTCTCGCCATTTATGTTATGTTAATAGCACATTTTAAACAGCCCCATTGCCCAAAGTGCTATACAACCTTAAAATTCAATGTGTAGTAAAACAACAAATTTGACTTAAAGATATATTCATTTTGAAGAATAACATTTGTAAATTTAAGTCTGCAATAAGTTTATTGCCCTTTTCGAGCTGATTTTTTTATTAGGTGAACATGTTTTCTTGCAGGTAATGGATTAGAATGTTTTCAAGAGTGACCAGTTGTGATGTCCATTTAAGATCATGTGAGACCATAGGAGAGCTTCCTGTAAATAGGTTTGAACAGCACTGTGTCAGTGTTGATATCTTTTGACAGAAATGTCACGCTATGAACCAAGGTCTGAGCGCTTTTGTTTTAGATGTTTCATAACTCAGACGAATAAACAAGACAGAGCAACTTTAGGAAAATAAACTGAGGAGGCAAAAAAAAAAAAAACCCATGTGATACAGTTACAGTTTTACCATGCATTAGATTAGATCCGGGGGTTCTACAAAGTAGACAAGGAGTGGTAGTGTACATGTCAGTGCTATGAATGTGGGTGCTGGAAGAGCCCACCTGTTTGCCATCCACCTCAATATCAGCAATGTAGTTATCAAAGACAATGGGGACATAAAACTCTGGAAACTGGCCCATACTGAGCACGGTCAAAAGGGAGGTTCTTCCACATCCACCATCTGCCACTATCACCAGCTTTTTCATGATGGCAGCCATACCTACCAAACAGGAAACACATTAGCAGAAACACACCCATATACAGAATATTAACATTCAGAATATATAGGCATGCAGAAAGAAACAGGAACACTCCATCTTTCCAGCAAGCACGCCTTAACCACCTTCAAATACTTAGGCCAGGAACCATGGGCTTAACTCCCAGTAATCCAATGTGCCTGAGCTTCTCTAGCTAAAACGAAAAACTTCTGATTACAAAAGCAAGATACAAGTAATAGATATTTTGTTCCATGGCTACAACCCAGCTTTTCTAAAAGCCAGTGAGCGAACTAGAATGACTTGATAATATCAGCCAAGAAATTGAGAGAAGAGACCAAGGCAAATTCATTCAAAAATAGCGACATAATCAAACATTTGAATCTAGACGTTTTAACCAATGTAAGTAAAACAGTGTTTTCAAAACCAGTATTTCTTTGTGGTTTCTATAAATATTGAGGAACTCACTTTGGAATCAGAAAGTGCCTAAAGATGAGTTCTTGTAAGCATTCTGAAAAAGTGCTTTGAAGCCCACTTCAAAATTACAGGCATCCCTGACTGGCAATGCATGAACAATACGTATAAAATTTCAAAAAAATATGAGATGCTCTAAATACCAACATGTGAGAAATACTGCATGATATTACTGTTCCAATGGAACCAACCAAATTTTAATTAAAAATCAATTTCCTCTAAATCAAGGTTACACAACTAATGGTACCCTTAAAGATTATTGTACAACCCCAATTCCGAAATACAATCAACAAAAATATAAACGCAATACTTTTGTTTTTGCTCCCATTTGTCATGAGATGGTCTCAAAGATCTAAAATTCATTCCAGATACACAATATTACCATTTCTCTCAAACATTGCTCACAAATCTGTCTAAATGTGTGATAGTGAGCACTTTTGCTTTGCTGAGACAATCCATCCCACCTCACAGGTGTACCACATCAAGATGCTCATCAGACACCATGATTAGTGCACAGGTGTACCTTAGACTGCCCACAATAACTTCGCCCGCAACTCATTGATAAAACTTGACTGTTAGCGAGCAAAATAACTGAACTAGTTAAGCAAGTTAGCGTTAACTGCCTGCCTATAGCCAAGGTATCAGTATTCATCGGGCCGCTGACGTAGGCTCAGGGAAATCAAGTCTCGTCTGATTTAATCCAATGTAAAATGGTAACGGTCTTTTCGAAGTTCAATTGAGTAACGTAACTCAGCTTGCAGACTTGCGAATCGAGATTGCCAACAAAACGGATAAAATATAACGTTAATAATCATACACTGAGTTCCATAGGATAGAGTCGTCTTGGTTACTGGCTATCGGCGTTTACTAACGTTAATAACGAGCTAAACGTTCCTGTTCGCTAAATCAGGTCTATAGCTACTTTCCCCCCTCACGTAGGTTGAGCGGAAGCTACGAAGAGATCAACAGCAATCTAAAGAAAGGAAGAAACTGGACGATAACAAACATTTTAACTTATAGTTAACGTTACCTTTCTTCGTTTGGTTCAAACACAACGATCAACCCCCGAAATTCTTTTCCAATTAATAGTGATGGCCAAATCGGAACAGTGTTCTGGTTCGTACCGAAACCAAGCTGGAATGTTTGATTCGAAACATAGTTCCGAGTAGTGATGTTACGTCTGACCCTACAGTCCAGAGGTCTGTATTGATCAGAGGGGGCATGTCCAAATGAAGCCCGTATCGAAGCCTGTATTAACGTTAATGATTAACGCCCTTGTGTCCGCTAGATGGCCTTGATGATCGCTCCCATCAAGGCGTTTAAGGAACGCTACGTCGCGGCGCTTCGCCTGAAAATTTTTGGCTGGACTAATCAGCAGGCAGCTTTGGTGTTGACGGCATTTCTTTCTTCAAAAGCCAATGCATTGCGTCTAACATTCGGCTCGTGGATTGGACGAATCGAAAGTGTAATCGCACTGAATACATGCAGAGTGCAAACGCATCGTTAGACACAGTGCACCTTTCACTTTGGCGAGGCTTTGGTGGGAATTCGATAGAAGAGGAATAGGGAAATTTATATTGAATGATTCCAGTAGTGAGCGGTAATACACCAACAGGTCCGTTAACCGCCATAAAACCGAAAAGAAGAAGAAGCCTCCCACTCATAACGAGGCCGCGCGAAGCACTTTGAGAGCTAACGCGTACAGACGTTAGTATAGCGACAGTGAGTCAGTGAGGAGCGCAACATAACGACTGTATCATACAGGTTAGGCCTGTATTGTTTTTTTTGAATATCACATGACTAAAGATAAACGAGGCCCCGGTTCTCTGAAATCATTCGATTGCCTCGTTGCGTGATTCGATTCACTGAAAAAGCCGCGAGAAATTCAAGACGTGTTCTGCGTTTTTTGCTGAGGTAGGTGAAAAGGAGGACATCATCCGTTTGGGAACATTTCAATATGATATCTCCCAAGAGGGTAAAACAGAATATACATCTGCTAAAATCTGTCACGTCGAGAGCGAGAGAGCTGTGTTTGCAGATGTAGCCCACATGAGAACTCTACAGCAGCACAGCTGTTCATCAAATGATCAACAGTTGTCAGCACCCCCAAAAGAGCTATCAAACAGGAGTTCACGAGTAGCCTTTTTATGAACCAATTGCCTGAAAAGATTCGATACATTCACGGGGCCTCATCACACCATCACAAGTTCCGCGGTCTGTATCAGAAAGAGGATGTCACGTGACTGTTCCATTTTGCGTTCCATTACGCCACCAATCAATACGAAACGTCACTGTTTCATATCAACAATTCAAACAAGTGAATAGGCTACTCGGTGGTTACGTAATTCTGTTCCGAAAATAAAACTACTACTATAATACCAGCATCAAACAACATGAAAATGCATATTAAATGTCATGTATACATAATCACATATGCAAAACAACTATCGGACCCTTGTCTGAATGGCTGCTGATTATTATCCAATTAATAAATATACAATTTGCGGGAAACGTTTAAAAGCGCATGGAAATCACATGCGAAGTCTTGCCTCTCAGAGTGTATTGTGCTGTGTGGTGATTCTGCTTTGACCATGTTCATCCCTTATTCTGACTTACCTGTGTTTCTGAATTATTGCTCTTGTCTGACTATTCTTTGTATCATGTATTGTGTATTGGTTACTTTGATTTGTCATGTTTTATCTTGGTCTACTTTTCCATGTTTTTCATTTTTCCATATTATCATTCCGGTTCATGTTTCCATTATGCATTGCACTTTGTTGCCCCCGTCTGGTCTCGTCTTGTCATTTCACACAGCCCAGTCTTGCGTGTTACTCTTCGGGTGATTTATTGGATTCTGGATTTCAACCTTCCTTCCGATCTCGTTTACTTACTTCGCCTTACTTTTCTATCTTACTAACCATACAAACAGTTTGTTATTTTCGCTAGAAGTTACGAACACCAACTAACATTGTATAAAATGCTATCTTACGAACAAGCACCAAAGGATTTGTATAGTTGCACTTACTAATTGATTAACAAGCTCTCAGCACTCGCCCTGTTCTAGTCTCCGCCTCTTTGCTCTCCCTGATTACCTTTGCTGCATTTTCTGTGAAAGCTCACACCTGATCGCGCTGTCCTGTTTCTCATTTTCTATGCACGTTAGAAACTCCTTGACTGGAGCCGTATGTTTGTTTATAGGAATGTCTTGTGTTCCCTGTCCGCGTTTTGGCTTTGACCAATTTTATGTAATTAGGCTTTTCCTCATGTGCCTTCCCCTTGTAATCAGTCTGACTTTCTGCACCTGTGATTCTCCCCATGTGATCTTCCCAGAAGTGTATATTAGGTGTCTTTTCACAGCCACTCTCCGTCAGATCGTTTCCTCAGTCTTCTTGTCGTATGGTTCATTTTGCCTTGATTACTCAGTGTTTATTTTTCTGACTGGTAGTGCTGGTGAGATGAAGCTTCATGATGCGTTGAAGCTTTCCAGCCAGATGTGGTAAAGTGTGGTTCATTTCTTGAGGTTTCGAAAGCACTCTAGAGACCCCTATTGGTCAATAAAAACAAATACGAATTGTGCTTCGTAGGAAATGGTAGGCGAGGCCCGGGCCACACTGCCTGCTGCTGCGATCCGTCTTCCGCAAGAGAAGCACTGCAACCGCTGGTCGCATGCAGCTCGGTCACACTGCCTGCGTGTCTGCTGCGTCAGGTCTGCCATGGCTCCTCCTTCCAATTCTGGCTCTGCATGACTTTGCAGTGTTATGGCCCCAATTTGTTATTCCATTTACAACATAACAGCAACAGCAAGGGATGACAGACACAGTTTTTAAAACTCAAACACATTTAATTAACAAAGACTAAACTACTATTTACAACTTATACCAAGATTGAATATATAAATAAAAAAAAAATATTTACAGTCCCTTGTTTTGGTGGGGTGGCTTGGTGATGTCCTGGGTGAGGAAAAATGCTCAAATACAGGCCAAAAATCCACAAAAGAAACTTCACAGGTCCTGAACAGAAATGACAGGTCTGGTCACATGTATCCTTCTTCTTGCAATTTCTCCTACTACTTTACTGTCTCAATTCTTTTCCTTATATACTCTTTTGCAGACCCCACCCACATTTAGACCTCTTTTTACTTTTCGGGGACTTGCCCCAGACATGTCCAGGACATGTCTAAACATAGCTCCAGTCTGAGCTGAATAAAAAAAAGGTAAATACTGCCATCCAGTGGCCTATATTCACATTACACCTCCATTCCAAAAGGGAAAAATTTTGACTCATAAAGGCAAAATTTTTTTTTTCAATACAAAATGGTTAAGTGAACACTTGTCTATACATACATATCATACAATATTCAAATAAACACAGGATATATATATGTACATATTCAAACACGGGATAAGCAATCAGCAATTACATTGTCTATACCCTTCACATGCTTAATTTCCAAGTCAAACTCCTGTAAAATCAAACTCCAATTCAACAATCTCAGATTCTTGTTTTTCATCTTACTCAAAAACATTAACGGATTGTGGTCAGTGTACACAATCATTGGCTTTTCCCCTGTACAAACATAAACCTCAAAGTGTTGTAAAGAAAGGACCAGAGCCAACAGTTCCTTCTCTATTGTGGAATAGTTCCTTTGGTGGCGATTGAACTTCCTGGAGAAGTATGCCACGGGATGCTCAATGTCATCAGAGTCACTTCTCTGTAGGAGCACAGATCCACAAGCTTGGTCGCTAGCATCGACCGCGATGGAGAACGGTTTGTTGAAGTCAGGAGATTTGAGCACGGGGAAGTGACACAGCAGAGACTTCAGGCAATCGAAGGCTCTCTGGCATGCATCATCCCAAGTGAACTTTACGCCTTTCTTCAGTTGGTTAGTTAGACTGAGAGCAATCTCAGCAAAGTTCTTGCAGAACTTGCGGTAGTACCCGATCATTCCAAGGAAGCGGCGCAAAGCTTTTTTGTTGTCAGGAACTGGAAAGTCCATGATGGCTTGGACTTTAGCATTTATGGGTGCCACCTTACCCTGGCCTATGACGTAGCCAAGATAGGTGACAGTAGCACAACCAAAGTCACTCTTGCTCAGGTTAACAGTCAGGTTAGCTTGGGTCAGGCGCTGGAACAACGTCTCTACATCTTTTAGATGTTCTTCCCAGGAGTCACTCCATGTGATCAGGTCATCGATGTACGCACCGGTGTGTGGCAATCCGGCGATTGTAGACTGTATCATCCTTTGGAACGTGGCTGGGGCATTTTTCATGCCAAAGGGTAGGACTTCATACTGGTACAATCCAGATGGTGTGGCAAAAACAGTGATGCTCTTGGCCCTCTCAGTTAAAGGCACACACCAATAACCCTTCAATAAATCAATCTTGGTCAGAAACTTTGCTTGCCCTACTCTATCAATACAATCATCAATCCTAGGTATTGGAAACACATCAGTTCTTACAGCATTGACTTTGCGATAATCTGTACAGAATCTAGTACTTCCATCAGGTTTTGGAACTAGCACACAGGGTGAACTCCAATCTGAGTTGGAGGGTCTGATAATATCATGTTTTAACATGTACTCAACCTCTTTCTCAGCAATCTTTCTCTTTTCAGGATTCATCCGGTACGGATGCTGTTTTATTGGTTTGGCATCACCAACATCTACATCATGAGAGGCCATAGAAACGCTTTTTGGAACATCAGGAAACAGATCCTCATATTTCTTGATCAACCTCTTAAACTGATCTCTCTGTGAGGGTTCTAAGTGCTGGAGTTTTACATCAAGTTTTTGCAACACTTCAGAATTTGACAATTTACATGAAAGAACTTCAGCTTTAATTCTAGATTCATCATCTTGAAACTCCCCCTCATCTTCACACATCTCGGCCATAGGAGAATCTGAAGTGACAGCTGCAACCCCAGCATTTCTGTCATGATAAGGCTTCAGCATGTTAATGTGACACAATTGTTTTGGTTTTCTCCTATCTGGAGTCTTCAAAATGTAATTGAGATCACTGAGTTTTGTCAGAATTTCATAAGGACCATGAAATCTAGCCTGCAATGGATTGGACTGCAAGGGAAACAACACAAGGACCTTATCTCCTGGTTTAAACTCACGGCTTCTAGCCTTATGATCATACCAAGTTTTCATTTTTCCCTGACTTGATTTCAAGTTCTCTTTGGCAAGGTCACAAGCTGCACGCAATCTTTCCTTGAACTTGCTAACATAGTCTAACAGACTAATGTGCGGCTCTTCCTCTTGCCATTGTTCACTCAATAATAGCAAAGGTCCTCTCACTTCATGACCAAACACTAGCTCAAATGGACTGAATCCAGTAGACTCCTGCACTGCTTCTCTAGCTGCAAACAACAGCAAATGAACACCTTCATCCCAGTCTTTCTCATGGTCATAACAAAAAGTCCTCATCATTGTCTTGAGAGTGGCATGAAACTGCTCTAAGGCACCCTGACTTTCTGGATGATAGGCACTAGAAAGAATCTGCTTTGCACCTAGTTCATACACAACCTGCTGAAACAATCCTGAAGTGAAATTGCTACCTTGGTCTGACTGAATTTCCCTGGGAAGGCCAAACAACGTGAAGAACTTTATCAAAGCCTTCGAGATTGCAGTTGCCTTGATGTTACGTAGAGGTATGGCTTCAGGGAATCCGGTAGATACACACATGATTGTCCACAAGTACTGATTTCCAGATCTAGTCTTGGGTAATGGACCAACACAATCAACAATGACCTTAGAGAACGGCTCCCCAAATGCTGGGATAGGCTGCAATGGAGCTACAGGTGGGTCTAACTGGTGTTTTCCAACTACCAGACAAGTGTGACAGGTTTTGCAAAAGTTGGAAACGTCTTTCCGAAGCCCAGGCCAAAAGAAGTGTTTCATGATCTTATCAACAGTCTTGTTAACACCAAGATGACCTCCTAAAGGTAAACTATGAGCCATTGTTAAGATCTCATTCCTGTAGACCTTCGGAACAACAATTTTCATGACCACTGCCCAATCTGCATTGGCAGGGATATCAGGAGGGCGCCACTTCCGCATCAACACACCATCCTTGAGATAATACCCAACTGGAACTGCGTCTATTTCTTTATCAGGAAGGGCTCTCCTCCTTAGTGCACAAGTTTCAGGATCATTAGTTTGCTCCTCAATCAACCGCTTTCTGGACATAGACAAGTCTCCAGACACATCAAAATCACCAGACCCTTCCGGCTGGCTGAATAGAGAACTGATAAAAGTATCTGATAAGTCCTCAAACGGAGAAACCATAGTAGGCCAATCAGAGTCATGAGGCGAACCACCTGAGTCCTGACTATTCAATGTGCTGGACGGCACCACAACATCTTCTTCTTGAGCCTTCTTGGCCATAGCACGAGTCACTGCACAAGAAGGATCCAGAGATGGGTCCTCAACCCCATCTTCAGTGCTCGGCTGTGAAGTAAGATGTACAGGGGGAACTACTTTGCCCCCAGCCAGGTCATTGCCTAGCAACAGAGAAACACCCTTTATAGGTAGACTTGACTGGGTCCCACCTTTACCTGTCCTGTAACTAAATCTGACTTCAAGAATATAAAGCGCAGGGGTACAGATACAGTCCTCCCTTCAATACCTTGTACAAGTATGAAATCCCCTGAAGCGGTCTCATCACGTAACTCCAAGGAGTCCATCAACAAAAGTGACTGAGAAGCTCCAGTATCCCTTAGGATATATATGGGGACAGGAGTAGTATGCTCATTCAGAGCCACAAATCCCTCTGACACAAATGGAAGAAATTCCTCCCTCACGAAGTCAGCTGTATCAGGCTTTTTAGCCCCACAAGAAGCAGGCAATTTAGCAGATCGGTTATCTACTACAGGGGTTTTTAACCTTGTTTTCACAAAGGCATTTGGTTTGGTATCCTTTTCTTTTTCTTTCTTAGCTTTAAGGAACCAACAGTTAGTTGTAACATGACCAGATTTCTTGCAATAACTGCAAACTAGACCACTTTTGTCGCTGTCAGCTTTCACACTTTGATCAGACCTGTTACTGGATTTCTGAGCACCATCACCAGATTTGTCTTTGTCTTTGGGTGAGGAATCTTGGGTATCACCATAACCCTTTTTCTGAAATTGGGACCATCTATTATTACTGCTAGACTGAAATTTGGACTTATGTGTGAGAACATATTCATCTGCAAATTTGGCAGCTGATTGCAAATTCAGTGCTTGCTTCTCATTAAGGTAGGTCTTAACATCATCTTTAACACAGTTCTTGAATTCTTCAACTAACACCATCTCTTTTAGTGAGTTGAAATCATCTTTGACCTCCATAGAAGTACACCAGCGCTCAAAGCAAACCTGCTTTTCATTAGCAAATTCAACATAAGTCTGATTTTCAGATTTCTTCAGACCTCTGAATTTCTGTCGGTAAGCCTCTGGAACCAACTCATAAGCTCTCAAAATAACCTTTTTGACAACCTCATAATCAGAGGAATCATCTGCAGACAAAGCCGAATAGGCTTGTTGAGCTTTACCCTTGAGGACAGTTTGCAACATCAGAGGCCAGTGTTCCTTTGGCCACTGGCAACTCTTTGCTACCTTTTCAAAACACTGGAAATAGTTGTCAACGTCCTTTTCCGAAAATGGAGGCACCAGTTTTACCTCCTGACTGGCACAAAATTTATTTTTAGTTTCAATTTTAATTTTTAGTTGCTCCATTTGGAGTCTTTCTTCTCTATCGAATTTCTCTAATTCAAAATCTCTCTGTCTCTGTCTCTCTCTTTCTGCTCTTTCCTCTTTCTCTCTCTCAAATTCTCTTTGTTTTTCTTTTTCCTCCCTTTCTTTTTCTCTTTCCTCCCTTTCTTTCTCTTTTTCCTCCCTTTCTTTTTTCTCTTCTCTTGCTAATTTTTCCAACTCAAACTGCCTTTGTTTTTCTTTTTCTTCCATTTCAATCTGTAGCATTTTTAATTTAAGTTCCATTTCTTTATTTGGATTTTCCACTGGAAACTGTTCCAGATCTCCTGGTGCAAACACATTTTCATCAATGTAATATTCAACTATCTCTCTAGCCAGTCTTGCTTTTCGCATGGCTGGTTTTACCTCTGTCAGCTCCAAATGTCTGCATATTTCCAACAGTTCTGTCTTTTTAAAAGACTTCAAAACCCCTACGGTTGGTGATGCCAAGAAATCATCCATT
This sequence comes from Gymnothorax reevesii, assembly GCA_029721435.1. Classification (NCBI taxonomy): domain Eukaryota; kingdom Metazoa; phylum Chordata; class Actinopteri; order Anguilliformes; family Muraenidae; genus Gymnothorax; species Gymnothorax reevesii. Next base: position 9,815,064 of record CM056581.1, read on the forward strand.
GCTGTTGTCAATATATATGTATTCAATTAAAAAAAATCAATTTTACAATTTGAAATGTTAGACTTTCAATAAATTACTCACAAAATGGTCTCTCCTGGACGAGCCCCCAATTTGTTATGGCCCCAATTTGTTATTACATTTACAACATAACAGCAACAGCAACAGCAAAGGATGACAGACACAGTTTTTAAAACTCAAACACATTTAATTAACAAAGACTAAACATTATTTACAACTTAGACCAAGATTGAATATATATATATATATATATATATATATAAAAAAAGAAATATTTACAGTCAATTGTTTTGGTGGGGTGGCTTGGTGATGTCCTGGGTGAGGAAAAATGCTCAAATACAGGCCAAAAATCCACAAAAGAAACTTCACAGGTCCTGAACAGAAATGACAGGTCTGGTCACATGTATCCTTCTTCTTGCAATTTCTCCTACTACTTTACTGTCTCAATTCTTTTCCTTATATACTCTTTTGCAGACCCCACCCACATTTAGACCTCTTTTTTTTACTTTTCGGGGACTTGCCCCAGACATGTCCAGGACATGTCTAAACATGGCTCCAGTCTGAGCTGAATAAAAAAAAGGTAAATACTCCCATCCAGTGGCCTATATTCACATTACAGCAGTTTGCCCAATAAATCACTATAAAATAATATATTATTTCGTCTCCCGTCGTTATAGCCTACAACGCGTGATTTATATTTTTTATTGACAGTGGGGGAAGCATGCTTGAGCGTATCATTCAATCTAATTACACTATCATATTACAATTCACAGCAAACCCCAAAGACCCCACACCGTCACTGCAATGTAAACTCAACAACAGACTTTTTGATCTTAAGAAAAACGACAGACTAGACAACGGACAGTATTACAGACTGCGGTGCCCTGTACCTCAGACACCTTAACTTTATGGACTGCCGAAACTACACAAACCTCTTATACCGATGCGACCCATAGTATCTTTCTGTGGTTCACCCACCTACAAACTGTCTAAATATCTTACTAATATTTTACAACCTCTTTCCTCCAGATCCAGTCACCGTTTACAGTCCCCTGATCAGTTCATTGATGCCATTCCATCTACGTATGTTCCTGACGACCATCTTCTGGTGTCTTTTGATGTGAAATCACTATTTACTAGTTTTCCACTTGAACTGGCATTAGATTGTACTAATGACGCCATCAATCAACAGGACTAACCTCTACCTTTACCTACTAACGATATTATCGACTCACTTGACCTTTGTCTTTCATCTACGTTTTTTCAATACAGTGGAAGACACTACAAACAGTTACACGGCATGGCTATGGGTTCTCCAGTTTCTGTTGTCGTAGCAGAAATTGTCATGCAAAAGAACGAGCAGACAGCCCTAGCCACTTATGCAACATCACCGTCTTTTTGGTACTGCTACGTTGACGACATTATCGCTTCATTACCGCCTGACGACATTCAATCCTTTCACGACCATCTCAAAACACAAAAAATATGCATACAGTTTACCAAAGAGATCGAAGAAAATGGTTCTTTACCTTTCCTAGACTGTTTAGTCACTCAACAACAACCACCTACACATTACTGTTTACCGCAAATCTACCAACACTGACAGATTACTTGACTATACTTCTTACTATCCTACTTCACACAAAGCTACGACTATCAGGACTCTGACGCGATGTGCACAACTTTTTTGTGACTCTACTGACAAACTACATGACGAATACAAGCACCTACAGAATGTTTTGGTTAAGAACGGCTACAGTACTGACTTTGTCACACGTAACGTTTATCGTACCGACTATACTTCGAATCACGACGACAATCAACACATTGTCACCGCCACTATACCATACATCAGAGGTACATCTGAAACCATACAACGTATTTTACAACCATACAACATACGCGTAGCACACAAACCTATTATGACTGTAAGACGTTTACTTACCAATGTCAAAGACAAAGACCGACCTCATGACAGACCTGGAGCTATTTACAAAATAGCTTGCACTGACTGTGACTCTACCTATATAGGGGAAACTGGGAGGAACTTGAATATTAGACTAACCGAACACAAACGTGCGACTAAAAACAAAGACCCCAATAATCACATCGCCGAACATCACAGACTAACTGGACATAACATCGACTGGGACTCTGCCACTTGCATAACTCATTGTAACAATTGGCACAAATGACGCTTACTTGAAAGTTGGTCTACCAACTTACAATACAAACCATTAGTCCGCTTTATGACACTTCCCGCACCTTACAAAAGACTCATTAAAGATCATTCGCTGACAGCTGATTCTACTGCTTGAGGGTAGGTTTACATGATGACGGTGTGAACAGAAGACGCAAAAGTGGCGTCGCGTCTTCACTTTTTATTTCGCGTTCAGACGAGCGTTCTCGGGAGGAAATCTGTGTGCATACGGTGACGCAAAAAGTGTGTAGAAATCGATTGGGTATGCATGCCAGACGGCTAGGTGGTGCTGTGATACACTAACACAAACTCCGCCATGCCTACGCACATGCGTAGAATCTTCCTTCTTCTTGTCACTGCCGTGAACGCGTCCGAAGCACAGGTCCGAAGCATGGACGTAATCCGACATGTTTGTTTACTGCGTGACGTAAACGCCTACGCGACGTGAGCAGAACAGCAGATCTGAGCCAGTTTTGCGTCTTAGCCAGTTTAGACGGAAACGCTACGCCGGAGCGTTTTCAAGTTTTCCACTTTCGAGGGTGGTTTGAGATTTTTGCGTCTTCAAGCCCCAAAAACGCCGTCACCATATAAACCAAAGGCACTTCCGTTCAAATATTTTGTCGTCTTTACTCGCAAGCGTCTTCGTGTAAACTGGGCCTTAATCAATCTCGCCTACGCACTCTGATTGACTTTCTGGTCCACCCATTGATTATCATCCACGCTTCTTTCACCCTATATAAACGGTTTCTGTCTCCTCGTTTCCTCACTCTGAAGATGATTTCCGATCAGGTTGTCGAAACGTCAGGTCACCACAACAGTCTTTCTCAAGACTACTCTCACCCGGACGATCATTTTACCAACTCATTCATTACACCTGGGTTCAAACCATTTACTCTCAAACCCGTTTGAATAGGTCTTACTCTCTCCGAAGGTAATTTCGGGGTAGGGGTAGGGGTAGGGGGAGGGTGTCGGGATGTGGAATGTGCTTTCAAAAGCGATCTCATTTACATTAGTCGAGGCTGAAACCATTCGTATAGGCTAGGCGCCGAACGACCGTGAAAGGAACAGTTCAGACATTTCAGAAACTGGGTGGTGTGCTGTACGTTCGTCTGGCCATTATATCCAAAGGATGCTTTATGCTGTATTCAGCATAGTATTTTTTTCTCTCTTTACAAGTGGAAACAGTCACCTGAACTAGCTGACACAAGTGGGGAGTCGTATGTAGGTTCCGCGATCGAGTCGGTGTCATGGTCAGAGTGAGAGATACGGAAAAGTACTGTTCTAATACTCTTTAATCATCAACATAATAAGCTATGTTCATTGGCTTGGCATCGCAATTAATGGCATATTCCCGCAAAGTCTAGACATCTAAATCCAAAATAAAATGAGCAACGTCGTATTAAAGTTTTTAAAAATAAGTTGAGAATGACAAAGTACTTTTCCATAGACGATATCCCCTTTAATGACAGCAGCATACGATGAAAGTCGCGAATTTCCCACTACGTTTCAATATTTCACGAAGCATTTCTGAATTGAGCGGAAGAGATTCTGTGCATATAAACGGGCTTTTAATATGATTAACATGCCGGAAGTGTTGTTATATATATTTATATGTATTTTTTTTTTTATTGTCTGCTTCATGCTTGCAACAGACATGCATCCTCGGCAATTTAGCGAAATTCGTGTATTCATGGCGATATAATGTTGAAGATATTAATTCAGCATTATTGATTATATTTACTAATATTGATTATATATATTTTTCATCATTATTCATTCATTGCGCATACTCATAATCAATAACCATATTATGTAGGCAGCAAAAAGACACACATATAACACACACACATACATACAAGTGGTTCACATACTGCAGTGCAGACACACACATAACACAAATACACATACAAGCAGTTCACACATAGAGAGACACACAAATACAAGCAGTTCAGTTCACACTTGCATGAGCAGCTCACACACACATAAGCAGCAGCTTTGATTAGTAAGCTTCTGTTTTCTTGATTCAAAAAACATAATCAGAGGATGTATTTGATTTCTGTGGCTTGGATCAATATTTGTTCAGCAAAATCATTATTATTTGCTACTGAAAACATACTCAATTGAATTATTTGTTTTTAATTTGATATGCAGCGAATTCATCCACTGGTTTCTTTTTCTTTTGGCTGTATTTCCTGTCTTTGTATCTCTGATCTCTGTATATTTTTCATCTGGGTGTGACAGTAAGTGTCCACTGTAATGTGCATGCATCTCTTGCTGGCCGTAAATTTCCACTGTGTGACGTATCAAATCCTTGAAGGATTACCTAATTGCAATCTCAGGTTACCTATCCAATTGTAGAGCGAGAATGAAAAAGGGAGGGACCATATTTTCGATATAAAATGGGGTGCACGTCAGAAGATTTTCAGATCTATCGGGAGTTCTACAGGGGAGTTCGTCTTGCAGTTCATCGGGCTGTTCCTCTTGCGCAAGAGGAACTGGGCGTTTCATTTTTCAACATGACACAATAAAGCCTAATTTTTCCTTTTTCAAGAATCTGTCTCTCTGCAATTGCTTGAGGATGGGGGAATCTCAATATGTTGAAGAAAATCCACAACAATAACTGTTTCTGACAGTTATTTTCAGCTCTGCTTTGCCTTTTTCTGCATGCGTCGTGCGAAAACATTCGGCAAGAGTCCGAATCTATCTTTTCCGCCAGGCAGCAGTACGGCTTCTGCATGCGTGAGACGCGCAGCTTCAGCATGCAGCATGGCCGCTCTCATTGAATAACATGGGAACCGAAACGAAAAGACGCAACGCAGCAGCAGGCAGTGTGGCCCGGGCCGCTTCATCACAAAAGTGGCAGAATCAATAAATGCAAAATAAAATGAAGTATTTTGACCGCATGTTATGTCATAACGAAACTAAAAGATACTTTCGGGGACAGGACAGAGGGCAGTGAATGCGCATGTGAAACAAAGAGCTTTGTATTTTTGTTCAAAAATAATAAGCGTTTCTCCTAATAATAAAAAGAAAAACTATCAAATTAAGGGAATTTATTATGTATTGGAAATTATTTGAAAATATGACATCACATAATATTCAAACAATTTGGCCAAATAGCCTCACTAAGCGACCTTATTCCGTGAAATCAAATCAAAGTATTCCCGAACGGGAAACAACTTTCTCTTTCTTGATGGCTCCATCGCATGCAATGATAAACTCGCAATCCGCACAGACAGACTTCAGCCACTGACAACAACCCACGCGCTGCAGAAGTGAACTGGGACATTTTATAGTTGACTGACTGACTGATGTCATTTCGCCGAGACGATACAAGCCTCGACGCGGTGCTCCGTTTGGAAGTGCTTCACATTTTTGATACAGGCTCCGAAGCCATGGTATCGACGGTAACAGCACTACTGACTGGACCGCCCGACTTTCGATTTTTGCCTTTGTGATTTTGGATTATTGTTGCATCTGTGAGTTTTGACCTTTTTCTGCCCAACCACGAGATCTTTGTTTGCTGCCCTGGTTACGATTCGGATTACGCCCATTGGATTCTAGTTTTGCTTCTTTGACATTCCTGTATCTGTGAACCAGACCCATTTCTGTCCGACTACGTTTATTGTGATTGCTGCCCTGGTTTTTGATTCTATTTTTGCCCAACTGGCTTCTGATTTTTGGAGTGTGGACTTTGTACTTTTGCCTCCTGCCCTGCGGGGGTCCTCCCCCTTCATTAATAAAGCAAGTTCTACTGCATTGCCTGGTTCTCTCGACTGGTTCCTGATCGCACTATTGCATGCTGAGCGTTTGAAGATGAGTGGTACTACGAGAAAGCGTCCCAGATCTCCAGTTTGGGAACATTTTGAACTACAGGGAGACCATCGTGTTAGTTGTATGTATTGCATGCAACAACTGTCATTTTGCAACAACACCACAAGTATGTGGAGACACCTTCGAACAAAGCATCCTGAAGCCTGCAACCCTTGTACAGCCCAACCAAGCGCTGAAACAAGCCATGGCCAACATTCTGTTCATGGTATGTATTTATTCATGGTATGTTAGTCCGCATGTGATTTGACTTATTTATTTTCAATATTCATAAATTATGCACTTGTAAAACCCCAAGAAAGCAATAACCAAAAGGCGGATGTTGCCGGGGTGAAGGCCTCACGTGTTCTCTTTGTCTAACTTTAATTAGAGCATTCTTCTGGCTGGGGTGAACCGCAATAAAATGGATATTTTTCACCGTCCGAGGACGGGGCATGAAAGCGCAATGGTTACGATTTATCTGACTCCATATAACAGTTAGAATACAAAATTTAGCAATAATCTCGTTAGAAATCTGACTCCAAATTAGAATTAGAATTGATAATTTAGGGAACACCTGTGTGAATCTCGAAACAGTGACAACAGTAACTTAAACTCTAAGGACAAACATGACGTGACTATACCTTGAATTCCAAACAGACAGCCACCGCCGCTACATTAATGTTGCTGGGCATTAACACCATGTTCGAATCCTAGGTTCGTTGGTTAGGTTAGAGGTTGAAGTCAACCAGCACTGCAACAGCATCTTTTGGCTTGAATTACAGTGAACCCAGATTCACTCCACACTTGGGCTATGAATCCGTATATTGGTAGATCCTGGCTGCCTAAATCAACTTAACCAACCGATTCCCACACCGGGCCGCTGGCCAGTCGTTCCTCAGTGAGGATAAACTATTCCCCTAGGTATTCGCCGAGACGGGGCTGAGAAGAATAAAAAGATTAAAAGACAGGAGACCACGCAAGCTAGAAAAGGAATAACAATAATTTAATTCACCAGGTAGGCACAACTTGAATCAAACAAATCAATGATAAGCCAATTACCGTTACATATAATTTAGAAGGATTTAGAGTATTTTCATACCTGGAAAAGATGAATGACCACGTAGAGCTAAAAGTCGCTCCACGTGGTCGGGGAGAGCTCACATGTTCCCGCGCACCGGTACAAGGCAACATGTCACCCCTCCCCACTTACCAACACGATTCAGACGTTGACAGAGAAGAGAAAGGACAGAATAAGAGCGAAGAAAGAAGAGAAGCCCCGCCCCCTCAGGATCTCGTACCTTTAAAGGCTCCAAACCACACCTTTGAACAAGGTAGAGGGAAGGTTGGCCGAATCAGAGTTTTACTGGCCTAGGTGATAAGATAATTTGCACAGGGAGACTAGGGTAGTTGCTTGAATGAATCTTACAAACGAACCATAATTCCAATGGAAATGAGACATGTTCCATTCAACTCCTTGGACTCCCCCGAGAATAAAGAGACTAAACATGATAGGAATGTGTGCTAAAATGATGCAGTTGTCTTGGAAAGCCTTAAAATGGAATATTATAGCCCAATTGCATTATCAATATATAAGAGGTTCCTTCCTAGGATATTGAACAGAAATATATTATGAATTTGGTAGAAGTTTAGGTTGTTTTAAGCCGATTAAGGTAGCTGCGCTTTAACTTCAATGAAACCAGTGAGTTTGAGTTCCAGAGATGCTAGGCCTGCTAGACTTGATGGCTCCCACCCCTTACCGTGGGGAACAAAGGATGCCACTCTCGCAGGCAGGCAATAAGACCATTCTAGGGTTATAAAACTTTACTGCTGACTTTTTGAGCTGCACCAGATCAACCAAACATTCAGATTTTACATGCATAATGGGCATGTGTTCCAACAATATGATTTTTGGCATATGTTTTGAGTAAAATCAAGCAAAATGAAAATTTCAGGTTCTACACACTTGAGCAGTGAAACAACCCACACTATTGTACATTTGCCCATGGTTACATATATTTACAATAACATGCTTAGACTTTACTCCTAACTTAGTATTTCTGTTGTTCCTTGATGGGAAGGCAAAAAGAACTGGATGAGGCTCTGACCTCATTGTTAAAGGCTCTCAACCCTTCTCAATTGTGGAGGATGAGGGTTTCAGGATGTTTGTCAAGAAACATTCTTCCATCCAGAAACACACTGAAAACAATGCTGAAGTCAAGATACAGAGAGCGCAAGAAGGCTATGGTGGAGGTGAAAAAGGCCAAAACGGTGAGTTTGACTGCAGACATGTGGACTTCCATCAATATGGATGCTTATCTTGCAGTTACCTGCCACTTCGTTGGTGAAAATAAGCTGTCCACCACTGTTCTTGGGGTAACCAAATTTGAGCACACGCACACACACATAGCAGACCACCTGAAGGAGGCGAAGAGGGCTCTTCTGCAGTCATGGGGGATAGAGAGGAGTGTCACTTGTTTGGTCACTGATAATGCAGCCAATATGATTGCGTGCGCACAGTTGTTACCTGGCCCCTCCCCTAGGGGGCCAGGTTAAGCAATGATTGTGTCTGTCAGCCCGTGGCTGGGGCCAGGTCTGCTATCTCTGATTGCCTTGTTACGAGTGCGACATGTGCCTTGTTTTGCTCACACCCTGAACTTGGTTGTGAAAAGCCATAGAGCAAACCCCTGAATTGCATGCCTTGCGCCTGCAAACAAGGCAAATAGTGGGCTTTTTTTTTTTTTTTTTTTTTTAGATCTAGTTCCAACGCAAAGCAGAAGCTCTAACATCCAGCAGCAAATGGGGGGAAAACCACTGATGAAATTGAGACTAGATTGAACAGCTCATTTTTAATGTTTCAGTGGCTGCCGGAGCAGCGTGAAGCAGTAGCAGCAGCCTTGTCCTCTTTAAACACCACAACTGAACCCCCTCAATAGTGCTGACCAGGAGACAATCACTGAATGTCTGAAGCTACTTGCAGTTTATGAAGCAACTGTGGAGCTGTCAACGGGGAAGCGAGTTTCTGCATCCAAGATCATTCCTCTAGATAGACTTCTTCAACAAGGTTCAAGAACATCGTGCGGGGTTAACAAGCTCTCCTGCCCTACAGCTGGCCAGCAATCTTCATAAGAACTTAAGGGAGCGATGTGGGGTGGACCCTTGTAAGGGTCCTTGGAATGGCTACTGTCCTTGATTCAATATGTTTTCCACATTTGTCGAAACATTTCATGTATAAATTGATGCTAAAAACAATGTATAGTTTCTTTTTTGGAAGAGTATATTATCAATCTTGGTCAGTTTTTGTTTGTTTAATTAAGTCTGTTTAAGTTTTTTAAAAATTTTGTCTGTCATCCCTTGCTGTCTGATTGGTCATAACAAATTGGGGCCATAACAGTGAGAAAGGAAATTGGAGATGTAAAAGCAGTTAGGATAACACGGGGAGGGTTAGTGATTGTGGATTGTCGTAATGTTAAACAACAAGACAAAGCACTAAAAATTAAACAATATGATTTTATAAAGGTAACAAGCTTTCCTTTAAAGAAAAAACCGTGTGCTAAGGGCGTGATTACTGGTGTTTCATTGGACATGGATTTAAATGATTTTTTGAAGGTGGAGGGGCTGTGTGGAACAAAGCGACTGAGAAGCTGCCGGGAGGGAAAGGTGCAGGAAAGCCTGTCAGTGCTGTTAGAGTTTAACAGTGAAGCACCGGAAAGAATATATGTTGACTATGTGAGTTACAGGGTGAGAATGTACGAAAGGGCTCCACTGCGCTGTTTCCGGTATCAGGAGTATGGGCATGTGGCGGTTGTGTGTAGACGATGTGGACAGGAGGGATGCATTAAGGATGATTGTATAGTTGCAAAGGCATGTTTTCACTGTGGGGGAAGTCATGAGATGGGGTCAGTACAGTGTGAAAGAAGAAAAATGGAAAGAGAGGTGGAAAGGACAAGAGTAGAGGGGAAAATATCATATGCAGAAGCAACTAAAAGAGTCGAGAGTAAAAAAGAAACGGTGGGGAAAGAGCAGGTCAGAGTACAGCCAGTGGAAAAGAAGCAAAAGGAGTTTGAGGAGGATGAAATTAGGATGAACAGAAGTTTTTAAGCGTTCATTTCAATGGTTTTAAATTGTGCCTGTGAGAGAGAAAGTAAAACGGAGAGAATTAAGATGGTGGTAGATGCGGCAAGAGAGATTTTGGGCGTAGTAGATGTAAAGAGGGAAGATATACAGAGAATTTTGTAAAGAGGGTTCGGTTGTTGTCTGACTGTAGAAAAGTAAGGAGAGACAGAAAGCCTGGGAAATAATTGAAGCAGAGAAATTTTTTTTTTTTTTGAAGCTTCTCCAAGCGAAAGTAAAATCCAGTAGTCGGCGGTAATACACCAATCGGCCTTTTACCCGCATATAATCTGAAAGAAGAAGAAGAAGATGGCGTCGGTCAATTCCATACTTCCTGGGCTGAAGTAGCTAGCCTAGCATCTCTCATTGAAAGTAATAGGGGTGGGACTTCCTCGCTTTCTCCAGTTCTATCATATTACCTCCATGCATGACACTGGGCGCTCCAACATCCATGCTTGCTCTAGCTATATGAACGTATGGTTTGTGCTGTTACTAAAATTCAATGAATCAAGAATGAGATTTTTTACTTTCAAGTTATGAACAGTTCACGAGCGTTGCTTACTCGGAGTCAGCATGGGCCAAGTTGGATTCATCTTCGTTTGGACAAAACGGGACCTTGGAGCCTGCGACTAAATTTGCGTCCTGTGATAACCCGGGCGAACTCCAAAGATGCACAGAAGTCAGAATCGGTTCGTAGCACAGCGGACACAAATACAGACTTCAGAGCAGCTGATTTGGCTGAGAAAATTCGGCGTGAAAAAACAGAAATATTGGATAAGGTTTGTCACTTCTTCGCTTCCCTTTCACGTATGAATTCTGGCAAACTAAACTATATAGTGAGCTTGAGAAGACGCATGGGTATTCAAACCATTCACCCGTCCATTTAAGCTGCTTGGTGATCGTGACTGTAGTGCAAGGAATGGTTTTGGGTCCGTCACGTAGAAGTCGATAGGGACTGAAAGCAACGGCGGATTTTGCGGCGGCTACGGCACCTGGAAATAAATCTCTCCTGATGCTGGTGCTGTGGCCGTCAAGTTCTGTAGGGACTTTAAGCAGCGGCAGATTTTGTACGCAGAGTAGTTCAGGGTGAACTGCAATTGTGACTGTAACCTCCTGTGAGCGCGTATTTAGTCTCATTCCCACTGGCAAAAGTGGCAGATCACAAAGCCTCAGGGAAATGGGAAACTGTTAACATTAGAATAGATTATTCAAATTTATTGTCATTATGCCAAGTACAGGTACAGAGCATAACGATAAGAAACGTGCAAATTTTTAATAAACTTCATTTCAAACAGTTCAATTAAAAAAAGACGAAATTTGACCATTTAAGCACACATCTAATCAGTGTGAATGAGTGGTAAAGTCCTTGGGAATGTGCATATATATACACGGCATGTATGCACTGCAATAGAATAAAGACTAATGTACATGGGAGTAAATATAGATATCTATAGGGTATACAGAAAAATTGTGTTCCATGTGCAATGCAAGGATGATGGGAGAACATATCCTACTGCAGAAAATTGTTCACCATGGTTTTATTCAGTGAAATTTACATAGTATCCTGTATCTGTGGGAGAGGTTCAGTGAAACACGAAATGTATAGTGTGTTACTATCAATTTTATAACATATTTCATTTCAGAAATACAATGAAAACCATTTAATTCAATCGCCTGAGCCACACGTAGTAGTGACTACGTGAGATTGGTTCTTTCCCCTTAGTAGACCAGCCTGCTACGGCAAGCAACGCCGGTGTTCTGTCAAATTTTGCTTCCTTGTCAAAAAATGCTACCGTGATGCAAAGCGATCGTAAAGTCTTTGTTTTCGCCTTGATATTGCAATATGAATCAGGTTACAATAGTAACTTTGTTATTTGTTAGCTTATTATAACAAAAGCAGATGTTATAATGAGCTGGATAAGTTTGTATGAAGATATATGCCCATATACGCCATTATCATCTGATTTCTGCATTTTCAGGAAAACCCAGCGTGTACATACATGTACGCTTTCAGGTCGAAATGCGCACTGAAAATAAATCTATTTTTATGATTTTTGAAGATACTTAAGATAAGAGCGAGGAAACAGCCAGAGATTTCAGGTTTGCGCAAGCGAAGAACCGCGAGGTAGCATATTTTGATGGGTAGCAAAATTTGTCAGAACACCGGCTTAAGTCTCGATCAGCGGAGCGCAGATCTATTTCCGGGTGCCGTAGCTGTCGCATATACGGATTACTTCTGCAATGAGTTTCATATAGCTGGCATCCACTTGTAAGCGATTCCAAACACAGCCTTGGTTGCAAACGACCGTTGAGTTTGTTGTGATGCTTTTATGGATATCAGTGGTTATGGATGCCCTGCTGAAAATTCCAGCTTTGACCAGCCTAGGCTGGTCAGACTGGTTTAAGCTGTGTTTTGGACGGTTTTAGTTGGTCGAGCAGCCAATTACCGACTGACTCCAGCTGACAATACCAGCTTTGACCACCTCCATCAAGCTATGGAGACCAGCTTTAAATATTAACACCAGCCATGACCAGCTAATAACACAGCTCAGACCATTTTAAACCAGCTTAGAATTCTAGCGGCTAGAATTTAAGGTTTACGATGGTCTGAGCTGTGTCATTAGCTGGTCTAGATGTTTAAAGCTGGTCTCAATAGCTTGATGAAGGTGATCAAAGCTGGTATTGTCAGCTGATGAAGGGCTGGTCGACCAACTAAAACTGTCTGAAATGCAGCTTTAACCAGCGAGACCAGCCTAGGCTGGTCGAAGCTGGAATTTTCAGCAGGGTGATCATTGTCAGTGGAAGTTATTGTTGACAGATGAGAAAAAAATATTACTATGAGGGAGAGAGAAGAGGGAGGGTCCAGCCAGACTGAGAGGGTGCAGAGCACACATGTAAAACTGGTAGGAGTGACCAATACTGGAAGGTCTGTTAGTTGAGTATGGGAGGAATTTCAAAATATTTGTTTCAAATTGAGAAGGGGTTGAATGGCAGAACTGGGGATTCATAAAAATCTACTTTCCTTGGGCTGGTAGGTATATCTCATGGACCACTATACATGTGGTCTCTGATCTGGTAAAAAAAAAAAAAAAAAAAACTCTTCATGATATGTACTCTTGAATTCTGTGTCTTGGCATCTGCTTATACTTTTGCTGGAGTATATGTCTTATAGTCAATAATAATAATAATAATAATTATCTTCAGACTCAATGGTCCAAATAAGAACAATTCTGTACATACAAAATATATAAAAGACACAATAAAAGAAGCAACACAACATATTCACAACGCAATATGTACAGTTCACTTAAGACCATTAAAAATCAATGCCCACAACTATACCAGTGCTTGCATATCTTGGACTGATGGCATGTAGTGCTAAATTTGATACTTGTCAAAGCCATGATCATATCATTTTCTGAGCTGTTCTGCCGACGTATAAATTTGTACATACAATTTCTCAAAGTGACTTGCAGTGTATTAACTCCTGCAGCCACAAACATCTCGCTGGCGCTACACCAACGAGATCTTTTCAACAAAATTCTCATTGCATCGTTGTATCATCGATATGCATTACTAGATGGCTCAAGCACGCTGCGAGCCAATATGAAGTAACGTCGTCACAGGGCGGCCATCTCGGGACAGGGCTGCTCGATCACTCATAACATTACAGCCAATGGAGCACGGACTTTGAAATAACTGTAAATTGCTCAACTCTCCCAAATTCTTGACTGATTTTCAAACAAACGGCTTGGTTTGTCGGGTAAACATCAGAGATGAGGTTATTTAACGGCATACTTAAGAATAATTTAAACCATTGAATTCGATTTAAAAAGTACATTAAAGTTTGTTATAACCCAATCCGTATGTAAATCCGTCAAGAATTCAGCAAGTTACGAGTATTTAAGCGAGTAAATCATCCACCTTACCTCCGACTACAGCACAGCGCACCAGAGCAGTCCCCTGTCCTAAGATGGCTGACCAGTGACGACGCTGCCGACTCTGCCTTGAGCCATCTGGTGTTTATATATATATCTATGTATTGTATGCTACCTGGAGTTTACACAGGCTTGCTTTACTATAATTTCACCACAAGTGGGCAGTATAGAGAGGAGTGCAGTGTGCCCTGAATAAAGCCACCTTCACTCTATTTATGTCTCCCCCTTCCAGGGGGGGGGGAGACATATTGTTTTTGCCTGAATTCTTGTTGGCGTCGGCGTTCCCATTTGTTTCCGGAGCATAACTCTGAAACTATTCGACCGATTCTCACCAAATTTAATATAGTGTCTCTCCATAACATGTAGATGTGCCTTTTCAGGGCTTGAACTGCTTTTGAATTTTATTTTTTCTGTTTCCATGGCAACAATTTGGACTTAGGCATATTGAAGGGTGGGACTCGTTTCCGGACCATAACTCTAAAATGTAAAATGGGGGAAGGGGGAGACATCTGTTTTTATGTGTAAAAACCATTCTAGTTGTACATGCACCAAACTTGCGAAGCAAACTATTCGCTTGAGTAGATGGAGTGCGGCATTGCTTGTAGATGTCTTGGTCATCCTTCAACTGGTCTGTAATGAGATGTCCAAGATACTTTACTTAGTACTCTCAAATTATGATCTGACAATTTGAATGGTGGAAACATTAGACATTTGTCCTCCTTTGTTCTACAAATCATGACCACTCTTATCTGTTCTGAACTTCATATCATGGACAACACCATAGTCAGAGCAGACATTAAGAAGCTGCTGGAGACCAGCACTGCCGGGGCTAAAGACCACAAGGTCATCCGCATACATAATATGGTTCACCAAAGTATTGCCTATCATACAACTGGTTTTACAGGTGTTCAGGCTGATGGAAAGGTCATCAACATACAGATTAAAAAGAATTGGTGAAAGAATTCCGCCTTGTCTGCATCAAATGTGTATAATTGTCTTATTTTCTTATTGTGTGCATCGCGTAAAGTCGACACGGGTGTCCCCAGTGCAGAGGAAAGTGCAAGAACTGCGACAGCTGACCCGCCAGTTGCAGGTTGTGCACCCAAACGTTCTGGCCAAAGCCCTACTTAGGGGTTTGCTTTTCCAAAACCAGGAGTTCCTCGCAATCAACAAGCCGTATGGAGTACCTGTGCACGGTATGTACACCAAACTAACCATTACCATGCCCCAAGCATTCTACGAGGCAAAAAGCTGCCTTGTAAGGCTATACATGTCTGGGATTCATGTGGGTGAATTGGTTTGAAGGCATGGCCTGAAGAAATTTAACACATAACTGATTCATTTGGAACACTCCATCCTGCAGGTGGACCAGGAGTCAGAAATAGTATTGCTGATGTTTTGCCCATCATGGCCAAGATGATTGATGGTGTGAGAACAGAATCTGAGCTGCATCTCTGCCACCGATTAGACAAAGAAACGACTGGCACAATGCTGCTAGCCAGGAGTGAAGACGCTGCCCGTCGCATCCAAGAGCTCTTCAGAACTCATCAGGTGGAGAAAAAATACTGGTGAGGTGAATTAGCGAACCGTTTATGCGAATGTGTAAATGATGGCTATAACCCACCACACTCAAAGAGAGTTAGGATTAATACCAGTATGATAATGGCAGTCTGTGTACTGTTGTGTAGCTGCATAAGCTGTGGTCTAGCAACTGGACTTGTTCTCCTTCATTTAAAGCAGTCTAAATGGAGGCATGGCAGATGTCAATGAAATGCCTATGAGTTACTGGCCTGTAAATGGGTGTTGTTGCCCAGTAGATGTGAAAGTATTTGAATGTTTTGATGTTTTTGCATGCTAAATGCTGTCCATTGCCAGAGCTGAAGCCCTCTGTAAAATTGAGCTAGTACGCTACATTGCTTTCCAGATGATCAGCATTAATCGGCCTATGGGGGGAAAAAAAAAAGGATTGAAATTGGCTTGATGGTACGGGGGCCGGGGGGTGGGGTAGATGGATATGTTTTTGTTATGCCAATGGACATGATCACTGAGGGTCTGATAAGTTTTTAGAGGTTCTCCCTTAGCTTGAGACTCCTGCAAAGGGCTTTATATTATATTTTCAAAAAACAAGAGTGATTCGCATCCATTAACTCCATGCAAAATTTTACTCTTATGTCTTCATTAGTGTCAGTGATATCAGGGCTTGAAAATGGGGCGTGGCCATTAAAATCTGATGTTGCAAATAAGAACACTCAAGCTCACTGCATTACTTTACATCTACTGTTCCTAATTGCCAGAACACATCAGGGATTGTTCTTTGGTACAAGCTCTTTAATGACTACAGCGGATTGAGTCGTTAGCCTATAAAGGTGGTGTTGCGTCAGTATGGGAAAATTGCCCATGAAAGCTTTTAATTCCTTACCGTATTGACTGTGTGGAGAGATGTATGTGGGCCTAGAAAATGCATTTGTTTTTTGTATCATATGTGCTAGGACAGATGTGGGCCAAATTACAACCCCATTTCAGAAATTGTTTGGACAAAGTGTAAATTGCGAATAAAATCAAAACGCAATGACTTTTCCATCA
The DNA here is from genome assembly GCA_029721435.1 of Gymnothorax reevesii. NCBI lineage: Eukaryota > Metazoa > Chordata > Actinopteri > Anguilliformes > Muraenidae > Gymnothorax > Gymnothorax reevesii. Next base: position 9,831,726 of record CM056581.1, read on the forward strand.
CACCAGCCTATATTTTATTCACAATACAACAGTGATAACAAAGCAAATGTTGAAACTGAGAAATTTTACAATTTTATCCACAAAATGAGCTCATTTCAAATTTGATGGCTGCTGCAGGTCTCAAAAAAGTTGGGACATGGGCCTCTTTACCATGGTGTTGTATCCCCTCTTTTTTTAACACAGAGTGGAGGTGTCTGGGCATTGAGGAGACAGGTTTCCTGAGTTTAGCCACTGGAATTTGATCCCACTCTCGTTAAATACAGGCTTCCAGCTGCTGGAAAGTTTTGGATCTCCTTTGACAGACTTTTCATTGAATTATGTGCCAAATGTTCTTAATCAGTGAAAAGTCAGGACTGCAGGCAGGCTAGTTCAGTACACAGACTCTTCTACTACAAAGCCATACTGTTGTAATTGCCGCAGTATGCAGTTTTGCATTGTCCTGCTGAAATACACAAGGGCTTCTCTGGAATAGATGTCATCTGGAGAGGAGCATATGTTGCTATAAAACCTTTATATACCTTTCAGCATTCATGGTGCTTTTTAAAACATGCAAGTGTCCCACACCATACGCACTAATGCATTCCCATACCATCAGAGATGCTGGTTTTTGCACTGAACGCTGATAACAGGAGGGGTGGTCTTTCTCCTCTTTAGCCTGGAGGACATGACGCTCATGATTTCCAACAAGAATTTCAAATTTGCACTCGTCTGACCAGGGGACACTTTGCCACTTTGCTACAGTCCATTTTAAATGAGCCTTGGCCCACAGAACATGGCAGCGCTTCTGGATCATGCTCAACAATGGCTCCTTTTTGCATGATAGAGTTTTAGGTGGCATCTGTGGATGCCACTGCGGACTGTGTTTACAGACTAGTTTCTTGAAGAATCCCTGGGCCCATTTAGCAATGTCAATGACAGAATCATGCCAGTGAGTAATGCAGTGGCGTTTGAGGGCCCGAAGATCACGGGCTATATTAATTTTAATGTTAAACTTTCAATTTGTGATGAAAAATGTAGCCAAATTATGCTTCTAATGGCTTCAATTTCTCCTGGGTCTCATATTTTCAAAGCAATTTAGCCACGTTTGGTGTTAAATTGTTCCTTGGGATGGCAGCAACAATAACAGTTATAAATTTTAGAACTAGCCCTGTGATAATTGGGAGTTATTCATTGATTTATACCCATATGTTGGTTTTAGGGGGTTGCTTTTCTAAATTTGGTCCACATCTGTCCTAGCACATATGATACAGAAAACAAATGCATTTTCTAGGCCCACATACATCTCTCCACACAGTCAGTATGGTAAGGAATCAAAAGCTTTCATGGGCAATTTTCCCATAGTGACGCAACATCACCTTTATGGTTCACTGAAGTTCATGAAACTTTGTTAATTGGAGCAGATTTAGCCCCTTCTATTTGCTTTAAATGCTTGACACATCTTTCTGTTAGTTCTTTTTGGCTGTCTCCTTTTCATTGCTCATAATGGAGAGCACTTTTGTCATGTAGGTTTTTGTCTAGAAGGTGTCAGACTGCGTCATTAAAGAGAAAAAAATATTGGGTCCATATTCCAGGCATGTATAGCTCCTGTATGACACGGTCTACTTTCAAAAACAGTGATCCCAGTTGAAATGTATGATTTAATGACTTCATGCAAGAAAGCATGAAGTTGTCATCTTGAAGAAAACTTAAAATTTTTTTGTGTCAAAAATACTTTTCCACAATGCTGTTGAGGAGAGTGCTGAGTGTTTGGTATGATGTTTGCCAGTAAAAAAAAAAAACAAAACTGTGTGGTGTTTGCTTTGTCCTGCAGGGTACTGTGTGTGGGTGTACCTGTGCCATCCAAAGGAGTGATTGATATTCCTATTATGGAGAAAGAGATTTGCCACCCCCAGCCCCACTACAAAGTATGCAAGGACTTTCTCTATTGAGATTATCAAGCACGCGTACGGATGTTTCCAAAGACCAACACTACATTATGTGAATTCAATTACTTTAATAAATAGGGACAAGTAAAATATTTATCGAATGTTTATGCATTGTATGTGCCACAAATCTTTGGGGGTTAAAGCTTTTTTGGAGTAATAAACAAATTGTTTGGGCTAAACCTTTCTGGGAGTTGTACACTTTGCAAAACCGGGGATATAATATTGGCTAAATGTTGTATTTTATTCATTTGCTCTATAAAACACAAAGTTGACCTTATTGTTTGTAAATTATCCCTTGACATTTGCTTGAAGAATGCTTGCACTAATCACTGGTGTGAAATAATAGCCACAGTATTTTTTTGGGGTCATTAAGGATCAAATTGCACCAATTCATGTGGACAATTTCCAGTTCTTCCCTTACTTGACATTCTGCTGTATTTTTATTCTGAACAATTTCCCCCATGTTCCTTCAGATGACCCTCAGTCCGATTTACCGGCTCCGTGAAGAAGGGGAGGGAGTGACTCGGATTAGAGCCAATCAACAGGCCCATGGGGCTGTGACTCACTACAGAGTTCTCGGCAGCGCTGGAGGCTGTAGTCTTGTGGAGCTACACCCCATTACAGGTACATTCACGCAGGCTCACACAAGAGCAATGCAAACTCTCACTCAAATATACAACCCCAATGCCGAAATAGTTGGGACTAAGTGTAAATTGTGAATAAAATCAAAATGCAGTGACTTTCAAATCACACCAGCCAGTATTTTATTCACAGTAGAACAGAGATAACATAGCAAATGTTGAAACTGAGAAATTTTACAATTTTATCCACAAAATGAGTTCATTTCAAATTTTCTGGCCGCAGCAGGTCTCAAAAAAGTTGGGACACAGGCAAAAAAAGGGCTGAAAAAGCTATTAATATATAAAAGAATCAGCTGAAAGAACATTTCGCAAATAATTAAGTTAACTGGAATCAAGTGTGTAACATGATTGATTATAAAAAGGATGTCTTAGAGAGGCTGAGTCTCTCAGAAGATGGCCAGAGGCTCTCCAACATATGAAGATTTGTGTAAAAAAAATGTGGAATACTCTAAAACAATGTTCCTCAATGTCAAATTGGAAAGGCTTTGAAGGTCTCATCGACAGTGTATAACATTATCAAAAGATTCAGAGAAACTGGAAAGATCTCTGTGCCTAAGGGACAAGGCTTTAGACCTTAACTGGATTCCCATGATCTTCGGGCCCTCAGACACCACTGCCTCTCTCATTAGCATGATTCTGTCATTGACATTACTAAATGGGCCCAGGAATACTTCAAGAAACCACTGTCTGTAAACACAGTTCACAGCGCCATCCACAAATGCCTACTAAAACTCTATCATGCAAAAATGAAGCCATTGTTGATCATGATCCAGAAGCACCACCGTGTTCTGTGGGCCAAGGCTCATTCAAAATAGACTGTAACAAAGTGGCAAAGTGTCCTGTGGTCAGAAGAGTCTGACGAGACTTATGACCAGAGCAGGGCTTATGAAATAATATATTTGGAATTTCAGAAAGCATTTGACACAGTACCGCATAAGAGACTAATTTTAAAAATGATATCTATTGGAATTGCAGGAGGTATTCTGAAGTGGATTCAAAACTGGTTGCAGGACAGAACACAGAGTGGTGGTTAGTGGTATCTCATCTGAGCTAGGTATGGTGGGGAGTGGCGTCCCCCAGGGATCGGTGTTGGGACCCCTGCTGTTTGTCATCTACATTAATGACCTTGATATGAATATTGAGAGCAAATTAGTTAAATTTGCAGATGACACTAAATTGAGAGGTTTGGCAAATAGTTTAGAGTCCACTATAGTGATTCAGGATAATTTGGATAGAATCCAGTATTGGACAGAAATGTGGCAAATGAAATTTAATGTTGTGAAATGTAAAGTTGTACATGTAGGTAATAAAAACATTAGACTGGATTACTTCATGGGAGGTTTTAAGCTGGAATGTGCTCCACACAAAAAAGATTCGGGAGTGATTTTTGACCAAACCCTCACAGGCCCTAGCCATTGTGCTGTAGCAGTCAAAAAAGCCAATCGGATGCAGGGATACATTGCCAAAAGTATTGCGTTCAAATCCAAGGAGGTGATGCTTCTTTTGTACAACACATTTGTCGGACCACATCTAGAGTATTGTGTACAGTACCATACTTTAAGACAGACATAGAGGCTCTAGAGAAAGTTCAGAGAAGAGCCACTAAGCTAATTCTGGGTATAAAAGATGAAAGCTATGAGAAAAGGCTGAAGATCCTTCATCTCTCTAGTCTTAGGAAAAGGAGACAAAGGGGTGATCTGATTGAGTTCTTTAAATATGTTAAAGGGATTAACAAAGTGAATTATGTAGGATTCCTTCAACCAAGTGTTGTTAGTAGAACTCGGGGTCACAAATGGAAGCTGATCAAAGGTAAATTTAGCACTGATATTCGGAAATATTTCTCCAGCCAAAGCGTAGTTTAGATGTGGAACAGCTTGTCTGACCAATTTGTTGAGGCAGAGACCTTGGGAGTTTTCAAGAGCAGGCTTGACTTAAAGCTAGATACCATTGAGTCATTGAGTATCTGAAGTGATATATTCACTATAGTATAAAGAAACTGACGAGCCTAGTTGGGCTGAATAGCCTGTTCTCGCCATGCATGTTATGTTATGAGTCCAAATTTGACATTCTGGTCGGAAATCATGGTCTTTGTGTCCTCCAGGGTAAAGAGGAGAAAGACCACCCCTCCTGTTCAAAAGCCAGCATCTCTGATGGTATGGGAATGCATTAGTGCATATGGTGGGACACTTGCATGTTTTAAAAAGCACCATGAATGCTGAAAGGTATATAAAGGTTTTAGAGCAACATATGTTCCCTTCCAGATGACATCTATTTCAGGGAAGGCCTTGAGTATTTCAGCAGGACAATGCAAAATCATGTACAGCAGCTATTACAACAGCATGGCTTCGTAGTAGAAGGGTCCGTGTGCTGAACTGGCCTGCCTGCAGTCCTGATCTTTCACCGATTGAGAACATTTGACGCATAATTAAAAAACAGGTCCACAACTCTTCATCAGCTGGAAGCCTGTATTAAACTAGATTGGGATCAAATTCCAATGGCTAAACTCAAGAAACTTGTCTCCTCAATGCCTAGACGCCTCCACTCCGCGTTCAAAAGAAGAGGGCATGCTACACCATGGTAAACAGGCCCCTGTCCCAACTTTTTTGAGAGCTGTTGTAGCCATCAAATTTGAAATGAGCTAATTTTATGAATAGAATTGTTAAATTTCTCAGTTTCAACATTTGCTATGTTATCCCTGTTCTATTGTGAATAAAGTACCGGTTGGTGTGATTTGAAAGTCATTGCGTTTTGATTTTATTCACAATTTATGCTTTGTCCCAACTCTTTCGGAATTGGGGTAGTATGCATATGCACTGAAACTTATTCACTCTCACACACCCTCATAGGAGGTTTTTCATATTCTCACCCAAGGACACAAACACAAGAATGTAAGACTAGATTCATAAATTGGCATAATAATGTGTACATGTACCATTTGCAGTTCGTAAACATAAGTATATGATCGCAGATGTGCACAGAAAGTACATGTGAGCACAAATCACAGTCATGTACATCCACATACTTATTTTTGCTTAACACGCACACATACACTGCAGTTTTGGTGACTTCTGACAATTTAATGACTGCACTAGGTGAAGTAGTTGAATATTGAAACGTATAGTTAACAATATTAAAATGAAAATGCATTCTCAGTAATACAAATACAAATACAGATACAAATGCATTACTTGTCATAATGTTCATTAAAATGTAATCTTCCACTGTGTGTTTTCATTTTCAAGTCCATGTATGAAATTTTTAAAACAAATTGAAAATTAAATTGCATTCCTCATTTCTGTTGTTGTTTTCAATAAGTGCCCCGCAATATCACTAACAAAATAAAAACAGAAATGCTAGTCTTAAGATGCAAATACATTCTCAGAAATGCTTTTTCTTTTTCGAGAAGCAAGCGTGTGATTTGTATCATCATGAAAATGGCAATGTAATCATCCACTTTGCATTTTCATTTTTAAGTCATTTAAGCACTTTTCATAACAAATTGAAAAGGGAAATTCATCCCCATTTGCATTTTCATTTGCAAGTGCACCGGCATATAGCCAACAAAATGACAACGATAACGCTACTCTTATTCGCATGTATATGCATTATAAGATTAGCGTTTTTGTTGGCGTTATGTCTGTGATATTTCTGGGCACTTTTTGGGGGGAAAAAAGTAAATGGGAAATAAATTGAAAATTAAAATAGTTATAAAAATTGCATACATGGACTTGAAATTGAAAACTAAAAGTGGAGGATTACATTTCATTTCCATTATGACACATATGACAATAATGCGCGTGCATCTCGAAAAAAAACGCATTTCTGAGAATGCATTGTCATTTTAACATTATTGGCTATATGCTTCCATAGTCAAAGGGCTTGTTTGCACATTTGTGCGAGTGTGTGTGTGTGGAATTTCACACTGTGGGACCACTGAAATGCTAATTTAATTTTTAGGGGTGAAGCATCAGATTAGAGTTCATATGGCCTACGCCCTCGGCTGCACCATTCTCGGCGATCACAAGTACTCCCACTGGAATAAACTGGCCCCACAGGTAAAGGCACCTCAAAATGGCACATATTCTCCAAGTGGCATTTACTGCTTTTTCATCTAGTGGACTAATCCAGGCTTGCAGATGTATTCTGAATTTAATCTACTGACATCTTGGGGTTTGTCGCTGATGTAGATCAAAGTGTTGCAGTCTATATTGGCTTAAGCGGCTCTTTCAAACAATATTTCGTTTTTATATACACAAGACAGGAGTTTTACCAAAAATGCTACAAACAATCGTTTTGGGCCCATTTAAGAGGTCACCTAAAAAGAACTTGCCTGAAGCCCTCACGGGGAAAAAATGGAAGTACTTAAACTGACGACACAACTTCTCTTTTTATCAGCAGACTGACCCAGCAAACTTAGAAATGGTCGGTTGTATGTATAATCTGGCTGATCAGGCCATTTTGGAGGGAGTAACAAAGACATTACATAATTTCAAGAAATAACAACTACCACAAAACTGTTAGTCTGATGCTCCAGAAATAATATATAATATAACATCATAATGTTGGCACAGAATGGCCCAGTACAGTTGGCAGATCTTGCGTTCTTAAGCAGATCTTCAGTAGGGCCTTCTTTTGTTCAGGCTGTTGGACAACTCCAGGAGCTGCAACAGGGGTGGTAACTCAAAGTAAAGCTTAATTAAAACGCAGGCATGGAAATTCAGAGAATTAAAATTGATATTGTACTGAAGCTGCAAAGCTTGAGTCCCATTAAGAGCATTTTCTGGCCCAAACCAATATTTCAAAAAAATTTTCAGCATTGATAAGATACCATGGGGTCCATGAATCCACCAGAGAAACCTGCGATATCAATTTTCTTTGACAAAAAAAAAAATTTTGTAACATTTTTAAGTTGTTATTTTTTTGGGGGGGGGGGGACACCCTGCGACCACATGGGTTTAGCCCCTGAGTGCCTGTTTGCGATATCCTCAAAACTTTGACCTCTAGGGTATTCACAAGCCATACACTGAAATGGGCACATTTTCAGCGTGAAAATTAGCTTTATTAGGCCATTTGTATTGCCATGGCAACCAAAATTGTTAGGGGTTGTTACCGTAGCAATATTCTATGCCCGCACGAAATATCAAAGGAATCCATTGAAATTTGTGACCTGTAGATCGTCCACTGGAAAATCTCTACTTACATGGCCGCTCGTCAGAGACGATGACCACAGATCCATAGTGACTGCCAGACTTCGTCCGGGGGGGGCTACAATTATGCATCTCCGATGTAATTAAGATTTCTGTCTAGTTCTGCATCTGTTTATCTACATGCTTAGAGAGTGATGTGTGCGCGCATCAATGAAACACATTGTACAAAAGTACAAATGAAACACATTGAGTAAATAATAGGTCTGAAAGGAGTCGCCATCTTGGATGCAGCTCATAGTGTGGCTGCCGGTGTGGCTGTCACAAGGTTATATAGTACATTCCACCAGAGTGCAGCACTGTGCACAGGTACACAGCTGTAGGCCTGCTCATGAAAAGCGTCAGTAGAAGTGCCTTGTATCAACAGACATGTGCAAACTGCCGACAGTCTTCTTTGTCTCTGCCCCGGGGGGGGGTGACATCATAAAGAAATTGTTTTGAAGATTCGGGTGGATTTCTATTCGAGGGTAATGTATGATGCATGACCACCCCTCCGATTTGTGCAAGGTTTTTCTTTCTACCTGCAGACCACCAAAAAAAAAAAAAAAAAAAAAAAAATCATTCCGGCAAATCTGAATTAAAAAATAAAATAAAATCTCTTAAACACATTGGCAGGATGTACAAGCCAGGCAGCATGAGACATTTTGCAGTAATGCAATCTAATCACTTCTGTTAACCATTTAATTTAAAATTGATTTCACTTGAACTGTGGTCAGATGAAAACAGAATTTTTTTTTCCCTGCAGAAGTTGCCGGAAGGGGTTTTGCGGAAATTGGGTTTGGAGCAGAGCAAAGCGCGATATCTTCCTCTTCACTTGCATGCCTCTCAGCTGTGTCTGCCTGGGATCAGAGGTGATGCTGACGTTACGGTCCAGTGCCCCCTGCCAAAGTTCTTCATCAGCTCTCTGCGCAAACTGCGGATTCCACTGCCGGACAAAGAATGACCTCTCGTTCTGATCCACATCATACTGAGCTCTGAACGTGTTCCAGTGCCCGGCGTACCCTTCTGGGCCTGTGCGTCAGGGACAAGCCAGATTCTGTTGGACTGAAACTTCCGATGCTTTTTCAGTATTTTGCTTTTATCCAGTGAAATTCTCAATTTAATTTAAACTCAACAATGAAAGCTTTTTGGAATGGATCCTGTCATGAATAAAAATTGTCTCATGGGCACTGTAGCTGACCTGGATTGTTTATACTTGTACAGGCTGTTAAATAATGTCATGAACAAACTTTGGTGTCCTCATGGGTTGGAACATATCTAGCAGGTTTCCGCTTTATAGGTCCAGTGGTTTCGATAAGATGATGCTTTTAGTAAACACCTTCTAAAGTGGGCACGGCCAAAGTGCCAAGGTCAAATTTCAAGATTTCACAAAACCTGTCAAACATGTTTTAGGGCTTGCCTCCATCTACCCGTATACAAAATACCAGCTTAATCGCTTCAAAAACTGCTTCGCAGTGGCTCCATATGGCATTTTCAATATGGCCGCCAAGCCATGAACAAACTTTGTAGTTCTACATGGGTAGGAACATGCAGTACATGAAAAAGTATTTGCCCCCTTCCTGATTTTTTTTTTATTTTTTATTTTTGCATATCTGTCACGTTTCAGATCATCAAACAAAGGCGGCGTCCCATTATCAGGAAGAAATCCTCAAGAATTTTTTTTTTCCCAAATTTCAATCAAACCATGGCTTGGAATCTATTACTTAGGTGTTAATCTGTCTACAAATGACAAAATTTTCATTTATGTTTAATCTATTTGATGCTTTCTACACATTCAGAGTTAGGCATACCAGCCATTTTCACCAAATTTGGTGGATTTTCTGGCATTTAAGGCCAGAAAAACATAACAGCATACAATAAGTCAATATTTTACTTGCTTATTTGAATATACATACAGTGGGGAAAATAAGTATTTGACCCCTCGCTGATTTTGCAGGTTTGCCCACTTAGAAAGAATGCAACGATCTACAATTTTAATCGTATATACATTCTAACAGTGAGAGACAGAATCACAAAGAAAATTCCCGAAAATCACATCATATGAATTTATAAAAATTGATAACCATCTGATGAGGAAAAATAAGTATTTGACCCCCTGGACAATCAGCATGTTAATATTTTGTAGCAAAGCCATTATTGGCCAGCACAGATGTCAAACTATTTTTATAGTTGTTGACAAGGTTTGTGCACAATTTGGCAGGGATGTTGGCCCACTCCTCCCTGCAGACAGCCTCCAAATCATTCAGGTCCCGAGGCTGTCGCCTTGCACCCTGAATTTTAAGCTCCCTCTAAAGATTTTCAATTGGATTCAGGTCTGGAGACTGGCTAAGCCACTCCAGACCCTTGATGTACTTCTTCTTCAGCCACTCTTTTGTTGCTTTGGCGGTGTGCTTAGGGTATTTGTCGTGCTGAAACACCCATCCTCGACCCATGTTCAGCTCTCTCACTGAGGGAAGGAGCTGTTGGTCCAGAATTCCACGGTATATGGCCCCGTCCATCCTCCCCTCAATGCAATGGAGTTGTGCCGTCCCCTTGGCTGAAAAGCACCACTGTGCTTGACGGTGGGGATGGTGTTCTTTGGGTTTTACTCTGTGTTCTTTGCCCTCCAAACACCGTGAGTTGAGTTGAGCCCAAAAAGTTCTATTTTGGTCTCATCTGACCACATCACATTCTTCCAGGCCTCTTCTGAGTCATCCAGGTGGTCAATGGCGAACTTCAGGCGGGCCTTTACATGTGCCTTCTTGAGCAGGGGGACCTTGCATGCACTGCAGGATTTCAATCCATGACCGCGTAGTGTGTTAACAACTGTTTCTTTTGTAACTGTGGTCCCAGCTGCCTTCAGTTCATTAACCAGTTCCCTCCTTGTGATTCCTCACCGTTCGCATGATCAGGGACATCTCACGAGGCGAGACCTTGCATGGAGGCCCAGACCGAGGGAGGTTGGCGGCAGTGTGGTACTTCTTCCATTTCCTGATAACTGCACTGACAGTTGATCTTTTCTCTCAAAGTTGCTTTCCCATTCTCTAGTAGCCCTTCCCAGCCTTGTGTAGGTCAACAATCTTGTCCCTGATGTCCTTAGACAGCTCTTTGGTCTTGCCCATGGTGGAGATGTTGGAATCTGGTTGTTTGGGAGTGGGAAGGTGTCTTTTATACAGGTAATGAGGTGAGGCAGGTGCATTTGATGTAAATAATTAGTTGGGATTGGGGGTGCGCCTTAAAGAAAGACTAACTGGCTTGTGGGACCCAGAATACTTGCTTTTGGTAGGGGGTCAAATACTTATTTTTCCTCATCAGATGGTTATCAATTTTTATAAATTCATATGATGTGATTTTGGGAATTTTCTTGTGATTCTATCTCTCACTGTTAGAATGTATATATGATTAAAATTATAGATCGTTGCATTCTTTCTAAGTGGGCAAACCTGCAAAATCAGCGAGGGGTCAAATACTTATTTTCCCCACTGTATAGTTAGCTTCATTTTCGAGAAATAAAATTTTTGGCCAAATGCTGTGCTCTGTTGAAAAAAGACTTTAATGAATTATGGCAATGGCAGACCTGAGATGTTTCAGATAACAATTTTGGGCCAGAAAAAAAATAAGAAGCTCACTCATTCATAAAATACATTGATATGATCATGCATAACACTCATATGGGCAATATTTTACTGATTTTGAACGGAGAATGTGAAATAATAGGTCATTATTTCAAAATTTTTGTTGCATCTTTGAATACGTGTACTTGTCATTGACAGAAAATGTCAGTTTTATGGACTCCTAAACATTACCATTGCAGTAGAATCTCTTGATATGTGATTATCTTTTACTATGGGCAGTATTATGTGAAAATTATCAAGAAACTCGTGCATGACAGCTGTGTATGAGACCTATATTTCAGAAGCAACTTGTAACATTTTGCTTTCTTAATCCTCTGAGTTGTTTATTCATGAGATGAGAGTTACTTTCATTCTTGACATGAGTTGAAAAATGTCTGGAAAATATATCCAATAGGAATTGACATGATAATTATCAGACCAACCGCATTGTGGGACATATTCCACCACTATTAAAAAGATTAACTAACATATCCCAAACCAATGCGATTCAAGTTTCAGAATTCATAAACCAATCATCTCTGGGATACTTTTGACCAATGAACACACGAGAGATGGTATTTATAGCTGAGATTTGGAATGGGCTTTGTCAGTGCAATGTTCCAACATGGTGAAGTACCACTGCTGTATTTAATGTAAGAGGAAGACCACCGCTGCAGAACAAAACAACCTATAATATACTTAGATATCAAGTACAAACTGTTACAGTGTCCATTTTGCTGTGTACATACCCCAAACTTCAGTATTCCTGTGTAATGGACAGAGGAGCCATTCTGGTCGGGCCAATTTCAAATGTCAAAATTTCTTTTTTTTTCTTTTCCCCCCAGCCGCCACCCCCCCCTCTTTGGAGGTCAGCTTTATTGTTGTTGTTTTCATCTATGTATTTGTTTAGAATAATTATATCAAAAGTGATGATAAATCTCTCCTCAGAGGAAGGGTATTTCAAAAACAAAAACACTAGCACAGACAAACGCATTCTACATAACTTGAGGCATGAACAAGACATAAATGATCCCCCCCCCCCCCCCCCACCACAACCAAAGGGCATATACACTTGTGGATGACATTAAATCCAAATACTGAAGTTTCCTACCTCCCTATAATCCCACCCTCCAATGCTTATTTCTTTAAACTACATCAATGTTTAATAGTACAGTATATTGGCATAAAAATAAGAACAGGCGCATGGAAAGAGACAAAACAGAAAAATATAAAAATAATAATAATAATGAAATAATAAAAATAATATATTCTTCTAATGGACCCCAAATTTCAATAAATAGTTTTTGTTTACCTTGCATATCTGAAGCAATTTTTTCAATGTTAATCATATCAACTGCTTCATTGATCCATTCTTTATCAGTGGGTATGTTTGGGTCAATCCATTTGTTTATAATTATTTTTTTGGCAACCATGCAAATTGAAAGAAAAATATTTCTATTATTTCATGAAAGCATATTGTAGTTGTGTAGGTCTCCAAGGACATGTTTGAGGATTTAGTTGTATGTCTATTTTATTAGTATTCAGGACCTGTTTAGTTATACCAAACCATAACCCTTTGATTTTATTGCATTCCCATAAAAAATGCAAAAGTGATCCTTCACAAGTGCCACATTTTATGCAATTACCATTTTCCCGCAGTTCCATTTTATACAAGAGATGGAGTGCAGTATATGCGGTTAAGAATTTTAAACCGTCTCAATTTGTTTTTCGTGGATCGAAAGGGGTATCTTGCATTTTTCCATGAATCGGACCATGAGATTTCATCCTTTTGTATGCCAAGATCTCTAACCCATTTCAATGCACAGTTTGTCAATAATTTGTCAGCTGTTTCATTGAACAATGCGTAGAATGATGACTTTGAGATTTTTCCTCTGGAGTTGAAACAGAAAAGAAAGCGTTCTAATTTATTTACATCATTATTCACTTTATCGATTGGACAAATTACCTGAAGGGGTTCAATAAAGTGTATCCTATTGCTTTGATTATTTTTTATGGCATAGTCTAGTGTAATATAATTTAGATATTCAGACTGTGGTATACCTGTTTCTATAATGTAATCATTAAAAGTCTTAAAACAACCATTATTCAAATATGATGAACATCAGCAATCCCATTTCTTTCCATTTAATCCAGTTTATTCTTTTTTATTTAGGGTTATTCCATAGTGTTTGAATTCCTGAAAAAATTTAATTAATTCCCAAAACCTTTTTGCTACATTGGGCTGTGTACAATTTCCTATAGTATAGGCTTTTTAGTCCTATATTTATTTTCTCCATGGCAACGCTCTCAATTTGCACCCAATCTTTATTGATCCTTGTTGGATCGAACCAATGCTGAATTTGTTGCCATCCAAATGACAAGTAATAATGATAAAAGTTGGGCAATTGAGGGCCCCCTTTCCGATTGGAGCCAGATAATCTCAGATATGAGCATTTTGCCTTCTTTTCCTGCCATATAAATGTGGAAAAGGTTTTATTTAGACAGTCAAACCAATTCTTAGCGATAACTAATGGTAACATTCTTAAAATATAATTCAAACTAGGTAGTACAGTCATTTTGACTACATTGATTCTTCCCCATAAGGAAAATATCCAGAAAATTTGATAAAATCTGTAATAATTTAAGTAAGTGAGTGAAGATTCAACGTCCGTTAAATATAAGATATCATCTGCATATAGCGATATTTTATTAGTCTCCTGTTCTATTATTATGCCTTTTATATTATTAGCTGATCTTATTTTCTGAGCTAATGGTTCAATCATGGGATTAAATAGTAGAGCTCATGCTGGACACCCTTGCTTTGCTCCCCGGTGTAAGGTAAATGGTCTTGACATTTGATCATTAGTTTTTATGGATGCTTTAGGATTTCGATAGAGCATGTGTATCTACTGTTGAAAGTTGCAACCAAAACCATATTTTCGTATGGAAGTTTGAAACAAAAATGGCCATTCTACCCTATCAAAAGCTTTTTCAGCATCAAGAGTGCAGGCAGCCGCAGAAGTATGATGTTGTTTTGCACTCTAAATAATATTAAATAATTTATTATTATTATTAGTATTATCAGAAGAATGTATATTTTTCATGAAGCCAGTCTGATCTGGATGTATCAGTTTTTTGTACAACTAATGTGAGTCTTGCCATTAATATTTTTGCCAGGATTTTATTGTCCAAGTTTGCCTGTGAAACTGGTCTATAATTAATATTTAGCAGAAGATCTTTATCTTTTTTATGCATTAATGTGATATGCGAGTAGCCGAATTAAAAGTAGGAGAGAAGTATCCATTTAATAAATGCTTTATGATAAGTTTCTAAAAGTATTGGCGATCGCTTATTACAAAATGTTGGATAGAATTCAGCATTAAAGCCATCTGGCCTTGGTGATTTAATTTTTGCAAAAGATTGGATGGCCTTTTGTATTTCTGATGCAGTTATTGCTTTTTCTAATTCGGTTGTTTCTTCAGCAGCCATTGAAGGCAGTGAAATGTCTTGAAAAGTCAAGTAACTCAGATGTATCAGAAATGTCTGACTTGTAGAGGTTCTCATAGTATGATAAAAATATTCAATTTATTTCCTCTGGGTCAGCAGTAATTGATTGATTTGTTTTGATACTAGATATACTGTTTCTCGTTATCTGTTTTTTAAGTCTCATGGTTAACATTTTTCCTGCTTTTTTCCCATTTTCAAAAAAATTTAGTTTTCACTTTATTTAGCTTATACTGAATGTTATTTCGCATAATTTCATCAAATTTCAATTTTAGTTTACATAATTTGGCTCAGAATTGAATATTGATTAGATAATAATCAATAATTAGATAATAATTATTGAATTGATTAGATAAGGAGATTTGCAGTAATTTTGTTAATAATTCATTTTCTTCTTTATGTCTCTTTTTGCTTTGAGTACTTGCTATCTTTATTAGTTCTCCCCTGAGACAGCATTTTAAAGTTTCCCAGACAATGGGAAAGCTGGAAACTGAGTCCTGATTTAATTTCATAAAAGCATCTATGTATTCTGTTATTTTTCTTTTAATTTGTATGTCTTCAAATAAAGAATTGTTGACCTTCCATTGTTTACATTTTCTGCAGATTGTGGGTATTTTAAAGGTTATCGGAATTGGACTATGATCTTAGATAACTATCGGGTGTATCGCACTTTGCAATACATATCTCACAATCTCCTATAATCTCCAATAATTATGGAGGGCGCTGTATGTTTCAATGGCTGAATTAATTAATCATTAATTGTCGTGTGCAAGGTAATCTGAGTTAACGTTAGCTGAAGTCAGCTTTAGATGTACTTATAAGTGTGGCCAAGATGCACACTGCTCCATTGCCCACACTTATTTTAAGTGCGTCCTAAGCTGAATTTTTTTTTCTTGGCAAAACTTATTTTAAGCGGTACTTTCTAAGCGGCACTATAACGGTGATCAACTGGCGCACTTATATGTGTGGCCAAGAAAAAAATTCAGCATTGGCCACACGTATAAATGCGAATAACATCGGCCATAATTAATTAATATTAACAATTTCTAAATAATATTTTTCCCGGTTTACACCACTCCCTCATTTACAGTTTGTGCCAATCACCTTCCAGGTCAAACTCGAAATGTTATCAGGTTTTCCCTGATACTTCGTCCGATCAATCTTATCAGAGTTACCCTGTAACCTAGTCAATTCCACTAAAGTAGATGCATTGATTCCAGCCATAATTTCATCCGAAACCTGCCAAATCGACATTGAAATTATTGATGTATTGAACCTGGTTTCAGTATGTTTCTTTTTTGTCATACTGTTGTTGGTAAAATAATCTGTACCTCCTTGATCCAATTAGTTTTTCCTGTAATTTTAGCTGCTGTCTGTAAGGTTGCAACATAAGGTTGGAATTTTGTTGTGTTACCTGCTGAAAAGCGAGAAGTTTGGCTTGCTTATGCTTCTGGGAACAATCAAACCTAGAGGCTTGTCAACTGAACATTAGATAGCAAGCTTGCTACATCATTTACCCTACTTAAAAAGCCTAAGCGACTTCAATCAGCTTCAAGAAAAGTTGAAGGAATTAGCCAGCCATTTGCAAGGGTCTAACGTTGGTCCCCTGGGTAATCAGAATTCCTATCAGGCAAAGTGACTCGCAATCTGGGTTGTTCTAAAATTCCTAGATATAGACTGCAGAACTGGAAGCTAAAGGCTGAAACTACTGCGGCACTGGCCTAATATCTCAAGTTCAAGTTCATAAGAACAAGATTTTATGACACAGTGGCGGTAACTTCATTCAAATACTTACCTTAATAGGTATTCTCTAAAATTAAAAATGTATATTTTGCCAGTTACGAATGGCTACCGATAACCATTTTCTTTTTTCCCCCATATTAATCCTAAATGTTTGCTACTCTGCTTGCTGTCTTAATGTAGCCAAGGTTGCTAGCTAACTTGGTAATAACTTAACTGACCATTCAACTCTAACAAACAAAACATAAACTTACTGAAAAAACTGCAAAGATCCTTCCGATCGGTCCGGTTGGTTAGTACAATTCACAGCAGAGCAACTCATTTCGTCATTTTTTGTTGAAATCTGACTTGCTTGAAGCACAATCGCTGTTGGCTAGCCCTATGAAGAATTTCAGATAACGTTAGGTCTCTTGTCGACGTTCCTACTCCAGCTCTACGTAAAATTACTATTCGCGAAATGAAATCTGCAGGGGGCAGGGGCTATCTGGGCTCAGTCCACCTACTGTACTTGTCAATCACTGCTGTTTATTATGACTACACGCCCCTTTTGCATGATATTACATAAAAAGTTTACAGCAAACTTATCAGAAAAATTGATGCAAGAATATAGATCAGCATGGTAAGAACTTCTTAGAAAAGAAGGAATCATCCTCAGAGAAAAAGTATTTTTCATGTTTGCAATTTTTTCTGCATGGCATTTCTCCCCTTCACTAACATGGAGGGGGCGGGCTTATAACTTATACTGCAGCCTGCCAGTAGTTGGCGATCGAGACGTTATGGCTTCACTTTTCAGGAGACGTTCGGCTGTCCATGTTTTATACATTCCTTGCTTTCCCCTGCTTTGAGTCATTTTGCTACATTTCCGGCACTCGGCTAGTGTGGCCTTTTTATTTTCTCTGGGCACATGCATGTAGTGCGGTTGAGCAGATGAGGCTCGAATTAGCGTCAGTTGGAGCTAGTTTATATCACCTGATGGAATGGGTCGAGGCTAGATAGGGAGTTGGTGCTAATTCAAGCCTCAAGATTATGCCTTCGTCTGGATGTTCTTAGTTGCGTTGATGGAATACCCCCCAGGATTTCCACCACATCACACATCCTGTTATAGAGAGGCAATGATGCAATAGTGCAATTCTTTATTTGGATTAACCCCTTGAGATGTGCCAATTCATTTTCAAGGGGGTCCAAAATGCAAGTCATTCAACACACACACACACATAAATAGACAAAACAATGTCAACATTTCCAAGTTATAAGAATATGACAACCTTACAACAACAAAGGACAAAACACATAACAGCACAAAAATAAATAAAAAACAGAAAACATCATCAGCACAAATGCAATAAATATCAGGTACTAAGGCGTACAAGATGAGGAGATTGTGCTCCAAACAGAGCATGATAGTGGATCATTTGTTCAATTGTATAAGGGGAGATATTTATGAAAACGGTGTCAGTAGTGTCATTAATTAATGTCAGTGATAGCACTATGACAATAGGATATATTCATAGAAGTGTTATTATAGCCACATGTATTCTAAAAACAAGTGTTTGTCACTAACATGGCAATATCCCCCGCCGCCTCAATTTTATAAGTCTGTACGGACGGAGCCCAATGCTATATCCCCCGCTTCGCGCTAATAGCGCGGCGGGGGATAATAAGTAATGTCAGCTGCTTCTCACAAATGCAACACCTTGGAGAGATGAATGTATATCTTAAAATAAGATAATCCACAAAGAGTGTATTACATGAGCGGTAGATTGTTGTCTTGTTTTTTTAAAAATCTATTTTATCTAGTTCTTAATCTTGTCTTTTGTCAGCTGTATTTCATCACTATTACTGTTATTACAGCTTTAAAATCTATTTCATAAGGGCTACATTTTTATATTTTTATATTTTCTTGGGTGCATTCTCAAGACTGAAAAAGCCATTCAGAACGTAGATTGTTGTCTTGTTTTTTTAAAAATCTATTTTATCTAGTTCTTAATCTTGTCTTTTGTCAGCTGTATTTCATCACTATTACTGTTATTACAGCTTTAAAATCTATTTCATGAGGGCTACATTTTTATATTTTTATATTTTCTTGGGTGCATTCTCAAGACTGAAAAAGCCATTCAGAACGTCAGGAAACATGAACACATAAGGATAGTAATACAGCAACGTCAAACATCATAGCAATGCAAGCAACACGAAACAAAAAAACGCAGCCAGGCTCAGCCATCAGTACTGGCCAGAACCATCTGCTGATACATGCAGAATAGCACTAAACTATGGAAGCTCAAAGTGGACAATATTCAAATGAAAATGTAATCCCACTATTGCATTATAATTTTTCACTTCTGAATGAGTTATTTGAGACTATATTAAATTGAAAATTCATTAATCCAATTATCACTTTCATTTTCACATACACATATGGGAAATCTATGACTATATACAAATGATAATGAAAAGCTGTTTGACATTTCATTTTCAAAGTCATGCTCTGCAATACAGTGGACAATATTCAACTGAAATAAGCATAACAGCACCCCCAGCCTATTGCATTTATATTTACATGCCATCGTGCTCTTTTAGGGTCAACATGATAATGAAAATGCTGTTTTCTAATCACTTAGAAATAATAATGACATAATAATGACGATGAGATTTGACATTTCATTTTCAAAGACTTAACCTGCAATACATGGGACAATATTCAAACGCAGTAAGGGAAACAGCGCCTCCCAGTGCATTGCATTTTCAAATTCATGTCAACACGCTCTTACTTTTTGGTACACAATGAAAATTAAAATGCAATCTCAGGCCTACCAAAGAAAACGTAGCCTCAGCACATAAAAACTTTGAAATGCCTACATTAATCGCGGAAATAGCAACAGAAAAATAATACCCCGCTACCGAAACTGCAAAAACCGCAACATAAACTGTTGACTCGTAGCATAAGACTATGAAACTGCAACATCTTCTTTCGCATCCGTCTTTGCCATTTGCTGCGCTTGCGCGTACCGGCCCAGGCTGCTTTCAGAGATAGCGGAATCAGGCGTGTCTCCTTCGGTTGGTAAGTAAAGCTTCCAAATATGACGTTATTGTTAATGCAGATGTTTAACAATGAATTGTAAGACGTAGCTGTTACATCCACATTCTCGTAAATTCGCTTATTTTAGCATGTCACCCTGCCGAAAATGAACGATGCACTGTCGATTTTGCTAAAGTCTTAGAGTTGCCAACTTGACGACTTTCTTTTGCATCAAAGTCAGAAGCCCGTCAAAGTGTACCAAACTCAACCCGACTGACTTGCAATTGCCATAATACTTAACTAATAGATAGAATAAAAGTCTCAAGCAGGTAATTGATCACTTCCAAATGGAAGATGCCACTTTTAGGCTGGTGGACTGGCTGCTTGACAGTTGTGGAACTGTGGAAGGACACCCCTGACTTCATCTAAACTCCCCCCAGCCCCCCTTTTTAAACAGAAGGACACTCAGAGCAAGTAGGACAGCCCTGACTTCATCTAAACTGCCCCCTGCCCCCTTCCATAAATAGAAGGACACTCAGAGCAAGTGGCAGGACACCCTTGAATTCATCTAAACTCCCCCTGAGCCCCCTTTTATAAACAGAAAGACACTCAAAGCAAGCAGGACAGCCCTGCTTTCATCTAAACTGCCCCTTGCCCCCTTTGAAAAATAGAAGGGTACTTTGAGCAAGTGGAAGGACACCCCTATCAAGCAGAAGAACTGCTAGGGTGTCCTATTTAGAACTCTGAGTGTTCTATTTATAAAACGGGGTTGGGGGGAGTTAAAATAAAGTCAGGGGTGTCCTTTACCTCGACCATTGTCCTCCCCTGCAATTTCGCCACCCTTGAATCCAAGTACCCCTGACTGCAGGCCGCGGAATGGGGCGGGGTCGGACAAAGAGGCGGGGACGGACATCCAATAGGTGCGGTCTATGGCAATGACAAGAACAGCACCATCTGCTGGACGACTGCAAAAAGTACATATACTCATCTGTACTCTATGGAAATCGTAAATGTGCGCGTAAATATGTTAAAATAAAATAAAAATTTTACTTTATGAATATTTTATCCCTTAAGCGCAGTAAAATAAAATAAAAATTTTACTTTATGAATATTTTATCCCTTAAGCGCAGGAGTTGATAGGAGACACAGGAGAGAGCGGGACACAAAAGGAAAACAGTGAAAAGGCATGAAAGCGCAAAGAGGACATGCTATGGCCCCAGAAGGACAGGGCCTCGACCCCAGGGCCCTGAGAGCTTGGGTGGGGGTGGGCTTAGCCCGGGGCGCCAGGGAGGACCCCTGGAAATGACTGGGGAGCAGGCCCGGCCCCCTGGAGCCCACTGGGTGGAAGGGGAAGGTGGCGGCCAAAAGTAATCAGACGGGGTGGCTTTGGGCCCTGCCCTGGCTGCGTCCCGGGTCGAGCTGAGGGCCTGGTGAAAGGGCTCCATCCCAGCTTCGCCTCGCCACAAACGTCATCCCGATAGCCGGCTGCAGGGCGGAGATATGGATAATACTCAGACGGGGCGCAGCTGCATTCCACGGGCCCCCCCGGGTCTCTGCGGGGCCGCAGCCCTCCTCGAGGGGCCTCAGCTCGTCCAGCCCAGCCCCTCGGAGGTGACCGGCAGGTGGCGACTTGGGCCTTCCCATCCTGGGGAGGCCGGGGGCTGGAACATGTTTGCGCCCTCTGCGGCCGATCGCCACCTTACCCCGGGTTCAGCCGGGGCTCCCCTGAAAGGGCTCCCCCCCGCCTTTGCCACCTCCAAACCCAGTCCTTATAGCTTGCTGCAGCGCAGAGTTATTTGCCGAAAAGCCCCCAGCCCCCCTTAGTTTCCCTGCCCTGCCCCGTGGCCCAGCAACCCCCCCCAGGGCACGCCTTTCTCTTCCAGGTGACTCCCCCCAAAAGGCCCCCGGGGGCCAGACTCGGGTGCTGCAGGGAAAGGGGTGAGCTGGTGTCACGCTCTTCAGCTGGGTGGTCATAATGTTCTGGAGCAAATAATCTGATTTTAAAAACTAATGCGGTGATACCACCAGCTTTCAGAAATTTGACTAAGTCCCACAGCGGGTGACCAATTTGTCATATTTCTGAAATATGAATCCCGGACTGTGTCCGGCTAGTCAAAAAAAATTACGTCCTATCCACAAAAACCTAACCACTTCTCTTTAACCTTTGTGGAAAATGTCATAAGATAAAGGACAGGTGTAAAGGGGAATTCCACACGACTTAGGAAGACAACCGCGCTAGAGAATCCGAATGCACTTACACTAAGCAACGTAATCATCAGTCCGCTGCCCATCATATCCAACCCCAATTCCAAAATAGTTGGAACAAAGTCTTTATTGTGAATAAAATCAAAATGCAATGACTTTCAGATCACATGAGCCAATAGGTTATATACAATAGAACATAGATAACATTTCAAATGTTGAAACTGAGACATCCAACATTTTTATCCACAAAATGAGCTTATTTCAAATTTTATGGCTGCAACAGGTCTCAAAAAAGTTGGGGACACAGGCAAAAAAGGGCTAAAAAAGCAATTAATATATAAGAGAAACAGCTGAAAGAACATTTAGCATGTAATTAAGTTAACTGGCATCAGGTGTGTAACATGATTGGCTATAAAAGGGATGTCTTAGAGAGGCTGAGTCTCTCAGAAGTAAAGATGGCCAGAGGCTCTCCAACCTGTGAAGGCTTGCGTAAAAAAATTGTGCAATACTTTAACAACAATGTTCCTCAATGTCAAATTGCAAAGGCTCTGAAGGTCTCGTCATCGACAGTGCACAATATCATCAAAAGATTCAGAGAAACTGGAAAAATCTTGGTGCGTAAGGGAGTCTGGACAAGGCTGAAGACCTTTACTGGATGCCCATGATCTTCGGGCCCTCAGACGCCACTGCATCACTCACCGGCATGATTCTGTCATTGACATTACTGAATGGGCCCAGGAATCTTTCAAGAAACCACTGTCTGTAAACACAGTCCGCCGTGCCATCCACAGATGCCACCTAAAACTCTATCATGCAATAAGGAAGCCATTGTCGCGCATGATCCAGAAGTGCCGCTGTGTTCTATGGGCCAAGGCTAATTTAAAATGGACTTTAGCAAAGTGGCAAAATGTCCTGTGGTCAGAAGAGTCCGAATTTGACATCCATGATTTCCAACAAGAGTGTTGTGTCCTCCGGGCTAAAGAGGAGAAAGACCACCCCTCCTGTTATCAGCATTCAGTTCAAAAGTTAGCATCTCTGCATGGTATGGAGATGCATTAATGCATATGGTGTGGGACACTTGCATGTTTTAAAAAGCACCATGAATGTTGAAAGGTATATTAAGGTTTTAGAGCAACAGATGTTCCCCTCCAGACAACATCTATTCCAGGGAAGGTCTTGTGTATTTCAGCAGGACAATGCAAAACCACATACTGCAGCTATTACAACAGCATGGCTTTGTAGTAGAAGAGTCTGTGTGCTGAACTGGCCTGCCTGCAGTCGTGATCTTTCACCGATTCAGCACAATTGGCGCATAATTAAACGAAAAGTCCGACAAAGGTGACCCAAAACTCTCCACCAGCTGGAAGCCTGTATTAAACAAGAGTGGGATCAAATTCCAAAGACTAAACTCAAGAAACTTGTCTCCTCAATGCCCAGACGCCTCCACTCTGTGTTAAAAAGAAGAGAGGATGCTACACCATGGTAAACAGGCCCCTGTCCCAACTTTTTTGAGACCTGTAGCAGCTTTCAAATTTGAGATGATCTCAATTTATGGATGAAATTGTAAAATTTCTCTGTTTCAACACTTGCTATGTTATCTCTGTTTTATTGTGAATAAAATATTGGCTGCTGTGATTTGAAAGTCATTGCGTTTTGATTTTATTCACAATTTACACTTTGTCCCATTTTCGGAATTGGGGTTGTACCTTTCTTTACGCAGTTGGCCAGCTGAATGGTCGTCGCTTTAAATATTGCAGCTGCACAGATTTGTGGGATAGCGTTATCTCCCTTCTTTTTGAAAAGGATGGTTCTGTGTACCCTATGGGGCACCTTTCCTTGACATTTATAGAATTCGAATCCCCTTGTCATGGCTGCCACGTAATTTTTTCCGGATCATTTATCAGGAGTTAGACACTTTCCTAGGCAAAAAAAGACTATTCGGCCTCAGCCCCGCTCCTTCGAAATTTGGGATAAACCTGGACCGTTTGACAACAAAATTTAGGGGAATTACCGCCGCCAAATGGTAGGGAATGTGCAGTGTCGGGACATCAGGGGGTGGGGTCGGACATCAGGGGGGTGGAGACTGATGTCCTGCACTCCGCAGCGAGGGCTCACTCCTTGAATCAGCCCGTTGATCTCGCTAATTACTTCCACTGAGTTAAACAACTTTGAAATTCGCAAAACCGGGCGATTGCAATTAATGAATATATTGATAATGTGGAAGACTTCTTTCCGAATGTCGATTTTCCACTAATCGGGGTTGTCCAATAATTTACGCGAGAAGAGAGTGCATTTGCAATCGTCTTTTGGCGAATTTTCGGCAAGTTTTGATCCACAGCCTATCAGATTTGCGCCTGACGACGCGAATTTCGTTTTCTGGGATGAAGACCGCTGACTTTCACGAATCAAAATGCAATTATGTCTGGTTAACCATCCGAATGACTTAAATTAAATAGCCGGCGCACATGCAGCACACTGATTACCTTTCCCAGCATAAATTAGCGCGTGTGCATTTTGGCTGATTTATGCAGCGTGTGCACATAAGCCTCAACCAGATTGGCGTATTTTACCAATCAGCGTCGCTTTTTGGAAACTTATATAACGTACCATTGTTTGTTTGTAGTCTACTGTTTTTAAGAACGTCTCGAGAGTGATACATTTATGTGTAATTATGCTTGAAGTGCTTTTAGTTTTTAGTGCTGTAGCATTTACTTTGAATTTAGTAAATTCTGCACACTTGTTTCCCCATCAACAAGCACTGCTTGGAACTGATCATGACCAGTTTCTTGTTAAAAGTTTTCCATATGCTAGTTCATCTCCAGGTGAGCTGAACTAAAAAGTTGTGCATGGTCCAAACGATTAGAGGTAAAATTGCTATTCTGTTCCTCTAGTGTGGCCAAAACCTGATGCTGAAATTCAATGTGGAGCCAAGAACATGACCGTGAGAATTTCAAGACTGGGTTCCACTCCACTGCATGTGAATCAAAGTGAGACCCATTGGAAAGGAATGTCTGCATTTCATGGTTAAATGCTGACTTTTTTTTTAAATAATATATAAATTGTGTGGATTTGTTTTTTCTAAAGATGATTCTTGGCTAATGGTGTACCAGAAGCCACCGCAGTGCAGTCCCACAATGTCCAGGCATCGACGAGCCATATGGCCTCCCCCTCATGGCTGTAACTTCTTGCAACCTGTATGCCAACTGACTGACATTTCTTGTCCTGCTGGTATTTCTAGCTTAACTTCTGTTCTCCTCTCAGTCTGGCCCTGACACATTTCCTGTGAGGGTTGCGGGAACACCGCTGGTGATTGGCTGCCCATATCCCCCACGTAGTCCGACAGTGGAGTGTACTGATGGCTTGCAGTTGCGCATTGGTGGAGTCCATGCCATGTCCTTGAAAATCAAGGGTGAGTTCCAAGCCTCTTGGGCTACCAAGCACAGAGTCCTGGTAGCACAAAAATGGCATTATGACTTCTGTTCTATTACCCCTTCCCCCAAATTAATGGATTTTGAGTCCAAGACTGACTCCTTCCTTCCTCCCCTCCCTCTGTAACCAGTGGGTGGTTACTGGTATCCACTGATGACAGTCTGTAGATGGTGCCAACTTACTGTGGAACTGAAAGGTGGGGAGGTGTCCATTAAAGCTCCATTCACAGGACCCTGCACTGAAACAAAGGTAAAGGCCCTTGGAAGGTTGTTCCAGTGGTGCAACTTACTAGTAAAGGTTTACAGATTAGAGTGAACCTCACTACTTTGAATATTATGCACTAACCTGTATTCATACAAACCCTAGAGCAAGTGTTACCCAAGTAATCAGTGAAGATTAAATCGATCTGGCCCACTCAGTACATCTGCAGTCAATGTTCACTGTCTTCAGCAGCTGATTTGGCAGAGCTGCTTGTTTCAAGGGAATGTTCCTTTTCCTAAGGAAAAGTAAATCTTAAGTGGGCCAATTTCCACTGACTAATGGTAACCCTCAACACCGCAAGACTACTAGTGCTGTCCATGACCTCCAAGCATTTTAAGACTTCTACTTCAACTTCTGCATCTTGCTTGGTAAAGGGGTCTGCAGGGTAGTGTAGGATTGACTAATGTAAACACATGATTTAACCTCAGTGTAGTTTGGTAAGTTTTCATTGCCATGGAAACTGCATTTTAATGACCTGAATATTTTGGTGGCACCGATTTTTGAATTACCCATGGCCAAATTCTACTGAAATTGGTCTCCTATGAAAAGGCTTGAGTGTTATGAAATGACATGGGTTGTTTTTCTCTTCTCTCTTCTTCCCCCCCCCCCCCCCCCTTACAAAGAACGGTGTACACAGCCTTTCCATTCAGTCTGGAAATGCTGAAATTACTTTCTCCTGCACCCCACCACCTTGGCCTACATTCCCTCCCTTCCCCCCTTACCCTGGTCCCTTCCCCCCTTACCCTGGTCCCTTACCCCCTTACCCTGGTCATACTCACTTCCCCTGGCCGCACCTCCCTCACATCCACCCACCAGCTCCCAGCCCTCCCTTTCCATGGCCTGTTTATCCTCCACCTCCTAAACCCCTGCACCCATGGCACACAATCCCATATCATACACATCCTTCTCCACAATTGCCAACAGCACAGGTTATTCCTATGCCCTGGCTAGGTGCCATGCCTGCTCCAGCTCCTATCCCATGGCCAGGTATGATTCCTTTGCCACCTCCAAGCTGGTCTAGTAAAGTGAAATCTCAAGTTTCATTCATTGAAAAACCTGATGGGTCACTAGGAGAGAACGGACAACAAGCAGTTGCAAATGGAGCTTCCAGCAATGGCTGTGAGTTGAACTTGCGCAGTAATGGTAATTGAATTGCATGGTGTGGGGTGGGGGTTTTTTTTTTTTTTTTCCCCCCCCCCAAAATGTAATTGTGTATCTTAATTTCTTTCAGATAAGAGGTGACAGCAGGACAAGTGGAATTTGAATAAAATTATTTAAAGAAATGGTTTCTCTTGAGTGGTATGTCATAATTGTTCTCTTGACCAGACCAATGACTTAGGTTTCTGAACTCCAGTCCTGGGGACCCACGTCCCTACATGTGTCCCAGCTCAAATGGCATCAGTTCATGAAGAAATCCCAGTCATCACTTTCTTGGTAAAATTGGGTATGATAACCCAGGGTGTTGCAGAACACTAATTTCCTTAAATCCAGCTGAAGAGTATTTATAGGGTCTCTAACCCAAGTCTCCAGCATTTATACCTCATTTTATAGCTGTGGTTCACTTGAACTTTTCCATCTAATTTGAAAGGTTTGCTTTTTAATGTCAGGACTGGCACATTAATGGTCCCAATTTGAATAAACACCCTTTAAATCATCAGAAACCTGAGGCTATTCCAAACTCCTAGGCAAAGCCTTCCATCATTCGTCTCCTGAACACAAACTGACTAAAGGAATTGGCCTGTGGTACATTTAAGTACGGCATTCTACATGACCAGACTACTGGTGAATGGAGTACAAACTCTTGGTTCATGGGATACCAAACCAATTGGCTGCCAGAGGAAATGAAGGTTTCCATGCCGAGACTGGTTGCAATTTGCTTTGTGCTTGAATGTTCCAGCGAAAGGGTAAAACTCCAGTAGGTGTCATTTTTACATGTGGAATGTGTAGCGCTGTATTTTACACCACTCACTTCAGTGGTTAAAAGTATGCACACTTTGCACAAGTGACGGGTCGCATTTTACATCTTGTGACTTTCATGATGAACCAAGAGAAGACTGCATCACACAAATGGGGAAAATGAACTATTTCTCATTCCTTTTAATGGTAATTCCCATTGGCCTAAGCGCGTACACCATAAAGCCTGTGTCCTTCTCGCAGTGACCTGGGTTCAATGCTGGCTCAGGTCATTTGCTGCATGTCTTCTCCCAACCTTCCGGTCTCAACACTAGACTATAACGTCAAAGGAAATTCTTAACTAGCAATGTTTTCCAAACTTGGTAAACTGCATAGTTTAACCTGATATTGCATGATCATGGAAAGATATATTGCATGCTTAAGTAGGTTAGAGTGGCTTTTGGCTAGCTGGCTACAGTACTAAGCCATACTGATTTGTTACACTTCATCAGTTTGGCTAAATACCCAGTGATGTAATGCAGAACAATTCCTCCCCCACGCCATCAGCCAATAATTTTTGCTTCGGTGAAATGTACTGTCTGTAACACCCATGTAACAAGCTGGGAGCAATGAACTTCTATAGTTGCGATTTATAATTATATTTTTGGTCTCCTTTATTTCACTGAGAAGATCCCACTGAACATATTTGCGGGTCTCTCTCAACCCCCCCCCCCTCCAGGATGCCTGGGGGAAAATTGATAGACTAGATCAAGAGTCCTGAGTCCCATTGGGGGCTTAAACTACAGCAACTCTTACTATCTGATTAGCTTAAGCAGGGTACACACAAAGATAATCTACCTGATTTTTTTCCCCGAATTCCCCCCCCCCCCTCCTGACCGACAATCGGAAAATTATCCTTTTAGATTATCCCGTGGTCTGAGTTAAATGAATTTGTCCAGATAATTGGGTCCGAAACAGGTCGGGCCCGACGATCGTAAATATTAAACTTGTTCAATATTTACGACCAAAAATCTTCACGTGTGGGGAAAGCCGACGACTCCCGAGTCATGACTCCATGAATTGTGACGTGAAACGGAATGTAGCCAATCAAGAAGCGAGTTGAACACCACCATTCCCTCCTCTTGTGTGTCTTGTTCATTGTTGCTGTTTTTCATTTGTCAGATCACATTTGATCACGCAAGATTTCTGTCTTGGGGGACTAGATTCTAGATCGGTGGTGGAACAGAATCGTTGAGTGTGTGGTCTGTGTTGAGATTATCGGAGCACACAGTACAATCAAAACTGTTGAGTGCCTGATGTGTGGGGTCAGTAGCAGATAAATCTCTTCAGATTTAAAAAATCCTTGTGTGTACCCCACCTTACCGCTTGGACACCAAGCAGTATAAGATGCACGGGTTTTAATTAAAGAAGCTGTTCCATAACTGCGCATGCTCAGAACTTGCATCTCATAAAGTGAAGCTGCTTAACTGCAAATCATTCCATCCTTGCCAATCGATCTTTGTTTCGCATTGTATTTATATACGTTTGTATATTAATTACTCGGGCACACTTAGGAGAAACATAAAGTAACTAATTACTGTAATCAGATTACATTTATCAGTAACAGAGTAATGTAATGCATTACTTTAGCTTAATTTGTCAGTTACTGTAATTCAATTACTTATCTAGTTACTTGCATTACTTTAAATTCTTCAACTATCGGCAGGACAGGAGGCCAGAGAAACAACATGAATGACGTTGCAGTCTTCTTCCTTTTGAGTATATTGGCTCTTGAGACACAGGACAGAAAAACAAATCAGACGTCCTTTTTCATGCGTGTTTATACCAGTACTGTAGCCTTGTACTTAACTGACTTTTCTGTGAAGTGCTGTTTGAGCTGATTTTTACAACTTTGCTGTTGGCTTTGCTGTATTAACGATCTTGAAAGAGAGATCTTGTGTGTACCCTCCTTACTAGAATAAAGATTTGTGCTGATCTGGGCATATGCCAGGTTTTAAAATGAAAAGGCTAATTAACTTATGGTGAATTTCAGATGATGGTGTGGAGTAATCCCAAAAGTAATGTACCTAGTAGTGTAACTATTTATTTTCACCAGTGAGTAATTTTCCAACCCCCAGTTCACATAATGGAAGAATGTTTTTTCTTCATGAATGTCTGCATAGCTAGGTCCGGAACATTGCTAAAATAGCTACATAGTAAACATCTAGCAATTCAGCTAGTTGTCTAATGAAATTTTAAATGAATAGCTATCTAAGTAAATGCTTAACCCAACAAACTTTGAACATGATATAAAGTTATCGTGGATATCTGTGTAGCTAGCAATGTAGTGTAACCACAATAACTACGTAGCTAAGGTTAGCTACCCAGATAACATAGCGGACGTTGGCCCAACATTGGCAATGGTTGGCAGCATCAGAGTGGAAATTCCAACGTTCGGCCACCACTGAACCAACGTAAGGCAAACAACCAAATAAATAGGTTGGGCAACGAACATTGGTTCAGTGTTGGCCCAATGCTGAAATTCTACCTGAGGTTGGTTGAAGGATTGAGGTTGATTGGTTGGCCTTAAGGTCATTTAATCTCTATAATAATATATAATAATATAATTTTCCTGCTCATTGTTACATTTGACCTTTTGTTGCACTTATTTTATTGCGCTTTTCTTTCTTGCACTTGACTATGCCCCTTTGTTGCATTTGCCTCTGTTGCACTTGACCTTATTGCCATTTTGTTCACTTGACCTTACCTTTGCCCTTTTGTTATTGGTTTAGATCTGTAACAATCTGTAACAATGGAAAGTGTTCTGTCACTTACTGTTAGCACATGTACTTGTCTCCTAGGAGCTCTGCACTTTAGTACTGATCCTGTGCACTTTTGTACGTCGCTCTGGATAAGAGCGTCTGCTAAGAACCTGTAATGTAATGTAATGTAATGTAGTAATTGAGCAATATGGCATATAATAATTTTTTTTTTATTTTTTATTTTTATTATTATTATACATTTTATTTACTTAAAGGTGCCTTTCATGATACTCAAGGACACCTATATGTAGATATAAAATAAGAACAACTGGAAAAGTGAAACAAAATACACATGAATGCAAAACAAGCAAAATGCAACATACAAAAAAATAAAAACTAAACAATGGGCACCGTCAACCACATACTGTATATTTCAGTCCGAAATAAAAGTGAGTTTTTTAGTGGGAGGTCCCATGTTGGAGAACAAGCAGGTATTCAGCTATTGGAAGGAGGGGTTGTTGGTCGTCTGAGGTTGGCCCCATTTAGCTAGCTGTTATTACTATTATTAATATTAATATTGTTTTTATCATCACTATTATTATTGTTATTGTAATTAAGTTGTGTAATTATTTGATTGTATATACTTGATTTTTAATTGTTGTGTAAATATTATAACTGTTACTTGCAGACTACATCCATGTCTGACTCCTCTTTATGTTCAAATTTTAGTAATGATCCCAGGCCTAGGCCATGGGAGTGTGCCAGCAGCCAAGCCACCGCTTGACCTTCTCCAGCTGCGCAGCTGAAGCTCAGCAGGCATGGGCATGGTTAGTACTTGGATGGGAGGCCAATTCCAGTTGGTGAGCCAACAAAATGCAATCTTTCCTCCTGGTGGAATATACCTGAAGGAGATGCTGTCTTTTGGATGAGATAAAGGGTCATTCCATGTCAAATCACCCAAAAAAAATCAACATTGTCACCTCACCCCCTCAGATTTTGCTCATATTTGGTTTCTAGGGTGTTTTTTGCTGGCAAAGCTGAAATTCCCAATATTAGCTCAATCCGACTAGGAGTTCCTGACTTCCTGAGGGGAAAAATACACCTCTGCTTTTTGTATATAATATAGGGCACATATTTGTATGGGTTTTGTGTCAAGGCAGCGAGGTCAACAAGGTCAAGGTCAAAATAAAAGTCAAAAGGCTCAAGAAGAAGATGATGTGCCGTCCAGCACACTGAATAGTAATGACTCAGGTGGTTCGCCTCATGACTCTGTTCGGCCTCCTATGGTTTCTCATTTGAGGACTTATCAGAAACTTTTATCAGTTTTCTGTTCAGCTGGCCAGATGGGTCTGGTGATTCTGATGTGTCTGAAGACTTGTCTCTGTCCAGAAAGCGGTTGATTCAGGAGCAAAGTAATGATCCTGAAATTTCTGTACTAAAGAGGAGAGCCCTTCCTGATAAAGAAATAGACGCAATTCCAGTTGGGTATTATCGCAAGGATGGAGTGTTGATGCGGAAATGGCACTCTCCTGATATCCCTGCCAATGCAGATTGGGCAGTGGTCAAGCAAGTTGTTGTTCCGAAGGTCTACAGGAGTGAGATCTTTACAATGGCTCATAGTTTACCTTTAGGAGGTCATCTTGGTGTTAACAAGACTGTTGATAAGATCATGAATGAAAAACCTGTCACACTTGTCAGGTAGTTGGAAAACACCAGTTAGACCCACCTGTAGCTCCATTGCAGCCTATCCCAGCATTTGGGGAGCCCCTCTTCAAGGTCATCATTGATTGCGTTGGTCCATTACCAAAAACTAGATCTGGAAATCAGTATTTTTTGACAATCATGTGTGCGTCTACTAGATTCCCTGAAGCCATACCTCTACGCAACATCAAGGCAACTGCAATCTCGAAGGCTTTGATAAAGTTCTTCACGTTGTTTGGCCTTCCCAGGGAAATTCAGTCAAATCAAGGTAGCAATTTCACTTCCAGATTGTTTCAGCAGGTAGTGTATGAACTAGGTGCAAAGCAGATTCTTTCTAGTGCCCATCATCCAGAGAGTCAGGGTGCCTTAGAGTGGTTTTATTCCACTCTCAAGACAATGATGAGGACTTATTGTTATGACCATGAGAAAGACTGGGATGAAGGTGTTCATTTGCTGTTGTTTGCAGCTAGAGAAGCAGTGCAGGAGTCTACTGGATTCAGTCCGTTTGAGCTAGTGTTTGGCCATGAAGTGAGAGGATCTTTGCTATTGTTGAGTGAACAATTGCTAGAGAAAGAGCCGCATATCAGTCTATTAGACTATATTAGCAAGTTCAAGGAAAGACGACGTGCAGCTTGTGACCTGGCCAAAGAGAACTTGAAATCAAGTCAGGGAAAAATGAAAACTTAGTATGATCATAAGACTAGAAGCCGTGAGTTTAAACCAGGAGACAAGGTCTTTGTGTTGTTTCCCTTGCAGTCCAATCCATTGCAGGCTAGATTTCGTGGTCCTTATGAAATTCTAACAAAACTCAGTGATCTCAATTACATTGTAAAGACTCCAGATAGGAGAAAGCCAAAAAAGTTGTGTCACATTAACATGTTGAAGCCTTATCATGATGGGAATGGTAGGGTTGCAGCTGTCACTTCAGATCCTCCTATGGCCGAGACTTGTGAAGATGAGCGGGAGTTGCAAGATGATGAACCTAGAATTAAAGCTGAAGTTCTTTCATGTAAATTGTCAAATTCTGAAGTGTTGCAAAATCTTGATGTAAAACTCCAGCACTTAGAACCCTCGCAGAAAGATCAGTTTGAGAGGTTGATCAAGAAATATAAATATCTATTTCCTGATGTTCCAAAGAGAGTTTCTATAGCTTCTCATGGTGTAGATGTTGGTGATGCCAAACCAATAAAATAGCATCCGTACCGGATGAATCCTGAAAAGAGAAAGATTGCTGAGAAAGAGGTTGAGTACATGTTAGAACATGATATTATCAGACCCTCTAACTCAGATTGGAGTTCACCCTGTGTGCTAGTTCCAAAACCTGATGGAAGTACTAGATTCTGTACAGATTATCGCAAAGTCAATGCTGTATCTAGAACTGATGTGTTTCCAATACCAAGGATTGATGATTGTATCGATAGAGTAGGGCAAGCAATGTTTCTGACCAAGATTGATTTATTGAAGGGTTATTGGTGTGTGCCTTTAACTGAGAGGGCCAAGAGCATCTCTGCTTTTGCCACACCATCTGGGTTGTACCAGTATGAAGTCCTACCCTTTGGCATGAAAAATGCCCCAACCACGTTCCAAAGGATGATACAGACTACAGTCGCCGGATTACCACACACGGGTGCGTCCATCAACGACCTGATCACATGGAGTGACTCCTGGGAAGAAGATCTGAAAGGTGTAGAGATGTTGTTCCAGCGCTTGACCCAGGCTAACCTGACTGTGAACTGAACAAGACTGACTTTGGTTGTGCTACTGTCACGTATCTTGGGTACGTCATAGGCCAGGGAAAGGTGGCACCCATAATGCTCAAGTCCAAGCCATCAGGGACTTTCCAGCTCCTGACAACCAAAAAGCTTTGCGTCACTTCCTTGGAATGATTCAGTACTACCACAAGTTCTGCAAGAACTTTGCTGAGATTGCTCTCAGTCTCACCGACCACCTGAAGAAAGGTGTAAAGTTCACTTGGGATGAAGCATGCCAGAGAGCCTTCGATCGCCTGAAGTCTCTGCTGTGTCACTTCCCCGTGCTCAAATCTCCTGACTTCAACAAACCGTTCTCCATCGCGGGCAGTACTAGTGACCAAGCTTGTGGACCTGTGCTCCTACAGAGAAGTGACTCTGAGGACATTGAGCATCCCATGGCATACTTCTCCAGGAAGTTCAATCACCACCAAAAGAACTAGTCCACAATAGAGAAGGAGCTGTTGGCTTTGGTTCTATCTTTACAACACTTTGAGGTTTATGTTTGTACAGGGCAAAAGCCAATGATTGTATATACTGACCACAATCCGTTAATGTTTTTGAGTAAGATGAAAAACAAAAATCAGAGATTGTTGAATTGGAGTTGACGTTACAGGAGTTTGACTTGGAAATTAAGCATGTAAAGGGTACTGACAATGTAATTGCTGATTGCCTATCCTGTGTTTGAGTATGTGTATATATCATGTGTTTATTAGCATATTGTATTATATGTATATGTTTACAAATGTCTACCTAACCATTATGAACCTTTATGTGTCAAAAAATTTCTCTTTTGGAATGGAGGGTTAATGTGAAAAAAGATACTAGATGGCAGTATTGACATTTTTTTTGTTCAGCCCAGTCTGGAGCCAGGTTTTGGGCATGTCCTGGTCATGCCTAAGAGGGGAAAGTCCCAGAGAATTGAAAAAAAAGTCTGGAAGGTGGGAGGGGGCTGGAAAAGAGTATATAAGGAGAAAAATTGAGAGAGTAAAGTAGTAGGAGAAATTGCAAGGAGAAATTGTGGAAGGATACTCTTTTCAAGACCCGTGAAGCTCTTTTTGTCGATTTTTGCCTGTGTTGGAGATTTTCCTGTCCCAAGACATCGCAACTAAACAGCCCCATCTCAAGGGACTGTAACTATCTCATTTTTATTATTTCAATCTTGGTCAGTGCTTTGGTTAATTTTAATTCAGATCAGATTTTAAAATCAGATTTTTAAATCTGTTCAAGTTTTAAAATTCTGTCTGTCTTCCCTTGCTCTCCGATATGTCATAACAATTTAGGGCCATAACAAATTGGGGCCATGACAGAATGATTTTCTGTCTTGCAATGACTTTCTAGCCGTGGATTTGCTGTTTATGAAGAAGTCTGAATATACATATTTTTGTACAACGATGGGGATCAACTCTAGGATTGATCATATTCTGGTCCCCGTTAGATTCCTGGGCCAAGTTGTTCATTGTGAAATTTCTTCTCCCGATAGTGGCAATGTTAGTGACCATCTTCCAGTCAGAGTCGACGGGGAAATTGGCCTATGTGATTCGTTTAAAGCTGCTGTACAAGATGCAGATATGACAATTTCATCTCAGTTTCACTCAGCGTTCCCAAAGTGGAACTAGGTCTACGCTATCGGCGGCTGACAGCAAGGGGTATATCCCCAAAATTCCCCAATCTTCGAAGCCCCCTTTATTAGAATCCCCTTTACTAGACCTACAATATGAGGCAAATTTGAGGTCTCTGTAATTGTTCCAGAGATATGGTTAAAAACTGATCTTTTCAATATATAGCGCCACCTGCTGGCAAACCTAGGAGCACATACTTGCCCAAAATCTAATCAGTTCATCTCCTCTACCATATCTACCCATATGCAAAAATTGAGAAGCCAGTGCAAAGCATTTTGTGAGTTATTGCCCTAACGGCTAAAATCTGCGGTGACGGCAGGTGGGACGGAACCACGATACCCCCGAAACTCGTATTTCGGGGATATAAAGACAAAGACAAAAACGCCATCTATTGTAAGTTTGTGAGCTACAAACTTTGCTCATTTCCCCTGCTTATGCATATTAATAATAGACTGAATGCTCTTGACCTTTTCATGCGTTTGTCCAGAATCTTGAGTGAATCCATTCATGATTCTGCCCTGGAATCAGGGTATATCTCAAAAGGATCGCATAAACGGAAACCATATTGGTGTCTAGAGCTGAGTGAGCTGAGAAGAAAAAAGTCGTTTTGGAGCCGTATTTGGGTCAACAATGAAAAGCCAAGGCAAGGTGTAATTTTTGAGTGTTGGAAGCACATTTAGAGGACCTTCCGCAAGGTTTCTCATAAATGTGTGCAAAGCGCGATGCGTTAGCCTATTGCATATCTTAATTATTTGCTTAAAGCTGGAAACGGGAATAGCTTTTGGAGTGTGACAAATAAGCTCAGAAAATCAAGAAAGGTTAATTCCTGTATTGGGGCTAATGATTTTACCACACATTTGCATGAAATCATGAGGGACAAATGTAACTTAACAGATGACCAGAAACGAATTTTTCGAGGAGGTTCACGCCACATATGAGGAACATATGGATAGATGCGCCCAAGTTATCATTGGTCCTGCCCAGGTTGAATCTCTCCTTAAACAACTCAAGCGAAATTCGTTCCCTGGGGTGGATGGCGTCACCGTTGAGCATTTGCCCTTTCAAAAATGTTAGAGAGATTGCTTATCCTGGAGGATACAGTACATCATAATCAATTTGGCTTCTGGGAAGGAAGGGGTACGGCTGTAGCCTCTTTCTTTCTGCATGATACATTCAGGTATTTCTCTAATTCTGACACCCATTTTTGTTGGTAGTCTTGATGCGGAGAAATGCTTTGGCTCAATTTGGCACCAAGGCCTCTTTTTTAAATCGTGGGGAAAAATTTATATTGACAACTGGCTACTTCTATACACGTGGTATAGGAACCTAAGGGTTGTGGTTAAGTTTCAGAGTAATTTTAGTCATGTCTTTTCAATTAGCTGAGGTATAAGACAGGGCAGAGTGCTGTCGACAGTGTTGTTTAATATTTTCCTGGATGATATGCTCAGGAGTTTAGTGAGCTTAGGTGATGGCTGAATGATGAGCTGTCTAACCTAGCTGCTTATGCTGATGATGTCATTGTATTTTATGCAACTGTCCCGGGTTTACAAAGATTAGTTGATATTTGTGTGAGTTATTTAAAGATGTGGAGATTTTCATTCGGGATAAAGAAAACCCAATCTATTATCGGTAAAACAAATTTTATGCACAAGTCAACTTGGAACCTAGGTGGTACCCCAATTCAGAATATGGATGATATGGTCCATGTATGTTGAAGTACATGGGATTTATTGTTTATTTTTTATTTTTACCGTGGTATCGAAATGGTATCAAGAATCGTGGAATTTCAATGGTATCGGCATCGACTACTAAATTTCTGGTATCGTGACATCCCTACTCAGCGATCTCAATTACATTGTAAAGACTCCAGATAGGAGAAAGCCAAAAAAGTTGTGTCACATTAACATGTTGAAGCCTTATCATGATAGGAATGGTAGGGTTGCAGCTGTCACTTCTGATCCTCCTATGGCCAAGACTTGTGAAGATGAGCGGGAGTTGCAAGATGATGAACCTAGAATTAAAGCTGAAGTTCTTTCATGTAAATTGTCAAATTCTGAAGTGTTGCAAAATCTTGATGTAAAACTCCAGCACTTAGAACCCTCGCAGAAAGATCAGTTTGAGAGGTTGATCAAGAAATATAAATATCTATTTCCTGATGTTCCAAAGAGAGTTTTTATAGCTTCTCATGGTGTAGATGTTGGTGATGCCAAACCAATAAAATAGCATCCGTACCGAATGAATCCTGAAAAGAGAAAGATTGCTGAGAAAGAGGTTGAGTACATGTTAGAACATGAGATTATCAGACTCTCTAACTCAGATTGGAGTTCACCCTGTGTGTTAGTTCCAAAACCTGATGGAAGTACTAGATTCTGTACAGATTATCGCAAAGTCAATGCCGTAACTAGAACTGATGTGTTTCCAATACCTAGGATTGATGATTGTATTGATAGACTAGGGCACGCAAAGTTTCTGACTAAGATTGATTTATTGAAGGGTTATTGGTGTGTGCCTTTAACTGAGAGGGCCAAGAGCATCTCTGCTTTTGCCACACCATCTGGGTTGTACCAGTATGAAGTCCTACCCTTTGGCATAAAAAATGCCCCAGCCACGTTCCAAAGGATGATACAGTCTACAATCGCCGGATTGCCACACACGGGTGCGTCCATCAACGACCTGATCACATAGAGTGACTCCTGGGAAGAATCTCTGAAAGATGTAGAGATTTTCCAGCGCTTGACCCAGGCTAACCTGACTGTTAACCTGAACAAGAGTGACTTTGGTTGTGCTACTGTCTCGTATCTTGGCTATGTCATAGGCCAGGGTGAGGTGGCATACATAATTCCTAAAGTCCAAGCCATCAGGGACTTTCCAGTTCCTGACAACAAAAAAGCTTTGCGCCGCTTCCTTGGAATGATCGAGCACTACCGCAAGTTCTGCAAGAACTTTGCTGAGATTGCTCTCAGTCTCACCAACCACCTGAAGAAAGGCGTAAAGTTCACTTGGGATGAAGCATGCCAAAGAGCCTTCGATCGCCTGAAGTCTCTGCTGTGTCACTTCCCAGTGCTCAAATCTCCTTCTTCAACAAACCGTTCTCCTTTGCGGTCGATGCTAGTGACCAAGCTTGTGGATCTGTGCTCCTACAGAGAAGTGACTCTGAGGACATTGAGCATCCCATGGCATACTTCTCCAGGAAGTTCAATCGCCACCAAAAGAACTATTCCACAATTGAGAAGGAGCTGTTGGCTCTGGTTCTTTTCTTACAACACTTTGAGGTTTATGTTTGTACAGGGCAAAAGCCAATGATTGTATTTACTGACCTCAATCCGTTAATGTTTTTGAGTTAGATGAAAAACAAAAATCGGAGATTGTTGAACTGGAGTTTGACTTTACAGGAGTTTGACTTGGAAATTAAGCATGTGAAGGGTACTGACAATGTAATTGCTGATTGCCTATGCCGTGCCTATCATGTGTTTATTAGCATATTGTATTATATGTATATGTATACAAATGTCTACTTAACCATTATGAGCCTTTATGAGTCAAAAATTTTCTATTTTGGAATGGAGGTGTAATGTGAAAAAAAGATACTAGATGGCAGTATTCACATTTTTTTTGTTCAGCCCAGTCTGGAGCTAGGATTTGGTCATGTCCTGGGCATGCCTAAGAGGGGAAAGTCCCAGAGAATTGAAAAAAAAGTCTGTAAGGTGGAAGGGGGCTGGAAAAGAGTATATAAGGAGAAAAATTGAGAGAGTGAAGTAGTAGGAGAAATTGCAAGGAGAAATTGTTGATCCATTTGATCAGAGCTGTCACTCTTTTCAAGACCCGTGAAGCTCTTTTTGTCGATTTTTGCCTGTGTTGGAGCATTTTCCTGTCCCAAGACATCGCAACTAAACAGCCCCATGTCAAGGGACTGTAACTATATCATTTTTATTATTTCAATCTTGGTCAGTGCTTTGGTTAATTTTAATTAAAAATCAGATTTTTTAATCTGTTCAAGTTTTATAATTATGTCTGTCTTCCCTTGCTCTCCGATATGTCATAACAAATTGGGGCCATAACAATTTAGGGCCATAACAAATAGGGGCCATGACAGAATGATTTTCTGTCTTGCAATGACTTTCTAGCAGTGGATTTGCTGTTTATGAAGGAGTCTGAATATACATATTTTTGTACAACGATGGGGATCAACTCTAGGATTGATCATATTCTGGCCCCCGTTAGATTCCTGGGCCAAGTTGTTCATTGTGAAATTTCTTCTCCCGATAGTGGCAATGTTAGAGACCATCTCCCAGTCAGAGTCGAAGGGGAAATTGGTCTATGTGATTCGTTTAAAGCTGCTGTACAAGATGCAGATATGACAATGTCATCTCAGTTTCACTCAGCGTTCCCAAAGTGGAACTAGGTCTACGCTATCGGCGGCTGACAGCAAGGGGTATATCCCCAAAATTCCCCAATCTTCGAAGCCCCCTTTATTAGAATCCCCTTTACTAGACCTACAATATGAGGCAAATTTGAGGTCTCTGTAATTGTTCCAGAGATATGGTTAAAAACTGATCTTTTCAATATATAGCGCCACCTGCTGGCAAACCCAGGAGCACATACTTGCCCAAAATCTAATCAGTTCATCTCCTCTACCATATCTACCCATATGCAAAAATTGAGAGGCCAATGTAAAGCATTTTGTGAGTTATTGCCCTAATGGCTAAAATCTGCGGTGACGGCAGGTGGGACGGAACCACGATACCCCCGAAACTCGTATTCCGGGGATATAATCACAAAGACAAAAACGCCATCTATTGTAAGCTTGTGAGCTACAAACTTTGCTCATTTCCCCTGCTTATGCCTATTAATAATAGACTGAATGCTCTTGACCTTGTCATGCGTTTGTCCAGAATCTTGAGTGAATCCATTCATGATTCTGCCCTGGAATCAGGGTGTATCTCAAAAGGATCGCATAAACGGAAACCATATTGGTGTCTAGAGCTGAGTGAGCTGAGAAGAAAAAAGTCGTTTTGGAGTCGTATTTGGGTCAACAATGAAAAGCCAAGGCAAGGTGTAATTTTTGAGTGTTGGAAGCACATTTAGAGGACCTTCCGTAAGGTTTCTCGTAAATGTGTGCAAGGCGCGATGCGTAAGCCTATTGCATATCTTAATTATTTGCTTAAAGCTGGAAACAGGAATAGCTTTTGGAGTGTGACAAATAAGCTCAGAAAATCAAGAAAGGTTAATTCCTGTATTGGGGCTAATGATTTTACCACACATTTGCATGAAATCATGAGGGACAAATGTAACTTAACAGATGACCAGAAACGAATTTTTCGAGGAGGTTCACGCCACATATGAGGAACATATGGATAGATGCGCCCAAGTTATCATTGGTCCTGCCCAGGTTGAATCTCTCCTTAAACAACTCAAGCGAAATTCGTTCCCTGGGGTGGATGGCGTCACTGCTGAGCATTTGCCCTTTCAAAAATGTTAGAGAGATTGCTTATCCTGGAGGATACAGTACATCATAATCAATTTGGCCTCCGGGAAGGAAGGGGTACGGCTGTAGCCTCTTTCTTTCTGCATGATACATTCAGGTATTTCTCTAATTCTGACACCCATTTTTGTCGGTAGTCTTGATGCGGAGAAATGCTTTGGCTCAATTTGGCACCAAGGCCTCTTTTTTAAATCATGGGGAAAAATTTATATTGACAACTGGCTACTTCTATACACGTGGTATAGGAACCTAAGGGTTGTGGTTAAGTTTCAGAGTAATTTTAGTCATGTCTTTTCAATTAGCTGAGGTATAAGACAGGGCAGAGTGCTGTCGCCAGTGTTGTTTAATATTTTCCTGGATGATATGCTCAGGAGTTTAGTGAGCTTAGGTGATGGCTGAATGATCAGCTGTCTAACCTAGCTGCTTATGCTGATGATGTCATTGTATTTTATGCAACTGTCCCGGGTTTACAAAGATTAGTTGATATTTGTGTGAGTTATTTAAAGATGTGGAGATTTTCATTCGGGATAAAGAAAACCCAATCTATTATTGGTAAAACAAATTTTATGCACAAGTCAACTTGGAACCTAGGTGGTACCCCAATTCAGAATATGGATGATATGGTCCTTTTAGGTATTACCTTCTCTGGTGACTTATCTAGCCCCAAGCATGTGGAAAGTAGGGTTTCTAGCTGTGGCCGCTCAATTTTTATTTTTTTTTTGTCTTTCCTTAGCTGGTATAAGATATCCAGGTCTTACGACTGAGGCTAAAACACTCCTCTGGAAATCAATTGGTGTTCCATCTGTGTCGTATGGCCTGGAATGCTTGAATTAAAGTTATGGTGATATGAGGAACCTTGAGACAACCCAGGGTACAATAATTAAAGGAGTTAATGGTATTGGGCGATGCCATCACCACAGTAACCTTTTCAAGGCCTTGGATGTTCTTAGAATAAATGATATTGTGAAAAGGGATGTGGTTTCATTGTATAGAAGAATGTTTTTTGTATACTTCACTAGCTCAATGTTTCAATATTGCCATGCTTGCTAAATATTTATTAACAGGCCACAGAGTCAAGGGCACATTATTGGATAGGATCATTTTGTGTGGAGTGTCACCAGTGAGTATCGCGCTCAGAGGAGAGGTCGGTGTGAATCTTAGTGGTGGTCCATACGGGGCAGATGGCGTAGCTGATACACTGCGGTATTTGCTTCACAGGGTTGACTACATCACACCTGGCTCCTTGTCTCACCGCATGACCTGTCTTTTATTGACGTTTTAAAAGTGATGTTTTATTGATTTTGAGCCGTTTTATGGAATGTGTGATCATATTTTTCTCTTCTAATTTGTGGTAAAATGTTTTATTTTCATTATTATTTGTGAATAAGAAATGTGATAGTATCCTCAATGTTCCCATCTATGGGGTTTTATCAAATAAATAAATAATGCAATTGTCATGATATTAAGCACAGGAGTGCCAGTAGTTTAAGATGGTACACTAGTTTTTTCTGCATCACCGCCAACCATTCGCACACAGCCATGCATCAGTGTGAGTGACACTGGACACAGGGACACGACTCGGACAGAGTGGGATTACAGCCGCCAACCCTTCACTAATTGCACAACTTGCTCTACCTCCCGAGCCACGTTCGTCCCGGTACTGCAGTATTTAAAACTGGCCATTGACGCTTTCTTGTTCATGATCATCGCACTCGCATCATATCTGGGACTGGGAGGGACTTCAGGCCGGAGTTCAATGAGATGACGGGAGCTTATGAATCAGGAAAAGCCACACCGATCTTTAACCTTAGATAGATTCGATCCGAGTGATATGGGTCCATTCACACGTATTTGAGAACTTGATTAGTAGGCCTACAAATGCAAAACTGGAGGCACTTGCCCATAATTAAAGTACGGTGCTCTAGACGGCACACGCACCAGCAAGACAAAACAGTGTTCGGGTTTACAACGCCCACTTTCCGCTTGCCACACTTCTTCCAGGAACTATCCTTCCCGTGTGTGTGTGTGTGTTCTGGAGTTTACCGGGGTAGGTTGAAAGTGTGTGGCGTTCAGTATTCTGTACAGTAAGACTTCCGACCACTCCTAAATAATGAAATAGCCTATCTGTTTTCAAACTCCGAAAAGCGGAACAATTGGAGTCATATGACTGCCCGCAGCGGCTACACACCAGTGCGACGCGTTCTTAAAATTTCTTCTACTCTTGTGCCGGTTACTTGTATAGAGGCACTGCCCTGCCAGAGGTCTTTGGTTCCCTCAGGTAGCCTTGTAATTCATCGACCAAGCCGACCGCGTGTAAGTAACAAGCCAGAGATCAGTTTTCCAAATGTCTGTCTGGAGTTTCTTTGTGGTCCCGGCGATATGAAACTACTGACACTATGCCAGAGATGTGGAATGAAACGGATTTTTGACTTGGAGCTGATTTTTAATGGAATCAATCAGAGATAGTGATGAGCTTCTCAGTTTCTTCAAATGACTTCACGTTGCGGGAATGTGTATTGAAAGTTAGATAAAACTACGTCCGCGGACTCAGAAGAACAGGAGAGAGGTGCATATGGGCGCTTCCCTCACGTACAGACTGACGGACCTCTAGCCAGGATTGATGACATTCTTGCACGGCCAGCTGGCCTTTGGCCTGCTGTACTTGTCTTTTTCTTTGTCGGAATCTACTGCATTCTTGGAAAAGATCGATTTGGATGCGCAGCCGGCTGTCATCTGTGAGCAGGCATGTATTTGGCTCTGTTTTATTACCTCCGAATGTACTTGCGTGCGCGCGCGTGCACGCTGAACGAAGTTGCAGTGCCTTCCCCGTTGTACCTAATTTGTAGCTCTCGGAGTCTAGAGTTGGGGCTGGTTCATACTCTACGCAAGGTACGCTAGCGAACGCGAGCACAGGTCCGTTCCATTCCGTTCACAGAGAAGCGTGAACGCGCTTCCCTTGCTGCGCTGAGCCTCTTTGAAAAGCAGTACACTGCTCATGCAATAGGGGGCAGCAAAGTCTTCTCCTCCTCTACCTTCTTTTTTCTTTTTGGTGTGCTGAACACATTGGGTGCATCTCAAAGCGTAGGCTGCATTTTAAGGGGTCGTCACTTAATTACATCTGCCAAATGGACATTTGGGTAAGAGACAAGGTTAAGTTTGGGGTTAGGTATAGGGCTAGGTATTAGGGCCGGTTCATAGTCTATGCAAGGTAAGCAAGCGAACGCGAGCACAGGTCCGTTCCATTCCGTTCAGAGAGAAGCCTGAACGCGCGTCCCTTGCTGCGCTGTGCCTCGTTAAAA
Source organism: Gymnothorax reevesii (assembly GCA_029721435.1). Taxonomy (NCBI): domain Eukaryota; kingdom Metazoa; phylum Chordata; class Actinopteri; order Anguilliformes; family Muraenidae; genus Gymnothorax; species Gymnothorax reevesii. The sequence continues at coordinate 9,875,751 of CM056581.1, forward strand.
AGCAGCACACTGCTCATTCAATAGGGGGCAGTAAAGTCTTCTCCTCCTCCACCTCCTTTTTTCTTTTTGGTGTGTTGAACACAGCGTATGGTGCATTATTTGCTTTGTCTCCCCTATTGGAATCTCACGGAAATACACGCGTCAATGAGTCGCGTTACAAAATTTTGGACTACACCCTTTGCTACGCAAGATGGCTACATTGAGTTGCTCGTGTTGCCTTGCGTTCGCGCTCGCGTACCTTGCGTGTAGTATGAACCGGCCCTTACAAAAATTTGGAAGACATACTTTGCTCCGCAAGATGGCTACCTTGCGTTGCTGGATGCGTTGCCTTGCTTTCGCACTCGCGTACCTTGCGTAGAATATGAACCGGCTCTTGGTTGGCAAAATGAGTTATTTTAGGTGAGAATATGCTGGTCCTCCCGTGGAGCCGTCCCAAAATGTAACCTTAAAATTTTCAAACTCTTTTTCATTTATTTATGTTTTGTCATTGGAAAATCCAATGATTTTCTCTGTGCACCCTCATTCAGCCTCCGTGATTTCATGGTAGTAGTCCATGAGCTGAGTAGGCTCACCTTGCACCCACCCCTAAGTGCATGTAGGTTGAAGCATTTGATCTATGTTTTCATTTTTTCCATGTTAACACTGAAAATATAGGGACTCATTACTGTTCCTGGTGTGTTAAATTTGGTTATGGCTCCAAATTTTGCCGTGGCCGGTTGGGGTTGGGGAAACCAAAATTGACATAACTCTGGACTGAGTTGTTGTTGGCAAGTGAATGACCAATCAAAATGATCGTCTTGAGCCACTCTAAAGATTAAAATGGTAAATATGCAAATTGTTTCCATAATTAGGTCACCAGAGGTCAAAAGGTCACAGAATTAAGGCAATGCCCAAAATCTGGGATCCAGGCTTGTAAATATTCCCTCAAGTTCTGTAATAGAAAATAATTCTGCTAAGAGCCTACAATATGTTTCACAGACATCCCTTCACATATTTAGCACATCAATGTTCAATTATTTTCCAAATATTATGACTCTGTAACTAACGAAAAAAAAGGGCAAATTTAGAAAATGCGAAATAAATCTGTGATTTCAATGTGGAAAAGGTATAAGTGATTATAAGTGAGGTATGCCACAACAAATCAACAATTGCCACTCAATAAATGCTTTATTTGACACCTTAAACAATCAACAATGAAATAATTCACCTCAAATCTGTCACAATATGCAAATTAGACCAATACTAGAGGTCAAAATGGTCAAGGAGCATGAACTAGAAATGACACTTAGTTTATCACTTACCACACCGTCTGCAAGGAGTCAATTGGATATTCCCCAGACACACTGAAACTAATGTAAAAAAATTCAGAAAATACCAAATTAAAATGTATGAAATAAGCACCTTCTGTTACTCACTAAATCAAATGGATATTCTTCCCTATAAGCCGGAACTCGTACAGAACTTGTCTTTGGATGGCCTTTCAGGGGTTAATTATTGCAGTAAGTTTCATGAGTGTGTGGTTTGAACCGTAATATTTGTACGAACCCAAAACCAGTGAAGTTGGCACGTTGTGTAAATCGTGAATAAAAACAGAATACAATGATTTGCAAATCCTTTTCAACCTATATTCAATTGAATACACTGCAAAGACAAGTTACTTAATGTTCAAACAGGTAAACTTTGTAATTTTTTGCAAATATTAGCTCATTTGGAATTTGATGCCTGCTACATGTTTCAAAAAAGCTGGCTCAAGTGGCAAAAAAGACTGAGAGAGTTGAGGAATGCTCATCAAACATTTATTTGGAACATCCCACAGGTGAACGGGCTAATTGGGAACAGGTGGGTGCCATGATTGGGTATAAAAGCAGCTTCCCTGAAATGCTCAGTCATTCACAAACAAGGATGGGGCGAGGGTCACCACTTAGTGAACAAATGCGTGAGCTGATTGTCGAACAGTTTAAAAACAACATTCCTCAACGAGCTATTGCAAGAAATTTAGGGATTTCGTCATCTACGGTCCGTAATATCGTCAAAAGGTTCAGGGAATCTGGAGAAATCACTGCACGTAAGCGACAAGGCCGAAAACCAACATTGAATGCCCGTGACCTTCGGTCCCTCAGGCGGTACTGCATCAAAAACCGACATCAGTGTGTAAAGGACATCACCACTTGGGCTCAGGAACACTTCAGAAAACCACTGTCAGTAACTACAGTTCGTCGCTACATCTGCAAGTGCAAGTTAAAACTCTACAATGCAAAGCGAAAGCCATTTATCAACTGCACCCAGAAACGCCACCGGATTTGCTGGGCCCAAGCTCATCTAAGATGGACTGATGCAAAGTGGAAAAGTGTTCTGTGGTCTGACAAGTCCACATTTCAAATTGTTTTTTGGAAACTGTGGACATCGTGTCTTCCGGACCAAAGAGGAAAAGAACCATCCAGACTGTTATAAGCGCGAAGTTCAAAAGCCAGCATCTGTGATGATATGGGGGTGTATTAGTGCCCAAGGCACGGGCAACTTACACAATTGTGAAGGCACCATTAATGCTGAAAGGTACATACAGGTTTTGGAGCAACATATATTGCCATCCAAGCAACGTCTTTTTCATGGACGCCCCTGCTTATTTCAGCAAGACAATGCCAAGCCACATTCTGCACGTGTTACAACAGCATGGCTACGTAGTAAAAGAGTGCGGGTACTAGACTGGCCTGCCTGTAGTCCAGACCTGTCTTACATTGAAAATGTGTGGCGCATTATGAAGCGTAAAATATGACAACGGAGACCCCAGAGTGTTGAACAACTTAAGCTGTACATCAAGCAAGAATGGGAAAGAGTTCCACCTGAAAAGCTTCAAAAATTGACCTCCTCAGTTCCCAAACGTTAACTGAGTGTCGTTAAAAGGAAAGGCGATGTAACACAATGGTAAAAAGGCCCCTGTGCCAACTTTTTTGCAATGTGTTGCTGCCTTTAAATTCTAAGTTAATGATTATTTGCAAAAAAAAAAAAGTTTCTCAGTTTGAACATTTAACATCTTGTCTTTGCAGTGTATTCAATTGAATATAGGTTGAAAAGGATTTGCAAATCATTGTATTCTGTTTTTATTTACGATTTACACAACATGCCAACTTCACTGGTTTTGGGTTATGTAATTAACCGGAGAAAATATTTAGTTTTCCATTAAATTCGCCTTTATGACTACAATTTGCATGCTGGTTGGTCCGGCTTATAGGGAAGAATACCCTGTACTCAAGCTGTGTGAAACGCCGATGGTCAATTCAAATGTTGCTAATACTTCACATACAAAGTTCTTAGTCAGAGTCACTGTCGTCACTGTCACTGTCATAGTCATCGTCACTGCTGTCGCTACTCTCTGCCATCTCATCCTCTTTGGTCTTCTCAAGTATGTCTGCCAAACTTGCGGGTAGTGCAGTTCCTTTGAACTAACGCGGTTCCAGTCTTCCATTGCTAATCATCCAACCATGACCCCAGCTGGATGTGGAATTTGGGGCTTTGGGATATGAGCTCTTTTCCACACCGCTACTTGATAGTTCACCCTCCTGATATGCTCCTGAAGGCTCGCTCTTGGGGGCGGCAGCGCAGACAGATCTATGTTCTTCTTTGAATCCAACGACTGCACTGGTCCACCACACTTTGACTGAAGCATACCTTCAGTCATACCTAAGACGGTCGACCTCCTTCGTCTTTGTACTCCTACAATGCATAGTGCAGGTGAATTCCTCAAGGGCAAGGAAGAGATCATTGATGACATCCCAAGACTCTCCAAGGCATCTGAAGACTTCCTGGTACTTTGGTTTTTTTCTGTAGAGTCTTCAGGGGTTTCACCTTGCCGATTCTTTTGAAGGCGCTGGTGGTATCGCATCTACTGAACGCATGGAGGCCAAGCAGAGTAGCCCAGTAAATTGGTGTAAACTCTTTGGATAGCTCTGTGACATCTATCAATCGCCTCCTGTCCCCGATGCCAGTGTCAAGCAGGAGTTGTACCTTTATGTGCGGGACATAATAGAGAACAATGAAGAACATATCAGAGTCTTGACTTCGAATGTGCACAAAATTAGATCCTACTTCTTGGGCAAAGGACGAGTAGAGAATGACTCGTGTGTCTGTCTTAGTGTTGTCACGATACCAAAATTTTGACTTCGATATCAATACCAAATTTAGTATCACGATACTTGATACCAAAAAGATACTTGAAACCAAAACGATACTGATACGATACAATTCAATACTCAATACCAAATGGATCAGAAACCAGAGGTGTAAAAAATACTGAAAAAAAAACTAAGTAGAAGTACCATAACTGAAAGTTACTTTGGTTAAAGTTGAATTCACTCATAAGAAAATTACTTGAGTAAAAGTCTTTAAGTAGCTCATATTAAATGTACTCAAGTAACAAAAGTATCTTTAAGTATCAAAACTGCAAGTACAAGCACAAAGTATTTTTTTAGTATTCATAGAAAGAAGCAAAGCAACCACACATTGTTCTCTCCTTGTGCTCTTTAATCAATTTTCAGGTGAATGAAAGATGCAGTATTCAAAAAAACAAACAGGCAGTCTCTCCTTTATATATTTCTTCTTCCTCTTCCTCGAGTTTACTGGCAATTTGAAAAACCACTATAATTGAGTATGATTGATAGTAGAATTACATAGTATCGATACCATGTCGAAAATTTGCTTCAGAAGACTGATTTTTCTTAACTACTAATTGGGATATCATTGGCTCACTGTAGCCGAAGTGGTTGCAACAGAGGAGAACAATTTTTTTCTGTAGCAAGGGAGAATTTTTTTGGACTGCTGGAGAGATACTATGGGCAAGTATATTGAGCAGTTTGCACATCAGGCTTAGCTGGGGAGTTTAATTCATACTACTCCTTAAAAACAGGGATGGTAGTGAACTCGGCTTGCTTGTGAATATTCAATAACTGATCCGGGTGTGCCATCTAGTGGTAGAATATTGTAACTGCGTGCATAAATTTGCAGCGCCATGTCCGATGGTAGTGATGTTACGTCTGACACTGAAGCCCCGAGGTCTGTATTGATCAAAGGGGGCGTGTCCAAATGAAGCCCGTTTCGAGGCCTGTGTTGTTTTTCTGAATATCACGTGACCAAAGACAAATGAGGCCCCGGTTCTCTGAAATCACGTGGTTGCCTCGTTGCGTGATTCGATTCACTGAAAAAGCCGTGAGAAATTCAAGACACGTTCTGCTTATCTGCTGAGGTACATGCAAAACACTGGAGATAATGGAGCCAACAAAAAGGAGGACATCATCCGTTTGGGAACATTTCGATATGATATCTCCCAATAGGGTAAAACATAATATACATCTGCTGAAATCAATCACGTCGAGAGAGAGAGAGAGAGGAACAGAGAAAGAGATGTGTTTGCAGATGTAGCCCACATGTGAACTTCACAGCAGCACTGCTGTATATCAAATGACCAGCAGATGTCAGCACTTCTAAATGCGCTATTAAACAGGGCGTCATGATCAGCCTTTTTATGAATCAATTGCCTGAAAAGATTCGATACATTCACGGGGCCTCATCACACCATCACTATCCGCTGGTAAACATCTGCACAAAGCGCTTTAGATACCCTGCCACATCCAGAAAATCCTTAAATGATGAATTAAATTCATATTTTAATTTGTAACGAGTAACAAAGTGACCAGTGTCAGAGTAACAAAATAAAAGTATACTTTATCTTTTAAATGTAGTAGAGTAAAAGTTAAAGTCCTGGTTTAAAAAAAAAAAACTCAAAGTACAAATCCTCAAAAAATACTGCGTAAGTACTGTAACAAAGTATGTGTACATCGTTACACCTCTGTCAGAAACAGACTGTCCCCAATGGTTGATCATAAATTAATTATAAATATTACTGTTCAAACCACAAACTCATGTAACTTACTGCAATAATTAACTCCTGAAAGGCCACCCAAACATTCCGGCTTATAGGGAAGAATATCCATTTGATTTAGAAGAAGGTGCCTATTTCATGGATTTTAAGTTGGTATTTTCTGGAGTCTTACATTATTTTTGATGCGTCTGGGGAAGTCCAATTGACTCCTTGTAGATGGTGTGGTAAGTGATAAACTAAGTGTCATTCCTAGTACATGCTACCTGACCATTTTGACCTTTAGTTTTGGTCTAATTTGCATCACGTGACAGATTTGAGGTGAATCATTTCATTGATGATTGTTTAAGATGTGAAATAAAAAATTTATTGAGTGGTAATTGTTGATTTGGTGTGGCATACCACACTTAAAATCATTTATACCTTTACCACATTGAAATCACAGATTTATTTCACATTTTCTAAATTTGACCTTTTTTCCGTTAATCAAATAGTCATAATATACTGAACAGCAAAAGAAACGCAAGTTTAAATTTTTGTAAATATTTAGTTGAAATAAATTTCATTTAGCGAAACAAATGATACCATTATCAAACCACACACCCAAGATGGGTTTGGTAATGTTACCGGTTATTCTAGACCACAGTGCCGAAACGCGACGATTGTCACGTTTTTCCTGTTTTTCGCATAAGATGTTCGTGCTGAACGAGAACGTGCATGCTTGTCACGCCTGATTAGCCCTTTATAAGGCTGGCAGTTCGAAAGCGCTGCACACAACCAACTTGAGTGGAAGATTGCTGAGAATAGATGCCGCGGCTAAATCAACAGGAAAGAGGGATCGCCATTGGGATGTTGCATGCCGGATTAACAGCAACTGCGGTAGCGAGACACTTCAGATGTCATGTCACCACAATCACAAGACTCCTGGCAAGACATCAGCAGACAGGATTGCGTTGCGCCGACTGCTGCGTTGTGGAGGCTGACCGCTGGGGAGGAGGAAATCTGATGGTCTGGGGCGGCTTCAGCTACCACCACAGAACACGGCTGCATGTGTTTTGTCAACGTGTCAGTGCTGTCGTCTACAGAGATCAAGTTCTCCAACAACACGTTCTACCACTATTCCACGCCCAACGGCAGCTCCAGGTTTTCCAGCAGGACAATGCTCGTCCCCACACAGCAGGGGTCTCTATGGACCTCCTGAGAGCTAACAACATTGCTGTACTGCCGTGGCCCTCTCTGTCTCCGGATATGGCACCGATCGAGCACATGAGGGACGAGGTTGGAAGAAGAATTCACACAGCTGGTCCACCTCAACACCTGGAGGATCTGGAGGCGCGATTGATCAGGGAATGGAATCAACTTCCACAAGAGTTCTTCCAGAGGCTTGTTGACTCGATGAGACGTCGTTGTACTGCCTGTATCAAGGCTAATGGGGGTCACACACGCTACTGATTCAATGACTTATTCGTGTCATTTTTGCTGTTTGTGGGTACAGTGCTTTCAGGTGCTTTGTTTGTTAACATGAGTATTCGTCTTACCAGAGAACATGACACATTCCATCAACAATCATTTGTCTGTTTTTTTATAACGAAATTAGTTGTATGTTCTCAAAATTGAAATCTATGGTCATTTGAAACCCAACTTGCGTTTCTTTTGCAGTTCAGTATATTTGGAAAATAATTGAATATTGATGGGCTAAATGTGCAAAGGAATGTCTGTGAAACATATTGTTGGCTCCTAGCAGAATTATTTTCTATTTTAGAACTTCAGGGAATATTGACAAGCCAGAATTCCAGATTTTGGGCATTCCCTTAATTTTGTGACCTTTTGACCTCTGGTGACCCAATTATGGACATTATTTGCATATTTACCATTTTAAAGTTTAGTGTGGCTCAAGACAAACATTTTGATGGGTCATTCACTTTCCTATGACCACTCAGTCTAGGGTTCATTTAGGTTTCCCCTACCCCAAAACCTACCGTGGAAAAATTTGGAGCCACACCCAAATTTAACATATCAGGAATAGTATTAAGTCCCAATATTTTCAGTAGTAACATGGAAAAAATAAAAATATGGATCAAATGCTATACATGCACTCTCGTCAATTTTAGGGAGGTGCGAGGTGAGCCTGCTCAGCCTATGGACTATAGGCTATATGAATATATCGGATTGTGTCATTCAAAATACATCAGTATTTTAGAGCCTGGATGAGGAAATCACTACTTTTCACTTTTTGAGCTGCATTCGGTGACCTCCCACAGCTTGCGTCCTGATTAAACCTTGCGTTTTCATGCAGATTTGGACACCTGGGGACCTTTCCTTTCTAAATCTTCATGAATGGCAGTGGTTAGTTTGTGCGCTTTTGTATTGGGGGTGCTTTTTGTCGCGAAAATGCCATTTTGGCACACATTCATCAGGCCATGACATTGTGCCCACAGTGGAATGAAATGAAACTACTTTTATTATGTTCTTCTATATCTCTACTTTCAATGATAATAATATCAAGCAGGCATTTTGTTCCATTAACCATTTCTGAGCTAAAACGTTCTCAGCAGATTCCAGCCACTTGGTACTGTATTGCTAGATTGGTTCTTCAACTCGCCACTGGATTTCTTCTTTACAAAAGAGGATATGTCCCCAAATTGGAAATGTCATCCACTAAACCATAGGACAGCAATCTTCTCCATATTAAGACTGTTGTCGTTGTTGTTCAACTGTTGTCATTATTGAATTTTCAGATAATATCTAGCCCTTGGCTGTCAGCAATTCATGCCCTGAACATGGACTACTAGAGAGCATTACTTCTTTTTGAAGACAATGTTACAGATTGAAAGTCGCAAGTCTTCTCATCATTGCTCAAATCATGGGGACTGTTATTCTTGTTGTTCTTTGAAGTTAAAACTTAATGGAGACGAACTAGCATATTATGTCCCTCAGTTTACCACTAAAGAAAGTCCACTGTAGTTCTTTGTGAGCACCTGATCAAAGTCCAAATAAGGGTCCTAATTTAGCTCATACTGCCATCCTCAAAAAACAACATTTGTAGTCCTTTTTAGTCTCTGCGCGAAACGCCTCGTTTGAGTGGCTCTTCCGCTTTGGCCTCCCCTCCCTGTGTGCCCACTGGATTTAGAATCCATCCCATACACATACATTCGTAGAACGGGTCGACATTAGAGGTGCACGATAAATATCGTCTGCGATAGTATTGTAAACGTTGCTTTGACAATGTGCAATTTTACATTATCAAGTATTTATACTACCTTGAAAAGAAAACAAACGAAAGGCACATAGATGGAGGAGGTGCGCTTGTTGTCTTGCTGCCTTGACTGCTTTAAGGGGGGTTTATTATGAAGCAAGTGCAACATAGACGGGCTTTATTTGAGTGAGCCGACTCAGCAAACCCTGAATTCGCAATCAGAGATAATTGGTACCACAACAATTGGTACCACAATCCTTCTTTGTTAACCTCGGTTTTGTGCTTTCAACGCCCTGCGCGGTCTCAATAAAAGGGAGTTCCGCGCATCAATCTACCCTATTACCATTCATAAAATGACCGATTGCGTGCAGTATGTTTGTCCGGGAAAGCTATCCCTGATCCAGGATCAGTAGGACATCAAGATGTCTCCTCCCGCGGCACCAGGGGGCACCGCCAGCTGCTTAATGGGAGACACATATGAAGTTTGACACTGATTGGTTGGACACTTGAAAGACTGAACAACTATGCAAGTCCTTACTCAGGTAGACACTTGGGAAATTGTAATTGAGATTTATGTTAGTATATGCATTCATGTTGGTTGATTCAATTGCTGGGTGATTAATAAAATCTTAAAATAAAAAAAATCTCCTCGGAGGAGTGGGTTGTGATTATGGGGAGTTACGAAGAATGTAAAAATATGAAAACAGCAAAAAGCAACACTGTTGTGGCTAATAAGCCAGAGAGGAATTCTGCCGGAAAATTGCTGACCATGTAAATGCGCAAGTCCTATGATGAAGGACTAGTGGAAATCAGTTTAGTTTCTCGGCCAAATCAAAGAAAGTGAAATTAAATTCCTGATTGAATATTATCTGACTGTCGTAAATACTAATAGTAAACTCCGTTTTACTAATTTCTTTGTTTTTGGTTAAAAGTATTTTTTCCATTACTTTCCTTTTATACAGCATGATTTTGATAAAATTGTATCCCACCACTAACCCTAGCCAGTTGCACCATTGCAAATTTATATTAGTCCTGTGGCTTATCAAAACAATGGCAAGAATGATGAAATACTATTTAATTTTGTAAGTGGTGCTTTTATAGTTGCAGTATCAGCACTGTCAAGAGGACATAGCAGCAAGTTAAAACAAAGCATAAGAACATTTGCCAAAGTGGTACGCCCGGCGTTGCTTTGCTTTCATAATTGTTTTAATGGTATGCTGTGTAAAATGTATAGCGCGGCAAACAATATTCTTGCTCAGATTTTCTGCATTACCACCTGAATGTTGTAGGTTCCCGTGGCAAAAAACCGCAACACTATTCATACTGTTCGTGCAACTGTAAGTGCTTTTCTTCGTTACGTTGCCAACATAAGGCTCCAGTCAATCGCATAAGTAACAAATTCCATCAGGTGAGAATCTGTTGCTTTCATAGAGAATATTGTCAGAAAAAGCTAACAGGTCATGCCAGTCTCCCTGCCATGACCTGTTATGAATTTTAACAGCATTTAGAAAAAAATCAGATTTTAAAGGATATCGTCAGAATATCGTTATCGGGATATTTTAAATTATAATCAAGATTTTTTTTGGCCAATATCCCCCACCCCTAGTCAACATACCCAAGTTTAGACCGGAGACCATCGAAATCCGGTGGGTCTGAGTTTAGAGGGAAACATGCACAGTGAGGAGCAGTGAACGAACAACTTACCCAAGTAATCCATAAAAGACCTGCTGCTTCGTGTGCATAACGTGTTGCTAGCGTGGAGTAACGAACAGCTTCTGCGCTGGTATATGACGGGGGGCGAAAGCTCCAGGCTCAACGATCTTTTCGGAAATTGCCCATGGTAATGGTTTATTTATTGCACCGGAATGAACAGCGTTTGCTCGGGGAAAACGGGCATGTTATGGATAGTACGCAACAGCTAGAGAGAGCTCCGGTTATGTTATGAACATAAAACCAGACACATTATGGCCTGTGTGTTTTGCGATTGCTTTCACCGCGGGAGCATCAGAGAGCTAGCCCAGATATTGGTGAAGTATCCAGCTCACACAGGTCATGGAAAAGTAAAACAATCGCATCACAAGCACCCAAAAGCGCACCTTAAGCTCTCCAAAACCTACGTCTAGTCTAACTGCAGCCTTTTCAGCCCAACGTTGCAGCACATACATCACCTCTCCGGTTAGCTTCAACTGTAATGGTTACAATCAGGCAACATCATGATAAAGCTGCCACATTGATGCTCACCAAAGTAACACAAGCATATCGATCATAATTACTGCATATAAGTTAACCATGAGCATTTTTAAGTAGCGCAGCACGCAAACTAACATGCAGTAGCTGGTAATCGAGCGGTCATTACAACAACAGACACAAACTTTACCCTGCTATACAGGTCTCACAGACAACAAGTTCCATTACTGTGAACAGTTGTACCAAGCATCCACATTACAAACAAGAATAAAAAGTTAGTTTCAAATGAGGTTTATGTTCACAAACCTTCTGTTGAATGTCCCCTGATATCACTCTTGCATTTTTAGGACACAAACATTAGCAACAGTAACTTGGCAACATTAGCCGCAGTGCAACAGCCACATTCAACAGGACATCACGTTAGGTAGGCTTATGCAGTAAAAGCAACTTACAGCTTCTGTGTCTGTGAGTCACGGACAGTCGCGGCCGATCCGGGCTTTATCTTGAGATATTTTACAAAGCCTGCGTTTGAGGCCAGTTGCTAGTGGTAACTATCGTTAGCAGTCCTGCTAGCCACCCATAACACGTTAGCTTCACTTACATTATTTGAAGTTATATTGTTACTTACAGCTTGTGGCTCCGAGCACTTGATCGATGCAACTACTTCAGGTTTGAGAAGCGGCTGAAACGCTTGTCCAGTGTCAAATTATCCTTTATTGACAAAGCTGTCTTTGGTGAAATGCTGAGCACAAACAGCTAACATTCCCTTTGGCCGTGGCTGTTTGCTGCCAGCAAACAAAAAAGCTTCCCACTGATTTCTGGTGGCAGCGTCTTTTGAAAGAGAAATAGCTGCTTTTCTTTGTATCCAAAAATAAACGGACGAGCAGGTTTGGGAGAGATACTGACAAAACTGCATCTTAAATGAATTGTGGTTCTTCTTTTGTATCTCCAGGAGTATAGACGCTACTTAGGCATAGTATGATCCGCAGTTGTTTGTGCCTGCTAGAAGAGTTTCCGGTGTGGGCAGGTCCAGCGCAGTGATTGGCTCTGGCTAGGTCTGTATTAATTGGACAGCACAACCTGATGTCAGGTTTTGCCCAGATCTCATGAAGATCTTGAGACGAGCTGTTCAGAGAGGTAATCACGTTCACGAAATCACTTTCTTGGATTACAGCAAAACACCTGTATACAGACGTTGAGTATGGACATCCAGCATTATAACATTACTTATATGTATTAAAAGAATGATCAGCATAATAGGTCCCCTTTAAAAAAACTCCTCATTCAACATCGTCGCATCCCAACTCAGCATTTCATCTCTCATTGTAGTATTTTTAGGAGATCTATAATGATAAAAGTAATGAGATTTATTTTCAGATCGCCCTGGATTTCAAGTGTCTAAAAAATACACAAGGTGGAAAACATTCTGTAAAGTGGGTGAAGCGTGAATGTGAGATATAAATTATCACAATCATGCGAAATGGCCAAATACGCATTCTTGCAATCTGTGCATCTGTGCTGTTCTATGGCCATTTAACTTTCAGAATGCAGCAGTCAAACATGCTATCTTAATAAACAGCTCTACTCATTCAGCAAAGTAAATAAGCAAATCCCCTGTTTCAATGCTAATTGAGCATTGAAAGTATACAGGGACAGGATTAGAGTAACCTAACTGGTTAAAAGGAGACGATTCTGTAGTCGAAAAATACTGATGGCAGTCAAGTTTTTTTCAGAAGTATTTCTCATGCCCATATTTTCACCATCCTTGGGGCACCTGGAACTCTGGCATGTAAAGGGTTAATGATGCAAAAAGCCTTTCTGATATTTTAATATTTTTAATATTTGATATTTTTAATTTTAATTCCATGGAGGGTGAACTGATTTATGGCCTGATAAAAATGTACCAAAACCAATTTTCGCCACAAAAAGCGCCCACTATACAAAAGTGCTCAAACAAATCTGCCCATTTTTTTCAGTTTCCTTAAAATGGCCTAATATTCATGTCCCCAAATGGTCATGTGGGCAGTTAAGAATCATTTTCATATTTTTACCATGCATTGTTATTTATCTGAAGATGATGTTGTAAACATATAGTGTTGTTTTTGCGCTTGAGGATAACTTTTACATAACTTTATGTAACTTATTCTTATTAATGCAAGAAAGTGATTGGTGATTGAAATCATACCCAGGACTTAAAGGTTTGTACTGGTGTTGAAATGTTTTGTTTCACACATAATTTGAGTGAGCCAGATGAAAGTGAAAGCCCAGTCTCCCTTCCTGTTTTAAGTTGCAAAGTCAACATAAGTTGAGTCAATTTCAAATCCTTTATTATGCCTGGGGAATTACAACATGAAAGAAGGAAAAGTAGTAATTACTTGGTGAACATTTTTATGCAACTGTGTGCTTTCTTGTTTATGTGTGTTGTGTGCAGCCTTTGGGTGCAATTGGGTAGTATTTTATCATTTATGGTTTAAAGTATTGTGCTTTGTTCATGCAGGGTCTGACTGACTGCACGGCAAGAGGTGAGAAAAAAAAATTGAGGTTGGCTGGTAAGGCAGATGGGACTTGGATTGAGTTATACCTGCTGAGTTGTTGTGCATGAAGCTGTTAGAATAAACTTAAAAGTTCTACATTCCCTTTTCCCATCTTATTGCTTCACCCTGTAAAACTTAGGAACCCATATGGGGGCTTATAAAATGCAGCTGCTATATTCAAATCTGTGGATCTTTCGGTCAATTTTAAGTTCAGGGGCCGGTTGCATAAATTTAGTTTTAGACTGGTTTTCACTGTAGACTGATCTTAAACAGTCAAGCTAGACTAGTCTGTTGTATGAAGCTTAAGACTGACTTAATTTGAGGCAGAAAAATTTGCCTCCTCTCCCCCTGGCTAACCCTGAGATGAGATTTGTTGCCATGGAAATGCATTGTTAGAACACCTGTTAGGGGACACAAAGAGACAATATTTATGTTTTTTATAACAAAAAAGGACAAAAAAATATTTTACATTGAAATCAGCTGTTTATTAATATTATTATTTAATTATTAATTTATTTTTGTAGTTTTGGCAGAGGTCCTCCTCCGGTGGCTGGATTTTTTTCCTCTTCCATATTTCCATCTTAAGCTGTTTTCACACTGGACACGAAACGAATTGTTCGCATGACAGATTACATACAAAGTCAATGCAAAGACGCGAATACACGCGAAAGGTTTTTGAATGTAATCTGTCAAGCGAAAAATTAATTCGATTCCAGTGTGAAAGCGACTTTTGATTCTTGCACCATATTTATATCCCCAAACGCCGAGTGGCGTCTTGGGGATATTATGTTTTTGGTCCGACCGCCGCCACCACCGCCACGCCACCCTATGTGTTAACGCGATAACTTCAGTAATATTTCAATTAGAAATTTCATGTTTTGCATATATGTAAGTATCATAGAGGAAGAACTGATTCAATTTTGGACAATTTACAATTTCTAGTTTGGCCACCAGGGGCCACAAACTGAAAAATCACTGTTTCTATCATATCTCTGGAAGTATTTGTCCGATTGCCCTCAAATCAAGTCCAAATGAAAAATCATGACCTGAGGATGTGTCCCACGATGACATTATACCTGTTTGGTTCAAAATTTTGACACAAGGTGGAGCTTTGTCACATAAAATTCACCATTTTTGCCATATCTTTGGAACCATTTGTCCAATTGACATGAAACTATGTGCAACTGCAAGATCATGACCTCTCAACGTGTCACATGATGACATCAGACCTGTGTGGTTCAATATTTTGCCACCAGGTGGCGCTTTGTGATGGAAAATTACCATTTTGGCCATATCTTCAGAATCATTTGTCCGATTGACCTGAAATTAAGTTCAAATGAAAGTCTATTCAAGGTCTATTCAAGGATTGGGGAATTGGAGGATTGGGGGCATTGGGGGCATATAGGACTTCGATAGAACTCTATTGAACATCAATGGAACTCTATAGAACATTTTAGTAGAACAGCATGTTCTATAGGATTTTCCGTGTGCTCTATAGGAATTTGCTAGAAACCTATATAGCACCTCTATGGAAAAGAAAGTTCTTTAAGATTATTGCTGTTCTATAAGACCTTCCTATAGAACACCCCAGTGGAAAAACCTGTTCTATTGGACTTTGATGGTCTTTAGGGCCTTCTAATAGAGCAAAAGCTTAATGGGAAAGACATCTTAAATAAGGGTTGAATAAAAATACATTTTATGAATCCTTGCAATACTCTGTCAAAAGTTCAATTTACCTTATGTGTACCTGGGTTCTAGGAGTGAGAAACTGGACTAATGGTATGAAAATGTGCAATAGGCAGTGATATCCACGATACTGTGGTAGCAAGGGAATTGTGTCCCTTTTAACTTTAAGATGTGCTTAGGCACATGGGGTACCAGGCACATACCTACTCATTGATTCTCTGATTAGAAGATTAATTGACTGACTGACCATACAACTTAGCAGTATTTCAGTTATGGTATATGAAGACCTCTTTCCATCTCCTCAACAGCAATTCAAAAATATAAATGTAAGGCATTACAAGTTTATTATGCTATCATGGAAAACTCGTGTTCCTCTTTTGCATATGAAGACAGAATTACGTTGAAAGTTTGACCTTATGAACTTTCCCTTAATTTTAAAAATTCAAATTATTCCTTTCCATTTACATGCATGTGATTGCAGATCATATACAGATTTAGAATTAATTTGAATACAATTTGAGGTCTGCTGAGACTTATTCCTTGTACATCTAAAAGTTATTACCATGTCTACATAAGGTTCTGAGTGGCTCACTTGGTTAAAGCACCGCATAGTGGAGAAGAAGTGTCTGGGTTCAAGCCCCGGTCAGAGTAACACACGAGTGGTCATTGTACTACAGGGATGCAAGTTGGGAAAGTCTTGCTGGGAAATTTAATATAAAATGGTTGCCTTCCAAATTTGGGTGGGATTGTAGATACCAAACTGAAAAAAACTCCTTCATAGATTTTCTATGGAGCTTTTTTCTATAGGACTTGAGGTTCTAAAGTTCTGTAGAATTCAATTGAACTGTCCTATAGGATTCCTATAGCACATTTTTTTGCAGGGCCCCTCCGCAGTTATAAAATCACTGTAACCCACTGCTTGAAGGGGCTTATTGCTTTTATAAAACGGGTCCCCAACATATAGCCTATTAAATTAACACACAATTAATTGGTAAAAATGCAACAATAAAATTGAGAACTATTCGTCCTTCCACCAAGCAAGATAGAGTGGACATTATGGTTGGCAAGCAAGACAGGTGCTAAGATTGCTTTTTCATCTAGCGCCGTTATGCCACATCAAGCTATTTTGGCTCGCTAATGTAGATATACTATGAAAGTAGGCTATTTGGAATTTCTCCTTTGGTATCCCGAAGGCCCCGATAAATAATTTGATATTTGCTTCGGTTTTCGATTTTCCATGTTCTCAACTCACGCCGATCACATTACAACCAGCAGCGAGAGTAGGGAACAAGATTGACTTGTCCTGCATACTTGCCGGTGTCCAGGAAAATATGTTGAATTGTGCTTTAGTTTGCTAGCCAGCATGTAAACTGGCTAGTGTTCACTACAATTGATGTGGTTACCCTACACATAGCCCATAAAATAAACACACCAGAAAAAAAATAATCAACAATTTATCGCTAATACTAAAATAGCAAGCTAGTTAGCAACGTAGCTAGCAAACTAAAGTGATATCAAACTCTATAATGCAATGGCTAGCTAGGTAGATAGCCAACCGGTTTGCAGGTTAAAAGACTAAACTTCGCTAACACTGATATAGCGAGCTACAAGTCTTGAAACAAACATAACATAAGGAGTCAGTTGGGCACCGAGTAGTTGGTTGCATACAGGGATATTATGTGCTGCGGTCTGCCACAGAATGCAGTGGGTTACAGTGATTTTATACCGGCATGGAACGCGGCTCAGCCAATGACATTTAAGGATGGGAAGTACCCCTTTTATAAAGAGAAACATATGGCAAATGCATGTGCTTATGATGTCACTACATTGTGCTGATGAGGTTCCTGTTGTGCATCTCTTCAGATGAGGTTATCCAGAGTCCTGATTCCTCTTATGTGCATGTAAGAAAACTGGACGTGAAGGCTTTTCTCTGCTGTAGAAGAGGGAGAGACTGCAGACCATGTCTCTGTATTAAAACCCAAATCACAGTCAATGGTAATGTTTAACACAACACAGCACAACTCAACACAACATAAAACAAAACAACATAACATGAGTGGCAAAAACAGGCCGTTCAGCCCAACTAGGCTCGCCATTTTCTACAGTGGATCTAACACCTCAGATACTCGATGACTAATAAGGTCGGGCAAGCTATTGCACACTGAGATCAGGCTGCGTGAAAAAATATTTCCCAATATCAGTGCTAAATTTGCTCTTGGCCAACTTCCGTTCAAAGGGGTTATTTCCTTAAGTGCTCAAGTCCATATTTATTGAAAATCAGGTAACACTACAAATCCATTCTTTCATTGAAGGGGAAAAAGCTACTGAAGGAAATTTTGGCCAAGAAGCACTGAGGTATGATATAAAATGAGCAGTGAATTGGAAATTTCCCAAGAAGCTACCTCTAGCGCTGACCAAGTCCAGTCTAAAACTTCTACAAGTTCGGTCAGCCAATCAAAGCATTGCTGAGAAAATTGGTTGGCCAAAAGCAGCTGCTATAGATTTCTTACCTAACCAAAATCACTGACTCTACAGGCCAGGATGTGGTGTGTGTGGACCAAAAAGAGCTAAAAAAAAAAAAAAAAGAGAGAGACCTAGGCAGCCAGAAACATGGGCTAAAACAAGCAAGAAATAAAAGTCTGGGAAAATGTTATCTTTTTTAGCCACTTATTCTTTGGCTGAACTTTCTAAATACCACACCATATCCCAATTGATGACAAATGAAGTCTTTAAACCTGTTTGGATGCTGGTACTGCCCATTCATAATTCATGGAGATTGGTTTTTATTGTGATTTTTGTTCAGCTGCATTTACCTTCTATTTCACTGTATATATCTTCCATTCATTTTGTTCGAGAAGCATTCTGACAAGCTTTTTAGTACTCTGAAATAATCTAATTTAATGCTGTTAATTTTTTGAATCAAGTAAATTTTCATTATTTTTAGACATTTGCTTCTAAAAGTACTCAAGTCTGCAGCCTGGTGTTTGAAATATCTGGGCCAAGAATCAAGATAGAGGCTAGATGGTTTCCTTATATGTTTTATGACATCTTTTCTGATATTTCATTCCATTTACATTAGCTTAACACCGGTAACATGATCCCCACAAGTTGTCAAATTCTCAAAATATTGTTTCTCTTAAAAGACAAAAACGGACTTATGCACTTCTGGAAATCAACCCTTCATTTATGACCCCAAGTTCTTTTAACCAAACCTGGCCTTAGTAATCACACATAATTAACTTAGTTAATCCCTTTTACATATTTAAAGACCCCTAAGTCTCCTTTTCCTAAGACTGAAAAGATTAAAGATCTTCTGCCTCTTCTCATAGCTCTGATCTTTTATACTTGGCATTACCTCTGTTGCTCTTTTCTGAACTTTTTCTAGAACCTCTATATTTTTCTTGAAGTATCGTCCCCAGAACTGTACACAATACTCAGGATGTGGTCAAACGAATTTGTTGTACAAGAGATGTACAACCTCTTGGGATTTAAACTCAGTACTTTTGGCTGTATATCTTAGCATCCTGTTGGCCTTTTTAACTGCTGCTGCTCATTGGCAAGAACCTGTGAGGGAGTAATACACATTCCACCCATGAAGTAATCTTGTATCATGTTTTTACTACCTACATGAAGAACTTTGCATTTAGCTACATTAAATTTCATTTGCCGCATTTCTGCCCAATTCTGGATTCCATCTAAATCATCCTGAATCACTTTACTGGACTCCAGTACTGTTCGCCAAACCTCCCAAGTTAGTATCATTGCAAATTTAACTAATTTACTTTCAATATTCCTATCATGGTCATTAAAGTAGATGAGGAAGAGCAGGGGTCCCAACACCAATCCCTGAGGGACTCCACATCCCACCATACCTAGTTCAGATAAGATCCCACTGATCACCAATCTTTGTGTTCTGTCTTGTTACCAGTTCCGAATCCAATCCAGAATGACTCCTGTAGTGTTTGTGCTGAGAGAAACCCACCTCGCCTGTCTGTGCTTATCCAAACTTATGCAGCCACATGAGCCATAGTGTCTGGTGAAGTCTGTGCACGACAGTATGTCTGCTGAAATCAATGCAAGTCTAATATCATGGGCTATGTTACAGGTCTTCTGGATGAAAGTCAGCTGTCTGGCAGTAATGGGTATGGATGGGCTGAAGAGGAAGGTGGGGATACGCACATTATTCCCTTAAACTGTTTTAGTGACACCATGTAACAGTGATCTGCAATTAGATTGCAAATGCTGCTGCAATTGCACCAATGGAACTTTTAATTTGTTCAGTGGCTAAAGTGTAACGGCACAAAAAAATTTTTGATAGCTGTTTGCATTACCACACTATTGTAATTATTACTGTTGGTTATACTTGTTTTTGTAACTCACTAGTGTAACTCTGTTAAACCTTATTACATTTCCAATGAATTTGCAGATATTGGCCTTGCGTGGTGTCTTGCTCCTCATGTGAATCCTTCTGTGCATTGCGGCAGGTTTTGTGAGTTTGTGCAGCAGCATCTCGAATGGTATGCCTGTGTGCAAGAGAGTGGAATTCATACTGACTCCTGCTTTGGAGGGGCATCACAACGCAGAGGTCAGTATAGCATCGGGCAGTTATTATTGGTGCAGCTTCTCAGTCCTTTGCTCACAATTTCAACATTCCTCACAACCACATGGATCGAAATCGAGATGGAGGAGGAAAGTTGTATTTTAAGTTGTATTTTCTCAATTGTGCAGCATTGACTTCAGCTTATGTTACGGAGGTACATTTTCTTTTTTGAGGTATATTATTGGCCAGAAATGTTCCATTTCTGTTATTGAGTGATTTCTGCAGAAACAGCAATCAATCTATTAGTCTTATTTCTTTTTATTTTTCGAGTCTTTCCATTTTTCAGAACCCGACTCCTTTTAGTTTTTAAGATATCAGAACTAAACCTTCATCAAAATATTTGGCCCAATACTGCTATTTATGTTGACAGCTGTTTGATACTTGATGTTTTCAAAGATACTTGTTTTCAATGGATAAATTCCTGTTTAGAATGATTGGTGGAATGTTCAGTCATGTGGGTCATGTGATGTCGCAGTTCCTTCTTACAGCCTCTCCTGCTGCACTTCCTCTACTGTGCTTCAAACTTGAACTGTCAAATATAGAAGGCAGTTGCTACGGGTACGGCAGTTTTTCAACGCATTTCAATGAGGAGAGGTACGGCAGCCCCCATTTCAAGCCCTGACCTAACCTAACCTTAACCCCTAGCCCTTCCCCCAACCCTAAACTTTCCCCACCCATAATCCCGAATCCTCATCCTAATCCCTTGAAATCGACTGCCGTACCAATAAAAACTGCCGTGCCTCTAGACACTGCTCACTATTTTATCTCGTGTGTAAACAAAGCGTGAATCTGTCCAATCCATCTGACTAATTTTCAAAAGAGAGACCGAATAGACTGTTATCTATCTTCAACGGAAGAAAACAGATGAATGAAAAGACCAAGAGAAGTCGATAGCTATGAATATGAATTTTATAAAGGTCGAACATTGCTACGTTTATACGTCTAATAATTGCTGGAATACTCAAAAAATTAGAAGTTTTATGACTTTCGGACACTGAGTATTTTTGGATCTCTGTCCGACAGTCGCTAAATTTGTCATAAATGCCCGAAGTCCCGCGCATTTCAACAGTCTTTCAACAGTCGATAGATAAACACACGGTTCCTGATATCTGGAAAAAGTCATTAATAATTCCTGTTCCAAAAGTTTTTTGCCCTTCTGGGAACAAGGATTATTGCCTTAACTTGTGGTGTTATGTAATGCTTTGAGAGAATCATTGTGAACTTATTTAAGTCTGAGGTTGCTTCTTGTCTGGACCCCTTACAATATGCTTATGCTAATTTATGTGCAAATGAAAACGCCTCAAAATTTTGTGGTGCATTGTATAACAGTGCAATCGAGAGCAAATTTGACATCTCCCATTGACTGCGATCCATAAGTCTGAGCAGCTGTTTCTGAGCAGCTGTTGCTAGTACATAGATTTATGTTATTACTGATTGAAAGGTGAGGTTTCAGTGGGCCTTTGCGACTGCGACTCACTGCTGCTGTGTTATGCTTTTGTAGCCCTGGATTGTACTAATGGTCGAGAATTATTGCGTTTTAGTGAAGAAAATTGACAGGCCACGCATAGCATTAGGCTTAGCTGTTACTAACATCACTTTAACATGTTCAACACAGCCCACAACCACAAAATTCTTGTTAGGTAAGTAAATAGGTTAAAAACATTTCAGATTGGCCTATTAATCTGTAATATTTAGCCTACCTTTTATAGTTATGTGTGATTTTGGGAGACTGCATTTACTTATTTCTTCTTAATCGCCTCTCGCCTGCTGGTGATAAGTGGCTGAATTCTCTCTACTCTGCCGAGGCACAATACACAGGAAGTGATCGTCTGTTGGTCATTGTAGCCCAAACAAAAAACATTTCATGGATGAAAAAAATCAGGTATCAACTGGCTAACATTATTTTTTATAAACGATTCTGCTCCGGAATATTAAAAATTCAAAAGTTTCTGGTTTCGTTTTTGTTCCTAGCAAAATGGCAAAAGTTTCTGGTTTTTGTTTTCATTCCGCGAACCGGTTCAAAGCCCTGGTTTTATCTTTGGAAGCACTGCTGCAGTGTTTACTGGAAAAACTGAGGGCTAAAACCAAGAGTAAACATTCAGAGCTATTTACTGTTCAAACAATCAATGTAACAGTACACATCTGATAAAGAAGAAACACCTGTCAGTTATATGTTCTAGTACATCTGCTCACATGAAAATTGGATGGTTTGATTCGAAAGGTGATGTGTTCCAAGATGAAAATACCAGAAATAGAAGCTGAAATATGGATTTGCGATCGTATATACAACTTTTGACCTCAAATGAAATGATCTTCAATGTGTAGCAAAAACAATGGAACTCACCTTGCTTTTCCGGTATTTTGGGGGAAGATTAAATCTAATTTAGCTAAATTAAATTTGAAGAGCACATTCGTTTAGAAAAGAAAACTCAAATTCCAAAATCTCAAAGTGGATGTTAAGGGACCTGATCTAGTGACCTCTACATTGAGAGCATTTGTTTCTGCAACAAAGTGCGTGTAGGAAGAAGGCAGTCTTTTAGCCGTAAGTACAATGTCAGTTGTTGATTTGCTAATGCATTGTTAAAGAGTATGACCACTATTTTGGACAAACGCTAGGTCAATGTTCATTACTCAAAAACTACTGATCTGGAGGAAGGAAATCAGCTCAAAACCCTTTCAAAAATTATTGTAATTATGTGTATGTGAAGTTGAAAATGAGCAAATGGAGAACTGTATGATTTGAAAATGATAATTAATCATGATGGTGGGAAATCTGATGTGAAAGTAAGAATTTAAACCTAAGCCATCCATAGATAAAAGATATCAACTTGAAAGCTCGGAGCATACCCATTTGAAGAGTTTGAAGTTTTTATGGAGTTTCTAGGTGATAGGATGCCAAAGTTGATATGCACAGTGGCGACGGAGGAGGATGCGGAATGAAGGGGGGAGATTAAAATGGGGGAGGAACACGACTGTCCTGGCTTACAGCTAATAGATAAATACAAAAGATATCGGCAGGAAAGCAGCAGCAATCACTCTTGAATTTTCTTCATAAAATGCACTTTCATAGATTAAAATTGGATTTTGATTTGTTCTTTGTTAGCGTTTCACTATGCTTTAATCTGTGTGTTCTGAATCATTGCATCACACAGCCCACACACAGGGAAACATACACTTTTGATTCCCAACTCTTTACCCAGATTTGCATTTGTGCATTGTCTCTTGCAGGCTGTGTTTTCGCTCTCTCTGCTGCTGTTGGATAAGGTATACTATGGCAGCGTGTTGCTTGTGTCAGCACAAACCTTCAATCAGACCATCATTGTACCTTCACTGAGAGATGGTAATGACCAGACTGTTGAGCTCCTTCTCATCTCTCTCTCTCTCTCTCTCTCTTCTCTCTCTCTCTCTCATACAACACACTCATCCAAATACACACAAAAAACAGAGTGAGTGGTAAACGGAGTGAGAGCCAGTTATTTGTAAATTCCAGTATTTAAAGTCACACAATCATTTGTTGGTAAGGTTTGGGACTGTTCAAAAAGTTGTTTGCCTCATCTCTCCCTCTCTTGTTTGGCTTTTTTTCCGCCTCAGTATGTTCCTCAGAGCAGCGAGGTTATGTGAAGGCTTGCAATGGTGAGTAACTCTCCACAGGGCATACTCAGGGATGCACCACAGCCACTTGTACAACTAATGGCACAGATGGCAAATTGGGGAAAATTACGCACATACGTGTAATGTTTTGCGGGGAATGTAGTGTGTTTAATTGCAATTTTTCTTAATTTATTCATGCGCTGGTTTATGTTCTATTAATGAAGTTAAGCGTTGTGGCTTTTCCTTTCAGTCCCTATACTGCAAGCTGTAATTGACAAGGAGAAGGAAGTGGCCTTGCTGCAACTGGAACAGGGCATGAACTCCACCGCTCCTGTGGAAATATGTCATAAATATGGACAGGATGGGGAGTGCAGATATCAGCAGTGGGTCAGTCTCTTCACATTTATGGCAGCATCTCAATTGTCAGTAATCACTGGAAAATGCTTCCTAATGGTCCAACTTTTCCCCTTTGATCTAGCATCCAGAGCATTGGGGAGAGCTGGGTCAAAAGTAACACTTTTCTTTGTAAAGAACTTAACCTCTTCCAATTGGTACTTGCCATCATAGGGATTATAGCCGTGCTCTGACCTCGCTGTGAAGCACATTGCTTCTCCAAGCCCGTTCCAGTTGACTTTTCCTAATTAGCAACTAAGTGTTAATTTGTTCAGTTACAAGGATCAATCCTTAGAATTGCTGTCCATTTCCCATCAGCTTGCATGGTCATTCATTGCAATAATTTTCAAGCAGTTTCCTATCCACATTAATGGTGACATAAAACGTCGTAGTCTCTCGAAGCTTCTGAATTCCTGCAGCTCTCAAGCTGATATATGCTTTTTCTGCGTCAGTGTCCGATCGGCATGATACACCGAAAAAAAAAAAAACGTTTTAAAAAGTGCAGTTTTGCCGACTCAGGTCCGCGCTTTAAGATTGTTCACTTAAAAATAAAACTCTGTCTACAACCAGTGACATTACGATAATGCAGGTTAACTGTACCTGTTCCTGATTAAGAATCTAATAACTAATTAAATTTATTTACTGAGCAAATAGGCTACCAATAAGCTGCGTTGCCATTAGTGATCAGGATGTATAGCTTCAGGAGATGGAATTCAGGGATAGTCCTGGATTAATTATTTTTTAATATTATTTTTATATTTTATATTTATATTATTATTTTTCCCCATCCTTACAATACCACTATTAAGTATGTTGTCATTTGCCACGTTTACATGGACAGTTTAATTCCACTGGCATTCGGAATGAAAGGCCATTCCGATTAAAAGTGGTGGCCATTCCGATTGAAAATTGAATCCGATTAAAGGGGGTGGTATATTCCATTTGTCATTCAGATTGAAAGAATCTTTCGTACATGTAAACATTCATTCCTCTTAAAGTTCATTCCGCTCTTTCTGCGCATGCGTGCTACCTTTCCCTTCCGGTATTCTACCTCCCTTCTGCTCCTTAGTAGACAAATGATAATAATTAAAATGATGTGGTCATACCGCTGCTTCAAAAATAAAAGCAAAATCAGTCCGAAAAAGGCACTGTGAATGTCATTCATGTTGACGCTATCAGGAACGAAGACAGGCCTATTATTTTTTTTCCGGTTGGCTAAACAGAAACACGTATACTCATATCCCCACTCCCTATCCAATCAGAAGCCTTCCCAGGACCAAACCTGACGCAAGAGCGATTAAACCCCATAAACCCATTCGGAATGACTATATTCCATGTAAACTCTCAGGAAAAAAATTCATTCCGATTGGTTTCATTTGGATTAATTCATTCCGAATGAAAAGTGATCATGTAACCGCGACCATTGTAGCCCTTCGGTGATCTCTGTCATTTCTTAACACTTTCTTAGTAATTACAGGCTTATATATTGGTCTTGATTATTCAGTAAATAAATTGTGTGATTATTAATTAAACAGGAACAGCTGGATAGCAGTTATGCATTTGAGGGTCAGAGGCTCATGGCACGTCATACCCGGCTTATCCCCGGTACTGAGAGTGTTCGGGATTAAAGGGTTGACCGACAGATGGCCAGAAATGCATATTTTTTGACATACACTTTGCATCTGTTTCATATCAAATATGGGTAATTTACTGACCTATATCCAACGAGTTGCATGCAATTGGACCATAACCGGAACTTTGGCAGTGTCACTTATAACCCTGCCCACCGCGTCAAAATTTGCGTTTGTTCAGAGAAAAGTTACACATAGAAAGAAAATGGTCTCAAATTGTGTGTGTATTTTTATGGCAAACCATGCTAATTTGGTTTATGTACACAATTTTACATCATATAAGTCTTTTGTAATGATAAATATCCAATATCAACATTAAAAGATATTAACTATCCATCTATGGAGTGAAGATGGTATGCTAACTGGCCACTTTTCGTATACTTGTGGCTAGGCCAACCCTTTTTGCATTGTTCTCACCCTAATTCTGGGCATTTTTGGTGAGTTTGATGGTGAAATACAACACATTTACATCTACACAATTGAAGAGAAAGCCTCATTGGTTTGGTGGAGCGGCGAAAGTGTGCATTGTTGCTTTCAACCTGACACTGACTTTAGTCACTTTAGCCAGTCGATCATCTTCACTATTCAAACATGCAAATTTTCACTTCCGGGTCATTTAAAGCACGAAATGTACAAGTACAACTGAATTAACTTAAAATTGGTGGAAAAATAATAAGCACAAAATCCTGATTAAAAATACTGTCACTAGTACATTTTTACTTACCAGAGTCAAGAAACAATTTTTTTTGTCTCCTCAAATTTGTCTCTTCACAGAATGAGACAAATGTATCCATTCCTCTGGACTCTGTTGCCACCTGCCTTTGCTTCCAGGTACTGCAGACAAGCTCAAACTGACAATGCTGTATACCACTGTTTTTTTGCACTTGAATAACAATCAGCCGCAACATTAAAGCAAAGCAAAGCAATAGTCAGCCTAGTTCTTGAAGTTGATTTGTTGGATGCAGGAAATGTGGGAAACCAACTTTCACAAGGGCCAAATTGTGACCGTTCAATGACTGGGTCAGAGCATTTCCAAACTGACGGGTCTCGTGGGGTGTTTTTGATGTGCAGTGGTCTGTATCCAACAAAAGAGGTCCTAGGAAGGACAACCAGGGAACTGGCCGCAGGCACTTGGGTGACTAAGGTCCACTGATGCATGTGCGAATAAAGGGTAGCCCGTGTTGCCCGATCATTCAGAGGAGCAACTCTAGCACAAATTGCTGGAGGAGTTAATGCTTGCACTGAAAAAAAGGTGTGTGAACATTGCAGCTTGCTGTGTATGGGGCTGCATAGCTGTAAACTGGTCACAGCGCACATGCTGACCCCTGTGCGGCAAAGAAAGGGCCTACAATAGGCATGTGATTGTTAGAGATATATCATGGAGCAATGGAAGAAGGTGGCCATGTCTGATGAGTCATAATGTCTTTTATATTGTGTGGTTGTGTGCGCGTCATTGACCTGGGGAAGAAGTGGCACCAGGAGACTGTCGGGAAAGATGGGAAACAAGCAGAGATAGTGTGACACTTTGGGCAATCGACTACTGGGAAACCTTGGGTCCTGCATTCATGTGAATTTAATTAGACATATACTACCTACCCAAACACTGTTGCAGTCCAAGTACAGCCCTACACAGCAACGATATATCCAGATGCCGGTGGCTTCTTTCAGCAGCATAATACACCCTGCCACACCATCAAAATTGTAAGGGATTAGTTTGAGGAAGATGACAAAGGTTCAAGGTGTTGACCTGGCCTTAGAATTTCCTCAGATATCAATCTGATTGAGCATCTGTGGCATGTGCTGTAAGAACACGTCCAAACCACCTCAGAACTTGCTGATCTTGTTGCAGAATACCACAGGGTACTTCCAGAAGTCCCGTGATATCGATGTTTCAATGGGTCAGTGCAGTTTTGGCAGCACAAAGGGGCCCTTCACAATACAAGGCAGGTGGTTTTAATGCTGCGGCTGACTGGAGTATATAGGTACAGTGCTTAACAAATTTATTAGACTGCATGTCATAAAAAAATGAGAAAACACAAATATTTTAGAAATTTGATGGGAACTTGTTTAAAACTAAAAACTATTTGTTATTTCTTGGGCAAATAATGAACTGAAACCACTGAATGGTCCTTAAAAACCAAAAAAAAAAAAGACTATTTTGGCCTGTTATGGCCCTGATAGCAGCTTGCATGCTTGCATACAACCACTAAAACATATTTTTATGTTCAGGAATGCAAGGAAATAACTCTTATTTGACAACTTAATTTGAAAATGCATGGATAACAGCAATAATTATATTTTAACATCAAAAATATCATTTCGGTTAAAGAACTTGCGCATACTGGTGGATTAACCATTACAGAAACATAAAAATTATTTTGGTAATTAACAACATTGTTAATTTAGGGCAGCTGTGGCATAAACCTTACATTGGGTGGTGGTCTAATAAATTTGTTAAGCACTGTATGTACATATTTTCTGTATATTTTCACGTGAGTCATATCACATTTCCGACTGTTGGGTGATAAATTCAATTTATTATCTACGTATTGCTGTTATTATGAAGCTTCCAGTTGCTGCACAAGGTCTGCTTGTTCATGTCTCTGAATTAGGTCAGGAAAAAAGACAGCAATCTGGCTTGGGAGACCTGCCCTTTCAAGAGCTCTGGAGGTAAAGTGGGTGAGGTGACATTGAACCAATGTGCATAGAAGCCACAGCCAAAGAAAGACTGGGTTGTTAAAATCCTTTTTTTTTTACCATTAATAAAAATGGTAATGTTTGAACTTCCAAAGGAAATGTTTAGGGAAGTAGGCTTTTTAATTCGGGTATTTCTCAATCAGATCCTTCATGGGACTTGGGCATTGTACTGTTGATCAAGGGACAAATGTACTTGAACTGAATTACGAAAGAAATACATGAATTGGCATAAATGGATGAGTATGTTGCTATGCAAGAATTTGCAAGAAACAGGAAAAAAGTTGTGTGCCAAGTTAATAATATTAAAAGAAGTGTTGAAAATTAAAACTTCATTCTTACTCTCTCTTTCAGAATTTTTTGAGAGAACATGGAGGAAGGTGCAGGTATCATTATCTCCAGCTGTGACTAACATTGGTGGGCCAGCATTGGTCTGGAACCTCACTGCCCCCTGCAGATTGAAGGCTGAACTGTGGCTATGCAGGATCAGAGGGAGTCCAGTCGGGAAGGACTGCAGAGAGGTAGACGGTTCCAGGCTGCTGGTGGAGAATAGGATGCAGGGAGGCTGGCAAAGAGACCTTCAAGGCCACTGGGTACAAACATGAGACTGGCCGCACCTGTAATATCAGTGTAATTAGTGCATATCTGCACATACTGTTCATCCAGCTTTGTTAACTCTTAGACATCTAGTTTGTACAAAACTAAACATGACTGCTCTGTCCAAGTTAGTTAAGACCACTCCTATCCAATTCAGATAGTTTTCTGAGTTAACCATAGCATTTCATGGTAAGAAATAGTAAAATTAAATGCTGCTAACTTTATATATTTCAGCACAAGCTGATCGCATTTACTGATGGCAAAATGTAGCAGATTGTGTATATTGAGGGAAAATATTCTGAGATGCATCATCAGTTTGAATTAAAATTTTTCTCTGAAGACCTTGATTAGTAGAATCTTGTGTGTAGCTGCTTAGTTGGAATGAAAGCCTGCACCCCCACCAGCCCTTTCAGGATAAGACTGAGGACCCCAAGGCAATCGATAAACACGAACAAATCCATATTCAGGCAGAGAAGTCAATTGGCATAATATGGATATTTTTGTATGCGGGTGCAAAAGGTTTGCAAACTAATTAATCCGGTGGTAACGAGGCGACCAACCAAGTACTTGTAAAAAACTTTGAAACTTTGGTTTCATCTTTGTCAAATATTTATTTCATTTCTTCCAATTCAAGTTCAGACTTTAGGGGACAGTGTTTTTTTATTTTTTTTGCCAAACACAGGTCCCACACTGTTAACAGCATCAAAAATTTTGAAAAAATACCCTTTCTTTAAAAGCCAATGAAAGGTGAAGTAAAGGCCAAATTTGTGTCAAAATGATTTTGTATACCAGGAAAGTATATCCAAACCACATTTACAAGAATTGGGCGGGTACAAATTAACTTCATTTTAATCTCTTATCCTTTATATAGCATTATTGCAGCACGGTAGACCATTTAGACTCTAACAGCCTTGCATATATACACACAGTCACACACTATTACTCACAATAGCAACATGGACTGCTGTTTTTGATGTTTCATACATATGTTTTAATATAAACAATATAAAAAGTCCTCACACTTCCGCTCCCTTTGCAATGCATTTATTTAGCACATCCACCAAGCAACGTTTCGAGCCATGTGCTCTTCAGGCTTAAGAAACACGCATGAAAGACGCCCTCTTTAAAAATGCCCCAAGAGGGTCACATGATGGGTCACATGATCAGAGGGTTTTTTTTCATATTATAAACACAACAACAGAACAACTTTGCAAAATATCCTTACCTAATATACAAATACAGAGTACCACCAATTACAAAAATAATAATGAAATGAAAAAACATAAGAAAAAAATCATCTATACTAAAGCCAATGAAATGATATTTTTTGATTAATATAACCTACCAAAAATGTTTGTTGATATGAAGTAAATAATACATTGCCTAAGAAATATTTATTATAATTGCATTGAAAAACACTCTATGCTTGACTATAATTACCATTGTTTTTTATCATGATTATAAAATTAGCCATTCTACTAAAATCTTTATAGAGGCGCCGATTGCCAATTGAGAGCATGACGGCTATATAGCCCGATGTTTTTCATAGGCTTACTATAGATTATTTTTTTCTTATGGTTTTTTAATATCATTGTTTCTTATATTTGTAATTGGTGTTACTTGGTATTTGCATATTAGGTAAAGATATTTTGCAAAGTTGTTCTGTTGTTGTGTTTATAATATGAAAAAATCTCTCTGATCACGTGACCCTCTTGGGGCATTTTAAAAGAGGGCATCTTTCATGCATGTTTCTTAAGAGCACATGGCTCGAAACGTTGCTTGGTGGATGTGCTAAACAAATGCATTGTAAAGGGAGCAGAAGTGTGCGGACTTTTCTATTGTTTATTTAGAATTTTTTTAGTCCAGCACCTGCCTTAATTATGGATGTACGCGATTACTTTGCTTCTAATTGATTAATACAGATGTTTTTAACCTTTTGAGCTGGTCTTCCTCTCTCTGACTCATTATGTGCAGGTAACAGGGGAATTTTTGGGCTTTGTTCCTGACCCATCTCTGTGTGTCCAGGTATTACTCTACATTTTTTGCAGAAAATGTTATATTTTGCATACTGTAATAAGGTTAGCCTCTGACCCTTCGGGAAATTTTCTCAGGTGCTTGTGAATGGGACTGACAGACCAATGGACCCCATGTGTCCCTTGTCAAGTGAGTGTCTGCTGTTACTGCTGTAACACCTCTTTAGTCGCTGGCACATTTAATGAAGTACTTAAGACATCGTCACTGCTGTATTTGGGTGCTGCCATAATTAATTATCTCTGCTGCTGTATTTAGCATTTACACTCTCATGTGCTAGTGCATGTTGGCATATAAGCGTTTACATCTGTATGCATTTCTCTCAGCCACTAAGCATCATTGGGTCTTCCCAGTTGTGCTGAGCACATTGGTGATCTGTGTGGGTGTCTTAGGAGCATGCTGTCTCCACAGCAGTCTCAAAGGTAAGGCTTGGCATTGCTTCATATAGTGAATGTGAATATACACAGCCAGTCCAAAAATAAGTCACACACTCAAATATTTAGTTTAAACCCTGGTAGCTTTGATTATAGTCCGTAATTTGTTGTGTCATTGTTTTGACAACCATATGCAACATTAGAAAAATTATTTTCAATGAGAGTTGCATTAATTTTTGGCTCGGGATCTAGTCTTAAGGATGGGATAGCTGTGCTACTCGACTTCTTCAGCACATCCCAATAACTTTCAACGTGATTAAAGTCACGACCTTTTGTCTTGATGTCCTCACGCTTGCTCTCCTCAATCATTGGTTTCTTTGCTAGATGCAGGCCAAAGATTTGTACTGCTGTAACACCTTTTCCGCCATCAAGGGATATGTCTTCCAGCATAATTTTTTTTGAAATAAGAATCTCTGCACTTCTTTAATTAGGGTTAAAAAAATGTATTTCCAACTGAAACATTAATTGCTGCAATCATTATCCAATCATAGTATTTGTTTATTTACATCCAAACGGTGACTTTTTTTTTAAGACAGACAGTGTTCTTGACAGAGATAATGAGGCTGCTTCTGTGTACTAATTGCTGTGTGTTTCTTTTAGGCTGGGTGAGTCGCTGGAATAAAGATGATGCTGTAAGAGGTGAGCTGTATTTGCCTTTCTCTCAACCATTCTGTGCATCTGATGGTAGTAAATTTTGGGCTGAACTTGGACCGCAACACCTCTGCAGTTGATTTTGGGGACAGTAAACAATTTGATTATTTGTCTATTGCGTGCAATGCAAAAATAATTTCTCCCTCACATTCACTTTCAATATGCCTCACAAATGGTTTTCCACTTTGCATATACAATGTATTTTCAAATGCTGAAAGACCAGGGCCATCGTAAAATGAGTTTATTTTTAAGAAATCGTTTTAATAATTTCAAGAAATTCCATGATGAGAGGTGGAATTCAGAGGTCTGCTATTTATTCAGATCATTGACATTCTTTCTATCTAACACGGTAGCCTGGTTAGGTCTGTCTACTTCTCATTATCTCTTCCTAATCATTATAGGCTACATTTTGGTTTTGATTAGTCAGTTATCTGGATAAATTGCTTGATTGCAAGTTATGCAAAGTACATGGGTAAGCTAATTATGCCAAGGTGATGGAGGCTGTCCAGTTTTGTTGGTACAGTACAGTCACTGTTAAAACCAAAGAATAGGTCGTTAATCTGGCAGTAGGGGGACGCTAGGCTGTCTGTAGGACCGGGAAACCTCTTCGTTAGATGTGTGGTAGGACAGGCGTCTTGACGCGCACAAAGACGAAAGACCTCCCGCTGCCTACTGCGCATGCGCATGGATGATAGCCCGTTAGCCGGGTATTTGTTTAATCATAATTGAGCCACGAGGGCAGTTGGGGCGGTCGTGTTGACAGTAGTCCGTACATGTAGATAATGGCACAGCTTTTGGCGATTTATTTCCTTGTATGAATGCAAGAGTAACGTTAGCCTACATAAAATATTGATTTGCTTTGGCGGGGGTGATGTTGCCGGTAATCATTTCTGCAAACCTTTTTATAGTAGAAGACACAGTTTGCTCAACCTGTGCTACTATTGAAAACTTTAGTGCGGTATAATACGCAATTGGATTAATAAATATCATGCATTTTTTTGGAGGGGATTTTGTTTGTCAGGTGTCATTTCTGCGATATTTTATGTTCGGAGATAATGTGTGCTTTTAGGTACTATTATTTTACACTCAAGAGCCTAAATATAGGCCTATTATTTTTACTATTACAAACCTGTAATTTAGTAGCTTATATCCATTCCTATAAAGATTACTCGCACCCTATCTCAGTAAAATTCATTTACGGAAAGAACTTGAATGTTTTTCGATTTATATACGGTTTCGTTTTTAAAATGCTAATAGGCAAATTTAACCAATTTTTCATGACAAAACGTATTGCATATTCTGCATTTGTTTTAATGATTTGTCGTAACAGTTCAGATATTCAAATATAATATTCGGAAGGCTTGCAACTAGAAAAGAATTGTGTACAATATGAATTTAGTTCGACCATAATGACTCTTGAATGCGCTAAAAAAAAACACAATATATATAATTATAATTAGGCACGCGTATAAAAATGTATTTATACAGGATAAAGTAAAATGCTACGAAATCGGTAAGTCAGTTATTTGTTAAAAATATATGAAAGAATTTAAAACCCGTAGGCTATATACATATACCTATCCAGGTAGAGATTGCAGGATACTATTTTCTTCAAATAAGCAGTTAGTTTGGATTAATTACAGTTCACACTGTCTAAACTATATCAGTTTTATTTAAACATTGTCCCTTGAGAATCAGCTGGTTCTATGTCCACTTTTCCTCATTTTGAGAAAATGGAATTTGAAAATTTCAACTGTCTTATCTCTGATGTTTAGAGAGTCATCAAAATTTATTTTGAGTGGAATATTGTTGACTGTGGAAGGTACCCTATGCATATTGCAAACATGTTCAAAATCTCCATAGGCTTAGAGATATAAGCAGTCAAAAATGGACATAGAATCCTCTGACTCGTAACGTAAGTTGCCCTTGGTCAACAAGTTCTATGTCCAACATAGGACCTGGTGCCTTTACTGGTTTTACGTATGATCAGGAATCGAAATCAGGAAGTTCTATGTCCATCAGAGTCGTTTTAAAAAAAGTTATGAACAAACTAAGAACGTTTTAGTCAATGAATGGTTATCTGTATTTATACTTATTTCCCAAAAATTTTACTGGGACACCATGAACGAGGTTTATAAGACTGAGCATTAAGGAGTATTGAAAATGCTTCATTCACTCATAGATAAAAGTATTGCATTAAATTAACAGATTAGAAAAATTAAGTAGATATACGAAATCCTCCCCCCGATTAAAATTTGATTTTCCAAGAAAATAGCATAGGCCTATGTTCTGTAAAATCAACAACAATATTGGGGTAGGCCTAGCTAGGGCCAAAATGGTGGGTGGGGTGGGGCAGGCGAGCGGGTGGGGGTAGGGGGGTCTCCCCCGATATCCCTGGGTTGCCCCGATGTCGCTGACAAATTGAACATTAAGTGCACAGTACGTTAGCACACAAGGCCTAGAGTTGATCGTTTGAGAATTAAGTAGTTCTATGTCCATGCATATTGACGAATGTGACTTTTCCACACCAGTCCTAACACAACTATACATTGTTGGTGAACAACTTACCCATCAAAATAATCCATTAGTTTTTCAGAAGGGATCAAAATCGAATGTTTTTTCTGAGGAGTTCTCATTTTGTGCTTTACATGTGCTCCTTGGCCATTTTGAGCAAATGTCACATGATCCAGGTACGGACCCTGATTGGTTCCTTGGACGTAGAACCACCTGATTTCAAACGAGCCCCACTCAGGATATAGAACTAAATGTTTTTACGTGTTAATATGGTGTAGACTTTAGGGTGGAGCTTAGCACTAAGTTATAAACCTAACTGATTTTAGAATGTCCTGGTATGCTTAACTCCATATCTGCGAAAAGTGGACGTAGAGCCAGCTGATTCTCAAGGGACGTCATGTCATCTATAATCACAATTTTTTTATTTATATTGCAGTTGGCTTTTCAAAACCAATAAATCAATTGCGGCGCACTTGGCTGAAGGTCTACCCACAAACTCTCAGAATCACAGTTTCTGCAATTAAAAGACATATATTTAAAGTACCAAAAAAAATTTCCTTCAAGAATACAATTGCTTATATTACACTGTCGATTTCATCATAATATTTTTTTTTCATGTTCATGCTAGGCTTTTTAAACCGAAGAAATGATCAGCCACACGCTTTCCAGAGGTCGCATAAGCTCTCACTTCCACTTTGACTGCAAGAGAAAATAAAAAGATGTTAAAATGCATAACGGCAAACATAAATGTAATTTTAACAGTTAAAATGCCCTCTATTCTATAACTTACACGCGGTTCTACATTCAGTTCCGCGGAGCCACATGTGGATATTCCTGGCACTAAATTGTCCTATGATACGGCTCATTGGTCAGCAGTGTGAAGTACCGTGTTAGATCGTGGTTAGGAGGGCGAGATCTCTGAGGTAACCAGGCATTAATTAACCCCTTTCTGCAGATGTAGATGCCGGCGTCCGTAAATTCCAAAATTTAATTCCTATACAATTCTGTAATTGAATTTCCAAATGTCTAGCTTCACTTGAATAATTTTCAAAAATCTCTGTGTCACAAATCCTGAGTTCTAAAGCTTGAATAGGCTCATGCACAACAGGAAAAATTGGCAAAATTTTGTATTCCGCGCAAAGGGGTTAATGCCGTCTCTTCAGTTTTAACAGCGACTGTACTGTACTCGGCGGTCTTCAAAGCGTAGTTTCTTCCCTAAAGCATTTCAAAAAATGGCCTCTGATGTTTGCTAAACATAACAATAGGTTTGTCTCACAGAAAAGTTAATTAGCAAGCTTGTCTGTCTGCCCCATCGAGGCAGGTACTTTCATTGGGCTTAAAAAAAAAAAGAATCGCGATTCAATTAATCGCCCAGCCCAAGCTGGATGTACTGTACTTTTTCAGTTACTAAATGTATGATTCAGAAGTGTGTATTTCAGTAGTGTGTTGATGAAATTTACTTTTCAATATTTTGACGGCGGGACGTACATTTTGGTAATATGATAGAGAAGTGTGGATTTCAGTAGTATGGAAGGTGATACTCTTTAATCCCACCCTAGGGGTAGTGTGCAGGAAACAGGTGGTGCTGCTGGGCCCTCCAGAGTCGGACCCCACCCTGGCTGTGCTAGTGTCTCGGCTAGGCACAGCACTGTGCTCTCTGGGTTTCGGCGTAACAGCGGACCTGTGGAGCCAGGCGGAGCTGGGAGTCTTGGGTCCCGTGCCCTGGCTGCATGGCCAGCTGGAGCGATTGAAGATGGTGGAGGGCCAGGTGGTGCTCATTCTGACCCCGGGGTTCTATGAGAGGGTGGGGCAGAGGGGTGGGGTGCAGGCTGAGGCTGGGAAGGAGGAGCGGGGGCCGTCTCCACACGTGGATGTTTTCAACGCTGCCCTGAACTGTCTTCTGGCAGACCGCCTCCATAATATCAACAGAGGCCACTTCACGCTGGTGCACTTTGAGGTCCTTCCCTCCTTTTCTCCCATTTCAAGATGGGAGGCTGTCAAACCCCTGTCCTTTCATGGCCTGCAGCCATACGCCCTCCCCTCCCAGTCCCTCCCCTTTCTCGTGGAGCTGACGGGTCAGAGCTCAGTGCGGCTTTGGCCTGCTTCGCGGGCCCTGGACCGAGCTCTGAGGGGGTTTGGTGTTAAAGGCCCAGGAACAGGAGTCATCGAAGAGACCGTGACCCTGATGGGCTCCCAAACTCACAAAGACTGGTCAAAAGACATTCCCCTAGTGTAGGGGTTTCTGGACAGGTGGGGTCTCAGGCCAATGGGAGGTATATGTACTGAAAGTGGTAAATGCATTGCCACTGAGATTGACTTGAAGGTTTTATAATTTTTTTTAACAATGACGCGTACATACTCCATCATACGCTCTATGCTGGAAATGCAAATATATTTTTGATCAGTCAAGGTAACATGAAGTAAAACTTGAGAATTCCTGAAGCTTTTCATAGGGTTTTCATCTTTACCCAATTGATCAAAATGGTTTCTCCTTTCACATGCTATAAGATACTTCAATAGTTTACATTCAACTGTTCCTGGAAATTAAAAAAAAAATACTCGTGCTCTTAAGATGGTTGGATTTATGCCGAGTTCGTCAGATACAGTACATAATACTGCCATCACAGGCTTGTACAGTAGGCAGTAAGTATGATGGGCACATCCCTTCATTCACCTCTCTTCTTACTCTGATGCGCCCATCACTCTGGAACACGACAAATGTGGACTCCTCAAACAATGTGACCCCTTTCTGTTGTTCCAGAGTCCAATCTTTATGCTCCCCAGGAAATCAAAGCCTTTTTTTTCCCAATTAGCCTCATAGATAAGTGGTTCTCTTAAAGACTCTATTACTTACCGCAATGCACATTGTTAATTATGATAGGTGATTGCTGAGCGGAACATTGAGATTGTAAGTTTGAAGCTTTCAGAAGGTTCGATTCAAATAATAGTCTGCGGACTGCAAATCAAATAACTCCTTAAATCACATACTAAAACCTAATCAATAAAAAACTGAAGGAGAGTATTTCTTACTTACCATTGGTGATCATATCCATCTCCTCATGCTGCCTCTTCTTGGCAATAATATCACCATCATACACTGCTTGGCCAAAAAAAAAGTCACCGTTTGGAAATTGATGAACTAATTCTATAATTGGATCATTATTGCTGTTATTAATATGTTTCAGCTGGCAATAATCATTTTACCCTGACTGATGAAGCGCGTCGCTTCTCATTTCTTAAAAAATCATGTCGGAAGACCCATCCACTGATGGTGGAAAAATGTTACAGTATTTCAGAACGGGCAAATTATTGGCCTGTATTTTGCCAAGAAAACCATGAATGACAAATAAAAGTATGAGGAATCATTTTCGCAAACAAATTAGCCACCACAAAGTCCTGATCTTAAACACATTAAAAGTTATTGGGACGTGCTCATCATACGCTCATATGCTGGAAATGCAAATATATTTTTGATCAGTCAAGGTATCATGAAGTAAAACTTGAGAATTCCTGAAGCTTTTCATCTTTACCCAATTGATCAAAATGGTTTCTCCTTTCACATGCTACAAGATACTCCAAAAGTTTACATTCAACTGTTCCTGGAAATTTAAAAAAAAATACTCGTGCTCTTAAGATGGTTGGATTTATGCCGAGTTCGTCAGATACAGCACATAATACTGCCATCACAGGCTTGTACAGTAGGCAGTAAGCATGATGGGCGCATCCCTTCATTCACCTCTCTTCTTACTCTGATGCACCCATCACTCTGGAACACGACAAATGTGGACTCCTCAGACAATGTGACCCCTTTCCGTTGCTCCAGAGTCCAATCTTTATGCTCTCCAGGAAATCAAAGCCTTTTTTTCCCCAATTAGCCTCATCGATAAGTGGTACCTCATACTAAAACCATACTAGTGGTACCTCATACTAAAACCTAATCAATAAAAAACTGAAGGAGAGTATTTCTTACTTACCATTGGTGATCATATCCATCTCCTCATGCTGCCTCTTCTTGGCAATAATATCACCATCATACACTGCTTGGCCAAAAAAAAAGTCACCGTTTGGAAATTGATGAACTAATTCTATAATTGGATCATTATTGCTGTTATTAATATGTTTCAGCTGGCAATAATCATTTTACCCTGACTGATGAAGCGCGTCGCTTCTCATTTCTTAAAAAATCATGTCGGAAGACCCATCCACTGATGGTGGAAAAATGTTACAGTATTTCAGAACGGGCAAATTATTGGCCTGTATTTTGCCAAGAAAACCATGAATGACAAATAAAAGTATGAGGAATCATTTTCGCAAACAAATTAGCCACCACAAAGTCCTGATCTT
Organism: Gymnothorax reevesii; assembly: GCA_029721435.1. Taxonomy (NCBI): domain Eukaryota; kingdom Metazoa; phylum Chordata; class Actinopteri; order Anguilliformes; family Muraenidae; genus Gymnothorax; species Gymnothorax reevesii. The sequence continues at coordinate 9,914,703 of CM056581.1, forward strand.
AAACACATTAAAAGTTATTGGGACGTGCTCATGAAAGACCACCAGTGGTTCAACCATTATGTCGAGAAGAAAAGAGCTCGGCCAAAAATTATGCCATTTCTGATCGAAAATAAATGTTCTGGCATTGCATATAGTTGTCAAAACAGTGACAAGATGAATATGGACTGTAATCAGAGCTACAGGGGTTCCAACTAAATATTTGAGTGTGTGACTTTTTTTTTGGCCGGGCAGTGTATGTTGACTGTGAAGGACATGTGAAGTCGCATGTGAAGGGGAAACTGCAAATTCACTGTTCTTACTCCTGTATCCAAATGAAGAAATTATAAATCTTAACGTATGATCTAAAATGGACAGAGACCGGGATGGAGATGGATTTTATTTTGGTCCAAACATGATTGTCAGACCACGATGCATCGCTGCCAGTGGTAATGGGTCTTTTAGGCTACACCGCCGTTTAGTACCAATTCCTTGAGTTCTCTCCCCATTGTGCACGTGGAACTGCTCGTCCTCTATTAAACATAGCCGTGAGTTATACTGCTGATTTTTTTTTTTTTTACAAATTGATTCCACCGAATGTTTAAGTGATCTCTGATCATGATTATTTAAGATTTTTTTGACCACATTTCTTCTTCAAAGATGGTGGTTCACTGCTATCCTTCCAGGCTTTAATAATGCATTGGACAGTTCTTAACCTTATTTCAGTTTTTTTCAGTCTCTTTGCTCGTTTTCTTTACTTGATGTATGCCAATAATTTGACCCTTGTGAAACAGAGATGCGACTTTTCCACAACTGCTGGATAAGTCTTCCGACATATTTAAGAATTGAGAAGCTGCTCACTGCATTAAGTCAGGGGTAAATAACTTTTTGCTGCCTGAAATCACTGCAGTAATTATCCAATGGAAGGCTTTACCTACTTACCTAGTTAAATCCAGATGGGGCTTTTTTGACTGGCCAGGCAGTGTATATCGAAAACAAGTTTCAATCCACAAAACATTCACAACTGATTTTAGCCTGTCAAGTGCTATCTGTGAACAATATCCTCTGAACAGACTGCATTAATACAACCCCAAATCAGAAAAAGTTGAACGGTATGTTTAATTAATATTAACACTGAAAGCAATAACTTGTACATCATGTTTGACCGGAATTACATTGAAAACAATACAACAGCACATTACTTAGTGTTCCACCACGCAAATTTTCAAAATACGCACTTGCTCCAGTTTTGATTCTTGCAATAAATTTTGAAAAAAGGTTGGGACAGAATTTACCTCTTTGTAATGTTGCTGTTCCTTTTCATAACACTTAATAAACATTTAAGGACAGAACACACCAAATGATTAAGTGTTCCAAGTGAGATTTTGTCCCATTCTTGTTGCAAATGAGTCTGAGGGTCTGCTTTTCAAAATATGCTATACATTCTCTATTGGGGAGAAGGTGGGATTGCAGCCAGGCCAGTCCAGCACTTCAGAACCCTCTTCTTGCGCAATCCTGCCTTTGTAATGGGTACAGTATGCAGTTTAGCTTAGTCTTTGTAGAAATATGAATGTGTCTTCCTGGAAAAGATGACATCTTGAAGGCTGCATATTTTGCTCCTAAATCTCAGTATACATTTCAGCATTAGCTGGCACGAGGTGCAAGTGACCCTTGCCAAGGGCAATGACATTATACCATACCAGGACAAAGCATGGCTTTTGGACTTGTTGGTAGTAACAGTCTCGATGGCACTTTCCCTTTTTGGTTTGGACCACACAGTGTCCATTACTTCCGGAAAAGAATTGAAATTTAGATTTGTCTCACCACAATACATTTTTCCACTGTCTAATGGTCCATTGCATATGCCTCTGAGCCCGGAGAACTTGATGGCTTTCCTGGACACTGTTAACATGAAGGTTTTCTTTTTGCACATTAAAGCTTTAACTGGCATTTGTGGGTTTAACTACTCATTATAGAACTTTGGCAAAGTAATCCTGAGCCCATTTAGGTATGTCACCTTTTCATAAACAAAAGTACTTGATGCAGTGCCTTCTAAGTCAGAGTTCCCCAACCCTCTCCTGGAGGCCGACCTGTCCTGCTTGTGTTAGATCGCTCCCTGCTACAGCACAGGTGATTCACATGATCAGGCTGTCATCAATCAGCTTTAGGGGGTGATTAACGAGCTAATCATTTGAATCACCTGTGCTAAAGCAGGTAGAAATCTAAAGCATGCAGGGCAGGTGGGGCTCCAGGAGAGGGTTGGGGAACACTGTTCTAAGTGATGAGATCACAAGTATTCAGCTTTGGCTTGCACTTCTGTTGTGCAAGCCCTGGGCTGCAGTAGATTTGCAAAAATAATAATTCTTTTGTCTAATTCCTAGCCACTTTTCTGTGACCCCCAATGGGCAATGTCATGAGGTAAAAAAAGATGTGAAGGAAAATTCAGAAGGTCTTAGAAAGAGAAGGCAACAGCACTGAGAGAATCAAACTGCGCTTGCACCAGGCGATGTAATCCAGCTACCAGAATCTTTCATGTTCATTTGTTTCTGCAAATGGTCAGAATGATGGTGTATCACCTGAAATATTGCAGCTGCCAGAAATTGTTGGACATCGTCATCTCCTTCCTTTTTGTAAAGTAATGTTCACTGCGCCATATGTTAAACGTGATAAGTTGGGAAGTATGAAGGCTCCTTTTCTGAGCATTCAGAGAATTTGAACAGCTCTAATGACTGCCATGAAAGTAATTCCAGGTCATTTCCAAGGAGTTATGAAATTTTCTGAGCAAAAAAGACTGAGCATTGCTTTCAAAGCTATCTGACAGTAGTGGACCATGCAAATGCAGCCTCCTCTTTCATTTGTTCAACTACCTTCTTGGAAAAGATCAACATAGCCATGGTTGTTGGGATGGGACAATTGATACCACGGCATCAATGCTTACTTCTGCAAGGCGCAGTGTTTGACACAATTTGCCAAATCGTGTTCGCTTACCAGCCTTATGGGCCGATAAGCTATGGTTGTGGTTTGACATCAGTCGTCCAGAACATTTGTCTTATGCTTGATGAATTTTCCAGAACATTTTCCATAGCATAATACTGGACCATATCTACAGATGTTTTCTTTTGGATTTTTGATTGAATAATTTTTTTGTCCGTTTCATGGGCCCTTGAAATTTTGGCCCCAATGTTAAAGATAGTACTTAGAAATTTTCAAAAATTATTTCACAAAAACTGCCGGATAAATTCTTTTCTACATCAGACAATGAATGTACCTTAGTGCCCTCAATGTACAGTGCAAGTACCATTTTGATTGAATCGATGGAAGTAGGTCTATTAGGAAGCTAAATGGTTGCAGATAGAGATTAAGTTTGTATTATTGACATAGCCAAAATAGGTCACATGACTTCCTATGTTAAATGTGACCTCTGATGACTTTGAAAGGTCAAACTCGAGGTCAGGGAATATAATGTTAAAAGATAGGACTTCAAATTTCAATAAATAATTTCTCAAGAACTGTCTTTTACCTTTTTTTCCCCCCCAAATCTGGCAATCATGTCACTTCACTTTGGTACACGATGTACAGTGCAAGCGCTATTTTGATTGAATCGATGGAAGTGAGTCTATTTGAGGTGCTGTACTTTGACATTGGGTCTTACGGAGAATGGGCAAAATGGCCAGCGGAAGCTAAATGGTTGCAGATAGAGATGAAGTTTGTATTATCAACATAAAGTCATATATGACCTATATTTTGGCTATGTTAAAGTTCAACTCAGATGACATTGAAAAGTCAAACTTGAAGTCAAGCAAAATGTTACAATTTTCAAAGGCTTCTAGGCTTGAAAATATTGAAGATATTGAACGTGTATTGAACACTTCTAGGAAGTTATATATGAACTTTCATTTGGTGAAAGTTCAAACTTTACAGGGAAATTTCAATGACATACCACCAAAATCATTACGGATAGAAAGTAGGTTTGTATTAGATACGTACAGGACATCATGTATGAACTCTCATTTGGTGACCTCCTCTTTGACCTAGTGAAAATTCAATGACTTGTATCGCTAAAATGGTCACTGATGGAGCCTAGGCTTGTGTTACAGATGTCAAGGAAGTCCTATATGGACTTCCATTTGGCGATATTCAACCGCACGAAGGATAGCAATACCCCGTCAGCCTTGAGGGCTGAGGGGTTTTAAAAAAAAAAAAAAAAAAAAAAAAAAAAAAAAAGTCTGGCACTTTCTTGGTTTTTCGAGATATTTGCTCCCAAAGTTGGGTGCGGGATAATTTTCACCCAGTATACACCAAGCGCAATCAAAAAACATAATACAATATATTTTTTGGACATACAAATATTTACCGGATTCAATGAGGCTGTGGATATGTTATATTATATAAATTAAGATAAGGAAGAAAAAGACGTGTAAGAAGTTAGACTTCAGCTTTAAGTATTTTTCTCAAGACAACATACCCAAAGTGTACACGCAAGGTACATCAGCGTCACTTTTGCAAGGCAGCACAATCTGTGCCAGCAGATGTCACCCACGTGGCTCAGTGAATGAAGCGGCGAGTAGTGAACCCATTTTCAATACAAATGTCCAAAAGGGTCCGAAGCTTCACAAAGCCTCGTTTGGCCATCACTGCATACCACCGTATTCAGATGTCGCAAAACCAGACATGTGCCACAGGGAAACCTCTCAGAAGTTTTAACCCTTTAACGTCAATTTGAAAATGTCAAGTTGGATGTCGATGAAGTGGATTTTCTCCAAAAATTCCCAAATTTTTTTACATTTTCTTCATCTGCTCACTAAGACCTACAAAATGATACAGGTCTTGTTTCAGCATCTTTCAGACATTCAAGCACTTTAAACCCAGTGCGGGTACTGGTGCAAGATGAATTTAAGGTTACAGAGGTAAGCAACATATTTTGGTATATTCACTTAACTTCTGAATACAAGTTGAAACCTTTGACACCTCAAGGGACAGCAGGGGGGGAGGAAAAAAAAAAAAAAAAAAAAAAAAAAAAGTGCCCCCTATACTGATATTTTCAAACATTCATCCCCTTATATCCAGACTCTGCCAAAGAGTGCCCTAAAACTTCCTTTGGAATGAGCGGATTAGAACAAATTCATTGACCATAAATGCTTGCACTACCAGCCATTTCAAATGGAAAATTGAAGAGTGGAGTGTTACTAAGAGCTCTACATTTTGGCCAAATACATTTTTGCCTAGGATACATACCTATTGCACCCAATTTGCGACTCCAAAATCGGTGGATTAAAACTAAAATTGCGGTGTGTTCACTTCGAAGGCCAAATGGAAATGACGGGACTTCCTCTTCGGTCTGCCTTGCACTATGAACATTACCGAACGCTCAGCTTGACAGATCTGAAGCCTGGGGAAGCTGGGCGTACATATATTTTTTACAAGTCTAGGCTAGCTAATATCATCCAGTTCAGCTAAGTGTATAAGGAAGGGCAATGCAGCAGACTTCAAATGCCAGCCGAAGCTTTATTAAAGTGTCCAATGCAATATTAAAAACAAATTTATAAATATAGCAAGCTCCTTCACAGTGCAGTCTTCCCTCGTTTTTTAGCAGCCTTGCCTTCTCCCTCCAGCTGAGTGGCTGGAGGTGTGACCTTGCGTGCCCTTGGCCCAGTCCCCACTTTAGGCTTGGTGACCTCTTTGTTCCCAGCTGCCGCCTTCTTGGGTTTCTTTGCAGGAGCAACTTTGGAAGCAATTACTTCAGTGGACCCAGAAGCCTAAAGACAAGATTGTTAGGAGCCTGAATCACATTCAAGTTAGACCACCTCACTCAAATCAAAAATAGGCCTCTTGGTCCCCGAGTATTAAATAGATTAGGGTATGTGGGGTGGGGAAGAAAGAAAAAGTTCTTTAGGAAAGTAACCAGAACCTCGATTCTATGAGACCATTTAGCAATGACCAAGAATTGTCACACCCACCTGAATTTTAGCTTTTTTGGTCACAGGTTTTGGCTTCTCAGATCCTGCAGCACAGTTAAAATCTAGTGAATATGAAGTCCACATCATTGTAAAGTACTTCAATCACAGGCTCTGAGTTAAAGTTGTTGCAGATTCTAAGATCAACTTGAGATGGCAAGAACACAAGTTCGAAACACATTCAGCACCTCAGGTATCATTCAGTTTCATAGATTCAGCCACGTGACCATGCAGCATTTGTCCCCAGGGCTTGAATACTTGGAGTATAGTGTTATTGTTTGGAGACCAGTGATTAAAATTTTACAAAATGTATACCTGTAGTTTATTACTGTGCAACATGTTGGCTAGGTAGTTAGCATTAACTAGCCTATGGGCTATTCATTGCTGCACTGGTCCAAAAGCTTTCCTCCACTGAATGCACTGATTCTCAAACACCACTGTATGCTGGCTGTTCTAACCACAATTGCAAGCTTAGGATTTTAACAAGCTGTTGACTTCTTAATTAGCTGCATTCCATGTTTAGCAGTCATTTACCATCTTAAGCCACTTGACAGATCTACATGCCAAAAATTCTCATATCCACATTGATAAACTAGTGTTAACTACAGAGGGAAAACAATTTCGCACAATATTGACCAATTGGAGCACAACCCCCCCCCAACACACACCTAAATGAAAGATTTGTACCCAACTTACAGCAAAACATGTACAATACTTGTGCACCAAGCAGTTCATGTTAAAGGGTTTTTTTAACTCATGGCACAATTGATGGTCCATCAAAATATGGACCAAGATGGTAAATAACTGTATAAACTACTAAACATAGAAGCTAAATGGGGGGGCACGCGCACACGCGCACGCGATAGAGCAGAGACTTAGTGGGGCACCAGCATCCACTCCCTCAAAAGCAGGGCAGCGGATTTAAACCAGGGGCTCTCAAATTCAGTCCTGGGGACCCACTGTGAAAGCTGGTTTTTGTTTCAATTACCATCTCAATTTTAAAGCTGTTGATTAACCCTTTCTGCCAGTTGGCTCACAATTGAAAAAATTTTTCGAAACACCGGTTGTTTCAGAGGTTTGGCATTGCCATCGAGGATCAACTCTAGAATGCAATCAGCCGGCCGTGGTCCGTTTGGACAATGGTTCAAGCAGCCGGTCAAAGTTAATACAGTCACCTGTAACCTTTGCCTTGGTCTTCACTTCTGGTTTCACCATATTGGGATCAGAATTCTCAGTCCCCTTTCGATCTTTGGTTTTTCCTCGTGGTGCAAGCTGGAAGGGAGACGAACGGTTCATTTCTCAAAGTCGCATAACACGGTTTCAGGAGGCCCTGAAACAGAGGACCTCCGACGGTGCACAGACTTCAATTTTACGAGCGTATCGCGAAGTTGTCGGAAGAACGAGATTGACGGGAAAAAAAGCACTTACTCGAAATCTCCCTTGCGCCCCTTTTGCAGAAGAATTCGCGGGCCTCACTAGAGTCCCGTTTTCGAGGCCTTTAGCCAACGCTTTCCGCAGCATATATTTCAGTCTTATCGCGTCCACCGACGGATGCTTTTCTAAAATATACCCACGGATTGCTTGAGCGGACTGTCCCTTCCTGGATTCAAGCGCCTTTAGTGCTTCTATGACCATCTCTAATGTCGTTGGATGACTTCGCTTCTCCGCCACTTTCACTGCACCATCTAAATTATTAAAGTGGAAGACGTGTCCACCATTAATAAACTCAACAGTTTAGCAGAGGCTGAAATACGCAAAACAGACGCTTGCTTACCCGCTTTAGGCTCTTCTGAGTGCTTTCTGTCTTTCAGGGAATCGTCAGCCAAATCCTGCTCTAAATCATGTTTTCTAACTGAAGTCGTTCCTTTGGGAGGCATTCTGTAGGCTATGGACCGCAAACACCTGTATTCTAACCAAATACAATCAACACAACAACATAGAAGGCCTTTAGACAATGAACTTTATAGGCCAATAACATTCTATGCCTGTAATTGGCAACAGGTGTTTGGAAATAGATGTTGCCAATCGGGTCAGTGAAAGTTGTCTAAAGTTGTCTGTTGCTTAGAAACGCGGTGTTCCTCAGTAAATATTATAATGAACACCCACATGCAGAAAACGTTCCGGGTTTTCACCTCATTACAATAAACTGTTCGAATGGCTACTAAAATTCTACCAGTTTCTCGTTTATATGGAGACGTGCATAATTTAATTAAAATAGGATTTTTAAAATTCCTTAACCAGTGGCAAGCTTGTTCGACCGTGCGAACACAGCCGCCCTTTTTCATTCGTTTTTCAACCGCGTTCTTGAAAATTTAAGCAATTTGATATTTACGCGTAGCCTGACATACTTCAGTGTCAACAACTCATTCCAAGCAACAAAGTTAATGAGGGGTGTAATTAAATAAACAAGGCCTTGAGTTTACATTTGTGCTTTGGAATTCTGTCCTCAATCATGGCATGAGCTTTCTGGAGTTTGATAGTAGTTTCCAAACTCGGTATTGGACTGCCCCTGATTAGGCAATCAAATTATTTTAACAAACCATTCATTTTTCTTAATTAGAGGCTTTTCATATGGGTTTAATAAACTCTTGATTGCGTCTAAAATAGCCATGGAGGACCTTTTTTTTAAATATTTTTGCCGTCAGGTATCGTTTATTGGATTACATAGCGAACATACAAGCATTAAAGGAGGCGAGCTATCTCTCAGTGATCAAAATGAGGCTGAGCTCCATCAATGGGCTCCTCCTAATGCAGAGTCTACACACCTGCCCGGAATTATAGCCACGAATTGGTAGATAACATTCAATTCAGAGACGAAGTAATTGATAATGAAGCAAATCTGCAATCTGGATTTGTTTACGGAGGAAAAATTAGTCATGAAGGCCAGATAAAGCGCCGACTCAACTTAGTCTTCAAGGGTTACCTTTTAATCTCGGCTAATTGTCATCATGCAATTGCAAAAAAAAAAAAAAACTTGGGAATTACACTTAAAAATATAAACACCCCACGTAAATTATTTATGCAACATGAAATGTGTTACCCTAAAAGAGCTGATAATGTCTTAATTGTGCAAAATGGATATTTGTCTTGATTTGTATACAAAATTTGTGTTCATCTCTGCCAGTGAGCACTTGCTCAGAGATGCATTGATTCCACCCACAACACAGGAGTGGCATGTGCAGACGCTACTCAAACAGTGTGGAGAACTCAGACACTCCCTAAAACTGTGGACAATTAAAGGCCACGCCATAATGTCAAATTTCATCATAAGTCACCATGCCATAAAAGCCGCAAATCATGTGAGATCGGGCCATAGGAATGCTGGATGCAAGAATCTCCACCAGTGTGGTTGATGCACAGGTGAATGTTTACTACCGGACAACTGGCGGTTTCAGGCCCGATTCCAATCCGACCCATAATGGACTCGACCCTTCCGAAATGAATCCCTAGCCCCTCCTCCTACACACTTCACCTTTGTTTGCGCGTTCTCGTGAAGGGTAAGTCAAATTATGTGCCATCCGAAAGCAGTTAACCCTTTTGGAAGTAGGTTATAAAGCCCTTCGGCGTCGAATCAGCACTGATGCTGACTTGTCGAGGGAGTGCACAACAAAATCCTGCTCGTCATGGAGGATAGTGCTTACAAATGTGAGCTCTGAGTAACTGTTTGTACACATGTGTGTTTTGCTCCTCTAATTAGCCTACCGATTAGGCCAGGGGTGGGCAATCACGGTCCTGGAAGGCCGGTGTGTATGCAGGTTTTTATTCCTATCAATTACCATGACTAATTGAGTTAATTGATTGCATGCACAAATATAGATTTTTGCAATGATTCGATCAAAGGAAAATGTTTTATGAAGGGAGACAAGACTAGTCTTTGTAGTTTCATGATGATTTTAAGAAATGCGCATGAAACGTCAGATTTCATAAATGGTTTGGCTAATTGAGACAATCAACTAATTAAAGACCAGACGTTGGTGTGAAAACCAGGGACAGATACGGCCCTCGCTGCCCACCTCTGGATTAGGCTTTTGAATTGAATAGGCTAGCCGCCTTGCACAAGTTAAAAATGTAGTCCTCATTTTTTTGTATACAACATAGTATAAATGTGATGTACAACAACATAGTTATTATTTGAAACAAATAAAACTTCACGGCCTCCCGTAGTGTAATGGTTAAGTCGCTACTATTTGGCACCGTTGGCCCAGGTTCAAGTCTCGATTAAGGCTGAATCCCAATCTCCACCCTCTGGACTTGCAGACTGAGCCCTCACGGACCTCAGGCGTATGTAATGTGACGTCTTCACCATCATTACATAAAGTCTCCAAGAGCGGGAGTCTGCTGCATAATAAAATGAGCTGACAGACAGACTTCGAGTCTGTTTCACTCGTTTCCGTGCAAATGCATATTGATTACCTCTGTTGCCTGTATTTCTATATGATGATGTTGAATTTTATATCTGGCCTACGTTATTCAAGTAACGTTTTAATATTATAAATTTCTAATTCATGTGGTTTTGTCCGTGTGTGAATGTGCATTTCATCTGTGTGCAATTTGGAAAAAAGAAAATGTCACGTCCGTATTGTAGTGTAGCGAAGTATAAGTAGTAGAAAATTCTTAGAGCACCCCGGCTGCGTGACCTTAGACAGGAAACAAAGCATATAACAAAGGCGCGACCAAAAATCTGTCCATCTCCGCAGACCCTGGAGAGGTGCTGCCACAGAGATTAAAAACAACTAGACTGCATTTCCGCAGAGAAAATACAAAGTGTGCTCACTCAAATTTTGCCACCAACAGTGAATGGATCAGACCCGAGAAAAGCTTAGACCATGTTAATTGTGTTGAATGAATACATCACCAGTCATACTCACCAGATGCAGGCAACAATGGCATCATCTTTCCATATCAAAATGTTAAAACAATGCATCCAAACACATCAGAAACATTAGTTTGTCTGTCTGTCAATCAATTCAATTTTTTTTCACTTAAAAAAGCTTTATTGGCATGGCTGTATTATATACAATATTGCCAAAGCATTTTTGGACAGACAGGTAACAATTCAGTGAGTGATGATATGCATAAAATAATACAAATAATGAGCAAATGAATAAATAAAATGGATCTTATTATGTCAATATTTATTCTACCTAATATTTTCACAAGCATTTCTACACGTGTGGATTATTTTCATATTTTAAATCGCTTTTAAATCGCTGACACTGTATTTTTTCCACTGACAAACACAGACGGGTGTGTGTGTGTGTGTGTGTGTGTGTGTGTGTGTGTGCGTGTGAGAATGCACAATCCTTCCGTTTCCGCTGACAGTTCGGTGCACTCAGGGCTGTCCCTGTGAACCCCCTGGTGCATGCATCATGTCTCTGGCACACACAGGGGCTGGGTTGTAGGATTCGTGTTGCGTAATGGCGTGGTAGCGAAGCCCCGCCCCCTTGGGTCAAGTTTGGTTGGGGTCAATATATCCCCCACTCCACCCCCTGTTCAGGTATTCTAGTCTCAGGTAGAAGGAAGGCAGGTAAAGGCATGCAACAATGTTTTTGGTCCTATTCCAATGTTCACACTCAAGCTGTAGAGTAGACTACTGCCCTATTGTTTTACATTGGGGTCCTTTGGACCCAAACGCCCTCTGTGTGATGTAAATGTGGAGTGGGTGTGTAGAGTGGGGGCTCCCCCCAAAAAAGTTATCCTCCATGTCCATCACAAAAATTAAGCCAGGGACACCGAGTTTCAGGTTGAAAAAAGTATTACTTGTATGATTTTTATTTTAGTAAAGATTGAAAATGGGTCCAAAAGACCCTAACATCACACAAGGGTTAACCCTGATATCACTCTTGCATATTTAGGACACAAACATTATCAACAGTAACTTGGCTTCGTTAGCCATAGTGCTACAGCCACAATCAACAGGCTGGCTTATGCAGTAAAAGCAATTTACAGCTTCTGTGTCTGAGTCATGGACAGTCATGACCAATACAGGCTTTATCTTCAGATATTTTACAAAGCCTGCGCTTGAGGCCAGTTGTTAGTGCTAACTATCGCTAGCGGTCCTGCTAGCCACCCGTAACACGTTAGCTTCACTTACATTACACTTAGATTATTTGCTGTTATATCGTTACTTACAGCTTGTGGCTCTGAGTGCTTGATCATGCAACCGCTTCAGGTTTGAGAAGCAGCTGAAACGCTTATCCAGCATCGAATTACCCTTTATTGACAAAGCTGTCTTTGGTGAAATGCTGAGCACAAGCAGCCCTATGGCCATGGCTGTTTGCTGCCAGCAAACAAAAAAGCTACCTGCTGGTTTCTGGTGACATCGTCTTTCGGAGTTTTTCTTCGCGTCCAAAAGTAAATGGACAAGCAGCTTTGGGAGAGATACAGACAAAACTGCACCTCAAATGATCTGCGGTTCTTCTTTTGTATTTCCAAGAGTATATGCTACTAAGGCATAGTATGATCTGCTGTTGTTTGTGCCTGCTAGAATAGTTTCCGGTGTGGGCAGGTCCAGGACCATGATTGGCTCTGGCTAGGTCTGTACTGATTGGACGGCACAACCTGACGTCAGGTTTCACCCAGATCTCACGAAGATCTCGGGAGGAGCTGTTCAGAGAGGAAATCATGTTCATGAAATCACGTTCTTGGATTATGGAAGAACCTCTGTATATTATGTTGAGAAACTTTTCAGAGGTTGAATATGGACTACCAACATTATAACATTACTAATATGTATTAAAAGAAGGATCAGCATAATAGGTCCCCTTTAAGTTCCTTTGACCTCATGCAACTGCATGGTATGACCACTGCTAGCACCATTGCACTTTTTGCCCACAAGAGGGCAGTGCAAGACTGTTATGGAAAAATTACCGTTCAGCTGTTTGTTGACATTTACTGAAAGATAATTGAGATTGTGTCGAGATAAAGTATTCAAAATATATCCAGTTCACTTAGTATTATTATTTGTAAGTACGTAATAATTGATAATATGCACATTATTGTTTTATATTGATATATTCTTTGCAGTTACCAAACTAATTTGTGCCTTTGTTTCACTTTATTGTTACAGAACCAAACATACTATACATACTCACCTATTCAAACAGGTTCATATTTAAGCCCAGACCTGTTACCTAACCACGCATCATTGCTCTGGCTACTGTGCTTTATTTTGGGAGGACTGCAACAAATTCTTGGAAAGCAGACCGTACCTGGCTTCCTAATTGTGTTCTAACCAACACCCAGGGGCGAATGTTATTCAAATAAATGTACAGCAACAGTCCTTAGCTAGCCCTTAGCTACACTCAAATTTGTCGACACCCATGTTTATCCTACTGTTTACATGTGGCTCATTGGATATTTATACATACACAAGATGGCGAAGCTATTCTGCCGTTTCCGCTTTGGTCCAGCCCACAGTTTTCATACCTTTGTGGGTACTGCGCTCGGCTGCAGAGGTTACAGGCGAACAAAGAGAACGGCACAGGGCAAGGGAGGATTCGCGTTTGTAGCAGGTGATAAATGCTGCTGATAGTGCTACCCGATGGAAGAGCAAATGTTGTGTAGTACGTAAGGGCCAGTTTATACTCTACGCTAGGCACGCGAGGGGAATGCGAGCAAAGGTCCGTTCCATTCCGTTCACAGAGAAGCCTGAACGAGCGTCCCTTGCTGCGCTGTGCCTCGTTAAAAAGCAGGACACTGCTCGTGCAATAGGGGGCAGTAAAGTCTTCTCCTTCTCTTCCTTCTTTTTTCACCTGTCCATCTGTTCGTCTGTCCGTCCGTCCGTCCGTTTGTCTGCAGCGGGGGGAAAAAACTTTAACCTGCAATACTTTAACCTGCCGCCGGGGGCATCAGTGTTCCACGAACACAGCTTGTTCCTTTTTGGTGTGTTGAACACTGCGTATGGTGCATTATTTACTTTGGCCCAATTCCAATCCGCCCACTGAAGACTCAAGCCCTGATCCCTTGCTGACTTAATTGACGTCAACTGTAAGGGACTGAGTCTGAGAGTCTGAGAGGGCTCCAGATCCTATAAACGCCTATACCCTTTCATGTTACCAAACTACACGCAGTTGTGACAATCAACGTCAATACTTACTCGTGAACGTTTTTCTTCTTGTTCCTTCCATTAACTCGATCGGAACGCTCTTCGGTTTTTCTTTTTTTCTCACATTGGCGGTATTCCGACGGCATCCCCCGTATTTGACTTCACAATGCTATGCACTGTGGGTAATTTCCTTACCCAAAGTCAGCATTGCTCATTCACAGACTCACTGGCCCAATCCCAAAGTCCACCCTCACACACTCACTGACTTTGAGGTGCGCTCCTGCTAAGTCCGTGAGGGCTTAGGGTTGTCCCGTTGACAAATCATGAAGTGCGTGAGGGATTTCTCGCAGACTTTTTGAGCCCTCGATGCACCCTTTTTGAGGTGGGCATCACTTAAGAATTAGGCTGAATCCAAAACTTCACACTTTACTACACTTGCGGGAAGTCTGTGAGTGCCGAGGGCTGTCCAAATCCTCAATTGATCCAGTCCACAAGGGGGCTCAAGTGGACTTTCTGCGGACTTCCAGAGAGTCTGCTTGAGGTGCAGACTTCAGCAGATTTCAGCAGTGTTATTACCCATATTACACTGCAATACGGACGTGCCATTTTCATTTTTCCAAATTGCTGACAGAAGAAAAGCACATTCACACACGCACAAAACCACATGAACTAATTAGAAATTTATAATTTTAAAACGTTACTTCTATAACGTAGGCCAGATATAAAAATCAACATCATCATACAGAAATACAGGCTACCGAGGTAATCAATATGCATTTGCACGAAAACGAGTGAAACAGACTCGAAGCCTGTCTATCAGCTCATTTTATTATCCTGCTCTTGCAGACTTTACGTGATGATGGTGAAGACGTCACATTACATACGCCTGAAGTCCGTGAGGCCTCAGTCTGCGAGTCCAGAGGGTGGAGATTTGGATTCAGCCTTAGCGTTAGGGAATTACCCATAGTTCATTGTATTGTGACGTATGACATGAATCCCCTGGGGAAATCAGCTGGCGGCCGCTATCAAAGTGAAGTGAAACGAGTAAATTTGTAAACAAAAAACATGGAGAGCGCAATCAAAGCAAAAAACGTTAAATAAAAAGTCCCAAGATTGCGACCGTGAGAAACATGATGCATCGCTGTTGACAACCAAACAAAAGGCTGTACCATTCGCGATTTATATTAGTTTATTTCAGCCCTTTGCAGCCTCACGCGCTCAATCACTTTCCAGGTACAGCTAAGTCAGTGAGGGCTCAGGGTTTAGGGAGGAGATTGAGATTTCAGCCACAGACTTGATGATTTGACGATGGAACAGCCCTCACACACTCACGGACTTTCCGTGAATGCGCCTCTAAGTCAGTGAGTCCATAAGGCAGGGGTGTCGAAACTGGCCCGCTGGAGGATCAAATCCGGCCCGCAGGATGACTTAGCAATGTATAAAAATTACGGAAAAAACATGAACTACAATTTTTCTATTAAAGTAATTGCTATTCCTAATATGTCCACTCGGTGTCGCACTTTTCTTTTCTTTTTTTCGCTGTCAAAATTACACTCTGTGGCACCCGCATTACTCACAATGGCTTTGCCTACAAGGTGAGAAGTGGACTCGGAGTGTAGAGTTTTCCAAGAAAAATGGACCCTTTCCTATTTATTCACGGAGGTTAATGGGAAACCTGTGTGCTTGGTGTGCTCGCAGCCAGTTTTACTGCTAAAAGAATATAATATTCGATGCCACTATGACTATAATCATGGCGAAAAATACAACAGCTTGAAAGGACAATTAGACCGTAGGACGTTCATCGCTTGCGTTTATCGTCGTTCTCCACATCTGGGGGGGGGGGGACATGAAACTTTTTAGCTGCGATCAAGCAGCTCCATGAACGCTTCTGTCTGTCCGTCCGTCTGTCTGTCCGTCTGTGCCACCTTTTTGGCCATGTTCCTCTCATTGTATCATCATGAAATTTTCAGGAGTTATTGACCTTCACCAAACTGATGTCCATGCACAAGGTCGATGTCAAAGGTCAAAGGTCAAGTTCACAGAGGTCACAACATTGTTTGCGGGTTTTCGCGCTGTAACTCCAGTTAGAATTCATGGATCGCTATGAAATTTTGGAAATAGCTTCTAGGCATACAGGACGTGTTCCCTATTGTTTATCAAAGTCATCCGTCAAATCCCAAGGTCACAAAGGCAAAAAAAGTGTCAATTTTGCTCGATTTGACGGTTTTCGCACCGTAACTCAAGTTTACTTCAGTGAATGGATATGAAATCTTACAACGAGCTACTTGGCATACAGGAGGGGTTCCCTATTGATTTTCAAGGTCATCTGTCGAATCCCAAGGTCACACCGGTCAAAAAAGTGTCGATTTTGCCCCGATTTCACAGTTTTTGCACCGTCACTCCACTTTAACTTGATGGATGGCTATTACATCTTAGAACAAGCTTCTTGGTACAGAGGAAGGGTCCCCTATTGATTTTCAAGGTCATTTGCCAATTTCAAGATCACACTTATCCAAGAAACCACCAGTCATGGACACTAGGCCACGTGACGGATGCTAGGCGAGGTCGCAGCTATTAGATCCTTCTGATCTACTTGTTTTAAAATTAAGTGAAAAATACATAAATTACGAATTTGATGTTTCCCGCGTGTAACACTTGTACATTAATGAGATTTTTGAATAAAAAAACACGCATCAGCTGATCATTCGTAAGTCAAAACAATTTAGCGGAAGCGGAAAAAGTAATAAGTTTTATACGGTTTTATCCGTGCTTACTTCTTTTTTAGGAGTGCAGTCTTCAATCAATATTTATTACTTTCTGAATGTTGACATATTGAAATTTCAACGAATCCTGAAAATTAGCGAGAAATACGGCGTGTTATTGGGATAGTGCAGCGAGTAAAACTGAGCTATGTGAGTAAGCTTAATAAAATCAATTCATGCAATCAAGCACGTGCGCGTTTTTCTTTGTTTGAATTCATCGGTAACATGTTGAATGAATGAATGCTTTATTTCGGACATGTGTAGAACAGAAAACATAACAATAGTCAAGACAATAATAAGACATAAAAATAACATTATAATAACACGTCCGAAAAGGAGCAGGATGAAGCATAAGCTTATTTAGTCCTACCCCTTCTTCACCTCTCATTAATATTAAGTCTCTTATACATACTTAAACTACATAGTTACAAAAAAGAAAATAAATAAAGTAACTAAACATATACTATACATATGTACAAGAAACAAAGAATACATAAATAGAAATAGAAAGTGATTCACAAATACAAATATAATTAATGAAAACACCCTTCCTCTTCCCTGTACCTAGTGAAAACCATGTGTTTATACCGCTTTTTAAACTGGGCCATGCTTGGACATTGCTTGAGCTCCACATCTAACCTGTTCCACAGCCTCACTCCACAAACAGAAACACAAAAACTTTTCATTGTCGTACGCACCCTCTGATGTTTTAAGTTGAACTCCCCCCTCAGATTATAATTCCCCTCTCTGTTAAAAAACAATTTTTGTATGTTACCAGGAAGTGTCTTATGGATTGCTTTATACATGAATTGTGCTGTTTGAAAATGAATCATATCAGTGAGTTTTAGTATACTGGATTTTATGAATAATGGATTTGTGTGATCTCTATAACCGGCTTTATGAATTATTCTTATAGCTCTTTTCTGTAAAATAGATAGTGAAATTGTTGTACATTTGTATGTGTTGCCCCAAACCTCTGCACAGTAATGTAAATATGGTAAAATTAGAGAACAGTAGAGAATGTGGAGTGATCTGTGGTCCAGGATGTGTTTGGCTTTACTCAGAACTGATATGCTTCTTGATAGTTTACTTTGTATGTGTTTTATATGAGCTTTCCAGTTAACCTTATCATCTATTATTACCCCAAGAAACTTATTTTCATACACCCTTTCAATGTCTACCCCATCTACCTGTATCTGTGCCTCAATGTTCTTATTGCAGTTGCTGAATATCATGAATTTGGTTTTACTTAAATTTAATGATAATTTGTTTCTATCAAACCACATTTTCAATTTGCATATCTCCTCAGTGACCCTCACCAGCAGTTTATGTAATTCACCCCCAGAACAAAAAATACTAGTATCATCCGCAAATAATACTAGTTTTAGTACTTCTGAAACTTTGCATATATCATTTATATAAAGAATGAATAGTTTCGGACCCAACACTGACCCCTGGGGGACGCCACAAGCAATGTCCAAGCATGGCGATGAATGTTCACCCAACTTCACAAATTGTTTCCTGTTACTTAAATAACTCCTCACCCAGTGCAGTACTACCCCCCTGATCCCATACCTTTCAAGTTTATTGATTAAAATGTCATGATTGATTGTGTCGAATGCTTTTTTAAGATCTATGAATATTCCAACAGAATGCAATTTGTGTTCAATGGCATTGGTGATCTCCTCAACTGATTCTATTAATGCTAGTGATGTTGAGCTGTTTGCTCTAAACCCATACTGACTGTCAGAGAGTAATTTATGTTTGTTTATGAACTTGTCTAATCTATTATAGAAAAGTTTTTCTAGGATTTTGGAAAATTGTGGAAGCAAAGAAACAGGCCTGTAATTTGTGAAGTGGTGTCTATCCCCAGTTTTATATAGCGGCACAACTTTAGCTATTTTCATTTTGTTAGGAAATTTACCAGTTTGGAATGATAAGTTGCAGATGTATGTTAGTGGCTCAGAAATCCCCTCAATGACCTTTTTTACAACTTTTATATCAATTTCATTTAAATCAGTAGATGTTTTACATTTACATTTATTTACAATATCTATAATTTCCTTTCCTTCCACAGCTGTGAGAAACATTGAACTGGGATTTCTTTCTATAAGATTGTCATTCCACTCCTCAGATACACATGGATCTGGAATTTTTTCTGCCAGCTTTGGTCCAACATTTACAAAAAACATATTGAAGCTATTGACAACATCATTGATATTATCCATTCTCATATTATTTTCAATAAAATATTGAGGGTAGCTCTGATGTTTAGCACCATTTTTAATAATACTATTTAAAATGTCCCATATTCCTTTAATGTTGTTTTTGTTATTATATAATATTTTGCTATAATATTCCTTCCTACACCCCCTTATAATATTAGTTAACTTATTTTTATACTTTTTATATTTACTTTCTGCCTCATTAGTTCTTTTTTTAATGAACTCTCTATACAATGTATTTTTCTTTTTGCAGGCATTTTGTAATCCCTTTGTAAACCATGGTCGATCTTTATGTTTTTGTTTTCCATCATACTGTTTTATAGGACAATTTTTATCATATAATGATGCAAATATCTTTATAAAAGTTTCATAGGCACCATCAACATCTTTTTTGTTATAAACATTTTCCCAGTCATGTGCCAGTAAATCATTCTTAAATGCACTCATAGCTTCCTCTGTCCTCACTCGCCTGTATTTTAGTTTCTTCTCTGGCTGATTTCTCTGCTGGTTATTGTTATACACTATAAAAACTGGTAGGTGGTCACTGATATCACTAATTAATAGTCCGCTCACTGTATTATTCTCAATATCATTGGTGAATATGTTATCAATTAAAGTAGCACAGTGGGTTGTGATTCTGCTGGGTCTGGTGATTTTAGGAAACAAACTCATGCTGTACATTGTATTAATGAAGTCATCAATCATTTGATGCTTATTTGGATTGAGCAAATCAATATTAAAATCACCACAGATGAAAACAACCTTTTGATTAGTTTTAGAGAACATTTCTCCTATCCAGTCCTTGAATGCTTCAATACTAGAGCCTGGTGCTCTGTATATACAGCTGATTATTACATTTTTGCTTTTTTCATTATATATTTCAATTGTCATGCATTCTAACAAGTTATCAATCACAGTTGTCATATTTTCTACTACTTTGTAAGTCAAGTTCTTATGTACATACACAGCTACACCTCCTCCACTTTTGCTCCTTCGGTTTAGACAGTTAAGTTCGTATTGATCCAGGTCAAAATCCATTCCTTTAGCTGTATTGATCCATGTTTCCGATATAGCAATTATTTTGAATGGTTTTATGAATTGACTTAAATATTCTTTTATGTTATTGAAGTTTGCATACAAGCTTCTACTATTGAAATGTATTATTGATAACTTGTTATCCATTTTAATGGTATAGTTGTACTGTTCATCTGTGTAATAACGGCAATTGTTGTTGATATTGGCGAAAAAATTATTGTCCGGGTCTATATCATCATGCTCCAGAGCCAGTAGATCATGGTCAGAGTGTTGAAATGTTCTTAGTTCCAGTTTACCATGATCTGCAATCCTTTGAGATATTTCCCAGTTGTCTCTAGATGGAGATGAGTGAGCCATGTCGGTGTGTTGTGTGTGTCATCATACCTTAGAGTCCAGATGAGGCTCATTCATACCTGACCAGTTCCTCGATGTTTCTGATGACCAGAACTTTGGCTTGCTCTGGTGTCCCGTTTAGTTTGATAAACACTTTGCAGTTTGATGTCCATGTTTGCTGTATTTTCCCCTGTTTTTTCATCAATCGCGCTTTCCTGGCGATATCGGCGTTTTGTTTGGTCAGATGCTCGTTAATGAATACGTTAGTTCCTTTCAATTTACTTCCTTGTTTTAACAGTGCGGTTTTGTGTTTTCTGTTGACAAATCTCATGATGATGGCTCGTTTGTCGCTGTCATCTCTCCGGGGCAGAGGGTGGCAGGCCTCGATGCTGCTACAGTCCATTTCAATTCCTTTGGACTGGAGGAAAGCAGCCACCTGTTGCTCTACGGAGCTAACATCCTGCTCACTGGGCTCCCTCCTGCTGTCATCGTTCACCGCCCGGGCGTATGACCAGGGTTTGATCCGGAGCCCAGTCACGATCACATCGTTGATCCGGGTGTACTGCTCCAGCTCCGCCACGCGGCTCTCCAGGTGCGACAGACGCCGGTCCTTCTCGGCGTTCTGGATCCGGAGCGCCTTTACCTCCTCCACCAGGCTCAAAATGGATTTCTGCTGCAGTTTGACTACAGAAATCTCTTCTGACAAGAAGTCCAGAGACTTCTTAATATCATCGCCCTCCTCGGCCGTCAGTGCCTTCTTTGGACCCATGTTGCGAGGTAACTCAGGTTAACGTCTGATTTACCCTATCCGCCTGCTAGCTAGTTTGTCAACTAGCCGCCAGGCTCCGTTCTTTCAGTCCGTTTCCAGAAATCAGCGTCGTTAGTCCAGGCAGTGTTCAGGCCGTTGTCAACAGATAGTCCAGTGTCCGTAATCCAAACATCGGTTACCAGTCAACACAGAATTAGTCCAAAACCGAGCAATCAAAACACACACCGACTCTCCAAACTTTTCTCGAACAGGAAACAGGAACAGGATGTTGAAAGATAACGTGAAAATTATAATGCCGATTAAGCTTGTTTGTTTTAGCACAAAATAAAATCCCAAAGGCGATCATTGAACAATGATCAGTGCATTGTCTATATCACATTACGATTCTGATGTTGTACGCAGTATCAGGCTTCTGAGCCCCACAAGGAGCAGGCAATTTAGCAGATCGGTCATCTACTACAGGGGTTTCTAACCTTGTCTTCACAATTGCATTTGGTTTGGTTTCCTTTTCTCTTACTTTCTTTGCTTTAAGGAACCAACAGTTAGTTGTAACGTGACCAGATTTCTTGCAATAACTGCAAATTAGACCACTTTTGTCACTGTCAGCTTTCACACTTTGATCAGACCTGTGACTGGATTTCTGAGAACCATCACTAGATTTGTCTTTGTCTTTGGGTGAGGAATCTTGGGTATCACCGTTACCTTTTTTCTGAAATAGGAACCATCTATTGTTACTGCTAGACTGAAATTTGGACTTATGTGTGAGAACATATTCATCTGCAAACTGGGCAGCTGATTGCAAATTCAGTGCTTGCTTCTCATTAAGGTAGGTCTTAATATCATCCTTAACACAGTTCTTGAATTCTTCAACTAACACCATCTCTTTTAGTGAGTTGAAATCATCTTTGACCGCCATAGAAGTACACCAGCGCTCAAAGCAAACCTTCTTCTCATTAGCAAATTCCACATAAGTCGGATTGTCAGATTTCTTCAGACCTCTGAATTTCTGTCGGTAAGCCTCTGGAACCAACTCATAAGCTCTGAAAATAACCTTTTTGACAACCTCATAGTCAGAGGAATCATCTGCAGACAAAGCCGAATAAGCTTGTTGAGCTTTACCCTTGGGGACAGTTTGCAACATCAGAGGCCAGTGTTCCTTTGGCCACTGACAACTTTTAGCTACCTTTTCAAAGCACTGGAAATAGTTATCAACGTCCTCCAAGAATGGAGGCACCAGTTTTACCTCCTGGCTAGCACAAAATTTATTTTCAGTAGCTATTTTTATTTTTAGCTGCTCCATTTGAAGCCTTTCTTCTCTATCAAATTTCTGTAAATTGAAATCTCTCTGTCTTGCTCATTTTTCTAACTCAAATTCTCTTTGTTTTTCTTTTTCCTTCCTTTCAATCTCTAGCAGTTTTAATTTAAGTTCAATTTCTACCCTTGGATTTTCCTCCGGAAACTGTTCCAGATCTCCTGGTGCAAACACATTTTCATCAATGTAATATTCAACAATCTCTCGAGCCAGTCTTGCTTTTCGCATGGCTGGTTTTACCTCTGTCGGCTCTAAATGTCTGCATATTTCTAGCAGTTCTGTCTTTTTAAAAGACTTCCAAACCTCTACGGTTGGTGATGCCAAGAAATCATCCATTGCTGTTGATCTATCAATATATATATATATATATATATATATATATATATATATATATATATATATATATATATATATGAAAATTCAAAAAACAATTTTACAATTTGAAATGTTAGATTTTCAATAAATGACTCACACAATGGTCTATCCCGGACGAGCCCCCAATTTGTTATGGCTCCAATTTGTTTTGACATTTACGACAGCAAGGGATGACAGACACAATTTTAAAACTTAAACACATTTAAGTAAACAAAGACTTTTAACTAATCTACTATCTACTCTACTGACCAAGATTGATTATACACAGGAAAAAAAAAATTTACAGTCCCTTTGGTTGGGTTGCTTGGTGATGTCCTGACAGGGAAATGCTCCAACACAGGCAAAAATCCACAAAACAAAAACTTCACAGGTCTTGAAAAGAGTGACAGGTCTGGTCAAATGTATCCTTATCCTTGCAAAAAACAAAATATACATAAATATATATGTATACATAAAATTTTTTTTTGCGAATTGTAACATGTTCTAAAGTGACTCCACCCAGTTCTGCTGATGATGTGGGAAAATGTAAGAATGGTTGGGGCTAATTAGCCCTGACTGTGCATTTCCTCCATGCTTATAGCGGAACCTAGACTGAGGTGAATTGCTTAAACACAATTCATTGAGAGGAAAAAAAAAATGTATTCTCCATTGTGTAAAAGGAGTCCTATCTAATAATACAGCATGTCCTGGACATAAGTGTCCCCACTATCAAAACTTGATATTGAATACTTTGATGATGGTTCGGCGTCAAATAGGGGATAAAGGCAACCCATGTGTTGGATATGCTGTCTGCTCTCATAATAGCTGTTTTGATAGTGGCCCTCTTCTCACTCTGTAGTAGCACAGAGCTGATAGCTCACACCAAAAATGTTGACCAAATCAGTTTGGCTGACGCGTTTGCAGACAGAGGTGCAAGGGCAGCAGTCAAACACACTCTTGTGGGGCTATTACACCAATCTGAAGCGTTGATTTCATGTGACCTGCTGTGAGCAGAGCATGACGCTGCTCCCCCGCAAGAAAAATGTCAATGGACATCACATGGAACACAATACACTGATGAAAATCCCTCCTCCATATTGCTGTAGATTTGGTGCATGGACATTGCCATGTACCAAGAGGGGGGACTAAGGAGTTAATAGATCAAAGTACTATCACTTCTTTACTAAAAATTTTTTTTTATGAAATATACAACATGACGAAGTTATAACACACAGAACACACGGGGAAGCGTAGTAGTACAGAAGGGGGCAATCCCTACACCCCCTGGGCCATTCCACATATTTCATACATTTAACACTGTGTGAAGCGAGAAGAGCTATGCGTTATTATTGATGTGACCTTTTCTAAATGAGGTAGAAGCTATAGATGCAAAACCTGAGTAGGGAAATTGTTCCTAGGTGGGGGATTCCAAAAAGCATTATATAGCGGTAATGGGCCAGAATTTAGAAATGAAGTACTGAGTCATTTGGGAGTAAATTTGGGATTAGAACTGAAAAAATCATTGTGCATATCATCCACAATTAGCAGGATTAGTGGAGAGAACTAATGGAACCCTGACAGCAAAACTGCGCAAAGCCATTGCAGAAACTAAATGGAATTGGGTAGCATGTCTGCCGTTAGTATTAACTAGCATGAGGATAACCCCACAGCGGGGATTGGGTTGTCACCTTATGAAGTTGTACGTGGGAAACCTTTTGAGTAACCACAACCACATATTGCAGAGAACACAACTAGAAGAAGTGACTCTGGCAGAGTATATGAATAGAATGTTGACTAACAAAAGTGAGATGCGAAATATGCTTCCTCCAAGATCAGTAGCGGAATTGCCGCCTGGTGAGATAAAGCTTGGAGATTGGATCCTGGTGCATAGTGTCGGAAAAAAGTGGAAGTGGAGTGAACCGGCGTGGAAGGGTCCATATCAAGTGCTCCTGACCACACCGACTGCAGTAAAAATCCAGGAGAGGG
Source organism: Gymnothorax reevesii (assembly GCA_029721435.1). Taxonomy (NCBI): domain Eukaryota; kingdom Metazoa; phylum Chordata; class Actinopteri; order Anguilliformes; family Muraenidae; genus Gymnothorax; species Gymnothorax reevesii. Next base: position 9,939,456 of record CM056581.1, read on the forward strand.
AGACGTAGATACCTCAGTAAGGTAGTATCTCCTCCTCCAGCGGGTGTTTAGGTACATCTGGGTGAGTCAGGATAGACTTGGAGGGAGTCCGGCTACAAAGGGGGGCGTGGCATATAGAGCCCGTTCATCTGAAACCCGGTGAAGAGTTTATTCACGCTCCAAGTCAGTAGAGACTCCGGACTTATTCATATTTAAAAAAAGGGGTTTAATAAAATGACTTCTCTCCCTGTGTCTGTTCATTATAAATATATCTTGCGCCTACAAGTTGAGGCTGGTGCTTTTTAAGGAGGTTAAAAACAAAAATCCTAAAAACCACAAAAAAACAAAATACTAGATGTATTCCTCCTGAGAACATCAGTCAAACTTTGATCACATTACTGCCGAACTAAAATCGTTTTTCTAAAAATACAGATTTTCAACAAGAAATCAGAAAATCAGAAGATTTCTCAGCAAATGTACATCCAATTAAAGAGCAACTTGCAAGTTGATTTTATAACTGAATTAACACATAATCTTGCATGAAAATGTCAATTTAAGAAGAAATACAAAAAATAAATATGATTTACAAGGCCCACGGGCAGAAATTGAGAAGAAAATGTACCACTTCTAAGAGGCTCCCAAAAAATGTCCCACGCATCATATGACGTAACGACAGGTAAACATTGGCGCCTCTGCCCAGGTTCTCACAAGTGGTGGTAAGAGAAGAGAGAGCTTGTTGTGATCCTATAATTAAAGAGAAATAGTTTGAGTTTTGATAATGGTGAATTATTGTGTTTGTTTTGGATGGAGATTTTCCGTGTGTAGTGGGGCCTCACCGTTAGCATTCTTGGTATTGAGAAACGGCCGTGACTTTCAGAGCGCGTGCGCCGTTGGTCATTCTCGGACTTGGTTATATCGGTTCGGCCTATCACTTTCATTTGAGTGAACGTCGTAATTTAGCAAGCCAGCTCCATTGGTTATGGAGAGGTACGGAGTGCGCACTCGCTAGCTAGAGTGTACTCAGAACCTCTCCATAGCCAATTAATGAATACAGTTAATTTGCAAAGGAGCTACGGTTAACTACTCAGTTCCTTTGAACGAACGTTTGCGGATTTTAAATCCACATAACGACATTCAAATGAATACAATGATACAACTGCCATGTGTATCGGAAGTCACGGCAAAATGGCCAAAGAACTGTCAAACCAGTTCACGGCCAAATATACATTATCATTTATCAATTGCTCTTACCAGACTTATTCATGTAAAAATAATTGCTGAAAACCTACATGAATAAAAGAATGCTTATTCCGGTGCGGTCCAGCGGGAATCACATGGACATGGCGGCAGCAGCTCAAAGTCAATTACAAACACCCAATTCAAACAGGTAAATGGCCTACAGTAGGTGTATACACTGTCAAACACTTATGCACAAATCCTTGTATTTGGTATAATCTAATTAGTAGCTTTAGTCTTAAGATTAGCTCACCCCTGTGGCAGATATTTCTCATTTCAAGGTTCTTCTTAAAACAAGATTAATCAACCCAAATCAAGAAAAAACTTGATAGTGTACTTGATTTTGGACATTTTAAGAAAACAAGATGAATCTGGGGTGGGGTGGGTGGGACTTGAAGTATGATCTGCCCATGGGGTGAGAAATGTGTTAATTCCACTCAATTTTAAATTATAGCCCACAAGATACTTTTCACTTAAGATTTTCATGTTTGGTATGTAGGTTCATGACGTAACTATAAGAGTAACCCCATCAAAAAAAGCAAATGGCTTTCCTATTAACATATAAAATGGCATATTTTATTTCCCATACACTGGTTAAAATGTGCCTTGTTTTCAGCCAACAGAAAGAAGGCTGAGGCCCGCCAGACCGGTGGTGGTCCACCACCACCCCCTCTCACGGTGGCAGAGGATTTGATCCTCAGCCAACATGCTGGGAGGGCTGTGGCTGCGGGCATCCCTGGAAGGAGCTCCTCTGCTGAGCTGCCTACCACCGGTTCTTGTGTAAAATGTCTGTCCTGTGTGGTGAAAATTAAAATTTTCCATTTCTGCCAACAGTCACTGATGGTGCCCTCCGGCTGATGGAGACCCCTGCCTCATACACGGAGCCCCTGGCACAAATGCTCCTCCGGCCATCGATGACTTTGTAAGTGCCTGATGCTCTCTAGTTTGACACCTTTTTGAAGTGGACTCAAACACTCTACCATTACAGGTTGAATTTAATGAGACTGCTTCTGTCTCCGAGAGGCCTTTGGATGCAAACAAGGAGGTATAAATGTGTGGTTATTAAACTGGAATGGGGTGGGGCAGCTTGCTCATCCACTTCCCCCCCCATTTAACAGAGCGCGGCTGGACAGTGAGAAGAAGGCCCTTCAGCTGCCAGAGAAGATCTGAATTCTGTAAGAAGCTCAGTAAATGGCAGGTTAATCTTGTCTCTGGAACAGTAGAATTATATTGCAATCCCTATGTTTTCCCAGTTGCCTGTGAGGGAGCTATACAGGTGCACACTGATCCATAATTTGGAGAAGGTGGAGCTTGAAAATCAGCTTTTAAAACAAGAATTTACAGAGCGCAAGATTGACCTTCAAATATAGGTGAGGGCATGGTCACAAGTGACTTGTCCACTGTTGTAGCAATATGAAAGTATTGATTCTTGTATTTTGTAGGCAATAAAAGAAGACTGAAAGGATTGTGACTGTTCTCTTTATTGGGGGTGGGGGAATTTTAAGATGGTCTGAGCTGTGTTCTTGGCTGGTGACTATAGCTTGAAGGTGGTGGTCAAAGCTGGTATTTTCAGCTGGTGAAGGGCTGGTTGACCAGCTAAAACTGTCCAAAACACAGCTTTGACGAGCCTAGGCTGGTTTTTTTCAGCAGGGAAATTGGAGTAAGAATACGATTGGCATAAAAATAGTGGCTATGCTTTATGCTTAAAAGCTCCCTGCTTTTTTTTTTGCTTTGGACTATGTTGCCTTCAGAGTTTTCCAGCAATGCATAACTTGGTTGGCAGTTAAAACAAAACCAGCCTCTCCACTTTTCACTCATCTTAAAGATATCATTGTTACGGTGCTTTTGCCCATCGATTATATTCATGTCTTTATCTGAATGCACAGTTGTCTCCTCTTCGCTCCTAGAAGGCTAATTCCTTGCAAACTGAACAGGCGCAGACGTAGTTGAATATTCTGTTGGGGGCATTTTCCGATTAAGGTGTACATGAGCCAATATTCTGATTTAAAACAGGTATATGCAAGGGGTCTTATTTGGAATATTTCAATGATGACCTTAATTGGGTTATTGCACGCACTTACATGACAGGTATGCAATCGGAATATCCTCATATTCCGATTACATGCACACTATATAACTGTATTAAACGCAGTCATTGTCTGATTCCATTGCAAACTTTACTTCAGCAGAAATGTTTACCTGTTGTCACGTCGGAGCGTTTGAGACGCGGAAGTCATTTTACTCAATTTAATTCAAAAACTCCTAATGCACATATCTGATTTCTTTCAGCAAATAGAGTTCCTACACCATCTACATTCATTCGCAGGGGTATTCAACTTGCACCATGAGCTTTAACTTCATATTTGGCAGTTTTCATTTTGTGATGATCGATGTCTGTGCATAACTTTTTGCAATTTGTACTTCTGAAAGAGTAAATCAAAATATGCATATTAGCCGTTTCCCATCAAAGTTGATTTCGGGAGGCCAAAAAAAAAAAAAACAAAAACCCAATACTAGAACATAAACCTGGAAAACCACTGAAGTGATGGAGAAAATTAAGTTGCAATTTCTAATAGTTTAAAAAGTGAATATCAAAATCAAGAATAATCTTGGAAAAATGTTTGCTTAACCATAAGTCCCCTTGATTTCCATCTCCTAGACCAGTGGTTCTCAAACTCGGTCCTGGCACCCCCCTGTGTATAATGGTTTTTGTTCCAGCCACAATTGCAATCTCAGGATTTTAACAAGCTGTTTTAATTAGGTGCATTTATGCAAATATCCACATTGAGATATATAGTAAATATCGGCAAAGGGAAATTAATCAAACATTTAATCAACATAAAAGGTTCCTCATTGGTTAAACTCTTGACACATGGTGGCAAAACCTGACAATTTACTTGGCAAACAGAGTCACATCTGTTGGGTTTTGTATTGATTTAATTTGGTTCAGGCAGATTTGGGAAAAACTCAACACCTGTGTTCAGAAACCTAATTTGGAGCTATTGATTTTCTGAGTCTAATTTGATCTGTTTACCTGAAAATCAGAATATTGATTAAGCACATGTTCAAGGGTTATTCTTCATGGCAGAATGGATGTGTCCATCCAAACGTGACTTAAGATGGTAAATAACTACTCTAAACATGAAATGCAGCCAATTCAGACTATAAGCTTTTTAAAATTCCAGAATTGCAAGTGTGGTTGGAACAAATACCAGCATACACAGGGGGGGCGCGCCAGGACTGAATTTGAGAACCACTGTCCTAGACAGCGCCATCAATTCACACGTTCTACACAAATGTCTTCAGGCAAAAGTTCTAAAATCCCAGCAAAAAGAATTCTTAAAGGTGTGGCCATAGTAAGCCAATTAAATGTAACAGTGTAGCCTACATTGATACAAAGAGTTGTAACTCCAGCAATGCCCAGTCCTCAAACTTGATGGCACTTCCACCCAAAGTTGGGGTAAATCTGTCCATATGGGGCACTACAGTAAAATGGTCATAACTGCTAAACCAAATTGGCTGCTGAACTTGAAATTCTGCATGCCTCATTAATGGTGACCTTTGCCATAAAATCCCATGAGAAGTGATACTCAAAAGGTGGCTGACCAATTGAATCAGAATTCAACATAGGCCCCACTCCTCACATTTAGTGCAAGGAGTTGGGCCCTTCATGAATTCAATTCAAAGTTGCCCTTATACCCACTTGGCATCCATTGTGAAGGTTTCAATATGGGTCACTGTTGTAAACCCAAATTTTAGAACCACTGGTTCTAAAGCTCATTGATCTAGCCACCTCCAAATTTTGGCGTCAATTCTCATGAGATGAGCGCCATCTTCAATGATGGATGGGGCTTGACATTCGTGGTCATTTTAAATGACACTTGACCTGAACATTCCATTAAGATGAACCCCCACCCAAAATGGCCCTTATACACAGAATGCCTTTGACTAGTCTATTGAACAAGCTACCATACTTAGTGGGTAGCAAATTAGACAAATGCATGCTCAGTAAAGTTGTACAAGACTCTTGCTGAAAAAGTCTATCATCCAGGCTTGCAATTGGTTAACCAATTGTCCAATGCGAGTGATATTTCCTCCTGAAGCAACTGGCTACACTTAATCACTGGTTCTTGAACTCATGCCCTCTCCCCCTCCCAAACAACTGATCATAGGATTTTATGAAGCTGTTCAGGTAGATTCCCCAGTCAAACTCCATTTTGACTCAAGTCACGTGCAATAGAAGGTCTCGTCTTTAGATCAAGGGATGAATGTCACATGATCTAATTAGGACAATCTTAGCACAGACAACCATTAAAATGCAAATTAGTTAGTTATTCAGGGAATGTAGCAGCATGTGGACTGTCAGTGAACAGCTTTGGACTTGACTTCTTGATCAAGGGCAGTGAAGGCTGAGCATCATGCCCTCAGTACAATGTTTATCTTGATGCATTCAAATACCATTAGTTGTCAACCCCCCCCCCACAAAAAAAAAAAAAAAAAAAAAAAAAAAAAAAAAGCCAATGAAGCTTGAGTCTGAGCAAGACATTTTATTTAAACAAAATCTGCTTGCTGTACAATCACCTGTCTGAAAGACTACAGAAGTCCACATTACATGAACTGGTGCAATTCAAGTACCATTGCTGCAAGTTGAATCAGCCATCACTAGACACCCCACTCAACTGCTTGTTGCTCATCTGGAGTCCCATCAGGTTTCACCATGAAAGCCAGTTTAGGCACTTGCTGAGTTTGCCCTTTAACAACCCAGCTTGGAGGTCCAGGAGGGTGCACACCTGGCCATGGGATACCAGCTGGAGCAGGCATGGCACCAAGCCAGGGCATAGGAATAACCTGTGCTGTTGGCAATTGTGGAGAAGGATGTGTATGATATGGGATTGTGTGCCATGGGTGCAGGGGTTTAGGAGGCGGAGGATAAACAGGCCATGGAAAGGGAGGGCTGGGAGCTGGTGGGTGGATGTGAGGGATGTGCGGCCAGGGGCAGTGAGAGTGACCAGGGGGAAAGGGACCAGGAGGAAATGGACCCGGAGGAAAGGGACCAGGAGGAAAGGGACCGCAGGGCCCAGGATGGGGGAAAGGCGGAAAGGGCCCAGGATGGGGGAAAGGCGGAAAGGGCCCAGGATGGGGGAAAGGCGGAAAGGGCCCAGGATGGGGGAAAGGCCAAGGTGGTGTGCAAGAGAAAGTAACTTCAGCATTTCCAGACTGAATGGAAAGGCTGTGCGCGCCATTCTAAAAGGAGGGGGAAAAAAAAAAAAAAAAAAAAGCCATGTCACACCCAAGTATTAACTTTGGCAGACCATGCTGAAGACATCTGAACATGCCAAGGTGCCAATTTGAGGCTGTTCAGCACATTATGCAATTGCATTCATTGGCAGAGTCATAACATTCCTTCATGTTGGAATATGGTTCTCAACAGCTGTTGAGTCAGACATGACTCATCTTAACCAGAGACAGAAATGACACTTCCAGGTAGTACAGAGCAAGAGTAGCCTTGTGCTGAGGATCTCTACAGTCAATGGAAAGCTGACCACTTAAGCTAGATCTTGAGAAAGCTAGTTTCAAGGGCATGGGTTGAGTTGGACATGGCCTCGAACCATTGACAGGAAATAGTTGTGCAGATGTAACTAATACTCTGGGCATGTTCAAACACTTAAGTTTAATGCACAATACACCAAGCCTTCAGACATCTGGAGTAACTGGACTTTACCTTTGTTTCAGTGCAGGGTCCTGAGAATGGAGCTTTAATGGACACCTCCCCACCTTTCAGTTCCACAGCAAGTTGGCACCATTTACAGACAGTCATCAGTGGATACCAGTAACCACCCACTGGTTACAGAGGGAGGAAAGGTCATTCATTCCCAGCCTCAAAGCCCACTTGCATTTATGGGGAAGGGAGTATAAACAGCATTTTAGTCAGTTGTGCTACCAGGACACCTTGTGCTTGGTAGCCTAAAAGGCTTGGAACTCACCCTTGATTTTCAAGGACATGGCATGGACTCCACCAATACGCAACTGCAGGCCATCAGTACACTCAACGGTTGGACTACGTGGGGGATATGGGCAGCCAATCACCAGCGGTGTTCCCACAACCCTCACAGGAAATGTGTCAGGGCCAGACTGAGAGGAGAACAGAAGTTAAGCAAGAAATACCAGCAGGACAAGAAATGTCAGTCAGGTGGCATACAGGATGCAAGAAGTTACAGCCATGAGGGGGAGGCCATATGGCTCGTCGATGCCTGGTTGTAGGACTGCACTGTGGTGGAGTCTGGTACACCATCAACCAAGAACCATCTAAAAAAAAAAAAAAAAATAATTTTAGACCCAACCCATGCACACGTCACCATAAACATCCCCTTCAAGCAGGCCTCACTTTGAGTTACATGGAGCGGAGTAGAGCCCAGTCTTGATATTCTCAGGGTCATGTTCTTGGCACTGCACTGGATCTCAGCTTCAGGTTTTGGCCAAACTAGTGGCTCACTCGGAGACAAATATGGAGAGCTTTCGGAAAGGAAAGGATCATGATCAATTCCCGGTAGTGCCGTTTGCCGTGGAAAAAAATGCGCTGAATCTGCAGAATTCAAAATAAGTGCAATGGCACCAAAACCTAAAAACACCACAAGCATTGTTAATCATCAACGTATCGCTTTCAAGGCGTTCAGAAATACGATAGAATGAAAAGCAAAAAATCGCTCGTTTTATATGCTTAAACGAAGTGATGCTGATTGGTAATGAAATGGCATCTGCCAGGTGAGGCGTGTATACATGTGGCATGCATCAACCAATCACAATAAGCACACAACCGTAATCCGCACGCAACGCTGATGTGAGCCACCTGTTTTGTTAATTTGGATCTTTCAACCATTAAGCACTATAATGATGAAAATTGCCATCCTCATCACAGTTTTTTCGTCGTCTGGCTTGAATCTGATAAGAAACGGTTGAGTGGCAAATTTAGACTGATCCAAAAGATTGCTGAAACATTTATTCTACCATCGTAATTTATAAGAAACTCCTGAAAGGTGCACGAGTCCTCCGCACTAGTTTTTTTTTTCTTTTTTCAATCGCCAGCTCTCGCAAATTATCATTATCCATATTTTCAACTTGGTGAACGTGGGCCAATCAGTCGGTGATTCAGCGGGTGGAATAAATTAATTGGAGAACGTTTCCGTTCTGGAGTTCTGTGCCGGTGTCGGTACCAGATGTGCTCGGCACACCTTCTGCTCGGGGTCCTGTGCATTCACAATTAAACGTGTTATGATGCTCTGAACCAATGATATAAAAACTGACGTTGTAGCTGCGTCAGATAGTGTACGACTGCCTTGTGTTCGCGCGCAGCAGAATGTAGGCTATATCGCAATACCTTACATGGAGAAAAAAAAACTACCATTACATTGAATGTCAGTGGAAAACGTACTTGTAACTAAATTAGCTATTTAATATGGTTCGTGTAAATTCAAGACACGAAGTTACACCCCAGATGGCAAACTCTGTCGGTCCCTCGCGAGCTAATATTCTGTCTGTGGCGGTTAAGTTCAGCGCGAGCCGTTTCAGTCATTTTTAGCCGCTGCCGGGTTTAGGACAAATTTTGCTACCTATCAAATGATGCTACCTCGCGGTTCTGCGCCTCGTTCGTATCTGAGGCATCCTTCAAAAATCATAAAAATAGATTTGTTTTCAGTGCGCATTTCGATCTGTAAGGGTACATATATATGCATGTACACGCTGGGGTTTCTTGAAAATGCAGAAATTAGATGATAATCGCGTATTTGGGCATATATCTTCATACAAACTTATCCAACTCATTATAACAGCTGCTTTTGTTATTATAAGCTAACAAATAACAAAGTTACTATTGTAGCCTGATCCATATTGCAATGCCAAGGCGAAAACAAAGACTTTACGATCGCTTTGCATTACGGTAGCATTTTTTGACAAGGGAGCAAAATTTGACAGAACACCGGTTACCATTACCGTACTACAAGCAATTTTGCGTGACATCGCTAGACACGTGATTAAGCTGTATATACATTTTGCTATAAGTAAATATTTCTAAATCTGAATGGTCTAAAGTTCATATTTGTGTTATTTGAATCGTTGAAGAATCATCTGTTCACTCACCTGACGTCCTCAACAGTAACTTGAGGCTTAGTAAGTAAACAGGCTAAGTGTCACTTAACTGAGCTGGAAGTAGCAAGCTAGCGCTCCCGTGCTAACTGTTGTAAAGGGAAGTTCCCAATGCGTTTTGTATGCTATTGTTATTATCTTGTTTTCATAATAATAATATTTAGATTCAGTGGCGGCTCGTGAATTGGCAACAGGGGAAGCCCAAACAATCCCTTAATGTTAATTATTGTTCATCACCTGTTTTCAATCATTCATTTAAACAGTGGAGGGTCGTCGGCCGTAACAAAGTTAAGCCAAAACCTCGCCCTTCAAAGCTTAACGACTTAAACCTTTCGCAGTTTACTTTTCTTGATCAGAAGTTGCTCATACGAATTGTTAGAAGAACAGTCAGTTGAGTCAAATTTATTTTCGATAGCATTGTTATACATTGCACCACGAAATTGAGGGGTTTTCTTTCACACATAAATTACGACATAAATTACCATAGGCCTACGCTATAAATTCCGCGCTCAAGAAGCTCACGAAACGGCATAGATGCGCAAATTGATTAGTGAGGCTCATTAACCAATAAGCTGTGCAACATCGCATTCTTTTCTTCTATATTAAGATTGTAGAAAATGGACTGTCGTGGCTTCTTGTGAAAGAAGCCTCGCAAACTAATTTATAAAGACTTGTTGATAATTTGCGTCGTCATTTGCAATCGAAAATAAATTTGATTGTCCTTCAACCAATTCGTATGAGCAACTGCTGATAAAGAAAAGTGAACTAACAAATGTTGAAGTCATTAAGCTTTGAAGGGCGAGGTTCTGGCTTCCCTTTGTTACGGCCGACGAGCCGCCGCTGTTTAGATTATTTACTAAAGAGGAACAAAAGTGCAAGTATGGCACACTTTACGTTTGAGATGCTCAATTTAACTTTGCAGCGAACGCACTGTGAGCTCACTGGCTCGATATCCTCGATTTTATCATTTTACTTCATGAAGATGGACATGAGGAACATCGTCTGTGGAGGTAAGTCGCTGCGCCAGAAAAAATGATTATAGAATAAATTTAAGAATGCGGTTAAAACTATTGTGGTTATTCAAACCATTTCTAACGATACTCCCCTCAACAGAGATTCTGTGTCCAGTGACCATGCACCTGGCTTGGCCGCTTGTCATATTGGAGCGATGTTGCTGCCTCATGAAGGCCAACTGATCATCAAATCGTGCTTGCAGCAATCATGACTACTGAAAATGTCGCCACTGCAAGTTCTCATACATGTCAACCCCAGACAGTCGTCACCTGTACTCCATCTCTTAAAAATCCTTAGTCACCTAGTAAAATCCTGACTAACATGCAGAAAAATTATTTTTTTTCTCACCTTATATACAAGGAATTCACACAAAAAGGTTCAGTTACCTATTCTTATTGCCAAACTAATGTAAAGAATAGCAATTACATGAATAAAGATAAAGTCGTGACACTTTCAATGATTATCACATACAGGGTGTGCAGAATTATTAGGCAAGTTGTATTTTTGAGGATTACTTTTATTATTGAACAACAACTATGTTCTCAATGAACACAAAAGACTCAGAAATATCAAAGCTGAATATTTTTGGAAGTTGGAGTGGGGCTTTTTTAGTATCTTAGAAGGATATCTGTGTGTGCAGGTGACTATTACTGTGCATAATTATTCGGCAACTTAACAAAAAACAAATATATACCCATTTCACTTATTTTCACCAGGGAAACCAATATAACAACTCAAAATTTACAAATATACATTTCTGGTATTCAAAAACAAAACAAAAACAAATCAGTGACCAATATAACCACCTTTCTTTGCAAGGACACTCAAAAGCCTGCCATCCATAGATTCTGTCAGTGTCTTGATCTGTTCACGATCAACATTGTCTGGGAGGCTGCGGTTGCTGCTGCACGCACTGTTTAGAGAGGTGTACTGTTTTCCCTCCCTGTAGATCTCACATTTGATGAGGGACCACAGGTTCTCAATGGGGTTAAGCTCAGGTGAACAAGGCGGCCATGTCATTATTTTTTTCTTCTTTTAGACCTTTTCTAGCCAGCCACGCAGTGGAGTACTTGGATGCATGTGATGGAGCATTGTCCTGCATGAAAATCATGTTTTTCTTGAATGATGCTGACTTCTTCCTGTACCACTGCTTGAAGAAGGTGTCTTCCAGAAACTAGCAGTAGGACTGGGAGTTGAGCTTGACTCCATCCTCAACCCGAAAAGGTCCCACAAGCTCATCTTTGATGATACCAGCCCATACCAGTACCCCACCTCCACCTTGCTGGCGTCTGAGTCGGAGTGGAGCTGTCTGCCCTTGACTGACCCAGCCACGGGCCCATCCATCTGGCCCATCAAGACTCGCTCTCATTTCATCAGTCCATAAAACCTTAGAAAAATCAGTCTTATGATATTTCTTGGCCCAGTCTTGACGTTTTATCTTGTGTGTCTTGTTCAGTGGTGGTCGTTTTTCAGTCTTCCTTACCTTGGCCATGTCCCTGAGTATTGCACACCTTGTGCTGCCAGTGATGTAGCTGCTCTAAAATATGGCCAAACTGATGGCAAATGGCATCTTGGCAGCTTCACGCTTGATTTTCCTCAGTTCATGGGCAGTTATTTTGCGCCTTGTTTTTTTCAACAGGCTCCTTGCGACCCTGTTGACTATTTTGAATGGAACGCTTGATTGTTCGATGATCACGCCTCAAAAGCTTGGCAATTTTAAGACTGCTGCATAGAGGGATCAAGACAACTCAAAAATAGTGAGATTTCAGAGTCCGTCAAATCTCTCTTCTGACCCATTTTGCCAAAGGAATGGAAGTTGCCTAATAATAATGCACACCTGATATCGGGTGTTGATGTCATTAGACCACACCCCTTCTCATTACGGAGATGCACATCACCTGATATGCTTTATTGGTAGTAGGCTTTCAAGCCTGTACCGCTTGGAGTAGGACAACATGCATAAAGAGGATGATGTGGTCAAAATACTCATTTGCCTAATAATTCTGCACACCCTGTATATAGACCATAATAATGCTGTCCATGGCCTATTTTACACTGTCCCCCTGTACATTGTCCAAAAATAGGAAGTAAATGTACAAAGATAAAATGTCAACTTTCAATTGTCAAGTCAATTCAAATGTCAAGATTGTATCTGCAAATGTAAATGTGCATAATAAGGAGCCGTGCTTTGCAAACTGAGCGCTCAAAACTGAGGATGAACGAGTGACAATGGACTGGTATCAGTTCTCGTCCACCAAAACATCTTTCTTCCGAAGTAATGCTACTGTAGGTGATCTGGCAGCAGATGGTGGAACATTACTGTTCGAAACGATTAATTTACATGCCAATCAAGCTCTCCAGAATTCCTAACCATTTGTTTAACATTACATTGCCTCGTATGTACCCTAAAAAAGCAATTTGTTATTTATTTATTTATGCATTTAATTGGCGTATTTCTTTGAAATTCCATTATGAAGTGTTGAGCGCACCCATTGGGGGGAAAAAAGGGCCGATGAAGATATAATAGTACAAAGTGCCTGATCTTTATGCTCCGACCAGAAACATTAATTGTAGGCTGCTAACTGCATATCCATAAAACGATTAACCGCAGATGTAATCAAAATCAGTGCGCAGAACACAGATGAATCACAGATGTTATTTTTCATCTTCCAATTATTTAACTTTTTTTTTTTTTCCCGCTAAAAAGCCAATCAAATTCTTCCTGCATAAAAGAAAGACATCTGATTAATTCATTTTCCTTAACTCCAAGAATCATAGTTTGCGCAAACTGTACCCAGATAGCATACGGATGTGGGCCACAGCAGGCAACGATCTGGCACTTCTTGCATTCTTTTAGCCCAAACAAAATAGATGTGAGCCTAAAGTGGCCCATGTGGTAATTGCTGAATTTGGCCTGAATATCACAAAACAAATATGGCCCACAATTGGCAAATATTTGGCAGTGACAATGGTCAGTCTGTAAGTGAACCAAAACTGGCTCACATTTGCTGCATCATATGTTTTTGGCCGACATCTGGCATTGTGATGGCTTGGTTGTGGCCAAGTTCTGGCAAATGGGAGCAAAGCGCCCAAGTGCCATAATTCCATGCGGTATGTGAGCCAAATGAACGTGTCAAACGTGCCAGGTGTGGGCCAGATATGGACCGGAAGAATTTTGCTATCTGGGTAGGCTAAGCAACGGACTCCCTTTTGGACGTAATATAATTGTTCTATTTCCATTAAACTTTCCCTTCCCAGGTACTGAACACGAAGTTTCAGAGAGCAGCTTCAAAGCTACCAATGTACCAAGACTATATATATATATATTCTTAATATGTAGTGTCGTGGCACACCATCTCGATATAAGCTACCGACTGAATAAGTGCAGAATAATTTTGTCAGCGGGAGCATAAGAACTGCATGCTTATTAACAGGCTGTAATGTTCGTAATGGAAAAAAGTTGCGAGCACAAGACAGATGTGTCATTCCAGCCCAACTCAACCAATATTGAAAAAGTTTTCATGGGCACCCTCTCAGATTTCGCTGAAAATCACACCTTATCGTCATCTATAGGAGCAATGAAAAACCTCCAAGTTTCGAGTCAAATCTTCTAGTGGTTTGGATTTTATGGCCCCTCAAAGTTTAAGTGCCACGTCCATTTTTCGGCCTCGCGAATCGTCATCTTCATTTTCATTCGTTTTTAGAGGCCTATAACTTGAGTTCTGTACTAAATACTTGCCTAGAAGTTAATATTCTAGCTGACTCTGGCCTCCTCTTTCAGAATCTGCTGTCAGTATTGGGATAGAAACAACAAATAATTGATTTGGAGGGTTCTGAATATGGTCACAGCTCAAAAAATGCCGCCGGACCCCTTTTTTCAGAGGGGTTGATGACCACGTTGATGGTACTTCAGAGTAAAAAAACTTTCACAACTTGGAGATATATCTCTGAACTATGCCTGGTATGAATTAGAACACCTCAACTCAACTGCTTCATAGTTTACTGAGCAAGGGTAAAGATGCTGTTTTCCGGGTCCTCGGCGTGTACATAATGTACATGTACATATAATCCATGGTTTGCACAAAGAATATAAAGGACATGCAGGACTGTTACAGATTAATTCAAAAGAACAAAGAATTACCTCATGCCTCAGTGCAGATATGCTCAGTTGATGCTTTAATCTGTTTGAAATTTGGAAAAATTTAGTTGAATCCTCTCATCATCTGAGGCAGACAGATTCTGAAGTATAGGAAAACTGAAGAGCTGCAAAAAATGAGTTTAGAACTCTTATTTACTATTTTTGCAATACTTACTTGTTATCTGTCTCGGGTGGACGGATTGAGAGTCGGCACAAGCTTTCATATCGGGTAAGAAATACTTTTTTGTGATGATAACAAACTTTATCGTTGTCTCAGAAGGTATAGGCACTTCTTCATTCCAGTAAATCCCTTTCCTTTTCACTGAAATGAACTACATCAAGAAGACCTGTCTTTCTACAATAGTGCAACTTGTGACACTCTTGATTAAGAATGTTCCTTGGGGGTTTATCAGCAAGAGATGATGAAGCCATGTTGACTCTCTGCAGCACATCCAATGAATGACCATGTATCATTGTTTTATCCAGTGCAAGAATGTAAAAAACAGGTGCTGACTTTGAATGTTTACAGTGCAGCTGACTTTAAGATAAACATCATGTGTCTTGGGCTAGCAGGATAAACACCAGGTGTCATGGGTTAGCAAAGGTCAGGATCAAAACGGATAGGCCTACTGTACAACGCATCATGTTTTGACAAAGACACACCAATTAACCCCTTCATGCACAAGTTTCAATACTAATATGAAAAAGGCCTTTGCAAATTGCTGAACTAACATCCTAGCTTGGTTAAAATTAAACTGAAAGGTTTTCAAACAACTGCTGAAACATTTGATCCATAGACATTGGATTATATGCTCATGTACATTTACATAATGTCCATGCCGAGGACCAGAATCAGTATCTTTACCCTTATGAAGCAGTTGAGTTGAGGTGTTCTAATTCACACCAGGCATAGTTCAGGCATAAAACTTTCACAATTTAAAGATATATTACTCTGAAGTACCATCTACGTGGTCATCGACCCCCCCTGAAAAAAGGGGAACCCTCCAAATCAATTATTTGTTGTTTCTATCAAGTTATTTTGCATGTACTCAATGATTCTTTCCTATATTACACTAAACCAGTGAAAATTCAGGTCTTGGCCAAGTGGGGGGCTCACAGTGGCTGGTCAAAAAGTGAAAAATATAAATCCGGCCCAACAAAAATCCTGTTTTGAGATGCCTATAACTTTTGATGTACACCTCCAATGGCCCAATTCTGACTGCATATTCTGAAAGAGGAGGCCAGAATTAGCCAGAGTACCAATTTCTCGGCATGTATCTAGTATAGAACTCAAGTTATAGGCCTCCAAATACGGATGAAAATCACGATTCGCGGGGCCGAAAAAGGGACGTGGCACTTAAACTTTGAGGGGCCATAAAATCCAAACCACTCGGAGATTTGACTCGAAATTTGGAGGTTTTTTCATTGCTCCTATGGGTGAACATATAGTGTGATTTTCAGCCAAATCTGAGATGGTGCCCATGAAGGCACTGGTTGAGTTGGGGTGGAATGACCCAGATGTCATTGATTTCAGGTTGGCATCATCGATGCAAAACTAAGAGCATTGTTATAGCATTAGCTGCGTGTATTTGTCGATCCGAGAAAATAACACGATTGAGCTGCAACTTCCCAAGAGTGGAAATTTATTGCCAAAATATCACTAGCCAACCAGGAACCAATGTCACATCAGGTTAGAGCACGAGCATGAAGATAAATCTCAAATAAGGGTACAGTGATCTTGTTTTCCACTCATAATTTCCTATACAAATTATCATATAGAAAGCCAAATGCCCAGTCACATCGTAAACAGCACAAGTATAGAAGTACTTCAAAGACCATACTCACATTGCAAAACAACTGATCGAGATACGCGGGTTCGTGGTCAAATAATTCAAATTATACGCCGTGTTAGTACTGACCTTATTTATGCGCTTGTCCTCTCTGCAATTTCGATCAATAATCAATATGTAAACGTTTGTAGATTGAATTTGCGCGTTGAGCTGAACTAAATGGAAGTAGCCGTTCGATGTCACACGATGATTCGCCCTTCAACTTCGTGGCGATTTTCTCGACCAATGAAAATGTCTCATTTCCACATCGGCATTCAACGACAAGTGACAAACAATGCCGATACCGCACACAGGTGGTGGTCGTTGTCAGAAATTTTACAGAATGATAGAGTACTCAGAAATTAAATACTTTTTTTAAATGCCAAGGTAGGATTTTCCGTAGTATTTCACTGCTACACCCGTACTCATTTGAAATGGCAAAAATCCGTAGTTAATACGGGTAAACCGTATAGGTTGACCTGTATGAGATCATTGACCTTCGTAGAGCCTACACTGAAATAGTCGACTACATAAGTAAACATTGTGCTAACAGGTCAGTCACAGTTAGCATGCATTACAGTTTTACTGGATGCTATAGTCTTAAAACATGACTATTTAACCCCTTCCTGCAGATGTAGACGCTTGCGTCTATAGAACTACAAATTTCAGGACGTAGTTACAGTAGTCGACCATGAGATGGCACCCCCGGATCACTTATTGTATATTCACAGGCAAGCAGAGCTGAAATGTGATTGAGAGTATGGAGAAGTTCCCTCCAATCCCTGTTTTTCTGGAGTTGCATGAATTAAACTCCTCAGCTAAGCCTGATGTGCAAATTGGTCAGTATCCTTGCCCATAGTATTGATCCAGCAGTCTAAAAAAATGACCTATTGCGACAGAAAAAATCGTTGTCCTGTGTTGCAACCACTTTAGCTACAGTGAGCCAACGGTATTCCAATCAATGGTTTAGAAAAATCAGTTTTCTGAAGCAGAAAATTCTACATGGTATTGATTCTCTCACATTCTACTGTCAATTACAGTCATCTCTTTCAAAAAATGCGTACTTCCCTACCATGGATTTACGTGTAGATTCCTTCATCGACAAATTCAGCACTTCCTTATATCCTTCCGAGCACTGGTGTTGATAGCCAATCACTCGAATATACACTCAGGCTCTTCTTCGTAACTGCACAATTACACTTCATGCCCACGTGAAATTTACCCGGTAACAATTGATTGGCTCGTTTCTTATCCAATTCCCGAGCGTTTAAACAGTCTACAGTAAGCAAAACACATTGATTGGACAAACACAGAGCATACAAGCCTATGCGTATCAGCAGGCTCGGTTGTATCCTGACTACGTTGCGCACATTACATGGCTGAATTAGACGCGATTTAGACAAAAAAAAAGCTCGCAAAACTGGCCTTGAAGTGTTCAGTTACATTTACAGGATTTAAATGAGATAAGGACATGGTCAATGGGAATTATTTTGAATGGAACCGGACTGGAGGGTTCCTTCTACTGGATACATCGGTCTCCGGAGGAGGGATTCATGAAAAAGCTTAGGCTTCTTTTGCTTTTCGCTTTGGAATGAATACCGTATTCTACAAAGTCAAATGCCAAGGTTTTTTTCCTGTTAAAAACGTGAACTTCCCATGCATTTCGATGGCCCCCCTGGTACGTTCATTGCACGGTTCTGTTGAATCCAGGGAGAAGAAGTATGGTTTATCATCCCTGAAAGTGGAATGTCTATTCTGTTAAAATAAGGTATATTTCAGAATTCAGATATTACTGAGTTAGTGAGTTGTACTTGTTCCTTATAAGTGTTGAAATGAGTTTGTGAGCTCGGACGTCAGAACTGCCGATTTCATTGCAGAGTGAATGCCCTGACCGCTTAATCAGCAGTTTATGTATTGACTGCGTGTGCTGGCTTGGGGGACTTAGAGGAAAAATGGACAAAACTCTAAACTTTATTATGGAGAAAAGGCATTTTTTTTTGTTTGGAGAGGTTACTGGTGACCACTATGTTCAGCTGCACTTATATTGATAAATTCATGCTAAACCAGAAAATCATTAGTTCATTTAAAATTTCATGCCTCAAAACTTTATTTGTTAAATACACGATTATTTGATGATTTGACAGTGCAACATCTCGGGCTTCGGGGAGACACTTGGATAGCTGTGTAATTTGGCTAATAGCTTGTAGGTAATCTAGAATGTAATGTTGAAGATTAATTCTACTTGCGGTAAAGCAGTTTATGATCTGAGAAATGTATATATTTAAGCCCCAGCAGTTTTTCCATTCTCAGTATTAATTTTTTGCAATTCTAATGGTGAATTCTGATGAAGATTTATGTTTGCAGTCCATTTTCTCTACCAAAATCATGAAAATAAACTGAAATACGATGTAATTCTAAATGTTGTGTCTTTTCTGAGTAAAGCCACAGTTTTCCTCTTTATGAAGCTTTAATCTTGAATTATACAGCATTAAACTGGGTAACCCATAAATAGCCAAATTTGGCTTCTGTGCAAAGGGGTTAATATGTAAATAGAATATTACAAGTAGTTTTGGGTTATAATTTTTGTGAACGCCACAATGGTGTATTGATACTTGATGGTAGACATTTTTGGGTGGATCTGGTGAAGGTGCCTTGCAATCGGGCATTTTAGTGTTATGACGAGTCACCAGGTGTTAATGGTTATTTTTGTGTGTTTATTCTTTGTTTTGTATGGTAAACCTGCTATAGTTTGAACATTTATTTGTAACTATAGATTGTTTTTTATATGTGCAAAAAAAAAAATCCTCAAAATGGGAGTGAAATATCCGAAATGGCATGCATTTATGGAAATTGTGCATTTTGTTTTAGAATTTCAACATGTATCACTGTATTACTACCCAGTGTTGTTTAAAATACCGTATACATCAAGATTGTCTCATTTTGATTACCAAAGGATTGGCATTTTTGGTATAGCGAGCTTTGGATGCGCATAATGCAGGTGTTTGCATCACAACCATTCAAACTGGAAGACAATCGATCTGCCTGAAAACTTGATGTGTCCGTGACATGTTCTTATCTCCTTAATAGAGCCAACAGCATTTCAGCCAATGGGTTATCTTTTCACATTGTGTCAAGCTAGATGATAAGACACCTTTTGGTCATAAATGTAGTTCAATTTTATACTATTCCTTATAGTAGGGAATAACCGTCTGTCAGGGACACTATGCGTATAGTTTCTGTGACACCAAGGATACCTACTGTCAGTTAATTCCCATGTCTGCAAAACTACAAAAGATTTGCTCCTGAAATTTGGAGGTCAGTAACACAAATGTGTGTACTCATCATTAACAGTGTTTTCAGGTTTTTGGGGCAGAGAAATAATTTTCATGACACTGACATGCCATTGAGCACCCTGATTGTGACCAACCCGTAAAGATGCTATGAGGCAGCATTCAGTTCTAGATCTGCTCCCAAAGTTTCAACAATTTGTGGAAGAAGTGATCCCACGGTATAGAGGGACACCTGCTCGAGTAGAAACCCGGGCATACTTGCGGGCCATTTATTTATGTGCATGGGTTGTATTTGTATTTGCTTATGTTTGTGTATTGGATGTATGTATGTATGCATGTTTGTACATCTAGGCTATATGTATAGCTTAGGGTTTTGTCTTGTTTATCTTTTGTGGGTTGTCATACTCTGTGTGTATGTATGTATGTATGTATGTATGTATCCGCCGGCCTGCCCCAGGGCAGCTGTGGCTGCTAGAATGTGGTTTGCCACCATCGGAGCGTGAATGTGTGAGTGAATGAATAATGTATCCTTGTGAAGCGTTTTTGAGTGCCCAGAAGAGCAGAAAAGCGCTATGTAAAATTGATGCATTATTATTATCATTAGTCTGTATGTATGTATGTATGTATAAATATAAATGTATATTTATGTTTTTCTTTCTTGTTTATTATTTGTAAAATTGTTTCATAGGTTTTATTATCTGTGTTTTGGCTTTACCCCCTTTTTTGGTTGTAAAAGTCTGCTGTGTTTTTTTTTTGACTAGGTGAATGAAATATTTTGTTATTTATTTTTTTGTTGACTTGAAATTTTAATGGTTTTTTGGGTTTCTTAGGGAGCCCTATTTATCCTTGGGTTTGTGATTCCTGTTTTTTTCGTTCTATGTATGTTCTTTTGCAATTAAGATGGTATTCAAACTGTGTAATTGGCTTGGTGGATTGTGAAATATTATTTATGTCCTGTTTGTATTATTTAAAGTTTTTCTTCTGGCCTGTATTTGAAATGTTATGTGGATTTTGTGCTTGTTGGTTTTAATATTGTACTGATTGTAAAAACCAATAAAGCTAATAGCCCAGAGGTGGGCAACGAGGGCAGTATCTGTCCTTGGTTTTCTCACCAACTTCTGGCCTTTAGTTGATAGTCTAAATTAGCCAAACCATTTATGAAACCTGACATTTCGGGCACATTTCTTTTGATTATCATGAATGACCACCAAAGACTGTGCTTGTTTTCCTTCATAAAATATTTTTCATTGGACAAATCTATGTTTGTGTATGCAGCCAATTAAATAAATTAGTTAGGGTAACTGATAAAAATAAAAACCTGCATACACACCAGCCCTCCAGGACTGGAATTGCCCACCCCTTTTTTAGCCCATAACACAGAAGTCACTCATGAGTGACATACATTAATTGTTGTATTTTTACTGTGACTTCTCCTGCAGTAGCTCTATCATTATTTTTTCCCCTAAGTTATTGTAGTTGTGTCGTGATTTGTCCAATATTGGTTAACATTAACAGGTAATTTTCTAAAACTGTCCTTCACGCCCTTTGCCTTCTCCAGTGCTCCTGATCTGGCCTCATCAGTGCCTCCAACGCAGCAGTCTGTGACTGACGTGGCTTCTGTGTGGCTGAAATTCTGATGTGTCCTGATGAGATGAGTAAGTGGGGCAGGGCAGTGCCGTGGAGGAGCTCGGCTGCTCCTCAGAGATGGAGAGCAATGGATGAGGGCTCTCCTCAGAGAACCGGGTACTTTCTCCCCTCTCTGCAGAGGTAGACGCCAGTGGACATGGAGCTGCTCTATTTCTGCATGCAGTTACACTATTCTATCACTAGATGGCTCACCCAAATCGTTTATTACATAGCTTTGCATGTTACCGATTTAGAGTATGAATGTGGATGAGTTACAGGAGCACTATGCACGTTTGTTTGACATCACTTTTGTTGACGTTCAAAGTCAAACAAAGTAGAGGTAGCTCGCCCTCCCTCCCATAGTTCCCTCCCTCCCATGCTTCTGTAACTGTCAACTCTTGTCGGTGATTGGCTGGAACGGTTGTTATGTTAAACACAGTTGTGTTTATTGGCAGTTTGTGAGGCTTGTGCGGTCTTCAGAGACCAGGATTTTTTTTTTTTTACAGTGAATCCTGGGGCAGGCAGCTAGCGAATCGTGGGGTGATGTCAGTGAATTGAGAAAAAAGTATAATCGCTTAGAAAACAAACATACTTGCATAATTCACCATTAAAGGGCATCTTCAGTCGATTCCCATTGTTTTTGTTTATCGGGCAATCAGCGAGCCGCACCTGCGCAAACGAACCGAAAGAGAAGGATTATCAATGCATGTGCACAAAACATTGGTTTATATGAATGAAATTGGTCATGTGACAATAGAAGATGTCTACAAAAGCAAGTGATTTGTTTGTAAACATTGGATGCTCAACGTCCCATCTAAGAATCTACTTTAGAAGCCCTTTAAGTCCCATCCCTGTTTTCCAGGAATTGTGGGAATTGCACTCCTCAGCTAAGCCTCATGCAAACTGCTTAGAATAGCTCATTATTGTATCCTAGTGAAACAGACCATGATGCAGTGGCTGAATATAGTTCCTTTACACTTGGGTAAAACCAGAGCCATTGATATTCTCAGAGTTGTGACACTCTCATTGACTCTCGTGTACAAAAAATGTCAGCGCACTTCTGGGACTGGGAACTTTCCATAGTTCCAAAAGAGGATTCTCGCAGCTTCATACTGATTCAATTCCACTGAGACAACATCAACAGTAAGTAATAAAATATTGAAGTCTTATGATTAACAAAATGTATATATCATACCAGTGGTCATGTATCATTTATAATCTCCAATTGTGTATGTTCGGCACGATGAGATATATATATAAGTCTGAAGAGGTCATGATAATTTAAGCTCATGTTCTTTGCTTCTAGTTTAGCTTGGTCAGCTGTGGGAATTCAGTCATGAACTCTATGGAGTTTCTATTTCCGTTTCTCAGAAAACCGAGATAAATCACAATGGTAAATGGGATGGGATGCCTGTGACGGGTTTTGGTAAAGTTTTTTAAAATTTATTTTAAAGTTAGCTTTGACGATTTTGACATGCTCTTGCCTAGCCTAGCTTGATCAGCTGTCTTCAGTTTAATCACGAGTTTGTAACTCAGTTTAGCTCTCTTGAACCTTTCGGATGAAAACCATTTGTTATTCATAAAATTGGATGAGACCAGAAGTTTGGACGCGGTCAACCTAAGTGTCATCCATCACACAGTTTTAGGTAGAAATAGAAATTTTGGGAGTGCAAAAAATTTTTTTGGGTGTGCTGATAATTTTATTTTAATTGAAAATGACGCGGGAAGCGCACTCCGCTGGCGGGTATAGCCCGGGTGTGGGGGGGGGAGCGGTTAAAAACAGGGCTTAAATGGTGCATTCTTGTGCATTCTGAAGACAAAATATTACATTTCAGCACAAGACATTGGCTTGGTTTTTTCTTCAGTACATTGATATATTGTTATATTTTCTATTGTTGTCAATGCATTCTACACATTTTCTAGCTTTGGCGAAAAAAAGATGGATTTAGCCAAAATTAGCAACTGACAAGGTGAGAGACAAATAATTAAATAAAGGAATAAGTCCCGAGAAGCAGTGAGTTACAGTGATATTATAACGGCGGAGGGCCTTTCTAAGGCACGACGCGCAGCGGAGAGCCCCTCCTCCATTATAAAATCACTGTAACCCACTGCTTCAAGGGGCTTTTTCCTTTTATAAAGTGGTGACCCTACATATAACTAGCCCATTAAATAATCACACAAGAAAAAAAATCGACAATTTATTGGTAATAATGCAACAATAAAATTGAGAACTTCTTCCAGAAAGCAAGATAGTGGACAGAGTGGTTGGCCGGCAACACAGAAGCTAAGATTGCTTTTCCATCTAGCGCCATTGTCATGTCACATCAGGCTATTTGGGCTTGCTAATGTAGATATAATATGAAAGCAGGCTATTTTGAATGTCTCCCTTGTTCTCCCGAAGACCCCATTAAATAATTTGTTTGTTTCGGTTTTCGAGTTTCCTTGTTCTCAACTTGCGCCGAAGAGGCAAATCATTACAACCAACAGCGAGAGTAGGGAACGATTGACTTTTGTCCTCCACACTTGCCGGTGTCCAGGAAAATATGTTGAATTGTGCATTAGTTTGCTAGCCAGCTTGTCAGCTAGCTAGAGTTCACTACAATGGATGTGGTTACCCTACAAATAGCGCATAAAATAAACACACAAGAAAAAGTCAACAATTTATCGCTAATAGGCTACTGAAATAGCGAGCAAGTTAGCAACATAGCTTGCAACGCAAAAGTGATATCGAATTCTGTAATGCAATAGCTTGCTAGGTAGATAGCCAACTGGTTATCGGGTTAAAAGGCTAAACATCGCTGACACTAAAATAGCGAGCTAAAAGTCTTCAAACAAACGTAACCTAACCAGTCAGTTGAGTGCAGAGAAGTTTGTTACGCGCAGGGATATTTTGTGCTGCAACCTGCTACAGTCATAGGTGTGTGTGTGTGTGTGTGTGTGTGTGTGTGTGTGTGTGTGTGTTTATATATATATTTCTGACACTAGATTGCTGATGTTGTCATATTTACATTATCCAAAGTGAAGCACCCGGCCTCCATATTGATACACCTAACTTCTTCATAAAAATGAATGGTTTCCTCTGAGGCCAATTTCAAATAAGTCGATACAAACGGGAAGATGCTGAGATGTGCCACTGCTTTTTGCAGCAATATACAAAAATAGAAAAAATGTTTCATGCGCAAGTTAACGTATAAACGCAAAGTTGTCACTTAAATAGATAAAAATTGCGTTTTGTGCTAGCTAGCTAATTAGCCGTCCCATTGACTTGAACAGACCGCTGACTGAAGGCGAACGCTAGCGAATGATAACGGTCACCAGTGAGCTACCTTAGCGTCGGGGGGACTGCATTGACTTAATGGTAAATAAAATTAAAAAGGTGGCTAACAAGCTAGCTAGCTACTTGTAATTGACATTCAACGACAATACTTCTTACCCGCATAGTATTTAAAACAGTGGACAAGTCGCTTTGTCTGTTTTATACAGAGCTCCAAAAGACAAGGAGGGGAGAAAGGCTTCACTAGCGCTTCCTTTTATCAACGTTGGCATTAGCCATATGATTCAATATAAGCAATTCAGTGATGTCGAATAGTCAACTAGGGTACAATGAAGTGAGGAAACCAGAGTGTAATTTGATAACCTATACGGACATTCATCGACGTTTCTTATGACAGCGATAACTTCCAAGCAATTATCTTATCAGAGGTAAAAGCCTCGGTCGCATTAACGTCACTTCTCTGCTGCACTTTAACGTTAACACGGAGTCACATTTTGATCTTCGCTTTAGAAAGTGTGCCGCTTTCCACCTTCAGAAAAGCACATATTTAGGGAGTCAAAATGTTGCACTGCACAGCGATACCAAAATAACACCGACTCACATGCAAGTGTTTTTGAAAATTGTAATTTTAAAGTAGACAAAAATGAATGGGAATGGAGTCTATGAGCGAATTTTACTTCCGGGTGTTTAGGCTCTTAGAACAGGTGCTTCACTTGAGTGTACTGGAGTGCACCCTATCAGCAATCTAGTGTTCTATATATATATATATATACTCAACAAAAATAGAAACGCAACACTTTTGTTTTTGCTCCCATTTGTCATGAGATGGTCTCAAAGATCTAAAATTCATTCCAGATACACAATATTACCATTTCTCTCAAACATTGTTCACAAATCTGTCTAAAAGTGTGATAGTGAGCACTTTTGCTTTGCTGAGACAATCCATCCCACCTCACAGGTGTGCCACATCAAGATGCTCATCAGACACCATGATTAGTGCACAGGTGTACCTTAGACTGTCCACAATAAAAGGCCACCCTGAAATGTGCAGTTTTTGCTTTATTGGGGGTCTGGGGACTCAGAACCAGTCAGTATCTGGTGTGACCACCATTTGCCTCATGCAGTGCAACACATCTTCTTCGCATAGAGTTTATCAGATTGTCAATTGTGGCCTGTGGAATGTTGGTCCACTCCTCTTCAATGGCTGTGCGAATTTGCTGGATATTAGTGGGAACTGGTACGCGCTGTCGTATACGCCGGTCAAGCACATCCCAAACATGCTCAATGGGTGACATGTCCGGTGAGTATGCTGGCCATGCAAGAACTGGCACATTTTCAGCTTCCAAGAATTGTGTACAGATCCTTGCAACATGGGGCCGTGCATTATCTTGCTGAAACATGAGGTGATGTTCATGGATGTATGGCACAACAATGGGCCTCAGGATCTCATCATGGTATCTCTGTGCATTCAAAATGCCATCAATAAAATGCACCTGTGTTCTTCGTCCATAACGGATGCCTGCCCATACCATAACCCCACCACCACCATGGGCCACTCGATCCACAACATTGACATCAGCCAAGCGCTCACCCACACGTCGCCACACACGCTGTCTGCCATCTGCCCTGAACAATGTAAACCGAGATTCATCCGTGAAGAGAACACCTCTCCAACATGCCAGACGCCATCGAATGTGAGCATTTGCCCATTCAAGTTACGGCGACGATCTGGAGTCAGGTTAAGACCCCGATGAGGACGACGAGCATGCAGTTGAGCTTCCCTGATACGGTTTCTGACAGTTTGTGCAGAAATTCTTTGGTTATGCAAACCAATTGTTTCAGCAGCTGTCTGAGTAGCTGGTCTCAGACGATCTTGGAGGATGGATGTGGAGGTCTGGGCTGGTGTGGTTACACGTGGTCTGCGGTTGTGAGGTCGGTTGGATGTACTGCCATATTCTCTGAAACGCCTTTGGAGACGGCTTATGGTGGAGAAATGAATATTCAATGCCCGAGCAACAGATCTCGTTGACATTCCTGCTGTCAGCATGCCAATTGCACGCTCCCTCAATGCTTGCGCCATCTGTGGCATTTTGCTGTGAGACAAAACTGCACATTTCAGAGTGGCCTTTTATTGTGGGCAGTATAAGGTACACCTGTGCACTAATCATGGTGTCTGATAAGCATCTTGATGTGGCACACCTGTGAGGTGGGATGGATTGTCTCAGCAAAGCAAAAGTGTTCACTATCACACATTTAGACAGATTTGTGAACAGTGTTTGAGAGAAATGTAATATTGTGCATCTGGAATGAATTTTAGATGGACTAGACTTTAGTCCATCTCATGACAAATGGGAGCAAAAACAAAAGTGTTGCGTTTATATTTTTGTTGAGTGTGTATATATATATATATATATATATATATATATATATATATATATATATATATATATATATATCTGTATATATCTATGGCCACAGTGGGTTACAATAATTTTATACCGGCATGGAACGCGGCTCAGCCAATCGCATTTAAGGATGGGAAGCATCCGTTTTATAAAACATATTTAGCACGGCTTTGGTCAAGCCGTGCACCATTTTTTTGGCCGTGTTCTTGGAAAATTAGCTGTGCAAATCACGGCTGCACAGCTCACTAGCTTAAACTAAGATCCATCATGTTTTAGCTAGCTATTATGAAATTGCATCGGTCAGTTTGCATTTGTCATGCCAGGCACTGTTTGCTTTCTGCGATCTTGCTGTAGTCAGCTAGCTGTATTTTATGCCATGTTGTATTTTGCAAAAAGATGGTTTTTTTAAATGATTTACTCTTGGAGATTTGGTGGCTGTGGTTAGGCTATATTACTTTTCTGTGCTCATTTTATTGTGCCACGTAGGCTTACCGTTAATTTACCGTTATGTTAATACGGGCAGTGGCTGCTGTTGGCGATTGAGGCTATAAGGTTCGTGGGAGGTTGAGATGTCTAAACTTTGCAAATCACACACATACATTTAATTACCCTCGGCCCAACTTCAGGCCGAAGGGTATTGTCATCAGTTCGTCGTCGTCTGTCTGTCTGTCTGTCTGTCTGTGTGTGCACGTCTAAAGTCAGCATCAATAAACTAGTTACCCATGCCAAAACATTTGCGGTAATGTAGGGAATCCAGGCCAGGAAAGACTTTTTCAGATCGGACCATTTTTTGGGGGAAAAATGGCAATTTTGGCGTTTTTGAAAAAAACTTTGTCGTGGACTAATTTTGATGAAGCATTTGAGCTAGGGGTTTATACCTGGGGGAACGATCATATATATATGTGGGGCTCTAGATTAGTGAAAAAAAAATGTGAATTTTCCAAAATTTTTGTGGGACTTTGGGAATTTTTACCCCTCAGCCCTCAAGGCTGACGGGATATTGCTATCCTTCGTGTGGTTGGGCGGGTGGCGGGCGGGCGAGCGTCTCCAAAAACTTCAACATCGGGCTGAGGGGTATTCCGTGCATTCCACGCCTGTTTTTGTATTTATAAA
Source organism: Gymnothorax reevesii (assembly GCA_029721435.1). Taxonomy (NCBI): domain Eukaryota; kingdom Metazoa; phylum Chordata; class Actinopteri; order Anguilliformes; family Muraenidae; genus Gymnothorax; species Gymnothorax reevesii. The sequence goes on from CM056581.1 coordinate 9,967,499, forward strand.
TGTATGTTCTGTGGAATTCTGCTTTGATTATTGTGTAATTGTTCTGGGACACTTCATAAGTCAGGCCGAGGGTGTTCTAACGTGGGCGTTTCTTGTTTGGGATTAAAATAAAAGTCCTTTTTCAAATAATGCAATTATCCTGTTAACTTTTGTAATTGCATGAGTATCTTACATGTCAATTATGGCAGTGGCGGTTTGTCAATAGGGGGTGCTAGGGCGCCGCCCCCTCCGTCGTCCCATCCAAAATTCGACAGAGGAAGTCCACTTACACATACCAAAATTTGTCATTAAATAATAAAAAATAACCGATAAAATGATTTTTTTTCCCACACAATGCTGGCCTGTCGGCAACTGTCTCCATTAAATAAAGGGGGTTTCACACAATTTATTAATCAATAGATGTGTTGTGAATACATAGTTAACTAGAAAAGCACTCAGACCTCCGCTAAGGGGCAGCAAAACCCAGAAGCACGGCGATTGGAACTCTGGGCCATTGGAAAGTCGTGAAATCTTGAACTTTGGCGTATATCTCAGCAGTACTTTGGCCTAGATATGCCAAAATTTAATCACCTGTTAGTTGACTTAATACCCACCTTCTCTGAAAATTACTTTTTCAGTTATGTTGTACACAAACAAACCAACAAACAAACGCCACCAAAAACACAACCTCCTTGGCGGAGGTAATTAACGCAGGGGCGCCGGTCTAAGGGCTGGTTCATACTCAACGCAAGGCACGCGAGCGAACGCGACCACAGGTCCGTTCCATTCCGTTCACAGAGAAGCCTGAACGCGCGTCCCTTTCTGCGCTGTGCCTTGTTAAAAAGCAGTACACTGCTCATACAATAGGGGGCAGTAAAGTCTTCTCCGTCTCCTCCTCCTTCTTTCTTCTTTGTGGTGTGTTGAACACAGCGTATGGTGCATTATTTGCTTTGTCTCCCCTATTGGAATCTCACGGAAATACACGCGTCAATGAGTCGCGTTACAAAAATTTGGACGACACACTTGCTACGCAAGGACGCAAGATTGCGTTGCTCAATGCGTTGCCTTTTGTTCGCGCTCGCCTACCTTGCGTTGAGTATGAACCGGCCCTAATGGGGGTCAATGCAAGTCAGCATGGGACCTGAGGCTTCTTTCTGACCGGCCGCTTCAAATTTGACTACGGGGCGCCGGGAAATGCGCCCCGGACACTCCCATTTTGATTGTCAACGAATTAGTATTGTTTTTGTGATTCTCCTCCTCATGTGACTGGACAACGACAGCTGCCAATCATATCAACACGTCACTGCTGCAGATGTGATTTACTCATGCGCAAACACCACACACGCTCATTCTCTGTCCGATAGAGGTTCAAAATGGCAGCTTTCAGTGGATCCGCAGAAAACTCCGTTCTTTCATAACCCTTAACCCGTTCTCAAGGCGTAACGTTACACTGGAAGAGAAAAAGAGGATAAAGGAGCTTGGACCTGACCGACCCGATTTAAAGATTCAGCAGCAGGTTAGTGATCGTGGGCGAGCTGGCACCCGGGGCTTCTCCCGCACTTGTTACGACAAACAGAGTTGGCTAGCGGGATGTGGCATTAGCAGTGTCGTTTATTGCTTTCCCTGTTTGCTGTTCCAGTTTGACAGATTCAACAGGGCCACTGTGAAAAGAACAGTACATCTACTACTGAAAGTCTGGCCAGGAAGATGTTCCCCATTCTTTATTTTACCATGCTAGATAGCATTATGCAATATCCTGAACCCTATTTCATACTGTGAAGCCAGTTTTTGCCGCAAAAGTAATTTCTCTCCGATGTGTGGTCAACGTTCGCTCTGGATTCCGCATTGAAGTCCCTATTTTATAACAAGCGGTAGTGTGAAAGCGGGGTAAAGTGCACGCGCGAGCGGATGTTTACTTCCTGGCCTTCTAGAATTTTCACCAACTTGCGTTTGTGTCCCTCGTCAAAAAGGTAAAAATTTCCGTCCACAGTAATAACGTCAGCATTAACCTGTAATCTCAGTACAGCACTGCTGTGAATGAGATATGGCGGCTGCTGGCAGGTTAAACCCATTTGTGCAGACGTGTCCGCCAGTCGACACGGAGCTGCAGATTTATGCACGCAGTTACTATATTCTATCGCTAGATGGCACAACCGGATCAGTTATTGCATTTTCACAAGCAAGCAAAGTTTGAACGTTGTATATATTAAATGGACGAGTTCACTCCAGTCCCTGGATGGATCAATCCAGCCTTGGTTTGACTTAAAGGGTTCGGCATATCCATACTACAGGGTGGCCCAAAGAAGCGTCCCTCCTTCCCCTCAGATCTCCAGGGTGGATGAGGAGCTTGGAAATGAGTGGGCAGGATTGACAAAGCCCTGCTTATTGTGGATTTGCGGGTTGGTCACTGGTGTGCCTTCCCTTTTCTCCGTTCATCGTGCCATTATTGGCGTTGGCTCAGACAATCACCGTTTGAGTTCCATTCTGTGAACACCAATTTTTCGTCCATGTAACATCAGCAACAAGACCAAATTTTTAAATTCCAGTCTTTTTTTTTTTTTTTACCAAAATTGCAGTGATCCAGGTCTAAAACTTCCTTTAAACATTTGTTTTTATGTTATCAATTAAATAAACCACACACACACACACACACACACACACGCACACGCACACACACACACACACACACAAAAATATATAATACATACACACACCATTAATTTATAATTTAATCCTGTTAAGTACAGTGGGACTTGTTGGTCAAACTGTCTGTGGAATCTGTCATTTATGTATATAAATATGTAATTTAGTACTGCTGTACTGGAAAGGAAAATACACCTTGAAAATCCTTGAAAAGCTCTTGAATTTCACTTTGGAAAAGGTGTACAAAGCCCGTAGACAGCATTACAGTGCTGTTTTTAGATTTGTTTTGGGTTTTTTTTTTTGTTTTATTTATTGTCTGCATCTTTACAAAACATCAAAATCCCAGTTAGTTGGTGCATTATCTTTAACATGACCGCTTTTACAATTAATCAGTAAGTAATGTAAGGACAGGTAAAGTGATCTGTAAGTAATGTAAAGACAGGTACAGTGATCTGTAAGTAATGTAAGGACAGGTACAGTGATCTGTAAGTAATGTAAGGACAGGTACAGTGATCTGTGGACAGAGGGGATACTTTGTCAATTTATTATAAAAAAGGGGTACAAACCCTGATAAAATCTATAGGCTACATTTTCCTTCTTAATAACTGACTGCATCGACATCAAAGCCGCTGTCAGATGTGCTGCGCCAAGGTAAATTGCGCGCCCCCCCCCCAAATTTTTGGCACCAGCCACCACTGTTATTCACTGTTGATAATGAGACCAAAGCCTTTGCAATTTGACATTGAAGACATTGTTTTTAAAGTATTCCACAAATTTTTTTTACGCAGGCCTTCACAGGTTGGAGAGCCTCTGCGTTAAAAATTGTGTAATACGTTAAAAACAATGTTCCTCAATGTCAAATTGCAAAGTCTTGGAAGATCTCATCATCAATAGTGCATAACATCATGAAAAGAATCAGAGAAACTGGAAAAATCTCTGTGCATAAGGGACAAGGCCGACCTTTACTGGATGCCCGTGATCTTCGGGCCCTCAGACGCCACTGCATCACTCACCGGCATGATTCTGTCATTGACATTATTAAATGGGCCCAGGAATACTTCAAGAAACCACTGTCAGTAAACACAGTCCGCTGTGCCATCCACAGATGCCACCTAAAAGTCTATCATGCAAAAAGTAAGCCATTGTTGAGCATGATCCAGAAGCACCGCCGTGTTCTGTGGGCCAAGGCTCATTTAAAATGGACTCTCGCAAAGTGTCCTGTTGTCATATGAGTCCAAATTTGACATTCTTGTCGGAAATCATGGGTGTTGTGTCCTCCGGGCTAAGGAGAAGGAAGAATGTATTATTTCTTTTTCTTGTACAGAAGCAATGCTAAGCAGGTGATGGCAAGTTACAAACATTAATGACCTCTGACGTTTTTGGGATCTCTGACATAATGTACATTGGCTTAAATATATTTAACGTTTTCATAAAGTATATGCTCTGGGCTTAATTTCAACTGAACTTCCTTGTCAAAATGTGGAGCCTACCTTTGTTTGCTTTCTTATGCCATTTGAAAGGGTCGCAACATTGCCATTGTAGACTTTTGTAGCGAATGATGCAGACCATTTCATGGTGGTAGCATATTTTACGTTCATTAGAAAATGAAAATGGGCAATGCCACCTTAGAAGTTCACGATTTTCATGACAGATCAGATGCTGTTAGCCCAACTTAACTGCAGCATGTATTCTTGTGGCAGTCCTCCTTTAATGCCAGTTCAACACAACAATGTTCTAAACTGGTTGAAGCCATGCTGAAGGTCTGCATCAAATGATGGTTGCTTTTGATATTAAAGTCAGTGTAGGTTTATGCAAAATTTTAAACCTGGCTACATAGGTCATGCTTGAAACCAAATCAGGTGATGTCTTGCGTCATGACTAAGTTCATCTGCAAGGCTTGACCCATGTCACTCAGCTCCCTTAACTGGTCAACTGTGATCAATTAAATAATCTCACTTCAGTGAAAAAGAGAGAAATTGTGTTATGTATGAGTATTTTATGTAAAGCACTGTATATTACTTGTAAATGGAGATTTGTTTCATGCTGTTTTTGCTGCCTTGCTGGTCAGCTATCCATTTTGTTCTTCAGCACCCTCTGGTGATATGTTTGTAGCAAAACATGATCTGATGTAATGTCATTTTAAATGGACTAGTGTTTTCTAGAATCTTCTGGCATCTTCTTGCCTGGAGGGGCCGGGATTACCCCGGAATCCTGTAGATCTTTCCAGAATGTTGCTAGTATATATAAATGCTGTGATTTTAGTCAGAGCAGAGGCAGAGTTTTTGTTTTGCCAACAGACTTAAATAGTGGCATTAGACTGTTATTATAAGATTACACCGTTAAACACCACAGCACACTCTGAGGTGTTCCCATCATTCTCTCTCCTTCACAGAGCATCGCACAGGGTTTGGGATCTAATTGGCAATTGTTTCCTCGCCCAGGCAGAATAGCTTAAATCAGTGGCTAGTTAGAACTGAAAACTGGGTGGGCACAGAACATCCCTTTACAACTTGTATTAGTCCTGACCAGAGCCATGTAGAGTCTTGTCAACGGAGGTCCAAAATTCTCCACCGTCACTTGGTTTATGGAGACAGCGAATAGTTCCCGGAAGTCGCTGACGGGCAATTTAAATGTGTCTGTCAAATAGGCTGCGGAGGGACATACCTGCAATTGTCATTCATTAGTTGTAAATAAATAGTGTTATTTCTGCCTTGTTAACATATTTTAGGCTTGAGTGAGTGTTGCCGTCTCACTTAAGTGACCCCAATGTTAAACAACCGCGAAAAGGCTACATTCAATGGCAGAATTTTGAACATTTGCACTCTATAGGCAGTATTCGAGCAGTTTTAGTGCCTTAGAATTATTTAAATAATTAAGATGAACTAAAATGAGATTTAGTCTTTTAAAAGAGCGTATTCCTGTTGTCGATTGCTTTGAATTCTCGGTTTTTGCTTTTGGCTACAATGCTTGTTTAATCCCATCATAATGTTTGTTATGCAGATGGAGGGGAAGGAACGTTTCAAAATTGTTAAATTTTCTCCCATTTCTAATGGAGGATCTAAGTTATCAATTCAGTAATTAACTAATATAATCTTCATGACTTTCAGAAAGGACAGAGGACTGATAGGTGACTATCAATAAGTATCAACTGACAGCACAATTATTCCCTGCATTATTAAAAGCAGCATAATGTTCAGTATGGCATCTTAGAAAATCCACTGGTATTAATTATAATTTATCTGCTCATAATTTTTATGCACATCTACACTTATCACAAAACACCAATACATAAGTTCAAAACAACTTTTTCATTGACCTTTTGTGTGCAGAAGGTATAAATTTATCTAGGCTTGCATGTATAGTAATATTTTTAGGAAGGGCTCATTAAACACGATATATCCAGACAGAACAAGACACATTAAAGGAGAATTCTGGTGTGAAGTTGACTTGGGGTGTATTGAAACATGATAAAGAGTATTAACTTTTGTTGAATACCCCACCTCCGGACGCACACATTTCGAAATGCATGACTTTTTAGCTGATGCTCCCAACAGGCTTACAATAGAGGTGAATTGAGCATAGCGTTGCCATGCAAAGAAATCGCGATTTTTTTCATCATTAACAAGGCTCAGAGTAGCTCCACACTGCATTGATAGAATTCCGATGGCCCTGACATTTAAAAGGAGGCACTGAGAACTTTGAAAATGCATAGGTAGTTTATTTAAAAGACTGTTTATACAAACAGTACCTTGAGGTAGTTTCCAGTCGCCTCCATCTTGAAAGTCACGATAACATGGAGGCGACTGGAAACTACCTCAAGGTACTGTTTGTATAAATTAGACTGTTTTTTTGAATGACTGAGCATTTCAGGGAAGCTGCTTTTATACCCAATCATGGCACCCACCTGTTCCCAATTAGCCCATTCACCTGTGGGATGTTCCAAATAAGTGTTTGATGAGCATTCCTCAACTTTCTGTCTTTATTGCCACTTGTGCCAGCTTTTTTGAAACATGCTGCAGGCATCAAATTCCAAATGAGCTAATATTTGCAAAAAAATACAAAGTTTACCTGTTCGAACATTGAGTAACTTGTCTTTGCAGTGTATTCAATTGAATATAGGTTGAAAAGGACTTGCAAATCATTATTCTGTTTTTATTTGCGATTTACACAGCGCGCCAACTTCACTGGTTTTGGGTTTTGTACATCAAATCATGTGTGCCACAATTATTAGCACCTCTGATGTTAATACTTTGTACAACCCCCTTTTGCCAACGAAACTGCACCTATTCTTTTCCTGTAATGTTTCACAAGATGGGAGAATACAGAATGAGGGATCTTCGACCATTCCTCTTTGCACAATCTGTCGAAATCATCCAGCGACCTGGGTCCTCTCCTCTGCACTCTCCTCTTCAGCTCACTCCACAGGTTTTCAATGGGGTTGAGGTCTGGGGACTGAGATGGCCATGGGAGGAGCTTGATTCTGTGTCTGGTGAACCATTTCTGTGTAGATTTGGCCATATGTTTAGGGTCATTATCTTGCTGAAAGACCCAGTGACGACCCATCTTCAGCTTTCGAGCAGAGGCCACCAGATTTTGATTAAAAATATCCTGGTATTTCAAAGCGTTCATGATGCCATGCACCCTAACAAGGTTCCCAGGGCCTCTGGAAGAGAAACAGGCCCACAGCACTACCGATCCTCCCCTATACTTCACAATGGGGCATGAGGTGCTTTTCTGCATACTTATCTTTTGTGTTCCGCCAGACCCACTTAGAGCTTTTTGGCAACAAACACTATCTTGGTCTCATCTGACCAAAGCACACGGTCCCAGTTCCAGTCCCAGTACCGCTTAGCGAACTCCAGACGTTTGCGTTTATGATTGTCAGTGAGAAAAGGTTTTTTCCGTGCATGCCTCTCAAACAGCTTGTTGGCATGTAGATAGAGCCTGATGGTTGTTTTGGAGACTTTGTGACCCCAAGATGCTACCATTTGTTGCAATTCTTTAACAGTGAGCTTTGGAGAACTTTTTATTTCTCTTACCATCCTCCTCACTGTGCGTGGTGGCAAAATAACCTTGTGTCCTCATCCAGGCTTGTTTACAACTGTTCCATTTGTTTTAAACTTCTTAATGATTCTTCTGACCGTAGATATGGACAGGTGCAGTTGAGTGGCTATTTTCTTGTACCCATTGCCTGACTTGTGAAGGTCGACACACATCTGCCTTACTTGAATGGTGTGTTCCTTTGTCTTTGCCATGTTGAAGAGTGGATAAGAGAAATGGCCTCTGTGTCAGGTCATATTTTTACCCCAGGGAAACAGGAAGTGATGAATTACTAATTATATGTTCCTAGATACTCTGATCAACATTGTAAACTACTGTAGAAAAGACAGAAATACTCCAACTACATTTATTTCCTGGGAATTGTTAGGGATGCCAATAATTGTGGAATGGGTGATTTTATGAAAAATCATTATTTCTTAGTCTGGGATTTTTTTTTCCCCCCTTAAAATTCACTTGAGTTGAAGGTTACATTTTTCTACAATTTTCAGTGTGAGGGTATGCATCTGCAGTAAAAATTGAATTTATTTTAAGGCTTTTAACATCTTAACCAGAGGTGCCAAGAATTAGGGAGGGCGCTGTATAGCGGAACGTATAAGGTTTTGGAGGTTAATGGGTCAAAGGTGAAGGTGACATTAGTTCAGCTGCGTGTGGGGATCGCAGCTCAAATTTTAGGGTGTATGAAGCTATGGTCTGCAGAGGCATAGCAATCAATGCTTATTATCCTCCGCCAACACGAAGAGGGAGGGGGATATAGGTTTGACCTCTGTGCGTCCGTCCGTGCGTCCGTCCGTCCGAGATAAAGGGGACAGCTTTACTCAAACTACTACAGATACAGTAATCAAATTTGGTGCATAGCTTCAGACCATAAAGGCCTAGATGGAGTTCGAAAATAAGAAGCACATGATTGGCGGGGGATGTTGTTGACCATGTCGACTTGTTTTACATTAGGTTGTCGTATACACATTTCTTTAATTGGATTGTGGCCATATGTCCATCACAATTTCGTTAAAATGGTTTACATGAAACTAAAAAGAAAGTTTGGTCTAGAGCCAATGAAAAGTTGATTAAAGTTTCATGACAATTGGCTGAAAGATAGGACTATGAATAACACCTTGTCTGCATCCTTGGCGGATCTGCACAGCCGATCACGTTTTCTTAATTCAGGCATAAATGGGTTAAATATTCTTTTTTTTACTTTTTTATGTTATTATACTTCAAAATACCACTCTAATAGTCATTCAAACAGGACACTTTTTCTTAACAGTCCTCATGTGAGGACGCAAGGCATAAATGGGTTAAAAGGAGCTCTAAACGCAGCTTAGTACACCAGGGGGGTATACTACGAAGCTGGCTTTGTGACTAAACCTGACTTTAAGCAAAAGTAAAACCTGGAGCAGCTCCTTTTACTTTAGTCCATGTTTTAGATTTGAAGAGGTTCCTGGTTTTACGAAGTGCTGAAGTCAGGCTTCATCACAAAGCCAGCTTCGCAGTATATATCCCCCAGACCTCAACGTGTTGCCTCAATGGCCACAGTTACATAGTGTTTTTTAATTTGGAATTAATTATACGGAATTAAATGGTTCGGAATTAAAATATTCTTCCTTGGGGCTGCCGGGTGGCTCACACGGTTAAGGCACTGCGCTGCAGTGCAGAGGTGATCACCACGTCGCGGGTTCGAGCCTCGGCGTACCCACCGGCAAGGGTCGGCAGCTTTTTCAGAGTAGCGCACAATTGGCTATCGCGCTACAGGGTTACAAATTGGGAAGGGACTGCCGGATTTGGGTATTCGATAACAGCTTTGTTCGTTGCTCCAGCGCCTCCTGTTTGCCAGACGGGCGCTCGTCAGGAAGACTCCGGCTTGGTTCATGTCCGGGTATCCTCCGCCCTCGCTCTGAACTTGCGAAGATTCAACCAGCGAGTGTATAAGAATCAGTGGCTGACAGGCACATGCTTCGGAGGAGAGCCGTGAACTGTCTTCACTATCATGAGTTGGCAGCAAGGGGTCGCATACGAGCAAGCTTTGTACATAGTTCCCCAATTGGGCATTCCAAATTCGGGTGGGATTGGAGATGCCAAATTTTTTATAAAGAAAAAAAAAAAAATATATATTCTTCCTTGATTTTACAAAGAAATGGTAATTCGGAATTGAGGTTTACATGGAAAACACATTTAATCGCCTTTATTTAATTCCGCTTAACTTCCGGGGGTCTGGAAGGGTTCTGATTGGACAGGGGGCACACATGTTCACGTATTTACCTATGCCGGAAGAAAATAAATTCCACACTCTGCTTCTTTTAATCTCTGCTTACACCACGGAAGAACACATGATAACTTTTTTCGCAGTTTCTTTACCATGGTATGGGTGAATACTCCTTTCTAATTAGCTGGCAGGTGTTGATTAAAACCGTGGAACCGCACAGGTAGTTCGGCCTACGGTAGTTTCACTGTTTGAAGTTCGAAATTCATCCACTAGCCAACCTATAACCATAGCAACGCTGGAGCGCTAGCATTTCCCTGCAAAAAAGGTTCTATAGGACTTCCATGGAATTCTGTAGAACATCAATGGAACTCTATAGAACATTTTAGTAGAACAGCATGTTCTATAGGATTTTCTGTGTGTTCTATAGGAATTTACTTAATTTATAGGAATTTGAATATTGTGTCATTAATTGCTTCTCCTTTGAGCAGCCTAGGTCAGGCATGATTGCTAAACTTATATAATCCAGCTTTTATGCAAGTAGAAATGCCATTAACTGTTTATTGTGTATTCATTCTATCTGAAACCTTGAGGTCCAGCCGGACCAAGGAGTGTATTTTGAGTTATTGTGTTCCCAGTAGACCGTTCCTGTGAAGCCTGTTGAACCACAAGATAAGCAACAGGTGATTGGAGGAGAGAAGGACTCCTCTGTACTGCAGATATGGCTGTCAGGGTCAGCCATACGTGGGATGCCTTCTGGCTGAGGAACGGCTGGAACCAACATGATGTTTTTCAGTCCCAGGGGGAGGAGATTCTGACTTTTACATACACTGCTCAAAAAATAAAGGGAACACTTAAACTACACAATGTAACTCCAAGTCAATCATACTTCTGTGAAATCAAACTGTCCACTTAGGAAGCAACACTGATTGACAATCAATTTCACATGCTGTTGTGCAAATGGAACAGACAGCAGGTGGAAATTATAGGCAATTAGCAATACACCCCCCATAAAGGAGTGGTTCTGCAGGTGGTGACCACAGACCACTTCTCAGTTCCTATGCTTTCTGGCTGATGTTTTGGTCACTTTTGAATGCTGGCAGTGCTTTCACTCGAGTGGTAGCATGAAACGGACTCTACAGCCCATACAAGTGGCTCAGATAGTGCAGCTCATCCAGGATGAGACATCAATGCGAGGGGTGGCAAGAAGGTTTGCTGTGTCTGTCAGCATAGTGTCCCAGAGCAAGGAGGCGCTACCAGGAGACAGTACATCAGGAGACGTGGAGGAGGCCGTAGGAGGGCAACAACCCAGCAGCAGGACCGCTACCTCCGCCGTTGTGCAAGGAGGAACAGGAGCCCTGCAAAGCCCTGCAAAATGACCTCCAGCAGGCCACAAATGTGCATGTGTCTGCTCAAACGGTCAGAAACCGACTCCATGAGGATGCTATGAGGGCCCTACATCCACAGGTAGGGGTTCTGCTTTCAGCCCAACACCGTGCAGGACGTTTGGCATTTGCCAGAGAACACCAAGATTGGTAAATTCGCCACTGGCGCCCTGTGCTCTTCACATATGAAAGCAGGTTCACACTGAGCACATGTGACAGATGTGACAGAGTCTGGAGACACTGTGGAGAACGTTCTAATGCCTGCAACATCCTCCAGGATGACCGGTTTGGCAGTAGGTCAGTAATGGTGTGGGGTGGCATTTCTTTGGGGGGCCGCACAGCCCTCCATGTGCTCGCCAGAGGTAGCCTGACTGCCATTAGGTACCGAGATGAGATCCTCAGACCCCTTGTGAGACCATATGCTGGTGCGGTTGGCCCTGGGTTCCTCCTAATGCAAGACAATACTAGACCTCATGTGGCTGGAGTGTGTCAGCAGTTCCTGCAAGATGAAGGAATTGATGCTATGGACTGGCCCGCCCGTTCCCCAGACCTGAATCCAATTTAGCACATCTAGGACATCATGTCTCGCTCCATCCATCCATCCAGGAGTTGGCGGATGCTTTAGTCCAATTCTGGGAGGAGATCCCTCAAGAGACCATCCACCACCTCATCAGGAGCATGCCCAGGCATTGTTTGGAGGTCATACAGGCATGTGGAGGACACATACTCTTCTGAGCCTCATTTTGACTTGTTTTAGGGACATAACATCAAAGTTGGATCAGCCAGGAGTGTGTTTTTCCACTTTAATTTTGAGTGTGACTCCAAATCTAGACCTCCATGGGTTAATAAATTTGATTTCCATTGATAATTGTGTGATTTTGTTGTCAGCATATTCAACTATGTAAAGAACAATGTATTTAATAACAATATTTCATTCATTCAGATCTAGTATGTGTTATTTTAGTGTTCCCTTTATTTTTTGGAGCAGTGTATATCCAAAGCAAAGGAGAGATTCCTTTGTCTTTGTTCTGGCCTCTAACGAAGCTCCTATGTGCTACTTAGTAAACTGGATCCTATTTACTCTCATCTTGTCTCAGTCTGATTTCTTTCAGCAATACAATTTAAAATTCCCACAACAGTAACTGTTATCAAAAATAGTTATTTTTAACTCCGTTTCTTTAGGATAAGTGGATATATAATACGATTACGTTGCTACCTGGTTCTCATACCCAGCCTTGTATGGTGTTTTTTATGAGATGTGCCACTGCTCCTGGTACAGGGGACGCTCTGGTTCAAGAGGTTAAAACATACCCCAAATCCAAAAAATAAGGCACAGAGGGGGTGTAATAGAACTGCCATAGGAGTAAAGTATTCAGTCATTTGGTAAAAGTAAACAAAAACACATGCAATTGATGATCCCGTCCTTCCGGATAGGAGTTGTATGCCTGTGTGGAATTATGCCAGGCGGTATCAACGATGTGACGTCATATTCAGTCCTGCCATCACGGATGTCCATGATTTTAAAATTCTGCTTTTCAATGTTATTTATGTTATGTATAGTTTTCTGGGAAAAAAGGCAATAAATATAAGCATAACTATAAAAGCACACTGAAGAAGGCACTACGCCGAAACGCGTTTGTGCGGAGACACTTGGTACAATAAATGTGTTTATGCAAAGTGCGACCTTTTTTCTCATTAAATAAATATAAGCAGTTGCTGTGTATTTGTTTTTGAAGACTGGTTATTGACCACTACTGTTCTGCTTAAGATCATGTAACTGAGCCAGCCTCAAAGAAATAGGTAAATGTCACCTTTTCCAAAAAAAAAAAAAAACTAATAAAATCGTAAAAATATGGACTTGCTTTTCCATGGTCAAGATACCCTTTAGAAACCATCGACTCATGTTTCCTGACTCCTTGAAGGTATATTTAATGAACTGTAAAGTCCTAATAGACAGCAAAGCTGTTTTCTGCAACACAGATCAGGCGCAAAAAAGGAAGATGATGATGGAACTTGGAAACGATCGACACGATGCCAATGTACCAGTCTTCAAGAGGCAAGATACTTGTCTTCAGGTGTGTGCTTTCTCTGGTTGTCTTTTGTATGTGTGTGTGTGTTGTAGACACCAAATATGGAAACATGATTCTTGAAAAGTTCAAGTCATTCTGTATATTGAATCAACTTCTAATGAAACTATATCTACTTGAAATATTAGCTGATTTAAACATTTTTTTGGAACAAATTCAATTTTATTCAGGTTCTCTTGTTGAAGACCGTGATCCCTTTAACTGCCTCAACATTTTGATTCACTGCTAATAATCAGAAAACATGTTGAACTTAACCTGATTAAGCTGACTCTAACACTTAATTGAGGCATGTAATGCTAAGGAAATCCTATCAGTTAAGTTCTACACATTTCAATGAGATACAGTGAATTTAAATGCGCTCCACCAAAAGGCTAAGCTGGCATGTCGATGGTTGAAACTTCAGTGTTTCACTTCCTGCTGTGGGAAACTCATCCTGTGAGATGCTGTAATTTCAGCTACAGCAGGGAACAGATGTCCAAGATTCCAGTTTTCTAATTGGTAGGTTGAATCTGAAGAAGCGGGTTTCCCTGGATCAAGGATTGATACTGAAACAGCCAGCAGGCCACAGTGTGTCCTTGTAAGTTTCTATAATCCACAGCACTGTCTCTGCAATGCAAAAACGTACAGATATCAGTCATTCTTGGGTTTTTGGGTCACATATACATAATGCTCACACCCTCTTTGAGATGATGTCAATGAAACACTTGGCCTGACCTGGAAGCTGGAACCACTTGTCCTTGGATCCGGAGATTTGCTGATGTAGGCGTTTGCTTTTCCACGTGACCACCTCGGAATAATCCTGCAGTACGGCATAAACAAAGATGTTTCTAAATGCAGCGAAAGTCTGAGGTTTAACTTGCTAACACCATTGCCAAAGACACTTAAATTCAGTCTTTTGGAATTCCTCACATTTAACCTGAGTAAACATGTCTAAGGTCAGTCAGGATCACTACTTTATTTTTCGGATGTTAAATGTCAGATTAATAGTTCATAGAATTCATATTTTTGCTTTTATTACTTTATATAGTGTAGCCTATATAAACCACTGACCCACAAGAATTGTGATATTGTCAATTGTAAGCGAAGTAGTCAGTCTGCAATCCATTGTTGGAAAAAATTACTTGTGTCATGCACAAAGTAGATGTCTTCACCAACTTGTCAAAACAACAATTTTGTTAACTTGAAATCTGTAAGTTTTAATGACTTCAGCCAAAGTGTTCGTAAACTATTGACTTCAACCTTACATTTACACCAAGGGACCAAATTAAGCTGTTACTACAAAGAACCTTGTGTTTAATAAGGTGGGCAAACAGCCTGATTTAATGATGTAAGCTGTTAGAAAAAGGGTGCGTTGCGTGAAGATGGTTTGTGCTTGGCAGTGGACTACATAGGCTGGGACAGGGCCTGAAAAACGGTACACATAATACAGAGGTCCAAACTATGGGAATTCTTGATTCAATTAAATCATCGCTCAGATCATAGTTTTGATAGCATTTTATCATCATAGTTGCAGCATTCATCCTGTTTATGATACTGAGACAAAGCACTGACTTACACATGAAATAAGAATTTCATCCCTGCACTTCGCCAAATATTGAAATTATTTAATTAACAATTATTTATAAAAATAACAAATTGAAATATATTACAAAATCTACCATTTATTTCATTTTTGACTCATTGGGAAGTAACATATATACTTGACGCCATTAAAAACGTACACGAGGTATACTGTATTTGTGGCAAATTGGAAGTATCAAATCCGTTTTTTATTGTTTTACCAGTGAGATATGAGTGAAATAAAAAAGGACATGATTGTGATGATTCTGCCCTGCAGTCCCTCCCCCTCCTGCTGTCTGCACCTCCACCTCAATGAACCACAGCTGCTGCTCATTGAGGTGGATTCAATTCAATTCAATTTATTTTGTATAGCGCTTTTCACAGAGACTGTCACAAAGACGCTTTACAGTGAGAGTATAAAGAAATAAAAAGGCAGTGCACAGCCTATTCCCCACTACAGCAAATGAGGCAAAAAACTCCCAGTAGGGAGAAAAATCCTCCAACAGTGGTGAGAAAAAACTCCCCAGTGGGAATAAATCTCAGGAGGAACCCGGCAAGAGTGGGGGAGCCCATCCTCCGTGGGCTAGCTAATTAAGAACAAAAAAGTAAAATGGAGTGAAACGACAGAAGAGCTCCATTTAAGTCCATCTGAACAGTGGCAACGGTAGCTTCAGAAAGTGGCAAGTCGAGGATGGTGCAGGACTGGACCAGGGCCGGACCGGATCGGATCAGGACAGCAGCAGCCAGCGCTCATGGTGAGGGACAGGGCTCATACGGTCCGGTGGAGGTGCTGTTAAGAGTATAAAAGAGCTGCACTCCCAAACAGGAGTGTTACTCTGTTTTGGAACCCTATTGGTTGCCGCTGCTCTCCTCTGGTTTTTAACTTTACTTAAATATTTAATTATATTTTTACTCAGCCTGTGCATTTGGGTCCCTTCTGTTTGGTTTAGGTACATGGTCCCAGTGCCCGTCGGCTTATTGCCTTCTGCCGGTGGGACCAAACCATGACAATGATATTGTAATCCCAACGTGCGCCATGTGGAAGTGCCGAGCACTTCTGTTATAACAAACATTTAGTTGTTGTTGATGTGTACAGTAATACTTGACTTGTCTGTTTGGATTTGGTCAATAGCCTATATAAAAATACAAAAAATGTTGCGGCTTCAAGAAAATTGTACTGCTTACACTGCAGTGTCATCGGTCAACAATCACTCAGCTTTGTGTTTGAGTTCGGGAAACAGGCACCGTCACTGACCAACCCCGCCCACAAGCAAGATACCTCCAGCGTAAAGTTTTAATGGCGCTAAGTATATTCTATAAAATTAAAATGTTCTCATATTTTTTGAAAACATTGTGTCTCTAGTTTATTGAATGTAAAATTCACAATGTTACCCTGTATGTTTCAATATTTGGGCATTAGAGAGGGTGGACAAAATGCAATTGAAAAGAGCTGAAGTACGGGAAAGTGGGAAAGTACGAGTGGTGGGAAAGTAGTAATAAGTACATGTGGCTTGAACAGATAGAGTTATGGTTGCACTTACCAATTAATCCAGTATAAGTTTTATTAGATCCCCTGATGTCTGGCCACAAGAAGTAATCCCCTCCCTCTTTGTGGAGCAGTATTTTGACAAACACGTCTCCCCAATGCACTTCCAGCTCTCGGTCCACGTGATGAATCGATATACTGCAGAATTGAAGCACAGCTGGTGTATGTTTGCGAGTTTCATATGAGTGTGGAGTGGTTGTGTCAATGAGCCTGTGACTGTATGGGTGCGTGTGTATTACGAAGTTTGTTTAGTACACTTAGTACCTGTCCTCATTAAAGATGATAGGACTTTTCTGGGTCCAGGAGTATTGTTGCGTGCCGAAAGTGAAGGTAGTGGTATTGACCTGCATATGCCAGGCTGGTGCCATTTGAAGAGATATGGTCTTGAATCCCTTTTGACCTTTGCCTCTCACCTGTCCCTTGATGAGGAGATCTAGGGGATATAGAAGTTTTTATGGAGACCGAAGTGAATAACTGGATGTAGAACATTACAACTCTGATGGGTGAGAGGAGACACGGAGGGGGACAGAACAATGATTGTTACACTAAAAGCACTTGTTGCATTATTACCTCCTCTACCACCAGGCTACAGCAGTGTGCAGTGATAATTATACAACACCACCTTCATCTAAAAGGGCTCCAGATACACGGAAGAGTCACATTATTGTGACGACCAGCTAATATCCAGAGTAACCGCCGTGTGTAGCACGGACAGCAGATCAACAGGCTGGGAGTGTCTCAGTAAGGTGCTGGAAGGTTGTCACAGGTATCTGGAGCCATGCTGACTGCAATGCATCTGACAGCTGCTGGGGGGTGCGTGGTGGAGGATCCACAGGGTTGGGATTGAGGTGCTCCCATAGATGCTCGATTGGGTTCACGTCTGAGGAATTAAGGGGCCAGGGAAGTACTTGGAAATCTTGCTCGAGCTCTTCCAACCGCTGTCAGAGATTTCTAGCCATGTGACACACAGCTTTGTCTTGTTGGAAGAGCCCATCAGCCCCAGGGGAGACAATCAACATGTATGGGTGTATGTGATACATGACAGCAACCAGTGATAGAATACCTACAGCACACCTTATATACCCACCTAGCCAGCTCACGACACATGGCCTTATTTTCATTGGCTACGCTCTGCTGACATCAGAAGAAGGAGGTGGACATAATAACATGACTCGACCGTGTATAACACTTCTCTGTAGTTTTTACATGAAAATGTATTTAAAAATACTATTGTAGGCAATAAGAATGGAAAAAAAAGCAGTCCCACAAGTATGTTGAGGTAAAAATTCTGATAATAAACAAAAACACTGAAAACGTCGTTTTTTAGAATAATTGAAAAGCGTCACAAATTTTATTTTTTCGACTCTTGCGGAGCCTGAATACATGTTTGAACGCCTATTCCATGGTTATTGACGTTAAAAAATTTGTTGAAACTGGTTTAAGGCAAGATTATTCGACAAAATTACCTCTGATGGTCAGTTGATCCAGTATATAAGGTGAAATGAGCATTGAGCAGTGTCAGTGTTAAACACAGTTGCACAACGGAAAGAGCTCTTTGAGATTGTCTGTAGCCAAACTGAGGCCTTAAATGATGCTGCAGACATTAATGTTGCCATGGCATTGTAAGAAACACCATCACGCGTTTCATAGACTGATTTTCTGAAAACGAGTGGCAATAGAGGTGCATAATGGAAGTCAAGTGCCTCAGATGTTCTTTTTCTGTGTATTTGACAAATAAAATAACAAAAATTTGCGATCGACAGCACAACAACTCTGTTATGATATTAATAGTACCAGAAGAGAAGAGATGAAAGAATCAAGATCTACTATTTCCAGATGCCTGTGTGTAAATGGTCTTGTTGCTACAAAGAGCTTGGAACATCAAAAAAATGATGCGTTAGCCAAGAAATTCAAGGATTGGACACCTACGGACAGGGAACAAGTCCTTTGGACTGATTATTCAAAATTAAAAATTTTCTCACCCCCACACAGAACTTATGTGTGCCGTAGAGTTGAAGAACGTCTCAAAAATGACTGTTTAACCCCTTCAGTAAAACATAGAGGTGGTAATATTATGGTTTGGGGTTCAGTCTGCTTGAAAGGAGCCAGTGATGTCATAACTAGAGTGCCAAGGGCCCTGAAGGTTGCTGGCCGTTGCAGCCCCAACAGGAGAAAAGTAACTAGCATCAGTCCACGGATTCAACAGGAAGTCAACACGAATTCTTGCGAAAGAAACACGTCTACACCATACTGGCATTAAAAAGCTCCAGCTCAGAATTTCAGCGGTGATTGCGAATGGTCCCATACCACTGCAAATCAATTCACGGTTCTCCAAATCAATTCTTCTCTGTGAAAAGAGAGAACTGTTTCATCCGCACACTTCCGCGGGCCAACGCAGCTCAGTGAGAAAGGGGTTTTAGTTACCATTATCGGGCAACTCAACTGAGCGGTCACACTTTTTCATGAGTGACAGACAGCAATATTTATATGTCACTTTACTGCCATTTAGCAAAACTTTAATCTTTAAGAAGTCTACATCATGAAATCTGATGAGATTTTTTTTCTAACCAGAATTTTCACTGTCGTCTGCTGTCAATTTGTGAAGTGCGTCATCTTCTCAATTCACTTCTGGTTCTTGCTCTGCTTTCAGACAATTTTTTTTTTTACACAACACTGCCACCAAGTGGGTCTAATTAGTATTATTCTTTCTATTCCATGATGCTATTAGGAACAAACTGCCAAAAATGGATTTTGACCACTTTTTATTGCCACAATAGATCGCAAAAAAAGGTCAACCATGTGGTTACAATGCCCGTTAAAGGGGACCTAACATGTTGATCCTTCTTTTAATTATTATGATTTTTATTAGAAGAAACAAGGAGCAAACACTTTGCTCTCAAATTTGTACACTTCTTCACACACTCCTCAGTTTTGACATGTAAAAGCAGACATATTTTAAGAGAGAAGACAGAAACAAAAAGGAGGGAACCATCAACCATCATTTCCTCATCCCCCTTTCGCAGCATCTTATACCTCATAAACATCTATGTTTGTATAAAGAGAGCTTTAGGGTTCAGAAGTGTAAAGTTGCATTAATAAATCAAATATTATGATTAACTGAAAAATACCTGCTTCATTGCCGACCAAAAGGGAATAAGGGCATATGTACTTCCTTGACTGACAAAACAGATTTGCCAGACTTAATAGAAAGGGGAAGGAAAAAGGAAAGGAAAAAAAAAGGATAAAGAAAACAAACTAAGAAAATCAGAAAATGAACTGAACCATTTAGAGCAGAGTCAGAACTAGGTGGCGTTTTCATCCAGTATTTAACCTATAGGTTTCTATATAGTTTATCCAGTTTTCCCAGTATTTCCTAAATTTATCTTGTTCCATCCTAAGAGTGAAAGTTAGCCTCTCCATCGTAAATATATCCTGAATCACCTTAATCCAATCCTCAAACTTGGGGCATTCCTTCACCAACCACTTCCTAGTAATTGTTTTTTTGCTTGCTAATAGCAGAATGTTATACATATATCTATTTTCAGGCCCTTTCACAGTGTCTGGTTGTAATCCCAGACAAAAAGACTCAAACCCCGGTGGAATCGCAATTTTCATTATTTTCTCCATTGCCGATCTGATTTTTTGCCAATAACCTGAAATAACTGGGCAGCTCCAGAAAACATGAAAATGCGTTGCTTTTTTCTCGCCGCAGGACCTCCAACATGATGTGTTTCCTCCTTGAGAACTTCTTTGAGCTGGTACTCTAAAAAATCTAATTATACTTTTCCACCCAAATTCTCTCCAACACAGTGCAGATGTGCTCTTCCATTGCTGTGAAAGTATTTTTTCCCACGTTTCTATCTGCAGCGTGATGCTACCCTCCCTCTCCCATTTCTCCTTTATATACTCAGCAACAAAAGTTTCTGTGACACCAATATTGTGAATTATTTTTCATAACGCAATTATGAAATTGTCATACATGGTGATATCAGACTGAAACAGTACACGTAAACACAACATTGAAATGGAAATCATGAAAATGCGAGAAAATGACTTCATGCTTGTGGATGGCAATAAAAGAGGAGAATTTTTGGAATGTTCACATTGTGCCTGATGAACGACGGAAGCATCACTTATCGAAAACACAGCCATTTCAGATCAGGAACTCTACCCTCTAAATGCCAAGACTGTCTGAAAATGATCGGTGGAGGGCCATTGGGATGATTGAATCCGGAACCTCGCAGAGGGAAGTTGCTCATCACCTGAATGTCCACCGAAACACCATTTGGAACTTATGGCAGCGTCATCAGCAGACAAGACATGTCAGAGACCGTCCTCGCAGCGGCCGTCCACGAGTAACCACTCCCAGACAGGACAACTGGATTCGAACAACCCATCTCCGAAATCGATTCTAACCTGCAACCATAACTGCAAGAACGATACCTGGTTTGAGGCGACTGTCTGCACAGACAATCCGTCGCCGTCTCCGTCATTTTGGCATTGTCCCACGTCGGCCATCAAGACGTCCAATACTCACAGTATAACACCGACGACTGCGTCTACAGTGGGCACAACAACATCGACGGTGGATCCAACGTCAGTGGGATCTTGTACTCTTCACTGATGAATCAAGATTCATGCTTAACCGATGTGATGGTCATTTACGTGTATACCGTCGACGTGGAGAACGTTATGCCAACAACTGTGTTCAGGAATTTGATCGTTTTGGAGGTGGAAGTGTCATGATTTGGGGAGGGATCACGGCTAGAAACAGAACAGATTTGCTTGTTATTGATGGAAATCTGGCAGGTCAAAGATATCGCGATGAAGTGCTACGGCCATTGGTGGTACCGTTTTTGATGCAACATGGTCCCGGAATAACGCTGCAACATGATAACGCCAGACCACACGTTGCAAGGATTGTACAGCAGTATCTGATGCAACAACATGTCAATGTCCTGCCATGGCCAGCCAGATCCCCAGACATGTCCCCAATCGAGCATCTTTGGGACGAGATGGATCGACGTTTGCGGCGGTTGGATAACCCGCCAGCTACACTCCAGGAATTGCGACAACGTCTACGTCAGATTTGGAATGACATCCCACAGCAATTTCTGGCACATCTGATTCGGTCCATGCGCCGGAGATGCGTTGCTTGCATCATGGCACGAGGAAGTCACACCCAGTATTGAAGTGTGAAGGTCACAATTGGTTAGACGTCAGACAAGTGCTTCATGACGCATGAAAATGACATTTTTCGTTTTGAGTGACGTTGGCACTGAAAAGTCAGTGTTTCTCCTGTTAAATAAACATATTGATTGCATTGAGATCTTTGCGTGTCATTTATAACATACACATAAATGGTGTCACAGAAACATTTGTTGCTGAGTATATATGCAGTGTCACTTCCCTCTAGTTTTTGTAGCTCTTTGTATATCTTCGATATGATCCCACCTCCAAGATCAGACCTGTATGCTAATAGAAATATTTTCAATATGCCCAAATTTGTTGTTTGCATATCTTCTAATTTCGTCTTTTTTTCTAAATAATGCCTAATTTGTAAATATCTGTAAAAGTCTTGGTTTGTGAAGTCAAATAAGTTTTTAATATCCTGAAATTGTCTCAGATTGCCCTTATCGTAGAGGTTGTAGAATATTTTTAATCCTTTTTCAGCCCATTGTTTAAATCTCATATCTACCCTGTTTGGTGGGAAATCAGAGTCGTATCCTATCCATCTTATGGCCCAATGCGGCTCCCTGGCTTTGGTCTTAACTAATCTATGCCAAGTCTCAATTGACAATTTTATCCATGGGTTTATGTCTTTTAAATAAACCACCAACCCATTATCCCCTATGATTGCTTGTAATGGGATATCACTAGATATCTGACACTCTTTCCACCTCGCTTTATAAGAAGGGTCGCAAATGTTCACTAAGATTTTAATCTGCACTGCTTGGTAGTAGTTTTTACAACCCCTAGCAAAAAGTATGGAATCACCAGTCTTGGGCGAGCACTCACTCAGACATTTTATTCTGTAGAACAAACTCAGATAAAAAGCATGAAAAAATAATGAAGTTTTTCAAAAGTGCAACTCCTTGACATTCAGAAACACTAAAAGAAATGAATAAAAAACATTGTGGTGGTCAGTAAATGTTACTTTTACAGACCAAGCACAGGGAAAAAAATATGAAATCACACCATTCTGAGGAAAAAAATATGGAATACAGACAAAGAAATAACAATCAAAACACATTATTAGTATTTAGTTGCACCACCTCTGGCTTTTATGACAGCTTGCAGTCTCTGAGGCATGGACTTGAGTGACAAACAGTATTCTTCATCAATCTGGTGCCAACTCTCTTTGATTGCAGTTGCCAGATCATCTTTGCAGGTCGGAGCCTTGCTGTGGACGATTTTTTTCAATTTCCACCACAGGTTTTCAATTGGGTTGAGATCTGGGCTATTAGTAGGCCATGACATTGACTGGATGCGCCTTTCTCCAAGGAATGCTTTCACATTTTTTGCTCTGTGGCATGATGCATTGTCATCTTGGAAAATGATTTCATCATCCCCAAACATTTTTTCAATTGAAGGGATAAGAAAGCTGTCCAAAATGTCAATGTAAACTTGTGCATTTATTGAAGATTCAACCTCAGCCATCTCCCCAGTGCCTTTGCCTGATATGCAGCCCCATATCATCAAGGACTGTGGGAATTTTGAAGTTTTCTTTAGGCAGTCCTCTTTGTAAATCTCACTGGAACGGCACCAAACAAAAGTTCCAGCATCATCACCTTGTCCAATGCAGATTCGTGACTCATCACTGAAGATAACCTTCATCCAGTCATCCACAGTCCATGATTGCCTCTCCTTAGCCCATTGCAGTCTTGTTCTTTTTTGTTTAAGCGTCAATGATGGTTTCCTTTTAGCTTTCCTGTATGAAAATCCCATTTCCTTTAGGCGAATTTGCACAGTTTTGTCACATGCATTGACTCCAGCTTCCTCCCATTTCTTTTTCATTTGTCTTGTTGTGCATTTTCTGTTTTCAAGACATATGGCCTTTAGTTGTTTGTCTTGACACTTAGATGTCTTCCTTGGTCTACCAGTACGCTTGACTTTAACAACCTTCCCATGCTGTTTGTACTTGGTCCAGATCTTTGATACATCTGACTGTGAGCAGCCCATATCTTTGGCAACCATACATGTAGAGTTACCTTCTTCAAGAAGTTTGATAATCGTGTCTTTGGTCACAAGAGACATCTCTCTTGTTGGAGCCATGATTCTTGCCAATCCACTTGGTCTAGCAGCCCTCCAAGGTGTGATAACTGCACTGTTTTTAACTGCTGACTAACGAGCAGATCTAATCTGAGGCAGGTGCCCAATTAAGGAAAGGAAATTGACTGGGTGTGTCCTTATTTTCTACTCAAAATGGAGTGATTCCATTTTTTTTTCCTCAGAATTGAGTGATGCCATATTTATTTCCCTACACTTGCTCTATAAAAGTGACATTTACTGACCATTGCAATGTTTTTTCTTCATTTCTTTTAGTGTTTCTGAATGCCAAGATGTTGCACTTTGGAATGACCTTACGATTGTTTCATGTTTGTGATCTGAGTTTTTTCTACAGAATAAAATGTCTGAGTGAGTGCTCGCCCAAGACTGGTGATTCCATACTTCTTGCTAGGGGTTGTAATATTTCGGAGGGATAGGCCCCCTTTATCTTTTGGTAATTGAAGAGTCTTATAGCGAATCCTCGGCCTCTTGCCTTGCCAAATAAATCGTGATGTCAATTTGTCTAATTCTTGAAATGTTCCTGTTAAAGGTTCTGCTGGAATATTTTGGAACAAATATAACAGTCTGGGTAAGACATTCATTTGTATTGCCTCCACCCTCTGTCCCAGTCCTAAAAAGGGTACTGAATTCCACCTGGCCACATCCGCTTTAATTTTAGAGATCAGGGGGTCATAATTTTCCTCTATCATTATGTTTAATTCTTTAGGAATATGCACGCCCAGATATATAATTGAGTTTGCTTCCCAATTTATTTTAAGTTCATCTTTAATTGATTGTTCAGGAGAGTAATTGAAAGTCAAAATTTGGGATTTGTGGGTATTTAATTTATAGCCTGATAAAATACCATATTCTCTCAGGGTTATGAGCAATTCTGGAAGGGAGGTAGATGGGTGCCCCAAGTATATCAAAATATCGTCGGCAAACAGAGCAATCTTGTGTTCTTCCTTAGCTATCCATATACCATTTATCTTCTCATTCTGTCTTATCCATTGGCTCAGGGGCTCTATGAAGATCGCAAATAGGAGCGGGGACATAGGGCAACCCTGTCGACAACCCCTTTCTAGTCCAAAATTGTTTGATAGTCCGCCATTTATCCGTATTTTAGCTGTTGGTTTGTAGTATAATGCACGTATTGTTCTAATAAAATCATTATGGAATTGAAATCTCTCTAATATTCTATATAAAAAGGCCCAATCAACAGAATCAAATGCCTTCTCCGCGTCTAATCCCAGCAAAACCGCTTCTAAATTGTTTTTCTTTATATGATTAATTATATGCAATGTTCTCCTTACATTGTCTTGCGTTTGCCTCTGTTTAATGAAACCAGTTTGATCCAAACTTATAATATCAGGGAGAATTGAGTCTAATCGTTTCGCTAGGATTGACGCGAAGAGTTTATAGTCCTGGTTCAACAAACTGATTGGACGGTAGTTAGCGCAATCGGTCGTGTCTTTCCCCTCTTTTGGTAATACGGTTATGATAGCTTCCCTCCACGATGGAGGGACCTCTCCCCTCTTAAGAACCCAACTGAATGTTCTCAGTAATAAAGGTGATAAAACGTCATTGAAGGTCTTATACCACTCCCCTGCAAATCCATCAGAACCTGGGGACTTGTTAGGCTTGATTCTAGATATCGCCTTCTGTAGTTCCCCCATAGTTACCTCAGATAATAAGACTTCATTCTGGTCATCCGTAATTGATGGGAGATCAAGGGATGCAAGCAAGGCTCCAGGCATTTTGTCTTCTCTATGTACCATCTGGGTGTATAGATTTTTATAGTAATTTTCAAAGCAATTGTGAATTTCCTTAAAGTCGTGTTTCATTTGTTTAGTTACTGGATCTTTAATTTTATGTACTACCCTCTCTGCTTGTTGCTTTTTTAATTTGTATGCCAGAAGCTTAGCCGATTTGTTCCCTACTTCGTAGTATTTCTGTTTTAAAAATATCAATTTCTTCTGGACGTCGCCGTCATAAATTTCTTTAATCTTATCTTTAATTTCCCTGATGTCCCGAGTTATGTCTGGGTGGGTATTGTTTTTATGTATATTCTCTAAATTACCTAATTCGGTCTCCAGTTTATCTAGTTTTTCCCTACGGAGTCTCTGTTGTAGTGCTGTTTTAGCAATAATCTTGCCCCTCAAGACTGCCTTGCCTGCATCCCAAACCATAAGTGGGGATACCTCCCCATTATCATTTTCTAACAGATATAGCTGGATTTCCTCCTGTAGTTCTTCCTTTAATTTTCCTTTAAGTACATTTAAATTGAGTCTCCAGGAAGTATTTTTGTTGCTGATAAGATTTAAATCCAAGTAAACCAGACTATGGTCAGATAAATCCATTATCCCAATTTTACATGACCTAACAAGACCCATATCCTTACTAAACAAGAAAAAATAATCAATCCTGGAATATGTTTTGTGTGGTAGGGAAAAGAAGGTATAGTCTCTAGCTGCAGGGTTCAATTCTCTCCAAATATCACAAATTCCCATCTCCCTTATTATTTTTGAACTTTTCTTCCAATTGAGTTATTATCAGTCTGAGACAACCTTGTCACATCCAATTTTGGATTTATTCTCAGATTAAAATCACCCCCACAGATCACTATTCCCTGCGCTTTAGTAATCATCAAGTCAAAAATATGTTTATAAAACTCCCATTTTGATCCTGGCGGTGCATACACATTTAAGAGGGTGGTAATAGATCCTTCCAATTTTCCTATCACCATACTGTACCTTCCCTCCTTGTCTGCGATTTCTGTTATCTTTTCAAAAATGATCCTATTCGATATCAAGGTGGCCACTCCCCTTCTATGGCCTGTTTTGTATGAGGCTGAATAAACCTGGTTGAAGCCTTGCCTTTTAAGTTTAGCATGTTCCAAATTAGTTAAATGAGTCTCTTGCATATATATGATATCCACCTTGTCCTTCTTCATTTTCCCCATAATTTTACTCCTTTTTACCGGGTTTAGTACACCTTTCACATTGTAAGAAGCCAACTTAAGTGGGGTTTTATGACTTTTCATTATAGATCAAAAACCACCTGTAATTCTCAACACTGACCCTCCACTCAAACTGTAAAAAAAACTGAACACAATAAAAAACAAAACTAGAACAGTCCCATAAGAACATGAAATCAAAAGGTTTAACCAAAGTCTCGTAAAGAACTTCCTGTTTTGAGGTCTCGTTTGTGACCCTTAGGGAGCCCCGGTCTTGTGCTGGCTCGGAGGGAAAGCCTCCACACTTTCTTAGCTGTGGAGGGCCCCCCTTTAAGTTTTCAAGATGTCCCATCCTTTACGCTCAGAGCCTCCTCGATCAACCAAATCTTAACCATAATGTCACAAATTAATTTATATGTCGGTAGTATATCAGCAGTTTGTTACACAGTCATTAGTACTTTGCCTCCTTACCGTGTAGTTTCCATGCCAAGGCAGTAACAATTTCAACGATCACCCCGTCTGAATACCTCCAGTCTCTTTTTAAAACCGCCCCGCGGAGCTCCCGGCTGCTGCTCTCCTCCCCTCCACGGTCCCGCTTTGTTCCACATCAAGCTTTTAATTTTGTCAGCCCAGCTCTCCGGGGGTTTATAAATCGCCACGGACAGACCTCTTCTCACCATATCCTTGGTGGCTTCCTCCGCCGAGCTGTACAGGCAAGTCTCTCCCTCGTAGTGCACCCTCAGTCTGGCTGGAAACGGCGCCTGGTACCGTATGTTGTTCTCCCTCAACACCTTTTTCGCTTCTGTGTACTCTCGGCGCTTTCTGAGGGTCTCCGGTGCATAGTCGTGGTCTACGAA
The DNA here is from genome assembly GCA_029721435.1 of Gymnothorax reevesii. NCBI lineage: Eukaryota > Metazoa > Chordata > Actinopteri > Anguilliformes > Muraenidae > Gymnothorax > Gymnothorax reevesii. The sequence goes on from CM056581.1 coordinate 9,995,039, forward strand.
AACTCTCCTCTCTCGGTACAGGAACCCCTTTTTCCGCCATACAATTTTCAGGATCTCATCCTTAGTTTTGCTGCTTGCCAACTTTACAACTATGGATCGCGGGGGCGAACCAGCCGGAGGTTTCGGGCCCAGTGCTCGGTGTGCCCGCTCGATTGCTAAGTCCTCGGTGTCTGGCCACTCCAATTTTTCCTTCAGTAGATTTTCAATGAATGTTATCATTGAAGGGGAATTGTTCTCCGATTCTTCCGCTATACCGTGTATTCTTATATTCTCCCGTCTTGCTCGCCCCTCTTGATCCGTAAGTTTGTCCTCCAGTTTAGCCTGTAGCTTTAGTAGCTCCCTTGCAGCCTCATCGAGCCCCTGTACTCTTTCCTCTGTCTCCGTGATCCGCATTTCGGCCTCGTCCACCCTACTATTGGTTACCTTTATGTCTTCTCGTATTTCCTGGAGAGTAGTAGCACTTTCACTTCGAAATGCTCTCAGCTCCTGCAGTATCATTTGGAGGCTAACGTTAGCCGTTTCGGTCTCGGGTGGTTCGTCCATTTCTTTCGTCTGTAAAACGCTTTTTTGCTTCTTTTTAGACATATTCCAATCGCCTTTTAACTTACATCAACTAAATGTTAACAATCTTTAAGGAATACAAGGCGTACTTTTTGGTGGTCGAGGAGCTCTGTTAGTGTGCGGTCTACCTCATGGCTGCTCAACTGGAAGTCCGTTGATCCTTCTTTTAATACATATTACTAATGTGATGATGATGGTTGTCCATGCTCAACCTCTGAAAAGTTTCTAAACATAAGATACAGGGATTTTGCCCTAATCCAGGAACGTGATTTCGTGAGCATGATTTCCTCTCTGAACAGCTCCTCCGGAGATCTTCACGAAATCTGAGTAAAACCTGACGTCAGATTTTGCCGTCCAATTAGTACAGACCTAGCCAGAGCCAACCACTGCGCTGGACCTGCCCACACCAGAAACTATTCTAGCAGGCACTAACAACGGCAGATCATACTATGCCTTAGTAGCATTTACACTTTTGGAAATACAAAACAAGAACCGCAGATCATTTGAGGTGCAATTTTGTCAGTGTCTCTCCCTAAGCTACTTGTCCGTTTCCTTTTGGACGCGAAAAACAAATATTTCTCTTCCAAAAGGTAATGCCACCAGAAATCAGCGGATAGCTTTTTTGTTTGCTGGCAGCAGACAGCCACAGCCAAAGGGAAAGTTAGCTGTTTGTGCTCAGCATTTCACCAAAGACAGCTTTGTCAATAAAGGATAATTCGACACAGGATAAGTGTTATCCTGTTATCCTCAAACCTGAAGCAATTGCATCAATCAAGCGCTTGGAGCCACAAGCTGTAAGTAACCATATAACCGCAAATAATGTTAAGTGAAGCTAACATGTTACGGGTGGCTAGCAGGACCGCTAGCGATAGTTAGCACTAACAACTGGCCTCAAACGCAGGCTTTGTAAAATATCTGAAGATGAAGCCTGAATCTGTCGCGACTGTCCGTGACTCACAGACCCAGAGGCTGGAAGTTGCTTTTTTTGCATAGGCCAACCTGACGTGATAGCCAGTTGATTATGGCTGTAGCACAGCAGCTAATATATCCATATTAGCAACATATTAGCAGCTACTGCTGCTAATGTTTGTGTCCTAATTATGCAAGAGTGATATCAGGGGAAATTCAACAGAAGGTGTGTGAACATAAATCTCATTTAAAGCTAACTTTACTTGTTTGAATTTGGATGCTTGGTACAACTGTTCACAGTAACAGAACTTCCGGTCTGTGAAACCTGTAGTGCAAGGGTTTGTTCTACCGTGCACAGAGTGAGAGGCAGAACAGTGATTAGCCAGGTGCAGAAAATCTGCTGAAGCATAGCAAAGTAAATTGAGTGAAGGCAAGGGGCGGAGACTAGAGCAGAGCGAGTGCTGAGAGCTTGTTAGTCAATTGGTAATGTGCAGCTATACAATCCCTAGTGCTTGTTAGTAAGTTAGTTCTATAAACAATGTTAGTCTTGGTTAGTAGGTTTAACTGAAGCAACAAACTGGTAGTGTTGTTAGTAAAAAGAAAAAAAAAAGAAGCAATGTGAAGGAAGTAAACAAGACTGGAAGGAATGGTTGAAATCCCAGAAACCATGAAATCACCCGAAAGTGTGGCACACAATACTGAAGCAGTGACCGATCACATGACAAAAGACCAGACTGGGGGAGACAAAGTGCAAGGCATGGTATGAGACAAAACATAGACCGGAATATAACTTAGGGAATGGACTATGGGAGAATATGCAGGAAAACAGGAATAAAACATGGCATGGATCAAGACATGGCAAAACAAGAACAGATCAAGGCAGAATCATCACACGTTGCCTGATTGTAGCCACTCCAGTTGAAGCTAACCGGAGAGGTGCTGTATTTGCCTGCCGAGTTGGGCTGCAGTTAGACCAGACGTAGATTTGCAGAGCTTGGGGTACGTTTTTGGGTGCTTATGAAATGATCGCTTCATTTATCCATGACCGGGGTAAGCCTGATACATCTCCAATGGCTGGGCAAGCTCTCTGATACTACCGGTGAAAGCAATAGGGAAGCGCACAGGCTAACTGGTTCGTTCAACAAACGCTACATTGCCATTGATTGAATATTAAATTCTTTCCTGTAAAAGTGATCGATTCGCAAGCTCCACATAAGCAACAGTTCACACAGACGGAACTTGCGGTCTGTAAAACCGGTATTATGTTCATGACTTAACCGGAGCTCTGTCTAGCTCTCGCACGCTATCCATAATGCGCCCATTTTCCGTGAGGAAAAGCTGGTCATTCCGAAGCAATAAGTAAACCATTACCATGGGCAATTTCCGAAAAGGTCGTTTAGCTTGGGCTTTCGCCCCTCCGTCATATACCAGCGTGGAAGCTGTTAGCCAGCAGGTCCTAATACACACCGAAGCAGTCCATAGGCTGTTCGCCCTTTTTTTTTTTTTTTTAGCTGCCTTTCACTGTCCATGTTTCCCTCTAAACTAAGACCCACCGACTTCTACGGTCTCCGGTCTACACTTGGGCATGTCAACCCACTCTACAAATGTGTCTGAATGGAGTGGATTCTAGCTTTCCCTGCATCCTAGCTAGGAGTAGTAAAACCGCTGTACTTACCAACTGTTGCCATAGCAAACTGTAGCCGATAGCTTGAGCTGCCAGACTTTCGCACTGCGTCCCTCCACTTTCGGCGTTGCGTTTATTAAAACAAGTTAATTTTGTTACATCTATACACACGTACTGCGTTTTATAGCAGAATTTCCCCGCTGATGCCTTAGCTCAGATGACAGACGCATCTCACGTTTCACTGTGACACTGCATCGTCCCGCCTAGATCCACCCTCCATAGAGCTGGCCAGTCAGAAGAAAGTGGGCACACGGGGAGTGGGGGCCATAGCGGAAGAGCCACCTCCATGAGGCATTTCAGGCAGAGACTACTATGGACTGCAAATGAGTTTTTTTGAGGATGGCAGTAAGGGCAAAATAAGTACCCTTTCTTTACTTTGCACGATCAGGAGTACTCTAGGGGAGTCAAAGACCAAAATATAAACTTGGGAAAATAGCATATTAGGTCCCCTTTAAAATGTTAATTAAATATGGGTTAGTGGCTAATGCATTTTATGTCTAAAGACATTATGAAATGAGGAAATAAATAAGTTTATTTTGTCACGTGACCTTGACCTTGAGGACTAAAGTCAAATCCAACATCATGCGTTTGATCAGCATACATGATTTGTCATTAATATCCAATACATATTGAAGATCTAAAGCCAACATGAAAGGACTTTTAGGGCGTTTTTGTCATTACCTGGACCTTGTTACCCAAAGTCAAGTCCAATATGTCAAAAACAACCAGCATACATGATTTGCTATTAGTGCCCAAAAAATACCTAAGCTCTAAAAACAATATTAAAGTGTTTGCCACTAACGTGTCTTAGTCCCCCGCCAGGAAATGGCAAATCGTGTCAAAATGAACAGGGTCTCGGTGTAACCTTGAGAGTGACGCAAAGGTCACCAAAAAGCGACTGGCGCCGGGGCACCACCCTAATACATGTTGACATGAAATTTTAAAGGAAATCCGTCAATTCGTTCTTGAGATATCTCGCTGACAAGGATTCGGGACGTATGTACGGACGGACGGTCGTGAATACTATGTCCGGCTGCTTCGCGTATTCGCGCGGCGGGGGACAAAAAATATGGGCCATTTTTGTCATTTAACCTTGACTTTGAGGCCCAACATCAAATTTGACTCACTGCCTAAGAATGAGCAGCATACATCATTTCCTATAGATGCCCTAAACATACCTGAGTTCTAATTGTCATCTTCAGCAAGTTAGAGCACATTTTGCCACCCGGGAAATTTTGGGGGGGGGGGTTCTGGGTAGTTAGTTCTGAATCATTTTCCTTTATTGACACGTTTTCCAATTATCGTAATTGGCAACTTAAGATACTGTTTCTCTCCATATGCGATCGAATAGCGATGAAATCATGGGCGAAATTCAGTACAGAAAAATAATTTACTTATTAATAGGCAAGTGCTTCGCATTGATTGACCAGGTCCGTGTTCCAATGAAATATCTCCTTTCACTCTCGGTGTTGCGTGGGTTGATTTAAAAAAAAAAAAAAAAGAAAAAGTGGCACTTAAATAAGCGGTGTGCTGCTCAAGCAATTTGCGTGAGAGTCGACAGGTATGCAAATTTTAATACCATTGATTTAAATACAGCAAATAAGCATCCAGATGAATGATTGTCTTCTTACGTACTCGAGGAGAACACGCAGCGCCTGCTAAATGCGGAGTGCTCTCAGAGTCAACCTTTTGTTAATCATGAAAAAATAACTGAGAACAGGTCAAGACTAATAACTGTTTTAAACAGATGTTTTGTCACAATTCTCAGTTCAGGTTCTGCCACTGTTACGCCACTATTAAGCCCAAGATTTCATCGCTGTTCCATTGCATATGGAGAGAAATCGTGTCTTCAGTTGCCAATTACGGTCATTGGAAAATGCGTCAGCAAAGGAAAATGATCGATAACTAAGCAGGACTAATTTTCATAAAGGGACGTGTCTGCGCCCCCCCAATTCCCGGGTCTAGAACCGCCACTGCTTGATGCCCCATGTTATTTTCAATTTTTCCGAAAATGTTTGGATTACATGATTCTCTATCGGTGCCTCAAGGTCAAGGTCTTTCGGCTCAAGGTCAAATTCGACCAACTGACAATGCTTGGCAAGCATGATATGCTGTACATGCTCAATTCATTCCTGTACTATAAATGCAATAATAAGCAAGTTAAGGGACAATTTCTGGCAAAACACTCCGAATAATGATGAAGTCCAGACACGTTGCCTTGGTCACGCTATGAAGGAGGGATTCAGTCAAAACGCCGTTTACACCGTTGAAGTAGGTCATGTTACTGATTCCATTGCTGCGATAAAAAAAATCATCAGTTTAAGAGAAAATTGCATCCAAGCGCTAAAACTGTCCATTTTCGACATAAAAGTCTTGACAAACGATTCAATCAAAAGAATTTATGCTCGGGCTTTAACTTGATGACCCATTTGATCACATCCCCAAATTTTTAAAAAAATCAGCTGACCGTTTTTGAGATACGGCTTTAAACGGACGACGCCAACGCTGCCGCTGGAAGCAAAGTGACGACAATAGGTTACTGGCCTACGGCCAGAAACCTAAAAATCAATGGAAACATGGATCAAAAGTGTCTCTGTGATGCATGCATTGCCATCTAAAAAAGAGAGTGATTGGTCTGGGATTTAATATTCAAAAAAAAAATGACCCTAAACACACTTCTAAGTTCTGCAAGAATTCTCAGTCTGAACGGTATGTCTGGTGACATAAAAGTTATGACTTTGCCTGCTCAAAGTCCAGACCTTGATGCGATAGAGCCAATCTGTTGTAACATCTCTTTAGAATGAATTTCGCCACATGGATTGGTTTAGCGAGTGAGTAAATGAAAAAACATGTGAAAACTGTGCATGAAAGATGCACGAATCCTGTAATCAAAGCAAAGGGTAGCCACACTAGATATTGACTTTTTCCTCTCAAAAAGACATTATCATTTTTGATTTTCTTGTAAATTCTTATCTGCTTACTTATTTTCATCTATATGATCCAATCTAGCATGAAATAAATACTTGAACCGTACTTGGTTCTGATTTATCTTCATTTTGTTTAGTGTATAATCCTCACTGCACACTACTGTTCATTCTGGCCATATAAACAACCCACAAATTATTTCCTTAAGGGACCAGTATGTGAGATCTAGAGCCATCAAGTGGTGAGATTATAGATTGCAACCAAATGATCATTCCCTTTCTCAGAGAACCTAAGCTGGCCTCAAAACTTGCAAAAATGCGAAAGGCGCGCTCTCTTGTCAATGCTTTATTTCATTACTTTTTTCCTGGGCTACCATAGAAGCATGGCGGTGCAAAATGGCGAGTTCCGTGGAAGAGGACCCGCTCTCTCTGTTGATATCAAGGGCTTATTCTGGATCAAACAAAACACTGATTTTTATTTTCAGGAAATAATTCACTGATGAAAATGTACTTTTGAATATTATATTCCATTCCTACCAGTTATCAGCTAGACTGTTAATCTAAATCTTACACTCTGGTCCTTTAAGGAGTGCTGGAAAATAAGCAAATCACTATCCTGAAGAATCTTTTACTCATTAAGTTGTATTGCCAAGCTTTTAAATAGCAAGATGATCAGGCAAACCGGCAGTTTTGTCCTCCATCAGGTGAAAGATGGGATCCCCTTGAAAGTCCAAGTCGAAGCAGATCGTGTCAGGTCCGGGGGATGTCTGGGGCTCAGAACTTAGGGCTGGGAGGATGACTCTTATTTTCTCATGATGAGCAACTGAAAGAGAAGAGTTTCTATAAAGTGCTGAAACCATTACATGGTCATTAAATTACACTGTATTACAAACAAGAGCGCTCTAATGCAACATCCCCCTCGGAGTCGCGACTGCAATATGCGTTTCATCAGTCTGCAGTATATGTGCATATATCTCAGTATAGAAATATACACAGTAGATGTTATGGAGTGGAGTATCAGCTTCCATTTAAGCAGACATTCAGGTCCACACTTATTGGCACCATTAATAAAAATTTTGAAAAAAGGGCTGATATATCCTTAGCACCTTAGCACCATTAAAAAGAGACATGTACTGTATTTGTTACCAATTGAAGAATCAAATTGTTTTTTACATTTTTCCAGCGAGATAGGAGTGAAATAATGAAAAGCACGTGGTATTGTAATCCCAACCCGTGCCATGTGGACGCGCTGAGCACTTCTTTAATAACAAAAATTGAGTTATTTTGTTGGTTTGGATGTGGTCAATAGCATATACACTGCCCGTCCAAAAAAAAAGTCACCGTTTGGAAATAAATGAACAAATTCTTTGATTGGATCATTATTGCGGTTTAATATGTTTAAACATATTAATATGTTTCAGCTGGCAATAATCATTTTAACCCTGACTGATGAAGTGTGTTGGTACAAGTTACTTTAAAAAAATCATGTCGGACTACACATCCCTTGATAGTGGAAATGATGTTCCAGTATTTCAGAGCGGGCAAGTTATTGGCCTGTATCTAGCAAAAAAAAACCATGAATGAGAAAAACAAGTATGAGGAATCATTTTCACAGACAAATTTGCCACCACAACGTCCTGAGCTTAAGCACATTAAAAGTTATTGGGGTGTGCTCAAGAAAGACCACCTTGTGGTTCAACCATTTTGTCGAGAAAACAAGATATCGGCCAAAAATTATGGCATATCTGAGCAAAAATAAATGTTCTGGAATTGCATATGGTAATTAAAACAATGACAAGATGAATTTGCACTGTAATCAAAGCTACAAGGGTTCCAAATAAATATTTGAGTGTGCGACTTTTTTTTTGGCCGGGCAGTGTATAAAGCCAAAAAATAAAAGATAAAAATGCGACAGCTTCAAGAAAATGGGCACGGCTCACGACACTGCCACTGGTCAACAATCAGTTATAATCGGCACATTTCAAATGAAATATGGAGTTAGGCATTTGATAATACAAGTGGGTTAGACAGGTTGCAGATATTGTTTTAGTATTTTGATATTGAGATAATTGCTGTTAAAGGAGAAGACCGCACCTTGGCAAAGTATATTTCAGTGGAAAGTAGAATTCTTGAAGTGTCTTAAGACACACAGTTGATCCATTGCGACGCATTTTAAAACCGGCAAGTCTTCAAATCGGCGTCAATATCAGGGAGCAGACATTTTTGCTTGGGGAGTCTAAGGCACAATTGTCCACTCATTCTCGATATTGTTTTTGATGTAGAACATTCACAACATAGTGCCCTATGCAGTGGGCGAGTGTGCATTTCGAACGCATTATCCAATCAAACTCCAGTCCCGTGGTGCTTGTGGCGCAGTTATTCTCATGACATCAGTTGTTCTTTTTCCTTTCATCCGGGCCATGGAGATGTTCAGAGAGCATTCGATAAACTCACCCTTTACGTCTTGACTGCCCGCAAGCTGTTTTTATTTAGGCTGGCCTGATTAACAATCAAACAATTTATTGACTGAGCGACCAAGACCAATACATGTCCTATAATTAGAAATGATAATGAAAAGGTGAATTCCCAATTTCTACAGTTATATAATTGATATGGCATTGTAAATCCAAAACTTTCGCTGACTTTGCAGCATTTATTTTCGCCATCCCTAGGATTGTCACACAGCTGTGCAACTTATTCCCTGTTTACACCAAAATATGACTGAAATGGCGACTGCTGCGACTTGTGAGATCACAAGGATTTGATGAACTCGCACAAGTCTTGTGTACTCTTGTATACTCTTGTCTACTCTTGTATACTCTCCAATCTAATCGCTAATATGCATTCTTACCAAGCTTCCAGTGAGACCACATTTGAGATATATTAATAAAAATTAGGCGATCTATGCAACATAATTTACGATGACTCTCCTTTCTCTTGTTTGGTCTCTCTTGGTCTTGTGTTGTTGATGCGATCGTTGCAGCAAGTGATGAACCGATTAAAACAATGGCTTTATATAGGAAACCTACTCTCAGAGTCGCATGGAAGCTCACCATTGGTCGCAATTTCACTCTCACTGATCGCCATTGGTCAAATTTCGATCCCATCCATCACTGATGCTCTTGCAATTTCACTCGCCATGACTTTTTTGCTCTTGAAGGCATTGCAATGGGCTCTTGTTCAGCTCGCAAAAACGATCGCTAAAGACGCATAATGAAAAATATCTGGAGATTATTTTTGCAACCTGTTTGAGAGTCCATCAAGACCTGTGAGACCGAGTTAAGAGTGACTTGAGAGTTATGAAAGCTCATTACGATTGTTTTTGAGATCTGCATTATTCTGACCACTCGCACACAATCGAAAGAGTTATGTAATTTTCTTGAACAGCTCAAAACAATCGTAAACCCCTTCAAGATAGATAGAGAGTGAAAGAGATCAGAGAGATTGAATTTGAGACCATTGAGAGTTTATTGAGAGTTGCTTGCAACCTCATTAAGAGTCAGTGAGAGTGATGGCGATTTTTGTCCATTTTTCGGTCGCAACCTGCTCCCAAGTTCGTTGTAAACAGGGTTTTACCTTACAGCGCCTTTTAGCCCTGATAACATTCAGAATAAGGAGCGGCTTCTCGCAGCCTCACAAACTAATTTACGCAAATCTGTGCTGCTTAACAAGCAACATAAGTGCTGAAATGATAAAGATATATTGATGTTTTATGTCGTCATCGATGCACTAAAGAAGACGCCTCATAATTTTATGGTGCAATGCATAACAATGCTATCAAAATTAAATTAGACTGTTGTTAGTTTTTACCAATTAGTCTGAGCAACTGTGGCTAATTGGGAGATGTAATCCGCAAGAGGTTTAGATTATTAAACATTTTTACAAGTGAGGTTTGCGAAGATCAAATTCAAAATCAGAAGATTCCCGAAGTAAAAATGTCTGCCCCCTGATATTGCAGACAATTTGAAGACTCGCTAATTTAAAAATGCATCACACTCGATTATTATCAAACTAGATAACTCGGTCACCACAGGGACGGAGTCGTGTATCACACCAATCCCCATCAGAGATCACTTGCAAGTCTTCACAGCCGCTATGTTCATTTTACTCTTGCTATGACATTAATATGCATCCATATAGATGTGTATATATATGTAAATTTGTTAGTTTTCACTGTGCGCAAATATGCAGTGGAAAACTTTGTGAAAAGACATTGAAATATACACGTACTACACATAGTATGCACCTTGATCTTGAGCATTGTCAAATAAACATGTTTGACTATGCAAAGTTATAAAAAGTCCTATAAACACTGAAGCCTCCAGAGCCTAGAACAGAAATCTCTGCGGGCGCAGCAGCTGACCCTAACTAACTCTAATCCTAACACTTTCTAAGTCCAGAGGTAACTTATAACCAAAAATGTTTTTTGCTGAAAATGGCTCATAATGACCAGAAAACACAAAATCCGAAAAAAAAAAAAAATTTGACAAAATGGCCACCGGTGGCCATATTGGATGTCGGAAATTGCTGAAAATTGATCTTGAGCATTGTCAAATAAATATCTTTGTCTATGCAAATTTAGAAAAAAATCCTATGAACACTGAAGCCTCCAGGGCCTGGAACAGAAATCTCTGCGGACGCGGCGTTGGTGGCCCCGGAACTAAACCATAGTATCTCCCAACTATCGTCGTCAGGGAGATACAATTAAAATATGCATTCTAAACACTTCAAGAATTCTACTTTCGGCTGAAATATACTTTGCAGAAGGGCGGTCTCCTCCTTTAATGGGTTTATCCATGCCTAATTAATACAAGACTGGCCAGAAACTAAGAACGTGTGTAATAATTATGACAATCTCATTTATTATTAGCACATGCCATTCTGATAATTGAGGGAAGTTACCAGACTTCATGTAACTGCTGTTTTTACAGAGGGAATATCATTTAGTGTTTTAAGGAAGTTTCAAAGTAACCCAAACTAAGATGCAGGGCAGGGGCTCTACATATGAAAAAAATTCTGAAAATCAGTACAGTACCAGCTGGTTCCACCACAGTGATATGCGTAACTGTAAAAAAGAACAAAAATTGTACAACATTAGACCATGCCTGCTCAATGATTTCTAAATCACCGCAACAACAGACAGACAGACAAGGGTATGTAGAAAGCCTACGGAAGAGTCAAGGACAATGGCCCTCATTTATCACACTTGCGTAGGATCTGGTGTAGATCAGCGTTCTCCAGGTGTCACGTCTGATTCACTAAACGTGTGTACGTTGCTGATTTCGGTGTAGAACTGGCGTGGCATTGATAAATCTGGCGGCCAAAACCATTGTAATTTACATGACACGCCCCTATATATTCATGCTCCGGGAGGCATAGTCCTGCCCACTTTACGACATGGACTCTGGAAAGACGGCATTATAATTTTATTTGAAAGTCTTAAGAGTGGTTTAAAGGGAGCTCAGAGGGCTGCATTTTGGAAAACTATTGCTGCTGCGGTAAACACCGTTGGGGTGGAAAACCGGAGTGAAGCAGAGGTTTGATTTAATTCATTAGTAAATTGAAGTGACTATTCGCACTTATGTAAGTGCGTTCAAGCACAAACATTGACAGAAATTTGCGTCAGACAAACTTATAAGTGGCCAAGATGCACGTTTATCCATTTCCCACACTTATTTTAAGTTTGTCCAAAGCTGAAAAATTTTTTCTTGGCCAAACTTATTTTAAGCAGTACTTTCTATTAGCGGCACTAAAATGGTCATCAACTGGCGCACTTACAAGTGTGGCCAAGAAACAAATTCAGCATTGGCCACATGTATAAGTGCGTATAACATCGGCCTTCATAAATTCAATTGATAGATCCATGATATTTCATGTTATATAGCCTTGAAATTGACAATCCAAATGCTTTACATGTAGGTAAAAAAAAAAAAAAGTCAGATTTTAAGATCACGCTCAGGCGGAGCAGCGCACGGACTGCTGGAGGACAACCAGACTCGAACCTCCAGCTGTCACCATTCGAGGAGCGTGTTGCAGCAGGGCTCACACTCCATAGTGGGAATACGAGGCGGTGGGGACACGAATGAGCCCCCACCGCCTCGATCAGAGCTGCATGAGGGTAATTGTTAAAATACAGTCAGCAGATCACTCTTCATTGTTCTTTTATTAGTATTACTTCATGATATTTTATTGGGTGCCACACAAAACAAGCAGCCACTTGTCACTTTCCCGGAGGAGATCTTCTCTGTACCGAAAGTTCCTCTCTGGTCGGGCAAAAGTTTATTCCTCTAACAATAGTAAATTTTCCATTGTCAAAATGTCATCACGGTCAAAGTGTCCGTAGGCTGAGCGAAAAAAGAAACGTAAGTTAGCTACTTAGCTAATGTACTTATATGGTTACGCTGCCAAAGTGACTGCAAAACAAAGAAATGTTTGAGAAAACGAGCGTAAATGTGCAAGCGCTAGTAATAAATTTGATTTTCTAAAATAATACTTGCAAACTTATTTCCCAGTCTGCTTTAACTTTAATTAACTTGCGTTTCTGCTGTTGTTCAGTATATATCTGACTGGATGAGCATGTGACATACCACACTGCATATCTGCCAAGTCGCGCATTGCGCTTAATCAAATTGATTGTAATTGTCAGCCGTCTGGCCTGACAAGCAGGTTGTGTCATAATATTTCTCTTCTTATTTATTGATTGATTGATTCATTCATTCATTTATCTATTTAGCCTATTTATTCATTTTACTAATAAGAGCAACAACAGCATGACGCCCGCATCGCTGCATATGGTTTCTTACTCATTTTGACAGCTGCACTCGTTCCTGCATGTTGTTCGCTGGTTTCAAATCTGCGTACACCTGGTCTGACCTGGTGTGAGATTTTTGCGGACCATTCGCTCACGTTCAATTTGAGAAATGCTGATTCTAGCGGGAGATTTGGCGTACACCCATTTTTTTTGGTGTAGGCATGCTTGATAAATGAGGGCCAATGTGTACAACTCTCCTGGAAACAACAATCCCATAACAAAATTGTATGTGGTTAGTTATTAGATATGTCTTGTCAATTACAATGCTAAGTATGAATTGACCAAATATTGGTTAGCCAGTTGAACAGTCAGTAACAAGTATGTATGTTTGGAAAAAATTGTCTTATGTTCTGTATATACAGTGAGCAACACATTTTATTTTTATTTTGCTTCTACTGGCTGTCAGTCACCAGATCTGAATCTAGTTGAACATGCATTTGCATGCTGAAGAGGGCACTGGAGAAAAAAAATGTCCCTGAAACAAGTGGTTTTTGAAGATTCCTAGGAGTGCAGGCCCGGCAGAGCATCACTAATGAAGATACACAGCATCTGGCATTGGCTATGCAATATCAACCAAAAGCAGTCCCGCCATACCCAAGATATGGCAGGATATTCAAAATTATCAGTTAATTTTTTATGTGCCCAAAAATGCTGGGAGGAAATGATGCGCAAACAGTCCAGCAATTTCTAATGGGTTGATCCGATGTGGATGAAACCACTCTCAAATTAAAGATGATAGTCTGACAGTCTTCCTTGTCTTTGTACATACTTTCCAGTGGCGGCTGATGAACTGGTGATAGCGGAAGCTCAAACCATCCCTTAAAAATAATGATTGGTCATGAACCGTTTTCAGTCATTCATTTAAATTACCATTACAGAAACCCCCAAAACTCTCAACATTATCAGTTTGTGGTAAGTTTTCATTAAAATGCATCCCTGTCAACTGTCAGGCATTCAGCGTGAGTCTTAGTGCCATATTTACATTTTGCATGTTCCCCTGCTGAAGTCAGCAATTATTCAATCAACGCATATGTAAGAGATTCTCGCGTGGCACTGAAGTCCTTCGGCTTGGAGGTTTATCGGTTTGGCTTGCGTTATGACTTCGGACTTCACACGCTTTTTTTCACTCAAGGGTTGGAGGCAATGCATGTGTTTCATGATCGTTTAAATAGTTTAAATGAAATAAGTTCATTGGAAGTAATGGAATTGCAGAAAGATTTTTCAAATTACCTGTGCAATCAATAGACGAAGTTGCTGACTTGTTCAAAAATGGTTCTTCGATGCGCTTGGGCAACGTGTAATTCAGACGAATGATACCCTGATTGGCTACAGGGAGCTCAATAATGCTTTTTCTAAAGCCAAAAATGCAGTGGCCAAAAGTGTTGGCGATGGATTAAAGTATGTGGATGGCCTCACGCGCAAATCAGAGCTTACAAGATTGACAAACACGATGCTGTGTTTGCTCTAAAGTAAGCAAATTATTATTTTTTTTTTTCTTTTTTTTTTGCCATTTTAGCTTCAGTATTTCATTCAGGTTGTGCGATTTCAACCTTTAATCAGGCTGACAATATGTGAACAGTATCAACTTAACCCGGAAGGAAACAAACAAGTTTTAAATGGTTGTTGAAAAGTATCATGAAATTTTGAAGCAGGGAGAATGAAACGGCACTTAAAAACTGATAAGATCAGGGATCAATACAGCCAAAATAACACAACACGTGCTGAATTATTACAGCTCTGATGATTTCAGTAGTATGAAATTACGAGACCTGACTGGCGTGAAAGAAAACAGGTTTTCTGATTCGGAAAAAAAGTTGTAGTTGACAAGTGCATACACTTACAAACCCAAAATGAAAACTCACATGAAACGAATATGAATCTATCTGTATGAAAACTATTTACCCTGCTTTACATGAGCAGTACAATTCCACCATTTTGTCCGGGTTGATCTCAATGTGCAGTTTATGGGGAGTTTGGGTTCTCTGCATCAATAGCCAGCACTTTGCTGTGACTCTCGTGTCTTCACCAATTCCGTTAAAAATTTTGATTGCATGGACATATCCTTGCGTAAAATACAACCCCCTATTCCGAAATAGTTGGGACAAAGTGTAAATTGTGAATAAAATAATAAAAAAATCATAGTCAATGATTTTCAAATCATACCAGCCATTATTTTATTCTCTAAGAACAGAGATTATATAGCAATTGTTGAAACTGGGAAATTTTACAATTTTATCAACAAAATGGGCTCATTTCAAATTTTATGGCTGCTACAGGTCTCAAAACCCCTGTGGGCCCCTGTCCCACCTTTTTTGAGACCTGTAGCAGCCATATAATTTGAAATGAACTAATTTCGTGGATAAAATTTCTCAGTTTCAACATTTTCTGTGTTATATCTGTTCTATTGAGAATAAAATACTGGCTGGTGTGATTTCAAAGCCATTGCATTTTATTTTATTCACAATTTACACTTTGCCTTAACCATTTCAGAATTGGGGTTGTAGTTTAGGCCTCTCTGGTCAACTTTGGTCAAATTGGACACATTCGGTAAGAAATAATCTGCAGAATTATCGGAAAAACATGCAAGAGAGTGCTGCTCAAACTTTTGCTGTGCAGTTGTCATTTTGGAACTGAGCTGCATTGCATGTGGGGCTCAGCAACTGTAACTGGGGGGGCAGAGTTTGTCTGAACTAATCGGAAAGGCCCATTAGAGCTCGGTCCTGTGTGATGTGGTGTTTGTAAGTTGTTTTTGTGATTTTTACTGTTTGTAGGGTAGATGATTTTGGGGACTGCATACTGCCATGTGGGGAAAACTTGTTTTGTGTGAAAAGAATTTTACAGAATCAGACATTCCCCTGGATCATATGACAGTCGGCACTGATAAGGTGTACATCCACTGTGTGCTGCAAGCAATGCCTGAATCCTACTTGGCAGAGAGGTCACCAAATTATTGAACTGTCTCTGTGGGATCTGATACCACTCGCCAAACGCAGCAGGAAGTACATTGTGAGTCATGGCAGGGTGATCCTGATGGTGAACTCGCTGATTTTGAATGTCCCGAAGTTGTTCAATGGGGTTCATGCCAGGTGAATAAGAAGACCAATTTAACACCCTCATGTTGTTACTGTACAGGCAGTGCTGGGTAATCCTTACTGTATCAGGACAAGCGTTGTCATGCATGAGGATGACATGACGGTTTTCGCAGGTGAGGGGTACAGAATATCTTGTTCTAAGATCTAATCCACATAGTGTTGTGCCATTAGTGTTTCATCAACTAATACCAGCGGAGACCTTCAGCCATGTCCTATAGCTGCCAACACTACCATACTACCGCTGCCGAATCGATCCACTCGCACGACACATGGATCAGCGTATCATTTACCTTGTCTCCAGTACATGCATCGCCTCCCATTATTGTAATACAGCAACAAGCACTAGTTCTCACTAAAATAATGTGATGCCATAGACAATTTTGCCAAGTTCTTCTAAAATATGCCTTTTCCCACTCATGACAAGTTGAATGTCTGCGATCCATCAGTACTATCACAACATGTGCTTTAAATGAAGAGGTGCTTTTCTCCTGCAGCTAAACGCCATATGAGAGCTGATATGGTTTTGGCTGATATCGACGAAAGTGGTCTCTGAGATGCATAACATGAATGTGGTGGTCCTGCGCATACGTGGTCACTCGTAGTTGCCCAGGCAGTAGTCGATCTCGAGTGTATCCTGTCTGCCTATTTTGCGTCTGCAGACGTGAAACAATCGCAGATGTGAAAAAGTGCGTCGGCTGGGATTTTCCATGGTGCACTCTTGTTATTGTGTAATATTGTCTATTAAAGGAATAATCCAGTCATTTTCCACTCTAAGGGCCGGTTCATACCCAACGCAAGGTACGCGAGCGAACGCGAGCACAGGTCCGTTCCTTTCCGTTCACAGAGAAGCCTGAACGCGCGTCCCTTGCTGCGCTGTGCCTCGTTAAAAAGCAGTACACTGCTCATACAATAGGGGGCAGCAAAGTCCTCTCCGTCTCCTCCTCCTTCTTTCTTCTTTTTGGTGTGTTGAAGACATATTATGGTGCATTATTTGCTTTATCTCACCTATTCGAATCTCACGGAAATACACGCGTCGACGCGTCGCGTTACAAAAATTTGGACGACACACTTTGCTACGCAAGGACGCAAGATGGACACCTTGCGTTGCTCAATGCGTTGCCTTGTGTTCGCGCTCGCGTACCTTGCGTAGAGTATGAACCGGCCCTAAGCCTCATTTATTGCTGGTTACCATGAAATAGAATGGTTCAGGCGCAAATTTTGACGAAAAGCTCTGTTCGGAGAAGTTTGGGTTGTTTTGCATCAGCTGCCAATGAAATGTCAATGGGCATGCTGAAATCGGTCCTAAAACAACATTAAACGTTCATTTGAAAAGACGTGAAACTCACCGAGTGGTCATTGGTGTTCATTAATGTTATTAAAAAAAATCATTGAAAAGTATGCTTTCCAGCAGGTTTTATTAGTCATTTAGTCATTGAGGAACTATTTTTTTTTTCAGCTGAACCACATCAGTGTGTAAATTTCCGCTTGACAGTTCTAAAGCCTTCCGGCCATTTGATGCAATGATATTGCAATAAAAGACTGCAAACATGGAGAAAACAATCCCTTTTCCGTTTCCGGTGGCGGAATAATACCGAAAAATAGACGTGCAATGCACGGAATACCCCTCAGCCCGATGTCAAAGTTTTTGGAGACGCCCGCCCGCCCGCCCAACGCACGAAGGATAGCAATACCCTGTCAGCCTTGAGGGCTGAGGGGTAAAAATTGAGGCATCCTATTCAAATCAATGCCTACATCAAAATGACTAATAAAACCTGCTGGAGAGCATACTTTTATATGATTTTTTTTTAAATAACATCAACGAACACCAATGACCACTCAGTAAGTTTCACGTCTTCAAACGAACGTTTAATGTTAACTGAAACAAAAAAAATTTTGCCATTTTGCCCTGATGAAGGCTACTTGCCGAAATATGTAGGCATTTTATTGTTCTATTATGAACTAGCCAAGTAATAAAGGCTTTTTATGTTTATACCAGAAGAGTTGCCTTAGACCATTTGTTTATTTGTTTCATATGCCAACTCCATACTAAAGAGCACCTTCCTGGTTTTTTTCTGGATTTTTACCCACTTGAGCGCTCAACTGATTGATTTTCTGAACGTTTAATGTTGTTTTAGGACCGATTTCAGCATGCCCATTGACATTACATTGGCAGTTGACAGGGTCTAAGAAAACGAACGAAACTTCTCCGAACAGAGCTTTTTGTTGAAATTTGCACCTGAACCATTCTATATCATGGTAAACCAGCGATAAATGAGGCTTAAAGTGCAAAATGGCCAGAGTATTCCTTTAATAGACTGGTGTGGTAGTGCAATTTTCCATAGTTTTGCTAATGAATGTTACTTTGTACTTAAAACAAGAAACATGGATTTATCTGCTCCTGTAATGAAAATGACCTGAATGGTAAATTATGTTTTTTTAGCAGTAAAAACACTTTAAATTTGATAAAAATCAAATTATTATTATTTTTTTATTATTTGACATCTCCAATCCCACCCGAATCTAGAATACCCATTTGGTGAACTATGTACAAGTCTTGCTCGTACGTGACCCCTTGCTGCCAACTCAGGAGAGTGTAGACAGTTCGCGGCTCTCCTCTGGAGCACGCGCCACTGCTTCTTATACATTCATTGGTTGAATCTTTGCAAGTTCAGAACAAGGGCAGAGGATGCCCGGACATGAACAGACTTAGAATCTTCCTGATGAGCGCCCGTCTGGCCAATAGGAGGCGCTTGAGCAATGAACAAGAAAACTATTTTCCCTTCCCAACAGTCCCTTCCCAATTTGCAACCCTGTAGCACTATAGCCAACTGAGCGCTACTCTGAAAAAGCTACCGACCACTGCCAGCTGGTACGAAGCGGGGCTCAAACCCGCAACGTGATAGTCACTTCTGCTTCGCAACGCGATGCTTTACCGAGTGAGCTATCCAGCAGCCATAAAAACCAATTTTGAATAAAGTTCAATTTTATAAGTTTCCTGTATTTTGTTAATTTTACATAATTACAACAACCCAACTGCAGTTTGATCGCTATTACCTGGAATGCACAATAAAAATAACATAATTTATGTCAAATGAAGAAAACGGATATATATCTTTTTTGTCCACAAACTCTTCATTTATTCAAACTGACTCAACTGATTTACTGTAATATCACATTAATGTGGTTGCTGTGGGTGTGGGGATGTGCTGCGTGTCTACCTAACTGTATGATCACTCATAAAAAATAGTCATTTTATGTGACTGATACAGTTGTGTGCAAAAGTTTGCATACCCCAGCTGAAATTGTGAAATGTTGCCATTTATTTTGAAAATATGAATTATCATGCAAAAAAAATGTCTTTTATTTAAGGATAGTGATCATGTGAAGTCATTTATCATCATATTTGTGTTTGGCTCCTTTTTAAATCATAGTGATTAATGAAATCACCCAAACGGCCCTGATCATAAGTTTACATACCCTTAAATTTTTACCTCGTTATATAGACACAAGATGACACACTCAGGTTAAAATGCCTATTGAGAGTTGCACACCCGTGGCTTTTTAAATGAGAACTAGTGTCTGTGTACAGTCATTGAGTTTGTTAGCTGCTGAGTGGTTGCACTGATCTGGTTGGACACTGAGCCATGGGGAGAAGAAAAGAACTGTCTAAGGGACCTTCGGAACAGTTAAACTTTCCAAAGTCTTATCCAAAGACTTGAAAATGCCAGACAGTATTGTTCAGCTCGTGATTAAGAGGTGGAAAATTAGGGGGTATGTTGATACCAAGCCAACGTCAGGTCGGATAAGAAAGATTTCAGGCCAAACTGTCAGAAGAATTGTTCAGGACACACAAAAAAATCCATAGGCTACCTCAAAAGAAATACAGGAGCTCTGGAAAAAAGATGGTGTGGTCATTTCTAAGAGCACAATGAGGAAGTACTTGTACAACAATGAGGTGCATGGTGGAGTCGCTAGTAGAAAGCCATTATTGCACCCATTCCACAAAAAAGCCCACCTAAGATTTGCCAGACATCACCAGGACATACCTCTCAACTTCTGGAATACTATCATTTTAAGTGACAAGACCAAAATAGAACTTTATGGTCATTACCATATGCGCTATGTTTGGAGAGCAGTCAACACCATTCTCGCTGTAAAGCATGGTGGTGGCTCTCTGATGTTTTAGGGGTGTGTGAGCTCGAAAGCCACTGGGAATCTTGTGAAAATTGATGGCAAGGTGAATGCAGCAGGCTATCAGAAAATACTGGCAGACAATTTGCATTCTTCAGCACGAAAGCTGCAAATGGGAGGCACTTGGACTTTCCAGCATGACAATGATCCTAAGCTCAGCAGAAAAGAAAGGTGAAGGTTCTGGAGTGGCCATCACAGTCTCCTGACCTCACTCTTATCCAGCTGCTTTGGGGCTTTGCGGCGTTGGTGGCCCCGGAGCTAAACCATCGTATCTCCCAACTATTGTCGTCAGGGAGATACAATTAAAATATGCATTCTAAACACTTCAAGAATTCTACTTTCGGCTGAAATATACTTTGCAGAAGGGCGGTCTCCTCCTTTAATGGGTTTATCCATGCCTAATTAATACAAGACTGGCCAGAAACTAAGAACGTGTGTAATAATTATGACAATCTCATTTATTATTAGCACATGCCATTCTGATAATTGAGGGAAGTTACCAGACTTCATGTAACTGCTGTTTTTACAGAGGGAATATCATTTAGTGTTTTAAGGAAGTTTCAAAGTAACCCAAACTAAGATGCAGGGCAGGGGCTATACATATGAAAAAAATTCTGAAAATCAGTACAGTACCAGCTGGTTCCACCACAGTGATACGCGTAACTGTAAAAAAGAACAAAAATTGTACAACATTAGACCATGCCTGCTCAATGATTTCTAAATCACCGCAACAACAGACAGACAGACAAGGGTATGTAGAAAGCCTACGGAAGAGTCAAGGACAATGGCCCTCATTTATCACACTTGCGTAGGATCTGGTGTAGATCAGCGTTCTCCAGGTGTCACGTCTGATTCACTAAACGTGTGTACGTTGCTGATTTCGGTGTAGAACTGGCGTGGCATTGATAAATCTGGCGGCCGAAACCATTGTAATTTACATGACACGCCCCTATATATTCATGCTCCGGGAGGCATAGTCCTGCCCACTTTACGACATGGACTCTGGAAAGACGGCAAAGAAGAAAGAACTTCACTGAGGAGGAAATATAAATTATCACGTCCGAGGTGGAGAAAAACAAAATAATTTTATTTGAAAGTCTTAAGAGTGGTTTAAAGGGAGCTCAGAGGGCTGCATTTTGGAAAACTATTGCTGCTGCGGTAAACACCGTTGGGGTGGAAAACCGGAGTGAAGCAGAGGTTTGATTTAATTCATTAGTAAATTGAAGTGACTATTCGCACTTATGTAAGTGCGTTCAAGCACAAACATTGACAGAAATTTGCGTCAGACAAACTTATAAGTGGCCAAGATGCACGTTTATCCATTTCCCACACTTATTTTAAGTTTGTCCAAAGCTGAAAAATTTTTTCTTGGCCAAACTTATTTTAAGCAGTACTTTCTATTAGCGGCACTAAAATGGTCATCAACTGGCGCACTTACAAGTGTGGCCAAGAAACAAATTCAGCATTGGCCACATGTATAAGTGCGTATAACATCGGCCTTCATAAATTCAATTGATAGATCCATGATATTTCATGTTATATAGCCTTGAAATTGACAATCCAAATGCTTTACATGTAGGTAAAAAAAAAAAAAAAGTCAGATTTTAAGATCACGCTCAGGCGGAGCAGCGCACGGACTGCTGGAGGACAACCAGACTCGAACCTCCAGCTGTCACCATTCGAGGAGCGTGTTGCAGCAGGGCTCACACTCCATAGTGGGAATACGAGGCGGTGGGGACACGAATGAGCCCCCACCGCCTCGATCAGAGCTGCATGAGGGTAATTGTTAAAATACAGTCAGCAGATCACTCTTCATTGTTCTTTTATTAGTATTACTTCATGATATTTTATTGGGTGCCACACAAAACAAGCAGCCACTTGTCACTTTCCCGGAGGAGATCTTCTCTGTACCGAAAGTTCCTCTCTGGTCGGGCAAAAGTTTATTCCTCTAACAATAGTACATTTTCCATTGTCAAAATGTCATCACGGTCAAAGTGTCCGTAGGCTGAGCGAAAAAAGAAACGTAAGTTAGCTACTTAGCTAATGTACTTATATGGTTACGCTGCCAAAGTGACTGCAAAACAAAGAAATGTTTGAGAAAACGAGCGTAAATGTGCAAGCGCTAGTAATAAATTTGATTTTCTAAAATAATACTTGCAAACTTATTTCCCAGTCTGCTTTAACTTTAATTAACTTGCGTTTCTGCTGTTGTTCAGTATATATCTGACTGGATGAGCATGTGACATACCACACTGCATATCTGCCAAGTCGCGCATTGCGCTTAATCAAATTGATTGTAATTGTCAGCCGTCTGGCCTGACAAGCAGGTTGTGTCATAATATTTCTCTTCTTATTCATTGAATGATTGATTGATTCATTCATTTATCTATTTAGCCTATTTATTCATTTTACTAATAAGAGCAACAACAGCATGACGCCCGCATCGCTGCATATGGTTTCTTACTCATTTTGACAGCTGCACTCGTTCCTGCATGTTGTTCGCTGGTTTCAAATCTGCGTACACCTGGTCTGACCTGGTGTGAGATTTTTGCGGACCATTCGCTCACGTTCAATTTGAGGAATGCTGATCCTAGCGGGAGATTTGGCGTACACCCATTTTTTTTGGTGTAGGCATGCTTGATAAATGAGGGCCAATGTGTACAACTCTCCTGGAAACAACAATCCCATAACAAAATTGTATGTGGTTAGTTATTAGATATGTCTTGTCAATTACCATGCTAAGTATGAATTGACCAGATATTGGTTAGCCAGTTGAACAGTCAGTAACAAGTATGTATGTTTGGAAAAAATTGTCTTATGTTCTGTATATACAGTGAGCAACACATTTTATTGTTATTTTGCTTCTACTGGCTGTCAGTCACCAGATCTGAATCTAGTTGAACATGCATTTGCATGCTGAAGAGGGCACTGGAGAAAAAAAATGTCCCTGAAACAAGTGGTTTTTGAAGATTCCTAGGAGTGCAGGCCCGGCAGAGCATCACTAATGAAGATACACAGCATCTGGCATTGGCTATGCAATATAAACCAAAAGCAGTCCCGCCATACCCAAGATATGGCAGGATATTTAAAATTATCAGTTAATTTTTTATGTGCCCAAAAATGCTGGGAGGAAATGATGCGCAAACAGTCCAGCAATTTCTAATGGGTTGATCTGATGTGGATGAAACCACTCTCAAATTAAAGATGATAGTCTGACAGTCTTCCTTGTCTTTGTACATACTTTCCAGTGGCGGCTGATGAACTGGTGATAGCGGAAGCTCAAACCATCCCTTAAAAATAATGATTGGTCATGAACCGTTTTCAGTCATTCATTTAAATTACCATTACAGAAACCCCCAAAACTCTCAACATTATCAGTTTGTGGTCAGTTTTCATTAAAATGCATCCCTGTCAACTGTCAGGCATTCAGCGTGAGTCTTAGTGCCATATTTACATTTTGCATGTTCCCCTGCTGAAGTCAGCAATTATTCAATCAACGCATATGTAAGAGATTCTCGCGTGGCACTGAAGTCCTTCGGCTTGGAGGTTAATCGGTTTGGCTTGCCTTATGACTTCGGACTTCACACGCTTTTTTTCACTCAAGGGCTGGAGGCAATGCATGTGTTTCATGATCGTTTAAATAGTTTAAATGAAATAAGTTCATTGGAAGTAATGGAATTGCAGAAAGATTTTTCAAATTACCTGTGCAATCAATAGACGAAGTTGCTGACTTGTTCAAAAATGGTTCTTCGATGCGCTTGGGCAACGTGTAATTCAGACGAATGATACCCTGATTGGCTACAGGGAGCTCAATAATGCTTTTTCTAAAGCCAAAAATGCAGTGGCCAAAAGTGTTGGCGATGGATTAAAGTATGTGGATGGCCTCACGCGCAAATCAGAGCTTACAAGATTGACAAACACGAGGCTGTGTTTGCTCTAAAGTAAGCAAATTATGTTTTTTTTTTGGTTTTTTTTTGCCATTTTAGCTTCAGTATTTCATTGAGGTTGTGCGATTTCAACCTTTAATCAGGCTGACAATATGTGAACAGTATCAACTTAACCCGGAAGGAAACAAACAAGTTTTAAATGGTTGTTGAAAAGTATCATGAAATTTTGAAGCAGGGAGAATGAAACGGCACTTAAAAACTGATAAGATCAGGGATCAATACAGCCAAAATAACATTACACGTGCTGAATTATTACAGCTCTGATGATTTCAGTAGTATGAAATTACGAGACCTGACTGGCGTGAAAGAAAACAGGTTTTCTGATTCGGAAAAAAAGTTGTAGTTGACAAGTGCATACACTTACAAACCCAAAATGAAAACTCACATGAAACGAATATGAATCTATCTGTATGAAAACTATTTACCCTGCTTTACATGAGCAGTACAATTCTACCATTTTGTCCGGGTTGATCTCAATGTGCAGTTTATGGGGAGTTTGGGTTCTCTGCATCAATAGCCAGCACTTTGCTGTGACTCTCGTGTCTTCACCAATTCCGATAAAAATTTTGATTGCATGGACATATCCTTGCGTAAAATACAACCCCCTATTCCGAAATAGTTGGGACAAAGTGTAAATTGTGAATAAAATAAAAAGTCAATGATTTTCAAATCATACCAGCCAGTATTTTATTCTCTAAGAACAGAGATTATATAGCAATTGTTGAAACTGGGAAATTTTACAATTTTATCAACAAAATGAGCTCATTTCAAATTTTATGGCTGCTACAGGTCTCAAAACCCCTGTGGGCCCCTGTCCCACCTTTTTTGAGACCTGTAGCAGCCATATAATTTGAAATGAACTAATTTCCTGGATAAAATTTCTCAGTTTCAAGATTTTCTGTGTTATATCTGTTCTATTGAGAATAGAATACTGGCTGGTGTGATTTCAAAGCCATTGCATTTTATTTTATTCACAATTTACACTTTGCCCTAACCATTTCAGAATTGGGTTTGTAGTTTAGGCCTCTCTGGTCAACTTTGGTCAAATTGGACACATTCGGTAAGAAATAATCTGCAGAATTATCGGAAAAACATGCAAGAGAGTGCTGCTCAAAATTTTGCTGTGCAGTTGTCATTTTGGAACTGAGCTGCATTGCATGTAGGTCTCAGCAACTGTAACTGGGGGGGCAGAGTTTGTCTGAACTAATCGGAAAGGCCCATTAGAGCTCGGTCCTGTGTGATGTGGTGTTTGTAAGTTGTTTTTGTGATTTTTACTGTTTGTAGGGTAGATGATTTTGGGGACTGCATACTGTCAAGTGGGGAAAACTTGTTTTGTGTGAAAAGAATTTTACAGAATCAGACATTCCCCTGGATCTTATGACAGTCGGCACTGATAAGGTGTACATCCACTGTGTGCTGCAAGCAATGCCTGAATCCTACTTGGCAGAGAGGTCACCAAATTATTGAACTGTCTCTGTGGGATCTGATACCACTCGCCAAACGCAGCAGGAAGTACATTGTGAGTCATGGCAGGGTGATCCTGATGGTGAACTCGCTGATTTTGAATGTCCCGAAGTTGTTCAATGGGGTTCATGCCAGGTGAATAAGAAGACCAATTTAACACCCTCATGTTGTTACTGTACAGGCAGTGCTGGGTAATCCTTACTGTATCAGGACAAGCGTTGTCATGCATGAGGATGACATGACGGTTTTCGCAGGTGAGGGGTACAGAATATCTTGTTCTAAGATCTAATCCACATAGTGTTGTGCCATTAGTGTTTCATCAACTAATACCAGCGGAGACCTTCAGCCATGTCCTATAGCTGCCAACACTACCATACTACCGCTGCCGAATCGATCCACTCGCACGACACATGGATCAGCGTATCATTTACCTTGTCTCCAGTACATGCATCGCCTCCCATTATTGTAATACAGCAACAAGCACTAGTTCTCACTAAAATAATGTGATGCCATAGACAATTTTGCCAAGTTCTCCTAAAATATGCCTTTTCCCACTCATGACAAGTTGAATGTCTGCGATCCATCAGTACTATCACAACATGTGCTTTAAATGAAGAGGTGCTTTTCTCCTGCAGCTAAACGCCATATGAGAGCTGATATGGTTATGGCTGATATCGACGAAAGTGGTCTCTGAGATGCATAACATGAATGTGGTGGTCCTGCGCACACGTGGTCACTCGTAGTTGCCCAGGCAGTAGTCGATCTCGAGTGTTTCCTGTCTGCCTATTTTGCGTCTGCAGACGTGAAACAATCGCAGATGTGAAAAAGTGCGTCGGCTGGGATTTTCCATGGTGCACTCTTGTTATTGTGTAATATTGTCTATTAAAGGAATAATCCAGTCATTTTCCACTCTAAGGGCCGGTTCATACCCAACGCAAGGTACACGATCGAACGCGAGCACAGGTCCGTTCCTTTCCGTTCACAGAGAAGCCTGAACACGCGTCCCTTTCTGCGCTGTGCCTCGTTAAAAAGCAGTACACTGCTCATACAATAGGGGGCAGCAAAGTCCTCTCCGTCTCCTCCTCCTTCTTTCTTCTTTTTGGTGTGTTGAAGACATATTATGGTGCATTACTTGCTTTATCTCCCCTATTGGAATCTCATGGAAATACACGCGTCGCGTTACAAAAATTTGGACGACACACTTTGCTACGCAAGGACGCAAGATGGACACCTTGCGTTGCTCAATGCGTTGCCTTGTGTTCGCGCTTGCGTACCTTGCGTAGAGTATGAACCGGCCCTAAGCCTCATTTATTGCTGGTTACCATGAAATAGAATGGTTCAGGCGCAAATTTTGACGAAAAGCTCTGTTCGGAGAAGTTTGGGTTGTTTTGCATCAGCTGCCAATGAAATGTCAATGGGCATGCTGAAATCGGTCCTAAAACAACATTGAACGTTCATTTGAAAAGACGTGAAACTCACCGAGTGGTCATTGGTGTTCATTAATGTTATTAAAAAAAATCATTGAAAAGTATGCTTTCCAGCAGGTTTTATTAGTCATTTAGTCATTGAGGAACTATTTTTTTTTTCAGCTGAACCACATCAGTGTGTAAATTTCCGCTTGACAGTTCTAAAGCCTTCCGGCCATTTGATGCAATAATATTGCAATAAAAGACTGCAAACATGGAGAAAACAATCCCTTTTCCGTTTCCGGTGGCGGAATAATACCGAAAAATAGGCGTGCAATGCACGGAATACCCCTCAGCCCGATGTCAAAGTTTTTGGAGACACCCGCCCGCCCGCCCGCCCAACGCACGAAGGATAGCAATACCCTGTCAGCCTTGAGGGCTGAGGGGTAAAAATTGAGGCATCCTATTCAAATCAATGCCTACATCAAAATGACTAATAAAACCTGCTGGAGAGCATACTTTTATATGATTTTTTTTTAAATAACATCAACGAACACCAATGACCACTCAGTAAGTTTCACGTCTTCAAACGAACGTTTAATGTTAACTGAAACAAAAAAAATTTTGCTATTTTGCCCTGATGAAGGCTACTTGCCGAAACATGTAGGCATTTTATTGTTCTATTATGAACTAGCCAAGTAATAAAGGCTTTTTATGTTTATACCAGAAGAGTTGCCTTAGACCATTTGTTTATTTGTTTCATATGCCAACTCCATACTAAAGAGCACCTTCCTGGTTTTTTTCTGGATTTTTACCCACTTGAGCGCTCAACTGATTGATTTTCTGAACGTTTAATGTTGTTTTAGGACCGATTTCAGCATGCCCATTGACATTACGTTGGCAGTTGACAGGGGCTAAGAAAACGAACGAAACTTCTCCGAACAGAGCTTTTTGTTGAAATTTGCACCTGAACCATTCTATTTCATGGTAAACCAGCGATAAATGAGGCTTAAAGTGCAAAATGGCCAGAGTATTCCTTTAATAGACTGGTGTGGTAGTGCAATTTTCCATAGTTTTGCTAATGAATGTTACTTTGTACTTAAAACAAGAAACATGGATTTATCTGCTCTTGTAATGAAAATGACCTGAATGGTAAATTATGTTTTTTTAGCAGTAAAAACACTTTAAATTTGATAAAAATCAAATTATTATTTTTTTTTTAATTATTTGACATCTCCAATCCCACCCGAATCTAGAATACCCATTTGGTGAACTATGTACAAGTCTTGCTCGTACGTGACCCCTTGCTGCCAACTCAGGAGAGTGTAGACAGTTCGCGGCTCTCCTCTGGAGCACGCGCCACTGCTTCTTATACATTCATTGGTTGAATCTTTGCAAGTTCAGAACAAGGGCAGAGGATGCCCGGACATGAACAGACTTAGAATCTTCCTGATGAGCGCCTGTCTGGCCAATAGGCGGCGCTTGAGCAATGAACAAGAAAACTATTTTCCCTTCCCAACAGTCCCTTCCCAATTTGCAACCCTGTAGCACTATAGCCAACTGTGCGCTACTCTGAAAAAGCTACCGACCACTGCCAGCTGGTACGAAGCGGGGCTCAAACCCGCAACGTGATAGTCACTTCTGCTTCGCAACGCGATGCTTTACCGAGTGAGCTATCCAGCAGCCATAAAAACCAATTTTGAATAAAGTTCAATTTTATAAGTTTCCTGTATTTTGTTAATTTTACATAATTACAACAACCCAACTGCAGTTTGATCGCTATTACCTGGAATGCACAATAAAAATAACATAATTTATGTCAAATGAAGAAAACGGATATATATCTTTTTTGTCCACAAACTCTTCATTTATTCCAACTGACTCAACTGATTTACTGTAATATCACATTAATGTGGTTGCTGTGGGTGTGGGGATGTGCTGCGTGTCTACCTAACTGTATGATCACTCATAAAAAATTGTCATTTTATGTGACTGATACAGTTGTGTGCAAAAGTTTGCATACCCCAGCTGAAATTGTGAAATGTTGCCATTTATTTTGAAAATATGAATTATCATGCAAATAAAATGTCTTTTATTTAAGGATAGTGATCATGTGAAGTCATTTATCATCAAATTTGTGTTTGGCTCCTTTTTAAATCATAGTGATTAATGAAATCACCCAAACGGCCCTGATCATAAGTTTACATACCCTTAAATTTTTACCTCGTTATATAGACACAAGATGACACACTCAGGTTAAAATGCCTATTGAGAGTTGCACACCTGTGGCTTTTTAAATGAGAACTAGTGTCTGTGTACAGTCATTGAGTTTGTTAGCTGCTGAGTGGTTGCACTGATCT
Source organism: Gymnothorax reevesii (assembly GCA_029721435.1). NCBI lineage: Eukaryota > Metazoa > Chordata > Actinopteri > Anguilliformes > Muraenidae > Gymnothorax > Gymnothorax reevesii. The sequence goes on from CM056581.1 coordinate 10,024,388, forward strand.
GGTTGGACACTGAGCCATGGGGAGAAGAAAAGAACTGTCTAAGAGACCTTCGGGACAGTTAAACTTTCCAAAGTCTTATCCAAAGACTTGAAAATGCCAGAGAGTATTGTTCAGCTCGTGATTAAGAGGTGGAAAATTAGGGGGTATGTTGATACCAAGCCAACGTCAGGTAGGATAAGAAAGATTTCAGGCCAAACTGTCAGAAGAATTGTTCAGGACACACAAAAAAATCCATAGGCTACCTCAAAAGAAATACAGGTGCTCTGGAAAAAAGATGGTGTGGTCATTTCTAAGAGCACAATGAGGAAGTACTTGTACAACAATGAGGTGCATGGTGGAGTCGCTAGTAGAAAGCCATTATTGCACCCATTCCACAAAAAAGCCCACCTAAGATTTGCCAGACATCACCAGGACACACCTCACAACTTCTGGAATACTATCATTTTAAGTGACAAGACCAAAATAGAACTTTATGGTCATTACCATATGCGCTATGTTTGGAGAGCAGTCAACACCACTCTCGCTGTAAAGCATGGTGGTGGATCTCTGATGTTTTAGGGGTGTGTGAGCTCTAAAGCCACTGGGAATCTTGTGAAAATTGATGGCAAGGTGAATGCAGCAGGCTATCAGAAAATACTGGCAGACAATTTGCATTCTTCAGCACGAAAGCTGCAAATGGGAGGCACTTGGACTTTCCAGCATGAAAATGATCCTAAGCTCAGCAGAAAAGAAAGGTGAAGGTTCTGGAGTGGCCATCACAGTCTCCTGACCTCACTCTCATCCAGCTGCTTTGGGGAGATCTCAAACATGCAACTCATGCAAGATGACCAAAAACTTTGCAGGAACTGGAGGTATTTAGCAAGGAAAAATGGGCAGCTATACCACCAAAGAGAATTAGGGGCCTCAACTATCACAAAAGCTGCACACTGTTTCTGATGCTAAAGGGAGCAATATAGAGTATTAAGAACTAAGGGTATGAACACTTTTTAACAGGGTTCATCTCATTTTTGTCCCCTCATTGTCATGTTTTATTTGATGATTGTGCCATTCTACATGACCTACAGTTGAATATGAATCCAATAAGAAATAAAAAAAAGTGTTTTGCCTGGCCATTCGTGTTTAAATTTTTTTAACCCATTTTACAAATTCAGCCAGGGTACGCAAACTTTTCAGCACTACAGTAACTTACTCTGCATGTTTCCTGCTACATGAAATTTGTTATGATGATTATCACGACAAACACATCTGAATTATCCATCCACACCATTTTGTATATTGTAGAGGCACACTGGAGCCATTAAAGTTAAAATTATTTAAAATTTTTCTGAATCAGACATTTGGAAGGAAATGATAAATATTTTCAAACTGACTTACCTGCAGGTATAAAGTGATGTATTGCTGTAGGGAACACAAGAAGTACTTTCAGTCAAAGAGCATGAAAAGTAATCTTACTTAAAGGGACACTCCACTCATTTATCATGTTTGAAAAGGCACAAGTATTCGCTAGATTATCATAATCTCTACCAATCCTGAAATTTTCATTGATTTCTGAGGTCGTTTACCATTTAAAATCGATTGTTATTGGCATGGATCTGCATTTATGATGAGCACGTCCATTCTTACCAAGTCACATGATTCCACTAAGGGAAGTGACCCCACATGAGCTGTTACACCCCATGTGCTGGCAAGTACTTTTTCTCATAGGGCCAAATAGGTTTGGATAGCTTTTTTCCCCCCAATAAATGAAATCATCATTTATTATTTTGCATTTACTCGGGTTATCTTTGTCCAATATTAAAGTTTGTTTGATAATCTATCTAAAACATCTAACTGTGAACACTATGCAAAAAAAACACCTTAAATCAGGAAGGGGGCAAATATTTTTCCACAGCACTGTTATACACACGCACACACACACTGCCGTCAAAATTCAACCCCCATCACAAATTGGGTTTAGTGGTCGGCAATAAACAGATTAAACATTTTAAATAACTCGACACAACCAATATAACAAGCGGTTTCTCCAAATTCAATACACAATGCCACTTTTAATGATATATTCTGATACACCCAATTTTATACTCAAAATTTGAGAGGGATCATAGGAGGGACATTCCATGTCAAATCAACCAATGGCAGAAAAGTTGATGTCTCAGAATTTCTTCAAACTTTAACCAGTTGTGAAGTGACCATATTTGAGAACATCTGCATACATTTTCTAAGGGTTCTGATGTAAATTGTGACCCTCAGCCCCATAAATATGAGAGGGGGGTGCATGCCCAAAATTGCACCCCTTATTCTGAACAGGTTTTCAAATGCCTGTAACTGGAAAGATATACAACTTAGAAGACTGAAATTTGGTAATCCCACAGATATTATTGTAAAGAATCCTTCACAATTCCTTGAAAATCCTCTGCCAAAATTTGACAGAGTTAGATCAAATAGATATGGTTATTTTGGCTGCCTCAAAATGGAAAAAAAAGGCATTTTTACTTTTTCCGAGAATGATTTTGTTGGTCTCTTTTGGCCTGTTATATTTTACCTACATAGTTCAAATTGCTGCCATATATTGTCAGACACCCTGACTACCACTCTGTAGTTCATGGAGCAAGTAACTATCATACTTTGTCTATTATTGACCCTTCAAATGTCACATTTTGCCATTTTTGCTCAATTCAGGAGGCAAAAATGAAGATGTGGGACAGGTCCTTGGATCACCAAATTTGGCCTGTACACAGATCTTAAGTGTTGAAACAACATATTAAAATTCTAGGATGGTGTTCTGTCCCATTCAGATTTTATTGCAAGTTGAAAATAGAGTTTTTTTTTCTATAATAGGATTTGTAATATCTATCATTTTATGCACTTTTCATACATTTCAAGGATCATACATTGATCCTGAAAAGAGCACTCTAGGCCAGTCCATGCGGACAATTGTCTCCTGCTCTAGGAATTGATTCACCACCCTAACACGATGGGGACGGGCATTATCGTCCATCAAGATGAAATTAGGGCCAACAGCACCAGCGCATGGTCTTACGTACACATTAAGGATCTCATCCCTGTACCGTACCCCTGTCATCGTCCCTCTCCCCATGACATGCAGGTCCGTTCTGCCGTTCCTGCTTATTCCACCCCAGACCATAATTGATCCGCCACCATAACGGTCATGTTCGTTGATGTAGGCATCATTAAATCGCTCACATTGTCTTCGCCCCGCCTGTTGCCTCCTGTCAGTAAAGTCTAAGCAATATCGGGACTCATCAGTAAAGAGAACTGGGGCCCAATCGTGTGTTCATGTGACATGATCGTGAGCCCAATCTAAACGGTTACGCCTATGATGCACAGTCAGTGGGATATAAACACATGGCCTTCTTGAGTTGAGGCTGGCAGTATGAAGACGATTCCGTATTGTCTGAGTGGATACCCTGACCCCCGAGGCGTTATAAGGTCATTTTTTTGGGTGGCGGCTGTCCAGAAAGGATGACGTCGTGCCTGAAGTGTGAGAAAGTGGTCTTGTCGTTGTGTAGTTGATCTCTGACGACCACCCCCATGACGGTGCGCTGCTGTACCAAACGTTTGATGCCGGTTCCATGCTCTGTTCACTTTGGCTGACGTTAAGTGCATTAGCAACGTGACGTTGTGAGAAGCCAAAGCCGAGCATTCCAAAGCATCTTCCCAATTGTTCTGAAGTCAATCTACGTCGAAGACATTGAGGAGACTTTGTTATTACTAAATGTAATGCAAAAAATTTGGGAACTTCCAAATTTTCACCAACAAGCAACACACACGTCTGAGTTGAAATGGTGAAGTGTTAGTCAAAGCCAAAATGTGAGGCTGCACGCTCATTTAATGTTATGAAATGCAGTCAGACACAAAACACATTTGCATGTGCTTGTCATTTATCCAATATATTGTTCATTAGTGGCAGTTACCAAATTTGCATGTCATTTCACAAAAAAATTCAAATGATCCCTATAAGATTTTGAGTATATATATATATGAGATCTGTCACCATGGATGACAAGTTCCATCGGTGTTTTACTTGCATGCAGAAAACTGGAAAAAAATGACTTCTTAATATATATGAGAGAGAAAGAGCGAGAAAAAGAGAGAGGCATCAAAAATGCAACAGAGTAAACTTTCGACTTAAAAATTTTTTATAAACAATGTGCAAGTAACAAATTTTTTCTTGACATGTTTCTTCGGGTGTTTTCACACATAGGGTGTCGGCCTAACTGGTGCGGTGTGGGTAGTGTGAACTAGCCGCACCCACGGTCGACCTAAACAGCCGTACCGAGAGCGGCTGGAAAGGGTGGTCTCGGAGCTGTGCACCAAGCCCTTAGTTCGCTAGCTAAAATGGGATACAAGCTAGGTGTGAATGAGCCCATATCGTTACATGGTATGCCTAATGTAACACTTAGTATTATCACGTGTTTGCAAGCAAACGTAACTGCATTTAACATCAATTCGTTCGTGTCTAACGTTACAACTTACCTGGCTGTTCGCCGAAATCTGCATATGGTGAGGGGGGCCTGGTTTAACAGAATCAATCTGCGCCTTGTTCTGGTTTGTCTGGCAATTCGCATTCACCGTCTCCAGTGCAAGAAAACATTGTTCTCCACACGCAGCCGTGCCTCGTTTTCAAATTCGAACGTTATAACTTCCCAACACTGAACACGACAAACTGTGTAGTGCAATGTGAAAAAATGCCACTATATGGCAGTATTGACCTTTTTTGTTAAGCCCAGTATGGAGCTTGGTTTGGGCATATCCTGGGCATGTCTGAGGAAAAAGTCCCAGAGAAAAAAAAAGTATAAAAGGTGGGAAGGGGCTGCAAAGGAGTAAATAAGAGAAATTGAGAGAGTAAAGTAGTAGGAGAAATGGCAAAGAGAAGGATACATTTGACCAGACCTGTTACTCTTTTCAAGACCTGTGAAGTTTTTTGTGGATTTTTGCCTGTGTTGGAGAATTTTTCCTGTCCCGGGACATCACCAAGCAACCCCATCTCAAGGGACTGTAATTTATTTTTTTCTTGCATATGTCAATCTTGGTCTGAAGTATAAATTGTAGGTTAGTTGTCAGTCTTTGCTTAATTAAATGTGTTTAAGTTTTAAAATTTTGTTTGTCATCCCTTGCTGTCCGATTTGCCATAACAAATTGGGGCCATAACGAATTGGGGGCTCGTCCGGGATAGACCATTGTGTGAGTCATTTATTGAAAATCTAACATTTCAAATTGTGAAATTGTTTTTTTAATTTTCCTAGATATATACTGACAGATCAACAGCAATGGATGATTTCTGGGCATCACCAACCGTAGAGGTTTTGAAGTCTTTGAAAAAGACAGAACTGCTAGAAATATGCAGACAGTGAGAGCTGACAGAGGTAAAACCAGCCATGCGAAAAGCAAGACTGGCTAGAGAGATTGTTGAATATTACATTGATGAAAATTTATTTGCACCAGGAGATCTGGAACAGTTTCCAGTGGAAAATTCAAATGTAGAAATGGAACTTAAATTAAAAAGGCTAGAGATTGAAAGGGAGGAAAGAGAGAAAGAATAGCAGTTTGAGTTAGCAAAATTAGCAAGGGAAGCAAAAAAGAAAGGGAGGAAAAAGAAAAACAAAGAGAATTTGAACAAAGAGAGAGACAGAAAGATTTTGATTTAGAGAAGTTAGATAGAGAAGAAAGGCTCCAAATGGAACAACTAAAAATTAAAATAGAAGCAGAAAACAAATTACGTCCTAGCCAGGTGGTAAAACTGGTGCCTCCATTCTCCGAAGGTTAAGTATTTCCAGTGTTTTGAGAAGGTAGCTAAGAGTTGCCAGTGGCCAAAGGAACACTGGCCTCTGATGCTGCAAACTGTCCTCAAGGGTAAAGCTCAACAAGCTTATTTGGCTTTGTCTGCAGACGATTCCTCTGATTATGAGGTTGTCAAAAAGGTTTTTTTTCCAAATGTGGAATTTGCTAACGAGAAGAAGGTTTGCTTTGAGCGCTGGTGTACTTCTATGGAAGTCAAGGATGATTTTAACTCACTAAAAGAGATGGTGTTCAAATTACGTCAAATTCTTCTGAATCAGACAATTGAAAGTAAATGTAAAATATTTTCAAATAGACTTACGTGGATCGTAATGATGTAGATCAGGGCGGGAGAGACTTGGTACTATAGGGAACACAAAAAGTAACTTTCAGTCAGAGAGCATGAAAAGGAATCATTCGTAAAGGGATACTCCATTCATTTATCAAATTTGAAAAGGCACAACTATTCATTCGACTATCATTATCTCTTCCAATTGTTGTTGATTTCTGAGGTCGTTTACTATTTTAAATCAATTTTTATTGCATTTGTGATGAGTGCCACTACTCTAAATTCCGCAGAGGGAAGTGACGACAACAGTGCTGGAAAAAATCGGGTGATTAATGTTCAGCTAAACTATTAGGATTGCAATAAATGAAAACACATTTAGCTTGATTTCTTTTTGGAACACTGCCATGTTAGTCACATAACACTGTCGCTGTTGCACTCACTGTACAAGAGACGTCATTTTCGTCCCGCTGGCTTAGGTTTTTTTTTATAGTTTCAATTCTGGATCCAGCAGTATGCAAAGGATGTGGTAGAACAATCATTACTTTGCTGAACTGCTCGAGAGCCGGAAACTGAGCCCCAGATGATCTAAAATGCATCAGCGGACAGTTTTTAGCAAATAAACAGAAAATTTGACGTTTGGCAACTTTGAAGAAGGTTAATCATGGCTTATTAGCATGAACTGACCACATTGTAATAATACAATGCTGGTTGACAATCAGTAAAGTATCCCTTAAAGAAGCTTTTTTTGCGTTTCCATAGAGCATTTTTTCTAACTACGTTACCAACCTACATAGTTCGCACATTCAGTCAATGATTCCAGCTATGCAAGTTAGCATCTGTGCTTTTGGGAAACTCATATGCTGCAAACCCACGATTGCTTGTCATTCAGTCCGGGCCTGTGTTCTGTCCTGTGTTCAATCTAGCCAATAATTGTGCCGTTTCAAATATCAAAAATAAGTGAAGTCTCCCTTTAAACCATACATACCATAATCATTCTCAGGAAAAACATGGAAAATTGTCATATGTAGGACAAGGTGGGGCTATTCTGGCCTAGATTTACCTTCTTTTACTGGTAAAAACATGAATCAATTATTTTTTTGGCCAGTATTTGTTCGAAACTATTGCTAGAACTATCAGAAACAACATCTAAACAGGTTTTCTATCTCCAACAGTGTGTAATTTTTATCAAATAAACGAAAAAAATATATAGGCCAGAATAGCCCAACCTTGCCCTAGCCTTTGTCGCATCAGGGCAGGGAGAATCTTTCCCTTTTTCCCCCTTGTAACAACTCGGTTAGCAAACAGCCAAATTAAGTTGCTAATCTGGTCAAACAAAGGCGATGGGGGTTTTTGGGGTTTCAGCCGAGAAAAAGAAATTTAAACGGTAAATAATAAGCTAACTAAGTAAATCGTATGATATACAAAGTAAAATGGAGTTGTTTTCAAGGACTGTGCTACTCTCGCCTGGTTTCACTGTAGCTGATTTAGCTAACAAACTTCAGCCAGCCTCTCAAGCCTCTCAACGCAAAGAATATTATCGATTTACCTGGATATCTTACTATAATCTGGGTTGGTTTCATACTTGGTCGCTTGCCTTTCAAACAGTCTTCTCGCCAAAAAATATTGACCTCCACTGGGGTTTTTAGTCCTCTTCGGTCTTTTACCGCATAAACTCATTGCCAAGCTTGAATTAAATATTAAAGCGAATCGGAGTTTTAGTCTTTTTCGCATCTCATTTTTACTGAAGGGCTCTTCTGATTAAACAGATTGCAAATAATATTATTTTTGTATTCTGCTCCAGTTGCTGTGCCTTGATCAGCTGGTTAAAGCTTCTGAGCTTCTGTCTTGGCAATAATAATTTTCTTTGTTATCTAGGGTGAGTGAGGTCATAAGGTAGGTGGTTCAAAATGTGGCCAAAACTATGTGATGGTTGCAGAATGATCACGCTTCTGTGAAGAGATTTCCAGGGTGGGTCTGTCTGTCACCGGTGCCAGTTAATTTAGCATCTGGAGAGCAAGATCCTTGACCTTCAGGGCTGCTTAGCCGCACAACATACAACCCCAATTCCGAAATAGTTGGGACGAAGAGTAAATTGTAAATAAAATCAAAATGCAATGACTCTTAGATCACATGAGCCAATATGTTATTTACAATAGACCATAGATAACTTTTCAAATGTTGAAACTAAGACATGTTACATTGTTATCCACAAAATGAGCTCATTTCAAATTTTCTGGTCTCAAAAACAGTGGAACACAGGCAAAAAAAGGGCTGAAAAAGCAATTAGTATGTAAGAGAATCAGCTGAAAGAACATTTAGCAAGTAATAAGCTAACTGGCATTAGGTGTGAAACATGATTGGCTGTAAAAGGGATGTCTTAAAGTGGCTGTTTCTCTGAGAAGTAAAGATGGCCGGAGGCTCTCCAACCTGTGAAGGTTTGCGTAAAAAATTGTGGAATACTTTAAAAACAATTTTCCTCAATGTCAAATTGCAAAGGCTTTGAAGGTCTCATTATCGACAGTGCATAACATCATCAAAAGATTCAGAGAAACTGAAAAAATCTCAGTGCGTAAGGAACAAGGCCAAAGGCCTTTACTGGATGCCCGTGATCTTCGGGCCCTCAGACGCTCACTGGCATGTTTCTGCCATTGAAATTCCTCAATGGGCTCAGGAATACTTCAAGAAATCACTGTCAGTAAACACAGACCACCGTGCCATCCACAGATGTCACCTAAAACTCTATCATGCAAAAAGGAACCCATTGTTGAGCATGATCCAGAAGTGCTGCCGTGTTCTGGGGGTCAAAGCTCATTTAAAATGGACTGTAGCAAAGTGGAAAAGTGTCCTGCGGTCAGACAAGTCCAAATTCGACATTCTTGTTGGAAATCATGGGCGTCATGTCTTCCGGGCTAAAGAGGAGAAAGACCACCCCACCTGTTATCAGCATTCAGTTCAAAAGCCAGCATCTCTGATGGTAGGGGGATGCATTAGTGCATATTGTGTGGGACACTTCCATGTTTTAAAAAAGCTCCATGAATGGTGAAAGGTATACAAAGGTTTTTGAGCAACATATTTGCTCCCCTCCAGACGACATCTATTCTAGGGAAGGCCTTGTGTATTTCAGCAGGACAATGCAAAACCACATACTGCCGCTATTACAACAGCATGGCTTCGTAGTAGAAGAGTCCGTGTGCTGAACTGGTCTGCCTGCAGTCCTGATCTTTCACCGATTGAGAATATTTGGCGCATAATTAAAAGAAAAGTCCGTCAAAGGAGACCCAAAACTCTCCAGCAGCTGGAAGCCTGTATTAAACAAGAGTGGGATCAAATTCCAATGCCTAAACTCAAGAAACTTGTCTCCTCAATGCCCAGACGCCTCCAGTCTGTGTTAAAAAGAAGAGGGAATGCTACACCATGGTAAACAGGCCCCTGTTCCAACTTTTTTGAGACCTGTAGCGGCCATAAAATTCGAAATGAGCTCATTTTGTGGATAATATTGTAAAATTTCCCAGTTTCAACAATTGCTCTTTAATCTCTATTCTTAGAGAATAAAATACTGGCTGGTATGATTTGAAAATCATTGACTTTTTATTTTATTCACAATTTGCACTTTGTCCCAACTATTTCAGAATTGCCACTCTTAAAAAAGGGGGTTCTTGAGGGTGCTATATAGAACCATTGGGGTTCCTTGCTAAAGAAATGGAACTTTTAGCTCAAAAAAGGTGCTATTTCCTTCACGAGAGGTTGTTTGAACTTCAACGACCGTTTATGGAACCTCCCAGGAGACAGTCATCCTACAACCCCACACTGCTCCTAATGTGCAGGTTGGCGCCTTGCATGGCAGCCTCCGCCATCAGGGGCGGAGGCATAATTTTAAAGCACTTTGGGGTCATGTCATGTGACTAGTAAGCGCTATGTAAATGCAATCCATTTACCATTTCAACTGAAAAATAAAGGTAAAAGGTCTGGGGTATGAATGAATCTTTTTAATGTGCTATGTAACCTTTCATTTTAAAAAAATGTAAGAACCCCTAGGGTTCTTTGAATTGAACCCTCTGAAATGGTTTTATATAGAACCTTTTGAGGGTGCCATATATGTACCAAGCTATAGAACCTTTAAAGGTTCCTGATGGAACCTTTTGTTTTTAGAGTGGGGGGTTGAAGATTTTGCGCATTTCGAATGGTATTTAATGGAAACGCACCTTGAGAGTGAGGACGATGTCCGAAATTATTAGCCCCAAAAACAGTCTGCTTCAGGATGGTAGACTGTTCGTGACACAGGCTCCTATTTGAGGCATTGCGCTGATAAGCATATGGTCGTCCCAGGACTACATTGGGGATGCGTTACCAGTTAGTTTCTGAATCAGTGTTTTTGAACGTTTGCAGCAATCGACAAAATACTATTCTAAACCGCAGGCCAATTATCAGAACCCCAAAGAAAACAGACCTATCTGTATGACCCACAGCTTTTCTCATCTTTATCGTACTCTAATAAAAATAAATCATCTTGCGCTCGGACCAACCAGTCACCGATTTCATACATACTGCTTGAATAATCATGTACATGCGGGACTTCAGATCAGAGTGGAAGAGCTCATCCAATCTAATCAATCAGGATAGAAGGTTCATGGTTGATGTTGAAAAGAGCTAGCTAAATAAAACTATTTGCCACTGGACACATGCATCCATAGCTCGTATCAACATCAATCTTTTCCTTTCTGTCCTAATGGATAAGGTTCTTCGGTAGGATTATTTACTTTGATCCCTAGAACACGTACATGTTTGACAATTGACAAAAATGTATTTTTGTGTATGACTGTATTGCTACAGTCCATTTTAAATGAGCCTTGGCCCACAGAACACGGCGGTGCTTCTGGATCGTGCTCAACAATGGCTTTCATTTTGCATGATAGAGTCTTAGGTGGCATCTGTGGATAGCACAGCGGACTGTTTGCAGACAGTGGTTTCTTGAAGTATTCCTGGGCCCATTTAGTAATGTCATTGACAAAATCATGCCGGTGAGTGATGCAGTGGCGTCTGTGGGCCCGAAGATCACGGGCATTCAGTAAAGGTCTTTGGCCATGTCCCTTACACACACAGATTTTTCCAGTTTCTCTAAATCTTTTGATGATGTTATGCACTGTCGATGATGAGACCTTCAAAGCCTTTGCAATTTGATGTTGAGGAACATTGTTTTTAAAGTATTCCACAATTTTTTTTTTTTCACGCAAACCTTCACAGGATGGAGTGCCTCAGGCCATCTTTACTTCTGAGAGACTCACCTCATACATCCCTTTTATAGCCAATCATGTTACATACCTGATGCTAGTTAACTTAATTACTAGCTAAATATTCTTTCAGTGGATTCTCTTATATATTAATTGCTTTTTTGGCCCTTTTTTGCCTGTGTCCTAGGGGTCCAAATCGATTCCCAGTCATTGAGCCCAGAATTGCCAGCAGCACCCCTGCCTGTAAGGGTTTGCGAACTAAGGAGACCAAGTGTTGTTGTTTTGAAAGAAAAATGTTTTCCCAATCTTGCTTTATGTTGGATTTCAGCTGCTCAATACTTTGCAGCCTCCTTCGTCATATATTTCGTTTCATAATGTGCCAAACATTGTCAGCGGATAACATGTCTGGACTGCATGCAGACTACTTTTGCAGCCAGACTCTTTAACGACAAAGTCATGTTGTTGTAATATGTGCTCCCCACGCCATTTGAAATGCCTCATTATAATTCACCAGTGTGCAAAAATGACGTCACATGAAAATAGATGTGCTCGCTGATCGCAGAAATGAAGAGAAGTTGGCCAACAACAAAATGCCGCTGTCAATGAAACATCTAACTCATTCGGCTCGTAGAAGTGCTAGAAAAGGCCAGGAAGAAGATCGATTGAAGATCAGGATAAATATAAAAGGCAAAGTGATCACTGGCAAACTTTTTAAGCCAGGTTTGGAGATATTTCCGCTGAAGATGTGGCTAAACTTTCCTGGATACGTAAGTAAACTTGATGCCTGGTGCAAAATGCCTGATTTACCGGTTTCCTAGCCCTCTCAGATTGTTACTGTGCTTGAAATCGTCCCATATTTGTAAGTAGACATATTTATAATAATGAATTTCTCATGCATAAACATAATTTATTTACAAGCAGTCGAATCTGATGACTGATCTGACTTAACTTTGCCAACACAGAATGCTTTCCCGGTCCACCGAGTCATGATGGTTACGTTCAATTGCAATGATGAAATAATGATATTCATATTTTAAAAAATAAAACAATACTGTTAAGATGTGCGACTTTTAAATACACCTAGCTAACTACATGGTTAGAAAAGCTTTTTCATTCAAAATTCGAATTACCGGTCTAACTTAAGAAAAGTCATAAGTTTGACCAACTACATGCTCATAGGAAATGATACACCCGGTGGAATGTGATTTAAAAATTTCCAAGAAAGTCAGCATCAAAATGCTCTCCACTTGCAAAATGGGGTAATTTACAGTTGAGAACACTGACTGCGGCTCTATGGTCAAGAAATTGCAAAAATCTGTTGCCTGCGTTAGCTAGTGTAGTTAGATCCCTAGCTAGCTTGTTAAGCAAGATTCAGCGATAAGACATTGCCGCCGAGTTAAGTGGGACATAAACTGCGAAACAGATGGCAGCGGGGGTCTATTTACCCATAAACCTCATTAACGAGCCTTCGAATTGCAACGCTGCCATTGCCATTCACTTACATAGACTGTACAGTCTCTGTGTATGAGCTACTACCGGCATCTTATGCTATGTTCATAGCACAGCATCCAGGCCAGGTTAATAGTTCGAGGGGAGGTTCGAGTGGGTGTGTGGGCGGGATCTCGATATCGCGGCTCGACCCCAGATCACTCCTGCTCAGACTCTAGCTCAAAATGAGTAACAAGGCAGTGCCCGTATCTGGGATATTTTGACACAATTTTAGATCAATGGGAGTGAATGGAGACACGTCGTCCAGTTTTATATACAGTCCAAGATGATTTCCAATACAAAATTCTGTCTTTTTAACGCAGTGTCGCCTGAGAAGCTGAAAATCACAACCATTCAATATTAGATTTTGTCTTCGTCCCAAGTGTACAGACTTTTCTTTATTCTGGACCGTTGTGGATAAAATCTACTAATTCCTGACAATTTTAAGTTGAAAATACTATTATTAAATTGTTGAATTATTTCGCCAAGCAGTCTTTCATAGAGTAGTCAAGCCCTTGCTATTTTTAATTATGAAAGACTTTTTATACCCAATCATGTTACTGACCTGCTGCTAAATAATCTAATCAGCTGTGAGATGTCCCGCCAGTTGTCTTTTTTAGCATCACGCTTCGTCTCCTGTCTGTTGCCCCCGCCCCAACTTTTTTGAAAGGTGTTGCTGGAAATAAATTCAAAATATGCTGATATTTTTCTAAAATCAAAAAAGCAATTTCTCAGTTTCAAAATTTGAAGTTTGATTTGTTGTCTTTACCCTATTGTCAATTAAAAATAGGGATTCAGTGATTTGCAAATCATTATATTCTGTTTTGATTTACGTTTTACATAGCGTCTCAGCTTTTTTTGGAAATAAGAGAGAGGGAGAGAAAAGAGAAATTAAAAACGCAACAATGTAAACGGTCAACTTTTAAATTGCGAAAAGGAATGAAAAAAAAAATCAAATGTGCAAGTAATGTATTTTAAAGAGGTTATGGGAATTAATTTTAAAATCTCTGTAACCAAGTTTAGTTCGATTAATGTGCCGATTAATGTAGCGCGCATGGTATGTAGTCAGAAACGACACTCACACTCACCCTCGACTCACCATATAGTGAGTACGATTGAAATGTAACTGGAGTGTGAGAGAGAGGTTGACCTACCTCTAACTGAGGGAGCGGTCCCACTCCTCGCCAGGTGATATTCACAAACGCCACTTGAGCTTAACTCACAGTAGTGGGTACTGGGTACTACAGGGGGTGCGTCGGCTGCTGGAAAGGGACGCTCAATCCTCACTCTTCACTGCTGAATGACCTAAACCTGTCGCGGTTTACATTTCTTGATTAGAACGTTTCTCAGACTAATTGGTGAAACGACAATGTCGGGGATTTTATGTTTTTGGTCCCACCGCCGCAGCCGCGCCTCCCTACGTGTTAATGCGATAACTTCAGTAATATTTCAATTAGAAATTTCAAGTAAGTATGATAAAGAGGAAGAACTGATTCGATTTTGGACAATTTACAATTTCTAGATTGGCCACCAGGGGCCAAAAGCGGAAAAAAATCACTGTTTTTATCATATCTCTGGAAATATTTGTCCGATTGACCTTAAATCAAGTGCAAATGAAAGGTCATGACCTGGGGATGTGTCCCACGATGACATTATACCTTTTTGGTTCAAAATTTTGACACAAGGTTGAGCTTTGTCACATACAATTCACTATTTTTGCTGGGTAATCCTAACTGTATCTGGACGAACGTCGTCCTGAATGAAGATGACTGTTTTTGCAGACATTTTGGGTGACATTTTGCACGTCATCCACATTTCACTGTGCTGTCAGTGTTCCATCAACAAATACCAGCAGAGACCTTCAGCCATAACCTATAGCTGGCCACAATATCACACTACCATCGCCGAATCAATCCATTTGCATGACACATGGATCAGCGTACTATTGACCAGTACAGACTTCACCTCCCATCACTGCAATATCACAAGAAGCGCGACTTGTTACTAAAATAATATGACGCCATTGACGATTTGGCTAATTTCCCTTAGAATACACCTTTTTCCACTCACGATGGGCAGCATGTCCACGATCCATCAGTACTAGCCCAACATGTGCTCTAAATGAAGAGGTGCCTTCATCCTGCAGTCGTCTTCACACTATGGATGAAAGTGGTCTCTAAGATGCACCACACAAACGTGATGGTCCTAAGCGTGGTCACTCGTAGCTGCCCAGGCCTTGGTCTATCTTGGGAGTTTCCTGTCTACCTATATTGCATTTGCGGACATGAAACATTCGCAAAAGGCACTCAAAAGTGTCCAAAATTTATGTCAATTTAAGAAAACAGAAATATCCGTTTTGCCCATAAATTCTTCATTAATACAAACTGACTACATTGACTTACTGTAATATCACATTAATGTGGTTGCCGTCGGTGTGGGGATGTGCTATGTTTCTGCCTAAATGTACAATCACTCTTAAAAGAAACAAGACAAAGTAACTCACCTGACAACATATGGTCATCATAAAAGTCTGGAGGAAGAGCATGAACATTTCAGGATGAAAACATGGGTCAGGTTGCAGTCAAAGATCACACTGGTAACAGGCTCATAAACACAGGAACTAAAATTCTTTCAGATGCTGAATTTAAGTTGCAATCCTACCTACATGCTGAAAACGAGCATAATTTATCACCGAACCCCCAGCACCATATTTTATGCACTGATTGGTGAGATCACCTTTTGGTTACCCTGTTAATACCAAGTAGCCTTGTACGTAGTTCCTTTGTCCCATGCAAACAGTCGATAGATCTAGATACAGAAACTAAAATTGTTGCAGATGTGGTGCAATCGAGCGAGCAGTTTCGACAGAAATAAACTTCATACTCGAGATATTGAAAGCATCAGTTAGCATCATTCAATTAGTTGGGTGATGTTAGAAAGGTACTTGCATTTGAGCTTCCATCCCATGTTCATTCCACCATCCTGAATTCTGAATTTACAGTAGCACTTGTGCCAAGAAATTTCCTAATAGTTTTCATTACAGTGAATCATTTGGACTCAACAAGCAGGGTCTAAACCATTGAAAAACTACATTAGGAGAGACAACAGTATTGTTTTATACAATACAATGAGCTTCAGTATTACAACACGAAACACATACTAAATAACACGATATCAATGCACACTAATAATCAAATAAATTGTGATAGGCTCATGAAGAGAAACTTCTTTGCATCCTGGAATGCAATTATTTCTCTGGGCTCTAATTTCTGGGCGCAGCGCAGGGTGGCGCAGCGTGGCGTAGCATGATGCAGCCCACGCAGTGGTAATTTCGTCCGGCACAGCCCGCGCAGTGGTAATTTCGTGGAGTGCAACGCCATGCGCAGCCACTTTGGCAATTTGGTAGACAGACGTGCGCCGAGATGGGTGTGGTGGCGTAGTAGGGGGAGGTGTCACATATTCATCAAGACGCAGTGACAATTTTGTAGAAAAAGTCTCCGCTGGAGTTGCGCAGAAAGCTCGCCATCTCCAACCTGGTTTACTGTACTTTCCGTGCAGTGGTAATTTCACTGACCGGCGCAGTGCGCACACGTCAGTGAAATCTCACAGGCAGGTTTCTAGATTGTCAGGCACATTTCAATGCAATAAATAATTACAGGAAGCACTATTTAATGTAACTATCTGAATAAGGACATAAATTATAATATCTGTATCGATTGTCCTGATGTCAGATTAAAGGCGGTTGGCACGCGCAATGGAAACTTGACCTGGCTTAATCAACGCAGCTGAATCTGTGATGCAAACTAACGACTTCACATCTTTCTCAGCCAACCACAAACTGCCAATATATTTATATATATACACAAATTTTTCGCACGACTGATTCCAGTCAAAGCAAAGACGCGATAGTCAGACAGGGTTTTAATATAGCTCCGTGTCCAAATGTCATAAGAGTACTAATTTTTCCGAGTATTCCAGGAATTATTAGACGCGCAAACTTGGCCATGTTTGTGTTCGACCTTCACAAAATGCAAATTGATAGCTAACGATTTTTCTTGGTCTTTTTAGCCTATTCGTCTGTTTTCTTCCATTGAAGACAGACAACAGTCTTTATTCGGTCTTTCTTTTGAAAATTTGTCAGATGGATCGAACAGATTCACGCTTTATTTCCACAGCAGAGATAAAATAGTGCGTGAGCAAATCATTTCCATGACCATTGACAGTGTGAATAAACTATCTCATGCACGATCAAGACTGTCCGACGCGGAATGCAAAATACTCCATGTCCAGCAGCCAGCAAAAAGTAAAAATATTGATATGAGAACAGATTTATAACGAAATAAAGAATAAAAATATATCACCAACAAACGGAACATCCAAAAAAGATGACCCGTAAATAAATAAATCGCAGTGTTCATTGGATGTTCTGTTGTTAAAATGTTTCTTTTTATTCTTTATTTCGTTTCCAATCTGTTCTAATCGTGCTTTTTTTTGGCTGTCAGACACGGAGGCATTGTACATTGTCTCGCGCCAAAGTCGACTCACTTTTTTGAGCAGAGCTTAAACAGAAACGCTGATTGAAGTTCTCGGTACTCATCTTGAAGAACTGAGCCCTCTTATCAAAACATTCTCGTTTAATATCTAAAACAGTCAGTAGATTTGAAGAAATAAAAAACAATAATCGACTGTCGGACACAGAGATATATTAAAACCCTGTCAGACTTTCGGACACGAGACACTGCGTTCAACGCAATCTGTCGTGCAAAAAATTTGTTTCGCGTCCAGCGTGCAAGCAGCTTAATACTAGGCTACTATTGTTGTCACTTAGGTTTTATCGTTTTTAGTGGGGGAAAGGAATACAGCCTGATTGCTATGATGTCGTACTGAGTTCAGATCACATATTGAAAATAAATGTGTAACGTATCTTGCATTGTTGTCCATGCATGTTAATCCCAAAGTTTTAAGCAGCAACAGGGTGTAATAATGGGAACACGCTATCCATCGTTTCTCTTCCCAATGAGCAACCATCGTATTTCATTCCAAATTCATAAGTTTGAATGATCTGACGTATATTCGTTTTGAAATTCCATTCAAGTTTGCTAATGGTAATAATTCGGGAATGCCCTAGCTAGCCAGCTAACTCATACTCATAATGCTTAATATAGACGTAAGCGGTGCAGAAAACATGCCTGAAGCAGCAAAATAAAATGCAACATTAACACATCATGCAGATATAGCACAGAGGCTTCTATATTACAATACATTAATGGTGAGGAGAGGAGCTCATTTGACTGGTGAAGATTTGACTTGGCTGTGTTACCCCCAAACACGCCTTTTTTGGCACTTGTGCCTGAAGGAAGGACAGAAGTGGGACAGAGGAGTGTACCTGCGCACCTGCGCCTGGTCTGCGAATTTAGAGCCCTCTGTCTCTGCCATAGACTGACTGCAAATAACTACTGCTGTATCAATAGAGTACTAAAGTGATGACGTCACCGCTACTTAGATTCCCTATGGGAATTTATAATGGGGTACGGACACACAAGGCTTATTAGCTCGTTCACTGACTACCGAGTTTTTAACCTCTTAAGCCCCAACCTCTTTTTTAGGTTTCTGTTTGAAAATGACATACCCAAAATGAATAGAGTATATCTCTGTTTGTGTAGCATGAAGTATCAGAGAGGGAGACATGGAAATGTGGAGAGAGGGTTGATTGTCTGACGCTACTCGGATTTTGATGTTTGAACATTAATATGCTTGGCGTTTGAGTTGTGCTTGGTGTATGTAAAAATGACTTATATGTGCTTGTAGCAGAGGCTCTCCTGTTTCATTTGATGTGTAATATGACTATATTGCTACTTAATTAGCGCGGCGTTGTAGGTATTTTGCTGCGGTGAGTCTCAGAGGTTAAGCAAACAAACGTTAGCCAAAGATGCCTGGCTATAAAGGTAAATTGGCGCCAATTGTAAAACTTGATATCTAGCTAGGAAAGCGTAACCAAGTAGAACATAGAGTGGCTCACTAAGCAAACAAGTGGCTATGGCAAGGGACAGGAAAATCCGAGACGGGAATTGGGTCAACGTCAAGGCCTAATAGATCAGTGAATAGGTGAAATTGTTCCGAAATCTTCAAGTTACAAAATGTAAAATAGACCATACGAGGGATAAAATCAGCTTACATTACATCAGTTTCGCCAGTGGCCGCCATGTTTGCTCCCCGTTGTTCTTCGGTCGAGAACACCTTCGGGTATTCGATTTGCGACAAACAGTGTTCTCTGTTTGAGGAAAGGCATTCCAATACAGCCCCTGAAGCGCTCTGAACTCCTTCAGCCCGGGAATCAGGATGATCATGGGACGTTAAGTTTTTAGACTACAACGAGGATTAACATGGCGGTGAAAAATTAAAATTATTTGAAATATAACTGATTCCGGTCAAGCAAAAATATATTTGTTCTTAGTCGGAAATATAATGCAAAATCTCAAAAAAGATGGAGACTTGAAAACAATGGGAAGTGATTCAAAACTGAATTGAAAAAACAGTCTATGGGTAAAATGAATGGGAAATTTTACATCCGACACCAGCGTGATGTCATCACTTTAGTACTCTATTGGCTGCATCCCCTTCCTTCAGTGGATTCAAGTTAGAGCACATATCATAAAGACCAGTTTCTGCAAATGGCAGTTGCATCTAACTGTATCAGGTTAAGGTTCTGTGGGTTTCATAATATATTTGAGTAATGTAGGAATATGTCCTTGTGATGATCAAACATAATAGTTCATTCTGTTTTCATTATTAATGGAAAATTTCACTGCTTGGAACCACTTAAGTTCAAATTCTATTAAATTCTCGTGAATTGGAAATTTGCATAAAAATGTAATATATTTTCTAACTGGCTTACCTGCAAAGAGCGGAGGAGCTGGTTGGCCTACAGGGAAGACAAGAGGTGACTTTCAGTCAGAGCGCATGAAAACAAATCATACTTAAAACTACAAAGATAATAATCTTTTTCAGAAAACATACAGGAAATAGTCATGATGAATAATGTATAAACCATATAAGTGAAATGACCTCAATCAACCAGAATGTCAAGTTTGTGAACAAACTTTAAATTAGTTAGACAAGTCAAACTTTTATCATCAAAATGATGCTAACTGTTCAAGCAAAGCCAATCAGCAAAATGGGCAGGGGTACGTCAATTAAAATGTTAACCTTTACAGAGTCAAACAACCCAACTGTAATGGCCGGTGCCACGAGAAGGAGTGGGGGCCTGGGGTGAGCAAGGACCCAAATACTGAAGACGTCATTAAAGTCCGGGGTAAAGAAAAGAAACAATGCACGATGTGTTCTGACTTTGGCACACCGAACAGAAACATTTGATTTATTACTCAGCTAAGGTTGTCCAAGGCGAGTAAATAAGTAAGTAAAATAATGTGTCGACTCAGCCAAAAAGTGTGCCCCATTGTCTGCTCAAAAATGTTGAGGGCTTGCCCAATAATACTGCTTAATCCACACCCAATCGCAAGGAGCAGCATCGCTCAACTCTGTCACAAGTGCACCACAGCCAGAGAAATGGATACTCCAGCTAACAATTTACTAGAATAGAATAGCTTTATGTGTTTGAGCCTCTACAGCCAAATCCAGTTCGAAAACAATGAACACGGAATTATAATTTTAGTCTACAGCGGAAGTAAATCGATTTAGAACTACCAAGCAATCCAAATCAAGTAAGATTTTCAATGAATAAATCGAGTAAAACAAAAAAATATTTTGTCACATTACCAGATAGTTGTCTTTGTCTGTTCAGTGTTTCACAAAATTATTCTATTTGTGGTGGTAGCTGACTGGGATGTTGGGTGATTAAGTGAAACCCACGAATAAACCGAAGGTCCGTCTCCTGAGCTTCGATGGGAAGGAGGTGGGACCGCAAGGTGCGCTAGCAAGCTTGCAGGCAAGTATACTTGAAACAACATCAAAGTTTGATTCTGCAAGAAAAATGCTGTTGTTGTAATTTTTTTTCATTTGTTTTCTGATAAAGAATAACTTAATCAAATTCAGACATATGGATGTTTTCAAGCTACAGTAACTTCCATAATTATAAAGATTCCTACTCACTGGAGACAAAACTTTATTCTGCTCCATGTAAACCATATACCAGTTGAACACAAGAGTCATCTAAATCAGTTAAGAGCTCTAAACATGTTGGTACAATCTGTATCCAAAAGAAAAAAAAAAATCCACAGCACCAATTTAAAAATTATTCATCCATTCCATCCATTTTCCACTGCATATCAGGGGTCAAGTCGCGAGGGGTAACAGACTGCCCCAGCCACTTCCACCCTAGCCCAGGTGCCCCCTGCCCCAACCACTTCCTCCAACTCAACCTGGGGGACCCCAAGCCGCTACCAGGCCAGCCGGGAGATATAGTCCCTCCAACATGTCCTTGGCCAGCCTCAGGGCCTCCTCCCTGTCGAACATGCCTGGAAAACCTCTAAAGGGAGGCGTCCAGGTGGCATCAGGACTAGATACCTGAACCAACTCATCTCACTCCTCTCGATGTGGAGGAGCAGCAGTTGTACTCTGACCTCACTTTATCCTTAAGGGTCAGCCCAGTCATACCGCAGAGAAAGCTCATTTTAGCCACTTGTATTCACAGTCTTATTTTTTGGTCACTACCCAGAGATTGTGACTATAGGCGAGGGCTGGAATGTAGATTGACCACTAAACTGGTCTTGTTTCACCATGATGGCCCGGTACAACGCCTGCTTCACCATAGAAGCTGCAGCAATCCATCTGCCAATCTCATTTTTCATCCTGCCGTCACTTGTGAACAAGACCCCCGGGATACTTGAACTCCTCCTGATGGGGTGACAACTCACCCTGAACTTGAAGGGGACAATCCACCTTTTTCTGGGAGAGTACCGTGGCCTCAGATTTAGAGGTGCTGAATCTCATCCCGACTGCTTCACAATAAGCTGCGAACCACTCCAGCCGCTAACAGCTGTAATGTGAATATAGGCCACTAGATGGCAGTATTTACCTTTTTTTTGTTAAGCTCAGACTGGAGTCATGTTTAGACATGTCCTGGACATGTCTGGGGCAAGTCTCAGAAAGTTAAAAAAAAGAGGTCTAAATGTGGGTGGGGTCTGCAAAAGAGTATATAAGGAAAAGAATTGAGACAGTAAAGTAGGAGGAGAAATTGCAAGAAGATGACCAGACCTGCCATTCTGTTCAAGACCTGTGACGTTTCTTTTGTGGATTTCTTTGCCTGTGTTTGAGCATTTTCATTATTCAGGACATCACCAAGCCACCCCACAAAAAGGGACTGTAAATATTTCTTTTTTTTTTCCTATTTCAATCTTGGTCAGTTTAGTTAGTTGTTGTGTTAATTAAATGTGTTTAAGTTTTTAAAAACTGTATCTGTCATCTGTTGCTGTTGCATTGTAAATCTAATAACAAATTGGGGCCATAACAAATTGGGGGCTCAAGGTCCGGGATTGACCATTTTGTGAGTCATTTATAAAAAATCTAACATTTCAAATTGTAAAATTGATTTTTTTAATTGAATACATATATGTTGACAACAGCAATGGATGATTTCTTGGCATCACCAACCGTAGGGGTTTTGAAGTCTTTTAAAAAGACAGAACTGCTAGAAATTTGCAGACATTTAGAGCTGACATAGGTGAAACCAGCCATGCGAAAAGCAAGACTGGCTAGAGAGATAGTTGAATATTACATTGATGAAAATGTGTTTGCACCAGGAGATCTGGAACAGTTTCCAGTGGAAAATCCAAATATAGAAATGGAACTTAAATTAAAAATGATAGAGATTGAAAGGGAGGAAAAAGAGAAACAAAGAGAATTTGAGAGGGAGGAAAAAGAAAAACAAAGAGAATTTGAGTTGGAAAAATTTGCAAGACAGAGAGATTTTGAATTAGAGAAATTTGATAGAGAAGAAAGACTCCAAATGGAGCAACTAAAAATAAAAATTCAAACTGAAAATAAATTTTGGGCTAGCCAGGAGGTAAAACTGGTGCCTCCATTTTCGGAAAAGGATGTTGACAGCAAACTGTCCTCAAGGGTAAAGCTCAACAAGCCTATTCGGCTTTGTCTGCAGATGATTCCTCTGATTATGAGGTTGTCAAAAAGGTTATTTTGAGAGCTTATGAGTTGGTTCCAGAGGCTTACCGACAGAAATTCAGAGGTCTGAAGAAATCTGAAAATCAGACTTATGTTGAATTTGCTAATGAAAAGCAGGTTTGCTTTGAGCGCTGGTGTACTTCTATGGAGGTCAAGGATGATTTCAACTCACTAAAAGAGATGGTGTTAGTTGAAGAATTCAAGAACTGTGTTAAGGCTGATGTTAAGACCTACCTTAATGAGAAGCAAGCACTGAATTTGCAATCAGCTGCCAAATTTGCAGATGAATATGTTCTCACACATAAGTCCAAATTTCAGTCTAGCAGTAATAATAGATGGTCCCAATTTCAGAAAAAGGGTTACGGTGATACCCAAGATTCCTCACCCAAAGACAAAGACAAATCTGGTGATGGTGCTCAGAAATCCAGTAACAGGTCTGATCAAAGTGTGAAAGCTGACAGTGACAAAAGTGGTCTAGTTTGCAGTTATTGCAAGAAATCTGGTCTTGTTACAACTAACTGTTGGTTCCTTAAAGCTAAGAAAGAAAAAGAAAAGGATACCAAACCAAATGCCTTTGTGAAAACAAGGTTAGAAACCCCTGTAGTAGATAACCAATCTGCTAAATTGACTGCTTCTTGTGGGGCTAAAAAGCCTGATACAGCTGACTTCGTGAGGGAGGAATTTCTTCCATTTGTGTCAGAGGGATTTGTGGCTCTGAATGAGCATACTACTCCTGTCCCCATATATATCCTAAGGGATACCGGAGCTTCTCAGTCACTTTTGTTGATGGACTCCTTGGAGTTACGTGATGAGACCGCTTCAGGGGATTTCATACTTGTACAAGGTATTGAAGGGAGGACTGTATCTGTACCCCTGCGCTCTATATTCTTGAAGTCAGATTTAGTTACAGGACAGGTAAAGGTGGGACTTATGTCAAGTCTACCTATAAAGGGTGTTTCTCTGTTGCTAGGCAATGACCTGGCTGGGGGCAAAGTAGTTCCCCCTGTACATCTTACTTCACAGCCGAGCACTGAAGATGGGGATGAGGACCCATCTCTGTATCCTTCTTGTGCAGTGACTCGTGCTATGGCCAAGAAGGCTAAAGAAGAAGATGTTGTGGCGCCGTTCGACTCATGACTCTGATTGGCCTACTATGGTTTCTCCGTTTGAGGACTTATCAGATACTTTTATCAGTTCTCTATTCAGCCAGCCGGATGGGTCTGGTGATTCTGATGTGTCTGGAGACCTGTCTCTGTCCAGAAAGCGGTTGATTGAGGAGCAAACTAATGATCCTGAAATTTGTGCACTAAGGAGGAGAGCCCTTCCTGATAAAGAAATAGACGCAGTTCCAGTTGGGTATTATCTCAAGGATGGTGTGTTGATGCGGAAGTGGCGCCCTCCTGATATCCCTGCCAATGCAGATTGGGCAGTGGTTAGGCAAATTGTTGTTCCGAAGGTCTACAGGAATGAGATCTTGACAATGGCTCATAGTTTACCTTTAGGAGGTCATCTTGGTGTTAACAAGACTGTTGATAAAATCATGAAACACTTCTTTTGGCCTGGGCTTCGGAAAGATGTTTCCAACTTTTGCAAAACCTGTCACACTTGTCAGGTAGTTGGAAAACACCAGTTAGACCCACCTGTAGCTCCATTGCAGCCTATCCCAGCATTTGGGGAGCCATTCTCTAGGGTCATTGTTGATTGCGTTGGTCCATTACCCAAGACTAGATCTGGAAATCAGTACTTGTTGACAATCATGTGTGCATCTACCAGATTCCCCGAAGCCATACCTCTACGTAACATCAAGGCAACTGCAATCTCGAAGGCTTTGATAAAGTTCTTCACGTTGTTTGGCCTTCCCAGGGAAATTCAGTCAGACCAGGGTAGCAATTTCACTTCAGGATTGTTTCAGCAGGTTGTGTATGAACTAGGTGCAAAGCAGATTCTTTCTAGTGCCTATCATCCAGAAAGTCAGGGTGCCTTAGAGTGGTTTCATTCCACTCTCAAGACAATGATGAGGACTTATTGTTATGACCATGAGAAAGACTGGGATGAAGGGGTTCATTTGCTGTTGTTTGCAGCTAGAGAAGCAGTGCAGGAGTCTACTGGATTCAGTCCATTTGAGCTGGTGTTTGGTCATGAAGTGAGAGGACCTTTGCTATTATTGAGTGAACAATGGCAAGAGAAAGAGCCGCATATCAGTCTGTTAGACTATGTTGGCAAGTTCAAGGAAAGATTGCGTGCAGCTTGTGACCTTGCCAAAGAGAACTTGAAATCAAGTCAGGGAAAAATGAAAACTTGGTATGATCATAAGGCTAGAAGCCGTGAGTTTAAACCAGGAGAAAAGGTCCTTGTGTTGTTTCCCTTGCATTCCAATCCATTGCAGGCTAGATTTCATGGTCCATATGAAATTCTGACAAAACTCAATGATCTCAATTACATTGTGAAGACTCCAGATAGGAGAAAACCAAAACAATTGTGTCATATTAAAATGCTAAAGCCTTATCATGACAGAAATGCTAGGGTTGCAGCTGTCACTTCAGATTCTCCAATGGTCGAAACGTGTGAAGATGAGGAGGAGTTTCAAGATGATGAACCAAGAATTAAAGCTGAAGTTCTTTCATGTAAATTGTCAAACACTGAAGTGTTGCAAAATCTTGATGTAAAACTCCAGCACTTAGAACCCTCACAGAGAGATCAGTTTGAAAGGTTGATCAAGAAATATGAGGATTTGTTTTCTGATGTTCCAAAGAGAGTTACTATAGCCTCTCATGATGTAGATGTTGGTGATGCCAAACCAATAAAACAGCATCCATACCGGATGAATTCTGAAAAGAAAAAGATTGCTGAGAAAGAGTTTGAGTACATGTTAGAACATGATATTATCAGACCCTCCAACTCAGATTGGAGTTCACCCTGTGTGCTAGTTCCAAAACCTGATGGAAGTACTAGATTCTGTACAGATTATCGCAAAGTCAATGCTGTAACTAGAACTGATGTGTTTCCAATACCTAGGATTGATGATTGTATTGATAGTGTAGGGCAAGCAAAGTTTCTGACCAAGATTGATTTATTGAAGGGTTATTGGTGTGTGCCTTTAACTGAGAGGGCCAAGAGCATCTCTGCTTTTGCCACACCATCTGGATTGTACCAGTATGAAGTCCTACCCTTTGGCATGAAAAATGCCCCAGCCACGTTCCAAAGGATGATACAGTCTACAATCGCCGGATTGCCACACACGGGTGCGTACATCGATGACCTGATCACATGGAGTGACTCCTGGGAAGAACATCTAAAAGATGTAGAGACGTTGTTCCAGCGCCTGACCCAGGCTAACCTGACTGTTAACCTGAGCAAGAGTGACTTTGGTTGTGCTACTGTCACCTATCTTTGCTACGTCATAGGCCAGGGTAAGGTGGCACCCATAAATGCTAAAGTCCAAGCCATCATGGACTTTCCAGTTCCTGACAACAAAAAAGCTTTGCGCCGCTTCCTTGGAATGATCGGGTTCTACCGCCAGTTCTGCAAGAACTTTGCTGAGATTGCTCTCAGTCTAACTAACCAACTGAAGAAAGGCGTAAAGTTCACCTGGGATGATGCATGCCAGAGAGCCTTCGATCGCCTGAAGTCTCTGCTGTGTCACTTCCCCGTGCTCAAATCTCCTGACTTCAACAAACAGTTCTCCATCGCGGTCGATGCTAGCGACCAAGCTTGTGGATCTGTGCTCCTACAGAGAAGTGACTCTGATGACATTGAGCATCCCGTGGCATACTTCTCCAGGAAGTTCAATCGCCACCAAAGGAACTATTCCACAATAGAGAAAGAACTGTTGGCTCTGGTCCTTTCTTTACAACACTTTGAGGTTTATGTTTGTACAGGACAAAAGCCAATGATTGTGTACACTGACCACAATCCGTTAATGTTTTTGAGTAAGATGAAAAACAAGAATCGGAGATTGTTGAATTGGAGTTTGATTTTACAGGAGTTTGACTTGGAAATTAAGCATGTGAAGGGTACAGACAATGTAATTGCTGATTGCTTATCCCGTGTTTGAATGTGTATATATATATCATGTGTTTGAATATTGTATGATATGTATATATCGACAAGTGTTCACTTAACCATTTTGTATTGAAAAGAAAAATTTTGCCTTTATGAGTCAAAATTTTTCCCTTTTGGAATGGAGGTGTAATGTGAATATCGGCCACTAGATGGCAGTATTTACCTTTTTTTGTTAAGCTCAGACTGGAGTCATGTTTAGACATGTCTGGGGCAAGTCTCAGAAAGCTAAAAAAAAGAGGTCTAAATGTGGGTGGGGTCTGCAAAAGAGTATATAAGGAAAAGAATTGAGACAGTAAAGTAGGAGGAGAAATTGCAAGAAGATGACCAGACCTGCCATTCTGTTCAAGACCTGTGACGTTTCTTTTGTGGATTTCTTTGCCTGTGTTTGAGCATTTTCATTATTCAGGACATCACCAAGCCACCCCACAAAAAGGGACTGTAAATATTTCTTTTTTTTTTCCTATTTCAACCTTGGTCAGTTTAGTTAGTTGTTGTGTTAATTAAATGTGTTTAAGTTTTTAAAAACTGTATCTGTCATCTGTTGCTGTTGCATTGTAAATCTAATAACAAATTGGGGCCATAACACAGCAGAGATGCAATCCTGAGGCCACCAAACTCGACACCCTCCAAACCTCAGTTGCACCTTGATATCCTGTCAATGAAAATCATGAACAGAATAGATGACAGGGCACACCCTTGGTGGTGTCCAACACCAACTAGAAACGAGTCTGACCTGATGCTGAGAACGCGGATGCAACCCTGGCTTTCGTCGTGCAGGGATCAAATTGCTCAAATCAACAACCCTGGAATCGTATACTCCTGCAGCATCCACCACAGAATAACTTGTGGGACACGGTCATAAGCCTTCTCTGGATCCACAAAAAACATGTAGACTGAATGGGCTAACTCCTATAACCCATCCAGTATCTGTGCAATGGTAAAAAGTTGGTCCACTGTTGCATATCCAGAACGGAACCCAAATTGCTCCTCCTGAATCCAAGGCACAACAATCAGGTGGAGTCTCCTTTCCAGCATACTAGCATGGCCTTCTCTGGGAGGCTGAGCAGTGTGATCCCCCTATAGTTGGAGCACACCATCCGGTCCCCCTTTTTTAAAAATGAGAACTACCACCCCAGTTTGTCAGTCCAAGGGCACTGTACTCGACATCCACATAATGATGAACAGGAGTGTCAATCATGACAGTTTAACTAATTCCAGGGCCTTCAGCATCTCAGAACGAATGTCTTCCATTCCCAGTGACTTGCCACTGCAGAGCTTTTCGACCACCTCAGTGAGGTCCACCAGGGAGATGGGCAATGACTCGCCTGAGTCCTCCATCCGTGCCTTCTCAATGGAGGGTGTCTGCCGGATTCAGGAGTCCGTCAAAGTGCTCCTTTCATTGCTGGACAATATCCCCAGTCAAAGTCAGCAGTTCCCCACCCCTACTGAAAACGGCTTGAGTGAAGCCCTGCCTCCCCTTCCAGAGTCAGATGGTTTGTCAGAACCTCATTGAGGCCACCCGAAAGTCCTTCTCCAGAGCCTCCTCAAACTCCTCCAAAATCTGAATTTTAATTCAGTGACTACCGCAGATGCAGTCCTTCTAGCTTGCCGACACTGGTCTTCTGAGTTGGGGGTCCTTTGAGCCAACCAAGCCTAAAAGGCCACCTTCTTCAACATGGAAGCCTCCCTCATTGCTAGATTCCATCGATAGGTTCTTGGGTTGCCACCACGACGGGCATCAACAACCTTCAGGCCAGAGCTCACAACAGCCGCTTGCACAATCGAGACTTTGAACAGGGTCCACTTGGACTCCATGTCCCCAGCCTCCCCCGGCGTATGAGAGGCTCTTCCGGAGGTGTGAGTTGAAAATCGTCCTCTACCGAATGCTCCCAGTCAACCCCCACAACATATTTAGGCTTTCCAGGTCTGTTTGGCAGTCTTTTCCACCATCTGATCCGACTCACCACCTGGGGCCTCATTTGTCATTGTGGATCTGGATACACCCTTTTTTATACCTTTTTTCAACCGTTTTATTCATATGCACTTTTCTCCACCAAATTTGGGATGTATCAAACCCAAACCTGATGGGGAAAAAGTATGGATATTTGCTCCAATGTTGAGCATGGCGAACCTTGATTTACACCCTTTTTGAAGGACAGGAGGAAATGGCGATGCAGCTGCTGAGTCAGAGAATTGCAGTGTGCGAGGGAGAGAGGAGTGCGGATTATAGACTATTTAAAAAGAAAAATCAAAGCCACAGCAAAGTCCGGTTTTCCTAATGTAATTGGAGCCATTGACTGCACTCCCATCATGATTAGGGCACTATGAGTGAATTAATTTGTATATTTGAATTGCAAAAATGTGCATACGATCAATACCCAAATCACAGAGATGCCAAGTCTCACGCATTCGGCACCGGTCTCATGCATTTTTTACGCTTATTCACTGAAGTCCGCAATTATTAATTGAATGCTTAATAAGATTCTCACGCGGAATTAAAATCCTTCTGCACTGAAGTTTCCGTTTCACTTGCGTAAAGGTTCAAACTCATCACAAGTAACAGGGAAAGCGATTATGACCCCGGACTTCCCGTGCCTCTCTTTACTCAGGGATTGGAAACAATGCATGTGTTTCATGATCGTTTAAATTGTTTTATTGAAATAAGACCATTTGATACGTTTTTATGCAATTCCATTGCTTTCAATCTCTCAGTAAAGACAAGAGAATTCCTGAGTCATAATCGATATCCGTGTCATTAGTGGGGAAATCCACCGTAATGCACGTGAAACTGATTAACTAGATGCACAATGACTTAAATTCCGCGAGTGAGTTTCTTCAGTGCGCTTTGATTTAATTATTGCTGACTACGACACAGGAATGTGAATTCCTTCCAGAGGAAAGACTCACGTTTACGGCGTAAGCCTTGGCATCTCTGAAATGTGACGCCGACGTGCTCATAACGAATGTAGTGGCACGGTGGCCTGGCTCTACACATGATTCATTCATCCTGAGGCACAGCAGTATGGGGGTGAGACTGGGGGCAGGCGCTGCGCATGACTGCTGGCTACTTGGTGAGTGCATGTAGGCTTCACAGTATACTCATTCATTGAAAGCTGCTGCTTATAATCATCATTCAAGGCTGATGCTCACCCCATTATTGTGACTTACAGGTGATAGAGGCTACTTCCTGAGAGAGTAGCTGCTAGCGCCAATCCCGGATTCACAGGGCAGTCAGGAAATCCAGTATAATAAGGTCCATGCGTGTGTGCGCTGCCACGTTGAGCGCGCCATCGGGATCCTAAAAGACCGATGGCGCTGCCTGGATGCCTCAGATGGTAGGCTCCTCTACCACCCGAAAAAGGTCAGCAGGATCGTCTGGAATTGTGCCATCCTGCACAATGTGGCAGTGAGGCGTGGGGTTGCGCTGCGGCCCGGCCTCCCTCCACCCCAGACCCACAGCCCCCTCCCCGTCATGAGGGTTTTCATCAGGGACTAAGAGCACGAGCTGCGGTGATGCAGCGGTTGTGAAGCCGCCCCCCCCATCTCTCAACTCTCATGTTGACATAAAGAATGTTTGTGTGTGTGTGTGTGTGTAGCTTGCGTGTTTCTCAGTTTCAGTCATGCAAAGTTGTGTTTAGTTTTCAGTATTGCAAGAACCTCATACATCATTCCTCGTACATTTGATTTCCACAAGTTGAGACAGAAATAATGTCATGTATATCAAACACGACATTGTAATTTTTGTCCCTCAATGCAACTGAAACAAAACACAAACCTACTGAATTTGACAAATGATTCGACAAGAAGGTCAGGTTTTTTTTTTTTTATTGCTTGTGTAAGACTTGTGACCGCAGCACTCGGTGGTGTGGCTGAGGCTGTGGCTGATTAGATGAGATTGTTTTAATTTCCGGAGAAGAAATTGTTTGGTCCAACATTATGTGTTCAATTCTGTTGTGATTCTCCACGTGTTCTTAGTTATATGTTCTTGTTCCTAAATAAACCACAAGACGAAGTGATCATACCGAATTAGAGCAAATACCTGCCGTAGATGACTTTTTTCCTCGCCTGCACCTCACTGACAAGCACGAGTATCTCAAACTCTGAGAAGTTTCGCTTCTTTCCGCGTTTCCCATCCATGCTTCACCGTCTTCCACTGACGTCACTCCACGAATCCCCAGTGCGCAGATGGCTACTTTACATGCAGATGCTCATTTGCATTGACCATATATGGTTGTGTCTGGGCGTGTAGAGGGCGGGATATGAGGCGCGTTCACGTCCGCACTTTTCTTGGGCCCGGTGTGATTTATCAATGGAAATTGCTGAGAGCTGTGCGTAGGCACAGTTTAATAGATCTGAAAAGGGTGTAAATATTTTGGGTGTACGCCATTTTTGGCTTTTCGCCGTAAGTGAAAATTTAGTCGCACTTTTACACCCTTTTTGATAAATGCCCCTGGTGTTGATGAGTTGACAGCTCTGCCCCTCACTTCAACGGAGTATCCAAGTATATGGCTTCAGATCGGATGACATGATTACAAAATCCATCATCGACCTTCGACTAAGGGTGTTCTTGAGCTAAGTACACTCATGAAGACCCTTATGCTCGAACATGGTGTTTGTTAAGGATAATCCATGACTAGCACAGAAATCCAAGAACAAAACACCACTGAAGATCAGGGAGGCTGTTCCTCCCAATCACTCCCCTGGAAGCATCTCCATTGTTGTCCATGTAAGCTGGAATGCAACTATTTCTCTGTCTCTGCCATACTTCTTAATTTTCATTGGTTGCTGACAAACCAGGACTGCAAATAACTACTGCCACTTTGAGTGGCTGTGTCCCTTTGTTTCAGTGGATTCCTGGCAGAACACATTTCATTTAGGCCTGTTTCTGCAAAGGACAGCAGCAACTCACTGTATCATGTCAAAGTCTTGTGAGTTTTATAATATATTTGAGTAATGTAGGAATATGTCCTTGTGACGATCAAACATAATAGTTTATTCTGTTGTTATTATTTATGGGAAATTCCACTGCTTGGAACCACTGAAGTTCAAATTCTATTAAAGTCACCTGAATCAGAAATTTGCTTATAAATGTAACATATTTTAAAACTGACTTACCTGCATAGAGCGGGGGACCTGGTGGGCCTGGGAAGCCTTGTAGGCCTGGTCGGCCTGGTGGGCCTATTACAGGGAAGACAAATCATGAAAACAAATCATACTTAAAACTACAAAGATCACAATCTTTTTTAAGGAAACATAGAGGAAATAGCCATGATGAATAATGTATAAACCATATAAGCAAAATGATGATCAGCCAGTATGTCAAGTTTGCAAACAAACTTCAAATTAGTTAGACAAGCCAAACTTTTATCATCAGAATGATGCTAGCAGTTCAAACAAACCAATTCCCAACTCTCTACAACAAATAATTAATTATGAAGAGGAAAAGCAAAGCCAATCAGCAAAATGGGCAGGGGTACGTCAATTAAAATATTAACCTTTACAGAGTCAAGCAACCCAACTGTAAAGGCCGGTTCCCCCGAGAAGGAGTGGGGGCCTGGGGTGAGCAAGGACCCAAATGCTGAAGACGTGGTTCATCAACATCCGGGGTAAAGCAAAAAAAAAAAAAACATGATGCGTTCTGACTTTGGCAAACCAAACAGAAACATTTAATGAAGTACTCAGTGAAGGTTGGCCAAGGTGAGTAAAATAATTTAATAAAATTATGCATCAAAACTGCCAAAAAGTATGCCCTATTCTCAGCTCTAACATGCTGAGGGCTTGTCCAATAATGCTGCTAAAACCACGTCCGATCGCAAGGAGCAGCATCTCTAAACTCTGTCTCAAGAGCACCACAGCCAGAGAAATGGATACTCCAGCTAACAATTTCCCAGAATAGAATAGCTGTATGTGTTTGAGCCACCATAACCGCAATCCAGTTCAAAACCAGAGAACACTGACTCACTCAGGAATGAGTTTGTTTGTTCCTTTTTGTTCCTTATTTTGATTTGTCACGTTAATAATAATAATAATAATAATAATTAACCCTACCCATTTCCAATTGTGTTAAGAATATTTCCTATGCGAAAATGTTTATTTTGGGCCATTATTTGAAAAACATTCGACAAAAAAAGTTTGGCACATTTGGCCCACCTTTCCAAATTGTAGCAAATCTGCTACATTGGATAATAATGCTGATGAAAAAATTAAAGTGATGGACCATTCAAGTTATTCTCAAATGTTTATTTGGCAATAAGAAACAAAACCAACAGCGTGTCCAGGCTGTTAACCCTTTTACTTCATGTAGCAGATATGCTATGCTGGTTAATAGAGGGTTAAAGCTGCTTTGCAACGATATCGGGGCCAGGCAAATTTTGGCATTTCTGAGCAACAAGAGGCTAAAATGGAGAATAACAAGAAAGGTGGGATTACATTGTACATTTTGCATTGATTGACATTTGAACTAATCATCTCTGACACCAAAAAGCCTAGTGTCCTTTGTCTCACTGAGTTTATTGGCAAGTAACTTTTAAGAGTTACATGCATTTCAAACAACTTCTAGTGCATTTTAGGACAAAAATAAGAAAAAAGCAGTGACGATTTGTCAATAAATCAGTTATTTAAATACATAATAGTTAATACACAACTATTTTCATAATAGATTGATTATTTCAGGCATGAATATTCTCAGTTGAGGATATCCCTCTCTTGGACGTCAACATGACAGGAAGATGCTTGCTGCAGACGTGCTGCAACGACAAAAGGGCTTTCGAGTCTCGTGCATGGGGCATGAGACACACACACATGACATTTCTCACTTTGAGAAGTGATGAAACCTTAGAGGCCAAGACAGGTTTTTCTGCTTAGTCCATCCACAAAGCTGTCTTGTATTAGCGAACTATCAGCCAATCAAGGATTAATATTTCTTGTTGCTGGGTCTGAAGGTTTGTAGTGAGTTTAAATTGACAAAAGTTTCTAAAGTATTGGGGCTACATTTCGGTGAAAGTTTCAAAACTGCAGCACGTACGGTTGGTTTGGTAAGAATTTTCAAAGTTTTTAAATTTAAACGCTTATGGAGGAAAACAATAAGTTCCTAAATAGGCAAATAACAAGAACATCAACATTACAATGTGCATTCTGCCAAAGAACATCAACATTACAATGTGCATTCTGCCAAAGAACATCAACATTACAATGTGCATTCTGCCAAAGAACATCAACATTACAATGTGCATTATGCCAGAGTTGGGGCTAGAACTCACCTCTCATTCCATAAACTTACTCCTAACTCATTGAGCTAATAGGCATGAAAGATTTCAAAAATTGATTTCTGTTAACGAGACAAAAATCTGATAATACAGAAATTGCAGCTTGACAGCATAGAAATGTTGATTTGTTTTTAGCAATAAGTGTTTTACTTCATAAGAGAAAATATAATGTCTAAAAATGCTATTCTCACATTGACTCCAATTGTTCCATGAGAGCGGAATTCAAAATGGTTTAAAAAATTCCGTTTTTGAGAAAAAATTCTGATATTAGGCATACTTAATTGACCATGGCTCTAAAATATTACCTATTTTTTCAGGAAGATTGAAAATGCATTTATCAAGAATTGGCTGGTATATGTTTACAGTGCTATTTACAGTCAAACATTTTCATGCACTGAAGGCTCAATTTTCAAATATCGAAATGCTGGGGTCTATTTTTGTGGAGGATAATCTGAAGATTCAGTACAGCAAATTTTACAATTTTTGAAAAAAAAAAAAAAAAAACAGTGATATACTTCATAATTTGTACTAAGTTTAAGGGACAAAAGTGTCTTTAGTATTGGGGCTACGTTTTGGTGAAAGTTGCAACTCTGTAGCACATATGGTTGATTTGTTGTGAATTTTCTAAATTTTCAATTTTAGAGGCTTGCGCCACCATCAGGACTACTGGCCTGTTATCGCAGCTGAGGCATTCCAACACCGACTAGAAATGAGTCTGACTGAATGCTGAGAATGGAGACACAACTCCAGCTTTGGTTGTACAGGGATCAAATTGCTCAAATTAACAGCTCTGAAACCCCATACTCCTGCAACATCCCCCAAAAGATACCCTCTCCAAGTCCACAAAACAAATGTAGACTGAATGGGCAAACTCCCATGACCCCTCCAGTATCCGTGTGAGGGTGAAAAGTTGGTCCACTGTTCCACGGCCAGACTGGTACCCACATTGCTCCTCCTGAATCCAAGGGTCAACAATCAAACAGAGTCTCCTTTCCAGCACCCTGGCATAGGCATTCCCTGGGAGGCTGAGCAGTGTGATCCCCCTTTGATTGGAGCACACCCCCTGGTCCCCCCCACCTTTATTTATAAATGGGAACTACCACCCCAGTTTGTCAGTCCAAGGGTATTGTACAAACACCAATTTCAATGAAGTTGGATGTTGTTTATACGTGAATAAAAACAGAATGCAATGATTTGCAAATCTCATAAATCCACTTTAGAACATAGAAAACATCTGATGTTGACAGTGAGA
The DNA here is from genome assembly GCA_029721435.1 of Gymnothorax reevesii. Lineage (NCBI taxonomy): Eukaryota > Metazoa > Chordata > Actinopteri > Anguilliformes > Muraenidae > Gymnothorax > Gymnothorax reevesii. Next base: position 10,059,908 of record CM056581.1, read on the forward strand.
CATTTTACCATTTCATGAAAAATATTAGCTCATTTTGAGTTTGATGGCAGCAACACATCATAAAAAAAGCATTTTAGAGAGGCAGAGTCTCTCAGAGGCAAAGATGGGCAGAGGCTCACCAATCTGTGAAAAACTGAGTCTAAAAATTGTGGAACAATTACAGAAGATTGTTTGTCAATGTAAAATTGCAAAGATTTTGAATATCCCACCTTCAACAGTACAAAACATCATCAAAAGATTTAGAGAATCTGGAGAAATCTCTGTGCGCGAGGGACAAAGCTGAAGGTCAATATTGGAGACTCCTGATCTTCAGGACCTCAGGTGGCACTGCATCAAAAACAGGCATAACTATGCACTGTAATTCACTGCAAGGGTTCAGTAACACTCCCAGAAATCACTGTCTGTGAATACAGTTGGCCGTGCAATACAAAAATGCAAGGTAAAGCTGTATCATGCAAAGAGGAAGCCATAAGGACACAATCCCGAATACAATCCAGAAATGCTGCCGTCTTCTCTGGGCCAAAGCTCATTTAAAATTAATTGAGGCAAAATGAAAAACTGTTCTGTGGTCAGATTAACCAAAATTCTTTTTGGAAACCACAGATGCCGTGTCGTGCGGACGAAAGAGGAAAGGGACCATCCAGCTTGTTATCAGCACTCAGTTCAAAAGCTTGCACCTCTGATGGTATGGGGTTGCATTTGTGCCTATGACATGGGCAGCTTACACATCAGGATAGGCATTATCAATGCTGAAAAGTATATAGAGGTTTTATGACAATGTCTCTTTCAGGGCATTGCTTATTTCAGCAAGAAAATGCTAACCCACATACTGCATCCATCACAACAGCATGGCTTTGCTGGAGAAATGCTGAAATGGTCTGCCAGCAGTCCAGACCTGTCATTAATAGATAACATTTGGTGCATCATGAAAGGAAAAATCTGGCTAAGACGACCCAGGACTGTTGAGTAGCTAGAATCCTACATCAGACAAGAGTGGGACAACATCCCTTTTCCAAAACTCCAGCAACTGGTCTTCTCACTTCCCAGACGTTTACAGACTGTTGATAAAAGAAGAGCTGAAGAGGGGATGCAACACAATTGTAAAAATGGCCCTGTCCCAACTTTTTTGAGATGCGTTGCTGCCATCAAATTCAAAATGATCCAAAATTTTTCATGAAATGGTAAAATGTCTCACTTTCAGCATCTGATATGTTGCCTATGCTCTATTGTGAATAACGTGGGCTTATGAGATTTGCAAATCATTGCATTCTGTATTTATCCACGTTTTACACAATGTTTACACAATTCCAACTTCATTGGAATTGGGGCTTGTACATGACATCCATGCGATGTTGAACAGGCGTGTCAACCATGACATCTTAACAACATCCAGGGCCTTCAGCATCTCAGAACGAATCTCGTCCATTCCCAATGACTTGCCACTGTGGAGCCTTTCGACCAGCTCAGTGATTTCCACGGGGATGGGCAATCACCCAATGGAGTTTTCCGACTCTGCCTTCTCAATGGACGGCGTTTGCCGGATTCAGAAGGTGCTCAAAGTTTCCTTCCACCGCCGGACAATATCCCCAGTTGAGGTCAGCAGTTCCCCACTCCCCCTGAAAACCACTTGGGTGATACCCTGCCTCCTTGTCCTGAGCTGTCCGATGGTTTGCCAGAACCTCTTGAAGGCCACCCGTAAGTTCCTCTCCATAGCCTCCCCAAACTCCTCCAAAACCCGAATTTTACTTTAGTGACTACTGCGGCTGCAGGCCTCCTTGCTTGCTGACACCGGTCTGCTGAGTTGGGGGTCCTTTGGGCAAACCAAGCCTAAAAGGCTACCTTCTTCATCGCTCATGTCAACCGAAGGTTTCTTGGTTTGCCACCACGACAGGCTGCGAAAACCTTCAGGCTATAGCACAATGGAGACTTTGAACAGGGTCCTCTCGGACTCCATGTCCCCAGCCACCCACAGGAAATGGGAAAAGTTCTTCTGGAGGAGTAAGTTGAAAATCATGCGGACAGGGTCCTCTACCAAATTCCCCCAGCCAACCCCCACAACAGATTTAGGCTTCCCAAGTCTGTTCTGCAGTCTTGCCCACCATTTGATCCAACTCAACCCCAGGTGGTGATCAGTTAACAGCTCTGTCCCTCTCTTGACACCGGAGTGTCAAAACATACAGCTGGAGGTCTGATGACACAATTACAAAATCCATCACTGATCGTTGGCTAAGGGTGTTAACAAAACATAAAATGTGAATTTCGTACTTCTCACTGACTCATTTGCCTTTGTAGCAGTGCATGCCACGAGATGGGCGCGATCGCGTCTTCGCCCATAAACGCCTGCCAAGTTGTCCTCACGGGCGCTATTTAACACGCCCGTCAGTCACTTCACGGGCACGCCACAATTTAATCCAAGCCTAAGCCCATTTGACATACCCCAGTAGACCATGACGATGACAAAAATATAATAATCAAAACTAGCAATCGCAACATTTTCTCAGATCAAGACAACCAGTGCCAGTTGTGAGGAAGCATCTCATATTCAGTTCGGCATATACGACTCATCATCATAGCCGTAACTAGCAATCTTAGACCTCGGTAAAAAATTCAGAAAGAAAAAAAAAATAATAATTCAATGTCTTTATCATTCAGGTTTTGTTCTTGGCATCTTAAGTGTAACCCGTGTGAACTTGCAGCGTTACACTTTACCAAAAATCAATTTCTGTTTGCACATTATTTTTCTTTTCCTCTTATTTATGCATGTATTGTTCTGGGGACTTTTCTTTAGTTCAAGGGCAAAAGAAAACTCCCTAAGCGCAGTCCAAAGTGGCATCAGGTATCCCGTAACTGCCTCTCAGTGATCTGTCCAAAGTAGACTGGACAATACTATGTAGAAAGGCAGGAGCTGATTAGACTACTGTTATAGACAGATCTACACCCAACTGATGTACAGCTAAAGGACTGTGGACTATAAGAACTGATGCAGGGCAACGCCCGGGCAGAGCACTCTCCGAAAAATGATAGAACATCCTTCTGTTGTAGTTGGTGCTCTTACTCTTTGTCTGTTGTAAATTTACTATATTTCAATCACAATCTGGACAAGTCCTTATTTCAACTGTCTTACACCCTTAACGAACACCACTGGGTAACAAGAGGTTTCCTCACGTTCCACATGTACAAGGCCTGATTTATGCTTTGTGGTGAGCAAGCTGTCACAATATTTAGCCGAGCCTACAGAGGGGCAGTGGTTGGGCTGAAGACAGAGGGCTTGAACAGAGTGCTGGCAACGTGGCGTGAATTAGGGAAGGGTAGAGGACAGACAAGGAGGTTGATGAGGCTGACTGGGGAAACAGGAAAAGGAAAACGGGCTGTGAAAGTGAAAATGTTGAGGATTCATTTGCGGTTGGAATGAGAGCAGTGGGCGAAAAGCAGGAAATTAACCGTGTATTTGGTGATAATCATTACGTGGGGCAATTTTTTAGAAGTGAAATAGGAGATGTGAAGTCACTGAAAGTGTGTAGAAGTGGGATTGTAAATAATTGAATGTCGTAATAAGAGACAAAGGGAAAAAGCTCTCAAAATTAAGGAGTTCGATCTTGTGCGAGTAGTTTGTTTTAAGATGAACCAACAGGAGAATGTGAAGGGTGCTATTGGGGGTGTCCCGCATACTGTTAAAGTTGAGTGTTTTTTGGAAGTAGAAGGTGTATTTGGATTTCGGCGGCTGAAAATTCATCGAGATGGGAAAGAACAAGACAGCATGTCTGTGCTGCCAGAATTTGAAAAAGAGTTGCCAGACAGGATCCTGGTGGATTCCGTGAGCTATAGAGTTAGGGCTTTCGAGAGGACGCCACTATGGTGCTATTGCTGCCAAAAATATGGGCATGTGGCAGCAGTGTGCAGGTGAAGTTCTTTTAGATGCCGACGATGTGGGAAAAATGGGTGTACTGAGGAAGAATGCAACCTCACGATAGAACAAGCTTTGTGTATTATTTGCAGTGGGAATCATGAAGCTGGAAGTAGACAATGTGAGCGTAGGAAATTTGAGCGTGAGGTGGAACGGGCACAAACTTTAAACAAGATGTCAAATGCTGAAGCTGCAAAGAAAGTTTGGAAGAACAGGCTATAGTGAATAAAGAGAAGTGCAGTACAAAGACCGTGGCTAAAGAATCAAGATCTCACAGCGAATGTATCAGTATTGATAAAAGGAGGTTTTTAGTGTTTGTGGCGATGGTCATAAACTGTGCTAGCGAGTTAGAATCAAGGACAGATAGGATTAAAATAGTGGTACATGCCACAAGGGAATTTCTGGGGGTTACTGACGTAAAAGGGGAAGATATCCAAGAGATTGTTTTTTTTTTCTCCCGGTTTCTTTTCAAGATAATGAAAGCGATTATATAAACCCAGTAGGTGGCGGTAATACACCATATGGTCTGTAAACTGCATAAAAATCCCAAAAAGAAGAAGAAGAAGACATGGTGTCGATTCATGCGAGCACGCAGTTAGCTGTGCTAAATAAAGTAGTCTGAGTTAGAAATAGAAATTGAGTCTCCACAAGTTAATGTAACATAACATGAATGGCAAGAACAGGCCGTTCAGCTCAACTACGCTCGCCAGTTTCTTTATACTATTGTGAATATATCCCTTCAGATACTGAATGACTCAGTGGTATCTAGCTTAAAGTCAAGCCTGCTCTTAAAAACCCCCAAGATCTCTGCCTCAACAATATGGTCAGGCAAGCTATTCCACATTGAAATTACTCTCTGGGTGAAGAAATATTTCTGAATATCAGTGCTAAATTTACCTTTGGTCAACTTCCATTTGTGACCCCGAGTTCTACTCACAACACTTGGTCGAAGGAATCCTACATAATTCACTTTGTTAATCCCTTTAACATATTTAAACACCTCAATCAAATCACCCCTTAGCCTCCTTTTCCAGAGACTAAACAGATTAAGGATCTCTAGCCTATTCTCATAGCTTTCCTCTTTTATACCTGGAATTAGCTTAGTGGCTCTTCTCTGAACTTCCTCTAGAGCCTCTATATCTTTCTTAAAGTATGGTCCCAAGAACTGTACACAATACTCCAGATGTGGTCTGACGAATGTGTTGCACAAGAGAAGTATGACCTCCTTTGATTTTTCTCAATACTTCTGGCTATATATCCTGCCATCCTGTTGGCCTTTTTAACTGCTGTGGCACACTGGCTACAACCTGTAAGGGTTTGGTCACCAATCACTCCAAAATCTTTTTCATTAGAGCACATTCCAGTTTTAAGCCTCTTATGAAGTAATCCTGGCTAATGCTTTTATTACCTACATGTAGAACTTCATATTTTGCAAAGTTAAAGGAGAATTCTGGTGTGAAATTGATTTGGGGTGGATTGAAACATTATAACGAGTACTAACCTTTGGCGAACACCCCATCTCCGTACTCGCACAACATTTTGAAATAAATGGCTTTTTAGCTGAAGCTCCCAACAGGCTTACAATGGTAGTGAATCGGGCATAACGTTGCCATGCAAAGAAATCGCTATTTTTATCATCATTAACAAGGCTCAAAGTAGCTCCATTCTTGATCGCTAGAATTCCGAGGGCCCAGAGAACTTTGAAAATGCACAGTTAGTTTATTCAAAAAAAGACTGTTTAGGCAAACCTAACCTTGAAGTAGTTTCCTGTTGCCTCCATCTTGTAACTCACAATAAGTCAATTGACGAGCATGAAAGAATAGATTGCAATCTGTTCCCCTATCCTTCCTATTTGTTCGTGCTTGTCAATCGCCAGCATAGTGCTGGGTGGAAATTTAGGCGATACACTGTTGTGAACGGCACCAGGGAAACAGCGTATTTTTGCGGCCTAAAAGAGGTCCTACTTGAAAATAATACACTAATTCAGTTGTACACTATATTAAAAAGAATTACAGCGCTGTACCTGCTCGGAAAAGCGCTGTAATTCTTTTTAATATAGCGTGCAACTGAAATGATGTAATGCCGTCACATTTGGAGCCGGACCTATCCGTTGACATACAATAGTTAAAAATTTTTTTGCGCTTCCTACTTTTGTACATATTCTGTGAGACTTTCATGTTTAAAGTGTTTGGACCCAGCAGCGAAAGCGCTGTTACTTGCGAGATCCAGGTGTAATGTGAAAAGAAGCCACTAGATGGCAGTATTGGTCTTTTTTGTTGAGCTCAGACTGGAGCTAGGTTTGGGCATGCCCTGGGCATGTCTGAGACAGAAAGTCCCAGAGAATTTTAAAAAGTCTAACAGGAGGGAGGGGGCTCCAAAAGAGTATATAAGGAGAGAAACTGAGAGAGTAAAATAGTAGGAGAAATTGCAAAGAGAAGGATACATTTGACCAGACCTGTCACTCTTTTCAAGACCTGTGAAGCTTTTTGTGGATTTTTGGAGCATTTTGAGTGTTGGAGCATTTCCCTCACCCGGAACATCACCAAGCAACCCCATCTCAAGGGACTGTAAATATTTCTCTTCTTGTATATTATCAATCTTGGTCAGTAGTATACATTGTAGGTTAGTGTTGGTCTTTGTTTAATTAAATCTGTTTAAGTTTTAAAATTTTGTCTGTCATCCCTTGCTGTCGTAAATGTCATAACAAATTGGGGCTATAACACAGGCCACAAGCTTTTCAGTGAACACAGTACATTTCACCTTCCTCAATTCTCAGCCATTCAAAATCTCCAAGCCACTCAATACAATAATAAACTCTTTTCACCACAGATGCATCTGAGTCACCGTTGTTGTCATTGTTGTGACGGCCCAATGGGTTAGCTTTTTAGGGGAGTACTTGCTGCTCTGCTTGCTGTTTTCTTGTCTGCAGGTAAATGCTGGGCGGAGCTGGAGCCTGCTCTCATGCAGCACACCTGAGCCAGCTGAGTTCAAGAGGCTTTATGAGGGCCCAGGGCTCTCTTCCCCTGGCCATCTTGATTGCTGCTAGGCTCCCTGTTGGTGCTTCAGCTACACACATACATCTACATTATGGATCCTTCATTTCCACACACCCAGGAACTGCAGACACTCCGACAGACAGATTGACATGGATCATTCTTTTTCTTTTAATAAAATTGGTAAAATATCTGGAAAATGTGTGGCCTCCCTACTGTCACATTCAGTGAGCCAGTTTGTGACATTGTCATGATTCTCAGTTTCACCAACGGTACCAAAAAGTCTTCTCGTGTTTTAAGTTTCATTTTCCATCCAGCTCTTGTGGGTAGTTACAGTAGTAACTCTCAGTACTGCGAAACTGAGTGACGACTAATATTGACTGAACTAGAATCAGTACTGAGGTTTCAGACGTCAAGCTCCCCTTTGATTGGTCAGAATAGTCACTGTCAGCTCAAGGGAACACACTGGGCGTGCTCCATTCTTACACCAGTATACCCAGCTGCGGTATGTCATGTCGCTGTATACACAGCTCTGACACATACGCCCATCTGTTGTTCCAGCAGCAGGAGCGGTTTCCATATCTACTGACCACCAAATGTTTAGGAAAAGAGGCGCTTAAATGGTGGTAAATGCGGTTGCACAGGTGCGAATATTTTTATGTAAAGGTTGCAAATTGTTCATAGTGGTCGCATATGCGACCGAAACAGTCGCAATTTCAAGCCCTCCAAGCGTCAGAATGTCGAGCATGATCACCGAAAAAACCGCATGGAAAACCAATGTTACTTTACACTATAAATCACAGAACCTGTCATAAACATTTTTACATGTTGTTTACTTACTACTTCTGATAGCTACTTTTAGCAACTAATTTCTACTAAAAGATGGCAAATGTACAAACCCCAATTTCAATGAAGTTGGGACGTCGTGTAAAACATGAATAAAAACAGAATACAATGATTGGCAAATCCTTTTTGACCTATACTCAATTGAGTACACTACAAAGATAAGATTATTTATGTTCAAACTAGAGATGTCACGATACCAAAAATTCAGTAGTCGGTGCCAATACCAGTAAAATTACATGATTCTCGATGCCAATTCGATACCACAGTAAAAAAGAAAGATTTTCAAAGATCCCATTTACTTAGACATGAACATCTTCATTAGAAAATATGCAAAATATTAAAATGTAATTTCTATGAACAGAATTAGAGAACACAGTGCAATCAATTAAGAGAACTTAAGATTCATACCTTCCAGAGGCATCATTTGTAATGGCTACTTAAACCCTGTCTTCACCAGTTCAAGTTTTTCTTTGAAGAGACGTGTCATTTTGGTGTACATATGCAAGAAGATAATATACAGCATCTAATTGCAACCATAGCACATACATGTAGGCGGATCTGTGCAGTGAATAAGCACAACTCGGGGAAACTCAGACAGTATTAAGCTTTGAAAATCTACATTTCTATAGACTTAGAACTAGTGCTGTAACCGTATGATCTAACCGTAATTGCAATCGCAATTTCAAACTCAGCAATTGCATAACTACAAAAAAGGCTGCGATTTAATCTAAATAAACGTGTGTGTGCGCCAGTGAACATTACTACCTCTCCTTTAATTGTATGGAGACTGTTGATGTTATGCCCACAAACTATCCTGGGCTTTGTCCGAATTGTCAAAAGATTACGTCCTATACACCAATTCCAAACCACTTTTCTTTAACCTATGTGGAAAACGTCTGAATATAAAGAAAAGGTGTAAAAGGGAATTCCCACTGCGTACGAAGACGACCGCGCTAACTGGAAAATCTGAATGCATTTAAAGCAGGCAACCTGATCGAGAACCCTGCCCATCACATACGTTTCTTTATGCGCTCAGCTGAATGAATGGTCGCCACTTTAAATTCTGCTGCTGCGCTGGATTGTGGAATGACGTGATCTCCTCTCTTCTCGAAAAGGATGCTTCGTGTACCCAATGTTAAAGGACGTAAATTAGGAAGCACTGAGACTCCTTTCCTCAACACTTTAAGAATTCGAAGGCACTTATCATGGTTGCCGCGTAATATTTTCCGGGTCATCTTTTAGGAGTAAGGTACTTTTATTGGCAAAAAAACAGACGCAGCTCTGGCCTGTTGGCACTTATGGTCTCGTGGCTCCTTGCTGCAGTTCGCAGTGACCAGCATGAACGCCAAAGAAAAGGTCTACTTTTTCGTGACCTCCTTCTGAATGCAAGTATCAACAGGAACACTCTGAAGTGAAAACTGCCCCCATTAGTTCCGGAATAGTCATAGCACCGAAACTTACCATGCCACAGTACTTATGGTGCTCAGAATAATAGGCATCGTCGTTTTTTTTTCATTTAAGAATCGAATGGTATCGCAAGTATCGATTCTTGTGACATCCCTAGCTCAAACTGATTAACTTCATTGGTTTTTTTTGAGAAATATTCACTCATTTTGAAGTGCTTCTACATCAGCCATTCACACTTTGTTGATGGATCACACTGAGCCTCGCTTTTAGAACCGCAAGTTCACAGATCGGCAAAAAAATGGTTCTGTTGGATTCTGTCTATTATCTGAGCAGTTTTAAATAATGGCCCTTCATACGTCTGGGGATGAAAACTTGATAAATGGGATTAAAAAATGAGTTAGAGAAAGAATAGAGGTGACATTCACTCAGTAGTAGTAGTAGTACTAGTACTAGTATTAGTACTAGTAGAAGTAGCAGTAGTAATACTGGCACTGCTGCCTCACAGCAAGAAGGTTGTGGGTTCAAATCTAGCCGGGGGCCTTTCTGTGTGAAGCTTGCATGTTCTCCCCATGTTCTCTCAGGGTTTCCTGCAGATGCTCCGGTTTCCTCCCACTGTGACATGCACATCAGGCAACTTGGAGATGCTATACTGCCCATGGTATGAATTTGAGAGTGAATGGTGTGTAAATGGTGCATGCACCCTGCAATAAACTGGTGAGCTGTTCAGGGTGGGTCCCCTGCCTTTCGCCTGAAGTCAGCTGGGATGGACTGCAGCTCCCCGCTTGACCATTGTGAGGAAGAAGCGGTATAGAGAATGAATGGATGGATAATAATAAGGCAAAGAAGAAGAAGAAGATGATCATGATCAGGAGGTTGATCATGTTTTCATTGACCTGTTCCTAATATAGCTGTTATAAGGATCTTTCTCAACTTTGGTACGGAGGTTCCATCTTGGATTTTGTTGTACCTCTATATTTTGGGATATCATTTGCCTATTCAAAATGGTCACAATGATTCCATCTTGAATTTTGACAAGCACATTTTTACTGCTATTTCCATGAAGCTTCAGCAGGGTGTCTTTTTCGTATATTGTAAGCACAGTTCCCTCAAATGTTCACTTTTAAGTTGCGTTATTTTTGGCCTCACTTCCATATTCAGAGTTTCTTTAGAGTAGCTGATAAGAATTCCAAATTAACTACGCTTTGTCTGTGTTATTTCCAATAGCCTATTATAATCCATAACAAAAAAGACTAGGCCAGACATTTAAAACTTTAAAGAAACAAGAATATAAATCGACACAGCAGAAATATACTGAACATCGTTGTTAAGATTTAGCTACTTCTCCGTGTGAACTGCAAAAATCAACGAAAAAAGTTTAAAACACATTTTCTATCAGCAAAGTATTTTAAAATTTTATCATCCAAATGAATCTGATGCTGGGGCTTTGCATTGTTTAGAAAAGATGCCAACGTTCGATGGTAGGCACCAAGATCCATTCACAGATCTCGATTTTTAATTGCATTCTTGGGCGAATGCCTATATGATCTTGTGTTTAGCATCCTCTTGCTAAGCAATGCACAGATTAAATGGATTTTAAAATTGATTTACCTTGAGGTAGAAGAAGTGGAATTCCGCGCATTCGACCTTCAGTAGGGACAGAAGTAGACACTTTCAATCAGTCTAAGACAAAGGATCATACTTTAAAAATTAAATAAAAACTATACTTAGTCATGGACATAAAACTGTCATGCTGACCAAAAGGACTGGTACATAGTGATACATACTATTTTAATCAGACCCGAGGACCTGCTGGTTAAAAAAAGACTTCGGTAATTCATACTAGATTTTGGCAAATTTAGCACTGCACTGACAGTCGGCCTGATTTTTCTGTGAGGGCTATAATACAGGCCAAAAGTTTGGACACACCTTCTTGTTCAATACGTTTCCTTTATTTTCATGACTATTTACATTGTAGATTCTCACTTAAGGCATCAAAACTATGAATGAACACATGTGGAACTAGAAAAGCACTCAGAGAGTGCAGACCTCCGCCAGGGGGCAGCAAAACCCAGAAGCACGGCGATTGGAACTCCGGCTCATTGGAAAGACTTGAAATCTTGAACTTTGGCGTATATCTCAGCAGTACTTTAGCCTAGATTTGCCAAAATTTAACCAACTGTTCCTTGACTTAATACCCACATTTTCATGAAAAGTTCATGAAAATCTGTCCATTACTTTTTGAGTTATGTTGTACACAAACAAACCAACAAACAAACGCCACCTAAACCAGAACGGGCACTCGATAGAGCGCATACCTTCGCCGACGCCGCTGAATCCCTCGCCACTGGCGTTGGTTTCATGCCGATCGGATAAAAATTGACCGAGATATTGCCGAAAGTCGGTTTTGACCTTTTCGTGGCCTTGACCTTGACCTTTGACCCGATCACTCCCAAAATCTAATCGATTGATCCTCAGGTCATGCCAAATCAACCCACCAAATTTTATGAAATTCCGTTCGGTACTTTTTCAGTTATTCGATACACATACATACACACAGACAGACACACAAACAAACTAGAACGGGCACTCGGTAGAGCGCATACCTTCGCCGACGCTACTGAATCCCTCGCCACTGGCGTTGGTTTCATGCCGATCGGATAAAAATTGACCGAGATATGGCCGAAAGTCGGTTTTGACCTTTTCGTGGCCTTGACCTTGACCTTTGACCCGATCACTCCCAAAATCTAATCGATTGATCCTCAGGTCATGCCAAATCAACCCACCAAATTTTATGAAATTCCGTTTGGTACTTTTTGAGTTATTCGATACACATACAGACAGACACACAAACAAACTAGAACGGGCACTCGGTAGAGCGCATACCTTCGCCGACGCCACTGAATCCCTCGCCACATAACTCTGAGGACCAATTTTAATTTTTTTAAATGATCGATGAATGACAAGAGTACGATATATTTTTTTTTTACATCAATACGCCTTTAAGTTCGAAAGGTAATGACCCCCCTGACCTTTGACCCCCAACCGCCAAGAAGGGTATTGACCCCATTGTACCGTGTTTCACATCACAGGATCGGGTATATAATTCTGCACATTTTGGCGTTGGTTTCATGCCGATCGGATAAAAATTGACCGAGATATGGCCGAAAGTCGGTTTTGACCTTTTCGTGGCCTTGACCTTGACCTTTGACCCGATCACTCCCAAAATCTAATCGATTGATCCTCAGGTCATGCCAAATCAACTTACCAAATTTTATGAAATTCCGTTTGGTACTTTTTGAGTTATTCAATACACATACATACACACAGACAGACAGACAGACACACAAACAAATAAATACACGGGGGTCAAAACATTACCTTCGTCAGCGAAGTCGCTGGTGAAGGTAACTAGAACGGGCACTTGGTAGAGCGCATACCTTCGCCGACGCCACTGAATCCCTCGCCACTGGCGTTGGTTTCATCCCGATCGGATAAAAATTGACCGAGATATGGCCGAAAGTCGGTTTTGACCTTTTCGTGGCCTTGACCTTGACCTTTGACCCGATCACTCCCAAAATCTAATCGATTGATCCTCAGGTCATGCCAAATCAACCCACCAAATTTTATGAAATTCCATTTGGTACTTTTTGAGTTATTCGATACACATACAGACAGACACACAAACAAATAAATACACGGGGATCAAAACATTACCTTCGTCAGCGAAGTCGCTGGCGAAGGTAAACATAACCTCCTTGGCGGAGGTAATTATGTACTTAACAACAAAGTGTGAAATACCTGTAACTGAAAACATGTCTAATATTCTAGTTTCTTCAAAGTTGCCACCCTTTTCTCTGATTACTGCTTTGCACACTCTTGGCATTCTCTTGATGAGCTTCAAAAGGTCGTCACCTAAAATGGTTTTCACTTCACAAGTGTGCCTTGTCAGGGTTAATTAGTGGAATTTCTTGCCTTTTCAATGGGGTTGGGACCATCAGTTGTGTTGTGCAGAAGTCGGGTTGATACACAGCCGACAGCCCTATTGGACAACTGTTACATACATACATAATTCCACATGTGTTCACTCATAGTTTTGATGTCTTCAGTGAGAATCTTCAATGTAAATAGTCATGAAAATAAAGAAACGCATTGAATGAGAAGGTGTGTCCAAACTTTTGGCCTGTACTGTATGTCTGATGGCATGTTCACTGGCAGATCTGCGCAGTGTTAAGGAGAAGGATTTGCCCCCAATTTCCCAATTTCTTTTATTTTTGCTTATTTGGCATAAATAAACGTTTCAGATCTCCCAACTAATTTAAATATAAGACAAACACAAGATGATGAACCACAAAATGCAACTTTTAAATGATAATGGCTTTTATTGAATGTATAGTCATTCAAAATCACTCTACGTAAAATTAATTGGTCCCCTAAACCTAATTATTGGTTCTGCCTGTCAGTATTTCCCAGTTTTACCTTTATTTTCTTAGTTTTCTATTTATTCTACCTTTTTTCTTTTCTGGTTTCTGTGCCTGTGTTTTTAATTTGTCATTTAACTAATTTCCACGTGCCCATGTCTATATACTCAATTCCTCATCTTCCTGCCCCAAATCTGGTTCCCCCATCGTCTAATTTGTTTCCGCTCCCTGCCTGCCCCTGATTACCTCCCAGTCTATAAGCCTTTAATTTTGTGAAGACCAGCACAAGTCTATCTCAGCTTTGCTGTTACTCAGAAGCCTTTCTTTAGGGGTTCTGTCTCTGTGTTTTCATTTCCTTTGACTCACGGTTTTCGAGTTTGGATTGCTCTCAATGTCTTGTTGCCTTCTAGATTTTTGAATCTTTTTTCCTGTTTTTTGACCTTACCTCTGTCTAGCATTTTTGTCCTCAATTCTGCCTCTGGTTGCAAACATAGTCAAAAGAACTTTCTGTGCTGTTTTGCCTCTGCCTGTACATGGGTCCACTCATCACACTGACAATACTAACCTGCCCACTATAAACCCAGCAGACATTACTTTCAACGAGAAGCTACAGGATCTGGGATACCCACTTCTGTGCTTCCAGTGCGACTGGAGGAAGGCACTGGCTGACGAGGACATGTAAGCAGTCCTGATCAAGGTAGAAAGGGCAGTAGGCACTCAGCCCTGGCGGAGGAACTCACTGCCTGAGTGGGTCGTGGAATTCTTTTACTCCGCAGACTCTTCACTTCCTCAACAAACCACCAGGTCGCGGCCCTTCCCAATGTCCTGCACAGTGTCAGCATCCTCACGCAGCAAGGTGAGGTCTCAACTACCCCAGTCGATGAAAGTCAGGTTTGTGAGGCTGCCACCTGCAGTCTTGGAGCCCACCCTTACCCCCGACCTATATCTCTAAACCAGCCTGGCACAGGGAGGCTATCGGACAGGCCCCCAAAGAGCCACATCCTCTCAACTGTCCAGAGCCACAACCTCTCAGCTGTCTTAAACCATGATCCCTCAGATGTAATAAGCACAACCTCTTAGTTGCCCAGAGTGCCAAAGCCCCAGAGCCCAAAAGCCTGTGCTGTCCAGCACCACAGACCTTCCTGCTCTAGTTTCCAGCAGAAAATGGGCTCTTCCTTGGGTTCTTGGCTTGAAAGGGCTTCCAAGCTCTTGTTTTCCTGGCCTGAGGGGGCCCCCACTCTTCTGTTCCCAACCGAGTGGGGTCTCTTTGCCCTGATCCAGAGGGCACTCCACCGCCCAGCCCTGATCCAAGGGTGCTCCATTGCCCGCTCCTGAACCACAAGGCACTCCGCTACCTACTTCTGATGCAGGTGGTGCTCCACTGCTGGCTTTTGACCTCATGGGTAATCCTCCCCTGCCTCTTAAGTCTGACCCTGTGGACAATCAGTCGCCTAAGCCCAGAGGTTCTAGCCTGCTGTCCGAGCCTCATGGTTCCAGACTGGCCCCCTGAATCCATAGATCACAGCTTTCCGCCTAAACCCTGGGGTCCCAGCCGTCAACTCAAATCTTACAGGCATGCCAGGCCTCTAGCCAATCAGATGGGCATTCTATCTAGTGTCAGCCAATCCTGCCCAGTTCTTTATCAGTTGCTCCACACCTTCTTCAGTCCAGTGTCGTCCGCTCCAGGCAAGTCCTGCACTAGTCTAGCTTCAGAGGTTTAAGTCCAGCTCCAGTCTAATGCTGGCCATTTCAGCCCAGCCCTGTCCAATCTTATCTGATATGAGCCCTGCCCTGTCCAGTCCGGGCTGCTCTGAGCCTTGCCCCATCCAGTTCCAGCCACTGTCATCCCTGCCCCTGTCCAGTTCTGGCGGCTCACATTCCTGTCCAGTTCCAGCTGCTCTAAGTCCTTCCCTGTCTAGACCCGGCCACTTCAGGTCCTGCCGTGTCTGTTCCTGGCAGCTCAGAGTCATGCTTTGTCCAGTCCTGGCCACTAAGAATGCTGTACTATTCAGTTGCAGCTGGTCCAAGTCTTGATGTGTCCAGCCCCTTATAGTTTTTCTCAGTCCAATTGGAGTCCTGCCCTTTCAAGTCCCAGCTGCTCAGAGCACTGCCCTGTCCAGTCCAGTACTGGTGACTCTAAATCCTGTCCAATTTCAGCCGCTCCAAGCTCTGCCCTGTCCGGGCCGCTCCATGTCCTACCCTATCCAATCCCTGCTACTCTAAGTCCTGTCCTGTCCAGTCTTGGCCCCACTGAGTCTTGCCCTGTCCAGTCTCAGCTGCTTCAAGTCCCGCCCTGTCCGGTCAAGGCTGCTCCAAGTCTCGCCCTGTCCAGCCCTAGCCACTCCATATTCAACCCTGTCCAGTCTCGGCCGCTCCAAGTCTTGCCGTGTTCAGCCTCAGCCACTCTGAGTCCTGCCCTGTTCGGTCCCAGCCACTCCAAGTCCTGCCCTGTCCAGGACCGGCTGCACCGAGTCCTGCTCCCGTCTAGTGCTAGCGGCTCAGCGTCCTGTCCTGTCCCAGCTACTCAAAGTCCTACCCTATCCAGTCCCTGCAGCTCAGAGTCCTGCCCTGTCTAGTCCCAGCCCCTCTCAGTCCTGCCTCTGACCAGTACTGGCGGCTACAAGTCCTGTCCAGTCCCAGCTGCTAGAAGTACTGCGCTGTCTATTCCCAGCTATTCCAAGTCCTACCCTGTCTCGTCCCAGCCGCTCTCAGTCCTGCCTCTGACCTGAACTGGTGGCTCCAATTCCTGTCCAGTCCCAGCCACTCCACATTCTGCCCTGTCCAATTCCAGTCACTCCGAGTTCGCCCTGTCCAGTCTCGGCCACTCTGAAACCTGCCTTGACCAGTAGATGTGGCTCAGAATCCTGTCCAGTCCAAGCCACACCAAGACCTGCCCTGTCCTGTCCCGGCTGCTCCAAGTCCTACCCTATCCAGTTCTGGCAGGTCATAGTCCTGCTCTGCCTAGTCCTGGCCGTTTAGAGTCCTGTCCTATCCAGTCCTGGCCTCTCCAGCCATTTTATCCCTTTAATCCTTCCCTCTGGTCTCTCAGAGTTTGGCATGGGGGTTGTCAGGTGGCGACGCTTGGGAGAGTACTGTCAGGATTGCATTTAACAACACAATCTCCTTTCTTCAAACTGTACAAGAAATTTTATTTTTGACTCATCGTCTGTTATCTATGTGACAAGATCCTTTTTGACAATTATTTTAGGTTTATATCCTTTGTCAGGTCATGGCTCGATATATAAATTTTTCGAGCGAATCAGTGCCTACCACAAGAGTAGCTGTTGGTTGAGTTTATAATTCTTGACCGTCAACATCCAACTCTTTAGTTATTTAATCTTGTGTAAGATCCATAATTGAACAGCATTTACAAATCACCTAACTTCACAAGAGGACGAACTTATGTGAGAAGATTTCTCGCACTTAACAAATTAACAAATAAAATTACTCCCGCAACTCCTTGAATGACCGTGACCTTGCACATTGATAATCTCAAACCGAATGGTTCGGCTGGAAATCTCTTGACGGACTTCGAGATTTGACATGCCGGGTACTCTACGCAAAGTTTGGGTACTCTCCTGCACTGCAGGTACCCTTCGGTAGTGCCCAATGTTACAATGTGTTTTTACTTTTGTATTTGTTTCTGTTTCTGCATTCTGTGCCCGTCTGCCTCATTTTATTAGTCATTTTCCTTGTTTCCATGTGTCTGAATCTTCTCAAATCCTTTTGTCTTCCTCTCCCCATTCTAATTCCCGCATAGTCTCATTACCTCGCTCTTTGCCACGATCCTTTCCGCTCCCCGTCTGCCTCTTCCCCTGCCCTTTATCTCCCTCATTACATCCCAGTGTATTTAAGCCCTAAGTTTTGTGTTGCCCAGTAGGAGTCTGCTGCAGTCTTGCTGTTACTCACAAACCTTTCATCCCGACTTCTGTCCCACTGTCATTACAGTTCCTTTATTTCACAGTTTTCGCGTTTGGATCTCCTCAGTGTCTGGCTGCTTTCTGGGTAATTGGATCTTTTGCCTGTGTTTTTAACCTCACCTCTGTCAAGTATTTTTGTATTTTATTCTATCTCTTGATACTGTCTTGGATGGTAAACTCAGATTTTTGGCTAAATAAACTCTCTGTGCCATTTTTACCACTGTCTACACTTCCGAGACTCCAACAGTGAAAGGAAATCCAAATGATAAGTCAGAAGGCCAGTTAAAGTTGTAATCCAAAAATACACAATACACAGAGGAGTAGGCAATCTCATAATCCCTTTCACAAAAGGAAATCAAAATCAGAAATTAGAACTCTCGGAAAATACAAGGCTCTTTAGTAAAGTGAAAAAACCAGGGGAACAAACTTGCAAAGATTGACGGAAAGAAAAGTAAACACTATAACAACTAATAACTAGGCCTACGCTGTCGGCAACCGACAGCAAGGGGTGCGCCCCCAAAATTCCCCAATCTTCAAAGCCCCCTTTATTAGATTTCCCTTTACTAGACCTACAATATGAGGCAAATTTGAGGTCTGTGTAAGTAACTGTTTCAGAGATATGGTTAAAAAACAGATTTTTCAATATATAGCACCACCTGGTGGCAAACTTAGGAGTGCATATTTGCCCAAAATCAAATCATTTCATCCTCTCTACCATGTCTGCCAATATGCTAAAATGAGAAGCCAATGAAAAGTATTTTGTGAGTTAACGGCTAAAGCTGGGTTTACATTTAGGCACGATGCATTACGAAAATCATCTTCCCGTCATTCGTGGCACATTTGTAACGTAACTTAACGTATCTGAATAGGGTTCTAAACAGCGCGTCGTTTCGTGACATTCATGATATTCATGGAGCATGTTTTTGGCAACCAAAAAATCTTCCACGAATATCACGAATCACCCTCGATTCGTGAAGTTCACGACTGAGCGTGTCGATTTGTGGTGATTAGTGGTGATTTGTAATAGAGCTTGACAGAATTCATAGTGTATTCTTGCCATTCTTGGAGCCCATACTGTCCATACTGTCACGCGTCGTTACAAATCGACATGAAAGCTGTCAAGAACTGAACTGAATGACGCGTGACACCTCATCAAAGCAACAATCATCAAATTCAATTCAAACTCTGGGTCCTTGGTCACGAGTTTAGATTTGCGGCATTCTTGATTTGTCGTCGTTAAGTCTAAACCCAGCATAAAATCTGTGGGCGCAGCGGCAGACGTGGCGGGTGGGGCGAAACCATAATATCCCGAAACTCGTATTTTGGGGATATAAATATAGACACAGGAATAACATGTAAAATAACAACATACGCAAGAATTATAATGATACAGACTCAAAGATAATTATACTGACACCAACAAGCATAATATGACCCCCTGAAAAAAATGCAACCCATTTTGAATTGATTTACCTGAGTTGCCTGGTTCACCTTCAAAGGGAAGAGAAGTCAGAGTGCAAGACAAAGCATGAAAACCATGAATATCATAATCACACACGAGTTATACATACAAATCTCTCAGGCAAAATACATGAGTCAACATATAATCAGTCCATAAATATCTGGACACTGATATATATCTGTTTTTGGCTCTGAAAATGGCAATGAAACAGTGAATGGTTCAAATATTAATTGTCAGCTATAATGAGAGAATACTCACATCTATAGAAATCGATTTATGGAATTACAGCCAATATGAAACATAGTGACATCCCGAATACTAACAGACTGCACTGAGTTAGCTACATTAACTCTGACAGAAAAATCAATCATCATATTCAGGAAATTTCAGTTTTTATGAGCCTCAAAATTAAGTCAAGAAATTTGAATATCATTTGTTTTAAATGTTATAAATTTTGGACAGATGCGGTATTTGATGTTATTTTTGTACAAGCCCAGTTCCGAAATAGTTGGGACAAAGTGTAAATTGTGAATAAAATCAAAATGCAATGACTTTCAAATCACACCAGCCAGTATTTAATTCACTATAGAACAGAGATTACATAGCAAATGTGGAAACAGAAATTTTACAATATTATCCACAAAATTAGTTCATTTCAAATTAAATGGCAGCTACAAGTCTCAAAAAAGTTGGGACAGGGGCCCATTTACCATGGTGTAGCATCCATTCTTCTTTTTAACGAAGAGTGAAGGCGTCTGAGCATTGAGGAGACAAGTTTCTTGAGTTTAGCCATTGGAATTTGATTCCACTCATGTTTAATACAGACTTCCAGCTGCTGGAGAGTTTTGGGTCTCTTTTGGGGACTACTTTTAATTCTGCGGTAAATGTTCTCAATTGATGAAAGATCATGACTGCAGGCAGGCCAGTTCAGCACAAGGACTCTTCTACTATGAAGCCATGCTGTTATAATAGCTTCAGTATGTGGTTTTGCATTGTCCTGTGGAAATACACAAGGCCTTATGTCATCTGGAGGGGAGCATATGTTGCTCTAAAACCATTATACAGGTGCTGGTCAACGAATTAGGATAATTAGAAATAGCGCAATCGTTAAATTTTCTTGATGCATTTTTTGTGCAGAAAGCAAATCAGGTGTTCACCGCGCCTGTCCTACTTGTTAGAGTATTCACAGAACTCGCTACCTGTAAAAAATTTGCTCAGCTGAGCTTTCCAAAAGGCCCATTTAGGCCATTTAACTGTGACACTGTTGTTTCATTGAATTAGAATAATTCATAAGTCATTTCATTGAATGAGAATAAGTGCTCAAATTTTTGTTTTCTGTTTTGTTTTAGAATAATTCATAAGTCATTTGAATTGGAATAAGTGCTCGAATTTTTGTTTTATGTGAAGAGTGTTCACTGTGCAGTATAAAGTCAGGGTTGAGTAGAATTTCTAAATTGTAAAATCAATCATGGGTAAGCAGCGCAACCTCTCAACGGGAATAGTGACTCAAATTCAAGCCCTTCGCCAACAAGGCTTGACCCAAACTAAAATTGCTGAGCAGCTCGGCATCAGCCAGCTGCAAAGCTCTAAAGAAAGACTGCAGCAAGCACACCAACTGTTCCGGCGTCCGAAAAACTGCTGCTCGTGACAACAAGCAGCTGAGAAAGATCGCAGTCAGCAACCGGTTCAAGTCTATTTCTGAGCTCAGCGACTTGTGGAACGAGCGGACCGGCGCTAACGTCTCGAGATCAACCACTTACCGTCGTCTGCACGAACTCGGCTTCAAATCTCGCGTTCCAGCAGTAAAACTGATGCTGAACAAGAAACAAATGGAGAAACGGCGGAAGTGGGCCAAAGAACACGGCGAGTGGACTGCTGAAGACTGGCAGAAAGTGGTCTTCAGTGACGAATCACGCTTTTGCATCTCCTTCGGTGACCAAGGTCCTCGTGTCTGGCGTTGTGGTGGCAAAACCTACAATCACGAGTGCGTAAAAAGACCCGTCAAGTTTCTTCAGAGCATTATGGTCTGGGGATGCATGTCCGCTCGGGGTGTGGGGAAACTCTGCTTCCTCAAGAAGACTGTCAATGCTGTCGTATACCAAGATGTTCTGGAAACGTTCCTGATTCCGACTGTTGAGGGACAGTTTGGCGAACAAGACCTCGTATTTCAACAGGATCTTGCACCGGCTCATGCGGCAAAGTCGACCAAAGATTGGTTCGCCGAAAAACAGCTTGAAGTATTGGCATGGCCGGCCAACTCGCCTGACCTCAATGTTATTGAAAACCTTTGGGCCATCGTCAAGCGGAAAATTCGCGACAGAAAGCCGACTACGCTGGACCAACTGAAGCAGAACATCGCCACTGCCTGTGAAGCTGTGAGTGCGGAAACTTGTGACAAGCTGGTCAAATCGATGCCGCGGAGACATCAGGCAGTCATACAAGCCAAGGGGGCAGCCACAAAATACTGAGAAAGTGATGATTCTAATTATAATAAAAATTATTCTAATTCAGTGAAACGGTTTTTCAATTATTCTAATTCAATAAAACAACACTGTCACAGTTAAATGGCCTAAATGGGCCTTTTGGAAAGCTCAGCTGAGCAAATTTTTTACAGGTAGCGAGTTCTGTGATTACTCTAACAAGTAGGACAGGCGCGATGAACACCTGATTTGCTTTCTGCACAAAAAATGCATTAAGAAAATTTAACGATTGCGCTATTTCTAATTATTCTAATTCGTTGACCAGCACCTGTATACCTTTCAGCATTCTTGTTGCTTTTTAAAACATGCAAATGCCCCACAGCATGCACCAATCCATCCCCATACCATCAGAGATGCTGGCTTTTGAACGGAACACTGATAACAGGAGGGGTGGTCTTTCTCCTCTTTTGCCTGACCACAGGACACTTTGCCACTTTGCTACAGTCCATTTTAAATGAGCCTTGGCCCACAGAACACTGAGGCGCTTCTGGATCATTCTCAACAATGGCTTCCTTTTTGCATGACAGAGTATTAGGTGGCATCTGTGGATGGCACAGCGTACTGTGTTTACAGACAGTGGTTTCCTTAAGTATTCCTTGGCCCATTTAGTAATGTCAATGACAGAATCATGCCGGTGAGTGATGCAGTGGCGTCTGAGGGCCCGAAGATCACGGGCATCCAGTAAAGGTCTTCAGCCTTGTCCCTTATGCACAGAGATTTTTCCAGTGTCTCGGAATCTTTTGATGATGTTATGCAGTGTCGATGATGAGACCTTCAAAGCCTTTGCAATTTGACGTTGAGGAACATTGTTTTAAAAATATTCTGCAATTTATTTACGCAAGCCTTCACAGGTTGGAGAGCCTTTGGCCATCTTTACTTCTGAGAGACTCAGCCTCTGTAAGACCTTTCATAGCCAACAATGTTACACACCTGATGCCAGTTAACTTAATTACTTGCTGAATCTTCTTTCAGCTGATTCTCTGATATAGTAATTGCTTTTTCAGCCCTTTTTTGTCTGTGTCCTAACTTTTTTGAGACCTGTTGCAGCCAGAAAATTTGAAATGAGCTCATTTTGTGGAAAAAAGTTTTAACATTTGATATGTCATCTATGGTCTACTGTAAATAACATAATGCCTCACGTGATCTGAAAGTCATTGCATTTTGATTTTATTTACAATTTACACTTCGTCCCAACTATTTCGGAATCGGGTTTGTAGTATTCTGGAAAACATTCAAGAAAATTCCAGTGCAGATCTATTTATATATGACTTTGATAAAGAATATTTGCAAAAGAAATGCAACATATTTTTTATTTACCTGCAGCCCCGATGGATCCTTAAAAAGAGAACAGAAGACAAAAAGGACACAATATAATACATAACATATAGACCAAATACACATACTACTTATTAATCTTTCAAGTAAAAAACAATCTGTCTTTTAAAGAACCTCCTAATTCTCTAATTTGATTGATTAAATTATTTCCCTCTTTTACGCAACTGTTTCCAAACCTTGACCAGGCATGCATGGATATTCCTGTCAACATGCGGCTAAAGAGAATAAAATAACTTTTCTAACATTGGAATGGACCTAATTAAGACAAATTATCAGCTTGTCAAAGTCCTGCAGTCAAAATTTTTGCCAGAACAAAAACCAGCATCCACAGTGGGCCCCCAGGACTGAAGTTGAATCTGACTCTACAGTGCATATTATTTAAAGTTTCAGGGGTTTTGGAGGAGTCTCGGTGAAAAGTATCAGATTGAAAATCAGTACTGATGGCCCGTGATTTTCATTCCTTCAGATGGCACTGCAATAAAAACCAAAATGTTTTTTGAATAGAAATAATCAAATGGGCTGGGACTAATTTAGAATACCTTTCCTAATAAATAGCAGTCATCATTGCATCCACAAATGCAAGTGAAGGTTGTGTACACCAAGAGAAAATATTCCTCTGAGCAGGACCAGTCCATCTCCTCAGCCGGATCATCAGGGGAGCCCGATTGATCAGACTCCGTGTTGACCGATGGCTCCTCAGCAGGAGAATCTCCCACAGTGAGATCAGGAGGGAGGGGGGGTGGGCCGGCGGGCGGGGATGCTCGGAAGGCATGGTGGTGCCGGACGGCTAGTTAGGATGGCAACAGTGGAAGTCTGTGACGAGGTTCAGGTTGAGGATTTGGCGAGCAAGAACCCATGACCACGCCTCAGGACTGTAGCCTTCCCAGTCCACTAGGTACTGGAGCCCCCCCCACGACGATGGGACCGGACTACCTGCTGCATGGAGTAAGCTGGCCCATCAATCAGGCGAGAAGGAGGAGGAGGTGGAACAACCGGTGACAGAGGACTCTAGTGGACCAGATTCATCTTCGACACATGGAAGGTGGGGTGGACACGCATGGAGCGAGGTAGTTTGAGCCTCACCGCCATCGGACTGATGACCCTCCGGATGGGAAATGGGCTGACAAACCTGGTTACTTGCTTCTTAGACTCCACCTGGAGAGGCAAATCTCGGGTGGAGAGCCACACCTTCTGGTCAACCTGGTAGACTGGGGCAGGAGAGCACCACCGGTTTGTCGAAACGGCATAGCACCCAACAACGTGCCGAATGGCAGAGCGAGCCTGGGCCCAGGTGCGGCGACAGCGGTAGGCGAGGGCTAGGGCTTATGGCAGGACACCCCTCTCTCCAACGCCGGGAAAAGTGGAGGCTGATAGCCAACAATGCACTGGAATAGAGAGAGGCCTGTGGAGGAGCTGGTGAGGAGCTGGTGACGTACTCCACCCAATGGAGATGCTTGGACCAGGAGGTTGGGTTCTGGGACACCAGGTTGACTCTCAGTGGCGGCCCTCACTCTCTCCTCAATGTCCCAGGACAGGACGGCTACTATACAGTGGGAGGGAAGGATGGAAGCAGGCCCCTAAGTGGACTCTTCTTTCCTCAGGAACTGCCAGGACAGGGCATGAGGCTTGGTGTTGTGGGACCCCAGGCGGTAGGAGAGATCAAAGCTAGAAAGGGGTGAAGAAGAGGTACCAGCGGGCCTGGCGGGAATTCAGCCTCTTGGCAGTGCCGATGTACTCAAGGTTCCTGTGGTCAATCCACACTAAGAAGGGCTCCCTGGCACCCTCCAACCAATGTCGCCATTCATCCAGAGCCAGCTTCACCGCCAACCGCTCCCTGTTCCCGATGTCATAGTTCCTCTCAGCAGAGGACAAGAGCCGAGAGAAGAAGGTGCAGGGGTGAAGCTTCTGGTCAGAGACAGATCTTTAGGACAGGACAGCCCCTACCCCCACATTTGAGGCATCCAACTCCACCACAAACTGGCGATCTAGGTCAGGCATCTGGAGGATGGCACAGAAGTGAATCTGGTTTTCAAGGACTGGAAGGCCTCATCAGCAGCAGTTGACCACTGGAAGGGCACCTTGGAGCTGCTGAGGGCAGTAAGAGGGGCGATTACTGAACTGTAGCTGCGGATGAAGCGGAGATAGAAATTAGCATACCCCAGGAAGCGATGCAGTAGTTTGTGTGAGTCAGAAACAGGCCAGGAGGTGGCTGCAGAGACCTTTGCCGAGTCCATCCAGAAGCTTCCTGTAGCCACAATGTACCCCAGGAATGAGACATGAGGCATGGAATTCGCATTTCTCTGCCTTGAGAAACAGGGAGTTCTCAAGGAGGTACTAGAGCACAGACTGGACATTATGAACATGCTCTTTTCTTGTCTTAGAGAAGATGAAGATGTTGTCCAGGAAAACAAAGACAAAGCGGTTGAGCATTTCTCAGAGTACATCGTTTACCAGGGCTTGGAAGATGGCAGGAGCATTGGTGAGACCGAAAGGCATGACTTTATATTCATCGTATCCTGCTGGGGTGTTGAATCTTCCATTCATCCCCCTCTCTGATGCGGACCAGATGAAAAGCATCACGGAGGATGAGCTTAGTGAAGATGGTGGTCCCCTGAAACAGTTTGAAGGCGGAAGAGATGAGTGGCTGGGGATAACGGTTCTTGACTGATTTCGACAAGCCCCGATAGTCAATGCAGGTGACAATAAGTAGCAGGATGTTCCCCACTCATGGACGAAACCGGTCTCCCAGTCAATGTGGGGGTAATGTCAACGAAGCTAAGGATAGCCCAGGATTAGTGGCAGGCCAGGAGAATCCAGGATGTGGAACTGGATGGTCTCGCGATGATTTCCGGACAGGACCACAGGAACCGGGGTGGTATGGGGGGTAATGGTTCCCGGTCGGTGGTTGTCAAGAGCCCAGAATGGAAGCCCTGACATCCCATTCGACAAGAACCATGGAAATCCCATGGGATCCCAAAGACGCGGCCATGACGTCATTGGGATTATAAGACTCAAGACACTCCTCCTTACTATGCCTTTCCACACTGACGTAAGTTGCTCTAGGAAGTATTGGTAAATCAAACATTTGTACTGCTTTTATAAGCATAGGCAACAGTCCCCCTCGTTCTATTTTCAAATCCTAAATTCGCTCAGAGAAGCGTCCCCAGATTTATCTGCAGCTCTTTCAACTGAGTCGACTCGCTGCATTCTGCACAGCCACAAGTGAGGATCAGCTCGCCGTGGACTCACAGACCACCGGCCCTCTAATCGTTTGAGCCCAAGGAAACTCCGCCAGACGAAGTGAACATACTAGCTTAGTAAGAGGATTTCCTCTGGACAGAGACAGGATAGTTATTAGCACAGTGGTTCCTAAACAGTGTGCAGTGAGGCAAGTCCACATTGTGCCGTGGGATATAGTGATAACTACAGAATATTTAGGGGAAACGAATCACAGAAGAGTAACGAATTATGTGGTCTTCAACTGACGACATTCTCATAAACACGTCAATAAAACTGCCATTCTAGTACTTCAATAAACGGTCTGTTAACTGCAAAAAAGGTAATGTCAAATCATGCGGCAAATGGATTTTTTGTCGCTCTGTTTGACGTTTAATTATATGGGTGATATGAAATTAGGTAATCTGACCAGAGCAAAGGAAAATGATTTTCTTGGTTTGAGTAGGGACGTGGCTGTGGTTTCTAGTTAATTCCTAGTCAAGTATGTTTTTGTAAAACTGCAATTTAGCACTCTTTCATCGTATATTAGGTCGAGGACTTCCACAGTAAGGCAAACAGCAAGATTTGCTGCATTCTCTCATGTGGTAAGTCAGCTGGCAGCGGATCACTTTTGTCATATAATACGCACCTAAACAGGACAATCTACATGTATATTCACTGAGGGGTGGTCTCAATGTTGACATATCATTCAATAATTACTTAATAACTCATTCTTGATAACTCATTCTCAATTTTCTTATTAGATATTATAAAACTACCTTCAAACCATGGAACATGTACAGAAAGCACTCCCCCACTCCTTGGGTATCTACAATGCGAAGTGTACTATTATTAGATTGTAAACAATGACAATTTTCTCTACTGTCAATACTTGGGTCTGATTTAGTCGAAGGGAGTTCTATATTTTAGTGATTTTCATCTGCTTTTGCCTTTAAGTACCATCATGTGGCTATTAATGGTAAAGCTAAAAAAAATGCTGCAAAGCCAGTGAATGTTTCATATTTTTTGCATATATCGTTGGCCGAGGATTATCTAGGTCATCTGCCATTTCTGTGTTTTCGAGGGACTAGCGATTAAAGATTTGATATTAAAAATATCCCCTTTGGGTTAAAAGATTTTTTACTCTAAACAACTAGAATACGACAAGACTAAACTGGGCTAATTTACATACCTCTATTCGTTTGGCAACATTGAATTCTGGGTACGCAATTTTGCAGATAGACCATTGTAACTTTAGGATTCATAAAATTCCAGTGTTACTTTGGCAGATTACAGGTTTAAAAAATATGGAAATGAATTAACAGTCTCTTAAAACCGCATTTTAAAGAAACCCCAATGTTTATTAACAAATAATACTCATGAAATAACTTTTAAACACTGTCACAGTAAAAAAGGAATACAAGATTAACACTTTTTAGGCCCTTTCAACACGATCTAGCAATGAGAGAAACCCTCCCATGTAAATGATCTCACATCAAGGAAATATGAACATTATAACTGTGAACAACTTTAAAGTATATAAACAATGTAATTTTTTGACTCTGCCAATTTTTCTGATTGAATGAAGCCTTTGGGTCATTATTCTTCACTTTGATCTGAATTAAAAAGGTAACCTTGAACTCAATTTACATGATTAACTTGACAAAACATCATTTTTCAGCAAATTATTAAAGTTTCTGCAAATAATGCTTTATTCAATCTGACTTCTCAAAGCACTCACCTAAATGAGGAAATTCAGAAATTTCTCTCAATTCTGCTTCAGTAAATTTCTTCTTGGCGGCCCTTTTGGCGCTGAGGCCTGAGGCCACGTGATGTAATCCCTCTTATATTATTGGTCAATTGCAGATAGACCTACGTAAAACTGAGTGAAGCGGAAATTTTGAAAATAGACTCTTCCAATATTGACCTTTGACATAAACTGAGTGCATATCTAAGCAGGGTCATAACCTAAAATAGACCTTGTTAACTTAAAAATAATTATGACGTAAGATCTCATATATTCAAAAAAATGCAGATAGACCAAGTTAATTCTCAGCAGACGATATGTTCCCATCCTAACAATGTTGTATCAATTGGATAAATGTAGGCAACAGGCATTCATTTTTTTCATTTTTGTTTCTTATTATGGATCAAGAATTGGTATTGGTCATTCAGTCGATAAATTGTTTGAATGTTAATAAGGCAAAACTGAACAAGAACAGCTTGAGGACAATCAAGCGGTAAAGGGTGAGGTTACTGAAGCCCCTGAGAACATGTGACTGAACTCCGCTGTAAATATGTTAGCAATTATATAAGGCTATTTCTCGGCGAGTTGCATAGTGATGAAATTTGCTCCCTGATGTAGCACAAAGCAAAATCAGCATTTGGTCTTTCTCAAATTTGTTCAGGTACATCTCCAAGATGTAGCTTTAAAAGTGATTGGATGGTACTGTGTTAGAACTGCTAATGGCCAAAGAACTAGTGAGAACACCTGAGTTTCTTACTAAAATGGCAGACTTTCAGCACTATTCTGTACTACACCATGTATTTTCGGCTGAGTAAGCCATCATGCACCGTTTTTTAGTCCTTTATCATCTTTGCACGTTAGCTCAATGGAAAACTATTTTCCATGATAATACGAAAGACTGTTCATTATGTCCCTGGTATCACCGCAAAGAAGAAAAAACCTTTAAAACTATCGTAATTTGTCATTTAGTTTTGAATAGCAATTAGCATCCGATGGGAAAGTGATCTGCTTTTCCTAAAGGTACTGTATATACAGCGCCCTCCATAATAATTGGCACCCCTGGTTAAGATGTGTTCTTTATCTTCTGATAAATTCAGTTTTTTTCTAAATAATATAGGACCACAATGAAAAAAAGAGGAAAATCCAACCATTAATTCAAGCACATTTATTCAGTGGGAAAAAATTCCCACATTAAGAAAAAATTCTTTTACATCAAATCACGTGTGCCACAATTATTAGCACCCCTGATGTTAATACTTTGTACAACCCCCTTTTGCCAACAAAACAGCTCCTAATCTTCTCCTATAATGTTTCACAAGATGGGAGAATACAGAAAGAGGGATCTTCGACCATTCCTCTTTGCACAATTTCTCTAAATCAACCAGCGACCTGGGTCCTATCCTCTGCACTCTCCTCTTCAGCTCACTCCATAGTCTTTCAATGGGGTTGAGGTCTGGGGACTGAGATGGCCATGGGAGGAGCTTGATTCTGTGTCTGGTGAACCATTTCTGTGTAGATTTGGCCACATGTTTAGGGTCATTATCTTGCTGAAAGACCCAGTGATGACCCATCTTCAGCTTTTGGGCAGAGGCCACCAGATTTTGATTTAAAATGTCCTGGTATTTCAAAGCGTTCATGAGGCCATGCACCCTAACAAGGTTCCCAGGGCCTCTGGAAGAGAAACAGGCCCACAGCATCACCGATCCTCCCCCATACTTCACAGTGGGCATGAGGTGCTTTTCTGCATACTCATCTTTTGAGTTCCGCCAGACCCACTGAGAGTGTTTGTTGCCAAAAAGCTCTATCTTGATCTCACCTGACCTAAGCACATGGTCCCAGTTGAAGTCCCAGTACCGCTTAGCGAACTCCAGACATTTGTGTTTATGATTGTGAGTGAGAAAAGGTTTTTAGCGTGCAAGCCACCCAAACAGCTTGTTGGCATGTAGATAGCCCCTGATGGTTGTTTTGGAGACTTTTTGACCCCAAGATGCTACCATTTGTTGCAATTCTTTAACAGTGAGCTTTGGAGAACTTTTTATTTCTCTTACCATCCTCCTCACTGTGCGTGGTGGCAAAAAACCTTGCGTCCTCGTCCAGGCTTGTTTACCACTGTTCCAGTTGTTTTAAACTTCTTAATGATTCCTCTAACAGTAGATATGGGCAGGTGCGGGCGAGTGGCTATTTTCTTGTAGCCATTGCCTGACTTGTGAAGGTCGACACACATCTGCCTTACTTGAATAGTGTGTTCCTTTGTCTTTCCCATGTTGAAGAGTGGATAAGAGAAATGGCCTCTGTGTCATGTCATATTTATACCCCAGGGAAACACGAAGTGATGAATTAGTAATTAAATGTTCCTAGATACTCTGATCAACTTTGTAAACTACTGTAGAAATGAAATTGAAGAAATACTTCAATTACATTTATTTCCTTGGAATTCTTAGGGGTGCCAATAATTGTGGAACAGGTAATTTCATGAAAAATAATTATTTCTTAGTCAGGGAATTTTTTTCCCTTAAAATTCACTTGAGTTGAAGGTTACATTTTTCTACAATTTTCAGTGTGAGAGTATGCTTCTTCAATAAAAATTGAATTTATTTTAAGGCTTTTAACACATCTTAACCAAGGGTGCCAATAATTATGGAGGGTTCTGTATTACAACTGCACTGATCAAGGGCAATGCAATGAGAAAAGTAGGTTTATTTTGTGTCCATAAGATGGCTATAACTCATCCCATACTTGACAGGTGGTCACAAGCTGTAACTCGTTGCTTCACTTCATTTAGCTCTCACCCTTTAGTTTGTACAGTTATTACCCTTGTACAGTAGTAACTGCTAGCTAGCTTGCAAGCTAATTGGGCTACATTTCGCATGTACTGTAGTAACTACCAGCTAGCTTGCTAGCCACTACAAAATGCAAATTAAACTGAAAGGTTGCTTCTTGATCTGTCATCTGAAATCTCATCAGTTGTTGGTGTTGCTGGCTAGCCAGCTAACAAAGCTTTAACTGCCCAATAAAAAGCTCAAATATAGCAACAGATGTATGACACAGTTAATCAAACAGCCATGAACATTGTGCAGGTACCAAGCAGGTTCACCAAATGCTAATATGACCCAAACAAAATGTCCAAAATTGGATAAAGCCTTTAAAATGTGAAAGTTACATGCGCTATCATCAGTTTGAGGAGGATGTGGAGCAATGGCGGCAAGCTGTGGTGAAAGCTAGGTCACAATTAATACACACAAATATAGCATGGCAAAAACATGACAACTTTAAATGAATTTGGCTCAGTCGAATTTGCAATAGGTGTAACTAGCCAGTCCAACATTAGCTCAGCCACAACAATGATGTACAATTATAACTATAGTTATTTCGTGAACTTTTGCATAGCTAATTTCACTTTGTGTGGCACATCGCCATGAAATATAGCTGCCTTTTCTCATCTTTTTTTATTTTTTATTTAACCCTTATTTAACCAGGGAAGTCCCATTGAGATTGAAATCTCTTTTTCAAGGGAGCCCTGGGGGAAGAGGTGGGGAGGGACAGAGGAATTACACAGCCAATTAGATCAGGGGATGATTAGGTGGCAGATTGAAAGAGCCAGGTTGGGACTTTAGCCATGACACCGGGGAACCCCCTACTCTTATCGAAGAGTGTCATAGGATCTTTAATGACCACTGAGAGTCAGGACCTTGGTTTAACGTCTCATCCGAAAGACGGCGTCTCCTTTAAATGTAGCTAACATCCTTAATTAAATTCTGCCATTCGCAAACACCCTGCACAGTCAACCTGAGGCTAGAAAGAATAGAGGAACTGAAATAGGCCAGCACGGATGAATATTGAGCCAACTTTAAAATATTAACTTTTAAAAATTTTGTCAGCATTTACTGGATTGACAGCTGATCTGGCGCTGAGCCTTTCACAAACCGCCGGATTATACAATTAGTAAAGAGCTTTTCCAGTGAAGGCCTGTGTGCGGTGTCAGACATTCAATTTCCCCTGCATCCACACCACAAGTTTGTGATCTTTGCAGAAATAACACTCTTCATCAGACTTTAGAGGTACACAGTATCCACACCACTACCACACTGAGCATTTAGCAAAGGCCTTCTCTCCAGTTTGCTTTGGCATTTCTGGCTCCAGTGACTGAACTATCCAAAAATCTGACTCAACAATATGCCCATATTGCCCTGAAAATGCGCGAGCTTCTGAAAAAAATTTGCCATTTCAAGAACCAAGCCACACACCCAAACAAATGCACGGAGTGACAAGCCAGCTGACCCAATCAACGACTTGACGTCACAGCAGTCAAATATGGCTTCCCCCTGGGTTCATATTGGGCCTTTAGCGGCATGGTTTTCCTCCGGAAATTTGCCATTTCTACAGTTTGTGAACTTTATTTGGCATTGGTACATAAAGCCAAAAAATTTAGAGAATGATCAGAGAGAGAAAATGCATGATCGAACCTATATTGCGCAGATATGAATACAGTTGTGCCTTGAGATTTTGGCTTGCCTTTTTCGGTGCCTTGGGCTCAAAAAGTTTGAAAGCCACTGTACTTGTGTATTTTTAACTCTGGTTCGTATTTGCTGAAACTAGCATTGAGCTAACAGACTGCCAAGTCTCTTTTATTTCCTTACAATGTATGTTGTAATATGATCTGTTTTTGCTTGATCTAGGTGCTGATTTTGTTGTCCCACGATGTTGGGTTTTTTGGTGTGGTTCGTAGATAAAGCCAGTCAACTGCACGAGGATGACAGTGAACAAACCCCAGTTTGCTCGCCAGGCTCCTGAGTGACATAAGGCAGTTGCTATGAGAATCTGTAGCTTTTCTTGTGCCTCCTTGCTGCTTTCCTTGTTAACTTCTGCTTTTTCTCTCTGACTAACCCACACACTTCGCCCATATTAAAGTGGGTTGCTGACAGCGTAGTAGCATGAACCAGTTCGCCACACATATCTTGCCATTTAGGGCACACTGAAACATGGTTTCCATCGTCTCTCTCTCTTTCCCGGTCTTCATTTGCAAGTGACGTACCCACTCGCCTCGCTACTTCAGTCATCTTGCCTTCCCTTTCTTCTCTCTCTTTCCCCTTTTGTGCCCCCTCACACAAATGAGCACACGCGCTCACTCGTGTGTGCCATATCTGTTACCTTCAATGTATATTGTAGTTTCCTGTCGAAGTATCCGTTTGCAGCGGTGGTTGTAGGAATAATAGATGTTTATCAATTAAAATATTGTTGATTGCCATCAATATTACTAAAATTATATGAACTCTGTTACATTTATATTTTAAGACAGCTTTCTGTGATTATTTGTGCATGCCTATTGTGGTAACAGCTAGTTGTGAGGTCCAGTGCTCGAATTCCATCCTTCACTGTTAATTCCACAAATCAAAGCATAATAAATTATTGACCTTAGGGTTCAGACAATTCCTCTGAGACTGAAGTGATGATTCGGTTATTGGTCCTTGATCCCACGCTGGTGCCCCATTATAATTTACTCATTAACAAACCTATTAACATTAATTGTTTCCTTAATATTAATTGTTATTGTTAATATCTGCTTTTGCTGTTGTTATTGTTATTAATACTAATTATTATTGTTAATACCTGACATTCCATTCCCAATGAGAGTTAATTTCAAAATTAACAATAAATAAACAAAAGTCTTGTCTCTGGGCTGTTTTCAATTTAATACAGGTGAAGGATGATTTACAAATGAATGCTTTATTTTTTATTTATGTATTCTATATCATCCCAACTTCTTTAAAAATAGAGTTGCATGTAAAAATACTAACATATACATGTCAGGCACAATAGTATCTGTCACGCATTCTCTCAGCTAACTATCTCACGGTTCGTTTAATCCAGCCATTTCTGTTCGAGCAAATACAGTACATTCAAAATGCAAAGTGCTTGCTTCTGTTAAAACTTAAGAGAGTTGATCTGAGTTTGCCATCCAGGAAATATAGTTTTTGCCACATGCCTGGGGAAATTCAACTCACATTTTCTCATTATGAGCTTTGCAAATGTTGATAGCTTTAAAATGTATGTTTTCCTACCTTTAAATCCTGATCGTGGGCGCAAAGCACTCCCAGTAATCCTGCCTGGATTCAATGAACATTTACTCTCCAATTTTCTTCACAGATAAATAATGCAAAGCAGGTTCATTTTATAGAAAATGACACTAAATGTGGTGATTTAAGAAGTAAGACATTTTATGCACCAGTCACAAAAATTTAATACCACTGCCACATCTTCTCAGTCCGCAATGCCATTTCAAACCATGTTGATTGCTTTTAACAAGAGTAATGTGGAAAAAAGCCACTAGATAGCAGTATTGACTTTTTTTGTTAAGCCCAGTCTGGAGCTTGGTTTGGGCATGTCTGAGAGGGGAAAGTCCCAAAAAAAACCCAAGAGTCATCAGAAGATGACCTATGCCACCGGTTCCACATAATTCGTGATTTGTGGCAGAGTTTTTGAATTCTGCTGTAGAAAAAGGACAAAGTCCAATTTTTGGGCTGTTTTTGGTATAGAAATGAAAGATTTTGGGCAGAACGGAACTGAAAGCCCTAAAAGGCACAGCTACACCATAAGGGTAAGTTCCATACCAAATGTGAAGTTTGTAAGCGGCATAGTTTTTGAGTTCTGTCCCGGAAACGAGACAAAGTCCAATTTTAGGGCTGTTTTTGGTGAAAATTTCCAAAATTATGGGCAGCATGGAACGGAAACCCCCAAAAGGCTCAACTGCACCATAAGGGTAAGTTCCATACCAAATGTGAAGTTTGTAAGAGGCATAGTTTTTGAGTTCTGTCCCGAAAAGGAGACAAAGTCCAATTTTAGAGCCGTTTTTGGTGAAAATTTCCGGAATTATGGGCAGCATGGAACTGAAACCCCCAGAAGGCACAACTACACCATAAGGGTAAGTTCCATACCAAATGCGAAGTTTGTAAGTGGCATAGTTTTTTAGTTCTGTCCTGGAAACGAGACAAAATCCAATTTTAGGGCTGTTTTTGGTGAAAACTTCCGAAATTATGGGCATTATGGAACTGAAACCCCCAAAAGGCACAACTACACCATTAGGGTAAGTTCCATACCAAATTTGAAGTTTGTAAGTGGTATAGTTTTTTAGTTCTGCTCCGGAAATGAGAATGATTACGGATGGACGGACGGACAGACGGACGGACAGGGCGATGACTATATCCCACGGTATTCCATACCGTTGGGATAAAAAGTCTAAAAGGTGGGAGGTGGCGGCAAAAGAGTATATGAGGAGCCAAATTGAGAGAGTAAAGTAGTAGGAGAAATTGCAAGGAGAGGGATTCATTTGACCAGACCTGTCACTCTTTTCAAGACCTGTGAAGTTTTTTTGTGGATTTTTGCCTGTGTTGGAGCATTTCCCTGTCCCAAGACATCACCAAGCAACCCCATCTCAAGGGACTGTAAATATTTTTTTTCTTGTATATGTCAATCTTGGTCAGTAGTATAAATTGGAGGTTAGTTGTCAGTCTTTGTTGAATTAAATTTGTTTAAGTTTAAAAATTGATGCACCTATTACTAAAACCCCATAATTCACACTTGACTTGACTTGACTTGTTGGGTTTTAGTAATCAGTGCTTCAATTTTGTCTGTCATCCCTTGCTGTCTTATGTGCCATAACAAATTGGTGGCTCGTCCGGGGTAGACCATTGTGTGAGTCATTTATTGAAAATCTAGCATTACAAATTGTGAAATTGTTTTTTTTTTTTTGTCCTATATATATATATATATATATATATATATATATATATATATATATATATATATATATATATTGACAGATCAACAGCAATGGATGATTTCTTGGCATCACCAACCACAGAGGTTTTGAAGTCTTTGAAAAAGACAGAACTGCTAGAAATATGCAGACAGTTAGAGCTGACAGAGGTAAAACCATCATGCGAAAAGCAAGACTGGCTAGAGAGATTGTTGAAAATTACATTGATGAAAATGTGTTTGCACCAGGCGATCTAGAACAGTTTCCAGTGGAAAATCCAAATGTAGAAATGGTACTTACAAAACCCAAAACCAGTGAAGTTGGCACGTTATGTAAATCGTAAATAAAAACAGAACACAATGATTTGCAAATCCTTTTCAACTTCTATTCAATTGAATACACTGCAAAGACAAGATGTTTAATGTTCAAACTGAGAAACTTTTTTTTGTTGCAAATAATCATTAACTTAGAATTTAAAGGCAGCAACACATTGCAAAAAGTTGGCACAGGGGCCTTTTTACCATTGTGTGACATTGCCTTTCCCTTTAACAACACACAGTCAACGTTTGGGAACTGAGGAGACCAATTTTTGAAGCTTTTCAGATGGAACTCTTTCCCATTCTTGCTTGTTGTACAGCTTAAGTTGTTGAACAGTCCGGGGTCTCTGTTGTCGTATTTTACGCTTCATAATGCGCCGCACATTTTCAATGGGAGACAGGTCAGGACTACAGGCAGGCCAGTGTAGTACCCGCACTCTTTTACTACGGAGCCATGCTGTTGTAACACGTGCAGAATGTGGCTTGGCATTGTCTTGCTGAAATAAGCAGAGGCGTCTATGAAAAAGACGTTGCTTGGATGGTAACATATGTTGCTCCAAAACCCGTATGTACCTTTCAGCTTTAATGGTGCCTTCACATATGTGTAAGTTGCCCATGCCTTGGGCACTAATACACCCCCATACCACCACAGATGCTGGCTTTTGAACTTTGCGCCTATAACAGTCCGGATGGTTCTTTTCCTCTTTGGTCCGGAGGACACGACGCCCACAGTTTCCAAAAACAATTTGAAATGTGGACTCGTCAGACCACAGAACACTTTTCCACTTTGCATCAGTCCATCTTAGATGAGCTTGGGCCCAGCAAAGCTGGCGGCGTTGCTAGGTGCTGTTGATAAATGGCTTTCGCTTTACATTGTAGAGTTATAACTTGCACTTGCAGATGTAGCGACGAACTGTAGTTACTGACAGTGGTTTTCTGAAGTGTTCCTGAGCCCATCTGGTGATGTCCTTTACATACTGATGTCGGTTTTTGATGCAGTGCCGCCTGAGGGATCGAAGGTCACGAGCATTCAATGTTGGTTTTCAGCCTTGTGGCTTACGTGCAGTGATTTCTCCAGATCTGAACCTTTTGACGATATTACGGACCGAAGATGATGAAATCCTTAAATTTCTTGCAATAGCTCGTTGGGGAATGTTGTTTTTAAACTGTTCGACAATCAGCTCACGCATTTGTTCACTAAGTGGTGACCCTCGCCCCATCCTTGTTTGCGAATGACTGAGCATTTCAGGGAAGCTGCTTTTATACCCAATCATGGCACCCACCTGTTCCCAATTAGCCCGTTCACCTGTGGGATGTTCCAAATAAGTGTTTGATGAGCATTCCTCAACTCTCTCAGTCTTTTTTGCCACTTGTGCCAGCTTTTTTGAAACATGTTGCAGGCATCAAATTCAAAATGAGCTAATATTTGCAAAAAATGTAAATTTTTTTTTTTGCAGAAAAAGTTTACCTATTCAAACATTTAGTAACTTGTCTTTGCATTGTATTCAATTGAATGTAGGTTGAATAGGATTTGCAAATCATTGTATTCTGTTTTTATTTACGATTTACACAACGTGCCAACTTCACTGGTTTTGGGTTTGTAAATTAAAAATGCTAGCGATTGAAAAAAGAAAAAACAAAGAGAATTTGAGAAGGCAGAAAGAGAGAAGGAAAGAAAAGCCAATGATTGTGTACACTGACCACAATCCTTAATGTTTTTTGATGAAAAACAAGAATTGGAGATTGTTGAATTGGAGTTTGATTTCACAGGAGTTTGACTAGGAAATTAAGCATGTAAAGGGTCCTGACAATGTAATTGCTGATTGCTTATCCCGTGTTTGAGTATGTGTATATATCATGTGTTTATTAGCCTATTGTATTATATGTGTATAAATACAAGTGTCTACTTAACCATTTTTTTTGTATTGAAAAGAAAAATTTTGCCTTTATGAGTCAAAATTTTTCCCTTTAAGAAAGGAGGTATAATGTAGGAAAAAGCCACTAGATAGCAGTATTGACTTTTTTTGTTAAGCCCAGTCTGGAGCTAGGTTTGGGCATGTCCTGGGCATGTCTGCGATGGGAAAGTCACAAAAAAAGGTCTAAAAGGTGGGAGGGGGCTGCAAAAGAGTATAAAAGGAGAAAATTTGAGACAGTAAAGTAGTAGGAGAAATTGCAAGGAGAAGGATACATTTGACCAGACCTGTGAAGTTTTTTTGTGGATTTTTGCCTGCATTTCCCTGTCCCAGGACTAGCCACCTAGCTGACAAACTAATGTTACATAATGGTTATGGAAAGGTACTCCATAAACAATGGCTTGCTTGCTCATTTCATAAAAAGTTGCGGTAGAAAGACAGCGATTGTACAGTGTATGCTGTATATAGCGTATATGCAGAGTAGCCGCAGTAACGTCATAGCTAAGCGCCGAAAAAGACACTGCTCGAAAAAATCGCACAACCCATTCAAGGGAGAATTGGCTGTTTGCTCACACCCTTTGATTGATATTTGAATTTCATGATGGTTGAATCATCTGGAAAAGGATAGAGGTTGAATATTGTTGTCTGGGAATGATTTAAGCGGCAAATTGTATTGGATGATAATGTCCCTTTAACTTATTGAACACTGTGAGTCGCATTGATTCCACCTGGTTTCACAGCCATGCACCTGAATCAAGATTTAACATAAAGACTTGCATCGCAATACATTTTGTTCGGCATCGAACGCTCAAGCAATACATGCCAAAGGTTCTGCCTAGGATGCTCGGAGTGCTGGATGGAAAATTTCTGCCGTCTCCTAAAGTAACAATCTGCCTTCCATGAGCTACGAAGCATAATATGAGGGGCGTAGGTTTAATCTGAGAGTTCGTATGAATAAAGGTAATGCCATACGTACTGTACGTGCGAGCTGGTAAATTTTTTTGCGACAATTTCAAAGCAAATATTGCCTCTGAGTCACCAGAGATTACTGTGTTTCTTTGATGTTCTCCAAGGCGCATTGAAAGATGCCTCTAATTTACAGAGATCGACACCATACTCATAAACTTGGTTCTCTGTATCCAAATACTTTCGTTTAAATTTCTGGATACAACTTAACAACCGTTATTTATGTCTCAAACATTTTTTCAGTGGCACTCGCTGGACAGAGAACAAGGAGGGCGATAAACGTCTCGAAACTGCTTATTAGTCTTGATCTGTTTTCAGTCATTTTCCTTGATAAAAGATACTTTACTCCTCCCTTCTCAGGTGTAGCTAATTGTCTTTGTTAAAACTAGAGCTAAGTCGCCTCAATTGAAGGCAAAAAAGTGCCCATTTCAATCTTTGTAGTCAATTAAAAGGAGGCACTGCTGTCAAAATGCTTCTGAGGACCCGGCGTCTCCTCTGCAGAGGTCTGTCTGATCCTCGCCATAAAGTAGGAATCGTTGTTTGGCATAATGAAATGAGCACCTAATGTTTTCGGGGGTCTTTTCAAATTCAGGTTTTCAGCCAAATTCTGGCTTTCTCTTTTGTAGGTAGGCGATGGAAGTCGTTTCACTGAACACAAGGACAATCCCCTATTTTCTGGGTGCGTGTTCAAAACACTGTTGATCAAACCATAAATTTAGCTTCCTCTGGTTGTTAGTTCAGCCTCAAACAGCACAATAGGTGCCAGTGCTCTGAAGGGACGTCTCAAGAAAAGCAAGTTAATTTGTTAAAAAAAAAAAACGAGCTGTAATCGCTAAGTTAACTGAAAGAAACGCCACTGTTCTTAACGAACAACTCGCTAGCAACTACTTCCGCCGGAAGTTGCACCCCTCATTATATCATCAGTAGCGCTCTCAGGAATAAGGTGGATACAAGAACCGAATTCGTCACTCCCCACTCCGCTCAACCGATACAATCCACCAGTCGAGGCAAGAACTGAATGCTATCCTAACGCTAGATTTCATTTTTGCTGTTCGCTTCGACAGTGCAAGAATTTACCATGCCACATACATTTTGCCCCTGTTGCCGCATTCATATTTTTATAGTATATAATAAATAATAAAAAAAAAAGATCCTAGCTGTCATCGACCCTGCACAGCTGAGGCACCCGAACACCGCTCGTTCAGGGGAGCCCACGCAAACCGAGTTCATCATTCGTCGTCCCACTCTTTTGAGACACAGTACCCTAGTCTTTTCCTCATCGGAGGCAAGAACTGGATGATTACGTAACACTCGTTCTCGATCTCGCTTTATGCTTCGGCTGTATGGTAAGCAATTGCCTGTTTGCTACGTAGATATAATTGATGTGACTCCGCAATGATGACAATCTGCAAATCCGAAACTCTCGTCGACTCCGCAGGAATTATATTCGCCATCACACAGCTGTGCATCGTACCTAACAACCCCATTCAGCTGCCACTTCAGTCAGACTGTAGAACGGATTCTCATGGCTTATTGCTCTATGAGCCTCACAAACTTATTTATGCGAATTTCCGTTGTTTTCACGAACTACACGAGTGCAGAAATTACAAAGACTTACTGATATTTTCGTAGCCATCAATGTGCGGAAGAAATTGCCATATAATTTCGAAGCGCAATGTATAACAAGGCTTTCAAAAAATAAATAAATAAATAAATTAGACTTTTGTCAGTTCTACCAATTAGTCAGTGCCATTCTTGCTATATACGAACATTGTGTTCTTCACAAATTAAATGCCACACATTTATGGCGCTGTTGAATGCAATGCTTATTCCAAAATTGTAAAATCATTACAAATGCTAATGTTCTTTGCCTCACGGGCAAACATTCATGGATACTACGCGTATCCACCTCACAGCCACTCGCAAACATTCACGAATACTGCACGCGTATTCACCTTACAGCCACTAGCAGTGGCGCAGCTTGCTAGCGCGTCGGTTATTGGTGCTCTTTGCCTCGCTGGCAAACATTAACAGATACTACGCTCATCCACCTCATGACTACTCGCATTGGCGCAGCTCACTAGCGCTTCGCTCGCACTTCAGTTATTGGTGCAATTTGCCTCGTCGGCAAACATCCACGGATACTGCATGAGCATCCACCTTACAGCCACTAGCAGTGGCGCAGACCACTAGCGCTTCGGTTATTGATGCTTTTTGTCTCGCCGCCAAACCTTAATGGATACTAACCGTATCCTTCTCACACCACTGGCAGTGGCTCAGCCCACGAACACTTTGCTAGCGCTTTGGTTATTAGTGCACTTTGCTCGTCGGCAAACATTCACGGATACTGCGCGTATCCTCCTCATGGCCACTCGCAGTGGCACAGCCCACTAGCGCTTCGCTATGGCTTTGGTTGTTGGTGCGCTTCGCCTCAATGGCAAACATTCACAAAAACTACGCGTTTCCACCTCACGGCCACCCGCACTGGCAAGGATCACGCTCTCGGTCGACTGTCGGTCCCGCAAGCCATCATTCCGCCTTTCCTGCACGCTGTCCATCTGCCGTCTCCAAGCTCAAGCGCGTCGCTCCATGCAGTCTGACTGGACGCATGCCTAACAGTGGTTAACCCTTTACTGACTGTCCTCCATCTCACCACTCTCATCCACCTCGCCAGCCGCGGTGCCTGGTTGGCTAAAGCTAATATCACAAACGTTTAGGGCTGTCCCACTTGACCCACACTTTTTTTGGGGGGGTTTCTTTTGGCGTTTCCGGGAAGGAGCGCTATTACCTCCCTCTTCGCCTCACCATATCCCATCATCGCTTCCTCCCTCATTCGGGGTCAGAAACGGGCCACCAAATGTATAACCGAACATTATGACAATGGATCGCAGTAGACACTGTAAACAAAGGCCGCTCTCGCTCCCTCTCGTTCATGCCGTTACTCAGGAAACTAACCCTAATTTCCACAAAACACCAGTCCATGCTCAAAGCTGCACATATTCCCGACCGACCGACGTTTAGCACCACACTTCGACATTCACCCCACTCTGGTTCCTCCGTTTTCTGAGACCGTCGACACCTGACACTACAACCTGAGCCATTCACTGCTTTATCTCGAGATGCTATTCTCAATGGGGTTGCTCCACACTTACTTTCCCTGTACCTTGCAGGATGGAAGCAATTCAAGAAATCCCATTCAGCCCTCCGATGGTAATTCCCGGCAGTTGACGTCGCTTCCCTTCTAAGCTTAATTTTGTACATTCACTCCATACACCACGTTCCACCAGCCCCAATACAAGTCTTCCCAAGCGGCATCAACTTCTTCATCAAATGGCCATTGGTTACCCGTACTCTTCTATTTCCCACTCTCAGGTGTAAACACAGCTGAAAGGTTTATGTAAACAAGAACCTCCCACTCCGACTAAACGTTTACCCCTAATGGCAGACCACCTCTGACGCTGCTTTCAGGATACCATTCCCCTTCCACGGATTCCACTCTAGAAGCAGTGTTTCTATTGGCCTTCTTTGGTTTTTTGAGATGTGCTCCGCCCTCTGCTGATTATTATCTTTCTCGCAACACCAGCCTAAGCAACATCTCATTCTACTCCTCCGACTGCTTGATGTTCAAGAAAAAGAGTAGTAAACAGATCAGTTCGGCATTTCTCAGCCCATATTCCTATTTCACCTAGACTCTGCCCTCAGTCCGTTCGAGCCAACATCAAAATTCGTCACCTCGACATACAATAACCTCGCTTCTCCCCCAGACCCGTTATTCATGATCGACACCGGGGTCGTACGCACTTGCCACTGATTCCTCTACCATTTCTGTCAAGTTTTAATTAGATCCAACATTCCACCCAAATACTCCTCTGGACACTCTTTCCGCATTGGTACCGCCACTACAACATCCAAGCGAGGAGTGCCGGACCACCTGATTAAAATCCTTGACCGCTGGACATCAAATT
This sequence comes from Gymnothorax reevesii, assembly GCA_029721435.1. Lineage (NCBI taxonomy): Eukaryota > Metazoa > Chordata > Actinopteri > Anguilliformes > Muraenidae > Gymnothorax > Gymnothorax reevesii. The sequence continues at coordinate 10,102,550 of CM056581.1, forward strand.
CGTATGCAAGCTATATTCGCAATAATGTTGACAACGTACGTAGAGCCCATCTCTCGTTGATACATTCACACTTTTTGGGGCTTGGGAGCCACACAGCCTCTGACAAGAGATGCAAGCCCCACCCTGAGTCTCGCCACCCGGGGGGCGCCCAACATCCGCACAAGCACAGACCAAGTTCAACACCACACCCACCCCAATCTCCTATCCGCCCAATCTCCTATCCACAGCCCCACCCAATATTCTCCTCTACTTCGGGAGTGGTCAAGAATTCATTAAAGGGAGTTCCTGATAAACTGGGTTGATGAACAGGACCACTCCCAATGTGCCTTCCTATTCATCCTTACGCCTATATATACCTCCTACATCCCCACAATCCCCACTCGTCTCATTTCTACGTCCCTCCCACCCTTCCCCTCTCCAAGAAGGAAGCAAGAAACAGCCACCTCCTGGGACCCCGAGGGGCTAGGGTGCCCGTCCCGATCTCCTATCAGCAATCCCATCCAATACTCTCCTCTACTTTGGGAGTGGTCCAGAACTCATTAAACAATCATGAAGTGAGGGTTTGATGGCTTGCTTTGTAGGATATGGCAAAAGTTAACGCATGAAATCCACATTTTTTTTCCATGAAGGGTTACCTACTAAGTCATGTGAATTAAATGTTTTTATTGAATTTATTATTCACTCGCCTTGACACTTCATTAAAAGGGAAACTGTGTACTTAACCAGCAATGGATTATTCATATTGTTGGAAAATGTGTTAACCAAGAACGATGATTAAAATCGAGTCAATAATCTCATTCGTTTCAAAGTATGTTTTCCGCCCCCTCTGTTTTCCGTCCACCGACCGCCACTGTTATTGAACATTGATAGATTAACATGTAAAGAATGTTACTGTCCTCAACAGAGATTTATTATCCCCCGCCAACACGAAGTGGGAGGGGGATATAGGTTTGACCTCCTTCCGTCCATTCATGCAAGCGTGCGCGCGTGTGCATCCGTCCGTCCGAGAGAACGGCCAACTTTTCTCAGAAAATATTGCAGATAGGACAACCAAATTTTATGTGTAGCTTCAGACCATAAAGGTCTTGATGGAGTTCGAAAATAAGAAGCACACGATTGGCGGGGGAAGTTGTAGACCATGTCGACTTGTTATAATAATGTGCTTATCAATGAACATTGTAGCTGATATATTTTCCTCATGTATGAAAAAACAATTTGTTGAAATTGATGTCATACTGCTGAGCTAGGAAGATATTTGTTCAAAAAAATATGTTCTGAAATGGAGATTTCCAATGGCCACGTGTGTAAATGATTGTACATTTGACAAAGTTCTCAGCCATGACACACTGTGGAAATTTGATGAAATTTAATGATTGAATAAAGCCTGCACACTGAAAGACAATGCTCTCCGAAAATTTTTTTCAGCGTGTCAATGCAAGAACTTTTTTGGAGAGCATTGTCCTTTAGTGTGCACACTTTATTTAATCATTTCATTTGCGGATTCTCAGATTGTCCTGCACCTGTATTCGAGTGGATGTGCATGTTCTACTTTCTTAATTTGCTGAAATTTGCCCTAGGGTATGGCCAACATTCAATGAAAAAAGCAGGATGTGTTGACATCGGTAACATCTTCATCCAAACACTTGCATCGGCCGACTGTTGTAAACCCTAAAATGGGATGTGTTGATATGAAATGGATTGTGGGAGTAAGGCTCTCACAAAATTCTTCTAGATTAAGTTCTTTCAGTGATATAGTTATGAACTATGACCCTTATGATGTTTGTGCATAAAAATATTGCCTATTCTTAGACCGTCAAACTAAAGGAATCTCAAGACCACGACAAGGTGATAGGTCCCCTTGAGGAATAACTACCTAGCTATCATCATGCATATTCAACATATGATATATTTGACACAAATTTGACTAGATTTCATGCACAAATGAAGTGATAAAACCTTCTTGAAAAATCTGAGTGATATCTCTAATGTTGGATTTATTATTATTATTGAGGGAGCCTCAACAACACCTCCAGTGACGGTATAAACAGAAACTATATAAAGACGAGACTGAGCAACTCAGGCATTTTCAATAGAACGGCTCGTAAGGCTAAAGATGGCGGTTGTATGACACATCCTACCCCTTCCCCAAGAAAGCCAATTTTCCGTTTTATACACCAGAATCGGGTAACAGAACTAACCAACTAGGTTGCTCCTTTGATGCCAAGCACACAGTTTAGATTCACAACAGTTTAAATCCTCGAGGTTTTAACAGATTTGGCGTTTTTTGTTGAAGTGCTCTGGTGGGGTCATTAACTGTATAAAAATATTGACCCAGCACCCGAGTCTCAAAAGTGAGGCCGATGAGGAAAATTGCATTCTATTTAATGGCCAGCAGATAACGACATTGATGATTGCGGAAATAAGTTCAAAGCTATAGAAGTCTGAGAAAATAACCCTACTTTCCCACCTGATTTATTATTCCAATAATGATTTTCTGCATTATTTTATGAAATCTATTGCACGTTTTAAGTCTACTTCGATATATCATGATGTTCATTTTTGTAAATTATTGTCCCAAATAGACTAGAATAGACGATAAAGCCAAAATATGCTTTAGGGGCATGTCTAACCTCTGGTCCTCATCAGATATGGTCAGATCTAGGGCTGTGCAATATGACTTAAATCTTATATCCCGATATGGGTTACCTGATAACCCGATAACGATATATATCACGATATAGCAAAATTCTGTGCCGCGTTTCTGGAGTTTTGAGGATACGAGTGGACAAAGCAGACTTGGATTACACTGGACGATGTGTTCGACAATGGTTTAAAAGTTTGTCTACAGATGCTTTGTGGAGTTTTGCCATTACTACTGGGTGACCCCATTTCTTTCCAGAGAGAAGGAATTAGGATAATTTTGCAAAACTCTTCAGTGGCCATAAAGATGCGGCAGGTGAAAAACAACTTTGTCCGTTCGAGACATCTATAGCTGAGTAATTGATATACACATTATAGTTTTTGGATGTTAGGCAGTCAGTTAATGTGGCCTATGCTCATATACTCCCATAATAAATTACCGGAAACGACTTGATTTGTAACACAACGATATAAACGATAGAGCCATTTTTCTATCGATAGACATTTTTCTATCGTGGCACGATATATATCATCATATCGCACAGCCCTAGTCAGATCCACCCTAAGATCCACCCCTTGCTCCTCCCTGGATCTTCAATTCACACTCTTGTCCAATCAGAATTACATCCGGTTTAAAAAAAACAGAATATTCAAATTACCAAAATCGAGGCTTCCTAAATATGCTGAAACCAATGGGTGATGTCACGGTTGCTTCATCCATCTTTTTATACAATCTATGGGTGGGGAAAGCCCATTGAGTGTATATCATTCAGTTCACTGGGATGAGCAGATGGCGTCACGCCACAGCAAGCTGTAATGGAAGTCGGTGTTGTGAAACCTCGTGCATGCGTAGTAAAAGTACAATCTTTTCCCATTTCCCATTTTTTGATAAAATAGATTTGACCAAAACAAATGGGAATAAATCAATCTTTTCTCCGAGAACACTTGCAACCCCCCAAATAATAAATGTGAAAATAGTTTTTGCAACCCACAAAAACTCCAAGCCATTTTTTTGAAATACCTTATTAGTATTCATGAGTATGCAAAAATGATGTAATGTGAAAGCGAATGTGCGCGGTGGACGCAAAAATGAAGAGAAGTTGGCCAACAGCAACCTGCCACGGCCAAAGAAATATCTGACTGATTTGGCCCGTAAAAAGAGCAAGAAAAGGCCAGGAAAAAGATTGATTGAAGGCCAGGATAAATATGAAAGGCCAAAATGATCACTGGCAAATTTTAAAGCCAGGTGTGGAGATATTTCCGATGAAGATGTGGCCAGACTTTTGCTGGAAATGAAAGTAAACTTGATGCCTGGTGCAAAATGCCCGATTTCCCTGTTTCCTAGCACTTTCAGATTGTTAATGTACTTCAAATAATCCCATATTTGTAATTTGACATATTTATAGTCATGTATTTCAAATGCATAAACTCAATTTATTAGCAGTCGAATCCGATGACTGATCTGACATGACTTTTCATGCAAATCACTCATGCATATTAACCCTTTCTGCAGATGAAGACGCTCGCATTTATGGAACAGCAAATTTAAGCACGCAGTTACTGTACTTGATCACTTGATTGCACCCCCGGTTCAGTTATTGAATATTCACAAGCAAGCAGAGTTCGAACGCGGTTTTGAATATGGGGAAGTTCACTCCACTCCCTGTTTTTCAAGAGCTGCATGAATTCAACTCCTCAGCTAAGCCCGACATGCAAACTGGTCAATATCCTTTCGATCCAGCAGCTTAATAAAATGATCAAAATGGCCGTGGTCAAGCAGCCCCAATGGCTAGTTGTAATGGTCGATTGATTGCTTCCTTTGGGACTTATGTCCCCCCCTGCATTCGTGTCAGTGTTCCCACTTCATTTCCTGAGCATAACTCTAAAAATGTTTGCATGATCTAAACGAAACTTTGCATACTTACTACTCAGGTCTCGAAGACGTTATGCCTTCTAGTATGCGCCACTCTGTACGTCCGTCTGTCTTTCCGTCCGGATGTGATCTATTTCTGTCCGGAGCACAACTCCTGAACCGTTTGCGTGATCTTCACAAAACTTTGCATACTTGCTACTCAGGTCCTGCACTGGTCCCTTTTGGTATTTGCCTTTCTATCTGTCCGTCCGTCCAGTGGGTTAGGCAGGGAAAGGGGCCGGGGGGAGACAAACATTTTTTTGAGTAAAAACACATTGTAATTTATTCTTGTTAGGGGTTGAGGACGACATTGAAACTTTAACACAAATCTTTTTATTGGAACAGCTTGGCAATTTATGCAATAAAAGGGTAGACATTAAAGAGGTTATGGGAATTAATTTTAAAATCTCTGAAACCAAGTTCCAGAGTTGTGACCAAGTCATCATGTCCAAGTCAAATCAAGTCACTGGTCATTAGCTCAAACTCAAAGCAGACGAGGAGTGAAAGGGGGCAGGGGAACAAATTAGACAATGAGCTCACTAATTAACAAGCAGAGAGGGGAAAGCTGAGAGAGTTAGAAGCTTAGATACATTTAGGGTCAGAAAGGGGTCAATGTCAACTTGAAATGCAGCTCATGGCTCTCAGCCTTCCCCACTCTGTTTGTTGATAAGTGAGCTCATTGTCTAATTTGTTCCCCTGCCCCCTTTCACTCCTCATTGCTCTCCATCTGTTTTGAGTTTGAGCTAATGACCAGTGACTTGATTTGACTTGGACATGATGACTTGGTCACAACTCTGCCAAGTTCAGTTCGATTAATGCACCGTCATAAAACATTCTACTTTGAAATTTTTCCAAAATATCGCCTAATTACTGAGTTATGGCCATAGCAACGCACTTAGCGACCAAGACAAAAAGTTTCGGCCATCTTCGGGAATTTCCGGTAGTGACGTCAATTCAAGAACAGCCTCTTTGCTTACTGTGCGGCATTGTGTATTTAGAGTGCATGGTGTGTATTGGTGTGTGGTTCTCTTCTGCAGCTCGTGGTTTGTTGTCAGTAGTTTAAGTTTGTCAGTGTGGTTTGTGATTTTGTGTGGTGTTCGAGTTTGTCATTGCGTGCAATGGAGCCAGCAAGAAAGAGAAAGTTTTCACGCGTTCAGGAATACTTTGATTTCACTGAATAAGGTCACTTAGTGAGGCTATTAGGCCAAATTGTTAGACTATTATGTGATGTCACATTTTCACACCTTTTCAAATTATTTCCAATACATAATAAATTCCCTTAGTTTGACAGTATTTCATTTTATTATTTGGGGAAAAGCTTATTATTTTTGAACAAATATACAAATTGTTTTGTTTCACCAGCACCTTCACGCCCCTTTGTCCAGTCCCCAAAAGTATCTTTTAGTTTCGATATGACAACATTTAGTCAAAATACTTGATATTATTCTGCTATATTTATTGATTCTGCCACTTTCACGCTGTGGGCTTATGCTTGCCGATCATTTCCTAGGAAACACAATTCGTATGTGTTTTTATTTGACTAATAGGGGCCTCTATAGTGCATGCAAAACCTCTAGGAATGAACCACACTTCAACACATCTGTCTGGAAAGCTTCAACGCTTCATGAAGCTTCATCTCACGAGTACTACTTCCTGGATGCTGCACGATCGGGATTACGCGGAAAAGTTTGATTTTATTCCCGCTCATATTATGTTTGACAGTCACATCAAACCTTCATACGATAATCCACTGAAGATTACACATTATGAACAAATGTGAGTTTCTGCAAAATTGTTGGTGAAAAATCTTACCAATGTCGCCTGGTCACCATCGAAACGCTTTTTGCTTCAACCTTGGCTCCAATGAGCGGGTTGCATCAAAAACACAAACTTACTACTTTGCCCGTTACATCTGATAGCTGAAAGCCGCGATGAAAGTAATGTTACAGTTGACGGAAAAACAACATCTAATCTTTCATCATTTGCCAGTTGTACAAGCTATCAGGGGATAAACTGAATTTATTGCAAAAACAACTGAATAAGGTAACCTGAACTCCTAATTTTTCTCTCGTGTTTAGGGCATAATGAAACAAGGTCTGCAGTTCGGTCATGTGTTTGATGGAATGCATCACGAAAGTGACGCAAAGAATTTGTTAGAAAAAATACAAAAAGTAAGCCCAACATCTCAGAAAATGCGTTAGAGTGTCTATAAGTTGATACTGAAGATGTGGTGTAATGTGAATATAGGCCACTAGATGGCAGTATTTACCTTTTTTTTTGTTAAGCTCAGACTGGAGTCATGTTTAGACATGTCCTGGACATGTCTGGGGCAAGTCTCAGAAAATTAAAAAAAAGAGGTCTAAATGTGGGTGGGGTCTGCAAAAGAGTATATAAGGAAAAGAATTGAGACAGTAAAGTAGGAGGAGAAATTGCAAGAAGAAGGATACATGTGACCAGACCTGTCATTTTCTGTTCAAGACCTGTGAAGTTTCTTTTGTGGATTTTTGCCTTTGTTACAGCATTTTCTTCATCCAGGACATCACCAAGCCACCCCACCAATAAGGGACTGTAAATATTTTTTTTTTACTTATCAATCTTGGTCTTAGTTGTTAGTTGCTTAGTCGTTATTGTCTTTGTTTTAAAAATTAAATGTGTTTTAGTTGTTAAAACTGTGTCTGTCATCCCTTGCTGTTGCTGTTGCGTTGTAAATCTAATTAAAAATTGGGGCCATAACAGTGGTCAGTTCCTAAATACAGATTTTACAGCTTTTAGATCATTCTCAAGAAAGCTTAAAAAATACAGTAAAACAATGTCATAAAATGGGGTCTTAAAACTCACCCTTTTTCATTTGTGTTTTTCTTCCTATAAAAAAATGAAACAATGGCACAGCTTGAAACTATAATAGTTTTGCCCCACAGTGATGTACTTTATAACAAAGATAAATAATCACATTCATCATCTCAGACTTGTTAAAAAAACTCACATTGGACTCCTGTACACCTTTGCATGGAAGGACCCATGTACGTTTGTACAAGCAGATGTAGATCGTGGAGATTTTCTCAGCTTAAATATACTCTTCAAAAAAGTAGGGGATATTGACATTGTAAGGTCAATAACAAACTAATGATATAGAATAGTTGATCACAAACTAATTGTATCTTAACAAAGAAGAATTGAGTGAACAATTCACCCAATATTTCATTAGCTCAACAGCTTCTCTTGCTGTTATGGTTTGTGAAAGACAGAATGGATAAGAGACGGAAATTGGAAGTTGACATTTTTGCATCAATTGTGCGTAATGCCCGCGTTACTAGCCAAATGCTCAAAGATTCTTTGATCGTGTGCTTCGTGTGTGTGAGTCTACCCATGATTATTTCATGTACTCTGTCCCATTCTTCCACCGACGCTTGGCCAAGTTCATCTGGCGTGGCTGGTGGCCTTTCATGTTGATGCACAAGTTGGCCCAAGATGTCCCAGACATTTTCAATAAGGGAAAGGTAAGGGCTCATTGCTAGCCAGGGCATCCTATGGATATTATGCCATTAAAGGTGGTTATTGACTATTTTAGCATGGTGAGCACAGGCGTTGTCGTCCTGAAAGAAAAAACGCCGCCCCTCACGTTGTGCAAACGAGACAAAATAGGGTGTCAGTATCTTGTCCTGATAGTACTGGCCAGTGACTTTTCCTTGCACGATATGGAACAGTCCTCTTGATGATCCGAAGTCTCAGGTCAAATACGCACAAAATCAAGATTGGACGCACAATAGAAAACTGCAAGAGTCAGAGCGATGCACTAATAATTAACCTCTTTCTGCAAATGTAGACACTTGCATCTACGGAGCTGCAAATTTGAGCACGCAGTTACTGCACTCGACCACTAGATAGCCTCAGATTAGTTATCGAATGTTCACTAGCATGCAGAGTTCGAACGCGGTTTTGAATATGGGGAAGTTCACTCCACTCCCTGTTTTTCAAGAGCTGCATGAATTAAACTCCTCAGCTAAGCCTGATGTGCAAACTGGTCAATATCCTTATCGATCCAGCAGCTTAATAAAATGATCAAAATGGCCGTGGTCAAGCAGCCCCAATGGCTAGTTGTAATGGTCGATTGATTGCTTCCTTTGGGACTTATGTCCCCCCCCCCGCATTCATGTAGGCGTTCCCACTTCATTTCCTGAGCATAACTCTAAAAATGTTTGCATGATCTAAACAAAACTTTGCATACTTACTACTCAGGTCTTGAAGACGTTATGCCTTTTAGTATGCGCCACTCTGTACGTCTGTAAACTCCTCAGCAGTAGCGGCTATAGACCCAGGAATGACGGGGCGCAGACACGTCCCTTTATGACAATTAGTCCTGGGTAGTTCGCAATCATTTTCCTTTACTGACGCGGTTTCCAATTATCGTACTTGGCAACTTAAGACTCGGTCTCTCCAAATGTGATCAAACAGCGATGAAATCATGGGCGAAATTCAGTACAGAAAAAAAATTTACTTATTAATAGGCCAGTGCTTCGCGTTGATTGATCAGGTCCGTGTTCCAGTGAAATATCGCCTTTCACTCTCGGTATTGTGTGGGTTGATAAAAAAGAGGCACTTGGCAGTTAAATAGGCAGCGTGCTGCTCAAGCTGTTTGCGTGAGAGTCGTCAGGTATGCAAGTTTGACTAACGTTGATTTAAATACAGCAAATAAGCGTCCAGATGAACGATTGTCTTCTTACGTAATCGGGGAGAACAAGCAGCAGCTGTTAACTGTGGAGTGCTCTCGGAGCGAACCTTCGGTTACTCATGAAAATGACTGAGAACAGGTCAGGACTAACGACTGTTTTAAACGGATGTTTTGTCACAATTCTCAGTTCAGGTTCCGCCACTGAGCTGAATTAAGCCCATGATTTCATCGCTGTTCGATCGCATTTGGAGAGACCGTGTCTTGAGTTGCCAAGTACGATAATTGGAAAACGCGTCAGTAAAGGAAAATGATTGCGAACTACCCAGGACTAATTGTCATAAAGGGACATGAGTGCGCCCCGCCATTCCCGGGTCTAGAGCCGCTACTGCTCCTCAGCTAAGCCTGATGTGCAAAATGGTCAATATCTTTGCCCATATTATCGATCCAGCAGTTTAACAAAATGATCTATTGCAACAGAAAAAATCTTTGTCCTGTGTAGCAACCACTTTAGCTACAGTGAGCCAACAGTATTCCATTTAGTGGTTGATTAAAATCAGTTTTCGGAAGCAAAAGATTCAACATGGTATTGATTGTCTCACATGCTACTGTCAATTACAGTCATCTCTTTCAAAAAATGCGTAATTCCTTACCGTGGATTTACGTGTAGATTCCTTCCTTGACAAATTCAGCGCTTCCTGATACCCACCCGAGCACTGGTGTTGATAGCCAATCACTCAATTATACACTCAGGCTCTTCTGCGTAACTGCACAGTTATACTTCACGCCCTGGTGACAATGTATTGATTGGCTCATTTATTATCCAATTCCCGAGTGTTTAAACATTCTACAGTAAGCGAAACACATTGATTGGACAAACACAGAGCATACAAGCCCATGCGTATCAGCAGGTTCAGCGCACATTGCGCGGCTGAAATAGACACGATTTATAAAAAAATGGCTCGCAAAACTGGCCTTGAAGTGTTCCGTTATATTTACAGTATTTAAATGAGATAGAACATGGTCAATGGGAATTATTTTGAATGAAACAGGACCGGAGGGTTCTTTCTACTGGATACATCGGTCTCTGAAGGAGGGATTCATGAAAAAGGTTAGGCTGCTACTTTTGCTTTTTGTTTTGGAATGAATACCGTATTCAACAAAGTCGAATGCCAAGGTTTTTTTCCTGTTTAAAAAGTGAACTGCCCATGCATTTGGGTGGATGCCCTGGTGCAAATACAAGCTTACTGGGGCAACACACCCGTGGGTGTACTGCTTCGTCACTTGAGACTACTAAGGCGACAGGTGTCCAAAGGCATCTGGTCCAGCCCAAGCACAGGGGTGTCGGCCATATTTGCCATGGCACGGGCCATGGAAGTAGGGTGTGAGCGGGCAGCCGCTGACTTAAAAGCAGTTTGAAACTCCACTACAAAGGCATTGCACTTCGGAATCAAGGCAGTGGCGTCTGTGAAGGAATGCTTAAAGTATGCACTCACTCCAGAAGTCTGTTCACTGGCTTCAAGCCACGCTGTGCCAGTGCTGAATGAATTGTCACCATCGCTGAGTGGGACCCGCTTGCAGAGAATCGGGCAGCGCATTGGACTCAAATTCAAATTCAAATGATGTTTATTTGCATGACAAGTGAACTGGTGTTGCAAAAGCAGTGGTAAGACTCATCATCTCCAGCAGAGTTAAACAGGGAGTCAGTAGCCACTATAGAGAACGAATCATCATTTTCCCCGGATGAGGGGTGGTGACCTGGGTGGCAACAGTGCCACCTACTGGTGGCAAGCTAGACTGGAGCGACACCTTGTGAGGCTGAAGTTGAAGCAGCAAGGATTCAATGTGTGTGACGGCAGTAGAGGGCATCCATTCTTATTGAGCTCCGATTTAAAGTACTCTTCACTTTGCCCCATTTCCGAAACATTACCTGGGCGCTTTGAGGGTTTTCTGGAGGATGAAGTCTTAGCCGATGGCAAGAGCATGGCGTCACTCTGTACAACAAAGCTAGTGAGTCTGCGCTCACATACTGCTATTGGTAGAATTGCACAGTTCGGGCAGGGATCCTACAAGGCATCCCAGAGGTGCTCTAAGCCAAGGCAGGATGGGCATTCCAAATGGCCATCCTCAACCTCAAGTTTGCAGCAGGGAGAATCCATTACAGCATCCATCAAGCTAGCTAACGCAAGACCCCGTCACACTAAACTAGCAGTACACAATAAAACAATATGTATCAAAAATCAACTACCTCTCGGCCATGTAAAGCACTGCTATAATTGCCACACAGCACAGCGGAATGCATGTGAGGAGAGAGAGAGTAGGGGGGAATAATTCAGTGGAAAAACACTTTATTAGCGATAGGGTAAGACATGGGGAGGGCCACCGTGTAGTTTGATGCGTGTGTGTGGGAAAGGGAGGTGAACACGGGATGAACCACCGCGCACTATCTCCTGTGCTTGTGAACGTCTGCAGAGGTGAATACGGGGAGAACCACCATACACTCTGATTGCGACTCAGAGCAGCACGGGGAAAACCACCGTGAATCCTCTCGATGCAATCACTTTCTCAAAAAAGCTTCAATACTTATGGCTCAAACTAGATACTAGATCTCCAGTGTTGCGCAAAGAAGAATAAAAGGACATATGACGTGCTACAGGGCTTTTTATAGCATGAGATAAGTCATACATGACTTTGTTGGTTTAAGGACTCGATTCGCGCTATGCGAAGGGTATCATTCACAGGCTGTGCCGTCTCTGGCGGTCAGGAGGCATGAAATACAACTCAACATTGGTTTTGGTAATGGTTAGTTGCTGGAGTTATTTAAATCCTAAAGCAAACTAATGCTAAACCCAAGTCCAGCTTCGGTAACTCAGTTTTAGCCGCTTCAGTGTGAAACAGGGTGGTCAGTCACAAAAGCAAAGCACATGCAAAATCAAAGCAAACTGCAATAGTTATAATATTCATATCTTCTGTAAGAAGAGAGAGGGAAAAGTGCGTCCATATTTCACCCCTGAAAAGTTGTGAGTAAACATCTATGACCCCTGAGTTCAAAGGGTTGGCCCATGAAAAAAAGTCACTGGAGTCACCGACCCTTGACTCAAAAAAAAAAACTGTGGGAGCCCTGTACGGAGTGGGGTTCGTTGAGTCATAGCGATCCCACCCTACACCATAACACACCCACCACCAAATCAGTCATGCTGCCTCAGGTTAACATTGGCATGGCATTTGTTTCCCGACATTGCCAGATGCGACCACCCCTATCAAGGACGTCTATAGTGTGCCGGGACTCATCTGAGATCATTACACCTGACCACCGACGATTTCCCGAGTTCCTGCATTGTGTACACTGTTCATGTTGTAATGTGGAGAAAAAAAAGCTACTAGATGGCAGTATTGACATTTTTTTGTTAAGCCAGTCTGAAGCTAGGTTTGGGCATGTCCTGGGCATGCCTCAGAGGGGAAAGTCCCAGAGAATTGAAAAAAGTCCGGAAGGTAGGAGGGGGCTGGAAAAGAGTATATAAGGAAAAAAAATGAGATGAGTGAAGTAGTAGGAGAAATTGCTAGGAGAAGGATACATTTGACCAGACCTGTCACTCTTTTCAAGACCTGTGAAACTCTTTTTGTGGATTTTTGCCTGTGTTAGAGCATTTTCTTGTCCCAGAACATCGCAAAATAGCAACCCCCATCTCAATTACCGAAGGAACTGTAACTATCTCATTTTTAAAAATATTTTAATCTTGGTCATTGCTTTGTTTATTTAAATCTGTTTAAGTTTAACACTTTTGTCTGCCATCCCTTGCTGTCCGATAGGTCATAACAAATTAGGGCCTTAACAACGTCTATTGGCAATGTGGCGGTTGGTCAATGGCGGCACTATAACAGGCCATCGAGCATGAAGATGGGCATGGTGTATCATCTAATCTGTCACTTGGACACCAATAGCCTGGTGTAGGTTTGCAGCATTTTGATTTGCTGCTTGAGCGCGATTTCTCAGAGACTGGGCATAAATCATCCTATCCTATCCTGGGCTCTTGTTGTTGACCTTGGATGCCCCCCTGAACGGAGTCAATCATGAACATAATGGGTTTGTGATACCTGCTAATCACAAACTGGGAAACATTGAAGAAATTGGCAATGTCAGACTGATGGCTGCCAGTTTCAAGCATATCAATTGCTCTTACACGTTCAGCACATTGGAGATGTCGCATTGCAAAAAACTACAAAAGGATGTCTCAGATAAACAAAATCAACAAAGGATTATAGTCAGAAGCTATCAGAATGAAAGAAGTCTCAATCACAAGGGAGTAGATGACCTTTATTTTAAGTGTCATATTTGAATATTCACCTCGGCGAGGTGTTCAGGATTCCCACTTGCTGCATGTGCGCAACATTGGCTGCGTTTTGGTGCTCTGTTTCAGAGCAGTTCCTGTTATCTTCATTGCAGTCAGTTATTATATCCAAAACACAATCGTTATTTTGTTATTGACCTTGAAATTCCAATATGCCCTACTTTTTTGAGGAGTGTTGATCAACATTTTTGGAGTGTGTGATTGTAGAGGATATGAATAGTGAGGTAATGGCGCAGCTCAAGTTGACTGCCTCAACTAGTTTGCAGGCATCATCCCATTTTATCTTAATAAGAAGTTAAGCCCGGTAACATTTCCCATTATTTGGCCCATCTGAGGTTTAAATGATAGTATAATCTGATTGCTTGTTACAACAGCAAAATCATTGTATGTCAAAATGGACCATCTTATCTCACCTGCACATGCACTTCAAAATGCTCTAAATGGCCAAACAGCACACAAATTCTTTGCATCATAAAATCTACACCGCTACAACAATAGCATCATGAGACAGTACCACATTATTTTTCAACATGATAAATACAGAATGATGCAATAACGTTTAGCTCAATGGCACACACATTTGAGCTGTGGAGTTTTTTTAATGCCAGAATTTGCTTTGCCCTCCAGGCATAGTCTAGCCTCTTGAGACATCATTCATACAGTAGAACGAATACAACTATAAAACTGAAAAGAATGCAGGTAGGAGTACTTCAAGTAAAACACTTTTGTACGTTTTTGGTCTTTGGTACTCCAGGACTTTGCTAATGTGTTTCACCATATCTTGATTTGACTGAAGCGTGAAATTTAGATTACAGGGCCATGATTACAAAATGAAACCTGACTGGGCATGGCAACTGATGGATGCCTGGCTAATCACAGAGGTGAGGTCACTAGACAAAGGCTGACTTCTGACCAGATAGGGCACGGAGCTCCTAACCTGACCTTCTGTTGTAAGGTGCCTCAGTCTCTGAATATCTGGCACTAACCTTTGACACCCACGTGAGTCAGACGTAGAACATCTTCTTGAATCTGCTGAATTCCCTCCTTGGGTTTATGGGCCACCTGCTGCTCGCCCTCAGGCTTGGTGACCACCATGGATGTGAGGGGAGTCACAAAGCTGTACTTCAGAGCCAGGGCCAGGGCTTGCGTTTTCATTTGTGACTTCTCCTCTCCGGTCAACAACAACCTGCAGCCAACAACCCACACAATTATACACACGCACGCATGCAAGCCCACACACACACGCCCACACACACACACACACACACACACGCGTGCGCGCGCGAGGTGCTGTTCGGCCATAATTCAAACTTTACCTCTCACGTTCACCATTTTTACCTCACGTTCTGTTTTAACCTCTCACATTCATTGTTTTACCTCTCATGTTCACTGTTTTCCCACATAGCAAAAAGTGATTGAATCAACGTTGTGATATTGTCAGGCTGAAGATGTCAGATATTGAAGAAAACATTGAAAGCGCTCACAGGTGGCATGAAACACTTGAGTGCGAAGGGACATGTACTCATTGATCAAGTATAGGATTATAAAAATAATGTCACGCAGGGTTGCATTGTTAACAGAAGAATTTAGTTTTTCCCTTTCTGTATTTGTGACAGCTATCCTTAAATACATCCCACGTCCCAATCGATCAGTCCAAAACTCTAAACTTAACAGAACCGGTAATCCTCTCAATCGGATAAATACAATAATCACAGACTAATACATTTTTTTTGACCAGTTTAATAATAATACAATGAACGTTACACTCAAAATATGAATTTGTTACTTTTCACAAAATGTTTAACAGATTAATTTGTTCCATGAGAAATGATAAATTCATTTGTTAAAATCAATCCAACAAAATTAATTTGTTCAGGAAGTAACAAATTAGTTTATTTTATTAACAAAGTAAAATTGTTGCTGTATTAACAAAATATGCGAATTGTGTTAGGCTAACAATTTAGTAACAAATGTCTTTTGCTAACACGATTATGATGTTTTGCAAATCTAAATTATTTTGTTAGGATGTTTGCTAAAATAAATCTGCACAAACCGATTATGCGGCCGATGTACATGAAGATGAAATAATTTAAGTGCGTACTTTCATTACTTCACAGTGAAGTGGTAATGCAAGAAGTGAACAGTCGGCCTAAGGCGAGTTTTTAACCAATGCCAATAAGTTGTTGACAAATCAATCAGCTGTTAAAGGAAAAAAAAAAATAGGCATCAGAGGCAGTCTCCTCATGTTTAATGACCTGGTTTGCGGAAGATAAAATATGGTGGGAAAGGAATATCATCTGCACGCACAAATATCTAGATTGCGACACAAAAATAGAGATGGAACAACGTTGTCGGTGTATTTTGCTAAATATTAAAAAGTAAAGAACAACAACATATTGCTAGTAGCCTACACAGAAAAAAGATGGCATAGGTTAAAACTCGCCTTCCCGTTGCATTCCTGCTCATTTCAAGATCCTTTGCAGTCAGACGACACTGATATTGGAGCACGGGATCGATTCTCGCCAATGAAAAGTGACAACAGAAAATTCGCTGGGGCCTTGCGGAGAAGTAACAAATCTATTTTGTTAAAGGTTCCCTGACATGAGGCATACCATCTGAAATTTTTGGTTTATTTTGATCTATATGATTATTTTTTTCTGTCTATGCACTCAAAAGTTCTGAAATGGCAGAAAAATCCATCAATTTCAAAAATTTTCAAAGTCATTTTTGCACTCTTACGCCCCGCCCCCTGAAGAAGTAGGAAGTTTCCGAGACGTAAGTCACATGATCACATGACGTCATCAAAGGAACGCACCTCTGCCATAGCAATCTCCACAGTCCATATACAGGCTTGTTTACACACGTTTTCTAGTGTGTTTGTTTAGTGCAGGGGTCTGCATCCCTGTTCCTGGAGAGCTGCCATCCTGAAGGTATCACTCCAACCGAAGCAAACCACTCCTGCTTTCCCAGTTATAGATCTTGATGAGCTGCTAATGAGCTGAATCAGGTGTGTTGAATTAGGGTTGGAGTAGAATCCTACAGAATGGTAGCTCTCCAGGAACAGGGTCAGAGACCCCTGGTTTAGTGTATGAGCCTGCAATCAAGATATCTACCTATCCATCTAATTGTTACACTTGACAAACCGTGTTATGTAGGCTAACGTAGCTAGATGGCTGGATGGATGCCCACCTCCTACTGCACAGCCGGCAATCAGGCATCACAATATAGCCTCCCGAGTTCATCTGGATCATGTCGAATATCCAGTTATTCTCCAGCTGTGGCAGTTACCCTCACCTGCTAATTTATCAAAGTTAACCATCTATGGTATTAAACTTCAGGATTATTCGCCAGAATATTTGCCAGAATTGGTGGCATTAAACCGCTTTCACACCGGACACGAAACAAATTTTGACAGATTTGACAGTAAATGACAGATTACTTTCAAAGTCAATGCAAAGACGAAAGTACATGCAAAACACTCTGCTCATAAAGCTCACTAAATGCCTGAACCAAGACCGGGGCTACTGGGTAGAAGGAAATACAACTGTCACTAACTAACGTTAGCCTGCTAAATGGGTAAAGTGGTTAGTATAACTTGGCTGTTCTCTCAACACTGGAATGAACGCTTGCTGTATAATTTCAAAATTCATGAAATTCATGAAAATCTAACGTTATGTAGAACTTAAGTTGGCTGGCTAACTACTGCAGGAAATCAACGTCAGCAAGCCGTCTAAAGCTGCTTTCACACCGGACGCGAGACAATTTTTAAAGACGGGAGTACGCGCATAACGTTCTGCTCATAAAACTCGCAAAATGCCTGAACCGAGACCGAGGCGATTGGATAGAGGGAAATACATGCAACTGTCTCTAACTAACCTTAGCTTGCTAAATGGGTAAGGTGGTAAGTTAAACTGGCACGTTGATAGTTGCCTGTTCTCTCAACACTGGACTTCATGGTTGCTGTATAATTTCATGATCGAAATTCATGAAAATCTAACATTATGTCGAACTTAAGTTAGCTGGCTAACTACTGCAGGAAATTAACGCAAACATCTAGCTTGCGTGCGCGTCTATAGCTGCTTTCACACCGGACGCGAAGCAAACACGACAGATTACATTGAAAGTCAAAGCGAAGACGCAAATACACACGCCTTTGCATTGACTTTGAATGTAATCTGTCGTGTGAAAAATTAGTTTTGCGTCCGGTGTGAAAGCAGCTTAACGCCACCTATTTTGGCAAATGTTCTGGAGAATAATTCTGAGGTTTATATTACAGGCTAGTTTTTTTTTCCCTGTAGTGTTATTTCATTAGCTGTGGTAGCCCTACAATATTTCAATAGTGACATTAAAATCTATATCGTGCGTTCCAAAAGAAAAAAAAGGAAAAAAAAAAAAACAACATAGAATTACTACTGTAATACTATAGTTTTTTGGTGGTATAAATTTTATGGTATTCCAACAGTGGTTTTTTTGTAAGGGTCTGTCAGCTGGCTATGGTCAGTAAAGCGTCGTGTATGTGCATTTCATTGTCGAGACTGGAGATCTGACCAGTTGGCTGCCTTTCATGACATCAGTCGCCATAAAAGGCCCGTTTCATACATTTCGAAGGGGGCGTTCCCAATCAGTTTAATTAATTCGAAATAGTTAAAAACAATAAATTTACACGGTAAAGTGTTTGCATCTTCGTTTTCATCACGAAAAAATACAATGAGAAGTTCTAAATGACAATTTCAGCCTATTTAATGTCAGGGAACCTTTAAGACGACCGGACAAAATCTATTTTGTTAAGATTTTTGTTAAAATAACAAATTGGATTCAGTTGCATCACTAACTTATATGTTACAAAGGCGTAACAAATTTGTTTTTCTTAAATTTTAACAAAATAATATTGAGTGTATCATTCATACATAAGAAAATCTAAAACATAAATGATACTGTCCAGGAGCCATATTATAAACGCGCGCTAGACGATAAACCTCTAAACATTTGGAATCTCGTTCACTAACAATGCTGTTTTACCGACACCAGTTACATGCGACTCTTATCGCGATAAACATACTTGTCACCTTCCATTTCCATCAAACCACCTTCCCTTTCTAACAAATCACCTGTTTTCACTGTATTAAGAGGTATTTTTATTGTGTGTGAGAAGTAGAAACAGTGTATGTGTGAGGTGAAAACAGTGAATATGAGAGGTAAAAATAGTGAAATTGACAGATAAAAACAGTGGATGTGAGAGGTAAAAATGGTTAAAGTGAGAGGTAAAAACAGTGAACATGAGGTAAAAATAGTGAACGTGAGAAGTAAAAACAGTGAATATGAGGCAAAAACAATGAATGTAAGAGGTAAAAATAGTGAACATGAGGTAAAAATAGTGAAATTGAGAGGTAAAAATCGTGAACGTGAGGTAAAAACAGTGAACGGGAGAGGTAAAAATAGTGCCTCGGGCCCTGTAGCTCACCTGACCACTCAAGGGAAACACCTTGAACAAATTTAGTGTCCTTATGGGTGGGAAGATACTTGTCAAGTTTCAGCTTCATTGGTCAAGTAGTTTTAGAGAAGAAGAGTTTTAAAGGTTTCAGTGTAACTTAGAGGGTCGTACAAAGTTGAAGGTCAAAGCAAAGTCAAAATTCAAAATACGGTAAAACTCATATTATATGCGAGGTATCATGCTACTTACTACCTACATAGCAAATTTCAGCTGAATATGTTCAATCATAGCTTTCAGATGGCCAATTATGTGATTTTCAATTTGGCCGCCGTGGCGGCCATGTTTGAAACCGGATCGGAACGCCTTGAACAAAACTTAGTGTCCTCATAGGCAGGAAGTTAGCTGTCAAGTTTCATCCTCATTGGCCAAGTAGTTTTGGAGAAGATGATTTTGAAAGATTCCAGTGTAACTCACTGGGGTTGTATAAAGTTGAAGGTGAAAGCAAAGTCAAAATTCGGAATACGGAAAAAGCCATATGATATGTGATGTATCTTGCCACGCACTGACTACATAGCAAATTTCAGCTGAATATGTGCATAAATAGCTTTCAGATGGCCAATTATGTAATTTTCAATATGGCCGCCATGGCAGCCATGTTTGAAATCGAATCGGAACGCCTTGAACAAATTTTGGTGTCCTCATGGGTAGGAAGGTACCTGTCGAGTTTCAGCTTCATAGGCCCAGTGGTTTCGGAGGAGATGTTTACGGACGACGAACGACGACAACGACGAATGACGACGACGAACGACTACCAAACAGGCCATGACATAAGCTCATCTGACTTCGTCGTCAGGTGAGGTAAAAATAGTGAATTTGAGAGGTAAAAACAGTGAACGTGAGGTAAAAACAGTGAATATGTGATAAAAATATTGAATGTGAGAAGTAAAAATAGTGAATGTGAGAGGTGAAAACAGTGAAAGTGAGAGGTAAAAACAGTGAATGTGAGAAGTAAAAACAGTGAATGTGAGAGGTAAAAACGTGAGAGGTAAAAACAGTAAATGTGATGGGTAAAACCAGTGAATGCGAGAGGTACAAACTGAACGTGAGAGGTAAAAACAGTGAACGTGAGTTAAGTTTGAAATATAGCCTAAACGGCAACTCATACACACACACACACACACACACACACACACACGCACACGCACACTCACAGGCACATGTCCGCACACGTGCCAATTACTAACAAGCAAATGAATGAACACACAAACAAAGACACGCATGTTCAACCACATTTACGCACAGCCTGTCACAACCCTTCTGTGTCCTTAATTGGTTCCTCCTGTGTTCCAGCAGTTTGCGTGGGTATTTGCAGTTTGTCTCCTATAATTGATTCATTGTCTTTTCTCCTTCCTTGCTCCCAAGTGTTATCATTCATATGCCTTGCCCAACTTGTGAATGTCCGGTCAAAATAAGTTCATTGCGATGTCTGTGTGGTGGCTGAACTGTCATACTTTATGCGCTACAAAGCCTTCCAGCCACGTTTGTGCCTTCTAGTGTTGAGTCATGCTCTTCTTCCATGTTTTTTCAATAAATTAACAAAAAACAGACATAATTAGACTTCAGGGTCTTATTAAAAAGAACTGGCTCTGATGCCTTTACAGTGGTCTCAAGGATTGGGATTGTGTTCTTGTTAATTCATTGTTCCAGCCTATTCCTGCAAGTCGGTTCATAATGAACTCCTCCCAAGTCTTCATCAATCTCCAGGATTGGGACAGTGTTCCGACTAAACCCTTCAGTTCTAATGTCAAGCAGAACTGCTTTAGTGAGGGGAATTCACCACATGGCTTCTTCCTCAGGACAGCCACTGCCCTAGATGCAGACACGCCCCTACCATCTCCGGTCATTACCAACTTAGCTGGACTGCTCCTCTACTGTTCTGCACTGCAGCCCACCCCTATTTAATCTCCTTCTCCCTGTTCATAAATACTCACTTGTGGATTTTACCCTGAATCTGTGTTTGGTTCCTTGTCCAGATCATAACACAGCTACAATAACACAAGTGCATAACATGCACACATGTGCATGGGCGTGTGCATGTTCTACTGAATATTCTGCATGTGTTTACCCAGAGAACAAACAAAAAAAAGAATGCTGAGAAAATCCAGAAGTTTTTGACAAACGAACAAGGTTAGCCAAAATCTCACCATCTATGATATTACAAACCCAAAACCAGTGAAGTTGGCACGTTGTGTAAATCGTAAATAAAAACAGAATACAATGATTTGCAAATCCTTTTCAACCTATATTGTTATGGCCCCAATTTGTTATTACATTTATAACACAACAGCAACAGCAAGGGATGACAAACACAGTTTTAACAACTAAAACACATTTAATTTTTAACAAAGACTAATAACAACCTACAACTAAAGACCAAGATTGATTAGAAGAAAAAAACAGAAATAATTACAGTCCCTTTTTGGTGGGGTGGCTTGGTGATGTCCTGGATGAAGAAAATGCTCAAACACAGGCAAAGAAATCCACAAAAGAAACGTCACAGGTCTTGAACAGAATGGCAGGTCTGGTCATCTTCTTGCAATTTCTCCTACTACTTTACTGTCTCAATTCTTTTCCTTATATACTCTTTTGCAGACCCCACCCACATTTAGACCTCTTTTTTTTAATTTTCTGAGACTTGCCCCAGACATGTCCAGGACATGTCTAAACATGACTCCAGTCTGAGCTTAACAAAAAAAAGGTAAATACTGCCATCTAGTGGCCTATATTCACATTACACCTCCATTCCAAAAGGGAAAAATTTTGACTCATAAAGGCAAAATTTTTCTTTTCAATACAAAATGGTAAAGTGAACACTTGTCTATATATACATATCATACACATTCAAACATGGGATAAGCAATCAGCAATTACATTGTCTGTACCCTTCACATGCTTAATTTCCAAGTCAAACTCCTGTAAAATCAAACTCCAATTCAACAATCTCCGATTCTTGTTTTTCATCTTACTCAAAAACATTAACGGATTGTGGTCAGTGTACACAATCATTGGCTTTTGTCCTGAACAAACATAAACCTCAAAGTGTTGTAAAGAAAGGACCAGAGCCAACAGTTCCTTCTCTATTGTGGAATAGTTCCTTTGGTGGCGATTGAACTTCCTGGAGAAGTATGCCACGGGATGCTCAATGTCATCAGAGTCACTTCTCTGTAGGAGCACAGATCCACGAGCTTGGTCGCTAGCATCGACCGCGATGGAGAACGGTTTGTTGAAGTCAGGAGATTTGAGCACGGGGAAGTGACACAGCAGAGACTTCAAGCGATCGAAGGCTCTCTGGCATGCATCATCCCAGGTGAACTTTACGCCTTTCTTCAGTTGGTTAGTTAGACTGAGAGCAATCTCAGCAAAGTTCTTGCAGAACTTGCGGTAGTACCCGATCATTCCAAGGAAGCGGCGCATAGCTTTTTTGTTGTCAGGAACTGGAAAGTCCATGATGGCTTGGACTTTAGCATTTATGGGTGCCACCTTACCCTGGCCTATGACGTAGCCAAGATAGGTGACAGTAGCACAACCAAAGTCACTCTTGTTCAGGTTAACAGTCAGGTTAGCCTGGGTCAGGCGCTGGAACAACGTCTCTACATCTTTTAGATGTTCTTCCCAGGAGTCACTCCATGTGATCAGGTCATCGATGTACGCACCCGTGTGTGGCAATACGGCGATTGTAGAGTGTATCATCCTTTGGAACGTGGCTGAGGCATTTTTCATGCCAAAGGGTAGGACTTCATACTGGTACAATCCAGATGGTGTGGCAAAAGCAGCGATGCTCTTGGCCCTCTCAGTTAAAGGCACACACCAATAACCCTTCAATAAATCAATCTTGGTCAGAAACTTTGCTTGCCCTACTCTATCAATACAATCATCAATCCTAGGTATTGGAAACACATCAGTTCTAGTTACAGCATTGACTATGCGATAATCTGTACAGAATCTAGTACTTCCATCAGGTTTTGGAACTAGCACACAGGGTGAACTCCAATCTGAGTTGGAGGGTCTGATAATACCATGTTCTAACATGTACTCAACCTCTTCCTCAGCAATCTTTCTCTTTTCAGGATTCATCCGGTATGGATGCTGTTTTATTGGTTTGGCATCACCAACATCTACATCATGAGAGGCTATAGTAACTCTCTTTGGAACATCAGGAAACAAATCCTCATATTTCTTGATCAACCTTTCAAACTGATCTCTCTGTGAGGGTTCTAAGTGCTGGAGTTTTACATCAAGATTTTGCAACACTTCAGTGTTTGACAATTTACATGAAAGAACTTCAGCTTTAATTCTTGGTTCATCATCTTGAAACTCCCCCTCATCTTCACACGTTTCGACCATTGGAGAATCTGAAGTGACAGCTGCAACCCTAGCATTTCTGTCATGATAAGGCTTTAGCATGTTAATATGACACAATTGTTTTGGTTTTCTCCTATCTGGAGTCTTCACAATGTAATTGAGATCATTGAGTTTTGTCAGAATTTCATAAGGACCATGAAATCTAGCCTGCAATGGATTGGACTGCAAGGGAAACAACACAAGGACCTTGTCTCCTGGTTTAAACTCACGGCTTCTAGCCTTATGATCATACCAAGTTTTCATTTTTCCCTGACTTGATTTCAAGTTCTCTTTGGCAAGGTCACAAGCTGCACGCAATCTTTCCTTGAACTTGCCAACATAGTCTAACAGACTGATATGCGGCTCTTCCTCTTGCCATTGTTCACTCAATAATAGCAAAGGTCCTCTCACTTCATGACCAAACACTAGCTCAAATGGACTGAATCCAGTAGACTCCTGCAGTGTTTCTCTAGCTGCAAACAACAGCAAATGAACCCCTTCATCCCAGTCTTTCTCATGGTCATAACAATAAGTCCTCATCATTGTCTTGAGAGTGGAATGAAACCGCTCTAAGGCACCCTGACTTTCTGGATGATAGGCACTAGAAAGAATCTGTTTTGCACCTAGTTCATACACAACCTGCTGAAACAATCCTGAAGTGAAATTGCTACCTTGGTCTGACTGAATTTCCCTGGGAAGACCAAACAACGTGAAGAACTTTATCAAAGCCTTCGAGATTGCAGTTGCCTTGATGTTACGTAGAGGTATGGCTTCGGGAAATCTGGTAGATGCACACATGATTGTCAACAAATACTGATTTCCAGATCTAGTCTTGGGTAATGGACCAACGCAATCAACAATGACCCTAGAGAATGGCTCCCCGAATGCTGGGATAGGCTGCAATGGAGCTACAGGTGGGTCTAACTGGTGTTTTCCAACTACCTGACAAGTGTGACAGGTTTTGCAAAAGTTGGAAACGTCTTTCCGAAGCCCAGGCCAAAAGAAGTGTTTCATGATCTTATCAACAGTCTTGTTAACACCAAGATGACCTCCTAAAGGTAAACTATGAGCCATTGTTAAGATCTCATTCCTATAGACCTTCGGAACAACAATTTGCCTGACCACTGCCCAATCTGCATTGGCAGGGATATCAGGAGGGCGCCACTTCCGCATCAACACACCATCCTTGAGATAATACCCAACTGGAACTGCATCTATTTCTTTTTCAGGAAGGGCTCTCCTCTTTAGTACACCAATTTCAGGATCATTAGTTTGCTCCTCAATCAACCGCTTTCTGGACAGAGACAAGTCTCCAGACACATCAGAATCACCAGACCCATCCGGCTGGCTGAATAGAGAACTGATAAAAGTATCTGATAAGTCCTCAAACGGAGAAACCATAGTAGGCCAATCAGAGTCATGAGGCGAACCACCTGAGTCCTGACTATTCAATGTACTGGACGGCACCACAACATCATCTTCTTTAGCCTTCTTGGCCATAGCACGAGTCACTGCGCAAGAAGGATACAGAGATGGGTCCTCATCCCCATTTTCAGTGCTCGGCTGTGAAGTAAGATGTACAGGGGGAACTACTTTGCCCCCAGCCAGGTCATTGCCTAGCAACAGAGAAACACCCTTTATAGGTAGACTTGACATAAGTCCCACCTTTACCTGTCCTGTAACTAAATCTGACTTCAAGAATATAGAGCGCAGGGGTACAGATACAGTCCTCCCTTCAATACCTTGTACAAGTATGAAATCCCCTGAAGCGGTCTCATCACGTAACTCCAAGGAGTCCATCAACAAAAGTGACTGAGAAGCTCCGGTATCCCTTAGGATATATATGGGGACAGGAGTAGTATGCTCATTCAGAGCCACAAATCCCTCTGACACAAATGGAAGAAATTCCTCCCTCACAAAGTCAGCTGTATTAGGCTTTTTAGCCCCACAAGAAGCAGGCAATTTAGCAGATTGGTTATCTACTACAGGGGTTTCTAACCTTGTTTTCACAAAGGCATTTGGTTTGGTATCCTTTTCTTTTTCTTTCTTAGCTTTGAGGAACCAACAGTTAGTTGTAACATGACCAGATTTCTTGCAATAACTGCAAACTAGACCACTTTTGTCACCGTCAGCTTTCACACTTTGATCAGACCTGTTACTGGATTTCTGAGCACCATCACCAGATTTGTCTTTGTCTTTGGGTGAGGAATCTTGGGTATCACCGTAACCCTTTTTCTGAAATTGGGACCATTTATTGTTACTGCTAGACTGAAATTTGGACTTATGAGTGAGAACATATTCATCTGCAAATTTGGCAGCTGATTGCAAGTTCAGTGCTTGCTTCTCATTAAGGTAGGTCTTAACATCATCCTTAACACAGTTCTTGAATTCTTCAACTAACACCATCTCTTTTAGTGAGTTGAAATCATCCTTGACCTCCATAGAAGTACACCAGCGCTCAAAGCAAACCTGCTTCTCATTAGCAAATTCAACATAAGTCTGATTTTCAGATTTCTTCAGACCTCTGAATTTCTGTCGGTAAGCCTCTGGAACCAACTCATAAGCTCTCAAAATAACCTTTTTGACAACTTCATAATCAGAGGAATCATCTGCAGACAAAGCCGAATAGGCTTGTTGAGCTTTACCCTTGAGGACAGTTTGCAACATCAGAGGCCAGTGTTCCTTTGGCCACTGGCAACTCTTTGCTACCTTTTCAAAACACTGGAAATAGTTGTCAACATTCTTTTCCGAAAATGGAGGCACCAATTTTACCTCCCGGCTAGCCCGAAATTTATTTTCAGTTTCAATTTTAATTTTTAGTTGCTCCATTTGGAGTCTTTCTTCTCTATCGAATTTCTCTAATTCAAAATCTCTCTGTCTCTGTCTCTCTCTTTCTGCTCTTTCCTCTTTCTCTCTCTCAAATTCTCTTTGTTTTTCTTCTCTTGCTAATTTTTCTAACTCAAACTGCCTTTGTTTTTCTTTTTCTTCCCTCTCAAATTCTCTTTGTTTTTCTTTTTCCTCCCTTTTAATCTCTAGCATTTTTAATTTAAGTTCCATGTCTATATTTGGATTTTCCACTGGAAACTGTTCCAGATCTCCTGGTGCAAACACATTTTCATCAATGTAATATTCAACTATCTCTCTAGCCAGTCTTGCTTTTCGCATGGCTGGTTTTACCTCTGTCAGCTCCAACTGTCTGCAAATTTCTAGCAGTTCTGTCTTTTTAAAAGACTTCAAAACCCCTACGGTTGGTGATGCCAAGAAATCATCCATTGCTGTTGTCAATATATATCTAGGAAAATTCACAAAAACAATTTCACAATTTGGAATGTTAGATTTTCAATAAATGACTCACAAAATGGTCTATCCCGGACCTTGAGCCCCCAATTTGTTATGGCCCCAATTTGTTATTACATTTATAACACAACAGCAACAGCAAGGGATGACAAACACAGTTTTAACAACTAAAACACATTTAATTTTTAACAAAGACAAAGACTAATAACAACCTACAACTAAAGACCAAGATTGATTATAAGAAAAAAACAGAAATAATTACAGTCCCTTTTTGGTGGGGTGGCTTGGTGATGTCCTGGATGAAGAAAATGCTCAAACACAGGCAAAGAAATCCACAAAAGAAACGTCACAGGTCTTGAACAGAATGGCAGGTCTGGTCATCTTCTTGCAATTTCTCCTACTACTTTACTGTCTCAATTCTTTTCCTTATATACTCTTTTGCAGACCCCACCCACATTTAGACCTCTTTTTTTTAATTTTCTGAGACTTGCCCCAGACATGTCCAGGACATGTCTAAACATGACTCCAGTCTGAGCTTAACAAAAAAAAGGTAAATACTGCCATCTAGTGGCCTATATTCACATTACAATATTCAATTGAATACTCTGCAAAGACAAGTTACTTAATATTCAAACAGGTAAACTTTGTAATTTTTTGCAAATATTAGCTCACTTGGAATTTGATGCCTGCAACATGTTTCAAAAAAGCTGGCACGTGGCAAAAATGACTGAGAGAGTTGAGGAATGCTCATCAAGCACTTATTTGGAACATCCCACAGGTGAACGGGCTAATTTGGAACAGGTGGGTGCCATGATTGGGTATAAAAGCAGCTTCCCTGAAATGCTCAGTCATTCACAAACAAGGATGGGGCGAGGGTCCCCACTTAGTGAACAAATGCGTGAGCTGATTTTCGAACAGTTTTAAAACAACATTCCTCCACGAGCTATTGCAAGAAATTTAGGGATTTCATCATCTACGGTCCGTAACATCGTCAAAAGGTTCAGAGAATCTGGAGAAATCACTGCACGTGAGCGACAAGGCCGAAAACCAACATTGAATGCCCGTGACCTTCGATCCCTCTGGCGGTACTGCATCAAAAACCGACATCAGTGTGTAAAGGACATCACCAAATGGACTCAGGAGCACTTCAGAAAACCACTGTCAGTAACTACAGTTCGTCGCTACATCTGCAAGTGCAAGTTAAAACTCTATAATGCAAAGCGAAAGCCATTTATCAACAGCACCCAGAAACGCTGCCGGTTTCGCTGGGCCCAAGCTCATCTAAGATGGACTGATGCAAAGTGGAAAAGTGTTCTGTGGTCTGACGAGTCCACATTTTAAATTGTTTTTGGAAACTGTGGATGTCGTGTCCTCCGGACCAAAGAGGAAAAGAGCCATCTGGACTGTTATAGGCCCAAAGTTCAAAAGCCAGCATCTGTGATGGTATGGGGGTGTATTAGTGCCAAAGGCATGGGCAACTTACACATATGTGAAGGCACCATTAATGCTGAAAGGTAAATACAGGTTTTGGAGCAACATATGTTGCCATCCAAGCAACGTCTTTTTCATGGACGCCCCTGCTTATTTCAGCAAGACAATGCCAAGCCACATTCTGCACGTGTTACAACAGCATAGCACCGTAGTAAAAGAGTGCGGGTACTAGACTGGCCTGCCTGTAGTCCAGACCTGTCTCCCATTGAAAATGTGTGGCGCATTATGAAGCGTAAAATACGACAATGGAGACCCCGGACTGTTGAACAACTTAAGCTGTACATCAAGCAAGAATGGGAAAGCGTTCCACCTGAAAAGCTTCAAAAATTGGTCTCCACAGTTCCAAAATGTTTACTGAGTGTCGTTAAAAGGAAGGGCGATGTAACACAGTGGTAAAAAGGCCCCTGTGCCAACTTTTTTGCAATGTATTGCTGCCTTTAAATTCTAAGTTAATGATTATTTGCAAAAAAAAAAAAGTTTCTCAGTTTGAACATTAAACATCTGGTCTTTGCAGTGTATTCTATCGAACATAAGTTGAAAAGGATTTGCAAATCATTGTATTCTGTTTTTATCAACGATTTACATAACGTGCCAACTTCACTGGTTTTGGGTTTGTACATGAATATAGCCAGACTGTCCTCAAATAAGCTTCAAAATTTTACTTTTCACCTTTTTCATGAAAGTGGGTTTTCATTGTGAATGCCAAGACAGTGCCTCAACATTTCCCATGATTTTCACAACTAAATAGTCACTAGGCATGTATGTACAGCGGCGTTAAAAAGTATTTGCCCCCCTCCTGATTTCTTTTTTTTTTTGCATATTTTTCACTCTTAAATGTTTAAGATCATCAAACAAATTTTAATGTTAGACAAATTTAACCTGAGTAAAGACAAAATGCAGTTTTTAAATGATGATTTCATTTATTGTGGGAAAAAGCTATCCAAACCTACCTGGCCCTCTGCGAAAAAGTAATTGCCCCCTAAACCTAATAGCTGGTTGTGCCACCCTTGGCGACAACAACTGCAATCAAGCGTTTGCGATAACTGGCAATGAGTCTTTCACCTCGCTGTGGAGGAATTCTGGCTCACTCTGTTTTGCAGAATTGTTTGAATTCAGTCACATTGGTGGGATTTCCAGCATGAAAGACCTGTTTTAAGGTCATGCCACAGCATCTCAATTGGATTTAAGTCCGGACTTTGACTAGGCCACTCCAAAACCTTCATTTTGTTTTTTTAAGCAGTTCATAGGTGGACATGTTGGTGTGTTTTGGATCATTGTCCTGCAGCGTGATCCAAGTGAGCTTGAGCTTGGGGTCACAAACTGGTGGTCAGACATTCTCCTTCAGGATTTTCTGGTAGAGAGCAGAATTCACAGTTCCATCAATTACAGCATCATCCAGGTCCTGAAGCAGCAAAGCAGCCCCAGATGATGATGTTCTTTTTTATAAAATAATGTGTTAGTTTTACACCAGATATAATGGGACACACGCCTTCCAAAAGTTGAACTTTTGGCTTATCTGTCCACAGAATATTTTCCCAAAAGTCTTGGGGATCATCAAGATGTTTTTTTAGCAAATGTGAGATGAGCCTTTGTGTTATTTTTGGTCAGCAGTGGTTTTTGCCTTGGAACTCTCCCAGGGATGCCCTTTTTGCCCAGTCTCTTACCTATTCTTGAATTATGAACACTGACTTTAACTGAGGCAAGTGAGGCCTGCAGTTCTTTAGATATTGTTCTCGGATCTTTTGGGACCCCCTAGATGAGTTGTCGATGCGCTCTTGGAGTAATTTTGTTGGCCAGCCACTCCTGGGAAGGTTCACCGCTGTTCCAAGTTTTCTCCATTTGTGGATAATGGCTCCCGCCATGGTTCTAGGAAATGCCTTTGTTACCCTTTCCAGACAGATAGATGTCAATGACTTTGTTTCTCATCTGTTCTTGAATTTCTTTAGATTGCAGCATGATGTGTTGCTGTTTGAGATCTTTTAGCCTACTTCACTTTGTCGGAAAAGTTGTATTTAGGCGATTTCTAAATTCAATAGGTCTTGCAGTACTCAGGCCTGGGTGTGGCAACTGAAATTGAACTCAAAAAATGCGGTTAATCACAGTTAATTCGTGATTTAAGATGACGGGGGGGATTACTTTTTCACATAGGGCCAGGCAGGTTTGGATATTTTTTTCCCCTTATTAAATGAAATTACCATATAAAAACTGCATTCTGTATTTTATCTTTGTCTAATATAAAAATTTGTTTGATCTGAAACATTTCATTGTGACAAACTTGTAAAAAAATAAAGCAGGAAGGGGGCTAATTCTTTTTCACAACACTGTATGTGTAAAATTGCACATACAGTATATATGCAAACATAAATATAGTATACGTAGGAGCACACACTCTCAAAAGCAAGTATGGACACATGTATATGTGTGCATACCCAGTACTGTTTTCACAAAGATATGCAGTTAGAGTGCTCGTGCACATCGTAGTTCAAGAGAATACACTCGCAGTTAAGTTAGAGGGCAATCATGCAAACTGTGATGTCTGAGACGCACAAACACACACTATGTAGATAGAGGGCACAAACAAGCAGAGTAGGCAGAGGCTATATACAAATAATATGCAGCTTGAGAGTACAAACGCACCATGCAGAGCGAGCACAATGCAGAGCACATCTCATGCTACAGTACATGCAGAAACTGTGCGGTTAAAGAACTGACACTTATGCAGAATAACTCACGCTCTCTCCAGGTGCTGCTGCACAGTCAGATAGGCCCACAGTCTCTGGATGTACATCTCAAAGATGTAGAAGTCCAAACCTTCCGGCACAGTCTTCTTCTTCTCTGGAGTGGCCCTCAACAGAACCAACTCGCCTTTCTGCAAACAGAGCTTGTTCTTTAGCACTTTTAAACTTAGAGGCCAACTTGCAGTTTAATTTATAGTCATTTTTTGGAGATTTATACTTCACCTGGCGTTAAAATTGACCATTTAAAAAGTTAAGCAGGACTTAATGTTTTACCGGCCAGAAGGGCACAAATTTTGCGGGGAAAGTGGTCGTTTTCAGAAAATCACCGAAAACGCCATGTTTTCAACACCTCGGAATGATACTTAACAAAAAGGAGTTTGTCTCCTCAGCTCTATCTCTGCTCAGTGTGTAGTAGTATCAGGCAGTGAGTCTGAGCTGTTAAGACATTGTGAGTCGGTCCTTTTTAAGCAGTTTAATAATGTATTTCACCATTAATCATCATAGTCAATGATTGTGTTTGTGCAGGTTGAACAAATTCCAGCCTGTCAGGACTTTAAGTCAGCAATTTTCCAAACTGGAAACAGTGACAGCTGCTTGGCTGAAGTGAAAAGAGGATGGAAAACGCCTTTTAATAATGAGTAGTCTTTCATTTATTTTCCTTGATTAACAACTGCACCGCCTATCGGCGAATGTCGTATTGCTGCGCAATACTAGTCCCCTACCGGTGTATGGATATTATACTTCCTAAAAAGTAGGTCAAAGTGACCTGAATAGGGTACATGACACACCCTCTCCCCAAGATGCATCCACACACCAACTTTGATGTTCCTAGGTCAAACGGTATTGAAGTTATGGAGCGAACAGGAATACGGACGAACGGACGGACGGAGTGCAATCCGATAGTCCCCTCCGTTTCCAGTAGGGGACTAATAAGATTTCCAAGGATTAAATAATCCATTGACAATTAACCGCAATCCTTCCTTCCAATGTAATGATGCGATAATTACATGGTAAAATGTTCAGAAAAATATTTTATTCACTTCACAAAAAAGATAACTACTTTATTAACTTTGAAATCTGCATTCAGCACATCCTGAATGCAGTTTTTCTGACTCGCAATTCACGATTGATTAAAATAGAAAGAAAACAAAGATTAGTAACAAGGATCCGCAACTTAATTTGGTTAATTTTGAGTGAATTGCAATTTTGTTTTGAAATGATGCATTTTCTTTCTGGTGTTACCTTCACAAGGAGAACTGGCCACATTTGATGCTGCTGGTTATTTTCTGAGTTCATGTAATGTTGATTTAAATACATGATTGAAGTTTAAAGGTACATTCTAATTTTCCCCAATTTTCAACCCAACAGCCCCCATTGACAGGAAAATGAAAAGTGCTGGCTTCAGTACCTGGGCATGCTTGTGTAGGTGAGGACATGGTAATTCACCACTGAACCTTTAAAGAAAAAATGAGCGAGTGCGAGACGCTCAATTTAGACCAGGTAATCTGATGGAAATTAAAATGTGACACTAAAGCCAGGAGAGGGTGGAACTGATGTCTGGTGGGTTAACAAGCACATATCAACAGAACACTCGGGAAGTACTGGTCATGGATGCAAAAGGGATTGTATATCCCTTTGTATATCCCGCTGTAATAATCTGTACTGCAGCGACCCAATCTTTTCCTTTAGAAATGAATCAACTATTTTTTTTTTTTCATTATTATTGAGTGGCTGGACATACATATTTAGTTTTCTTGCAGGTGTCTAATTTGGGCCAGGGGAGACCAGGGTTACCTTGTCATGATTTTTTATTTGGCTTCATAATTCTTTATGGCTAAAACTTAGATAAATACCTTTATGGTCTATGTGTAGTGCAGAATGTCGCCTACAAAAGTTGTATTGATACAACCTCAATATAATGTATATTTTCGTCACAATATTCAATTTTCAATATGCCACAAACATGCCGAAGTAACCCCATACCCGGGGTTACTTTGTCAGATGGGTGGGGTAAAATTGTCATAGTCGGCAATCAGCTGAAAAAGACAGTCCAATATTCTTGTCACAGAAACGTTGAGAAATGTTTTTGTTTTTACAGCAAACCAAAAACAAGCTATGATTTATGTATAATCACCATCAGAGTAGCAGTTATGACATATATAGCACAGTCCTCATGTGCCCACCCTTTGCATGAGAAGCACTGGACCCATTCCTCTCCACCTTTGGATGAGGAGTAAGGATCACGGCACCAAAGAGGAGCAGCAAACATTCCCACTGACAAAGGAATGGAATGTAATGCAGAGGCCCCAAGGCTGGCACCTGCCAGCCCTAAATACTCTGCCAACACCTCCACTTTAATGGGCCCCACCAGTCTGTTCTTGTGCAGCTATTACAACAGCATGGCTTCTTAATAGAAGAGTCCGTGTGCTGAATTGGCCTGCCTGCAGTCCTGATCTTTCACCGATTGAGAACATTCAGCACATAATTAAATGAAAAGTCTG
Source organism: Gymnothorax reevesii (assembly GCA_029721435.1). Taxonomy (NCBI): domain Eukaryota; kingdom Metazoa; phylum Chordata; class Actinopteri; order Anguilliformes; family Muraenidae; genus Gymnothorax; species Gymnothorax reevesii. The sequence continues at coordinate 10,135,976 of CM056581.1, forward strand.
TCAAAGGAGACCCAAAACTCTCCAGCAGCTGTAAACAAGAGTGGGATCAAATTCCACTGGCTAAACTCAAGAAACTTGTCTCCTCAGTGCTCAGATGCCTGCACTCTGTTAAAAAGAAGAGGGGATGCTACACCATGGTAAATAGGCCCCTGTCCCAACTTTTTTGAGACCTGTAGCAGCCATCAAATTTGAAATTAGCTCACTTTGTGGATAAAATTGTCAAAATTCTCAGTTTCAACATTTTCTTTGTTACCTCCGTTCTATTGCGAATAAAATACTGGCTGGTGTGATTTGAAAGTCTCTGTGTTTTGATTTTATTCACAATTTATACTTCGTCCCAACTATTTTGGAATTGAAGAATCGACTACCTAATTTTACTGTAATACTGTGTGGTTACAACATATTTAGGATTTGCGTTTTCAATGCCTCTCAGTATAATTTACCCAATTTAGTTTTGACAAGACAAACAAATGCGGAGTCTTCCTTTCTACTGTGAACAATATGTGGCATCCTTGTAAAACTTCCTGGATTGTGTCAGGGCATGGCCATGGTGGTGCATGAAGTTTCATGTCAATATACATAAGTGTGGCTGAGTTACAGCACTACTTCCTGGTTAGCATGGCTGCCATAGCCATTGGTTACAACACATCAACCAAGTCCTTAGGATGGCCAAGATGTTAAATCTGAAGTCCTTCAGAATTGCTGAGATGCAGCCGCACTTCCTTTTTTGGTGTGTTTCTTGTCCCATTTATTTGGAGGCTACATGTGAATGAGAAGCATGAGTCTTCTTGGGCCTTGTTAAGACTTGACTCTAACCTCATGACCAATTTTTATGTAAATCCAAGAAACATCTATATTTGTTGCTCTGGCAGTTTTGTCCATGTTGGACTGTAAAGGTTTATTCCCCTCGTAGCCTTCCAGTCGATGCAGTCTATTAGGGCCTTTCAGTATTAAGCATAGTGCAGAATGTTCAGGAAACTTAATGAAAGAAACATTTGAAAGCGCTCTGAGTCTACTTCATTGGAACACCTCCCAAGCCTTCATCAATCCCCAGGATTGAGACCATGTTCCTGCTAAGCCTCTCCTTCCTGTTTGCAAGTAGTCCTGCTCCTGCGGGTGGGATTCTGGATTTGGCTTCTGTTCTGCAGCAGTTTCTTGCCTTGGCGTGGACATGCCCCCACCTGCTTCAGTTATACCACCAACTTTGCTGGACTGCTGTTTCTCTGTTCTGGGCTATGGGTGATCTTACTTTGTTACTGTATTCTTGTTATTGAATAAGCCCTTGAGGATTGTACCCTGAAATAACACTTAACAAAACTTATGCTGTTTATCAATGTATCAATTACTTAAGCACCTCAGCTTAATCTTTAGCAGATAACCTTAAGCTACGTATCTTATATTCTCAACAAATGTATGCAACAATTTTATTGAGATTATTTGGGGAAGTCAGTAAACAATAACATTACACCCGAAGCTTACTAAAGGTCTGTGCTAAAACCCAAAGCCTAGCTAGTAACATTACATTTATTCACAAAATGCAAACTCACACAGAGAGGGAGAGAGAAAATACAATCCATAACTAACGTTACTCTATCAAAATCAAAATAATTACAGCTGCTCAGAACACCATCACTGTATAGGCCTCTTGCCTAACGATCCACAGTGCCAGAGCACCACTGACCATCGTATTTTCTGCTCAAGTGCAATTTCAACTCGCTCCCGATTTCACAAACTAAACAAATATTTTTTTTTGAGCTATACTTCAAGCTCACGCAAATAAACTAATTCATTAAAATGTTGTTTTTAATTGTCTATAGGGGCTCATCAACAACGTCTGTATGCTCTCTCCTAAAATATGGTGTCAGAACAAATTTAATAAACTAGTACTTGTACTTGGTTCTGTACGTATCAAACACTACAGTTTCATAGTTAGCTATTTCCGACAAATCCAAGTTAAAGCCTTTATTGGCACATGATATGCAACACAAATTAAGTGGCTTTTCAGAGTTCACCACATTTTTGTTCAAGGGCAAGATTCACATGTACTGGAGTGATGGCATAGGCAATGTGCGGGGGCAGAATGAACTGCACAGATCAAAAGTGCCATGTCTCCATCTGAAATCATTTTATTGGGGTGTGATAGTTTGGACATGCATAGCTTCCACAGGTACTGGTTAACTTGTCTGTGTGGCCAATAGTATGGCCAACCGTAATGAATTGTGAAATTTACTTTCTATATCACTCATTGCCTCCAAACAAATTGCACACCATTTCATCCATCAGCAAGTTAATCTTCATCAAACTGATTAAGCTACAAGGAGTTTTGGAAAGTTGAAGAAGATAAATAGAACATTTTGGATTTAGGTCATCCACTTGACCTGAATCCAACTGAACAGGAATTTCACGTGCCAAATTGAAAAGCCCGTAAAACTAGCAGAAGCTTGTTTGAAATGGTTACAATACAGGCCTGGTGGAGAATCACCAGGTGAGAACAGACATTCAACTGCATTCAATGTGGGAGAGACTAAAATATGGTAAATTTACATGAGATAAAATACCCCAAATATTACAGTATCCTGAAGTGAGGCGTTTTGGGCAGGTACAGTTTACATGATGGGGGGACATATCCCCAGCCATTTACTTACAGCTATCACAAACTGAACGTAAATCAGCTCAATCTACACAAGCAATAATCTGGTTCCCACCCCCCACATTTTAAATGGAATGTACACCTTAAGAGCATGTCCACATATTGCGGTAATTTCTATATGGTGAAACCAAAGTGTCTGAAATGCACTTCAAGGAAATATGATGTCAAATCTTGATTACAAATCTAAAATTGTACTGTAAACAACCAACCAGAGAAAAATGTATTTTGCCCCAGACAATATGGATCTCACAATAAATGTGCATTAATTTTCTGAACTTCATTGTATACAGTGTAAACTTTCAGGAAGTAGTTGACCTCACCTTGTTAGCCTTGACCTCTGCGGTGAGTGTTTCCAGGTCATTGTCAGTGATCTGGCCTGAAACCACGATCTCAGAGCCATTATAATACTGGGCAAAGTGAGTCTGGGTGAGGTTAGACGCGCCGCCGTAGTTCAGCTGAACATCCAGCAAGAGCGGTGTGGCCACTTCCTCATAGAAGCCCTGAAGGAGACACAAACTTTGCTTTTGTCCACTCATTTATCATTGATTAATGTTCTAGAAGCTACCCTGAAAAAGCACACAGTATTTGAAACGGAACTAAGGACACTTGGGATTACATTACACTGAAATGGAATTCTAGGACCTTGAAACCTTGTATTTCACACCACAAATTTGTTTTCCAAACCTTTGACACGTTTTCCATGGGGAGGGGTTCTCAGTGGGAAAAACCACAAACTTCATTAAATTCAAGTGGATTGTGGACTCATGACAAATACTCAGAAACAGAAATGTCAGTGAAATGGGGGGGGTGAGCACAGCTCACATGTTGCTCTTTAAAACCCCCGACTTGTGCACTGATGAAATTATGGCATATTTTCAAATAAACTGGCATTGCACTTCTGCATAAAGTATCGAATGGATGACTGAAATTTTTAAAACAGTCTGATTAGCATTTTTTGAAAAATCGGTCAGACAACATTTGCGGTGGTAAATTCTCTAAGTTCAAAATATGGAAAATAATTTTTGAAAAAATCATGACAATTTCAGTGAGGTATTTAGTGTATTTGCGGCAAATTGAAGAATCGATTTTTATTGCTTTTCCAGTGAGTCACGAGAGGAAAAAAACAAAAGCGTGTGGTATTGTAATCCTGAAGCGTGCCACCTGCACACGCCAAGCACTTCAGTAATAACAAACATTGAGCTGTTTGTGATGTGTACAGAGACACTTGACTTGTTCTTTTTGGTGTAGCCTACTAAAAAAAAAAAAACCAAAAAAAAAAAACCCCACACTACTGCCAAGAAAATGGAACGGCTTGTGACACAGGACAGAACAAGAGCCTTTGGCATGTTACGGGCAGATCTCAGCCGCCGAGAGGTGATGCGTCATCTGCACTGCCACCGTTCAACAATCAGTCGGCTGTCTATCCGAGAATGGAACACAGGCACTGTCACTGACTGATCCCACTTAGGGCAGCCATGAGTGACGATGGCAGCTCAAGTGCACCACATCTGGTTACAGCCTGTTCGTGACAGATTCCGGACAGCAACCAACACTGATCATGAGATGAGGAGTCCGAGACGATTGATGGGGGAGCGCAAGTACACTTTTAGAATGAATGTGTTGAAAATTAACACAAAAAAAAAATGTGTTATCATGTATAACACATTTTGTGTTGAAATCAACACAAAATATGTAAAAAAGTAAAAAACACTTTAAAAAAATCAACACTGATTGTGTTGAAAACACGGAATGTGTTGTCCTTACCTAGAGACACAGGTGTGTTAAAAATTTACACATGTTGTGTTATTTTCAACACATCTCTTTTGAGAGTGTACCGTTTGATGCTGTCTATGTGAGCAACACATGCATGCACACGGGCCCTACAGAAAACCCAATTGGCGTGTGCACGTAGTGCACGTCAGAATTACAATACCACACGCTTGTGCCTCACTGGAAAAGCAATAAAAATCCATCGATTCTTCAATTTGCGCAAATACATTACATACCTCACCAGTGCATTTTTAATGGAGCTGAGTATATACTGTATATAATTAGTCAGCTGATGTTGTCATGGTTTGGTCCTGCCGGCAGAGGGCAATAAGCCGGCGGGCACTGGGACCATGTGCCCAAACCAGAAGAAAAGGACCCAAGTGCACAGGCTGAGTAAAATATATAAATAAAAGTTTAATTTAAAACACAAAAACCAGGAGAGCAGCGGCAACAGACAGGGCTCCATCAAGTATGGCCGACAAACAAGAATGCAGCAGCACTGCCAACCTGGCAGTGCAGCTCTTTTATACACAATAGCACCTCCACCTCAACGAGCAGCAGCTGTGGCTCGTTGAGGTGGAGGTGCAAGCAGAAAGGGGGAGGGCCTGCAGGGCAAGACAATCACAGATGTAGCTAGGGACTTAAGTTGAATTCTCATTTTTCATTCCATTCATCAGTCAAAAGATAATTGGCCTACACAAAAATTCAGTGCTTCTCCGGATATTCAATAAACAAGCAAATAAACTGATACGGAAAAAAAACTGGAATTAAAAACTACGCAGTTCACTCGACTAATTATACATATATTCATCAGTGTCATTGACAGTTTTAAAATAGTCATTTTCCCCACCACGTAATATTTAAAATTGACAATTAGTTTCAGAATGTAACCACTAGGTGTCAGGAAAAAACCAAGACAGACTTTAGGAACTTTGGGAAAGTCTTACTTGAGCTATAAATCTTAAGAGAGAAACACTGCAGCATATAAGAACAAGAGGACAATCCACATACTCAATGGGATGCTACCCTTGTATGATGCATCATGGCTGGGGCAACAGATTCAGTGAAGGACAAATCCAAGAACGACTGCATAGAAAAACCGGTCTCACAGTTCACGCTGAAGCCTACAAACTTTCTGTTACAACATACAACTCCGCTCTCAAAACTGCCCGCTCCAACTTCTATTCACAACTCATCCACTCCAACTCTTCTAACCCCCGCACCCTTTTCTCCACATTCGCCAAGCTGACCAAACCCAAGGACAATATCACTCCCACATTCACAACAGAAAAATGCAATAACTTTCTCACATCCTTTCATTCCAAAATCCAAACCATTCATAGCTCACTTGCATCCACCACTTCCACTCCTATCCCTTCAGAACCTGACATTGCTCCACCCACATCTCTCAGTTTTTCGTCCTTCTCTCTTCTGACTGCCTCTGACACCACTAAACTCCTTTCATCAATGAAATTTTCCACCTGTCACCTTGATCCCATTCCATCTCCTCTCCTAAAACCATGTATCTCTCCTCTCATACCCCTCATTACTAACATCATTAACACCTCCCTTTCCACTGGTTCTGTCCCATCCCCGCTCAAACTAGCCACCATCACACCCCTCCTGAAAAAACCTGGCCTAAACCCAGAAAACCTGGACAACTTCAGACCTGTCTCCAATCTTCCGTTACTTTCAAAAACACTGGAACGCTCTGTCATAACTCAACTCCAACACCATCTCCACTCCACCCAACTTTACGAAACATTTCAGTCTGGATTCCGTTCACACCACAGCACAGAAACAGCCCTCCTCAAAGTCACCAATGATCTCCTCCTTGACGCTGACTCTGGTTCCATTTCCATCCTCCTCCTCCTCGACCTCTCTGCCGCATTTGACACCATTAATCACACCATCCTCCTCCACCGTCTACAGTCTATAGGCATTTCTGGCACAGCACTTCTCTGGTTGATCTCCTACCTCTCCGACCGTCATCACTTTGTCTCCGTCAACAATTCCAAATCCCACACTTCCCCAGTCAGCCATGGAATTCCCCAAGGTTCGGTGCTTGGCCCCCTCCTGTTCACAATCTACATGCTCCCCCTTGGTCAAATTATTCGCCACCACGGTCTCCATTTTCACTGCTACGCCGACGATACACAACTGTACATTTCTATCAAATCCATCACCCCTGTCATCCTCTCCACCATAACCAATTGCCTCTCTGACATCAAAACCTGGATGGACAAAAATTTTCTAAAACTAAACAGCAATAAAACAGAACTCCTCATCACCGGACCCAAATCTCTTCTTCCCTCTATACAGAACTTTTCCCTCCTCATCGACGGTCACTATGTCACCCCCTCCCCCTCTGTTCGCAACCTTGGTATCGTAATGGACTCCACCCTCTCATACCAATCGCATATCAACCACATCACTAAAACATCCTTTTTTCACCTCCGCAACATTGCACGCCTCCGTTCCTCCCTCTCCCAGACCACAGCACAGACGGCCATTCCCTCCTTTATCCCCTCCAGACTCGACTACTGCACTAGCCCCCTCTTTGGACTTCCCTCCACTCATCTCCACACACTGCAATATGTCCAGAACTCTGCTGCCCGCCTCCTCACCCACACCCGCTCCAGAGAACACATCACCCCCATCCTCCAACAACTCCACTGGCTCCCTATCCAATACCACATCCAGTTCAAACTCCTCCTCCTCACCTTTAAGTCCCTCCATAACCTGGCCCCTCCCTACCTCTCTGACCTCCTGCAACTTCATTGTCCCTCCCGCCCCCTCCGCTCTGCTGACTCCACCCTCCTCACACCCATCACCCGCACAAAGCGCCGGACCTTGGGAGTCCGAGCCTTCGTCGCCGCCGCCCCCACCCTTTGGAACTCACTCCCACAACCCATCAGGAACTCGGACTCACTGCAAAACTTCAAATCCCTTCTCAAAACCTACCTGTTCAAACTGGCGTTTCTTTGATTATATATTTTGCTATTGTTCTCTTTGTTTTGTTTCTTTTGTCATTGTTTAGTCCTTATTTTGTAAAGCGTCTTTGAGTGTCCAAGAAAGCGCTATATAAATCGAATTTATTATTATTATTATTATTATTATTTTTTGGCTGGTTGTCCACAGACAAGCTCTTCAATGAAAATCAGTTGTTGCCCGTCTGTAACGGTGGTTGTGTAAGGGTTTGTCCTAGCAGTCCCTCCCCCTGCTACATTCTTCGCCTCCACCTTAACGGGCAACAGGTGTGACTCGTTAGGGTGGAGTTGAAGGTTTGTTTTCTATGGGGTGGCTGTGGCTTAGTCTTGTGCCGCAGCATTTTGTAAAGGAAGTCCCTGGCGTGTATTTATGCTGCTGCTCCCCTATTGTGTTCTTTTATTTATATTTAATTAAAGACCTTTCATGTTTTTACTCAGCCTGTGCATTTGGGTCCCATCACTTGCTTATGGGTACATGGTCCCCCTGCTCGCCGGTTTGTGTCTTCAGCCGGCGGGGGCAAAACCTTGACAGGTTGTCCGTATATCAAATCGCCAACCAATAGAATGCCAGGTTCCGTGTTGACCAATGAAATTATCCCTGCAGGCCCATTTGTTTACCTTTTTTTTTTTTTAAAATTAACAAAACCTTATTTAGCAAAGTTAGGAGTATACAACTCAGGTACAAACGAATACACAACAAAACGTGAGAGCTAATAACATCAAAATATGCTAAAGAAAGGATTTGACAACGATTTACATCAATGCCTGTTTAGTTCGATAACAGTTTATTATTTGTGATATTGCCTGTATCTGTCACCTTGCTAAGTACAGTGCATCATTATTCAGTTTTTCATTATTATTGAATGAAATAAATTACGACAGTTTATCCCGGTCAGACGACCTGCTATTGTTAAAGCCTTCCATATAAGAATATGTTCCTGCTCTGTCCCCTTGTGGTCAATTTGTAGCATACTGTCCATCTGCTATGACTGAGAATGTTAAATTACTAATTGCCAATGTAAAGTAATTGTACTTATTCTGTTGCCGACCACACACACACACACACACACACACACACACACACACACGCGCACACACACACACAAATTCTATCATGAAAACACACAAACTTGTCAAGATTGGAATCCTCAACTTTGGAAAAGTGGAAGTTTGACAATAAAGGTTCATCTAAAGAAAAGAAGTGACTGCGTGTTCTCTATCCGGAAAATTTGGTCAGTTGAGCACAGCCAGAATAATGTCACTCATACTGCTGTCAACACTTACTACTCTTTGAAGTCTAACAACAAGCTCCCAAGCTGTAAATCAGTCTCAAGGATTGGGACCATGCTCGTATAAATCATTTGTTCCTGCCTGTTGGTCAGAGTAAGTTTATCAGTTACACCTCCCAAGCATTCATCAATCTCCAGGTTTGAGAATGCGTTCCAGCTAAACCCTTAAGTCTTGGTGGTAAGCAGTCTTGCTGCTGCAAAGAGAATTCATCACCTGGATTCTGGCCCAGGACAGTCACAGACCTGGGCGCGAACACGCCCCTACCCTCTCTAGTCATTACCAACTCAGATGGACTATCCCTAAACAGTTCTGGGCTACTGCCTTCACTCTTCCACTATGGTATTCTTGTTAATAAATACTCGGTTGTAGATTGTATCCTGAATGTGCTTTTGGTTCCTTGCCAAGATTAGAACAATACAGTGCTAAATAGTTGATGTGCCAACTTTTTTGGGGTCTTCTGTGGTCATCACATTGTATATTTCCATTGCATACTTAAATTCACATGCTTGAACATCAAATCATGTGTTGCTGGACTGAATTTAATGTATTAAAGGTTGAATTGATTTTTTTACATCAGTCCCTCTTGATTTTATTGGCATGTTCCCTAATGTGCCATCTTTTTTGTAAACCAGGGGTCTTCAACCCTGTTCCTGGAGAGCTACCATCCTGTAGGATTCTACCCCAACCCTAATTCAACACACCTGATTCAGCTCGTCAGCCGCTCGTCAAGATCTCAAAATGTGAAAGCATGTGTGGTTTGCTTTGGTTGGAGTGATAACCTTCAGGATGGCAGCTCTCCTGAAACAGGGTTGGAGACCTCTGGTCTAAACATTTCCGAAAGAAATGCTGCCCCAAGATGATACCTGAAGTTGCAAGGCTGCGTCAGAGTCAGCATAGATTCTCCTAGCCACACCCTCATTCTCCAGTGCCATCTTTTCCAGGAACTCATAGTTCACATCATAGCCAAAGCCCAGACAGTAGAGTGTGTACTTCTTCCCAATAGCCTCCTTCACATTGGCCTGAATCTGGTTCAAGTTGGTCACTCCTGTCACAAAAACAAACCAAGGTCCACAGCTCTTGAACTAACGCAACAAAACAAGCACACTGCCCTAATCTCTGGATCATTCTTGACCAAAACAAGATCATCCCATTTCAACAAATTCAATTAAATTAAAGACATCGGAGGAATGGATATTTGGCTAACACTACTCACCTATTCCAATTAGTTTTTCAATGAAATTTGTTTTTCTTTGGAAATCTGTGTTCCAATTGGTTTAAAACTCTCATGAATTAACAGAAATATAACAAGGATGTTAAGATTTGAAAAGCTGTATTACACTCTGAGGTCAAGACGAGTCTCTGCAGTTGTAACACATAACCATACGCAGATGCAAACTGGTATAAACGGTTTTGAATGCATCCAAACAAATCCAGGAATACATTTATGGCCTGAAAAAGATCTAAATAAATGCAGGCTGGAATGCATAAGTAGACTGAAATGGATATATTCAGATATGAGATTGGAAGCGGATCTTAAGGAATACACACAGATGTACAGAAACAGAAATATGTAATTCTGAGTACCAGATGTGGGGTCTCCATCAGTAAGCAGTATAAGGATGGACGCGGTGCCACTTTGAGGGTGCAATTCTTTGAAGCGGTTCAGCATTTGTACCCCCGCTAACAGCGCAGAATTTATATCCGTCGCTGCAAAGAAACAGAATGTTGATGAAGTTCAGAACCTAGGTATTTCAATGGTGACGAAAACTTTTACTTTTTGATTCTGTAATCCAAGAAAATTGAATTTGAGAATAATGAACATAAAATGAAAGTTGAGATTGTAACATTTAATTTGCACACACATGTACGTTGAAAACAAATGCAAGCACATAGAAGCAGTCTTCCATTACCAATACTGTGTACTTCAAATGTTAAATATTGATTTACCAATCACTGTTGTGCTAGAACAACACTTGGCTAATTAGTCTCATGTATTTATGAAATCTATTATGGAAATCCTTCTGGGACTAATATTATGATGAAAATGATAATAAATGAGAAAAGCTACTACATTCTCATTTTCAAATGTATATTATCATTTTAAAGTAGTCCCCTGTAGGGTTGCATCATGAAAATGTTAAAATAAGTGTTACCATGTCCTCTCCATTTATTAAATAAGTTTACGAATCTGATTCTGTATCAGATTCATACGAAGCCCCAAATGGGACATTGAGATGAAAAAAAATGAGATCTTGAAATGTATTTGCAAGATAATGCAATATTTTTGCGAGATAACGCAAAACTTTTGCGAAATAATGCAATATTTTTTGCGAGAAAATGCAATATGCTTTGCAAGATAACTCTAAACTTTTGCGAGATGGATTTTAAAACCGTTTCAGTTTAAGGACGTGAAAAAGCGAGATTTGGTTTGGGCCTGCTCTCTGCAGACTATGTGGGGCAGAAAATGCACAAATCTTATTTAAAGGTGGGGAATTTTAAGTTCTTTTGCTTTCCCCATGGTAAAAGGCAATCTACAGCGTGGATTCGGACTATGAACAGGAATATTTTTTGTTCGGGAACATTCCAGGGCGTGCAGTGTAAATTTTATGTCTGGATGATGATATTAAGAATTCTGTATTCAACCTACGCCAAAATATCGATTGATGTTTGGGTACCCAGAGAAACATAAGAATATGAAATCACGTCAACCGTACAACCCCAATTCCAAAATAGTTGGGACAAAGTGTAAATTGTTAAAAAAATCATAATGCAATGACTTTCAGATCACATGAGCCAATATGTTATTTACAATAGAACATAGATAACATTTCAAATGTTGAAACTGAGACATTTTACATTTTTATTCACAAAATGAGCATATTCAAAATTTTCTGGCTGCAACAGGTCCCAAAAAAGTTGGGACACCAGCAAAAAAGGGCTGAAAAAGCAATTAATATATGAGAGAATCAGCTGAAAGAACATCTAGCAAGTAATTAAGTTAACTTGCATCAGGTGTGTAACGTGATTGGCTAAAAAAGGGATGTCTTAGAGAGGCTGAGTCTCTCAGAAGTAGAGATCACCAGAGGCTCTCCAACCTCTGAAGGCTTGCGTAAAAAAATTGTGGAATACTTAATGTTGTGTTCTGTGGTCCTGGCCTTTGGCCAGGACAGCATTTATGGTTTGAACAGTTTCATGTTCCATAGTTCATAGTTCATAGCCTCAGTTCATGTCACAGTTTTAACAGTTTCTTGTATTAGGATTACTCATTCCATAATTCATGTTCATTGTCCATGTTTTTACTTTTCCGTATTTTTGTCTTTGCCAGGTCTGCCAAGCCACTCCACCGCCTGTCTGCGTTCCGCCCCGTGCCTTCGTTGTTGCACATTTCAGAGCTCTGGTTGGCTTTGGTATTTCCCCCTTCCATCTGTGCTGTGCTGGATTCGGGGCTGTCTAATCTTGATTGGCAATTGACTGTTTTTAAGTACTAATATTTACTAACACTCACTGGGTGGTGTAATTCTTAGATAGGCACATTATTAATATTACTAATTTAGACAGGGGGTTTATTGTCATGATTCCTGCTTTGCTATTTCAAGTCTGCTGTGCTTTTCTGTTCTTAACATTCATGCTTGCTTCCAAACTGAATACTTAATTGGTACTTAAGCTGAGCACGCTCATTCTCTTAATGAGCAAGTCTTATCATCCAATCTTAGTCCATGTCCAATGATCTTGCCCTGCCTCTTGTTTCTCCTTCTCCAGGTATTGCTCCTCATGTCTTGATTTCTTACCCTTTATCTGGATGCGGTGGAAGTTGGCTGGCAGACAGTGTCTCAAGTCTCATTACAAGTTCTTGCTCAAGTTTTGCTGCCTAGTTTCTTTGCGCAAGTCTCATGCTCATGCTCATGCTCATGTCATTTTGTATATAGCCTTTGCATTCTTAGCATCTTTGTTCTTTTCTGTTTATGAATTATCTGCTTGGAGCTTCCAGTGGCTTTTGTTTTCGTCGTTTTTGATCCTTTGTTATTAGCTCTGTGAAGCTCTCTTTAGTATGTGTTTTACAACCCTTTGGGCCAAGATTTTTGTTGGCCCTCGTGCCAGTTTTGTTTATTTTCAATAAACTCCTCATTCCCCTTCACCTCGCTCCTGGTGTCTACCTGATCTCGCATCACTGAAAAGCAATGTTCCTCAAGGTCAAATTGCAAAGGTTTTGAAGGTCTCATCATTGACAGTGTATAACATGATCAAAAGATTCAGAGAATCTGGATAAATCTCAGGGCATAAGGGACAATGCTGAAGACTTTTACTGGATGCCCATGATCTTCGGGCCCCCACCGGCATGTTTCTGTCATTGACATTACTAAATGGGCCCAGGAATACTTCAAGAAACCACTGTCTGTAAACATAGTACGCCGTGGCATCCACAGATGCCACCTAAAACTCTATCATGCAAAAAGCAAGCCACTGTTGAGCATGATTCAGAAGCGCCGCCATGTTCTGTGGGCCAAGGCTCATTTAAAATGGACTATAGCTAAGTGGCAAAGGGTCTGGAGGTCAGAAGAGTCCAAATTTGTTGAAAATCATGGGCGTTGTGTCCTCTGGGCTAAAGAGGAGAAAGACCACCCCTCCTGTAATCAGCGTTCAGTTCAAAAGTCACCATCTCTGATGATATGGGGATGCATTAGTTCATACAATGTGCGGCACTTGCATGTTTTAAAAAGCACTATGAATGCTGAAAGGTATATAAAGTTTTTATGGTATATAAAGCATCTTATGCTCCTCTCCAGACGACATCTATTCCAGAGAAGGGCTTGTGTATTTCCGCAGGACAATGCAAAACCACATACTGCAGCTATTACAACAGCATGGCTTTGTAGTAGAAGAGTCCATGTGCTGAACTGGCCTGCTTGCAGTCCTGATCTTCCACTGATTGTAAACATTTGGCACATAATTAGACAAAAAGTCTGTTAAAGGAGAACCAAAACTCTTCATCAGCTGGAAGCCTGTATTGAACAAGAGTGCGATCAAATTCCAATGGCTAAACTCAAGAAACTTGTCTCCTCAATGCCCAGACGCCTCCAATCTGTGTTAAAAAGAACAGGGGATGCTACACCATGATAAACAGGCTCCTGTCCCAACTTTTTTGAGACCAGTAGCAGCTATCAAGTTTGAATCGAGCTCATTTAATGGATACAACTGTAAAATTTCTCAGTTTCAACATTTGCTACATCATCTCTGCTCTATTGTGAATAAAATAGTGGCTTTTTGTCCCAGCTATTTCGTTATTGGGGTTTTACTTTCAGTTAAGGAAATTTAGACTTTAGTTTTAAGCGCTGCTATTCGTGTCAGTAACATGTCATTAACGGCAACTATATTTCACTGAAGACACACTAGGTTGCTAGGGCAGGCACATATGCATTTGCGATATTAAATATTAATGTTCAGAATTTAACACCTTCCTCACTGATAAAAACACACTAAATTATACTGGCGCCCCCCTTTTAAAATCGTTCTGGCAAATAAAAAGCCGGAAAAAAGTGGAGGCTGGATCCAAAATTCTTTTCCCCCTGACGATGCAGCAAGAGTAAGCTCTATTTGTTTTCTCCTACAAACTGAAAGAATTAACTTCTTCAGCGCAACGAATACTTGAGAGATTATATTGGCGAGATACTGTCAAGGCAAGTGCTTGACGTTGTTATTTTCAGCACAGATGAAAATTCTAAATCAAATGTGTAGCGCTCAGTCAAACAGTAATGATATGGCCTTGTATTTTACAAGTATACCAGCGAACTTATCCATGTTCAGAGGCGATTTGGATCACGTGTGCTTGCCGGTTATTTTAAACAAGGCAAATTTGTCGCAAGAACTCTGTAGCCATTAGCTGTCATGGGACCTAATCATAGTGGTGTTAATGACATTTCACATCCGCAAAACTAACTGGCAAGCAAATTGAACTTTGTTGACTATATGTAGCAAGTAATTATAAAATCGAAATCACAAGGAAACCAAATGATTATTGCAAGCAGCGAAATGAAACCGCACCTACACTTAGCTCTGAGGGGCTAAGTTCTGTAATGTACGCCCCTCAGAGCTTACCTGGACTGAAAACGTCGTAGGACACTAACATTCCCCCTTTGGCTTGTTATTTGTTTGCGTAGAGTTTAACATCTACTTAAAGTCGTATAAAACAATAACACCTTGAAACAACTAAAAATCAAATAATTTTTTGACGATTTGTGGGCCAACTTAAATAACTTAATATCAACCAGTACTATATTTCTCCTATCAGATCGCTCTTTCCTTTTAGCTTGCGTCAGTGTGAGATCCTAACGTTCGTAGGGCAACACAGAGCGAAGCCGATTATTTGGGTCAACAAAGTCGGGCCAACCCTGACAAAATGAGTACTGCAGACTTCAGCATGATCATTCGGGACAAAGTTCTTTCGATTTACAGCTTGAATCCACGCCTGTCAATGTCTCTTGCCAGGAGGAACACGAAGAAACCATATGCCCTCATCTTTATGATCCCGGATTATGCACCCATCTACATAAAAAATAGCCATTATGGGTGCATCTCAAAGCATAGGCTGCATCCTTTGAAGGCTGCATTTTTAAGAATCATCACTGACTTCCATCCGCTAAACTGTCATTTAGGGTTAGGGTTAGGGAAACCAAAGACGACTCGTTTAAGCCAAACCTGTTTAACGAAGATGAAATGACATCATGTCAGTATGGCGGATGGAACTAGGTAACGACCTCTAAAAATGTATCCTTCAAAGGATGCACCCTGCGCTTTGAGCATCTCAACGCATTGGCTGCAACCTTTGAAGGCTGAAATTTTAGGGGTCATCACGAAATTCCATCTGCCAACCTGACGTAAGGTCATTTCATCTCCGTTAAACGCCTTTGGATTCAGTGAGTTCTCATTGGTTTCCCTAACCTTAATCATAACTCTAACCCTGAGCCCAAAATCTAACCCTAAACTTAACTTTGTCCCTTACTTAAACTCTAACACCAAACCTAACTTTAATTCTAAATATAGTCTTATTCCTAACCCTAAATGTTAGTTCGTTGGATGGAAGTAAGCGACGACCCCTAAAAACACGGCCTTGAAAGGATGCAGCCCACGTTTTGAGATGCACCCAATATTTCCTTTCGCCCCAAATCAGCTATATTGGGCATACTCTCGTGAACTTCCGGCCTTAAACTGAACTTGTCTATTGCGTTATCTCACAAAACTATAGCATTGTCTCGCAAAAGTATTGCGTTATCTCGCAAAGTTATTGCGTTATCTCCCAAAATTATTGCGAGAGCTCGCAAAGTTATTGCAAGATCTCACAAAAGTATTGCACAATCTCACAAAAATTGACCTGATTTTCTTCTCTAATTTTGTCCCCTTAGGGGCTCCATAGTATGCATCATAAATCCATCACTGCTGGAAATTAGGTCAGTTGATTCAAATCAGTTTAGCGGCCGAACATAAATGGATGACTCCCATGTCTAATGATGAAACGGATCTTTTGAAATAGTGGGGAAACTGAATGTTGCAGCGGGATTCAGTCTTACAGCCTCTGTCTTTGATGCGCCGGACAAATGAGCGGGCAGCAGCCAAGTAATCAGAGTTGGCTGGGACCAGGTCATCTTTCCAGTTGAACACCTGATTATCAAAAGTGATCAGGCCGAAATGATCCTCTTCGGGCAGGTCTCCCAAAATCTTCAACAGCGCTTCACGTGTCTGTCAGTAAAATGGATTAGTGTTATAAATGCCATTCTAAAGCACATCTAGTCACTGTGCGAACTCACATATTCTTTCTCTCTACCCAACATATACTCTAATGCTACCTCTCTCTTGCACAGACACGCTCAAACGCACTCTCACTCTGGAAGGGCTGGTAAAATAGAGAAACCAGGCGCAGTAACCAGGGAGAGAACGAGCAGCACAGAAACTATACAAACACAGAGAATTATACAGACCACCAGAAAGTACTCGCGCTTCCAAAGGACGTATAATAGTCTGAAAAAACGGAAGCAATGCAACAGAGAAAAAAACACCGAAAAGGGAAAATTCCTGAAGAGGAAGGAACTCATAACTGGAAGATATAAAGTCACACAAATACTGACTAGAGATATCTTTGGCTATAGTGCTTTGCTACAAACAGACACTGAGACCAAAGGAGGCGTGGCGGGCCTCTGGCTTATATAGAGTCCGGGGAAGCGCCGCCCCAGTTAAATCAGCCAGCTGGTTAAAGAATCCAATGGAAAAGGAATTTGATTTCATCCCGGGACGAGAGCACCAGAGAAAAGTCCAAAACACAAGCACGCCTCACAAACCATGACACACACAAGCAGAGCGTGCACACATCTCTCCCTTGGTGTCTCTTTCAGACACATGCCCATACACAAACTAACCTGTTCTATCTTACGTCCATGCATGGAGCCGCTCTGGTCAATAATGAACACAACATTTTTGGGAATGCGAGGGAGATCAGTTGGTGCAAAGTAATGGACGAAGTATCCTCGAGACACCTGAGAGAAAGACACAGAGAGAGAGAGACATCAATAAAGGTTTTTTGGACTGAATTGATTGCCCACACCAATGATCTTGACACCATACAGTATACTGTGAACACAAACAAATGTCCTCAAATATGTCGTACTAATGTCCAAGCCTGCTCAAAATATTTCAAACCTGCTCAAAGCAGCTGTACTCTATTCATACCTGAATTTCTCCCTTTGACTGAGGCCTGTTCACATCATAGTAGAGAATCAGATCCCCATTTAGCCCAGGATCCCCACAGCTGGGACACTGTTGTTCTACGGAGGGTGTGAACTGCACCAGTGCCTGATAAAGAGTGAGAAAATAGTCAGATTTAGCGGATGCTCTTGTCTAAAATTTCTTTTTTCATTTTAAAATAAAACCCCTTCATACAGATACTTGGACAATCATTTGAGGATGTATCCTCATTAGACATCTAACACATTTCAGGGTACTTTACAGCTTGTTTACGGCTGAATTTACAATAAAAATTAAAAATAGGATGCAACATGAGTTTCCTTGACCAAGCTTTGGAACCACTGATATGTGATTTAATCACTGTTAAATCCCCGTGATCTGTGTGGCCATTGTATCATATAGCATAAGTAGCGTACAGAATAGCGCAAAAGTTTTAGGCACAATTAACGCAATTCCGTGAGGCAAAGATGCCTCCATTAATCATTAAAGTAAAGGATGGTAAATAATGCAAAACATACTTTAAACTGCTGTGAACTGTTAAAAACCGACTCAAATCAATACTTAGTGTGACTACCCCTCGCCTAAAAATTTGGGGCACTGTCCTGGAGTTTTGTAGTTTTAGAAGATTCTTGGCTGTTGGTTGTTCTAAGCACACAGGAGAATATGCCACAGTTCCCCTGCAGGCTCACAGCCTCACTTGTGTCCCTCTCTCCAGATATTACCAGACTACCCTGATGATGGTGAGATCAGGGCTCTGTCATGGTGCATTATTTGCATCAACTGTATTTCGTGACGAACGAAATGGGAGTGTAAACGGAAGTTCAATCACGAGACGCAGGATTCTCAAGCAACTGCACTTACCCAATCCGCACCTTCGGTCTTTTTTATATATGCTTAGGACGTGTTCCTGTCTGCTGTTGCAGAGATTCTGCATCGCCCACCATCTCCCCATCACCACCAACTTCTGACTCCGCCCTCTTCAGCATCTACTTCATTGGTATGACCCTTCTGTCCAACCGGGGATGGCTTCGCCCCTGCCTGCTACCCAGGCAGATCAGCTCCCCACCTCGCTTGAGGGTCCTCGAGGACGGAGTCATTGCCAAATAATACTGAATTTATTTCATTTCATTGCTTTGTTAATAAATCTCTTTTTCTTAAATCCGAAGTCTTCGTGATTGAACTTCTTGACTTTTTCATATATTGAACATCCGATGCTTCAAATGTGCTGTTTATCTACAACACCACTAACATGGAGCACTAAAGTAAACATCAAGCGTCATATTTTAATAAATTAAATCAAGGGCGCATAAGCCTTTTGCACAGTACTGTGTAAGTCTGTTTGTAAGGGTTGATACATTATGTAGAAGGGTCATTTCAATGCGTAAAGAGATAGGAACTCAATGCGCATGGTTGACCACAGTGCGTATTCGCAACGTTACCTCTTTCTCTGACACAGTGGTGTTTAGAGCACTGGACCGGCCCTCCTCAATGAGAGAGCCTTGGGTTTTCAGGAAAGCAATGCCCTGCTGCTCGTAAACTCTAACATCGATCTGGAATAGGGGTAGGCAAAAGGAAATCACAATAAAACAGGGTGGAGAATAATCCAGCAATGTGCCTCTTCTCATGCAACCTATTCCTCTCTGCAGCCGTCTTACAGCTCGATTCTGCTTTCATCCTTTCTTACTCTCTCTCTCTCTCTCTCTCTCTAAGTCTCACTTCCTCATTCCTCACCTTGAAATCTTTCACGATCTGAGTGGGGCGGGCCTTGATAAGCAGCTCGTATTGGCCCAGTTTCCGCTTCAGCAGCTCCTCATACGTCAGCTCAAATGTCACTTTACTCAGACCTGCCACTGTCACCGAGGTCTGGAAGTTCTCAAGAGTCCGGCCGACACTGCTGTCTCACGTTCAAGGATATGCAATACAGAACACATGCACGTACCCACGTGGAAAAACACACCCAGACACACAGCGTCACACAAGATTTTGGTCACACTTACATGGGTCAATGACAAATAAGCCTTTTAAAAATGTACAGAATACATTTATTTGAAGTTGGAAGAGTGTATTTTAACAAGTCTTTATGGGTGCACAACATTTACAGGGTTTTAGTACTGTTTTAGACTGTATTTGCAATTTCTCTAGCCAAAAAATGTCAGGTGGCGCAACCAAAAGTTTCTTGGAAAAAAAACAACTTCCCTTTTTTTCCCCAAGTGATTTTTTTTAGTAAGTATACCTGAGAGTGTGTACTCTGCCTAAAGCATTTCTATTTTGTAACTGAGCTGGGGATTAAAAGTAACATATGGATTGTTTATTGTAGGGGGCAGGTATTTTGGTTTTCCGAACAATTTAAGAACAATCAAACTATTAAACTTTGTTTATTTGAAATGTTTTCAATATAAAATAATGTCCCCATATTAATATCATATTAATTCATATTTGAAATTACATATTTAATACAATTCACATAGTGTTAACTTGCTCGGATAGTTGCGCCACCTGACATTTTGAGGGTTTGAGATGGCACAATGTAATATATATCATTTTTATGATAAACTGGAAATATGTTCGAATTAAACAGGTTTTATAGAAAAATGATGCTTATTATGAACCAGTTTTCATTATTTTAAACCAAAGTACTGCACTCAGACAATGTCACTTCATTGACCCGCATACGTTTACACAAAGTCCAGCACTAGTCTGTATGATAGGTAAGCAGTACCTGACCAGTCCAGCACTCTGACCACGTGAGACGGCCTGTGTGTATTGTGTCCGGGCTTCCTCTTTCTCCTTCACCACCCCGTCGTACACTTGGCCATCGATATTCCTGCACACAGACACGCACAAAGACACACACACCCCCACCAGTTGTAGCATCTTGTAGCATCAATATCGCACCAATGTCAGAACATCATCAATAATGAACAAACATCAGCATCAAAGAAACATACAAACCCGTTTCCAGGAAAGTTGAGACGCTGTGTAAAATGTAAATAAAAACAATGTGATGATCTGCACATCATTTAAACCCTACATTTAATCGAGAGTGGTTCAAAGACAAATCAAATGTTGATACTGAGAACTTCATTGTTATGACAAAAATATTTGCTCATTTTTAATATGATTTCTGCTACATGTTTCAAAAAAGTTGGAAAAGGTGCAATAAAAGATTTGAAATGTTTTATAATGCTAAAAAAGTCAAAGTAAATTTATTGTCATTTTGTTCAAAACATGTTAAAATGAGAAAAGACTCAGTTACTCAGAGATCCATGTGCAGAGCCATTTTTATGACTCTAATCTGTATAAAAGATAAATAAATAGATATCAATAAATAAAATGTGAAATTTATGTTGAACTAGATAGGGACTTTTAATCACAAAAAGACATTATTGTAACCCCGAATGGAGTGTCCAGGGGTAGTATGGATTCGCGGTGGTCGTGCGTTTGCGTCCTGGCCCAGATGTACCTCCGCATGAGGGCAATGACAGAATATAAATGATAGTGATAGAAGAATAAAAGTATGAATATCATGTGAAATTTTTGCTTCAGAAAGCCAATTTTTCTTTTAACTACTAATTTGAATACCACTAGCTCAGTATCAGTCACAAGAAAGCATTTTTGGAATTGCTGGATAGATAGAATGGGCAAGTATATTGAGCAGTTTGCACAGGAGGCTTAGCTGAGGAGTTTCATTTATGCAAGTCTTGAAAAACAGGGTTGGCAGTTGGGACTGAACTCGCCAATATTATAAACTGTATCCGAGGTCGGCTTGCTGGTGAATATTCAATAACTGGTCCGGGTGTGCTATCTAGTGAGAGAATAGTGTAACTGTGCGCATAAATAGAGCAGCTCCATGTCCACTGGCATCAACATATGCACTGACGGGTTACGGGTCGGACCAGAACGTATATAAATAAATAAATAAATAAATAAGCAATATCACACAAGAGGGAGTGCAAAGTAAACTGAAAGTACCCATCTAGTTAGCCCGCTTAACCCCAAGGCCCAACGGGCTTATGCTGTGCTTGGGGTCCCAAGTTGTGGTCTGTTGTGCGTCAGTATGTAAACTTTTGGGCTTGTCTGCGCTCTAACGCCTTCAGTTTTTGAGCTAGCCTCTTGATATTTCATATGTGGGTTTATGACCATAAGGTCTCGGACAAGTTCGATTTTCGGCCCCATCGGCCCACTAATTCGGCCAATAGGGGGCGCTATTCTTGCACATTCGAGCCAAGCGGGCACAGTGGCATTGCCACTATTTTTTACATATAAGTTTTATTCTTACTGCAAGTAACTACAGTGCCAGACAAAAGTCTTGTCGCATAAAGACAAAGTAACTAAAAATAGCATATAACTTTATTTCTAACCAATCATTTTTTATAATAAATGGTCCATTTTAATGTCAAGGGCTTTCACATTAATAATCTGTTGCAAAATGAAACCGTCAAAAAGGGTTCTGATGTTCACAGCCTGGCAAAGCCCAAAACATGTGTTTTTGCTGGGACAAAAGTCTTGTCGTCTCTTCAGATGATGCAAGAAATCACAGATTAGAGTTTAATCTATGACAAATACTGAAATTAACACACTCCCAGATGTGTATAGAAATAACCCCAGCGCACCAGACTTTCATATGAGGTGCGACTAGACCTCTGACAACATGCCAAAGATTCAACCACTGACCAAAGTGCTGATCATCAAGAGCCTGAAGACTGAGTCTGCTGCTGAGGTGGCAGACATCTTTAATGCATCCAAATGTCTGAATTGGTGATGTTCATGGCAAGTGCTGGTCAGACAGACCCCGGTATGACAACTGTTTGAAAGGATCGTTTGTTGCTTCAACTGTACAAGGCTAGCCCTTCTTCATCTACAGCAAAGCAACATTAGGAAATGTCACCTAAAATCCCGGTATCTACAAGAAGAGTTTGTTAAATTCTCTCTCAAAGTGGTTTTCATGGCCGAATTAGTACACAGAAGCCTGTAATAAACAGAAAACAAAAAACCTGCATTACATTTGCCAAGGCCCACAGCTTGCAGAAAGGATTGATGCTGGAAAAGTGGCTGAAAGTTTATTTTTCTTATGAATCATCCATTGAACTGCAACCCAGTCACCGTACAAGATCTGTTGGAGCCCTCATGGACCCAAGATTCTCCTAGAAAACAATCATGTTTGGAGGAGGAAAAATCATGGTTTGTGGTTAGAGCCAGTATGGGGGGGTGAGGAAGATCTGCAGAGTGGGCGGCAACATCAACAGCCTGAAATATCAAGAAGTTCTTGCTGCCCGACTCATACTGCTGCTCCTTCTCATACTTCTGTCTCCACATCACAGCTCCTGAAAGCGAAGAAGGTGAAGGTACTCCAGGATTGGCCGACCCAGTCACCTGACATGAACATTATTGAGCATTTCAGGGGTAAGATGAAGGAAGAGGCTTGGAAGATGAAACCATAGAATCTTGATGAACTCTTGGAGTCTGTAAGACGACTTTCTTTACCATTCCAGATGATTTCATCATCAAGTTATTTCAGTCATTGCCAAGACGTATGGATACAGTCCTCCAAGCTCATGGGAGTCTACGCAATATTCGTTATTTTTTCCAAGGCACCATGAATTTATGTTCTCATATTATGGTGGCATATTCATATATTCAAAATAAAGTGTATGTATTATTTCCACATTTCTTTCAATGCGACAAGACTTTTGTCCAAGCAAAATTTTCCCTTTCTGTACTAATTAAATAATAAAACTCAATGAATGACACAAAACTCTATTTTGGTATATTTTGCATAATCTAGAGGGCTTTGCCTTTCATATAAGCCATTTTTTGATTGATTAACTACAAGTCAGGTTATTATTTGTTGTTCCTACAACTTGGATAAGAGACAAGATTTTGTCAGGCACTGTACAAGTGAACTTTTTAGTACACTGTGAGTGAACTAGTTGTATACTTTAAGTATACTTTTCAATTTATGAAAGTACACATTTAAGTATACTGCAAGTCAACTTACAGATATACTGCCAGTTTATTAGCTGTATACTTCTAGTAAACTTTTCAGTTCATGAAAGTATACTGTGAGACGTATTGCTAGGAAACTTAGAGAGTGTCATTGGATGTTTAATGACCCCAGTGAATCAGGACTTCAGATTCACATCTCATCAGACAGACAACATCCTCATCACTGCACTGGAGTATCGTGTATTATTCCACCAGAGGAAAGATCCCAACCTACTGGCCCACCAACACCAACTTACTTTCCAAGGCAGTTTCCCATCCAAGCACAAACCAAGCCTACACCCACACATCTGGTTCAGATCAAGTTGTGGTACCTCATGTTTGAAAATACTACGTACATTTATCTGTGAATCTGTACATAATGGCCAACTGGATTGAACTGACATCTCAAATAAAACAGAGCAATGTTTGGTACAGGAACAATATGCAGGGCTTTGATGTCCACACTCTTGTTTAAAAATTATTCAATCATTTATAAAACAGAATGTACCATATTTCAAGTATTACAGTACTGCTGAATCTTTTCTTTAGTTGGTCATATTTTTGACTATGATACAGAACTCTATTAACCAAAAAACAGCTCATCGGTATTCTCATTTGGAATATTTCATCAGCCTTTGCTTGAGTCCTTCAGTCTACAGGTCAGGCCGAAGGCATGGCTAATTAATATTTAATGCATTGTTCTGGTTCCATATGAGAGAAAGAGGTATTTTTTTGTTTTGAATTGGGATTTCAATAAGAGTTGCCATTGCTCTGTTCTTATACTTCAGCATCCAACACAATATTGTGTCTGAAAATTTAATTTATAAAGGAATTTTGTTCTCAATCCTGAGTATGTGTTTCATTGTAAATTCTTATAAGAACCTTCATCCGTAAATTAAAGCATAATGTACTTAAGCATTGTCTAATAGTAGAGTACATGAGGTAACCTCTCGTCTACTTACGTTAAATAATATCTGAATAGCAATATTGACATATTTTAGATTGCAATAATCATAAGCTGTGAGTATGATGTTGAGTTAGCTTAAAGATGACTTTGAAGTATACTTGCAGTTAAAAAAAAAAAAACTTTTGGCTCCCTGAAAGTATAAAACTAAATATAAACTATTGAGGCCTTGAAGTATAGAACTAGTGGACTTGTAGTCTACCTATGAGTTTACTTGCAATATACTTTAAAGTGTACTTTCATGAACTAAAAAGTTGGCTTGAAGTATATAACAAGTAAACTTGAAGTACATCTGAATTTTCTTTTGATATACTTCAAAGTATACAGTACTTTTATAAATTAGACATTGTGCTAGAAGCATATAACTAGTGAACTAATAGTTCATCTTTAAGTTTACTAGCAGTATACTTCACAGTATACTTTCATGAACTGAAAAGTTTACTAGAAGTATACAACTAATAAACTAGCAGTTAATCTGTAAGTTTACTTGCAGCATACTTAAATGTATACTTTCATAAATTGAAAAGTATGCTAGAGGTATACAACTAGTTAAGTCGCAGCATACTTAAGAGTTCACTTGTAGTGTACTTGCAGTACAAAATAAAATTTAGATGTAAACTAGATGGGTACTTTAAGTTTATGTTGCTTAAACTTGAAGTATACTTTTTTGTACGAGTATGTATCAACTCAGTCAATACTGCAATAACTGTCAAATTTGTTCTCAAATAAAATCAGACAAATGTTTATCTATTTCTGTGTGGGTTAATAACACTGCATAAAAATCAGGTTCAGCTCCACCCATGTGCTATTTACTCTGCTATGTTGCCCCAAACCTGACTTGTTACTGCAAACGTACATGTGGAATATGTAAGTCCATGAGATAGTAAAAACTGAGTAAAAATATAGTGCAGTATACTTCAAAGAAGCCAATAAGTATGGTAAAATATTTTAATGTGCTTATTCTTTTGATAGTAGCTTAACTGCAAGCCAGCATACTTGAATATTAGGCATGAATATTTCAATGCTTTGAGATATAATCAAGAAAAGTATGATAATCAAAAGTTTAGGTATAAGTATTAGCCAAATATACTTAGACTTTTCGGTGTACTTTTCAGTATAAGCTAAGCATACTTAAGTATTACTTTGCTAGGTATATCTCTGATAAGTACATCAAAAGTAAACTGAAAGTATTCTCTAATATTTTTACCTCAGAAGAAGTATACAAATAGCACACTTGAATAAACTTCTTTTTCGTAAGGGATAACTGAAGTTTGTGTAATGACAAGAAGGCTGTCGGGCATTGCTTTATTTAGCTGACCGCGACTTGCGTCTGGCAAGCGCATTTGGTTGTTACAATCTGTACTGCAGTGGCACAATCTTTTCCTTTTGAAATTAATCAACCATTTTTTAATTAATTTTTTTATTGAGTGGCTGGATATACATACTTAGTTTTCCAGCAGGTGTCTGGGCTGGGGCCTGAAATTTGGGTTTTTATTTTATTTTCCCCAGATAAATGTTTTTTTTTTTCCCCCTTAACCTGTTCATTTTTTCTCTGATGTATATAATGTTATGACTTGAGCAAATGGAAGTGCCTCTTTTTTTGTTAGTACAATACAAGTTATTTACATTTTTTTTCCGTAAGATGCTGCAGTGGAGCTGAACACAACCAATTTATTTTGGTCGAACAGACGACCTGGCGCCCGGACAAAACATTGATAAAATAACTGTGTTTAGCTACGCTATAATATATGCACATTTTGGGCTCAGCATGTAGCTACTTATATGAAAGCTACTTATGGCGTGTGCGAATGCAAAATCCAGCCAATCAGCGCCATGGGAACAATACACTTTTCAACCGTTGCCGAAATTTCGGCGAATATTCGGGGATGCAACCCAGACTTCGGGAGTGTCACCGAAAGGTCACTGAACTTTTACCAAAGATTCAAATATCCCTGAAGGCCCCCTGATACTTTGGCCAGATATAACCGATGCTTCAGGGATGCCTTGGGGAAAACAGTATTTTGTGGCTCTGGAAAGCTCTGGCGAGGGCTCCCCGGCCTGTTTTCCCGACAAAACGTCGGGAACACATTGGGAAAAATTTCACGCAAGCATTGACATTTTTTACAGTTCTCCCAATGCCTCCCGATGGTTCCAGATGGCTCGTGATGCTCCCGAAGCTTCCCTGGGACATTGGGGAACCTGTTCCCGACGCCTACCGAGGTGCATCAATTTCCATCGGGGGTACATCGCCAAGGCAAAAAATCCCAAGTGGGACTGAGCCTTACATCAAAGGTCAAGGTCAAACTCACCAGAAAGGTCCAAAACACAATTTGGTTCATAACTTTGGTACTATTACAGCTAGAGACTTGAAACCAACTCCATTTTTGTTCATTCTGTTCCAGAGATCTGTGCATTCTGGAAAGTCGTCTTTCTATGAACGACCTTTCATTTGTGTGTTTGTTTGTTTGTTTGTTAACACTTTAGCAGCAAAACTAATGGCCAGATTGAATCCAAATTGGGTTTAGGGATTGCCACTGACCCAGAATAGACGCCTATTGAATTTAGGAAAAGTAGGTCAAAGTATGTGTGAGGGGCGGAGTTTGTTGCGCCTGGCACCACTTGTTCATGTTGTTATGATGTTATTTTGGTCTCCAAAATTGGTATTTTGCATTTTGTTGCAGTGAGACTCGTTTTTGAAAGTTGACCTCACTGTATAAAAATATGGAATGCGATACAAAATGAATTTCCTATATATATATATATTCCTAATTTTTTTTTTTTACATTTTGTTTTAATGTCTAATAAATATGTCAATTTCAAAATTTTGAACTTTCTTACTATTATTTCATGGTTCAGGCTTTACAGAGTAAAAAAACATGATTATATATATATATATATATCAAAGAGTTATTTTACCATCTTTTGTGCACAAAGATCACTAGGTTGGCAAACATTTTGAGGTAATCAGTTTTCACCAAGAACGTGAGTGCCCCACGCTATCTAGGTTCACAGTGCGGCCAGTGTGGATTTTTTTGTCAGAAAGTTGATTCAGTGAGTAACTATTCCAAACATAAAATGTACTGAACAAAGACAAATACACAGCTTGTAAAAATCCACATGGGGGGCAGGACCAACATTGGAAATCACTGTTATTGGCACCAACATGATCTACATAGGCATCAACATCAGCAAAAGGGACTCACATGCTAAATTTACTGATGAAGGCATTTTTTGGCAGCTCAACTTGGAAGACCACCTCTCGGGATTCATTGGCACGATTAGCGACTCGGCTGGTAATGACAGTCATAGCATAGCGGCTGCTGACTGTTGACTTGATGTGGAAGCTGTAGATGTCAAGATCCTTCTGAAAGGAGACCAGGGGAACAGGAGCATTAAGAAAATGCCCTGCATGTTCCCTTTTTCAGTTGCCATCAATTCCTGTATTCTTTAACGCAGACATAATTGAAGCACTGATTACTAAAACCCCACAAGTCAAGTCAAGTCAAGTCAAGTGTGACTTATGGGGTTTTAGTAATAGGTGCTTCAATTCCCTCTCTCACACACTCCCCTTCTCTCTTCTCTGCTCATACATACACAAACAAGCAGGGCCACGTTTGAGAACATTTCCCTCAGGGAAAGATAATGCCTAGGGGCATGTTTGTCTTAGCCTGATAACAAGGTATGGACAAACAGCCACAGGACTCATCATTGCTGCAATATATGAGTGTTTATTTGACCAGCAGGGCATTAGCCCGCTGGTCAAGAGTACTTCAGTTCACCAAAGCTCATAGAATTTCTTTCTCATTATCTGTTTCTGCGTCAGTTCATAATTTATCGTGAGAATGGCTTGATTTTGTTCACAATTATGCCATTCACATTCACTAGTATGGGAGACACAGTTGGGTTCAGTTTTGATTAAATAAAACATTTCATATCAATTTTCAGTGATTCAAAGATGTAACAGCTGCAGATCACAGAGAAACAGCAACAACAGATTACAGTGAGGTAGCGCATCACCGTGAGGTAAGAAGAGCATATCATCCCTAAATAGCATTAACAGGTCGGATATGGAAAACGTGCATGAATCGGACCAAAAAGTGTGCCAGTATACTGATCCAGCATGACACGGGCATCTCTTTCTCTCGGAAATATTGACACCAGTGGCTGTCGGTGACACAAAAAATTGGGGCGGAGAGATAATCACGTAGGAGTAAGGTGAAATTTTGCCCTCATAAATTGAGAAGTAAAACTTGTACGTTAACTTCTTATTTCAAATCTTTTAATTAAAAGTAATGTCTTACCGGCAACGGGAACAAAAGGATATTTTGTGATCACATTCAAATTAAGGTCTATCATATTTTACAAAGCTTTGACAAGTCAATATAAAATTACATAATCACATTCCTTGCCCAAAACTGTGGAAATTAAATGATAATGGCGTTCGGCAATTTGTCTTAAAACAAACGTATCCAGCCCGTTATAACTTGTGCATATCTTATAGGCTAACATATCAAAGTCGCTACTGTAGGCTGATTCATAGTTCAAAATTCTAGCGAAAGCAAAGACTCTGAGATCATGTTGCAGTTCAGTAGCATTACTTGAAAAGGCGGCATAAATCGAAAGAATACTGGCCAATTTCGGGTACTGGTAAGAACAGAGGAATAGAATGGTGTTAGAATAGCAGATGACAGTAAAGGTAACAAAAGCAGATCACAGTGAAATAACGATAACTGACCAGAGCGATTTCACGATGACCAATCACATTGTGGCAAAAACGGATCACGGACAAGTAACACATAGGGGAGACTGGGGTCCGATGAGCCATGGGGACCAATGAGCCATATCACTATTTTGTGATCAATTGATGCCAAAGCTGAACAAAACAGGCAAAAACAGGCAAAATAGTGATATGGCACATTTATCCCCTTGACTCATCAGTCAATGGTCAAATATTTTGCCTATTTTAGGCAGCTCTGTCATAGATTGATCGCAAAATATTCTTATGGCTCATTGGTCCCCATGGCTCATCGGACCTCAGTCTCCCCGACATTGCAGTGAGGTTACAATAACAGTACAGCGATATTAAGCTTACCACAACAGATCATGGTGAGGTAGCAATAACAAATTGCTGTGAAATAATGATAATAGATTACAGTGAAGTGGCAATATTAGATGTAGGGATACAGTATATATCCAATATGAGAACACAATCAAGAGCTGAAACTTTTCTGTTAGTACATGCATGTGAATACAGACACACATAAATGGCACATTACTGAGCACGGATACCTTCTCTGGAGATGTCTTGGAGCTCTTTGTGTCTCTTTTCACAGGAATTGCAGAGGAAGACGCCAACAAAATGCAGAGGAAAACTGCGTGAAGAAGCATGATTGTTCACAACGCTGCACTGCTCTCAGTCTAGCAGCTGTGAGTGCTTTCATATAGGAAACAGCAGACTCTAGAGCCTGCTAATCATTGATGATTAACCAGAATATTCTATCAGGCCCCACACAAAAAACGAATTCAGTCAAACAACATTGATTTTAGACTCTTCCTTAGAACATGTTGTCTTGTGGCAACATTTTGAAGTCAGGCTGCTTCTTCCTATCCCCAGCCCTAAGTTGTTTTTTTCTTTCATACTTGCTGACGTGCATGCTTCATATTGGTGCTAGCTGAACGAGTAATTCATATGAAGTATTTTTATGCGCTTAAGTTGGATTGTATTGCTGCACTTCTTGCACGTCTTGTTTGGACATTCAGCTGAAATTCAGTACCTTAATGGTGATGCATACTTACCAGTCTGGGAATATCTTTCTACTAAAAATGTATCTAGTGTTCTCTTCCATTGCAGGCCACACTGAAAAGAGTAAATGCAAACCGAATTCATGTAGTGTGAAATCCTTTTATCTCCGCCAATTATCTATACCATCTCCTTTGCTCAAATATATAACATGAGCCCAAAAAGGTTGTTTTAAAACCAATTATTTCTGCTCGAAGTGTGCACTTGCGAGCTTTTGGAGTGTTCATCATGACTGCTAACATTATTGTGAATTGAAGACACACAGAAGCAAGAAATGACTAGAATAAATCAATATATAGAATACATCAGTCAATATCAACAGAAGTATCTCAGCATCCTTGTGAAGCAGATATTGCCATCTAGAAAGAGACTAATTGGTTGCCGATTTTATTTTCAAGATAATGACCTGCAAATACACTTCTAAGTTGTGCAAGAGTTAACTCAGTTGGAAAAAATCATCTGGTGACAAAAGTACAGACCTCAAACCGATTGAGCAAATATGGAGTTTGTTTGATACCAAGATAAATAAATCTGTTTTAACATTGAAAGAATCTCTTTGGAATTAACTTCAATGGAATGGTTTAGCCCCCACGTGTCAAACTGGTGCCACGGAGGGCCAGGAGGCTGCAGGTTTTCATACAACCAAGAACTCCACCAGGTGATTTCACTGATGATCTCACCTTCAAGCAGAGAGAAGGGACTAATCAGTTTTGATTTTATTCACAATTTACACTTTGCAGTGTTTCCCACAGATCAGCAAGTAATGTGTGGTGTCAGACCACGCTTTTTTTCTCTTTAGCGTACTTGCACATGCATTATCAACACGCGCCAATTCAGCATTTACTTAGAATTAAGGGAATCAACTTGTGGCGCTCCATGCTGAAGCTGTGGCACCTCGCCACAGAATGGTCTGTGTGGAGAAACCCTGCTTTGTCCCAACTATTTCAGAATTGGGGTTGTATTTGTTCTTACTCTTTTGTCCCTCTGTTTCACTGCAGCTGCAGGTGTCTGTGTGATCAGGGTTATTACTCCATATCACTGGTCAGACTTCACAATTAAATAATTTCTGAATCATTGAATTCAGGTTTTTACTTATTCCACAGCGTCCCAACATTTTTGGAAATGCATTTTTGGAAATTGTACTCTGAAGAGACCCTAAAATTGGGGAGCTATTTATAATAATGGCAAGAATTCCAACACAGTTCTTGCAATATTTTTGACAAAACTCAAAAATTAAAGGTGGAAGTTCAAATCGTCAAGCATTCTTTGGGTGATGCATTCATTCTGGTGGCATGAATTAATTTTTATTATTTTTTTTTTTTCTTATAAATTTTGCATCTCCGATCCCGCCTGAATCTGAAATGTCCAATTGGGGAACTAAGTACAAGGCTTTCGCATATGCGACCCCCTGTTGCTCAGGAGAGTGAAGACAGTTCACAGCTCTCCTCCGAAGCACGCGCCTGTCAGCCACCGCTTCTTACACATTCATTGGTCGAGTCCACGCCAGTTCAGAATGAGGACGGAGGATACTTGAACATGAACAAGCTTAGAATCTTCCTGACTAGTGCCCGTCTGGCCAACAGGAGCATCCCTGTAGCATATTGGCTAATTGCGCATTACTTCTGGGAAAGCTGCCGACCACTGCCGGATGGTTCGACCAGGGCTCGAACCCATGCCTTGATAGTCACTTATGCTTCGCAATGCGATGCTTTAACTAAGTGAGCTATCCTGCAGCTCAATATTCATCACATTTTTAAGCTATATTGTCACTCTTCCAGCTTTCCCAAGCAAGAGTACAGCTCAAATACTATTCCATTACGCTCATACCTGTGGGCAATTTAGAGTCTCCAATAGCCTGGCATGTGTGTCTTTGGGCTGTGGAAAGAAACTGGAATACTGAAAGGAAGGGAAGAAAGGACACCCACACAAACACAGGGAGAACATTCAAACTCTACACAGGAAGGCCCCAGGTTGGATTGAACCCTGTGACATCCTGGATGTGATACAACAGTAATACCCACTGGGTCACCCCAAAGTGATGAAGATCATCTCACTGTGCAAAAAATCATGAACCTTATATAAACAGCAGGAGTGTCAAACCAACCCATAAAGGGCCAAGAGGCCGCAGGTTTACAATCCTACTAAGCAGAGGCACACCTGAAACCACTGATTTAATCAACTGATCTAGGCCTGCACAACTGATTAGTTGTATCAGGTGTGCTTCTGCATTGTCAGAGTGAAAACTTGCAGCCTCTCGGCCCTTTTACGGGTCAGTTTGACACCCCTGATATACAGGCATCCAGTCATTGCTCTCATACTGAAGTGTAAGGTTTTTATTTATTATTATTGGCCAGCAGCCGTACCACCATTCGATCTGCTCCAGCCGCGTGGCTGAAGCTAAGCAGGTGCAGGCTTGTTAAGTACTTGGATGGGAGACCATAAGGGAAAACCAAGTTGCTGCTGGAAGAGGTGTTGGTGGGCCAGCGGGCCAATAGGTTGCGATCTCCCCCATGGTGCAATAATCCCCAGTGCAGTGCAGTGATGGGGATAATGAACTGAAGGAGATGCTGTCTTTCTGATTAGACGTTAAAACGAGATCTTGACTCACTGTGGTGAATAAAGATCCGATGACACCCATCAATAAGAGTAGGGGGTTTCCCTATGTCATGGCTAAAGTCCCAACCTGGCTCCTTTGACCTGTCACCCGATCATCCCTTGATCTACAGTACAGATCATATCTAAACATAATTCTATCGCGGTAGGGTCGGGAGAAGGTAATGGTAACTTCAGAGCAACATGAGGGTAGAAACGTGGTAGGTTGCCTGAGAAAGCGCGGTGCAGGGATACAAAGCATTAATAAATATAGTACCCAGTCATGAAACCCTTCCAGGATACACATCACAGGTGGTCCAGCATGTATCTTATTTAATTTTAACTTAAAGTTGAGGATATATTTTTGGCAGGGCCGCAATAAACGCAAAAAAGGGGAATTCCTACTTGAAGTTTTGACATAGGTTATTGGGGTTACAGTTCTCGTTCTCCAGACTTGCTTCAGCTTGGCAGATAAACTAACATTATGAAAGGCAATATTTTGACAAAGACTTTCTGTCTGAGACAGAATAACTATATTTTATTATGTAGAGTGTTGTGGTGTCCACACCCATTTTCACTTTCCTTTGGATAAGTGCACCTGAATTTATAAGCAATGTTGCAACGTGAGTTTTTCGAGATACAAAACCCAAAACCACTGAAGTTGGCACGTTGTGTAAATCGTAAATAAAAACAGAATATAATGATTTGCAAATCCTTTTCAACCTATATTCAATTGAATACACTGCAAAGACAAGTTACTTAATGTTCGAACAGGTAAACTTTGTAATTTTTTGCAAATATTATCTCATTTGGAATTTGATGCCTGAAACATGTTTCAAAAAAGCTGGCACAAGTGGCAAAAAAGACTGAGAGAGTTGAGGAATGCTCATCAAACACTAATTTGGAACATCCCACAGGTGAACGGGCTAATTGGGAACAGGTGGGTGCCATGATTGGGTATAAAAGCAGCTTCCCTGAAATGCTCAGTCATTCACAAACAAGGATGGGGCGAGAGTCACCACTTAGTGAACAAATGCGTGAGCTGATTGTCGAACAGTTTAAAAACAACATTCCTCAACGAGCTATTGCAAGAAAGATCTGGAAAAATCACGGCACGGAAGCAACAAGGCCGAAAACCAACATTGAGTGCCCGTGACCTTCGATCCCTCAGGCGGTACTGCATCAAATATCGATATCAGTGTGTCAAGGACATCACCACATGGGCTCAGGAACACTTCAGAAAATCACTGTCAGTAACTACAGTTCGTCTCTACATCTGCAAGTGCAAGTTAAAACTCCAAAATGCAAAGCGAAAGCCATTTATCAACAGCACCCAGAAACGCCGCTGGCTTCGCTGGGCCCAAGCTCATCTAAGATGGACGGATGCGAAGTGGAAAAGTGTTCTGTGGTCTGACGAGTCCACATTTCAAATTGTTTTTGGAAACTGTGGACGTCGTGTCCTCCGGACCAAAGAGGAAAAGAACCATCCGGACTGTTATAGGTGCAAAGTTCAAAAGCCAGCATCTGTGATGTTATGGGGGTGTATTAGTGCCCAAGCCATGGGCAACTTACACATATGTGAAGGCACCATTAATGCTGAAAGGTACATACAGGATTTGGAGCAACATATGTTGCCATCCAAGCAACGTCTTTTTCATGGACGCCCCTGCTTATTTCAGCAAGACAATGCCAAGCCACATTCTGCATGTGTTACAACAGCATGGCTCCGAAGTAAAAGAGTGCAGGTACTAGACTGGCCTGCCTGTAGTCCAGACCTGTCTCCCATTGAAAACGTGTGGCGCATTATGAAGTGTAAAATACGACAACGGAGACCCCGGACTGTTGAACAACTTAAGCTGTACATCAAGCAAGAATGGGAAAGAGTTCCACCTGAGAAGCTTCAAAAATTGGTCTCCTCAGTTCCAAAACGTTTACTGAGTGTCGTTAAAAGGAAAGGCGATGTAACACAGTGGTAAAAAGGCCCCTGTGCCAACTTTTTTGCAATGTGTTGCTGCCTTTAAATTCTAAGTTAATGATTATTTGCAAAAAAAAAAAAAAGTTTCTCAGTTTGAACATTAAACATCTTGTCTTTGCAGTGTATTCAATTGAATATAAGTTGAAAAGGATTTGCAAATCATTGTATTCTGTTTTTATCTACAATTTACATAATGTGCCAACTTCACTGGTTTTGGGTTTTGTAGAAAATAAATTAAGATTTGTTTTTTATTTCATGTTTGATACAGACACAGTCGTTACAAGTTACAAAGGCAAGGATATAAGACCATACATATTCTGTTGAGGTTAGCCGGTAACCTTTCATTTTAGGTGCATAGTGTCAGTACAGAAAGAAACACAAATCAGCCGCTTCTGCGCTGGACTTTCAGCGATGCCTGTTCTCAGCTCACCTCACTTCCTCATGCTAGTGTACTTGAATATATATTACAATACATTTTCAGTTAACTTCTCTTGATTAATCCATTATTTTAAATATCTTGCATCAAGTGATTCTTACTGAACAGTGGGTAGCATAAGTGTGAGCACCGCACAAGTGCAAGAGGAAAGGCTGAATGCCTATAGTTGTCACTAGCAGTTATATCAAAGAATACCTTCCACTGGTAAAGATGTGTGGTCACGTGGAGTCGGTCAGTTAAGGATACCAAACGACGTCAGGAACTATATTTTCTTACCTGGTGCCGCCTCACGATCACTGTCGGCAGTTTAAAGGCTTACATCATTAATCTTGTGAAACAATGAGTTAGTCTGGCGGCAGAGTAGCGATACAAAGACGGCAAGACAGCGGGAAGTTAGGGAGAGTTCTTGCGATCTTTTTCCATTTTGATGTGAGCTGCATGGTAATTGGCTGTGCAAATTGCCCTCTCCCTCCCCACCTCAACCCTCAGGGCTCCCTTGAAAAAGAGATTTCAATCTCAGCGGGACTTCCCTGGTTATATCGGGGTTAAATAAATAAATGATAAATAAATAAATAAATTATGGGCGGCACGGTGGCACAGTGGTTAGCATTGCTGCCTCACAGCAAGAAGGTCGTGGGTTCGAATCCGGCCTGGGGCCTTTCTGTGTGGAGTTTGCATGTTCTCCCCGTGTTGCGTGGGTTTTCGCCGGGTACTCCGGTTTCCTCCCACAGTCCAAAGACATGCATATCAGGCTAATTGAGGATACCAAATTGCCCATAGGTATGAGTGTGAGAGTGAATGGTGTGTGCGCCCTGCAATGGATTGGCAAACTGTTCAGGGTGGGTCCCTGCCTTTGCCCGTAGTCAGCTGGGATAGGCTCCAGCTCGCCCCGTGACCCTAGTGAGGAATAAGCGGGTATAGAAAATGGATGGATGGATGGATAAATAAATTATTGGGCGCTATATTGACTGGTGGAGCACAATGGGATGAATTTTACATGGTAGTTATTCCTTACAAAAGTTCAGAACACCGATCTTCATGATTCTCCATCAGCTCACCATGAAAGACGAGGGAAAACATGTTTATCACATAGATATAGTCCCGGTAGGCTGTGCACACTACTTGAAAACATAACACCATTGTAAATCAGTTCTGTTCATCCATTAAGACCATCGAAAGTCACCAGGAAAATAAACTGTAAAAATCTCTCAGCTCCACATGGTCTGATTCTAGATCCCTATCTGCCCAGAGCTGAAATTTGCTCATGTGCATGGAGAAAGAGCTCAGCTGATGTGCGGGTCCATGTCTCAGGGAGCAGGTGGAAGTACATTTCTAAGTCGCCCGACAGGACGCATCACTGTACACTGTACACTTTAGTCGGATGGCCTTCACAAGCTTTGTGCAGGCTGCACCACTGGTATGCTTTAATATACAAGGCTACTTTAGGCAAACTACCCCAGTACCTTTGATCTAAATTTGTTTTAATTCAGAACTCGTACAACCTCAGATCCAAAGCTTGGTTGCGATTCAAGGTTCCTCCTGTGCGATCTGACGCTGGGAAGAGGAGTCTGTTTTACTTTGGCCCTTGGTCATGGAATGACCTTCAAACTCATTTAAAGTTGCTGCTCCCATCTCGACACCAAGTTTCAACAAAAGATTTCTGAAGCCTTTCCCATTAGCTGCTCATGTCGTACTGTTTAGATATATTTTCCCACTGTTTTTATTCTGGGCCATTTTTAGAACTTATGATTTTTTTTTATATTTAGCTTTGTCCTGTCACACGGTAGTTGCGATTCTGTCCCTTGTTCTTGTTAATACTGTACAGTTTTTTTTTTTCAATATTGTCTTGAACTGTGTTGTGTTTATGTTATACTTGTTCGTGACTTGCTGCATATTGCTGCAGATCACCATTGAAAAAGAGACTTTGGTCTCAACTGGTTTTATCTGGTTAAATAAAGGATTTGACTGATTTGATTGATTGATTGAAGTCCTCTGGTAAATCAGTCTCCAGCAGAGGAGTACTGCAAAATAACTGCACAGGCTATTATAGCGGCACGACAGAATAGTCATCCCAAAATAGGTGTTCCCTGCAATAAACAGGGCCACTATCCACAGTGTTTTGGGTTACCAAATTGGTTCTGGGTTACCAATTGGCGGAACAAACTGCTTTAAAAATGTTGAAAAGCACAACAGAACAGCTATTTCCCTACCAGAGACATGACTGAAAAGAGATGATGTTTCAGTTAGAGCCCGTCACTCTGTACCCTCCGTCATACATGCACTGGCTGCCTGACCTGTGACTCACACAACCATTTAATCAGCATAGTGCAAAAAGAAACTCCCACCAACAACTCAGGCAATTTATTTCTCTTCCAGGCTGGGATCTGAAGATGGCACATACTGGTAGTGCTAGATAATCCACCACTAACTCCCAAGCTACAGACAAGCTACAATCAGCCTCTCTTCTCTCCAGTCTTTTCTCCAACCTTTTCTCTTACACTTCATTTCCTCCTCTTCCAGGCTGTCACCTCTTCCACTGATCTTTTTTTCTTTTCTTTGTTTGCTGTCTTCTGCTCCCTTAATCTTTTCCACCAGTCTGTACAGCTTTCCAAACGTAAAATGTGTGGGTTAACGGCCCAACCACTCCAGCACCTGACAGCCTGATACAGTC
Source organism: Gymnothorax reevesii (assembly GCA_029721435.1). NCBI lineage: Eukaryota > Metazoa > Chordata > Actinopteri > Anguilliformes > Muraenidae > Gymnothorax > Gymnothorax reevesii. The sequence continues at coordinate 10,173,829 of CM056581.1, forward strand.
AGAGAGGTGCATGGCGTGCAAGTGTCTCCTGAAGTCGGAGTCGACTACGGCCATAGCGGTGCACCACTTGTTTCACGCACTGCTCCTCTTCATGCTGCAGGATACGTAAGAAATTGTTCAGCTCCGGCAGTGTGAAGGCATCCCACTGAAAGAAAAGAGGCAGGTAGAATTCAGCAGGGCTCCCTATAACTGCAGAACCCAACAGGACTAAACCTGTATAACTAGACACTGTAAAGTCCAGCAGTGCTCTCTATAGCCCGGTATATCCTGACAGTACACTGGAGAATGCAACAGGGCTCGCAATAACACTGAATTACCTGAAAGTTCACTCTAGAACCTTGTAGGGTTCTCTATATACACGTGTAACTAGACAGAACAATGTGGAACCCAGCAGGATTCTCTGTACCCTGCATACCTACACAGTATAGTGTAGAATCCAGTAGTATTCTCAATAGCCCAGTATATCCTGGCTGTAAACTGCAGCAGGGCTCTTTATAACACTGTGTAACCTGTCAGAACAATGTGGAAACCAGCAGGGTTCCCTATATCCAGCATACCTCGAAAGTGCACTGTTGAACCCAGCAAAGGTCTCTTTTGGCACTTTTACACTGAGCGGTGAGGATCAGTACGAAATGCACGTCACCTTCACTTTTCCGTTTTCCACTCTGCATAAGTAACGGACGGTACCAAAAGAAACTAAGCTTTTCCAAGCGAACAATACTGCCCCACAAGGGCAAAGAGCAGTAACTACATAATAATTTGAACTGTAAAAAATGGCTTCAGAGTTTGTTTGCTGTCCCACCAAATAAATAGTCAGCACTTCTGTGATAGATTATGATTAACTGACTCACCAGATAAATCCTGACCTCAGCATACTTTCAGGCCCAAAATTGTGTAACTCACATTTTACCCAATAAGTAGTTACTGCACTTAGGCTTTGAAGGGCAGAAGACCATGTTGCTGAGATCGAGCTATAAAAACTGCAAACCACTCATTGGTCAGACAAAATTGTCATTGAATCATTACTTTGTGTGACAAAAAATCCATGCTGGAACAACCCCAGCATTTGTAAACGATCTCTAAACAAAGTTCAGAGGTTTTTTTTTTTACTAAAAGCTATTGGCTCAACTGAACAACCACATAGGAGCTGATGAAATCCCAGAAACTATGAAATCATCCGAAAGTGTGGCACACAATACTGGGGCAGTGAGTGATCACATGACAAAAGACCAGACAGGGGGAGACAAAGTGCAATGCACGGTATGACACAAAACAAGGACCAGAATATAACTGCAATGGTGGAAAATGGCAAACAGACAAAGACAAGGCAAAAACAAAACATGGCATGGAATCCCAAAACACAATACAAAATACAGAGCAAGGTCACACAAAGCAGAATTCATAATCAAACATGGGAGTCAGGCAGAAACAAAAACATGGTCAGGCAGAACAGGATCACAACACACCTAACCATACACCGTAGAACCCAGGGGGGTTTGCTATAACCTGCATACTTTGACAGTAGCCATGTACAATCAGAGAGTACACTTTACATCCTAGCATCAGACTTTATTGCCTTGGCTTCAATAATGGCAGAACTAGACTGTAAGAATCTTGCACTTGACTGTTCCATTGCATGGGTCTGCCCTACTGACATTGCCTTTGAAACATCCAGTACTGCCTTTACGTCTGATTCAGCTCAACAGGAGCAACTTAAAAAAATAGCAATAATAATGATGATGATGATGATGATAATAAAAATAAATAACTTTGTGCTCACATTGATCAGGTCTTCCTCCCTCAGCTCCAGGCGGAGCGCGTCCTCTGTGGGCCCTGCACACAGCTGCAGGTGCAGCAGCCTGTCTGCCTCACCCAACCGCCGCACATGCACTATGGAATGACAGCTTTGTATTCATCATGCCATTATTTCAGTCCATTACATATTTTAAAGAAATTGACAAGGATACACTGAACAGCTAAATTAGTTAGACAGTGATGCTTTTTTTCTTGTCTTGGTCCTGCAAGCCAAGTGTGGATGTTTATTCAGAGAGTTGGGAAAGCACAGGTCATTGCAGGCTCACCCTGGCCCACACTGCAGGTGCGTGCATACAAAGCAGCCCGAGGGACTGGGGCCTGGCATGGCACCGACAGCAGCGCCTGGACCACATCACATACACGCGTGTGTGAGCTGATGTGCAGCCGCTTCGGGTTCTGGAGGACGGGGCCAGAGCAAATGAGCTTGTGGTGGACGTTTATAAAGCCACAGTAGGATCCATCTCTGTTCTGCATCAACATAGAAAGCAAAAGAAGTGAATCTGCGTGCATGTGTGTGTCCGTGAACCCGGGTCAGATCTATTGTAAACAATTCAAAAGACATAGTTTTTCCAAACAGGGTCATACGAAGATACAGTTAGGCGTGGAAGTACCTTGCTCGCCGGTCTTTCTGCCCGCAGTTTTGTTTTCAGTATATGATACGCAAGCTTTATTGGGTTGAAGTTTGGTAACTGACGTGTCCATCGAAGGATATTCCATTTCTTTGCCTTCAGATGCTCTTGGGCTGCCTTTGCAATATTTTTTGGGTGATTATCCTTCTGTACTATTAAATGCCGTCAAATCAATTTTGCAGCATTTGGCTGAATTTGAGCTGATAGTAAAGCTCTATACATTTCAGAACTCATCCTGCTACATCTATCAGCAAACACATCATCAAGAAACACCGGGGACCCAGTTCCATTAACAGTAACACATGCCCATGCCAAAACACTGCCTCATAGATCTTTCACAGAGGACAGGGTTTGCTTTGGATCATGAGTCGTTCCCTTTCTGCTCCATACTTCTCTGATTTCTTCATTCTGGTTCAAGTTAATCTTGCTCTCATATATCCAAAGAATCTTGCTACAGAACTATGCTGGCTTTTTCAAATGTCTTCTGGCAAAGTCTAATCTGGTCTTTCTGAGGAACTGAGATCTTTGAAGCAATTCCCTGGGTAAAAAAACATGCTAGGATACTGGAAGATCGAGTTTTGTTATAACATGGACACATTCAGCTTACAACAGCAAGTGTGGATTTACCCTCAAACAGTTTTTTTAATACAAAATATCAAAGGTAAGAATTTTTTTTGCTCAGCTCTGTAGACTGTAAAGTGTATGTCTGCTTTTCTTTGAGTGTGGTGTCGGTTTAAAATGACTGACGTATATCGTTGGATTCTATGGACTTTCCTCTTTCATTTGAGGTATCGCTTGTTTGCATAGCACAAATTAAGGAGGAATTCTAGCGACTCAGCGCTGATATGATTTTATCCTCTGTTTTGCTATATACTTATTTACTTGCTGGGTGGTTGAATTGTGTTCGGTGAGCTTTTTGCCGAGTTTCTACGCGGAAAGCAGATATGCAGCAAGACAATGTTGCCATTTGGAAACATGCTGTATTTATCATGCATAAGGGCTTAAGGGGTTAAACAATTAGAATTAAGGTGGAAAGTCAGCAATTTAATCACATCTTGATAATTTTGTTTCAAATCTCTGTGGTGGTATACAGAGACACAATTACAAAAATTGTGTCTCATTGTCCAAATACTTCCATACCTAACTGTATATGCAATCAGGCACTCTAAAATGTACCATTTTATTTAAAAAATCTGCAGTAGTGTTTTAGATTTGAACCCCTGAGAGCAAAAGTGGTCTAACTCCATAATTCCAAAGTGGTCAATCTGTTTAGTGCAATAATGGATTAACTGAGGGTAGTTCAAGAACTACAGATTGAGTGGGTCATAAGTTTTACACTTCAAGAAAGCATAACATGCTCAGTTGCAACAGTGGCCCAAAATAAAAAAGGAAAAAAGTGAATTGGACCACTCTTGTTCTAAGGGGCTCAATTATCCTTGCACGTCAGACGAAACATCAGTGGTCAAAGCGTTAATATGTGAGTGAGCTTCAGTCACCGTTTAGCTCACCAGCACCATGGGCAGCTTTCCACTGATCTGGGCATTGTACTCTTTCACCTTCTGCACCACCTCAGAGGGAGACAGCTCACATTTTCCCCAATCGATGTCCTCATCCTGGAAGGAATTTTCATAGAAGAAACCACAACATGATGCAATGACTCATTCACTCAATCTCCTCAATCTTAAACTTGCAAATTCTGTGTCATTATATTGTTAAACAGAAATTTCATTCCACTAAAAGATGTTTCCTTTACCACATTGGTGTCTTTTTCCACAATGCCACCATAAAAATCTGATTGGTCAGCAGAAGGAATGCAATCTGATTGGATGAAAGCTCTGCACCGATAGTGACAGGTGAAATGGCAGTCTGTCAAGGAGAGAGAGAGAGCGAGAGAGAGAGATTAATAAAGCTTTTATGAATTGAAATGATTTCTGACACCCTTGATCTTATCAGCATATTCTGTTAATACTAACATATGCCCTCAAATACAGATATGTCACTCAAATGTTCAAACCTGCTTAAAAAATTGCCCAACATTCATACCTAAAATACTGTCAGACCAAGGCACAGATAGTCAACATGAAACGTCAAAGGTAACAGTTTTAGGAAAAAGGATCCAGATCTCAGGGAAATACAGTACATACAATGTCAAACTGGAGCAAATCACAAAGAGCATTGGACACATTAAAACTATCAAGGCCTCAATGGAAGTTATTCTGGACATTTCAACCAGGCAGTAAATCAACTGAAATGAAATGAGAGGGCACTCAGAGTATTCTAAGCCATATTTAAACAAGAGATATCAGGAGATGGCATATCCCCCCGGCCCCACGTCATCAACTTCAGATTAGAAAAAGGCATCACGTCAGGCCATGATTAATGTGCACACCAAGTTTTGTGAGAAAATATTGCACTGTTTTCAAGTTACTCTACGGAAAGAAAATGTTCACAGACACATGGACGGACGGACAGACAACCGCACCCACAGACAACCGCATTCATGACTAAATCCCCCCGCATTATATGCCGGGGGTATAACAAGTGCCATCAGGAGGTTGGACGGACAGACGGACAGACAACTGCATTCATGACTGTATCCCCCCGCGTTATATGCAGGGGGAATTAAAAAAAAACAATCAGAACTAAAATCCTGAGTAGAAGTTGGATAGAATTAACCAAATTTATGCACAATTAAACCAATTGTTGCACTGTATGACAGTAAGGGGGGGTCTGCTTTCAAAGCAAGATTTTCATCAACTGGCAAAACACCCAACTGAAGTTTTGCATGAGGTTTGTAAGGACAGATTATGAGTCCACAAGAAGACTATAAATGACCACTGGGAATGTTTCAAGAACAGTGAACCCCACTTATACCAATTTAAAGCCCTGCAATCCCAAGGTTCTGAGCACCAAGAACAGCCCCTTCACTTACCTGGTCCTGAGAATTAGTTCACTATGCTTCATGAACACCATCCAGCCTCAGGACTGCCTCATACCACAAGTTTATCATTTATTGCAATACAAAAAAATAACGACAAATCAGAATGCAGCTCGGCCTAAAAACAACAAAACACTGAGGTAGATTACCAAACCACCATGAAAATTTGTAAACTGAGGAAAGCATTGACATGTACAGACTAAGTGAGTGCAGCCTCACATAAGAGACCGGCCACCACCACTAAACTGGCTGTCCAGGGATGAGTGGGTCTGCTCCCACTGCAGCCATTAACAAGTGGAGACAGAGCTGCACTTCCCATACTCAGTGAAATAGGTGCAAAGAAATTTTCCAAAACAATACACTCCAAGGTCCCAGCCCTACCTAAGACTGTACATCACATCCTCTGAAAAGACATCCCAAGCACAAATTTGGCAACATTATATTTTCCTACATGCCATAGACTGACAGACTGCAGTGATCCGAAGCCCCAATCACGTGAATCGGTGAATTCAATGAGGGCCCAACTCAACGAAAGAACATTTTTTTCCCTTGAAGTGTGGGCATGAAATTTTTACACAAATAGCACCCCACCAGAAATAACCAATGCAAAGTATGGCATCAAATGATCATTTAGTTTCAACTTGGTGACAAGATTTTACATTGAATTGTGAAAATAAAGGGTGCATGTGTGTGTGAGGGTGTGAGTGTGTCAACACACACACACACACACACACACACACACACACACGTCTTTTCATGATATTCCCTGGAGTGCAAAATAATGAAAAAACACTGCAAAGGAAAATAAATCAAAATTCCAATGACTGTTTTTGCAATTGAACCCTTCATATGCAGTATAAAGTACTGTGCAAAAGTCTTAGGCACATTTAAGGCAATTTCATGGATGAATATGCTTGTAAAAATAATGAAATTAAAACTTTCCAATATCTGAGAGAACTATACAGAATTGTTAAGTGTGATGAGACCACTTGCAGTCATGGGGTGTGTAGGCAGTCGCGTGTAATTTCTTGAAACATTCACACCTGAAGCATTTTAAACTATTTAAAATGCCGCCAGGAAGAAGCCTGAGTTTAGATTTCGCTAATTACCTCCGCCAAGGAGGTTATGTTTTTGCCTGGGTTTGTTTGTTTGTTAGTTAGTTTGTCTGTTGGTTTCCAAAATAACTCAAAAAGTTATGGACAGATTTTGATGAAATTTACTGAGAGGGTGGGTATTAATTCAAGGAACAGGTGATTAAATGTTAGCATATCTAGGCCAAAGAACAGCTGAGATATACGCCAAAGTTCAAGATTTCAAGTCTTTCCAATGGGCCGGAGTTCCAATCACTGTGCTTTTGGGTTTTGCTGCCCCCTGGCGGAGGTCTGTGCTCTCTGAGTGCTTTTCTAGCTGCAGGTGCTCCGCCCTTCCTTAAATCTGCTCCCGTGTACTTGGTCTAAATAACAATCAAGCAATTTCAGTGGCCTATAACGATTAAGATGTGATGGTGAAAAGCAGACAAACCTAACTGGGCTACGGTGGTAGATTGAAAGAATGGCAGTTTGAATAATTAGAAAAAATCTTCCTCTTCCCCAAAAGCGGATGAAACGTGATTGTGAGACATAAATGATCAGTCGCACGAAATCGCGTGGCAATGACAATCTCGTTCATGCAAATCTGCTGTTCCATAGCCATTTAAATTTCGAAATGCAATCAAACATGATGTCTAAACAGCTCTATTCATTCAACTTAGAGAGTCAACAAATCCACCATTTGATTGCCAATCAAGCAAAGGAAATGCGAACAGGATTTGCTTTTCTGAGAGTTGCCTATTTGATTAATAGGAGGCGATTCTGTAGTCCTTTACTTGGCTCCGTGCAGCATGTAGCCGAAAAATACTAAAATCAGTCAAGTTTTTTTTTTCCGGACGCATTTCAAATGCCTTTTGATGTTTCGCATTTTCGTTCAGCTTTTCGTTCAAGCTCGGATGTTCGCCCCATGACAGCAGGTGGTGGTGCTACGCCTTAAAAAAATCTCGATTCACGATTGGCACAACCCTAGTCTGCATAATTAATAAAAACTGACCACACCTGTTAATGCCCCTCCCCTATTGTCAGTTCACCAGCCGCCACTGATAGAGGTTCTTTTTTATGCACCCCGAATGAGGACAAATGCCCACCCAAGCTTGGCATCCAGGTAACGCCTCTGGTGGACAGCCATGTTTTTGATATCTGGGCTCCTTCAAGAGTATATTATCTGTATCAACTGTTTTTAATGAAATACCAAAATTAATGAAACTATTTTTAAAATAATTTAGAATTCAAATATACTTTCAATCTTGAGCAACATCAATGAGGAAAACAAAAAAAGAAACATCTAAGGCCAGATGTAAATTTAAGAAGGGTGCCTAAGACTATGGAAGCCCAAAGTGGCCAATATTCAAATGAAAATGTAATCCCACTATTGCATTATAATTTTCCATTGATGAATGACTTATTTGAGACCATATTAAATTGAAAATGCATTAATCCAATTATCCCTTTCATTCTCACTTACACATATGGAAAATCTATGACTATGTTCATATGATAATGAAAAGCTGTTTGACATTTCATTTTCAAAGTCATGCTCCGCAATACAGTGGAGAGTATTCAAATGCAATAAACAAAACAGCACCCCAAGCCTATTGCATTTATATTTACATGTCATCGCGCTCTTTTAGGGTCAACATGATAATGAAAATGCTGTTTTCTAATCACTTGGAAATAATAATGACATAATAATGATGACGACATTTGACATTTCATTTTCAAAGACTTATCCTGCAATACATGGGACAATATTCAAATGCAGTAAGGGAAACAGCGCCTCTCAGTGCATTGCATTTTCAAATACATGTCAACACGCTCATTTTGGGACACAATGAAAATTAAAATGCAATCTGTCAGCGTCTCATCAAGGCGGGTCTTCCACAAGGACGTCAATCATTAGGGGCGCGAACGGAAACCATGTTCCTCATTTGCATATCAACCAATCAACCAATGTACAACGTTGATTTCAATGATATTCTCTTTATATCTGTTCAAAATGTTACTCGTTTCAATGTTCCCAGCCTTGAAAACACCGTACTATAAATGGCGCAGTATCTCTGTTCCATTGTTTGAATGGTGATGGTGGTGTTGATGGCTTTGATGTTGATATGCTATTTGATATTTCTGTAAATATGTGTATTATGTAATTACTATGCTCATACGTCTAATTTGTTGAAATGTACCATGAGTAAGAAATAAAGATATTATTATTACTATTACTACTTTTCCTTTTTGCGAGGTAGGATTGGATGGCTAGCTTCTTTCCCTTAATAAATGAAATTATCATTTAAAAAACTACATTTTGTATTTACTCAGGTTATCTTTGTCTAATATTAAATTTTATTTTATTTTTTTCCTTTTTATTTTGGCATGATTGTAGAATCATTTCATGACAATTTCAACACAACACAACATGTATCATGACCGAAAGGGTCACAGGGGAAGCGAAATCGCTTATCAGAGCTCGCCCCCAGCTTGTAGAAAAACAGTTTGATTATGGTTAAGATATCATGCCTGATGATTTAATTGATGATAATTTGCCTGATGATCTAAAACATTCAAGCCTGACAAATATACAAAAAAACTAAGAAATCATGAGGGGGGCAAATACTTTTTTGCAGTGCTATATCCATCCATCCATTGTCTATACCCACTAATTCCTCATTAGGGTCGCAGGGGGAGCTGGAGCCTATACCAGCTGACTCCAGGCGAAGGCAGGGACCCACCCTGGACAGCTCGCCAATCCACAGCAGGGCATACACAACATTCACATAACATGCACTCTCACACTCACACTTATGGATCATTTAGTTTCTTTAATTAGCCTGATATGCATGTCTTTGGACTGTGGGAGGAAATCGGAGTACCCGTAGGAAACCCACACAGACATGGGGAGACGTTCGTATGACGCCATTTTTGCCAAAATGAATTTTTTTGATTCTCTTCTTTAGACAATCAGTCAAAGAACTCACACACCAAATTTTAGCCCAATTGCTAGAACAGTTGTGACATAATTGACGTTTTTCTGACATAAATTCTTCAAACCCTGCAAATGGCCAGATTTTACAACCTCATGTATGTTCTTCTATATAGCGCACAATCTTTCACACTTCAACTGACTGACATAACATCAAAGTGTCGACCCAAATGCAAATTTTCATGTCATAAAGGTCAAGGTCAAGGTCAAAGTCAAGGTCACACAAAAGGTAAAAAGCACATTTTGGTTAGTAACTTCATTTCTAATTAAGTTCGGGACTAAAGCTATTCTTTTCACCAACACAACTCGGGTTCTAGCAGTGACGGGGTTGAGATGAAGTTACTTTGACTTAAGTGGGTGACATTTCAGCAAGTCATTGAACTACGAACGATCTTTCATGTTTTTGTTTGTCTGAATGTTTGCTGTTTGCACTCTACTGTGCACAATGTTTTACTGATCATCCAGATCTACTTTGAGTGGATAGATATTTGGTCTCAGAAGAACCCAATTGTTCGTGGTGAAAATCGGGTCAAGGGCGAGGTCACAGATAATTCACAAATATAAAGAAAATCCCAATCCTTTCCATGGGACGAAATTTCAAAAATTTATATCTCTGTCAAACATGTTTGATTGCACCCTAATTTTGAGCACCAACGTAAGGTCATGACATATAGATTCTCACAAAGTTTCATACGGATCAGATCCAGAATGCAAATATAGCAGCCATTAGTATTTCAGATTGAAAACCCCATTTGAGGCATATTTCTTCATAAAACTCAGCCAAATATGCATATATTGGATAGATCTGGGATGTAAAGGTATTTTCAAGTTACATAAACTACATGAATCGGATCCGGATCAGATCAAGAATGTAGACTAAGCAATTATTTGAATTCAAAGTTTAAATCCTCTCTGGCATCCTGAATTTTTATGGAATTCTATTTTTTGTACTGATAGAAGCAAACTTTGTCATGGAATACATGACTAATTTCCTTTATTACTGATACTTACATTCAGATATTGATTTTTCTTTGTCTTCAAACAAATTTTATTTTTCCAGCAAAATAAAATATTTTTGTAATGTCTGCTCTGTGTTATTAACCTAATGGCATGTTTGGGTGATGAAATAATGTACCAGAAATCCCTCGTATTGGTGCTCAAACTTCTTCAAATTTTAATTTCTTACTTAACAAAATCTTTTTTTGATGTTAAAAACAGCCTATTTTGAGCATTATGATTTTTATAAAGATTGTGCCTTGAATTGCTCAAAAGTCCTAAAATGTTGGCCCAAAGTGGCTTTCATTTCACTTAATCACAGTTTCCCACAAACTGTTCAATAACTTTTCTTCTAATTTGATCATGAATAACACTAAGATGGATGGATGCCATTTAGACTATGTATAACGATCAAGTGCCTTGAATCACTCAAAAAGCCTGAAATGTACATACAGATAAATACGTTCTCGAAATAGTGCTTTCATTAGTGCTCTTGTTGTTTGGTTTTTGTTACCGCTCTGATCAAGATTCTTTTGTGATATGCATTTAAAATGTTATGCCAACAAATCGTTGAAACTTTGAATATCAAATTGTGAGCGAGAGAGAGATAGAGAGAAAGCAAGAAAGAGAGATTAATGTCTTAGGTGCATAGTTGAGAATTGTCAGCATAACCAGAACACAAAGCAATTTTAAGAAATCAGATGTTGCATAATCTTTCACACAAAGTGACACATTTCCCCATTTTCTCATGCAGTGATATCACATACAGCCAACTGAACTGTTTTCAGTGGGTGCCCGAAAGCTCTCAATTTTAATGGAGTTGTATCGCCAAATACATACGCCTTACACTGCCTCAACCTTTTGAGAGAGTACATTTTAAGTCACTGTATTCAACTGATCTAATTGTGTCTACTGTGTAGAACTTAATATACCTGATTAAGCCATCTTTAACACTCAGCTTAGGTATGTTATGCTGAAAAAAAATCCAATTAGTTAAGCTCAATACGTCTGGCAATTAGATACAGTGACTTCAAATGTGCTCTACCGAAAGGTTGAACAGGTAGTTGAAGGCTTAAGGGGAGTAGGGTGCTACACAATGTTAAGTTTGTGAAGGAGATTCCCAAATATCTAAGGAAATGTGGAAATAAGGGAGGTGCAGCGAGTTCCCTGTTTCTCTGATCAGCCAAGCCAGTCCACCCACACCACGGCTTGCATGGGTGAATGACATTCAGAGTAGTGACTGGAGCATCGATCAGTTTCAGAGCTACAAAAATGCTTGTGTGTTTGCTTGCTTCTCCTGATAAAAGCGATCTGTAATCCTCAGTAGTCTTGCTGTACACCACAGAAGTCCATCTCAAATATTGTCCAGTATCAGCAGTCCTCAAACTGGCCTCTTGGGCCCACCTTCTTCTGCAGGTTTAAGTGCCAAAAAAAATTGAAATCCAAGAATCTAAAGGGACACAGTTGTGGTCAAGATTTTGCATATCTAAATTTGCAAAATGTTGCCATTTATTTTGAAAATATGACTCATCATGCAAAAAAGTGTCTTTTATGTAAAGACAGTATCATGTGAAGTCATTTATCATCACGTAAGTGTTTGGCTCCACTTAAAATCATAATGATCACTGAAATCCCCCAAATGGCCCTGATCACTAGTTTACATACCCTTGAATGTTTTACTTTGTTATATGGACACAAGGTGACACCCTCAGTTTTAAACTGAAATGATTGTCTGTGTATAATTAATTTTGTTGGCTTCCAAGTGGAAGCACTGATCTAGCTGGGCAGTGAGCCATGGGGAGCAGTGATGAAGTGTGGATCTTTAATCCAGTGTGTGGATTTTTTTTCTTTCTTTGCTTGAATTACATGTGAATCTAGTACCGGGCCTATTTGGTATGAGATGAGCACACAACTACCCTTCTAAAAAATATACCATTCCCACTAAAGCATGGTGGTGGCTCTCTGATGTTTTGAGATGTTTTCTCTGATGTGTTAGCTCTAAAGGCACAGGCAATCTTGTGAAAATGTATGCCAAGATGAATTCTTGAAAAATATTTTGAAAAGTTGGGACAGCAAAGTGTCCACTACTTTGTAATGTTGCCATTCCTTCTCCTAACAGTAAATATCCAGAATGTTTACAGCCTGAAGGCACTAAGTTTTTAAGCGTTTCAGGTGAAACTTTGTCCCATTCCTCTTACAAACACGCTTTAAGGTGTGCATCACTCTGGGCTCTTTGCTGTCGCATTTTCCATTTCAAAATGCACAACACATTCTCCACTGGGGACAAGTCAGGACTTGAGACAGGCCAGTCCAGCAGCCTAGTGCATGCAGAATGTAGTTTCACATTGTTTTGTGGGAAAAGATGTCATCTTGAAGGCAGCATATGCTGCTCTAAAATCTCTGTTCACTTTTCAGCATTTAATTGTGCCTTGACAGAATTGCAGGTCACCCCTGCCATGGCCACTGGTGGCAACAGTCAGGATGGTCCTTTTCTTCTTTGGCTCAGGGAACACAATGTCCAAAAAAAGACCTGAATCCCTGGTTCATGCGATCGCAATACATTTCCACTGCATGTTGGTCCATCCTGGATGCCACCGAGCCCAAAGAAATTGACAGCACTTCTGCAAACTGTTAACATAAGGCCTCCTTATTGCAGAGTAAAATTTTAACTGGCAGTTTTGGATGTAACTACGAATTGCAGAGCTTGACAAAGGTTTGCCAAAGTAATCTTCAGCCCATGTGGTTATATCACTTATAAATAAATGACGGATCTTGATCCAATGCCATTTGTGCGATCAAAGATTACAGTTATTCAGCTTAGGCTTGCGCCTTTACCCTTTACGTACAGAAACTCTTCAGATATCATGAATCTTTCAATTATGTTATGCACCATAGAGGGTGAAATATCCAGCTTCCTTCTTCTTTTCTTTGAGGAACATTTGTTTTTAAACCTTTCAATGACTCTCACTTACATTCGGACCATCTTTGCTCCAGGCCTTTGTTGTGTGCCACTTTAGTACTAAACAAATTTAAAATCACCTGCTGACATCAGTTGTTTCAATCACATCACCATTCAAACTTTTTGTCCTCAATACAAGCGCTAAATTCTCCCCATCAAACATTTATTTTCTTTTCATTCACTCACGTTTGCTCATAAATCTCTGCTGTCAATCTGTGCGGCCGTTAATTGAGCAGTCAGCTGGTGTTGCAGCTGATCTCTTCTATCCAACCGTGGCCCACCACAGTCAGCCATTCGTTATTTTGCTGTCTTTTTAAAAAATATTATTTTTCTCTGCCCTTGTTGGTTCATGATGCTGTTCGCGGACCCTCCTCCTCCCCGACGCCACCCTGCTCCATCAGACCTCCCGTTCCGCCGCTCCAGCTCCACCAGCCTTCAGCCACCGCCGCCACCAGTGTCTGGACTCTTCGGGGGATTTTTCCAGCTGCTGCCCTGAGCCGTGCTCCTGCTCTACGAGTCTCCCGAGGAGTCCAAGCACCAAAGACTTGTCTGATTTTAAGCATGTTAATTCTGACTGCTGTCCTCCTGCTGATCCTGCATGATCCTCTCATCCCTAATTTACCATCATTTAATTAGCCAGCCAGCAGAGGATGGGCTTCCCCACAATAGCCGGGTTCCTCCTGAAGTTTCTTCTCACTGAATATTTTCTCCACACTGTTCAAGGCTTTTTCTCCCTACAGGGCATTTTTTTCCTGCTATTTGGGGATTAGGGATTAGTCTGGGCTCAGCACTTTTCTCTCGGTAAAGCATCTTTGTGACAACCTGCCTGTGAAAAGCACTATAAATAAAAATTGAACTGAATTGAATTCTACTCATGCTCAATGCATGATAAATTTTTCCTGATTTCATTTGAGTCTCTCCTAATTGAACTGCTTTAAAGATCAATCAGGTTCGGAGTAAAACCAAAGACCAGTAGATGCTGAGGGTCTTCAGTGTGATGGTTAACTACCTCTTGACTCAATAAAAGCAAGATTACACAGCCCCTATAGTGAGCTAAAGATACCACAAATGTGACCAACTAATATGGTTAAAGCATTTCAGAAATACACTCAACCTCAATGTATTATCTGCAGTAATGTCCCTCTGAGTTTCTGTATGAGTGGATGCATCTGAGCACTGTCTGTTATCTGAGTTTTCAATCTCTTGCATTCACCAGTCGACACCGAGGTTGAACACCACGCATGCATCCCATTTTTGCCCCTGCCCATGCGTGTGAACAGTCGTTCATATCTGGAATAAAAGATGCCATGACAACCATTTCAGCAAATTCAAGCATTTTCACCATGAGCCTGCTGAATGTCATAAATACAAAGTACTTCCAATAGCAGAATTCAGGGATGGTTGGCTTTTTTGCGTTGTACAGAAAATTCTCTGAAATTTAGGGTGTCCACCAGTGCATATCCAGCAGGAATGCAGTGAAGTAACCCAGTGAAAGTTCACCCCTCTTATTGGGATGTCACTTAACGTACTAATAAAACATCCTCATTTTTCAATTTCTTAGAAAAAATGCACACACTAAATTATGTTAATATATTCTTCTAAAACAAAACAAGCAGTTAAAACCATAAGCACATGTAAAACTGGTTTAGTCCCCAGATACTTTTTTCCCCCTTGTGTATCATATTTTTTGCATACCCCTGGCTCTGTTACCATCTTTTGATTGTTTTGTTTAAATACTTGTTAGATGCATTGTTTGTATTGATAGGCAACTTGATCTCTGTCAATAAAAAGTGAAAAACGTCACTAAACAGTACTTGTCACATGACAAATTTAAATGACGTTGGTCGAATGACAGATTGTACAGATATGTCCAGTGAAATCTAAGCTTCCGCTACTTTTGGTCAACAATGGTTATTAAATTTATGGTTAGCTACACCCGACAAAACTGGTGAAAGTCGACCACTTCCATGTCCATACAAATCCAAAACGCCCTACTAATTTACCTGAGTGCACCTTACTGAGTGGGTGACCTAATTATCTTTTTGATTTCTGAGAGAGACAGAAGGATATGGTCAGTACTCACGAGTGCAGCATACACTTTGTTTGTACAGGCCCCAGATGAAGTCTCCACACAGGTCACAAGAGGTCAGCAGGATTTGGCTGCATGGCTGGAAACGATGCCCCTTTCCAACTTTTCCACTTAACAGAGAGTCCCCAAAAATTACCTGGCCCTCCCCCCTCTTAACCATACGGACCTGCCAAGGCTTCTTTGGAACCATTCCACTGGACATTTGGGGTACAGGCCACGAAGTCAAATCTATGTGCTTTTCCAAGTTCAATTCATGTAGTTCAATCAGACTCTTCTTGGCCATGTGAATTTGCAGGGTCTTGTCCGTATCACCATCAGCTGTCGATCCCTCCCACTGATTCAGTCATCAGCAACATTGATGATGCAAAAGAACAGAATAGTGAGATAAGACTAAAAGTTTACAAAACGTACAAAAATATGAATGGCTGCGCCTGCGAACCTTGACCATGGTTGGCGTTGGTTGACCTCGGTTCACCATGTTCAACCATGGTTAAAGCATGGATAAAAATAGCCGACCATGGTTGCAGCATGGATGCACCCGCTTGGGGAGTTTTTGCACCATGGTTGACCATGGTGAACCGAGGTCAACCAAGATCAACCATGGTGTTCCATTTAACAAAAATGTCAAAACCATGGTTTGACCAGGGTTGACCACGGTTACTTGAACCAGGGTCAACCACGGTCATGGTTCGCAGGGGAAGAACAGCTTAAGTAGCTCCATGACTGATAAAATCAAAAAGCTGGACAGTGGTTTTAAGATGAGAGATGAGCTGATTTACAGAATTTAAGTACTAGCAGTAAAGTGATTCATGCAACATCAATACTGCAGTGATTCCAAAACGGTAATAGTGAAAACATAGGCTCAACAGTACATTCATAACTCCAGAGATGCAAACATTCTTATTTAAAAATGTAACTCCACAAAATTTGGCACTGTAAGTGGGATCATAGAAACGTGGTTGGACAAGGTTATGCTTGCTTAGTCCAATTTAAAAAGATGAGATGCACCCATATCATAAAACTACTAGCAAAATTAATTCAGCTGGACAGCTTTAGATTTCTAGTTAATGAATGTGAACAACAGGGGCAACAGGTTCAACCCCAAAAACACAGTGTATTCAACAAATTGAACTATATAATTATATTATAATTATAATATCCATTTATCTGTATTATGATTGGTTTTTATTTCTTTCATGCACCCCTACTACCCATTAAGCATTTAAAATGAGGGAAAACTTGCATCTCTCCTCTATGGTTCCATGTGTTGAAATATTTTGATGCATTTCCCTAATTTTTCCCCAATATTTCCTGTCTGCTACCTGACCTTTTGTACGCTCTATATACAAAGCAACTTGAGCTGCATGTCTCAAATCAGGTTGTGTGAGGTTTAACTACAGGGCACATGCACACAGCCACAGCGAGATGGCGAGTGCGACCTCTGATGCTACCCCGAACGCGGACACTGGGCCGGCCTGCTGGTGTGGGTTGGCACCTGGGGAATGGCGAGGGTAGGGGGACGTCTCCAGTGGCCAAGCTGCTGATGCAGGGGGTCAGGGAGGTTGGTGGCGCTGCTGTGGCCCTGCTCTCAGTTGGCTCATCCTCTTCCTCCTCTGACTGCAGGGATGGACACTTGGACCCTCACACTTGCTCCTTTCCTCTTTGTTTGGCTCGCAAACTCCTGCCACTTCTCCCTGATGAGTCGCCAGTCTTGCGGGTCACATGGACAAGAGGGGGCCAAGGATTTCGCAATAGCTGCCAAATCTGAGTTTTCGCAGTGAGGCTTTTACTGCCCTCCATGCCGCCAAATAGGGAGGCCCGACGCTGCTGGACCTCATCCAGCAGGATGCTCATCTCCTCTCGGGTGAATGCTGGTGACCGATTGGCCTGCGCCTTCCTCCCCATTTGCTCTGCCATTCTGTCTCAATAGGCACATTCACACATAAGGCAAAATGCGATCGTGCTAATTAGTACATTGTTTTTGTGTCCACACCGGAAAAAAAAAAGAATTGCGCACGAAAAATCAATTTTTAAACCCCACCTTTTCCCATAGGTGTGAACGCCCCTTATGTGTCTAACTACCTATGGATCTTTATATAGTCCGCATTAACCGACAGCTGTGCATATTTGGGTGTGATTGCCATCATCAGCTCTGTATTCACACAATTACTGACACATGTAATTGAACACAGCTGGAAACTAATCAAGTGAGGCTTCGCCTGCTAGTCCACATGAAGGGGTTTCCCAGTCACATGTGTGAGAGACCATGGCTGCATAATCTCATTGTGAACCAACAGTGTCGCCGAGCGCGGAGCCAGATAGTTCATATCAATGCATTTGTACGTCACCACTTCAGTCCCCTGGACCAGACCACACTGTCCAGCCAAAGCACAGGTTGCCTCACGCCTGATCCAGTTGGTGTCTCCACACATCCGGAGGGCCACCCGCTGTAACTTTGCCCTGAGCCCAGAGGTGCAGCTCCTCGAGAGCTACCTGGAGGTGGTGGAGGATGGCACCGACCTCAGCAAAACGTCGGTGTCACGGAGTGTGACAGCAGTGACGCCGATCCTCCCGCGCCATGTCCGACAGCATATCGAGATGACCACCACGAGGGAAGAAGTCCGTCAGGCCCACAAAGGATTTTACGCCATGGCTGGCATCCCCAGGGTGATAGGTGTGGTGGGTGGTCCGTTGGTCCCACTCCTCAACCCATCCCTGGAGGACCCAAGCTGGATCAGCAGGAAACATTACGCTGCTATTTTCACACAGTAGGTGGACCACAACGGGCTGATCACCGACCTCATTGCCAAGTGGCCAGGAGGCACCAATGACAGCTTCATGTGGGCCAACTCGGCTGTGGGGCAGCAGGCTGGCAGGAGAGAGTTTGACAGGAGCTTCTTCCTTGGGGACAGTGGCTAGCCTGTGCGGTTTTGCAAAAGGGACCACAAGCAAGAACCAGTAAAATACAAAAAGGAGGCCTTATTTCTGAAGGGGGAAAACTCCCAACAGAGCAGGCAACTGTACAGAGTCCAGTATCCAAAATCAGAATCCAATGGGCAAAATCCAGAATCGTAACCAGGGCACCAATCACAAAAATTCAAAGTCGGACAAAAAGTGTTCAATAAACTAGAAGGCGGCGAAGGACGGGGAGAAGGCAAAAAACTTAAATCCAAGACGGTCCAGTCAGAAAGATAATCACAATACAAACAGGGCAAATTGAACGTGGCACAAGTAAAAATGAGGGGACAATCTGACAAGGCAGTGCTGTGAAGAGACATCCAATATATACTCTTGGGAGGTCACATGATAACAGAACGCAGGTGGAAACAGTGAGACTGATTACAAGGGAGCAACACATTAGGAAAAACCTGATCACATGAAATTGGCAGGAGCCAAAACGCGGACAGGGATCACGGGACAAACCTATAGACAATGACACAGCTCCGGTCAAGGAGTTCTACCGTGCAGAGATACTGAGAGAAAGGAAAGCATAAGAAGGTGTGGAGATTCCACTGAAATGCAGCAGCGAAGATGAGGGAGAGACGAGGGACGGAGACTAGAATAGGGTAAGTGCTGAGAGCTTGTTAATCAATTAGTAAGTGCAGCTATACAAACCCGAGTGCTCGTTAGTAAGTTAGTCTTATATCCAATGTTAGTCTTGGTTAGTAAATTAACAAAAACAACAAACTGTTAGTATGTGTTAGTAATATAGAAAAAGCAAGGGGAAGGAAGTAAACGAGATCGGGAAGGAAGACTGAAACCAGAAACCATTAAATCAACCGAAGGAGTGAGACGCATTACTGGGGCTGTGAGCAAAGACAAGAGCAAAGACCAGACAGGGGGAGACAAAGTGCAATGCATGGAAAAATCAAAACATGGACCAGAATAACACTATGGCGATAAGTAAATCATGGAAATCCAAAACTAAGACAATGCATTAATGAAAAAGTAACCAAATCACAAAACATATATCTAAAGAATAGTCAGACATGGCAAGGATCAAAATACACATAAGGCAGTCAGAACAAAACATGGCAAGGCAGAACCAGAATTACAACATAGCCTCTCCGAGGCTACCTGATAACCCCCATACCAAACCCGGCATCGCCAGCAGTGGAGAGGTTTAATGACTCCCACACCCACACCAGGACCCATATCGACCGGGTGTTTGGCAGGTGGAAAGCACGCTTCCGCTGCATTCATCAGTCGTCGGGTGGGCTGCGCTTGTCACCTGTCAAGTCCTGCCAAGTCATTGCTGTGACCTCTATGCTCCACAACATAGCTGTGCGCACGAGGGCAGATGAGCCGCCTACTCTACATGAGGATGAGTCATCGGAGGAGGAGAACAATGATGACCCACCACCACCACCACCCCACCATGAACCCTGAACAGCACTCCATCAAGCCGGTCTCCTGGTCAGACAGGAGTTTATCAACCTGTTCTGATTTTGAACATCCCCACTTCCCCACCCTTTCACCTTGCAGTCACCAACCAGTCCACTGAGCACTTGTACTTAGGGATAGCTATCCCTAAGAGTAACAAAGTTAACTGCATAATTGTATCAGAAAAATAAGAATGAAAACATAAAATGAAATAATATAACATTACATGAGGTACAGTATCATGTAATTTTATTGGTCTATGATTTCACTGAAATTAGGCTTTCATTTCATGTTTTCATTCTTATTTTTCAGATTTCTTATATCTGTGTTAATGGTCTTTATTTGCTTCCGTTTGTTTTCTGCTGCGTGTGTAATGACATTACGCACGTTAATTTTTAACATTATACGCCACTTGTTACATCAAAACTTCATTTGTGTGCACGTAAGTTTGTGGAACAATCGGTTACTCTGACATCGATAAATCAAGTGAGCTCCAGTTAAGAAGGCAGATAAGAGGGTCGCGAAGGCACTTGTTAAGAAGGGCAATAAGAACTCATCAGGAAAACACTCCAATCTTAAGGCTCCCTCTTAGCTGAACTCTTCTTTGAAGCCTTCTTAACTCCCTAAGAACGCTCTTAGCTGGGAGACCCGGCCAAAGAAGTTATGCAATATGTACTTAGTTAATGTTCAACAATTCATAGGTTGTTGCCAACACATGTCAAATTAACAGTGAACAAAGGTTAAAAAGCAATAATTTGCTTCTTCTATATTGCATCCATACAACACTGCGGTCATCTCCAAATGAATCAGTATCAATAAATTGTAAATGAGTTTATAGTGTACACAATAATCATTAGGAAGCGAAAATATAAAACCATGCAAACCTTTCACTTTTCGAAACGTCTGCTAAGGTTACTAAATCAAAGGGCGGGCTGGCTTAATATCGACGTTTTTGTGGTATCTTGAGCAAAAACATAATTTTAGTGCAGCCATCGTTTGTATTTACAGGAGACTAACTGTCCAGTTTTGCAAAAGAAATACCGTCACTCGGGCAAACAAAAATAACATTCTACCTTATATTAGTGTCTAATTTTAGGACCCGTAGCAAAAGTAGTGCGTGTTCCTTTCCGTCGGAGCTCGTCCAAATGGATGCCTTTATTTCACCACTGCTCCCTCTCCCTGTGCATGCACCACATCTCGCAGAGACTGATAGACCCTCTGTTTACCCCATTCTGTTCGGCATCTACTCACATCGCTAAAATCTGAGCTCCACTTCTTTAAGTGGCTACACAATTATAAAGCTCTCATCTCTGAAGAAATCCAATGAAGTCATGGTGTCTCAATAATCAGGTGAGAAACCGAATTGATCTTGTTATGCTAGGCCCAGGATGTCATCTGACATGAATTGAAAACATGAGGCAGGCTTAAAACCTCATATATTAAACATGCAAGAAACAACATGCTGCAAAGTTTAAAGTAGTCTACGTATATTTCCCGAGTAGCCCTTCTTCAATTAAGGGGTGATCTGGGGTAAAATGGGCAAAATTTGATTATTTTTCCTTTTTTTTTTTGAAAAAAATATTCTGTAATAACCCACCTTTAATAATCACTAATAGCTACTAGGATTTAAAAAAAAAAAAAAAACTGAACTCAACTTTTCAATGCGGTCTAATGCCTTTTCCTTCGATTTCCTAAGGTATTACTTTTTCCATGTTTCTCATATTTGTGGCTGTTGTGATTCTGATTTTGGATTGCGGACATTGTACTGTTGCCAGCTCTGTTGGGGGGTTTCCCCCTTCAGAAATAAAGCCTCCTTTTTGCATTTTACTGGTGTTTGCTCTTGGTTCATTTCGTAAAACCTCACATTACGATCTGACCAAGATGGAACCAGCGAACATCCAGCCTCTGCAGGAGGCAGTCAAGGAACAGGGAGCCCAGCTCGAATTTCAGGAGCGTCAGCTTCGCGCCCTCATGCAGCATATGCAAACCATGAGTCTCCAGGTTGCGGACCTCATTCGAACAGTTCAAGACTCTCAGCTGCTGCATACCCCCCAGCCTGCGGTCCACGCCACGCCTGTGCCCTCCTCCACTCCGCTGCTGCCTGTCTGCGAGCCACGCCTGCCTCCCCCTGAAAGGTACGACGGCAACCCCGGTGCGTGTCGAGCATTCCTCACCCAGTGCAACCTCATATTCAGCCTACAGCCCTCATCATTCCCCACTGAACGGGCTCGTGTTGCATTTATCATCACGCAACTCACGGGAAGAGCCAAGCAGTGGGCTACTGCAGCTTGGGAGGCAGATCTACCATGTGTACAGACATCTGGTCTACTGGGTGAGGAGATGAAGCGGGTTTTCGACCGCACGAAGTTGGGTCATGAGGCGGGACGGGAGATTCTTCGGATACGCCAGGGTGGTCGTTCTGTGGCTGATTTTGCAATCGACTTCCAGACCCTGGCAACCAACAGCAGGTGGGGCCACAGAGCCTTATATGACACCTTTTTTAATGGTCTAGCCGAGGCCATAAAAGACGAATTGGTGTCCCAGGATTTACCGGAGGAGCTGGACGAGTTGGTCGACCTAGCCATACGAGTGGATGCTCGCCGTGAAGAACGTAGACGGTCCGTTCTTCACAGTCGTCCAAATAACCCCTACCGGACCACTCCACTTTTACCACCACCTCCTGACGGCAGCCCCTCTCCTGAGACGGAACCCATGCAACTCGGACGAACGCGCATTCCCACTGTGGAAAGGAACCGTCGTCGCAGAGAGGGGGCCTGTTTCTACTGTGGCAAAGGGGGACATCAGATAGCTCAGTGCCCCAGCAAGAAGCCTCGTCCTGGCACCAGGAATGGAACAGTGGTGGGCGTTACGCCAGTCCAAGATTCAAGAAACCGCACCTGCCTTCCGTTGATCCTGGAATGGGGAGGGGAGAGCAGATCCACTACGGCTCTCATTGATTCTGGAGCAGAGGAAAACCTCATGGATGTGGAGCTGGCTCGTGAATGGGGGGTTCCGGTGGAAAAGATCTTCCCGGATCGAGTGGCCAATTCCCTTAGTGGCCAGCAAATTGCCCAGATAACTCATGTTACCAGCCCCATCAAACTCAAGATATCAGGCAACCACCATGAGACAATTCAATTATTCCTCCTTCACTCTCCCCATGCTCCTATCATTCTGGGTCACCCATGGATGGCTAAACACCTACCTCACATTGACTGGCGAACGCATGAAATCAAGGGCTGGAGCCCCAACTGTTCTCTGACATGCCTCCAAAATGCTTCGGAACTACAGCCTTACTCTACTCCAGAGGAGATCCCCGACCTAGAAAAGGTTCCCCTCGAGTTCCATGATCTCAAGGAGGTGTTCTCAAAGTCCAGGGCCACCAGCTTACCTCCTCACCGTCCATACGATTGCGCCATCAACCTAAAGCCAGGTACAATGCCCCCTAGAGGCCGATTATATTCCCTGTCCCGACCAGAGACCCAAGCCATGGAAAAGTACCTGTCAGAGTCTCTGGCTGCAGGTATTATTCGACCATCATCCTCCCCTGCGGGCGCTGGTTTCTTCTTTGTGGCCAAAAAGGATGGGACGTTGAGGCCCTGTATTGACTACCGGGGACTAAATGAGATAACCGTCAAGAACCGATACCCTCTCCCCCTCATGAACACAGCGTTCGACCTCCTACAAGGAGCTAAGGTTTTCTCCAAGCTTGACCTCCGCAACGCCTATCACTTGGTGCGAATCCGGGAGGGAGATGAGTGGAAGACGGCTTTTAATACTCCCACGGGGCACTGGGAGTACCTGGTTCTTCCTTTCGGGCTCACTAACGCTCCAGCTGTGTTCCAGAGTCTTGTAAACGATGTACTGAGAGACATGATTAACAAGTTCGTTTTTGTATACCTTGACGATATTTTGATTTTTTCAGATTCCCAAGAGGAACACGTGAAACATGTTCGCCAAGTGCTTCGTCGTCTCCTGGAGAACCGTCTCTTTGTAAAGGCCGAAAAATGTGAGTTTTTTGTTGAGACTACAACCTTTCTGGGTTACATTATCTCCCCAGGCACCATACGTATGGACCCAGTCAAAGTGGAGGCCGTCACCAACTGGCCCCGACCTGAGGACCGTAAGTCTCTCCAGCGTTTTTTTGGGTTTTGCTAATTTCTATCGACGGTATATCAGAAACTATAGTTCTGTTGCTGCTCCTCTCACTGCCCTCACTTCCTCCAAGTCCAAGTTCCTTTGGTCTGAGAGAGCAGAGAGTGCCTTTGTAGAACTAAAGTCTCGATTCACGTCTGCACCCATCCTCATTATCCCTAACCCAGAACTTCAGTTCATTGTAGAAGTGGACGCCTCGAATATTGGAGCCGGCGCCATTCTGTCCCAGAGGTCCCCTGAGGATGGGAAGATTCACCCATGTGCCTTCTTCTCTCGTCGTCTAAGCTCTGCTGAAAGAAACTACGACATCGGAAACCGTGAGCTGCTGGCAGTAAAGCTGGCCTTGGAAGAATGGAGGCAGTGGCTAGAAGGATCCAAGGTACCCTTCATAGTGTGGACAGACCATAGAAACCTGGAATACCTACAGACAGCCAAGAGACTTAACCCAAGACAAGCCAGGTGGGCACTATTCTTCTCCCGTTTCAATTTTCACATCGCTTATAGACCTGGAAGCAAAAATGTTAAACCCGACGCCTTGTCCCGTTGTTTTGAGATAAAGGAAGAGGAACCATGTCATGATACGATTCTGCCCAAAGAAGCCTTTGTTAATGCCATCTATGTCAATATTGAAAAGGAAGTCAAAGATGCCCAAGCCAGTACTGCTGCCCCTAGCGCTTGCCCCACTAACTGTCTTTATGTTCCAGCTGCATTACGCCCCAAGGTTCTGGAATGGGGACATTCTTCCATGCTGTCCTGCCACCCTGGAGTACGCCGTACTAAGGACTTTATTTTACAAAGATTTTGGTGGCCAGAAATCTCCCAAGATGTCCAAAGTTTTGTAGCTGCCTGCTCGGTCTGCGCCCAAGCAAAAGCCTCACATCAACCACCTCACGGTTTGCTTCAGCCCCTCCACACTCCACACCGCCCCTGGTCCCACATAGCACTCGATTTCATCACTGGCCTTCCCCCTTCCAATCATCACACTACCATTCTCACCATCGTAGACAGATTCTCCAAAGCCGTTCACCTAGTTCCCCTCACCAAGCTCCCCTCCGCCCAAGAAACCGCTAACCTTGTTATTCAACATGTCATCAGACTTCATGGTATTCCTATTGATATAACATCTGATCGCGGCCCCCAGTTCACTGCCCTATTTTGGAAATCATTCTGCAAATCACTTGGCACCACAGTTAGTTTATCATCAGGTTTCCATCCCCAGACTAATGGCCAGACCGAGCGGGCTAACCAATGTGTGGAAAATGTTTTGAGATGTCTTTGCATTAGGAACCCCTCCTCCTGGAGTCATCAGTTGCCATGGGCTGAATACGCCATGAACAGCCACACCTCTACTGCCTCTGGCATTTCCCCCTTCAAGGCCTGCCTAGGCTACCAGCCCCCTTTGTTCCCTTCCCAGGAGGAGGAGGTAGCTGTCCCCTCAGCCCGTGAGTTTGTGCGTCGGTGCAGACGCACATGGATAACCACCCGCCAGGCCCTGCTCAGGTCGGTCGCCCGGATGAAGGAGCAAGCAGACAAGAGGCGCACGACAGCTCCTTCATACCGACCTGGGCAGCGTGTCTGGCTATCTTCAAGGGACATTCCTCTCAGAGGTAATGGGGGCAAACTTTTCCCTAAGTTTTTGGGCCCATTCACTATTGAAAGAGTCTTGAGTCCCACTGCGGTTCGCCTCCGTCTTCCACTGTCTATGAGACGTATTCACCCCACGTTTCACGTGTCCCAAGTCAAACCTGCTGTAACCCACCCCCTGTCCTCTGGACCTGATCCCCCACCACCCGCCCGGATCATCGACGGAGGCGAAGCCTACACGGTCCGTGCCCTCCTGGATTGTCGTCGGCGAGGCCGGGGACTGCAGTACCTCGTCGACTGGGAGGGTTACGGACCGGAACACCGCAGTTGGGTACCGTCGCGCCACATCTTGGACAAGGACTTGATCAGAGACTTTCATGCATACCACCCCAGACCAAGGTGAAACGCCTGGAGGCGTTTTTTAAGAGGGGGGGTACTGTTGTGATTCTGATTTTTGCTGTCATGTTAAGTTCTGTGCCTGGCCTAGCCATGTTTAGGATTTCTGTGTTTAGTGACCACTGCCTGCCCTTTGACCATTCTTAGGATCATGTATTGTGTTTTTGGTCATTTAGATTTCATGTTTTATTTTCCATGCCATGTTTTCATTTCCAGGCTTTGCACTTTGTCTCCCCTGTCTTGTCATGTGTGTATCTTTGCTCACGGTCCCTTGTCTTGTGTGCCACTCATTCGGGTGATTTATTAGTTTCTGGGTTTCAATCTTCTTTCATTATCTCGTGTTCTTCCTTCCTGTCTCTTTTACTGTCTTACTAACACATACTAACAGTTTATTGTTTTTGCTAATTACTAACCCACACTAACCTTGTATATTTGGACTAACTTACTAACAAGCACTTGGGATTGTATAGCTGCACTTACTAATTGACTAATGATCTCTCAGCTGTCGCCCAATTCTAGTCTCCGCCTCCTTGCCTATCCCTAATTATCTCTGCTGCAAGTTTCTGTGGATTTCCACTTATACTTTGTGCTTTCCTTTTCTTTTATCTTGGCACTTTAGTACTCCTTAACCGGAGCTGTTGTTTTGTACTTAGGTTTGTCTTGTGATCCCTGTCTGCGTTTTGGCTACAGCCAAATTCATGTAATTAGTTTATCCCTCATGTGTCTCTCCCTAATCATTGTTACCATTGTTTGCACCTGTTCTCCCTGGTCATGTGTTCTCCTGGATGTGTATATAAGATGTCTGTTTGCTTCACACTCTTGTCAGATCGTTCTCCCTAGTTTTCTCGTGCCACGTTTCTCGCCTTGATCTCTCAGTGTTTATCTTTCTGACTGGACCGTCTTTGATATCGAGCTTTGCCTACTCCCTGTACTTTTGCCGCATTCTTGTTTTTGGACCTCTTTTGTCTGACTACGATTTTTTGTGATTGGTGCCCTGTGTATGACTCTGGATTTCGCCCATGGATTCTGATTTTGGATTGCGGACATTGTACTGTTGCCAGCTCTGTTGGGGGGTTTCCCCCTTCAGAAATAAAGCCTCCTTTTTGCATTTTACTGGTGTTTGCTCTTGGTTCATTTCGTAAAACCTCACAGTGGCAGCCATAACATTTTTATTTTTCATTGAAAATCAATGAAAGTTGGGCTACAGGTGCTTTACTTCATTAGAAATGCAATGACATAGGGTCATTTTGCCTATCTGTTACATACTTAGAATATTTTGAGCATTCGTCAGATTCTGCGCAAAATAATTTCAAAATTTGAGTAAAATTCCCCAGAATCACAAAACTGATAAATTGGGTAAAGAATGACTATGTCGTTGCATTTGGATAAGCAATGGCTTTTAAATGATGAAAGAAAACGAAATTCTATCATAGAGTTAAAGAAGAATTGGTGCCAGAAGTTTTCTGTATATTTAAAGAGTTTGCTCGGTTACCATGGCAACCGCATAAACAGAAAAATGCCAACTTGTATCTTTTTTTGTGGTTATTACTATACCTCTTTAGATCAATTCTGGTTTATTTCCTGGTGTCATTTTTCATTTAGCCCCAGACCACTCCTTAACCTAAAACTGTCATTTTACCATCATTCCTGTGATTATTTAACCTACCCCTTTGCAAAAGCACGAGACACTCTGTAATGTAGGTTACCCAGTATGGATTTAACTTAATTTGCCCGCAGGCAAAATTAAAATATTCCAGTGGACATAATTAAGCTAATTGAGTTAATTATTTATTTTGTTTCATACATCATAAGTTGGCCTCAGCGGTGTATTGTGCTTTCATCAACACTAGGCTATTCACTATTGAAATTAGGAGAGCCTCAAAGAACTTTTATGATATTCAAGGAACCTTGCTTACTTCCGGGGTTCTTGGAGGAACCTTTAACTGCTCAGCACCGAAGAGAGGTTACTGGAGGGACCTTTAACATATCAAAAGGGGTTCTATTTTAAAAAAGGTTCCTTGAGGATTTTTATTTTTTTTTAACCACTGGAAACCCAAATCGACAACTACCTTACATGCGATCTATGGTCAAGCTGATATTTACTCAACTTATGCTTTGCTCCATAAAGTTACAGGAAGCCAACAGTATGGAGTTAAATTAGTCTCAAAACTCGAGCTGCAACTTCTTCTCGTGCTCTCAATGTCAAAATATGCTTGCAATACTACAACATGCGCTCTCAATGTCAAAATATGCTCGTAATACTTCAACACGCGCTCTCAATCTCAAAATACGCTCGCAATACTTCAACACGCGCTCTCAATGACAAAATATGCTCGCAATATCAGTATACGCTCGCTTGCCGATTTGACTTTAAGACTTTGGAGGCGGGACAATGCTGACAATGAGCTTTGATTGGCTGTTTAATTTTATCACTGATTTTCCATAAACTAGGCTACAGAAATCAAAGAGGACAACAATCATATCGAGTTTTTCACAAAACGAAATCTTTCATTGATCCCATTTTAATAGGTGTTTGAAGGTAACTGGGTTTCACTTACTTGATTGACGAGCACAAACAAATAGGAAGGATAGGGGAACAGATTGCAATCTATTTGTTCGTGCTCGTCAATTGACTTATTGTGAGTTTCAAGATGGAGGCGACTGGAAACTACCTCAAGGTTAGGTTTGCATGAACAGTCTTTTTTAATAAACTACCTGTGCATTTTCAAAGTTCTCAGTGCCTCATTTTAAATGTCAGGGCCCTCGGAATTCTATCGATCATGTGTGGAGCTACTTTGAGCCCTGTTAATGATGAAAAAAATAGTGATTTCTTTGCATGGCAACGTTATGCCCGACTCCCTACCATTGTAAGCCTGTTGGGAGCATCAGCTAAAAAGCCATCTATTTCAAAAAGTTGCGTGCGTACGGAGGTGGGGTATTCGACAAAAGTTAGTACTCATTATCATGTTTCAATACACCCCAAGTCAATTTCACACCGGTATTCTCCTTTAATGAATCTTCATCACAATATTTAGCTAGCCATGATACAGCCTCATCGCAGCTACGCACAATGAATGAAACCAATACCCTCAAACAATATTAAAATGAGATCAATGAAAGATTTCGCTTTGAGAAAGACTTTCTTGCCCCGACATGATAGTGGTCCTCTTTGATTTCTTATTCTGTAGCCTAGTTTACAGCAGAGCTGTATCGAGAGAAAACCAGGGGGAAAAAAAATCAAACAGCCATTCAAAGCTCATGGTCAGCACTGAAAATCCCGCCTCCAAAGTCTAAAAGTCAAGTTTTCAAGCGAGCTTACTGATATTGCGACCATATTTTGACATTAAGAGCGCGTGTTGAAGTATTGCGAGCATATTTTAACATTGAGGGCGCGTGTTGAAGTATTGCGACCATATTTTGACATTGAGAGCGCGTGTTGAAGTATCGCAAGCATATTTTGACATTGAGAGCGCGTGCTGAAGTATTGCAAGCATATATTGACCTTGAGAGCGCGTGTTGTAGTAGTGGGAGCATATTTTGACATTGAGAGCGTGTGCAGAAGTCGCAAGCGTGCTCGTTTTAAAATTGAGAGTACATAATATTGAAATTGTGTGCATTTTGAGGTTGCAAGCGGCTAGAGAGGGTCTTGCACGCTCAGTTTTTATGCGCTTGAGTTTTGAGACTAATTTAACACCATACTTATCGTTTGAGCACCCCGGCTGCGTGACCTTTGACAGGTAACAAAGGCGCGACTGTCGCCTGACTGATTTTCTTTTAAAATCAATCTTTATTGTATGTTTTCAGTCATACAGTGAACAACAAAATGTGAAAAAACCAGATTTATTTTTGAAGTAACAATAGAAAATAGAATAATAAAAAAATAAAAGGATAACAAACAGAGGGGTACATGACACATGAAAGAAAAGAAAAAGACAAATTATAAAGACAGATTCAAGGCTTTTTAATTGTTCGGGGTTTTTATAGCCTTTTTGTTATTTAAACCTTGCAAGTTTCTACAATAAAGATCCATTTCAATTTTAAATTCCTGTATCCTTGGCTTTTTTTTGGCCCACATGCACTTATGAATAAAATATTTTCCAAATAAAATAACAATATTCAAAATAAAAATTCTTTCACTTTCAACGTCACATTTCTCATAAAAAATATTGCATCTTTTTTCCTTAGCTGTACTTTTTTTTTTTTTTACTGTAGGACATATTAAATAGATTTTCAAAATCAGACACAAATGCAGTCATAAAAAAGATGACCAATAGATTCAATGCAATCATCACAAAAGAAACAATTCTCATTGATATCGACTCTAAATCTCTTCAACAACAGTTAGTTGGATGGATAAATCAAATGAATAACCTTAAAAGAGACCTCTTTTACTTTATTGGTGACACAGCACCTGTCTTTATAATTCCAAGTAGCTTTCCAATTAATACTTCAAAATTCAATCATCCATTTATGTTTAGCTAAAGGTGTTATATGTTTGTTTCCTAAACAGTTTATTTGAACATTTTTTGTCTGTGATGTTTACGCCATTAATCATCAGATCTATATTATAAACTAGAAAAGCACTCAGAGAGCGCAGACCTCCGCCAGGGGGCAGCAAAACCCAAAAGCACGGCTGTGTACCATTGCTGTGTAAATCAATCGTGACAATCCTTCACTCTTT
Source organism: Gymnothorax reevesii (assembly GCA_029721435.1). NCBI lineage: Eukaryota > Metazoa > Chordata > Actinopteri > Anguilliformes > Muraenidae > Gymnothorax > Gymnothorax reevesii. Next base: position 10,204,519 of record CM056581.1, read on the forward strand.
GATAATAGGACTTGACCCTCGATTGATATATCCCTTGACAGCCACATATTCAATTTTGCTTTAATTTTATCCATTTAGGGACTGAAGTTCAAAGCCACCCTTTCTTTCTCATTTTTGAAAATTTTGATCCCTAAGTAATTTACAACCTCCCCAACTGGAATACCACTTATTTCTGTACATTCTTGTACCCCATCCTTTAAGGCAAATAACTCACATTTATTGATATTTAATGTTAACCCTGAAACATTTGAGAATTTTTCAAGACAATCCAATGCTAGTTTAATCTGTTCTTTATCCTGCAAAACAGGGTTTTATCATCTGCTAACTGACTACATTTGATTTCTTTCCCATTTACCTGAAATCCTTTGAAATGATTTTGACCCATATGTAAAGACAAAGCTTGCATAACTAATACAAACAGAAAAGGTGCAGCTGGATCCCCTTGCTTAATTCCCCTACCAATTGTAAACCTAGCAGTAGTGCCAAAAAGGTAATTTTACAGAGCTGTAACAATTATGATACATGGTACGAATTGCCCTTTCAAAGTAATCACCAAAGCTGAAAAAATCCAGAACATCAAAAATAATTTGTTGCTCAACAGTATCAAAGGCTTTATAGTAATCCACAAATAAAATAAGACTGTCTTCATTAAGAAATTCCCAGTGATCAATGAGGTCTAAAATTAATCTAATATTGTTTCCTATATGCCTACCACTCATAAATCCTGATTGACATTCATCAATAATACTGTGTAAACAGGCTTCCAAACGCAGTGCAAATATAGTAGATAATAATTTGGCATCATTCTTAATAAAAGTAATTGGCCTCCAATTGTCTAAACTCAAACGATCTTTATCAGGTTTTGGTATCAAAGAAATAAGTCCCTGAGAAATAGATGGGGCCATTTTACCATTCTCAATAGCTCCCTTAAATACACATAACAAAAACTCTGAAATATCATCTTGAAATTCTTCATAGAATTCACTTGATAAACCGTTGTTGCCAGGGGCTTTATTATCTTTTAACTTTGCAATATTCAGTTTAAGTTCACTTAAAGTAATTTCAAGATCATATATTTCTTTAAAGTCATCACTTATGCATTTTGCATTTTCCTTATTACTGGATAAGAAAAGATGAGCTGCCTAATTCTATATTACTAGTGTATAACTTTTCATAACAATTTGCAACTCAAGAGGAGATGACGCTAGGATCTTCAGAGACTTGGCCGTTAACTTTGAGTTTAAATATGGAAGTAATGTTTGCGTTTCTTTTTCCGAAATTCCAGAAATATTTAGTATTTCTTTCACCTTCTACCAACTATTTCTTTCTGGATCTAACGAAAGCTCCTCTTGCTTTATCTTCGTATATAGAATCCAACTCCAACTACAATTTACATAAACTATCCTTATCATGCTCAGAGAGAATTCCTTTTCCATAAATATTAATTTTTTCTTTAAGAATACTTTCTTCTTAAATATTTTTATCTTTTGCTATTTCTTTACCCCTTTTGATCGCTAATTATCTGATTGGAAATTTTGTGTTTTCCCAGTGATTACCAAATGAATTACTTTTTTTTTGCCTTTTCCCAGTTTTCAGCGATTATTGCTTTAATAGATCACCTAAGAGGAACGTCGTTCAACAATGTATTATTTAATTTCCAATAACCAGTGTTGTATTTCTTCCTTTGAGTAGTATTAGGCAAGATGATACATAGGGAAATTACTTTATGGTCTGTAAGTATAGAGGGTTCAATATTTACTTCAGAGATATGATTACTTAGATCGTTAGAAATAAGCCAATAGTCAATCCTGGACAGTTTAGAGAGATCTTTGTTGCACCAACTAAACTGTGTTTTTCCAGGATTTCTTTTCCTCCATTTATCACAACAATTGAACATAAGACAAATATTATTGGAATCCCCATAAGAACCTTGATCCCATATTCATGAGTGATACATTTCAATTTTTTCCCTTTAAAGGTTCCTTTTAAAATAGCTACTCCAGCAGAATGATTGCTCCCATAAGACATCCAGATGTCGTCACCCCATTGATTTTTCAAGAAAAGAAAGTCAAATGCCAAAGCATGAGTCTCTTGCAAAAAGAAAAAGTCCACCTTGAATTTGTTCAACTTCCGGGTGTATTCCTACCCCCTTGGTTCAGATTGAACTGCCAGCTGGCTGTGGCTGATTGTGTAGCCAATGAGAACTGCCGCGGACTTCAGGGGAGGAGTATAAGAGGTCTGCTTTCAAGTCAAAAACTTTCCCGTAGCCTCGGAAACATGGCCAATCTCGCGGCTTTTGCTTTGTTTGTGATGAATGAAATCGAAGCCATGATTGACCCAGTTTTCGAAAAAACTGATTTATTTTTGTAGAGAATATCTTTGTTATTCCAAATAAAATATCTGTGGGGAGAAGTGAAGTAAGTAAAGTAGAACTCATGTTCGTCAAATTCAACTGTAACAGACGTCAAATGCGTCTCATCTGAGACCAATTACGATCCATTTCCGTAGTCACAGAGGCGTATCCGTTTCGCCGCTGCCAGAGGAGAACAACTGCTCCATTTGGCTGCAGACGCTTTGATCCTGCAAGGTCTTGTGGGCATGTGACAGGGGGATATAATGTAGAAGGTCTGCAGCGCCGACGGAAGTTGAACAACATTTCTAACCGCCGTGCATCACTTCCAGCTGGGTCTGCGCGGCAGCGTGTGGCGCCGCATAAAGTCGAACAAGCCTATTTTCTACAAAATCCTGCAGCTATCGCAGGGTTTGGAGGGCTTATCGCGCAACTTTGGCAAGATTCTCACGTAATTTTTTGGGAATCTCGCGCAGCTGGCAGATGTGCCCGAATGCACCCCGTGTGTGTGTGTGTGTGTGTGTGTGTGTGGGGCAGATTTTACCATGAACTAATAATATAAAACATCCTTGGATTTTACACGACACCCCGGTGCAGTAAAAAAATTTGCTCGCGGCCATGTCTGATCGCGGTCAAAATCAATCGGGTCAGTCCGTAATGTTATAGCGACCTATCCACAAATTTTCAGATATCCGTTCATTACTTTTCAATCTTGTTCACAAACAGACAGACAGACAAATGGCACCGATACCTAGTGATGGCAAAGTGAAGCTTTCTGAACCAGTGAAGCTTTCCAGCCAATTGTATCGGAAAAAGGTTCATTCATTCAATGCCTCAAACTCTATGATGACCTCTGCTGTTCAAAACTTGTAGTGCTGTATGTTTGAAATAGCCGACCGGTATATTTTGGCCCAGTCTCTGTCGGTTGAACATGGTTATGAAAACTTAAACCAATAAATTATCTAATAAATACACGGATTCCTATATGAATAAAATTGTTGTTTTTCCTGTTTGAATTGTGTCAATATTTGCGTAATAAAAATTATAGCGTGTCTATTGCCAACCTTGTTATGGGAAATCAAATTAAAGTGCTCCCACATCTCAAAGCGACCTCTCTTTGCAACAGGTTCCATTATAATTTGATGTTTGCTACTACTGACTCGCAACACCGCTTTCGACTACTTCAAACCCACAAGCGTGCGCCCTGTTTCGCACACCTTCGAATCAAATCGAAGCGGTCACGTGAATGTGAGCTAGAACGAAGCCTCGGACGTCGCTGATCACGTGATTAGCAGCAAACGAACCAAGCACCGATACGTTTGCTTCACCTTGAACTGATTCATACTTTCATACAAGCTCCGAAGCAGGAGGGTCGGAGGTAACAACACTACCTATACCTCCTGCCAACTTCGTTTGGCGGAGGTTAATTAATGAAAATATTTGCTTTTCACAATGCCAGGTATGTAGTGTATCACGATTTGGTCAACCGTAACTTATTTAGCAAAAACTCAATCGCGAATTGAGTAAGGAAGCAGCCTTAAATGCGAATATTGTTTGTGAACATGTAGCCCTCTGATGAAATTTTGGCTAAAATAGCAGCACTAGGATAATTCAAACTTAACATTACTATTAGGCTTTATGCTTCTTCATATAGCCTAAGTGAACAAATAAAACTCACATATATTAATTCAGGAATGGTTCTCTTGAATTAAAGACTTGCTTGAATCGCAGATCGCAATGATGCTCGCTAACCAACACTGACTCAAAAATGAGTTCTTAACTCGCCTCTTTACTTACAGGTGCTTAAATACTGCATTAATACGTCATAGGCAGGGACTGTTTTTTCCTGAGTTCAAAAAACACAGCAATTTTGTTGTCATCAAAATTACGCGTTCGATCAGCTGAGAGGTACCTTGAGGGGAAGAAAAAAGCAGCGTTTACTCCTATGGACCACTTCGCAGCAATGGCTCTGCTCAAATCTTTCTTGATTCTTACTTTTCTTATAATTCTAAGCCCAAAATTGTGAATACTGTACATATTGATTTTTTTTCTAGCTTCTTATGATTTCTTTTCAGTATTGGTGTCCTTCCTCAAAATGTTTTCATGTCAAATGAACACCCTGCAATGTTGTTTTTTTTTTCTTTTTATTTAGATGATGTACCTTGAGATTTTGACTGTTGTCCTCTTGAGATGTCTGTATATTTTTGTCAACAAACGCATGCGTTCAGATGTACAGTCCGTCAGACGTCAATAGCTGAAGAACCTTGTCTGTTTATTTAACACGGGAGTGTGATGAGCTTTTGTTGACAGTCCAGTAGAGGGTAGAATTCAATGCTTTTGCTCTGTGCACATACTGTTCCTGTGGGAGAGGGGGTAGCACTGCTGGCTAACAGCACGTTGGTAATTTGCTTCCTCCCACAGTCCAAAGACATGCAAATCAGGCCAGTACTCAAAATTACCCATAGATATAAGTGTGTGGGTGAATGGTATATAGGTATAATGACAGAGAATATTTCCTGCATCTCACATATTGGTAAGCCTCAACCCTATGTGCCGCTGGCTAGGAATAAGTGGGTTAGATAATGGGGGCTCATTCCCTTCGTCAAAGGAAGTATAGTGATTGGGAGGGAAGCTTAGTCATGATACAATTCACCTGCTTCAGAAACCATTTTCCTGATATATAAGAAAACTCAAGTTATTTAAATATTATGGTCATTGTAACATGGAAGTGGTTTTTTGTAATACATGTTCGCTGAAGATAACACAGAAGGCTATGCAGGTGGGGTTTGAGTGCTAACCATACTCTGTGGCAGTTCATTTTGAGATGAAAATGAAGTGTGTTAGAATGATACAAGCATATCCAAGTGTATTTTCACAAAGAATTTTGGTGCATTGTTGCCTTCGCCATACAAAAACAGGAATTGTGGGAAAGGACTGTGGATAACACTGGCTATATTGATATTGGCCTGGAATCCCAGTCACAAGGAACTGTAGACTATTGCCTATCGCCGTTAGTTATAATTGGTTCTGAATGCTCCATTTTGTTTGCTTTGCAGACATTTCCAGACACTCTTTTCGTATTGTCACCGAGCATTCAATGGAACCCATGTTCCTGACAAAACAATGTCACCAATGTAAAACTAAGTCAGAATACTCTCTCGCTCTCTCTCTCTCTCTCAATTTCAATTTAATTTGCATTACTGGCATGACAAGTCAATATATCTGTGTTGCCAAAGCATAAGATAAGTAAATTAAAAAATGCATACAAACATATAAAAATACACACATAAAATTATCAAGCATTGACAATACTTGTAAAATTGGGATAATTATATTATCCATGAAGACGATGGGAGAACAAATACTGTGTTTGTCCCTCTTTGTTATATGACGGTTATACGTATATTTAGCCTCGTATTATGGCAGGAAAAAAACATATTTGGCTGTGAGCTGTGCTGTACTTTCATCCTCCCCCAATTAAAATCATCAGGGTACAGAGTGAAGTCTGGATTAGTTTTTTTCAAATTCTGAAAAGTACCGTTTGTCCTGATATTTTGGAGATGCGCACAGGAAATGTGTTTCTGTTTCAGTGTCCTGGCACCAGTGTGTACAGACGCGTTCCTCTCTCGGTTTCCACAATTTTAAATGGCGAACTCTCTCAATTTCAAGTTCGTGATCACTGACTGTATATTTTGTTAGAATTTGTTTTTCTTTTGGATTTTTGTTTTTTTAGGTATTTGGCGAAATTGATATCTCTGTTCAGGGATTGATAACAGGGCAACTTGTGTTGTGTTTTATTTCCATTTCTCCATTTTTCTGTAAATTATTCTTTTAATTTTGTTTCATATCTTTTGACTGAAGGGAGAGGATTGTGTCTGGATATAGTTGGTCCTGCTCTGAGGCTCATCGACTGCTGTAATTATTTTGGGGAACCTCAGAGCCTGCTGGGCCTGCAGATGCTCACCGGGAAACTTTTGGTTGCGTTGGAAAGCTTTGTATGTTATGGAATGTTGATAGGCCTGATCTAGAGGTTGCCAGAATGTAATTGATCTTTTTTGGATTTGTATTTTTAGTGCGAATATACCAATGTTCTCTCTCTCTCTCTCTCTCTCAATTCATTTTGCTTTATTGGCATGAATGTCAATATCACAATATTGCCAAAGGATCAAAAGACAATTCTCCTATAAATAATAGATGAAATATATACATATATATACAACAATTAATTAAATAAATTGAAAGTAATAAGACTACAATGGCTGTATATACAGTATCAGTAATTTTTTGAGAAAAATAAATAATCTATGTACAGAAAAGTGTTATTATTAAATAATAAATATGAAATGTGAAATAGTTTTGAGAAAGCAGAGTGTTAGCTTTGAGGAGACTGATTATGGTGGTGGGAGTCATTGCGCTGGTTGTCTCTTTGGCTGTGACACGCGCTGACGCATCTCGCTGCTTCTGTGGTGGTGACCTTATTTTCTCCCAACAGATGTTTTATTTTTGATTGGTCAGAGAGGGTATGAAAAATTTGGAATTAACACTTGTTTTTATGTGCTTGTAAAAATTGATTGCTCTCTTTTTGATCCTAATTAAAAGGGGAAATTGGCCAAACTCAGCTCAACATCTATTGGGACAGTTACTGTGAAGAATGCTTTGGCAAATTTCAGTTTGCAGGGATTTGATTGGGTGTTTGTCCCATTTCTCAAAGTCCTGATTTACAAGGGGACCCCAAACTTCACTACCATATTGCGAAATTGGTTTAATAATAGATTTGAATATTTTGAGCCAGATTCTAATGGGTATATTTATGTTCGAAGACTTTTTTATTGCATTAAAGCCCTCCTTGCCTTGTCTCTCAGATCATTAATGGCCAGATTGAAATTTCCTGTGGAGGTTATTTTTAGTCCCAGGTATGTATAGTTGTGTGTTTGCTCTATTGCAGTGCAGCCCAGCAAGAAAGTAGTTGGGATTCCCTGACGCTTGGGTCATTTTTGGAACACTGTAATTATAGTTTTTTTCCAGATTAACTGTAAGGGCCCATGTTTGACAGAAGTGTTGCAGATGATCCAGTTGCTGTTGTAATGCTTCCTCTGATGGAGCCAGCAATATTGGATCATCTGCAAAGAGTGGGCATTTAATTTCTGTGTCAGAGGGTGAGACCAGGTATATTTGACTGTTTCAGGGATTTTTCCAAATCATTGATATAATTGTTAAACAGGGTGGGACTGAGACTGCAGCCCTGCTTCACCCCTCTTCCTTGGGGGAAGTAATCTGTCTCCAGATTGTTAATTTTCACTGCACATTCAATGTTTGCATACATTGTTTTAATTATAATCATGGGTTTTCCCTCCTATACCCTATTCAATTAGTTTCAGGAGGAGACCATTATGCCATATTGAGTCAAATGCTTTTCTGAAATCTACAAAACAGGAGAAGATTTTGTTCTTATTTTGGTGGACATGTTTATTGATGGGGGTATGGAGGGTATAAATATGGTCTGTGGTTCGATACTGTGGGGTAAATCCTCTCTGGCTCTTGCTCAGGACATTATGCTCCCTGAGGAAGGTTTACAGTCGGCTGTTTATGATGCTGCAGAATAACTTCTCCAGGTTTCTGCTTACACATATACCGCAATAATTGTTTGGGTTAAATTTGTTTCCATTTTTGAACATTGGCGAGATAGTTGCTTTGCTCCAAATGTCAGGGAAATGCCCAATGGTAAGAACGAGGTTGAATAATTTTAATATTGCTATTATTAACTTATGGTCAGTGAATTTCAGCATTTCATTTAAGATGCCGTCAGGTCCACTGGCCTTTCTTGGTTGTAGGGCATGGATCTCAGCCAGCAGCTCTTCGATTGTAATTTGATAGTCAAAAGGGTTTTGATTGTCTTTAATTATAGATTCTAGGGTTTTTAATTTGTTGAGGATTTCCTTTTGAGCTGAGTTCAGTGTTACAGTATTGCACAGATTTTCAAGTGTTTTGTCCATATTTCGCCATTTTGAATCGCTGATTCCTCCTTTGGTTTGCTGAAAGAGGGCCATTTTTCCCAAAAAGCATTTGAATCAATGGATTCTTAAATTTGGATTCTTTACATGCGGTTTTCTTTTAGGTCGGAAAGTTCTGTATAATTTTAGTGTTTCCCAGTATTGGAGGCGGAGCTCAGGGTTATCAGGTTGTCTGTGTTTCTGGTTTGACAAATTTCTGAGTGTTTTTCTCAGATGTCTGCACTCTGTATCAAACCATTTTTCATTGGGCGAGTTCTTTGATTTGAGATGCTGTGGTTTTTTCAGATTGCATAAATCTGCCTCTGTGTCAAATATGGTGTTGATATCCTTTATCGCCTGATTTAAGCCATCCTTACTGAGGGGATATGTCCTGGAGAGAAAGTGGTTGGGATTGGATTGCTTGATGTCTCATTGATTTCAATTTGTCGTCATTGCTGTTGTCTGTCCATATATAAGCTTGTTTAATGCTTCTTAGTTTACTGGGCTCCACTGCATTAGGGCTCATTCTTCTCTCTCTAATGCAGAGAGTGATTTAACTATGGTCAGATTAGGGTGTTAGGGGGCTGACCGTGAATGCTCTCAGACAGAAGGGGTCGAGGTCTGTAATGCTGTAATCTACTGTGCTGTTGCCAAGACGGGAGCTGCGTGTGTTGAGACCAAAAGAGTCCCCTCGAAGCCAAACATTAAAGATGTACAGACCCAGTGTTCGACACAGCTGCAATAGTTGGTGGCCACTTTTGTTAACAGTTTTGTCAAAGTTGTTCCTGTGGGGATGTGAAGGGAGTGGACTGCTGATTTGGCCCAGTATATGTTTGTCTCCCTGTGGGTCAAAGGAGTCTAATTCTGTACCTGTTCTTGCGTTAAGGTCTCCACAGATCAGTACACTTCCCTGTGCCTGGAAGTGACTGATCTCATTTTCAAGGATGGAGAAACTATTTTCATTGTATAAGGAGATTCTGCAAGGGGGATATATGCTGCACACATGAATATGTCTCTATCTGTGGCGACATTCTCTATTTTAATTTTGAGCCAAATTGGGAATTTGCCTTTTTTAATTAATTCTATTGCATGTACAAGACTTGCCTTGTACCAAATCAGCATTCCTCCTGAATCCCTACCCTGGGTTATTCCTCTCAGTTTGGTGGATGGGAACACTATTTCTCTGTAGCCTAAGGGACAACCAGTGGGAATATCTCCTCTGCTCCAGGTCTCCTGCAAAACAAATACATCTACATCTCCCAAGTCTTTAGTGAAGTCTGGGGTTCTGCTCTTAAGACCAAAAGCAGATGATCCCAAACCCTGGATACTCCAACAAATTATTTAGATTTCATTTTTTATGTTACATTCACAGTTTAGCTAGCTCAGTGAATTTCACCTTCAGGGCAGTGATGATACGGTTCAGCTGAGGGTCCAGGGCTTGTTCTGGGATGGTGGGCTCTCTCTCCTCAGGGCGCTAGTCAGTCTTTGGGTAGCTAGTAGTGGGGGTGATGTCTGTGTCCATCAGGATAATGGTGTCATCAGTGGGGGTAGACTTCTCCTGTTGGGCCTTTGTCTTTATAAGGAGAAAGTCCTGCTCAAATAGCTTGAAGTTCCCCTGCATCATGACTGTTCCGTTGTTATATATATAAAAACACTGAGTTTTCTGTTGGGCCCGTGTGCAGGCATGTGTTGCTCACAAAGACGGCGTCAAACAGTACTTGTGCTCACCCTCCATTGTCTCAGACCCCTCGTCTCATGATCAGTTTTGGTCGCTGTCCGCAATCTGTCACGTACAGGCTGTAACCAGATGGGACGCTCTTGAGCTGCCATTGTCACTCGTGGCTGCCCTAAGCGGGGTCGGTCAGTGTCAGTGCCTATGTTCCATTCTCGGATAGACAGCCGACTGATCGTTGAATGGTGACGGTGCAAATGACGCACCACCTCTCGGCGGCTGAGATCTGCCCGTAACATGCCAAAGACTCTTTTTTTCTCTCCTGTGTCACAAGCCGTTCCATTTTCTTGATGCAGTAGCATTTTTTGTTTTTTTTTGTTGGCTTTATGTAGGCTATTGACCACACCAAAAAGAACAAGTCAAGTGTCACTGTACACGTCACAAACAGCTCAATGTTTGTTATTACTGAAGTGCTTGGCGTGTGCACGTGGTCCGCATCAGGATTACAATACCACACACTTTTCTTTATTTCCTCTCGTGCCTCACTGGAAAAGCAATAAAAATCAATTATTTCTTCAATTTTCCACAAATACAGTACATACCTCACCTGTGCGTTTTTAATGGCGCTGGGTGTATTATTTATTTAATATTTAGCACTAATTTTAGACAAAATGTCAACAAATTCAGTGAAATGGTCTCTCACTCACTCACTGGAGTCCTTGGCTGCTCGCCTCCTCCTTGCCTGCTGCCAGTGAGCTGGGATGGCAGTTTGGGCCACTGTAACTGTAACTGTAAACTGTAACTGTCACTCTGTCTGTGGGTCTGTTCTTCTGCTGAGCCTCTCAGTCCAACAGGAGTTTCCCCATTTTTTTTTTCTCTGTTTCCTGGGAGTTAATTCTTTTGAGTAATTATTACTTTTTGTCAGAGAAGTGAAAGTTTATCTCATTTTAAAGCAAAAAATCTTCAAGATTTCTAAATCTGGAAATCTTCAGCAGCTTATAAGGCTTGGCCTCACTGTTCTCCTTCTCTCTCTCTCTCTCTCTCTCCCTCCCTCCCTCCCCCCGGTCTTTGTTATACGTGTTTAAATCACAAAATATTTTACGATTTACATTGCATTATCATAAGATGACTGAATAGATCAGATCGAATTAACTGAAACACTACTTTACTCCAAAAAATCGTTTACTGGCCAATGAAACAGTGTATCCCAGGCAAATGCAGGGACTAGTATTGTTTGTTACAGTTCTGGCTCTACTCAAGGTGTTGTGTGTACTATTTTATTAGTTCTTTTCATCCACATATTTGCATACTATTTTTCTCTGGTTAAACTGTTTTTGTTTTATTTATTTGGTGTTTTTTTTTTTTGCTTAATCCTTATGTACTCTACCACAATGGAATGGTAGATGGTTGGAAAAATAAGTTTCCTTCTGTGCCTAATATCATGCTCATGAAATTGAATTTAATTACATTTTATTTTATCCAACTCGAACAGATACAGTACAGGCCGCAGTATGAAAAAATATGCTAAATAAGGCTTAACCTCTGGATGATAATCACAGAGGAAAACGGTCTACTCGCAAGAGCGATTGACCCTGCAATCGTGAAACCCTGGGTGTGTTCAAGCGCGTCTGCAAGTAAGCCGGCTGCACGAGATTCCCGAAAAATTACGCGACAATCTTGCCGGAGTTGCGCAATAAGCCCTCCAGACCCTGCAATAACTGCAGCCATTGCAGGGTTTGGAGGGTTTATCGCGCAACTTCAGCAAGATTCAACTGTGGTTTTTCGGGAATCTTGTGCAGCTGGCTTACTTGCAGACGCGCTCAAACGCACCCCTTGGCTGTATCTCAAAGCGTACGGTGTATCCTTTGAAGGCTGCATTTTTAGGGGTTGTTAATTAATTCCATCTGCCGAACTGACGTAACGTCATTTCATCTCCGTTAAGCAGCTTTGGTTTAAGTGAGTTGTCACTGGTTTACCTAACCTTAACCTTAACTCTAACCATTAACCCAAAACCTACCCTTAAATTTCACCTTTTCCCTTACCCTAAATGACAGGTTAGCAGATGGAAGTAAGTGAAAACCCCTAAAAATGCGGCCTTCAAAGGATGCAGCCTAGGCTTTGAGAAACAACACCGATTGTCACAGCATTTTCACTGATCAATATGAAATAACTGAGTGGGTGCTTCTCAAAGCGTAGGTTGCCATCTTCAAGGGGTGCATCTCAAAGCATAGGCTGTATCCCTTGAAGGCTGCATTTTTAGCGGTCATCACTTAATTCCATCTGCCGAACGGACGTTGCGTCATTTCATCTCCATTAAACAGCTTTGGTTTAATCCAGTCATCACTGGTTTCCCTAGCCTTAATCTTAACTCTAGCCCCAAACCCTTCACCTAACCCTAAATTTGACCTTGTCCTTTACTCTAAATGTCAGTCTGGCAGATGGAAGTAAGTAATGATCCCTAAAAATGCTGCCTTAGAGGGATGCAGCCAATGCTTTTGAGATGCACCCAAGGGGTGCTTCTCAAAGCGTAAGCTGCATTTTTAGGGATCGTCACTTACTACCATTCCCCTAACTAACATTTAGGGTTAGGAATAAGGAGAAAACTCGGTTAGATTTTGGGCTATGTGTTAGAGTTAAGTGTAGGATATGGGAAACCAGTGACAACTCACTTATACCAAAGTTGTTTAGGGAAGATGAGATAACACCATGTCAGTTGGACAGATGGATTTGAGTTAAAACCCCTAAAAATACAGCTTTCTGAAGGATGCAGCCTGGGCTTAGAGAATTAGCTAAAGGCTGCATTTTCAAGGGGTATTACTTACTTTTGTCCGCCATTTAACATTTAGGGTAACGGACAAGATCACATTTAGGGTTAGGTGGCTAGGTTTAGGGTTTGAGGTTAGAGTTAAGGATAGGGAAACCAGTTACAACTCCCTGAAACCAACGCTGTTTAACGAAGACGAAATGATGTTACGTGAGTTTGGTGGATGGAATTAAGTGACGACCCCTAAAATGCAGCCTACGTAGGATGCAGCCTAGGCTTGGAGATGCACCCATTCTCTTGCTATGGGCGTGGCTGGCTTCACCAGTGAGTTTGATTGGACCCAACTGTCAAATCGGCTGTGGATTCATACGACGTTGCCAGTTGTGACTCTTTAAGCTTACACCATTCCAATCCATAATATGGGCAATATTGTAAGGTTGTCTTTTGGAATTTTGGAGGATCGTGCTGTTGTTAGGTAAAACAATACGAGCTCATCTCGGTGCTGAACGAAATTTGTTGCGACACGAAGAGCCATGGATCAATCTTGACTTTTTTCTATGAAGTAGGGTGTTCTTTTTATTTGCTTTCATTATTTTTCGGCGAAACCGCAAACATGTCTAATGATTAAGAAAACAACCTGGCAACCGTACAATGAACGACAAATTCTTGTTTGCCTCAAACGCGAATGATCATACGGCTCACTGCGGTGTATTCTGTTCAAGAGGCAAAATTTGTTTTAGTTGTTCCTGTTTTGTCCCGAACATTTGCCATGTAGGCTGTTACGGCGCTTCCGCTGCGATGTTTCCGCGGTAGTCATGTCCTTATTAGTCCTGAACGTCAGATGAGTCGTGCAGCTTGCAAATTGTTCGGCTGCTGTTAGTTACACTGATTTTTTTATTTGTATGGCTGCGGTTTTTCGCTCGGCTGACGGATGCCTTGCGTCAGCTGGACGTGTTTCCTGTTTGGTCGATAACAACTTTGTTTCCTCGAGTTTTAAAGTCTTGAGCCACAGGCTACATAAAGACCACAGAAGAAGCGCCGCCGTGTGGAGATCCCTTGAGTTCACACGGGGTGACTCGGGTCCTCGGCTCCTCTGACGTTGTTACATTATTGCTGTGTGCCTGTGGAAAGAAGTTTATCAGCGACGGACTGAATGGCTCAGGTTCTGGAAACAGAACCTTGGATTTATCACCATCTGCGTGTTGCTTGCGGAACGTCGGTCCACGTCCTCTGCCTCGCCTTTACAGCGTTCATTGCGGCCTTGGCCAGGCCCGGCAGCAGTGAGTAAAATACTTTGTGCTGCGGTTGGTACGGAGCCGCCACGTCATTATGCGTTCAGTGGATAAGTTTTGATTTTTTAGGTGTGTTTAACTATGCCAGAGTAGGGGTGCCAACGATATTGTGTTTTGCAGGTTTGTTTTCATGGCATCCGTTCCTGATGACGTTGGCGGTAAGCATTCTGTTATTACGTTTAAAAATTGTTGTAAATGTTCAAAGAGCAGTTAGGCGCTAGTCTGCATAAGAGTAATGATTTTTGCCTGAGAGAAAATATCGATTCTAAAGTATTAGAAGGCCTTCGCTTTGCTGCGCAAAAGTGAGTGAAAATGTCAGTGAAGTGACCAGGCGATGCCATCTCTGGTCTGCACGGAAATGACCCATCATCTGACTCCAATTTTCTTCTCTGCCCTTCCCAATCTCTTCTCTCCTGGCATTCATTCCTCATCTCACTGTTATCTCCTCTCCTCTGCTTTTCTTATCCTACCTACATTCCCTCCTTAATCCACACATTTCTCTCCTTTGTCATATTCCTGAACTCCTTCAGTTTTCTTTCCTCATGACAGAGGCACTTCTCCTCTTCTCTCCGCACTCGTCTCCCATTCAGAAGTTCCCCCACAAGACCAAGGCCCGCTACCACTGGATCCTGCAGTGCCTTAGTGCTGTCTGCGCTGGGCTGGGGCTGTCTGCCATCTCCTACAACAAACACCTGAACAGCAAACCGCATTTCACCACATGGCATGGGATATTGGGGCTGGTCACAGTGTGCGGCTTGGTGGCTCAGTGTGCTGGGGGCCTGCCGCTGCTGTATCATCGGCTGGTAAAAGGCTGGTCCCTGGCACGGCTGAAACGCTACCACGCGGCGTCTGGCCTGCTGGCGTACCTGCTGGGCAGCTGCAGCCTGATGTTAGGCTTGTGCTCTTTGTGGTTCACAGCGTCTGTGCAAGGAGCTGGCTGGTACCTGACTGCTGCCTGTCCTGTGCTCAGTGCCCTGCTCATCATGAGCCAGATCACCAATGCATACATGGCTAAAAAAGCACTCCGCCCCTAACTGCAACAGCTTCGCCCCACAGTCTCACCCAGCAACTTTACTCCTTTACTGAATTTCTTTTTGATGTGTTTGGTTTTTTTTTTATTTTGAAGTGGACATTTTGAACAAATGTGCAGAGTGACTTTAACCCCAGCAATTCAGCAGCTATGCTTAAGACTGCTCAGAGGAGCTGAGTTGGTGCAACCCCATTTTCAGGAAGAGGGGGCGATTTGGAAAATGCGAAATGTTTTGTTAGTCCTTCTTGACTTGTATTAAACAGGAAACTGCAAAGAAAAAATATGTAATGCTTTTCTTTTCCTACCGTTTTGTTTCTTTGGCAGTTAACAATCATTCCAAATTTTTTCCCTGGACAAACCATTTCAGAGATGTTGGGCATGTCTGTCCTTGTTACATCACCTTTTCTTTTAGTCGCCATCAGTGTTATTGTTTGGTGAACCAATGACCCCAGTTGTTCCAGTTTTTAAACACCCCCCCCCCCCCCAGCACCAGGCATGTCATTACATTTCCAATATTGTATTGACCCGGTCCTAACTTTTTTGGAATGTGTTGCTGGAATCAAATTCAAAATTAGCATATATTTCCCCCCCCCCAAAAAAGGTAAAACATGAACTGTTTTGTCTGTTTTACATGTCAGATGATGGAATAATATAAGCTTAATAATTCCATGATAAGTTGCGGCAGGGATTATTAGTGTGAAAGA
Source organism: Gymnothorax reevesii (assembly GCA_029721435.1). Classification (NCBI taxonomy): domain Eukaryota; kingdom Metazoa; phylum Chordata; class Actinopteri; order Anguilliformes; family Muraenidae; genus Gymnothorax; species Gymnothorax reevesii. The sequence goes on from CM056581.1 coordinate 10,220,321, forward strand.
ATGAACGAAAGCCTTTCTTTGATTTTGCTTGTTGAGAGATGCAGTTTTTATGAGTTTTTCATGTAGGGACATACACTAAATTCACTGGACCACTTGAACCAGTAATAACCAACATGACTGTAGTTTATCAAGATCTGCAGTACAATTATAGGAGATGACTGAAAGTGAGAAGTGGCTCATTTAATTTTACTTTGCGAAATATTTATTAATGGAGATGAATATTGTGGAAATATAGTGCAACATCACTACTGAAAGTACACTATGCATTTAGTAAAAATGGTATTCATGAAATAAACTTTCTACCAATATATTCAAGACTGGAAATAATTGGGCTGGTTGTGTGCATCTTTGCCCAGTGCATCACTGAAATAGGTCATGATGATTGATGGCTGAATGCAAACCAGTTGAGACCTTTATCTGAGATGAGTAGGCTTGTAATGTGTTCATGTCTTTAGCATAAAACTGGAGACGGCTCTTTTTTTTTTTTTTTTACTTCAGTCCTTGTTCCAGACTAGGGAGGGTTGTGTGTTATACTCAGTGTAGTTAACTAGCTAAATCAATAATCATGCTTTGCGATAAAGTCTCCTCCTGTGTGCACAGCTGTGCTTTTTATGGTGATTTTACAGTTTGGTTTCCTGATGTATATACCCAACTCTGTCTCCTAACCATCTCCCTCTGGTGGTCCACAGTCTCTCTCAAATCAGAGAATACAATGTGGATGTGAGTTTATTTATGATTTAATAACAATACATATCATTTTATACATCAAAATTTCTGAGTGAGTAGGGAATAAAGCGATGATATCACTGAGCAGGGATATAGACTGTCTTCATCTCGCTAGACTACCAGAGCAGATGGGTCAGCATAGTTGTCCACAATTTACAAAATACAAATGAATAAATATGCTCAATAATCAGTCATTGAATAATGCAGAAACACTGTCAGTGTAGTACTGAAAAAGCCTTTTCAGCCTTAGGTTGTCTTCATTTCATAACAAGGCTTGCATACCTTTGTTTTCCAGGAAGTGAAGGGAATCTTGAGTAAAATGAGTAAGTCTAACAGTTATGTAATTTCTATAGAATGTATACTTTAATGAATCGGTAAAATTGAGAGAAAAGTGGATTTTTATTTGAGTGGCTTTGAAGGATAGTTTAACATGGCCTACTTGTCAGGCCTCACTGTACAAGGGGTCACTTGAGGATAAAGAAATCTCACAGTCAGAATGTGAAATGGCCTCCTCTTGTCCAAGATTTTTGAGCTGGTGTCTCTTGTCATTACTGCTGTATGTCTTGTTCATCGTGGTCTGTGTCACACCAGGTATCTTTGAAGGAGAGGGCTCAACACGATGGAGTTTCTATCCTTATATACAGGGGATGGTGTTACCAAAGGGAAGGTCATCAGATGATTTCCAAACAACATCCGCATAATGGCTTAAGTAAAGATAAATAATGGTGTGTGAAATTCATATGAAAAATGTTTCATACCAGTTATACCATTCAGCTCATCTCCCACAACACAGCGTAGGCACGATGCAGAATGGATGAGTGGGAGTTGCAGATGTTCTGAATTCAGCTGGCCAATCTCAACCTACAGGCTCAACATACAGAGTCCTGATACTCCTCTTGAGGGAGGAAGCACTGTTGTCTAAGCCAGGAGACAATAGTGTACAGTTAAAGTAAAAAAAATTACATAAACTTGGGTTGAAGTCTTAACATGAAATCTGTGGGTGGCTAAAAGTTAACAAACAATATTTTTGTAAGGTCTGTCAGGACATCTACTTTATCGGTGACACAAACAATTTTTTCCAATAATTGATTGCAGACCGAACTTAAAATTCACTATATCACAGTTCCAGTTGGTCTGAAGTAAACACAATTAAATTGACTGCTTAACAGCTTGGAAAAGTCCTTAAAATTATGTCATGGCTTCGATGGATTCAATGACATCATTTGAGTCCTTTGCAGTTCCATATAATTTAACTGTGTGGCCATAATTACCATTGTTATGCTTGGAGGAATTACAGGGGGGGTGTGCTTGTAAGCTGAAGAACACCATCCCAGCAGTGAAGCACAGAAGCGGCTGCATCACGTTCTCAGGGTGCTTTGCAGCAGGAGGGACTGGTGCACTTCAGAAAATGGATGAAATCATGAGGAAGGGATATATTGCATTAACATCTTGAGACATCAAACAAAAAATTTAAAGGGTTGGTCACGAATGGGTCTTCCAAATTGACAATGACCCCAAGCATATCCCCAAAGTTATGGCAAAATGGCCAAGTTTAAGTATTGGAGCGGCCATCTCAAAGCTCCGTCCTCAGTCCAATTGAAACTTCGAGGGCAGAGTTGAAAAAGCAAGTGAGCAAGGAAACCTACTGACCTGACTTAGGTACTGATAAACGTCCAGGTAGAGGAGTTTCAGTAGTCAATATGCCACTAAAACTCACGCAAAATCCGTGAGATTTGACAGGGATGTGTTATTAATGAAAACTGACCACACCAGATAATGTTAAGAGTTTTCAGAATTTCTGTAATGGTAATTTAAATGAATGATTGAAAACCGGTCATGACTCATCATTATTTTTAAGGGATGGTTACAGCCTCCCCTATCACCAGTTCACCAGCCGCCACTGCTTTCACGTGCTCTTTATGTGCAGCTGCTATTATAGTGACTTGTACAAATTAGAATCAATCTCAGCTTTACCCTACTAGTATGAAAATAAATACTTTGTGCGGATGGGAGCCTTGTATACTAGTGGGCTCGCCAGGCCTGCTATGGCCTGATTTGCTTAGACAAAGAAAGTGCGAGCGGCCGGAATTATTATCCGTTGCTGTTTGGGCGCAGGACCGGATCTGACAGGTTATTTGAATGGGAAATAGACATACTGAAATAAACCCGGCCTGACAGAACGAGATGAGTCATAATATTATCGTACCGAAGGGATAATAGCTTTGTTCTGGGCATAAATATACATACCTACATCCCAGAGCACACTCAAGGTGTGTGAACATTGAAAAGTATAAGGGTGGGGCTTGTGTAAGTACTAGGGAGACGCGATAGCGCAGTGGTAGGCTTGACTCGGGATCGTAAGATCTTGAGTTCAAGTCACGACCTTCACGGTGTGTTCTTGGGCAAAACACTTCACTCCCACACTCCACGCCTCTCTCCACCCAGGTGTATAAAAGGGTACCAGCAAATAGTCAGGGAAACTTGACTAAGAGCTGGGGGAGTACCTGGGGAAGGTAGTAATAGGGGAATCTAGGGGAAGTAGTAATACCCCTACTCGCTTCATACCACAGAAACCGGGTTTAAGCACCGGGCCGATGGGCCACGAGGCTCAAAACAGGCTTTCTCTCTTGTGTAAGTACTAAGGTCGGGTGATATAACTCAAAATTTCTAATGCAATACTTTGAGAGTTTTGGAGGATGGCAATATGAATCATATGCATGTACTTGTTCTCCTAAAACCTGAACTGAACAGGGAGTACAAATGAGCAGAATGAATAAAAGCACTTGCCTGATTAGACAGGTGACAAATCAATCAACTGGTTTGAACCAATTTCACAGCAGCCCCAAGTCAATGTGCCCTCCATGCCCAGCTATGATTTTTAGGCAGTTTTTTCTTTTTTTTTGCATTATTGCGCTGGCATAAACATCAAAAATTCTGTCACCTAATGGTACAGCCAAATTCATATCTTGCCACATATTTCTTGGAGTAGATTGTTAATTTCGATATATACTGTCTACTCTTCGTAAGCATAAAGGCGGGGTTTTGCCAGACCAACTGATCATGGGCTCCACTTCCTGCCCACTCATGGAAGTGCTGCTTATTATTGTCCAGTCACCTCTATAACGTCATCATCCGAGCCACTCTCCCCATCCTGCTCCAGCACCCCCTGCAGTGAGGAGGGAAGGTGTGGGAGGAGGCCGGAGGAGGATGGAGCCATTGAGGAGAGCAGGGGGTTGGGGTACAAAAGTGACTGGCTGTAGGACAAGGGGAACCCAGCTGGGAGCATGAGTGGGGGGATGGCCAGGGAGGCTAAGTTGGGACCATTGCCTGATACTGCAGAAGAGACTGAGGAAGATGAGGAAGAGGAGGCTGCGGAAGAAACCGCTGCAGTCCCGTAGGGGTCAGAGGTCATGGGGAACATGAGCCGTGGGTCGCCAAGTTGTCCCTGCGGTGGGAAGAAGGGGGTGGCGCCCATGAGCATGGAGCCTAGGAGGGTGGAGCCGAGGGGGCTGAGGCCGACGCCCAGTGGAAAGCTGGAATAAGGGGGTGCGGGATTGGTAGGCGGGGCGCTGGGACGCTTGGCGGAGGGGGACTTGCAGAGACGCTCCTTGGACGGGCGCTTGGGGGAGCGGAGGTCCAGGGCAACGCCCATTCCCATACACGGCAGGGCGCCCGGGGCACTCTGTGCACAGCTACTTCCTGCCCCGCCTCCCTCCATGTCTGGCCCCTGCTCTGCCTCTGCCTCTGCGGCGAATCTGCACAGCTCCTGCTCTGGGCTTTTCGGCAAAAGAGACCGCGGCTCATCACCCAAGGGCTTCCGTTCCACACCTGCATGTGTGGGCTGCCAAACTAGGAGTAAAAACAACGACTCATCACCCAACAATCAAACTTGCACCTTCAAGGAACCTTGACGACTATACAAATCCATGGCATTTATTGCCAGTCAATACTGGAAATGATTTCAAATTCACTCCATTTAATTGAAAATGCCGACTACTCTACGCAAGGAAATTCTAGGACTAATTTGAACTGGAAGTGAGTTCCACACAGTTGCTCTCAGCTGCAGAGTCCAGAGCCGATCGTAAAGCTCCACTCAGGCTCCAGCAGTCAGACCCATACTTCAGCAGAATTAGCCCAATGAATCACACTGCCGTCAGACCCATACTTCAGCCGAATTAGCCCAATGAATCACACTACCTCTCGAGGCCGCCAGGTGCTGCTCCTCTCCGGCTCCACCCTTACTGGTTTGGTAGGCAAAGATCCTCCCATCACTTGTTCTGATGTAGGTTCCTAAGAGAAGCAAAAGTGTGTTTGTGTAAGTTGGCTCTCACAAACAGCTGCAAAGGAACAGGCCCGTTCCATGACACCTAGAGAACTGAAAACCCCTTTTTATTTTCCATTTTATTTTTCAATTTTTCTTTTACGTGCTATGTAATTATTTATATATATTCTAAATATTGTTGTCATTTATTATTATTTTCCTTATTATTTTTTAATCTTTCTTCCAGTGTTACCTCGTGCAGATTTATGCCAGCGCTACATCAGTTTTTGTTTTTAATCAGTCCTCATTTCGTGTTTTTTATTCAAGCATTTGTTTATGCATTTCTTTCTTTATTTTAAAGCTGGAGTATGCAATCTTGGAACAGCGAGCGAGATTTGAATGTAGCGTCACCTCTAAACCCACCACCTCCCCTCCAGTCTCTGACCAAAGCCACGCCCCCCGATTCATTGCTTTGGTAAAACTCCTGAGGCCGGACGTAGACACGGGTTAAAAACGCAAGGGAGAGGCCGGTCCGCTGCGTGTGCACGAGAATGATTGACATCGTCAGTCACTCCTCCTGGCTCTGATTGGTTGTTTTGTCCCGGTAGCAGTGAAATCTTGCAGAAGGAATTAAAAGCACTAGAGGGAGCCAGATGACTGATTTTCTCAAAGATCATCTGACTCGCGTCCCACTGTCAGGTCATAGTAACAGTTTTAACAAATATGCCAAAAAGTGATTTTTTTAAAAAATTGCAAACTCCAGCTTTAACTAATCGATCATTGCTCAATGGGTGAGGCAGTGGGGGGTTGGTGAAATATTGTTTTTGTAGTGTAAAGCACTTTGCCTGCCATTATGTTTGGCTGAAAAGTTATACAGTATATAAATGAAGTCTGATTGATTGATTGATTGATTGAGAAATGTACAGTATATGTCTTTGGATGCCAAACAGCAGACAATTCAGCTCTTTATTAGTAAAGAACGCCACAGCGTTTTGCTGAATAGGGACAAGGAACTGCAGAAGACTGAGCTGCATTGAGATGGAGGTGGGATATATACCTTTGGAACCTTTGATGACATGGACACTCTCTCCAGCACCGATTCGCGCCTGAACATCTGTGGTGCTGTTAGATCCTGGAATTATAATGTCTGAAAATTCAAAGACAGACATTAGAGCAACATCAACCTCTGAAAAAGACCTTCTAAGAAGAGCTTGGGCTGCCTTGTCAAAGGATATAAACTTATGGCACTTTACCAGTGGTGGTGACGACCTTCTGCACATAGACCCCCGCCTTCTGCAGGAAGCTGACAGGTAAGCCCACACCTGAGCTAGAGCCAGCAGCAGCGGAGGGGGCGTGGGCTAGGGGCATCCGCCGTGGCATTATGGGAATAGGCGTGGCCTGCACTGGACGGACACTGGCCACTGGTTTCTCATCTGGCCTGGGAAAGAGACGGCTGGCAAAGGGGGGGGGGGGAGAGAAGTGGAGGCGGAGTTAGTCAGGGCCCCGCCCGTGCACAGGCGGAGTTCGTCAGGGCCCCTCCCATGCACAGGCAGAGTTAGTCAGGGCCCCGCCCATGCACAGGCGGAGTTCGTCAGGGCCCCGCCCATGCACAGACAGGGTTAGTCTGGGCCCCGCCCGTGCACAGGCGGAGTTAGTCAGGGCCCCGCCCATGCACTGGAGCAGCAGTGCAGGGGAATGGGAGATGTATAGATTGAGGACTAAGCTTGAGGCAAAAATACAGATACAGCAAAGTAAACACAAAACGACAACTCTGTTTGCGTGCCTTAGCGTCCCTTAAAAGGCCCAATGTGATGATAATATTTCAAAGCATGCACAGCAAACTGCTATCGAAGCCAGAGCCTCAGCTGACAGGAGAAACACAGGCGCTGCAGTAATATCTGCAACAGAACCGCAAAATATCTCAGACTCTTGAATTTCAAGGTCATCTCAAGACAACCTTCTTAATCTTGGGATAAACAAGAATCAGATTTTTTTTCTTAACTCTGTAATTGTGTACTTTGGATTTTTGTCATAACAACAACATAAATTCATTTTAAAAAATTAAAAGCCTAAACCCACAGCACCAAGTGAGAGCATTACCTAGGTGTTTCAGCACTTGGCCGAGACACCTGAATAATGCTCCCACTCATTCAGCTGTAAAACAGAGAAACAGCCTCTCTCTTCCTGACAGAGATGTTGCAGGAAACGAGCTCAGAGACACACCAGCTGCGCTGATTGAAGGTGGGAGTGTTGGCGAGGGTGTGGCTGATGGGAGGGTAGTAGTGGGGGTAAGACAGTCGGCCGTGAGAGGGCGACGGGCGGTGGTGGGGTACAGCTGCACGCTTCTCATCCTCATAGCCCTTCTTGGCCGCCTTCTTCTCCGCACGAGTCAGCCTGTTCTGTTTATGCTCCATCAGAAGTGACTCATGAGGGAACGGCCGCTGGAGCGCAGAAACACCCCAAAGACAGCATTACACAAACCACTGTTTAACAGACAGAAGTTAAACACAGTCATGTATGCTCCAGGCTGTTCCACAAAACGATGTTACGTGCTCAGAGAGCTGTACTCGAGGATGCAAGTGAACTTTTGAGATGACACTGGGATACACGCTACATGTGTATGTTGCTGTAAACCCGTGTGCTTGCATCCATAAATATGGACCTTGGTGATGATGCTGGGATTAACGAAATAAGCTCATAACGGGCCTGGTGATATGGACAAAATCTAATATCTCGATTTTTGTGACCGAATACCTCGATATCAATATTTCGCTGATATTATCAGGGCAAATGTTGTTGCTTTCACGAAATTTTAATCTTAACCCTAACTACTTATTAGTAAAGTTGACATAATGACTAAGCAGGTGCAGGCAACAGCTGCAACAGCCTAGTAAGAGCAGAAAAATGCAACCCTCTACTGTAATGCAGCTTTTAAAACCAGAAAAGCCAACACTTATGTCATATGACGATATTACGATATCAAAAATCTGTGCCGATATTTTACTTTGCATCACGATATTGATATATTATTGATATATTGCCCAGCCCTGGCGTGCAAACGTGCGTGTGGGTGTGTGTGTGTACGTGAGAGAGTGGGTATATGTGCTCACAGGTACATGTACCTTGGTGATGAGATGGGGGTACAGTTCACAGGCTTTTTGAATGATATCCTCCATATTGTCCCTGGGGTCCACATCCAAAGGGGCGGAGGCAGGCTCCTCCTCCACGAAATGCAGCAGTGACTCCACCTCTCGCCGCGTGAAGTTGAGCGCAGGGTTCAGCTCATCCACCACACGGTCTGAGAGGCCAAGAAACTGCAGCTTAATCCTTCCTCTACACCTCTCACCTCACCTCTTTAGTAAGCAGTTAACAAAGTTAGGCACACAGACACATTCTCTCCCATACACACTCAGCCACACATTTATGCGCATGCACACATTCACTCATATTCTCTCACACATACCAATCTATACATGCATAAACAGTCTATTCTCGAATACCTTGGTATGTAGTGACACAGTTAGACACTCACAGACTCTTCGCATGGAGAGGTATATAGTTGAACACTTGCACACATTTACTTATTCTCCCCTACACATTCACAACCCACACATAAATAATCTATTCTATTCCTGAATACATTGGAAAGTAATAACAAAAATACTCAGACATGTAACCTCAACGTGCGCACAAAACGCAGACGTCTCTCACCTGACATGCCCTGTTTGGACACCTGTCGGTCGTAGATCTTCCTCTCCAAGGTGAAGTCACACACCAGGCGGTATATGTGGCAGGCCTTACTCTGGCCGTAGCGGTATACGCGGCACACAGCCTGCGCATCGTGGCAGGGGTTCCAGGAGGCATCAAACACCACTACGCGGTTTGCCCCAGTCAGGTTGACCCCCAGACAGCCTGCTCTGAGGTAAGATTTGATAAGATAAAGATAAGATAAGATAAGCTAAGATAACCAAAGCTAAGCAAAGTAAAGGAAAGTAAAGATAAGATAAGCTAAGCCAGTGGTTCACAAACTTTCTCTGCTGGGCCCCCCTTCGGTACATAAGAAAATTTTTGCGCCCCCCCCTCATAAAAAAAGGTAATACACACACACTCATTTAGTTTTCATAGTCCATTGCAGTTTATGCCACACATTGTAATTAATATAAACCTCAACATTTTTGAAAAAAATGAAAGTAAACTGCCAGAAACTGTAGGCTGTCATAAACTCCTTATAGGTCCATGAAAGGAACGAGCGGAGGCGTGCTCCTCTTCTTCTTTTTAGTTTTTTCAGGGTGGGTAACCAACGTTAAGGTGCATTACCGCCACGCACTATGGTGACGTAAGGTCTAGAGTGACTATCTTCAATATATATATGTGTATATATATATATATAAAAAACTAATCCACAGTTCTCTTTTTCAATATTTTTTCAATATTTTTTTCTATTTCCCAAGCGCCTAACTTCCTCGAAGTTCCTGCACAACTATTTAATTTGCATTTGGCTCTCGCCAAAACCTTTTCCCAAAATTTCTTGGATATCTCCCCTCACTTCCATAATTCCAAGAAATTCCCGCCCTACATAGATCACCATCCTAATCCTTTCCTTCTTCAATTCAATATCTTTCGCACAATTAATGACCATTACAATGAAAGCCAAAATTGTCCCTAAATGTCTTCGCCTGACAAACTACTGCAACATTCTTGGCACCAGAGGCAATGTAGTGGCACCCTCTCATCAGCCCTCACCATATAACTGTCACATACTTCAAAAATATCCTGTACGGTAACTTTTTCGAATTGAAGCAAAACCACCATGCCGTCTTGCTCCTTCCCGTCTCGATATGCGCCGAGCTGCACAAACTCCCTCCACAGCCAAAAAAGAATCAACTTTAACAGAATAAGGGACACCTCCAATAACACCCTTTTTAGGTGGCCGCTGATACATTTTAAGACATGTAATTTGAAAAAGACAAATTTATTTTATTTTAAGTGCTTTTGCTTTGTTTCGTCGTACATCGCCTACATTGAATTCCACTTCTACGTACCCTGCCATCCTTTACGTCCCCTGTTCCATTTTTGACAAACTTCCCGAAAAAGTGATTATCACTGAATACACGATTGTTTTCCCATCTATTTCCCACCACCATCATCCCTACAACAAACGGCCCTTCATCAGTTTCATTGCCACTTCCTTTATTACCTCTGCCAAGGAGGTTATGTTTTTGCCTGGGTTTGTTTGTTTGTCTGTCTGTTAGTTTGTTTGTCAGTTGGTTTCCAAAATAACTCGAAAAGTTATGGACAGATTTTTATGAAATTTTCAGAGAAGGTGGGTATTAAGTCAAGGAACGGGTGATTAAATTTTAGCATATCTAGGCCAAAGTACTGCTGAGATATACGCCAAAGTTTAAGATTTCAAGTCTTTCCAATGGGCCGGAGTTCCAATCGCCGTACTTTTGGGTTTTGCTGCCCCCTGGCGGAGGTCTGCGCTCTCTGAGTGCTTTTCTAGTTCCTTTTGTTTTTACCACCTCATCACTCTTCACTTGTTCAAAATTCAAAATTTCAAGCAAAAGACAACAATCTAATTATCAACTACTTTAGTTGGCAATTAGATAGCAAGTTTAAGCTTTAGACTACGTTTATTAATTAAGGTGAATGAGTTATTTAAATCGATTTCACGGATAGACTTTCTAAATGTTGAATCGCGTTGCAAATAAAAAATTTTTTCTAGTCTCTACTTCAACTAAAATGACCTCTATTTCGGCCTCGGTAAAGCTCTTCTCTCTCTCTTTCTCTCTCTTTGCGCCACGCTCACAGGCCACGTAATGCACCTATACATAATTAAATCATCTCCTTATATGATGGTCATTGGCTATTCAGGGGCAGAGATGTATGCTAATTTATGAATAGCAAGAGAGCGCTGTCAATTTACACTTGATTGGCATTCATCAACTACACATGCACTTCTGATTGAATACAAGCTTTCATGGATCCAGGGAAGATTTTTAGTACCAAAGACTTTTGTGTGTAAATTTATCCACAAATTTACTAACGTTTCATGAATGAGACCCAGTATCTCCGCAAAAACAGCCACAAAAATAAAGCTGAATTGACCTGAGCATTTGTGATTGTTTACTGCATATGGATCTGCATGCAAGTAAGTATGTATGACTTTTTAATGAGTGCGCCCATGTGTGTGTCTTAGAACATGCATGTATGTGAATGAATATGAGAAAGGATGAATGTGTGTGGGATTCGGCACGCATTCTTAAACATACCTGGTGGACAGCAGGAAGAGCCAGGTGGTGTGGTTCTCTGGGCTGTTGAACTGATTGATAAGTCGCTCTCTTTCTGCAGAAGATGTGCTTCCATCCAATCCTTTAGAGACATAATTTCATGACCCTTCTACAATTAATTGTGAACACATTACCTCCCCTCTAAATGCCTTCACTAATTTAAAATAAAAACTCTTCATTGAGTCTTCTACTAATCTATTTGACAGTGATACACCCACTACTGCTAGTAGTAGAAGTTTCGAGGCAACAAAAACACATAGTCGCTAAGTAAGAGAAGCTCACTCACTGCATTGACTGAAGTATGACAGAAGCACACTCACTGCAGTGACTGCTGTATGACAGAAGCTCACTCACTGCAGTGACTGCTGTATGACAGAAGCTCACTAACTGCAGTGACTGCTGTATGACAGAAGCTCAATCACTGCAGTGACTGCTGTATGACAGAAGCTCACTCACTGCAGTGACTGCCGTATGACAGAAGCAGACTCACTGCAGTGACTGCTGTATGAGCAAAGAAGACTTGCTGCAGTGACTGCTGTATAACAGAAGCAGACTCACTGGAGTGACTGCTGTATGACAAAAGAACACTCGCTGCAGTGACTGCTGTATGACAGAAGCACACTCACTGCAGTGACTGCTGTATGACAGAAGCTAACTCACTTCAGTGACTGCTTTATGACAGAAGCACACTCACTGCAGTGACTTTCGTGTCTGACAGAAGCACATTCACTGCAGTGACTGCTGTATGACAAAAGCACACTCACTGCAGTGACTGTTGTATGACAGAAGCTCACTCACTGCAGTGACTGCTGTATGACAGAAGCTCACTCACTGCAGTGACTGCTGTATGACAAAAGCTCACTCACTGCAGTGACTGCTGTATGACAGAAGAACACTCACTGTCGTGACTGCATTCAGACAAATGCACACTCACTGCAGTGACTGCTGTATGACAGAAGCTAATTCACTTCAGTGACTGCTGTATGACAGAAGCACACTCACTGCAGTGACTGCTGTATGACAAAAGCACACTCACTGCAGTGACTGCTGTATGACAAAAGCACACTCACTGCAGTGACTGCTGTATGACAGAAGCACACTCACTGCAGTGACTGCTGTATGACAGAAGCACACTCACTGCAGTGACTGCTGTATGACAGAAGAACACTCACTGTCGTGACTGCATTCAGACAAATGCACACTTACTTTAGTGATTACTGTATGAGAGAAGCTCACTCACTGTAGTAGTTAATGTTGCGTATCCAGGTGTTACTCTCACTGGCAGCTTTGCAGGGTGGAATTGGCCTCTTAGCCAAAAACTCCTCAATGACAGTCAATGTGGACAAGCTCTGACTGCCAGAAAAAACATACCAAGAGGAAAGAGAGAGACACACAGCTGCATAAGATACACATGGCTAAGATAAACACAGAAGTAGTACTCCTACAGTACCAGTACTGTGAATTACAGTACTTCATGTATGGCAAGTTTGTCACAGTAGAAACATCTAATCTGCTCTAGACAATGCGTCAAAACTCAAAGCATAGTACGAGTTCAATAAACAATGATCCCTTCAGCTGATAACTGAAATAGCTAAGTTCTCTAAAGCCAAAACTGGCCCAAGGCACTTACCAGCACTGAATCCAATCGAACATTTTCACAAGCAGAAGAGAAAACTTATGTCAACTGGCCCCCGAAACGAGCAGAAGCTGAAACTGGCTGCAGTACAGGCCTGATGTGGGTCACATATTTCGAGCAGTCATTGCATGCAAAGGATACCAGATAAAGTACTAAATGTGTCTACTTAAATTTGTATCCTCTTCCATGAATATGTCCGATACATTATGGCGAATGCACAAAAACATTATGACATCTCTGATATCCTCTTATCAGGTCTAAGCCCCACTGACCCCGCTCTCACACAGCACAGCACTACATGCACATAAAACTGCACACCTGAAAACCAAGATCTTGTCTCCTCTGGTTACACTCTCCTCTATCAGGTGGAAGAGAAGCACCATTTTTGCAGAATTTTCCAAAACGCCAGTCTGGTAATTTGCCATGATATCCTTTGCCTGGAGGAAAGACAAAGAGGGAACGTGGAAAACAGAGAGATATACTGATTGTTTTGGGTCATGATGGTAACAGGGTTTTTCCTGTATAGAGAATTGCAAGGCAGCCGCCTCAGTCACATGTCGTGCTGCCTCCGCCTCCCCAAAAAAAAAATCGAGTACTTGTTTTCACGGAAAACATTATTTCCTAACAAGCATTGAATTCAGTGGATTTGACATTAGTTACTGCAATTGCGGCGCTACGCCACCACGTCGATGTAGTGGCGCTGTAACGCAACTTGTGCATCAGGCAAAGCCATCTGAAAGAATTATGTGCAGGATCTTCTTCTATTAACCCTGTAGAGGGAATGTGTCTGGCGGCACCCTGATTTATGTTTATGTAAATGTTTCATATTTTGTCAGTTGCTGGTCTGTTTTTTGTTAAATAAAACACAATTCTCCAGATAATTGCTGTTTTCGTCATTTTGTCAACCTCTCTGGCCATGAACATAATTCCAAAGTAAATAACCCCCCCCGCCCCCAAGTCTGACAGCTCTATACCACCCCTGCCTAATTTTGGCCAGGAAAAAACCCTGGGTATTCTAGTTTATCTGCGTGCATTAGATTTGTATCCATACCCATTCATAGGTGATGACTTGGTTGTTCCTGTCCTGAAGTGCACCCAGACTTTGTCCTGCTACGTTGAGTTTGCTGTGTGAGGCATCCTGAGGCTTGGACTTCAGGCTTAGGGTGGCGTCATCAAGATCCAAGTCCTGCTCATTGGCCAGATTCTCCTTCTGAAGGGCCTCAAACAGCACATCTGGGTGATTCCAGATCTATAGGAAATGCCCAAACACCACAAAAATAGGACCAAGGGTCCCGTAGCTTAGCGGCAAGCAGTATTGCAGCGATGAGTTACGACAATTTCATGTGAAGTTTGATATTTGAATCAATGAAAATCAATATCAAGGTCACTAAATAAAAGTTCAGATACATTTATAAGTCCTTCTGTAATACAATCCTAATCTCTGAAGCAGTTTTGGTGATACAAGTCATTAAAATATGTCAATATGTATTCAATATGTCAATTGTTAACTTTAAGGTCACAGAATGTCAAGTTGCGGTCAGCAAATGGACTTCATATATGACTAAATGTCTCTTTACAAACCTTGGTTCAATCTGTGACCATTTTGGAGATACAAGTCATTGTAATTTCACTGTGGAGTTTGACCCTCAAAGGTCACTGACAGTTGAGTTGAATGTCACCAAATGAAAGTTCATATGTGACTTCCTAGATGTCAGTAACACAAACCTAGGCTCCATCAGTGACCGTTTTAGTGATACAAGTAATTGAATTTTCACAAGGTCACATTTGACCTTTGAAGGTTAATACGAAGGTCACCGAATGAAAGTTAATTTATGACTTCCTACATGTCTGTAATACAAACCTAGAGTCCATCTGTGACCGTTTTGGAAAGACAAGTCATTGTAATTGTATTTTATCAAGTTTGACCATCAAATGTCATCAACAGTCAAGCTGAATGTCACCAAATGAAAGTTCATATGTGACTTCCTATGTCAGTAACACAAGCACTCCATCTGTGACCTTTTCAGTGAGAGAAGTCATAAAATTTTCTCAAGGTGAATTTCGACCTTCAAAGGTCAATATGAAGGTCACCAAATGAAAGTTCATACATGACTTCCTATACATCTCCAATACATACCTACACTCAATCTGTAACGATTTTGCTGATATAAGTCATTGAAATTTCACTGTATAGTTTGGTCATTCAAGGTCACTGAAGGTCAAGTTCAAGGTCACCCAATGAAACTTCATACCTGACTTCCTGTATGGCCACAATACTAAGCGAAGCTCTATCTGTAGTTTTGGCAATAGAGGTCATTGAAATTTCCCCATGTGAAGTTTGACCTTCAAAGGTCACCGAAGGTCAAGTTCAAGGCCACCAAATGAAAGTTCATACATGACTTCCTATACATCTCCAATACAAACCGAAATATCTGTAACCATTTTGCTGATATCAATCATTGAAATTTCACTGTGAAGTTTGGGCATTCGAGGTTACTGAAGGTCTAGTACAATGTCACCAAATGAAACTTCATACATGACTTCCTATATGCCCGCAATACAAACCTAAGCTCTATCTGTGATAGAAGTCATTGAAATTTTACTATGTGAAGTTTGACCTTTGAAGGTCGCCGAAGGTCAAGTTCAAGGCCACCATACAAGTTCATACATGGCTTCCTATAAGTGTTCAATGCACATATGTTCCCAATCTTCAATATTTTCATGCCAAGAAACATTTGAAAATCGTAACATTTTGCTTGACCTCAAGTTTGACCTATCAAGGTCATCTGAGGTCAACTTTAACACAGCCAAAATATAGGTCATATCTTACTTCCTATATGTCCGTAATACAAACTTGATCTCTATCTGCAACCATTTAGCTTCCACAGGCGATTTGGCCCATTCTCCATAAAACCCAAAGTACAGCATTTTAAAGTGTTAAAGTACAGCGCCCCCACTAGACCCACTTCCGTCAATTCAATCAAAATGGCATTCGCACTGTACAAGTGTATCAAGGTGAGTTGATTGCCAGATTTAGAAAAAAGTTATCTGATAGTTTTTGAGAGATAATTTTTTGAAATTTCTAGTTATGTCTTTTAACATTGTTAATATATTCGAGTTTGACAATTCAAAGTCATCTGAGGTCAACTATAACATAGCCAATGTATAGGTCATATATGACTTCCCATATGTCGATAATACAAACTTAATCTCTATCTGCAACCATTTGGCCTCCACAGGCCATCTTGCATATTCATAAAGTACCGCGCCCCCAATAGCCCCACTTCCGTCGATTCAATCAAAATGGCACTTGGACTGTACATTGACGGTACCAAGGTAAGTTGATTGCCTGATTTAGAAAAAAATTTATCACGCAGTTTTAGAGAAATAATTTAAAAAAATTTCTCAGTCCTATCTTTAACATTGGAGCCAAAACTTCAAGGGCCCATAAAAGGCACAAAAATGATTCAATCAAAAATCTGAGAAATACATCGAGAGATATGGTCTAGTAGTATGCTATTGCAAATTTACACCAAAATTCATCAAGCCAAAAAAAAGATAAAAAATGTTCCGGGAGACGGACGATGGACACCACACCATGACAATAGCTTATCGGCCCTTGCCATAGGGAAGCAGCCAAAGTAAGGCGGTTGGGGGGGTGTTTGTCTACCCAGGCCTTACTTTGCAGCAGACACAGAAGGCCTTGAGGGGGTTGAGTCCCAGCCAGCCGCTGCCGCCTGCCTCCCGGAAGCGCCTCATGAACTGCGTGTACAGCGCCCTCTGGAGGGGGGACAGGTGCACCAGGATCACCGTCTCCTCCTTCTGCGGTAGGTCGGTCTTCAGCACGTCATGACCGCGCCTGTAACACGTGGAATCCATATTGAAAAACAGTGGCAAAGCCACTGTACCTTCTTGGCCAAACACTGCCAAAATCGAAATTGGCCAAGATTTTCATCCCATATACCCACATATAAAATCTGAAAAGGATCTGTAAAAAGCTGTAGACGCTAAAGCGCTGACAAGGCAAAAAGTTTACGGACAGACCACCACGAAGGCATCTAACCACAGCAAGCGGGCTAACATTGAGCAGGTAAGCAAGACCCTCCAGAAAAGCCATCCTTTTTCATGAGACACACCAGTGGCAACACTGTTCTCAGCATCAGAAGGTCCATCTCACTCACCTCTGCACAAAGCCTTCCAGCAGGCTGTGTAGGACGTGGCTGCGGTATCTCATGAGCCGCACGTCCTTTGGCGTGCTGTCCACACACTGCCCGTTCAGGATGGGCCGCTCAAACATGTTGCTGAACTCCTGCCGCGTGCCCAGGAAGTCAGGGCGCACAAAGTCTACCATGCACCAGTACTCCATCAGGTTGTTCTGCAGAGGGTACCCTGTCAGCACCACCCGTCGGCGAGAGCGCACACTCTTCAGCGCCTGAGATGAGCCCGAGTGGAAGTTCTTTATACGGTGACCCTCATCACAGATGACCACATCAGGCCCAGGCTGTGACAAAGCCCTCTCAATATCTGAGCAAATAAGGAGAGAAATGAAGAGAGAGAGAGAGAGAGAGAGAGAGAGAGAAGCAGTTGAGGGAGGGACAGATAGAGAGAGTAATGGTGGCCAAAAGAAAACATGAAGAAGAAAATTGCTGCTTTTCCATGATATAGTTTTAGCTGTACTTGCCTCAACTCAACTGAACTATTCTCAGTACCACCTCAACGTGGGTGGGGTCATCACTCCCTGGCCAATCAGTGGCCTGCAGTCTGTTGACGTTACATTTTCGGCTCGACTCAGCTCGCTTGGAACCCCGGCGAAGTAGGCAGTAAAAAAAGGACCTGGTACCAGGTACTATCCCCTAATGGAAAACCCTAAAAACTGAGTCGAGTAGAGCTGAGTGTGTGCTCGTGCAACGCCCCAAAATGTGAGATGAGGGGATCTTCACACATGAGCAAAGAGCTTCTCAGGATCAATCTGTTTGGCTCATTTCACTCTCCCTCACCTCTGCACTTAACTGACCCAGCAGCTGATTGAGCTCTGCAATCCTCAAAGCAGACCAACATCTGAAGACATGTTTGAAAGGAAACCAATTTACTTGACCCTTTTTATCCTCCGTGGATGGGGGAGATAAAAAGACATCAAAATTAAACTGGTTTCAAACCACATTGGTTGCCATGGTAACAGACACCTCTTGAAAGCCTTCTTTGTGGCCTCCAGGCCTCATTTTTAAAACAAACACGATGAAATTTTCAAACCGATTGCCAAAAAAGTGACAGACGGATTTTTATTGCTTATTACTTCTCTGTGAGTCATAAAGTATTTTCTGATGTTTTCTTTTATTTTTATGGTGTGAAATTACACTGTGACAAAAAACAAAAGAAAGCAAAAACAACCTCAAAACTTTATGCACTTTTTTAAACTTATTTTCTGAAAGCGTATCTCATATTTTGATGGTAAACAAGCCAATTTTTACCAAGATGTCGCAATTTTAATGGTTGAGTTGAATTTTGACTATTTTCAGAGTTCCAGAAAAAGACATTTCAACCTGTTGAATGTTCCTTGAAAAAGCTGGGAGGTCTCCAGAGAATTCTTGAGCGTGAGTGCATGAGTGCATTTTCTGGAGCTTATGTTGAATAAAAGACCTAGTACATGTTGGTCCACCTCTCCCCATCTGCCAAGGCCACAATTGCCATGGCTTCAAATTGAGGCTTGAAAGCTCAAAAACACGGCATTTTCCAAATATACACACTTTAGGATCCCCCAGCATTTCCTCACTTATTTTCCTTGCATTCTCCAAAGAGCAAGGAATGGATTCAAGGACAGGGATACAGTACAAGGAACACAGAAGTATGTCAGAATAAATGGCAAGTGCCCTTCTGCTCTGTGGCAGGATGTGAGGGGTGAGGGGGAAGGGTCATCAGCCAATCAGGGACTCGACCTTTCAGCAGCTCCTGCTGTCGCTCCTCTTCATCCAGATCTATGATCACCGGCCCCGAGGGCTTCTTGCTCTTCTTCTTTCTCCCGCTGACGAAGCTCTTCTTCAGGGAGAGCAGGCGGAACATCTCGTAGCCCATGAGCAACACTCCGCCACCTTCGGCCCACTCACTCACAACGTTTGCTCGCGATGCAGTGGTCCTGCAGGGGCACAAAACACACATCATGCAGCTGTATTCACACTACGCACCGCGCTGCATTCGTACACTGCACACCCCACTACTCTTCCACTCCTAAAACAAACGATATCCTTCATGTACACACCCTAATACGCACCACTCGCACCTAAACACGTCATACATTGCACTTACACACCTAAGACACAAAGCTCACCGCTCCGTCTCACCGGTGCTCGTCGCTCAGGACGTGCACTCTGAAGGTGCGGGGAGCGATTTTCTCCGGGCCGTTCTCTGCGGACAAGGCTTCTGGGGCCGGCAGCCAAGTGTTGAATTCAGCCAGCCAGTTCTGAAGAGTATTCACCTTCGGGACACAGCATTCTTGTTAAAAATCCCACGAGACATGCATACACACACGTATATGCTGATATCCACAATATCAACGCCAACCGGCGTCCGAAATTAAATTCCAAAATTTAATTCCTTAATAATTCTGCAATAGAATTTCCAAATGTCTTGCTTCACCAGAACAATTTTCAGTCCCTAAGACACAAATACTGAATTTTAAAGCCTAAATAGGCTCAAGCATAAAAGGAAAAAATTGGCATTATTTGTATTCTGCGCAAAGTGGTTAAAATACAAGCCTTCTCAATGGAATGACTGAGTGGGAAGTCTCTCATACTCTCTCAAATAATGTCAGCCATTGTGACTGATTTATAATGAGTGAGAAAACGAGTAAGAGATGAGGACAGAGAGAGGAACATATAAGCTGTTAAATGAAAGGAACGAATAAGGGGTGTAATAGGCAGGCAGTGGAGGAGCAAGTGGGGGGGTGGGGTGGGGGGTGGGGGGGCTGTGACAAGGCCACCGAACTCTGCCAAAGACAGAGGACATGAGAGAGAGGGCATGAGCGACAGAATGTGCAGTTAAAAACCAGCCTCAGAGAGAAGGAGGAGATGAGAAACTAGACAGTCTGGTCTGTCTGGACCGCATAGGTGTCGACCCAGAAAGCCCGCTTCTCCCCTTTTTTGCACATTATTAGGCCAATACTAAAGCCATGGCAACCAAAATCGATAGGTGACATCAGTGAAGTATATTGCATGTCAATACCAAAAATGAAAGTAATCGGTCCAAAACTGCAGCCTCTACTGCATCCACAAGGAAGTATCTACAAAACGTTTCAGCACAAATTAGCGCATTATTTGGCTCATACTCTCGCCATGGCAATCAAAATTCATAGGTGTCATAAGTGGAGTGTAACACCTCTATATCAAACATGAAAGTCAAAAGTTGCAGCCTGTACTGCGTTCACAAGGAAATCTCCACGTTTTGCCACTAATTTGTGTATTATTTGGCCAATACTGTCGCAATGGCAACCAAAATCAATAGGTGTCATCAGTGAAGTATAACACGTGTCCATACCAAATATGAAAGTAATATGTCAAAAATTACAGCCTGGAGAGCGTCCAAAAGCAAGTGTGTGCGGACGCGGACGCAGTGGCGACAGTGCCAGAAACGACACGCGTGAATCCATAGTAGCTGCCCGCATTCGTCCGGGGGCTACAATAAACATAGCATGAGACAGACGGAGAGAAAAGGCAACGCAGGGAAATGGCGAATATGTCTGAAGCCAGGTTGACTCACAGGGACGATAGTCAGCACGGTGCGAGCCCCAGTATGGCGCAGCAGGATATCGATGAAGGATATGACCTGCAGGGTTTTCCCAAGACCCATGCTGTGAGCCAGAATGCAGCCAAAGCCACTGCTGTTAGCGTAGCGCTCCAGCGACTCAACCAGGTTATCATACAGGAACCGAATCCCACCAATCTGAGAGCAAAGACAGGGCAGTGAGTTACAGACACAATGTTGCTGGCTGGATAGTGATGCTTTCACTGTACCTGGTGGGGTTTTGCAGCAAGTGCAAGTTGTGGCGAGAGGAACAGGTCCTTCTCGTTGGCTGGGTGGTTGATGTTGACAAGGACACGCCCCAGCGCATCAGGTTGGTTGAACTTGTCATTGACATGGGCCCCACCCCTTTCCTCTGCCCCAGATGTGTCCTCCTCCTCCTCATTGGCCGACTCGTTGCTGATCCGCTGGGAATCTTCCTCGCCGGAGCTCAGCTCAATCACATCTAGGGGGACCAGAGACAAGACCTATCAGAGACTTAGATAAGATGACGATTCGTATCACAGGCTAGCTGAACTGAAACTCACTAATTTAGAGTGCAGTGCCTTTTAAATCATCGACGGTGTGATCAAAGGGTTATTTCACAACACTGCATTTTTCTAGCTCGCTAAAGTAGCTTTTCAAGCAGAAGGAATTGAGGCATTTCTTCCTAAACAAGGCAGGCTACTAGCTTTGAAGGGCACGCAGGCAAACTGCCTTAATTCCCAAAATGACAAGAAAAGGTAAGTGATCGATTAAATAAATTAAAATGGAGCAGCAGTTGACATTGATGTGTCAGTTTTATAATCACATCAGTCCTGCGTAAATGTTTCATAATAATGTTTCGAAAAACTTATTGATTGACAAACCAATACACTGAGTAACACAGTTTGTCGAAGACTTCCGACAGGTATTGCACTGTTATTGCGCTTTTTAACAAGGTATACCAGTCAGTCACTCAGAAAGGGATAGTCACTCTCAAAAGGCAAACAAATAGGGTCTGAAAAATTATCATGAAACAAATATTCTCCAAAAAAATCTGTGGGCCATATTATGGGTGGTTTCAGAGTCTTGAGCATATTTCACATTTACACGCATTCTGTTGATTTGCTCAATTGTGGTGCACTTTACATGAATGTATCCACTGCGATAACATGATGTATTCTTGGCAGAGATAGAATCCAAAAACGGATTGAAAATATCTGCGCCGAGCACGGACTAAAGCAATTTTAACTTAAAAATGTCTCAGCTTACTGTCTAATTTTCCTAATTTTAATTTTTAGGTCAAGGTAGATCCATTATTGCAGTTAAAAAGTAAAAAAATGCACATTTTTAACAACAGTGACATGTTCTCCAACAATGCAGAAGCTTGATGGAATGACCTTGTAGTGATAGCTCTGAAAATGCACTTCATGAGGCAGGGGGAATTTTCTATCAATGAAAATGTACTTTCCAACACAAAATTTAACACCATGAGCATCTATGTGACTGAATAACATTGATGTAAATACTACTAACTACTTTTGTGCTATTTACTTTAATAAATAACTTATCAAAACAAGCAAATGCTATAATAAACCACCAGTGCAGCATAAAACGTCCGAACCCCCATTTTCC
Source organism: Gymnothorax reevesii (assembly GCA_029721435.1). NCBI lineage: Eukaryota > Metazoa > Chordata > Actinopteri > Anguilliformes > Muraenidae > Gymnothorax > Gymnothorax reevesii. The sequence continues at coordinate 10,242,621 of CM056581.1, forward strand.
ATCAGAACTTGATGTTTCCAACGCATCAACAAACTGTGTGATAAAAAGAATGGCATTTATGCCATTAATTCATTCACAATATTACATTACATGTAACAGATCTTATATCACCTCTTTTTTCCCGGCCTGTATAGTGATTTGCATTGCCTTATTAGACAATAAACAGTCCAAAAGTACTTTCAATTTTGTGTGTGGGAGATAAACGCAGCATCAGGGCTGTGAAACTACCCTGACTGGATGCCTTTTATTTAACACATTGCACAGGCTCCCTTTGCCAAGACGACAGCTATGAGTCTTTTGTGGTGTGGTGTGAAGTTGGAGAAAACATTGCGAGAGATTTGAGAACATTCCTCTACACATAATCCCTCCAGATCCTTCAGATTCTAAGGTCCATATTTATAGGCTCTTCTCTTTAGCTTGTCTCACAGGTTTTCTATTGGGTTTAGGTGAGGAAACTGGGATGAACATGACAAAAACTTAATTCTGTGTTCAGTGAATCATTTTTGTCTTCATTTCAGTGTATGCTTTGTCTCCAGTAGGACACACGACCCAGTTTAAACTGACAAGCAGGGGCAGTCAGGTTTCTATTTGTTATCTTTCAGTAATTGATGTAATTTCTTTATACCATGAATCCAAAAAAAGTCATCCAAAGCCTCTGGAAGAAAGACAGCCCCACATCGAAATCAGCCTCCGCCCTTCACAGTGGGGATGAGGTTCTTTTGGAACTTTCCACCTCTGTTTTTAAGCCAAAGCAATCTCTAATTAAAAAGCTCTATTTTGGCCAGATCTTCAATTGGACGCCCAAGTACCATTTTGCACACTATAGGCACTTGCATCCTCCTTTTCTCTGGAAACCAGCCACAACATCACAGTGGCTGATGGCTGATGTCGTGCTGAAGACATTCTGGCCCTGGGAAACCATGAAAGTTCTCCAGTTCTCAAACAGTGACCTTTGGAGTTTTCTCCACCACTGAAAGCATCCTTATCACACTGCATGTACTCAAAATAGGCACAAGTCTTCTTCCAGGCTGATTTTGAACATTGTTTAATACCAATATATTAATGTTGATTATATTTTAATTTTTTTCCTCAATAGATAAATAGGTTTTTACAACCATTTAACCATTTTCATACAGCCATTTCCACATTTGTAAAGCTTAAAAACCTTCTATTGTACATTATCATTGTATTCCTTTGTGTTAACCATGGAGATAGATGGCTGAGGGAAACTGGCTTGTGAGTCACAGTATAATGTTTTCTAGCGGCAACAAGTTTCTCTTTTTCAAGGAGGCCCAGGCAGAAATGTCAGATGGAACAGTTGCACCTGAAGAGAGATAAAGAAACAATTGTTGTCAGAAGACAACACAGCTCGCCGGAAAACTATAACCTTGCTGTCCACGGATGCCGAGGCCGACGCCGAGGGTTTGGCAATAGTTCTCCAAGGACATTCCTCCCAGGGAGCTAGAGAGGGGTGGAGCTCAGTGAGCAATTTTGTGTTTAAGGGCCTTTCCCAGGGGCCCAAAGGCAGAGGTCTTTCCAACTTCATCTCTCCAAATCAGGTCAGAATCTAAAGCCCACTGTGGGATTGAACCAGCACCTCTTCAGTCACTCGTCGAGCAATAAACCAATGGGCTGCCCTGCTATCCCAAGCGAATAGGAATGTATGTCATACAGATTTCTCCCATATGATTATCAAGGGATGTTGATAACTGAGGCATGTTTTTTAAAGATATTTATTGTACGACATGAGTTCTCCTTCAATCATTTTCTTTAAATTCAAGGTTAAAATTTTGCCCATATTTTAAGTAAAATTGGGAGGCTTAAGATTAAATTTAAAATTGGGAGGTATTTACGACTTTCAACCTTTATTGATTTATGAACAAGCAACACTGTCTTGATTCAATCCATTGACTGGAGGCCAGTATCATGACTTCAGCATTGACGTCAGAATTGACGCAAAAGATGTTAAATTCGCTGATGATGTACTCAGTTGCAAACAATGAGCTCAGTGACATTAGGCTCTCTGAAAATGTGCTCAATCATGCCTAACTCACTCAAAAGCTTGAAAACATTAATGAGGCTCAACTGAACTGACAAACAATATTTTCAGTGCAATTAAAACTGCCATAGATTTGCTCCTCGATGCTACATCTCACAAAACAACCACATTCAACTCACCCAGATCGTGTTCAATGACATGCGAGCAGCCAACAATGCACTCAATTATATTAAACCCTGATAAAACAAAAAGTCCTTGATCTGTCTCTGAGGCACTATAATTCAGGGAAATAAAGCAATAAACCAAACACACCACACCCACTATTCTGCATAGCCCCGCCTCTGAGAGGGAGAGAGTCACAAAGAACAGACTCTGTACAGCCCCCTGTATACCCCCTTACCCTCAACGCTCTTCTGAGGTGGGGGCGGCTCAGGGGCATCGTCCTCGCTCCCGCTGCTGTCCAGGCAGATCACCTCTCCCCTCCTCAACTGAGACTGGGACACTGACCCTGCGTGCACAACCAGCTCACCTACAGCGAGAGAAGAGCAGTGGGGGCCAGAGACAGAGGGCCACAGTTAAGCGCACAACAGCGACGCACCGTAGGAGTCGGGGGGAAGGGGGGCTGGCAGAAAGAAAGAAAGATACCCTGTTTACACCTGCTATTAAAATGCGATCTGTTATCCAGATAAGTTATCCGGATAAAAAACATTCCATTCTTACTTTGCGTTTACACCTGGAATTTTAACGTGCTCCCGTTATCCTCACTGAGATCGGATTTCTGCCCTCCAGCTACGCGTGAGTAAATTGAAGTGGCATTGCGTAGGTATGGGTGCCTGCAAATTGTACGGATTGCGTTTACACCTGACTGAGATCCGGACACAATGCCAGCTAGACCACCTCCGGATGAGGACTGGACAGACCTGATCACATTCTGATCACAGCTCGTTTACACCTTGCATTAAAATGCGATTTTCCTTATCCAGATAACTTATCCGGATACCGATGGCATTTTAATCTCAGGTGTAAACGGCGTGAGACAGACAGAGGAAAGGTAGGAAATTTGTGGTTTGACTCGTAGATCACGGTTTCCATGTTCTGTAATTAAGGATCACCAGCCATGTACCGCCAACATAACGATGTGGGTGGTATCATGGCTGCACCCTTGTCTTTCATGCTGGTTGTAATGATGCAGCAATGTGACTTCACCTGCAGGGCGCTCAGGGAATGGTAAGGCTGGGAACTCCTTCCTCTGCTGCTCCAGACGCTTCCGCCTCTCTAGCTCCTCCTGCTGGGCAGCCTGAGTCACTGCCTCCAGCTGGTGCTCTTTCAGCAGCTTCCTGCAAGGAAATGAGAGCTTGCAACACTGAGCGCATGTCTGTCTCCGTGCGCTTTAGCGCAATTGTGCAAGCAGTTGTGTGCGTCTGCGTATAAACACATGCGCGTGCGGCCGCCTGAGCACGCCGGAGTGCACGTGCTAACCCCCACACATGGGTCTGCGTTCAGCATTGCGCATCCGTGTACGAATGTGAGCGTATGTGAGTGGCCTGCATGCTTTTGCGACTATGGGCGTGACGCAGTTGGTACCGGATGTTTCTCCTCAGGTGTGACGGCTTTGATGTTCTGTTCCTGAACATAGAGGGGCTGTGGCTGTCAGAACTGGACGAGGACTGCGACAGGGGGCTGGGCGGAGAAGGGGTGCGGCGCGGAGAGGGGAGGGGGGGCAGAGACGATGAGGATGGCTGTTCCCCTTCTGCGCTGACTCCTCCTCTGCATTCACTGTCCGCACTTAAGGAGGCATCCTGAGTCAGCTCTGCACAAAGTAAAATACGCACAAGCCCTCTTAGTGAGAATCTCTACCAGCAATGCTACAGATGCTCAATGAAGTTTTTTTTTCTAGAATCATGCTAGCATTTTTCCGACTTGCCAAATCATCTACGAATATTTACAGCCACTTCTCTTAAATGAAAGGTCAAATCTACTGTCTCCCCATGTAAGACATATTACTATCATCGATTCTATCAACCAGTTAGTTTTAGAGCTCCGTTAGTTCATGGAATCAGGGGTGACCAGTAAATGTGAACACAAACATTTATCTCAGATGGGGATAGGAGTGTGCAGAGCTGGACTGGGGGAAGCACTTTGCCTCCTCTTTTTTTTGCTCTGCTTTCAAAAATATTTTTTCACATATTCGCAAATGCACTGAATGCAGGAGGAATGAGGAATGATAAATAAGCAATAAATTCACACATTAATGCAGGTAATTTCTTCAAATCTGTTTTGACACTCAATATCACCTGGTCTTCTGGTCTCTGTTGTCCCAGAGTAACTGCTACTTTAATTGGAAAAGCGTGTTGTATTTTTAAATTTGACCACTAAGAAATTGCTAACAGTTAGAGCAGGCCATCCATGACCTCCAGGTCAGTTCATACAGTAGCACCTGAGAACTCCATTCAGCTCGTTACTCACCAGCATCATCCTCTTCATCATCACCGTCATTATCTTCCTCATCCTCCGGTTCCTGGTCCTCTTCCTCTTCCTCCGTGTCGACTCCAGGCTCCATATCCGTCTCGGAGACGGCCTCTTCAGACATGGCGCCTCAGTGTCCTCTGACCATCACCCACAGCTGCCTTCTGCACAAACACACACAGCATCACCTACACTGCACACATAATCACTGCATGATGCTCACAATACAGACACAAGCACATGCACACATTTGCGCATAAACGGCTTGAGGTTAATTCTATGTCAAATCAAAAAAAAAAAAAATTCCTGACCGACCATCTTGGATTTGCTTCCTGCTTTATGAAAATAATGTCATTGTACCCAACAACTGGTGCGCAAAATTATTACTTGGTGTCTTCTTTAGTTCCTGAGATATAGAGGCTTTAAAAAGGGGGTCATGGCCCCAAAATACCAGCGTTGCTAGAAAAAAAATGCAATGTTCAATAAGTCATGACTTTCGAATTATTCATACCGCATGGTTGAACTTTTTCAGGAATTTTTCTACAGTAATAAGTCACATTTCCACCAAGCACTTTCGGTATGGTACTCACGGACAGGTAGCTAAACCCCAGATCTAATTGGCAATTTCACCACAGATAGTTCTCAAAAATGTGGACGGAGTCAAAAGAAATGCTATTCCACAGGTTTGAACAGTAACAGCAGAAAAAGGTAGCAGGTGAGCAGATTAAAATTAAAATTTAAATTACATAAACTCCAAAAACACTCAGTTGTGGCCAGTTTTCCACACTGACATCACACTAGAAATCAAATGTGTCATTTTTTTTTTAAGATAATTTTTTCCTTTATTTGATAATTACGCAGTGTAGAGAGACAGGAAAGTTGGGGAGAAATATGGGGGAAGACATGCGGCAAATGACCAAGCTGGAATCGAACCCAGGTCGCAGCGGGAAGGACTCAGCCTTCACGATACGCGCACTTAGACCAATGAGCCACCAGGGCACCCCTCAAATGTGTAAAAACACAATCATAAAGCAAATGTTAGATAGTGCAGGATTTGCTAAAAGCAAATACAAAAGTTAAGATAGTTTATCTCTTTTGGTTAAGTGAATGAAATACTTTTCAAAATTGAATTTTCAATTTAATCTCTGCAATGCTGCATTAAAAATGAAGCTGTGTGTTTAACTGCCAATGCTTCACTCTAATCATTGGAGAATGTCTTAATCAACAAAAATGACTGAAAGCAGATGTGTTATTAAGGCGTAGTCAGCCAAGCACTGAGAAACAATCAGGAACACCTTTCAATTTTTCACTAATGCATCCAGCTCTCGATACTCTCCTTATCAAAGGACTGCAGCACTTCTAGCTCCACTTTTAGTATCAGATCAGTACGCTAAGGTACCCCAGCAGAAGGGGGACAAAAAAAGGGACGGATTGGAATGGTTCTTTTGGTGCCATCCACAATTTTTGACAATAGAGATGTAAAAAAAAAAAAAACATTCACAGGAGTAACAAACTAAGCTGAACTGCTTGGTGGAAACAAGGTTTTAGATGTCCTTAACTTCTAAAATGGATAGCCTAAAGTTGCACTCTAGCCAAGCAAGAGCTTGCTGAAAATTGTATACTTCCTTTTAATTTAGACAGGCGTAGATGGGTGTAAATTGATAAAATACATGTCATTTTCATTTTTACCTACCTAAACCAGTCTACATTTTAAAATGCCACACTAAAAGATGGGTAGACCAGTGCCCGGCTAAACCCTTGACGGCACAGATGTTTGCTGTGGTAAAGATAATATTTTTTAGAATAGTTTTATCTGCTCTTCATTAAAGCAAAGAAAACAAAAGTCCCCAAATAGAGAGAGCATAGTGTCAACCCCAAATTAGAAGCCATTTTGTTTCCATTGATTAGCCAGCACAATGTGATGCGCACAGCCAATAAGCATCTAACTACTTTCCTCTCTTTCTTCTCTCCTCTTGCTCTATATCATGCTTTTCATTTCTTGATATTCGACGTGTGCAGTGCCATGAACCAGTATTTGCCCCCCCCCCACCACCCAAGCTTCCACAAAGCTTTGAGCTGCTTTCACACCAGACGCGAAACAAATTTTTTGCACGACAGATAACATTCATAGTCAATGCAAAGACGCGAATATGCGCATATTCGCTTGTTTGCATTGACAATGAATGTAATCTCTCATGCGAAAAATTAGTTTTGCGTCAGGTGTGAAAGCAGCTTTATCCAGAGGAGACACTTCTCTCGGTAATGATGTGGCTTTGAGAAGGGTATAAAATACACCCAATCGCCAAGCCTCTCAGGATACCTCGTATTGGAGTTCAATTAACCCCAAGCATAGCTTTTGACCATTTTCTTAAACTTAGAAACATTTTAAAACCCCATAAAAGCGACCGATTCAAAGTATCCGTAATGCATTTCAATGGAAATTCTGACTAAGAATATCTATCTATCTATCTTCGATCTATCTATAATATATTTGAGGTCGATGTCTGTCTGTCTGTGTGTATGTACGTTTTTCTCCTACATTTCTCACCCGATTATCACCAAATTTGGTGTGAATATCCACTTAGACACCAGGAAGGACTTGACGTCACCCGATATTTGAAAAACGGTCATGCACGTAAAAAAAATGGCAATTTCACTATGGGTAGCGGATCGCAGCTAGTCTGAGTATATGCGGAGGGTATACGCACTGTGATTGGCTCATCACATTTGAGGGCGGGGCTTAGCCATAGATCAATTACAAGGAAACACACGAGGTAGCCCAGGGGCCTGTCTCACGAAGCTGAGGTAACTTCTGGATTAACCCTGAGTTTTCCGTATCACGAAGCTGGTTCCCTTCTTAGCGGGGTACGTTGCCACGGTAACTTATGCTGAACGCCTAACCTGCTCCGGAGCAAGTTAAGTTCAGTATAAGATCTCAGCGGGTAGATAAGATCACCTACTGGCCAATCATTGTCTTGGAAAATTAATCTGCCAATTTCTTGAGAATTCCGAGGAGGAAGCCGCACCGATAGTAAGAGGAGCGCTCCGGAGAGAACGCATGTTCCGTGACCAAAAAAAAGTTATTTAAGCTACTTTCGCAATAAAAGGATAATTGTGTTTTACAAAACCCAAAACCAGTGAAGTTGGCACGTTGTGTAAGTCGTAAATAAAAACAGAATACAATGATTTGCACATCCTTTTCAACCTATATTCAATTGAATACACAGCAAATACAAGTTACTCATTGTTCGAACAGGTAAACTTTGTAATTTTTTGCAAATATTAGCTCATTTGGAATTTGATGCCTGCAACATGTTTCAAAAAAGCTGGCAGAAGTGGCAAAAAAGACTGAGAGAGTTGGGGAATGCTCATCAAACACTTATTTGGAGCATCCCACAGGTGAACGGGCTAATTGGGAACAGGTGGGTGCCATGATTGGGTATAAAAGCAGCTTCCCTGAAATGCTCAGTCATTCACAAACAAGGATGGGGCGAGGGTCACCACTTAGTGAACAAATGCATGAGCTGATTGTCGAACAGTTTAAAAACAACATTCCTCAATGAGCTATTGCAAGAAATTTAGGGATTTCATCATCTACAGTCCGTAGTATCGTCAAACGGTTCAAAGAATCTGGAGAAATCACTGCACGTGAGCGATAAGGCCGAAAACCAACATTGAATGCCCGTGACCTTCGATCCCTCAGGCGGAATTGCATCTAAAACTGACATCAGTGTGTAAAGGACATCACCACATGGGCTCAGGAACACTTCAGAAAACCACTGTCAGTAACTACAGTTCGTCGCTACATCTGCAAGTGCAAGTTAAAACTCTACAATGCAAAGCGAAAGCCATTTATCAACAGCACCCAGAAACGCCGCCGGCTTCGCTGGGCCCAAGCTCATCTGAGATGGACTGATCTAAGTGATCTGTGGTCTGACGAGTCCACAGTTCAAATAGTTTTTGGAAACTGTGGACGTCGTGTCCTCCGGACCAAGGAGGAAAAGAACCATCCGGACTGATATGGGCGCAAAGTTCAAAAGCCAGCATCTGTGATGGTATGGGGGTGTATTAGTGCCCAAGGCATGGGCAACTTACACATATGTGAAGGCGCCATTAATGCTGAAAGGTACATACAGGTTTTGGAGCAACATATATTGCCATCCAAGCAACGTCTTTTTCATGGATGCCCCTGCTTATTTCAGCAAGACAATGCCAAGCCACATTCTGCACGTGTTACAACAGCATGGCTCCATAGTAAAAGAGTGCGGGTACTAGACTGGCCTGCCTGTAGTCCAGACCTGTCTCCTATTGAAAATGTGTGGCGCATTATGAAGCGTAAAATACGACAACGGAGACCCCGAACTGTTGAACAACTTAAGCTGTACATCAAGCAAGAATGGGAAAGGGTTCCACCTGAAAAGCTTCAAAAATTGGTCTCCTCAGTTCCCAAACATTTACTGAGTGTCGTTAAAAGGAAGGGCGATGTAACACAGTGGTAAAAAGGCCCCAGAGTCAACTTTTTTTGCAATGTGTTGCTGCTTTTAAATTCTAAGTTAATAATTAATTGCAAAAAAAAAAGTTTCTCAGTTTGAACATCTTGTCTTTGCAGTGTATTCAATTGAATATAAGTTGAAAAGGATTTGCAAATCATTGTATTCTGTTTTTATCTACGATTTACATAACGTGCCAACTTCACTGGTTTTGGGTTTTCTAAAAGCAGCCCGGTGTTTGGCGTACTGAAACATAGGCTACCATGTACATATACCGTGTTTTATGAGCTGCTACCTCCACCAGGGTCTGATGTGACTCCCCTCCACACCCTCCGCTATTGGGCGACCCTTATAAGATTAGGCCAGCTCCTCTGCAGGAGTTTACAGTTGTGTAGGAGGACCCCTCCTCTGCAGGAGTGTACGGTTGAGTGGGAGGACCCCCTTCCGTCTTTTTCTTGTCACATTTTTTCCTATGAGCTGCACACAATGTCAAATCAGTTCCATCGTGATCATTCTACAACAAAGAGACTGCGTAAAAGGCAAAGCTTTGTGCATGTCGTAGTGTAGACTATTGTAGACAATGTATGTATATTGTTCACATCATATATGTAGCCTGGAAGATGTTATGTACTCGGCCAAAATAAAAAATTCACACTCGTTTGGAGGTCGATAAGTTGAAGATACAAGAAATGAGGTTTTGAATAATGATTTTATTTAATCCTGTAATCATTGAAGATGGTGTATCATAAAAACTAGAATAGCACTCAGAGAGGGCAGAACCTCCGCCAGGGGGCAGCAAAGCCAAAAGCACGGCGATTGGAAGCCGGCCCATTGGAAAGACTTGACATCTTGAACTTTGGCGTATATCTCAGCAGTACTTTGGCCTAGATATGCCAAAATTCAATCACCTGTTCCCTGAGTTAATACCCACCTACCCTGAATATTTCGTCAAAACCGGGCCATAAGTTTTTGAGTTATGTTGTACACAAACAAACCAACAAACAAACGGCACCAAAAACATATACCTCCTCGGCGGAGGTTAATAATGTCCATAATGTAACCAGTTCCACCGGAAATGCTACGGAAATGTCAAAGAGTAAAAATAGTAAGTTACTTGAATAAGAGCAGTGCGCAGGCGATTACGTATGGTTTGGGCAGTCACACGACCTCTAATTAATTAATTCCTCGTGGACGTGGAAGTGACAAATCGATTATGCAAATGACATGAGACAATTTGTCGGTCTTCTGCTTTTGACGTCACACGTGGGCTACCAGAACGAGGTCAGTCAGCTGTGGTGCCAGTTTGTTGGAGACATGTCCGAAGATCATGGATAGTCGACTGCATCCCATAACCCTTGCAACGTCAGTGACGGACGTTTCCGTATTCAGCATGCCAATGGCACATTCACGCTGAATGTTTGACAGCCATGCATTGAAAATCAACAAATAATTAACCCTAAAAACTTGTTTTTCCGAGATGTCACTCTAACGTGCTAATGTGAGCTCAGTTGCAGATCTCTCATATGGTCACGTGACTAGGAACACGAGAAAACATGGTTTTAGCTTAAAGTACGGTTGCACGTGCTATGTACTTGTGCATGTTGGAGTTGATGTCTGTCAGGATGTCTTTGACAACACATTTACCCCTAGTGATAATAAAAACTCTTGTTAAAAGTTTCAAGAAAATATTTACAAATTTATGAGTGTGAAGTTTCTTTTCTGGCTCAGTATAACAAATTTACTGACCGCTTTGAACTATGTTCTTGTATTTATTTTTTACTTGCTCCCAGGTCCTTTTGGCTCCACTGGGGTTGCAACTGAAATGAGGTTAAAATTTCGAAAAGAATAAAAGAAAATCGAAACAGGCACATATATTTGAGAGACACACACAGTGGTGTTTTAATATTACAATCCCAGTAACTTCCCTCATTGACAGAGTCGGCGATTTTTTGCGAAGATTTCTTGCGGCTTCTGGCAACTGCAACAGTGTTGCTTCTTGCCTGAATGATGTCTTTATATTCTTCATACATCCTTAGAATTATTGTTTGCTCCTCTGTCGAGAAATAAGTTGCTCTCAACGGCTTCTCCATGGCGCGCAATTGGTCAAATGGAGTTAACACTGCCCCTTTTATGTGCACGAGCACAGATCTAGGTTGGAAACTCCTGTGTTTACTTAACGAGCTGACAACTGGCTTCGTGAGACTGATAATCAAGACCGCGGATGTCTGGTTAAGTGCAGCTGGGTAACTGAGGGAAACCCCGGGTATGTTAATCCAGCTTCGTGAGACAGGCCGCCGGTGTACGCCAACAAGGCATCTTGTTTACCCAAACCTGGGTCTAACATTTTCTTCAGGGTGTGGTTCAGAACAAAAGGTGTACGTCTAGATCAAGGCACAATTGTCAGATTTGCATTCTTAAATGGCAAGAGTACCTAAAAAACACTCCCCAGCCAAAAAAAGTCGTACACAACAATAATTTGTTCGGCCACCTTTAGCTTTGGTTATGGCACACATTTGTCATGGCATTTATTCCTAACCAGATTTGCATTCATTTTTGGCCAGGATATTGTATAGATGATGGGTGAGTCAAACCACTCCTTTAACCCTTCTCCGACACACCCTGAAGACTTTCAATTGGTTATGGTCCTGACTCTGATGTGGCCAATTCACGTGTGAAAATGATTCCTTGTGCTCAGTGAACCATCCTTTCACAATTTGATCATGATGAATCTTGTCATTGTCATCCTGGAATATGCCTGTGCCATCAGGGATTAAAAAGTCCATTGATGGGTTCTTGATCATCCCATATATTCAGGTAGTCTGAAGTCATTTTACTGCTACAGAACAGCGTTGAGCCCAGACCTGACCGATTGAAGAAACCCCCCCCGATCATAACACTGCCTCCAGGGGCTTCTACAGTGGGGACTATGCATCACTTCATAGGCTTCCTTTCTTACCCAGACATGCCCATGACCCTGGAATAGGGTAAACCTGGACTTATTAGAGCTCATGACCTTTTTCCATTGATCCACAGTTCAATACACACCCTTGCAAATTGAACACATTTTTTTCCCAGTTAGCCTCAGTAACAGGTGCATTCTTGCAGCCACGCAGCAGTCAAACCCAAACCTCCACGACTATGCATATGGAAATTCTCTTCATTTAATAATCAAGCATAGCCATGAGTTCTATTTAATTTATTTTTTTCATAATGAGACTTCACTGAGTGATCTCCAATCACGATCAGTCATGATTTTTCTCCAACTCATTTCATCCGCAAAGTTAATAGTTCACTATTATCCTTCCAGGTTTCAACAAGTCGACATGGTCTACAACATCCCCCGCCAATCGTGTGCTTGTTATTTTTGAACTCCATCAAGGCCTTTATGGTCTGAAGCTACACACCAAATTTGGTTGTCCTATCTGTGATAGATTCTGAGAAAAGTTGTCATGTTACTCTCGGACGGACAGACGGACACGCACGCACGCACGTACGGACGGACGGACAGAGGTCAAACCTATATCCCCCTCACACTTTGTGTTGGCGGAGGATAATAAATTGTTGGTCAGTTCATGATCCAATTCTAGTGATTTCAGCAATCTCTTTAGCTGTTTTCTTTGCAAGATGCTGGCCAATAATTTGCCCCTATTGGAACACAGTAACATCTTTTCAATGACCACCAGATACCTCTTCCGATATGCATGTTTAAGAAATTAGAAGTTACGCACTGTATCAGTCAGGATTAAAAGAATTATCGCCGGCTGAAACATATTCATCATTGCCATAATGATTCAATAATAGGCTCTTTAGTATTTGCTCATTTAAATCCCAAATGGCAACTCTTTTCGGACAAGCAGTGTATATTCATATTAATTCGTACTACATTATCCTGTTTTCAAAATGCTTTGTGAAATGCAGTACCTCTGCTCGCAGTCTCGGCAATCTTTCGGCGCAAATATTTTGACCGACTGAAAATTGACTGAGCTTTATAAATTGATTTTCTTTCTTTTTTGGGGGGGGAGGGAGGGCCAGTCTAAATTATTAATTCAATACACACAATTACATTATAGTTCTAAATGGGACCCAATGGGGATTTCCACAGTGACTTGCGTTACATTTTAGAGCATTTCTGAATTCATATTTTGGCCTGTACCTTATAATGAATTTAGAACTCCATCATGTCTGTGCTGGGAGGTGTTGGTAAAAGCTATTAAAAGGTATGAACAAATATTCATTTGATTTTATAACATGACTTTAATTAACACTAATTATAGCGTGACTTGCGTTACATGAAAAGGACAACACAAAAAACAAATCGATTTCAGTTGCAATTTCTCCTAAAAGTATACAAGGTAGAAAGTAATTAAAACTCTCAGTGTTTATACTACTAAATGTGGTTTCAAAATATACTGAAGGGAATTAAAATTTGATAACCAATAAGGAGAGAAAGTATGTAGTGAGCGTGACTCGCGTAACACATGACTGGTGTTATCAACTTTTCTGGTCCTGAACAGCTGCAAATGAGGACTAGGTATGCATATTGGTAGTACAATTTTGTTAAGTATGGGCAACAGTAGGAAAAACAGAATTCACAATTACAGCCTGCCAGGGATTATTGTGAGGGAAGAAAAAATATGTTTTTGTGACTCACCTTACACCACCATCACCACCCAACTTTACCACAGAATCCTGAAAAACCTGAAACAGATGGAGAAGTTTAGGTATCAAAATACACTTGACCAAGGTTTCAAGATACAGAAACAACACAGTTGTCGAGAATGTACCTGAAAACATGCTGCAGAGGCCAGGTGGTGTTTGAAGCCCAAAATTAATTCATTTCGTCATTTTTAATCTGAATATTTAAAAAGTAGGATTCCGATAAAATCCGGCGGTAAAACTGAATTTTGTATATGAGGTCCCACGCTATAAAAACACAGATTTCCGCAGATATTTGCGGGAAATTTTTTGAAGGTCTTGGTCCCTATTTTCGAGGAATTTACCCAATGCATTTAGAGAGGCACAACACAAATTTACATTTACAACGTCTAACACAACATGAGGGCATGTAAGAACATATCATGTCAAATCATTTCAAATCAGACAGCCGCACATGATACAAATCGAGGCTTATACCGTACACTACAGCAGTGACTGATACGAATTGCATGCGTTTAACACGCCATTGTCATTGCCACGTTGTACAGTATTAAAGCTACAGTTGCTTATTAAGACTCCAGCTTGTCCCTGTAATTCAGTAAAAGGTGCATAACTACGTAGGCCAACACGTAACTCCCTACTTTAATTTAATGCAGCGGCTTCAGTCGCACTCGCAAAGAAGTACAACAACGCGCATCATATCAAGAAGCGCGTTGGGCGGGGATAGCAACCTAGCCAACAAATAACATTTTGACCAATCACCGATGGCACTTTATCCTGTCAGCTACATCCATAGCTAGAGCTAATACGGCGCTGCGTCCGAGACAACGCGTTATCTGCACGTCCCTGCCCAAGCCCTCACAGTGTCTAATCTCCCGTGACAGCTGCAGCCTTTCCTCTGCCTGCAGCTGCTTGATGCCTTTTATCCAGGGTTGACAGAATTAGCTGGCTACATTGGCACGGTTAACTAAAACGTCTAAGGCATCGCAATAAAAAAGCGAAACATTGCATGAATAAAAAAAACAAAATTTAGAACTAAATTCTCACCTCGCGCAATTGAAATATGATGTTAACTCGATATTGTGATTATTTCGAGGAATTAAAAAATGTTAATAGCCAGCGGTTTCATTTATTTCCCCGACCAATTTCTTCAGGAGCAACAGCGAAAGTCTTCCCTACTGGGACAAAACTATTCGAGAGTTCCGGGTTGGTGGTTGATTTGGGAGAATAACTGTAACATTTGCTTAACGTAGGCTGCTACTGGTTAATGCTCGAGGAGAAGAAGGAGATAAGATTTACTCTAATTGATACAAAACCAGGCAGTATTTATCTCATATTACTCGACATGTGTGTTTTCAACCGCCGTGCTTTGGATTACTCCAGAGCGGGAACACAGCATTGTGTTTTTAATGTCTGTGGAAACGCTGACGCAAAACTTATTGAACAGTGTAGTCTTGATCATTAATTTAATGACCTGAAGTGCACACTAGGTTAAAATGGTAGACTAAGAGATAACCGGGCTACAGTGTCATATTATAAGGATGAAAAGAGTCTCAATAATTAATTATACCGTGTTGTAGAATTTTTGTTTGTTGTTGTTTAATTAATTTTATAATGGCACGTTATCCAGCCAAAATGTTTTCTGATCGTAAGGCCAAATTCGAATGTGAAAATATAAATATTAAAATAAAAATATGATGCGGAAACCATAATGTGAGCCAATTATAGTCGTGTTGATGGCAGATATGAGACAGCGATTATTCACTCCACGAGTTAGCTTCTGACTCCCGTGCATTTTTCTTTAAACGATGACTGCGCAAATAGCTTTCCAAATGTGTAAAACACGATATTGCAGTAATTCATTTTATTGTAGCCCACTTACTGTAAGGAGATGTTAAGTCAGATATAGGCAACTGCAATGACTACCACAAGTTGGCGGCCGAAGTAAGATATGCCATCTATTATCGCAAATTGGCCACTGGTGCCCGAACATTAATCTGTCATATTTGCGACCCAATTTCCTTTCAGGTTTCCAACCACCCTCAAAACCTTCAACGGACACGGTTATAACGGCTGCCCCATATACACCTATTACCATAGTCTGATCAGGGCATGTACATGGTCTCTGCTAATGGTTTCATACCAGACTCAGACCTTGTGTCTGGTAGATGTTCCTCCCCTGTCATTTCTCAGGTGGCCCAGCTTTAATTTAGATCTTCTTCCACGCCGCATCTCCTCAGAGTTAAAATTGCACACCCACTGAAGCAATAAAGCATTTCTTTACTTTGACCGTGATAACTCCACTCTTGATTGCGACCACACCCCTTCACTCTCATAGGTCGGATGCAGCTTAAGAGGATTAAAACGGCCTAATGCTCAGGATCAAGGCGTGACTACTATCTATCGTCATCTAAGCCTGAATCTGTCAGTGGAAGAGCAAACAGCACCAAAACCCACTTGCTCAGTTGTGAGTGAAGCGGCGTTACAATTGCCTGAGATAAGCTTTCATACATCTTGACCTCTGTCATTGATATTTATTGAAGATACGTGACACATAGTGGGTTTTGAATGAGTTTTACTATTTTAAATTATGTTGGAAGCTCACTGAAATCCCAAATCCCATAACATGTTATATCAGACACAGATTTTACAGTGATGTGGACAACATGAGGAAATGTGATTGATTTCAGTTTAGACCATTTCACCTTTGCAGCTATGAATGAATAACTGAATATATTCTGTCTTTTGTTTTTCAGCATCTCCTAAATGTCATAACCACTTTGGGCAGTGCAACCGTGATAAAAATATCTGGTTGGGAGAGTGAAGTGTACCTCAGCCAAACAAATAGCAATGTCTAATACTTGCTGAGACCAGATCAGTAAGAATAATTTATTTGTCTGTGCACAAATGAACAAGCCTAAGGTGCCTTTGTTAGTTCTTTTATTTCAAATGGGGACACGTTTTCATTTGTAATTTTAATATATTGAATGCAAGTTGCTCTTAATAAAATTAAAATTATTATAACAGTAAATGATAAACATTCTGATAATCTTATTGGGCACTATGTTTTTTTGAAAAATTCTGACAAAATATCATCATGCTTGTAAGTCATATAATATACATTTGGCTGTATTACACATGTGAAATGACTGTCTTGAGCTTCTGCCCAGCTTTTATGGAGATTGCTGGAGTGCTGAATGCATGTTTCCTTTCCTTGTTTCCATGGAGACAGGATCCTAGGCACCTGCTGTTGCAGCTGAGCTGGATCAGACCAGTGCACACCACGGGAGTCTACCATTTTGTCTTTTATGGGATAGTCCCTTTGGGCTGGATGAACCTGGGACAGCTTATAACATGAAGCTGCCTCTGTCATTGTAGACACAGAAATAAGGACTATGCTGTACCATGAGTTCCCATTATGCAATAGCTGTTCATTCTACTATTATTCAGTCTGATGCCGCAGACATAGACAAACAGCAAACATGTAATGTTTGTTGTTGCACTTACATGTGTGTGCATGCACGTGCATTTGTGGATTGGTGGAATAATTATTTACGTGTCTTTGGTATGTACATGCATGTATGTGCTTTGATGTTTGTACAGCTGTTCATATTTTTCTGTGCTTGTATGTTTGTGTGTACAGTACATGCATTTCAGTGTTAATGTTTGTCTGCCTGTTTGTGTTGTGATTCTGCCTTGTTTGCCATATTTGATATGATTCTGCTTTGTCTGACCATGCTCTTATTGTGATTTGGATCCCATGCCATGTTTTGTTTTGCTTTGTCTGTGTGTGTTTGCCATATTCCATTCCCGCAGTTATAATCCGGTTCTTGTTTTGTTTCTTGCCATGCATTGCACTTTGTCTCCCCTGTCTGGTCTCATGTCATGTGATTGCTCACTGCCCCAGTATTGCGTGCCACACTTTCGGGTGTTTTCATGGTTTCTGGGATTTCAATCATTCCTTCCAATCTCGTTTGATTCCTTCGCCTTGCTGTCCTATAATTACTAACAGTACTAACAGTTTGTTATTTTACTTAAAGTTACTAACCCAGACTAACATTGTTTATTGCACTAACTTAATAACGAGCACTAGGGATTGTATAGCTGCACTTTGCTTATTGAGTAACGAGCTCTCAGCAGTTGCTCTATTCTAGTCTCCCCCCCTTGTCTTAACTCAATCTACTTTGTTGCGTTTCAGCGGATCCTCCGCACTTTATAAACTTTGTTCTGCCTCCTTATCTGTGCACATTAGAACTCCCTAACCGGAGCCGTATCCCTGTCAATAGGCTGTCTTTGTGATTTTTATTTTTGTGATTTTTAAGCTTTTGCCAATTTCATGTGGTAAGGAACTTCCTCTTGTTCATTCCTTTGTAATTAGTCTGATCCAGCTCACCTGTTTCCTATTGTAGCATGTGACTTCCCGTATGTGTATTTAAGCAGTTATTTCACAACCCGCCTTTGTCAGAACGTTTCTCTTGTGCTGCGATCGTTTATGCCTTGTACTCTCTGTGATTCTCTTCTGACTGGACCGTCCCTGATTGCAATTTTGGCTTTGACTTGGATTTTTTTGCATCTGTGTATCGAACTTTTTTGCCGACCACGAGTTTTGTGTTTGCTGCCCTGATTACAACTTGGATTACGTCCCTGGGATTCTGATTTTTTTGGATTGTGGACTTTGTACTGTTGCCTCCTGCTCTGCGGGGGTTCACCCCCCATTCCTAATAAAGCATAAGTTGTGGTTTTTTTTTTGATTACTTGGTTCTCAGATCTGGTTCCTGAGCGAAACCACAGTTTGCCTGCATGTAAGTGTTTATTGTCATAGCGCATGTGTATGTGCGTGTGGGTCTGCGTGAGCAAGTTTGTGTGGGTCTGAGCATGTGCCAATGTGTCTGCATTTGTCTGTGTGTAATAATCCCTTCCTGATTTCATCTTAAAGCATATTTGTCACACTCAATGGTCTCAGGTCTTTACATAAATTGCAATATTTGAGTTGACGAAGGGGTAGTGAGTGAACACAGAACAGTTTTATGTTATTGCCTAATTCCTTTGGCCAGAAAGTGATCAACTTCCCATATTACCCTTATGAAAGCATTCCCCCTTAATCCACCCGTCTGCCATATCCTTGTTGAGTCATTATAACTTATCAATCTTCCAGAACTAATTTGTTTCAGATTAACTGGATGATTATTCCCACAAGCGAAATTACTACGAATACTACATGGGACCCCCGAAAAAAAGGAATGGGTAATTTTGTATGTTCGTGCACTGCTTACTTTGTCCACTAGATGGCTGGAAAAGTTGCGGAAGTGTCCATGAAAATTATTTCATGCTGAACTTTTTTCCTTGTCTTGGCCTGGTAATCCTGATTACAATCAATATTTTCCAACATATTGTGTAATTCAGTTTAGCAGTAGACACATTGCTTAGACTGAGCACTTATTGCACTCTCTGACTCAACCATGTCCAACGCTGAATCTACTCCATGTGGCAGCGTATATTGTAATTACAGACATAGATGTGCGCACATGCCAAATCATAACGGAGGGGCTTTGTGTTCATTCTGTTGGTATACCTATATATACTGCCTTGCTTTGGAAAAAGAAGCCAGCACCGGTAATTTAGAAAGCCAGTCCTGTTACTACTTCAAAATAATTGTGCTGAGCTGTGACCCTTCAGCTCTTTCAACCCACAGCATTAAATGAGCATGTACACATCAGAATTATGGTATTTTAAATTTATTTTCAATATTAAAAGATCTTGCACAAGCACAAATTTGTAATTATGCATCTATAATAGCTGGGTAGCATGGCATTGTTCATTTACAAGGAATTAAATCATACATGCTTTCAGTTTCAAAATGTTTACATATACTTCTGATTCAAATTCTGGTTTGACACACTGCAATTACATCTTGCAAATACTGACAACATTAAATATTTATATGCCTACATTGTTAAAATTTGAGCCAATTTGCATCACGAATTTCTTGGGCTGCATACTCCTAGAGTCAATGAAAAACTTTTCCTCCATGAAAGCAGAAAATACCAGTGTTTTGGGAGTAAGGCCTGAAATTCCACTTTCCTAATTCTCGTGAGAGATATGTAGGCCTAAACAAATGCTTTTTCAGAAAAATGTGATGCGATCATTTTTTGTTTTGATAATACGTTTAAACAATTTAAATATATTTTAACTTCTAAAATTTAAACATGCATTAAGAAATTGTATTGCCATTTGTAATTTCTTAAAAGCTGCTTTTCATGCTGAATTGAACTCTTGGTCTGCCAAGCAATGGCACAGTCTGGAACATCACACAGTGCGACTGCTAAACTCCAGGCTTTGTGAAGTTTTGACCCATAGCCTAGAATCAAGCAGGTTTGTGATGATTGTTCATTAATTATAGCATATTTGGTCCTACATCCATCACTTACACTAGGAGGCCTAATGTATAACTGTAAAACACTCATGCACCCAACGAATGTGAAATCTAAGCTCTTGTCAGCCACACAAAATAAGTTTTAATTGAAATACATTTAAGAGGCTATAAGTCTAATTTAGAGAAAAACAATATAAATTGCAATCCAAGATTACTAATAAGTAGATTTTTTTATATAATGTTTGAAACCAGTAGTAAATTTGTTATTACCCTTTTATTGTTAAACCACGTTCTATAAAATCAGTATTTGAATCTGCATTTAAATCTACTCGATATGAAAAGTGTTCGTCAAAACATTTTGCCCAGATAACGGAACCACAAAAGCATGTGTCAGAATCAGAAAGTTCAACTTTTTGCCCGTTAAGTCTACTTCGACTGACAGGCAAACAGACGGCCTGAGACACGGGCGCGCTCTCGATATCCCTGCGTCAGCGCGCGCGCTCTAATGATTTCCCCCGTCTGTGCGCGTGCTCAGTGCAAGCTGGTGGATTGTAGGTGATGATGGCGGAAGAGGAGCAGCGCTGAGTTAGCCCTCAGTTTTTATTTTAATATAATATACTGTTAATACACAATTTTTGCCCGTCGTCTCATTCCCCGCGACCATGGGGAACGAAGCCAGCCTCGAGGGAGGCGGACAACCGGGGGAGCCGGGCTCCGTTGTGCCGACATCGGCAGCGCCAGGTTCTATTTCAGCACCAGCGGGATCTGAACAGCTCACCAAGCCCAGTAATGGTACGCCAGCCGGGAGTGGACCAGCGACTGGGCCGGGCCCGGGGATTAACAGGTAGAAAATAGGGCAGTTCTTTATACTACCATTTCTGTACATGCAGTCAGTGTTTTGAAACACAGCTGACTTTTCCTCAGCTATTTCGATCGTAGCTGATAATTGCAGTAGTATAAATGTTCCGTTCCTGAGGGAACAAAATATGCAATAGTATCATTCATTTCTTTATTTTTATTCTGTTTTTATGCTGTCACTATTTGGGCACATTTTAAATCAGGTTTTAATCTGTAATGCCGCTGTAATGCATTTTTCAGGTGGTGTATCGATTGCTTCTGACATGATTAAATAATCAATTGCATCAGAAATGAAAGCTTTGGGGAGCACATGTGATATGCATAAACAGGCTGCGTATGTTCTCTTACGCTCAAGTTCGGCATGCATATACATAGAGAGCAGAATGTATGTACAAAGACTTCAGTGAATAAATTGCAAGCATTGAATATACAACCCAAGTCACAAACACAATCCGTCAGCATGTCTTAAGCACTGAATGAATAAACACGTCCTGTCGGCGAATTTCATGTAGGCTTCAGAATAAAATAAAGATGCACATCGCGTTGGATCATTCGGTGAGCCAAATGTGCCGAAAATCGATTGAGTTCAAATTCCATGCCTTTAAGATACGATAAGCATTCACTTGATGAATTCCTCGCAAGCTATTTGCGGGATGTGTCGATCCGCGCGAACGTGGAAGACCTGATTTACGATGGGAGGCTCCCCTTGATTTGGTTTTTAAAACCACAGTCTCGTATCTGCACATAGAAGGGAGCGTTTGTAGACTCTTCGGTCCAGGACAGATGAGTATTTGCGCGTGTGTGTTTTCGCTTTGTGCGCGTACGTTGCCGTTTATGTGGCCCTTCTCCCACGTGAGCTACTGAAGTGATGACACATCACAGCATGTTCAGAGGCCGAGAACACAGCACGGTGTTGTTTTCTTGAACTTAGGGCGTGTGAAAAGCATTTATTTAATTTGGTATCGATTTATCTGTATAGGTAACATCAACGTTTATCATCCGTTGTTATTCTCAGCGACTCTCAACTCATTTACAGAAGCTGAGTTGGTTGCCTACAATGTGCGAAACGTTTTCATGGAGGCCTGCGTGTTGGTGTATGTACACTGGCCTGTATGAATCGTCTGAGTGTAGGCTTCACCATTGTGATCGGTCGTTCAAACGAACCATCTGAAACGTTAATATAACCGAAAACCCTTGGACGAGAATAAACCCTAAACTCCTTGCGGGGAATGCGACGGAAAAATGATTTGGATTTTCACACTTATTTTAGCACTATGTTATCATGTGAATGTAGGCTATTTAACAGCAGATCTGTCGTTTAACGCTCAGCCAATATTCACCCAGTAGGGTTGTATAATGAGGATGCTTTGGATTAATTATTTATTGCTGCATAAAAAATCAAAATGTACGCAACAAATGTCTCACATGCAAGTAGAAAAGGTTATCTCTCGCTTGCTTTCCTCTTTCCCTCTTGCTTTCTTTCTTTGAAGCATTGTTGGGAAATTTTCTGCATACAATATCTTGAAATTTACATTTTAATTCTATTTTTTTACATTTGTCTAGACAAAATTTTGTAAACCCAGGCATTTGTGGTTAAGGTTACGTTCTGAGCTGAGACTGAGGGGCTGTCACAAGCGTACTGAACACACTCCCAGTGCAAGAACCCCTCATTTCATCAGATGTGCAAACTCCCTACTCACTTCTCCTTATCCAGTCTATACATTTGGCACAAACACAGAACACTCA
Source organism: Gymnothorax reevesii (assembly GCA_029721435.1). NCBI lineage: Eukaryota > Metazoa > Chordata > Actinopteri > Anguilliformes > Muraenidae > Gymnothorax > Gymnothorax reevesii. The sequence goes on from CM056581.1 coordinate 10,265,209, forward strand.
CATACACAAAGTGCTCACACACAAGGCACAACTGGCATATACACGCTCACACATCCCAACTGCCCTGCCCACCGCGATACACAAAATGCATAAACACATAAACATACAGTATAATGATTCCTGCACAGTAGGAATTATAGTGAGCTGGTAATAGTTGCTGCCTGTGTGGTTAGTATCAGCTGGAGGAAGGCTGCAGTCAAACAGCTAATAACCAGACCTATAGCGAAGTACTTGTCTGGCATTGTCATTCATTCATTTACTCATTCAACATTCCCTTATCAACATCAATTTCCAGTACTTTTATTCAATACTAGTTCCATTTGTACTGAGTATTAATGCAAATTTGACATGCTGTACATCATATGATAATCATAAATTTATATCCTCCCATTGGAACAGAGCTAATGCATCGCTGCTTTTCGGTTCATTCACTTCTGGCTATTAAAGCTAATATTTTACCATCAGACAAAAACTACTGATAAAGTTACAGCCGCCAATCAATTTACACACTCCTGGCCGTGCACTTCCACTGAATCAACATGATACTTTAGACTCCACTGGCCCTTAGTACCCTATTTTCTCCAATTATATACTGCTGATATGGTTTCCCAGTCGGAAGCTACTAGCCTGGCTGTTCCAGCCAATGTAAAACCACTGCTCGGGCTGATTTAGAACACACTTTATATGTGTGAGGGTGATAGTTTTATTGGTCAGTATGTGGCATTATACGTATGTATGTCACTCTGCATGGATGACAAATATGACTTCTGTGCTTAAAGTTATTTTATAAGTTGAACATAAGTATGCTGTATGTGTTTTTTGAGCTATTATATGTGGTGTGGTCATTTCCTCCTAAAAGGTTGATGGTCATAAATCACCTACTTTGGCATTAATCATGATTTATCACTATGAGCCTGTAAAACTACCCTGAGTGAAAGGCGACTGAGCAGACTCACTCTCATACACACATGCACTCTTATATCTAAAAAACAGTTTTTATTCTCTCTATCTTTCTCTCCTGCCCTCATTTAACATCCGGCTTGCTGAAATTTTCAATTTTCTTGAGTGAAATATCAGCCAATTGCAACACTTCATGCGTGTCCTCTATGGGGGCTTTCTGATTCACTGAAGGGTGTGTGAGTGAGAGCCTTTGTGAGGATGTGATGGGATGTGGTTTGTATGTTGATAGCAACTGTGTGGACATGAGGCTCTCACCTTCCCCCTCCACCAAATGCTGTTACATCATGGTCAAATTGACCGGGGCTTTGCAGTAGGAGAGCTCTTATTCCCGTATGGCAGAGGTTCCCAAACTCATCGCTTGGGCCCCCTGTTCCCGCTGGTTTTTGTTCCAACCTCAATAACCGTTGTAGGATTTTAATGAGCTGTTACTTTGTCTTTAATATTGTGTGTATCATATTTATGAGAGTAATTTACTGTCTTCTGACAAAATTTTTGGCAGAATCATCCATGTGTGTCATGAAGAATATAAGACCTCGGCTGGGTGTTACAATCCCAGCCTCGCCATTTCTGGCTTTGGCCGGAAGTCTGCATGGGCGTGGCGTCAATCGTTAGTCTTATCACTGTCTTGCGGCCACTTTTGGTCGGTCAGGCTTATGTAGCTCTAGGACAAATTGTCTGTTGACTGTGTAACCCGCCTTAAAGTTTGGTTACTAGGACCATAAATTTAGTAATGGTCAGTGCCCAATAAATAGAAAAGTACATAAATATGAATAAATAGAATAAATATGTCTTAAATAGAAATAATAAGAAGCTGAGTTTACATGATTATATTTACTTTCTTTTCATCATCTTCTTGATCCGGTTGAAAGTGAATGTACTCTCAAAGACTTCTATTTTGATGTATAGTCATCTCCTAGGTGACAGGGTTGTTTTTTTTAGACTTCACTTGGCCGGCTTGAAATCACTTGAATGAACGCTAGTCATCTCTGTCCTGTACAAATACTCGTAAAACTTAATATCACTTTTCTCTTCAAAGCGCTTTATATTGAATCATCTTCTTTTTCCACTCTACCTCTTTTTTCACCCCTTTTCTGAGGCTAGAAGACCCTTGTGTTTGTGTATAATTTGAACTCTGGTGAGTGAACTATTTCGCTGGCATCCGCTGGCGAGTGTCGGCACTGTTGGCTTATAGTTCATTAGTTTGAATGGGATAGCTAGCAACCGAGGGTAACTGAGCAAACTATTTAAAAACCAATCGGAGACTGACTTTTAGTGTACTGTTTTCTTAATATTGTTATTGAATTAATATTGTATTTATGTATGTTATTGGAGAAGATAAGTGTAATTAATTTTATTTGAAACTTTGCTTTTATTTGATACTTTGGGGTGTTTTATTATTATTTTATTTATGTGTTTATTTATTGGTATTTATTATTCTTGATAATTCTTTATAAATATTGATTGAATATGCTTTGTATCCTGAGAAAGGAAGTATTTCCAGAATATTATTATAAATAAATGTCTATTGTCTTCTTCTGCACTTAAACAGTGTCCTTTCCAACTTACTCCCCCCCTTAATGCCGAACCTAGAACTGGCCTAAACCTTAGCCATAACTGTAGAAGCACCTCCTTCTACTTAATGGTTAATTTTGTAAGGTAGAGCAGAGGGCGCTACAACTGCATTATCCTCTGACAGCATAGCCAGTGTGTAGCTGGCAGAGCATGGCGTAAAAGAAGGGTGGGCTTGTCATCACATGAGTTCGTGAGTTGAAGGAGTGACGTACCATGGCATCTAACTCCTGAGTCAATGGTAGCAGGTAGCTATAGTATATACTGTACCCTTCACTATAATTTGCTTTGATTACAGCATTTAATCGTTCAGGCAGCGTTTTCACAATTTTTTTCATTTCCTGACTTGCTAAACCATTCCATATGGATTGAAGTTCATTCTAAAAAGATTCTTTTGATATTACAACAGATTTCCTCAATCAGATTAAGGTCTGGATTTTGAGCGGGCCAAGTCATAACTTTTATGTCACTGGATGTTTCTTTCCGGCTGAGACAATTCTTGCACAACTTAGAAGTGTGTTTTGGGTCATTATCTTGTTGAAAATAAAATCCCCGACCAATCAATCTCTTTCCAGATGGCAATGTGTGCCTCACAAGATGGCACAATACTTCATTTCATGCATGATCCGTCGATTTTGATGAGACCAACGGCTCCTTTCGAGCAAACTGAACCCCAGACAATAATATTACCACCTCCTTGTTTTACTGAAGGGGTTAAAAAGTGAATTTTGAAATGTTCTCCTACTCTATGGCGCACATAAATTTTGCATTTGTGTGGGAAAATTTACAATTTTGATTCATTGGTTCAAAGGACTTGTTCCCAGTCCTTCGACGTCCAATCCTTGGATTTCTTGGCAGACTCAACATGACCAATTAAATCATTTTCACACATGGCATCAGGAAATGGTAGATCTTGATCCTGTCATTCTTTCACTTCTGGCGCTTTTAATATCATCACGGAGTTGTTGTGCTGTCAACTGCCTTTTTTTTTACTTTTCATACACAGATAACGAACATCAGAGGCACATAACTTCCATTTTGCACCTCTATTGCCTCTAGTTTTCAGCGACCCGGTCTCTTTGAAAAGCTTGATGGTGTTTCATACCGTGCCATGGCAGCATTTAACATCTTCAGCATCATGTGAGGCCACAATGCAGCTATGAACATCTCAGAGAGCACCTTACATCATGTCACTGTGTTCAACACGGTAACACTGCTCAAAATTTATGTGATCTTATATACTGGAACAATTGACCATCAGAGGTCATTTTGCTGAAAAATATCTCCTCAAATTAGTTTAAACAAAAATTTTAACATCAATAATCATGCATTCAAACATGCATTCAGGCTGTGCAAGAGTAAAGAAAATTGTGACACCTCTCAACTGTTAAAGAAAAACACTGAAAACATATATTTTTTAATATCACCCATATTTTTACCTCAATATGCTTGTGGGGATTATTTTTTGTTCTCTTTGCCTGCAACAGTATTTTTCAATACATTTCCACCGAAAAAATTACAGAGGAGTGAAGTTAGACAAAAGTGGACCTAGACCTTTAGACAAAAGTGGTAGAGTATTAATCATCACTGCTCACTACTATATACTATTAGCTCAATCCAAACAATTCTGGTCCGCTTGGCGCAAATCTGTGTGTGAGGTTGAGTCAGGCTGTGAACATGGACATTGAGAATGTCTCGCTGACACATTGGTACATTACACTGCCCTCCCACCGGGAGATGCCAGAAGAATTGGCCACAGATAAAAAGCTGTGAATCCATGGTGGCCTACACTGGACAATAATAGCTCTACACTAGATATAGAATTATGTGCAACTAGACTGTGCAATAAATCTGCGTACATATATTATTGCTTGATTGCCAGTTCATATTTTGTCAACCTCCACATGAGATTTGGTGCACCACAATGGAACTAAATACATCCCCAATTCAGAAATAGTTGGAAAGGTGTAAGTTGTGAATAAAATCAAAACGCAGTGACTTTCAAATCACACCAGCCAGTATTGTATTCACAATAGAACAGAGATAACATAGCAAATGTTGAAACTGAGAAATTTTACAATTTTATCCACAAAATGAGCTCATTTCAAATTTGATTGCTGCTACGGACAGTGGCCTGTTTACCATGGTGTAGCATCCCCTCTTCTTTATAACACAGAGTGGAGGCGTCTGCGCATTGAGGAGACAAGTTTCTTGAGTTTAGCCATTGGAATTTGATCCCACTCATGTTTAATACAGACTTCCAGCTGCTGGAGAGTTTTGACCAGTGACGTGCGGTCGGAGGTTAGTTTGGTGAGGCTCAATCCTCCCCTTTGCTTGATTAGCAATCAAACGATTAACTCATTTAGTAAGACTATACGGCAGAATGAGGGGCCAGTTTAAGTTTCCGCCGTGTTATTGTCTGTGTATCGAACCTGAAATGCTCACAAAACAGCGGATTTGCATGTTTACAATTACAAATACAAGTTGCAAGATATTCACAATTTCGTCCTAAATATTTCAGAATTGCGATTGTACATGATAGTATGATATTGCACCATGTATGTTCTATTCTGAATCACTTTCTTCTGAAAATGTGTGTGGTTGTGCAAGTAGACTTGTGTTGAAAAAATCGATTCTCCGATTCTGGATCAATGCTCATTTTAATCCCGAAAGATCGATTCGTACGTCCAAAGATCGGTCTTTTATTATCGCCTATATATTTTTCCCGCCGCAATTTGATTCCCGTAAATTCTGAGTCATTGCGCAATCGTTGGCTGTTGATAATATATGCGCATGTAAAAAAAAAAAAGGAAAAAATTGGAAATACTGGAAGAGGCAGAACTTGCGCAATAACAGTGCCATGCACCCGACGCTCAACAGAATGGAAAGCGATCCCCCCCCCCAACAAAATGGAAATCATCTGCCCTCCCCAGGTCTTCCACCACACATTGCTTCCTGGTCTATGGGAAACACTGACATATAATGACAGTTTGGTTACTTTGGAGCCAGTAACCAGCACTTTGTTTGCATTTACACTGGCTGTATCTTTATGACTGTTTTTCATATTGATAAGTGACTGCATTGGATTGGAAGCAGTGGTGAAAGTGGTTAGTCAGTCATGCTGGTTTTCACACTGATGCTGCTTTTCTGACTGGAGATTCTGCTCAACATGCAGCATAACGTTCACTTTGACCCTACAAGTGTTGTTCACAGCTGTTTGTGGGCCAAATGGCCTTGACGAAATTAAAATAAAAGACTGTTAAAATAAAAGACAGTTTTAATAACATTAACCGAATCGATATCGGATCGAATCGAATCGTAATAGTTGATTCCGAATCTTGTGAATCGGAATCGAATCGATCCTTGAAATTTGAATCGATACCCAGCCCTATGTGCAAGATAGTGATAAACTTAAGGATACTCTTATAGGTAAGTGTTTTAGTACTGTACATGTGTGCATTTAGTGTGACATAGTGTTATACACTCACCATGGTTCAGCGTACAGCATTATGGCTTTGTTGACCACCACGTACGGTAGCATTATGAGTCTGCGTGTTTGGTCCAGTGTCTTTTCTGCTGTGATGGTGCGGCATAAGTCTTCTGTGTTCTATTTCAGAACTTCTTTTTTTTTCCCTTCTTTCTTTGAGCTATTATAAATGGCCTGGTTATCACCCTCTAAGAGGTTACTGCTTCAGAATGAACCATTTATTTGAACATTAAATATGGTTTTACGAACAGAGATTTGATACCTTTTTGCACACAGGCGAGAGGCACTGAGTTACAGCTGCGAGCTGCACTCTTAGATAATGGGCGTGATAAATTATCGAGGAAGCTACAGTGCTTGTCACTGTGATACTCTATAGGTACATAAAATGGTATCTGTTCTGGACTCAGATGTGTCATGCTGGAGAGCAGCAGGATTAGAGCTGCTTTCACCAGAACACTGCTTCCACCCAGCCACCTTCCTCACGCGTTTCAATTACAGTCTTCTTCTGACGTACGTTCCCGCCTGCTCACAATTTATTTTCTCCTTCCGAAAGCTTTCTTGCGCGCATTCATTCGATGTGGTGAATATTCATCCTGGAAGCGCAGTCACTCTCTAATTTCGGGAAGGACTGGACATAGACGTGATGTCATCATTCTTGTAGTGACAAGAGAAAGTGCAGATTTCGTTTAATTGCATTGGTTAATCCACCGAGGCTTTGTGGGAGAGAATGAGGCAGAAAAACGATGTTATTAGTACTGGGTTCCTGCTGTTGCACAGCCTCGTCAGGAGATGCAAAACACAACAGAGGAATTCACAGAAACCAAATGTCTGAAAAATAAATCTTTTCCTTCCCCTAAACTAATTAGAATTTGTCTTTGATATTGGCAAGATGGTGATGGAAATTGGACGTATATACAGGCAGACTGGGAGAGGGGAGGTGGGAGAGTGCGGGGGAGGGGGTGTCGCGGGGGGGAGGTGTTGGCGTGGTGTGGCGCTGCCTTTTTAATCAGCTCTGCAGCCTGCTTCCTGTTTCTCACACTCAACAGTGACAGCACTTCCTGTGGTTGATAGCAGGGAGCGTGCGCAGATGCTGTTTTCCATCTTTGGGCTGATACTCTGAGGGTTTCAGAGATGCAGAATAAATCCACGCAGAGATTGCCTTGCAAACGAGGGGTATATCAGTCGGCAGGGTAATAGGCGCCGCCCTCTCTCTCCGTGCCACGATCCTCACAGCTTATCAATATGGGCGGAGGGGTGTCTTTTTACCCTCCAGAATTATTAAAATGAAGAAAGGTTGAGTGCAGCCTTTGACCTGCTGTGTTTTAATTGAGGTCTTGCTGGGGAGTGTGTCTTTGGAGGGAGGAGTGTGTGTAATCTGTTTCAGACCTGAAACCCAGTTATTATTGGTAGAGCATGCTATCACATTTATGATATTGCTGGGTTATTTGATTTGCAGCTTGATAAAATTGACTATTGATAAGCATGGAACGAGCATGGAAATGGACTGATATTTCCATTGAAAATGTTCACATTACATTTATATAAAGTTGACTGAGAATATTTCTTTCTTATAGCAAGTGATGAGGCTCTAAATAACTGTTTAAAAGTTATGGGCACCCTATTTTTATCATCAAATTTGGCCCCAGATGTTTAATTTTGGTTTCTACATTGTTGTTCTCACATAAAATGCCCATTTGAGGTATTAAATTTGAATATAAAAAAGTGTAGAAATAAAGGTCTGGACTTCATTAAAGGCAAATTATACTAATGACCCAGATTTGGGTGATTTTCAGACAAGAATGCAAGCAACATAAAAGACACTTTTGTAAAATCAAACCCATTTTTGCCCCCCATAATTTGGCCTGATTTTGTTTTCTTGGTGAATTTCTAAGGATTCTACAAAGCTGCAATGCATGAACTATCTTTAATTATGAGAAAATGCATTTTTTAACTTTTCATGTTGTCTTTCTTGTTACCATATATTTGTCAAAATACTATTAATATGTAAGTTTTAACCATGTTTTGGTGGTAAAATGGTCACAGATGCACTTTACTTTGTTTCTAAAGTGTTTTACAAAAAGATTTAAGGGAAAAGGCTTAATTTCTGCAGAGTAACACAAAAGACCTACATGGTAACAAAAAAGAAAATGTATAAAATTACCAAATAAATAATAAATAATTAAATCACACAGCCCCCTCCATCCACCACAACACTACCTGTGATGGTCCTGCCCTGCAGTCCCTCCCCCTCCTGCTGTCTGCACCTCCACCTCAACGAGCCACATCTGTTACTCGTTGAGGTGGAGGTGCTGTTAAGATTATATAATGGCTGTATTGCCAGTTTGGCAGTGCAGCTGCATTCTGTGGTTTTACTCTTTGTGTTTAATGGAGCCCTGTTTGTAGCCGCTACTCTCCTCTCCGGCTTTTTGTTTTAAATTAAATCTTTATTTATATTTTTACTCAACCTGTGCATTTGGGTCCCTTTTGTTGGGTTTGGGTACATGGTCCCAGTGCCCGCTGGATTATTGCCTTCTGCCGGCGGCACCAAACTATGACACTACCGGAGGGTTCAAACATTCTCTCCCATTTTTAGCATCATTTGCGTTAAAGTTCTGACCCATTTGTTGTCAATGGTGAAAGGTGGAGGGCCCTCAAAAACCACCTAATCGATGATGAACTTCTTTTCAACAAAATAAGCTGGCCCAATTGAATCCGTTATATGCGAGTTTTACTTCATAACATTCTGTAGGCCTAGTAAAATTGCAGTCCATCAGCAGTAACAAAGATCTTCGGAAACCTCATGGTTCAGTACTTTATGACCCAAGTCTCTCGTGGTTTACTTTTCCCAATTAGCAACAGTAGCTCAGACTGCAGCAGTCAAATTTATCTGTGATTTGTTACACATTGCACCACAAAATTATAAGGGGTTTTCTTCCTCATATAACTGACGACGTAAAATGTCAAAATGTCTTACTCTGTGCTCATGTCACTCATGCAGTGGCACAGATTTGCGTGAATTAGTTTGCGAGGCTCATGAAGCAGGAAGCCATGAGGATCCATTCTATATTCTGAATGTAGTTACACTGCACTACAATGCAAATGAAAAGCAACCGCATAAAACAGGTGATTGATGATGAACACTGAATATACCACTGTTTCAAGTATAGTGTAATTTAAAAATGTGGTTATCTCTATATTTGTAAACTTGCGGGCAGATTTTTATTTTCAAATTTTGAGTCAAAAGCTGCTAATTTCTGCTGCACTCAAAGGTGGTCTAACGGCTGATGCAGGTGACATGGATCAGGGCATCGGTGTGGGGCAGTGACAGGGAGGTATGAATACAGCTCTTTTCTGCAGGTCAGTCCGACTGCGCGTCTCTGCTCTGTATGGCAGAGAGTGGAAAATAAATGAATGTCCCTCATTACCACAACAGAGCCATCTAAAATAGACCATTTCATTGAAAAAAAGAACCATCAGTACAGTGCATCAAATACCAGAAAGCAGGAGAGACCACATTGAAGAATGTGAAAATTTATTCATCTGTAAATCATAGAATATTCCAGTGTTTGCCTCCTTAATCAATAAAATTTCAATTGAGCATATGACACACAGACATTATACCCCAATTGTGTTCACCAGTGCAGCGTAAACACTGTATTTTACAGAAGAAAGGGAATCGGTTCCATACGACAGAGTTGAGTAGTTTCAAATGCGATTACTTAAACTGGCCAGAAATCTGAGAATTTAATCACATAGAAGCTATTAAAAAAGAACAGTTTAACTTTTTTTTTGGAATAACTATGCAATAAGTCCAGGTTCCTCTAAAATATTTTAAGCCTTTTTTGGTCATTGTGAGAAATGAGCTTATATTAATCTTGAGGCAAGAATCGCATCGTCAATCAAACAAAATATCAAATATGTTCCCCAAACCATTTTGGGTTTTTCCCGCTAGAAACTGGACGAAACTGGTGGTTTACTTAGCCTTGCTGGTATAGCAGGCCGAGGCCTTGGCCTTGTTTCATCAAGATTTCATCGAAGTTATATGTCTTTTTACTGGATTTTTTTTTATTGTGGATTCATACCTGTCTTTTGCGTAACCAATGTTTCTTTTTTGTTACTTGATGACGGTAACAAAAAGACAAACTAAGGTGACAAGAAAGACGCATCCAGAAGTTTTTCAGGGTACTGTGGGCATCTGTCCACAGGCAAACGTGCCTTAATTATGGCGGACTGGAGCTGTTACACCATTACAAGTCAGTCTTTCAGTTTCTACCTGGAATCATGCAATCAACAAAAAGCACATGCAATTTGTGGGACGTGCAATTTGGAAAAACTCGCAGAGTTGTCTCTTCCTCCCACAGCTTCTTCAAATTCTAAAATGCAGCCAAAATAGATTCCTTACCTCCCAGTATTTAAAAAAAACATGGTAGTTACACCACAATACGTTAATTCTTGTCCTCAGATGTGATGGTGGTAACAAAAAAGACAGTGACTGAACCACATTTGCGACATATCTATGTTGACTAATATTTCTGGAGGAAAACTTGGAAATGAGGAGACAAATCTGTTTTAGAGACCGAAAATACTAAGAAACCTGTGAGGTTTTGTAAGTGATAAGATTTCTCAAGGGAAAAGAGAAAAAATCAACTTGAGTAGAAGTGACCCCACTTCAGACGGGTAACAATGTGGACATTTTCACCATAAAAATCCTGCTATTTTTTGTTTTTTCTCCTCAACCTTGAACTGGAAAAAGGTGATCTCCAGCATACTAAATTCCTTCCTGGGTGTCTATTTTGAATGAAATAGGTTAAATGCAATAAGACATTTTTTTAAGATTATTTTCTGGGGATTTTTTCATTTAATTGACAGTTATATAGTGGCGATTGACAGGAAGGTTGGGGGAAGACATGCAGCAAATGACCCGAGCCGGAATCGAACCCGGGTCACCGCGAGAAGGACACAGCCTTTATGGTGCGCGGACTTAGACCGATGAGCCACCGGGGCGCCCAGACAGTTTTTACCCCTAAATTGCACACTTGGCTGAAAATCGCCCATAGGTCACAGCCCTCATTTCAAGGTCATTAAGGCTAGGATTACCTGGAGAGAAAAAAGAGAGACAGTCCATGGAAAAACTGTGGCAGGTTCTGCAGTACACTATGGGCAATAAAAAAGCCAATCAGCTTTATGAAAATGTAGAACTACAAACCAGTGTACCTAAATTTTAGTACAGTTTAGCAACATTTATTTGATTTGATTAAGTTTATTTGTTTAGGTTCATCGCTCATGAAGTAAAATTTTCTCAGTATTAAGAAAACTATCATTTCATGACTTTGGTATGTCCCCCTTGCTTTCAATGTGCAAATATCACAGATAAGTATCTGTTCATCAGCAACATTCTGAGACTTCATAATGAAAATGTTTATTTTTTGTTACTCGCATTAAATTTCAAGTCCAGCATTATTTTTTCCAACCATTATCTAACCCACATATTCCTGGGCAGAGCTTCTGAGGCGCTGAAGCCCATCCCAGCATCCAATGGGCAAAAGGAAGGAATATGCCCTGGACATGTGCTCAGTGTACTGCACGGCTAATGTGACATTCGCTCACGCATTTATGCCTTCATGCAATCCCTAAGTCACATGCAAGCTGTGCTTATATATATATATATATATATATATATATATATATATATATCTATATATATATATATGTGTGTGTGTGTGTGTGTGTATTACACCCAGTAGTGTGATGAATATATACGTAAAAAAATGAAGATAAATCAGAAACCATTCTATTCAAATATTTATGTCATGTAATGCTGGATCATATAGATGAAAATAAGTAAATGGATAATACTATGTAGTAAATTTCAAGCACAGTGTTCACATACATAATTTTTTATTTCCTCACTCACTAAACCACGATTTATGGTTTGAAGTTCATTCCAAAGAGATTATTTCAATGTTACAAAATATTTATCTTCATTTCAAGAAATACTGGATTTCCTCAACTGGATTAAGGTCTGGACTTTGAGCTGCCTGGTGATAACTTTTGCGTCACCAGATGATTCTTTCCAACTGAGATAATTCTTGCACTACTTTGAAGTGTGTTTAGGGTCATTATCTTGTTGATAGTTAAATTGCCATCCAATCAGTCTCTTTCCAGATGGCAATGCATGCCTAACAAGGATGCTGTGATACTTATTTTGATACATGATTCCGTTGATTTTATGAGATCACCGGCTCCTTTCAAGCAGACTGCACCCCAAACCATAATATTACCACCTCCAAGTTTTACTGAAGCGGTTAAACAGTCATTTTTGAAATGTTCTCCAACTATATAGTGCACATAAGTTTTGCGTTTGGATGAAAAAATTTTGAATTTTGATTCTATAGGACTTGTACCCAGTCTGTTAATGTCCAATCCTTGAATTCTTGGCAAATTAGTCTTTTTTAGCTTACCGGCCCTATAGGCCGATAAGCTATTGTCATGGTGTGGCGTCCGTCGTCCGGAACATTATTTATCTTTTTTTAGGCCTTTTGAATTTTCGTGTAAATTTGCTAGAACATACTACTAAAAATTAAAAAAAAATTTTTTCTCAAAAACTGCATGATAAATTTTTTTCTAAATCAGGCAATCAACTTACTTTGGTACCATCAATGTATCAATGTACAGTTCGAGCGCCATTTTGATTTGATCGACAGAAGTGGTTCTATTGGGGGCACTTTACTTTATGAATATGCAAGATGGCCTGTGGAGGCCAAATGGTTGCAGTTAGAGATTAAGTTTGTATTACTGACATATAAGAAGTAGTATATTACCTATATTTTGGCTGTGTTAAAGTTTACCTCAGATGACCTTGAAAGGTCAAACCTGAGGTCTAGCAAACTGTAGCAATTTTTTAAGGTTTCCAGGCTTGAAAATATTGGGAACAGATGTGCATTGAACACATATTGGAAGTCATGTATGAACATTCATTTGGTGGCCCTGAACTTGACCTTTGGTGACCTTCGAGGGTCAAACTTCACATAGTGAAATTTCAATGACTTCTATCACCAAAACTATTACCGATAGAGCATAGGTTTGTATTGCGGGAATATAAGAAGTCATGTATGACGTTTGATTTGGTGACATTGAACTTCACCATCAGTGTCCTTGAATGCCCAAACTTCTCTGTGAAATTTCAATAACTTATATCAGCAAAATCGTTACTCAAAAGATTGAGTGTAGGTTTGTATTGGAGGTCAGGTATGAACTTTCATTTGGTGACCTTCATAATGACCTTCGATTGTCTTACATTCCCTAGAGAAAATTCAGTGACTTCTATCACTGAAAAGGTCACAGATGGAGCCTAGGTTTGTGTTACTGACATCTAGGAAGTCACATATGAACTTTCATTTGGTGACATTCAACTTGACTGTCAGTGACCTTTGAGAGTCAAACTCCACAGTGAAATTACAATGACTTGTATCACCAAAATGGTCACAGATTGAGCCAAGGTTTGTATAGAGACATTTAGAAAGTCATATATGAAGTCCATTTGCTGACCACAACTTGACATTCTGTGACCTTTAAAGTTGGCACTTGACATATTTAATACTTATTGACATATTTGAGTGACTTGTATCACCGAAACTGCTTTAGAACTCAGGATTGTGTTACAGAAGGTCTTATAAATGTATGTGAACTTTTATTTAGTGACCTTGACTTTGATTTTCACTGATTCAAATGTCAAACTTCACATGAAACTTGTATCATCGCTGTAAGACTGCTTGCCGGTACACTACAGGACCCTTGGTCCTATTTTTCAGGAATTCTATGAATTAAACCCCTCAGCTAATCCTGATGTGCAAACTACTCAATGTACTTGCCCATAGTATCTTTCCAGCAGTTCAAAAAAAGATCTCTTGCGACAGAAAAGATGTTGTTTTCTGTTGCAGCCACTGCAGCTTTACAGTGAGCAAATGGTATTCAAATTTTTAGATTAAAAAAATCAGTTTTCCGTTGCAAACATTCGACATGGTATTGACATTATGTGATGCAATTCAATTATAGTCCTCATATATCAAAAACACGTAGTTCCCTACCGTGGATTTATGCAAAGATTTCTCCATCACACAAATTCAGTGCTCCCTTATATCCTCCTAAGTACTCATGTTGATAGCCTATCACTCAATGATTTACTTTGGCTCATTTGCCTAACTGCACACTTACAGTTCATACCCACGTGAAACTTCCCAATAGTGATGTATTGATTGACATGTTTCTTATCCAATTCCAAAGAGAATAAACTTTGCACAGTAACTGAAAGACATTGATTGGACAATCAGAAATGTGTACAAGCCTTTGCGTAACAGCGCACAGTGGTTCAGTGGAAAATGACGCGATTTCAAGAAAAAAATGCTTCCAAAACCGGCATGAAGTGTTCAGTTACATTTAATTCAAATTCAAATGAGATATGAGATATGATTCAAATGAGGTACGGACATGGTCAATGGGAATTATTCCGAATGAAACAGGACTGGAGGGTTCCTTCTACCAGATACATCTGTCTCAGGAGGAGGGACTCAATGAAGAAATACTGCTACTACCACTGTAGTAGTATTTTGCTCAATGTGGCTTTTTGTTTTGGAATTTATACCGTATTCAACTAAATCGAATGCCGATTTTTGGCTTTTTTAATATGCTAACAACTCAAGCACTTTGGTAGACCCCCTGGTACGTTCATTGCACCATTTAGTTTGATCTAGGGTAGAATATCGCCTGACTTTTCCTGACAGTAGAATGTCTGTTCTGTTTAAATAAGGTTTATTTTCAGATATTACTGAGTAAGTGAGTTATAATTGTTCCTTATAAGGTGTGGAATGTGCTTATATAAGGTTGCAAGTTCGGAAGTGGGAACTCTAGCTTTTCATTACAGGCTGAATGTTTTGACCCTTAAATAAGCAGTTCCTTTAATGAGTATGTGTGCTGGCTTATGGGATCTGAAGAAAAATTGAGAAAATTCTAAATCATGGAGAAAAGGCATGTTTTGTGTTTTGAGAGGTTTCTGGTGACCACTGATGTCCAACTGCACCTATATTGATAAACCAGAAAATTTCAAACAGAAAATAATTATTTCATATTGAATTTCATGCGTCAAAAGTTGATTTGTGTTAAATTTATGATTATTTTATGATTTGACAGTGCGCCGAGGGATCTTAGAGTTTGGGGAGCCACCTGCATAGCTCTCTTATTTGGCTCCTAGAGAGAGTAGGTATTTTAGAATTTAAGGCTCAGATGAATTATACTTGTGGCCAAGGAGTATATGATCCCACAAATGTTTAGTTTTAACTCAAATGCTGAATTTTCATGAAAATGTATTATGTTTGCAGCCCTTTTTTCCACCAAAATTATGAAAATAAACTTAAATATGATATAATTCTTAATGCCTCAAATGTCTGGACTCGGTCTCTCTGTGAAGCTGCAGTCTTGAATTATAAAGCCTTAAATAAGCTAACACATAAATAGCCAGATTTAGCTTCTGTGCAGAGGGGTTAAAGGAGATCACCTGTAATATTTACATAAAAATTGTCAGATGAAATGCGATAATTATGACCTGTCAGAGCAAGTATTTTGAGTCCATGCCCATGTGATCTTCCCTCTCTGTTGTCACCATTGCTGCAATGACTTCATCACTGTTTGACATTCAAACTGTGTGACTTTATCACCATGTGACCGCAGTGCTAACCTCAGGCTTCTCCTCCCTGCAGCTCTGCTGGGAGGCCAGGCCAGATGGAGCCCATGCCGGGGTCAAAGCCAGCCGTGTCCCCTAATGATAGAACAGGAGCTCCCTACCGCCTCGCCACCCATGAGAGTCCCACCGCCCAGCCAGGGCCAGGGCAGGGACAGCCCTCCACCCGCCTGACCCTCCCGGTGGGTGGAGCTGGAAGAACGGGGACGGGCCGTTCTCCGGCAGTATCTCCAGACCGTGGCAGTGCCCCAACATCCCCGTATTCGGTACCACAGATCGCCCCCATGCCCAGCAGCAAGCTGTGCCCCGTGTGCAATACCACCGAGCTGACCACCCAGGACCCGCCAAACTCCAACACCTGCACTCAGTGCCACAACACTGTGTGTAACCAATGTGGCTTCAACCCCAACCCCCACCTCACTCAGGTATTCTCACCATAATCTGCTCTCATATAATAAGTGTGCTCTTAATCTTCAGACTCACACACTTTTGTATTTTACACTTATGGCAAACTTGAAAGAGAATTAAAAAGACTAAGAACATGTTGCTCTTAGGAGATAAATGAAAGGACCCTTTTTTGGAGAGTGTAGCTAATGGTTACAGTTTTGTGTGAATGTCTTGGTAATGGTTTGTGGCTAATGGTTTCATACGCAGTTGATTTGTGGTTTTTACACTGGGGTTTTGAGGTTGTGGTTTCCATGTTGCCATTTTGTGATTCTGGTTTGTTTACTGTGGTGTTGAGGTTGTGGTTGTATTTTGCAGTGGTTTCGATGATGTGGTTTATTTACTGCGGTGTTAAGGTTGTGGTTACTATACTGCAGTTTTGAGGATGTGGTTTGTAAGTGTTGTTTTTGAGGATGTGGTTTGTCAGCTGTGGTAGTGAGAATATGCTTTGTCCGTTGCGGTTTTGAGGATGTGGTTTATATGTGGGAGTTTTGAAGTTGTGTTCTTTCATCCAACTCGGAAAAAGTTGGGATGGTATCATTTGGAAAATTCACATTAAAAACAGAAAGCGTTGATTTAATTTTTTTTTACTTGTATTTTATTGAAGACAGCAAGAAGACGAGATTTTTAATTTTAATTCTGGTTAACTTGATCTGTTTGTAAATATGAAGTGAAACATTACATTGTGTGAAGTTGTATCGTTTCGAACAAAAAAATTCAATGATACTGCATAAATCACTGCTTTTAATATAATTTCACTCACGAAAACTCCAGATTTTAAGGAAAGGAGATTTATTAACAATGCAATGACATGAAATAAATTCAGGATTTGGCGATGACTCCGTCCTCGAGGACTCTCAAGCGAGGTGGGGCGCTGATCTGCCTGGGTAGCAGGCAGGGGTCGAAGCCATCCCCCGTTGGACAGAAGGGTCATACGGATGAAGTAGATGCTGAAGAGGCCGGAGTCAGAAGTTGGTGGTGATGGGGAGGCGGTTTAATTTAATTCAAAGGTCCCAACTTAATCTGATCTGAGGGTGTACATGCTATGGTTCTGAGGACCAGGGGGTATTCCACAAAGCTGGGTAATTGAGTCAGCCTGGCTTTTTCACAAAGTAGAACCCAGAAAGCTGCATTTATTTCAGTCCATGTTCCGTATTTGAATAGTTTCCAGGTTTTACTTTGTGATTAAGCCAGGCTTACTCAGTTAGCCAGCTTTGTGGAATACCCCCTGGTTTTGCATGCTTTGGTTTAGAGGTTGTCATTTCAGAGTTGAAATTTTGAGGGTGGTTTTGATGATGCGGTTCCCATGCTTTGATTTTAAGATTGAGGTTTGTATGCTTTTATTTTGTGGATGTGATTCTCATGCTGGGTTTTTTTAGTTTGTGGATTGTGTGCTGTGGTTTTGAAAATATGGTTTGCATGCTGTGGTTTGAGGATGTGCTTTAACTGATGTCTGTATGTATGAGACTGTAGATCTGACGCTGGGGTTTGTGAGGCTGACATTTTTGCTATACGTCTCTGCCTCAGTGAGTAGTTCAACATTCTTTTTAATTAACCATATTAAAATTAATGACTACTCTTGCATTTTAATAATCACAGCATTTTATGAGTGCTTTTTGAGTTATATTCCACGTGATAGTGGATTACACAATGCAGCCATTTACATCTCCAATTCAAGAAGGCATTTCTAGCTAAATTTATGCTGATTATTGTATGTTTTCGCTTTGATTGGTCATGGTCACAGTTTATTTCGGTTCACTACAGCAAAATTGGGCATCTTCAACGAATGAAAGCAAAAGGTGGACACCCCAGAGTGGCAGGATGAGAAAGGAGTGTTTATTAAGAGATGCAAAATGTTCAGTGATAGATGATAATAGAGATCCATGTATCTGGACTAATTCAATGTTTGGAAACATTTCTTCCATTATTGATGCCCTGAAGAGCATCATTATATAGTTAAGTGATGGTTTTCAGAGCATTCTGAAAATTGTGGGAAGGCTGGAATAAATGCTGCCAAAGGTTTTATTTGTCCAGTTCTGTCAATCTCTGCTAACATCTTTCACTCATATTGAACATTTGGGGCAGGGTGTTGGAACATTATTTAGTTTAGCCGATGGAAAAAAATGAGAATGGTTGGTCAAGGCAATTTTATCAGAACAGCGATACTAGGAATGTTTATCAAATTTGGCTGGTGATTTTAATGGTGCTTCATGACTGGAATGATTAACATGAGGGGATGGGGCCTCTGAGCTTGTATGTAAACTGGCTGAGTCATGCTTATAACATTTTCTATGAGTCTTGCTAAATTAATTTGGGTCTGTTCAGTGTCTCTAGAATGTTCAGGGGCGTTTTCACCATCTTATCCCTCATACTAATGGGAATCTTCCAAAACTCTCTGTAAACATTTTCTGAAATCTTATTATGTTATTACCTGGCCCCCCTCTAGGGGGAGCCAGGTTAAGCAATGATCATGTCTGTGTGTGTGTGTGTCTGTGTTTCTGTCACTCTGTCTGTCAGCCCGTGGCTGGAGCCAGGTCTGCTATCTCTGATTGCCTTGTTTTGTAAAGCAAGCAAATCCTAAAGCTAACCTGAGGAGTTATGGGTTGACTGGTGGTAATGTAAGTGATGGTTCCTCTTCTGATATAATTCTGCAGAATATTGGCTTATTCTCTATTCTTGCAAGATTTAGCTGTTCTTCCTTCAAAGATTGCAGCTCAGGAGAGAGATAAATTGTGAGAGGGAGGTGTGAGTCAATCTATCCCAGGCAAGCACGAGCTGGCGCATGGTTTGATTACTTGCCAAAAGCTGGAAGATGTGAGTGTGTGTGCTTGTGTATGACTGTGGAATCGTTTGAGATATGCAGATGGATCTTATATTGTGACTGCATTTCTGTAGTGCTTCTCTCACTCTAAACGGTGATAGAGCGGAAATATTAAGACCTTTTGGTTATATTCAGTTTGTTAACAGGACTAGGTTGTAAATATGTGGGTGTATATGAGGGCAGTGTTCTGATATTTGGATGGCAAAGAAGACCAAATAATGAGTATGTTGGTCTATGTAAGGACCATGGTCTGATATTTGGGTGGAAAACAGGATCAAATTATCAGTATGTCGGTCTATATAAGGACCAAGTTCTGATATTTGGGTGGGAAACAGGACCAGGCTGTGAGTATGTGGGCCTACATAAGGGCTTCGGTCTACTTTTGTAATATTTGTGTGCAAAACAGAGCCAGGTTGTATGTGGATCTATATACGGTCCTTGTTCTGATATTTAGTTCGGAAACTCGACCAGATAGTGAATATGTGGGTCTATGGAGGGGACACGTTCTGATATTTCGACTGTAAACAAGGCCAGGTGATGAATACTTGGGTCTATATAAGAACCATGGTCTGGTTCTTGAATGACGAACAGGATCAGTTCACGAGTACATGAGGACAAAGGACCATGTTTTGACATTTAAGGGGTAAGTATGGTTAGGTTATGAGAACGTGCATCTAGATGAGGACCATGGCATGAAATTAGGCTGGGAAGCGGTACCAGCTTATGAATTCGCGGGTCTACATAAAGGACCATGTTCTAATATTTGGGTGGGAAACAGGGACAGGATGTCAGTGCGCAGTAGTACCCTGTACTGACAGATGGGTGGCACTGTGCCCTAGTGGGCTCCTTTGGCATGGGTTAGTGCAGCATCCCCATGCTGTGAGCTGGCACACACCCAGCCTGCTCTCCATGGCGTGAGGCACTGCCAGCTAATTCACCGCCACCAGGAGGAAAACAGATCTGCCTGTCAGCACCTGCTGCTATCTGCTCTCGCTGAGGCCGTGAGAGCAATGGCGAGACTGAAAAAGAGCAAGTGTGAGAGAGGTAAAGAGAGAAGGAGAGAGCTGAAGGGAGATAGTAAGCATTAGAAAAGGAGGAGAGAGCAGGATGTATGAGAAAGAAGCAGAAGTTCTGTATATGTACAGGGTACATAACTGTGTGCTGCTCTAAGTTTGAATGAAAACTGAGAGTCCATTGAAATGATAGAATGCATGTGGGATTAAAATGCGGAGTGTCAGTGTTAAGTTGAGGGCATTGTTATGGCCCAAATTTGTTATGACATTTATGACAGCAAGGGATGACAGACACAATTTTAAAACTTAAACAAATTTAATCAAACACTTTTAACTAATCTACTATCTACTCTACTGACTAAGATTCATTATATACAACAAAAAAATATTTACAGTCCCTTTGGTTGGCTTACTTGGTGATATTCCCAGTGAGGAAAATGCTCCAACACAGGCAAAAACCACAAAAAGCTACGCAGGTCTTGAAAAGAGTGACAGGTTTGATCACATGTATCCTTCTGCTTGCAATTTCTCCATCTACTTTACTGTCTCAATTTTCCTCCTTATATACTTTTTTGCTGACCCCTCCCACATTTAGACCTCTTTTTTTTTTTTCTTTCTGGGACTTGTCCCAGACATGCCCAAGACATGCCCAAACCTAGCTCCAGTCTGGTCTTAACATAAGAAAGGTCAATACTGCCATCTAGTGGCTTCTATTCACATTACAGCATCTTTATCAATGGTGACTGATCGCAGGATTGGGAATTGCAATCCTTTTTATGCTCAGACAGCAGTTGTTTAATTTCAAATCCACTGTGCTGGTGAGCGGAGTCAAGATAACTAATGTAGTTTTACACCCTGCACTCTATGTTCAGTACGGTGCAAATGTTTTGGGCATGCAACCAGTCGTGTATACATTTTCCCATCCAAGGAAAATACATAAAGAGGAAATGAAGCTTGACTCCACTGGAGCAGATTTATTTTCAATTATACAAGCAAATAAACAAAATTATTAATGCAAAGAAAAGGCAAAAAAAGGTAAAAAGTAAAAATAACAAATACCCAGCGATTATTAATTCAAGAACTATGCCCCAGCTGCTCAAAAACATGCCGCTACCTGAACCCAGATTTGAAACTCGGACCTGGCTCATTCAAATGCAACGCCTTAGCCACTAAGCTAGGTGGACAGACAGACTCATTGCTGCCATGTTGCATGTAATGTACCTCCATGTAGTGCTTGTATTTCAGGGTTCTCTCAGTAATTGCGCATAACAGCGCATGGATCCTTTCAAAAAACAACTTTGACAAAAAACAACAAATTCAGTAGAAATGCAAGCGATGGAGCACTGGTAGTATTTTATCCTGTGTTTCCATGCATGCTTATTTACTTGCTTGCTGCTTCAATTGTGTTCATTTAGGTAAAAATGGTCATCATGAACTTTTTGTCGAATTACTTCCCATGACGATGATTCTATTAGGAAAGAAGTGGACACAAATGAGATCATCAGTCTGCAGAAGGACTGTGCCAATCTGTCCAATAGGATTGGAACTGTTCAAAAGCGAATTATCTTATGAAACTGAAAAACAGCAGGACAGTGTTCCTACTGTTTAGGAGAAGGGTAGTCACACCAAAATATTTGTTTTCATGATTTGTGAAAGCATCCTTGCCTCAAAATTTTTTTTGCAAAAAACATATGCGCAGTACTGTAAATCGAAGCAAAAGAGATTTATTTTGACTTTTGAAAACCATTTTAACCAAAAGATCAGTGCTCAGTGAGAATGCTAAACATACTTCCTGGAATGTTTGAGTTGTGAAGTTCTCCACACCCCCTCATTGCAGTCTGAAATAACACACTAGTCACTGCTTTAGAAAATGAATTTTTTACATTACAAAACTGGTTTGATGTTGCTTCAAGTTAATGAAGCACTTAATGATAATTTACAAAAGATTTTCCATAGTGGAACAATCCATATATGTTTAGGGGGTGCATATGTATGCATAAACTATGTATGCAGTGAACAAAGGTTTACACATAGATGCAGTCAGGTATGTGTGAGCATTTGTACGTTTGACTAAGCATGTATTTCCGTTTGAGTAAGGAGCATACTGATCAGAATAAGCCCAAATAGAGCTGTGTTAGAGTGCTTTTGTTCTTAGAGATGCGCTGTTTTGCTTAGAATGTTCCTCCCCTGGGGTGCATATTAAATGGGGCATTCTGCATTAAGTAGGAAGGGAGCTGTTGTGGATAAGTAAATTGAGAGAAGCATTTGGTTTGTAATACCTGATCCTTTGAAAAAACTAACTAAAATATATCTTCATGTGGTGTTCTTTGTATTAAAATAATTACTCCATGGGAGAGAATGACTCAAGTGCACAACAGATGCTGTCTTATCTGGTATGAGAAGTGATCTGTAAAGATTTTTTTTTAAATACGTAAAATTGAAATTTTATTATTTGTTTATTTTTCCACCATCTGTATATGACCTCAAACACCTCAAGACACTTGTCAAATCAGCACAGATCTTGTTCCATAAATTAACTGTCTTTCTCACAAATTCTGGCAATTGGGATACTGAATCAGAGAGGGATTATTAAATGCTGGGATGGCAGCATCTGGATTATATTTCACAAACTCTTTTTGAGTTAGAAAGGATCTGAGATGCAGGTTCTCAAGGCATGTGCATGTTTGTGATGAACATCACTCCATATTTCTGCTTACAGTTTGTGGTGGAGGTGGGGGTTGGAGAATTAAGTCGCAAGTTATGCCATTTGGCTTTCTCCGACTGACCCACTGTGTATCACGGCTAATGGACGACAGCTATCAGAAAAAAGGATGTAGAATAAAGGATAGAGGCTAATGGGCCTTAGTTATGCCATTCCTGAAAGATGGACCAGCTTTCGCACAGACAGACAGGTCAACTATTCTTAGCCACATGCAGGCTGTTACACAGTATAGAGCACTAGTAAGAATGTGTATGCGCAAGTGTTAAGTAACCCTGCGGGTCATCGCATTTCAGAAAGAAAATATTAGCAAAAAAGTAAATTAAATGTAAAAATATATATACATATATCAGAGATAAGCTAAGGAAGAGAATATTTCTCTGAATTTGAGATTAAATTAGCATAGCATTGTCATTTGCACAATTTACAATCCCCAATTCCAATGAAGTTTACACGGTGTGTAAAACGTGAATAAAAACAGAATACAATGATTTGCAAATGCATTGAGTACACTACAAAGACAAGATATTTAGTGTTCAAACTGATAGAGTTTATTGTTTTTTTGGAAATATTTACTCATTTTGAATTTGATGCCTGCAACAAGTTCCAAAAAACCTGGGAAAGGGGCAGCAACAGACTGGAAAAGTTGAGGAATGCTCAGAAAACACTGCTTTGGAACATTCCACAGGTGAACAGGTTAATTGGAAAAAGGTGAGTGTCATGATTAGGTATAAAAGGAGCTTTCCTGAAAGGCCCAGTTGTTCACAAGCAAGGATGGGGTGAGGTTCACCACTTTGTGAACAGCTGCGTGAGCAAATAGTCCAACAGTTTCAGAACAACGTTTCTCAACGTGCAATTGTAAGGAATTTGGGGATTTCATCATCTACAGTCCATAATATATCAAAAGGTTCAGAGAATCCGGAGAAATCTCTACATGTAAGTGGCAAGGCTGAAAAGCAACATTGAAAGCCCGTGACTGTTGGTCCCTCAGGCAGCACCGCATTAAAAACCAACATCTTTCTGTAAAGGATATTACTATGTGAGCTCGGGAACACTTTGGAAAACCACTGTCAGTTAATACGGTTTGTCGGTACATGACAAGTGCTAGTTCAAATTCTACAATGCAAAGTGGATGCTGCAGCGCCCTCCATAATTATTGGTTATTGGTAAAGATGTGTTAAAAGCCTTAAAATGAATTCAGTTTTGATTGCAGAAGCATACTCTCACACTGAAAATTGTGGAAAAATGTAACCTTCAACTCAAGTGAATTTTAAAGGGGAAAAAATCCCTGGACTAAGAAATTTTTTTTTTCATAAAATCACCTGTTCCAAAATTATTGGCACCCCTAACAATTCCCAGGAAATAAATGTAATTGAAGTATTTCTGTCAGTTCTACAGAAGTTTACAGAGTTGATCAGAGTATCTAGGAACATTTAATTAGTAATTCATCACTTCCTGTTTCCCTGGGGTATAAATATGACGTGACACAGAGGCCATTTCTCTTATCCACTCTTCAACATGGGAAAGACAAAAGAACACACCATTCAAGTAAGGCAGATGTGTGTCGACCTTCACAAGTCAGGCAATGGCTACAAGAAAATAGCCACTCGCCTGCACCTGCCAATATCTACTGACAGAGGAATCATTAAGAAGTTTAAAACAACTGGAACAGTGGTAAAGAAGCCTGGGCGAGGACGCAAGGTTATTTTGCCACCACGCACAGTGAAGAGGATGGTAAGAGAAATAAAAAGTTCTCCAAAGCTCACTTTTAAAGCAACATATGGTAGAATCTTGGCGTCACAAAGTCTCCATAACAACCATCAGGTGCTAACTACATGTCAACAAGCTGTTTGGGAGGCATGCACGGAAAAAACCTTTTCTCACTCACAATCATAAACGCAAACGTCTATAGTTCGCTAAGCGGTACTGGGACTTCAACTAGGACCGTGTGCTTTAGTCAGATGAGACCAAGATAGAGCTTTTTGGCAACAAACACTCTAAGTGGGTCTGGCGGAACACAAAAGATAAGTATACAGAAAAGCACCACATGCCCATTGTGAAGTATGGGGGAGGATCGGTGATGCTGTGGGCCTGTTTCTCTTCCAGAGGCCCTGGAAAACTTGTTAGGGTGCATGGCATCATGAACGCTCTGAAATACCAAGACATTTTAAATCAAAATCTGGTGGTCTCTGCCCGAAAGCTGAAGATGGGTCGTCTCTGGGTCTTTCAGCAAGATAATGACCCTAAACATGTGGCCAAATCTACACAGAAATGGTTCACTGGACACAGAATCAAGCTCCTCCCATGGCCATCTCAGTCCTCAGATGTCAACCCAATTGAAAACCTGTGGAGTCAGTTGAAGAGGAGAGTGCAGAGGAGAGGACCCAGGTCACTGGATGATTTAGAGATTGTGCAAAGAGGAATGGTTAAAGATCCCTCTTTCTGTATTCTCCCATCCTGTGAAACATTATAGGAGAAGATTAGGTGCTGTTTTGTTGGCAAAAGGGGGTTGTACAAAGTATTAACATCAGGGATGCACACATGATTTGATGTAAAAGAATTATTTCTTAATGTGGGATTTTTTCCCCACTGAATAAATGCACTTGAATTAAAGGTTGGATTTTCGTCTTTTTTTTTCATTGTGGTCCTGTATTATTTAGAAAAAAACTGAATTTATGAGAAGTGAAAGAACACATCCTAAGCAGGGGTGCCAATATTTATGGACGGCACTGTATATATCAACAACACCCAGAAATACCACCGGCTTCTCTGGGCCGGAGCTAATCTGAGATGGACTGAGGCAAAGTGGAAAAGTGTGCTGTGGTCTGATGAGTCCACATTTCAAATAGTTTTTGGAAATGATGGACGTTGTGTCCTCCGGGCTGAAGAGGAAAAGGACCATCCAGATTATTATCAGTGCAAAATTCAAAAGCCAGCATCTGTGATGGTTTGGGGATGAGTCGGTGCCCATGGCGTGGGTAACTTGCACATCTGTGAAGGCACTATTACTGCTGAAAGGTACATTCAGGTTATGTAGCAACATATGCTGCCATCCAAGCGACGTCTTCTTCAGGGACACTCCTGCTTATTTAAGCAAGATATTGCCAAGCCACATTCTGCATGCGTTACCACTGCATGGCTTTGTAGTACAAGAGTGCGGCTAATAGACTGGTCTGCCTGAAGTCCAGACCTAGCTCCCATTGAGAATGTGTGGCACACTATGAAGTGTTAAGCAAGAAAAGAGTTGTGCACTTAACATCAGTCCTATGTCTTCTTACCTCTGGTGCGACAACCAGGTATAATAGTCAAAAAAGCATTAAAGGACTGGCACACAGAAAACAGATAAAGACTAAAATTCTTAGAGAAGCATCCGATCCATTTATTGTTGGAACAAGTAAGCAAATGTTTCAGCCCAGCATGGTCAGCGCATCAAGTGGGAAACACATGGTGGCCTTGTATGTATAGCAGTCTTCTCTAACTAAACACACTTAGCTTAATTAGACACACCTTGAGCCACACACACAGGGCAGGTAATCCATTGGGGGTACCAGCACTCATTATCACACGGGACAATACACATATTTACACACGGCCCTGAACTAGGAACCAAAAGGTAAATAAGTACATCAGAAATACTTCTTCATTATATGCTACAGATTGGGAACTATTAAGGTCAGATTAGTGCACACAGAGACTCACAAAAAGCAGGCCATTTCTAATTCTTCATTTAGCCCATTAGGTTGTAGGGTTTTTAAATAGTAAATATACACTGCACGGCCAAAAAAAAAGTCACCGTTTGGAAGTTAATGAACAAATTCTAAAATTGGATCATTATTGCGGTTATTAATGTTTCAGATGGCAATAATCATTTTTACCCTGACTGATGAAGTGCGTCGCTATTCATTTCTTACAAAATCATGTCGGAAAACACATTCCCTGATGGTGGAAACGATGTTACAGTATTTCAGAACGGGCAAGTTATTGGCCTGTATTTAGCAAAGAAAACCATGAATGACTAAAGCAAGCAGGAGGAATCATTTTCACAAACAAATTTTCCACCACAAAGTCCTGACATTTAACATAATAAAAGTTATTGGGATGTACTCAAGACCACCGAGTGGTTCAACTATTATGTCGAGAAGACAAGATCTTGGACAAAAATTATGGCATTTCTGATCGAAAAGAAATGTTCTGGCATTGCATATAGTTGTCAAAATAATGACAAGACGAATATGCACTGTAATCAAAGCTACAGGGGTTCCAACTAAATATTTGAGTGTGCGGCCAGGCAGTGTAATTGCATTCACATTGTAAAAGCATTTGATCCACATTGCCACCACGACGTCTAGGAGTTATCATGTGAATGCCGCAGAATGACAGATCAGAAAGAGAATGATTACCATCAGCAAAGTGGCTGGCTACAGCTGATGTAGGATCAGCGCGGCGAATGGAGCTTTTGTGCTCATTGATTCTGAGTCTCAGTTGCCTCTTAGTTTTACCTCCGTATTGGATGCCCCACTTGTTGCATACAAGGAGGTAGACAACATTTGTAGAGCTACAAGTTGTCAATTTGTTTATTTTGTATTCCTTTTTGGTAATAAAACTGGTAAATGTGTTAACATTTTTACCATTAGAGCAAGCAGCACAGTTACGGCTTGGGAAAAAGCCTGTCCAGACATCTCTGGTGGGGGGATTTTGTCAGTGTGTCTGCATGCACTAGTGTGTCCCGTATATTCTTGGCTCTGGAGAAAGAAAAAAAAGGGGGAGAGACTGAAATATCAGTTTTCCAACATCATCAACTGACAAAACATTCCACTGTTTTCTCACTATATAACAAATGTCACGCCCAAGTGGTGAATAGGTGGTATTGAATACACAAGGAGATGTTTTTTTGTTTTGTAGCGTTATCACTTGTTAACAATTCATTTCTGCTTCTTTCAGAGGCTTAATGCAGTGCCTGCTCCATTACATCTTGTGGGTACCCTCTTTTCAAGAAGTGGTCAAAAAGTTTATGGGCTTCTATCTACAAATCATCATCTCTAGCACAGACGCGTTTAGCTGGATGATAACTGGAATAATGTAGTAAACTATTTCTGTCAGTAGGTTCCCAATCTGTAGCATATAATGTATTTCTGATGTACTTACGTACCTGTCGGTTCCTCGTTCAGGGCTGTGTGTAAATATGTGTATTGTGCCGTGTGATAATGAGTGCCGATACCCCCAGCTGATTACCTGCCCTGTGTGTGTGGCTCAAGGTGTGCCTAATTAAGCTCAGCGTGTCTTCTCTGAGAAGACTGCTATACATACAAGGCCACCATGTTTTTCCCACTTGATGCGCTGACCATGCTGGGCTGAAACGTTTGTTTACTTGTTCCCACAATAATTGGATCTGATGCTTCACTGAGACTTTTAGTCTTTATCTGTTTTCTGTGTGCGAGTCCTTTATTGCTTTTTTTTTACACTATGAAGTGCAAAATATGACAACTGAGACCCCGCACTACTGAGCAACTGAGGTCTTACATCAAGCAAGAATGGGAAAGAATTCCACTTACAAGCTTCTACAATTAGTGTCAGTTCCCAAACGCTTATTGAGTGTTGTTAAAAGGAAAGGCGATGTAACACCGTGGTAAACATGCCCCTATCGCAGGCTTTTTTAGAACGTGTTGCAGGCATCAAATTCAAACTGACTGAATATTTCAAATAAAAAAATTAAAAAAAACTGAAGTTTATCAGTTTGAACATTAAATATCTTGTCTTTGTAGTGTACTCAGTTGAATATCGGTCGAAAAGGATTTGCAAATCATTTTATTCTATTTTTATTCACATTTCACACATCGCCCCAACTTCACAGGAATTGGGGTTTGTATTTCAAATTAAAAGTTCACAAGAGTGTGAAATAAGAGTTTGTTCTGTACTGTAGTTCTATGTATACAAATGCAGTATAGAGATGATTTCATTATATGGGGGCGTCTGTTTTTGATTTGTGCGCGACTGGTCACATGATACTCACTGCATTATTTTTTATTGCCACTTTCCCAGACTCGTTCAGGCTGGTTAGGAAATATAAGGCCATTAGCTGCTGTACCTGGGAGCTCAGTCACCGTTGCCAACATGTACATAACTCCATGAGCAAATGGGTTGGCACTGTACCCAAAACAGCCTGCTACATTAATATTTCACATGGGAACAGATGGTACCGCATTTACACTGTCAGTGTACACCTGCGTACCCTCCACCCGCTCACAGGTACCCTTTCTGACTGCATCTCTTTTCTCCGGTGGTGAACCTGGGCAAACGCACTCGGTGCAGCGGCCCAAAACAGCTCCAGTTGGAGAAATGCGCAGCAGAAGCCTCAGAAACCATACAAATTAAACAACACCAATGACTGGACATGCAGTGTTTTTTTTTTTGCATTTGTTTTCATAGTTTGCGTGTTCTTGACTTTGAACTGTTTCTGTATTTGCTGCATTTCCAGAGGGGTGTACTATGAAGCAGGTTCAACATTAGCCGGCTTTCTTTGCGTGAGCATGTTTGAAAAACCCTAAACTCACAATCAGAGATACCATGGCAGGTTTTAAAAGTTAAATTTGAGACACTGAAAACCCTGGCTTTAGGCTCAACAAACCTCACTAACCCATTAATCTCACTTCTTAGTACACCGCTCTGTTCATGTATTTGTTCTGGATTACTGCACTGTGTTTCTGTGTGTGTTTTGGTCTTCTATTTCTATATTTGCTGTTGAATTTGTAGCTCCTGAAGGTGCTGCACGTTTCTCCAACTGGAGATGTTTTGGGCCTTTGTAGCATCATGTTTGCCTTTGTTGGCCGCGGTGCTCTTCAGCGTGGCAGCAGGCATGTGATCCTCACCCACACACAGGCCCGCACACGGACACGTCTCTCTGTTCCGCTCTTACTCATCGCCGATCCTTCTTCAGAGGTCTGGTAGTGAGCCTGTTCCCTTCTTTCCCCGATCTCACTATGAACTGATTCAGGGCCAGCAATGCTTTCTTTTTTACTAAATGAGACAGGGTGCTGGCATGAAGAATGTTTGTTCCGTGCACAGTGCAGAAAAGCTACAGAGTAAGCCTAGATTGGGAATTCTGAATAACCAGACATTTTAAAAAAATGACATCTTTTTTCATTTCTGAAGTTAGTGGGTTCTGACTGCACTCTGGAAGTTGACTTCAGTTCTGTAATTTTGGTCTGACACAGCCATGTCATGTTTCCATTATCCTCTTGTGTGCTTTGTCCGGTAACCGTTGTAGATCTGTTGCTGGTCCCCAACCAGTTAAAATAATGTCAACTGCTGTACAATAATCATTCAAGCTGGAACACCCACTGGGTCTACATAACAGGAATCATTTGCACTTTGACGTTTTTTCTTATTAGCAGTTAAATGAGATGTGATTACGTTTGGAGTAAAAACCTGCAGGGTAGGGTGACCTCTGTGAACAGGGTTAGGCAGTCCTTAATTGTGTTGTTATATAAACCATATT
The DNA here is from genome assembly GCA_029721435.1 of Gymnothorax reevesii. NCBI lineage: Eukaryota > Metazoa > Chordata > Actinopteri > Anguilliformes > Muraenidae > Gymnothorax > Gymnothorax reevesii. The sequence goes on from CM056581.1 coordinate 10,295,450, forward strand.
GTGCTATTATGAACCAGTTTCCTTCAGTTCAATGAGCTTTTATTTGAATTTGATCACTTGATCATTAATTAATGGGCACACACACATCAGTATTATAATTATTTATTATTATTATAATTTTTTTTTTGCTGTAAACAAAAAATATACGGTAATATAACTGCAGTAAATCAATTTTCATAATAGGGACAGCTATAACAAGCAACTAGCAGTCTGTGGTAGTGAGAAACGGATTCATCAAAACCTGTTTGCACAATCGAGTGCTAATCTGACCCTGGCTGATAATATTTTAACTATCGAAACCAAAATGTGCTGATCAAAACTACCAGGAATGGTGAGGACTGTCCTTTTTAAAGTTAATGCAGTTGGATTTCTACAATGACATTAGTTGCGTCACATTAATTTTCTGCATTATTTTTCGATTATGGACGATAGAGGAGTCAACTTGCTCTGCAGATGAGATAGTTTCTGGAGCGGACTACACCAAGCTCCTCTCCCACATCTTCTCTGAAAATCCTAGCCTTATAGACATTTATTATACTCATTTTGCATTTCATATGGTCTAGATTCATATATGGTTAAAGTAATTTGGCAATTTTTTTTTCTCCATTAGATTGTTCTTAATGAGGCAGATGTTGTGGCTTCATTTGTTCTTGGGTAGACAGTGTATTGGATTCATGTGCATTTGTTTTGACAGGATTTGTGTACATTTTACCAACAGTGGTCATATGGGATGCATATGTACAAGATGTATTTGTTTTTCCTTTATAAATATGTATTTACTGAATCCTCCTGTATGACTGAAGAACTAAAGATCCCCTGTGGTTGGCTGTGTATAGCCAGTGCGCTATAATTGGTGCTGGAGGCATTAGTGCCCAGTGGAGCACGGTAGCACTGACTAACACATCCTCCCAGTGCAGGTCAGTGCATAGCTTCTTCTGTACTGATACAACACAGACACAGCTTAGAAATGGCACAGTTAAGTCCTGGCACAAAGTGCAAGCCACAGTACTCAAAAATCTGTGGTGTTTGCTAAGCTGGATGGCGTATTAGAGTTAGATACAGGTGTGTGTCTTCTTGTGTGGTTTTTTTTTCCGAATGCATTCCTCCCGTTGCATTTTGGTAACACTTGTGTGTGTGTATTTTGTGTATACTTGGCAACTGCAAATGTGCGTGCATCACGAACGTGTTTGCATATGTGTGGTCATGCTCTGCAGATGTGTGTGTGTGTGTGTGTGTGTGTGTGTGTGTGTGTGTTTTGTGTGCGCAGCACGCATGTTCATAACTGGTACAGTGGTGTTGATGTGTGTTTGTAACTGGCGTCTTCAGGTTAGTGCTGCAGATGTATGCTAATGTTTGTTCAGTGTATCTGTAACTGATGTGCTAATGTTTGTGCTGCAGATGTGCGCTTGTAATTGGTGTGTCAAGTGTGTCAATGTGTGTGCTACTGATCTGCATTTTTAACACGTATGCTAATGTGCGCAGATGTGTCTTTGTAACGAGTCTGTTAATGTGTGTGCTGCAGATACTTGTTCGTAATAGGTATGCTAATGTATATGCTGCAGATGTGTGTTTGTAACAAGTGTGTAACTGTGTGCGCTGCAGTGCATGTTTGTAATGAGAGTATTAATGTCAGTGGCGGAGGCATGTGATAATGGGAATGGGTTCTCCCATTTGTTGATATTGCTATTCGCTTTTAACGTTATTATAAACCTTAATGATGTTGAGAAATTGACAAATAATTTTACAATTTATTAATTGACAGCACTATAGTGTGTTATATAATTTATTCGCTAACACTGCTATCACTATAATTTATTAGCTAGATAATTAACCTTAGTTACCTATGATCTCACAACAGTTTGTTGGTAGCCACCCAATAACGGCTGCACTTAGCAGACCTAGAAATGCCTGTATCTAGCGCAGTAGTTTGTTTCTGTGTAGCCTACCATCCCACATAGCTCCTACACAGACAACTGTTCTGCTAGATGGAATTTAGGGAGAAGAACCCAAATTTGACATTTTCAGACTGATGTTAACTTACTCATGTATTTTATCCATTAGTCAATGCATTTCTGTGAATCTGATATCTCCTATTCAAAGTCCACATGAACACTGTATGAAAACTGGGTGCTACCGAGGCATGTACTTACTGTTGCCATCAGTGTTGAGTAGGCTAAACTGGAAATAGTAAATCAGCGACATTCAGTGCTGTGGGGAGGAGTTGGTTTAATTAGACAGCTAACTAGATGGCACCACGGCTTGGTGACAATGAATAAACATGGGCTTAGCAACTGGTGCCTGCTGTCTGTTCTTCTGTATGTGTTTTACTTGCACAAAGTGTACGAGAAGACAAAAAAAAAATCAATCCCGGCAGATTTACCTTCACCTCAGTCTTGTCCTCCTCAGTTCTCAGTTGCCCCCATTCTTATGTTTGAAAGGCCAAGCAAACCAAAATAGCTGACTGTTTGGTAACCATGTTTCCCATAAATCTCCACCACAGGAAAGTAGAAGGAATGGTATTTTTCATGACATGAACAGGAAAGATGCAGCCTAGTCACGGTCAGTTTCATGTGTAACGATAGCTAATATTTGTATTAAAAAAATTATTTAGAGCTTTTTTGCCAAAATTCCTTCCACTCCCGGGAGTACCACACTTCCGGTGGTCAGCTTGTGTAGCGGCATGACAACAACGGAAACTGCAAAGGATATAGACGCTAGAATCAAGCTAAGAAAAAGTAGCAGATGCGCGAAGAATTAATATGGCTTCTATGCTGGGTTTTGTAAAGCCAAGTGTCCATAACCATGCATGCTAATGCAACTTTTCCCCCACAACGGCACACGACCGGAGGCAAATTAATCGCCAAACTATCCCGTAAAGCATCAGAAATGGGTCTTGATCGCGATATTGAAGTTTTTCTTTTATATTGGCGATCACTTATGACGTACATTTAATTATCTAGGTCTAATGTACACCATAACATATCTAGACTGATTAAACTCTTAAAAACGTTCATTGTCATGACAGAGATTTGTTTGACTTTGGTGCTCTTTATATAGCAAAAAAATGCTGCAATTGTACAATAGTAGTATATCAATTCATTTATCCGAATATATCCATACCAGACTTTTTTTTTTTTTGCCAAATCATGTGTTTCCATGTTAACAGGCCCCTGAGTACAACTGCATCCCGGGGATTTCTGCCCCGGGTTAATGTGTGCGCTGCAGATGTGTGTTTGTAACAGATAAGTTAATGTGTGCGCTGCAGATGTGTGTTTGTAACAGATAAGTTAATGTGTGTGCTGCAGATGTGTGTTTGTAACAAATAAGTTAATGTGTGCGCTGCAGATGTGTGTTTGTAACAGATAAGTTAATGTGTGCGCTGCAGATGTGTGTTTGTAACAGATAAGTTAATGTGTGCGCTGCAGATGTGTGTTTGTAACAGATAAGTTAATGTGTGTGCTGCAGATGTGTGTTTGTAACAGGTGTATTGGTGTGTTGCAGGTGCAAGAGTGGCTTTGTCTGAACTGCCAGATGCAGAGAGCTCTGGGGATGGACATGACCACTCCCACGCCACGCTCCAAGAGCCAGCAGCAGCTCCACTCTCCGTCTCCTCTCGTGAAACCGGAGACACAGGCCCCTACCCCAGCCCAGACCACACCCTCAAGTCAAACCACACCCCCAGTAAAAGCTCCTCCCCCTGCCTCACCTGGACCTCAGAGGCAGGCTGGAGTTGCCCAGGCACGGCCTGAGCAGCGGTTGCCCCATCCCAAAGGGGCTGGTCTCCCAGGCCTGGCCAAGGCTCCATCGCAGCCAGACCTGTCCCGCCCCTCCCCTGGCCGCCAGGACCACACCCGCAGCGCAGGGAGCTCGCCCTCCAAGCAGCCCCCTCCGCCTCAGGACCAGCCCTTTGGGAAGCTGTTCGGCTTTGGGGCGTCCCTCCTGAACCAGGCCAGCACTCTGATATCGGTGGACCCCACCCCGGGCACAGCACCTCCCCCATCCCCCGGCAAGCCTGTGCCCTCAGCCACCAGTAAAACCCCCACTACTGCGGGAAAACCAGGGGGAGCCCCACCCCTACATCAACAGGCCCCACCCCAGAACCAAGCAGCCCCTCCCCCTCATAAACAGGCTGCACAAACACAGCAACAGGGACGCCCTGAGCCCACCCCCAAGGCTGTCTGCTGCCCGCTGTGCAAGACACCACTAAACGTTGGCAGCACAGAGCCCCCAAATTACAACTCCTGCACCCAGTGCCACTCGCAGGTCTGCAACCTGTGCGGATTCAACCCCACACCCCATCTGGTGGAGGTAAGACTCAGTGTCTCAACACTGCTATGGAGATGGGCAACTCTCGCTTTCTCACTGTGTCCTACTCCGTCTCCTATGCGCGTGTTATTTGTGACTCTTTGATCTGGCATTCACCCATATATTGCATGTAAATATGGTGCGTTATCTGTTGATATGGGAACTTTGTGTACTTCAACAGGAAGGCAGGTGGTGTTCGAAGAAGCTGGATTGGTAATCTAACATCAAGTGGGATTGAGGGGCTGGGCTTTTTTTGGGAGGGGGTGCGGGGGCTGCAAGTTGCGACTATGGGTAGCGCTGTTGCTCACGGTCACCAGGGTCTTCTCCTCTGCTATTCCAGTCTCCTCCCGCAATCCTAAGTTATACACGCCTTACTAAAAGGAGATTAAATTGCCCGTGAATGAATGAGGAGTGTGTGACCCCTGAGATGGATTGGCGAATTGTTCCTGCCTCTTGTTTTCTGTATGCTGATTGCCCTCCCACCATCCCAGACCAGGAATATGCGACTTATGTAATGGCTGAATGGTGTTTTCAAAGAACTGACGGGTGGGGCTCTTACTTTGACTGGCAATGATTGGCGGGACTTTGTTTTGTGTTTATCTGAGAGGCAGAACGTTGAGTAGGAGTAATGGGCTGCGTTTTGTTTGAGTGATATCGATGGGTGAGGCTTTGCTTTTCATGAGGGAGATGGACAGTGCTTACTTTTGTAAACATGATTGTTTGAATACATATCTTTACCACCTGTTTCCCATTTGAAGTGCTGTTTGCTGCACATTGATTCACTGAGGCAGAAATACAGGCAGTGGGAAGATGATTATTATGAATTGTATAAACCATCACTCCAGACACTCTGTGACATTCCCTTAAAAACCTCTGTTGAAGCTGACACAGTGAAAGTCTTCTCAAATTCTTCTGAGGACAAGACTCTTGCAATATCTCTTCTACACTGGGGTATTGGAACAGAAAAAGCAGTTAATACCTAGAAAATCATGTATTTCAGAAGCAGAGAAGGTGCATGCTATGTGCAGACAATTTGTCTGATGAGTTATTGAATCTGTGAGGCAATGGGGATCTCATTAGCGTTAGTGTACCTAGGTTATGTCCTGCAAAGTGTGTATGCTGTCTTCATGCGAACCAGGCATTATTCAGCTTTTGTTAAGCGGCTCCATATATCAAAGCTAATTCACCCCGAGACTGAAGAACAGAACCAACAACCAGTTCTACAGGTCTTTGTCAGGGTTGTATGTGCAGCTGTCAAATAACACACTGATAGCGGTAATTAAATGATGGAGTAAATTAAACTTGATTATTGGTTTGAAATCTGGGAAGGGAGCTTTTATTTACATTCATTTTCTTTCTTGTTTGTTTTCATTACAGGCGACAGCATTTTGCAGTTATAATATGTATTTACAGCAGTGCATAAATGTGCTAGTGTGTTTACAGCAGTGCATAAGTATTTGGACAGTAACATACAGTGCTGTGAAAAAGTGTTTGCCCCTCTCTCAATTTCTTTGCATATTTTCGCATATTTCTCACACTTAAATGTTTCAGACATCATACTTGTCTAAATAGTAGATATAGATAACCTGAGTAAACACTAAAAGCAGTTTTTTTAAATTAGAAGTTCACTTACTAAAGGAAAAATGCTATCAAACCCAACCTGGCCTGATAAGAAAGAGTAATCACTCCCATAGGTACTCAATCATCAACCGATTAAATAAACTCCATTCATCATTAGGTTCAATTGCACCAGACACACCCAGTTGTGTTTACTGCCAGACCTGTTGAATCTAAACATCACTTAAATAGAACCTGTTTGGCAATGTCAAGTCGATAAAAAGCAGCACATGTTGCCGCAATCTACAGAAATTTAAGAACAGATGAGAGAGAAAAATGTAAGATGAGATATACTTTATTAAACCTTGTGGGGTAATGTGTCCTCTGCATTAGACCTGATCGTAGTTACTAAGGAGCAGCTGTTGCCATCTTTCAGTCTGGAAAGGGTTACAAATCAATTTCACAGGCTTTGGGACTGCAGTGAACCATTAAATAAAAATGGAGAAAACTTGGAATTGTGGTGAATCTTCCGAGGAGTGGGCGGACTTCCTAATTCCTACAAGAGCGCATAAATGAGCATTGCTGAAAGCCACTAAAGAACCCAGACTAGCGTCTCAAGAACTGCCAGCATCAGTCATACTCAGTGTTCACGAGTCCACAGCAAGCATGAGACTCACCAAGAATAGCACCCTTGGGAGAGCTGCAAGGTGAAAACTAGTTCCAGCCAAAATGAACACCAAGGCACATCTTAGATGTGCCAAAAAACATCTCGATAACGCTCAGAATTTTGGGATAATATTCTGGCGACAGATGAGTCAACAGTACATTTTTTTAATCGATATGGGTCCTATTACATCTGGCATCGAGTTAACACAGCATTCCACAATAAGCATATCATACTAACAGTCAAACATGGTGGTTGTAGAGTGATATTCTGAGACTACTTTGCTGCCTCAAGACCTGGACAACTTGCCTGAATTTATGAAATTATTATTTCTGCTCTCAACCAGAAAATCCTTAAGGAGAATATCAGGCCATCAGTTTGTGACCTAAAGCTGAAGTGCAGTTGGGTTATATGGTTGGAAAATGCAAAACGTGCAAGCAAGTCCACCTCGAAATGCCTCAAAAGAAAGAAAATGAAGGTTTCAGAGTGGCCTATTCTGCCACCTAAAGCCCACTGGTAGTGTGTGACATGCGTCAGAAAATAGGTCCCGCTCATTTCAGTAACGCCCATGACACGCGTGAATTTTTTTTTTCTCCACTATTCTATTTCTTGAGTGCAAAATCAATTGTAATATAATTGTCTTTTAAGTTTTTTAACAATTTGATTCCCTAAAGCGAATCATTTATGTCAAACATTCTGTTATGAAGAGGTCAGGGGAACACCAGATGCAGGAACTGAAGTGTTTATTGAAACACAAAACACCAGCAGAAAATTGGCAGACAAGCCAGAAATAAAACACCGTGCACATTAACTGAACAAATGGGAAAACTAAGGTACACTGCCCAAGGCAGGGGGAAACAGAAATACTCACTCCAAGAGTGGATAAACTAGAAAAACAAAAACTGGACCTTACTAGACTAACAGACACACTGGGAGACTTAAACAAGGGGCAGACAAGACGAGGGCGCAGCAAAATACAAGACTCAGGAATCATACAAAGGAAACACTCAGAAGGCACAAGGAGCTGTGATTTCACCATGCAGAGCAGAGTCCAGCAAAGTTCTGTCTGATGACCCCTCCCATCTCTGCCACAGATATAGACACAGAAGGAGGCAGGGACTCGGAATGCAATCTCCAATTGAACAGAAAAACATGGGATTAATAAACAATTACACGAGAACCGGGTTAACAATAATGACTCGAGACAAGATGTTGAGACAATCAATCAAACTAAATAGTTTAGATTATTTCAGTCTAAATGTGACGAGTAAAAAGCACCACGGGAGAAGCGAAGGAAAGCACATCTTTAAACACAGTTAATCAGGGAAAGCTTAGGCAGGAATTGCTTTAAGCTAGAAACACTTGCACTCGCTAATGAGTTAATAAAGGTTAATACTATGTGACGAAAATATTTACAATCATCCTCAAATAGGTGCTGGTTAGTACGCGTTAGTAATTATCCTACCAGAGAACGCATTCACTCAGAGTGAATGCATTTTTATACTTTCACAGTATAAAAATCTGCAACAACTGCATGGCTCCAACAGTCTTTTTTCTCCTCTTATGCATTTTTTTCATCACTGTCCAAAATACTTATGCAGTACTCTGCATGTCAGAGATGTGTTGTGGCAATAATTCATATACAGTGGAGAAAATAAATACTGAACGTGATAACATTTTGCAGTAAATATATCTCTAATGGGGCTATTGACATGAAATTTTCACCAGATGTTGGTAACAACCCAAGTGATCCACTCATTCAAAGAAATCAAAACAAATCGGACCATAAATTAAATTTTATATGATAAAGTGGAATGACACAGGGAAAAAGTATTAAACACGCTTACTGAAATTTATTTAGTACTAATAGAAAAGCCTGTGTTGGTAATGACAGCTTCAAGATGCCTCCTGTATGGAGAAACTAGTCCCATGCATTGCTCAGGTGTGATTTTTTTTTCTTTTTCCTTTTTTTTTTTTTTTTTTTTTAAATTTTGCATCTCCAATCCCACCCGAATCTGGAAAGCACAATTGGTGAACTATGTACAAAGCTTGCTCGTTTATGACCCCTCACTGCCAGTTCAGGAGAGTGAAGACAGTTCACGGCTCTCTTCCAAAGCACGTGCCTGTCAGCCACTGTTTCTCATACACTCTTTGGTTTAATCTTCGCAAGTTCGGAACCAGGGCGGAGGATACCCGGATATGACCAGGCTTAGAATCTTTCTGACGGGCGCCCGAGTGGCCAACAGGAGGCGCTTGAGCAACGAACAAAGCAATTTATTTTATTTCCCTTTTCCGACAGTCCCTTCCCAATTTGAAACCCAGTAGCGCGATGGCCAATTGTGTGCTTCTCTGAAAAAGCTGCCGACCACTACCAGTTGGTACGACCAGGGCTCGAACCCGCCACATGACAGTCACTTCTACACTGCTATGCAGTGCCTTAACCGAGTGAGCTATCCGGCAGTTCACTCAGGTGTGATTTTGGCCCATTCTTCCACACAAACTGTCTTGAAATCTTGAAGGTTCAGGGGGCCTCTTCTATGAACTCTGATCTTCAGTTCTATCCATTGAATTTTAATTGGATTCAAATCAGGTGATTGACTGAGCCATTCTAGCAGCTCTATTTTCTTTCTCTGAAACTAACCGAGAGTTTCCTTGGCTGTGTGTTTGGGATCATTGTCTTGCTGAAACATCCTTCCTAGTTTCATCTTTGGCATCCGGGTGGTACCAGTTTCTTATCAAGAATGTCTTGGCACTTTTCTCCATTCATCTGTCTTTCAATTATATGGTCTGCCAGAATAATATGCTGAAAAACAGCCCCACACCATGATGTTCCCACCTTCAAACGTCACAGTTGGTATGGTGTTTTGTGCAGTGCTGTTGGTCCTCCAAACATAATGTGTGCTATGACATCCAAAGCGTTCAAATTTTGACTCATCTGATCAGACTATATTTTCCCAGTATTTCATAGACTTGTTCAAATGCCGAGCACCAAACTTTAAATGAGCTTAAACATGCTTTTTCTTCAGCAATGGAGTCTTGCGCGGTGAGGGTGCGTAGAGGCCATGGCAGTTGAGTGCATTACTTATTGTTTTCTTTGAAACAACAGTCCTCGCTAATTCCAGATCTTTCTGAAGCTCTCTGCAAGTGGTCCTTGGCTCCTGGACAACTCTTCTGATTATTCTCTGATTGACTCCTCTTTCAGTAATCTTTCAAGGAGCATCTGGTGGTGGCCAGTTTATGGTGAAAGGATGTTCTTTCCACTTCCAGATTATGGCCCCAACGGTGCTCACTGGAACATTCAGAAGTTTAGCAATACGCCTGTAACCAATGCCACCAGTAGGTTCTGCAGCAATGAGGTTGTGAACGTCTTGAGGGAGCTCTTTGCTTTTACCCATCACGAGATGGCTCTTGTGCGACACCTTGTTAATGAGAAACCTTTTTATAGGCCATCAATTAGGACTAAACCAGCTGATATTAATTTGCACCGATAGGGGGCAGGATTGCCTTCTAAATAATGACAGATCTCAGCTGATTTCTTGGCTTTCCATGCCTTTTTGCACCTTTTCTTCATGTGTTCAACGCTAATTCCCTCTGTCATTCCACTTCATGACACAGATCTTAATCACATAATGTATGGACTTCTTTTTTTGATTTCTTCATATGTGTGGATTACTTGGGTTGTTACCAGCATCTGGTGAAAATCTCATGTCAATAGCCCCATTCGAAAAACATTTACTGAAAAAAATACTGACGCGTTCGATACTTATTTTCCCCGTTGTATTTGAACTGGACTGAATTAAATGAGAGTGAGGGAGAGAGACTGTCCAAATACCTATGAAATACTCTGCATGTCTGTGCATGTCTTATGTCAGTACTGCTTATATTTGAACTGCATTGAATTAAATGAGAGAGAAAGCAAGGGAGAGCAAGCTCACGCTGTGCATTGTGGGAAGCTGAACATTATGGCTGTAAGCCCCGGGGGGCCATGAGGGAGAATATGGGGGTGTGGGGGCTCACTGATGTGTGCAGTAATGCCAGCATGGAGCGGTGAAGAGTGAGAGACTCTAATGGCCCAGTGGAAAGTGCTCATCCCTCAGGGGCCCAGAGCAGGTGATGTGGGGGCCCGAGCGAGGCTGATGGGAAAACCATTGCCTTCCAGACAGTGCCTTATTAAGGCTCTGTGCATTTGTGGCCTATCAAACCCCCCTTGTCAACTCTAATTATGGAAATCTTGCCCAGTGGAAAGCTTGACAGTAATAACATCCTTTACTGTGGATGCCTGGAAAGAAGTTTAATGTGCAAATTCTTTACTAAAAAGTGAAAGAGCTGGCTGACTACTCTAATAACATTAGTCATGCTTTGCTTGACAGATATATGTGAGAGAAGAGGTTATATAGAACTCTCTGTAGGAATACCTCTCTGCTTGGCTTCCCTCAGCTCTCTGCCCAATTTAAAAGCCCCCAGGCTTTCGAGCATCCATACCTATTGGGACTTCAGTGTGTCTGAGCTTTATGACATTTGATTCTTCTCTGTTAGGGAGCTTGAATACTGAATATTCTGGGGGAAAAAAATCAGCACAGCTCAGAGAGACAGGAGTCTAGAGAAAACAAGAGTGAAATGTGTAAATTGGCTCCCAAATGTGTTTCTTCCTGGAATAGACTGATATACTCAGCTGAGGTATAAATACACATTTCTGCACCTCATACCACTTCTGTTCAGCTGCTGTGTAATCTACAAGCTTAGACAAAGCCAAGCTCTCTGAAGGCTGCATTGAGAAAAAAAGAGAAAGAGAGAGAGAGAATGTTTTTTTGCGATTCATATTAATCTCCTGGTTTTGTCATGTAGGCTGGCTGTAATATCTGCCTCGTGTTGTGCTTTTTTGCAGGGAGGTGGATGTTATGGTTATAGACATTTACACCCATACGGCTGGAGAAGGGAAATCTTTAAGACAGGAAATATGGGGAAATGCAGCTGTTGGAATGGTCCTCATTTACTCAACATTGATCCAATTTTTACTGCGCTTTTATATGGATGTCATTCAAAGATTTTGAGCATTGGTTTTTTTTTTTTGCGACCTATTAATAGAATCAGCGATGTACTGTGGAATAATCTTGATGGTGTTGAGTTGATGTTATGAAATTGTTTGAATGCTACGGAATTATGGATTCTATAGATATTGTGGAATTTTGTGAATGTTGTAAAATGTCATGAGAATGTTATTACATGTAAATGCAGTTATATTTTGTCATACAACAGTTTTAGTAAAGAAATCTGATTGCACAAGAGGCATTCCGTGAGTGCTGACATAGTCTACAAAAGTATTTTAATAAAGCACAAAGCGCCGCTTTGTTTGCTCTCTAACCTATAAATAGCTGAATAAGATGATTTAAAAAATAAAATCGGAAATTAATCCCATTTCCTCCTAATGTCAGATACATAACAAAAGCATAACCTGTTTCTCAAATCATTACTAAGCAGATAGATTACAGATGAGAAAATCAGCTGTATTAATGCTGAGTTGCACTCAAGCGTGTGGTCTTTGCTGTTGTGTAATAATGGCTGTGATCATCCTCTCAATTTGAACTGCTGCCCAGCGCATCTGACTGTAACACAGCCATACTGATATTAAGTGGGCTCCAAAATTACTGACACTACTGACTGGTAATTCAGGAACAATGATTTGAAAAAATTCTAAAAATATATGTATTTATCGAGAAACTCTACTACATATGAGAAATACTGTATGATATTAATGTTCTAATGGAACCAACCAAAATCATTTACTTATATAATTAATGACCACTTTCCTCGAAATCATGGTTTCACAATTAATGGCACCCTTAAATATTATTGTTAATAACCAATAAATTACCAAATGCTACCAAAGGCTTTGCAGGTCTCCTCATCGACAGTGCATAACATCATTAAAAGATTCAGAGAGTTTGGAAAAATCTCTGTGCATAAGGTACAGGCCAAAAACCTTTATTGGATGCCTGTGATGTTCGGGCCCTCAGACGCCACTGCATCACTCACCGGCATGATTCTGTCATTGACATTACTAAATGGGCCCAGGAATAGTTAAAGAAACCGCTGTCTGTAAACACAATCCACCGTGCCATCCACAGATGCCACCTAGAATTCTATCTTGCAAGGAAGCCATAGTTGAGCATGATCCAGAAGCGCCGCTGTGTTCTGTGGGCCAAGGCTCATTTAAAATGGACTGAAGTGTCCTGTAGTCAGACGAGTCCAAATTTGACATTCTTGTTGGAAATCATGGGCATCATGTTCACCGGGCAAAAGAGGAGAAAGACTGCCCCTCCTGTTATCAGTGTTCAGTTCGAAAGCCAGCATCTCTGATGGTATGGGGATGCATTAGTGCATATGGTGTGGGACACTTGCATGTTTTTAAAAGCACCACGATGCTAAGTGGTATATAAAGGTTTTACAGCAACATTTGGTCCCCTCCAGACGTTCTCTATTCCAGGGAAGGCCTTATGTATTTCAGCAGGACAATGCAAAACCACATACTGCAGCAATTACAACAGCATGGCTTCGTAGTAGAAGAGTCTGTGTGCTGAACTGGCCTGCCTGAAGTCCTGATCTTTCACCAATTAAGAACCTTTGGCGCATAATTAAACGTAATGTCCGTCAAAGGAGACCCAAAACTCTCCAGCAGCACAAAGCCTGTATTAAACAAGAGTGGGATCAACTTCCAATGGCTGAACTCACGAAACTTGTATCCTCAATGACCAGACGCCTACACTCTGTGTTAAAAAGAAGAGGAGATGCTAAACCATGGTAAACAGGCCCCTGTCCCAACTTATTTGTGACCTGTAGCAGCCATCAAATTTGAAATGAGCTCAATTTTGTTGATAAAATTGTAAAATTTCTCAGATTCAACATTTGCTCTGTTCTGTTGTGAATAAAATACTGGCTGGTGTGATTTGAAAGTCATTGCGTTTTGATTTTATTCACAATTTACACTTTGTCCTAACTATTTCAGAATTGGGGTTGTACACACCTGATGCTACTAAACAAGCTTATTAGCAAAGAGTTCAGGGGTTGATTAGTAGTATCAGGTGTGTAATTGCTTGGTTGCAATGAAAGCCTGCACCCACACTGGCCCTTTCTGGGAAAGACTGGGGACCCCTGCACTACGGTATAAAAATGAGGTAACACACATGCAATATCCCTTTGTCATCCAACACCATGGAGGACGTAACTGCATTTTGCCCCCCAAGACAGTGAAGAGGATGGTGACGGAAGCAATAAAATATACAAGAATCACTGTGAAGGAATTGCAGGCCTTGGTGACATCTTGGGGTCACCAGGTTTCAAAAAGCACCATCAAATATGTGCCTTGACCTAGTCAAAAATTACAGGAAAAGACTCCACCCTGTAGTCCTTGCCAGAGGTGGTTGAACTGAGCACTAAATGAAGGGTGCCAAAAATGAGGAAACCTTGATTTTGTTGAAATTTATTTTTATTAAATGATTGTTATGGATATATCATCCATTGTTAGGAGATTACTGAAAAATGTGTTAGTGCTGAGTCATCGTAGGTTGGAACTGTGACCCTCTAACAGACCATGCTGACTCAAATTTCAAAACTAGCAGCTTTGATCATTATGACAGAGATGAGACCGAATAAATTTAAAGAAACAACTGAGACTGAATTGATTTTCAAATCTTGTACTAAAAAATTTTCTCGATGAATCATCGCTTTTCTGAAGATTAGATTTCAAGTTGTTGAATGCAGACATATGAACTGCTTAGGCTGGCACGAAAGACAATACGTTTGTGAACATTTACATCTCTTATGATACACCTGAAAAATGTGGTTGACGATGTTTGCATGCTGTGGCGGCCTGTCTTGGGTTTGAGAGAGAGAGGGAGATAGAAAGAAAAAAAAACATGAAAGATTATTAGAATAAAAAACAGTGGGGAGGATGCAGCTAAATGTAACTGCCCCTTAAACCTCCCCATGACAACTCGTGTGACAAATAAAATTAATTTAAAAAGTTACTTGGCAAATGTAACTGGGTAGTTGCAGTGCATGACTGCTCACTTCTGATGCCCTTCTCATTAGCATATTTATGTTTTGAATGTAGTCACCTCAGTGCTATCTTCTTCCATGTCCATTTTTATCCCTCGCTGGGCGAAAGCCCAAAATGAGGATTATGTTGTGGTGCCGTCTGTCTGTCCGTCTGTCCGTCCGTATCGAAAGGTACTTGGCTGGTGAATTCAACTCCTACAGTTTTCATTGGACATCTTTGCAAAAACTTGGACAAAGTTTGCACATATGCTGCAGATAGATTGTGATGCACACATTGTAGTCGCAACTCCGGCAGGGGATGTTTTGCTCTCAGAGCTCTCTTGTGCACATTTTCATTGATATTTATGCAAATGGAAAGATATGTGATAAGTCTTTGTTTTGAAATCATTTTTGCTAGGATTACGACCCCTGTTTCAGCGCATTTCAGGTCGTAATTTTTCTATCCAGATATTTTCAACGAAGGTGAGTCCTATCCTTGTCTAACTCATTTCTATCCAATCAAGTTTTCGCAAGTGAGGCGCTCGCTTAAGTTCTAGCGTTGTAGATTTTCTGGGTTCTACCCAGTTTTCCTCCCACGTTAATTCTTGAAGCCGCTGCTTAAGGGAAAATTCTTAAAAACCAAAGAAACAAATAAATGTTGTGTTGCTGAGGCTTCAACCTCATTCCTGGGATTGCTGAAATATTGCTGATCGCAGCAAAAAAATCATTCAATCAAGCAGTCATTCATTTATTTGTTGGTCTTGTCAAGCTAAATATCTTACACAGTAATTATGGACACGACTGACTCCCCTGCTTGACTGCCGTACCCCATCTCTCCATGACTGAGGTAAACTTTTTTTTGCTGCTGCATAGATTTGTTCTCAGGCTTTAAGTGAGAAGTCTGGCAAGCCTGCTGGGAAAGGTAATAATGGGTTTTACCTGATCCCCCAGGTCTTGCTCGCACAATAAATGCGATTCGCAGTCAAATGATAAATGTTCTTGTGTGAGCACCCTGCTGAATACAGGGAAAGAAAAAAGACGGTAAAAGAAAATCTAAAAGATCTAACCCTTGAAAAGAACCGGGATTTGAGGTTTAACTGGATGTAGCACAAAATATAAATCAGCGCAAAAAGCCCCCAATTTATCAGTTTTTTCTCCAATTAGTATATGATCCACGAACATCAAAGAAACATAAAATTTACCCCAAGGTATTTATTTTTTGTCCCCCAAAATCCAGCCTTTTATAGAGGTGCATTCGCCAGACAAGAATAAAAAGAAGGCGTAGAAGTTGTGCACTCCGTGGACACTGGACGATTTAGCGCCATTAAGAACACGACAGTGGGGTATGCAAAGAATTAATTGATTTTTATTGCATTCCCAGCGAGATACAAGTGGAAATAAAGGAAAGCGCGTGGTATTGTAATGCTGACATGTGCCGCATGAACGTGCCAAGCACTTCATTAATAACAAACATTTACCTGTTTGTGATGTGTTCAGTGACACTTGACTTGCTCTTTTGGGTTTGGACAATAGCCTACATAAAGCCAAAAAAAAAAATGAAACATGCCACATCATCATGAAACTGGAACGGCTTACTACACTGGAGAGGCACTGGCACGTGATAGGCAGGTCTCAACCATTCTCACTACACACCAGCCACACTACACGCTACTTACTACGAACAAACTCTTCCTGTTGCTTCTTCTTATTATTATTCCTTAGCTAGTTTTTCTGGCAGTTTATGTTGCGTTGCATATTGGGCAATTTGTGTATGAATAGTGAGCCTACGATGCACCCACAAAATATCTGCCCAACCTAGTATACATCCGGGAACTTCTCGCGGACACAAACTCACTCCCCACGCATAAGTGAACACCCTACCCCCTAAATCTGACGCCGTCAGTAGTGTGAGTAGTACATTAGTGCGCGGTTCCGTAGTCACCAAAATGCTCCACCAATAGACTAAATCGGCATTATCATTATGCATGTGCAAAAATTTTCTGGTCAGAGTTCAAGACTACCCTCGATGTCAACAAAGCCGATAGAGCCTAGCAATCCCAGTGGAACAGCCGGCTACTTATCATAATTACTTGAGTTATTTTACATTGCCTCAGGTTGTTTAAAGGCAATATCCCAGGTTCACATGGTTCAGTCTGTGATCGTACACCCTGGCTTAAGAAGTATACGGAGGAATTTTGCTCTGTTCACCAGTGCAATAAAGGAACAACACGCTGTATATGTGACCCACCATATGTACTCATCCCATTTCCTACCAGAAGAAAACATCCAGAAAGACGTGTAGGATGGATTAAATTAGTAAGTTAGACTTAAAATCTTTTATTTTACTAATCAGTAATGCAATTTGTAATGGACATTAATAAGTCCACATGTATTACATGTGCCATTTCCTAAGCCTGTAGTCAGTAGTGGTGTATGTGTCAGTGACCCATATATCACCCCAATTCCGAAATAGTCGGAACAAAGTGTAAATTGTGAATAAAATCAAAATGCAATGACTTTCAGATTACATGAGCCAATATCTTATTGACAATACAACATAGATAACATTTCAAGTGTTGAAACTGAGACATTTTACACTTTTATCCACAAAATGAGCTTATTTTAAAATTTCCGGCTGCAACAGGTCTCAAAAAAGTTGGGACACGGCAAAAAAGGGCTGAAAAAGCAATTAATATATAAGATAATCAGCATTTAGCAAGTAATTATGTTAAATGGCATCAAGTGTGTAACATGATTGGCTATAAAAGGGATGTCTAAGAGAGGATAAGTGTCTCAGAAGTAAAGATGGCCAGAGGCTCTCCAACTTATGAAGGCTTGCGTAAAAAAATTGTGGAATACTTTAAAAACAGTGTTCCTCAATGTCAAATTGCCTAGACTCATCATCGACAGTGCATAACATCACCAAAAGATTCAGAAAGACCGGAAAAATCTCTGTGCATAAGGGACAAGGCTGAAGACCTTTACTGGATGCCTGTGATCTTCGGGCCCTCAGACGCCACTGCATCACTCACCGGCATGATTCTGTCATTGACATTACTAAATGGGCCCAGGAATACTTCAAGAAACCACTGTCTGTGAACACAGTCTGCCGTGCCATCCACAGATGCCACCTAAAACTCTATCATGCAAATAGGAAGCCATTGTTGAGCATGATCCAGAAGCGCCACCGTGTTCTGCGGGCCAAGGCTCATTTAAAATGGACTGGAGAAAAGTGGCAGTGTCCTGTGGTCAGACGAGTCCAGATTTGACATTCCTGTTGGCAATCATGGGCATTATGTCCTCTGGACTAAAGAGGAGAATGACCACCCCTCCTGTTATCAGCGCTCTGTTGAAAAGCCAGCTTCTCTGATGGTATGGGGATGCATTAGTGCATATGGTGTGGGACACTTGCATGTTTTCAAAAGTACCATGAATGCTGAAAGGTATATAACGGTTTTAGAGCAACATATGCTCCCCTCCAGGCGACGTCTATTCCAGGGAAGGCCTTGTGCATTTCAGCAGGACAATGCAAAACTACATACTGCAGCTCTGGGGCGGATTTAGCCATTTAGGGGCCCTTGGCAAACAGAAGTATGGGGCCCTCCTCCTTTTTCAGATTTCATTTTACAAACAAGCTAAAAACAAACAAAAAAACAAAAATCTCACACCTAGTTTTTAAATTCTTTTTTTTTTTTAATACAGACAGCACAAAAAAACAGTAACTACAGTAAGTTGTATTTACCTTTTCATCAAAGTAATACAAAAATATGCATAGCAACATAACGCATTTTAATTTCTGAGCCATTATGACTTGATAAAGCCACCTTTCCCCCTCCCCCTCCTCCCATCATTAGCCCCATTTACGAGAGCCCGGTGCGATTTGCAATTCCAGAAGAGGAAGTTTGTTCTTCCGACCGAGGGATTTGACCATTTCTCCTCCCAGAGGTGCTTTTGCCTCTTCCGATTGGTCCATGCCTCTTCCAGATGTCTCTTCGCTCTTCAGAAGTATGCAAGGAAGGCAGGGAGGAGTCTGGTGGATGCAGCGTCGCTGTGTGGAGGCCTCTGAGTAGACATTTCACAAAATTTGTTTGCGAGTTGATGCACATTGTATTAGAATAGGTGAAGTTTAATGGTGTGGAGTTGAAGCACTGGATAGTTATTGTGACACTGTGGTGAATGCTCTTTGGGCCGTGGCAGATGGTTCAGACCGTCAGGGACTGGATGCTGATGATTTAGCGGGGAGTAGTATGGAGTGGAGTATTGTGAGGAGGAAAAACGCTAGACGTCGTTCCAGTGGAACAAGTAACACTTCTGATTCAGCAGACACAGTCAAGAAGGCAAAAATTAAGGCGCCTCTAAGAGATTTGGTTAATAGAGACAAGGAAGCCTGGAAAGTTATGGTTGTATTTGAAAAAAAGTCTTGAATTGCATGCCATCAAGATTTTTTAAACAATTGATAAAGAAATTAGTCCGATTAATTTTGCTAAGTATTTGGGGAATGCTAAAATGCTAATTTTTGCATCTTCGCATGAACAAAGGATTAAAATCCTCAAGATGACTAGTTTGAATGGTGTTAAAATGAATGCACATATTCCAAGAGCTGCATCAAAACTTAAAGGGGTCATCACAGGGATTCCAACTTATATGATGATGGAAGAGATTATGAAAAATCTAAATGGGGGACAAATACTAGAGGCAAAAAACGTTAACAAGAGGTAAATAGAAAATTGAAAGTATGTCTGTACTTTTGTTCTTTTAAGATGAGATGCCCCGGAGAGTTCAGTTGGGTTTCCAAAGTTTCAATGTAAGGGAATATATTCCGCCTCCATTACGCTGTTTTAAATGTCAAAGGTACGGTCATGTGGCAGCGCAGTGTAAAGGAAAAATTAGATGTGCTAGATGTAGCGGGGAACATGAATGTGGCTAATGTGGTGAAAACTTCAAAATTAAATGCTGCAATTGTGGGGAACAGCACAGCGCTGCATATGGAGGATGTGAGGTACAGAAACAAGCGAGGGAAGCCCAGAGGTACAAAGTATTAAAGGTAATGCATCAAGTATCATATGCAGAAGCTCTTAAAGTTTCAGATCAAGGTAATAAAGGATACTGCGCAACAGGAATACAAAATGTAAGAACGGACAGCACAGCAAAGAAACTAATGCATGGAAAAAGAGCTGATACAACCAGTGTGACCCATGATAAATCTCCAAAGGATCAGAGACACGCAGCACGGCCCATAGTGATACCATCTAGTCAAAATGAAGTTCTAGACAAGGTAACTGTGGAAACAATGCTAGTTAATAAGACTGACTTTATTGCTTTCATGTGTGCAGAAGTGAATGTTACAATGTACTATAAAAAAAGAAGTGATAGGATCTGTTGTTGAAGTGGCAAATGAGTTTTTGGGGATTTCATCCAAAGCAGATGAAATACATGAAATGTTGAACTCAAGCTATGCCCATGGACAGTCTCAGATTTATACTTAGTATTATGGCGTTTCATATATTATAATGGAACGCGAGAAGTTTAATTGCGAATGGTCAAGAAGTTTAAAAATATGTCAGTTAAACCAGACATTATATGTGTAGAGGAGACTTGGTTAAAACCACAATTAGATTTTATTTTAAGAGTATGTAGCATAGTACGATTAGATAGGAAGGACAACAATGGAGGAGGTTGTGCTACATTTATAAAAGAGGGAATAGCTTAGAAGTCTGTTTTAGTACCTGATATGCATGAATGTGTCATAGTAAAAATCTATAATGATAAACGTGGAAGCAATTTTGGTGTAATTAATTTTTATAACCTGTGTAAAATGCTATTGGACAATCTCTTTCACTCAATGTATAAGAAATGTTATTGCACAAAAGAAATATGGTGCAGCGATTTTAATGCTCATAATAGCTTATGGGGTAGTATGCAGACAGATCATCATGCAGAGGTGTTGGAAGAGATGATAAATGACATGAATGTTGTTTTGCTTAAATAATGGCAAAGGTACACAAATTAATGTCTTTAAAAACACTACTTCATGTATAGACCTCACTTTGGTGGACAGAAGAATCGCCGATAAATGTGAATGGGAAATAAACTTGAATACCACGATCGGTAGTGACCATTTTCCCATTTTATGTGGCATAGCAGTGGGAATATATTCACAAGAAATATGTTCTCACCAAAAGTGGTGTTTTCAGAGAGCAAACTGGGAAAGGTATAAGGAATATTGTAATGAGACAAATAATGCGATACCAATTAATTTAGACAACTGACTTGAGCAAATTACAGATACATTACACTCCCTTCTATATAATGCTGCCAGCCGGGCCATACCGGTGAGCAAGAGAAGAGGAAAAAAAAAAATCGCTCCATGGTGGAATGAAAAATGCAGCGATGTAATTAATGAGCGGAATGATGCATTTAAAGTGCTACGCAGAACTCTAACAATGGAAAACTTAATTGATTATCAAAGGAAACGAGCTATTGCTTGGAAAACCATCAAAGAAGTTAAAAAAGAAACCTGGAGACAATACTGTTCAACCATAGGGAGGGAAACCAAACGGTGTGAAATCTGGAATATGATAAGGAAAATGAGTGGTAAGAACAATAATCCATATGCCAGTGCTAACTGAGAGAAAAGAAAAAACAGTTCCGGATATTGAGAAAGAAAATCTGTTGGGAAAGGTATTTGCTGAAGTGCACCAGGGAAATCGTCTTGATGGTAAGTTTATACAAAGAAGAGAAGAAATATTAAATATGAATGAGAACATTCTGGAAAGAAAAGAAATTAAAGATTCAATTTTAGATGTTGAATTTAATATGGCTGAATTTAATACAGCTCTTACAAAAACAAGAATCTCATCGCCAGGGGCAGACCAATTGTGCTTTGTCATGTTTAAAAACATGCCTAGAGAAACTTTAAAAATGATTTTGTATTTATTTAACAGAATATGGAATGAAGGAAAATTGCCAATTGAATGGACAAGGGCAATAATTCTTCCTTTAGCCAAGCCGGGTAAAGATCCAACTTGTCCAGGAAATTATCAAGCGATTGCACTGACTTTGCATTTCAGCAAACTAATGGAAAAAATGATTGTTAATGGACTTACATACTTTCTAGACTCTAAAAATGTATTAAATGGAGCTCAAACAGGTTTTCAAAAAGGTTGGTCAACGAATGATGCTCTTGTTAAAATGGGGAGTGAAATGATTGTAATGAAGGAAATGATGGTTGTCGTCTTTCTTGATATAGAGAAGGCATATGATACCATGTGGAGAGAGGGGCTACTTATTAAATTAAATAGAGTTGGAATTGGTAGAAATATGCACAATTGGATTTTGGATTTTTTATCTCATAGAACATTGAAGATAAAAATAGGATCAACGTTATCCAAAGGATTCAACATGGAAAATGGAATTTCGCAAGGTGGCGTGGGAAGCCCAATACTATTCAACTTGATGATCAATGACATCTTTGCTAAACTTAATGGGACCATAGGCAGGTTGCTGTTTGCGGATGATGGCGTTATTTGGAAAAGAGGTCAAAATTTTCAGCATATAATGGCTACTATGC
This sequence comes from Gymnothorax reevesii, assembly GCA_029721435.1. Classification (NCBI taxonomy): domain Eukaryota; kingdom Metazoa; phylum Chordata; class Actinopteri; order Anguilliformes; family Muraenidae; genus Gymnothorax; species Gymnothorax reevesii. The sequence goes on from CM056581.1 coordinate 10,317,580, forward strand.
AACAAGCAATTAAAACTTTGGAGGAATGGTTGCTTGATCGGGGTCTTAAATTTTCAGTAAGTGAGTCTAAATGTCTGCTTTTCTCCAAAAGGAAAGTAAATTGTTCACGGAAACTACTTTTATATGGGCAACCCCTTGAAATGGTTAAATAAGTTCAAATACCTCGGTATTTGGTTTGATACAAAGCTTTCCTGGAAATGCCATATAGAACATATCAAAACCAAAAGTAAAAAAGTGTTGAATTTGATGAGAATGATAACGGGACAAGAATGGGGAGCCGACAGACAGTCATAGGTGGATGTTTATGAAGCTTTAATTGAAGCGCCTATTACTAAAACCCAATAAGTCACACTTGACTTGACTTGTGGGGTTTTAGTAATCAGTGCTTCAATTAGATCTTCTTTTGACTGTGATTGTTTTTTATACGGTTCAGGATGCAAATCTCCTTTGGTAAAACTAGGCAGAATTCAATATAAGGCAATTAGACTGGTGATTGGAGCTGTTAAAACCACACCAACAAGTGCATTACTGATAGAGGCTGGGGAAACGCCGCTGCATCTCAGACGAACAAAACTATCATTTGCATATTGGTACAGATTACAGGGGAGCGTTGACAGCCCTGCGACAGATATATTGTATAACTGTTGGGAATACAGGAGAGATGGACAAGGTTTTGGGTGGAAAATTGGTAACTGGGTTAAACAGTATGGACTTGAGGAAATGGAATATAGCCCTGCTGTGGTTTTGAGCAGGATACCACCTTGGTTACTCCCTTCCCCTGAGGCAAATGCATTTCTATTAGAGAAAAAAAGTGAAATTAACGATAAAGAATACTTTGCTGATTTTAGCCGAGAATATATTGACACCAATTATTATGGATATCTGAAAATTTATACAGATGGATCTAAGGAGTTGCAAACAGGAAAATGTGGAATAGGGATGTATGTTCCTGCATTTAATGGAAAAAAAAAACTAGGATATAGAATTAGTAATAATCTATCAGTATCTACGACGGCAATGGTTGGCTTAATTACAGCTGTACAATGGGTTGAGGAAAACAAATCGTTAAGAACATTTGTATGCTCTGATTTGAACTCCTCATTTCAGAGTTTGTGCTCGGGGCAGTCTGTAAGGGAAGATTTCATTATTGTGGTGCAAACTGTTCTTCTCAATATCCAAAGGCTAGGCCTCATTGTGGACTTCTGCTGAGTTCCTGCGCATATTGGAGTGCAGGGGAATGAAAAGGCGGACAAATTGCTAAAGGCGCATTAAGAAAAGAGATTAAAATTATTGTACCTATGAGTAAAGGTGAAATAAAATCGAAAATTAGGACCGAGATTCTCTGTAGGTGGCAGCAGCAATGGGATGAAGAAAATAAAGTGAACATCACCACAAAATACAGCGAAATGTGGGAGGGAAAAGATATTTGGGTGCTAATAGGAGGGAAGAGATTACAAGACTAAGATGAGGTCATACCTGATTAAATGTAACCCTGCACATCCGAGGAAGAAGCGATGGCTAATGCTCAATGTGTGGCATTTTTAGATGTAGAACTTGTTTTAATATTGTGTCGGAAATATAGATCAGAAAGGCAGGTGTTCCAAGAAATGGTTACAAAGTATGGAAAATTTGAGAGCATTGAAGAAATTTAAAGTGAACAAGCGAAGTTTTTATTTTGTTTTTGAAGGAATCAGGGCTTCAAAACAGGATGTAAGAACATTAAGTTTAGATAAGGGTATGTTTATGTATAGGCCTATGTGCTATTCTGCCCATGGTCTCTGAGTAGCACACACCCACACAGCAAGTGGCGTATACAACAAAAACTACTTGTAAGCAGCCATTATAAAAGAAGAAGAAGAAGTATGCAAATCGCACCGGGCTCAGATATCGCCCCACAAGAAATGGGTTGTTACAGCGGTGGAAATGGCATTTGTAATGAGAGGGGGCCTTTTGTAGTGACGGTGCCCAACCGAGGGTCACTAGTTCTTTTCTTTTCCTTTTTTCTCTCATCCGGTCACAGCTTAGCCCCGTTTCTAACAAAAATCTTTCAAAACATCGACTTCACAATGCTCAAAGTATTCAATATCTTTGTCACTTTTGGCCATATTTACTTGTCTGGGCATGATCTGGGTATTCCTGAGCTTTGACCGGGACCAGCATGCTTTGCGCGCAATGAGATGCCGAATTAGTTTATTCTCTTTAAGAAGTATTTCACTGTTGCAAAGAATGGTCATGTCATAAAGCTTGGCTGTCAATGCAGTAGAAAGGCAAAAATATTTGGCTCGTATTCCAGGGGTTTTTGAAAACATGGAGGACAGGATGTTTTTTATGTTGGATTCAACGGGCTGGCCTCTCGATCCATGGAGGCAGGCATAAAAAATGCTGAAGTATAATCTGTTGTCAAGTATATTTTTGTATAGCACATTTAAAACTACCACAGCTGACCAAAGTGCTGAACAAGCTTAACATACCAAAATGAACAAATATAAATGTAAACAAAATGTTCTATCATCTGTGGTTTGATCAGCCACCCGATAGCCAGAAATCGTCCACCAGATGACGCATCTTCTGGTGTTAAATGTTCAGCTATAAGCAATGACATCTCAGTGCGGGCAACATTGAGGAAAGTTAACATTGTGTAGTTACACAAAGCCAGCTGAAAATCGGTGAAGTATCCATTTAAGAGAGTCTTAAGTCAGAATCAACTAAACCATGTCGTATTCACGGGAGCCTAGAGTGAGAGCAGGGAGCGGTTCGATGAACAGATCTTTTCTGGGGACTGTGAGAAATGATTCATGTCCCTGAAAAAAACTGTAACCCCACCACTAAATTTGAAGCTCCAGCATCTGTTTCAGGTAATTAGCCGCGGGGTCCTGCCAAGTTGATGACTAGGCCTTCTTTTCAAACAGCAGTCATAGCTACATTTTGAATGTAACATTTTTTCTGGATTAGACTATGGATCATGAAGTGCTAAGGGTTTATTAATGTTTACATTGATCGCTACTGTAGAACTGAAAACAGGATATGGATTCTATATGTTATCAGTGGTTCTTTTGGAATACTCTATAATCTGTGGCCAAGTAAAACTGTCACTGAGTCACCCATTTTACCACATGACCTGTTGCCTGGTAAAACTGTCACTGTGTCACCCCAAGTGCTTACTACCCTCATGCTGTGCATTTGATATATGGGAATGGTTGGCATCGTGATAACTTTAGATGATTTGCAATTCTAAATAAAGGAATTGAAATGAGGGATATGGTGTGCAAGTAGTCAAATAAAAATTCCCGCCTACTTGAGTTCCTTGTACTGCCCTCTTCTCTTGATGTGCATTGGCTTCCTCCAATAATGCATTGATTTTGCTCATATTGCGAACTGTCAGCTCGCTAATGTTGAATGCCAGCTGGTTCCCTCTGGCATTGCGTGACATATATACATTGAGAGTGGGCTGTTTGAGCAATGGACCAGTAAGTGGGTAGCTTTTTCTCTTGGTCAGGCCATTCTCAGTAGCTGTACTGATTTTGATTCTATTCATAGAATATTGTATAGCTATCTATATCCTTCATATGTTGATGGGTATTGTTGTACTCAAATGCAGAGCCCTTTCAAAACGCTCCTGCTTGGAACGGGCCGATTGCTTGGCCTCCAGTACTGCTGGTTGCAGCTTTCTTGAGTACCGTTCAGCAGAACAACTTCCCACTCATCCCTGCACTTCCTTGGGTCCTCAGCAATGCGTACAGGCAGATAATCCTTTCATTTATAGTTAGATGATAATAAATTATGACCAAAAGTTGGTGAACAAATCATTATTAACTAGCATGGCACACAGAGAGTCCTCTGGACAGGGTTGGTGTGATGCATGTCAGGCCCATGTATTTAATATCATCGTTCTTCTTAAAATATTTCCAATTCTCCTCTCAGTAGATGAATGCCTTGCTGAACATGGGACTGTGCAGTTTTTTTTTGGGGGGGGTGGGGGGGTGGGGGGCGGTTAGGGCCAGGCAATCGTCATCTTTATCCTCCCTGTAAGATCACGGACCAGTGGGCCACTGTGTCTATTTTTATGACACGATTTTGTGCTCCATAATCCCATGTTGCAGAGAGTGTTCATGCCTCTATTATACAGCACACAGAGGAAGTGATCGGATGCAGGATTGAGCAATCCTACCGCCCATCTCTTATCCTGAGTATCACTGACCTTAATACTGAGAGTAGGAGTGAGGGAGTGAGAGGGAGAAACTGTGGGATGGAGCGAGGGAGAGAGAGATGGAGGAAGGGAAACTGTAGTTGTGTATTTTACGAGTGAGGGAGGGTATTATATCATGTTTGTGTTGAAAACTATTGTTTTTTTTTAAATGCGTTTGTTTCATGATGAATATGTGAGAGAAAGAAAGATGAAAAGGGAGAGGTGGTGACTGGTGTGTTTCATTTATGTAGGACCAAGATAAATACCCTTGAATGTATGTATATTACACAGTATAAAGCCTATTTAATTCCACTAGGGGGAGGGAGACCGAAAAGAATAGAAATACTGAGGGCCAGATGGCAGGGTAGGGCTCTAGGAGCACTGATTGGTCAGAAGAGCAGAGCCTGAAGAACATTAGCTGTTTACTCATTTATATACATGTGACTCAAAATGGAAATGTGTGAGCAAAATTGAGAAAGATAACTTTTGGAAGCTGATGTATTGGAAGCAGTATTTTTGCATGCGTTGAATAGAATGAGAGGGTGAGGCCATATTTGAAAAAAAAAAAAAAAACGGCAAGTTATTGACGAGGACAGCACAGGATGTCTTTTTATGCTAGGTTTTTCTGTAAAATGAGCTAATTTATTGACTGATTGATAAACGTGCTCAGTGCGCATACTGGTTTCGTTTCCCCTCATAAATATTTTGATGTTCTCCTGCAAACCGGTGGGTTTTACGAGGATAAGACCATGGTCTCATATGGTCAATTTACTTACCGTGGAATCATGGCTGGTGGGAGCATAGGCAGTGTTATTTTTAAAAATAATTTGGCGTCTCTAATCCTACTGGAATATGGAATGTCCAGTCCGTGGACATTCTTGGAAACATGTGCTTTCTTGGAAAGTAACTGATGAGTGCCTGCATGGCCAGTAGGAGGCACTAAAGAAAGGTTCAGTGCTAACCCAAACTGACTGTATCCCTCCCGTATCCCCGAGCAGCGCAGAGCCAATTATGCATGGATCTCACGAGGCTGCTGGGCGCAGTCAAGCAAAGCAGGATTTGATTAGATGCTGTGCTGTGGTGGACAGTCTGGCACCACAAGAGGTGCCTTTACGGGGCGAGCGAACCCTGCAGCTGTGCCAGTATTTGGTTGCAGAAGTGCCTTGAAAGAATTTAGAGGCATTAAAATTACAATAGTTTTGTGCCAGTTTAAAGAGAATGCTCAGAATATTGTAGGGGGAATTTTAATGCAGCGAGAGACTGCAGCAGACATAATTTGGCAGAAAAAGCACGAGGGACAATTCCTTGCATGATTCTATCTGTGAAATGTCCCAGCTATAAATTAAAATCTCATGGAACAACTTACGGCGGCTGAGCTGAAACTTCAGGGCGCAAAAAATCCATGTAAACTGTTAATTCTGAACCCATTTTCAGTCATTTTCATTTATTTATTCTGAAGTTTACCCAAGATTAGAAATAATCAATTAGCTGGACTGTATGAGTGATTAACAATACATGCAATTCAAAAAAAGTAGTTATTTTATACAGAAAGTACTCTTAATGAAAAAAAAAGACTTGGTTATTTTCTGTGTTTGCTTGTGATATATCCTGTAATGCAGGTTTGCTCAATACTAATAACAAATCTTGGTCAAAACCTAGTGCATGGCTGGAGTATGTTCACTGCAGTTTGTTTTGCATGAGCAACTGCCAATGGGAAAACTCCAACACTCGGCCGTCACCCTGTCAGTCACAGACTTTTGCGTTTGTATGACTGGCTCCCACTTTGCTGTCGTGTGGAAAAAAACATTAACTCTACAAATGCCCCTAAATTATCCAGAAAATGCTGACCTCTGTGTTTGGTTTATACTAACAATGTGGATCAAGCTATAGTTACCTGCTTTGCTAGCTGAGCAAGATAGCTGAAACAATTAACAAGCTGTTTTGTATTCAGATGCATGCACTGGTAAAAACCAAAAGTTATTGATTTCTCTACAAGACAAATTCTGAAATAGTTGGGATGAAGTGTAAATTGTTAATAAAATCAAAATTCAATGACCTTCAGATCACATGAGCCAATATGTTATTTACAATAAAACATAGATAACATTTCAAATGTTGAAACGGAGACATTTTACATTTTTATCCACAAAATGATTTAAAATTTTCTGGCTGCAACAGGCAAGTTGGGACCTAGGCGAAAAAGGGGCTGTAAAAGCGATTAATATGTAGAAGAATCAGCTGAAAGAACATTTAGCAAGTAATTAAGTTAACTGGCATCAGGTGCATAACATGATTAACTATAAAAGGGATGTCTTAGAGAGGCTGAGTCTCTCAGAAGTAAAGATGGCCAGAGGCTCTCCAACCTGTGAAGGCTTGCATAAAAAAATTGTGGAATACTTTAAAAACAATGTTCCTCTGCGTCAAATTGCAAAGGCTTTGAAGGTCTCATCATCGACAGTGCATAACATCATCAAAAGATTCAGAGAAACTGGAAAAATCTCTGTGCGTAAGGGACAAGGCCAAAGACCTTTACTGGATGCCCATGATCTTCGGGCCCTCAGACGCCACTGCATTACTCACCGGCATGATTCCGTCATTGACATTACTAAATGGGCCCAGGAATACTTCAAGAAACCACTGTCAGTAAACACAGGTCCGCTGTGCCATCCACAGATGCCACCTTAAACTCTATCATGCAAAAAGGAAGCCATAGTTAAGTATGATCCAGAAGCGCCGCCCTGTTCTGTGGGCCAAGACTTATTTAAAATGGAGTGTAGCAAAGTGTCCTGTGGTTAGACGAGTCCAAATTTGACATTCTTGTTGGAAATCATGGGCGTCGCGTTCTCCGGGCTAAAGAGGAGAAAGACCACCCTTCCTGTTATCAGCGTTCAGTTCAAAAGCCAGCATCTCTGATGGTATGGGGATGCATTAGTGCATATGGTGTGGGACACTTGCGTGTTTTAAAAAGCTCCATGAATGCTGAAAGGTATATAAAGGTTTTAGAGCAACATATACTCCCCTCCAGATGACATCTATTGATGACCATGTGTATTTCAGCTGGACAATGCAAAACCACATACTGCAGCTATGACAACAGCATAACTTTGTAGTAGAGTTCATGTGCTGAACTGGCCTGCCTGCAGTCCTGATCTTTCACCGATTGAGAACATTTGGCACATAATTAAACGAAAAGTCAGTCAAAGGAGACCCAAAACTCTCCTTCAGCTGGAAGCCTGTATTAAACAAGAGTGGGATCAATTTCTAATGGCTGAACTCAAGAAACTTGTCTCCTCAATGCCCAGATGCCTCCAATCTGTGTTAAAAAGGAGAGGGGATGCGAGACCATGGTAAACAGGCCCCTGTCCTAACTTTTTTGAGACCTGTAGCAGCCATCAAATTTGAAATGAGCTCATTTTGTGGATAGAATTGTAAAATTTTTCAGCTTCAACATTTGCTATGTTATCTGTGTTCTATTGTGTGATGGTCCTGTCCTGCAGTCCCTCGCCCCTCCTGTCTGCACCTCCACTTCTATGGGCCACACCTGCTGCTCCTGGAGGTGCAGGTTAGAGTATTTAAGCACTGCACTGCCAGACTTGCAGTGCAGCTACATTCTGTGTCCAGGAGCCCTGTCTGTGATTTTGCCGTAGCTCCTCTCGTGTGTGGCTTTATCTTTAAATTAAAGATTTTATACAGTTTTACTCAGCCTGTGTGTGGGTCCCTTCACCTGTTTTTGGGTACATGGTCCCAGTGCCCGCCACATTTGGGTCCTCTGCCGGTGAGGGCAAAACCCTCACAGGCATACTGTGAATATAATACTGGCTGGTGTGATTTGAAAGTCATTGCATTTTGATTTTATTCACAAATTACACTTTGTCCCAAGTATTTCAGAATTGGGGTTGTACTTAGCTGGCTCATATTAACATTACCTAGTTTGTAAATGGTAACATAGCCCTCTAATTTTGCTAGCTAGAGAGAAACTGGAATTAGTACAACAGTTATGAAGAGCATGAGCCAGGAAATGTTGAATGGTTAAGTGGTTAATGATAACCTCCCTCTAGCTATTAAATGGATTCGTGGCTCAGCAACATGAATAATTTTTGAAGCAATATGCTGATTAAGCGGCTTCAAGTAAACCTGCTTGACTGATAAATTAATATTGCAGCAAACTAATGTTGTTGCTTTAATGTTACTGCTAAGCAGCACGAGAACTCATTCCATAACTAAAAATGACAGTATCTTAGTCCACGACTAATGAGAAATAGGTGCATAAGGGGCAAACGGGGTAAGTCCTGTGGGTAAAATGAGTCCTCCTATAACTTGGCTACCATACCCAAAATGATGTGTGAACCCTAATTGAGCAGGAATATTTCATTTCACCGGTTCAGTGATGGTGGTCACTAGAGAGAGTGGTCAGAAAACTAGAGTTAAAAGCATGATTTTTGAAATGAAAAGTAAATGCTCACTGGTTGAGATGTAATGAGTCTTATATATTAACTGTTAAAGGTTTGCATTTTGACTTTGTTGCATGTTAATATTGGGTGGTATAAGCCACAACATGATGTCATTAATTTCGGATTACAGTGGATTTGAGTTATTTTGTCAAACGGTTTCGGTAAAAATGATGGTTGTTGGAAAGATCATATCACCAGCCCGAGGGAGAGTTGTGCCCCTTGTTAAATTTATCCAAAACAGTTCAAATACTTTTGGCCCATGCATTCTGTCTGATATTCTGACATTATAGACATTCTCTCATCCTGCCAAGATGCTGCAACCCCGACTGGGAACAAGGACATGTTTACCACTGTGTTACCTCTCATTTTTCAGCAACTATTTGCACTCATTTGGGAACAGAGGCAATTATTTCTGCTGTCTTCAAATTGGATTTTCCCCCCCCAAAATTTTCTTGATATTTTACCACAGCTTCTGAACAAAATGAGGTCTCCATTGGTGCATTGTGTGCTTTATATTGACCACATGTTTTTAATGGGCAACAGCTCTGGACAGCTGGCAGGCCAGTCTAACTCCCTAACTCCTTGAGTACAATGCCATGCTCTTGTTTCACATGCTGAATGTGGCCTGGTTTTGTCCTGCTAAAATATGCAGGGATGTCCTTGAAAAAGATGCTATCAAGATGGAAACATATGTTTCTCCAAAATGTCTACGGTCTGCATTTAGAGCTTTTAATGTTCTGTTCATATCATTGGTGACCATGAATTGTCAACTGCAGTTCAGTCAGGAATCTCCTGTGCCAGATGCATCATTTAATTTAGAGAACGTATCACCAACCAAACACATCTGCACCTATCACATCAGTAATTGAGCACGCTCTTCAAAAACAGCTAATCAATTTAATGCTTAGACCCTCCGTGCCTTTCCCAGCCTATATTTTTAATTTGGATATTTACCATGACTAGTGGAGGCACTGGTCCTTCCCATATAGTGCATTCAGAGGATTTCAAAGTTCTCATCTCACACCTTTAGAATGCCATGGATCCTCCTAAAATCAGGCCAATATTCTTGCTAGGACTGTCTCTCACCATACGAATCCTTTCACTTTCCACACTTGGCTAGGAAATCCAATTTCACTGGTAAATAGCCAACAAAATTAGCTGTCATGTTCTTGAGCTACCGCACAAAATAGTTACCACTGACGTAACGTAGCGCAACAGAAGTTCAACTGTGTGATGATTCATTTTTTTTTGGGGGGGGCTCTCAGTGTGGAGTTTGCATGTTCTGTCTTGTTTCACATTACGTGCTTATTTCAACTTATCACATCGACCCTAATCCGAAATTGCCCCTGAAATGAGCGTATGTTTTAATAAAAAACAATTGATTTCACACGTGAAAGCATCAAATAATGCATTGTAGTTTTTGATTTTATTTGCATTTTCTATAATATGCCAGCCTTCTGGAATTGGGAGTGTGGCTGAACTGGCTACCTAGCAATCGAGTTAGTCTTGCTGGTATGATTTAAATGTATGTTCAATGCTGTTTCCTTGAGTAGAGCTAATGGAATTCTGTGTGGCTGTTGAATGATTGAGTATTGAGAAACATTTTGAGCTTTTCATGAGCTAAAACATTTTCACCATATGCTGCTGGTCCTTGATGTGCATGCCGCCAAAACAGCTGAGTCAAATCGAAATTGGTGTGAATTCCAAGTCCCAGATTTTCCAAGCAGAGTGTTATTCAGAGCATCACGCTTCTCTGCCAGTTTGCCATGTCTTCCCAGGTAAACAACGTACACGTAAGCAGTTGAGGTACATAATTTAAGAGAAAACAGGGCTCGTCGGACAAGGCGACTTCCATCTATTGCTCCAAGCACCAGTTCTTTCACTTGTGTGTCTGTTGCAGGCATTTTTGACCGAGCATGGGGCTTTGAATGGGCATTCCAACCTTTTTGCAGCTGCAGAGCTTGAGTAACAGCAGGGTCTGATGCACAGTGTATTGCGACACATTCCTTCCATAACCATCATTAAAATATTCTCTGACTTGAGCTGTAGTAGCCCTATTATTGGTTTGGATCAGAGGGGATAGCCTGTGTTGCCCTCATGGGACGATGAGCCTTGAACATTCAACAGCCTGTTGTTGGTATGTGGTTTGTCCCACTGTTGTTTAGTTCTCATTACTGATAACAGGGAGCTCCTACAAGCTTTGCTGCTCTGGAGATGCTCCAACCCAGTTGTTCGGGTTACCTAAGGTCTATTCGCAGAACTGGACACGTGGCATTACTTTAAGGTAACCAGCGTTATTCGCCTCATCCCTCAGCCATGCGTGGTCATAATGTCCCAGCTCCTCGATGTATAAAGCACTGGCATTCTCTTTTCTTATTCCATTTTATATGGTGATAAATAAGGGCCTTTTTACTTTTTTTTTTTAGAATTAATGTATTTTTATATTCTTAAGGTATTACACAAATACTGTTATCCAATACTGCATTACTTTGACCTTGATTATTACCCAACCTCAGTGGCAAACCGTGGCTTCAATGACTAGTGACAGGCAAGTGAAAACTGATCCTTCATTTCCTCTGAATCAGCTGTCAAGGACCATGTGTCCCAGTGGATTAACCCAGATTCCTCCTGACTCTGTAAGCTCCTACAGCAGGATGCAGCAGGGTGTGGTATTAGGGAGTTACGCTCTGCCTTGGAATGCACACCAGTGCACCTCACTTTCAACCAGGGACACCACTGTGGGCCATAGACTAGTTTGCAGATGTCTTATGTGGTTTGATTCCCTCACACAACTACCTCTGCACGCTTGAGCTGGGTGTTGAGTTCTGTGACGTAATGGTATTGTGCAAAATAAGTGAATCAGAATGCTTGTTAAATGATAGTCCTTTTGGCTCTCCCCAGTCAAATATTATTAATTAAAATGGCAGGTGAAGAAATTCATAAAAAACTCTTTGATAATGACATTTGCTTTGTATGTAAAATAAGAATTGGATCAAAGAAAAAGAAAATATGCGAATTGGAAAAAAGCCAACTTGATATTCCTTCAATTATGAGTTTTGTTCTTTCCATAAATACTGCTGTATATTTTCCAAGCAAACTGTTTGTCTGCCGTAGGTGATGCTGCCATTTATTAGAAAAGTTCTCTAGAATAGAATGCAGTCTGGATGAGAACATGAGGCCGAGGTCAAAAAAACTGACGCCATTTTTTGACATGCTGACATTTGTGACATTTGAAGTCTTCAATGGCCAATGAGCAGTTGATCTCATGGTGTAGTAAAACTCATTAGTATGAGAGACCTTCCAACTCAGTGGAGCAGCCCTTAATATATGGAGATGTAAACTGCATGAAATTAAGCAAGAGCTAAACAGGCTTCTGGAGTGGCTGAGCACAGGTATTCTGCGCAGTAGTAAATGGCTGAAACTTGTGCAGCTAGTGCTGTGCTGCTAAAACGCTGAGCCATTTGCATTCCGCTCCAATCAGCTTCAGACTGACAGCCAGTCTCTGTCAGAGGTTGCACCATCTGCTGCACCTTGAGGCTCATCTGCAGGCATGTGGACCAAGGCAACTGACCCACACAACGCTGAAATCATTCAGTGAACCATTTGCTTTCATCCTAAATGCACAATCTTCACCATTTGACCCAACAGTAGCAGGGCATGTCTGTTGAATCCCTTTGTTTCTGTTATTCTGCTGTCTCAGGGTATGACTCCACTGAAGCGCACTGCAGAATCATTGTGTTTAGACTTATGGTGCATTACAACCAGGCTACAAGTGCCATGATGGTCATGATTGAGAGAAAGTGGCTGTCCCAGCTGATGTTCAGACCTCCGGCAGTGCTCCATAGTGCTACTGAATCCTCGCACCCTGTTTGGAAAGTAACATGGCTTTGGCACAACAGTTAGCCAGTGATGATGGTGCCTGTGCTCAACTGAAGAAATGCCTGGGTGAGGACAAGACGTATTTTTAAATTTTTAAACCCAAAACCAGTGAAGTTGGCACGTTATGTAAATCGTAGATAAAAACAAAATACAATGATTTGCAAATCCTTTTCAACTTATATTCAATTGAATACACTGCAAAGACAAGATGTTTAATGTTCAAACTGAGAAACTTTATTTTTTTTTTGCAAATATTCATTAACTTAGAATTTAAAGGCAGCAGCACATTGCAAAAAAGTTGGCACAGGGGCCTTTTTACCACTGTGTTACATCGCCTTTCCTTTTAACGACACTCAGTAAAAGTTTGGGAACTGAGGGCACCAATTTTTGAAGCTTTTCAGGTGGAACTCTTTCCCATTCTTGCTTGATGTACAGCTTAAGCTGTTCAACAGTCCGGGGTCTCCGTTGTCGTATTTTACGCTTCATAATGCGCCACACATTTTCAATGGGAGACAGGTCTGGACTACAGGCAGGCCAGTCTAGTACCCGCACTCTTTTACTACTGAGCCATGCTGTTGTAACACGTGCAGAATGTGTCTTGGCATTGTCTTGCTGAAATAAGCAGGGGCGTCCATGAAAAAGACGTTGCTTGGATGGAAATATATGTTGCTCCAAAACCTGTATGTACCTTTCAGCATTAATGGTGCCTTCACATATGTGTAAGTTGCCCATGCCTTGGGCACCAATACACCCCCATACCATCACAGATGCTGGCTTTTGAACTTTGCGCCTATAACAGTCCGGATGGTTCTTTTCCTCTTTGGTCCGGATGACACGACGTCCACAGTTTCCAAAAACAATTTTAAAGGTGGACTCGTCAGACCACAGAACACTTAGATTCTTAGATGAGCTTGGGCCCAGCGAAGCCGGCCGCGTTTCTGGGTGCTGTTTTTAAATGGCTTTCGCTTTGCATTGCAGAGTTCTAACTTGCTCTTGCAGATGTAGCGACGAACTGTAGTTACTGACAGTGGTTTTCTGAAGTGTTCCTGAGCCCATGTGGTGATGTCCTTTACACACTGATGTCGGTTTTTGATGCAGTACCGCCTGAGGGATCGAAGGTCACGGGCATTCAGTGTTGGTTTTTGGCCTTGTCGCTTACGTGCAGTGATTTCTCCAGATTCTCTGAACGTTTTGACGATATTACGGACCATAGATGATGAAATCCCTAAATTTCTTGCAATAGCTCGTTGAGGAATGTTGTTTTTAAACTGTTCGACAATCAGCTCACGCATTTGTTCACTAAGTGGTGACCCTTGCCCCATCCTTGTTTGTGAATGACTGAGCATTTCAGGGAAGCTGCTTTTATACCCAATCATGGCACCCACCTGTTCCCAATTAGCCCGTTCACCTGTGGGATGTTCCAAATAAGTGTTTGATGACCATTCCTCAATTCTCTCTGTCTTTTTTGCCACTTGTGCCAGCTTTTTTGAAACATGTTGCAGGCATCAAATTCCAAATGAGCTAATATTTGCAAAAAATTACAAAGTTTACCTGTTCGAACATTAAGTAACTTGTCTTTGCAGTGTATTTAATTGAATATAGGTTGAAAAGGATTTGCAAATAATTGTATTCTGTTTTTATTTACGATTTACACAACGTGCCAACTTCACTGGTTTTGGGTTTCGTAAATAAAAAATTAAATTATGATTACATAATTTCTCCTAAAAAATGCCACAACTGAAGAGGCAGAAAGTTTTGATTTTTTATGATCACTCACATGATTGCCTGTTTCACAAGCTCATATTGTAGCTTAGTTGGGCATAGCTGAGTTACACAATGTCGTTTACTCGTGGAGTTTGATTTGTGTGTAAATAGCAAAGTGCAGGTGGTTGGTAATTATGCATTAAAAGGTTTGAGGTCTCCCCTGGAAGAGAGATTGCCATCTCAAGGGACTTCCTGGTTAAATAAAGGTTAAACAATAATAAAGTGAGAAAATGAACAACCTTACTGGTGATTAGAGCAGGCTTCTCGGCTCGGATTTTTTTCCCTGATGTTTTTCACTTGACCTCTGATGTTTGGTTGCTTTTTGTTTTAGACCGCACCAGGTATTATGGTATATTCCAAAAAAAAAAAAGGAAAGAAATGGTGCACAATTGCTTACACACCCCATGGCAGCAGCTGGTCTCATTACGCCTTAAAAAGTATTTCAATTCAACATCGTTACCCCTATTTATTGCTGTCTGAATTTGTTGGTACTGTGGCCTGATCTGCTGAAAAAGAGATTCTGACGAAAAAAGAAATATTTTACCTGGCATTTAATTTAAAACGTTAATGAGCAGGAGAACAAAATTATAAGAATAATCACTCCATCAACTGCCTTTCAAATCCGTTCTCTTTCAATGAATGAAAACTAATAAATCTCCACAGTTGATTGATTTGACAGCTATGGGATTTGTGAATGGTTATTAATTACTGATCATAATTCTTGGTGTGCAAATTTATGCCCTGAACCTATTACCTCAGTTCCTCTCTCCTGCAGATAAGCTGTATCGGAATAAGTCTTGTCAAAATGGCCAATAGCCTGACTGATGCAGAATGAAGCACAACCAATGCGCATCAATCTAAGCCTTACCACCCAGTAGTGAAGCGCCCGGCATAATTCTTCCTCCTACATGTTTGCTTGTATGGCCTTATTACTTTTGGAATGAGATGCGAACTGCTGTCGCTACTGATGGCAGTAGTGATGACCCCAGACCCATTTTCTGAAATGCACTGTTTTTAGTTAAAGGATGGCTGTATGCAACTGCCACAAATGGATGGTCTCTGGGGTATGTCTCACTGTATGTTCTGAGCTGAAGTAAGGCATTTTGCACTTGAGGTGTTTTTTACTTAGTTGGATTAAGTCTGTTTTCATTGATGCAATTTATCCATTATCCAGGATGGAGTTGGTCTATTCGGAGAAGAATGACATTTTATACATGTGATGGGAGCAAATCAGGACCAAATGACACAGAAACAGCCACATTTTGAATTGGTCTTTTTGCAGAGAGAGAGAGAGAGAGAGCGAGAGAGACACTGACTGATTACTCATCATTCGAAGTGCAGAGGGCCAGCAGTGTGATAACACTCATATTCTCAGTCGCAGTTTTTGATGAGTGGTCTCTGTGATACAGTAGGGCCTGAGGCGGATGAAAGATGAGAGGCTGGTGTGGGATGTCCTTTGTGAATTCTGCTGGTCTCAACAAGTAAAAGATCTGTGTCGGTTGAGATGGGACTGGGTTAATAAATTCTTAAGGCCCATGGTCCTAACTCCTGCCGGATTGGTATTTTTATCCAATATTTGTATTTTGTATAGATTTAACAAATAAAAACAAAACACAACGTAACAACCAGGGGAACAGCACCACATTAATACGGGGTATAAAATGGAAAAAGGCAGTGACAATGAGCACTGGCAACCGCCAGCCCTATATACCTAAATAATCACCTCCACCTTAACGAGCTACAGGTGCAGCTCGTTAAGGTGGAGTTTAGCGCAAGCCGCGGGGGAGGCACTGCTGTGCGAAAACCCTTACACTGATATTGTTTGTAGCCGCATTGTTGCCTTGCGTGATGCTGAAGACATTAAATGCTGTCATGGCACTGTAAGAAACACAATCAAGCATTTCCAAGAGACCGATTCGCTGAAAAATAGTGGCAATAGAGGCAAAAAACAGATGTTAACTGCCTCTGATGTTCGTTATCTGTGTTTGACAAGAAAGAAATTTGGCGGTTGACAGCACGACAACTTTGCGATATTAATAGCACCAGAAGTGAAGAGATGAAAGGATCAAGATGTACTATTTGCAGACGTTTGTGTGAAAATGATTTGATTAGTCATGTTGGGCCAAGAGCTGGCAACATCAAAAAAAGCCTTGATTTGGTCAAGAAATTCAAGGATTGGACACCAATGGACTGGGAACAAGTACTTTGGACCGATGAATCAAAATTAAAATTTTTTTTTACACCCAAACACAGAACTTATGTGCACTTTAGAGTTATAAAAGGTTTCAAAAATCACTGTAACTGGATGTAATGGCTCAATATAACTCCTTAACACATAGATAAAGCTTAAATAAATTTTGGTAAATGTTATTGACAATAAGGGTACCATAGGAGGAATAGGAGGAAGATGATTTTTAGTTAAATCAGCAAATGATTTTGGTTGATTCCACTGGAACATTAATATTGTTTAATATTTCTCTCATGTTGTCATTTAGTTTCTCTTTGAATATATATATATATATATATATATATACACACACAGTACAGGCCAAAAGTTTGGATACACCTTCTCATTCAATGCGTTACCATTATTTTCATGACTATTTACATTGTAGATTCTCACTGAAGGTATCAAAACTTTGAATGAATTACGTATGTATCAAACAGTTGTCCAATAGGGCTGTCGGCTGTGTATCAACCTGACTTCTGCACAACACAACTGATGGTCCCAACCCCATTGATAAGGCAAGAAGTTCCACTAATTAACCCTGACAAGGCACACCTGTGAAGTGAAAACCATTTCAGTTGACGACCTCTTGAAGCTCATCAAGAGAATGCCAAGAGTGTGCAAAGCAGTAATCAGAGCAAAGGGTGGCTACTTTGAAGAAACTGGAATATAAGACATGTTTTCAGTTACAGGTATTTCACACTTTTTTGTTAAGTACATAATTCCACGTGTGTTCATTCATAGTTTTGATGCCTTCAGTGAGAATCTACAATGTAAAGAGTCATGAAAATAAAGGAAACACATTGAATGAGGAGGTGTGTCCAAACTTTTGGCCTGTACTGTGTATATAAAGACCACAAAGGAAAAACGATCAGATTCCAAATTTTGCATTTTTTTATATTTTATATATTATGAATAATTGTGCTGTAATATTTTTAATAATATATAATAACATATAATTATAATATTTCATATTTATTGCGCATTTTTTTGGTGCTTTGTTTCCAATATCGTTTTGAATTTTTAATTAATCATTTCTCCACAAAGTGAAAATGTGACTGATCATTTTTCCATTGTGGTCTTCATGTATGAAGAGTTTGTTTCCAAAATGCTATTTTCTAGAAAAATCTATTTTAAAAATATCTATTTTATTCATTTTTAGTAAGTCAGCTTGGCATCTATTGCATTTTATAGAAAAACAAAAACTTTGACCATGAAAAAATACGCCTTATAGTATGAATTTCTAAAAATAGATTTTTGCACCATTTCGAAGAATCACATGGCTATTGCTCGATGGTTTTATTTCAATTTCTCAATTTTGTAACTTTGGCACTTGTTTCATTTTGGGGACAAACTCTTCATTCTTATATATATATATATGCACACACACACTCCTTCCGTCTGTTCCTGTACTGACACTGATGTATTTCTTGCTATGGGCTGTGTGCTCTGTTGTTTGCTATCTGCTGTTGCCTCTTAATTTAATTTTTTTTACCTTTCTGCCTTTTGTAATTATTTTGTTCTTGCTGATCTATGCCTACCATGTGTTCAAAACTGAGCTGATCAATGCTGTACTCGCATTGTGCCTGGTCTGATCTGTTTCATCTGCATGGCTGTTTCAATGACCATATTTCATGCACTTATTGTTCATCAGTAGAGAAAAGCATCTGCTAAATATGTGTGATATAATGTCAAGCAGTACTGAGAGAAGTAATGTGGTAATGACTCAAACTGACGCTGTTGAAAGCATAATAACCTCAGACAAATGCAGTTTTCCCCTTTATCCCAAATACAAACATGAAACTCCACAGTGCACCTTTCCCTCCTTCGATCACTCTCTCCGGTCACTCGCTTCTTCACACTCCAACACTCTCACTCTTTGCTCCATCCTCCTCCTTCTTTGCTCCATCTTTCTCCCTCCATCTCCTCCTCATCCCTTTTCTCGTGCCCCAGTTGTGCCTCAAATAGTGGTGACGCATGTGCTTAAGCAGTTGTGTGATGCTGTCTTAGTGAAATACTGGGAGGAGGTGCGCAGCAGCACAGTGGGACAGAAATAGCCACTGTAGTCTCTCAGCGCTGAGTGCTTTCTATGCAGTAGGAGTGAAGGGAATTACTGTTTGCCTTCACTATGATCGGTCTATTTTGCCCCATGCATGCATTGAGCAGTTTGGCCCAATTTTTGGTTCACATCTTACATTTATGATTTGCAAAACCTTCATGTTCATGTTACCACCTGAAAAACAGGACTGAGGACATCAGACCATGACGTGCAGGCGGAGCGGGAGGGGTCATCACATTCAGCATCACAGAAATATTTGTCCTAGGAAGCAATTGAATCTAGCATAGAATTGCAAAAATGCAGTGAAGATATTGATATTGTAGCAAATTAAGAGGGTTATTCATAATTTTTAAAATTATTTTTATTGAGCCTCAATGTATGATTGCAAAGCCACAATTTCAGGAGCTTTTACTCCCGTGCTCCAATAACGGTACTGTGTGTCAGAGAGAGGAAGGGACCCAAGCGCAGATTGGAGCAAGATGGCAAAGGCAGATTTATTGAGGGCAAAATCAGGGTCAGACAGCCCAGGGCGGTTAAAAGCAGACTGCTTGTCGCACAAGAAGGAAAATCCAAATGAGAATTCAGGCACAAGCCAGAGGTCAAAAGTCACATGGTGAGATTGCCAATACTAGGAGGACACAGAATCATAAGCTTAAAAAAAAAACTGAGCGAAAGTCAAAAACCAGAAAATCACAATGCACTAGGGACAAAGCAAACTCGAGGACTGTGGATAAAAACAGACAAACAAAAACAAAAAAAAAACAGAGATATATACGCTGGGAAACACAAGGCTTATGAGTGACTATGAATAAGGCAACAGATGCGCAAAGACAAAAAAAAAAAAGTAGGGCTATATAATGTAGCGATCAAGAATAAGCAAACTCAAAACAGGTGCACGAGAACTTAGATGCATGTTGTTGTTGTTCATTATCTTTAATGATGCACTTTTAACACATTTTACAATGTACATAAAAGGTATATGTTTGTATATGTCATATGTATTTGTCATGACTGGGCATGAGGCTACAAACTAGACCTTGAACTGACTTAGTAACTAACAGCTGGAAGAATAAAGAACAGACAGGTGGAAAAAGAAACAGAGAATGGGAAAAATAAAGAAACCAAAACAGCACGAGAAATGTTATAATGAATGCAAAACTCAAAATAGACAAATGTGGAATTCTGGCAAAAAGATTTGAAGCAGGTGAGGAGGCAGGCAGGGAGCTTATCAACAAATCATCCAACACGTGAAAAAGAAGGGAAGAGAGCACATGGTTTCCAGTGGGGAGATGAAGAACAATCCGGAAAACTGCGGAGAGGGCAAGAAAGGGGAACAATGAAACACAAAGGAAACTAAAGGAAATAAACAGAACAATGAAATAATACTCAAATACATGGCATAAATAAAACATTACTACGCAAGCACAGCCGACAGAAAGCTAACACTCACCAAAGGTCAATATTGCGATGAAATTGTAATCTTCTTCACTAACATCATTTCACGTGCGGAGATAACCTCTCAAAATAACAATTGTGAGATTTCAAGGTTTTTCTAGCGCTTCCTCCATATTTCTTGTATGATTCTGTGGGACTGTTTTTTCTGAATACAGATGGGTGGGCTTCAGTGCAAACGATCAGTGACTGGATTGAGTCAAGATGTTGATTGACGTCTAATGGCTTTCCCTTGGGAAAACGTGTAAATCCATTTGGCACCGGAGGACCGTCATCACTGTTTATCTAAGTAAGCGTGAGGGATCCGGCCATCCTGTTAGTTTGACTGGGCTTACCTATGAAACCTGTGAATAGAAAGCCATCCACCTGGGATGGGCTGGGTTGGGTAGGATGCCTGGCTGGGCGTTATTAGTCACCATCTCACAGTGTATAAATTTGCCCGTGTTCTTTGTCCTCCGTTTGATGCTGACCTCTCCGTGAGACTGACCATTTTCCACGGCAACAGTGCCTCATGTGTCTCATCATTACCGCTGGATTTCTATTCAAGGTCTTCATATTCTGAAGTTAACTGTGAATTAAACTGTTATGGTTTTGCCCCCGCCGGCAGAAGACATGAAGCCAGCGGGCACTGGGACCATGTACTCAAAAGCAAGACTAGGGACCCAAGCGCACAGGCTGAGTATAAATATAAAAATCTTTAATTTAAATAACAAAATAAAAACCCCGGAGGAGGGGAGCAGCAGCAAACGTAACCACAAAGCAGGGCTCCAGAAACTAAATACTGCTGCACTGCTTAAATAACGAACCTTCACCTCCACCTTAACGAGCCACACCTGCTGCCCATTAACGTGGAGCCGAAGAATGCAGCAGGGGGAGGGACTGCAAGGACAAACCCTTTATCGAAACATTAAATCAGCTGAAACAGAAGAAATGAAAAAACAGAAATTTTATTTTTCAACCGACCGTTGATAAATTGACAACAGAACAACAACAGAGTTGTGGTTTTGTGAAAAAAATCTTTTTTTTTTTTGGCAATTTCAAACCTAAGTGTTGCTACAAAAGCCGGTGTACTCAGTAGCTTTGCATGCTGGTTAATATTTGAGCTTCTGCTGCACTTACTTTGATGGGACGTATTTCTCGCATCACATAAACACATAAAGATATGTATTTTATAATAAGGTGTTGCTGGTACACTGGTAATTTATAATCCAAGTGCACAGCACAGCAGGAAACAGGTAGGCAGGTAAACTTGAAACTACTTTACAGTGATTGACAGACAGAATCAAGAATTATCTGCATGTTCAGTAGACAGCTCTTTAGTTGACGTAGGCCTTTATCACGGTTTTGACTTAAGCGTTTTTTTTTGGGGGGGGGTTCTTTTTTTTTGCCGAACTGAAATTTAATAAAACTGTATGTTTTATTTAAAATAAATACTTTTTATAACCACCACTAAATTGCTCTGCTTGCTGTCTTCTGATGGAAGAGGGTTTGCTGGGAAATAGTAATTTGTCCAATGACCTTGCTCCCTGTCATTTGTAATAACATGCGTTGACGTCACGTGAATTTCTCCTCAACCTTTCAGCAACACGCAAGTGTTCTTTGTTGAGTAAATGATAAACTGAGAATAGCAACATAATGTTTCGTAAGCCTGAACAAAAAAGCGGCACCCAAAAGAGAAAGGAAAACGGGAAAAGGATGAGTATAGTGCTAAACTGACTAAATTAGATCGTTTTATTTACACATGCTTCTGCTTCATTGAATGCTTGAAATGTTAACGTGAACCGGGAGGCTCAGGTGAGCTCACCATCACTTAAACGTACAGTCATGTAATTGTTACCTCTCGTATGAACGTAGAACATTAACTGACAGTAGATCCTGAGCGGTCCTGTTGGCGTGTCTGAAGATTTAAATGATCAGTTAAGTTACAGTACTATGCCTCGCGGGTAATTATGCACAGACCGGTGTCTCCGAGTGAAACCTGCTAGGGGGTCGCTGCAAGTATTTAAGCTTAAAAAATGCTCATATTATAGAGTATGTTATTGATATTTTCCTCATTAGTAAAGTATTATCAGCATGTAATGAGCCACTGTGCTTTTCTCAATGGCTATTTGTTCCATGCTTATCAACATACTGTGACTAAAGCTGTTTCGGATGTGTGGTAGTTGGAGAAATCAGGCTGTGGTCTTTTCTTTTGAGGCCAATGCAGGCTGCTAGATTAGCGTTGATTATTTTGGCTCTTCCTCTGCTGTCAGTGATGCTAATTAAAGGCAGGTTTGCAGAATGAGATTTGCATGGTGAGCCTCTCTATGGTGACATTGCTATTGTCTGCTTGTGCGCGCAGGAGCGTGCGCTTGTGTTTGGGGCAGGGGGGGGGCCAAAAAAAAATTTGCACCGGGTCCAAACACCATTATGTTATGCCACTGTGCAGCGGCATTGCAGAAGTAAACAAAGGCTCAAAGCATGAGCGAAGTCAGAGAAGATTGCGATTATTCCATCGATATTAGCGATTTGTCAACTCAGTTTGTGAGGAATTATCCCCTGCAGAAGCGAGACTTCTGAAAATGTGGCCCTACATGTTGGAACCTTTTGCAATAGTGTTCAACGCTGAAGATGAAGACGTTCAAGAAATAGAAATGGACATCGATCATGGTTGGCATTAACTGCTTGTGATGATCTACTAATGTAAATAAATAACATTCTGAATTAATGGATTGAGGTTTTATTTTGTGTATCCTTCATGATGGGTATAGTCAAGGGCTAGACCAGAAGACATGTCTAAATATTGCAAGTGGAATATTTTTTCTTTTTTACCTTTATATAATATTGATTAATGTCTAGGAACTACAAGGTGCCAGACCCACCTGGTCTGTTTGACGGGCATGTCTGGCCCATGTACGTGAAACACAAGCACATCTAGTTTATATTTTTGTCAGCTGGGCTGTATCAATTTATATAGGCTCAGTGAGTGATTTATTTAGAAAAGTGAAACTGCAAAACCAGGTTTACCACCACAATTATTTTGTTCTTGTATTCATTCACAAACCAATTAATAAGCAGATTTTCCACACGCAAGCTTTATTTCCTGTCTTTGAACATAATGCTGTTTTCAAATGTAAATACACTGAAATATACTCTGAACTATAAACCCAAGGTTCTCTTACAGAGAGAGTTCAAGGGAATCTTCAAGAAAATGGCTACTATACAGGACAGAAGTACCACTGAGTTTCCAGCTTGCCCTGGTCCTCTGAACTTGCTTTGTCCATGTTTTTTGCAGTTTTTCGTCCCTTGGAAACTTAGAGTCACTGACTCACTTGGTTAACTGGAACATCCACCCGCAATGCAACAAGACAACATTTGTCAACTTTTACTCAAGATGTTTCACCATTCGCAAATGCTGAAAAGGCTTTGCTCTTCCAGGAAATCTTACTGGGATGACATAATGCCCTAGATCTATCTTCCATTAACCACTTATTGAGCAACATAGGGATTCAGCTCCAATTGAGTCTGAATTAAATATTTTTATTTCAGTCTACCAACTCACGTGTAAATTGTTATTTACAGTATTAACAAATAGAAAAGAGAACAAGTTTTACAATATGGCCCTCCCCTCAGGGGGGAAATCTGAGCCCACAAGAGGACTCTGTTGTGTAGGTGTTATGTTAACTGGTAGCAGGTGTTATGGCCCCAATTTGTTATTACATTTATAACACAACAGCAACAGCAAGGGATGACAAACACAGTTTTAACAACTAAAACACATTTAATTTTTAACAAAGACAAAGACTAATAACAACCTACAACTAAAGACCAAGATTGATAAATAAGAAAAAACAGAAATAAATACAGTCCCTTTTTGGTGGGGTGGCTTGGTGATGTCCTGGATGAAGAAAATGCTCAAACACAGGCAAAGAAATCCACAAAAGAAATGTCACAGGTCTTGAACAGAATGGCAGGTCTGGTCATCTTCTTGCAATTTCTCCTACTACTTTACTGTCTCAATTCTTTTCCTTATATACTCTTTTGCAGACCCCACCCACATTTAGACCTCTTTTTTTTAATTTTCTGAGACTTGCCCCAGACATGTCCAGGACATGTCTAAACATGACTCCAGTCTGAGCTTAACAAAAAAAGGTAAATACTGCCATCTAGTGGCCTATATTCACATTACACAGGCAAGAGTGATGCAGCTACAGGCAAAGTTACTAGCAGTAGCGGAGAGTGATGCAGCACAGCGGCAGGCAGCAGCAAGTTTTATGTCTTGGAGACAGAGCTGGAGAGATGCTTATATAACCTGTCTTAGAGGGGCAGGACAGTGTCAGATAGGTATACAACTGTCAATGAGAATGAGACAGGTCTCAAGTTGTCTGCAAGAAGTAGATCTACAAGCTGCATTCCATTTTATGCCTTAACTGAACAATTTGCTGCCTAAATACTAATGTGTCCAATAGGAAACAGGTGAACCAGCCACAACCCTTGTGTGTCTGTAATTGTCTTCTTCTTTCCAGCAAACTACGTGTTTTGCGGTTTTGTCTTCTTAACCCAACAGATTTTTTTACATGTTGCACAAAAACGTTAACATATATGATCTAATGCTTCTACGTAATTGTTTATTCATCCTTTGTGCTCATTTTCATGAAAAAACAATGAGGGTACTTTACACCCTGGGGTAGGGTAGGCCGTCAAAGTCGAAGGGGAGGGGGGTGGGGTGGCGGGAGGGTGCTAAAATTGAGGGAAAAATATGGAAAAAACATGGATTTTTGTATTTTTTCAGATATGACATCCATAATGACGTCATTGCGACGTCACAGTGGTGAAGTTTGTGATGTTTGATTCTAAAACAGATTAGATTAGACAGCAGCCTCCATTTTTCTGGGCTTCGGCCAACTCCACTTCTATTCCCATCAATAAATACTCATCTTTGGATTGTACCCTGTATCCGCGTCAGGTTTCGTGTCTGGATCATAACAGGTACCAGGCTCCTCCATTCCAGAAAAATGTTTGTTTGGCCTGAGGAAGTTGCACGTAGTCATAACCTTTCCATTGATTACGTTGTACTATGCTTTGTGTAACTTCTAGATAAACAAAGCTTCTGCATATACAATCAGTCACAAGATTAAAACCACCTGTGTCATATAGTGAAAGCCCCCCTTGTGCAGCCAAAATATCTCCATCAAACTGATGTCACTTGAATTCCAAAACTCAGGGATTCCAAGCAGATCATTTCCCAGAGTATCACCCTCCCTCCAGTGGCATGTCCTCTTCCCACAGTACGGCCTGATGCCATCCCTTCCCTGGTGAATGGTGCACACGTACACATCCACAGCACGTGATGTAAAAGAAAATGGTAATCCCTACACCAGGCAAGCTTCTTCAACTACTCCAAGTTGTCAAGCTCAGGTGTCCATTGGGGGGCACTTTTAGAAGTGGCCGGGGGTTAAAGTGGGCACTTTGACTGGTCTGCAAGCTTAAAAGTACAATACACAGCAGGATATGATGCACTGCATGTTGCAACACATTCCATATGGAAGTATCATTAAAATTCTCAGCAACTTGTGCCACAGTCACCATTTTATTGATTTGGTCCAGATAAGATAGCCTTCATGGTCCTCACGTATCAAAATGCTTAGGGAGCCCAAAACCTTGTTGCCGGTACATGCTTTGTCACGCCATGGACCTCTGTCAGAAGGTACTTATATCCGCTGACAGTAGCACCCTAGAAGTCTTGCCACTTCAGAGATGCTCTAACCCACTCGTCAGGCCATAACAATTTTCACTTCTCAAAGTCAATCAGTACTCAATTTTCCTACATCCAAGTAAGTACGAGAACTGACTGTTGGCCTGCGGTCTAAGGTCTGTTGCAGACCCGGACATGTGCTGTCGTTATGTGATACTCAAAAATGACGTATTTGCGGCGTCTGTGAGCGGTTTCAATGTTTTGACTCATCGGTGTATAGAGGGTGCTGAGTCATAGGTGTGTGTCGTCCTCTCACAGAGGAGAGATAACCACTGTTCATTATCCCAGAGAAGGTTTGCAAAATGATTTCCGTTCTGTTGACACCCTACATTTCCTCTCCCACCAATCTTGATGTCTTAGATTTGACGTGCCAGAGGTGTAATTTCCCACCAAAACAGAATGCCCAACAAAAAATGTGCAAGGAGAGCCACTGACTCCTTCTCATGAATGGAACAGATTTTTAGAAGTGCCGATGTTCTGTACTGTAAAGCTTTAGTCAGTCAGTTTAAGGAAGCACAGCTGGTTGTATTAGTATTTGAAGCCACAGGCTAATCTCTCCATTCTTATCTTCCCAACATCACAGCTTGTTTCTAATGGCTCAGTATCACTCATGACAGCTCTAGCCATGAGAAAAGCATTTTTAAAGAGTGGAAACCGCAACCTCGCATCCCTGCCTTGCATATGCAGTGCTAAACAAATTTACTTTGTATTAGACCACCTGCCATAAAAAATAAGAATACACAAATATTTAAGAAATTTGTCAAAAACTTGTTTAAAATTATTTTGTTATTTCTTTGGCAAATGACAAACTGAAACCACACATAAAAACCAAAAAAAAAAATAAATAAATACTATACTTTGTATGGCATCCTTTGGCCCTGCTAGATGCATTCTTGCATTCAACCACTAAAACAAATTTTATGTTGAAGAATGCAAAAAAAACTTATTTGGCATTTAATCAAAAAATAATGATGTGCTTAACTATTTTCTTTTTTTTTTTTTTTTTGCCAAACGGTTAATTAAAAAATTCACAAAAAACAACAATAATTATATTCGAACATTAAAAATATTATTGCAGTTAAAGATCTTGTGAATATTGGTGGATTAACCATTACAGAAACATAAAAACTAGATAGTGACTTTTTCTGGATACTGTGGATTTGCCGTGGTCACACGTTTGTGTATGGTTCAGAAGTACATCTGCTTGAGGGAAACGATAAAAGATAAATGATATTGATAGAAGAATAACAGTTTGAATATCATGTGAAATTTTTGCTTCAGAAAACCGATTTTTCTTAACTACTAATTTGAATACCACTGGCTTAGCATAGATGAAGTGGTTGCTACAGAGGACAAAAAATTTTTCAGTCAGAAGAGAGCATTTTTGGAATTGTTGAATAGGTAGTATGGGCAAGTATATTGAGCAGTTTGCACAGGAGGCTTAGCTGAGGAGTTTCATCCATGCAAGTCTTGAAAAACAGGGTTGGGAGTTGGGACTGACCTTGTCAATATTGTAAACTGTGTTCAAGGTCAGCTTGCTGGTGAATATTCAATAACTGGTCCGGTTGTGCTATTTAGTGAGAGATAGTGTAACTGCGTGCATAAATAGAGCAGCTCCAAGTCTGCCGGCATCAACATCTGCACTGGCGGGTTATGGGTCGGACCGGAACGTATACTCGCACTCGCACACATGAACAGAAGAAACAAAAACCACAGTTGAAACCAGTGACCACAAAAATGTTCAAATGTTATTTCAAATAGTAGGGGAGACCGGGTCTAGTTGTTACACGTCCATGTTGTTACATTCTAAATGACCTGGCAGTGAAAATAAACAGCCTGGAAAATGAGGTTGGCTGCCTTTTTAAGATTAAAAATTTGTAGCATCGGGCGAATTTCAGTATGCGCAAAATTGCTGGCTAGTTTAACTTTGTTCTGATGATGACACATGTAATGCACACTTATCCACTCGCTCACTCACTGTCTTTATATTGTTTTCAATGTTGAACATTCGCAACATAATGCGGTACATTATGGAGTTAGATTTGTATCAAAAGTATCTGCAAATGCACAGATCTACAAATATTCCTTGATTCGCACACGTGTTTTGCTATCCACAAATGCAAATTTCCTATTTGTAATTTGTATGGTAATTTTTACAAATACATGTGTACATGCGAACATGTTTGCTAACTTTGCCAGCTTCCCATTCGTAACTTATTAGCCAACTTGTGCTCTACAATTTCTTGCAAGGATAAACTTTGTGCAGCTAATCAGCTCTTCCAGTCTAATTACTACTGACTATTGATTGTACAGAGTGACAACCTGACAGTTTCCCAAATATTAGTGGGCAAATGTTGAACCTAAAATTTTACACTCTCATAACTACCTAACTCGTTAACTAAGTTATGTAACTAGCTAGAAAACATTATTAATATATAGCCGTCCCACTAGCTAACGTCAGCTGATACATTACAGCTCATGCCGTGGTATAAGCATAGACTGTATAAATATGGGTCTTAGTCCAGATTTCCTACATTGTGCATGAACATACGGAAGGTCGTAAGAATAGGAAATTAGAATAAGACTACGACTGGTGTAAAAATAGCCACTGCCTTTATTTTCCTTCACTTTGGAATGCACTCATATTCCAATTAATCCAGGAACAAGTATTTGCCACTAATGTGTCTTTGTCCCCCGCCACAAGGCTATCAGTGTGAAAATGCACAATGTCTCGGTGTGACCTTGAGAGTGACGCAAAGGTCACCGAAATCGACTGGCGCCGGGGTATCACCCTAATACATGTTGACACGAAATTTGAAGGAAATCCGTCAATTCGTTCTTGAGGTATCTCGCAGACAAGGATTCGGGACGTACGGACGTACGGACGGTCGTGAATACTATGTCCTGCCGCTTCGTGCGTTCCGCGCGCGGGGGACAATAATGGTGTGCATGTAAACATAGCCTAGTCACTGGTCAAATCAGCTATTTGCTACATCAATGCATGGAACAAAACCGCCATCTACTGGAAGGGAATGTTGATGTATTTGTGAATCACGAGCTATGCATTTGTGGATTTCACGGAAAGAATGTCTCAAAAATATGTAATTGAGGAAAGTGATGCATGCATGTAATTGATCCACAAATGCTGAATCACATTTCACAAATAGAATTTTCAGTTTTACAAATGCCATTTTTTTCACAAACGGAAAGCGATATATTTACAAATGCACATATATTTCTAAAAGTTACAAATAGCAAATTTTTGTTTGTTGATAGCAAAACACGCGTGCGAATAAAGGAATATTTGTAGATCACCGTCTGTGCATTTGCAGATACTTTTGAGACAAATCTAACTCCATAGTACATAGTGGGTGAGTGTACATTTTGAATGCGCCCTATTCTAACCAAATCATCTCCATGCAAACTCAGCTGAGCTGTTACATATCAAATCAGCCAGTCGCAGAGGACCACGGCAGGACTGGTTCGTTCCCCAAGCACAGAGAATCACCTAGTCACTCAGTGAAAGAAATCCTTGCTCGCGCACACCTCAAACTCCTGCTACTCATGCAAAAAACGTTAATCCTGTCACAAATGTAACCACATCAGTCAAGGCACAAGATTTTGCTGAGTGTGCGGATGTCTTTTTTATTTCTCTGAGTAATTTAGTGTTGGAAATACAGTGATCTAAAAACTGTGTGTTTGTTGTACTCCCAAAAAATTTTGGGTGATTTTTGAATGGGAAAGAGAGAAATTAGACATGCCTCATGCCCTTTGACTGCTCCCTGAGGCAAAATTATGTACTTCTGTGCTACAAAAACTATAATACTGTGACAACAACATATTTTCCTATGTTTTGGGGAAATTTCATGAAGAGGTATTCAAATTTGTGAACGTTATAGTGATATGAAAAGTATTTTTTGCTGCCTCTGTGCTCCCGGCTCCCACTCTAGGTGTGACATCACGCACTCTAGCAATGAGAACCCAACTCCCTTTCTTTCCAATGGGAAAAATTTTGTTGGTTTTTTGGGAATATTTCGGACATTGCATGACCAAACTCAACCAAAATCGATAGGCTTCATCCTTAAACCACTATCAACGTGCATGTGAAATATCAAAAGGGTCGGAGAAGAATTGCAGTTAGTAGAGGGTTCACAAAAAAACACAAAAGTCACTCATTTCCATCCAGCCCCCCGTCTGTCAGTCAGTCATACCCCAGCAAATCAGCCATGCTCACCATATTCATCCCACTTTAACTCAACCCCACTCGAGTTATTCGCACTCTGGTTGAAAACTCATAACCCTTCTAAATGCTTGAACTTGGGTCAATCAATCTTGAAGTATGTTTCAACTTATAAATATCTAGGACATATTATTAATAATACACTGTCTGAGGAACTTGATATGAAATCTAAAGTAAGGTGCCCGTATGGTTGGTGTAACATTTTAATCAAAAGGTTTTATTTTTGTTCCTCTGCTATTATGAAAAAATTATTCTCAGCATATTGTAGTAAAATTTGCTTGTGTTTCTTGTGGCCTAACTTTAATTCTAACAAAGTTGCCTATAATAATACATTTAGAATACTAAATTGCCTCAATAGGTGGTGCAGTGCCAGTGGTATGTTTGGTGTAGAAAACAGGTGATCAGTTTTAAACAAAGGATAGAATCCCCTCACATTTTTTTGTACTTTAAAACGACAGACTTGTATCAAAGAGTCTGAAATAAAGAGAAAATTGCTAATTGAATTGAAAAATCTGGTCAATCGCAATCAACTCAACCTTGCTCAGATATCCTCACTCATTTCTCACTAGTGAATTCAACCTCACACACCCTTTGCCTCGAAGCACCGTGCAGTATTACAAGGATGGGCTCAAAAGCAGAGTTGTAGTCGAGTCCTCCGGGTCCGAGACTGAGTCCCTTGCTCTTTTTGATGTCCAAATCCGAATCAGAGTCCTCAACCAGTCCTCAGTCTGCAGCCATATGCAATGAACTCAAGCCTCATGGCTTTCTCTAACACTGCAGCAATACTACAGCTGATCATCAGTCTTCTATTATTTTCTTATAAATCCCATACTACTATTCTCGCCTGGTAATGTGTTTGTCTTGGGTCGCATATCTTGGAATCAGAATATATGTCTGACACAGTAATTAGGCTTGTGTTTTGAAGCAGAAAAATATGTAATATGTCAATCACAATATAACGGCAGTCATGTCACTACTGAACTTCAGGTGATAAGGAGTTTAGTATCCTATTGTTTGTTCTGGCTATATGCAGTGTTAGAAATTTAAAATGTAATTGCATGTATGAAATTCATTATGCATCAACTGAATACGCTATCATTGTGTTAACTTTTTCCCACTCTCTCGTCCTCTGTGGCGAGTAGAGAGTGGAGTTTACCATCAGCTTCCAGGTGTAAGCAGACAACTGGACATGGGCGTGGTGGCTGAAGGATTGCTTGGCCCCTTTAGCTTTTGTCAAGCTTTATATTAGCACTGCTCTAATCAAATTAATTTATCGCAAGGCTTTCCAATTAACGCGCATACATGAAGGTAGATGCTGACTTCATGAATCAAGTTTACATCAACACGAAGGAGCTCTGAATAAGTGAAAGTAAACAGCACCTCTAACTTCAAAGTAAATTAAAAGAAAATATTACCCCTGACCTCATCAATTGACTGTCTCGCCAGGTAGTAAAACATAATTCTACAGTAGTTTCTCTGCGCTAACAAAAAATTCTAATTCAAAAATGCAGATCTTAGCAATCTTTTAATTTCAAGTGTTTTGCCTAAATATGCTTGGTGTACTCCCGTACAAAATGCAAATGGATTCCCCGATTCTTTCAGGTCAACCAAGTTCAAAAATGTAATTTGAATCATTATCACAAATCATGACACTCAAAAACTAAACTAAATGCAATTGTCCGTCTGATTGAGAAATCACGAGCCGTGCTGGTTTTCATTTTCCCTGCACAGAACCATCATGCTACGTAATATGGTCCTGGATCGTCGCTAGGCCAGTGAAGCTACCATTTTCAGCTTTAATGCCGAATAAAATTACTAAACAGAAGAATTTAAAAAAACTGAACTCAACGGATGCAAGATGAACTTATCTGCTATGTTTCAGGTGACCGAGTACTGTTGTAAGACGCATTAAATATGACAAAGACGCAACTTTTCCCCGTCAATGTAACGGTCATTGACATTCAACTCAATACAACCTATGTAAAATCCAAAATGGATGCTGATTTCTTCCTCTCTCCCATAGTGGAGAGTGTTTTGCAACATTGCGCTCAGTACTGAGTCTGAGTCCTCTAACCCTACTCCATACCCTTCAATCAAATCCTGACCATTCCGTAGAATAGTGGTGCACAATTATGTGCCATATAGGGCTGAGAGAATGAAAGTTTTCTTTCCATCCAATTACAACACCAGCTGATTTCCCTGATTAGAACACCCTCTGCCAGAGAGGAGGGAACTGCTGGTAGGATTGCACATCCGCATTCTCTCAGGCGTCCGTGGCACATATTTGGGCGCCACTGTATGGAATAATGCAAAATTAGGGTTTGTGTTGCCTGGGGTACGGGAGGGTTCAGTTGTTCTGGAGTCCAAATCTCTCCCACCATCTTTAAAATGTGACCCAACATATTTGGGTGGTTGGGGGGGGTATGTCTCGGATTTATGAATGAATGGATTGGCAGTTGCAATTAGCTTATTCATCATTCTAATTGGAGTATTTGAGTGGCAATAGCACGTTTCCTTCTCCTCAGAGGCTACAAATATCTAAAGCCACTCTAAGAGTTTTCTGACCATTAAATGGTCTTAAAAACACCACTTCCATTTGTAAATAAACTAAGCTAATCCTCGATCCCGCCCCTTTCCCCCTGGGACTCCTGAAGTCCTGCATCACATTGGGGTTGTGTGCTCGCATTGAGTATTTCTGTAGTCTCATTACATTTTGGGTCAGCGAGCAAAACCAAAACCTAAATGTTGTATTGACCTATTCTTTGCCTTAAAGGAGCTGTGTCATGATTACTGCACATGCTCACAACTTTGAATGAAATGATTCCACTCACTTCTTTAATTCAAAATTTACATCCATCCTTGCAAATCCGTCATCGTCTTGCATTGTATCTACTTTATATATTTTGGTTACTCAGGCATTATTCTTTTTATATTAAGGAGTTTTCTATGGAAATTTGAGGATTCAAAGCACTGTTCTAGTGCTTTGAGATATTCAATATCTACTGGCACATTAACAAAAAAACAAGAATACTATTAATATATCATGATATCTTAATATCAGTGGCAGCTGGTGAACTGGCAACAGGGGAGGCTGAAACAATCCCTTAAAATTGAAGCACTGATTACTAAAACCCCACAAGTCAAGTCAAGTGTGACTTATGGGGTTTTAGTAATAGGTGCTTCAATTAATGATTGGTCATGACCTGTTTTCAGTCATTAATTTAAGTTACCATTACAGAAACTCCAAAAACTCTCAACATTATCAGGTGTGGCCAGTTTTCATTATTAACACATAACTGTCAACTCTCTCGCATTCGCTGTGAGTTTAAGTGGCATATATACGTTCCTCTGCTGTAGTCAGCAATTATTCAATCAACGTGTATGTAGGAGATTCTCATGCGGAATTCAAGTCCTTGTGCATGGAGGGGTTGGAAGCTATGGAATTGCATTAATTCATTCGAACGATCATGAAACACATGCATTGCTTCCAACCTTTGAGTGAATAAAAGTGTGAGAAGTCCGGAGTCGTAATCTGTGTGCGTTATAAATGAAAACTGGCCTCACCTGTTAATGTTGAGAGTTTTAGGAGTTTCTGTTGCAGTAATTTAAATTAATGATTGAAAACAGTTCATGAACAATCATTAATTTTGAGGGATTGTTTGAGCCTCCCCTGTTGCAATATATATATATATATATATATATATATATATATATATATATATATATATGTATATATATATACAAACCCCAATTCCAATGAAGTTGGGACGTTGTGTAAAACATTCATGAGAACAGAATACATTGATTTCCAAATCTCATCCATCCATATTTCATTCACAATAGGGCACAGACAACATAGCAGAAGTTAAAAGTGAGAAATATTTTAATTTCATGAAAAACATTAGCTCATGTTGAATTTGATGGCAGCAACACATCTCAAAAATCTTAGGACAAGGGCAATAAAAGGCTGTAAAAGTAAGTGGTACTTATAAAAAACAGCTGGAGAAACATTATGCGACTGATTAGGTCAATTGGCAACAGATCAAGAGCATGACTGGGTGTTTAAAGAGAATTTTAGAGAGACAGAGTCCCTCTAAAAAGATGGGCAGAGGCTCACCAATTTGTGAAAAGCTGTGTCTAAAAATTGTGGAACAATTTCAGAAAAATTTTCTCAATGTAAAATTGCAAAGAGTTCAAATGCCCCACCATCTGCAGTACATAATATCATCAAAAGATTCAGAAAATCTGGGGAAATCTCTGTGCACAAGAGACAAAGCTGAAGGTCAGTATTGGATGCACATGATCTTTGGGGCCTCAAGTGGCGCTGCATTAAAAACAGGTATGATTCTGCACTGGAATTCACTGCATGGGCTTAGGAACACTTCTAGAAATCATTGTCTGTGAACAGTTTGCTGTGCAATCCACAAATGCAAATTAAAGCTGTATCTTGCAAATAAGAAGCCATGTCTGAACACAATCCAGAAATGCTGCTGTCTTCTCTGGGCCACAGCTCATTTAAAATGGACTGAGGCAAAATAGAGAACTGTTCTGTAGTCAGATTAATCAAAAATTTGAAATTGTTTTCGGAAACCAGGGACGCTGTGTCTTGCGGACTACAGAGGAGAGGGACCATCCAGCTTGTTATCAGCGCACAGTTCAAAAGCCTGCATCTCTGATGGTCTGGGGTCTGGGCATTTGTGCCTGCGGCATGTGCAGCTTACAGATCCGGAAAGGCACTACCAATGCAGAAAAGTGTATTGAGGTTTTACAACAACATAATGTCCCTTTCAGACGCCGTCTCTCTTAGGGAAGGTCTTGCATATTTCAGCAAGACAATGCCAGACCACATACTGCACCCATCACAACAGCGTGGCTTCACAGGAGAAGAGTCCGGGTGCTGAAATGGCCTGCCTGCAGTCCAGCCTTTTCAAACACAGAATACATTCGGCGCATCATAAAACAGAAAATCCGGTGAAGAAACAGCTAAAATCCTACATCTGACAAGAGTGGGACAACATTCCTCTCCCACAACTCTAGCAACTGGTCTCCTCAATTCCCACACATTTATAGACTGTTATTAAAAGAACAGGGGATGTTACACATTGGTAAACATGGCCCTGTCCCAACTTTTTTGAGATGTGTTGCTGCCATCAAATTCAAAATGAGCTAATATTTTTCAAGAAATGGTAAAATGTCTCACTTTCAACATCTGATCTGTTGCCAGTGTTCGATTGTGAATAAAATATGGGTTTGCGAGATTTGTACATCATTGTACTCTGTTTTCAATCATGATTTACACAACGTCCCAACGTCATTGGAATCGGGGTCTACATACAGCGCCCTCCATAATTACTGGCACCCCTGGTTAAGATGTGTTAAAAGCCTTAAAATAAATTCAGTTTTTATTGCATAAGCTAGCCTGCGTTGCCGGTGGTCAGCGGCTGGCGGGTGAAAGGAGAGGAAAGACCGCCTGCACGATAACGTAGGGATTTTGAGTTGTCCGTTCACCAGTGAACGGGAATTACTGATTGGCTTCAGAGGTGTCAATCAAAATTGAACTGTCATCGAATGTAACGCAACGCATGGTTACGCCGTAAACTGCCAGAACAAATATGGCGAATGTAGAGAACGACGCTTTGATAAAGAAAACGCTTGAATATCTTGAAATTCACGACCGAAAGATTACTCTAAAGAACGAACAACTGCAGGCGATCAATCATTTACTAGATGGTAAAGATTACACTTGAGTTTCATTGGTTTAAAAAAGGGGTGGTCCGTGGCAGCTCGTTACGCAAGGAAGTGGGCAGCTACTCAAAATCCCTACGTTATCGCGCAGGCGGTCTTTCCTTTCCTTTCTCCCGCCAGCCGCTGACCGCCGGCAACACAGGCTATGCAGAAGCATACTCTCACACTGAAAATTGTAGAAAAATGTAACCTTCAACTCAAGTGAATTTTAAGGGGGAAAAAATCCCTGACTACGAAATAATTATTTTTCATAAAATCACCTGTTCCACAATTATTGGCACCCCTAACAATTCCTAGGAAATAAATGTAATTGAAGTATTTCTGTCATTTCCACAGTGGTTTGCAAAGTTGATCAGAGTATCTAGGAACATATATTTAGTAAATCATCACTTCCTGTTTCCCTGAGGTATAAATATGACCTGACACAGAGGCCATTTCTCTTATCCACTCTTCAACATGGGAAAGACAAATGAACACACCATTCAAGTAAGGCAGACGTGTGTCTACCATCACAAGTCAGGCAATGGCTACAAGAAAACAGCCACTCGCCTGCACCTGCCCATATCTACTGTCAGAGGAATCATTAAGAAGTTTAAAATAACTGGAACAGTGATAAACAAGCCTGGACGAGGACGCAAGGTTATTTTGCCACCACGCACAGGGAGGAAAATGGTAAGAGAAAAAATGGCCTGCTGGCCTGAAGGCCTTGTGTCCCCCATCGCAGAAGTGACCAGAAACATGTGGCAAAAACTGTTTTGATGACTGAAAATAATGTGGTGCACTGTACCACTAATAATGTGACGTACAATGACACTGTAGCTCATTGGTCATTGGTTGAACAGAGAGATGGATGAGGGATGGATCATTGTGATATGAGCCAAATATAACCATGGGTTATTTGAGAGATTACAATTTTCATGTCTTGTGGATGATAGACGCATCGCCAAGGCATAGTTTTGTGCCCATGGCTGAGATCAACCTAACAAGCCAATAAGAATGTCATATGAATTTGGTGAGCCTCCATCAAAGCTGTCAAAAGTTATTGCGAGTACAGTGATCCTCACATCTTTTTGTTCAGTGACCTTGAAAACTAGGTGAACATCACTCATCATTGAACTAGAGCAAGGCCTTCATGAGAGGCATATGTGGTGTGAATTTGGTGATCCTCCATACAAGCTGTCAAAAGTTATTGTGAGTACAGTGTTCTTCACATGTCTTTGCTCAGTGACCTTGAAAACTAGGTCAAGGACAATCATCATTAAACTTGAGCAAGGCCTTCATGAGAGGCATATGTGGTGTGAATTTGATGATCCTCTGTCAAAGCTGTCAAATGTTATTGCGAGTACACTGTTCCCGGACGGACGGACGCATAGACGGACGGACGGACGAACAGCATTTCTATGTCCCCCGTTCCGCGGGGCGACGGGGGACAATAAAAAGTTCTCCAAAGCTCACTGTTAAAGAATTGCAGCAAATGGTAGCATCATGGGGTCACAAAGTCTCCAAAACAACCATTAGGCGCTATCTACATGCCAACAAGCTTTTTGGGAGGCATGCACGGAAAAAAACTTTTCTCACTCACAATCATAAACGCAAACGTCTGGAGTTCACTAAGCGGTACTGGGACTTCAACTGGGACCGTGTGCTTTGGTCAGGTGAGACCAAGATAGAGTTTTTTGGCAACAAACACTCTAAGTGGGTCTGGCGGAACACAAAAGATGAGTATACCAGAAAAGCACCTCATGCCCACTGTGAAGTATGGGTGAGGATCGGTGATGCTGTGGGCCTGTTTCTTTGCCAGAGGCCCTGGGAACCTTGTTAGGGTGCATGGCAGCATGAACGCTTTGAAATACCAGGACATTTTAAATCAAAATCTGGTGACCTCTGCCCGAAAGCTGAAGACGGGTCGTCACTGAGGAGGAGAGTGCAGAGGAGAGAACCCAGGTCGCTGGATGATTTAGAGAGATTGTGCAAAGAGGAATGGTTGAAGATCCCTCTTTCTGTATTCTCCCATCTTGTGAAACATTATAGGAGAAGATCAGGTGCTGTTTTGTTGGCAAAAGGGGGTTGTACAAAGTATTAACATCAGGGGTGCTAATAATTGTGGCACACATGATTTGATGTAAAAGAATTATTTCTTAATGGGAGATTTTTTTCCCTCTTAATGAATGCA
Organism: Gymnothorax reevesii; assembly: GCA_029721435.1. Classification (NCBI taxonomy): domain Eukaryota; kingdom Metazoa; phylum Chordata; class Actinopteri; order Anguilliformes; family Muraenidae; genus Gymnothorax; species Gymnothorax reevesii. Next base: position 10,355,490 of record CM056581.1, read on the forward strand.
CTTGAATTAAAGGTTGGATTTTCCTCTTTTTTTCATTGTGGTCCTGTATTATTTTGACAAAAAACTGAATTTATTAGAAGCCAAAGAACACATCTTAACCAGGGGTGCCAGTAATTATGGAGGGAGCTGTTTATGTGTGTAGTGTGTGTGTGTGTGTGTGTGTATAAGATTTAGTATGTATTCACAAGAATCAGAATTTGATTCAAGTAAAGGTGTGAGGTAGAAGATTCGGTGAGATCCTTAATGTTTTACCCCCATCTAGCACGTTGGAGGAGTAATGCAATTGAGAACAACTTGAAGCACACACCCTCTCAAAGTGGTGATTTTATTACTGCTTGCGGGGTTGACTGGATGGATATTATGGCCTATGTTGCAAAAAAGCAATACACAGAGCATTGTCGGAGTATGTCACATGTGGACATTGTTTACTTACAAGTGTTTGTCTCAATTTATACCACAGTAGCTTACATTAGTCTATGGGCTACTGACTTACTGAGTGCCCCCTAAGTGGCTTATACTGTCGAACAAAGTTAGCTTAGATAGTAAAGGAATAAAACTAATTTGTGTTTTCTAATGAAATGTTGCTCTTCCTGGTGTTACTGGCTATGCAGGCATAAGTCAGCAGCGAATTTACTTCTTCCTGTGTTCGTTAATGATCTTGGAAAGCAATAAAACAGAACTATTTGCTTTCTGGCTTGCAGTGCCTCAATGCAATGATGTGAAAACACAAATTTCTATTCTTTTAGTGAAGTTATAAAAAAACTAAGGTCTAAACAGTTGAGGAGATAAAAGCTGTCTTAGATAGCAAGCAAACCTTAGCTCACCAGTCAGAAAGAAAAGTTCCATCATGTAGCTTCTCAGTCCTTGTTCTGACTTCAGCTTATGCTGGCGACAGAAAGCTGTATCAGCCTTCATTCACAACTGGTTCCTGTTCTTGTAGTTACTGTGATAAATAAAAAGATGAAAATTATGCCTGAAAGATTAAATGCTGTAATCAAAGCAAAGGGTGGTCTCACTAGATATTAACTTTTCCCCCATTAATCTATAATCATCAGTGCACATGACTGTATGTGTCGAAGTATAGTGAGGTTTCTTGAACGAGCACATTCAATACTTCAGAAAATATGCATAGTTTGTGAATTTGCTTGTTGAAAGTATACTCATATTTATGTATTTTAGAAGCCATTACATTTCTCTCTCTCTTTCTGATTGTATACCTTTCTGCCATTCTCGCTCTCTGCCTCCTCGCCTGTAAAATACTTAATGTCCTTGCCATCAACGTAGTATGGCATTTCTCTGAGCAGATGCAGTCATTGCTTGTATTTGATTCTCTCCATGACCTGCTCAGGTTTCTTGTGTGTATCTGGATCGCTATGCATCCTGTAGTCCCAGCAGGAAAAAAATAATACATTATCTGAAATGTATCTGTTAACAAAGCATCAGCCTTTCTGTGACCTTGATGTTACAACTGCATCATCAACTGAGACATTTGCTGATGTCATACAGACTGGTCCTTTGACTCTGAAAAAGAAAAGATGGCATTGTTTGAATCTCTTGATTTATAATTGTGTTTAGGCATATTTTACAATGTTGGTTTTCTAATCTGACAATTACCTGCATATTTAAAAAATCTTTTCAAATATCTCACAGTATTTATAAGTATGGTATGTCTATATAGTATACAGTTGGGCTAAAACGTCCAATTTCCTTATCTGCTTGTTTTTATAATTCCTCAAAGTTTAGTAATATCAAAATATCTCATGAGAACTGACTGTAGGCTGGCCAATCTAGCACCCACAGGCTCTGCTTTCACAGCTCTATATTTATAATCCATGCAGAATGTTGTTTGCGTTGTCTTGTTAGAACAGATGATGACTAAATGACACAGTACGAACTTTGAGGTAACATATTATCTGCATTAAAGATGCCCTCACAAATGTGCAGGTTTCGCCTCATGAAAGATGAAACTACGAAAGATGCTGGCTTAAGGACCTGATGCTGGAATGTCACTGTCACCTTTGGTCCTGAGAGCACAGTGGCCCTAAAACCTGTTTTTCCCTAAAACCACTTGAAACATTAAAGGATGCACGAAGGAAGCACATACGTAACGGTACAATGATAGACATCTGTTTGCAGAGTCTGAAAAGTAAATCTAATATTTTTTTTGTGCTTTTTTTTGACCAAGTACAAAACAGATAATAAAAACGATGCAAACGAGCCCTACGCGGCCGCCATATTAGCGGTTTGATCCTCCAGCAGTGGCGTAACATACACTGAGCCGCTATTTTCCTCGGAGGTAGAAAACGAAAGTCTTTTTTTTTTCCAAAAGCTGCAATCCACATGGAGTTTCTTGGCAAAGGACAAAATGCTACATCTCTCGTGCTGTGACAGCCGGCCCTTGTCATGTCAGATTATATATGCCAGCAAAGCAGAAATAACAATACAGTATACACTGTTACGTGTACTTATCATTCTGACCTATTATTTAGTCAAATCAAAATAATCAGCAAGACAAGCACCATCATACATAATTGATATATTACCCCATACCCATATTTCGACACTTCCTGGATAATTTCATGCTCATTCATTCCCCAGCCAATCCCACTATGAGTTTTAACTTCAAGTACGTTGTGCAGAATCCTGTCAAAACTCATGTAAAGTATTACCTCGCTGTTTCTGTAGTCTTGAAAGTGTTGCTGATCTAGCCATTGGGGCACGCCGATGAACGAACTCCGTGGGAACGGCATCCTCCTTCAGGTGCCTCTTCCTGGCCTTCGTTCATCTCGGAGTCAAATTCATGCATTTCCAGTGATGCCAAGTCTCACGCATTCGGCGTGGGTCTTACGCATTTTTTAGGCTTATTCACGGTAGTCCATAATTATTAATTGAACGCTTAATGAGATTCTTATGCGGAATTAAAACCCTTGTGCATTGAAGTTTCCGTTTCACTTGCATGAAGGTGCACCTCATCACAAGTAACATGGAAAGCGATTATGACTCCAGACTTCCCGTGATTCTCTTTACTCAGGGATTGGAAACAATGCATGTGTTTCAAGATCGTTTAATTTGTTTTAATGAAATAATTCAACTTCACAGTAAGGGAATCACAGAAAATTAATGAATGTTCAATTATGGTTATGTCATGCTTATTTGGCTATCTAATGCATTAGTTACCTGCTAATTAACTGATAGTTAATGAACTAATGTTAATTAATATTAATTGTTGTACCCTTATTGTAAAGTGTTACCTTATTACTTGTCATTATTGACTGGGACTGTTCCCAGAATATGGAAAGCGACTCATGTTTTTCCATTGTTTAAGGGTGGTGACCCCAGTTCAGTAAGCTATCGGCCCATCTCAAAATTGCCTTGCCTGGCTAAGATTCTAGAATCTCTTGTTAAGCAACAACTTTGCAGCTTTCTAACTTTCAACAACATTTTAAGTTCACAGCAACTGGGCTTCAGACCTGGACATAGCACCATTACAGCAGCTTCACTGGTTATTTATATAAAACTGATGCATTATTATTATTATTGTTATTATTATTATTATTATTATAATTATACATGATTTAGTAACAGCTGTGGATAATAAACAAAAATGTGCAGCCCTATTTATTTATCTAGCAAAAGCTTTTGATTTAGTAGACAATATAATATTATTTAAAAAGTTGTCCTTTATTGGACTTGATTGCATAGCCTGCTTGTGGTTCCAGGACTACCTCTCTAACAGAACACAAGCTATTATGAATGGGGATGTGAAGTCTAAATTTTTAAAAGTGATGAAAGGAGTACCCCAAGCATCCATACTAGGACCAATTTTATTCACACTTTATATAAATGATATTGCTAGTAATATAGCAAATTACAAGGCTCATTTTTATGCTGATGACACAGTGATCTACTCTTCAGCACCAACTTGCATCCAGGCCCTTGTATACTTACAATCTGATTTTATTGTTAAACAGCAACCTCTTGCTGGTCTTAGGTTTGTTACCTGCGACTAAAATGTGGCCATTAGGTATTGCGAAGACCTTGCGTCCGTCTGTTTGTCTGTCTGTCTGTCCGTCTGTTTACACAATAACTCCTGTCCTATTAATGTCAGGGTAATGAAATTCACAGGGACTGATTTTGGGAAACATAACTTGGACAAGTTTGAAGATGGATAACCTTGACCTACTTCAAGGGGTAAAAAGGTCACATTCTTTGGCAACACTGTTTCTTTGATTACATCCACTATTTTGTTGTAGCCACATAAAATTTACTGCATATATGTTCTGGATAATCGGCTTGCAGAACATTAAAGGTGAATGACCTTCACCTGGTTAATGGGGTCAAAAGGTCACATTGTTTCTGAACAGTGTTACTTTCATTACGCCTTTGCACTACCATGACATTTTTTGGTGTAGCTACTAGCTATGTAAAATTCATAAGCTGTACTCACTGGATAATCAGGTTGGAGGACATGGAAGCTACATGGCCTTCACCTACTTTAAATACTTCTAATAACAATTTGATGAGGCAACATTATCAACCAAACTGTTCAGTCACCTTCAACATATCATCGAATTTTGATGACTGCGCATCATGTCAGACTTCATATTCTGAATGCCAAACTATGTAAAGTCCCAGCTGTCCTGTTCCACACTTCCCATATACATGTAACCTGCCAGGTCCTGGATGAAATTGGACATCTGTCTTGCTTTGGACTCTTGAAACTTCTCTCAAGCCTGAAAGTATTAAACACATTGTGTTACACAGGCAAACATTGAAAATCCCTTTATATGTTGTAATTCCTTGTCTTATGCCCATACAGCCGAGGGTACTTTAGCATTGTGTTCTATGTTTTGAAAAAAGTTTATGAATAAACTAAGTTCATGATCTTTTCTACTTGGAATACAGTTATGCCAAATGCCTCCATTTTCTCATTGTCTGATGCTCAAATTGAGCAGCTTCAGTCCTACAAATATTTAGGTATCTGGCTGGATCATGACTTCTCTTTCAAAACACATGTAGCCAACTTGTCCAAAAAAAAATTAAAACAAAAATTGGGTTTCTTTACAGATACAGATCCTGTTTTTCATTAGACAGTAGGAAGAGGATTGTCCAGGTGACAATCCTACCCATATTTGACTACAGGGATGTCCTGTACATGCATGCCTCTGATAGTACCTTAAGACCCTTGGATGCAGTTTATCATAGCACACTGTGCTTCATCACAGGCGATGGTGTCCAAACTCATTACTGTGCTTTATATAGTTCAATAGGGTGGTTTTCCCTTCACAATAGAAGGAAGCTACCTTGTATTTTATTCATTTTAAAGCATTGCTAGGCAGAATTCCTTCCTATCTAAGTAGGCTTTTGTCCATTAAAATCACAAGTCAGCATATCTGATTGTAAGAGTGGATTATTTTAGAGGCACCGGCTAGAACAACTCCGGGCGATACCAGTTTCAGTGCATTTTCACCTTGCATGTGGAATAATTGTCAGAATACGCTAAAGCTAGATTGCCGCATCCTGTTTGAGTCCTGCAAGAAATCAGTTTTCGATATGATACTGAAAGAAGCCAGTACTTGTAGAAGATGTACTTGCTTTTAGTTTTAATGTATGTCCTTATTCGCTGTCCTATGTCTGTATATATTTTTATTCATTATTATTTTTTATACTATTTTGATAAAAATGTTCTTCCTTTTATCTGCACTTGCTGTATGTGAATTTTGTGTAATTTTATCTGCATCGTTCATCGCTAAACTCCCATTGTAAATGTTGAATTTGTAATCAGGGCTCCCCTGCAAAAGAGACCTCGGTCTGACCTGGGACTTCCCTGCAATAAAGATTAATAAAATTGGATCCTTTCAAACCCAGAGTGTTAGACTGCAGTACCAAAATAGAAAATGTGTCACTGTCCTATGATTTATGGTACTTGTATACTTCTCAGTGAACTGTTTATCTTGGTATAATTAACTTCAATAGGGCCTTGGTTATAGCCATGCCAAAACATGGCAAAAAAAGTTTGAGAAAGTCTGTTATATAATGACACAGACCTTTGCTGCATTCGAATAGTCAAACAATTATGTTTTATCATCTAATTCCTAACCACTTTTCTTTAACCTTGATGGAAAAGGTCATGAGGTTACAGGAAGGTGTAAAGGGGAATTCATAATGGCTTGGGAAAAGACAACTGTGCTGCTGAATCTGAATGCAATTCCTTGGCGATGTGATCATGGGTCTCTTGCCTGTGATGTTTCTTCTTTTTCGTGACTGGCCAGAGGGATGGTCATCACTTGAATTTCCTCCTTGTTTTTGTAAAAGATTGCTCACTGAACCCTTTGTTAAACGACAAAAGTTTCAAAGCACTGAAGCACCTTTCCTTTACATTTAGAGAGGTCAAACACACTTATCATGGCTTCCATGTAAGTCCTTCTGGGTCATTTTCTTGAAATTAGGAACTTTACCACGCAAAAAAGACTATTGCAATGCAGCCCTTGCATACAGATTCAATGGCCCTCATTTATCAAACTTGCGTAGGATCTGGTGTAGATTCCGGTGTAAATATCAGCGTTCGCCAGGTGTCACTTTGGATTTACTAAAAGTGTGTACGTCGTATGTTAGTGTTGATAAATCTGGCGGCTGAAACCATCGTAATTTACATGACAAGTCCCTATAAATTCATGCTCCGGGAGGCATAGTCCTGCCCACTTTACGACATGGACTATCGAAAGACGGCAAAGAAGAAAGAACTTCACTGAGGAGGAAATATAAATTATCACGTCCGAGGTGGAGAAAAATAAAATAATTTTATTTGGAAGCCTTAAGAGTAGCAGAAAGGGAGCCCAGAAGGCTGCAGTTCGGAAAACTATTGCTGCTGCGGTAAACATCGTTGGGGTGGAAAACTGGAGTGCAGCAGATGTTTGATTCAATTCATTAGTAAATCGAAGTGACTATTCACACTTATTTAAGTGCGTCCAAGCACAAACATTGATCGAAATTCTCGTTAGACGCACTTTTAAGTGTGACCAAGAAGCACATTTCTCCACTGCCCACACTTATTTTAAGTGTGTCCAAGACTAAAATTGGCCGAACTTATTTTATGCGGTACTTTCTATAAGCGGCACTGGAATGGTCATCAACTGGCGCACTTATAAGTGTGGCTAAGAAATAAATTCAGCATTCGCCACACGAATAAATGCGAATAACATCAGCCTTAATAAATCCAATTTATAGATCCATGATATTCCTTGTTATAAAGCCTACATAATTGACAATCCAAATGCTTTACATGTAGGTTAAAAAAAGTGGTCCGATTTTAAGATCGCCACCAAAAACGGGTTGCGGCGCTCAGGCGCAGCAGCGCACGGACCGGTGGAGGCCAACCAGACTCGAACCTCCAGCTGTGACCTTTCCAGGAGCGTGTGGCAGCAGGGCTCCCCCTCCATCGTGAGAATACTAGGTGTTGGCTACATGGATGAGTCCCCGCCGCCTCGATCGGAGCTGTATGAGGGAAATTGTTAAAATACAGTCTGCAGAGATAACTCTTCATTGTACTTCTATTCGTCTTACTCCATTTTATTGGGTGCCACACAAAACAAGCAGCCACTCGTCACTTTCCCAGAGGAGATCTTTGTGCTGAAAGTTCCTCTCATGTCGGACAGAAGCTTATTTCTCAAACAATAGAAGATCTGCCATTGTCAAAATGTGTCCGGTCAAAGTGTCTGTAGGCCTACATATACTGAGCAACAAAAGAAATGCAAGTTAGCTAGTTAGCTAATGTACTCTTATGGTTAGTCAAGGTGGCGGCAAAACAAAGTTTCATGAAACATGAGTAAGTGTTCACACGCTAGTAATAAATTTGATTTTCTAAAATAATTACACGCAAACTTATTTTCCAGTCTGCCTTTTAAGAGATTTTAACTTGCGTTTTTTTCGTTGTTCAGACTGGATGAGCATCTGACATACCACAATGCTCATCTGCCAAGCCACACATGCACTTAATCAAATTGATTGTAGCCTAATTGTCAGTCATCTGGCCTGACAAGCAGGTTGTCTCAAAATATAAGTTTAATCAATTTCTCAACACAGGTGTCTTATTTATTTATTTATTTATTCATTCATTCATTGATTAATTTAGCCTATTTATCTATTGAGCCTATTTATTCATTTTACTATGAGAGCAACAACAGCATGACGTCTGCATCGCTGCATTATGGTTTATTACTCATTTTGCTGCACTCGTTGCTGCATGTTGTTCGCTGGTTTCAAATCTGCGTACACCTGGTCAGACTGGGCGTGAGATTTTTGCGGACCGTTCGCTCACGTTCAGATTGATAAATGCCGATCCTTGCGGGAGATTTGGTGTACATCCATTTTTTTGGTGTATGCACACTTGATAAATGAGGGCCATTGAAACTACTTTCTACCATGGTAAGCCATTAAAGTATTGCCAGAAGATATCTGCACCAAGTCAACTCCGCATCGTGGGGCCCAGTTCACACTATTAATAGCCATGGTGCCCCTGTATACTGCCATGCTTTGATTTTGTGTGGATATACAGTTAGCACACTTCAGAAGTATTTGATTTAATTTGTTATAGTTCAAACAGTTATTACACTGGGCATAAAACAATGAAATAAATAATGAATACATTTCTTTACCTTCATCATCCAGAGTTTACACAATGTATAAGAATATGTTTCTTTTTTTTTCCATTTTGCAGAAAAAAGAGTGGCTGTGCTTAAACTGTCAGACAAAGCGGTTGATGTCGGGAGAACTGGCCGATGCTCCGCCCCCACAGCCATCTCCAAAGCATCCTCCAGTGGGCTCAACTCAGCAAAAACCTCAAGCCAATCAGCAGCCGCCCATGTTGCAAAAAGGAACCAATCAGCAGCTAGCGCCACAAACCTCAGGCCAGCTGCAGCAACCGAGATCAGTTTCCGGCCAAGTAAGTGGTTCCTCTTCCCAGGCGAAGCAGCCAGGACCGCCTGTGCATTCTGTACCACCAGTTTCAAGGGAGGTGCGAGGTGCTCAACAGGCCTCAACACAGGCCAAACACTCAACCACGCCCAGACAACCAGGAGCAGCTCTCAGACCTCTAGAGAAAGATCAGGAGACCAAACCCACTCCTCAGATGAAAGGTGACAATGTTCATATCACTCCGGCTAAAGATGTCAAGAAGGGAGGGGGATCTCAGAAGTCTAGGCGCAGCGATGTGAGTTCCCTCTGAAGGCTTTGTCCTGTTTATTACGTCACCATCATTATTATAGCCATCGTCAGCGTCACCGTTATCGCTATCATTGTAGTAATGATCCTTATCGTAACTGTAAACATATTTCATACTTCAATTATATTTTCTTCATTTCTGCTTGAATTTCATAAGCAGCATCAAGAATCATTAACATGACCTTTATCACCATGCTCACTGCTTTAGTGATCTTCCTTGTATTCACTACCATCATCAATTTTATGCTGTCTTGCACCTTCTCCATTTGCAAGAAAATCTTTATTTTTCGTCTGCATCTTTACTTACCTTATCTTACTGAGAAGGTCATTGTTCCTGAAATCGTCATCATCATCATCATCATCATCATCATCGTCAACAACAGCCATATTTTCATAATCATTTTCCTCATTATTTCATTAATTCCCTCATCTTTCAGTATTTCAATTTGCATTTTAAAATTATATTCATACATATTCTTCCTATTCTTTGATTACAGATTTTTCCTTGACAGAACTCAACTTTGCTTGTTTGGCTTTGGTTTGAAATGTGAAAAGAAGCAGCTGATTAGATCAGGTTTTGGAGGAGAACTACAGATATTGACAGTGTACTAGGGCTGAACGATTTTGGAAAATAATCTAATTGCGATTATTTTAACCAATGTTGCGATTGCGGTTTAATATGCAATTATTTTTTAAGTTCCTTATCTCCTGTATTACTCGACAAATGAAAAATTTATCATCCTCTAGTTACTTTGAACGCTATATCAGATTGATTAAACATCAAGCATTCCTGCTGTACGCCAGGCCTATATATTATAGTGAAATTAGTTGATGTATGAATCGACTTGAATCACACATTTTTATTTAACCACTTAAATCAAAACTGAACTAAAACTTTTACTCAGATTATTCGAAGACTGTATCACCAAATATTCGATGGGGATGTCAAAAGCCTGTCGCAGATTGGAACATTTGAGAAAAACTGATAGCATTTTATGTTGCGATACCGCCTGTCACCAGCCCAGAAAATATTTCCACACAGCCGATGTGCTGTTCCTCTTTGACACAAAAGTTTTGACAGGGTTGGGTTTTGTTGAGCCTGGGGCCATGTTGCAACTGGTAAAAGTTTGACGCGGAAAGTGCTTTATGTTTATCTGGCCATCCTCTGCTCATGTGTCGCTTATGTGTCACGTGAACACAGTATAATCGCAGCCTTTGCGATTAGACGGGGTGTGTTCGAGCACATCTGCAAGTAAGCCGCAGACGCGCTCGAACGTAGCCAAAATCTCATTTTTTCATATTGTCGCAAATGCAATTCATCGTTCAGCCCTACAGTGTACTGTGTTGCATCAGCAGTGGTGTTTGCACATAATGTAGCTGAGCTTGCCGAAGACTAGAAATTTTGAATTGGTGTTTTAATCAGAAATGCACCACATTGATTTCCAAGTCATTCAAAAAAAAAAAAAAGCTTTACATGATATTTTAATTTCTACATTTTTTTTTTTTAGCAATGACTTAGAATTAAAAAAATTCTATTATAGCCCATAGTTAAAGATGATTTTGGGGAACTTCAAAATTGATGACAATATCCAAATATGCTAATTGCAGAAAATAGATGACAAAAGTTTTACCTTCTGATACAGATATGCATATTGAATAGTCAGGATAGGGTGTATTGGTACAGTAATGTGCATCTTGTTATAACCTACAAAATGTGTCTCAAATTAACAAAGTACAGTACAGAAGTACAGTGAGACAATGGAAGTAAAAGTTGATTTCTGGGTGTCCCTAAATTGTACACTCTAGCAGTAGAAGTATATTTCAAATGTCTGTATTTAACATACTGCCCAGCCCTGCCCACAGTCAGTGAGATAATGTACAGTGATAGCCATTGATCTGTGTTTTCTTCCTTTGTCCTTAGGAGGGCGGTAAAGCCAGGCCGCAGGACATCACACGCAGTCCACAGAGCTTAAGCGACACTGGCTACTCATCGGATGGGATCTCCAGTTCGCACAGCGAGATCACAGGGCTGATCCAGGAGGAAGGGGTAAAGTTGAGTGAGAGGGGGCTCAGTGAGGACAGCCCCCCCAGCCCCTCAGAAATCACGAAGCTAGAGAGCTCGATGCGGCCACTTCTAGAGTCCAAGACCATTTCTGAGCAGGAGCGTAACCAGGGGAAGCTTGGCGGTGTGGATACTGATGACCGGAAGCAACGACCACGATCACTCACAATTGGGCAAGAGGAAGAGGCGGCAGAGGAGGAAGGCCGCCGGATCAGCTCAGCTGAGTCCTCAGATGACCTCAGCTGCAGGCTACGGCATGACTATGTTGAAGACAGCAGTGAAAGCGGTCTATCTCCTCTCCCTCCCAGGCAACGGAAGGGTCAGAAAGACACAACAGACGAGGAGTTCATGCGGAGGCAGATCATGGAGATGAGTGCTGATGAAGATGAGATTGAGGAGGAAGATGAAGGGTATAACTACACCAAGCCAAGGAAGAGCCACAAGCACGGTGCTGACCCTGGAAAAGAGAAACGACGCCTCACCCAGCAATCCAATAGCTATGAGGAGGACAGCAAAGGGACTACAGACAATGGGCAAGATGGGTTGATGGCAGGAGGCTTACGCCGTTTCAAAACCATTGAGTTAAACAACTCCAACAGCTATAACCGCGACATGGAACTGAGTGCTGAAAATGACCTCACCCTGGACAGGGAGCCAGAGCTTGAGATGGAGAGTCTAACTGGATCCCCTGACGAACGGTCAAGAGGGGAGTACTCATCCACCCTTCCGGCAACCACACCAAGTTACACATCTGGCACTTCCCCCACATCAGTTTCCTCCATGGAGGAGGACAGTGACAGTAGCCCCAGCCGTCGGCAGCGGTTAGAAGAGGCTAAACAGCAGAGGAAGGCCAGACATCGCTCCCACGGCCCACTCCTGCCCACCATTGAGGACTCATCTGAGGAGGAAGAGCTGAGGGAGGAAGAAGAGCTGCTGCGTGAACAAGAGAAGATGAGAGAGGTGGAGCAGCAAAGGATACGAAGCACTGCCCGGAAAACTAAGAGGGACAAGGAAGAGCTGAGGGCACAGAGAAGAAGGGAGAGATCCAAGACCCCTCCCAGCAATCTTTCGCCTATTGAGGATGCTTCTCCAACAGAAGAGCTAAGGCAGGCAGCTGAAATGGAGGAGCTCCACCGCTCTTCTTGCTCAGAGTACTCCCCCTCTATTGACTCAGAGGCAGAGGGATTTGAAATGATGGCCTCAAAGTTATACAAGTCTGGTAGTGAGTACAACCTTCCCACCTTCATGTCGCTTTACTCCCCAACTGAGAAGCCAACGGCCACCTCACCATCTTCCATTGACAAGCCACTGAAGAGTGCTGAGGAGGTCTATGAGGAGATGATGAAGAAAGCTGAGATGCTTCAGAAGCAGAAGGGGCAAGTAACGCAGGGGAGTGGCAAGCCAGGGGAAGTTCATGGATCACCGCATCATCAAGCAGCACAGCTGAGCCAAAAAAAAGCCACTTCGGCAAAAATGCAACAGGCTTCCATCCAGGGATCCAGACGACAGCTGAGCAGTGAGGGGGAGGCATCCTGTTCTGATAAACAGCTCTTGGATGCAGGATTTGCTAAGCTATTGGAGCAAAACAATGCTCTGCTCACACCTGGCACCAGCCCCACACAACTCTCTGCCCCAGTTTCATTCTCTGGACAAGAAAGCACGGGGAGAGGGGTACCTGATGTGCGAGTAACTCAGCATTACACAAAAGAAGGAAAGAAGGACCTGATTTCAGGTCAGACCCATAAAACTGGTGCTGTGAGCCAGACATCAGTCAGTCAAACTGCGAACACAAACCAGTCATCCACATATGACAACCAAATTGGGGCTTCTGGTCCAAAAGTCTCTAGCAGGATAGCAGAGATGACTCAGGCATATAGTCAAAGAGAACTATCAGGAAGGAGGACTGCCGCTCAAACAATGCACAGCTCACAGGCCACATCCCCAGACTCCGGCGGTACAGCTCTTACCTCCAGAGTCTTTTCTTTCTTCAAAGGTTCAAGTCCACCTCTCTCACCCTCCGCCTCTCCCACTCAGAGCCCAACTCATTCTCCATCTAGAATCAGTGCCACTGAACCCTCTGGACAAAGAGGTCCCACAGCTGGTGCTGCCTCCCCAGTATTGGCTCATGGAACCCAGATGCCGCATAGAACAGTTTCACCACGTCTCTCCAGGCAACAGTCTTCGCAAGATGCCCCCTTCATGGTAATAACATTAGGGTCTGAGCCCAGTAGCCCCAGTAAACCAGTGACTGTAAACTCTGCCACTTCCCCAATCACATCACCAACAAGGCTTAGCCAGCAGCCAATGTTTCAGCCTCATAGCCCTGCAACAAGTACCCCGAGTTCCCCACATCATCAGGCCCCTCACCAAGTAATTCAACATGGTCTGCACAAGGCTCAGCCTGCGGAGAGGGTTCACACGGGAACCAGCACCACAAGCTCCTACAGCCGGGGATCAATGTCCATGGAAAATATTTCCCTCTGCCGAATTTCCACTGTTCCAGGGACATCCAGGGTGGTGGAACAAAGCCAAATGCCTGGTGGGAACATAGTTGATCTCCGGACGCCTGTGAAGCCAGCCCCTATCATTATGACCGACCAGGGCATGGACCTGACATCTTTAGCATCCGATACTCGTAGATACTCATTAGGAGCAGAGGCGAGCCCAAGCCGCCACACAGCAGTTCAGCCCCTAATCATGAACCTGAATGCCCAAGAGCAGTTACACACAGCATCACCGACAGCAACAACAGTGAGTGTCACGGTGGCAGCATCCATGTTTATATCACAGTCAAAGCAACCAGTAGTCTATGGAGATCCAAAGCAGAATAGAGTTGACCTGGGCCAGGGAGTCGGGTCAGCAGTGTGTCTGACTCAAGCCAGACCCCTGTCACAGCCTGATCCATACCTTCCTAAGATAGATGCCTGTTTAGAAGATTTAGGGATACAACAACAGCAGCTGCAAAAGCAGCAGCAGAAGCTTCAGCAACAGCAGCAACAAATTGAGGAACAGCTTCAGCAACATCAACAACAAGCATCTTTTGCCAGGTACAACTTAGCTAACCAAGTCCAACCACTGCTTTTGAAGAAAGACTTGCTTGCGAGTCAGACCAGTAGTGCCCAAGCAGTAGTCAGTGTCAGTGCAATTCCAAGGACCTCTCCTCTGCCTCCTCAAGCTGGAACCTCTACCACTCTTCCTCATGATATCTGTGGCGGAGCTCCACTGGAGCTGAAAAACAAACCAAAAGTAATAAACCTTTCCACAGGCAAACCCCACGTAATGATGGTCCAACTAGATGCCAACAGCCAAAAGGGTTCCACTATGACTCAGTTAGTGAAGCCAGAGCAGCCTCCTCCTCAAGAGGTCCTGGACCTCACTGGTCAGATCAAGGCTGAAAACCAGGTGGCATGCTGTGATGTGGTCTATAAGCTTCCCTTTGCAGGCAGCTGTACTGGACCATTTGCTCAGAAAGCCACTGTGCTGGACAAAAATCCGATGACAAATCAATCTCAAACCAGCCATCTTCCTTCAGCAGCCCATTTTGCAGGAAGCAGAGCGAATGAGCCCAGCCATGATAGCTTTAGCTATCAAGAGGAAGGAGCAGGCCCCCAAGAAGAAAGAGTGGAGTTCAAGGCCTTCTCTTCATCTGGCATTGGAAGATTACAGCCATCCATGTCAGATACTAATCTTGCTGAAGCTGGATTGCGTAGTGAATCTGGGGACCTAGCAATGGACTTGAGCACCATAAAACAAGTCTGTGAAGGAGGATATCTGGGTATTGGAATGCAGTATGGGTCCTACACAGATCTTCGACACCAAGGGGACATAATGGCTCAGCCTATGCCTCTTCGCCGATATGGCTCCATGTCAAATATCAGCACGGATCTAGGCTACTCCCGAGATCTCTCCAGCTTCCAGGAGTCCAACTTAGCCCAATACAGTGCCACAACAGCCAGAGAAATTAGTCGAATGTGTGCAGCTCTAAACTCAATGGACCAATTTGGGGTACAATACAGCAATCCACCTGAACTACTGCAATACAGCTCCAGTAGGGGTGTTAGCCCAGCAAGTCGGTTAAACTTGCAGCACAGTTTAGCATCAATGAGGGCTAACCTGATGATGAACTCTGACATGAAGCAGCCCGCCCATTTGCAAGCATATGCTAACTTGATCAATGCTAGGCAAGGAAACCTACGGGCACTTTATCCTTCAGCTGTAAGGGCAGCTGATGGGATGATCTACTCAACTATCAACACTCCAATTGCCTCCACCCTGCCAATCACCACACAGCCTGCCTCTGTCTTGCGACCTATGCTCAGGGGAGCATACAGACCTTATCCCGTAGGTAGCATGACTGCTGTACCCTTAGCTACACTCACAAGGTTACCTCTGGTAACTCCAAGAATGCCTTTGTCCCCTCAAGGACCTCTCCGTTACCCTCCCCCTAACCGATTCTCTACGGTCCAAATGTCTGCTCCTACAAGTGCACCGGCAACTGCCACAGTCCAGGATACTCCTCTTTATCTTGGGAAGCCTTCCACAGCCCCCAAAGTGCCAGTCAGTTTGGATGCACCTTCATCTATCACAACAGGGCCTACTAGCCACTTAAGTGCTGTACCAAATGCTAGCATGCATCCTGCTGCAATGCGAGTCCCACAAACTATTGTAACCTCTACAATCCAACAGCAGCTTCCAATGCAGGCAGCATCAATGCAGCAGCCACAAATGGAATCTACAGTTCATTCTCACGTTACACCTCAACAGCAACCCCAAATGCCACCGCCTCAAATGCAGACTCAATTACATCCTCAAGTACAGCCCCAAACCCAAGTGCAAATGCAACCACAAAGTCCGCCAATAATGCAACCTCAAACACAGGCTGAAATGCAGTCCCAGACTCAGCCTCAATCTCTGCAACAAACCCAGATTCTGGCTCAAACGCAATCGCAAGCTCTACCAGCAACAGCAGCTCTTGCAACCTCTGCAGCAAGCTCCACCACTAATGGCAGCAGCAACAAATCAGAAAAGGAGAGGGAAGAGGAGCGATTCCGGCAACAACAGGAACAGCTTCTACAGCTTGAGCGGGAGCGGGTGGAACTGGAGAAGCTTCGGCAGCTGCGTTTACAGGAAGAGCTTGAGAGGGATCGTCTGGAACTGCAGCGTCACAGAGAAAAGGAGCAAATGCTGGTGCAACGGGAAATACAAGAGCTGCAGTCTATTAAGCAGCAGGTCCTACAGCAGCAGCAGGTTGAAAGGGAGACACAGCTGGTCATGCAGAGGGAGCAGTTAGCACAGCAGAAAGCACAGCTGGACCAGATCCAGTCCTTACAACATCAGCTGCAGCAGCAGCTGGAAGAGCAGAAGAGACAGAAGACAGCTGCTGCAGAAGCAGCTGCTGTAGCTGAAGCAGCCGCTGCGTCTGCAGCTGCAGCCACATCTGCGCAAGGTGCAATACAGGGTATTGCCGTGGTTGGAGGGGCTGCTCCACAGGGATTCTCCATTATCTGTGACCAGAGTGGTAGAGTAATTCAGCAGGATTTGCCACCTGAACTTCAAAGGACCATGAGCCAGAATGGACAGTTCTGGCAACCTTACATGGAAGGGCAAGTTGTCCAGGGAATGGTGACCTCAAGAACTTTGCCCAATTCTGCTTCAGAGATGTCTCTTAGGAGTAGTGAAGATACCATGGACACACGGGCAATGAAAAAGCGCAACTCAATGCCACGCCTGAGGGATGGAGCACGGACTGAGGGGGAGAATGGTGTTCCTTCAGTAAAAAGGATTGCTGATAGCAGTGTACAGACTGATGATGAGGATGGGGATGAGAGGTTCCTCCTATCAAGGCGGAGGAGAACGAGGCGTATCGCAGATTGCAGTGTTCAGACTGATGATGAGGACCAGCCCGAGTGGGAGCAACCAGTCCGTCGGCGCCGGTCCCGTTTCTCTAAACACTCTGAATCAAGTGCTGAGACAAAGGCTGAGGCAACTAAAGTCTCCTCCTCCAGCATTGCCATCCAGACTACGACTGACTCCTCCTGTCAAACCGACCCTGACCAGTTGGGAAGGGTGTCCCCAGCTATACACATCACCACTACAGAGTCAAAGGTTGAAGTGCTGCACTACATTTCAGCCCCAGAGAGGACCCAGAAAGGGGAAAGCCTGGCTTGCCAGACAGAGCCTGAAGTGCAGTCCCAGGGAGTTGTAGCCCCCCAACTTAGTGTCCCCACCACCATCAGCCCATACTCCACCAGCTTACAGCTAGTGGGCTCCGGGGTGGTGGACCCTCTCACCCCACGGCAGCAGGGTGTGGCAAAATTTGAGAGAAGGAAGCCCGACCCACTTGAGATTGGCTATCAAACTCAGATGCACAGTGACCCACTTTCAAACTTGGCCCGCCAACCCCCTAAATCACCCCAGGTTTTATACTCCCCAGTGTCACCTCTGTCCCCCCATCGAATGCTGGAGACTTCATTCTCCTCCAGTGAGAGACTGAACAAGGCTCATGTGACCCCACAGAAGCACTTTACTGCAGAGTCACCCCAGCGTCACCAAACACTGCCGCGCCCAATCAAGACTGTGCAGCGATCCATGTCAGACCCCAAACCGCTAAGCCCTACATCAGATGATTCATCACGTGCCAGGTTCTCCTTGTACCAACAGCAGGTTCTTCAAAACAGCCAGGTGTGTTCCCTTTTAACCTGAGAGACCTGACACCTGCCTGTGTGTGCGCGCATGTGTGTGTGTGTGTGTGTGTGTGTTAAAATGTACTGGGTAAGAATAACATTTGGCTATTTCACTGTGGCCCACCTTCCTGTTGACATGACTCTTCTCTTCTTCAGTTCTGACCATAGATATATATATTTAGAATACTAGATTGCTGATGTCGTCATGTTTACATTATCCAAAGTGAAGCACTCAGCCGCCATATTGGTACACCCAACTTCTTCATAAAAATGAATGGTTTCCTATGAGGCCAATTTCAAATAACTCGATACAAGTGAGAAAATGCCGAGATGTGCGGCTGCCTTTTGCAGCAATATTTATTTGAAGAGCTGTAATAAGACGTTTCTTGCGTAAGTTAATGTAGAAACGCAAAGTTGTCACTTTAATAGAAAAAAATCGCGTTTCGTGCTAGCTAGCTAATTAGCCGTCCCATTGACTTGAACAGACCGCTGACTGAAAGCGAACGCTATAACGGTCACCAGCGAGCTACCTTGGCGTCGGGACTGCATTGACTTAGTGGTAAATAAAATTTAAAAGGTGGCTAACAAGCTAGCTAGCTACTTGTAGTTGACATTCAACAACAATACTTCTTACCCACATAATATCTAAAACATTGGACAGGTCGCTTTGTCTGTTTTATACAGAGCTCCAAAAGATGAGGGGAGAATGGCTTCACAAACGCTTCCTTTTATCAACGTTGGTATTAGCCGTATGATTCAATATAAACAATTCGGTTGATGTCAAATAGTCAACCAGGGTACAATGAAGTGAAGAAGTGAGAGTGTAATTTGATAACCTATACGGACATTCATCAACGTTTCTTGTAACAGCGATAACTTCCAAGCAATTATCTTATCAGAGGTAAAAGCCTCGGTCGCGTTAACGTCACTTCTCTGCTGCACTTTAAGTTTAACACCGAGTCACATTTAGATCTTTGCTTTAGAAAGTGTGCCGCTTTCCATACTCCGAAAAGCACATATTTAGGGAGACAAAACATTGTTCTGCACAGCGATACCAAAATAACATCAACTCGCACGCAAGTGTTTTTTAAAATGTAATTTTCAAGTAGGCGAAAATGACTGGGAGTCCATGAGCGAATTTTACTTCCGGGTGTATTGGCTCCTAGAACAGATGCTTCATTTTAGTGTACCCTATCAGCAATCTAGTGATCTATATATATATGGTTCTGACGTGAAAACATCAGGTAATGTTATTTTGTCAAGAAGGAAATAAATGATAACAGTACAATGTTATACGGCATATTCCTCTACTTTAAATAATAGGAAGACAATTTGAGATTATTAAAACAAGCACTAATTCTTAATTTCAATTCGTCCATTGTATTCTTATAGAAGCAATCTTGGAGATTCCCATTTTGTTCTCTTTGGTAGCAACTACCGGTATATGTGAGAGAGAGGCAGTTACTGCTGGAGGTGTATATGGACCTGACATCTCAGAGAACACTTCAAAACCTAACGAGTAATTTTCGTGATGTCACTCAAGTAGCTGATGCTTGAACTACGATTTTGCAACCCTGACAGAGGTAAACGTGAAAGTGAAAAGGAACAATGTCTTTTGAGGTGGCAACTACAATGCAGTGGGGTCATTACGGTGAACAAATTATTCTAATAGGGATCTCTAAAGAGTTCTGTTGAGTTCTTATTGATTAAGCGTCTATACATGAATGAACAGACACAAGATTACGTCAGAAACATTCTAAAGAAAGTTAGATGATGCTGCTACCTCACATAATGTTGCTTAATAGGAGAGATCATTGACTGTGTATAATGATGGACAACCTACCAGCTCCCCAAAAGTGAGGCCAAAACATTTTGACCACCATCTAGTGGCTGGCTCCGGTACAGGTTATAAACCTGCCCTATCTGCATCAGTGGCACGTCACCCACCCACAATTATACTTTTCTACGATTTATAGACCCGGACCAGCATGGATATCTCACTCCACCTCTAGACTAGATTGGCTTTGAAAGTACACTGCTCAAAACATTTAACGGAACAAAATTTTGAATGTAGCCCATGTCAAGAACAACCACAGTGTCATGGAAAAGTATTTTTCCCCCTTCTTGATTTCTTTTTTTTTTTTTTGCATATTTGTCTCACTTAAAGAGGTTATGGGAATTAATTTAAAATCTCTGAAACCAAGTTCAGTTCAATTAATGCACGGTCATAAAACATTCTACGTTGAAATGTTTTAGCTTCGGCCATCTTCGGGAATTTCCGGTAGTTGACGTCAATTCAAGAATAGCCTCTTTGCTTACTGTGCAGCATTGTGTATGTAGCCGCATGGTGTGTAGTCAGAAACGACACTCACACTCACCCTCGACTCACCATACAGTGAGTACGATTGAAATGTAACTGGAGTGCGAGAGAGAGATCGTCCTACCTCTAACCGAGAGAGCGGTCCCACTCCTCGCCAGGTGATATTCACAAATGCCACTCGAGCATAACTGACAGTAGTGGGCACTGGGTACCACAGGCGGTGCGTCGGCTGCTGCAAAGGGACGCTCAATCCTCACCCTTCAGTGCTGAATGACCTAAACCTGACGCGGTTTACTTTTCTTGATTAGAAGGTTTCTCAGACTAATTGGTAAAATGACAATGAAATGTATTTTAATAGCGTTGTTATACATTGCTTCACAAAATTGAGGCGTTTCTTTCACACATAAATGACGACATAAATATCAGCATGTCTTCATAAATTCTGTGGTCGAGTGGCTCACAAAAGGCGCAGGACAGCCCGCGAGGCTCACAAAGCAACAAGCTGTGAAACTTGCCAGACATTTCCTTCAACATTCAGCTATTAAGAATGTAGAAAAGAATGGATTCTCGTGACTTACGAGCCTCACAGACCAATCCACACGTGCCCCACGAGCCGCTGAGCGCAGAATTTTCCAACCCATCAGTAAACAAAAGCGCGAGAAATCCGAATCAGTGAGAGTTCACAGATATGCGTCATTAATGAAAACTGGCCACACCTGATAATGTAGAGAGTTTTCGGAGTTACTGCAGTGCTAATTTAATGAAATTAAATTGCCCCACTTCCCTATTAGTCAAATTCCCAGGAAATTTGAATGATTTAGTACACATTTTTCTCGCATTTATTTCTCATCATACCTTTTATTTATCTAGTGAACCTAGAGTGAACCTCTCTTTCACAATTTGAGCCTGATGAATCCTGGCATTGCCACCCTGGGATATGCCTGTGCCATCAGGGATTAAAAAGTCAATTTTTGGGTTCCTGGTCATTCAGTATTGTCGGGCAGTCTGGTGAATGCATGTTAATGCTGCAGAGCAGTGCTGAGCCTTGACCTGACCTTTTGAAGCAACCCCAGATCTGCACTGGCTCCAGAGGCTTGTACAGTGGGCACTGCGCAGGACGGTCCATCGCTTCATGGGCTTCCTTTTTTACCTTGACTTACCCTTCACTCTGCAATAGGGTAAATCTGGGCTCATCAGACCACATGACCATTTTACATTGTGCCTCAGTCCAGTCTTTATGCTCCTTTGCCTATTTATCTCATCTTTTTCCAGTGAACCTCACAAACAAATGGCTTTCTTGTGCCCATGCAGCTGTTTAGTCCCAGTTCTCCAAGTTCTTGTCACATTGTCCATTTGGAAATGTTTGTACCTTCATAATTAAACATAGCCACACAGCCATAGCCATAATTAAACATTAACAGCTACTGTTAATTTTTTATGACAAGACTTCAATGAGTATTTTAGTGATCTCTGATCAGGATCGCTCGTGATTTTCCTCCAACCCATGTCTTTCGCAAATTTGACGGTTCACTATTATCCTTCCAGGGTTTAATAAATTTCTGGACAGTTCATGACCCAATTCTAGTGATTTCAGCAATCTCCTCAGCTGTTTTCTTTGCTTGATGCTGGCCAATAATTTGTCCTCCTTGAACCACAATAACATCTTTTTCAACATTGTCTATAATGGATGTATAATTCAAGACAAGTTACGCACAGAATAAGTCAGGATTGAAAGAATTATTGCCTGCTGAAATACATTCATCAATGATTCAATAATATGTTCGTGGTATTTGCTCATTTAAATCCAAATAGTGGCTTTTTTAGGTTGGCAGTGTGTGTGTGTGTGTGTGTGTATGTATATGCAGTTGAATCTATATGCGCGCGGATTTTTTTTTACTTCAATGAGAAAGAGAAGCCATAGTGATGCAGGCAATGTTGGTTTGAATACTAATGTTTTTTGTGTTTTTTAGCTGATAGCGCTGCAGCAGCAGCAGAACTCACTGATGCGGAAGGTGAAGCGAACCCTACCCAGCCCACCTCCTGAGGAGAGTCCGCTCCCCATTGTCACCCCTGCACACCCCCAGATGTATGCGTCTCCCTCCTCCTTAGCCCAGCGTGGGATGCCTCGAATATCTACTGCCATCACCAAAGCAGGGCTCCTGAATGAGCTGAAGGCTGTAGAGCAGGAGTCTACAAAGCTTCGCAAGCAGCAAGCTGAGCTTGAGGAAGAGGAGAAAGAAATTGACGCAAAGCTGCGCTACCTAGAGTTAGGTATCACACAGCGCAAGGAGCGGGAGAAACGTGAGCTGGCATACTTGCGCTCTGTTGGGGATGGCCGTGATTATGCATCTGATAGTGAGCTCAACAATATGGGCCTGGCGTCCACATCTGCCTTTGACAGTAATTCCCTGATGGGCAAGCACAGTGGTGGTGCTTCTATTAGCCAGTTTCCCAGTGAACAGCTGGCCTCAACCCAGTACCCGCTCTCTTCTTCTTTCCTGAATTATCAGCAGTATCCTCAGAGCCAGCCAATTCCACCCACCGCCCAGCCCAGCCCAGCCTACCAGCAGATAGGCTTCCAACCTCCACAGTACCCCACCATCTCACAGGGACAGCCTCAGCCCGGAACTTGTCAGCCCCACCCATCCGCCCAAACCCTCCATCCTCAGGCAGCATACCCTCCCCAAGGCTTCCCCCAGAGCCAGCACTCCTATCAAACTGATCTGGGACAACCAAGCCTGCCTGGATTTCAACCTCCATCAGGTCCCACCCCATACCCGAGTCAGCCTCCCTACCAGACGGGTCAGAACCTTGGCTTCCAGCCACAGCCTGAGGTCCCCTCAATTCAGCAGAAGCCACGGCAGACATCTTTAGCTGATCTGGAACAGAAGATTCCCACCAACTATGAAGTCATCAGCAACCCTACTGTAGTGGTGACCACCTCAGCCCAAGAAAGCGCCTTTAGCAGTCCTTACACTTCCACCACAATGTCTAACACGTATGGGCAGTACCGCCCCCCTGAGCAGACCTTAACAGACAGAATGCGCTCTGCAGAAAGCCCCACATCTGCCTATACCTCAGAGGGCCTATACTCTAACCTGGAGCAGAACATCCCACGCAACTATGTTATGATAGATGACATTAGTGAGCTAACTAAGGAGAGCATGGCACCAGGCTCTGAAATGCATAATCGTACCAACGTCCATGGACAACCACCAAATGGCCGCTATGGAGGTGAGAATGGCCCCACCAGAGCCATGCCCTATGGTGAAGAAACAGATTATTCTTATAGCGGTGGAAAGACTTCTTCTCCTTACCACCAGCAAGGAACAGACCCCCATGGCCGTGGTGGGGGATCTTCTTATTACTATGACGAGTACAACAAACACAACTCAACACGAGGAGGGACTGGAGTCCAGAAGCACTCCTCCAAGAACCTGGCGCCTGCTGTCGTGTCATCTTCCAAGCGCAGCAAGCACCGTAAGCAGGGAATGGAGCAGAAGATTTCTAAGTTCTCCCCTATTGAAGAGGCCAGGGATGTAGAGTCTGATTTAGCCTCCTACACCATCACCACACCATCTGGCGGAAGCTGCACTGTGGTATCTCGGGCCAAGAAGCTTGGGGATGAAATCACACATGGGCTGAAGAAAAATGTATATGACCAGCAAAAGTATTATGGCACATCAAGCCGTGAGGCTTTAGAGGATGAGGACCGTATGTACGGCTCTGGCAGGTCCCGCTCAACTGGTTATGGGATGGATAAGATCTCTTCCCGAGACTCCAGCTACCGGAGCAAGTCGTATGAGCGGGACACAGTGGAGCGGGCCCAGAGGGGCAGTCACACACGTGGCAGGTCCTCAATGCGGCCCCAGCACTCAGAGGAGGAAAGTCCACTCAGTCCTGTAGGAAAGCCTATGGGTGTTGGGCGTAGTCAGTCAGGGGTTGATACACATGACAGCCGCAATCAGTATGGCTCTAGCCACTCCCTACCTGATGTGGACCACCACACAAAGGATGTTCCCAGAAGTCACGTCTATAAACCAGATGACCCTTACCTGGTTGACGATATGCATTGTGCTGTATCTGATAGTGAAGGTAATTGGTGCTGAATGCCAAACTCTGCCTGCACAGTAAATGTACCCCAGTCGCTGCATGACATTGTTGCATCTCATTTGAGGTTGGTTCTGATGGAACTGTAGATAAATATGAGTTTTGTGACCTGTGGGATTGAAACAGCATGTGCCTGCTTCTTCAGTGTTACTGCATGTTGTGCTGTGGACATTTTCATTTGCATATTTTTTGTGACTTCATTGTTTTTTTGTCACTTCATTTTTCTTTTTGGAACTTTTTTTTGTCATTTTTGAATGTGTCGCTGTTTGTCCCAGAAGCCTTGTGTCCAGCTCACCGTAAAGCTTTTTCTCTGCATGGCTTCAGTCACTGTTGACGCATTTCTTCCTGGTTTCATTATGGCAATTTGACTGTAAACTATTTTGGCTTCCCGAAGCCTATCATTTGGGACAGGAGGAGACTGACTGGTTTGAAAAGCCCCGTGAAGCTCGCTCTGAAAGGTCCCGGCACAGTGGCAGCAGTGGTGCTCATTCGTCTTCTGGAAGACGGAGCCACGTGAAACACACCTACCATGACTATGACGAGCCTCCAGAGGAGGATTTTTGGCCACAGGAGGACTACAGCACCCCACGTCACTCCTCCTCACGGGAGCACAGGCACCATGGCAGTGGCAGCAGATCAGGGGGGCACCACTCCTCATCCCGCCACTCCTCTGATGACCCACGCTCTTCGCGTTCTGCCCGAGGTCATAGCAAGGACTCATCAGGCCGCCCTGAGTCTCGGAGTTCCTCTTCCTCCGCACACAAGAGGGGGTCATCCTCACAAGGTCACCACGGTAGTTCGGATTACTCCCGTGACCCCTCAGGACACCCCCACAGGATGCAGAAACAGCAGCCACCCTCCGGTCGCAGGCAGGATGCATCCCGGCCGCCGCAGCAACATCAGCAGCGTTCCTCTGGAGGCCCGGCTGCTGGAAGGCAGTCAGGCACACAGCAGCAGCCGCAGGAGCCGCAGCCGCCACAGGGGCAACAACAGGGGCAACAAACTGAACAGCAACAGGGGCTGCAGCAGGGGCAGCAGCTCACTGCGACTGCCTCGCCTGCGCCCGCCACAGGGACACCGCAGCAGCAGCAGCCGCCGCAGCAGCAGCCGCCGCAGCAACAACAACTACAACAAGCTAAACCTGGACCGACTCAGGCCACGCCCCCTGCCCGGCAGTCACAGGCCGGCCCACAAGCTGGCCCTCAGCCCACCGCTGCGGTGAGTGCAACTAGAAATTCCCCTTTCTGTTATTAATCTGTTTCGTGCAGCTGCCATTGTTATTACGCGAGGACGCTGCTTCATTGACTGTCATTCAGCATGGCGACATATTTAATGAGCCAGCACTGAACACCACATTATGAGCCTCACTGAAATTATTCCGACCTGCATGCTCCGTTCAAAAATATGTAATAACCTTTTGTGAAACCGGGGCTGAAGTTCCTGAATTCCTGAACAGGTGAGAACAGAAACTCCTGATGCTTCTAAGCTGGGGATCGGGACGAAGCCGGGACTCACACAAGCCACCAAGGGCCCCCAGGTTCCCCTGACTGGAATAGGTGAGTCGGCCATCTCATACCATCATATTGGTCACACTGCAAGCATAGAGTACCGTACTAGATGTTGTTCTTGCAGAGATTTTGGTATATTTTAATTTTTACCTTGGGGAAAAAGCTACTTCATATTTTTATGCTAAAACTACCATTGACTCAAGTG
The DNA here is from genome assembly GCA_029721435.1 of Gymnothorax reevesii. NCBI lineage: Eukaryota > Metazoa > Chordata > Actinopteri > Anguilliformes > Muraenidae > Gymnothorax > Gymnothorax reevesii. The sequence continues at coordinate 10,381,597 of CM056581.1, forward strand.
TAAAATGGAGTCCCTCTGACCTCTGCTGGAGTCAACTAAAATGCACTTGAGTGAAAGATTGCTGAAGAAGGCTGAGATTCAAAAACAAAATCTCATTACGACAGCTGTGCATGTAGAATTCTATAAAAGAAATTGAAGATATTAAATGGAAATGAACTGGAAATTCTAAACGAAAGGGTTAAAGTGGGTTTTGAGTTGCAGCCCTCTGAATTTAAGTTTCACTTGTACTCTCTCCATCACAGGCTCAAAAGCAGCCCCCAGACCAGGAGGGATCGGCAGTGCTGCTGCGGGACAGGCTGGGGCTGAAGGCGACAGTGTCTTTTCTAAAATCTTACCTGGAGGCGCAGCAGAGCAGGCAGGGAAGCTGGGAGATGGTATGTGAAGCAAGTGGGGGTGGAGAGGGGCGGTTGGTCGGGAGTGTCTCAGACTTAATATAGGGACTCAAAATGTAAATTGATTTTGCTAGTGGGAACCAAGTTAAAAATATTGTACCTAGCAGTACACATGCTAGCACAGCCTTATGCACGCACCGCCAACACGGGACTCAACCTATTCACTCTGTTCTAACCTACAGTAATAGAAACACTGCTCAGTAGTGTTCAGCTGGCTGTACATAAACTGACAGATAATGCCACAGACATCCAGGATGAAATTCTTGCGCGTTTTTCTTTCCTGTTGGAAATTATGCGATATGTTATCGTGTAGCCTGGCTACATTTCCCTTGAACTGCGCACTCAATCTTTTAAAGAGCTATGTTAATAAAAATGCCAGAAATTTGCAAATGAAACATGAGAGTTCCTGAAACAGCCAGATAGAGGCATGGTGATCTCATATTTCTTCATTCCCCCTGTTTCTATCCCTCCCTACCTCTCTTTCCCCTTTTACACTTTGTTTCTCTCCCCAGCTGTCTCAGCTTTGGGCAAGAAGTTCACCTCATTCTGGTAAACAGCAGGATTGAGGGTAAGTGAGCTCTGTTTCCCTGTGTGTCTGCAGGCCTTTTTTGTGCGACTGTGTGTTGTTGTTATTATTATTTTTTAAATTTTGCATTTAGGAAGGTTTACAATAAAACCCATCTTTGTCAGAAATATTTTTGATACCAACTGGGAACTTGTCATTCTTCCAGTGTCTGCACAGTAGAAAATGAGACCAATATGAAGGCTTCGTACTGGAAAAACCTATGGATCCGGAACCCTGAACTTCTGTTCTATCCAAACCCCAAACCCCTTAAACCTAGCAAATCTACTCTCACTATTATCGTCCCCAACTGCACGTTTGACCTAAGAGAGAGGGGGAGAGATCAAAGAGCAATGGTAAGTATCAGTTTTCTGACTTAACCCTCGTGCACCCATGAACTCAGCCAGTGGATCTTACTAATTAGTTTTTCCCCTGTGCTGAAGAATTATCCTAATTGTAAATCCTGGTGATTGGAAGGAAATATTTAGGAGGGTTTTCACCTTCTGAGTCCGTACTTTCTATCCCTGAAGAGATGCGAAATGAATGGGCACGGCATCATTTTGCTCTCAACACAATTTGAATTGCCCTTGTCAGTAACAACTAGGACCATTGAAATCGGGTTGCATCGCACACATAAGGAGAAACTTCACAGATGATCTTCTGTCTTGTCTCTAACAGGCCCTGTTGAGAAAAGTCAGAGAAACCATTAGGCATATTCTATTGGTTTCTAATGGTTCCTGGTGGGTTCTAATGGTTTCTAATGGCTACTTATGTTTTCCTAATGATTCGGTTTGTTTTTATAATGGCATTCTATTATCTCTTACACAAATCTACAGGACTTTAACTGGTCCCTACTAATGGTTCCTACAGGAGTCTTAATGGTTCCTACAGGCGTTTCTATACCAGTCTATTGGTCACTATACAGGGGTCTGGTGGTCACTGCAGGGTGTAGGCGCCTGTAATGGTTCCTAATGTGATGGAGGAACACTGATATTACAACCTTCTTTGGCGATGTTATCTGTGTGATTTCTTGTGGGTCCTTAAGTAGGCTATACAGTATGTTTGTAGATTGCAGTGTTCAGTGACTTTTTGGATTAAATCATTGTTCATGACTCATCCATGCAAGAAGTGGGAAAAGAACACAACCTGATGGTTTTATGGTTCATGTTCTGAAACAATTTAATTAAAATCACAAACTGCAATGAGTTGTCACACCCCATATGTCCTGTTCCCAATTCAGAGGGGAAAATACCCGAATTCATACACAATTACACATATCTATAGACATGTCTCTGGTGCCCAGTGTTTGGACTCTGCTATAATTTCTGTTGCAGCAGTAGGTTTCTCAGTATGTTTTTCTAATAGTTTTAGGTCCTAATGGCACCAGATTTCTAATGGTTTGAGCTTCTAATGGAAACCGTAGCTTTCTAATGGTATTACATTCTAATGGGACCAGTAGGTCTCTAATGGTTTCGAATTCTAATGGGACCAGTAGGTTCCTAATGGTTTTACATCCTAATGGGACCAGTAGGTTCCTAACAGTTTCTTCTAATGGTTCCTAATGGGGTTCCTATTCCCATCAGACCTTTAGAAACCTAATGGTTCCTAATGGCTTTTTTCTAATGGTATTGTACTGGATTTTTCAGCAGGGTGTACACACTACAAGATTTGAAAACAATGGTGTATCACACACTACAGGATATTATTAAGATGATCATGTCAGAGGGAGCAGCGCACCACCTGATGCAATCTCACATTATCTCATGGGGAGGCCCGCAGATGTAAGCAAAATGGAGACGGACATGGTGCAGAAACTCGCTATAAGAAAAAATAGAAGGTTAAATGAGTCTGGGTGAGAATATGGTTGAGGAGACGTGGTCAGCATGGGTTTTCAGTTCTTCACCGAGAACTGGAGGTGAGTTCTTAACTGTCAGTTTTACTATCTCTCAACATTAGTTTATTAGATAATGTTAGCCTCAAGGGCTATAAATGTTTACTGTTGCGGGGTAAAGCGGTCAGCAGCTCCGCGACTAACGTTAACTTGTAACACTAACGTTTAGCTAGCCAGTCCAAAAGCGAGATTCTCCCCTGTTAAAAAGTAGAATCGTGTTGTCGCCATTTCAAAATAGCCTCATTCACCTCAGTCAGCTTGTGTCCTGTCTCTCTCATTAGCTATTGGGGTCCCATTCAGAAAGTAATAACATAATCATCCAGATTTTAACTCTCCAAAATATTAAAAATGTTTGAAATGATCAGGGCGCCCCCGGCGAGTGTTTGAACAGTTTGGGAGGGTTAAGATTGGATCTGTAAACCTCTCACATCACCAAATAATTGACCTACTTTGGCACCAACCAAAGTCCCAGACTGGATTTCTCTTCCGATTGTCGGCGGGGGGGATGAGTCGGACTACAAAAGACTACAAAACTCCTGTAGTCTGAACCCGGCTTAAGACTCAGACTCAGACTACTTTATTGTTCATTTAGCCTGCATAAAATGGAAAATAGTCTTTTGCACCGGCACGGAAGACAAAAAGACTGGCATGTCATACAAAAACAATAGACATAGAATCATGTTTTCCTAACAATCTATATTAAGAGCCGACCAATCTCGTTTTTATGCCCCCGCCCTCCAAGGAAAGGGGGCATTATGTCGACACCATGTCCGTCCGTTGTCTGTCCATCGTCCGTCCGTTGGTCCGTTAACTTTTCGTTTTCGTGGGATAACTATAGAACCCCTCTTCGGATTGATACCATTTCTTCATGCCGTATTCGGAGTGGCTAGAGGAAGGTTCCTTTCGAAAACCAGCGTTGTGCGATATCTAATATGGCCGCCACAGCACCCATCTCAATATGCCCTTGATCAACATACAGGTGGGGGCATATGCCACACTCTGCACTGCTCTTGTTTTTGATGCTGAGATCTTTTGATGCTCAGGAATGTTTGTATTGCTTACAATCGGAGGATGCTGTCAGCCAGTCTAAGCATTAAATGACTGTGCAATGGCGTTGAGAGGAGCAGTTCATTGTATAATAATCCGAAGCTGGCCTCGATCAAATGTGCTATATAAAAACAGTATGGCGTACCATCAAAAACATTGGAATTACAGAGAAATTTTAGTTTTTGAAAGAAGTAAATTGAAAAATAAGTAAACTGAAAAAGCATTTTTCATTGGGTTATTAGCCAGTTGGGAATTTTGTACCTTATAAAGTGGCTAGTGTTTGTACAAGGGCTTTGTAAGAGAAATAATTGAAGCACCTATTACTAAAACCCCATAAGTCACAATTGACTTGACTTGACTTGTGGGGTTTTAGTAATCAGTGCTTCAGTTCATTGGTGATGGTGTTTTTCTTAAGCATGCAGACGATAATAACAATAGTAATAATAATGTCATCATTTATATATTTTTTGTTTTTGCATGTTGCAATCAAATTATTTTCAAAGTGAATAGAAAAAAATTCAAGCATAAGGATTGGCATGTTACCGAAAGTCGTCTGATTGTTGAATAATTAATATTTTAATAATATAAATTTCACAAACAGTGAGGAATCATTGGAAATTACAGAATGAGTTCAGTGGATAATACAGAATGGACACTAGATAGTACAGAATGAGTATGAGTTAAAAAAAACGAATTAGTTTAAGTAATGTGATGGCAATGTATTTGTAAAATGTTCCAAACTGCTGTCACTCATGCACCCATCCTCTGTCTTTCCCAGATATCCTTACTATGGGGTAGAATAGGTGAAAGGGTAAAGGGTAAAAGTTAAATCCCATAACTCATGAATGCTGTACTTGGCATTATGCCAGCAGGCCAAAATAGCCTTTCTCTCTTGGGCTAAGTGGGTCAGTCAGAGTTTATTCTCTGTAAATGGAGCAGGAGGAAGTGCTAACTGTAATACCCTCATGTAGCCTCACATCTATGCACAAGCACACATGCAAATTTTGATGATCTGTGCACTTCACCAAAATGTAGTTTAGCATCATCCAGTCCAGGAGTGTCTGCTGATTTTTGAGAAAGCATACATGCATACATTTGTTCGATGATTTTGATTCTTTTTGCAATAGATTTAAAGGAAGACAAAAACATGAAGCCACTGCAATCACCTGGACACAGGAATTCACACCCGGGGTGTACTTTATTAAAACTGCTCGACTGCTTTATGTATGCTGAATGCTGAGCTGCGTCATTACATGCTGCTTGTGTATTTACAAATATGCAGGTTCTCTACTGAATGCCAATCCACATATTCGTCTCTCGTGTGATGTCTATATTTTACACCCATTGGGACTGTTTGCTGGGTCAAATCGACTAACAGTATGATTAGGATTTTAATCCAATATGGAGTTAAAAGCTTAAACGAAATACTGAAAATATAATCTTTTTCATTGAATTCTTAACCCATATAAATAAAATATAAGGTTAGTGTAACATTTCCTTCTGCTGGAATGTATACAACAGTGAAAGTGACACACGGTTCTTGTGGTAATTTTTTTAATAAAATTTTATTTTTAAACATAAATCATCTTAATTTAGGAATAAAATGAAACACTGTTTTTAGTGCTAAAGATTTATTATTTTTAACCGATTATTAAACCAACTGTTATTAAAGAATCGTGTCAAACATAACATACACATACCACATATACAGGGCTTAACAAATTTATAAGACCACCTGTCATTAAAAAAAAATGAGAGAACACAAATATTTAAGAAATTTGTTTAGTTTGTTTAAAACAAAAAATATTTTTGTTATTTCTTCGGCAAATAACAAACTGAAAACACAAAATAGTCATTATTCACACATAAAAACCAAAAAACATCCATATTTTGTTTGGCCGCCTTTGGCCTTGATAACAGCTTGCATTCTTGCATTCAACCACTAAAACTAATTTTCACATTCAAGAATGCAAGAAAATAACTGTTATTTGGAATCTTAATAAAAAAGTAATAACGGACTTAACCCTTAAATGCCCAACTATAGTAAAAGTTGAAAGAAAAATGTCCTGGGGAAGGGCTAATAACAACCCAGTAGCAATTTTTAATTTTTGGTGGCCTTTGACTTCATTTTAGTTTTGTGACATATATGTCACCATGGGGATTTCGGGGACTTTATTGCCAAAATGATTTGAATGATAAAACAGTTGACATATAGCTGAAGTATTAGGCATAGCTTATTTTTCATTAGCTTACCTGTTTGTCTACTTTATCCAGTGATGAATGGGTGCTGATCTATCGTGTGGATTCCACCATGGGGGCGGCCATATTAGAAAGGTTAGCTGGTGCAGTGTAGTGTCAGTTCCACTTTTATGCATCAGATGGCAGCACTGATGGTCTAAATATGTCATTAGCATTAGGTTGCAAAATCTATGAGGGGTCAGTGGTTTGACAACTCCCAGAATCGTGTGACAAATTTGTCACAGGGGGCATTTAAGGGTTAACAATTTTTTCTGCTTTTTTATAAAATGGTAAATTTGAAAATTCATGCATAACAATAGTAATTATATTTTGGCATTAAAAATATCATTTTAGTTAAAGAGCTTGCACATACTGGCGGATTAAGCCTCTCTCCACCATAAATAACCAAATGTTTTATATTTAGCCCCACTAATTGTAACCTCAGGTAGAATTTGAACCAATGCAATGAAAAAATAACATTGAGGGGGTGAACAATATCAACAGAAAAAAAATTATGATTCATTAAGTAGAATGCAAATCCTCCATGCAAATCCAAACATCACGCAAGCTTTGCTCTCACTTTAGCAGAATATGGGCGCATGAGGGCCTCCCTTCAACACAAAACCAAAAAATTAATAAAAATTCTTTAACCTAAACATCACAGCCCTCACATAGTTAGCATTATAAATAACCGGCTGGCAGGCGGGGGTTGGAGACATAACACTTTCTCTTCTTTAAAAAAAAAAAAATCAATGTTTTGTTTATTATGCTGACTGAATGCTTGAAACAATCTGTGTTCACAACAAACTTATCCTACCGTGGCAGTTAACAAATGACGAACCATGCAACAAGATAAAATGCACCCACATTTCTGGTGATCTAAATGATATAACTCCAGCACTTGCTTGTGCTGCGTAACTTCAATATAATAAACAGATCAACCAAACAACCTCCCACCAACTGAAAGTATATGATCATTTCAGCTGCAAGTTAAGACAGCACTGCAAGTTCGAACTGATACCGGTGTTACGGATCAACTGGTTTCCCCGTTAACTGGTGACCTTTGTTTACAAAAGTCAGTTCTTTCTCAGAGCAGCGCAACATTTTCCAACTGGCCTTAGCTGTCCGTGCAACTGCCTTAACAATTACGATCCAATTTTACTTTTTATCTATCCATCTGATTCAACTATTTTGTTGATTTTTGACATTCGCAAAGCCACGGTGAATTTAAAAATTGAGTTTGCTTGCTCCTGCAAATAAAAAAAAGAAATGTTACCTCACCCGGGATTCGATAAGATACATGTTAAATAAATTCTACTACGATGGATTTACCAGCTAGGCCATCGTAACACAACTTGGCACAGCTCATTCCAAGCTTTCAAGAGTTCCTTCATGAGCTCTTTTGAACTTAATGGGCTCACTTCTCTGACTGCCTGGTCAAGTTCATCCCACAGTAGCTCAATGGGTGACAAATCTGGTGACTGTGGGGGCCTCACCGTCTTTTGAAGCACTCCTGCTTCTTCCTTTTTTGTCAAGTTATCTTTGAAACAGCTTGGAGGAGTGCTTGGAGTCATTGTCCTGCTGAAGCACATAGTTCTAACCAACCAGTCTTTGCCCAGCGGACAAAGTATGCCTGTGTTATGGTTTGCTAACCATAAGTTTGACCTACAAGTTTTCCAAAAAAGTTACTTTGGGCAAAGCTTTTAACCCATGTCTGTAGGGCTGTAATCCAGGCAACGGAGGAATACGTGTTGAAAGTTGAATTTCAAGATGTACAGTTGTTAGCAAACAACATTTTTAGTCAAAACAAGTGCCCCTTTGGCATTTTGTGTGCCTTTGTTTCTCAAAAAACAGCCAAATTCTGTGTTTGTAATATTTTGGCCTCTGCGGCTTCAATCTAATCATGATGATGATTATTATTATTGTTACTATCATCATCATTATTAGTCAATGAATGTTTTTCTCAACCTAAATTTCCAAAGTTACTCATTTTTTCATAGAAACCTAAAATGTCCCTGTTCAATAGCCCTAGTAAATGGGCAACTAGAAAAGCAATCAAAGAGCGCAGACCTCCGCCAGGGGGCAGCAAAACCCAAAAGCACGGCAATTGGAACTCCGGCCCATTGGAAAGACTTGAAATCTTGAACTTTGCTGTATATCTCAGCAGTAATTTGGCCTAGATATGCCAAAATTTAATCACCTGTTCCTTGACTTAATACCTGCCTTCTCTGAAAATTTCATCAAAATTTGTCTGCAAGTTTTAGAGTTATTTTGGAAACCAACAGACAAACAAACAAACAAACAAACAAACAAACCCAGGCAAAAGCATAACCTCCTTGGCGGAGGTAAAGATAGGTGGTCCCCTAGTTAGCAAGCTAGCCAGTGTTGGCAAAAAGTTCTTGCCCAGCCATTTTGCAACTGAGCGGGCCAGCTAACTAGCTAACTAGTTTGGCTATGGTAAGATTTCCAGATCTTGCATTGGGCCCATCAACGCATCTGGGATTTTTATTCAAATTAAGTTAGTTAGCATTGCTGACTGGCATGGAAGCCCTCTCTGTTATAACCTGTGGCAGCTCATGTGGAGCCTAAGCTGCAGTATTTTAATAAGTGTGAATGAAAATGGCAAATGCCACCAGACAAGTTCCTTGTAGTTGGCTAGCATGCTATATATGATGGTAGCCACCTGGGCCAACTGTTGGCAACCAATGATATGGCTGTTATTCAGATATTTGCTCGTATGTCTGACTGAACTGAGGCACAGACCTTATTGGTGTGCAAATTACAAAAGCTCTCCCTCCGGCATTCGCACGTAGCTATGTAGCGTAATAATGGCTATTCACATTTATATCTGTGCAAAACTATCCCTGCGTTAGTCGCCAGTTATTGATCTTACATTTCAATTATCATCCACACTTATTTGTGGGGTGAAATCTGCTTATTGCTGCCCAGAAAGTGACTGTTTACTGTTGTGGAGAGTCTCCCACTGAGCAGAAACTGAACATGAAAGTGCGAGAAAGCGCTGGACTTGGGATTGTAATAAGGCAAATGCAGCCTTGGTGGAAGGGACTAAGACATAGAGCAACAACGCAAGTGAGGGGTATGAGGATGCAATTTTAGAGAATTGAGATGTGCACAATGTGTATCGCTCATACATAAGTATACTCATATGAGCTCACTCTCATATACTGCTCTGTCTACATGCACATACACATGGACATGCTCAGCCATGTACACAAAATGAGAAGATGAAAACACACACACACACACAAAACACACACACAAACACACGCGCGCGCACATGAACAGAGGGGAAAGAGGATGCAATTAAAGAGAACTGAGACACACGTAGTGTGTATTGCTCATACATAAGCATACTCATGCTCATTCTCTTGTACGTGCTGTGCCTATATGCAAATTCATGCACGTGGAGATGCTCACTCAGAGATGCAAATGGGCAAGACATGCGCACACACACACACACACACACATCAACACACTTTACTCACACATACACAAACACGCACGCTCACACACACACACACACACACACACACACGCACACACACAAAGAGGAATGAGGATGCATTTAAGAGAATTGAGATGCACCCAGTCTGTATTGCTTATACGTTAGCATGCTCATGTGTATTCACTCTCACATACATGCAGTACCCATATGCAAATGCATGCACGTGTGCATGCTCATTCATGTATGCAAATGGCTGAGGCGCAAACACACGCGCGCGCACACACACATTCATGCACACATGCGCGTGAACACGCATGCAGGCACGTGCTCACATACACACACACACACACACACACACACACACACACACCATTTGTGGAGGGGAACTGTTGTTGTGAAATAAAAAAATAACATAAATGATGTAATGCTGTTATATCCAGGTTGCTGTGGTAACCCTGGAATAGTCATTCACCATTTTGGCTTTTACCACACAATTTGCTGGAGAACTAAAAATATATCAGATATATTGAGTTGTTCTGCTCTAGTGCCCTCTAGTGTTCGCATGTTGTGATGCACGGTCTCTGCTTCTTGAAAACGCTTGGTTGGGACTGCACAAATACATAAGGAAAGATTAGGCAAGAAATAAAGCAGGAGACCTGCCCAAAGGTTCTCTCTGTATTGGAATTTGAAGACCGCTTTGAATTGAACTGCTCTCTTCTATGAAATTAGTAACTGCCAGAAACATCTGAACACCGATTCATTTGCGTGTATGTGTGTGTGTCTTAGTATGCAGATGTATGTGCTCATTTTCAGGAGAGTACAGTGTCACTGTATGTTTTGTTTTGGTTCTGTGCTCTGGTTTCAATACAAACAATATGAGCTTGTAGTTAAGACTGATAGCTTTAATTTATTAGCGCCCATATTCATAAATCTGCTGCCTATTTCACTGTACTCTTCTATTTAAGGAGTAAGCCTTTTGGCCGTGTAAACTGATTAGCCGAATGTTCAGGATTTTTGTTCACCTGCAGGTTGAAGTGCTGTCCGGTGGGTCTTTGGGCCTTGGATCTGTGCTGATGTAATATTTCTGCGACTTTCTTATGTCAACCTGCTGCTGTTGTATCATAAGCAAAGATGAGTCAGTTCCAGTGGTGGCTGTATGTGTTTCAGCCATAACTCATTTCCCACCATCTCTCAATGCTGGGAAGCTTTAGAAGCTACTAATGATCTAATTTTACTGGAAAAACCTTTCAGTATATAAGACATTTCTAAGATGAAAACATTCAATGCATTCAGAGATCGTTTGCCTGTCTTCACTCTCACCAGTAGTTTGAATGTTTCACTACAGTCTTTTCATTTCTGTTTATGACACATTGGGCCTCGTGTTGCAGATTCTCTCACATTTTCTCATTTTTTGTGAACCCTCTTGCGTTAAGCCACAGGCACCAGGATCTAAGTGATGATATTGTAGGCACACAACTGCTTATGTGGAGCACGGAAATGTAGATTGAATATTCAGGAGGAGGTGGTGCCCTAGAACTATTCAAACTGTTCAAAGGCTGTTCTGCTGCTCACATTCTCTGTCCATTTATAATGTCATTAATGAAAAAATAATTCTATGAAATAAATACTTTAAGAATCTTAAGTGTTTTTTTAAAGGATTTTACAGATACAGTATTAATTGGTGGTGGTACAGTTGTAGAAGTGGGAACCCAAAGAGGTTGACATGTATGCCATAATACTCATTTTATGCTTCTAAAATGTAAAACCTATGTTTCCGTGCATTGGCCATACAATTTATGAACTGTATAAATGGGATGTTTTTATCTTAGTGTTTTCGACCATTCATAATATTTTCTTACCAAAGACAAAAAAAATACAATTTTTGAATCCCAGAAACCAGTGGGTACTAAAACAAATGAGAAAAAATCATGGATACAAACTGTTAGGCGTGACAATGAGAAACACCAAACGCAAAACGGTAATCCAATACAAAGGATTTTATTAAACACACAAAATAAACACGGCACAAGAGCCAACAAAAAACTTCACTCAAAGAGCTGATAATCAGAAGGGAATAACAAAGCTAATAATAAAATGACCAGGACTAGATAAACACTAAACAATACGAAGGCAAACCAAGCCTGTAGCAGAACAAGACTATGATGAAACAAGGATCCATCTGCCAGACTGGAGCTCCACCTCAGAATATAGGGGCTCGGGAGCAGGATCAGGGAAACGAGGAACACCTGGGCAAAATGAGAGGGGCAGGGCACAGAAGCATGAGACATGGGAGACATTAAGAGAATGGGCGTGTTTTAGATTAAGTACCAATGAAAGATGCAGCAGAGAAGGGTGGGTGAGATTGTTAACAGAAAAGCAAACGAGATCTAGAAAATAACAAATGTGGGAAATCATGCCAGTTAATACCCCGTCTAAATTAGTTTGGATTAGTGTGTGCCTGTCTAAAGCAGCACCTCCCGTGTGAGTTAGTAAATGTTAGTAATGAGTAAAAAACAATCAAGAGGCAATAAAGCTTAGAACAGCCCCGGATGCAACAGCTGTGAAGGAAGTGGAAACATCACCAGCCAGACCAAAGCAATGAAAGGTGCAGCACGCAGGAACAAAACATGGCATGGAACACGGACCGGAGGGGTGGGTCCCAACTGGCAGACCGGACCGGAGCTAGAAAAGCAGACAAACAGAGCAAAAACACAACAAACAAAAATAAGACTTTTTTTTTCGTATATCACTTCTTGCATGAGGTCCAATGGGTACTCAAAAAATAAGAGAAAATTGTTGATGCAAACAAAATTAGAGAAATTTTGTTCATAGATCACTTCTCGCTTGAGGCCCATTGTGCCTGTATCCTGGAGTGTTCCTGATCTGATCTGCTGAGACTGTTTAAAAGGGGTTTTCTCCCTTCACTGCTCTCGTCCATTGTGGCCAACCAGGTTTTTTATGTGGCCAACTTCATGGAAAGGCGCCTGAGTATTTAACAGAACTCATTCACCCATACCTGCCTACCCGTTCACGAAGATCCAACTCAAGTAACCTGCTGTCTGTACCCAGGACAAATTTTAAAACATGTGGTGACCGAGCTTTTGAGGCCCTAGCACCAAAACTATGGAACTCCCTGCCCATGTCGATCCGTTGTTTTGAGTCTTTTAAGAAACAGTTAAAATCATACATGTTCAGACAGGCTTTTGAATAATTATCATGTACCTTGTCATTGTTTTATAATTGATTTTTATCTATTCACTGATAATTTGTATCTGGTCATTGTTCTTTATTGTATTTTCTTTCTTATTGCTCCTGTCTTTGCTCCTGTTGATGAAAAGCACTTTGTGACCTCTGTCTGCGAAAAGTCCTCTACAAATAAAGTTTACTTACTTACTTATATTGCCAAGATCAAAGTTCAGCATTAGAGTCACCTCTGGACTCTCCATTAATGCTCTTGAACCTGAACTAATGGTACACCTTCTATCAAGAGAAAAATTGGTGAATATGACAGATCTGTTTAAGGTTTTTCTGTCCAGGGTTTCACTAAGGTACAGGTGGGTTTCAGGACATTGTTGGTCAACTGGTGTGCATTTGTGCAAGTGCATGTGACCTCACAGATTCACCTTGTCTTGCAGGTGTGCATGTGACCCCACTGACCTTGGATCTATCCATTCAGAGCTGGTGGGCCAAGGCTACTTCACGTTTGATAGAGACAGGCTGGGTGTGGATGGGCTCACTGGAGGACTGCAGTGATGTCTTCGCAGGAGGCCTGGCATCCAACGTATTTCCTCTGTCAAATACCTGACCGCTACTCTGGATCCCTGATTCCTAATGTATGTGCTCAAATGATCTCACTCTCCCCCTCTCAAGATTGAGCCTCAAGATTATCCTCCCTCTCTCAAGGTTAAACTGAATATGAAATGCCACCTCTCTTTTCTCAAAATTGAGGCAGAAATGTGTTCTCCTGGATATTTAAAAACTAAAATTCAAAGAAGTTCTTGGGTTTTTCTAGTGCTTGAAGACTTCCGGTGTTGTGAAAGTACTTCAAGAAACAGAAGCAACAAATCTAGATATGTGATTGCAAGGGAAATGGAGTAATCCTCACTGTTAACTGGGTTTATGATATCAGTCAATACTCCAGAGCGGAGAGCACTGGAGCTACAGTCCTCAACGCTCCGCATCTCCTGATGGGAATTTACATAAACAGTAATGGGAAATGACATTGCACCTGGCCATAGGACTTAAGGCTGGAGGACTGGTGGTCGGGTTTCACGTTTAGCCATCACAAAGCCATGCTAAAACCAGCGGTACTAGGTCTCCTCTTTTATTTCTGTTAGTGCATTTGATCATGAGTTTGTTATCATTTGCCTGATTTTCTTTCCCAGATGAAAGAAGCAGCCTTAATCATTCATTTTTTTTTATCGTATTGTATACCTCATATATTTTTATAATCCATGTTCCCCAAACCGACTTTCTTTGCACAATTGTACACTACTGTACGGATCTGATATTTGAGAGAATACAGACTTATTCGATTTATATTTTGGGGAATTCTTGTTTCTTTTATGGTTTTGTTTGCTATTATTATTTATATTTTCATTTTCAATGAGCTTAATTGTTTGATTTATCATCATATCATTGTTGTTGTACTTTTTAAAAATTATAATTATTTAAGGTGATCAGTGTCCGATGGTGCAGAGCACAATACTGTGTTGTTTGTATTATTGAGGTCTTTGCTGTGCGGCCTCCACCGTTCTGACCCTCAAACCATTTGAGATACCTTTCCACTGATGGAGACGCTGCACTATAACTGGGAGTGGAGCGGGGCATAAAGTTACGTAATTGAATGCACCTATGTGTTTACAAGGCCTACAGCAGTCTGAATGCTTGTAGTGAGAACTCCGCGGCTGCTGTTCTGTGGTGAGGTCATTGAGTGAATGCATCACATAATCACAACCTGAATGGACGTGTTGTTGACGATGTGCATTTAGTGCAGTGACACATCTAAACCGGAGTTCAGATTAACTGGAGCGTTGCCATGGTCAGATTCCACTCTCTGTTATTTGCAGTGTCGTGCAAAACTCAAAAAATCTGAACAAACGCACACACGCAAGCACTCGTATACACACAGTTACGCACGTGCGTGCACACACACGCATACTCATACACACACACACACACACACGCGCGTACACACATCTTTGTACTCTATCCTCGTGAGGACATTACATTGGCTTTCACTGATTTTTTTTTTCACTGTGTGTCTCTACAGCCTTTCTCTAATCTTAACAGCATGCAATGCATGCCTAACCCAAACCCTTACCCTAACCTTAATCTATCACTAAATTTAACCTAACCCCTAACCTTAACTAATTAGTCACAATTTGCCTTTGTAGTTGTGAGGACACACTAAAATGTCCTCGCTTCTCAAGAATGTCCCCACTCTGCAAGTACTTTTTTTTTGGTTCTCACTTTGTAGCAAGTCCTTCAATGCCTAGTACTGCTATCTTTGTGAGGACACAACATTGACTTCCATCCTTTCTTTGTGTGTTTTAACAGCCTTTCCCCAATCCTGACCATAACCAACGCATGCCGAACCCAAACCCTCACCCTATTGATTGATTGAAAACTTTATTGAACAATGTTCAAAGGGATAAAAACACAATAAAGCCCAAGGGCTTGTCTCTACTGTGGTCCTTTGACTGTTACCCTGACCTTCAGCTGTCCTTAATTCTAACCTTAACCGTAACCTAAACCAACAAGGCACAATTTTCCTTAGCAGTTGTGTGGCCAATCTAAAATGTCCTCACTCCCGAGAAAATGTCCCTACTCTCTTGGTTATTATTTTCCCATACCTTATTATATAGCACGTATACCAAGAACAAACAAAGAAACACACACACACACACACACACTCACACACATACATGCATGTCAATGTGGTTGTCCTTTTGTGCGTGCTTCCCAAGTCTAATATCAACAGATGATGAAATAACCAAGCTGGGCAGTGGAAAGTGTTTTCATTTCAGATGTTCTATGCAATGATTCATTTTGAAACAGAAAAAAAACTGTTAATATTTAATATCATTATCAATGATATGTTGAAAAGTACAAATAAATTGTGTTAATAAAAATGGTTATAAACTGTTTGTATTTAGCTACTTTATGTATGGAATTAAATTCTTAGATTTTTTTATGGTAGCGGCATGTTTAAGCACCACCCTCTTCACAGGGGGATCTGTTGCCAAAGGCTTTGCTCTGTAGATCCCCATTTCAGTCACTCAAACTTTAGCATGAGCTGCTGCATCTTACAACCCCGTTTCTCTCATCCTATAGCATGAGCTACTGGGCCTCCGCCCACTTTTCTCTCATCCTATAGCATGAGCTACTGGGCCTCCGCCCACTTTTCTCTCATCCTATAGCATGAGCTGCTGGGTCTCCGCCCACTTCTTTCTCTCATCCTATAGCATGAGCTGCTGAGTCTTCAACCCCCTCTTTCGTTTCCTCTCGCATGGGCTATTGAATCTTCATTAGCTGCTGCTCACGCACTTGTTATTTTACTCCAGTGTGGTCCTGATGAAGGGTTGTTCGGTCTGTGCAACATGACTGCGCTTGTACCAAGTATTTCTGCCAATCAGTTCAGCTATGCTATCAAAGTGTGTGCAGTACAGCTGTGCTAGTACAATATATGTGTGTGTGTTCTGTGCAGTAGTGCTTACTTGGCACAGCTATACTGGTTAAGAGTGTCTCTGTTACCACACTGTGTTCTTACTCTGCGGTACAATATGTCTGTGCTTTCACAGTGTATTTGTGCTTTGCAAACTAATTGTACAAGCATTGTTACTGTATGTGCTGTGGGGTACAAGCTGACTACTTTCCTCTCTTGATTTCACCAAACCTACTGAGAGGAGGTGCACAGATGCAACAGCAGCCTGAAAGAGAACAGAATGCAGCGGCAGCCAGCCCTGTACGTAACTGAGCATCGTAAAACTGCTGAGCACAGTTACTCTGTTCACCTGTGCAGCTCAGACGTGTTGTTCTCATAGACCTAGACCGTTATCTCTCATTAACAGCATTCAGTGAGAGACAGAGCTGTGCCAGCACTGCCGATCCAGTCCGCGTTTCTGACTGTCCCGTTGCACAGTCTCTGCGTTGGAGTGCATGTTGGAATTAAACTGTGAGCACAGTATAACGCTTGCTGTCTGGCAGAGGTTTATTAACAGCACAGTTCCTCAGCATAGAAACGGGCATTGCTGCACAGCAGTAATATAGACTGCACAGAAATAGATGTGACTGCGCAGATCAGAGGTTCCAGGAAGCCGCAGCGATAGTTCCATGCCAGTTTTACCATTTCTATTTTTCATGACAGGTGCATGAGTGAGCACTGTAGAATCTCACTGTAAATAGCAATACTGACAGCACAGGGCAGAGACCTGAGAGGCGATGCGAGGGCCAAAACGTGGGTGCCCACAACCCACAACACTCCTACACATGCATGCCCCCCCTATCTTGGATATAATCCCCACACTGGCACTCTTTTTGTGTATAAAACAAACTACTCAACAAACAAGCATTGTGTCTGTGGCTCGTTTCGACTGTTGACAACTTAAAAAAAAAAAAATTACTTTGTATCCAGGAACATATTGCTCTGTGTGGAGTTTGTATACATGTGGTGTTTGTAAATGACTAAAACAGTTCCTAAATAAAAATTGTCCTGGCTTCCATGTCATTTTGTGGGAGAGGGCCAGATGTCGATTGTAAAATAAGAGCATTAATTAAAAGCAAGATGAGACTAAAAATGAAAAGATCAACATTTGAAAGTGAAATAGTTCTATAGACGGGTGTGAGAGCAATGGGCTTGCACCATGTCTCCATTGTGAAACCGTGTGTATTTTTCACTGTATTCCTGTAAACAGTTGTAGTAAAAATTGGTGCATCATGTCCAGTAATGTGATCAATGGAGATAATGAACCTACAATGCCTTTCCACTGAGAAAGAATAAAGAGAATGAAAAGTGATGTTTTGCTCTGGCGTCTGTGTATGGTTTGGGACATTAACCTCTTGAGCTTGTTCAATCTGAAATATTTACGGTCAACAGATGCATTTATGAATTGATTCACCTCCCTGCCCAACTAGGGAGGGGAATTGTTTTTAGAGGCATGTTTGACTTTTGTCCGACAGCAGTCTAGTACAAAAACTGTTTGCTCAAATTACATTAAATTTTAAGAAAAGGTGTGTCCAGGGATCACCTAGTTATATTTTTTGAACAAGTTGGGTCAATTAAAAGCTGAAAATTTTCAAGATAACTTACCTTTAACTAACCTTAAATCACCTCTTAGTTCTTCAACCATATGTCACCATGATATGACCACATTAGGCTGAGCAGTTAGGGTCAAATATCCGGGGGTGGGGGCAGTTTGTTCAAAACCCGAAGCACTAGAAAGTCTCGCTCAGGCAGTGAAATGTTGTCTGGCAGTACTTAATATGTTATATCTTGTTTCTCGGTGCTTTTCAAGGTTAGTGTACTGTAAAATAAGTGCAGTAATATTGATATTTGAGAATTGCTTTCTTTATCCACTCATGTAGAGTAGAACAAGATTAGAATACTACTGTACGTGCGAATACGAAGAGGCGCATGATCATGATTTAAGCGCATTTGATCGGGAGACACTAGTTTACAGTTTCATTGCTTAATTGAAAAAACATAAATAGACTTCAGCGAAGGTTCAGTTTGGGGCTGATAGCCAATTATGGGAAGAACGCCATGATCAGGCAGCCTCTTAACTCTCCTGACTGTCGTCCTCTGGATATGGAATGGAGACTTAATGCTGGTGATAATGGGGAAAGTGGTGGTTCAGTGAGCATACTGCCATCTGTGCTGGAGTGATGTTCACAGGGATAATTGGATCCAGAATTTAAATGTGCAGAAAATACCATGATTCCAGCCAACAGAGACAGATCTGTGACAATTTGAGTTCTGAAAGTTGGATACAACAGATTTTTTTGTTTGTAAAATGATACAAATCTAGAATTTATCATGCCTATCAAATGAAGTGGCACAGCAAAGCTCTTTAAGTTAAACATAATGAAGAACCATAGCGGCATTGAAAGCACAAGAACAGTGAAAATTATACGATATGTATCTAGGCCAATCATTGAAACAGAACTCGTGCTCTGAGATTAGATCCCCCCCTCTCTAAAGGAGTAAAAGAGGCGATTATAAGAATCGAAATTGATCATGAAACAGATCTTGCGTTCTGAGTTGCTTGATGAGTCATGCAAATACCATTGCGCGTGCCCTCTCCACAGTAATGCAATATGACCACTAGGTGGTACTACTACAGTACGTAGAAAAGAGAGGTTCTCTCACGACTTAACCGCTTAAACCTCGCATCAACATCAACGCCGAAAGCTGCATGGATCAGTTATGACTGAAAAGTATAAATATGATATATAGAATCGTTTAAAACTTTAAAATAATCAAGACTTTTTATGTTTTTGAAATAAATTACCATTTTAATTCTCAGGGGAAGCATTGAATTGGTAGAACATACTACATAGACATCAATAACATTTCAAATTACTACTGTTTAAAATATAATTTCTTTTTAAATCAATTTTTACATCTGATTGCAACGGCCCATTTTCTTTATTGTGGTTTCTGAATGAACACAAGGAGCAGGCAATGACTATTAAGGGGATTTGTGTGTACAGTTTTGCACTAAAAGTTCAACTAATTTGAATCATGTGTGTAAACAGGTCAACGCGGTTTACAGTTCTGGGAAAGCGGTGTGTCTTTTGGGAGATGGCATTGTGAATTAGGATATTTAGTTCCTAAGTCTGGTAATAGTGTGTAAGCAATTGAGGAAAAACTGTAATTCCAAAGAGCTGGAGATTTCATACAATGGTGTGTGATTTCATGTTAAAAGGAGCAAGAAAATTTGTTTTATTGGGGTAGAATAAGAAGAGAAACTACCAGAAGTACAACTTTACAAGAAGACCATTACAGTCTTCAGTCTGAGAAAAATACACTTCGCAGGTCTGTACCTGACGCCTTCACTGAATTAAAATTTAAGAAAGTGTCACTTTATGAAAGTTTGATAAACATTTATTGGTGATAGCACTGCCGCAAGAAGGTTGTGGGTCTGAATCCGGCCTGGGGCCTTTCTGTGTGGAGTCATGTTCTCCCCGTGTTCGTGTGGGTTTCCTCCCACAGTCCAAAAACATGCATATCAGGCTAATTGGAGACACTAAATTGCCCATAGGTATGAGTGTGACAGCGAATAGTGTTTGCACCCTGCGATGGATTAGCAAGCTGTCCAGGGTGGGTCCCCGTCTTTGCCCATAGTCAGCTGGGATAGGCTCCAGCTCGCCCTGCAACCCTAGTGAGGAATAAGCGGACAGATTTATTGATGATTCCAAAGTTTGAAATGGTATTATTGTTACATCCTGAATTTTCTTTATTGTTTTTCCCGCAATCCAGCCATGCGTGTCAGGTTTCCCCTCTGGTCCCCTTATTTATACTCATTATTCAATTATTGTCTTCTGCATCGCCCTCCCTCCTGTGCTCCTGACCCCACCAGTCCCCTGTTGTGAATTGTTGTGGTGTATGTTTACCTCCCTGGTCTTTCTTCCTTTCCTGCTGGATTGTTTTCTTCTTTGGCTTTTAACTCTGTTAGTTCATAACCCTCTTTCCTCTGCATCTACAAAACCCAAAGCCAGTGAAGTTGGCACGTTATGGAAATCGTAGATAAAAACAGAATACAATGATTTACAGATCCTTTTCAACTTATATTCAATTGAATACACTGCAAAGGCAAGATGTTTAATATTCAAACTGCGAAACTTTTTTCTTTTTGGCCAATAATCATCAACTTAGAATTTAAAGGCAGCAACACATTGCAAAAAAGTTGGCACAGGGGCCTTTTTACCACTGTGTTACATTGCCTTTCCTTTTAACGACACTCAGTAAACGTTTGGGAACTGAGGAGACCAATTTTTGAAGCTTTTCAGGTGGAACTCTTTCCCATTCTTGCTTGATGTACAGCTTAAGTTGTTCAACAGTCTGGGGTCTCCATTGTCGTATTTTACGCTTCATAATGCGCCACACATTTTCAATGGGAGACAGGTCTGGACCACAGGCAGGCCAGTCTAGTACCCGCACTCTTTTACTACGGAGCCATGCTGTTGTAACACGTGCAGAATGTGGCTTGGCATTGTCTTGCTGAAATAAGCAGGGGCGTCCATGAAAAAGACTTTGCTTGGATGGCAACATATGTTGCTCCAAAACCTGTATGTACCTTTCAGCATTAATGGTGCCTCCACATATGTGTAAGTTGCCCATGCCTTGGGCACTAATACACCCCCATACCATCACAGATGCTGGCTTTGGAACTTTGTGCCTATAACAGTCCGGATGGTTCTTTTCCTCTTTGGTCCGGAGGACACGACGTCCACAGTTTCCAAAAACCATTTGAAATGTGGTCTCGTCAGACCACAGAACACTTTTCCAATTTGCATCAGTCCATCTTAGATGAGCTTGGGCCCAGCGAAGCCGGCGGCGTTTCTGGGTGCTGTTGATTAATGGCTTTCGCTTTGCATTGTAGAGTTTTAACTTGCACTTGCAGATGTAGCGACGAACTGAAGTTACTGACAGTGGTTTTCTGAAGTGTTCCTGAGCCGATTTGGTGATGTCCTTTACACACTGATGTCGGTTTTTGATGCAGTACCGCCTGAGGGATCGAAGGTCACGGGCATTCAATGTTGGTTTTCGGCCTTGTCGCTTACGTGCAGTGATTTCTCCAGATTCTCTGAACCTTCTGACGATATTACGGACCGTAGATGATGAAATCCCTAAATTTCTTGCAATAGCTCGTTGAGGAATGTTGTTTTTAAACTGCTCGACAATCAGCTCACGCATTTGTTCACTAAGTGGTGAGCCTCGCCCCATCCTTGTTTGTGAATGACTGAGCATTTCAGGGAAGCTGCTTTTATACCCAATCATGGCACCCACCTGTTCTCAATTAGCCCATTCACCTGTGGGATGTTCCAAATAAGTGTTTGATGAGCATTCCTCAACTCTCTCAGTCTTTTTTGCCACTTGTGCCAGCTTTTTTGAAACATGTTGCAGGCATCAAATTCCAAATCAGGTAATATTTGCAAAAAATTACAAAGTTTACCTGTTCGAACATTAAGTAACTTGTCTTTGCAGTGTATTTAATTGAATATAGGTTGAAAAGGATTTGCAAATAATTGTATTCTGTTTTTATTTATGATTTACACAACGTGCCAACTTCACTGGTTTTGGGTTTTGTAATAATTACTATTAAAGGTGGACTATGCAAGTTTGTTTACTTTCTGCGTGATCATATTTTTGTCTCAATTTGCCGACATTTCTCCACGACCCGCTCGCTGCCTGCCCCTAAATTCACTGTAAAAAGGACCCAGGCTCTCGAGACCGGACAGGCATCACCAACTGCAAATAAACACAAGGGGCACAGGCTGTGCCCCATAGCATAACAAACCGTCCCGGCCAATCACCAAGAAGAGTTGACAGTAATGGAAGCATGGGAAGGAGGGAACTATGGGAGGCTGGGCCGGGCTACCTCTGTTTTGTTTGAGTTTGAATGTCAACAGAAGTGAAAGTAAAAAAACTTTCATAGTGCACCTTTAAAGGACCAGTGTGTAATATTTGGCATGGTTTAAAATCTGAATATACTACACATTAATATGTTTATATAAGTGTATAATTGCAAAAAAATAAAATTTGTTATAATTATGCGTTTATATATACATTTAGCATGGGCCTTGCTTTAGAGACGTTGCCATCTTGCACCGCCATGTTGGTACGGCAGCCCATCCGGACAATCCAGCCAGCTATAGAACAAGTTTCGCGTGTATAAACCCCAGTCATGGAAGACGCCATTTCCGTAAAAGTGTTTTTTGACCTCGTAGGCCACCGTTATTTTGCCGACGGGAGAGGTGAGCGTGAGTGAGTGAGCGCTGCAGTCTAAAAATTGAACGCTGGATGTCACTGTTTCTCCCCCATTTTACACACTGGTCCTTTAATGTGAAATCTTTGACTTATTTCTTGATTTATGTATAGGGTGCGTGAAATTATCTTACCCCAAGTCAAAAATCAGTGATAGATTTTTTTTCCGAGAAAAATGGTCATAGAGAACGAGACTTTTGAGTCTAAGCACAAATTAAAATGTTTGGTAAGATTTCTTTTTTGCAATGTATGAGATTGAGACCAGGCACTGCCCCAGGATAGTCTCCCCAGTACTTAAACCTGTCCCAAACTACAATTTTTTTCTCCCCCTTTTGATCCTTGTTAGGGTTATCCTCTGAGTACTGGAGATATGGGCAGTGAACAGGAAGCTGAGGAATGGACTCTGGTGTGAAGATGGACTTGGTTGTATTTATTATGGCTTCAGCACAGCAAGAAGGCAAAAAAGCATACAATACAAAATAACAAGGAATCCAAGTTCCTGGATAATATTAGTAAGACAGACACTGGTCTTTAGCTACAGTAGAATGTGTTACAAACAGAACAAAAGAACAAGGAAATGTGGTTCCTGGCAATAAATTAAAGTGCTGATATAAACAATAAACAGCACCAAGTTCAAGAGTTATAAAGGCACAAAATGCGGGAGATAATTCTATACAAGACTGAGAGAAAATACAGACTTGTGGCTTGCGAGACTTTGCAATGACAAAGGACAAAGTGCAAGGGTCAGTTTTCAATAGCACAACACTACCACACAGAGAAAATGAACAACAGGTGCATGCAATGATTACAGAGATGAAGAATGCGGTCTGGGTCTTAATAGACCGGTGAGTTGGAAGCCTGGAGGCATGGCCTAACAATCCTATTTGCCCCTCGCCAAACTCAGATTGTCCCAGAATAGGACATCAGTCCAGAGCCAGTCAAGTTGTTTTTCCTCAATTTGTGCTAATTGCATCTTCCAATCCTTTATTAAAACTGCTTTAAAGCTTTCGGTGGATCTGTGCCTGGTTTCTTGTGTGAAGTTCATAACAACTGCATATCTTTTTTGATCCCACTGGATCCCACCTCAATCCCCAGTCCAGAGACCAGCTTTATTATGATTTTATCACAATTCAACAGTATAATTAGGTATGTAGTCGACCATGCCACAAGCTACCGATGTACTACACACATAAACAGGACACCATAAATAAAAGAAAAATCACTTTGATTCCTCATATAGTTTTTCACCTGTCCGTCTGTCCGTCCATCCGTCCGTTTGTCTGCAGCGAGGGAAAAACTTTAACCTGTAATACTTTAGCCTGCCGCCAGGGGCATCAGTGTTCCACGAACACAGCTTGTTCTCCTTGTCGTTTCCCTATTTGTAATTACACCATTTTAACCACACAACCCAAGTGACATTTTCCATCGTTACACTTCAAGTAATTTCTCAGTTTTTGTTATGACTTTTGAGTTTCAATCCAAAATCTGAAAAATGTGGAATGGAAAGTTAAATTAGATTTAAAACTGAAAATGATTTCTAAATGACTTTTAAGCAGTATTGCATTGGCGGCAACAACACAACAGCACACCGATGTTTCACCGCATGAATTTTCTAGACTTTTCAAAATAAACACATTCTAATTTCTATTCTTATATCATATTTTAATACAATTGGGACAGTAAAGTATTTCTCACTTTGTAATTTTGCCATTTCTTTTCACAACACTTAATAAATTTTAGGAACTGAAGCGATGAAACGTTTCAGGTGCAATTTTGTCCGATTCTCATCGACCTTGAACTGTTGCTGCAGTCCTGGCAGCTGGCAGTGATTGATCACGAAGATGGCAGCAAACAAATGGCGATCTTGTCAAGGCATCGTAACACGTCGTTGGCCTGGACGTGGACATTCTCAGGCGCTTCCTGTTTCCTGGTATCTCCAATAAAGTGTACTGATCTTTGAATGGTGGCGTCCAAACTGCTGTGCAATGCCTCCCCGTGAAATGCTGACTTGAAGCACATTCACGTTTCTCAGCTGTCAACTTG
The DNA here is from genome assembly GCA_029721435.1 of Gymnothorax reevesii. Taxonomy (NCBI): domain Eukaryota; kingdom Metazoa; phylum Chordata; class Actinopteri; order Anguilliformes; family Muraenidae; genus Gymnothorax; species Gymnothorax reevesii. Next base: position 10,406,227 of record CM056581.1, read on the forward strand.
GCATCCCTTGATTAACATTCCCTGAAGGACATGGGCAGCAAAAAAAAGTGATTTTTCAGAGATCATCCGCCTATTCAGCATGATTTGACAAATGATTAAAAATATCGTTAATTAACTGGTGGTACATTTTCAGTACTGTTCAGTATATTAATATCAAAAATTGCATTTACAAAAACTCCTAAAAAGTCGTTGTGTATGGCATTTGTCTTGAATGTAAAATAAGAATCGGCTTGAAAGAGAAAATAAGTGTGTATGGAAAAAGCCAACACAATGTTCCTTCAATTGTAAGTCGTGTTCTTTCTGTAAATACTGCTGTATATTCCACAAAATAATAATAATAATATTTTAATTATTATTATTATTATTATTATTATTATAATTATTATATTATAACCTTTATTTAAACAGGTTTGTCCCTTTGAGATCCAAGATCTCTTTTGCAAGAGAGACCTGGCCAAGAATGGCAGTACATAAAGTTAAAAACAACAGTTTTAACTCATAGTCACAGTAAACATAGACATAAAAAATACAAATAATTAAATTTACAAATTTATTTAAAATAAAACATTTGCAATCAATTAAAACATTTGCACTCCTGAAGCCTGGATATGATGGGATTGGCCTTAAATGCATTCAGAGATACCAGAATTTGGAGTTTCAGCTCTGACTGCAAAATGTTCCATGTAGTTGGAGCAGCAAATCTAAAAACTTTCTTCCCCATTTCTGTTCTGACCTTAGGAACAGTGAAATGCAGAAAGTCCTGCGAGCGGAGACTGTAGGCCCTATTATTCCGGATTAACCCTTAAATGCCCTCTGTGACAAATTTGTCACACGATTTTGGGGGTTATCAAAACCACTGACCCCACATAAATTTTGCAACCTAATGCCCATAGTGACATATTTAGACCATCAGTGCTGCCATCTGATGCATAAAAGTGGAACTGACATTACACTGGCTGCACCAGCTAACCTTTCCAATATGGCTGCCCCCATGGTGGAATCCACACGATAGATCAGCACCCATTCATCACAGGATAAAGTAGACAAACAGGTAAGCTAATAAAAAATAAGCTATGCCTATTATGTTAGCTATATGTCAACTACCAAAACAATGATGGACAAAAGTTCTCTTTATATTCTAGAAACTTAGAGTGACATATATGTCACAAAACTAAAACGAGGTCAAAGGTCACTAAATTAAAAATTGCTATTGGGTGGTTATTAGCCCCTCCTCAGGACATATTAACAGAGTACATAGATTTTTCTTTCAACTTTTACTACAGTCGGGCATTTAAGGGTTAAATGAGATGATAAATAAGATGGGATCATCTCAAGAATAGCCTTATAAATCATGACAAACCAAAGATTGAGCTGGCGGACATATAAAGATGGCTAATTTACTTTAGAAACTAAGACACAGTGATAAGTTAGAGCTCCACGGTTTGTGATAAGCCTCAGAGTGCCATGATACACACTATCCAGGACTTGGAGGCATTGAGCGGAGGCATTCATATATAACACATCACCATAAATTTCAGAAAATTTGACTCCACCAGTTTCTGTTTCACTCTAGAAGAAAAGCAAGACTTATTTCGGAAATAAAATCCAAGTAAAAGCTTCAGCTTCTTTGCAATATACTGAATATGTGCCTTAAAAAACAAGTGGTCATCGATCAAGTTTGGGTGCTGTATGGGGTGCGACTGTTCATCAGAAAAGCTCTCACAAATAGAAAAGCAGACTGGATGAGAACATTGAAGAAATCAAGCAATTTAACCATGAGAGCGACCGGCCTCACATCAAACATTTAATCACCGAAGTGCCGACCGAAGTGCCCTGCTCTGCTGCTAGTGTTCTACTAGTGGTGTTTTGAACTAGTGTTCAGGAAAATGGAGGTGAGGACAAACTGAATATTGTTTAATACTGTTTATTATTGATTTGGCTAATGCTGCTGATCGGAATCGTCGTCAAAAATGCTTTAGAGTTATGTATTGATCTGTTTGTCAGTACTAAACTGTGTGTTTGTTATATGAGTGTGTGTGTGTGTGTGTGTGTGTTTATATGTGTGTTTGTGTGTACAATATCTTTGTCTTGAATAACTTTTGTGCCTTGGTTTGCGTCAGTTGTAAAGTGTGCATGTGTGTGTATGTCTGACTCACAGCGCTGTTCCTCTTATCTGGGTCAAAGAAATGCCAACGGGGAGGCGTTCAACTGAAGGGAACAGACAGTAGGCTACCGCTGTTCTACTCTCTCTCTCTCTCTCTCTCAACCACTCATATGCAAATTTTTCTCTCCTTCCTTCCTTCCTCTCTTTGTAATCCTCCTCTTCCTCCTCTCTTTCCTTCATTCTGTCCCCTCTCTCAGCCTCTCTGGTAGTTTCCGCTGCATGTGCGTTCGCTCATACAGCTGCATTTCTGTGCATTTGCATGGGTGTTTGGAAGCGGGTTTGTATGGTATGCATGCATGGTAAATTTTAAATTTAGAAAACCTGCTGCAGGTATTGAACTGAAAAGAAATTAGATAAAAAGTCAGTTTCGCTTAAATCTTATTGTACTCCTTAAAGTGAAAAATCAACTTTTGCACAAAATCAACATTTAATAAAATCAAAATGCACAAAGTGGAGATATTATGAATTGGATTTTTTTTTTTTTTTTTTTGCAAGTTTTGTGAAGTAGTTCAATGATTGAAATAACAAGAATGCCGCTGAATGATAAAATAAACTGAAGGTCACCATCTGACCATCACTCAAAAAGGTTTAGCGAATGAGAGACAGTTGAAAGTTTTCGCAGTCGCGTGACAGGGACAATGGATGACCATACCTTAACCAAAGTCAATATTGGCTTGACTGACTTCGTACTACATTCCCACTTATTTTGAGCAGTTTTGTATGCTTAAACTGGTTAGTACACAAGCTAGTGCAGTCCCTCTCTTTCTATGTTGGTTGTCAAGCATCAGCAGATTTGTTTATGCTCAGTTTTTTTCTCTTTGTCAGTTTCTTTCCTACAAGGTATTCGTGAGTGAAACACGAGTTGTCATTCGCATTCATTTATCAAGCCTTTATTTGCATCAGCACAGGTATTAGCTACCATCACTGTAATGAAGATGTAGGTTCTTTTATAGTTTTGGGATCTGGGAAGTTTGCTGCAGATTTAATCATTACAAACAACTTGCGTGTTTAGCAAATTAATTTATCGGTGTATTTTACCTGATGTGGTTAGCCTAGTTGGCATCATTGTTAGATAGCTATGCATAGGCAATCATTTAAGTATGTCTACTCTTTTATATTTCTTCCTTCCGGAGAACCACACATACTTTCCTGTTCACATCGAATCATATATGTGATTCCACGATTATTTGCTCCCTTAAAGATGATTGTATATAACATCCACTGAAGTTAAGCCAGGTATTAAATTTCACTTATTTAAGTGTTAAGGAACTTTATTCAGTCATTACATCACTTCCTGCTTCACTAGGGTACAAAAAAGGGGTTGACACATGCAATATCGTTTTTTCATCCAACACCATGAAGAAAATTGCAGTCAGTTCAAAGGAGGCAGATGGTCATAGACCATCATAAATCTGGTAGAGACTACAAGAAGATTCACAGACGATTGAATATGCCACTGAGCACTGTCAGGGCAATTATTTTTTAAATTCTAAAGATATCAAACTGTTGGAAATCATAAGGGTAGAGAGAAGCAGAAAAATCCCCCAAGAATCCCTTTGAAAAAATTGCAGCCCTGGTGGCATCTTGGAGTCACCAGGTTTCAAAAAGCACCATCAGGCGCCACCTCCACAACCACAGGCTCTTTGGAAAGGTTGCCAGAAGGAAGCCTTTTCTGACCAGAAGACACAGAAGCAAGCGCTTGGAGTTTGCCGAGCGTCATTGTAATGACTGGAACAAGGTGATTTGGTCAGATGAGACCAAAATCGCACGTTTCGGTCAGATACAGCACTGGCATGTTTGATGTTAATACAGATATATACACAGAAGGAGAAGCACCTCATAATGACAGTGAAATATGATGCTGGGTCGGTAATGTTCTGGGGCTGTTTTAATGCCAGAGGTTCAAGGGCACTGGTTAAGACTAATGGCATAATGACCCAAAGCAGACCTCAAGATCCATGCAGAAATGGTTCTGTGACAACAAAATCAACATTCTGCAGTTGCCATCTCAGTCGCCAGACCTCAATCCAACTGCAAACCTTTGGGCTGGTTGAAGTGGGCAGTTGATAAATGTAAACCCAAGAATGTGAAGGACCTTGAAAGGATCTGATAAGAGGCCAATTTATACTGACACTGCTCAAGACCGGATCAGAAAATTCCGTCCTAACACTCTACTAACTGTGTCTTCAGCAAATTAATTCTTCCAAATGTTCATTGTGAGAATATTTCATGTGTATTGTGGTCTTGAGGGATCAAACTTGCAAACATGGACTCACTGGCCTCGGTTGCTCAGTTGGTAAAGCAGTGGGATGGAATCCCGAAGTCGTGAGTTTGATCCTCTCTTGGTTTCGGATTTCCTGATTTGGTCTTGAACAGTGTTGGTGTTAATTGGCAGTTTAACCCTGAAGATGACTCCAATGTGGAATCTGATAAAAGGAATGGCCGAAAATCCCCCTGAGGATTTGCCTTAATCTCGTCCAATATTTCAGGAAAAGACTATGGTTTTAAACTTGCCAGAGGTGGTTGCACTAAGTACTAAATGAAGAGTGCCAATTCTAAAAGCTTCATTTTGTTAAAATTTTTTTATCCCCATGGCATATAATGCGGGAGGATATAGTGATCAGTGTGTCCGTCCGTCCGTCCGTCCGTCGGTAATAAAATTGTTTCCGAACCAGAACTCGAAAACTATACCACTTACAAACACCAAATTTGGTATGGAGCTTCTCCTTATGGTCTAGTTGTGCCTTTTGGGGGTTTCGGTCCATCCGTCTGTCCACACAACCTGTAGGTTACACAACCTACAGCCGGGGGGATCCGCCATTGTCAGATGGCTCTTGTTTATTAAATTATTGTTATGATTTTAGTTGTTTCCATCAAATCATTAATAAAGTCAAAATTTTTTCATGGTGTTGTTTTTGCATTGCCAATCAGGGGTGCCAGTAATTTTTGAGCCCACTGTATGTATCCTGACTGATGCACCATTTATAAAGGTGATACAGTATGCCATACAGTGTCTGGACATTTTATCTGGCCCCTACACTCCCTGAATTGACTTTATTCTGAACATATTTCACCATTAGCTGTGAAATGTTGACTTATCCCGGCTGTATCAACAAAAAGTTGTTTTCTTAGTGTTTTGAAAACATAACAATAGTTATTGTTTTTATATATAGCGGAGCATTTATTCTATTGGTGAATACGATTTTTCACAAATCATTAAATTGCCAGTGAGTTCAGCAGTTAGGTGTCAGAACATTTCTTCAGCAAGAAGTTTTTTTAATCACTTGCCATTGAAAAGCAATAGAAGATTTCACGTCAATGAAGCTCGCTTTTAATACAAAAAGGCATTTTCCAGGAATATTTTGATCCTGATGTTTAAGTATTGATCATTCAGTTCAGTCTTAACTTAAAATAAAAAAATTTTTATTTTTTTTCTGCAGTTCCCGTCAGACGAAAGTTGTCTTTCAGTCTATGCTTCTATGAATGATACCAGATAAATTAATGCTATTGCTCCTCAACTGAAAAGAATCTAGTCATTTGCCTTGGGAGTTTGTTGCTAACAATTGTCAAGGCAGCAACTGAAAGCCTGAGTAAAGAAAATAAAATAAAATACATGGGCCAAACCTTTGATTTACTAAAATAAACTGTTTTGAACATGATAAACCCTTACATACTTTATGTTACATGCATCATGCACACGTAGTAACTTCAGGGAACCAAAGTTTAAAAAAAAAAACCTGCAAAATACTTCCTTTTTCATGTGTTTTGGTCACTCTGGAAAAAAGTAATAAAATTCATGCTGAAAGAAAATCCTGAAGAGTGTTTTTTTGCCTCTCAAATGTTGAAAAAGGTCAAATTCAGCGAGAGGTCTCGCTCCAGACCTCAGGCCTCTGCCCCCTGCTTGAGGTACTGGTTGCCTGGTTGCAGGAGATAATATACAGTACAACACACAGGAGGTGAACTAATTCACAGATACAAATACATGGTGCACAAATAAGCCGCCAGTATCTGCGAAATGCTTTGCTTCCTGTGTGCAAGACCTTCTTGCATAATGATTTTTATCATTAAAATTATTTTTGTTCAGTGCAGTGTATAAGTTAAAATGAGTTGCAAAAAAACGGTCTTACAATTCTTTGTCTGATTGAAATAAATTTACATCATCTGTACACTTTAATTCCCCTTCATGAGTTCTAACAAAACATAACTAGATTCCAGGGGTGTGTCTTACAGGTGGGCGTGCCCAACTATTGACAAAGAAAAATTTGGTCAAAATCGGAGCTATGACCTTGACATCAAATCGGCTTCTGGTGATATCCAATTTGCATGACCCGTTTAAAGCTGAGGGCTGTCCCTACTACGATTCACCAGCTGGAGTAGCAACAATCGATGGAAAGATGGACAGATGGACAGACAGATGGGGGGGACAAAAATACCCCATTGACAGGAATGGTCAAGGCAGTAATAACTACATACATGGAGTTTGGAAGCATAAATGGATCCAGGTGCAGAGACACAGGTATACTGGCCTCAGCTGAAATCTGATTGGGCCACAAAGTGCCTCTGTCTTGTCACTACTCACTTGACTCTCTTCAGAGCATTTCATTGGCTTAAACTTGATGGGCAGTAAGGGTCATAGTTCTTTTGAAATGCAACATGCAAAATGTGTTTTGACTTCGTCTTGTACCGAAGGTGATATTTTATTTTCTAGAGTGGCAAAGGCAAGACCCACCCTAGTCTGCCTCTGATTGGGTTACGGTGTTATTCTTCTCCTTACCTTAACCAATCTCACTCCCCACACCTAAACCCAAAAAACCCAAACAGTGACAAAAACAAAAAACGTCAATCAGTGGCAAAATGGCATGGGCTATACCCATATATATATACACTGCCCTCAATAATTATTGGCACGTTAAGATGTGTTCTTTAGCTTCTAATAAATTCAGTTTTTTTCTAAATAATATAAGACCACGATTAAAAAAAGAGGAAAATCCAACCTTTAATTCAAGTGCATTTATTCAGTGGGAAAAAAAATCCCACATTAAGAAATAATTATTTTACATCAAATCATGTATGCCACAATTATTAGCACCCCTGATGTTAATACTTAGTACAGCCCCCTTTTGCCAACCAAACAGCACCTAATCTTCTCCTATAATATTTCACAAGATGGGAGAATACAGAAAGAGGGATCTTCAACCATTCCTCTTTGCACAATCTCTCTAAATCATCCAGCGACCTGGGTCCTCTCCTCTGCACTCTCTTCTTCAGCTCACTTCACTGGTTTTCAATGGGGTTGAGGTCTTGGGACTGAGATAGCCATGATTCTGTGTCTGGTGAACCATTTCTGTGTAGATTTGGCCACATGTTTAGGGTCATTTTCTTTCTGAAAGAGCCAGTGACGATCCATCTTCAGCTTTCGGGCAGAGGCCACCAGATTTTGATTTGAAATGTCCAGGCATTTCAAAGCGTTCATGATGCCATGCACCCTAACAAGGTTCCCAGGGCCTCTGGAAGAGAAATAGGCCCACAGCATCACCGATTCTCCCCCATACTTCACAGTGGGCATGAGGTGCTTTTCTGCATACTCATCTTTTGTGTTCCGCCAGACCCATTTAAGAGTGTTTGTTGCCAAAAAGCTCTATCTTGGTCTCATCTGACCAAAGCACACGGTCCCAGTTGAAGTCCCAGTACTGCTTAGTTAACTAAAAGTTTTTTCCATGCATGCCTCCCAAACAGCTTGTTGGCATGAAGAAAGCGCCTGATGGTTGTTTTGGAGACTTTATGACCCCAAGATGCTACCATTTGCTGCAATTCTTTAACAGTGAGCTTTGGAGAACTTTTTATTTCTCTTACGATCCTCCTCACTGTGCGTGGTGGCAAAATAACCTTGCATCCGTGCAGGCTTGTTTACCACTGTTCCAGTTGTTTTAAACTTCTTAATGATTCCTCTGACAGTAGATATGGGCAGGTGCAGGTGAGTGGCTATTTTCTTGTGGCCATAGCCTGACTTGTGAAGGTCGACATACATCTGCCTTACTTGAATGGTGTGTTCCATTGTCTTTCCCATGTTGAAGAGTGGATAAAAGAAATGGCTTCTGTGTCACCTCATATTCATTCCCCAGGGAAACAGCAAGTGATGAATTAGTAATAAAATATTCCTAGATACTCTGATCAACTTTGTAATTTACTGTACAAATGACAGAAATACTTCAACTACATTTATATCCTAGGAATTGTTAGGGGTGCCAATAATTTTGGAACAGGTGATTTTTTGAATAATAATTATTTCTTAGTCAAGGATTTCTTTACCCGTTAAAATTCACTTGAGTTGAAGGTTACATTTTTCTACAATTTTCAGTGTGAGAGTATGGTTCTGCAATAAAAATTGAATTTATTTTAAGGCTTTTAACACATCTTAACCAGGGGTGACAATAATTATGGAAGGTACTGTGTGTGTATATATTAAGGCTGTCGCGTTAAATAATCGCAATTAATTTAAGCGCCATAAAAGTAACTGCCACTATGAGGCAGACAGATGTGCTTGCTTATTTACCTTTTCTATGACTCATACCTAATGCGGTCACTTGATATGCTTCCGGGAAGAAAACTGTGATTTGAAGTCCGCTAATTAGCAGCGAGGTTGGACAGCCTCCATCGCTTTGGCATAATTATCTCACCTTAAATCAATTCCCGTGTACTTTGCCTAACTTGCAATCAAGCCGTTTATATATATATCTTTGGTGATAACCGAGGTGTCTGAACCGCTAAATATGTTCATCTCATTTGGTGGCCACTCGGAGGAGGTTCGGTTTTTTATTATCAGTTCCCCTGCTTTTCGTATTGTTTTAGGGCAGGGGTATCAAACCGAGCCGTAAAAGGGCCAAGAGGCTGCAAGTTTTCAATCCTACCAAGCAGAAGCACACCTGAAACCACTGATTTAATTAACTGATCTAGGCCTGCACAACTGATTCGTTGTATCAGATGTGGTTCTGCATAGTTGGAGTGAAAACCTGCAGCCTCTTGGCCCTTTTACGGGTCAGTTTGACACCCCTGTTTTAGGGCATTCTTGGTTACAGGAACACAGACCTTGCATCAGCTGGGGGGAACAGAACAACCCTGTCGTCCGCTGGGGCACTAATTGCAGTTCTCATTGTATAGATAATGAAACTTGTTTTCCCAGACATCAAGCCACGGGGCAGGCTGATGCCTGGAGCGAGTGTGAGGAGGCTATCTCACCGTATCCTCCTAGACTAGAAAAAGAGGCAGAGGAGGGGTTGGAATGGGATCCTCAGTTTGACTGGCGAAAGCCAGAAGACGATTACCTTTTAGAGGACTTTAGCGATTTGGAATCAGTCACGGAGTCATTAGATTCTGAGCAGGGTAAGGAATTTGGGGCCACCCTGAACTTTGACTTGCCTCCGAATGTTCCCAGGGATTACGCTAATCTTGCTGAGGTGCTTGGTAATCAATGAGCCCCTACGTTATCCCTGCATCGTCCGTATGACTGCAAAATTAATCTTTATCCTGGGACAACTCCGCCTAGGGGTTCGCTATACTCGGTGTCAGGACCTGAGCGTAAGGCTAATGGAGAGTATATTCAGGAGGCTCTCACCAATGGTTTTATTCGGCCGTCCATGTCCCCTGCGGGAGCGGGATTCTTTTTCGTGGGGAAAAAGAATGGCGGTCTGAGACCCTGTATTGATTACAGGGGTTTGAATAAAATCACCATTAAAAAGTGATACCCCCATCCGGTAATGAATCCCACGTTTGACCGTCTGCAGGAGGCATCATTTTTTAATGAAGCTAGATCTTCATAACGCGTATAATCTGATTCGCATTCGGGAGGGGGACAAATGGAAAACGACTTTTAACACTCATGATGGGTACTACGAATATCGGGTCTTACCGTTCGGGCTGGTTAACATCCCCTTGGTGTTCCAGGCAGTCGTCAATAACGTGCTCCGAGAGATGTTGAAGAAATTTGTCTTCGTTTATCTTGACAACATTTTAATTTTTTCTTCAACACTGTCGGAGCACAAACAACACGTCAGACGTGTACAGGAAGCCCTGCTCAATCCCAAACTTTTTGTTAAAGCCGAAAAATGTGTTTTCCGTAGCCAATCTGTCTAATTCTTGGGCTTCATTGTTTCTAAGAGGTCGGTGCGGATGGATCCGGACAAGGTGGCTGCGGTCAGGAATTAGCCTGCATCGCACAGTGTGAAAGAGGTTCAACGCTTTCTGGGCTTCGCGAATTTTCATAGGAGGTTTATTCATAATTTTTGCGTAGTTGCTGCCCCCATTATTGCGCTCACTAAAAAGAATACCTCCTCAGCGTTTTTTTGGTCTCCTGCAGCTGATGCTGCTTTTCAGGAATTAAAAAACATTTTAGCTCGGAGCCTATTTTGATTTTGCCTGACCCCTCCCTCGCATTTGTTGTGGACGTGGATGCTTCGGAGGTGGGCGTGGGTGCTATTCTGTCCAGCGCCCTCATTGGGATAATAAGCTTCACCCATGTGCGTACTTCTCCCGGTCTTTGTCCGCCGCAGAATGCAATTATAGTATTGGTGATCGGGAGTTTTTAGCGGTCAAGCTGGCCCTCTAAGAGTGGCGCCATTGGTTGGAGGGAGCTGAGTACCCTTTTGTGGTATGGACCGACCATTAAAACCTCCAATATATTCAGCAAACCAAGCGGCGTAATTCCCGGCAGGCGTGATGGTCATTATTTTTTGACTGCTTTGATTTCACGCTCACCTATTGCCCAGGCTCTAAAAATATTAAACCTGACGCCCTGTCACGAATGTATGATTGCACTGATCGCGATCCTACCCCGGAGCCTGTTATTCCTACTGCACAGATCGTGGCACCCATTCAGTGGGAGGTTGAGGCGGTGGTTCAGGAGGCATTGAAATCTAATCCCGGTCCTGGGGGGGAGCCTTCTGGCTGTTTATTTGTCCCGCATAGAGTTAGGCCACAGGTCCCACGGAGGGGACACTCTTCCCGCCTGGCGGGACACCCGGGGGCCCATCGGACTAAGCAGTTCCTGGCCCAACGTTTTTGGAGGCCGGAAATGATGCAGGACATTCGGGAGTTAGTTACTGCCTGTGGCGCCTGTTACAGGAATAAGACTGCCCACCTCCCTCCTGCTGGTTTTGCTGCGACCTTTGCCTGTTCCCAGGCGCCCTTGGTCGCATAACACATTGGATTTTGTTACAGGGCTGCCTGTATCTGACAGCAATACAGTCATTTTGGTGGTGGTTGACCGTTTTTCTAAAGCGGCTCATTTTGTCATGCTATCCAAGCTGCCTTCAGCACGGGAGACAGCGGTCAACAATGTGTTTCAGTTGCATGGACTTCCGCAAGATGTGGTATCTGACCAAAACCCGCAGTTTACGGCCAGATTTTGGCAGGCGTTTTGTAAGCAGTTGGGGGCCACCGTGAGTCTCTCTTCGGGGTTTCACCGAACGGGCAGACAGAACGGACTAACCAGTCTCTCGTAAACACTCCAATGTTTGGCGGCGGATAATCCCTCAATCGTGGAGTTGATTTTTAGCTTGGGCCGAGTATTCTCACAACTCATTGTGTAATTCCTCCACGGGGCTTTCCCCGTTTGAGGCCCAAGTGGGTTACCAACCCCCACTATTTCCAGAGACTGAGAACGATTCCGAGATTCCCTCAGTCAACCAGTTCATTCGGCGCTGTCGGTCAGTTTGGACTAAGGTCCATTCTTCACTGTTGCGCTCGGGGGGCAAACAAAAATCCTTCGCTGATGGAAGGCGTCGTTTGGCCCCGTCTTATCGGGTTGAGCAGAGAGTTCGGCTGTCCACCCGGGACCTCCCTTTGAAGGTAGAATCCCGAAAACTGGCGCCCTGCTATATTGGCCCGTTCAAGATTGTGCGGAAGATCAATCAGGTTACGGTCCAGTTGAAGCTCCCGAGATCTTTTCGCATACATCAGTGCGCAGTGAGTGTTGCCTTTTATTTCTGGCCGCTGCTCTTGGCGTCCAATTCCAGCAGCCATTAGAGAAGCTGCAAAACATCCCCACACTATGACACTTCCATGGAGTTTGACTCATGGTGTGGTGTTCGCAACACCAGATTTAACTAGACACAAAACCTCCTAAAGTGTTGCTCTTGGCTCAGCATTGCTCTAAGCATTACTTCAAAAACCTTGGGAGTCATCAAGGTGTTTTTATTTTTATGAATATATTTATTTCTTCTTTTTTTGATAATTCCAGACAATCATCTATGTTCCTCTTGGTTTGCAATCATTTGTACCTTGGATACTAGTTTTACTAGTTTTGCCCATTCTCTCTCTAATGGTAGAATCTGGGTTCTTTTGATACTTCCAGGAAGAGTTGTTGATGAGCTAATTTAGAAATTTTAGTAGGCAGGCAGCTCCTCAAAGAGATTTCACCAGTGTTCCATGTTCTCTCCATTTGATGAGAACAGCTCTTGCAGTGCTAAGAGTCCCAGAGTCTTAAAAATACCTTGTTATTCCTTTCTTGACTGATTGGTCTCAATCACCGGTTTCCTCGTGTCTCCCAGAGTGCCTTATGTTCGCAGCAGTACAAAACTTTAACCTGCTTCACATTGCTGGAAAGATTCAACTGAACTGACGCTTCACCATATCCAGGGTGCTTTCAGATGAGATTCACTCTCTTATCGATTAAATTAGGGAAATTTGCTGATTGAATAACTTGGAGGGCAACCCCTCAATAAGCAAAATTGTCATTTAAAAATCTAAATTTTGTTTTTACACAGGTTTTTTTTTTTTGTCTTGTAATAAGCCTGTCTGAGGTGTAACACATGCAAAACAACAAGAAATAAGGAAAGGAAAAATACTTTATCATGACAACGTACTATTTTTAGGCTGCAGAATGGTGCGTTTCAATTCATCAATCACTTTCTCTTACACTTCTGCATCATACATAAATTCAAGGCGTAGTAAATCTCCCTGTTGCCTGGTAAGCATAATTTGGTTACTGTTTCAAGGTGATGTTGCCACTGAAAACTGTTGAGTATCAGGCTTTTACACTTTTTTTTTAATCCTTACCTAAAAAAAAAATCAAAGATTATTGGAAAGTTCTCCTTCATTAGGCAAATAAATTAAAAGATAAAAGATAAAAAATCTCTTCAGTGCGGCATACAAAATTAAAAGGTTTGTAAAAAGGCTTGACACAGAGTTTGTATTTTAACCTTTTTTCTTTGGCCTTTACACCTCTCATACAGACACACTCACAGACACACATGCACACACTCATACCTACGGAATATGCACTGATAGCTTGAGTATTGTCAGCAGAGATCTGAGATTGGGTTCGCATGATTCACATTTTTGTTGCTGTTCAATATAACGTTACATGTGCATGTGAGCACTGCTCAGCTCGAAGCTGTGAACAACTAAATCTGGGACACCACTTACACTCAATGCCCTCTAGATGGCACTGTTGGGACTACACTGACTGAGCACATGCTATTTGTAAAAATAATATCAGCTTTAAATCTACGGTTTTAAACTCTACTACGACTACTACTACTGCTACTATTACAACAAATACTACTACTACTACCAATAATAATAATAATGAGCTGTACGGTGCCACAGTTAATAGCGCTGCTGCCTCACAGCAAAAAGGTCGTGGGTTTGAATCTTCATAGGGAAAGATCATTCTGATTGAAATGTTGACACGCTGAATATATTTTTTGGGGAGCATTGTCCTTCAGTGTGCGGACTTTGTTTAATTACTCAATTTGCCGATTCTCCTATTGTCCTGCACCTGTTTGAGTGGATGTGCATGTTCTACTCTCTTAATTTTGAATCTTCCTGGGGGTCTTTCTGTGAGGAGTTTGCATGTTCCTCCTGTTTCACAAGGGTTTCCTCGGGGTACTCCGGTTTCCTTCCACACTCTGAAGACATGCATGCCAGGCTAATTGGCAACTCTAAAATGTCAATAACTATGAGTGGGTGAGCGAATGGTGTGCGGGCGATGGATTGGTGAGCTGTCCAGGGTGCGTTCCTGCCTTTCGCCCATGATTTGCTGCAATTGGTTCCAGATCCTTGCAGCTCTGATAAGGAAAAAAGTGGTTCAACTAATGGATGCATGGATGTATATTGTGCCAAGGGTTACCATGTGCCCTTTTCATGTCTCCTGAGAATAACCAGTTCAGGCTTTCACGGCAACTGAAACCTGAAGGTGAGACAATCAGCTTTATAATGAGTACATTCATCATCAATCCCTGCACTACATTACGGGATTTATCTATTTATTATTTATTTTTTCTGGAGGCCACATGAGACTTGGAGTGAGCCAAAGGGGTATAGTCATTTTGTACCAGCTGAGATCTGTCTAATAAGTTTGATCTCAGTGAAATGAATGCCTTCGAGGCCAGTCCTGAACAGGCTGTCACTGTCAGCAAGTTTTTTCTCTCCATCTCCCCCTCACTGCACTGCAGTGTCTGTATCTGGGGGGCAAAAATAGATCAGGCTTTGAAATGGATTTAATAATCTTCTGACACTTGGTTACATAAATACTTACAAGCATAAACGCAAGCACGCAGACACACACACACAGACACACACACATGTACGCACGCAAGCTAATCATAATCATGCACAGAAATTCCAAATTTAATCTTTGCAGCTGTCCGTCTTATATTCAGCCTGTCAAAAGACTTATTAAATGCTCAATTACGAATAGGACCTGATAGGTTAATCAGAGTTTTGACCCCTATCATGTGCTGGGGATAGCATTCTCAAGCATTCTCTAGTATTAAATGGAGTATTTGAATCAAATTTTGTCTTTTTTTATTTTTCTTTTTTTTGTTAGAGCACGCAACAACCAAGTTGCAATTTGGTCACATTACTTCACCCCTACTGCTATCCCAAATCCAAAAATTTTTTTTGCATTTGTCTGTCCTGCACAGATTAAAATGTTTAAGGCTTTCGCCATTATATTGATGTGACCACTCACATTTACCAGATTAATGATTGAGTTTCTGACTACATCATCCACTTGGCTCAACATTTACGCCGTACGTTTATGTCATATAACATTTATGTTATCCTCAAGATCTTACACTAAATATATGGCCCTATGTTCAAACCTGAACTGTTGTGTTTTTGCTTTGTCTAGCTGTCTAGTGCTTTTTTAGTTCCTGCCATGTTCCTGCCATAGCCATGCCCATAGTTCTTCCATGTGTCCTTGTTTATTCACGTGTCTTTTTATTTTCTAGCTCCGGTCCGGTCTGCCAGTTGGGATCCACCTCTTCAATCCGTGTTCCATGCCATGTTTTGTTCCTGCGTGCTGCACCTCTCATTGGTTTGGTTTGGCTGGTGATGTTTCCACTTCCTTCACAGCTGTTCTGAATCCGGGGCTGTTCTAAGCTTTATTGTCTCTTGATTGTTAGGTTGCTGGCCGTAGGCGTCCGGTGGTGTTGTCGGCGTCAGCGTCGTCTGTTTAAAGCCGTATCTCATGAATTTCTTTTTAATTTGGGGATGTGATCAAATCGATCATCGACTTAATATTCGAGCAAAAATTTCTTTGATTAAATCGTTCGTTTAGACTTGGCAGCTATTTTTACGTCGAAAATGGCCATTTTTGGCCCTTAGGTGCAATTTTCTAAAAAACTGTCGGGTGATTTTTTTTTTTTTTTTAATTGCAGCAATGGAATTCGTATCATGACCTGCTTCAACGGTGTAAACGGTGCTTTGATTGAATCGCTCCTTCATAGCGCCACCTAGGCAACATGTCTGGACTTCATTTTTCGTGGTGTTTTCTGCTATAACTCTCTTAATTTAGCATTTAGAGCTTAGGCATGTATGAGGCACCTATAGGGAATCAGGTATGCCGAACATTGTGAATCAGTCACATTTGACCTTAGGCCTCAAGGTCAAAGTCAAATGACAAAAATGTGCTATAACTCTTACCTAAGCTCTAAATGCTATATTTATGAATGAGGCACCTCTAGGGAATCAGGTATGCCGAACATTGTGAGTCAGTCACATTTGACCTTGAGCCTCAAGGTCAAGGCTAAATGGAAAAAAATGTGTTATAACAGCTTAATGTGGCACCTATAGGGAATCATGTAAGCCAAACATTCTCTGCAAGTTGAATATGATATTGGGTGTCAAGATCAAATGGAAAAAATGTACTATAACTTGCTGAATATGGCAGTTAGAGCTCAGGTATGTTTGGGACATCTATAGGAAACCATGTATGCTGAACATTCTGTGTGAAAGGAACCGGCTAAGACTCCAAATGCAGTTCAGCATCGGCAGGGTGTTTATTAGGATTAATACAGCTCATGGTCAAAAACAGATCGATAGCCAGGCAAACAGGGTAATGCAGAATAGTCAGAATCAGAGTCAGGGGACAAGCAAGTAGTTCAGTAACGAGAGAATCAATCTGCACAAAGACAGTAACAAAGGGGCTGAGCTAAGGGAATGGAAGAGGAAGGAAAAAGGGAGTTGGATGGGATAAGGGATAAACACAGGAGAATCTAAACAGATGGGTACAAAATGGGAATTAGGGAGAACGAAGTACTAAGCACTCAACCAGCAATCAAACAACATAATACAAACAATCAATAACAAGACTTACGGGAGATACAACAAGAAACGAGCAATCAACAATCGAAACCAGAAAAGCGCAGAAACGAGACTTAACCAAAGCGAGCTATGAGAAGAAACGAGTCGACAGGGAGCTACGGTAAAAATGCGTCTTTTAAACACAAACTAATCAGTGTGATCCCAGCAAGAATGCAGGACAGCTGTAGAGGGAGGCGGAACTAGAAAAGCAAGGACGGTGATAGGAAAGCGAGGGGAAACAGGTGGAGTTCTAACTCTGATGTGACTAATCACCCGTGCCTCGCTAACTCTTCTTCGGTGCGGATAGCCAATGAGAACAGCCAGAGAGAAGGAAGTGGAATTACCTCACCGAAGTGTAGGGAAGAGAGTGTGAAGACTGACAAGACGCTACAAGACGGAAACGAAAGGAAAACGTTCAAGACTAAAGACAGCGCAATCGTAACAGAAACATACATACTCTAAACGAATAAATATGATAAATAAATACATAGCGATAAAAATTACTAAAACATACTAAAAACAAACATACAAATCAGCGATTTCTAACACTGTGGCAGTCAGTCAAATATGATGTTGGGCCTAAAGGTCAAGGTTATATGACAAAAATGGCCCATATTTGTTTAATATTGTTTGTAGAGCTTAGGTATGTATTGGGCACTAATAGCAAATCATGTAAGCTGGTTGTTTTCCACATATTGGATTTGACCTTAGGTAACAAGGTCCAGGTAATGACAAAAACAGCCTAAAAGTCCTTTAATGTTGGCTTTACATCTTCAGTATGTATTGCATACTAATGACAAATCGTGTATGCTGATCAAACAAACCATTTTAGATTTGACATTGGTCTTTAAGGTCAAGGTCATGTGACAAAATCAACCTCGTTTAATAACATCTTTAGAAATTAGAATGCATTAGGCACTAACCTATATATAATTAAAACTTTTACGGGCATTGTCACCGCAATGGTCAACCTTTTTTCATGATCAATTGCGGCAATAAAAACTGGTCAAAACCCATTTTTGGATGTTGTTCCTATTAGCATCATGGAATAGAAAGAATAATACTAATTAGACCCACTCGGTGGCAGTGTTGTGTAAAAAAAAATCATTGTGTGAAAGCAGAGCAAGAACCAGAAGTGAATTGAGAAGAGGCAAATTGACAGCAGACAACAGGGAAAGTTCAGGTAGAAGAAAATCTAATCGGATTTCATCAAATAGACTTAATATATAATCTTAAAGATAATATTTTTGCTAAATGGCAGAAATGTTGCTGTCTGTCACTCATGAAAAAGTGAGACCGCTCAGTCGAGTTGCCCGATAATGGTAACTAAAACCCCTTTCTCACTGAGCTGTGTTGGCCTGCAGAAGTGTGCGGACTAAACAGTTCTCTTCTCTCGCAGAGAAGAATTGATTCAAAGGACCGTGAATTGATTTGCAGTGGCACGGGATCATTCACAATCACTGCCGAAATTCGTGAAAAAATTAAACAGGTTAAATTCCTTTGCGGATGTCCGAACTGGAGCTTTTTAACGCCAATATCGTGTAGACAATGTGTTGCTTTTACAAGAATTCGTGTTGGCTTGCTGTTGAATCTGTGGACTGATGCGGTAACTGCCGGCAACCTTCAGGGCCCCTGGCACTCTAGTTTTTACTTATTACTAACATTTACTAACTCACACGGGAGGTGCTTCTTTAGACAGGCACACACTAATCCTTACTGATTTAGATGGGGTATTAACTGGCATAATTTGTTATTTTCTAGATCTCATTTGCTTTTCTGTTAACAGTCTCGCCCTTCCTCTCTGCTGCATCTTTCATTGGTACTTAATCTAAAACACGCCCATTCTCTTAACGAGCTCGTTAAGTCTTACTGCTTCTCCCATGTCTCAGGCTTCTGTGCCCTGCCCCTCTCATTTTGCCCCGGTGTTCCTCGTTTCCCTGATCCTGCTGCCGAGCCCCTATATTCTGAGGTGGAGCTCCAGTCTGGCAGACAGATCCCTGTTTTGCCCATGTGTTATTCGGTGCTTATCAAGTTCTCAGTCTTTGCCAATGTCTCTGTGTCTCATAGTCGCCATTTTACTATTAGCTTTGTTATTCCTTCCATTTTTATCAACCCTTAGAGTTGAGTTTTTGTTGGCCTTTGTGCCCCCTTATGTTCCCCGATTTAGTAATTTCTGTTCAAATTTTCAGCTCCGTAAGTGAAGCTTTTTTTGGCCCTCGCGCCATGTTTTATTTGTGTGTTATTTAATGAAACCCCTTTATTTTGGATTTATGTCTGGTGTTTCCAATCGCCGCGCCTAACACTGAACATATTTGATGGAAAGAGACGGCTTTTTACAATTCACATCAAGGTGCATTTTACTACACACTATTCTTGCTTTTGTTGTGACTTCATTGCTTGATCTCTATCTCCAGTCTTCCTTCACCGATATCCTGTCCTGCTATTAAACCCCACCCCTTCTACAGAAACTCCTCTGGCTCCCAAATTCTGTCAAAAAGGCTATTCTTCAGATTGACTGCCTTCTTGCAATTCTGACATTACAGGCAGGGAAGGGCTGACCACCTGACAATCCACAGCCAATTGAAACAGCAGAGCGGACAACCCCTCACTCCCAAAGCAAGAGGGAATGGGGAAGCACTTGGACCTCAAGAGCTTTAAGGACAGTGCAACTTCTTGTGGATTAAGCAAAATTGAATTCTATTTTATTAACAAAATTTTATATTGACGGCAGGATACTCTAATTTCATAAGAAATATACTCTAATATAAAACATGGCTTTCAAACTTTAATTTACATTTAAGAGAGATAAACAGGAATGTTATCATTTGTGGGGTTGGTTTTGCTTTGCGATTATTTTAAGCTGTAGTTTTGGATATGCCTTGTAATTTGAGCCCTGTTTTCTTCTGTCTGTGTCCCCACCTCTCATCACCCATCTTTTCCCTCTCCTCCTCTTCCTTTCTGTCTCAATCCATCCTTCCCAAAACTACGTCTAGTTTTCACTGTCCTTTGCCCTCTTGCTCCCTCCATCTCCATTGACTTCAGAATGTGGTCTCCAAACCCAGTATGAAGTGCTGCTCTGAAACAGAAGCATTACTAACGAAAGCTGCCAAGTTTATTCTACTTCTCATGTCCGCCTGTCTTTAATGCCACCATCAGCGGTCAATCAACGGTCAGCCACCACAGAGCACAGACCAGCACTCTCCGATCTGCTGGGACTTTACGCTGATGGAAAAAAGATTGCAAGGTAAATCTCTCACGATGGCATATTTTGTTCTTTTGGGGTTCCTTGTATACATAAACTTTATTAATATTTATTAACAAAAAACAGACACAAAAGGTGACTTTTGTGTGGGTGCAAAGTGGTTATGTTTTAAAGTCAATTTTTATTTATTTGTTTCTAATTCAGGGGGATGATTTTCATCTGCCTCCTGAGCTCACATTGCCTGCATGCGCGTGCGTGTGTGTGCGTGTGTGTGTGTGTGTGTGTGTGTGTGTGTGATTGTGGGTGGTTGTGAAGGGTATGCATGTATGCTTGTGCATTTTGCTATGCCAAGGCTGGGCATTGCATTAAATTTCAGAGTCAGGTAAGGTAACCGAAGGCCTGCAGATGCCCTTCCCCTCTCCAACCCCACGATTTTGCCAATCCTCCCCTCCCCTCCCTACCATACTGTCAACTGAATTCTCCAATGGCAGCCCTCCACTGGGACGGGGCTGTGTGACTCACTGGGGACCTCAGCATCTGTGGGCTCTGCACTGGATTGCATGTGTTTGGTTCAGAAACACATCCCCCTTCAGTACTGAGGTCTTCAACTGGCTCCTCCCAGAGTCAGATCCTCAAAATCTTAAAAGCAATCCATACATTTCTCAGGTATTTTTCATGAATTATATGCAGGCATGAAGACAATATTTTGATTTACACAGAATATAACTTATGTGATATGAATCAATCTGTCCTGATCAATCATTTTCACCTTTCTTTTGTATTATGACCATCACGGTGCGCTTTTATTTCATTCTGGTGATTACTTGGTTAAAGAATAAAATGACGTTAAACGCAGAGCACATTCTTAGATGAGTGACATGAATAATAATAATACTAAATATAATAATACATTTTATTTTAATGGCACCCTTCTGGACACTCATGGTCTCTGTATAAGGAGAAATATAACATACATGATGAGAACAGGACCAAAAACACACAAAATTTAAAATTTTTTATAAATATTTCCACAGTCAGATTGTGCGAGGAAAGGAAACAGTCAGGGGTGTGCAAGTCTACAGTGTAAACAGGTAGCTTTGGAGTAGTTCTTTTTTTTTTGAAAGATGTTAGTGACTCTGCATGATGAATGTGTGTTGGTATGGAACTCCAGAGCTTGGGTGCTCTACAGCTGAACGATCGCTCACTGTCGACAGTTGTGCAGTGGAGATTGAGCCCAGTTGAGCAGGAGCGAAGTGTGAGTTGGAGTGAAGTCATGAAGGAGCTCAGAGTGGTAGGGGGGTCCAAGGGGGTGCATGTCCTTGATTGTGAGGTGGAGGATCTAAAAATTAATGCATTCTGTCGCCAGTATTCAGCACATCTGCGTGAGGACAGCTGTGATGTGGTCTTATGATTTTTTGGGCAGATTAGGATTTGGGCGGCAGACTATTGGATGATTTGAAGTTCTTTTGGTTAATTTATTGGGGAGTTTAGAGAGAATGGCATTGCAGTAATCAACCCTGGAGATAACAAAGGCATGGATTATAGTTTCAGCATTTGCCTCGAAGAGTGAGGGTTGGAGTTAGAAGATATTGCACGAGTGAAAAAATGCAGTCCTTGAGATGCTTTTTTTTTAATGTGGGGCTCAAAAGGTAGGGTATTATGCAGGGGTGCATTTCCCAAAAGTGTTGATGCTAACTAAGTTAGCAACCTACATAGTTGGTTTATTCACAGTCAATGGGACCAACTATGTAAGTTAGCATTTGTGATTTCGGGAAACGCACCCCAGGATGATGTTGAGGCTTTTGATTTGTGTTGACAGAGACAGAGAAGCAACTAATGCTTGCGAGGAAGATGGCTGCTTCTGTCAGTATTGCGTTTGAACCTTTGAGCAATATTACAGTTCTATTGCTCTTGAGAGAGGTTTGTATTCATCCATGTTTTAACGTCATGAAGACAGCTGAGGACTCAGGGCTATTTGAGAATAGCCCAGCATAAATGTATAGCTTCAGTTAGTGAGATACATAAAAACATCACTCACACGCCCTTGAATTCACTTTCACTTTCAACCGGTAATATGTAGATCAGTGAATCATTTTATGTTTAATATACATTATGAGTATGTTTGTGTAATTGTGCAGTTTCAATCTTAAGCCTACAATGCATATTAAATGGCTACAACAGCTTGATTCACCGGGAAATTCCCTTGCAGAAGAAAGCGGGTCAGAAAAAAAAAGGGAGAGAGAGAGATACCATGACATTAATAAGCAAAAGTATGGGTTTGCAGCATTTTATGACACCTTGACTAAATCCAAGTATCACTGTCAGCATTAAACCAAATTACACTCAATATAATTCCCCTCATACCTGGAGCCTTGAAAGTATTGCCTTGTGTCGTAGGTCCCTTGACAAATAAATGACAAGGAAAATTATAGGTGAAGTAAGTTAACAGAGGAGATTAGTTGCTCACAAAAGCACTGTAACTACATGCAAAAAAAAAAATACCTAGGTCATCATAATGTTTAAAATCAATAATTTTGAAAATATTGGGCAAACTTAAAAAACAAACAAACCTCAAATGAATCCTAAACAGGGATAAATGTCAAGGGAGTGAGACATGAATTCCAATGTTCGCAATTGCAACATTTTGTCAAAAGTGACATGATCAAAATTGTCATTCCTGGTTAAACCTGTTTTTCCCACCATGAAGTAGCGGTGCCCCCTTAATTTATAGGACAAAAAATGAGTTTCACCAGGAATTAGCTAACAGTTTAGCTAACATTGGCTTTTGTATATGAGTCTAACAAGCTAGCAGGCTAGTAACTTTGTTACCAAGGCTAGGGATAGCATGGATGTTTCAGTCTTGGCAATACAGTTTAAATTAACACCAGAATAGACTTCAAGCCTTTGTCCAGGGAGTTTGGAACACAAGGGATGAATATATTTATTTTCCCAATTCCTGTATGAATTAAGCCCCCTTCTCACCTTCACGATTTTATAGTCAGGTCATTGCTGGTCATAGGGAAGACTTGCGGGTGCCATAGATGGAGGAATTCCTGAACAGTTACAACCAAGGCTGCATTCCAATCCGAAATAAGATACTCCCTTCACTTCTTCTCTCCACTGGAGTGAGCCCTCCGAATGACGTGGCAGGCAAGTCAGCCCATCCCGAGCAAGGGAGGGCAATCGAGGGGACTTAATGGAAGGGTTGTGGGAAATCTGATTCGAACGACCCTCGCTGCGTTTCTTCCGCACTTCGACATTTGTCAACAAGCCAATGGGAAGTTTGTGTTACCATGGAGTCGACGGAATTAGTTGGCTCTACGTTTTACCTTTTACAGTTCACGCGGAAGCGTATCGCATGTTTATGGCAAGTAGAAGACGGCGTGCTCGTTTGATTGCTGCGGCACTAGTGACAGTTTAATGGGAAAATAAAGCTGCTTTCATCCTTGAGGCGAAACGATTTTTTCGCTCGACATATTGCATTCAAAGTCAATGCAAAGACGGGAATACACGCGTTTCGTGTGCATTCGCGTCTTTGCTTTGACTTTGAAAGTAATCTGTCGCGCAAAAAATTCGTTTCGCGTCCAGTGTGAAAGCAGGTTTTAGCTTTGCAACAGTCCTCGCGCATGCTATAGGCTAGTTAGGCCTACAGCAAAAATAAAGGTAAAGTCAAATGCTTAAAAAATAATGTGAAACCGATGCCCCTCGCCCCAAAACTTCGCTATTTGCATATAACTGTCATAAATGAAACACTACTTGAGCACAATTCTTACATTTGTATGGTCATTTCCCTGCCACAATTCCCCCAGAAAAAAAAAGCAGAAAAAAAATGGCGTACGTGAAATTTTGACCAAGGGAGAATGAGCAAAGCATTCTGGGCAATATCAAAGCTTGGAGGGATGTTCATTGTTGGCTTAATTTAAGGGAGGATAATCGAGGGCTTGAGCAAATGAAAATGCGCCCTTCCCTCCGCAAAACTGGATTGGAACGACCCTACAAGTGGCAGCCATTTTACTTCGGGATTTTTTGGGGATTCCCCCCTCGATTGGAGAGTGAGTGAACACGTCGAAGCAAGAATTTTTTCGGATTGGAACGCAGCCCAAGTCTCACACTTTTGTCGTGACACAGTTTTCAGAATGTAAAAAAAATCATGGCACTTTGCTCTCTTGTCGTAGATTGTCACATTCCATAGACATGTACTAGCCTAGTAGTGTCAGTGTCATGATGATGCTTGAACATTCTGATACAATTGTATTCGCGTCTAGGGAATGACATCAATAGACATGATTTCCTTTGCGACTGTGGCGGACAAATTGAACCGCTGAAAATAAACAGTAGAAACATATTGCAGATCATGGGTAACTTCCACGTTTTACATTACTTCCACGCATATGACTACACAAGCAACCTACAATCTTACTGGATTGTATCAGGACCCTGCAATGAGGTGTCTTTTTGCATATTAATTAAGTATGATGAAATGAGGCTGAAGTGCCTCTTGTAAACTCAGGATTTGTTCCAAGAATGCAGCTAGCTAGTAAAGATGATGCCTAAATTATTCCTACCCAGCCAGCATAATTTGATATCTACAAGATCCAGCTAGTTAGCTAGAGCTAAATGAAAAATGGGCTGATCAATACCGCAGCTTTCATGTAGCTTTGTAGCTAGCTAACTGGCTACTGTCGACATGAAATAAAGGTATCCATGAATACCATTAAATGCAGTACTATTCAAGTGACCCGGAAACACAAAACAAACATCTCTAGCATAACTATTGGTGAAATTGAGCCTTCACCAGGCTTTGACATAATCGCAACTAATTTTATTAACACGCTCGCTAGCTTGGTCAGCAAACCATCTGCATCGTGCAGTCCTAAGGAATTGTAAAGTCCCATGTTATGTGGTGTGTTTTTGGATATTAATTTAGTACGATGCAATTCCTCAGATTCAACCAAGTCTTAATCAGCTCATCTGCTGCGCTATATGCAAAGTTAGACAGTTATGACTGGTACCATTCTTGAGATATTGATTGAGAAATGTTCATGACTCACTCACTCACTTCTGTTATGTTTGCCGAAGGACACCAGTTGCAAGTCTTGAATCCAATGAACAAACTTTATTGAATCAAAAAACCAAACAAAAACGGCACTTGGGCCAACAGAAATTCCAAAAACTAAACTGAGCAATGCGGGGGAAAGGAGAGCACGAAGCCAACAAAAAACTACACTTAAAAAGCTGACAAGAAAAACTGAGAAATACTGCAGGCTTAAGGGGGCACAAAGGCAACAAAAAACTACACTCCTTGAGTTGAACTAAAGGGTAAACAACAGTGACCTGCGTGGAGTACAAGCTGTACACCATGTCTGTAAGGAGGGCAGCAGAGGTGCATGGCGTTTGTCATGTCACCCTGTTCAGGTATTGCAGGAGGAGGGCAGAGGCAGGAGGGCAACAGACCAGGGCCCCGGGGTGCAGGGGTCACCACAGAGTCTTCACAGAAGAACAGGAGAAGAGACTGCAGGCATATATAAAGAGAGCAGCTGATATATATTTTGGCCTGAGTACTGAAGAGGTTGGAGTAGCACTGCAGACAGAGCTACACCACTACCGCCATTTGCCTACATCGAAGTCTTAACAGCCTGTTCATTTTTAAATAAACTTGACATTATTTATTTATTTATGTATTAGAAGTGTGAGTTCAATGTAGAGCTAGAGTCATACTAAAAGCAATTTTAAATAAATCCACATCAAAAAAATCTGATCAATTGAAGAAACATACTCTCAATTAACCTCTTTTTTCATGCTGTTTTAGGTGCGAAAGTTTGCATATGAGTTGGCCGAAAATATTGGCCTCAAAACTCCATGTTCATGGAAGAAAAACCAAATGGCAGGGGAAGGATTGGTTTACCTCCGTCCTCGAGCACAACAAAACCCTGTCCATCTGTCGACCTCAAGCCATCAGCAGGTCCTGTTCCACTAGCTTCAACAAGACCAACGTGACAGTGTTCCTTAATAACCTAAAGACTGTCCTCACCCGCTATAATTTTGAAGCAAAGCGCATCTGAAACATGGATGAAAAAGGAAAAAAATTATATTTAGATAAATTAAAACGCAACAGTGATTTGCAACAGCAATAATTCATTTAATTTATTATTTCAAGTGCCAGACAAAATCATTGCCACCAAGGGGCAGCGACAGGTCGGTGCTGTGACCTCTGGGGAAAGAGGGACATTGGTGACGGTTGCCTTTGCTGCCAAGGCACAAGGCAACTTTGTTACCCCTTACTTTATCTTCCCAAGGAAGAAGTTCCATGACTACTTCATCTGGTCCCCCTGGTTGCACTGGTTCTGCCAATGGATCGGGGTGGATGGAGGAGACAGATTTCTTGGCCTTTTTACAGCATTTTGCAGGACACACCTGCGTGACCCCCCCAGTCAAAGTTGCTGCTACTCTTAGACAATCATCCATCACACCTCTCTGTGGTGGCTTTGGACTTTTGCAAGTCACAAGTTGTACTCCTGTCTTTTCCACCCCACTGCTCCCACGTCTTCAGCCGCTCCACCGAAGTGTTTTTGGCCCTCTGAAGCACTACATTAACAGTGCAGCAGACAACTGGATGCGAATGAACCTGGAAGAACTTTGACCATCAACAACATCCCAAGTCTTGTGGCTAAAGCTCTGCCTCAAGCTGCGACAGCAAGCTGCATTTCATCTGGGTTCTAGTGTACCGGTATCTGGCCCTTTAATCCAGATATTTTCAGTGAGACAGACTTTGCTCCAGCTTTTGTGACCGACCGTCCTGCACCAGCACCAGCTCCATCCCCAGTGTCAGTGCCTGCTCCATCACCAGCGCCCTCTTCATCACCAGTGCCAGCTCCATCACTCGTGCCTTCTTCATCTCCAGCACCAGCTCCATCACCAGCGCCCTCTTCATCACCAGCACCAGCTCCATCACCATCGCCCTCTTCATCACCAGCACCAGCTCCATCACCAGCACCCTCTTCATCACCAGCACCAGCTCCATCACCAGCGCCCTCTTCATCACCAGCGCCAGCTCCATCACCAGCACCGTCCTCATCACCAGCACCAGCTCCATCACCAGCGCCCTCTTCATCACCAGCCCCAACTCCATCACCAGCGCCCTCTTCATCACCAGTGCCAGCTCCATCACCAGCGCCCTCTTCATCACCAGCACCAGCTCCATCACCAGCACCCTCTTCATCACCAGCACCAGCTCCATCACCAGCACCCCCTTCATCACCAGCACCAGCTCCATCAGCAGCGCCCTCTTCATCACCAGCACCAGCTCCATCACCAGCGCCCTCTTCATCACTAGCACCAGCTCCATCCCCTGCGCCCTCTTCATCACCAGCGCCAGCTCCATCACCAGCTCCCTCTTCATCACCAGCACCAGCTCCATCACCAGCACCCCCTTCATCACCAGCACCAGCTCCATCAGCAGCGCCCTCTTCATCACCAGCACCAGCTCCATCACCAGCCCACTCTTCATCACTAGCACCAGCTCCATCACCAGCACCCCCTTCATCACCAGCACCAGCTCCATCACCAGCGCCCTCTTCATCACCAACACCAACTCCATCACCAGCGCCCTCTTCATCACCAGTGCCAGCTCCATCACCAGCACCCTCTTCATCACCAGCACCAGCTCCATCACCAGTGCCCTCTTCATCACCAGCACCAGCTCCATCACCAGTGCCCTCTTCATCACCAGCACCAGCTCGATCACCACTGCCCTCTTCATCACCAGTGCCAGCTCCATCACCAGCACCCTCCTCATCACCAGCACCAGCTCCATCACCAGCGCCCTCTTCATCACCAACACCAACTCCATCACCAGCGCCCTCTTCATCACCAGTGCCAGCTCCATTACCAGTGCCCTCTTCATCACCAGTGCCAGCTCCATCCCCAGCGCCCTCTTTATCACCAGCGCCAGCTCCATCACCAGCACCCCCTTCATCACCAGCACCAGCTCCATCACCATCGCCCTCTTCATCACCAGCACCAGCTCCATCACCAGCGCCCTCTTCATCACCAGTGCCAGCTCCATCACCAGCACCCTCTTCATCACCAGCACCAGCCCCATCACCAGTGCCCTCTTCATCACCAGGACCAGCTCCATCACCAGCGCCCTCTTCATCACCAGCACCAGCTCCATCACCAGTACCCTCTTCATCACCAGGACCAGCTCCATCAGCAGCGCCCTCTTCATCACCAGCGCCAGCTACATCACCAGCTCCATCACCAGTGCCCTCTTCATCACCAGCACCAGCTCCATCACCAGTGCCCTCTTCATCACCAGGACCAGCTCCATCACCATCGCCCTCTTCATCACCAGGACCAGCTCCATCACCAGTGCCCTCTTCATCACCAGTGCCAGCTCCATCACCAGCGCCCTCTTCATCACCAGCACCAGCTCCATCACCAGTGCCCTCTTCATCACCACCGCCAGCTCCATCACCAGCGCCCTCTTCATCACCAGTGCCAGCTCCATCACCAGCGCCCTCTTCATCACCAGCACCAGCTCCATCACCAGCGCCCTCTTCATCACCAGCACCAGCTCCATCACCAGCGCCCTCTTCATCACCAGCGCCAGCTCCATCACCAGCGCCCTCTTCATCACCAGCACCAGCTCCATCACCAGCGCCTTCTTCATCACCAGCACCAGCTCCATCACCAGCACCCTCTTCATCACCAGCACCAGCTCCATCACCAGTGCCCTCTTCATCACCAGCACCAGCTCCATCACCAGCGCCCTCTTCATCACCAGCACCAGCTCCATCACCAGTACCCTCTTCATCACCAGGACCAGCTCCATCACCAGCGCCCTCTTCATCACCAGCGCCAGCTCCATCACCAGCGCCCTCTTCATCACCAGCACCAGCTCCATCACCAGTGCCCTCTTCATCACCAGGACCAGCTCCATCACCAGCACCCTCTTCATCACCAGCACCAGCTCCATCACCAGTGCCCTCTTCATCACCAGGACCAGCTCCATCACCAGCGCCCTCTTCATCACCAGCACCAGCTCCATCACCAGTGCCCTCTTCATCACCAGGACCAGCTCCATCACCAGCGCCCTCTTCATCACCAGCACCAGCTCCATCACCAGTACCCTCTTCATCACCAGCACCAGCTCCATCACCAGCGCCCTCTTCATCACCAGCGCCAGCTCCATCACCAGCGCCCTCTTCATCACCAGCACCAGCTCCATCACCAGCACCCTCTTCATCACCAGCACCAGCTCCATCACCAGTGCCCTCTTCATCACCAGGACCAGCTCCATCACCAGCGCCCTCTTCATCACCAGCACCAGCTCCATCACCAGTACCCTCTTCATCACCAGGACCAGCTCCATCAGCAGCGCCCTCTTCATCACCAGCGCCAGCTACATCACCAGCTCCATCACCAGTGCCCTCTTCATCACCAGCACCAGCACCCTCACCAGTGCCCTCTTCATCACCAGGACCAGCTCCATCACCATCGCCCTCTTCATCACCAGGACCAGCTCCATCACCAGTGCCCTCTTCATCACCAGCGCCAGCTCCATCCCCAGCGCGCTCTTCATCACCAGCACCAGCTCCATCACCAGTGCCCTCTTCATCACCAGCACCAGCTCCATCACCAGTGCCCTCTTCATCACCAGGACCAGCTCCATCACCAGCGCCCTCTTCATCACCAGCACCAGCTCCATCACCAGTACCCTCTTCATCACCAGGACCAGCTCCATCAGCAGCGCCCTCTTCATCACCAGCGCCAGCTACATCACCAGCTCCATCACCAGTGCCCTCTTCATCACCAGCACCAGCTCCATCACCAGCGCCCTCTTCATCACCAGCACCAGCTCCATCACCAGCGCCCTCTTCATCACCAGCACCAGCTCCATCACCAGCGCCCTCTTCATCACCAGCGCCCTCTCCATCACCAGCGCCCTCTTCATCACCAGCACCAGCTCCATCACCAGCGCCCTCTTCATCACCAGCACCAGCTCCATCACCAGCGCCCTCTTCATCACCAGCGCCAGCTCCATCACCAGCACCCTCTTCATCACCAGCACCAGCTCCATCACCAGCGCCCTCTTCCTCACCAGCACCAGCTCCATCACCAGCGCCCTCTTCATCACCAGCACCAGCTCCATCACCAGTACCCTCTTCATCACCAGGACCAGCTCCATCACCAGCGCCCTCTTCATCACCAGGACCAGCTCCATCGCCAGCACCCTCTTCATCACCAGGACCAGCTCCATCACCAGCGCCCTCTTCATCACCAGCACCAGCTCCATCACCAGTACCCTCTTCATCACCAGGACCAGCTCCATCACCAGCACCCTCTTCATCACCAGCACCAGCTCCATCACCAGTGCCCTTTTCATCACCAGGACCAGCTCCATCACCAGCACCCTCTTCATCACCAGCACCAGCTCCATCACCAGCGCCCTCTTCATCACCAGCGCCAGCTCCATCACCAGCGCCCTCTTCATCAGCAGCGCCAGCTCCGTCACCAGCACCCTCTTCATCAGCAGCACCAGCTCCATCACCAGCACCCTCTTCATCAGCAGCACCAGCTCCATCACCAGCGCCCTCTTCATCACCAGCGCCAGCTCCGTCACCAGCACCCTCTTCATCAGCAGCACCAGCTCCATCACCAGCACCCTCTTCATCAGCAGCACCAGCTCCATCACCAGCACCCTCTTCATCAGCAGCACCAGCTCCATCACCAGCACCCTCTTCATCAGCAGCACCAGCTCCATCACCAGCACCAGCTCCATCACCAGCACCCTCTTCATCACCAGCGGCAGCTCCATCACCAGCACCCTCTTCATCACCAGCACCAGCTCCATCACCAGCACCCTCTTCATCACCAGCACCAGCTCCATCACCATCGCCCTCTTCATCACCAGCGCCAGCTACATCACCAGCTCCATCACCAGTGCCCTCTTCATCACCAGCACCAGCTCCATCACCAGCACCCTCTTCATCACCAGCACCAGCTCCATCACCATCGCCCTCTTCATCACCAGCGCCAGCTATATCACCAGCTGCATCACCAGCGCCCTCTTCCTCACCAGCACCAGCTCCATCACCATCGCCCTCTTCATCACCAGCACCAGCTCCATCACCAGCACCCTCTTCATCACCAGCACCAGCTCCATCACCATCGCCCTCTTCATCACCAGCGCCAGCTACATCACCAGCTCCATCACCAGTGCCCTCTTCATCACCAGCACCAGCTCCATCACCAGTACCCTCTTCATCACCAGGACCAGCTCCATCACCAGCGTCCTCTTCATCACCAGCACCAGCTCCATCACCAGCACCCTCTTCATCACCAGCACCAGCTCCATCACCAGCGCCCTCTTCATCACCAGCGCCAGCTCCATCACCAGCGCCCTCTTCATCACCAGCACCAGCTCCATCACCAGCGCCCTCTTCATCACCAGCACCAGCTCCATCACCAGCGCCCTCCTCATCACCAGCACCACCTCCATCCCCAGTGCGAGCACCAGCTCCATCACCAGCGCCCTCTTCATCACCAGCGCCAGCTACATCACCAGCGCCCTCTTCATCACCAGCACCAGCTCCATCACCAGCGTCCTCTTCATCACCAGCACCAGCTCCCTCACCAGCCCCCTCTTCCTCACCAGCACCAGCTCCATCACCAGTGCCCTCTTCATCACCAGCACCAGCTCCATCACCAGCGCCCTCTTCATCACCAGCACCAGCTCCATCACCATCGCCCTCTTCATCATCAGCGCCAGCTCCATCATCAGCTCCATCACCAGCACCCTCTTCATCACCAGCACCAGCTCCATCACCCGTGCCCTCTTCATCACCAGCACCAGCTCCATCACTAGCAGCCTCTTCATCACCAGCACCAGCTCCATCACCATCGCCCTCTTCATCACCAGCGCCAGCTACATCACCAGCTCCATCACCAGCGCCCTCTTCATCACCAGCACCAGCTCCATCACCAGCGCCCTCTTCATCACCAGCACCAGCTCCATCACCATCGCCCTCTTCATCACCAGCGCCAGCTACATCACCAGCTCCATCACCAGCGCCCTCTTCATCACCAGCACCAGCTCCATCACCAGCACCCTCTTCATCACCAGCGCCAGCTCCATCACCAGCACCCTCTTCATCACCAGCACCAGCTCCATCACCAGCACCCTCTTCATCACCAGCACCAGCTCCATCACCATCGCCCTCTTCATCACCAGCGCCAGCTACATCACCAGCTCCATCACCAGTGCCCTCTTCATCACCAGCACCAGCTCCATCACCAGCACCCTCTTCATCACCAGCACCAGCTCCATCACCATCGCCCTCTTCATCACCAGCGCCAGCTACATCACCAGCTCCATCACCAGCGCCCTCTTCCTCACCAGCACCAGCTCCATCACCATCGCCCTCTTCATCACCAGCACCAGCTCCATCACCAGCACCCTCTTCATCACCAGCACCAGCTCCATCACCATCGCCCTCTTCATCACCAGCGCCAGCTACATCACCAGCTCCATCACCAGTGCCCTCTTCATCACCAGCACCAGCTCCATCACCAGTACCCTCTTCATCACCAGGACCAGCTCCATCACCAGCGTCCTCTTCATCACCAGCACCAGCTCCATCACCAGCGCCCTCTTCATCACCAGCACCAGCTCCATCACCAGCGCCCTCTTCATCACCAGCACCAGCTCCATCACCAGCACCAGCTCCATCACCAGCGCCCTCTTCATCACCAGCACCAGCTCCATCACCAGCGCCCTCTTCATCACCAGCACCAGCTCCATCACCATCGCCCTCTTCATCACCAGCGCCAGCTACATCACCAGCTCCATCACCAGCGCCCTCTTCATCACCAGCACCAGCTCCATCACCAGTGCCCTCTTCATCACCAGCACCAGCTCCATCACCAGTGCCCTCTTCATCACCAGCACCAGCTCCATCACCAGTGCCCTCTTCATCACCAGCACCAGCTCCATCACCAGCGCCCTCTTCATCACCAGTGCCAGTTTCATCACCAGCTCCATCACCAGTGCCTGCTCCCTTAAGACACCACCATCCTAGCCAGAGCCCATTTGAGCTGCATCCCCATGAGTCTGCCCTTCCTGTAGATGGTGAGAGTTTGCATCTGTGTGTGTCTTTGAATGTATTTTTTTTTATTTTACCAAAAAAAAAAAATTGTTGTTCACGGGTCCCGTAGCCTGAAGGGCACCCGGCACAGTCACCCAGTTACATACTACATACTGGCGCATACAAACATATACAATAGGCCTTCTATTTTCACTTCACACCTGAATATGGTCACAATTTCATGATACTGGCCTAATAACTATCCTTCAAAAGCGCAACGGGCAGAATAACATTTTCATGAAAGTGCAGGGTTCACGTCCCTCTGAATAATCTTAGTTGGCTGCAATGAAACACTAGAAAAGTACACGTCAAGATTTTGAGCTTATCTTCCCGCCATGATTCATTTCGTAGTAGTACTTTGTAGCATTTCCAGTCGCAGGTGCCAATTTATTATTTATTTCTGCCACACATATCACAGAATAGCCCTTTTGTAGCCATTTTGGACATTGAATTTATAACAGATTTGAAGTGGATTATGACAACTGGGTGTTTGCCGACATCTTTTTTTTTTTTTTTTGAAAAGACAGATTGTGATCACTAAGCTAAACGAGCGCGAGAGCTAGGTTTTTGATAAGATCATCCGGTTTTTTTTTATTCATTCATTCCTTTATTTGACATGGACACCCAGTAACATTGATGCTGTGTTATTTAAATATACTCAGGTCCCAAATGCACTCCTGTAAGTGTTTATAGCAGAGTGTTAATTTCCAACACCAGTCCATGGTAGTTTTTTAAAGATTAAAATTGTACAGAGAGAAAAATTAATTAATTAATTAATAATAAAAAAAAACAAGGATACCTAAGGCAAACAGAATTAAGATACCCAGAACAAATAAAATACAAATTCAATAAAGCTGAATGAGAATGCCTCAGGTAAACATATGTACTAGCAAATGTTTTATATTTGGGAACAATATTGTTGCTACACATTAAACATTTGCTAGTATATAAGAGTTGAGAAATAGAAGTCAAAACATCTGCTCAATAAAGACTTAAATATTATATTGAGGTAACAAAACTGCACTGTAACCACTCTGTTGTGATTGGACAATGTATGCAGCATTCACTCTGTGGCAATTGGCTTAAACCTGCAATGTCCTGTTAGGTGATTAGTTGTAGGCCACAGCGTCCTCTGCGGTTATTGGCTAAAATAGGGCACCCCCTGTGCCAGTGCCCTGCCTCTGAAACATTAGGACTATTAATAATTTAGGAATTGTGAGGAGCAGACTGGTAACTCAATAACTCTGAAAAGCTGAAGTCTCAGTCAGTAGAACTAATTTACAGGCTAACATGTAAGCCACAGTCTCACTTCTCTCCAAGGACAGACAGGGTGGCGCTGTGTGGCCTCTGAAGATTTCAGCCTCACACTCACGGGAACATGAGAAACCTGAAAACAAACAGACTCCGAAAGTTATAAAAACTTTAATTTTTAGTATTTTTTATGTCACATATGAAGAAACAAATCAGTCAACAGTTGCTTAGAATTTGCTTAGATGCAGGTTCAGTTTGAAATGGGGGGGTTTGAAGCTGCCATACATGAACTTTTCAGCCATTGTTGTATATTTTGCATTAAATTTCACACAAATAGAAAGCTTTTGAATTTCAGAACTTATGGAAGCTGCCCTCTCACACAGCATTGTGCATAACATTTCTAAAAAAAAAAAAAAACACTGAAAAACAGATACTAATATACTTTTGTAGTCTATTTTCATCGAAAAAACAGGCTCCGGCAAAACATCATCATAGAATCATGTATTTTTCCTACACGACATCAGCCAATTTAAATTAACGAGTTACCATGTGGTAAGTAGGCCATATGACGTCAATAAAGGTAATTATAATAATCAACTTTATTTGTACAAATCCCAATGAGCACGTCTGGCTCTAATGGATCAGAGGAAGATTGGGACTGCTCTTGTGTCAAACTCATTGTAATTAGAGCAGAAGAGCACTATTCACTACGACTCCTTGTATAATACAAGAATAATGAATGGCCTTGATGACATTGAGTACATTTTAAAATTTTTAATTATTCCTTCGGCCGTTGCCTGCTTGAACAAAGTAAATTGTGTGCTGATGGCAAAAATCTAAGAGCATCAACAATCGCCAGCTGAATCTCACTTTTCGTGCAGTGAAGCTGTATTATTGTGTTAAAATACACAAACTCAAGCAGCTGTATTTTTGGTAGTGAAGGGTGAAATTTTTTCTTGCTATGGACAGAAGGTCAGGCAGCAGAAGATTGTATCAGACTGGTAATGTGAGAGTCGTCATCTGTGTGATACAAGATACCACTGTCGGTATAATATTACTCTGTGAACACCATGCGCACAGCCCCACACGCTCCGTAACCTGCACCGGTGCTTTTATTGACTGCAATAATATACTCAAAATATAGAAATTTAAAATTTATGCTGCAAGAATGAATAAAAGGTGGGCTACCACTAATCCTATACACCACAGGTGATTCTTTTTGCAAAGGGAAGGGCTTTGTGTGCTGCACTTTAGAAGGAATTATTTGTTGACGGATCACAAAATTAATGAACAGAAAAAGGGAAATGTGGACTTTTTTTTGACATTTTTTCAAACAAACCTCGCAAGCCAGAAAAAAATCTGATGCCTTTTTTTTCGCAATAAATGTGGCTGAAATTGTTGTTGATAGCAAGGGCAATATGAGTGGGCCAATCATAAACAAATCAAAAACTCTGGATTGACATAATAATAATAATAACAATCATAATAACAATAATAATAATAATGATGATAATAATAATGATGGAAATGACAGAAAATAGAAATATTGCAAACCATTATGAAATTTATATGAAGAAAACATATAACTGTTCTGGTATTTCACTGATGCCAAAAATGTAAGGATGAGTTAAATATTATTAATCTGTGATAAATACAAATATGTTGATTTCAATTTTAATTCTGTTTTAGACATTATGAAGTCTATCCACTGAAAAACATTTAGGTGCTTGATGAAAACCAGTCAAACAGTGGGCCAGTGAGAGTATACACGCAACTAAATAAATAAATAAATAAATAAATAACTATTATTTATGCCCGGTAATTTGTCCCATTCATTTCCTGATGATTTGTTATTAGAACTTGAGCGACAGGGTGAGTTTAGCCGGAAGGTAAATCGCAGTGATGTAGCAGCTGATCTCACTCTTCGCTGGTCTCGTGATGCTGCCTGCACACGATGATGCTCCTGCGCGCGCTTCGCCTGTGTGCGCTCAACATGGACGGGTTCAGTTAATGCACCGTGTGTCCCTCTCGCCCTTAAGCTAATGCATTTACATTTGCAAACTGGAATTAAACGTGCGTCTTTTCGTGTGCAGGAGCAGCGAGAATTTCTCATTGACTTTCTATTGATCAATTCCAATTGTCTGGTGGACACTGAGTTTTCAGAGAAGGTATGTTTGACATTATTTATTTCATTGCTGGGAGAGGGTGCTTCAGTGAACGGCACGTGCTGTGTAAAACGTGATATTATCTTTGCGATATGGTGCAGAACAGGTCAAATACTGCATGGCATTATTGTGTGAACACGATTCGATCGATTACGTCCTACATTTCTACGCGTATTAACCTTGTGGGGAAATCACTTGCATTCTGTGAGTCATAATGGGGGTATGGACGGCGTTTCAGTGGACTGGAAGGGCCGTTTAATATATGAATGTTTCGAGACGTCAGGACAAATTGGACCGAATAATGACCAAATAAAACACCCGAACCGACTCTGGAAGCTGGTGAGAATCCACACTGTAACCAAGCAAGAGCGCCCACTGTTTCTATAGACTGGAGAAAAGACAGCCTGGTTCGCGTCACACTGTTTCCACAATAGCCCCTGTATTTCGGCATCACCTTAAACATGTAGTAGCTACATTCGAAGTCTTTGAATAGATGATTTATTCGCGGCATGATGACACATTGAACCAAGGTCGTAATGTGGGATGTAGCCAATACCGTATGCTACGCGTACAGTTAATCGTGGCATCCTGGTCGATTAATGCTTATGCTGAAAATATAACAAATGTGACTGGGCAGTGCTGAAATTTATAGGTTATCGATTTTAAAAATAGCACACGCGATGCGCTGCGTTGACAGCGTCATTCCAACAATGGTGGGGAAAATGACAATGCTGTTTCGGCTCTTGTATAGTTTGACAAATGAGTCTAGCCTTGATTCAAACACACCGTCGGCATTTTTTTTGCTGGAAGCAGATCTTTTAGAACAGCGACATGACGCTCATTTTAGGTCTGTGTCCTCTCAGCGGGCCTCGCAGTTCAAGGACTTCCACAACTGGCATGACCAAGGCATGAATGAGAGTGACAGCCTTCAATTCACGCCGCGTATCACTGCGTGTTTTGTTTGGGATGCGTGTCATCTGCGGTAATATTTTCCCGTGTGACTGGGTTGTCGGTTATAATGAATTCAGTAGGACAGACAAAGAATGTCCTTGAACTACTTCCATTATTTTTATAAAGACTGCAACTATCACGCGAGATGTTTCTCTATTTGTCACCTAGTCTAACCTAAGGTAAGCAAACATCATTAGTGCCCCGCTGTCTGCATTTTTTTCACAGGAAAATATATTCCTTTAGTTTGACGCTTGAAACCCCAACACCTTCTCTTTGGCGATTGGCCAGGAACGCACAACATCGGAAGGCTGCGAAATGTCACTTCATGGGACTTATCCGTGACACCAATAGAGATGGACACGCCCCTCTCCTTTTTATACCAAATAGATGTGATCATGTCAACACTGGGCTTTTATCATATTAAATCTAGCTGGGTGTAATAAATAGGCCTATATGTTATGTCAGCAAAGATCTGCTCTTCAAATTTGGTTATTCTTGGTGCCCTGTCTGTTTTTTTCAATTGAATAACTAGATCAATGAGCTCCACTATCCAGCAAATTAGCCAGTTTCTTAGAATATGAGGGAATTAACTATTCGGGCATATGTATAATGGCTGTGGAGGCAAAACTATGAATATCTGGGTCATGTTGCTGCAGACAATAAGACAGGATTTACTAATTCTGACCGTAACAGGGCAGTGCAGGCAATGCAGAAGGTAACAAGGCGGTGGCAATGCTGACAGGTAGTGGGTGTGTTGGTAATGCTGCAAGTAACAGGACAGTGTTGGTAATGGTGGCAGTGAGATTATGATATTGCTCATGATGAAAGAAAAAGAACAATGTCAGTTACACTGAAGATGTGTGGTGTTGGTAATGCTGACAGTAACAGAATGGTATTGCAGACATCAGGTAATACAAACCATGAACAACATCAGGAGCCCTTGTGGTTTGAAAGTATATCAATTTTGTGTTTACATTGAGCAAATTTTACCCATAAATGTGAACAATCTGTAATGCATTTAACCTGGCTTATGTTGATTGTTGCATTTTGTGAAAGGCATATACTTAAATATTCTGTTATAGGTCCAGATGTCAAGGATGTCTGTGTGTCTTTGTTAATGATGCAAATATTTAATGGTTCTGTACATTTAATCATTGTTGGATACTTGCAGTGTTATTTCTGATTGTTTGGTCATTCCCGTTTAATAAAATCATTATATCTATTATCCAGAAATGTTCCCTTTGGACTTTTGCCAGCTGAGCTCACTGTTATGATTTAAACTTTTTTATCAATTATCTAACTGCCAATTTTGGCAAAAAATTTACTCATTAAATTCAGGCATTGGCCTGTCCCTCGTGTCCAATGTCTGCAATGTTTAAATTACTTCATCTGCAGCAAAAATAATGTAAAGTCATCACAACAAAGCGAGAATGTGTTAATTTAATTTTTATAAATTCTGTACCATAAAAGTAGGTGACAATCACGAGTGAACCAAAACTATTGCAAAAAGTTTCTGAAATTCTTACCTTTCAAGAAATTTTGAAGTAATTTTGGAAAATTTGTGGTAATGTTTAGGAATTTACACTGCAAATCATATTTTTCATGAAGTATAAATATTCTTTATATTTGTGAGTTCAGTACGAGCACTTTTTACTCATAGGGAGAAAACCATGGGTTAAATACACAAAGTGGCCACTTTATAAGGTACAGCTGTCTAAAACTGGGTAGGACCCTCTTTTGCCCCCAAAACAGCTGGAATTCTATGTGGAAAAGATTCAGCAAGATTCTTTTAACATTGCATTTTGATGTGACAGCATCACACAGATGCTGCACGTTTGCCTGCTGCACATTCATGCTGCAAATCTCTGATTCCCGTCAAGAAATCAGCAGCTGGTACTCCACTCCATCTGTCATCAACAATCATTCCAAAGGCACTTAGATCACATGTCTTCCCCGTTATGATATTTGATCTGAACAACAACTGGACCTCTTTACAACTGCCTTTATTGATTTCATGCTCTGCATTGCTGCTGCATGATTGGCTGATTAAATATTTGCATCAACAAGCAGGTGTACAGGTGTACCAAGTGGCCCCTGGATGTAGCTCAACAAATAAGACGCTGGTTTGCCACAATGTGAGCACATTCATTTGTTTGTTTTTCAAACACACTTTGTCTTAAAGCATTAATATTAATATGAGGAAACATAAATGCTAATTAATTTTTGCTATTCCTTTGTTCAAGACAGCAAAATACATTGGCATATGTATTGGGGAATAACTTTATATTTTGATAAAGATAAAATTTGAAAATGGTTTAATTCGCCCTTGGCTAATTTTTATCTCCACTACAGCTAACTTTATCTTCAGGAAATGATTGGAGAATCTGAACAATCTTCCTCTGGTTCAGTGTCTTGGTCACCATTAATAGTCTGAGTTTAGTCTCAATTATTCACAAGTTGTCTAATTGGAGCGCTGATGACTTACCTGCCTTCTTTTCAAACATTTTGTTTAAGTGCAGTTATTCATTTTCTATTTTTACATTTTCATTTTGTCCACTGTTCAGATAGGACTCACAATAAACTGCATCCAAAAACACCTAACTCTCTCCAATAGTGTCAATGAAATTGAGTCAGATAAATAATACTCTAGGTTTGTGGAAAATACTTTATCTTTGAGTGAGCTGCCACTTTGCACAAGAGACTGAAAATTTTGGAAATTCACCCAGAAAATTCCCTTCATTTGCAATACCGACAAGACAGCGCTGATATTTTTATTTTGGTGTAAAGGGGAAAAATTGCTTCAATATTTAACATCTAATTGTTTTACGGTTTCTCTCTTTGATTTGAACTAGTTAATGTTTTTCAGAAAGCACAAAAGCGTAATTTCATTATGTCCGATGAAATGGAATTTTCTCTTCACATGAATCGCAACCCATAATTACTTTTTCCAGTGTTGATGTAGTGTGTGAAACCTTATTGAAAAAAAAACTTTATTGGTCATCTGAGCACCTTGAAAATGCGGGTTGTGCATCTGATGGTC
The DNA here is from genome assembly GCA_029721435.1 of Gymnothorax reevesii. Classification (NCBI taxonomy): domain Eukaryota; kingdom Metazoa; phylum Chordata; class Actinopteri; order Anguilliformes; family Muraenidae; genus Gymnothorax; species Gymnothorax reevesii. The sequence continues at coordinate 10,446,734 of CM056581.1, forward strand.
TCATTAGCCTTGTGTAAACTGTTAAAATTGCCCTAACACTGTCAACCTCAGTGTGTTTGATTCGTATGTTTTGGTAGTTATTGCATATGGGAGATTTGCTTAAAAAAGAGCACAGAAGTCGCTTTTAGCTGGGAAAGTGACTCGGAACTCTATCTTTTTGCTTGCGTAACCATAATTTCAAGGTCTTAATCACCTGCCCCAATCCACCCGGCCCTATTCAACTGGCTCTATTCAACTGGCCTCATCCAACTGTTTGCTCATTTAGCACTCTGTAAGATGAGAGCCTTCAGAGTGATCCATTTGCATTGCTTACTCAGCTTTCATTTGCAGGAGTTGTACATTTGGACTTGTAAAGGCTTCTGTAAAGGCTTCTCTTTTAAAAACCGCAGTTACTTGTTTTTCATTTTTTATCATCCCGTGTTTTGGCTTGAATACTCAGGAACTGATACAGTGCATGTTTCTTTTGGTAAGTTCTTCCTTGTAAAACAGTGATTTTTGAACCACAATATCTGACCCATTTCTTAACAGTGCCATTTATGGTATGGACTTCAATCGCCACTGGATACTTATTTTTGTTCAGCTAAGTTATGCTCCTGCAATATAATGGGAACATTTTATAAATTTGCTTGGGAAATAATAAATTTTGCACAAAAAATATTTATGTACATCCCCAATTCTGAAATAGTTGGGACAAAGTGTAAATTGTGAATAAAATCAAAATGCAATGACTTTCAGATCACGAGCCAATGTATTATTTACAATAGAACATAGATAACATTTCAAATGTTTAAACTGAGACATTTTACATTTTTATCCACAAAATGAACTTATTTCAAATTCTCTGGCTGCAACTGGTCTCAAAAAAGTTGGGACACAGGGAAAAAAAGGCCTAAAAAAGAAATTAATATAGAAGAGAATCAGCTGAAACAACATTTAGCTAGTAATTAAGTTAGCTGGCATCAGGTGTGTAACATGATTGGCTATAAAAGGGATGTCTTAGAGAGGCTGAGTCTCTTTGAAGTAAAGATGGCCAGAGGCTCTCCAACCTGCAAGGCTTGCGTAAGAATGTATTTGGTCTGGATAGTAACCTTGTAAAACTCCACAGAGAGGTTCTTGCAGGCCCAATTGCTCATTTGGTAAACCTCTCTATAAAACAATGTAGAGTGCCAACAACTTGGAAGATTGCAAAGGTTACTCCAGTCTTTAAAGCTGGTGATAAGACCAAACCAGAGAACTATCGACCTATAAGTATCCTACCTATTGTATCTAAGGTGGCTGAGAAATGGGTTGCCATGCAATTAATAGAACATCTTAAAAGCTGTCATACCCCTCTCCACCCAATGCAGTTTGGATTTCGTCAACATCATTCCACAGATACAGCCACTTGTTACTTTTTTGAGAGCATCAAAGGCTCATTAGATCAAGGTGGTTATGTAGGAGCTGTATTCCTGGATCTAAAACGAGCTTTTGACACAATAAATCATAACGTGCTTCTTGCAAAACTCGCTAACTTTAATTTTTCCAGTAGTGCCCTGTGCTGGATGAGGTCATATTTGTCAAATAGAGAACAAGCAGTACATATTGGAAATTCACAATCTTCATACCTCAGTTGCTCAGTTGGAGTTCCACAAGGCTCTATACTGGGACCAATCCTGTTTAGTCTATATGTTAACGAGTTGCCTAATGTTTGTCCTAATGTTAAAGTGCAATTATATGCTGATGACACAGTACTATATGCACATTCTAAGATAAAACAAGAAGCTGCTGCTATACTATCTGCTGCTATGGTACCGGTGTCTCATTGGCTCCAGAAATCATGTTTACATCTTAATACAAAAAAAACTGTATGCATGTTTTTTTCCCGCCAGCCAGCAGAGGCCCTGCAGCCATGTGTGATGGTTAATGGAGAGAGACTTGATGTGGTGGAACAATTTAAGTATCTTGGTATAGTTTTTGATTCCAAACTTACATTTAAGGAGCATATTAAGAAAATCTCAAACATTATCAAGTTCAACTTGGCTAATTTTCGTCATATAAGACCTTTTCTTACCACACAGTCAGCAAAAGCTTATATGCATGCAATGGTATTTTCTCACATAACATACTGTTTTACAACCTGGTCACATACTACTGCAAGCACGTTCAAACCCATCAAGTCTCTCTTCAAGAAGGCAGTAAAAATCTTTGACAAGAAACCTCTTAATTTTCATTACTGTGATATCATAAGAAAACATAATATTTTTAACCTTGACAGTTACCAAATTTTTGAAGATGCCTGTCTTGTTTTTAAAGTTTTAAATGGACTTGCCCCACCTCCGTTAAGTAATTTTATTCATAAAAAATGCAAAAATGCAATAACAACCAGAGCACAAACTAGGGGAGACTGCTATATGCCTCGGCGCAGAACTAAATTTAGTCAAGCGGTGGTGTCCGTCAGAGGTGCACAATCCTGGAACAATATACCAGTACATATCAGAAACTGTGACAGCTATGTAACCTTTAAAAAAGAGCTTAAACATTGGTTAAAATCATACCAGTTATGCATGCATGTATAATATCTGTATATTATCTGTTTATTCCTATGCCCGAACCCGGGGGCATCCCGTTCACTCCGAATTTTAACTACAATATACATGGTTGTGTTAATTATAATGTTGTGAATGTGTCTTGTGTGTAACAATACTGGTGTTTCCCACCCCCCCCGTGTTATGTGCTTTTCTGTGAGGTGTTTTGTCATTTGGAAAACTTGTATGTTTTTTTTTTTTTTTTTTGTGTGTGTAAGTGCCTGCCTTAGGACTGCGGATGAAATTTAGCTATTGTGCTAATTCCGGCATATTTACATTGACGCATCTTGCTGATATGTTGATTAATGTGCATTGTCCTAATTCAATAAACTCAATAAAAAAAAAAAAAAAAAATTGTGGAATACTTTAAAAACTATGCTCCTCAACTTCAACTTCTCATAATCGACAGTGCATAACATCATCCAAAGATTCAGAGAAACTGGAAAAATCTCTGTGCATAAGGGACAAGGCCGAAGACCTTTACTGGATGCCCGTGATCTTCGGGCCCTCAGACGCCACTGCATCACTCACTGGCATGATTCTGTCACTGACATTACTACATGGGCCCAGGAATACTTCAAGAAACCACTGTCAGAAACAGAATCCGCCATGCCATCCCCAGATGCCACCTAAAACTCTATCATGCAAAAAGGAAGCCATTGTTGAGCATGATCCAGAAGCGCCACAGGGTTCTGTGGGCCAAGGCTCATTTAAAATTGACTGTAGCAAAGTGGCAAAGTGTCCTGTGGTCAAACAAGTACAAATTTGACATTCTTGTTGGAAATCATGGGCGTCATGGAGACAGACCACCCCTCCTGTTATCTGCGTTCAGTTCAAAAGCCAGCATCTCTGATGGTATGGGGATGCATTAGTGCATATGGTGTGGGACATTTGCATGTTTTGAAAAGCACCATGAATGCTGAAGGTATGTAAAGGTTTTAGAGAAACATATGCTCCTCTCCAGATGACATCTATTCCAGGGAAGGCCTTGTGTATTTCAGCAGGACAATGCAAAACTGCATACTGCAGTTATTGCTACAACATGGCTTCAGAATAGAAGAGTCCGTGTGCTGAACTTGCCTGCCTATAGTCCTGATATTTCACTGATTGAGATCATTTGGTGCGTAATTAAACTAAAAGTCTGTCAAAAGAGACCCAAAACTCTCCAGCAGCCGGACGCCTGCCCCAACTTTTTCAAGACCTGTAGCAGCCATCAAATTTGAAATGAGCTAATTTTATGGATAAAATTGTAAAATTTCTCAGTTTCAACATTTGCTATGTTATCTCTGTTCTATTGAGAATAAAATATTGGCTGGTGTGATTTGAAAGTCATTGCGTTTTGTATTGTATTTTATTTACACTTTGTCCCAACTATTTTGGAATTGGGGTTGTGCTTTAGATTCAGTGAATCCTATGAAAGACTTTCTTTCTGCAGTTATTTAGCGACATGTACCTTCTGTACATTCATGGCTGGACACTTAATGATATGTAAACGAGACCTCAAAATTGAAAAAATTCATGATTAAAAGTGCAAATTCATTGAATTTTCTTAAATAAAAACTAATCCGACATATGTTTGACCAAACAGTTCATGAACAGTTTCCTGCCAATTAAATGCCCCAAATTTGCTGCTTTTTCTCGAAAATTAGCCATTTATTGAGGGCCGAGAGGAGATTTCTGAAAACATAATGAAGATTGACTCAAATTTGCCAGTTTGTGGAGGTGAAAATGGGAGGTGTTCCAAACACAGAAGTCAAGCTGAAAACAATAGGAAACGAGATGTTGTCAAAGATTTCCATAAACTGATTAAATCAAATATTTTTCCCATCAAAGGGGGAAAAAGAAAAACGTAACAGTCAGCCTGTTGGCGTGGTGCACAGAAACAGCTTAGTGAGAGTTTTATTGGGTCATGACGAGGAAATGTGTCTGAAAATAAGTAGCCTATGTACATGTTGACAACGCAAGACCTTCAGAGTTCGTTAATTCTGCTTCTATAGTGCACAATCGACAAACAACAAGGTCCATGCAGGTCAAATGAGGCCCTGTTTGCACAGCTGGGGTGCGTTTCCTGCAATCACATATGCTAACTTACATAGTTGGAACCATTGACTGAATGAACGAACTATGTAAGTTGCTAACCTACTTAGCAACTATGCTTTTGGGAATTGCACCCCTTGCTGGCCAGCACGTTTGAGCTTTTCGCTATTGAAGTATTAATTTGTACTGTACCTGTAGCAGTTTTCGTGGAAACTTAAATTTATTAATTTTATGGCATGCTAGCTGGTGAATTATTCATCCCATTGACTTGAACAGACTAAAAGGTAACACTTTTCTCAATCTCAAATTGTAGCTCCTGGTCTTGTTTTGGCTTTGCTATCACGGCTGAAATTATGATTTTACTCAAGGTCTCGTGGTGGAAGATGGATGTAGTTTTGTTTTATGTCTTTTTTTTGCATAAGATAGTTTCTACACTCATTTTAGGATGGGCTTATTTAACTGCACCCTGGGCCTATTAACTGGCTTTTCTGAGTACAAAATGGACTGAAAATTTTGGGCTGGAGCAGTTTGGGCTCCGCTTATTAAACAATGGCTAATTAGGCAGCGATTTCATTAATAACTAACCCACAGTGATATCTGGACTTTTCCTGTGACTCGGGATCTCGCTGATATACGCAGTCATCAGTGAAGTGTTTAGAGCAGATCCTGATCTGGGCTTTGTGAAATCCGCCATTTTCTCTTCACAAAATCCACCCATGCCTTTCAAATTGTGGAGTTTTTTTTTTTTGGACATTTATGGTCCATGATCCCTCTGCTTGCATCGGACTTATTGTTGCCGCTGTGAACAAGGCAGATATTTGGCATTTTCCCAAGGGAATAATCCACATTTGTGAATCACTCAGTCCAGTGACATTGGCAATGTACTCTCTACCACTGGCTAGACACCTCCCGTGATGTCATCGCCAAAGATAGCCGAAGATAAATTTTTTCTGAGATGATCGTGATTTGCAGTGATTAAAATGCGAATAATTCAGTAATGCCTGATTATGATTTGAGATGACCAGTACACAGACGATTCATTTATATTAAAGAATCCAAATCTTATGTTTGGATGAACTAACACATTAATGTCCCATAGACTTAACTGGTAAACAGAATACTATCTTATGAATTCTGTATACTGTATAAGGCAAGGAGAGCATAAGGAAACTCCAAATACAGTTTCAAAGTGATTCTTTTATTTATGAAAGGAAAAACTTCATCCAGCGCCTGTTGCACCCGCATGAAAAAGTAACTGCCCCCAAAACTCGACAACTGGTTTTGCCACCATTAGAAGCAACAATTGAGGCCAAATGCTTTTGATAACTGGGGATCAGCCTTTGCCATTAATGTGCGGGATTTTTAAGGTATGAACTGCCTGATTTAAGGTCCTAGCTCAGTAATTTAATTACACTTGAGCTTGCAAAGCAGTGAAGTGTGCCAGTTAGACACACTTCCGACATAATGTTTGACTTTTTATATGACAATCTTATCTTGGAGTGCTGTGCTATCTGTGTGTGTGAAATTCAATGTCTTACAATCCGATCGAGGTTTAACTCACCAGTCCAAATGACTTTATCCCAGAATGTTTTTTTTTGGCAAATGTTAGATGAGCTTTTATGTTCCTCTTGTTTAAGTGATGTTTTTTTTTGCCCTTAAAGTCTCCCATCTACTCAAGTTTTTCCCAGTCCTTTTCAAATAGTGGATTCATGAATGCTAACCCTGTCTGCAGTGACCGAATCTATACTGTTCCTTGAGGTTTGTCTGGGTTCTATTAACTTTGGTGTGCTTTCGGGGGAAATTTGGCAGACTGCCCATTCCTGGGAAGATCAACCACTATTCCAAGTTTTGTGCGCATGGAAATGAAGATTCTCACTTTGGTTCGCTGGTTTCCAAGATTCTTAACATCAGACTTGTAACCCTTTCCATACTGGTATAATTGAATGGATTTTTTCTCATCTCTTCTGGAATTTATCTGACTGTGGCATTTAGTGTTGCTTGTTGAGGTCTTTCTCCCCCTTTCTCATCACTGGAAGAGCACTATTCAAGGGGCATTTACATTCAATGGGGCTGGCAATGATAAAGCCAGGATGAGTTGAGCCTTTTGAAGGGAGCAATTGGGAGCAGGTTGTATTTTCTAACTTTTCTCTCTCCGTAAGAGATCTCTGAACAACAGTGCGCTGAAAAAAGAGAACCTTGGGTAAACTTAAAAAAATTGAAGTAATCAATCACACCTAATTTTGAGCATTGGCTCAATGTAAATAATTTGTTCATTCATTATACTCAAATAAAAAAAAAAAAAATCGGTTGAGCCATAACCATAAACTAGAGGGTTTAGTTTAAATGAGTAAACTTATAATTTTCAACTCATGTAATAACAAAAAAATGAACAACAGCACTGTTTTACTTTTTTCAGTGTATGTCGTGTTTTTTCTGATTGCCCTTGTCATATATACTGAGTCAAAAAAGAAACTTCACTCTCATAAATTAGTAAATATTTTCTTGAAACTTTTAATAAAAGAGTTTTTATTATCACTAGGGATTAATGCGTTGTCAAAAACATCATGACACACATCAACTCCGACGTGCACAGGTACGTAGCACGTGTGAGTGTACTTTAAGCTAGAACCTTGTTTTCTCGTGTTCCTAGTCATGTGACCATATGAGAGATGTGCAACTGAGCTCACGTTAGCATGTTAGAGTGAAATCTCGGAAAAACAAGTTTTTACAGTTAATTATTCGTTGATTTTCAATGCCATGGCTGTCAAACATTCCGCGTGAATGTGCCATTGGCATGCAGAATATGGAAACGTCCGTCACTGACGTTGCAAGGGTTATGGGATGCAGTCGACGAACAATCCATGATCTTCGGACATGTCTCCAACAAACTGGCACCACAGCTGACCGACCTCGTTGTGGTAGCCCACGTGTGACGTCAAAAGCAGAAGACCGACAAATTGTCTTACGTCATTTGTATAATTGATTTGTCACTGCAACGTCCACTAGGAATGAATTGTTTAGAGGTTGTGTGACTGCCCAAACCATATGTAATCTCCTGCGCACTGCTGTTATTCAAGTTGTAACTTAGCATTTTTACTCTTGGACATTTCCATAGCATTTCTGGTGGAACTGGTTACATTATGGACATTATTTTTATGATACACCATCTTTAATGAGTACAGAATTAAATAAAATCATTAATTAAAACCTAATTTCTTGTATGTTCAACTTAACGACCTCCAAATGAGTATGAAGTTTTTATTTTGGCTGAGTATATCATGTTTGAAGATTTGAAAAAATAAAGCATGACAAAAATTTAAAAAATGGATGGAGGGGGGCAAACAGATTATCGCAGCAATGTAAATACATACAATGCTGTTTTATTATCCAAGATTAGGCTTAATCCTTAACTAAATGAAACTTTGTTAGGGGAATCTCCACTGTGGTCAAAGTGCACATTCTTAAGCTGCGTTTCCACCAAAAGCGAAACAAATTTTTCGTGCACCCAGATTACATTCGATGTCAATGCAAAGACGCAAATAGACGCGAGAACATGCGAGTCGCGTGGATTTGCATCTTTTGGTTGACTTTGCATATATCATCTGGCAGCGCGAAGAATTCGTTTTGCGTTTGCTGGAAACGCAGCATTAGGCTTTTTGTAAGGTATTAAATATACAGTTTGATTTCACGATTTAAAAATCCCTGCTTCTTTTCACAGAGCTCCCATATTTCTTTGCAACTCAATGTTTGGAATATATTGTCACATACAGTTACTGAAAGCAGCGATGTTTCATATTTTGTCATGTATCCGTTTCATACAATGAAGGCATGAGGTTTTTAACCAAAGGTGGATGTTCTCTCTAGATGTGCTCTACCAGGCCTGAACTACAGTCGTCTTCAGCTCCTGTGTCTTTTCATGGGCTATTTGCCTCAGGTTTTTTCTTCAGCATAACAAAGTAAACATGTTCTTCTCGATTCTGAATGAGTGTACAAGTGAAAATAAAAGATTGGCAAGAGCCCCTAGTAACTATGAGGTGGATAACATTTTTTGCAAATTGTCTGTGACAGCTCCATGAATTCACTCAGACAGTATTTTACACAACCACCTCTTTGGCCTTGGGAAAGAATCATCATGTAAAAAAAGTGGCATTTTTAGCCCCTAACCCTCTAATTTCAGAGTTTTAAGCATTCTAGGGGCATTTTTGACTCTTGTTTCTTTAATTTCCTACTCTGCATGATCATCCTATTGTAAACCATACTTGGACTTGCTTAGTGAAGTAAATCTGCTGTTTTTGGCTGTATTACTGGCTGTGGCTGTCTGTGAGTGCAGGCCTACACCATCTTGCTATGTATCGCCCGTGCGGTCGCTGCACATCTGAGTATAGCTTACCTGCTGTTGTCTGTTGCTCTGGCTAGTCAAAGTGGTCCTTATTTTTTGTAAAAAATTAAAGGCAATCAGACAAAAAAAACTGTTCAATTCTTTTGCCGTCTGTTTAAATATTTTTTGTCCCCCCCTTTAAAATAAGAATAATTTTAGGGAATTGAAAACTAGGCTAAATTTTGAAATTTCATGAAAGTAAGATTCTGAAAACTCTCCTCCATGTGCAATAGAGTGAAGCAATTAAAATACACTGGAATAATCAGAAACCTGCAAATGAGTTTGTCAAAAACATTTAAAAAAAATTTATTTAAAACCTGTATGTCTGTATGACAAATCTAAAATTGTGGTGTAGTGAGTAATGAGTCAAATGGGGGAAAAAAATGTCTTTGTCTTTAACGTCATGTTGCTTGCCATGTATTGTAAACAAGTAACCTCTTGGTTGTGGGGTATTTTTTTAGAATACTCATCTATGTCCCGCGGAGGTTGTGTTTAACTGCGTAAAACATTTATCATTGCGCAATGCTGACACGAATAGCTTGTTTTGCTTCAATGTATGTCCTTATACTACAAGTAAATTATTTCTTCTCAGCGAGGCCTGTGTCAACAGTACTCAATATAGCTGTGAAGGGTTTTGTGGTTAGTGTCTTAAAACACGTTTCCTTCTCAATCTTTAATATATTTGAGGTCGATGTCTGTCTGTCTGTCTGTCTGTCCATGTGTATGTACAAGTTTTTCTCCTACATTTCTCAACCGATTATCACCAAATTTTGTGTGAATATCCACTTGGACACCAGGAAGGACTTGACGTCGCCCGATTTTTGAAAAACGGTCATGCACGCAAAAAAAATGGCATTTTCACTCCGGGTTGCGGGTAGCAGCTAGTACTTTATAAATGGCTATAAATATTGGCCACGTTTCCCAGATTAATTTAAGAAGATCTTAGCGCTAAGAGCTTCTTTTGATCCTTCTTAAGTTTCCAGTTAGAAGCAAACGTGTTTCCCAGATTTCTTCTTAGCCTAAGATGGCTCCTTCTTAGCTGAACTTTTCTTTGCAGCCTTCTTAACTCCTTAAGAACGCTCTTAACTGGGAAACCCGGCCATTATCTGTTAAGAACAAGCTAATTGTTTCTGCTATCGTCGTGTTGCTTTAGCAGATATATTCTATTGGCTACATAAATGTTATCCTACTGACCTGGGGGTTTTCGAGTTTGTGCTGAGGACACAATGCCACTTTTAAACAAGTCTGCCAGAAATGATGAACTGAAGAGGACTTTAGACCAAATTTATCCGGCAAAGCGACTTGGTCAAGTGTATGAAATGAGCTCCATTTACATTTTTTAAAATGTTTTTCCATTTTAGCTGCTGGTGGCATTGACCGTATTGCAAACTCCTCACATTATGTGCATAATCAAAACTATGGAATAATTGTGACGAGAATCTATGGGTCAAGTTAACTGATATTGAATGAAAAAAGGTGATCAGATTTTCAGCAGATGATTGTACTCCATATCTGTTGAGGTCTTTGTTATTTTTCTGCTGTCATTGATTCTTGCAAATTTTCTACCATCTACAAAATGTCTATCCGCTAAATTTTTTCCCTCCTAAAATGACAGTGTATACAAGATGTGTTTGTGAAACAAAATGATGCCCCCATACATAACATGCACATGTTAACCATTAAAGGCCTATCATGAGTCAATCAAAGGTTAAAGGTCAAGGTCAACATTCATTACCTCATCAGAAAGGCCTTAACCTAAGGAATACATATGCCAGGTATCAAATGCCTATTACTAGCTAATGAAAAGTTATGGCCCATGTTAAACTTTTTGTCACCAAAGGTCATTTCAAACCCAGGGCCTGACTAAGATCTTCCAAAACTTTTTCAGTATTTAAACTTGTAAAAGCTGGCAAAAGTAGTAACATGGCAAACAATAGGAGCGTGATAAATGCCACGACCAGTCATTTGTCACACTTCTGGTTTTGCACAGTTAACCTGTTAGAGATCAATGTAATTTTTTTTTTATCCCTGGTGGTAGTGGGTTGCGCACCCAAAGAGCTTATAATGGCTGTGCCTGCAGTGAAGGTCTTAGTAAATCTGGCCCTGAGTGCTGAAGTAATGGGCTGTAGTAATATACAGAGCAGGGGGTGATAAAACCTTCAATAATAAATATTATTAATGGTGACTTTCCCAATAGCAATATTTTAGATAAATGATTCATTTGTGACATGAAGAATAAAGCATACCCCTCTCTCTCTTTTAGGGGCAAATTATGCCATCAGCAGCGGAGCCACAGCTCGCCGCTCAGACAGCTCAGCTCCACCCCCCTCTCTCCCTTGGGTGGCTGCTCCGACCATGAGCAGCAGCGGCCCCGCCCCTGCGGCCGCGTCCACTCCCGCCCCTGTCGGATCGCTTGCCCAGAGGAAGCGGCAGCAGTATGCCAAAAGCAAGAAGCAGGGCAGCAGTGCCAACAGCAGGCCACCTCGTGCCCTTTTCTGTCTCAGTCTTAACAACCCCCTTCGCAGAGCTTGCATCAGCGTGGTGGAGTGGAAGTATCCTTTTTTGTGTATGGATAGGTATGCGTGTATGCGTGTGTGCATATGAGTGTGTGTCTGCGTGTTTATATGCATTCTGTTCAATGACTTCATACTAAGGGGAAAGACATGTGAATGGCCTTTCCTGCTGCTGTGTTCATCATGCTGTAGACTCCTTTTTACTGTTTTTATTCCTCGGGATGCTTAAAAAGAAGGAATGCTATCTGCTGACTGCATGAGAACAAGGTGTTATATGCACATCCCAAACAAAACCTCTAGATATCAGGTGCTGGATCCAAAAGAGAAAAAATGGAAAAAATAAAGAAAAAGATCCGCATGCCAAAAAGCGCTCCCATAGAAAAAGGTTTAATAGGTTTAAACCTTTCTCTCCCAACTTTTTCTGCTGTCTGCATGGCCATTTTAGTAGACTAAATTAATATCGGTATTTTTCTTCTGAAATGAGGAAAAAGGGATTCTCCCCTGCAAGCCCTAGAGATGCACGAGTTCAAATTAATATTCAAATTCTATTTCTCTGCGAGGGCTATATTAGGAGACTGTGTCAATGGAGCTCTAGCTTGTGATAAGGGAGGCCAGAGCACGTTTGATGAAGCATAGTTCTTGAAGCCAACTGCATTTTAATCTAAACCATGCCACGGTGATGTGGAGAACTGTTCATCGGTGAATATGTCTATGTTAACATGTGGCTTGAAGCTTTTACATTTCTGGGACCTGATACAATATATTTTGGCAGGATATGAGTGTTCTAAGTGGAAATGATTAAATTTTCCTTGACTGTGTGCGTCAGGCCATTTGATATCTTTATATTAATAGCTATTTTTGCCAACTGCATGGCCTTAGCAGTCTACATTCCCTTCCCTGAAGACGATTCCAACTCAACCAACCATGACCTGGTGAGTACCGTCGGGGGCGCTGCTGAGTTTTAAACTGTGCTGTGTCCATGTCCAAATCACCATATTTGCCAAGTGTTGAACTAACGATTTGAGACGTATGGATTAGTAAATTCCTTTGCAAAGTGCAGTGGTCTTATAATCTCAGGGTAATATAAATACTTCTGGGGTTTTCCTGAGTATATTCAGGATGATATATTTAAGGTGGAATAATCTATCATGTGTCTAGGACATGGGGACAAATATTTAACCAATTGCGATTGCAGTGGATGGCAAACTTTTCACTGATTAGCAGATTATGCTAGCTCCTTGCATTGTGGTATTTTTGCCATTAAAGATGATGGAATGTAAGTTTTTAATTTGAAGGAGGTAACAGATTGTATAGCCTCCGCAGACCCCTAATGTCAGTATCAATGAAGCTGTCTGGAATTTGAGCGATTGCCGAAACAAAAAATACCCAGATGTTGCCATCAAGCCCTATTTCCGATGCTGTATAGGAGAGTTAGGTGGCCATGTCTCTTCCGGTCTCGCACAGCTGCGGGGGCAAAGTTGTGTAAGTATGCATGGTTATAGATTCTTGGTCGTACAATACCTAGCATAGAACCTGAATTAATTCTTCTTGCACCGGGTACGTTTTCTTGACAAGATTTTAGCGTTTATACCACCTATGGTTTCCAAAGTTTAGCTGAATTGTTGTCATGCCGCTACAAAAGCTGCTCACCGGAAATGTGGCAGTCCCGGGAGTGTAAGAAATTTCAGTGAAAAAGGCACCTCTTGGTATTTTTTCTTTGTGTTGGCAATCATTCGGATTCGCTGGAGAGAAAGGCAAGGAGAGCTGCCAATCTGCTGAAGAACTGTTGCAAGTTCACTAATGTACTTATGACAACCTGCTAGCCAACCTTTCCAACAAGACTTTTATACTGCATGAATTATCCCTTAAGCCCTGGGCCTCTTTTTTTTAAAATGGCAAGCCCAAAATGAAATGAGTATATCTCTGCAACTATTTGGTCCATTTGAATGATCTTGGTATCATAATAATGGTAAAACCGATTGGGATTTCTGCCATGGTGTAAAAATCAGTGTATATCTCACTGAGTCAGAGTAAATTATGATGGAACACAGTATAAATCAAAGACCTCATTTTGCACCAAACAAAGTATTACTTCTCTCCCTTGTAAACCTAAAGGACCAGTGTGTAATATTTGGCATGGTATATTGGCAAAATCTGAATATGCTGCCCATTAATATGTTTATATAAGTGTATAATCGCTATAAAATAAAATTTTTTTGGTTTTCATAGCCGTATAATTATGCATTCATATATACATATAGCAAGGGCCTTGCTTTAGAGATTTTGCCATCTTGCACAGCCATGTTGGTACGGCAGCCCGACTGGACAATCTAGCCAGCTAGAGAACGCGTTTTGCATGTATGAATCCCAGTCGTGGAAGACGCCATTTCCGCAAATGTGTTCTGGTCCTTGGAGGCCACCGTCTTTTTGCTGATGGGAGGGGTGAGCGTGAGTGAGTGAGCGACCGCTGCAGTCTAGAATCTGAACGCTGGATGTCACTGTTTCTCCCCCATTTTGCACACTGGTCCTTTAATTACTCGCAGTCTGAAACCTCTAAAAATTTACTGCACTGAATCTCACAATTATCTGTGCCAAAGTTTATTCTAATCAAGTAAATCAGAACAAAATTGGAGAGGAATGTCTAGGTGGCTTCTCCAAATTGGCAATGCAGGTACCTTGTGTGCCAAATCAGATTTCTCAGATATTAAACTGTAAAACTCATCTAATTTCACTTATGTGTCACTACAGGCATACATTCCACCCAAATACAACCAGTTTAAAATTTTTAGAATTTATAATTTTTAAAAAATATTATTTCTGCCAGTCCTATAGCCTATACAATTTCCCATTCAAAGACAATAAATACAAAGAGAGCAGATTTGTTTATTTAAAAAGCAAATTAATAAGATTATGAATACAAAATAGGTAAAAAATGGGGGGGGGGGGGGGGGAGAGAATAAAAACCCCAGCAATTATTTATACAAGCAAAAGGTTACTAATGCCTTACTGAAGCACGCCTGACCAGGGATTCAAATGCTGGTTGCCTGCACTGTAGCCCTGCACCCTAACCACTAGTCAATGAGTCAATAAAACTAGTCACTCACCTCGTTCGTACTGTTGTGCCCGCAGTATTTACGTGTTTCTGTCAGAAATCGACTTTGAAAACGACGGTTGAATATTTAGTGGAAAATTATACTGAAAATTCCACAAACAAACCTGTGAAGGCTCATGGACTCAGTTTGACGCAGTGGAAACGCAAGGCTCCAGCTCAAGCTAACTTTGTGCGATTAAGGTGCTCTAGGGCTCGTTGGAAACGTCAGAAGCCATAGAATCAAAGGGTGACCGGCAAAGTCTTACTGACAGCATCACAAGCCAATTACAGAGAAGAAAATACATTGCAAGCAAGCTGAATGCTGAGGAACTGAGGTCTTTGAAGCAATGCTCGAGAAGAACAACATGCTTTGAGACTCGCAGATCTAGTTTCATTATAACACAGACACATTGAGCTAACAATAGCAAGCCTGGATTTACCCTCAAACAGTTTTTTTATGACAAAATATCAAAGGTAAGAATTTTTTTTGCTCATCTCTGTAGACTGTAAAGTGTATGCCTGCTTTTCTTTGAGTGTGGTGTCAGTTTAAAATGACAGGGCTCATATCGTTGAATTCTGTGGAATTTCCTCTTTCATTTGAGGTATCGTTTGTGTGCATAGCACAAATTCAGGAGAAATTCTAGCGATTCAGCACTAATATGATTTTTTTCGATGTATTGCTTCATGCTTATTTACTCGCTTGGTGAGTGAATTGTGCTCGGATGAGGTAAAGATGGTCCTCATGAGCTTATTGCCTAGTTTCTTGGCGAAATATGGATATGCCACATGACAATGTTGCAATTTGGAAACTTGCTGTATTTATTATGCTTAACCACCGCCGCCTGGTACTGGGGCGTAGGGCATAAGGCAGGGGTCCCCAATCTTTCCCAGAAAGGGCCGGTGTGGGTGCAGGCTTGCATTGCTACCAAGCAATTACACACCCGATACTACTAATCAACCCCTGGACTCTTTGCTTATAAGCTTGTTTAGTAAGATCAGGTGTGTAGCTGCCTAGCTGCAATGAAAGCCTGCACCCACACAAAGATTGGGGACCCCAGGCATAAGGGGTCAACAATATTTGATGTGACCACCTCCATGGTTACATTAAATATTGATTCGATTGAGTTTTTCACCATTTGTCCTTGAGAGTAAAAAACTTCTCCTTTGGGCGGCACGGTGGCACAGTGGTTAGCACTCCTGCCTCCCCGCAAGAAGGTCGTGGGTTCGAATCTGGCCTGGGGCCTTTCTGTATGGAGCTTGCATGTTCTCCCCGTGCTTCCTGCTGGTACTTTGGTTTCCCTCACCCACAAAACATGCTATATAGGAACACTCCTGTATGGCTGTGTGTGAATGTTTGGTGGTGGTCAGAAGGGCCGTAGGTGCATACAGGCAGCCACGCTTCCGTCAGTCTGCCCCAGGGCAGCTGTGGCAACAAAAACGTAGTTTACTACCATCAGAGCGTTAATGTGTGAGTGAATGAATAATGTATCGATTGTGAAGTGTCTTTGAGTGTCCAGAAAAGCGCTATATAAAACTGATGCATTGTCATTTAATTTTTAAAAAGTGTGCCTAAGAAATATTAGCATTGAACACTGTCTCACACAACAAACTCAGTCACTGCGCTCTTCCATAACTTCAACTCTCAATGATAAATCATATCCTAATGATGAAGATGAAGGTGTGATGATCAGAATAATCATTTGAATCTTACTTCTCAAATGAGTGAAATTGAATGGGTTTTTTTTGTTTATGTAAGTTAATGTATATTGTTAATCAGCCCATACGTTTTTTTGCATACAGTGAGAACAGCTCTCGCAACTAGCATTTGGGTTGCCGTCAGTTTGTTGTTTTAAGCAGGAGCAGGAAAATATACCTCCAGTAAATGCAAAGCTACTTTGTACAGGGTCATAATACACCTAGTAGTTGCATGTACAGTATTTACACTTTCTCAGTATATGTATCTACATTAACGTAGACCCCTCTCTTACTTCACATAGAGGTGTAACTCTGGCTGCAACACAGGACTTAGTCAGCCCTTTCAGACCAGGTGCACATTGCAATGTTCAACACTTTCTTCCCCCCATTTTAATGCTTTGTGAACATTTTTCACCACACGAGGGAATTAGTCCATCTGATTGGATTTTCAACAGCCAATTGGGCAACGGCTTGCTCCTGCCCCCTTTTTTTGGAAAAAACAAAATACACTACAATTTTAATTTGCTTTGAATTGAGTCTTATTTCTGGATGCATTTGAGATGGGGAAAAAGTGTAGTTGTATATTTCCCAATTCTGGAACATAATGCTGGTCTTAAGGGGTCAGAGTAGCCTTTACTGTAGCTCTTATAATGGCTCTTATGAATTGTACAAGGTAAAGATTCATATCACTGTATTTTGGCAACAGTATAATACAGAATATAAACCATGGTTTGTCTGATGAAATTTGCTGGTACAGGGTAACGGCTGCATGGTAGCAATTTCTTGCTTGTTTATCTTTGGACAGTGTCATATCCATTCCAAACGGCAAAATTTTCTTCTCTCAGTGGCTAATATAGGTTTGGTTGTATGTCTCAAATGTCATATAAAAATTGCATTCTTGCAGGCTATCATATCAATCATTCCGAAAATGTCAATATACCTATCTATACAGAGAGCAATGTTCTTCTGCAGCCATGTCACAATGAGTGTTTCTGTTGTGTCAGTTGTGTGGCATTGTAGCATAGCCTGGCTGACAGAGGGAGATAACATGTTCGTACGCTGTGTGAAAGCATTGAAATAGGCCTGCTGGGTCAGGGCGTAGGTCTACGGTTGGTACAGTGACGTGTGAGGAAGCCCACAGCGGAAAACTATGCTCTGACAGGGAGGTTGCTGTTCATGACATTTAAAAAGCAGAGCCATGCTGTGGAACACAATATGGAGCCAGATACAAGTAGGCCTCCTGGCACTCTTTACTGAAGCTTCATTAAACTTTGCAGCTCATTATAAATAAGAAACACTGTGTCTCTGGGCACAATCATGCAATTGCAGCATGTGACCCCACCCTTAATCGCCATTGGCTACAGTGATTATTAAGCAACAGGAAATATTAGCAACAGGTGGCTGAGAATGTCCATGGGTACATGTTCAGCCATCATATGTCTGTTATAAGTGCCCGCTGGAATGTCTATGTGGTTGATTGTAACTGTATAATAATATTCAAATAATATTCGATTGTATTGTGCAGATGCATCATACATTGAGAGGGGGATGTCTCATGTTTGAACTTCATAAAAGTGGCACCTGGCTTCTCTATTTTATCAGCCATTACAAAACACTCTAGCCAGCATGGAGTGATCAGCAACGGCTGCTGTTAGAGAAAGTTATGGCTTATCAACAAGCAGTTCTCTCTGGGTATGGTAAGGGTCTTTCTAGACTGAATAATCAGCAGACAGAGTTGGCGAAGAGAGTCTGTCTTCAGGCGAATGCCGTGCAGAAACAGGAAAACGTTCTGTTAAGTCTCACTCAGTGTATTAGAGCCTTGTCCACTCAGATCACACAGAATGTTACACAAGCACAATCCGTACACCTTCCCCGAGAGCCAAAACTCCGAAGTTACCCCGAAGATTCGGAGGTGAGGCTGGAAAATGTAGATTTCATTACCCAATGTGAAATATTTTTTAAAATGCAGCCTTCACGGTTTGTGAACAAAGAGTCTTGGGTTTCATTTATTTTATCCCTGTTGACCGACACAGCACTCACTTGGGTCGGCCCACTTATTCGATGTAATTCACTGGTAGTGAATACTGTGGAGACTTTCGTTAGAGAAATGGTATCAGTATTTGATCAGGATGTTGGTGGTCAGGACGCGGCTTCGAGTTTAATGCATCTAAGGCAGGGCTCCGAGAGTGTCACTGTGTTTTCAATCACAGTTCGCTCCTTGGCGACAGGCTGGCCAGAAGCGCCTCTTATGAAAGTGTTCGCTCACGCTTTGGCTAAGGAGGTTAAGGATGCTCTGGCTACATTGGAGCCTTGTTTGTCTCTGGATTTGTTGGTTTGCGCTGTGGTGCGAATAGATAATCGCATCCTCGAACGTAACAGGGAGAAACGTACTGCAATAACTCTTGCTGGCAACGGGGCTAATGCTCCTTGCAGCGTGCATACAGCTCCCATTCCGCCCACTGAAATTTCCACTCCTGGCGAGCCAATGCAGGTTGATGGCTCATATGAGAGCCGGGTTCTTAAGCCCGTTCGCAAAGGAATAATCTGCTATAATTGTAACAAACAGGGACATATCTGTCCATCCTGCCCTGAGCTTCAGGGAAACGGGAAGTCCCTCTGATGGTATGGGGGGCGCTAGAGGGACAGTCCCAATTTCCCCTCTGAATTTTAATCTGTAGAATTGACTGTGGGGAGACAGAGAATATTTATCAAAGCTTTTGTGGACTTTGGCTAAGCTTTGGCCGATTTCCTGTTTAACCAGTTCTATCTGGTTTACTTGATTGAACTGGTTCATTTTATATGGACTGTCGGAACCGGTCCGCCATTATAAAAAAAACAATAAAAATGAAATTTTTAAAGTGCCCAAAACATGTCCAAAATGTTAAAATATAGCCCACAAAAACTTGCTGCTGACGGCGTTATGTGTATTTGCTGACGGCAATAAATCCATCTGTATTATATTTATTACGGTTGTCTTTTGGATAAACTGAATGTGTCTGAGCCCAGTGCAACCGCAAATAGCAGGAGATCAGGTTTCAAGTGAATGTGGGGTCGGGGGTGGGGGTGGCGGTCAAAGTTTTTTTTCCTATGAACTTTTTGTCCTCATTTGCATATTCACATGCCCACTCCAGTGAGTTCTTGAATAATATCCAAACATTGCCACGTGAGCTGCCTACTTGCAACTGCGTGCTTTTATGCTTTAAAGCGCACCTCCGAACGAATTCTAAACCCACCCAACTACACACTGAAAAACGTTTACCAAACCGTCGGCTCTTTATCATTTTATTTGTTTTAGCTCATCATATTAATCTTCAGCAGTTAACCCTGAGTTAGCCCAAGATCATCAGTAAATGCACTCGCTAATTTCTAGCGTTTCTTCGGCGTAGTAAGTAATGCTAACGTTAGTTATGATTGAGTCACTGTTTCTCCCAATCAGTACGTGTGAATGTATTTAGCTGGCGAGTCTGCACGTTTAAGCTTGAGGGCTTCAAGTGCAACATGATATTCAGTCAAAATCAAAATAATTAGATAGAGCTGTTCAGAACTTAAACTTCAACTTCATTTGGTTTAATGGTTCAGAATACCTGGAGTCACAAAATGATGACATACCCGCCAGGAGAATTATTAATATAAAACGCTCCAGGTTCATTTATAGCTATATCCGAAAAATTATCTACAGCTTTCACGGACACATGAAATGCAATGTAAATTCGGTGGCTCCTCGGAATTCAGTACTTTCTACTGGTCCTCTGCAATGTCACTAGTTAGGTCTCTGGCAGCGTCTTTACAGTGAGTGAGCGATGTCCGAGATCTGCGTTTTTTTACTTAAGCATATTCCTTCAGGGTTTTGTGAATGGGGCTAGAAAAAGATTATCTAGCTGCCAGAGACGGAACTAATGGCATTGCCGATGACCAGTAGAAAGTACTGAATACCGAGAAGCCACTGAATTTAATCGAAGAAGTTCTGAACAGCTCCATCTCACTATTTTGATTTTGAATGAATATAAAATTACACTTGAAGCACACGTAGGAAAAATAAAATGGAAAAAGACACAAATGCAACCCCAAGTGGTCAAAATCGGTATTACGGTTTGATTCGGTTTTTAATTCCACATCAAACCGGTTTCATTTTTTTGATATCGGCACATGCTTAACTCTGGCGCCGTGGATTGTTCTATGGTTGCTGAGTGGGCTAGGAGACATTCCATTCCCATCCACCCTCTGTTACATTCACGCTCTGTTAGATCTTTGGACGGTCGCCTGCTGGGAACTGGGTTTATAACCGAAGTTTCTGAATCACTGACTATGTTCTTATCTTTTAGTGGAATTCTGAGGAGGTCCAGTTTTTTATTATCAGTTTTCCTGTATTACCTGTCGTTTCAGGACACTCTTGGGTACGGGAACATAGTCCTCACATCATTTGGGGAGTCAGAATAATTCGATTGTCCAGTGGGGCACTGATTGTAGGTCCCACTGTAGGCAGAGTCTGGCGAGTTATCTCGGGCATCAACCTATGGGGGAGGCTGACACCTGGAGTGATTCTGAGAAGTTTGTCTCACACAACCCTCCTAATCTAGAGAAAGGGGCGGAGGAGGGGTTGGAGTGGGATCCTCAATTTGACTGGCGGCAGCCAGAGGAGGATTGCTATTTGGAGGATTTCTCTGACTCGGAATCTGACATAGAGAGGGCAGGTTCCAAACAGGGTGAGAATTTGGGGGCTGCTCTGAACTGTTGTCTGCCTCCTAATGTTCCTAATGAATATTCTGATCTCGCGGAGGTTTTTAGCAAGCAACAGGCCTCCACTTTACCTCCTCACCGCACTTCCAATTGCAAAATCAATCTCCCCGCAGGTACCACTCTCCCCAGGGGTTTATTATATTTGCTGTCAGGGCCTGAGCGAAAGCCCATACGAGAATATATTCAGGAGGCTCTGGCTAATGGATTTATTCGGCCCTCCACGTCCCCTGCCGGAGCGGGGTTTTTTTTTTGTGGGCAAAAAAGATGGCGGCCCTTAGAACCTGTATTGATTTCAGGGGCTTGAATAATATCACTATCAAAAACAGATACCCACTTTCGTTGATGAACTCCGCGTTTGAACGTCTGCAGGAGGTGTTGTTTTTTTTGGCAGTGTAGCCATCCCAATTTGGGCCTTGTCAAAGACATCACATCCTTACACTAGCCCATTTTTTTGCTGACTTTTGCTGACTTCCACATAGTTAATGAAATGATGCTGGACATTGATTGAACTCTAATGGGATGTGTATTTATTCAACCTTTATACTTCCACCAATTATTATTTTGGAATGTGAAAGAATTCTGAGAAGGGGGTCAAAATATGAGTTAACGTATGTGACTTTAATCTGGACACATGTAAATCATTTTCATTCAAATGTATTTTCAAACAATTGTTTTGATGAAATTTTCTAAAGACTCTATATACATTAATTGTGCTTAAATTTTAAAATTAATTAATTTTCACTTACCAATGACTTAAATTAGAGATAAAGCTAGATAGAAAACTGAATGTCAAACTTCAACTTGTGAATTATTCATTTCAAAAGAAAGTTCCAGTACAAGGAAAGGACATTGTTGTAGGAATTTTGATTTTATATTCCAGGTGTTACCCTCTCAAAAAGAACTCAGACAAAGACAAAGGAGTTAATATCCAAGCCAAAGTCAGTTTACTTCATCTGCAGAGAAGGATCCTGGCACACAACAAGTCTCGTCATACAAGGACAGTTTCTGACTCTGTGCTTTATGTAGGGATACATGGTGACGTTTTTCTCTCCCCATGCTGATTTACACGTCATGATGTAATCTGGAAAGCTCTTGCGGTCGCACGCAACCCACGTCAAGCCGCCCCTGAGGCATGCGTATACATCTCGCAGAGAAGACAGGTGATTCCTCCCTGTCTTCTTCGGCTTATTTTGTTCACATTCCAAGCTTTCCCTTGCACTCCTTCTTCTGATAACGCATAAACTAAGAGAGAAAAAGAACTTGGCCCTGTTATGGGCCCATCAGGTCAGCATGGCTCCAGATAAGCTATATGCTATGACGCACTGGTCAGATTTATGAAAACTTAGTTATGCAGGCCAAGGCTAATCAGAAACATGCAAGAGTACACACTGAGGCCTAAGAAAAATTGAGCCAGAGCAAGCAAGGATAAACAATTAATAATAAAGAAAATGAATCAAATATTAAAAATGGTTTCACAGACATCACTATGCCAGTGATGGTAGTTATGCCCTGTTTACACCAAAATACGACTGAAATGGGGACTGCTGCGACTTGTGAGATCACAAGGATTTGATGAACTCGCACAAGTCTTGTGTACTCTTGTATACTCTTGTATACTCTCCAATCTATTCGCTAATTTGTGTTCACACCAAGCATCCAGTGAGACCACATTTGAGATGTATTAATAGTAATTAGGCGATCTATGCAACATAATTTACGATGACTCTCCTTTCTCTTGTTTGGTCTCTCTTGGTCTTGTGTTGTTGATGCGATCGTTGCAGCAAGTGATGAACCGATTAAAACAATGGCTTTATATAGGAAACCTACTCTCAGAGTCGCATGGAAGGTCACCATTGGTCGCAATTTCACTCTCACTGATCACCATTGGTCAAATTTCGATCCCATCCATCACTGATGCTCTCGCAATTTCACTCGCCATGACTTTTTTGCTCTTGAAGGCATTGCAATGGGCTCTTGTTCAGCTCGCAAAAACGATCGCCATTGTCGCATAATGAAAAATATTCCGATATTTGGAGATTATCTATGCAACCTGTTTGAGAGTCCATCAAGAGTCCATCAAGACCTGTGAGACCGAGTTAAGAGTGACTTGAGAGTTATGAGAGCTCATTACGATTGTTTTTGAGATCTGCATTTATTTCTGACCACTCGCAAACACTCGCAAAAGTGATTCAATTTTTTTGAACAGCTCAAAACAATCGTAAACCCCTTCAAGATCGATAGAGAGTGAAAGTGATCAGAGAGATTGAATTTGAGACCATTGAGAGTTTATTGAGAGTTACTTGCAACCTCATCAAGAGTCAGTGAGAGTGATGGCGAATTTTGTCCATTTTTCGGTCGCATATAGTCATTGACTATTTGAGGTGTTAGAGTCACTTTAGTGATAGGAAAAAGGTGAGCCAAGTTAGGCTGAATGGCCTGTTCTCGCCACTATGTCATATAATGTTATATGTTCTGTCGCACTTCTTGAGATTGTATCTTGCATGAGAGAGGGGCTGTTATTGATTATAGTTACCCTATGACCTTTGCTGCTGTGTAGTTGACTTTGAAAGAGCCATGGAACAACTGCATATTGGGGGATTGTTCATTTGTCCATGTTTAGTTGCAAGTGGCTGCTTTAAGAGTGTACGGTCTGAGAACTTGATTACCAGCCAGCAGCTGTTCTTGGGATTGAGCCAGAAATGAAAAATTATGTGTGACGAGTCTGCACAAGACTAGCATTTCTTCTGTCAGCATCTGTGCCAGCCTTTCCTTCCTGCCCCAAAACAGCCCAAAAAACCCCATTGGGAGGCAAGGCATAACCATAAGCAGGCAAACAATTCACTGCCAGCTGGTAGAACAAAATCTTTGCTGCCAACGTCCTGCAAGACACCCTGTGCTGAAAGCAAGACATTGGAAGCAATGATTGCCACTTATTGAATTAGACCCAGTCTCACTTAGAATGGACTTGGTGATGTCACAAAATGTCAGGTGGCGCAACCGTCCGAGCAAGTTAACACTATGTGAAATGTATTAAATATGTAATTTAAAATATTAATTAATACAATATTAATATTAATATGGGGGCATAATTTTATATTGAAAACCTTTCAAACAAACAAAGTGTAATAGTTTAATTGTTCTTAAATTGTTTAGAAAACTAAAATACCCGCCCCCTAGAATGAGAATGAGTTTCTCTTAATACCCA
The DNA here is from genome assembly GCA_029721435.1 of Gymnothorax reevesii. Classification (NCBI taxonomy): domain Eukaryota; kingdom Metazoa; phylum Chordata; class Actinopteri; order Anguilliformes; family Muraenidae; genus Gymnothorax; species Gymnothorax reevesii. Next base: position 10,470,954 of record CM056581.1, read on the forward strand.
GCTCAATTACAAAATAGTAATGTTTTAGGCAGAGTAGACACTCTCAGGTATACTTACTAAAAAATCACTGAGAGAAAAAAGAGGGAAGTGTGTTTTTTTTTCCAAGAAACTTTTGGTTGCACGACCTGACATTTTTTGGCTGGTGAAATTGCAAATACAGTCTAAAACTGTACTAAAACCCCTTAAATGTTGTGCAACCATTAAGACTTGTTTGAACACACTCTTCCAACTTCAAATAAATATATTCTGTACATTTTTAAAGATTTATTCTAAGAAACATTTTTAAAAGGCTTATTCGTCACTGACCTGGTTAACACTCAACCTATTTCTGAGTAAGAATTGGGTTGTAGATTGAATTCATCTACTGAGCAATTGGGCTTCCAATAAGCTGCGTTGCCATTAACGATTAAGACATAAAGCTTTGCGTCCACAAGGGAGGCAACAATATGCGATTGCTTGGACAGCAATTAACTGAAATTTCCTGAAAATCCACAATGAAGTAGAATGTAATGTAGTTAATGCTGCTGAAGGTGGTATTTGGAAAAGGTTAAGATTTTGTTTCATTAGATAATTGCCGTTCCAGGAGCTGGACTGGAAAGATAAATGAATGACTTTGCTACGTTTGATGCATGGCATGCATATTAAATGATTTTAAATGCATGGCATACGTCAAACTTTGATGATCCACTGATAACCAGTTTATGAAATTATTCAATTACCAATGCTTAATAAATTAATTATTATCACTTGGCGTGGAAACGAGTGTGCAACTACACTTCCCTGCAAATGCAACCTATTCTTTAGAATGCTGAAAACATTATGATTAAGTGCAATCTTAAAATAAATTAGGTTGCACTGCTGAAAAAAATCCTAGAACGAGAGATTGAATTCAGGGAAAGCACTGGGTTGATTAATTATTAATATTATTAGGTTTTCTGCTTCCATATAATATCACTTTTAAATACGTTGTCAATGTACCTCTTCAGTGATCCGTTATTTCTTAATACTTTCTTAAAAACCACAGGCTTACATATTGGTCTTGATTATTCAGTAACTAAATTGTGTGATTATCAATCAAGCGATCCTGAACAGGAGCAGCTTGAAAGGAATTATGCGTTTCAGGGTAGGAGGCTCATGGCGTGTCACTTGAAAATCCTGTAATGCCGGCGGCACCGACAGGGAGACGTTGAGCTTCAGGAAGTAAATAGATGTCTTATTGATTTTGAGACAAATAAAAGAATATATGTTCTAAAAAACGCGTATACGTGCTGAGACACTGATCGGAAGTTTTGCTTCTATCTTACAACTTTAGTTGTACAAATTTAGTTGACTACGGTGGGTGAAACAGTAGGTTCTCTTGCAACACACTCATATTAAAAGTTTTGTCTGTCACACTCTGTCATATCGTCGTTTATTCTATTTAAATTTTAACCTGCCATGAATCAATGTTTAGACAGAGACGTGAGGCCATGGGATAACTCTGCAAAACATTGTGTAATGCAAGTATAAGAAATGAAATCTGGCTGTATCGAGTAGAATAGCATTTGGGAGGGGGGAAACTTTTCAGCAAATCGTATTGTCAGAGATATTCATGTATTCGAATAGGTCATCAAACCAGTTTCAGATTTCCCATTCAATGTAGCGATAACAAGCAACCGATTTCATCATAGTAGCAAGTCAATAGTGATTGATATACTTCTTACAGGTGTCTTGGCATGTGCTGACTGCTTTAGTGAGTAGAGTAGTATTTTGACTGGTGAACACCTTTTAGTTTATCGTATTGTTGTACCAGGTAATTTATTAAAATCGCTAATTGAACCGTTTTCAGAATCCACATTGGATGTCAATTGATATTTATAGATATTTAGACTGTGTAACTAGTGCTGTAAGTGTGTCACGTTTGTTCATTCTGGGATTGTCTTGAAATATTTGTAGAAAGCAGTACTGGATAGATAATGTTTTAGTGCTAACAAATAACCATTTAAACATAACTTGCATCTGCAAAACTACTATAAATTAATTTTTTTTGACACACCCTCCTGTAGCCTCCCCCCAATGATAGGCCCTTTGGGCCAATACACCTCTTACTTCTGACGTTGAGATTATGGAAAAAATCTTGATGTGCCGGCACACCAACTTGTAAATAGACATATGTGCATTATGCTTATGCGCAGACACAGACACCCTCCTACCTAAGATGTTTTTTTTCGTGGTCTGCCTTCTAGCTGCCCATGGTGCAGTTGGCTGGTGGAGCTGACCATAATTTGAGTCGGCACACCTGTCTGTTCAATCCTGATCACCAGCCTGACTCAAGAGCTGAGAGGAAAAAGTGCTAATAGAGTGTGTGTGCGTGTATGCATGTAGACTGTGGTTATTGTGTACGGGATATTATCAGTAGAACATTGCCATTTTCGTGTGGAACCTTATACTGAGAACATTGTTATTGTGTGGGTTGTTGGAGAAACATTATCTTTGTGGGTGTAGTGTGCTATCAGTGGAATTTTGTCATTCAGTGTGGGGGATGTTGTGAGAGGATGATTTTTATTGTGGAAACTGTGTAAGCATATCGCATGCCGGTATAAACCAATTCTTACAAAAAGGACAGATGTTACTCTGTGGATTAAACATGACTAGCTTCACATGCTGCTGCTGAATGTTGGACTGGCAGTGATCCCATTCACGTATGATGATAAGACCAAATGACAACACTGAGTTTTGCACTGTATGTTTTCCACGCAGTTCATCACAGACTGTGTTTACTTCAGTGATTATCACAAACAGTATTTATCCCATGGAATGTTTAACACAGATTGTGATTAATCACAGTGTTTATCACATAGAATGTTCATCACAGTCAGTGCTTAATCACAGTTGGTTAAAGGTTTATTTTTGGTTCCAGTTCTGGTTCTGGTTTCTGTTTCCTCTCTCTGGGCCGATTATGTTCCCTAGTTCTGTATTTCTCTCAGCGGCAGCAGTATTGGGTTTTGAGCGGTAAAAGTTTTTGGAGTGTGGTTATTGGAGCTTGGAAATCTATGCAGGAGCAATTGCTGTTGTTGAATATGCATGAAAGAACAGGCTTCGCTTCTCATTATGCTCGCATGCACATTCACATGTATACATGTATAAATACAGGCATTACACCCATGAATTTCTATTGCATGAGACAGAAAAAATCCACAAATCCTTCACTGTAATCTTACAAATAAGGGAACAGAGACTCACCTTTTTTTGTGTAGATACCAAGGATTTTATATTTGTTCTCTCTGTCTGTATCTTAGGTCCTGCTCTGTCAGTCTGATTGTTCGTGTCTAAGTTGGTAGAATGTCAATGTGGATAGACTCATGTACAGGGAAGGTCCATAGATATTTGGCCGCATAAATTACAGCACTCTTTATGTCGTGCCCCCGCATTTTTTCAGAGACCAAAATTGAGAGAAAATGTAACAATAAGCAAACGAAAAGTTCAGTGCTAATTTCAAGGAGTAACATTTGAAATCAGTTGTTCCTGAATCTCCATATGAAGCTTATGGACCTGACACTACCAGTGAAGCAAGCCATTATTAGGCTCAAAAATCAAAATATACACACCAAAGACATAGAAAGCTCATTAGGCAAGGGTAGATCAACTATTAGGCACAGTCTTAGGATGAAAGAATGCGCAGGTGAGCTTAAGAACACAAAAGACACCGAAGACCATGGATAACACCTTAGGCGGATGACCGATGAATTATTTTGCATTTATCAATAATATGTTTGCTGACAAAAGCAGCAGGATTATTTCTGAATTTTATGGGGCATTGTTCTATGCACATATTCAGCCAAATGCCTCAAAACTCTTCACTGTGCATATGGGCAATAATTAAAAGCATACTGTGAAAGCAACAAAAGGCTGTTTTAAGGCATAGACCTGGAATTTTCTAGAATACCCAAGTCAATCACCGAACTTGAATCAGATTGTGCATGCATGCCAACTGCTGATGGAAAAACTGCTGGCAAACACTCCAAGAACAAGCAGAAACTGAAGACCGCAGCAGTAAACCTGGTGGAGCATCATTAAACAGGAAACGCAGCATCTGGCCCATCTGTGGGTTCCAGTCTATGGATGTTCAATTGGCCAATGTGGCCACACATAGATTTGCGTGTAGACAGATATGGACACGTATGCAAAGAGTTCAAGCTCTATGTGTATATATTAGCGATGCTAAATGCCAGCACCTCCCTTAATCGATCATTGGTAAAATTACCGACCAATTCATCGATTAATCGTAATTTAAAAAACATATGAAAAGTATAGTTATAAAAAACAATATCAAATGCATTTTTTACACTCAAGCAAAGCTTTTTTTTCACAGCAAACATATTATAGCCGGACTCCGCCAGCCTACGTACTTCCGCTCAATTTCATTTCGTTTCACCACTCCGTCTGGTCACTCAAAGCCCTGCCTCGTTAAAATACGCCGGACCAACCAATGAACAGAAGGCATGGCCGAGATCCATGATGTAGCCGCTGCACTGAGATTGAAATTGTAGTCTCCGAAATCAACAATGGCCACGGACATAGATGCATGGGAGGCCATTCGCTCTGTCATGGAGAAAATCCAGGGTATCAGCGACTTATAGCCACAATAAGATGAATGTTTAGTTGGTTTTTTGAATGGAAATTGATGTTGTTGTGCTACTCCCTACAGGTTTCAAGAAAATCTTCTTAATATCCATCATGAAACAATGAAACATATGAAATAGGCACCCTGTTCATCTCTGTGAGAGACAGCCGAACCACCTCAGCTAGCTTGTAGCTTCTAGTGTTACATTGCCCGTGAATTTCAAGTTAGCTGCAAACTTTTTAAAAGCCATATTTTTGTTCTTGTCATGAGACGTATTCTCTGTCCCAGTGTTATGTTCTCATTATCCATGAATGAAATGGCTGTCTGAGACAGCCAAACGCTTAAAGTCAAACTATGTTACTATAAACTTAGATAGCGCGCTTGGTATGATGTTAGCGCAAGTATGGTTAACAAATCCCCTTTTTGTCGACGCAGATTTCGTCCTGATGTAAATAATGTGTTACTCTCGCCGATTCTGCCATTGATTTTGGGTCTGTTACATTATTTTTTTAATAGCAGCAATATCAGCAGGAGAGACGATGGCTCAACAGTTTATCTCTTGTAAGAAGAACAGAAAGAGCACATTTGGTTCTTTCATGTGAATGAGCGAAGGCTAAAATTTGGTAGATGGGCATATGTATGAGTACAGTATTAACTTGTACTGATCAGTTGGTTTTCGCTGCATTCCTGGCATAAAGGAGGGTGTTTACAGCAGAAGTACTGGGCAGCCCAGCTGGCACATACTTCATACGCATATGCATAACATACGTCATCGTCAAACGTTAGTGATTAGTTTACGGGTACACCAATGATTTTAAGCTTCAGATAAGTGCCCACCCACCAGGAAGTAAACGTGTCAATTACGACTGTCCAGACTCTGTGGACGAAGCAAAGCGAAATAGCAGAATCTAGTATTACCACCCGGATAAACATATTTCATATTTTCCACCAATATTTCATGTACTGTCATTGTGCCTACTGTTGGCAGCTCATTGAAACTGTCCTCTGACAGCTGCTGGAATGTAAAGGCAGACTGTTGTTATTTGTATTTCACTTCTGCATTTTAATAGATTGATTAAACCTCACACAATCGAGCCAAGTCTCGACAACCAATTAGTCGATCATCGATTAATGTTTATCACCCCTACTGCATATCTAGCATTGCACTTCTATCTTTGTATGGGACTGTCCACAGGAAAAGGGTGTATAAGGGATATTTGGGTCAAATTGAGTTAAGTGCATCTGATGATCCCTTGCCATGTACTAAACAGAAAAACTGTTTTTCCTCTAAAACGTAAAAAATCCCTTATACAGCCTTTCCCCTGGACTGTCACATATGTGTACCGAATGTCATGTTTATGGAGTTTTACGGCTGTGAAGAAGAAAGTGGGGGACAAAAGTCAGGCTGTTCATGGGGGGTTGGGAAAGGGAGGGGCTTCCCATCCTGAATGATGACTCAGAGGATGCTGCTGGGCTGCGCTTGAGCTGTACTGCAACAGAAATACTAGAGCGTTCCTGATGGGTGGAAGAGACTGGGTGACTGGATATAGACGGACAGGCTTTACTGTGAGTGCAGAACTGCACTGAGGCGTTTACTTTAATGCAGATATTTGTACAGTACAGTACTCCTACAGTACAGTAACAGTATCTGTTACCATGCGCAGATGTTAGGGAGACCTGAGGATACATAATAAAAGCTAATTCTGTTGATTATTTCTCCTACTGGACATAGAGCCATGGAATTCCTCTCCTATTGGCCAGAGCTGATGGAAATTTTCCTCCTATTGGACTGAGCAGACTGTGAAGCAGAGTGTTCGTCCACTCTGCCCAGCCCCCTCCTTATAGTCCAAGTGTCAGCATGAATTAGACTCAGTTATGCTGCACTTGGTTCCCTTCCATATTGATGGTCTGCCTCAGTGAGCAGCCGGCACACATCAAGTGTGCACTATATCTGTGTTCTGCGTGTGGATGTGGATGTACTGCAGTGGTCCACAAACTTGGTCCTGGGACCCCCTGTGTATGCTGTTATTATCTGTCCATAATGGTAATTGTAGGATTTTATTAAGTTGTTAATTTGTGTAAATTAGATGGTTTCACGTTTACTGAGCCTTTTGCTCGAAAATGACATGCCCAGAGATATAAAATATCTCTGCAACTACAACGTACTGGAATAATACTGCAGTGCAGGCCCGGTGCGAGAACAGGGAATTGGGGGGCACAGACATGTCCCCTTATGACAATTAGGATAGTCCTGGCTAGTTCTCAATCATTTTCCTTTATTGACGTGTTTTTCGATTATTGTAAAACGACAATCATTCATCTGGACGCGTATTTGCTAAATTTAAATCAACGATATTCAAAAATACTCTCGATATTGAGTGAAAAAAAGTGGCACTCGCCAGTGAAATAGGCTATAAAAAGCATGCGGCTCAAGCTGTTTGCGCAGGTGCGCAGTTTTGAATAACGTTGATTTAAATTCAGCCAATACGCGTCTCGATGAATGATTGTCGTCCTACCTAATCAGGGAGAACAAACAGCGCCTGTTAAGTGTGGAGTGCTCTCAGAGTGAACCTTTTGTTAATTATGGAAATAACTGAGAACAGGTCAGGACTAATAATTGTTTAAAACGGATGTTTTGTCCACCCCAATTGGTGTAATTGGTAAAAAAAAAAAAAAATGTAAACAGAAAAAATGGAATTTGGGAAAAAATAAAGCTGAATTTGGAAAAAAATAAAACTGATTTCATAGGGCCCTACATTTGGTAAAACCACATGAGGTAAAAACAGCATCCCTCTCACCGGCAGTTAACATATTTCCTGCATGCATCCCGCTGAACTGAGTACTCCAGCCATGGTCGTGTACGATACCAGGCTGGATTGAATGATCGCCATAGAGCACCGAATACCCGCTTTGGGTAGCTAGCTAATATTGGCTGGGATGGAGCATCGCCATTCAAGTCGCTTACTGCGTGAGGTGGGGCTGAGGCACCAGTGAGAGGGAACTGGTTTGGGGCGGTGCTTATGGGGGGCACTGGAGCCGGAGCCATAGTCAAAGCCATAGCTTCTGGTGTGCAAGCTACGGCATCACTCGAGGTTGAAGCAGCACAAGGCTTGCTAATAGATTGTAAAAAAATGATACATGGCTCAGAACTCGTTGGAATGAATACAAGTGTTGCCACCAAACGTAGCCATGTCCCCCTACGGGTCACGGAAATCGACTGGAGTTGGCGTATCACACTAAGAGACATTGAAGCCAAAGATGAATGAAATTGGTCAAACCGTCCTTGAGAGATTGCGTTCACAACAAACGGGACGCGACGGACGGACGGACTGACTTACGGACTTATGATCACTACCGCGGTGACAGGGGACAAAAAACGAAATGGTTATATTGTGAGTATCTGCGCGCTGCTCAACGTACAGTTATGAAGAGAATGGCTTCACTTTCTAGTGAAGTATCCGTACTTACGACTTTAGCAGTAGGACTTCGGTTTGGAGGTGGGCTTTAAGCTATGCACCAAATCAGGCGTTAGGAACTAAATTTTATTCGCTATTTTCTCATTGACCTTTTTTTGTAAACTTTTTACTGGGTGGGCAAGACTCACGTTTAGGGGGGCTGAGCCCACCTCTGCCCCTCCCTATCGACGGCCCTGCCGGCCGATGTTGAACTTGGAAATCGGGAACAATTTATCCTCATGATGCTATGCCTCTGCCCATAAGTTGTAAGTCTCTCACTTCATGTGATTTACAGTCTTGCAAAACCACTGGTCCTGATATTATTGTAGTACAGATTAAGTTGCAGTCAGAGGAGTGAAAGACTAAGAACACAGGTGTTCTTCTGATCAAGACAGTCAAGACAGTGATCAAGACTTGGTGACCTTCAAAGGTCAAACTTCACATTGTGAAATTTCTGACTTCTGCCACCAAAAAGGCCATGCTCTGAAATATGAGCCAGGAAGGGCGCATTTTCAAATAAGCCCCATCAAATAACTAGTGCATTTGTTTCTAACTAATATTATTCTAGTTTAGGATGGCAAATGCCAATTTCAGAAAAGTTGCATTTTGGGGCAAAATTTCCCAACTTTAAAGTCGTTTAGTTTTTCAGTTGTATGAGATATGGGTCATTCTTGAAATTAAGGTCATCTTTCTGTGATTTGGATGAGTGTCAAACTCAGCAGCAGAAATAATCTATTGTTGAGGTTGTTATTTTTTTCAACTTATGCAGCAAAGTCCCTGCAGACTTAAAGGTGTATTAATACCATACCTTCCATGCTTGGAGGGCATAACTTCCTCAGTCCAGTCCCACAAATAGAATCTGTTTCATAGCCAAAAATGTACCTGTCACTCACTTAACTTGGTGTTACGTGTGTGACATTTGACGTTACATGTGTGACCAAAGTGCAAAGCCTATGCTATGACAGGACATTAATGACTAATAAAGGTTTAGTTCACACTTCTTTCACGACAACTAAAGCCTTCAACATGAAGGTCAGCTAACCCATCACTTGACCTAAATATTTTGCCAGATTTCTGCAACTATGATGTGTATACCCATGTACAAAGCAGAAAAGAATTTAGGTGTGATGTTGTGGAATATGTAATGTTCAAAAAGTAATGTGAAAATGCGGTTACTTGGATAAAATTAACCCCTTTTAGCAGAAGCCAAATATGGCTACTTATGCGTTACCGTATCTAATGCTTTATAATTCAAGATTTAAACTTCATAGAGAGGGGGAATATGGCTCAACTGAGATAATACACTTGCAGCATTTAGTATTGCATTGTATTTCAGTTTATTTTCATGATTTTGGTAATGCTGTGTTTCCCAAGCCTCTCCTGGTGATTTGCTTATTATCTAGCAGCTTCTGAGGTTAATTATGACCTGATCATTTGAATCACCTGTGCTGGAGCAGGGAGATCTAAAGCAGGCAGGACAGGTGTTACGCCAGGAGAGGTTTGGGAAACGCTGTGGTGGTGAAACGGGGCTGCCAGCATAAAAAACCTTAATGAAAATTCTGCATTGAAATGATTTAAAAAAATACAGAGGATTGAAAAATGGCTGGGGGTTAAAACAAGACATTTTTGGGATCTGTAACTCTGAGACAAGTTTTCTTCATCTGAGCATTAAATCTTATTTGCCTTCGGAAGAGGAAGCTGAATGAGTCGGCTCTCCAGGTGACTCCTTAAACACACTCAGCCCTCAAAGTGGCTCATTGTCAAATCATAAAATAATCATATTTTTAACACAGATCAACTTTTGATGCATGAAATTCAATACGAATGAATGATTTTCTGGTTTGAGATAGCAAGAGTTTATCAATATAGGCACAGCTGGACATCAATGGTTGCCAGTCCCCTCTACAAACCAAAAGCATGCCTTTTCTCCATGATAAAGTTCAGAGTTTCTTCCATTTTTATACAAAGTCGCATCAGCAAGCACACTTGCTGCTTATTTTACAGTCAGAACGTTCACTCGACAGAAAGCTTGCTGTTCACAATTCCAATTTGAAGGTGACTAAAACTAACCTGTGAAATGTTTATGTTGTTCACTTCTGTCCCCCATGTTAATACTGCCAAACCCAATATTCTGATCCTGAACACTGGCCAGTACAGAGGATGTATGTTAAACATCTCCATGCTTACTTGCATGGACCTACAGTAGCCAGAGATATGATTTTACTTAAATAAAAAGGACTTAAGCATTGCAGGATTTGCATGCGGTCACACACGTTACAAAGCCGCCACACATGAAACACATGCAAATGAACAAGGTATTTTTCTTAAAGTTTTAATTAATGCAAACAAGAATAACTATTGCTGAAGTTGATGAAGCCAAAGTGTTATAATCTTTGTTCAAATCACAGAACCTTTGGAATGTAAATTAAATGTAGCGATTGACCCATTTTCTGTGTCACACACGTAACGCAGCCTCTTTCTCGTCCTGTACTTCCAATGTTTTAGGCCAATCCCAAGTTGATGCGCCACATTAGTTAAGCCCAGGTACCTTGTGGTTGTCCTATATTGATCCCCATCTGCAACCCAAATAAAGTATAATGCATTGAAAAATGTCAAGAATACCTTCCAAACATCACACACGTAACGCAAGAATCACCCAAAACTATTACAGATACAGTTTAGCTTTGTATTGTGGCCATATAGGAAGTCATGTATGAAGTTTCATTGGGTGACCTTGAACTTGACCTTCAGTGACCTTCAAGGGCCGAACTATACTGGGAAATGTCAATGACTTACATCAGCAAAATCGTTACAGATTGAGTGTAGGTTTGTATTGGAGACGTATAGGAAGTCTTGTATGAACTTTCATTTGGTAACCTTCATGTTGACCTTCAAAGGTCTAACTTGACCAAGAGAAAATCCAATGACTTCTGTCACTGAAAAGGTCACTGATGGAGCCTAGGTTTGTGTTACTGACATTGGGAGTCACATATGTACATTCATTTGCTGACATTCAGCTTGACTGTTGATGACATTTGAATCATGGAGTTACAAAAGGGCCCAACTCCATGATTTTTGAGAAATCCAGGTTATCTGCCTATCTTGTATTTTGGGTTAAGACCTATAAAAATGAATTGAAGAATGACCCAACTCCAGTGCATAAAGCTGTTAACTGAAGTGAGTTGTTTAGCATTGAGATGAAGAACGGCCCAAGTCCAGGAGTTGGGCCCCTCTTCAATGAATTTTACTGGTGGCCGCTAGATGGCAGCACCAGTTCAAACATGGAAGCACCCACAGAAGAACTCATGTCCCATTCTGGAGGATGAAATACCAAACAGGAAGAGAAATGAGAGAGAATGGAAAACAAATATGTCCTAAAGGCTAAGAGCAGAAGGCAAGGAGTATGAAAACAGGAAGGGGGAGGTAAAGAATGAAAGATAAACAGGAGGTGAACAACCCAATGAACAAGCACCATTGGCAGAGTTTTGGAAGTAAAGCAGACCTACTGTCATACCATATGCAGAAGCAATGTTGTAGTTTGAAATAAAGTTCAAATTTCATTGGAGAAATCATTGTAGTCCTTTCATTTTGCCCGTTTAATTAGAAAAGGGCCCAACTCCGCCATGTTTCAAGTGTTACCATTATTTTATGTGACAGGCAGTATACTTCATGTTCAGTCTAAATAAAACTCTGTTTGGCCTTAACATGTTGCACTTGGCTTCCCTTTTATAGCATTAACAGCAGACAGAAAAAATGCTCCCCTGAAAAAAATACCATGGTGGAGTTGGGCTCCTTTTGTAACTACATGATTCATTTGAAGGTCAAACTTGACATAATACAAATACAATGACTTGTATTGCCAAAACGGTCATAGATAGAGTCTAGGTTTTGTAGTGCTTCAGCGGGGCGTGACACAGAACAGGCAGGAAACAGGCGTTAAGGATAGATGGGTATTTATTATTTTAAATGGTAACCAGGTCTGCTGACTGGGTGCAGGGCAGGTTCAAACCTCCCTCTAGGCAGGAGTGCAGGAGACAGCCAAGGCAGGTGCAGCAGTCTTGGTGCTGAAGGCTTTGGTAGCGTCACAGACTGGGTCTTCCTCTGGTTCTGAGTCTGAACCAGAAAGGCCACATTAGCTTGTGCACTCACAGGCTTAGGTCTGCCAACTCTCTGCCCTTGGCTGGGCCTTTTGTAGGCAGGCAGCCAATCAGGATGATGAGCTCCAGCTGGTCTCCTGTGCTGGAGAAATTGGCTGCCTGATTGAGGATCCTGCCTCTGTCCAGGCTTGAGTGGAGAGGAGTGGTGCTGAATGGTGTGATGGCGCTGTCCCTGGTCCTGAAGTCTCCTCCTGTGAGACAAGTGACAGACGGAGGCGTGGCCTGTGCACGGGCCGGGGCAGGGATTCCTATCCCTGCACCACAGTTTGTATTAGAAACATATAGGAAGTCATATATGAACTTTCATTTCGTGACCTTCTTATAGACCTTCAAATATCAAATGTGACCCAGTGAAAATTCAATGACTTGTATCATTAAAACAGTTACAGATGGAGCCTAGGTTTGTGTTACTGACATCTAGGTAGTCACATATGAACTTTCATTTGGTGACATTCAACTCGACTGTTAGTGACCAGAGGGTCAAACTCCACAGTGAAATTACAATGACTTCTATCACCAAAATGGTCCCAGATTGAGCCAAGGTTTGTATAGAAACATTTAGAAAGTCACACATGAAGTCCATTATCTGGCCACAACTTGACATTCTGTGACCTTTAAAGTTCACAATTGACATACTGAATATATATTGACATATTTTAATGACTTATATCACCAAAACTGCTTCAGAGCTTAGGATTGTACATTTGTATTACAGAAGGTCTTATAAATGTATGTGAACTTTTATTTAGTGACCTTGACATTGATTTTCATTGATTCAAATGTCAAACTTCACATGAGATTTTCGTAACTTGTATCATTGCTGTAAGACTGCTTGCCGGTAAGCTACAGACTCTTGGTCCTATTTTTCTATTAATCTGTCACGCGTCTGTATATTGCAATGTGGATATGGAATTTTTATGTATAGCTATCTGGCAAATGTGGCTTAAGAGAATAAATAACTGCTCAAAACATAAATGCAACAAATCAAGAAAAAATTATAAACTTCCTAAAATACAACAGTTGACAGGGATTTCAGAACAAGAGCTAGACGCGGATCACAGAAAAAGCTGAATAGGCTCGTTTATTAAATGCATATGATATTCTCTCCTATTGAAGACACGGGAAATGGTCTGGCAGGGGTGAACAGGATAACTGGGGGGTCAGACAAGGCGTTTGCGAAGGGACTGGTCAAAGTTCTGTTCCCAGGATAGCAAGCCAAATAAAGCGGGGCACACAGGCAGCTATACAGGTTTGTACTGGGGTAATGAAGAGACAGGAAGAAGCGACTCACCAAGACGAGAAGCACTAGGATGAGATTTCCTTTGAAATGGTTATTTATTTTACGAAGTTAACACAGAAGAATACAATCCGACAAAGGGGGGAAGTAGACCAGGGACCCAAATACATGTGACAACAATTAACAATAGAAGAGAGGTGAGAGTTGGAGCACAAAGGGAAGGGTGAAACATGGGACAGTAAAACATTGACTTCTTTTATATCAGGCAAGAGAACGCTGTTCTGCATTCATACCTTGACATGTTTCGACGGGAACTCCGGTCTTCCTCAAAAGTGTCACTTGACGGTATTGTGATGTGTCTTATCAGCTGTTTTTACTGTGGCGTGACCGTCCCGTCAGTTTTGTCAGGACGGTCACGCCTCCTGCTGTCAGTTCGCCTGTTCAGAACCGCACTCCACATGTGAGACATCTAAAAGAAGTCAAATTTTTTAGTTCTAAAATTAGAGACATAATGAATATCATCCAAACATGTGACAGTAATTAAATAATGAGTACTAATTAGGAAAACGATAGAGACAGTCAATATGGCTGTATTGCAATTAAACAATTGCTGTTTAGAAAACAAGAAAAACTCATTAGGTGATTGTGAATGCAATTATGGTTGGAACAAAAAGTAGTGCACACAGGCTTGCCCCAGGACTGAGTTTGGAAGCCGGTGTGGTGTTTTATTTTGGTTTGACCACAACTGACTTTAACAAGAAATCAAGTAGTGAATAGCAGGCCTGCTGGTCTGTTGTTTTGATGAACTTCTGGCTGAGCACCCTGACAACTTCAGTGACTTTTTGAGAGGCTTCCTGTAATCTGATGGGCAGCGGTATCTGAATTTTAATTAGGTTGCCTAGAATGGTTTATTCTCTCTAATGCCCATCCCAGAGATTAGCATTAGCCCATCCCTCACGATGGTTGATGTTTTGAATTTCCTTGGGGTGAGAAGTTGATGACGCATTCATTTTACTCAATCAATGCACAACCAGTTTCATATTATGTGCAATGTCTCAGTCTCTTCAGTGCTGTGTCCTGTTTGAATAATGCACTCTTTCAATTTGAAGGAAATGCAATCCACAAAAAAGTCTATGAATGGAAATTATGTTGAATCGAACACCTCAGCTGCCTGTTTTCTATCTCCATCCGCTCCTAAACTCTAGTCTTTCTCCCACCGTCTCGTCAAGCCATCAGCTTGTGGCTTCTGCGACTCAGCAGGTGTGATTTGTAAAGGCCAAGCAACCGAAAGACTCCCTCATGTGGTTATAAATGCACCACTGAATTGCTTTGAAAACTGGGCCCCAGGCCCATGACCTCCACATTGTGTGCTACTGATGGAGCATGAAAGGGTTGTGCCAGGCAGTCTAAAGGAGGAAAGTGCTGGTATTCACCAAGCTAAAAGATGTGTGTCTAATGCTGTCAGCATTTTGCACGCACACATACACACACATTCACACACACAAACTCATAATAGCATATGCACATAAATGCTCAAGTATGCTCTCAAACACACAGTATTGTCTGAAATTTTTTGTGTAACCCCAGTCAGAAGAAAAGTTGTTGACTTGCACAAAGGTATCTGTGCAGATCAGAACCCTTCGGTCCATAACCCAGTTTTTCAAATTTTTTTAATCCCCTTTCCCTTCCTCCCCGACTGTCAACTTGTGTCTCACTGTGGTTTTGAAATGAGCTCTGTGATTTGTGGCTGATTAAGAGGTCCGTGGTTAAAGGTTTCAAGTGTAAGAAAAAGGGCTTGTGATATATTGTTATATTTGTTATAGGTCTCTCTTATTATTATATCCCCGGAACGCCATTCGGCGTAATGTTTTTGGTCCGACCGCCGCCTCCCTATGTGTTAACGCGATAACGTCAGTAATATTTCAATTACAAATTTCAAGTTTTGCATATAAGTACGTATCCTAAAGAGGAGGAACTGATTTGATTTTGGACAATTTACAATTTCTAGATTGGCCACCAGGGGCCAAAAACTGAAAAAAATCACTGTTTTTATTGTATCTCTGGAAATATTTGTCCGATTGACCTCAAATCAAGTGCAAATGAAAGGTCAGGACCTGAGGATGTGTCCCATGATGACATTATACCTGTTTGGTTCAAAATTTTTACACAAGGTGGAGCTTTGTCACATAAAATTCACCATTTTTGCCTTATCTTTGGAAATATTTGTCCAATTGACATGAAACTATGTGCAACTGCAAGGTCATGACCTCACAACATGTCACATGATGACATCATACTTGTATGGTTCAATTTTTTGCCACTAGGTGGCGCTTTGTATGGAAAATTACCATTTTGGCCATATCTTCACAGCCATTTGTCCAAATGACCTGAAATTCAGTTCAAATGAAGGTCTATTCAAGGTCTATTTAAGGATTGGGGAATTTGAGGATTGGGGCATTCGGGGATATACCCACAGCCGTCGCCTCCGACGGCATAAGCCTAGTTCTTGTATGCCACAGATAACAGTGGGTTTTAATTTTTGTTTGTTTGTTTGTTTTTTTTATATATATGGGCTATCAGCCTGCAATAAAGACATCTATCTATCTATAAAGAGGTCACTACCCCTGATACAGTAGTTTCTTGGCCTGCTGCTCTCTTAGTCTCAGGGGAGGCTAAGATCGGCTCAGTGTTGGATGCTTTTGAAGGAGTTGCCTCACTTTAAATCTTTGTCAAAGATTTACCTGAGTGCAAGGTTCAACCATCTGATGTTGAAGGAACTGTTGAAAATTATCATGAGACTCATGTTCACAGAAAGGGGATGCTCAGAATGATTTATGTGATTTTGAAGGCATAGCAGAACTCAACTGGTATTATTCTGAATTGTCTATACAGACGGGTGGCAAATTAATTGTGAAATCAACACAAGCAGTCATAGTAAAGTGCTGGGCCTCTACTAGCTGCCAGATCAGGTGAGCCCCAGTCCTGTCTCCAGGCTAATGCTCATCGAGGAACAGCGTACAGGGTAATAGCTAGCAGGGAATGATATATCAACGACTTGCACACAGGGAAACTAGTGTGGGTCATCAATATATCAGCAACTGGCAGGACTAGGGTTAAATACACCTAAGTGCAGAGTCTGCAACTGTAAAACTTTACTTGAGGGATAGACCACATCTCTTTCGGAAGATATCCCTCATTTACAGTTTTGATGACGGTGATGGAAAGGTATGGAAATGCACTGTTCCAAAATCTCCCATGTGAGTGAAATTGGTTTGAGACCTGGTGACTGTGAAAGTTTTGGCATATTCTTGGGATCATTTTCATTTTCATGGAAGCATTTGGTGACCTTTGTGCCCTGTGGGACTTGGGCCACTGTCATCCTGGAAGAGACCACTCCCATCATGGTAGGAATGCTTCATCACAGGATATAAAGTTGATTGCACAGAATAACTCTGCATTGATTTGCAATGACCCTTCTGCCCATAAGGGGACAAGTGGGCCCAAACTACGCCAGGAACGTGAACAGAACCATCTTCACTTGTTTGTCCACACATTTATTCAGGTTTTTTCCTTTAATTTGTCACCTGTCTGTATGTTGTTATGCACTATTTTTAGTTTAGGGATGTTTTATAAATATCTGGGTCAGTCAAAAAAAAGTAAAAAAACATGCATTTTCTCTCTCTTTCAGGAAACAGTTGAATATGCCTTCCTAATAATTTTTACAATTGAAACGTTTTTGAAGATTATTGCATATGGACTAGTGATGCACCAAAACGCATATGTGAGGAACGGTTGGAATATGCTGGATTTTGTAATTGTAGTTATAGGGTAAGTAAACTTGCCTCATTCTTTCTCTCTTTCTCAATTTTTAGTCACTGATTATTAAGTATATTTTTTTATTTTTGATTGATTGTAACGGTTATGCGATTTTGTTGCAGGTTGTTTAGTGTTGTCTTGGAAGTTTTAACCAAAGACAAAGATTCGGCATCGGCAGGGACCCACGCGCCGGCACATGGACACGGTGGGAAACCTGGCGGTTTCGACGTGAAAGCACTCCGAGCATTCCGCGTGCTTCGTCCCCTCCGACTGGTCTCGGGAGTACCCAGTAAGTACCCTTGATGGAACGTTGACAGTAACCTTCCACCACTAGTGTTACTTTCTACCCTGCTTTTCTGCCCGTAGCCTCTGTTGCAGACATGTAATGCGGTTTGCTTCCCTTGCACAACCTCTGTGCACTTGACTCGGGTAATTATAGTATATATATTCAGGGTCCTGCCCAGGATGCTAGGAGTGCTGGATGGAAAATTTCTGCCATCTCCTAACCTGACAATCCGCCTTCCACGAGCTACGAAGCATACACATTATTGTTGACATATGTAATGTGAGACAATTCGAATGCAAGTATTGCCTCTCCATCACCAGAGATGGAGAGGCAATGGAAGTCTTTGATGTTCTCTATGTGTTCTCTATGTTCTCTATATTTGATGTGCATATGCGAGATGCCTCTAATTTCCACAGATAGATGGCATATTCATAAACTTGTTTCTCTATTTTGTATCCAAATACTATTGATGAAATTTCTGAATACGACCTAACAACAGTAATTTATGTTTTAAACATTTCTAATAAAGCTTAACAAATCTGAAGAATTCATAAAACTTTTAACAATTTATAAGCAAGTTAATTACATGATATGTTGTATCATTAATGACTATTAAAATCATTATATGGCAGTGGCGGAGCCAGAACTGGGAATCGGGGGGGGCACTGAATATCCATTTAAAACGCTTGTTTGTCCTGACCTGTTCTCAGTCATTTTCATGATTAACAAAAGGCTCACTCTGAGAGCACTCCACACTCTTTCTTGTGATTAGGTTCTCCCTTAGGTACTCTTTGTGATTCTACTCTGACTTTACCGTCCCTGATTATGATTTTTGGCTCTGTTTTGGATTTCTGTCTGCATCTGTTTTTTGAACCCTTTTCTGCCTGACCACAAGTACTGTGATCGCTGCCCTGGTTTTCGACTTGGATTCTGCCCAACTGGATTGTGATTTTTGGATTGTGGACTTTGTACTTTTGCCTTCGGCCCTGTGGGGGGTTTCCCCCCTCGCTTAATAAATTCCTATCTACTGCACTGCTTGGTTCTCGCGTCTGGATCCTGAGCTTATCATCAAACTATTTCTTTTTCTTCCAGGCCACCATTTGGTGAAACTGTATTTCATAATACAATAAGTCAAACTATTCCGCTGGGTTGTTTAAACTTTCAGCAATCCTATTGTTCTGATGACACTCTGACCATTCTAGTAGAACCACTTTTATGCCAAACTTCCATTTTTCAGAAATGCAATAGGTCAAACAGTTTTTTATGGAAAAATTGCTATGAAAGTTCCTGATGCACCCAAAGTAGTTCCCCTGCTGATTTTGTGGACCTTATTCCCATTCCTGTAACACCACAGCAAGGCCAAACTTTGCCTTTTGCATTCGAGGAAAATGCTACATTTTCGGAGATATACCCGGTAGTCATCCGCTGACTGAATTTGTCTTATTGCAGATGGCTGAAGCAGTGTCCTTTCCTCGTGTCCCAGGTTTACAGGTGGTGTTAAATTCCATTATTAAAGCCATGGTTCCCCTCCTGCACATCGCCCTCCTGGTCCTCTTCGTGATCATCATCTATGCCATCATAGGACTTGAACTTTTCATTGGGAAAATGCATGCTACCTGCTTCTTTGCTGATTCAGGTGAGGCAAAAAAAATGATTCATACGTGTTGAAGTAATATGGAAATCATATTTTATTACTTAAATCAACTTTGAAAAGACCTAAAACACTTTTTTGCAGATTGCAAAAGTCACAGACATACAAGTGTACAGTATTGCAGATAAGGTAGTGTTTTGGTAAAGGCCAGTAAAAACAGCCTAAGAGCTGCTGCTAAATGGTTTCTTGACCCTATTTAATATTACAGTTTTCGGATTTCCCCTTGGAACAATGGTGTTGCAGATAAAGCAATCAGATATCTGTATACCGCCTGTAATTTTTTTTTTTTTTTTTTAAATGATAACTGTTGGTTTTTTCAGTTGACATTGATCAAGGCGGTAAATGGGCCTTCTGTTCCTTCCTTGAGTTAGGACTGTTTTTGACTTTGGCTGCCAGTAATATAATACCGTTTCAAATGCTAAATAACTAGCACAAGCATTGGCTCTCTCTGCTGAAACATACATACAGTATCTATTTGACAACTGAATGCACTTTGCTGATCAAGCCAGATATTTTTTCATAAAATACCCAAAAATTGTGTCTCCATGTCATAGAAGTTATTTTATTTTGGTCATAATGCAATGCCACTGATTTAAAGCAGTCTTTTAGCCTTTTCAATGATTACAATTTAAACTCACACACGCCTTGCAAGCACAGGCTGCTGGAGGTTTATGCAGCAGGATAACAGTGTGGCGTGTGAAGTTATGTAAAATGGCGCACATGCATCATAAGCTCTGTATTTCTGCTACAGATTTAATTGCAGAAGAAGAACCTGCACCATGTGCAATCTCAGGTCACGGGCGCCAGTGCACTATGAACGGCACCATATGCAAAGAAGGCTGGCATGGCCCCAATGGGGGCATCACCAACTTCGATAATTTTGCCTTTGCCATGCTGACTGTGTTCCAATGCATTACCATGGAAGGCTGGACCGATGTGCTGTACTGGGTGAGTTCTGTTCCACCGGTTTGGTCCTGTCGTGCTAATATGTGTAGAATATGCTGGAAAACTTACAGTAATAGCACCCAGCTGTTCATAAATGATCAGTGAATGCTCCTGACGGGCTTGATGTCTTTCCAATTCCGGTTTGGTATCTCACCCTTGATTTATGATGGATCGGTGTGTATGGTCTAATTTTGAAGCAGTCGACCTTCCTGACCTGCCTTCTCGTCAGATGGCACATATCGTCGTCCGAGGATTAACTAGGTCTCTCTGTCATTTTTGTGTTTTCGAGGAAATTGCGATTAAAGATTTGGAATTAAAAATATCCCCTTCGGGTTTTTCCAAATTGAATTTTTTTTGTCCTAAACAATTAGAATATGACAAGACTAAAGTGGGCTAATTTACATACCCCTATTCATCTGCCAACATTGAATTCTGGGTACGCAATTTTGCAGATAGACCATTGCAACTTTAGAATTCATAAATTCCAGTGTTACTTTGGTCTATTTGCAGATTACAGGTTTTTAAAAATATGGAAACAAATTAACAGTCTCTTAAAACCGCATTTTAAGGAAACCCCAATGTTTATTAACTAACAATACTCATGAAACAACTTTTAAACACTGTCACAGTTAAAAAGGAATACAAGATTAACACTTTTTCGGCCCTTTTCAACATGACTCAGTAATAAGAGAAAAACATTCATGTGTGAATGATCTCACATCAAGGAAATATGAACATTATAACTGTGAACAACTTAAAGTATATAAACAATGTCATTTTTTGACTCTCTTTCTCTGATTGATCGAAGCCTTTGGGTCATTATTCCACACTTTGATCTTCAGAGAAAAGCTAAACTTGAACTCAATTTACATGAATTTGACAAAAACATTATTTTTCAGCTAATCATTTAAGTTTCAGCAAATAACGCTCTGCTCAATCTGACTTCTCAATGCACTTACCTAAATGAGGAAATGCAGCAATTTCTCTCAAATCTGCTTCAGTAAATTTCTTCTTGGCAGCCATTTTGTCTCTGAGGCCTGATGTCACATGATGCGATCCCTCTAATATTATTGGTTAATTGCAGATAGACCTACTTTAAACTTGGTGAAGTGGCAAATTTGAAAATTAACCCTTCTAATCAGTGGCGTCGCCAAGGTGGGGCCGGGGGGGCACGTGCCCCCCAATGGACATCTCCTCCCCCTCATGTGCCACCCCATTTAAGATAAGTAAATAAATGAAAAGTCTCTCGCTCGCGCCCCCCCATGAACTGAGTGCATATCTAAGCAGGGTCATTACCTTAAACAGACCTTGTTAACTTGGAAATCATTATGACCGAATATCTCAAACATTCACAAAAATGCAGGTAGACCAAGTTAATTCTCAGCCAACGATATGCTGCATTTTGCGGCTTCCTGGCGTACCTGGCGTCGTACTGTGTATGTTCATTCCTGCTTTTCACGGCATACATTTGAACTTCTCAGCATGTTAGAATGAGAGAAACAGCTGATATAATTTTTTCTTTCTCTTTGCTCATTATATTTAATGTGGTGCTTAAAACAGTGTTAATCACGAAGGGCAGGTTTATTTATTTTGTGCTCTATGATGTTTCCCTCCAAACTGAGTTCCCAACTGTCCCTTTATAATTTCAACTCTTGGTTTTCCTTTAAGTTCCCTGTAAGTGTTTGGGATTCTGCCCTTTCTGACTGTCTTTATTCGCTGGTTGTCCTTTCAGATGAATGACGCGATGGGCCTAGAGCTTCCGTGGGTTTACTTTGTCAGTCTTGTCATCTTTGGATCCTTCTTTGTTCTTAACCTTGTTCTTGGTGTGCTGAGTGGGTAAGCTCTTCCTGTCTTCCTGCCGGCACAGCTCCTCCTCTCATTGGGAGGGGCCTGTTGGTGACACGCCTCCATGGCTGCGTTCAAACAGTCAAAAACTCGTGTCCTGTTGTCAATTTTTGAACCACTTTTCTTTATCCTTGATGGTAAAAGTGTTCCATATACCAATATGAAAAAAATAATTCACGATTTGTCAAAAAACCTGACGTGATACACAAATTTTTAGGGCAAATTTGAAATATTTAATTTATAAAATCAACACAGTTTATCAAATCAGCGGAGAAAAAGTTTCAAAATGCAGGGCGGTCATGTCATTTTCTAGGAATTAGGAACTTTCCAAAGCAAAAAAAAGAC
Source organism: Gymnothorax reevesii (assembly GCA_029721435.1). Classification (NCBI taxonomy): domain Eukaryota; kingdom Metazoa; phylum Chordata; class Actinopteri; order Anguilliformes; family Muraenidae; genus Gymnothorax; species Gymnothorax reevesii. The sequence continues at coordinate 10,493,294 of CM056581.1, forward strand.
TATTTGAATGCAGCCCTAGTGTGGCCTGTCAGCTACTGCATAAACACGCTTCTGAGTATGGGCACAATGGGGGCGCGTCGCACTGGATTGAGCAGGTTTGATATTCGCAGATACCATGGGCCAGGTAGCACTCTGTGGTCATGTGCTGAACAAGTTGGTACGAGTTCCTTCAGCTTTGCCAGGTTAAAAATCTAATTTGATGTCCGAGCAATGTAAGAGGCTAAAGAGCTGATCCACATTCTGCAGGTTCATGTGACTAACAAACTGATCTGGGGCTCCACAGGTTAATGATTCCATTGGATGGGAAACACCTTGGATTTACTTTGTTAGTCTGATCATTCTTGGATCCTTTTTTGTCCTCAACCTGGTTTTGGGTGTACTGAGTGGGTAAGAGCTGGCGTGATGTGCTGTGGTTTTGGGTGTACTGAGTGGGTAAGGGCTTGCGTGATGTGCTGTGGTTCTGGGTGTAATGAGTGGGTAAGAACAGTGTGGGGAGCTGTGGTTTTGGGTGTAATGAGTGGGTGAGGGCTAGCGTGGGATGCTGCGGTTCTGGGTGTAATGAGTGGGTAAGAACAGTGTGGGGCGCTGTGGTTCTAGGTGTAATGAGTGGGTAAGAACAGTGTGGGGTGCTGTGGTTCTGTGTGTAATGAGTAGGTAAGACCAGTGTGGGGCGCTGTGGTTTTGAGAAGCATGTGGAGTCTTCAATTCACTTTCAGTAATCCTTGCACGTCTCTACAAATATGATTTTTGTGTTCCTGATTGGAATGAAATGATAGGACTAAAGTTGTCATCAGTCACACAGCTGGCGATCACAATAAAATACTTGCATGCTGTTGCAATTTTTTTGGACAGGTAACAGTATAGTCATATCTGGGTACCCAGCTCTTTGTCCGAATGTATGGACTGAAATTTGTGTGTTAATACTGTGCTCAGACTGTGTTCATGCAGATGATTCTCTGTACGGCAGTATTTGCTCTGTTTAGATGCTGTGTGACTGTGTGTGACTTGCAGAGAGTTCTCTAAAGAGCGAGAAAAGGCCAAAGCCCGTGGAGATTTCCAGAAACTTAGAGAGAAGCAGCAGCTGGAGGAGGACTTGAAAGGCTACTTAGATTGGATCACCCAGGCCGAAGACATTGACCCTGAAAATGAGGATGAAGCAGACGGAGACAAGCGTAACCGTAAGTAGCCCGAAGCCCTTTACAGCTCCCCATCCATACAGTAAAAACTTCTAGTTTGATTCCCCACTTTAAACACCTTCAGGCCCTTACATGTCAAATATACACATCCCAAAAACCTGTGCACCAAAGGTAACTTATTGCCGAAGTACATTGAGTGCCCTCCAGTAATATCAGCAACCTTCTTAAATATTAACGAAAGTGGTTATGAACTGTTGCCTTTATTTGCTATCCTCTTAAAGGGATAGTTCACCCAAAAATCTAAATTGGCTCATCTACTCACCCCAAGGCTAATTGAAGGGTGAATTTCTTTCATCGTCAAAACACTTTTGGAGTTACAAAGAAAAACAGAATTGAAGACAAGTCCACATTGGTCTAAGTGCGTGTACCATAAAGGCTGTGTCCTTCCTGCAGCGACCCGGGTTCGATTCCGGCTTGGGTCATTTGCCGCATGTCTGCCCGAGTCTTCTCCCCAACCTTCATGTCTATCTCCACTGTATAACTATCAAATAAAGGAAAAATTCTCCAAAACAATAATCTTTTAAACAAAACATAAGATGCCCCCATGCTGCTCATGTGGCGTAATCCACGTGTCCGAAAGCGCCAGCATTCAAATTTGACTCGTAAAGACGTCTTTTAACCATCTTTTTTGCCTAAATGTCCAATGTAGCAATGCTAATTTGAAGACTCAATGGTTTTAAAATGCATCGCACTGAAATATTACCAGATTAAAATCTACAAAGCAGGTCGTACACGAGGGGGGTCATTTCCAGAATCCTAGCACTCATCTGACATACATTTTCCCCGAGCTCCTCCCCCATCACCCTCCCATAAAAATGCTCCAACGCACTTCCTGAGTAGGAATGCTTTTTAGGAGACAAACAGCGCTAGCTTATATTAAGGAGACAATTAGATGGGAAACGCTATGCGTGAAAAATGCTTAACGTGGCTTCATGTACTTAATCAGCGACCAATAATCACCAAAGTCTTCTCAAACATATCTTGTCAGGAACACCTCTTCCTACGTAAACCTCAAAACCGAAGGAAAACGGACGTTATATCACATTATTTACCCCTCCATTGACGTCTGTTATTAGGAGTAAGCTTAATGTGGCTTAATGCTTCTAAACGGCGACCAATAATCACAAAAATTTCTTGTCATCAGCACTGTCTTTATTCAGAAAATTAGAACCGAAGTCCCAGGAAAACAGACGTTATGCATGTTAAGCGTTTCCCCCTCCATTTAATACATTACTAAAAAAGGAATTCGGTGATTATTGGTCGCTGTTTTGTTACATTATGTTACGTTAAGCTTTTTTCATGTTTAGCATTTTAGAATGTCCCCAATTCGATTATATACCCATCTAGCTAGTTAACGTTACCTATGGAAAATCTTTTTAAATAATTGTCATATTAACGCAATATAATTTGGTTTTGCCCTAATTTTACCTCCTTAGCTAGCTGCAATGGGCATGAACTTTCACTTACTCGCTTGAATATGATGATAATTTAAAAAAATGTTTCCAAATAGCGTTAGCTAGCTAGCAAGATGGCCATATCAGCTGAAGAGTAAAGTAATATGCAATTGCATACATAACGCTGTAATGCAGGTGAAATTAGTTTCGCATAATAATAATTAAATAACATACTGTACATATGACATCATTGTGTTTGAGAATTAGGGAAATTGAACTCACTTATCTTCTCCTTGTAAACACAGGGAAATGATTCCTCCAGGTTTACACTTCTCCTGAAACTATCCAAGACAATCTCATGGAGGGAGAGATAAAGTAACCCAGGCCATAAAAATAAATAGGCCTACGGACAGCTAAGGGTACAGAGTAATAAATCAAGTTTAAAAAAAATATATAAACAATGACTTGCCATTGGCTGTTCATATCCACCTGGCCGTGTTCGCGACTGTTTTAGGCCTAAAACACAATGTTCTGGGATAGGAAGGGAAACCTGGCATCCTCTTTTACATTGGACTATTTCAGGTTGGCATGCAAGAGTTTTTTTTTAATACTTGACGGTCGATCGTACATTCCGCCGACGAATCTTGAAATCACCAATTCGCATGGGTCAGTGTGGGCCAATAAAACTCAGAGTCATTTCAATACCATAGTTGAAACTTCAAGGGGTATTTCCGGGCAAAATGGAAACAATGGTGCCTAAGCTAGTGTAAAGCTATGTGTTTTAGATAATTCAAGCTCAATTTTTGCTGAAATTTACTTTGACGAAGTGAGTTCTCCTAATTTAACTTTCAGACTCTGAATAACATAGCATAGCCTACTAGTTTCAGAACCGTAGTACTCACTGGTTGCTAGTCTAATGATGGCAGGTGATTCTTGATGTTAAGACATGGTTTTGGAATAAAAAGTTTGAAAAGTCCTCCTGAATTCCAAGACAAATTTCATTTTACACTGTAAAGGAAGCTATTAAAACTCATCAGTGTGCATTGAATAGTAGGCTAATATCATTGTGTCCATCAGCGGGGTGATTTTGTGAATTTTAACCAAACCATTTGGTTAGCCCATTAATTTAACGTCGGTTTTAATGCTTCCATGTCTCCCTCTGAGTGAAAACTGCTTGCCACATGAGGATCATTATGGCCAAACTGCTGGTCAGTTTTTACCATTTGAAAGCCAGAGGCTCCAATTCCTGCTTAATTCCTGCCAAGCTGATGTATCTGTGGCTCACTGTATTTCTAACATGGCCCTTTGAATTCTTTTGTGTGTTCATCATGTTCTAGGTTCCACTTCAAATCAGATTAATTCTGCTTAAAAAGTAAAAATTCACGTCCCTGCAGAAATTAAGCTAAAATCATTCAGTTATGAAAAAAATTGCCTGTTTGAGCCATTTTAAAAAAAATTTTGTTTTGCTAGGACTTGCAGTGTTTACGCTCCCCTTCATGAACTGTATACAAAAACTTTTAGGCTTCTGCATACAATCGCCCAGTCTCTTCCCGAATGACTCAAGCCCTGAACCCTTAAAGACTTAAGCGACGTCACTTGTGAGTGATTCAGTGTGCGAGGGTTCAAGGGCTGGAAAATGTATAAATACGGGTGGAACAGCAGTTTGCAGCATATTGCGCTACCTTGTCTTCACCATGTTGCTGACACTGGCGACTTTAGGTATTTATATTTTGCGGCTCTTTTTTCTTCCAAAAAGGGCGGCGCCCGAGGGATGGGCTTCCTGATTTAAATGTCTAGCAGGCACCTGCATAGCCGAATGGACGAGAGGTCAGACTTCTTTGCGTTTTTCATGTCACAACGCAGGATTTTGGGTAATTCTCTGTGGCAAAATCTGCAACGATGCCCACATACAGAAAGGGAATATTAAGACTCGAAAAGTCTGCAAGCGTGCCCTCACGCACTTGATGACTTGACAATGGGACAGCCATTAATCTGACGGGAGCGCCTCAAAGTCTTGGAGTCCGTGAGAGTGGGCATTGGGATTGGGAAGATAATGTCTGAGTGACAGCCTGCCGAATTAGCAACATTTACAAAAGGGGTTATGTTTCATTTTAATCAGACCCAAAATAAAAATCTTTAAACTACCTTTTTATTAAAAATAGACATATATACTTTATTTGTAAAAGTTTCAAAGACTCTTATGAAGTTAATAAGTATTGGAAGTGGGGGCCTAATGCTTGAAATGTGTTTTTTCAACTTATTTTGGAACTTCTGGTTTACGTGTGATCAAAATCTGGGGTGAAGTGAATCGGGTCATTGTTGAACTGTCATGGAACATCAAGCTGGTACCATTCACCGACAGTTTATTATTTCTGAATGAAAGTATCGCTGAGCCATGTGTGAATGCAGCACTGTTAGCATTTGTGTTTGCGAGTGTATGCCATGTGTTGGTTGACGTCAGTCATGCTTTATTACTTTGTAAAACATTAATGCTATATGCTAATGTACTCAATTTCTTGTGTTGTGACTAATACAGTTTCGTGACACTGTTTCATTATTGTTGCTGCCTGCCATCTTGTAGTGACAGTTGCATTGTTGCATCTGTTTTCTTGTCAGTTTTTTTTTTTGTTGAGTTGACCTTCACATGTTGTGGTCCTCCTAACTCATCCTTATAGCCTCTCATAGTGTCCGGTGTCCTCTGTCGTGCATCTGCTCCCATCTACTGCTTGCTTTGTCACCCAGGGGTCACCCTTGCTGACCTAATGGAGAAGAAGAAAGGGAGGTTTGCCTTTTTCAGCCAGTCTTCTGACACCCATGGTAAATTCTATAACCCCCAGTGTGTATATGTGCGCCTGTATGTATGTGTGCATGTGCATTCTTGCTTGTAGCCTCACCTGCCTTTTCCCTGCTCCTGCAAACTCCAGTTTTCACTGTCCGCTTCACATTTTGTGGAAGGCGCATTTCAATCACATTACTCGAATACAGCTGCTTGTAAATGGTCAAAATGGCAAGGAATGTCTCTGAAAAAAACAGTGTTAGCACTCTCACTGTACAGCGAAATCTGACAGATGCAGGACAGACAACCAATCAGCAAACTATCTCTAAGCTGGTGCAGACTTTACAGATTCACATTCATTGCACTTATGAACTTGGCTGACCACACAACCACATTTTGCCAAGTGCAAAGAACAGCTTTTGTCACATAGTCCTTCATTACCTGTGGAACAAAAATGTTTTCATGGTGGCGGGTGAAAAGTTTCTGCGGTTTTTTGAATAAAAACTTGAGATCATCTTGGAGACTTATTTAAGATGTGAATATGGATAAAATATGACATGAACACAGTCCCCTCTTTCATTCTTTAATCTATGGAAGTGAATATTGTAGTTTACGTAGCTTACTTTGTTCAACTTGCCTCAGGTTCACTGTGCATCTGGTGGGAATTTTATGCCCAAGTCTGACTAGTCTTTTCACCACTTCGTTGAGAATGTTTGCTGTGTTGCATAATCTTTGTGCGTTTGGCTTGTCCGTGCAGCGAGTATGCCAGCCAGTGAGACGGAGTCTGTCAACACTGAGAACGAGAAAGGAGAGGAGAGGGCTCCATGCTGTGGGCCTCTCTGGTGAGTTGAATGTGTCATTACCCTCACCTCATGCCATGAAACTACAGCTCACTGCCTCCCTTTGCAACAGCAACCTTTTGCCAGAATTTAATGATAATTCACAGAACAGTTCATAAGATAAAACAGTGTTAAGCAGCACATCCCTGTGGCTCTGCTTCATCATATCACTATTATGCCTTTTTAATGAAATACTGCAGTATATCTCGCGGTCCACAAAACATCCTTAATGGCTACATGTTAAAATAGCTCTCACAATAAATACAATGGTGCACCTTGAACAGGGCTGTAGCATCATTGTTGCTGCATCAACTCAACTCACCATTTGCATCAGCATGCTACGTTGGTGCGGAATTTCAGCGCCACATTAGTGGCTGGAAAATACTTCACACTACACCTCACTCTCAAAATCACACTCTGTGGTGTTATCATGGTAAGCACACGCTACAGCCTGAAGCGTGTGTCCACAGTTTCGTGTGCCTGTGTGGCAGCTTCATGCTGATTGTTCTGTGTCTCCAGCCACCTGTGTTCGCCTGTCGGTGATTTTAACTGTTCTTTCATCACTCTCTCATCCTTGCAGTCAAAAAATTTCAAAGTCAAAGTTCAGGTCAGTAAATGTGTCTTATTTTGTCATCAATGCCTGCATCAGTCTTTCCCTTAAGCAGTTGCATGGAACCCATTTTTTCCTTCTAGAAGTAGCTTGTGTTCATCACTTAATAAGTTGCCTTTTCTCCCAACAGAATACTAATTGGACCAGCACAACTTTATGTGTGTGTGTTTTTGTGTGAGTTAGAGGGAGAGAGAGAGGGAGAGAAAGAGAGAGAGTGATAATGCAGTCAGTAATGACCACTTGCACTTGCTAAATCAGGACTGATTGTTAATATGCGAATAGTTGATTGTGGGCCTGTTGTGATGGGTGGAGAGGGCTTTCAACAGGGCCTGTCCTGCATGCATCTCCAGTACTGTTTACCACTGGTCTCTCCCCGGTATTCTGCTCATGATGAAGACCCCCCCCCCCCCCCCGTGCACTGCCGTCCTGTATCAGCCCTGCTGAAACCTGCTCTAGAGCCAATGTCTGATGCTTCTCTCTTGCAGTCGGCGCTGGCGTCGCTGGAACAGATTCTGCCGCAGGAAATGCAGGCTCGCCGTGAAGTCAGTCACATTTTACTGGCTTGTGATCATCCTGGTATTCCTCAACACGCTCACCATCTCCTCTGAGCACTACAATCAGCCTCTCTGGCTCACTCAAGTGCAGGGTAAGGGACAGGGGTGCGGGTCAGCCTGATACTGCCACCATTCTGTGGGCTAATGGCTGTATTGTTCTCAATGTATGGTAATTCAAGCGGTTGTCATTCAGACAGACAGACAGATAGACATGTTTATTCAGTATATGGGCTTCATGGCGAAAAGTACAATTACATTTTACGTATTAACAGTATAACGTTACATACTTCCATTCAGAAATAGTATCATTAATGACTAAATACTAAGAGAAGAGCACATAAAATCCTTTTATAGTATTTACTTTAATACATGTTTCATGATCAGGGCTATTGCGTTAAGTTGACTTAAAGGAGAATTCCGGTGTGAAATTGACTTGGGGTGTACTGAAACATGACAACGAATACTAACCTTTGTCGAATACCCCACCTCCGTACGCACGCAACATTTTGAAATATGTGGCTTTTTAGCCGAAGCTCCCAACAGGCTTACAATGGTAGTGAATCGGGCATAACATTGCCATGCAAAGAAATCACAATTTTTTTCATCATTAACAAGGCTCAAAGTACCTCCACACTTGATGGCTAGAATGCCGAGGGCCCTGACATTTAAAACGAGGCACTGAGAACTTTGGAAATGCACAGATAGTTTATTAAAAAAGACTGTTTATGCAAACAGTACCTTGAGGTAGTTTCCAGTCTCCTCCATCTTGAAAGTCACGATAAGGTTATTGACGAGCACGAACGAATAGGAAGGATAGGGGAACAGATTGCAATCTATCCGTTCGTGCTCGTCAGTTGACTTATTGTGAGTTTTGTGAGTATTGTCAGTGTACTGCAGTTTTATTTTTATTTTGTTTGTAATGATCTTCCCTCCCCACTCTGTCCCTCCCTCTGTCGTCTGCAGATGTGGCCAATAAGGTGCTCTTGGCTCTATTCACATGTGAGATGTTGGTGAAGATGTACAGCCTCGGGCTGCAGGCCTACTTTGTCTCACTCTTCAACCGTTTCGACTGCTTTGTGGTGTGTGGGGGTATTACTGAGACGATCCTGGTGGAACTGGAGATCATGTCCCCATTGGGGATCTCGGTGTTTCGCTGCGTTCGGCTGCTGCGTATATTCAAAGTCACAAGGTAGGTCTGAGGCCATAAATGAGCATATAGCATAGCACTGATTTTTAAATCGACAGGTCACCGCAAAATCAAAAATGCGTATTCTCCTTCTAACCGCAATGCTGTTTAGCCCTCTAACGTTAGATCGCTCTTGGCGTGAGTTGTCAAGTCTCAGAGATGTCAGCCATAGAGACACCTGCCTTCTCTAAAATATTATTAAACTAAAGGGCACTGGGCTTATGCTTAAAATGCCAAAAAAATTATTTGAGAAACTCCGCAGCACTGTCGCTTTCCATATGCGTGACCTTGTTACTCAAGGTAATGAACAGACTGAACTATTTTCTTTCTACCGAACTACACCCGCTAATCGTATCGATTTTATTTCAGAACTACACCTGCTAATCATATTGATTTTCTTTCCATACATTATGAACTAGTTACTCAAGATAATGAACAGACCTTGTTTTATGTAGGAACTATTTTCTTTCTGCCAAACTACACCTGCCAAATATATAGATTTTATTGCATTGACTTTATCATTCTGAAGCCTCCGACTGTCCTCTCCTGGGAGGCTTCAAACGTGTCTAGACTTAAGAGGCACAATTGTTTTTAATTACCTTGTAGTTTCATGTTGTATCAATACCACCATTCACCTCTCTTTCGGGCTGCTCTGGATGCCATCGGCTTACTCAAAAAAATCATCAAACCCAAGGGTCGGATACCCAGGCTCTGTCACATCCAAACGTTATGAGCGTCTCCCGGACTTGCTGGCTGTGGAGGCCTCCCGTATTCGCAACAACAGCACCACGCTTCTCCTGGCCTGGGCCCGCAGTAGCCGCTGAGCTGTAGACACTGAGCCATGATCATGACCCCTGGCTTGGAGCCAAACTCAGGGCACGGATCTGTTCCACAACCGCTCCTTTCGACCAATGTAGGAACTTGGGCAATGTAAGGACTCCTTCCTCCCTCCACCATTGGGGTCCTCCTGCTGGGTAACAAGTTTGATGACCTGGGGAATAGGCCTGTGACTTAAAACCAGGTACCCGGGTCCCGCCTGAAAGGATCTGGTCCCGGGAAGAAAATTGCGATACCCATTTCCCGAAAATCAGTACATTGATTGTGCACACGATAAAATGATGGGCAATCATTCGTGGCATCACCCTGACACTCGTTAATTAACATTATTTATTCCTGTTGCTCACGACTGTTGTGCGCCAACGATTAGTTTATCAACTTAGTTGAATGGGAAACAGATGGAGAATCAATCAGCAATTCAGTGATTTTGTATAATCAAGGAGGTATTAATCCCTACCTCCTTGGTCTAGTCAGCTCACGCTCGCTAGCTGCCGTTCGATCTCATCGGTATGATGATGAATTTTCATGATATTGATATGATGAATATTCATGATGCAAATTAGTAATAGTGATGATGAATTCGGCGATTCGGTAACGATTGAAGTTGATGGAATAATTATCAAATGATGATGATAATGAGGAAATGGGAAATTCAGGGGTGCAGATATGATTTTGAGTTTTGACGGATTGTTATGATGTTATAATGAAATACTTGATAATAATGACATCAGTCGGACATTCGTACACTTTGATCTAGTAAATGAATTTGGAAAATACATTTGGAAAGTAAAATACCATATTCATAAACTACCTCATCAGTCCATCCAACATTTGTGAGTTGACAATGACATACAATAAAAAGCTTGTTCAAGGTGGTAAGTAAGTTATCTTTGTTTCTCGGTCTTTCTTTCTTTAGTTTACGTAAACCAGTGACGTAGCCAGAACTTAAAATTTGATGGGCACTAAACATCTCTTTAAAACATTTATTAGGTCGGACTTGATCGCAGTCATTTTTTCTAATTAATTATACATTCAATCCAAAAACACTCCGCACTATCAGGTGTTCCTTGTTCACCTCGTTCAGGCAAAAGGAAATCATTCATTTGGATGTGCAATTTTGTGCTTTTCATACCATATCATATCACACCTGAAAATTGAGTGGCCTCACAACATTGCTTTACTACAATTTTTATACCTAAAAATTTTTTTTTATACCTTGTTCTCAGCCATTTTCCTTTGTTAAAGCAATTTCCATTTACGGTATATGAATAATCTATTGGCAATTAAAGGCACGGCTTCTTTTATGGTGCGATCTAAGGGCGACTAATCAATAGGCATAATTCAGTTCAGCACAATAAGTTACTCATAAGTTGCGCTTTAAAACTTAATAATACTTTCCGAGAGGTAAACTGCTCTGGAACCTCCGCGCTACGGCGTATAGGTATACCTTTTCGGCTTCATGATCGATTGAATTATTCAAACTGAACCAAAGACAGAGATTTGAAATGCAAAAAATTGCGCATCCAAATGAATGATTGCCTTTTGCCTGAACAAGGTGAACAAGTAACACCTGATAGTACAGATTATTTTCGGATTGAAGGCATAGTTAATTAGAAAAAAATGATTGCGATAGAGTCAGAATTAATTGTGAAAAGAGATGTTTATTGCCCATGGAATTTTAAGTTCTGGCTGCACTTCTGACGTAAACGTGTTTGAAACTTTGAGGTAAACAATAAACACGGACATGCATGCCTTGTAGACGCAAGACACTGGCATATTTTCTTCACTCGCTATCTTGTCTCAACAATTTCCTCCACCTGTTTTTCTTTTCTGCCCATGGTTTAGATTAACTGTCAATCACAAAACAAGTGTCCCATGCTTTTCATCTAGACTTTTTTCTTGGGGCAGTGGGCTAATATAAGTGGTGTCTAGATAAAAAATACCAGCTTTTTGTTCTTTTAAGTGATTTTCCCCTTGCAAAAAGATGATAACTTGCACCTGATATAGCAGGAAATGTTGTTTTGCTTTTAAAAACATATCTTTGCCAACTCTTCCTTCACCTTTTGATGATGTAGTCGATCCATCCATCATCCCACGTTTTCCTCACCAAGGTCACAGGGGAGGTGGAGCCTATCCCAGCTGACGCTGGGCAAAAAGCAGGGACCCACCCTGGACAGCTCGCCAATCCATCGCAGGGCGCACACCAACATTCACACACCATTTACTCTCAGACTCCAATCTCCAATTAGCCTAACATGCATCTCTTTGGGCTGTGGGAGGAAACAGGAGTGCCTGGAGATAACCCACACGAACACACTGAGGAATCGCAAACTCCACAAAGAAAGGCCCCAAGAACAGATTCAAAGCTAAGACCTTCTTGCTGTGAGGCAGCAGTGCTAACCACTGCACCACCATGATGATATGATGAATTACTTACAAAACCCAAAACCAAAAGTTGGCACGTTATGTAAATCGTAGACAAAAACAGAATACAATGATTTGCAAATCCTTTTCAACTTATAGTCAATTGAATACACTGCAAAGACAAGTTATTTAATGTTCAAACTGAGAAACTTTATTTTTTTTGCAAATAATCATTTACTTAGAATTTAAAGGCAGCAACACATTGCAAAAAAATTGGCACAGGGGCCTTTTTACCACTGTGTTACATCGCCTTTCCTATTAACGACACCCAGTAAACGTTTGGGAACTGTGGAGACCAATTTTTGAAGCTTTTCAGGTGGAACTCTTTCCCATTCTTGCTTGATGTACAACTTAAGTTTTTCAACAGTCCGGGGTCTCCGTTGTCGTATTTTACGCTTCATAATGCGCCACACATTTTCAATGGGAGACAGGTCTGGACTACAGGCAGGCCAGTCTAGTACCCACACTCTTTTACTACGGAGCCATGCTGTTGTTACACGTGCAGAATGTGGCTTGGCATTGTCTTGCTGATATAAGCAGGGGCGTCGATGAAAAAGACGTTGCTTGGATGGCAACATATGTTGCTAATACACCCCCATACCATCACAGATGCTGGCTTTTGAACTTTGCGCCTATAACAGTCCGGATGGTTCTTTTCCTCTTTGTTTCCAAAAACAATTTGAAATGTGGACTCGTCAGACCACAAACACTCTTCCACTTTGCATCAGTCCATCTTAGATGAGCTTGGGCCCAGCGAAGCCGGCGGCGTTTCTGGGTGCTGTTGATAAATGGCTTTTGCTTTGCATTGTAGAGTTTTAACTTGCACTTGCAGATGTAGAGACGAACTGTAGTTACTGACAGTGGTTTTCTGAAGTGTTCCTGAGCCCACGTGGTGATGTCCTTTACACACTGATATCGGTTTTTAATGCAGTACCGCCTGAGGGATCGAAGGCATTCAGTGTTGGTTTTCGGCCTTGTCGCTTACGTGCAGTGATTTCTCCAGATTCTCTGAACCTTTTGACGATATTACGGACCGTAGATGATGAAATCCCTAAATTTCTTGCAATAGCTCGTTGAGGAATGTTATTTTTAAACTGTTCGACAATCAGCTCACGCATTTGTTCACGAAGTGGTGACCCTCGCCCCATCCTTGTTTGTGAATGACTGAGCATTTCAGGGAAGCTGCTTTTATACCCAATCATGGCACCCACCTGTTCCAAATTAGCCCGTTCACCTGTGGGATGTTCCAAATAAGTGTTTGATGAGCATTCCTCAACTCTCTCAGTCTTTTTTGCCACTTGTGCCAGCTTTTTTGAAACATGTTGCAGGCATCAAATTCCAAATGAGCTGATATTTGCAAAAAATTACAAAGTTTACCTGTTCGAACATTAAGTAACTTGTCTTTGCAGTGTATTCAATTCAATATAGGTTGAAAAGGATTTGCAAATCATTGTATTCTGTTTTTATTTACGATTTACACAACGTGCCAACTTCACTGGTTTTGGGTTTTTTAAATTCAAAATGACAACCAGCTTTTGACCACATTGCTCTGGTCAGGTACAAAACAATTCTTCAGAAACAAAAACCTCCATAGAGAAACCTGAAAATCAACCAGCTTAAAAGAAACTGTCCAAAAGCTGAATGAAGATGGAGGAAGATGAAACTTCTGGTCCAGAAGTCGACTACTCCTCCAACAAGTCGACATGGTCAACAACATCCCCCATCAATCGTGTGCTTCTTATTTTCAAACTCCATCAAGGCCTTTCTAGTCTTAAGCTACGCACCAAATTTGGTTTTCCTATCTGTAATAGTTTCTGAGAAAGGTTGTCCCCTTTCTCTCGGACTGACGGACGCTCACACGCACGCACACACGGACGGACGGTCGAACGGACGGAGGTCAAACTTATATCCCCCTCCCACTTCGTGTTGGCGGGGGATAATAAAATAAATCTGACGTGGTGTCCCACAGGACTCTATCTTAGGCCCAGTTCTCTTCAGTCTTTATGTACTACCACTATGCAAAATTATCAGAAATCACAACATTAATTTCCATAATTATGCAGATGATTCCCAGCTATATATCTCTGTAAACTCAAATGACTACAGTTCTATCAATAACATGATTGTTTGTATGTCAGACATACAGGGGCTCCAAAAATACTAGCACCCCTGATTGGCTATGCCCAAACAATACTTCAGAAAAATCTAAAAAAGATATTTTTACAGGAACTACAAATAACATCAGCATGTTTGGCATCAAAACAGAGATGCATAGAAGGAGAAGCACCTCATACCCACAGTGAAATATGACTATTGGTCAGTCATGTCTTATGGCTGTTTTAATTCAAGAGGCCCCTGGTTAAGATTAATGGCATAATGAATTCCACCAAGCATCAGGATATTTTGGCCGACAATCTTGTTGCCTCCACCAGAGGCCTGGGACTTGGCTGTAGTTGGACTTTCCAACAAGTCATTGACCCAAAGCATACCTCAAGATCCACTTAGAAATGGTTTGGTGACAACAAAATCAACATTCTGAATGGCCATCTCAGTCGCCAAACATCAGTCCAATCAAAAACCTGTGCGCTGAGTTCAAGTGGGCAATTGAGGAACGTAAACCCGAGAATGCGATGGATCTTGAAAGGATCTGGTTGGAGGAATGGTCCAAAATCCCCCCAAATGTGTGCCTTAACGTCATCAAAAAATACAGGAAAAGACTCTATGCTGTTATCCTTGCCAGAGGTAGTTGCAAAGGACCGTAAGTTGAAAACGGTTGAGGTCACATTTGTAAAATTGATTCAGTATGAAAAGCACTAAAATAAGTGCTGGCAGGTGAGGTTTGTTTCACCTGGCAACACTTGTTTATTCTTATTTTTTATCATAGACATTTTGATTGTCTTTAATGTTCAGCAATTTTTCTCCCATTTTATGCATAAACTGTGCTACTGTACATAAATAAAGTCATTACTACCATTATTGTGGTGGGGGAGGCTTGTGACAGCCCTTTTGAACTGTATTATGGTTGAAATCGCCTTTTAATAATCAGGAATGAGTATGATAGTCTGTCAGTATAATACTGGCTCTGTTTTTGAGTTTTAGCATTTGTGACTATTACTGACACTGGGGTTGAGTGTTAGTGTTTGTAACTATGTTACTGGCACTGTGGTTTGGCGTTTTTGTTTGTAACTATATTATACGCACTGCAGTTCAAAGTGTGTGGCTGGCACTTAGGCACTTAGAGTCAGAGTTAAGGCTGAATTACGCTTTCGGCATGAACGATCACAGACATGAACTGTTGTGGAATCAGGAGGAGCTAATATTTGGGAGTTTTAATACGTTTTTACATTTTTCTCCTTTGAGGGAAACAGATATTTTCTAAAAGTACCGGGGGCAGTTTCTACAATAGGCTACATTTTCGCACAGATGCCCACGCTTCCTCACCTCTGCGATCAACAGCGCTTCAAAGTTGACTGTTTTCCTCACATCTGTGTCAGCGTACTTAAAAATTTCAGATGTGCGTGATCAGGCGACCATCACAAAGCGGCGTGTCTGTAATTATTCCCTCATTTTGGCCGGAAGGTCGCTCGCTGCCTTAACAATGTGTCAATTATAAATCAAGCCTTAGTGCTTGTGACGTTTGAATGTTTGCGGCTCTCTTACTGGCGTTTTTGTTTAGTGTTAATGTTTATGGCTGTTATAAAGTCTGGTTGTGGGTTGATATTTGCGGCTGCACTACAGGCTCTGCAGTTAAGTGCTAGTGTTTATGATTGTTCATTGCTGTTACAAGCACCACAGTTCACTGTTGATGCTTGTTACTGTGTTGCAGGCACTGTGATTGAGTGCTAGTATTTGTGATTGCGCATGGAATTTGTGGTTCTGTGTTGTGCGGGGCTTAGGACTGTGTTTCAGTATTAGCATTTGTGACTGAGCGATCAGAACTCTGGTTTAGTGTTAACAGTTTGTGATTATGCTGGAGTCTCTGTGATTGAGGGCTAGTCTTTGTGACTGTGTTACAAGCTCTGTGGTTGAGTATAAATGTTGCTAGGTTACAGGAATAGTTGTAGAGTGATAATGTTCTGTTCTGTGTAAGTGGCACTGTAGTTGAATGGTAGTATTTGAAACTGTTAAACAGGAAGTATGGTTGAGTGATGGTGTTTATGGCTGATTTGGAGTTTTTGCGGGCGAGTGATTGTATTTACTGTTGTGGTTGAGTATTTATACAGGTGATTGTGTTGCAGGCACTGGGCATCTCTGAGTAACCTGGTGGCCTCTCTGCTCAACTCCATGAAGTCCATCGCCTCCTTACTGCTACTGCTGTTCCTCTTCATCATCATATTCTCGCTGCTGGGTATGCAAGTATTCGGCGGGAAGTTTAACTTTGACGAGACGCAGACCAAGAGGAGCACCTTTGACAACTTCCCCCAAGCCCTGCTGACTGTGTTTCAGGTGTGTCCAGCTGCAGTCCAGTCATGGGAAAAAATGGATGCGACATTAAGTCATAACTTATGAGATCAAACCTCTGCTATTATACCTATGTATTTTTGACAATTGGCACCTATGTGCAGTAGTTCCAATTTTTGGCTGCTCAGCAGCTAATTGATGTACAAGAACCGGTGATCCCGGCATCACTTTTCACATGCCAGTATCGAGTAGATGAGAGATTTTTCTTTT
Source organism: Gymnothorax reevesii (assembly GCA_029721435.1). Lineage (NCBI taxonomy): Eukaryota > Metazoa > Chordata > Actinopteri > Anguilliformes > Muraenidae > Gymnothorax > Gymnothorax reevesii. The sequence continues at coordinate 10,509,781 of CM056581.1, forward strand.
TTTTATGAAGGTCAGGTAAAATAACAAAAATTTAGTGAATGAGCTAATTATCTAACTTCACCGTTAAGTCCCCGTGGTGATTTCAAATTCTACGTCAAAGTTTTAGCAGATTTCTTGCTCTCACCTGCACTGATCTGTTGACTAAACAGACATGTTTTAACCAATGCACACAGTGTTAATGTTAACCACACCATCTTAGAGCTCAAAGGTAGTGTTTGGAAATGTTATAACAAAGGTATTAACATTACTGTAATATTTGATAGCTACGCAGCTGATTCCATGCCAAGCGAACGTACAGTGACAGGTACTGTTGACAGCAAGTAATCATTTTCACTTCAAAATTGCATTTCCCACAAAAAGTGACACCTAGGCAAATTGACAAAACAGTAGCATTAACCGCATCCTTGACAGCGACACGGAATGCTGACCGTGGTGGCTGGTGAACTGGCAGACTCATAAGGCATGTGAAACTGATAAACCTCCATGCACAAGGACTTAAGTTCCATGCTAGAATCTCTTACATATGCGTTGATTAAATAATTTGCTGACTACAGCAGGGGTAATTAAATATGCTGCTAAAACTCACGCGGAATGGTATGCGTTATTAATGAAAACTGACCACACCTGATAATGCTGAGAGTTTTCAGAGTTTCTGTATTTTGAATGAATGATTGAAAACTGGTGATGAACCATCATTATTTTTAAGGGATGGTTAAAGCTTCCCCTATCACCAGTTCACCAGCCGCCACTGATGCTAACCAACCACACAATTAGTTATTGTTAGCCTTGGCCGCAAGGTTGTTATATTTTCACTACAGCTAACCCAAAATTAGCCGTCTTGAGTTGAATCTTGCCATCTGTCATCATGTATTATCCTCAATTGTTGTCAGCTTACCTCATCCCTTCAGACGAGTTTCCGTTAAGGTCAGCGAAAAATAAATGCTAGATGTCATAATCAGGTGAAGTTACGTAATTCAGTCGGAGGCAGTTTGTAATTCTGCAGTTTATGTCAGGTTCTTTTCATTCAAATTCTAAGGTGGTCACATGATGGCTCAAAGAGCGTATGGCCTTGCAATTTAATTGGGTCTGACGCTTGATTAATAATAGACCCACAGAAGCCTATTTTGTGTATGATTATTATTGACCACAATAACAATTTAAGCATTGTTTTCAGCTGATCTGTGTGTACATGTATGTGGGTGTCTGTTCGTGGACTTTTATTGGGAACATGAGAGTATCACAACCTTTAAAGATGTAGTCATGAAACATTACAGGTAAGTAGCTGAGGCAAAAAGGACAGTGTGTGTAGGAAGATGGGTATTTTCAGAGCTTGTGCTCACTGATGGCCTTATAATGAGGACTGCTTTACTAAAAACATCACACTCATGGCTGGTTTGATCCCTGATGGTCTCTAGTGAAGAATTGTGATTTGCAATTTGCAGTCTGAGAGCAACTGGCGTCGCTGAGATAAAATTGGACTAGACTTTAAATGTGGTATATCTGCCATTCAGAATACCCAAAACAGTTCTTGCATATTAAGCTCAGGCAAATAAAAAAAAATGAAATTATTGTCTGCGATATGAATGCCCGATCATGGAAGTTTGAAGGAGATTCAACTCATGATTGAAAGGATTATGAGTTCTCTGGGAGCTATTATGATCAAAATTCTTGTTATGATCCAGACCTGGAATGAAGTGCGGAGGCTGAGTATAATCCAATAGGTTTATTGACAGTAGAATGGCAATAAAAGGGTGGAACCCTAGAGGAGGAGGACCATAGATCAGACACACATATTAAGATGAAGCAGGGCAGCTAATTGGCGGATTGTGGCTTCCAGGATGACAACCAGGTGGGGTGCGCACTTCGCCAGAGCCGAACTGTCCCACCGGAGGATGAAGAAGCTTGAGCGGACCTTGGCTCCAATCCTGATGACCGTAGAACTAACCAGGAACTTGTTCCTTACAAACTTGATACAGGAACTGACTAGGAAGGGTTAATTAGAACGTTGTCCGAATATTGGACCTCGAATTAGGCTTGGGTGATCGTTCCTATTAAAATGGAAAGAGGAACTGACTTGAGTTTGGTTAACTTAAACATAGTCCCAATCCAGGACCCTGAGTAGTTACAGCCTTGAAAGGGAGGTTATTATGACATATTGTATCTAATGTTTAATTTCTGTATGGGTAGTGTACAAGTATCCTGACTTTATGATAAGTCTCTTTATCCCCCGCCGCGCGTTTCGCACGAAGCGGGGGATATAGTATTCAGCTCTGTCCGTACGTCCATCCGTACGTACGGAACATTGTCTGCGCGATATCTCAAGAAGGAGTCAACCTATATCAATTCTGTTTGGTACCAACCTTCCTTCTGGGAATGTGCAGACACCAGTCGGTTTTGGTGACCTAACGGCGGGGGATATAGTCACTTTAGTGACAAACTCTTGTTTTAGCTTGATATAGAGTCCCAGCAATTGTTTTCCCTGTTGAAAAGTATCCAGATTAATTCATAAATAAATCATAGAATAGCATACATTGGTCTTTAATTGATAAAACAGATGTTTCCAGCTATGAATAGCCTTGTGTACAAAGGTATTGGCTCATTTGAGCAATTATACTCAGACAGCTAATTTATATAATTCTGTTGATATTTGGTTAAAATTAGACTAGAAACACCCATGCTTGATTGATGCCTGTGATGTTGAACCTAAACATCACATAAATAGGACCATTGCTGTGTGCAGTCCAAAGAAATTCTCAAAGTGACAAGAAAGCCTTTGAAATATTTCAGCCAGGAAAGTGTTACAGAGCACTGCGGCTTTGGGACTCCAGCGAACTACAGTGTGAGGCTTTATCATCAAACGTGGAACAGTGCTTAATCTTCGCAAGAGGCCAGCCTGCCAACCAAAGCGCCTCCAAGAGCCCATTGATGACTCATTCGGGAAGTCTCAAAAGAACCCAGACACATTTCTGACGAACTGCAGGACTCACTCACCTCGAGTAAAGCAAGCGTGAATGATTCCACCATCAGAAAGAAAGAAAAGAACATAAAGGCTCATCTCATATTTGCTCAAAAAAAAAACACCTTGATTTTACATTAGCTTCTCAGGATAATATTCTGTGGACTGATCAGTAAAAAGTAAAACTTTTTGGATGACGTGGGTCCCATTCCACCTTGCACTATGCTTACATTCCACTATAAGAACATCTTAGCAAAAGTCAGACATGATGGTGGTAGTTTGGTGCTCGGTCATTTTTGGGCCTGAGCGACTTTACACAGCTGGTAGGACCATAAATTCCTTCCCTATTCAAAAATCCTGAAGGAGGATGTCCAGTCATCAGTCTGGGATTTGATGCTCAAATGCAATCTAGTTATGTAGAAATAAAACATGAAGCACTTGAGCTAGTCCTCCGCTGAATGGCTCAGAAGATCCAAAATTTACATTTGAGGAGGCTAGTTTTATTCCCGACTTAAACCCCACTGAGATGGTTCGATGGGACCTTAAATGGGCTGCTCATACTTGATAATCCTCCAGTATGGTTGAATTCAATCAATTTTGTGAAGACAAGTGGGCCAAAGCTCCTCCGCAGCAATTCCAGTTTACAAAAGGAATTATGTTTTCATAGAGGTCAAATACAGAGCCCTCCAGTAATATTGGAGCTTTGGTAAATACTAGCTAGAAACTATAATAACAATATTCCCAGTCTTTCCCCAACTGAATTTCCCAATTCACAATATCAACAAATATTCAACCTTGAATTTAAAGGAAATGATTGAAAAAAAAAAAAGTATTTGTGTCTTTAATATTTTTCCCCAAAATACATCTGCCATAATTATTGGCATTGACAGAAAACCTGAAGAAAAATATACCTAAATTCTCATTTATATTTTACTTTAATAAGTTTGCCACAGTTTTTGGGAAAAATTAAATCATCAACCTTGGGCTCCTCTTTCTCTGGGGTATAAATATGACATGACACTCGATCTCCATGATCAAGAGCAAAAAATATATAAGATTTGTTCAGCTTCATTGAGACCAAAATATAGTTCTTTGGTAAAAACATCAGCTATCGGTTTTGGGTAAAAATAGAGAAAGTCTGTCCATACCCTCTGTGAAGTATGGCAGTAGATCTTTGATTTTGTGGGGCTTTTTTTCTTCCTAAGACCCTGGATAACCTGCTAACCACCTGCATAGCGGTTAGCACTGTTGTCTCACAGCAAGAAGGTCGTGGGTTCGATTCTGGCCCGGGGCCTTTCTGTGTGGACCTTGCATGTTCTCCCCCTGTTTGCGTGGGTTTTCTCTTGGTACTCTGGTTTCCTCCCACAGTCCAAAGACATGCATGTCAGGTTAATTGGAGACACTAAATTGCCCATAGGTATGAGCGTATGTGAGAGCGAATGGTGAGAAGATTTGAATGGTGTCTTGGAATGAATTGTGTAGAGCAGCATTACGCCGTACGGTATGCAGCCTGCCGGAATCTCAGAAGAACCTGTTAGGATTCTTAGTTTCATGGATTCCATTAAGCACCAGCAGGTATTCAGTGTTGTTCAATACTGCTGCTTCCAGCAGAAAGCTTAAACTGCGCTTTGGTTGGATCTTGCCATCAGACAGTTGTCCAAAGGATGCGTTTAAGTTAACAACAATAATACAATGTTAACTAACCACACAGTCAAGGTTTTGCCTTGACCGTTCAAGTCCCCTGACCCAAACCCAATGAACAGTCTGTGGGATGAGCTGATGGGTCTTCAAACAGTGTTCAAGGTTTTATTAAGATCTTGAGAGATTCTGTGTGGAGAAATGGTCTCAGATTGCTTGCTTGTCTTCCTGGATCTTATCACACACTTACTGTGAAAACTCAGAGCTGGTGGTCTGGCAAAGATAGGCTCCATAAAGAAATAAATAAAGGGTATCAAATAATTGTGGAACGCATTTTTGAGAAAGAATATTTGTTTCCTGATGGTTAATTTTTTTTTTCAAAGCTTTTATTTCATATGAAGTTTATATTTGTGTCAATATTCTAAACTGAATATCAAAGGAATAAACAATCGATGACATTAATTTCAGACCACTTTTTTCATATTTTGTGAAGTTGCTAATATAGTGAAGGACAATCTAGATACCAAATAACCTTTTTCCTTCAATAACTGATATGTTGATTTAAAAAAAAAACCTATTGTGTGTTTATTCACGTTTTCCTCCTCATAAATTTTATTTTCATATGTTCAGATTCTGACCGGGGAGGACTGGAACGCAGTCATGTATGACGGGATCATGGCCTACGGCGGCCCATCTTCTTCAGGAATGATCGTCTGCATTTACTTCATCATCCTCTTCATTTGTGGAAACTGTACCCTCATGACCTTTCACTCGCCCCGCTCCCTTCTGCCGTACGCTTATGTTGCATCCCAGCAACATTGGACCATGCCATTTAACCTCAAAAGTAATACTCTTACAGACCAAACTACTGTTTTGTTACGTTAAAGGTGCCCTGTGTACGAATTGAGGTCAAAATATCAAAAAAAGAGCTAGACACCACAAAAGAATGAGAAGAAAAAAGGGCAATGATGTCATAAAAAAGATGACAAGGTCTAGTGCTGCAGAGATGTCAACCTGAATTAGGACACTAAATCACTAGCTGCGCAGCGTCCTGTGCCATTATACCAGTTTCTGCCACAGGTGGCGGTATGCAGGCAAAATAACAGCTAGCCAGCTAACTGCAGTGCACGAATACATCGCACGGCTTGAGGGCATACTTGAACCTGGGGTGCGTTCAAAGTCGGCAACACGTAGCAAAACGTATATTTAAACAGCAGCAGTAGGTGCGCTGAACACCCCGTTGTTGCGTTGCAACTGTTCTCTTGGAAGAATTCTCGGAGCTTAATGAAATAGGTTCAAATTTGCGTTTGATTTTTACACTTTTTAAACTTCTGCTTACCACACACATGTTGTTTGATGTCATCAACCGTGGTGAATACCAAGCTGAAAAAGATGCATTTATATACTACCCTTGTTGGATTCATTGTGCCTTTGCCTTTTTAAGATGACAGGGTTTACATGCATGTTGCAGCTGATTAGATAACACCCCTGGCACACCCACCAAACAGGAGAAAACATACCTCAAATACCGTTGCGCACTGTTGCACACCAGTTTGAGGAAACGGGTCGTTCAACCCGGAAACCGTAACAAAACGATGTACACCGGCGTGACTCTGAACGCACCCCTGATTTCAATCGTGTGGAAGGTACCGGAAGGTACATTAGCTTGAAATGGCTTTGATGATAATGAACCCTAAATGAATGCTCGAAACGTAACAGAAAACATTGCATTATGTAATGAAGCATGGCAGAATGTTTAGTTGAGACTAATGATACTTGATTACTCAAAGAGGTCTTGCTAAGGAAGACTGCATATCAGGAAAACTGGTTGCCTACTGTGAAACTAGGATCAGTGGGGGGACATACGTAACGTTCTAAAATGATCTTGTCCCTAGTTTTACTTGTACGTGTGCAGCTTCATAATTTTGAACTCTGCTGTTACTGTTTTGACGACATACGATAAAGTGATGGTCAACTAACAGTGGCAATCGACTGGTCAGCTGCTTTTTGGATCAGAGACTGGTTATGGGAAAGTCTGGCATTAGATAGATTTATTCACGCAAATGTTGGTCCAGCATTAACGCTTAATATTAGCTAACGTTACGTTGATGCTAGCTTGCTCAACAGCAGCGAATGTTATCTAGCTAAGTAATTTATTTCAAATGAACAATGACACGTAATTTGGACATATTTACTGGATCAGATGAAGGGGAGTAGCTTGTAGATGTCATAGTACGGAATCACTTCATGTGTTCATGTGTTTATATCTCAGAGTTTTGGAGTCAGAGCAGCCCTGTCTGGATTGTAAATAGTCTGCTATGGGGTCGTTGGGAAGGTGGGGGCGGAGCATGGACAGTAGGCTTGATGGGAGGAGGGACTGTGCCGTTTCTCGATTGTTATGCTAAGGTAGACCAACTCACTTTCTGCAGGTATACTGCCCCCTTTCTCTTTGGAGTGTAGAGTATGAATTTAATTTTTGGCTGTCCATTACACAAGGCACCTTTTACAGTGTACTCTATAGTATAGCAAGACTTTTGTCCTGCATGCCTGCTCTGCAGTAAGACGGTACATTCTGCATACCGCACTTTTTTTTAGCACCCTAAAGCTAACACTGTGTGTGAGGCTGTAGACATGCTTGTGATTTTCCTTAAGCTGTTGATGTATTCAGACATCCTGCTGAATGTGTTCTTGGCCATTGCTGTGGATAACCTGGCTGATGCTGAGAGTCTCAACACTGCTCAGCAGGAGGAGGCAGAGGAGAAAGAAAAGAAAAAAATTGCCAGGTGAGAAGAAACTGAAAGTGTGCAGATCAGAGGCCTCAGATCAGCACCCGCGATCAGTCACAGTGTGACCTATCAAAACCAACCACCAGGACTGTGTGTCCGTTTTTCTGATTAACGCAAACTGGTGGTGTAGTTAAGCACTATTTCTCATTTGCATGGAATTGGAGGACCACACACATTCATTTACCAGTTAATGGAATATGCAATGTGTAAGTTCTATCCCACTTTAGCCTTTTGTCTTCTTGTCTGAAAGTACTTTTAGGGTACTAAAATATTTTAGATATTGCTGTGTGAATATAGGCTAATTGTATTGTGTTATTCACTTCTGTTAACTCCTACCCTCTGATTTAAAATGGTTGTTCCTGCCTTCTTGTTATATCACACTTTTACATTCATGAGGCAAACACCAATGTTTTTATTAATTCACCCGCAATAGCTCCTGGATTGTAAAATATCCTACAGTAAATGACAAAAACTGCTGTATTTCCCTGTGTCTGTTCTTCTGTTCATCAGTTCATCTGTGTGAGTCGCTTTTTCTCCTCGATTGCTCGGTGAATTAATCTGGAACTGCACGTGGGTATTGAGCGTTGCCATAGGCGGGGACTGAAGAAGCTAATTTTCCCATTTTCGGAACAATTTACCTGGTTTATACCCAAATTTTATGAGTTTATTGCAAGTCTGTACGAGTCGTGGTGTGCACACCCCTCAAACACTGTAAAACGCAGTTGGGTCACACAAATTGACAAAGTTAGTTCCTCTCGTTGCTTTGACTGAGTTAAGTTTTTCAAATACAGTACTGGTCAAAAGTTTTATAATACCCCAATTTTTCCAGTTTTTTTTTTTATTTTGAAAATGATGCGGTTCTAGTCCAATGAGTATCTTGAAATGGTACAAAGGTAAGTGGTGAACTTCTAGAAGTTTTGAACAAAAGGTCTGGTTACCCAGGTTTTTTGTACGCCGTCAAGTAGGAGAAAGGATGGTTCCTCAGAGTGTGACATCAACTGTCAAATATGGAGGAGGAAGTGTGATGATCTGAGGCTGTTTTGCTGGATCCAGTGTCAGTGAATTACAGAGTGAAAGGCAGGGTGAACCAAACCGGTTAGCACAGCATTCTGCAGCGTCATGCAGTACCTGCTGATATGCGCCTAGTTGGTCAGGGGATCAACCTACAGCAAGATAATGACCCAAAACATAAGTCAAAGCTCTGCCAGAACTACCCTAGGAAAAAAGAACAAGATTGTAAGCTTGAAAACATGGAGGGACCAGCGCAGTCTCCAGATGGTTCGGGATGAACTGGAGAGAAGACTGAAAGCAAAGAAACCTACAAGAGCCACACATTTATGGGAACTTCTGCAACAGAGTTGGGAAGAACCTTCTGAAGAATATTTGATTTCCATTGTAGAAAGAATGCCATGAGTGTCTTCAGCTGTTATATCTGCCTTTAGACAAAGAATACATTTTGGTTTATAAATTGATTCCATTATATATTTTTTCATTTCAGTTGTTTATTTATTCTATCATGTCTATGCTTTTATTCCAGAGTACATTGAGACATTAAACTGCATAATTTTCAATAAAAAACAGTAAAGATTTTGGTTTTATGAAACTTTTGACCGTTGTATATCACTGCTCTTTCCATTGACAGAAATTAACTCTATCAGGCTTTGACTGAGTCAAGTTGAGTGAATAAATCATTTTTTTGCAGCGGAGTCTGTACGTTGTCGTCATGCTTGCAGCACCGGATGTGGACGAGTTATGTAATATACGCACAGCAGCCATGCCATTCTGCTGGCTTCTCATCCCACTATATCTTATTGCCTGTTATCCGGTAATTGAATCATCATGATGAATGTGATTTGACATATTGTTCAAAATGTGATTAGAGGTGTAAGAGTTCTTCCTGCTGACTACAGGAGTGGAGGAGGGGATGGAAAGGAGGATGACAAGGCTGAGGGAGACAGTAAGGTACATTTCTGCACCATGTCCACACATCTGTTGGTTGTAAAATCAGAGAAATTAATTTTCATTTCTATTTACATGTGAATAGGCTGATTAAAGAGCTGTGCAGTAGTCTGATTGGCTGAATAGCTCACAGATCTGCTGGATTGTTTTCAGTGCATATCAATTTTTGTAGAGTTGATGGAATGCATAGATATATTTAAGATGGGTCTTTCACCTCATTGTGTGCTGTGTTTGCGCAGAGAGAGAGTGCAGGTTTTTCTCTTGTGATTCAAGCCATTCTCTGGATACAGGTTCCAGCGGAAGAGGATGAAAAGGACCCCTATGATGAAACTGCAGGTAAAGAGCAGTGGAACTGACACTAAGGGAGACTGTGTGTCCACACGTCTGCTGTAAACTGAGATTCCTGCACTCTCTCTGTAGAGGATGAAGATGAGGATGAGCCGGAGGTCCCCGCTGGCCCCCGACCGAAGATATCAGAGCTGGTAAAGAAAGACAAGATCACGCCGATTCCAGAAGGGAGCGCATTCTTCATCTTCAGCAACACAAACCCGTGAGTGTTCGCCAAAAATAACAACAAAAAAATTCTCCATAGCCTTTAGTGCGCCCTGTGGTTTCTCTCCAAAGCAAATTCTCCCTCTGTGGTGCCGCCACAACACTGATGAGGTCAGGGAGGGTGATGAGTTCCCTGCGGTGAGCTCTCCTTCTTCTGGAGATGGGGTCTCTGCTGATTCCATAGCATACTTGTCAGTGCACTGAAAACTGGAAATCATGGTGACTGGATTCAAATCCAGAGGAAAAAGATTTTTATATTTAGTACCCTTGAAGCGGAGCTTTAAAAGGTGAGAATTTAAAAAAATTCAAGAAACCGCAATCCCCTTAAACAATGACAATTAAATTGCCTAACTGACATAAGTCTGCTAGAATAAAGTACAAAGAGATATACAGGCAATATGCTACTCAATAGGCTTACGAGACTTCACACCAGTGAAGTGCAAAGCTTAGGCTTATATAGGATAAGTGAGATAGTGATGTGATTAGACACGGTTGCAAATAGTTAAGTGGTGAGTGGAAGGGCAGGCTGGTTCCTCACAACCCTGGTGATGCAGAGCGCTGGGGGTGTGGCATGACTATTCCACTCGGTTTTTTGTTTTTTTCTTAGCAATTCTCTTCAACAGTTTTAAAGTCAACATGAAACCTTGTGTTTACTCATTAACTCATTAAGGTGCACATGTTAAAGTATTTAGGAATATCAATGAGATTCTGAAATGATTGACCTTATTCAACCGAGGTTCCGCTGTCTAATTTGCATGGCAGTGATATTTTTTGAGTTCAAAAAATATCTGGTAAGAAATTTAACCCTGAAACACCAAGCTTGAGTTTTCATTACACATTATACTTCTCAAGCATTTTTACAGGCTGATCTAGAACCATTCTTTTACGTGATTCGATCATTTTAGGTTTCACAGGACACAAAACTACTATATACCCTTCATAAAGTCTACAGAATTAATTGCATTTGGCCATTTCATATTTCATGCTCAAAAATACAGATGAAAACTCAGCTTCTTATTTGCAGCTCTGGACTTGTATTACAGAGAAACCTCATCCCATTACTAGCATAATTTAGCCATACTTTGAAAATCTTTTTTTTTTTTTTGAGTCCTTTAAAAGTCTCAACCTTTAAATGCATCTTTAAATGCATCCTGGCGTCAGCAGACAAGCAGTGCTGGTTTTACACCCTTTCGCCACTTCTGCCGAAATGCTACAGCCCATTTCTTTTCCTTAATGTAGCTGAATAATTCTCAGGAATTAATTATTAAAGTCATTTACTGGAATGTCTCACATATGCTACTTGTCATAGCCTATGTTACGAGAGACAACTTTCATTACGTCATATTGAAGACACACAATTATATGACTGAATCTGTAGTAATGATAAAAAATCTCCAATGAAAAAACACCCTTTTGCAGCGCATGAATTTTACCACGGCCTAGCGGCAATTGCCGTGGTTGCCCCCCCGTGTGGCCGTCATGCCCAACTACCCAAACGACCAGTTTCGCTTGCCCTTTTTTCAAGTGGCTGCAGTGCCCAAAAATGAAGCAAAGTGGAGAAGCAAAGTCCAGCGCAGCCTGCAGACAGGAGCGGCACAGCTCGGTCGCTGCGCCGCTCCTGTCTTCAGGCTGCGCTGGACTTCTGAGCACATTGGGTGCATCTCAAAGCGTGGGCTGCATCCTTCGAAGGCTTGATTTTTAGGGGTCGTCACTTACGTCCATTTACTAAACTGACATTTAGGGTAAGAGACAAGGTTAAATTTACCGCTAGGTTTAGGTTCAGGGGTTAGAGTTATGGTTAAAGTTAGGGGAACCAGTGACAACTCGCTTTAAACAAAGTTGTTTAATGGAGATGACATGACGTCACGCTAGTTTGGTGGATGGAATTAAGTGATAACCCAAAATGCAGCCTTCAAAGGATGCAGCCGACGTTTTGAGATGCAGCCACTGTGCGACCAACGACGCGCCCACTCATTCGCAAATACGGTAACGTTGTGTGAGGTCGGTATCCTACAGTCATACATCCTTCCAGCTTGAGAAAAATCAGCTCACATTATGTTTAAAGCGCAAGCAATTAAATACTGATGGTGGCAAGTATAGATGTGTTTTTGGGCTGGGTGAAAACGGTGGTTGTATTACGTTCCTCGGCAGAAACTAAACTTTGAGAGCATTCGCTTACAACGTTAGCCTGTGCAAAGCATCCAGTGTCGCCCCAGACTGCTCAGCAGTCGTGGTCCGACGGCAGTAAAAAGGCCATCAGATGCCTCATCTTTCAATGCTTGATGGCCAAAACCTCTCGCAGTTTACTTTTCCCTGGTAGCAACAATTGCTAAGACTAATTTGTTGAACGACAGCATTCTAATTTACTTTCGATAGAATTGTTATTTGTTGCACCATAAAATTGAAGTGGTTTCTTCCGCATATGAGATATTAAAATATCAATATGTATTTATAATTTCTGCGCTTGTGTAGCTCATGGAACAGCACAGATTTGTTTTAATTTAAATTTAAAAAATTAATTAAATATTGGTTTTCAGTGCACTCCTAATTATTGATTTATTCTGGCTTATCTACATACAATGTCATTATCACTTCTTTTTCTTGCAAAATTGATTAATTTGGCTTTGGCTTTGGTACCCTACATTTTGGCCATGATGCCCCAATTTTTAACGGCCAAATGGCCCTGCCCTAAAAATAACTTAATTTGAGGCCTGTGTTTGACTGTCTACGAGATTTTGCTGCTGAGCAAGTGCACTTGCTTTTCTCATGGAAATAAATACCTCTCATTCCAACTCTGTTCTAAAGGAGCCTGCATCTCCTCCGTTCTCTGTATGAGAGCCCAATGCCTACCACACACTATGGATTCTGTAGAGTTGTAGACAGCTGCTATGAAAGTCGCGGACAAATGGTAAACATGTACAGTGGACAAGTGGTTTTTGGAATTTACTCTGTTTTTAAAATAATTTTCTCGTGATTGTTTGTGACATGCTTGGGGATGTATATTTTAGAATTCGGGTTGGATGTCACAAGCTCATCAACCATCACATCTTCACCAACCTCATCCTGGTCTTTATCATGCTGAGCAGTGTTTCCCTGGCTGCCGAAGATCCCATCCGTAACTTCTCGGCCCGCAACATTGTGAGTACAGAAACTTTTGGATGTGGGGGGCCATTAAATGGGGGATTGCTATGAGCACCTTTCTCTGTGTGAAAAAAAAGTATGGAGCAAAGCTGCTTTATTCTGAGTTGTACTGTACTTAATTGGGTCCAGTGGAAAACAGACAGCTGTTAACGTGAACATCTGTCATGTGTAAAAATTAGAGATGCACCGAATTTTTGGCCGCCAAAAATCTTCAGCCGAAAATGGCAAAAAATGCATTTTCGGGTTTCAGCTGAAAGACTTTTAACACCGAAACAATACGGCTGTTGTGAAGACGCAAGCAAAAACTGCGGCGAGCACGCACCTGTCGGGACTTTTATTCCGTTGATTTTTTTTTAGCTCACCTGACGAAGTCAGATTAGGTCATGTCATGGCCTGTTTGTTCGTCGTTCGTCGTCGTCGTCGTTCGTCGTCCGTAAACATCTTCTCCTCTAAGACCACGGGGCCTATGAAGCTGAAACTTGACAGGTACCTTCCTACCCATGAGGTCACCAAAATTTATTCTAGGCGTTCCGATCCGATTTCAAACATGGCCGCCATGGCGGCCATAATGGAAATCACATAATTGGCCATCTGAAAGCTATTTCAGCACATATTCTGCTGAAATTTGCTATGTATTTAGTACGTGGCAAGATACATCACTTATCATTCGGCTTTTTCGTATTTCCAATTCTGACCTTGCTTTGACCTTCAACTTCGTACAACCCCTGTGAGTTACATTGAAATCTTTCAAAATCATCTTCTCCGAAATTACTCGGCCAATAAAGCTGAAACTTGACAGGTACCTTCCTACCCATGAGGACACCAAAGTTTGATCAAGGTGTTCCGATCCGATTTCAAACATGACCGCCACGACGGCCATATTGAAAATCACATAATTGGCCATCTGAAAGCTATTTATGCACATATTCAGCTGAAATTTGCTTTGTAGTTAGTACGTGGCAAGATGCATCACATATCATACGGCTTCTTCCGTATTTCGAATTTTGACCTTGCTTTGACCTTCAACTTCATACAACCCCTGTGAGTTAGATTGAAATCTTTCAAAATCATCTTCTCCGAAACTACTTGGACAATGAAGCTAAAACTTGGCAAATATCTTCCTACCCATGAGGACACCAAAGTTTGTTCTATGCGTTTCGATCCGATTTCAAATATGGCTGCTTCAGCGGCCATTTTGAAAATGACATTAATCACCATCTGAAAGCTATTTATGCATATATTCAGCTCAATTTTGCTATGTAGGTAGTTGCAAGATACATGACATATAATTCAGGTTTTAAATGTCAAGGTCACAGGAGGTAATAAACAAGTTGAAATCTTGCCTTTGGCTACTGGTCAAAAGTGGGCATGCAAGAAAGTCCTTGGGTTTTTGATGACTAATTTGAGTTAAACTGCTTCTTACACACCCTACTAGTTTGAGTTAAACTGCTTCTTGCACACCCTTGAGTGGTCAGGTGAGCTACAGGGCCCGTGGCACTATTTTGTCAAAGGATAAGAATAGGAATGCTGAACTTGCATTGTAGGTGAAAGAGCATTGTGTTTGGATAATTTAGGCATTTTTTTCAAAATAAATGGAGCAGTCTAGCTCACTAGTTTGGTAGCACAATGTCATAATATTTCCAGCTCAAGAATGGCGCCATTTTCCTTCAAACTCTCTCCGCTATCCTACGTCACTGGGCCCCAGGATCGAAGTCTGGAATGGTCTTGCATACATATAACTCTCGCGTAACGTGGTCTGTGGAACTCTCTAGCGTCCAAAAGCACTGTGGCATCGTTGCAGGTTGTTCAACAGTACTTATGAAAGAATCATAGCTAATTTACTACTCAAAAATTAATGAAAATATCAATCTATCCACACGCTCAATTTTTATGAAATGCATATCTGTGACTGCCATCCTCGGGCCCACTTGACACGCGTCATAACCACGTCACCAATCCGCAGTGAACCTTGAACCTTAATTCTGTTCTTCTGATTGGTTGGATTATTTCTACCAGATGATGTGGCGGCAATTACGATTTCACCCATTTTGTCGTACTTCTGATGTTTTCAAGGTGATAGCTTTGGTAGGATAGCACCATAATTTTTTAAAAAAATGCCTAAATTATCCAAACACAATGCTAGCGAGTTTCCTAGCGATAATGAGTAAGCGATTTGTCTTTCGCAGAGAAGATTCTCTCTGACCAATCAGTGGGCTGCTGGGTTGTCACGTAACATTTAATTTTACAATTTTTCAGCAGCCAGTAGTGGGCCAGTCAGCAGTGGCGATTCTAGAACTGGGAATTGGGGGGGTGCAGTCATGTCCCTTTATGACAATTAGGTCTGACTAGTTCTGAATCATTTTCCTTTACTGACGCGTTTTCCAATTATTGTAAAAACTTCAGTACAGTGGTGGAACCAGAACTGAGATTTGTGACAAAACATTTGTTTAAAACGGTTATTAGTCCTGACCTGTTCTCAGTCATTTTCATGAGTTACCGAAGGTTCGCTTAGAGAGCACTCCACAGTTAACAGCTGCTGCTTGTTCTCCCCGATTACATAAGAAGACAATCATTCATCTGGACGTATATTTGCTGTATTTATATCAACATTATTCAAATTTGCATACCTTTCGACTCTCTCTCTCAAATAGTTTGAACAGCACGCTGCCTTTTCAACTGCTGAGTGCCACTTTTTTTTTTTTTTTAATCAACCCACGCAATACCAAGGGACCTGATGGCAGACCTGATCAATCAACGCGAAGCACTGGCCTAAATAAGCAAATTATTTTCCTATACTGAATTTTGCTCATGATTTCATCGTTGTTCTATCACATATGGAGAGAAGCCGCGTCTTCAGTTGCCAATTCAGAGAATGGAAAACGCGTCATTAAAGGAAAATGATTGAGAAATAGCCAGGACTAATTGTCATAAAGGAACGTGTCTGCGCCTCTTCCAATTCCCGGTTCAAGAACCGCCACTGCCAGTCAGTTATAGGCCTGTAGCTTATTCATGAGTGAGGCCAAGTAAAACCTTTTGTGAATAATTTTATTTTTATTGCGCTTTGTTGGAACGTCAGTGCTAAGTAAATATTTTAATAATTTTGTAATTGATATGTTCTTTGAAGCCTGAATATTAATTTATGCAATTGCAATTCCTTGACTTTAGTTAGGTCAGTACACAGTCACAGCCATAAATGCAATGGTACTAAAAATTGGCGTATTAATTTCTTTCGGTGTTTCGGTTTTTGGCCAAGCGTTTCTCATTTATGGTTTTCGGTTTCGGCCACAAATTTTCATTTCGGTGCATCCCTAGTAAGAATTTATTTACAAATGAACACCCTTAAAGTGGACCTATTTTGCTATATTTACAAGGTTATATTTTGATCTTAGAATCCCCTAGAGTACTCCTGATCGTTGAAAGTCCAAAACAGGGTCCTTATTTAGCTCATACTGCCATCCTCAAAAAACTCCATTTGTAGTCCATAGTTGTGTCTGCCTGAAATGCCTCATTGGGGTGGCTCTTCTGCTATGGCCCCCGCTCCCGTGTGCCCACTTTCTTCTGACTGGCCTGCTCTGTGGAGGGACGAGTTGGGCGGCACTAGGCTGCAGAATGCAGATTTCCGGGTCCGCCTCCCCAGAGTGAAACATGAGACACGGCTGCCATCTGGATCAACGGGGAAATTGCGAAATCTAACACTATATTCGAATATAGATCTATTGAAATGAACTTGTTCTAATAAACGCAGCGGCGAAAGTGAAGGATGCAGTGCGAAAGTCTGGCAGCTCAAGCGCAAATTTGCTGTCGGCTACAGTTTGCTATCGGCAACAGTGGTGAGAACAGCGGTTTCACTACTCCAAGCTAGGATGCAGGGAAAGCTAGAATCCACCCCATACAGACACATTTGTAGAACGGGTCGACATACCCAGGTGTAGACCGGAGACCGGAGAAATCCGGTGGGTCTGAGTTTAGAGGGAAACATGGACAGTGAGGAGCAGCAAAAAGTGGACTAACAACTTATGAACTGCATTGGTGTGTATTATAAGGACCTGCTGGTTTGTGTGCATAACTGTGGTGTGTTGTTAGTGAGGAGTAACAAACAGCTTCTGCGCTGGTATATGACGGAGCGGCGAAATCTCAAGGGTAAATGGCTTTTTCGTAAATTGCCCTTGGTAATGGTTTACTTATTGCGTCGGAATGACCAGTGTTTCCTCGCGGAAAATGGGCGTGTTATGGATAGTGCGCGAGAGCTAGATAGAGCTCCGGTTTTGTTATGAGCATAATACATGTTTTACAGACCTTAATTTCCGTTTGCGTGAACCGTTGCTTATGTGGAGCTAGTGAATTGATAGCTTTTGCAGTAAAGAATTTCATATTCAATCGCCAATTTAATATTCAATCGACGGCAATGCACAGAAATTATTTGGTAGACCGGACACGTTATAGCCTGTGCGCTTCCCTATTGCTTTCACTGGTAGCATCAGACAGTTTGCCCAGGTATTGGAGAAGTATCAGGCAGACCCTGGTCATGGATAAGTAAAGCGATTGTTTCACAAGAACCCAATAACGCACCCCAAGCTCTGCAAAACCTATGTCTGGTCTAACTAAACCAGACAAAACAAAAAAGCTACCCAATAATTTCTGGAGGCATCGTGGGCAGGTCCAGCACTTGGCTTTGGCTAGGTCTGTATTAATTGGACGGCACAACCTGACATCAGGTTTTTCCCAGATTTCGTGAAGATCTCGGGAGGAGCTGTTCAGAGAGGAAATCACATTCACAAAATCACGTTCTTGGATTACGGCGAAACCCCCGTATCTTATGTTTAGAAACTTTTCAGAGGTTAAGTATGGACAACCAACATTATAACATTACTTATATGTATTAAAAGAAGGATCAGCATAATAGGTCCCCTTTAAATGTTCGAACACACACTCCCAAACATGCGCATATGCACTGTGTACTCTGTTCTACTGCTGTCTACTAATGGATTTGTTGCAGAATGAACATTTAAGGTTTACTCTGAATAGTACATTATGTGCATGTAGTGTTCTGTGTTGCCTCAGAGGGATATTTTGAATATGATTGTTTAAGGGAATTAGGGAAGATGCTTGCTGTGTTTGCATATTAACTGTACTAACCTTCTTTCCTTTTTATCTCAAAGCCAATAATGTCAATTGTGAGTTGAGCAGGAGAGGGTGTGTTCTCTGGACAGAAACTAATGCTAATAGGACACTATGATACAGCACATTTAAAAGAATAAACTGAATGCGGTGAACAATATGTGTATTATGCACTGATAAATATGAGTACTAGGCTTAACCTTTTTTAGGAAAACTCTTAAATGAGCTGTTTTAATACAAAACCATCTGGTTATGTACTGTTGTGTTTCTGTTAAACATGTATGTTGCTTTTGCAGATACTTGGTTACTTTGACTATGCATTCACGACAATCTTTACAGTTGAGATCCTGTTGAAGGTAAATGCTGAGCTCCATGTCACTGTGCCGTTGCTGTCTGTGTGGTGTAGTAATACTGTGACCCATCTTGTCACCTTTTCAGGTCCTAGGCTATGCAGATTATGTCTTCACTAGCATGTTCACATTTGAGATCGTGTTGAAGGTAACCTCTGTCTGACTATCAGAGACTTGCTGCATCCTACTTCCCGTGTCACCTGCCATCTAAGAAGCTGGCCTGTGTGTTTCCATGGCACCTCTTTTAAACCCAAACTCTGGGCAGGGTCTGTCTCGATCCACCATGCCCTCAATTCACCTCTCTATTAGCAGAATAGTGAAGGCGCTTGCTAAGCATGGGGGTTGCTTATGAAAGAGTGTCCCCTGTTGGGCTTGAACTAGACACAGCCAAAGCATTGTAACATTGGGCAAAAAAAAGTTTTCGGACCCTCCTTCCCAAGAAATGCTAAATTTGGAAGTGGAGGAGCCTGCTAAGTAAGTTTTCACTGGTTGAGCCGAGCTTTGTCTGGTTCAGACCAATAGATTGATCACTGATGGCACAGCTTAGCTCCGCCCTAAAAGAAAAAGGGGAAAGGATTTTGAGAAGCTGCTAAAGTGGCTGCTGCTGTGTGGCTGTCTATATAGAGCTCCATTGGGTTTAATGAAGATTCAAAACTTGGGTAGGGGATGCAGATCCCTTCCGAAAGCACTCTTGGCTTTGAAACTGCAGCTGGGTCCCTATTGAGATTATTATTTTTTTGGAAGGGAGCCCAGAACTGCAGCTGAATTTGCCTCATCGCCGCATCATCACTGACTGGGTATTCAGATACTAAGTAAAAGAGGGGGCGAAAAGATCACGTCCTTTTTAAGTGTGACATGGTTACTCTACTTTCCCTCTGCCAGATGGTAAGTGCATATAAATAAAGTCCTGCAGTTTCAGGTGTGGGGTCAGTAGAGTCCTTTGGATAGATTTGGTCCCACGCATCTCAAAATTAAAGAGCCTCTACCTGCTCACACCATTTACATGCACTTGGTATTGAATTCCTGCTTCATTTGAAATGCTTTTGGCTTCCTTCCTTACTTCTTTTCTGCTTGAATTTGGGGGGTTGCTGAGGATTGTGTTTGGGGTTGGGACTGATGGGGTTGAATCACAGGAAACTGTGATACTGTGGCAGACATGAATGCTACTGTAAGACATTTTTTTCTTTTTTCCTTACTGCTATTGTTAGCACACAAGCTTGGCAACAAACTGCATGTTTTATTGCCCTGAGCTTGGCTTTCTAGTCGCTCATTAAAATGTTTACTTACTCTGGCATTCATGCAAGTCGGCCATGGTAAGGGGCCGGCAATATACTTTATGATCAAAGACTGGTACTGGACTCAGAAGGTTGCTGGCTTAAGCCCCAGTGTGCCCACAATAAGATCAGTGCAGCTGTAGGGTGTCTGACCGAGGCTTTTGACCTCACATTGCCCTGGGGGCGTTGTCTAATCCTCTGTAAGATACTTTGGATAAAAGTGTCTGTGAAATGACTGTGACGTAGTTAATGGTGGGGCAGTGTACGGTCGAGTGAAGTTCATATTCATAGGGAACATGTGCCGTCACCATACTTTAGCGCCGCTGTATTTGTGTCCGATATGCCCGGGATATGTCGTACAGTTACAAAAGTCGTCAGAGAAACTCCAAACTACAGTTTCATTCCATTGCAAAACACTTAGCTAAACTGGTTGGCTAAGTTTAGCCAAAATAAATGGTTGACTTCCATCAGAAGGGACCACGGTCAGCCTACATCTAACTCCCAGTTATTGTGCTGTCAGCACTTTGTTTTTGGCAAATTGCGTTTGTCCTCAACTTATCTAATTATAATTTTTTATCCTTTTGCACCCTTTGCTAGGAAAACTCTAGGGAAACACTTTCAACGCTCAAATACTGTAAATTGACTTAAAGGTGAACTGTCATTGAGTTGCGCTATTAATTGTTAGGTTTCTCAAACCAGTTCTTAATATTTGAGGAGAGTAAGCAGTTCATTGCTGGCATTGCTCACTTGCTAGCTAGGTAGCATAATGTTACAGAACTTGAATGAGTAAGCTACAAACGGTAACTTTAAGCATGCTTACCTGCGAGATATGATCATATTCCTTAGTCCCTGTTATAGCTCTCAAGTTATCTGCCCGAATATACCTTGAAGGTTTAGCTAATCTTAATGGTAACGTTGGCAAACGGATGCTGTTGACT
Organism: Gymnothorax reevesii; assembly: GCA_029721435.1. NCBI lineage: Eukaryota > Metazoa > Chordata > Actinopteri > Anguilliformes > Muraenidae > Gymnothorax > Gymnothorax reevesii. The sequence goes on from CM056581.1 coordinate 10,530,493, forward strand.
TAGCGAGCCTGTATTATAATTAGTTAAGACATAACGTTTGCTAATAAATGTTGTGCTAGACAAACCATAATTTTGCTAAGGAGTTCTTTAATTTGAGATGGACTGCAAACAGTGGCATATCGCATTCATTAGCATGTTTCTCTTTTTAGCATTGCATTTCTAGTGAACATTGCATTTAATGGTTTGACACAGAAAGCAAAATTTTAAAATGGTAACAAATTAACTTAGACCTGCCAGTAAAAAATAAACAGCCTGGAGAATTAGCTAGCTACCTTTTTGAAATTAGAAAACAGAATAGCTACAGAAGAAAACATTAAAATGTTTAAACCTGCAATTGTTAACAAAATCTTTAAAACAAATACTGATAAACAAATTTGAAAACATATGGCAGTCCATGGTTTTTAAGATTAGAAAAGGCATACCACCATTATACACCATTTGAGGTGTCGCACCTGAAGCTTTCATAGCCTCAGCTGTAGCCTACTTCAAAACAAACAAGCTAAAAGACTTCCCTTCAGGCTTAACCACCGGCAAGATAACATGGCTGATAATTGTTGTTGAATTACTTTCAGGTCCTGTTATCGCTGAGAAATTTTTTGTCTCCAGATGCCATATCATGATGTTGCTCACAAATCCTGAACCTACATATTGATCGGCATCCGTACTTTTGAAAGCCTTCAGGCTATCTCCTGTGTATGGATTTTGTAAAAGGTATATATAAATATCAGGAAATGTAAATTGGGGTAGATACTTTACAAATGGTAAAGGACAAAACAAAATAGGAGGTACTAAAAATGGATCACAACCGTTATTGATGTTTTTTGTCAATAACGCTGGCTCTCTCCCTCATTTAAATGTACCGTGTTCGCTGTCATGAGCGAGGGAGAAAAGTGAAATCGGACACAAATATGGTGGCGGGAACATCGGAAGTGATATTTTTGGTATCTATGAATGAGTTGCATATATAGGAGCAGCTGCCCACTCCTTTTCCTGGAGATCTACTTTCCATGAGGTTTTCATTCCCCCTCTTATTAAGCATATGTGATTGGACTAATTTAAAGCTCAACTAGCTCTGTAGCTGATGACTGAGGTATGCTTTGTAAGACCTAGTGTGAAACCTTCAGGGACAGGATTGTAAATTTCCTGGAACAGGATTAGGCAGACCTGATATAACTGACAGTTGGGGCCTGCTCTAATGCCCAATACTCCTGCCCACCCCGCAGATGACCACTTATGGGGCGTTCCTGCACAAAGGTGCCTTCTGCAGAAACTACTTCAACTTGCTGGACCTGCTGGTGGTGGGAGTGTCACTGGTGTCCTTTGGAATTCAGTGAGTATATGAGGGCCACAGCCACTGTGACAAAACAGGGCACTAGCAGAGCTAAATGAACATACAGATTGATGTGCTTTGTAGTTCAACTACAATAATAAATACTTACACACTCCTCTGTGACATTATGAAGACTTAGACTCTCTTCTTCACCGTTAGAAAGATTGACACACTACTCTGAACCAATTTATAAACTAGTGCACATAGCATGTGAATTTCTGTCCTGGTGTTTTAACAGCACATCTCCCAGCATATAACTGCATGTAAATCTGTGATTATGGGCTAGTCTGAAGTTCCTCTGTTGGTTCACATGGGTGTATGTTTGTGCATGTGTGTGATGATGTACAATGTATGTTTACTTATGCGTGCTCGTATTACATATATAACGCGGGCTACCTGAGCTGATGTTCTGTGTGCAGGTCGTCAGCAATCTCGGTGGTGAAGATTCTGCGAGTGTTGCGGGTGCTCCGGCCACTGAGGGCCATCAATAGGGCCAAGGGTCTCAAGGTACCTCCTCCTTCGCACTCTCATCCACCTGCTTCATCTCCCTCCTGCGTCATTTCCTCCACCCTTATCTTTCTGCTCTGATTCAAATCAGAACCTCTTCCACCTGGCTCATCCTCTTATTCAACTCTGATCCTTCCACAGCCATCAGCTTGTTCTTCAAATCTCAGCTCCCGTCCCCCCATATACTGATATTTCCGCAGATTGCAAAGTCTTACAAATATAAAATAGATTGAATATCTGTAAATATCAACAAATTAAACAAATTATATGATGATCTTAATGGCACTGTGCATCCAATAAAAATACAAATTATGTTCATAAAGGTAAACCTCAATGCCACAATAATTTGGACCGTATACACATACAGTTGCAATCAAAATTATTCAACCCCTGCCGCAAATTAGGTTTACTGGCAAAATTTACAAACTTTCAGCTGTTTGCAGTGAACACATCACAATTTAAATGGCTCAACACAGCAAATATTACAAGTGGCTTCTCCAAATTCAACAGAAAATGCTGCTTTTAATGACGACTACAGGCTCAAAATTACTCAATCCCATCATGACAAGCATCTTTAATACTTAGTAGAGCACCCTTTATCTGCTATGACCGACTGGAAATGTGATGCATAGGCAGACGACAGCTTCTGGCCGCATTCCAAAGGAATCTTAGCTCAGTCCTCATGGACAATGGCCTCCAGTTCACTAATATTTCAGGGTTTGCATGCTGCAACTGCCTTCTTCAAATCCTACCAGAGATTTTTATGGGGTTTCAAGTGAGGCGACTTTAATGGGCACTCTAGAATCTTCCCAGACTTCTTCTGAAACCAAGCCTTGGTGGATGTTGAGGTATGCTTAGGATCATTGTCCTTTTGGTAGGTCAAGTGATGCCCAAACGTCAGCGTCCCTACAGACGGCATGACTTTCTCTCCTTGGATATCCTGGTACTTGTATGAATCCATCTCGCCCTCCACACCATGCAGGTTTCCAGTGCCAGAAGAAGCAAGGCAGCCGCAGAGCATCAAAAAGCCCCCACAATTCTTCTCTGTTGGCAGGGTGCACTTTTCAGCATATGCTTCTTTATTCCTCCATTAGATATACCACTGATTCATAAAACCAAAATATTCCAGTTTTGTATCAGCACTCCACAGAGAAATATCCCCAAACTTCTGTGGCTTAATTATATGGTTTTAAGCATATTGGAGCTTGTGGTTTTGGATCAGTTGTGGTGTATGTCTTTGAGTTCGGGCATGGAGACCTTCAATGTTTAGTATGTGCCCTACTGTGCAAACTGAAACTTCAATGTCTCCTGTCTCTAAGTACTGCTGCGGGTCTCCTGCAGTCACTCGAGGGTTTTTGACCGCCCGTCTCCTCAGGAATCTGGTAACAGCCATTGATAGTTTCCTCTTTCTGCCACACCCTGGTGCTGTAGCCACTCTTCCTTTAACTCTGAACTTGCAAACTATGCTTCCAACTGTATCTCTATGAAAATTCAGTCCCTGTGCTTCCTTTTTGTATCCTTTTCCTTGTTTGTGCCAGGCAATAATCTCCTCTATTAGCTTTTTGGACAATTCTTTTGACAGCCATATTTCTAATATGCAATCAAATGTCACTGTCAACAAACCCCTAGGGAGTGCAAGTATTTGATGTGTTTTGTCTCAAGCAAACCTGATGCAACTAATTAAGCTCTTGATTAGCTGCATTAGGTGAGCCTGAGACAACACCTGATTAACAAATATGCTCTTATGACGGATTCTATTCTGGGGGCTGAATAATTTTGAGACTGTAGTAGTAGTTAAAAATGGCATTTAGTGTTAAATTTGTAGAAACCACCGATATTAGTTGTGTTGAATTATTTAAAATGTTCTTGTTTAATCTGTTTATCACAACAAGCTGAAAGTTTGTAAATTTTACTATTAAACCCAATTTGCAATGGGGGTTGAATAATTTCGATTGCAACTGTAGATATATAATCCAAGAAATGATGCTGAGGGGGATGAAAATAACAAACTCAGTATTACTTAATGACACTTTATATCACTGATAGCCCTATATCTTGGCTTTATGGAATGTTTCATTCAAGTGACCAACTCTTCTCAGGTCAGTTTAATCGCTTGTGCCGTGAAACCTTCTGAAACTCGAGTGACAAAATTAAATGCAATATCAAAAGTACAATTAATAATTGTCATATCGACACCTAATTTTGTTTACAAACTGCTACAATATGTTATTGAAAGTGTACCAAAAATTAAAAAACAGCGTAGAAAACTTATGCATTGTCGAATATATAGTGCAAAAGGTAAAAGTTGGAAAACCTTTGACTAACATTCTTAAATTTACCCTCATTTCCTCAAAACTCATCAGGTACTCTTCAAAATCACTTTACTTCGGCTACAGTGTGTCTTTTATACAAAACGGTTACTTAAACAGCTCAGTCAGGCCCTGCATTGACCCTCAGAAAACCTCTCGTTCGTCACTCGCGTTTCACCTCTGATAGCACATTCTAAAGTCCACCTCAGCACCAAAATCAATCATTGGATTGTATCCATATCACTCCTACATACACAAAACATGTTCTACTATTAAATTAAGGGAATACATACGCACATCTGGCCCATCTAGGGTTTCTACCCTGCCTTTGAAAATAAAATAACTCTTTTAAGCGACATCAGCGACTCCGCGCGGGCCAGCTGTAAACATTAACAAGTGTGGTCACTTTTCATTTACAACGCATGCCGATTACAACTCTGGACTTCACACGCTTTTCTTTACTCAGTGGTTGGAGGCAATGCATGCGTTTCGTGATCGTTTAGTGACATAATATCATTTGAAACGTCTTATGCAATTCCATTGCTTCCAACTCCTCCATGAACAAGCACTTCTGTTACGCACCAGAATCTACAGACACGTTAATTGAATAATTGCTGACTACAGCAGAGGAACAAAAATATGCCACTTACATTAACACCAAATGTGTGAGAGTTGACGGGTATGAGTTGTTAATGAAAAATGGCCACACCTGATAATGTTGAGAGTTTTCAGAGTTTCTATAATGGTAATTAAAATGACTGATTGAAAACAGGTCATGACCAATCATTCTTTTTAAGGGATTGTTTGAGCCTCTGCTGTTGGCAGTTCACAAGCCGGGACTGATGGTGACCAAAATATACAGTCAAAATCCAAAATACAGCCCCCAGAAATTTTTGATGAAAAAAGCATGCAGTATCTACATATTGGCTGTTGTGTAAGTTAGGGGTACCATAGGGCCATCTGTTGGTGAAATGTGAATAGGCTGGATGGGGTGGAGGTGCCCTTTCTGACGTGAGAGATGCAGCAAATACCTTTAGGCCTGCACTGTGGCAATATTATACAACCCAGGATAGATTTAATGCACTAAAATGATTAAAGGAGAAGTACCGTTTTTTGCAGTTTTGACATTATTTTTGGTATAAAATATAATCATTTACTCACCCATATAACTTTCGTGTCACTAGAAGTCCTTTGGAAGATATTTTGATCCAGAGAGAGCCGCGTATATCCCTATAATGGGAGCGAACAGGGCACGGCGAGCGCAGCCTCTAATGCCGCATTATCTGTCGTGAAACTCATTCATTTCACGAATATTTCGTTATGATTCGCTAGTGTTGTTTCCCTTTTGAGTCCAGGGTTGCCTGTTATCGTCATCCGGCATCTGTAACTTAACCTACTAACCTCTGAACTGGCTGCTGTCATCTCAGGTGCCAAGCGCAGGCGCAGTACGGCTCAAAGCAGAGTAGCCAAGTCTGCTTATAATACGCGACTTTGGACTGCTTTTTTTCTGAAGTTGCTTGAAAAAATTACGGGTCGCGTGTTGCAGTTTTTCTGGGCTTGTTTTTAAAAATATGATTGCTTGTTAGAAAAGTGTAACAAGTGACGTAATTGTTATACACTTATGGTTGCTATTTCCCCCCGATTCATTGATTGACACTGTCTGCTCACAACCTCAGGAGTAATGCGAGAGAACCCGTCCTCCCTCTAAGCCCTTGGAGCAACTAAATGAAAGATGATGCCCCCTCCCCCGCTCAAAAAAATGAAAGTGATTCCACCCTAGGTCTACACCGTCTTAGTATTGTCTAATTGAGTGGGATTGCTATATGTTATTCTACCAGTTTATTTATTATTCCTCCTCCTCCTCATCTTCTTCCTCCTCTTCTGCCGTTTTACGGACCTTATCTTCTTCCACATACATCAACATATTCAAACTGTTCAAACTTCAAATTATTCAGCCCGATTCAGACATTATCGTATGTTTTCAGAATTTTCCAAAATTTTCCAATTCATAGTTTCTGAGATAAATTTTTCGGAAAAAGTGGATTTTCCCATTAGAAATGAATGCGGAACTCGAGCCACACTCTACCTGCTCTGATCAGAGCCAAGCAACCACCCAGAACATCATAGCAACTGCCTAGCAACGACCCAGAACACCTTAGCAACTACCTAGTAACACCTTAGCAACCACCCTGAACACCGTAGCAACTGCCTAGCAACCACCCGGTACACCTTAGCAACCACCTAGCAATGCTTTAGCAATCACCCTGAACATCATAGCAACTGTCTAGCAACACCTTAGCAAACACCCAGAACACCAGAGAAACGGCTTAGTAACACCCTAGCAACCACCCAGAACACCTTAGCAACTGCCTAGCAACCACCCTGAACACCATAGCAACTGCCTAGCAACCACCCGGTGCACCTTAGCAACCACCTAGTAACGCCTGAGCAACCACTCTGAACATTAATGCCTTAGCAACCACCCAGAACACTAAAGCAACTGCCTTGCAATGCCTTAGCAACCACCCAAAAGTCTTTAGCAACTACCTAGCAACACCTAAGCAACCACCTGGAACACCATAGCAACTGCCTAGCAACTCCTTAGCAACCACACACAAAACCATAGCAACTACCTAGCAATGCCCTAGCGACTACCCAGAACAACTTATCAACTGCCTAGCAACACCTTAGCAACCACCTGAACACCATTGCAAAGACTTAGCAACCACCTGATACACCTTGGCAACCACCTAGCAACGGCCTTGCAACCATCCAGAACACCTGAGAAATGGCCTAGCAATGCCTTAGCAACCACCCTGAGCACCATAGCAACTACCTAGCAACCACCCAGAACATCTTAGCAACTGCCTAGCAACTCCTTAGCAACCACCCTGAACACCTTAGCAACCGCCTAGTAATCACCCGGTATACCTTAGCAACCACCACAATGCCCTAGCAACTACACAGAACACCATAGTGACTGCCTAGCAATGCCCTAGGTGACCACCCAGAACACCTTAGCAACTGCCAAGCAACGATGTGGCTTAACCACATGGACATGTTAGATATGACCCCCCACTAAGGAAAAAATAAGTTTATGGTGGTCTAGCACTATTTCGCTTGAAAGTACATGGTTTGGAAAGAGGTAGAAATGGCCCAAAAATGCTAATTTTGGGCAATTTTTTTTAACTTTGGGGTTCAATAACTCGCAAAATTATGGGCCAACATATGCAAATTAGCCCTTCTTTTGAAGCCATGGATTTGATATAAAAAATATTTTAAGTTTCACCTTATCAACTGTGTGGACAGAATTTGATGTCTGCAACACATTCCAAAAGAATTGAGACTGGAGAATAAAGACACTGGAACAGTTGTGGAATCCTCAGGAACAACCTAATTGGTGCGTACGACCGATAAGCATGTAAACAGATGAATCAGGTGATTCAATTATGATTTGGAATAAATCAAGCAGTTGCAAAAGGCATGAGTGTTTACCATTAAGATGGTTTGCCACATTGCCAAAAGCTGTGCTAACAAATAGTCAAAAAGTTTAATATAAAGTTTCTCAAAAATTTTGTCAATTAGCAAATAAGCAGAATTTAGGGATCTCACCTCCAAGAGACTGTGTATAAGATTCAGAGAAACTGGACCAATCTCTGGTTGTAAAAGTCCAGGCTAAATACTAATACTGGATGCATATGACCCTCAAGCCCTCAAACTATGGAAGCATGTAGCAAGGAGTATTAACTCATTTGGCACCACACTTTCAATGGTCCAGAAGGCCATTGTTATGCACTGAATACATGGAGGAAATGTAAACACAAGAACATTCTGAGCGAAACAGGCTGCCCATCAGCTGTTGTCTTTAACACAGACGCCCCTGTTTGTTCCAGCAGGATAACGCCAAGCCACACTCTGCATGTGTTCACAACAGTGTGGCCGGGCTGAAGCACAGACCTGTCTCCTATTGAAAACTTGTGGTGGTTTTTGACGCGCAAATACATCAGCAGAAACCCCAAATTTTTTTACTAACTGAAGTTCTATGTAATGCAAGAATGTGAATATTTCCACTTTGAAACTCCAACTACTCATTCGCAAGACAACTACAGAGTGTCAATAACAGTGTAAGTTATGTTACACCTTGGTGAACATGCACTTATCCCACCTTCACTGGAATTTATTACTGACATCACATTTTGAAACATATATTATTTTCAAGTGACAATAAAGTTAAATTACTGATGTCGTCTTTGGGCTTTTTTCACTTGAAAGCAAATTAAAGGGAATTTGCAAATAACTGCTTATTACTTTTATTTACATTTCACACATTATCTAAATTCTATCAGATGTGCAGTTGTAAAATTTCAATTTCCTAATGACTTGATCTCTGACCTGTTTCCACAGCATGTGGTTCAGTGCGTGTTTGTGGCCATCAGGACTATTGGAAACATTATGATTGTCACTACACTGTTGCAGTTCATGTTTGCCTGCATCGGAGTACAACTCTTCAAGGTACATCACACCTTCATGCATCTCGCCGATGTTCCTGTTCACCTGATTTCTTTCAGCTTTTGAGATACAAGTCTCATTGCATGGCCACAATACTGCCCCCTTCTACTAGTGAAGGAGTGCATTACAGCAATGAGTACACAGTCCATAATGCCTTTGCTGATCTGATCTAGGGGAAGTTTTACCGATGCACAGATGAGGCCAAATCCATTCCTGAGGAGTGCAAGTGAGTTCACCTCTATCTCTCTACCGTAAGAATTATTTTTGGGGTGACTACAAGAGGCAGGCTGTACATTGGCGTAGTCGATAGCACTGTTGCCGCTCTGCAAGAAGGTCATGGATTTGAATGTGGCCGGGTTTACCTTTGTGGAGGTCATATTTTCTCCCCGTTTTCTAGAGGATTCCCTCCAAGTATTCTGGTTGCTTCCATAGTCTAACTTCATGCATGTTAGGCTAACTAGAGGTCAATGGCATGAGTGTCTGAGTGAATCTTGGGAGAGCACTGGGATGGATTCCTGCATCTTGCTCCTTGGATGCTGGAATAGGCTCCAGCCCCTCTATAACCATGACCAGTAATAAGCAGATTAGGTAATGGATGGACGGATGTGTAAGAGGTGTTTCAGTACACATTCTGTCTCACTGCATATATGTACCCTCCATTTCTCAGGGGGACCTACATCATGTATAAGGATGGAGATGTCAACCAACCAGTTGTGAGGCAGAGAATATGGCACAACAGTGACTTCAACTTTGATAATGTCCTCATGGCAATGATGGCCCTGTTCACTGTGTCAACCTTCGAGGGCTGGCCAGCGTAAGACCCCATGCTGGACCAGTCGCTGATCTCATTCACTCGTCTTTTTACTTAACCTGCTAACCACTCGCTAACCACATCCACTTACTCTCTACCCTGAGTGCAGTCATGTCACTGATTCACTTGTCATACTGTCCACTCACTGACAGCAGGGACCACATTCCTTAACCATCAATTTATTTCATATGGTATGGCTGCTGAAAATATTTTTTCTATATATGGAATTGACAATTATAATAGTGAGAGACTGCTAAAATTCTACAAAGAGTCACAAGATCTGCCCTCTGCTCATTTCTTAGGCTGCTGTACAAGGCCATCGACTCCAATCGTGAGAACATGGGCCCCATCTATAACTACCGTGTGGAGATCTCCATCTTCTTCATCATCTATATCATCATCATCGCCTTCTTCATGATGAACATCTTCGTAGGTTTTGTAATCGTTACCTTTCAGGAGCAGGGAGAAAAGGAGTATAAGAACTGTGAGCTGGACAAAAACCAGGTCAGAACCAGGCCTCCGCGAGAGCTGCACAATATCCACTTAGCTACTGCGTCACCACTGTGTGTGTGGGAGTGCATCGGTGTTTGTGTGTGAGTGTTAACTAAAGCAGATGTGTCTTAGCATAAATGTGTGTCTGTTGATTTTTTTGTGTGACTCTTAATTTGTGCATTATCTTGCGTGTGCCTCTACATTCACATTTTCCCATGGGTCCGAACAACTGTGTTTGCTAATCATCGTCCGTATGTGTTCTTTAGCGTCAGTGTGTGGAATATGCGCTGAAGGCAAGGCCGCAGCGTCGGTACATCCCGAAGAATCCATATCAGTACAAATTCTGGTATGTGGTGAACTCCACAGGATTTGAATACATCATGTTTGTGCTCATCATGCTCAACACCGTCTGCCTGGCTGTACAGGTAATTTACACCGTCACACTGGCTTATCTCTCTGTTAGTAAACCTGTAACAACAACCTGCGCTATGACATTATCTCCACCCTGAACAGCACTATGTTGCGCGCTAAGCTCCCTCCTTACCAACACTATGTGGCTCCATAAGATCCACGTATTATAGCATAGCGGCTGCTCACTTGAACTCTGACCACACTATTGCTGTGGCCAAAGCAACTAACTTGTTTACTATTGCTTGTGTAAATTGAATATACTGGATATCAAAGTGATAAAGTAGGCAAAAGCATTGCTAATTTCTGCGAATTTAGAATCCCTTGGACGACTTGTATTATGTGTTTCGTCACAATGATCGCTATATACTAAACATGCTGCTGACTGCTCAAAGGGAAATTTCAACACTTTGGCAATTTTGCCTATTGCAATAATCCATATAGTTATATGAGTAGGTACATAACCTTTAGTTATTCTTGCCTGTTGTTTTGAGATTCGGGGGGCAGGAAGGCGCAAGCTGCTCAGCGAACATAACAAGTTGTGACCTGCACATTCACCACGCTATGAAATGATAATGTATAATTTTGAAACATAACGACACATGAAGCAAATACTTCAAACTACTTTCTTGAGTAACCCGCTGGGCGGATTAACACAGTGCGTACCTCAGACATTGCGAATAGTTGCAGTAAACATACTTTGAAATCACTCCGCCCAGCCGGTATCTCTGGAATGTAGTTCTGGTTATGCATTTGCCTTGAAAATAACTCTGTCTCGTAATTTTACATAATTATTTTATACTGTGGTGAATGTGCAGGTCACAAGTTGTGCAGGAGAGCATTTTGGAGCTGCTGGATTGTGTATTTCATGAGTTTTGAAGAAGGGAGGGACCTGTACTGTTCACTTTCATTATGTTCGCTGAGCAGCTCACGTATTTCCCTCCCCCCGAATCTCAAAACAATGGGCACGGATAAGTAAAGGTAATGTCCCTACTCAAATAACTTTTATTATTTGAGCAATTATTATGGCTATAGGCTAATTTGCCAAAATGTTGAAATATCCCTTTAAGAGACTCTCCACTCTACTTTCCAGTAATAAAGGAGATGCATCCAATAATGCCTGCATTTGTAATTTAAAACACCCACCACTTCCTCTATGTGATTGGACCAAATAACAACTCCCCTGCCTTCTCCCCTTGGGACCTCCGAAAGCAGACTGTATTTTTTCCTAAAAATGTGCTCCTATATACAATCAGTGAAGCCCTGGGAATATGTACTGTATATAAAGGGGGATTTTAAATGCACTTCATGAAGATCATTTTTTTCAACTACTTCAAAAAATTTTTTCTCATGTGTTCAGCTAAAATGAAACGACCTTTATTTGGGTCCGTAGTAAGCAGCTGGCAATATGTTTAGTACGTACTTCAGTATTATTATACAGTAGCTGGGAAGGTGTTTGAGACAGTCAAAGCTTCCTATGAAATGTTGGCTGTAAGCTGTACACCTAATAGCAGTCAGCCTGAACTTGTTTTTCCCTTTTTCTCTTCTACAGGCTGTGCCTCAAACAATACTGCTTTAATATTAAGCTAATGAATTCTGGACCACTCCAAAAGTAAGCCCCAATTCCGAAATACTTGGGATGAAGTGTAAATTGTGAATCAAAATGCAATGACTTTCAGACCACATGAGCCAATATGTTATTTACAATAGAACATAGATAACATTTCAAATGTTGAAACTGAGAAATTTTACATTTTTACCCACAAAATGAGCTTATTTCAAATTTTCTGGCTGTAATAGGTCTCAAAAAAGTCTGGACACAGGCAAAAAAGGGCTGATAAAGCAATTAATATATAAGAGAATCGGCTGAAAGAACATTTAGCAAGTAATTAAGTTAATTGGCATCAGGTGTGTAACATGATTGGCTATAAAAGGGATGTCTTAGAGGGGCTGAATCTCTCAGAAGTAAAGATGGCCAAAGGCTCTCCAACCTGTGAAGGCTTGTGTAAAAAAATTGTGGAATACTTTAAAAACAACGTTCCTCAATATCAAATTGCAAAGGCTTTGAAGGACTCATCATCGACGGTGCATAACATCATCAAAAGATTCCAGAGAAACTGGAATCTTGTCTGTGCGTAAGGGACAAGGCCAAAGACCTTTACTGGATGCCCGTGATCTTCAGGCCCTCAGACGCCATTTCATCACTCACCGGCATGATTCTGTCATTGACATTACTAAATGGGCCCAGGAATACTTCAAGAAACCACTGTCTGTAAACACAGTCTGCCGTGCCATCCGCAGATGCCACCTAAAACTCTATAATGCAAAAAGGAGTCCATTATTGAGCATGGTTAAAAATTGCCACCGTGTTCTTTGGGCCATGGCTCATTTAAAATGGGCTGTAGCAAAGAGGCAAGGTGTCCTGTTGTCAGACGAGTCCAAATTTGACATTCTTGTTGGAAATCATGGGCGTTGTTTTCTCCGGGCTGAAGAGGAGAAAGATCACCCCTCCTGTTATCAGCGTTCAATTCAAAAGCCAGCATCTCTGATGGCATGGGGATGCATTAGTGCATATGGTGTGGGACACTTACATGTTTTAAAAAGCACCATGAATGCTGAAAGGTATATAAAGGTTTTAGAGCAACATATGTTCCCCTCCAGACGACATCTATTCCAGGGAAGGCCTTGTGTATTTCAGCAGGACAATGCAAACCGCATACTGCAGCCATAACAACAGCATGGCTTCTTAGTAGAAGAGTCCGTGTGCTGAACTGGCCTGCCTGCAATCCTGATCTTTCACCAATTGAGAACATTTGGCGCATTATTATACTAAAGATATATCAAAGGAGACCCAAAACTCTAGCTGGAAGCCTGTATTAAACAAGAGTGGGATCAAATTTCAATGCCTAAACTCAAGAAACTTGTCTCCTCAATGCCCAGATGCCTCCACTCTATTTTAAAAAGATGAGGGGATGCTACACCATGGTAAACAGGCCCCTGTCCCAATTTTTTTGAGACCTGTAGCAGCCATCAAATTTAAAATGAGCTCATTTTGTGGATAAAATTGTAAAATTTCTCAGTTTCAACATGTTCTGTGTTATCTCTGTTCAATTGTGAATAAAATACTGACTGGTGCTATTTGAAATTGCATTGCATTTTGATTCTATTCACAATTTACACTTTGTCCCAACTATTTCAGAATTAGGGTTGTATATATAGGTGTAAGGACAGTAGGAAGGCGCATTGGGAGTGGCCCTGTTCATTAACCTACGTTATCGGGAACTCCCCATCATGTTCTAGCTGAGGAAATTGTTCTTTAGAAATTTTAATGTAATAAATGTGATGCACTTATTCTCTCCCTCTGCCTCCCCAGCATTATGGCCAGTCTCCTCTCTTTAACTATGTCATGGACATTCTCAACATGGTATTCACCGCAGTGTTCACAGTGGAGATGGTCCTCAAGCTCATCGCCTTTAAACCCAGGGTATGTCCTCACTTGATCCAGGATCAGCACATTTAATTCTATCATATACACACACACACATAGTATAGGTCTAAACTCACTTCAACGGAACCAGGATCCATTGGAGTCTATTACTCAGTAATGTATTATGATCCATCAGGTTATACTCCCATGATCTCAGTGTAAGGTCACTCTATCTCATCAAATGCTGGGGTAAAACTCACTTATACATGATTTTATTTACTCATAGGGATGATTGCCTGCTGCCTATCCTGGGTTACCTTACTCTACAGCTGAGTCCATATATTGCATATACGTTAGTCAGATTGTGAAAACAGTCATTTCGTGAAATGACAAAAAAATTGAGTAATTTCGTGAAATGACTGAAGTTCAGGGCTAGCCATTTCATGAAATGACTGACTGCAACATATATATTGTTTTATGAATGATTTCATGAGAAAGTATGTGTACGGTTGAATACGTGCTGTTAGCTTTGTGAGGTTAATTTTTCTCTCACTCCTAAATTTGCCTATTTATATTATTTTTTAATTTTTTATTTTCAGCCCATGGAATTGTGGCCACGATCCTGTTCTTTTATCAATTTTGACTAATGTGGCAGATTCGTTCATTAAAATTTTGACTGGCATGAAAGAAATACTTCTTGACTTTGAATATAGGGCTTCATATGCAGTTATCAAGGTGCACAATAAATTTCGCCATTGATTTACTAAGATTCCATGCCTCTGTGATGAAGAGGAAATGTTTTAAATTTTTGCCCCCATTCACATGCATTTAAATAGCAACCAACTTGCTTAGATATAAATAATGTGTTTCAAATCTGAAGTTTTCAGTATACCATTTTTATTCACTCAATATTATACTGTTTGTTTCCGTTTTTGTATAATTATCATGTTTAATCCATTTTAAGCACAAGTAGATCCCTTTAGGGTGTGAAGTCTTTGACCTCAACAGTGACCTCAGTGCACCACTAGATGTTTTCCCATTGGTCCAACCCCCTGGCAGGGGTGGGTCTGCGCCGGAGTAAACAAACTCAGCATTTCCGCGGTGAGATAATGTAGCTACACTGCAGAATGAAATGACCACTTTTTGGTAAACATTTTACAGACAATTTTGAGGAAAAAACACATAACAAGCACCTATATTGGGTAGGTTCTTTAACATTTACGAATCGTATATTCTGCAGTATTCTTAGGTACACTGCCAGTGAGCGGGGAGGTCAATTTCAATTAAATTTCCCAACTTTATCTTTGTTTTTTGGTGGCGCCACTGCTATTTTGGCCAAATCCTTGCGCGTTATTGGCTGACGCTCTTGAGGTTAAAGGAGGTCAGTGCTCCATTTTGGAATATGCACTTTGGGTGCATACCGCAACCAATACTTGTAGCAATGCAATGCAAGGGCAGTGTGCGATATACAGCTACGGTATTTGCTTTGCGTGAGCATATAAGATTGTGCAGTGGAATCTCATAATTATGCAGAAACTCTATAAATCTGCTATTAAAGTGTGTCCTCAAAAAGAAAATACATTGACCTAAGTAATAACTCGCTTGCGGTGCCTGTAGCATGGACATTAGTTTCACATGCTGAAACCGCAAATGTGCATCACGGCGCAAATATTCTAGCTCCACCCTCCGCAAGGTTTGCGCATATAATTGCAATATCTTGTATTGTTTGTAATGTATTGTTTACATTGATAAGTGTATATTGAGCCCCATACTCAAAGTCCTGAAGTGTATTGCTTTAACATAGCAAAATACCTTACCCGACAGATGCCTGAAACATCATATACCTCGCATGAAATTGCAAAACATGTCCTTTGGCTTATAGTTTTAAAACTGTATTTACTGGTAGTTCACTCAGCTATAATATAGTACTTTGACTTTCTATACGCTTTAATATTTGCATTTATTTTGTCAAAAAATCCCCACACATGCTTATATTCCTTTATTGGGGATTATTGTACCATATGCAGAGGATTGCCGCCTCTTGCCCAGTTTATAACTGGTTTAAGCCCCAGCCCTTTGCGGTCCTGACTTGGAATAAGTGAGTTAAATAATGGATTAGTGGATGGAAATAGTAATATAGATGCTTATTGCTTGCATTAGCTGAGTAAAACTTAAACTTGTATTTTGCCCTTGAAAAAGGGTGTGGACCTAAACATAATGTTAATGTTGTTTAGATATCATGGGTTTGTAACCTGTACCACATTGATGCTTGTCTTCATTGATGAGGTGTTGATGTGGCCCTGTTTAAAACTAACACATTACCGCAGCTCTGTGTGCAGAAAAAAGACCGGATGTTGGTAAGACCCTGTGTGATGTGGAGTGATGTTTTTTGTAGTATATCCCTGAATATCAGTCCACCATTATCCTGTATTTACTGTAACTATAACCCAAACTATACTAATAATCCAGAATCGTGTAATGTACTTGCATGCTTACATCGCCGCGCATTCCTCTGCAGCTAACTTGCCTGTGTTCTGACTTAAGTCTGCCAAACTGTAATCTCTGCCGTTTTCAATTTTGGGGCCATAGGCACACATGGCATTGTGACTTTATTATGATAATTAATATTATTAGCATTATTAGCATTAGCATTTGCATTATTATTGTTATTACTATTGTATAGTCACGGTCAATGCCAGCCCTCAGAACCTAGAAAATGCTTTTCTGAGATTTGGCACAGTGATAGAAGGCTAAATGAAGAGTTCGGTTCCAAAGCGCTATAAGTGGCAAAATTACAAAAATTGAGATAATGCCATCGAGCGATAGTCCTGCACTTCTTACACATGGTGCAACAACCTGTCATTAGAAATGCATACTATATGGTGTATTTTTTCATGGTCAAAATTTGTGTTTTTTTATAAAATGCAATAGACGCCAACATTGAAAAAGCTGATTTGTTCAAAATGACTAATATGGATATATTGCATTTTGGAACCAAACTCTTCATATTTTCTATCCAGACAGCAAATTAGGTGACCCCATAGCCCTCCCTGTTGCACCACCATCAAGCCAAAGTTGCACCTACATTTCTGGTCGTAGTTTTTGAACTGTGGGATGGAAATTCAAAACTTTATTGCCCTAGAATCCTGAGTCCATCACATCCCATACGGTCATTTCTGCATCATTGGATTCCTCACCATTTTGACTTTTTTCTGTTTTTATTTTACTCCTGCAATTTTGCCCTATCACTTGCAAATTTGGCTTATATCATTTCAGGTCCTTTCTGATATTAGTTATGTCTTTTCTTGTGGGTGTCGGAATTTTATGACCCCTTAAATTTTTGAAAATCGTGGCCTCAGTAGATATTATTGGGAATAAATCCTGACTGGAATGCTTTATTGTAATATAACCCCCGCAATGATATCAACGGATTGTCTTGCAAATGCTCCTGGTCATAGTGCATTTTCACCCGCAAATGGTGCCATAATTTACAAAAATTAGAAATTAGTCGTATCTAAACAGCCATTTGGTCTATTGACATGAATCTTGTTTTATTTGACCCCAGAATTTATACTACTAGTAAGTATGGTGATTCCATATTGCCCTTTTGCTCATTATGGCCAACATACTGAGTATACATCCCACAACTTTTGCCCAGTAACTTTGCTTCGCTCATGTGGTTCAAACCACGTCAGGCCCTCCTTGATATTGGCTGTTATTTTTCTTGCGGTTATGTCAAACCGTATAATGCATCTTCCCAATTAATATTTGGGTGTCGCCTTAGTTGAAATTTAAGAGCATAACTGAGGATTGGAAAGCTTTGTCATGATAAAACCTGTCACATGTAATCAACACATTGCAAATTTTAGCAACGTATAATGCATTTTCACCCATAGGTGGAGGTTTACTTAACAAAAATGGGAAAATTACAATATCTATACAGCCTTTGGCTTATTGATGCAAATGTTTTTTTAGTTGTCTCCAAAATTACAAAATTAATCTACAAGTAATTTTGATGATACAATTGAGCCTTTTTGCTCACTTTTGTGGTCTTTTAGAAAATCTAAAGGTCAAAATTTTTCAAACCTCCTGCACAGGCCAGCCAGTTGAATTTATATTTTGTTATCTGTATGGTACGGTGCCCGGGAGAGGCGAAAGCGCTGCAATGGCCAAAAACATCTCCAATCGGAGAAACGCGCTGCAAGGCAGAATAGATGCTAATTCAAAAACACGCAAACCGAAAAAGGAAATCAAAGAGAAAAACGCTGCATAGCTATGTCAACACAAACGCGCTGCAACGGCCCAAAACATGTCCAATCGGAGAAACGCGCTTCAAAACCAGAAACAATACTAATTCAAAAACACGCAAACCACAAAAGCAAATGCAAGAGAGAGAAACGCTGCATTTAGACATCAACACAAGGGAAGCGCTCTCAGTCGCTATGGGGAAAGCCAACTAAAACAACTTTTACTTTTGACTTGAGCGAGACCATAGACTGTAAAAGAAGATGGACGCAGAACTCTGATCTGAAAAAAGAAGCCCATGCGGAAGTACCGTAAAATGGCATTCTATTTAATGGCCAGCAGATGGCGATGTCGGTGGTTGCAGAAAGAAGTTCAATGCTATAGAAGTCTATGAGAAAATGACCCTATTTTCCCACCTGATTTTTCATTTAATAATATTTTTTTACATTATCTTATGTTAGCTATAGCAAGTATCAAGTCTCCTTCGATATATCATGATGTTCAGTTTTGTAAATTATGGTCCCAAATTGACTAGAATAAAGGATAAAGCCAGAATATGCTTTAGGATCGTGGCTATCCTCTGGTCCTCGTCCGATACGGTCAGATCCACTTCCCACGTCCCTCCCCGGATCTTGATTCTCGCTCTCCAATAGGAATCACATCTGGTTTCAAAATGACAACATGGTGCAAGTCATATTTCCAAAATGGAGGCTTCCTTTATGTATGCTGAAACCAATGGGTGACATCACAGTCGCTTCGTCCATCTTTTGATACAGTCTATCAGCAAGACTAGCTAGCTGAGTCAGCAAAAAGTCTTTTTGGCTAGCTAGCCAGCTACCTAGCTTACATTAGTTCACTTGCTTACCAAGCAAATTTGGTAGCCTAGCTAGCCAACAGTTCCCAGCTTTGCATTGGGAAGGTGCTTGGGTGGACTTGATAGTATCTTTGCACGTGAGTGCCGTGAAGAGTTTTTCAGTGTGCGGATGCCTCTGTGGTTGTGGGTCACATGACCATCATGTCATGTAGATGATTAATAGTTACATGACTTGCGGAGAATACAGGTCATGTAAAGGTCACATGGCATTTCATGTACCAGCGTGTCAGTCAAAACCTGTATGTTGCTGGCCTTCACTACAGGACCTGAGTTTTGATCACATGGTCTCTGTATGGGCCTCATGACCAGATTATTTACGCGTGTATTTTTATTGTCATTTGGTGAGTTCGGTATGTTAACAATCCTTCCCTTACTGGGCACCTGGCCCTCATGTAGGGATATTTTGGAGATGCCTGGAATGTTTTTGATGCCCTGGTGGTTATTGGCAGCATAGTAGACATCGTCCTCAGTGAGATCGACGTGAGTAAGCCCCGTCCATTTCCTGCAGCATCCAAACTCTTGGGTTCCTGGAGCTGCCATCACTCCGCTCACTCTCATTAAGTCCCTGTCTACTTCCCTATGGACAGCCTGTGCTTTTTCCTGCCATAGCGCAGTACTGTTGTTCACATCTTAATCTCTTCACCTCTCTTTCTCCTGCCCTTCCCTCCCTTCCTTATCCTCTTTTACCTTCTTTTACTTTCTCTGTTGGTTTCTCTCCTCCAAAACCCTGCCTCTGTTTTTCCCCCTCTCTTTTATTTCTTTCTCTCCTGTTCCTGGCCGCTTGCATTGAAAAGCACTACTTCACTGATGCGTGGAACACGTTTGATGCGTTAATAGTTGTTGGAAGTGTGGTGGACATTGCGATCACAGAAGTCAATGTAAGTACCGGAAATTCTGCCTCACCTTTTTTTTTTCTTCGCTGGAAGTCTTGCAGTAAAGCTGTGCACTTAAACTCCACCCTTTTGATAGCTAGAGTCCACTGCCATACTCAAAAAAGCACTCCGACGACATATGCTTGACTCAGCATCACTTAGTTCCATGCTGCTTGGCCCTTGCAAGAGAGTATAATTTTCTAGATGAATAATGGGTTATTATTATACACCGCCCATCCCCCAAAAAAGTTGCACACTATTATATGGTGTTTGTCCACCTTTAACTTCTATAACCTCTCAGTTATTGAGATATTGTTTTGACTATCTTAAATAATATTACATTTATTTCCTGCTTGATTTGCGTTCATTTTTGGCCAAGATATTGAATTGATGATTGGTGAGTCAAACCACTCCATTAAGCCTTCTTTAGCGCATCCCAAAAACTTTAAATTGGCAAAAGCCCAGAGTCTTATGTGTGAAAATGATTCCTCTTGCTTGATGAACTGCTCTGTGACGGTTTGAGCCTGATGAATCTTGGCATTATCATCCTGGAATATGCCTGTGCCATCAGGGAATAGAGAGGTCCATTGATGGGTTATGGATCATTCAGAATATTCAAGTTGTCATTTTATTGCTGCAGAACAGTGCTGAGACTAGACTTGCCAATTGAAGCAACCCCAGATCATAACTTTGCCTTCTACAGTGGGTACTATGCATGACAGTGCATCGCTTCATAGGGTTCCTTTCTTACCCTGACGTGCCCATCAATCTGCAATGGGGTAAATCTGGACTTCTTGGATCACATGACCTTTTCCCATTGTGCCTCAGTGCAGTCTTTATGCTCCCTTGCAGATAGAAGTGATTTTTTCCCCAGTAAGCCTCACTAACAAATGGCTTTTTGCGGCCGTGCGGCTGATCTATCCCAATCCTTCAGGTTCTTGTTGCATCCTGTGAGTAGAAATGCTCTTACCTTCATAATTAAACATAGTCATGAGTTTTACTGTTGATTTTTTTTAGATGAGACTTCACAGAGCATTTCAGTGATCTCTAATCAGGATCAGCCATGATTTTCTCCAACCCATTTCTTCTGCGAGGCTGACAGTTCACCACTATACCTCCAGGTTGTAATAAATTGTCGGACAGTTCCTGACCAAATTTCAGTGATTTCCTTTGCTGTTTTGCTTGCTTGATGCTGGCCAGTAATTTGCCCCCCTTGAAACACAGTAACATCTTTTCAGTGACCATGAGATATGTCTTCCGACTAGTTTTTTCTTCTTTTTTTAAGAAATGAGAAGTCTGGCACTGAATCAGTCAGGATTAAAATAATCATTGCCAGCTTAAATGTATTCAACACTTCAACAATGATTCAGTCATAGGCTCTTGAGTATTTGCTTATTTAAATCCAAATGGCAACTTTTTGTTTGGGCAGTGTGATATTATCTTCAAATTTGTCCAATACATTGTATTTTTTAATTTTAGAAATGGCACAGCATTTATTGCAAGATTATGTTATGACCAGCATTTTTTTTTTTGTTTTTGTTTATATACTCTGTGGAAAAGACTGTATTCCGTTACAACAAAAATATTCAGATGCAGACACATGCCCGCACACACACACACACACACACTCGCTTGCGCGCACACACACACACACATCTGGGGCATCTGAATACACCTTGGGTAATACTGTATATTATGTATGGTATAGCTGTTTTCAAACCCTGGAATGTGGAGTAATGACGAACATCAGCACTTTGTTTCTGTATCTGTGACATATCATGTCTATTATATGTAAAGGTTTTGTCTGAAGTGGTAACACGTCCGGTGTATCATGTTTTTGTGTGTTCGTTCTGGCTGTGTAACATACACTTGTGCTCACTCTGTTTCCTAGAAACTTGTAGAGGCAAGTATAACGGACACCTCTTGAGTTGCTTTGAACCTTTTTACAATGTTTTCCGCTTCTGATGAAAAGTCTTTTCAGATAGTTTGGTCATCTTGAATCAAAAAATAATTATTTCTAAAATGGATAAGTTTATTTACAAGAACAATTTCGTTTTTTTTTTTTAAAGTTGGCCCAAGATAGTAATTATTTCTTCCTTTGCCCATGGTTTTCAGTTATATAGTAATTTGCCAGCCACAGCTGAGAGGCTGGCATTTTATCAAGATTGAAAAATGGTGATGACTAACCTGAATCTAGCAATTGTGTGCTATTGGCTCTATGTCTGCTCTGCACTCTGTTTTAGCACAAACAACACAGTACACTAATGCTTCACTGGTATTTCTCATGCAGAAATGGCTAGCCACACACAATAGATGCCTCATAAGTTTAAAGGCGTGCTGCACACATGGATTTGGACTATTATGGACATACAGCACATAGATTTGGATCTTTGATCTAACAAAGATTCTGAGTTGAGGTAAAATAAACAGACCTTATTACACACTATGATGTTCTTTCAAGGCTTGATTCGCAATGTTTCCGGAACATTGAGTTAACATTGTATGATCACTAAACAAACGGTGATTAACCCATTGCTTTCTAAGCTGCATCACTGGTTCTCCTGCTGTTTCATGTTTCGTGTGTGTATGCAAGTATTAGCGCTTGTGCAGGTGTGTCTGTGTTAGTAAATAGATGTGTGCACATGTTTGTGAGTGTGTGTTCATGTTGTGAGAGTGTCAGTGTGTGTGTGTGCATGTTTGTTGATGCTTATACTGTATATGCTTGTGATTGTGTGAGTTTGCGTGCATGTGTGTGAGCATGTGAATGTGTGTGTATGTTTGTGACTGTGTGTTTATGTTTATGACAGTGGCGGCTGGTCAACTGGTGAAAACAGAGGCTCAAAACCATCCCGTAAAATTAATGATTGGTCACAACCTGTTTTCAATCATTCATCTAGAAGACCATCATAGAAACTCAGAAAACTCTCAACATTATCAACTGTGGCCAGTTTTCATTTATAACGCATACCTGTCAACTCTCACGCATTTGAAGTGAGTTTAAGTGGCATAATTAAATGGGTGCTCAGAGTCCGTAATGTTACGGATGTCGTTATTTTTTAAATTTTCCTCGGTAAGAACAGATCTGGCACAAATACAAAATAAATTCGGGAATGTGGAAAAACTACATTTTCCATAAGTTCAGTTGATTGAGGTTGATTGAGATTAAACTCGTAGCCAATCAGAGAGCCTTTTGTTGGTGATTGCGAGCAATGAGAACCGATTACGTCAGGGGCTGGGCGCAGAGTTGCGAAGCTGCAGCATGGACCTAAAACATCCTTGAGCTGTAGTAGGAAACTCGGTATGTGAGACGCTGAAACGTATGTATACATATATATATATATATATATATATATATATATATGATATATGTATCACCAGGTCACCAGCCCCCACTGGTTTATGGGTGCGTTGCTTTGTGCAGCTATCTCAGCATATGTTCATGTTTGTGAGTGTGTAGGTATATTTGCATGTTTGTGAGTCTGCATATCTTCAAGTGTCAGTGTTTGTGTGAGTGTGTGTGTGTGTGTGTGTGTGTGTGTGTGTGTGTGTGTGTGTGTGTGTGTGTGTGTATGTCTTTCAGTGCATGAGTGTGTGTACTGTACATGTTCATGTGTGCAGGCATGTTTGTATTTGTATATTTTTGCTTGTATGTGAGTATGTTTGTTTATGAATGTGTCTGAGAACCTGTGAGTATCTGTGAATGTTGGTATGTGTGTGAGTGTGTGTGTGCTTTTTTGAGAGTGTCTGAGTATGTGCAGTTATGTGAATGTGTGATTGTGTGTTCATATTTATGTGCTTAATTGTATGTGTGTTGAGTATGTGACTGTGCTCAGTTTCATGTGTGAGTGCAGTACATGCTTCTGTGTGCTTGTTGGTAAAGAGGTGACTTAATGGGCATGCATTGGAATGCCTTTTTGTGTGTGTGTATGTCTGCGAGTTTGTGAGTGTTTGAGAGTATGTGAGTGTGTGTCCATGTTTTTGAGAATGTGAGTGTGTTTGCATGTTATTGAGAGTGTGTGCACCTGATGGCGTGTGTCTGCATGTTTGTGAGAGTGTGAATGTATGTTTATGTGTGTTTCTGACCACTTGAATGTGTGCATATTTCCTAGACCGTGAGTGTGCGTGCATGTGTGTGTGTGTGTGCGTGAATACATGTGAGTGTGTTTGCATGTTTGTGAGAGTGTGTGTATATTTATGAGTGTGTGCATGTTAGTAAGGAGTGTATGCGCATGTTATTTGAGCGTGTGACATTGTTTGCATGTTTGTGAATGCGTGTGTTTGTGCACATGTTCGCGAATGTGTGAGTGTGTGCACACGTTTGTGAATTTGCGAGTATTTGCACATGTTTGTGAATGTGTGAGTGTGTGCACATGTTTGTGAATGTGTGAGTGTGTGCACTTATTTTTGAATGTGTGCATATCTGCATAACTCTAATACTTCACTGTTTCCCTGCATGCTGCTGATATGCTGTTTTTCACATAGGTGTTAGATTACTAAATGAATAACTGTCCTTTGATTGTTAATTTCTGCACAATATTACTTTTTATTTTAGTGGCCATGTTCTCACAGATTGTGCTACATCTATGTTATGAACAGCTTCTGTGGTTCAGCCTCTGTGCATCACTGCTCTGTGTGACCTACACCGCCTCATGCATGTGTGTGTCTGTATGTGCCAACGGGACCTTCAGAAGGTATTCACCACCCATCAAACTGATTAATATTCTTTCCTGTTTCTCCTGAAAATGTTGCTGCATTAAAATATGTTCCTCAACATAATGAATAAGATCCCAGTTTTTCTTTCAAAAATGAAATCCATGAATTTCTTTCTACTTACGTATCTCTGGCTTCATAGAGTGGCCATGGGCAGCTTTGCTGCGCAGTATATCAACATTTACTGTATGTATGAGCTTTGTTGGGCTTTATTATAAGATTTTTAATCTTGATTCTTAAGGAATTCACTCCAAATCCAAGTTAAATGGACAGTGTAGGTAAACAGTGTTTAGGTCATGCCACTGATTTTCCTTGGAATTTAAGTCTGGGCTTTGCCTGGGTAAATTCAAAATCCTGACCAGTCATTATCCTGCTATTTGACGGTACTCTTCGTCAAATGCTCGTCATTTTTTTACTTATAAAATGCCCTGTCAAGGATTTGTTCTGCATTTAAGTTGATCCATCATAATGGCCACAATCCTTATCGGTTCCCTCTGCTGAATGATGTCACCTAGAGAATGATTTATCTTTTGTATTTCATCAAACATAGTCCTTTTATTTCAAGCTGACTTCAGTCTCGTCAGGCCAAAGGGTTCATTAGGTGGTGTCTGGCTAACTCACCATGGCTTTCTCAGCAGTGGCATTCATCTCCCTCAGAGGCCAATCTGTGACGCTCTGAAGACATTATTGATCTTTGAATTTGTCGCTCCGGCCAATGAGCTTTGTAAATTCCCAGGTAAAAATATTCTATTTGATGAAAACAAGACCAGGAATGATCAATGGATGGTGAAAACTTTGTGAAGGCGCCGCACCAGTGTGTGCATGTGTGTGGTGATGTTACCAATCGCCCTAACATCACCCCTGCCCTTCCCATCCCCTCCTGCAGATGGCACTGGGGCACCCGCTCCACGCTCCTCCGGTCAGTTCATGCCCATCCCTCTCACCTCCCCACGCTCTTCATCTCTAACTATTTCCACCCATCCTCTGTGTTATATGGCTGTCTGTCTCGCATTTACAAAAATTTTTCGCTAATTTACTTGCAGGGCAGTGGACTGAATACCCAATCACACTGGGCATCCTAAATCATTCACAGGGCAAGCTACCTGCATATTTAAGGTTTAATGGTAAATCTCATTCAACACAACAGGCTAAATGTATTGAGATAAGCTCAGCATAACGGGCTGAAAATCCAGTTAAATGCTGGCTGTGTATAATCACATGTGGGCTGTGTATAATCACATGTGGGCTGTGTATAATCACATGCAGAGCAGCAGGGTGAATATTCAATCATGCAGAGCAGCAAAAATAACTGATTTGGTTCATTGCTCGTGAGCAGAGGGCATAACTGAGGCTTTTTGAGTCTCAGTCTCTCTCTGTCTCCTTGTATGTCTCTCAGTTTCTGTCTCTCTGTCTCTGCGCCTCATTCCCCCCGTCTCTCTCTCTCTCTCTCTCTCTCTCTCTTTCCTTCTGGTTTCTAACACAGTTGCTTTTCCTGCTCTCATTTGAATGACTGTGTGATCTCTGTCCTGTCTCCTGTAGTAAGCTCCTTTAGCAGAGAGGAGCTGGTGTTTAGGGAGCAGGTGTGTAAACTGAAGGCTGGTGCATGGCCCTCACTGGCTGGTCGCTCGCTGTCCCTCTCTTTCTGTCACTCCTTTGTGTGGTTCCCCTCTCTTTCTCAGATTTGCATGCGTTGCTAGAGCACTGAGTGAAAATAGCTGGCTTTTGGCTCAGGGTCTTGCGTGTTGTGCTTGTCGAAAGCATGCGTCATTGCTGCTACGGCTAGGTTCCTGCAAAACAGGCCCTTCTACATCCTTTCTCATCTCGACTCATTGACACGCAGTTCTGTTCTCAGTGGTCTCTCTCCGTGTCAGTAGCAGTGACACTTTGCTGCTTTGGTCAGATGCAGCGAGTTACGCTTACTGTCTCAAACACTCTGATTGGTTAGTCTCTTCTTCCGTATCTTCAGCTTTTTTGGTATGGCGGGGAGGCCAGTGTTGGTCCTTACTTCTAAGAAGGGCCCATAACAGCTCTGTTGGGGGATGGAGTAGGTCATTCCTGCCCCGTTTGGTTGGTGATTAGATCTGTATGACTGCAGGTTCGCAGTGCTCGACTGCCAGATAGGGTGTGTCTTGTCTAGTTTGTTACGTCTCCCTCTCATTGTACGTCCTGTCCTGACCTCACAGTCGGGCCCTGTGCCTGCTGTGATCTGTTCTGTCTTACGTGTTACAGAAACCTGGTCAACAGCATTTCAGCAAGGCTTCCAATTCACTGCCTGAACAGAAATGCTGTGACAGCCCTGCTGATGACTTATTGCTCTTAATGTTGCATTTTGTTCACTCTGAGAGCTGGGATGATCAGCTAGGATGTACATTGTTGGAAATTATGGGTCCCCTTTGATGGTATTGTTTGTTGTTGCTACGCAGAATGGCTGTAAGGTTTGTATATTTCCCACATTTTGTGTAGAGCTGCAATGATAGTGTCACCAAGTCACCAGAAATAATGATTACGTTTTCAAGTTATATAGTTATATACCATAGATACCTGTTGTGATAAGATTGTATCTTCAGTATTAACATAAGAGAAATAATGTGATAAAGTCTTGTAGTAGTTATTAACACAGCTCTTCAATTTTAAAGCCCACAGAGGCTCCCCAGGTGGATGCGTCTGGGGTAAGATGCTCCGCCCACTGGTGGGCCCCACTCTGGCCCCGCCCTGGCCCCTGGTCCTGGCCCCTCCTTAACTTTGCTTTGGTTTTTTTTATGTTTTTTTTTTTTTTTAAACCTCTTTGTTTGTTTTCATCTGGGACATTTTGATATATCCTGTGATGTCCTGATCTGTCTGGAATTGAGTGTGATGTTTCACTTGTTTTTGAGCTTTTCCTAAATCTCGTATGTTCTTGGGACTTCGAGGGAGAATAGCAGAGTGGTTGTTCTGTCCAGTGAAGGGTGGGTGGGAGGGGGGAGAGGGGAGGGGGGAGTGTCTGGTCCTCAGGTGCACGGCCGTGAGCCGTGGAGGGCGGGGCACACCCGCACCTGCAGCGCATGCAGTGTCTCTCTGTATACGGACTCAAACCGGAGCCATGCTTGTGCTGCGTAGTGGCACTCAAGTATGGCCAGTCCTTTCTAGCATGCCCCACCTCCCACTCCACTGCCACACCCACCCCCCACGCCCCACACACAGAGTGACCGACAGCAGTGCTTTAAATCTCCCAAACGTTTACTCACATATGAACTAAAAAAAGAAATCACCCTCTGCATGAGGGAGCAGGGGTGACTGAATCATGTCAGATTTCCCCAGACTCTCACTGCCTTCCTGCAATGATATATGGGTGGATTTATGTATCCTAGTAGCACAGGTGGAATCTCCAGGCACAGAAAATAAAAGTCTTCCCTAGTGTTTTGTTCCAAACACCTTTATTTCCTTGTTGTCTGAAATTCTGCTCCTCAGGGGCTATTTCAGAACCCAGCAGACGGAGTACATGGATGGAAAATAATGGAGTCCCTAGATGGAGAGAGTCGCCACAACTTAAAAATAGGACCCATTTTGTTCCCATCGCAACAGACCAAGCCATGTCGCGCAATGGAAATCAGTGGATTTTTTTCCCTATTTTTTTCTGTTGGAAGGGAAGCATGGTAATTTCTTGGGAAGAGCATAAACCAGCTGGCGATGGTTTTCACTGAGAGAGTTAAATGTTCACTCATGAGAAAATGCAAAACTGAAAAAAAAAAACCTCACTCACTTTAAGACTGATAATGTAATGGAAACAAAATGGCTCCGCGACCAGATTTTCTGGAACCCTCATGTAGCATCTCTCCGTCTAGAAACTCTTGAAGAAACAAATGGCAGGATTTGTACTCTCTGATGCCTGGACATTCCATCTCTGCTCTGTTGACAGTACGTAACAGTCACCGTTCAGCTGGTCTGTAAGTAGAGCTTATAAGTGAATGGTGTTTTTTATCTAATAAGGCTTCAGCCCAATCACAGCAAGGCAGATTGAGAAATACTGGGTGAAATCAGAGCTCCTTGTCATACGTAGCTCATGTGTCCAATCATCACAAAACCTCCTTGCTTCCTGTGGAGGCTCCGTAAACTGAACGGGTGTGTGTGAGAGTGGCTGCAGTCAGCCTACATACTCTCTCTGCTGATCACTCACCATTAAAGCACTGCCACTGCTCTGAGCGCACACTGTTGGGCTCTCGTTCTAACTTTGTCTTCTCTTTGTACAGAACACAGAGGACAGTGCCCGGATCTCAATCACCTTTTTCCGCCTGTTCAGAGTTATGCGATTGGTCAAGCTCCTGAGCAGAGGGGAGGGCATTCGCACCCTGCTGTGGACTTTCATCAAATCTTTCCAGGTCACACACATTCCCTAATGACATCATGTGGGGCAAAAATCAATTGACTGAAGTAATCACAACTGAGTGCACATGGAGGCTGTAGCCTCTCCAGGGAACTCACCTTAGAGAATTCCAAGGCTACAATGGTTATCTGTTGTGATCAACATAACTTATTTTGACTGAGTGTAAATATTTTTGGGCTTGTGGGGGTTCAAGCCTGAAGGGCTGAAAACCTATTATTTTTGTGCAGGTTTATTATTTAAAGAGGTTTGAGCCCAAGGGCTGAATCCCTATTGTTTATATGCTGGTTTATTATTTTTCTTCAGACATGTTTGTTTGAATTCCTGTCTGATGATAAATGCCAGAGACATCAGATTTTGCACTTTGTGTGGAAGCTTTCTGCATGTGCGGTCCAATAATTATGACCACGATCAGCCTGATGGGGGCACTACAGTGAACGCATTTTCATTTTGGCTTATAAAACTGCAACGTGTGGCGTGGAAACAGTTTTTTCCTTTGATTCCTTGGCTCAAGAAAAACAAAATGTATGATCCTGATTTAATTTGAGTACATCCAAATTTTCTACCATTTAAATTTTTTTGAGAAGAACATTTTTTACATCTCCTTCTTAACCATCGGTCTCATTACTACCAATTTTTTTGGGGATCTTTACTCAACCAAGCTGATCAAAAGTTCAGAAAAGGGTTGTTCATATCTTATTTAGTTTTTAAGATATTGACCAATGAACTTCAAAAGGGCATGGCCTGTATTTTGAAAGAGGTAAAATTTATGAAACTTTTCTGAAATTTAGTAAAGTATATTGCAGAAGTGGAGACCATGAGTCTGTCTCTGCACACAATATTTCTCCCTATTTTACTGCTAGGTGGAGCTATTAAAAGCAAAAATTTAAAAGTCTCCTCAACCATTTGACCTAAATGGTTCTAATTTTGCGTGCAAGCCTCTAAAACTCTGGTCAATGAACAAGAGTCATCTTTCAAAACTTGACCGCTTTTGCCAATCATGTAGCAGCAGCTATTCTATAGACTTGGCAATGATCAGTCAAGATGAAGCTTTATAGGAATATGTCGATCATTATTAGGTTGTACCATGCATAATTTGGAGCTAATTGGCCTTTAGAGAGTGTTAGGGTACATTTTCATGTTTTAATGAATGTACCATTGGCTGTGGGGTGATGCAAAATTTTAGTTGCACTGAGTTCGAAATTAAGGGTGCCAACTATTACGAAACCTTTATTTTGTTGAAATTTATTTTGTATTAAATGATTGTTATGATTTTGGTTGTTTCTATTGAGACATTAATAAAGTATGTCACACATATTGATATATTTTGTTTCTCTGTGATTATATTGTTTATATTTTTTGGTGGTATTTGCATCTTAACTTTTTTCCAAATCAACTTCTTGGGAATGCTACAAATGCAAAAAAAAAAAAAATGGGTGGTGCATGACAAAAATCAGATCATTAATGAAGTAAAATTGTTTGTCCAATCATAACAGAACTTGTGGGATGTGTTTCTTAACAATGTTGAGCCACATCTACAAAACTGAAGATGGGGGGGGCGCTGCAGTTCCAAACACATGTATGGACCTGCTGCAAATTGGCCCTGAATCAATTTAAGTTTGTAGAAATAACACAAACCTTGGTGAATATTTCAATTAGGCTGCTGAAACATGTCCCATAAATGCTTTCAGATGTGATCAGTAGGGTGTAATGGCATTGCCAGACAAGGGCATGGCTTTGGCGCAAATTATGCCATAAATTAATGAGTTTATTCTATTTGTGATTATGCAGAAAAGGGAATTCACTGCTTTTTCATGTCTTGACCACAATGGACTCAGTCCAGATCAAAAGCTTTCAAATTTTAATGGTCTGTGTTGGCTCAAACCCCAGAATTGCAGCTTGCTATTTTATTTAGGGAGTGTTATTTCTGATTCATGTTTTCTATTTTGTCCCTTAGGCCTTGCCATATGTGGCTCTCTTAATAGCAATGCTGTTCTTCATTTATGCTGTCATTGGAATGCAGGTAATTTCAGCCGAACTGTTGCATTTCATGTTATTGTGTTCTGTGTCAAATATACTGCTTTGTATTGTTGGTATCAACTGTTGTTGAATGAAGGTGGCGCATATGACTGCTGTGTGATACGTGATGTTCAGAAGAATAAAAATAAATTAGGGCCTTACAGAATTCTATGTGATAAGGAATTAGATAGATTAGTACGCACCCTTTTTAGTGATCCACTTTCCAATGACTAGCATGACACCATCAACTGGGGTCAATGTTAGACCATAGAGTCGTTGGCATACACATTCGTTTCATACATGTATTGTAAGGTCTATATAAACACTGACAAAAAGTCAGTCCAAAGCCTAGACTTTCACAATTTTAATTTGAGGGTATTGACATTCAGTTAGATGAATGGTGCTGGAATAGTGGCTGTTTTATTTTTAGCACCTTTTATGTGTGCATTTGGGGCCTCAGCTCAGGGGACCAAAAGTTCTTGTCCAGCTGGTTGTTTCATGATTAGGTATCACATTCCCCAAATTATTTTATTTAGGAGTAAGCAGATTAAGTGCCACTGCATGGATAGATCATGCAAAGGGTGATAACCCGGGGTCAGCAGATTTTGCCAATATTTGGGATACTCATGCACCTTACCAAGTTATAAATGGACCTACAATATGAGCCTCATCCATTTGGTTTTGTTGGCATAATCACCAAAAAATGAATTTTGGACCATTTTTGAAGGATTTTCAAGGGGTTAATTTGGGTCATCCTCCACATAAAACGGCTAAACTTTCAACATTGCCCTTTTGTGTGAATGTTGCCCATAACATGGCCTACCAAACTGACAAGAATGATCAAAAAATATTTCCAAATGTGGCAGTTATGGGTCAACATATTTCCCCCACCCCAAAATTTGTAATTGTGTGTTGGCATATTCAACAGCTTATAAGTCATCTGCCACAGGAGTAGAAACTACAAATCATGGTGGAAACGGTGGCTAATTACTTGCTCTTTCATAATCAGAAATAAAAAAACTCGCCGCTCAACTCGTACTTTGTACTAGCACCAGAAATGAGGAGAATATTTCATTGCTTTGCAGTGCTGCCACCTATATGCTGTATGTGGAACTACAAACCTATACACTAAACAAGTAACACTACCAATGTTATTTAGTCTGTCCTGACCTTATTCATTCAACTGCAATTCCAACACATGAAAACTAAGGGTATTCTACCATAAATATGGCCATTTCCCTGGGAAAGGGGCGTCAGGCATTTTTTCATGCACAATCCAATATTCCGTAAATCTTTCATATGGGGCAGACTGTCTTTGACTAATTTCTTTCTCTATGAACAGATTGGCAACAATCCAATATAGACCTGAACACTTCGTTCTGCTTGTTTCAAACTTTAGGTCTTGTCAAAATAAAGTCTAGAGAGTCCAGTAGGCAGTCTTGGACTTAACCATGTTAGCAGGAGTGGTGCCACCATCTATTACCCAGCAGTTCAAGAATGACTGGCCCTGAATGACAGCAACTACCAGACCACCAGAGAAGCCAGCATTAGGAAGAACAAAAAGACAAAACAACCTGTTGAAATTGATCTGTATTTCAAAATATTTAGGATCAAATACAAAACAGTGTTGTGCCCAACAGGTCCTGTAACTCCACTAAAAAAAAAATGATGCTAGTATGCTCAGGTTCAGCCAATAATCACGGTAATGGTACCATAGAGAATTATATCAAGAATGAACAAAATTGTACTGGACAGCTGAAGTATCCACGTTGTCAGTCAATATGATACATGGTACAGAATCCATGTGACCTCTTTCAGAATTACTCAGAGTTCATAGATCTACCTGTTCGATGACCTTTACCTGCAGTTGCGATCTTGTTGTCATGGAAGTGGCTAACAGGTGCTGGTCATGTAAAGGAGTATCAGTATTATCCTTGGTCAAGTGGCCACACTTCTGTCGGACAGATATGGGAGAAGTAGCTTGAAGCCTGCTTGGTCGTTAACTAGTCCTCTTTCATAAAACGGGCTTTGATTTTCTTAGCCATCGCCCCAGGCTTTTCCTTCCCTCTAGTCTCTACTCTTCACATAGACCTTGTGGTTGATCAGGCTACTTTGTGCCTATGGGATAACAATGTGGCTGCATCAATGCATTGACACGGCCAAGGACGTGAACGGCGGAAGGGGTGCTGGCACTTCCGCAGCGGCTTCCAGTCAAGGCCAAGCTTGTATCTATGTGCTGGACAGATAGTGATGTCCTTGTCAACAGCATGGAATAGTGCAGCACTCAGTGCAATGTCGTCACACTCCTTCTCCAGTGGTAGTCCTGAGCCCTTCTCTCCATGTTCTCCTCTAAGAGGAACTTTTAGCCCCGAACAATGGCTTTGAATGGACTTGTCACACTGTCACAAAGCAATACAACTGGATATGTCTTCATTACACCGCATGCTAAGGCACAGCATGTACGCCCTCTCGTCCCTGTAATGTAATGTCATATATGAAATACTATGCCACTCTCGCGACAAAACTTATATTGGAGAAACGGGGAGATGCTTCAGCACACGGGAAAAAGAACACGAAACAGAATGCGAAAAAGAAACAGGGATGAGACAGACGAGATCAATAAAAGACAAGGCACTACAAGAAAACCTAAAATGAGGCATTACGGACCATTGTAAGAGGGAAAACCACATTATGGACTGGGAAAAGGCCAAAGTTATCCGCACTGAGGAAAACCGACACCAATGCTGGATCATGGAGGCGATAGAAATCCGGAAGCGAGCCCAAAGGACGATGAAAGGGACGAGGAGGCGTACATGCTGTCTCACACGTGGAGTGCGGTTCTGAAGAGGCGAACTGACAGTAGGAGGCGTGACCGTCCTGTCAAACTTGGCAGGATGGTCACGCTTCAATAAAAACAGCTGATAAGACACGTCACAATACCATCATCTGAGGAAGATGGGAGTTCCCGTTGAAACATGTCAAGGTATGAATGCAGAACTAGGCTTTATTGTCTGGTATAAAAGAAGTCAAATTTTAATTCAACCCCAGACACTGACTAAGGACAGTGAAGTGGATTGTTCTGTGAAGGCCACGTCACTTTCCTGACCTAAATCGAATGCAGTATGTATTTCCCTCTGAAGGCAAAATACCCTGAGATCAAGCTGGAACAGCTGCACTGAAAGCCTGGCAGTGCATCACCAATGTGTGGGGAAATCCATGGGTTCCAGACTTCAGGCAGTCACTTACTGCTAAGGAATTCTTATCAAGTATTAAAATGACAATTTCATTCATGTTTTTTTGTCTAACGACTTTTGAGCCCCCTAAAATTGGGGGAACTATGTATAGAAATGATTTGATATTTGTACTTGTTATATACGGTATTTTTGACACGACCCTTTGAGCTGGACTTCTGAACTTCAACCACATATTGATTGTTGTATTTCAAATCTATTGAAGTGGCGTACAGAGCCAAAAGTCTGAAAACTGTGTCACTGTCCAAATATTTCTGAATCTGACTACATATGAAAGTGGCAGCGTTATTAAGCCACATTTAGATGTATCAGGACATTTATGTATCGGTGATGCAAAATATTGGGTGCTTATCAAGAATAAGCATGCTTATTGCAACAAAGTTACCAATCTCATTTCATTCAAGATCTAGACCCACCTGTCACACACAACCCACTGGGAATAGAGGAGATTGGGCAACGCTGTGCTTTGGTATTACATGGTTGACAGAGTTGTTTTACGCATTTATGGTTAGAGACTGCTTTGTGTTACAGATGTTTGGGAAGGTGGCCATGGTCGACGGGACTCAAATCAACAGAAACAACAACTTCCAGACATTTCCACAGGCTGTCTTACTGCTCTTCAGGTGACTGAGTGTCCCATGTTCTTTGGCCACTGCTCACCTGCCTGCTGCACAGTGATTTAGTCCAGAGCAAGGTGTAGCTTCTCCAGTTCTCAATCGCTCCTCCTTTCAGGTGTGCGACAGGAGAGGCATGGCAGGAGATAATGCTGGCCTGTATGCCAGGTAAACTCTGCGATCCAGAGTCTGACTACAACCCCGGAGAGGAGTACACCTGTGGGAGCAACTTCGCCATCATCTACTTCATCAGCTTCTACATGCTCTGTGCTTTCCTGGTAGGCAGAACACAAACACTCATTCATGGGTCCAAATACCCCACCAACACACACACCCAGTGCCTCACTGCACCGTTGAGCCATGAATATGCTGACAATGTGGCATAAACTCTTGTGCCTTGTTGTTTTATTACGTTTTGCTTATTGTGATGTCTCACCTGCATGCCTCTACATTGGGATATTTTAAAGGGACAAAAAATAAAAGGGAAAGATTCTAATTTATTTCCATTGATCACATCCTTCAATCAGGTGACGTCACACAGGGTCGGGCCCTCAGTTCGGGAACCCCTCCTGCAGCACTTTGAAATATTAACATGATTACATGTGGGCGATTCCAGCTTAAGTGCAACATGACCACTGAAAATTTAAACATGAAATAGCAACGCAATCTATGTATGGCTGTATTGTTGGTGAATTCAGGAGTATGGTTCACAAGAAACTGAAGGTCTGAGGCAAACCAAAATTTTTTTGTTAAACATGTTAAATAAAAGTTTGACATCATTCACATACTGAAGTTGTGAAAAGACTACTTGGCTGGTTGAAATATGAAAAAACTTACTGCTTTTGGAGAAACTAGGGCCACCCGTGTGACATTTGTCTGGAGGGGTGGGGGGGGACTCAGTGGGTGGAGGATGGACTTGCAAATTTGGGCCTTAAAAATTGTAAATCACGAAGGCCTCTTGAATAGAAATGGCTGAAACATTGTGACTGATTTGTAAAATGCAGTGTGGTGAGCCGTCAGACACTTGAAACCATGTAACATGAGTAACATAACGGGAGTAACAGGAATTTTTGTTTTAAGGGCCTATTACAGAAAATTACTGTTGCATCAATTTGAAATCCTGTTTGTGTTAGACTTTTCAGTAATGAAGGTTTAACCATATATTATCCAATTTATTCTGTAATGCATAATTGATCAAGAAGATTGGATTACGTGGAAAAAAAACCATGTTACTTTGGAGTAACGTGAGTGACGCTCAAAAAATCCAGTTTTCCAGCATAACCATTGAGGGGTTAATTCCGGGTGTTCTCTAGTAAAGTTGATTAAGGTTGTTTTCCACAATGTATACTGAGCATCAAAAGAAACATAAGTTTGCTAGTTAGTTAACATACTCTTATGGTTACTCAGTCAAAGTGACCGCAAAATAAAGAAAAATTTGATTAAACGAGTGTAAATGTGCACGCGCTAGTAATAAATTTGATTTTCTAAAATCACACGCAAACTTATTTTCCAGTCTGCCTTTAATTAATTTCCATTTCTTCTGTTGTTCAGTATAGAAGTTTTGAAGTTCTGTCCATTGAGTAAGAAGTGAAACAGATTTATACTGTAGCCTAATGCACTAAATGTAACGCGCGTAATGCTGGAATGGCCCATTTACATTAACATACTGAACCATTATCATATTAACATGCTAACTTCAGCCACATTAATATGAATGAACAATAACACATTAACATCATCAGTGCATTAGCATTAGCTTTAACTCATTAACATGGGCTAATTTCTCTTTCTTTTAGATCATAAATTTGTTTGTTGCTGTCATTATGGACAACTTTGACTATCTGACTCGTGATTGGTCAATTCTTGGCCCTCATCACTTGGATGAGTTCAAGCGGATCTGGTCTGAGTACGACCCAGAAGCCAAGTGAGTGTGTGTGTGTGTGCATGCATTGGCATGTACGCGTGAGCGTGTGCTCTATATGAAATGAATTTTGCCTATTGCCTCCATTACACTGTCTTGTGGTGGCTATCTGTCTACACAGGGGCAGAATTAAGCATCTAGACGTGGTCACCCTTCTCCGTCGTATCCAACCCCCTCTGGGGTTCGGCAAGCTGTGTCCCCACAGAGTAGCTTGCAAGGTAGCACTCACACACTCGCACAAGCTCAAACATGTGCGCGCAGACACAATCACATACATGTACACACAGAAAAACACTCACACATACTCATACTAATTTACAAACTCAGGATTGAACATCGACATGACAATATTTTGCCATTTCAGAGGCTTGTGGCCATGAACATGCCATTGAACAGTGATGGAACAGTGATGTTCAATGCCACGCTGTTTGCTCTGGTCAGGACTGCACTGAAGATCAAAACCGAAGGTGAGTAAAAATTACTGAGTTTCTGTCTTTAAGAGCACTGACCAAAAATCACTTCCCAGCACTAGTGAACCTGCACTAGCAATACTCATATCTCTGATTACCTCATATTGGCTGCTGGAGATGTTCATACAATTAGATTAATAGAATAGGAGGGATAGCTGGTGAGTACATGTATGTTTCACGGTCTGACTGTGTGACTCAGGGATAGTGCTCTGTCCTGTTTTAATTGTACTGCAGTGTAGCTCTATTCTCACCAGTAGCTGACTGAAACCGGGCCTGTACTGTTCCGTTCTGAGGGTTATTACGTTATGGAAGAGCCGGGAGGAGTTGTTCAGGCCGTGTGTATGGTTTACTGTTTCACAGGAAACCTGGAACAGGCCAATGAAGAACTAAGAGCCGTCATTAAGAAGATTTGGAAACGAACAAGCATGAAGCTGCTGGACCAAGTAGTGCCCCCTGCTGGTGGTTAGTCAAACCACACCCTCTGATGTGACAATCGACTTACCCGCCCAATGTCTCCCTGTGCCGGAGCTCTGCACAGACACACATGGGCTTAGGTGCTCTCACACACACACACACACACACACACACACGCACACACACAATCCCTGTACCATGACTGTATACAAACACATTTATAGATACAAGCACATATGCACATACACATACACAACCACACATACACATACATACACAACCACACATGCATGCACCACTCAGGTATACACACACATTTATCCAAATATTTAAAGACAGCAACGTACACACACACGCACACACACACACGTGCAACATGCACTTTCACATGCCCACAAATGCACACTCGCCTCGCACATATACTCACACACGCACAGCATGCACACTCACAGACCCACATACCTTACCACTCGCACCACACATATATACTCAGTCATACACACACACTCACATGAACACAAAGACATATTCTTTCTCTGTAACTCACTCAAGCATGCACACATCGTAATACATAGACATACGAGCAGCTGTCTCTCTCTCTCTCTCACTCTCTCTCTCCCTCTCTTATTCTCTCGTTCACACACCTCTCTCTTTCTCTCTGCTAATTTTTCCTCCTGCCTTTGGGGTATTTTTCTGATCCAGCTGTTTCTGCCTTTGTTGTTCAGCTTCGTTTCACGGTGTCTACAGTTGTTGGCTAACCTTCGTCTCTGCCTGCCGCAGATGACATAGTTTGCATGGCCTCTAGATGGCGCTCACAGGGCATGCACTGTATCCTACTAAACTCATCTGTGCTCTAGCTGGTCTGCAACGTCTCCCTCCTTCCAGAATGTTCTGAAGCAGTTCTGTTTCAGGCCGGTGGCATGGAACGAGGGTCACCTCTGACTGGCATCTGTCCCCTACGCTGTTGCTATAGTGACACAGACCCCTGCTGTGCTCATCCCCTTTAGCTGTGCCTGCTTGCTCTGTGGTAGTGTGATTCTGTATGTCTGTCACTGGGACCTGAACACTTCGACCATAACACAGCACATCCAAGAGTTATATAGGGCTGGCTAAGGGCCAAATTATGACAAAATTTTGGCTAAAGTATAACATGAGTGCAGCCTTTAATGCATCAACCCGCAGAGGTTCTTGGTGTGCTCTTTAAAGTGGTAAAAGTTAAGTTTGATGCTGTTGAAGATTCCATTATGCAGAATTTATAAATTATATGTCAGTGTTCTCTGACATCAGTGATTGTCATTGCCCGGAGTAACAGTTACGTCTGCATTCTGATGTTCAGTTAAGCTCAATATAATTACATATTTAGGTCGCACACCTTGGATGGTTAAGAATACTATGCGCATGAAATGGTTGTTAGTTTTTCAGTATATTTATGAATCTATGGGAAGGGATGAATTCACGTAAACATGTAGTTTGCGAGGGATAAGAGCTAGGGAATTTTTATGAAAAACTTCATTTTGTGTTGTCGGCCTCTCCAAAATGCCTCACTTCTCTTGGATTTTACTGGCATTTCCCAGTACCACAGCGCAGCTGAGCCTAACACAGCTGAAATTTCAGGACACAGCATTCCCCTGTCGCAGCACATTTAATATGACATTCAAACGCCTTACATTTTGTAGCTCTAATGCTGCAGAACATTCTAGTATAGCTGTACCCAGTGAAACTAATGTGAGATTAAATCTTTATATACCATTCCACAACACGATAGCATAACATTGCACATAACGTTCTCAAGCAACCTGCAGTGTGGCAATTCATGCAAGACATTTTTGCATAATGCTATATTAGACTCGGAACTTACCATCATAGATAATGTACCTTTTTTAACACAATATTCAAGCATAATTTTATATGCCTGTCCTATCCACCTAATTCCTGTTCTGACGATGCGCGCCCGCCATGAGAACCCAGCCGGTCTCCTACTTTCGGTCATTGCTCGCTGTACCGAAGAGAGATCGGCAGACAGAATGCGTTCAGGCTCCACTTGTTCCATTGTTAGTTGTACCAATAACTCTAAAAACATAAACTTTTTTTATGGAAACAGAGAGCTTTATTTACAATGTGATTAGGAAAGATTGCCCTCGCTAGGTATGTTACTATCAGTGCGTCGGCCGCCGCGATATTGGTTCCCATAGCGCGTTGCGTAATTTCCCGAAGTGGCAGAGGTATACCCATCATAATCGCATTTTATCGGCAAAAGGAGGGGAATTCCGGGAAATCTCGTAGAAGACGTACCTTGTTATCGATTTCCGATTTCCCAGATGGCCACCTGAGCGCTTCAAAGTTTGAGGTGACGAAAACACCCTTCAATTTTACAGAACCTAAGTAGGAATTCTAATAAAAACTGCACAGACTATTAGATTAAGCACTCAAGAGCCAACAGACAAAAAATTATGAGATTTTTGTCACCAGCAGTCACCAGCAGTCTGTTTCTACCGTCAGCAAAAAAACTGTCTGTAGTAAAAATTCCAGAAATGGCACCCCCATTGAGGGTTGCACAGTGAAATTCAATTCTGTTTTTATTCATCATTTTGGAATAGGCAGATAATATTCCAATGAACATTATCTGAAAATATCATAGGAATGTCAAAAGAATTAAGAAAGTTATAGCATTTCATGCAAACCATGTTTTCGGTCACTGATTTCTCATTTTTTTATAGAAACTAAGGACATTTTATACCCCTCATTTTGCCAATTTCCAAGTTTAATAACTTTGTCAGTTCTTAACCTATCACTCTGATCTTGGTGTCAAAGTTGGAAAGTTCATTTCAAGCTCTTTCAGGATCATTTCAGCATAGAACCGTTTTGAAAATTTTAGTAACTTACCGACTTTATTTTGTTCTGTGAATTGCTGATTTCCAGCATGCGAAGTGAAGCTTGGGGACTGTACTTCCGTGCTGAATGATGATTGTTGCCCACAGCTAATGTGATATCATTCTGTGGTGGAGCGAGTGACAGCTGGGTTTTTACCTTTTTGTAAAACAAATAAACTGCTCGCCAGACTATTTGCTGAATCAAAAGCATTTTGATACGCAGCTTGCTAGCTAGTCACTTCCTGGATATGAATCGCAACTCGCTGTGTTTCAGGATTTTTTGTTTACTTTGGCTGTAGGAACGTCTTTAGCCACCCAAATAGATATCACGTCTTCATCAAGCTAAAGAATGTTTTGGCCGAATAAAAATAGGCTAGCTAGCCTCTACATTTGAATATAAACTGTATGTATGTGTGTAGACACATCCCACTGTCCCACAGACATTAGCCGCAAGCTACTACTCTGTTCAATGAAAACGGATGTAAGCAACAGCTCGACAGGAAGTAGGAGACCGGCGAGTCCGTTGAACCACTATGAATCATGGCTGATCGAACGTTCAGGGAATAAGGTGGATAGAAACTTCATAATGCCTCCGCTCCATACTGTGAGCTGGAGGAATATTGTTTTCTGGTCTTGTGACTGTCCATCAGTCTGGTCATTTGACTCAGATATTTTGTGTGCACTAGTGTGACCAACTGAAGGAGTGACTGATTTTGCCCAAATCAGACAAGGTACCTCCCCGCAGAGTGTAGCTGAAATGATTAGGTTCTCGGTCAGATACACTCAGCTGTATGTGGGGACTGAAGATCAACTTTTAGGGCGTATGAAGCTATGGCAGGTGGAGGCATAGCAATCAGCGCTTTAAGTTGACTTCTACCTTGTTGGTATAACTCAACATCAAGCATTATGCCAAATTCTTGTGATGAAATATAACCTTCAACAATCTGCATGTCATAATGTTGAAGTGAAGGAGTCATTGCAATGTAACATACAGAAACATTGTAATATTATATTTCATTCTAATAACAGGATTCTAACATAAAATGACAGGCTTGTACAGTAGAGTGCAGTGATGATTGTACTCTTAACAAAATGAAGATAAATAAGAAACCAAGTACTACTCAACTATTTATTTCATGCAATATTGGGTCAGAAAGATGAAATAAGTAAATAGATAACAAGATGTTGTAAAATCAAAAATAACAATGTCTTTTTGAGAGCAAAAGTCAATGTCTTGTGCAGCCACCCTTTGCTTTTATTGGAGCATTTAACCTTTCAGGCATAGTTTTCATATATTTTTTATTTCCTCACATTCTGAACCAATCCATGGTTTGAAGTTCATTCCAAAGAGATTGTTTCGATGATAAAACAGATTTGCTCAGTCAGATTAAAGGGCCAGTGTGTAAAATGGGGGGGGAAACGGTGACATCCAGCGTTCAGATTCTAGACTGCAGCGCTCACTCATTCACTCACGCTCACCCCTCCCGTCGGCAAAAAGACGGTGGCCTCCGAGGACCAAAACACTTTTGCGGAAATGGCGTCTTCCACGACTGGGATTTATATGCGTGAAACGCGTTCTCTAGCTGGCTGGTTTGTCCGGTCGGACTGCCATACCAACATGGCGGTGCAAGATGGCGACGTCTCTAAAGCAAGGCCTTGCTATATGTATATATAAATGCATGATTATAAGGCTACGAAAACCAAATAAAT
The DNA here is from genome assembly GCA_029721435.1 of Gymnothorax reevesii. NCBI lineage: Eukaryota > Metazoa > Chordata > Actinopteri > Anguilliformes > Muraenidae > Gymnothorax > Gymnothorax reevesii. The sequence goes on from CM056581.1 coordinate 10,572,613, forward strand.
TTTATTTTATAGCAATTATACACTTATATAAACATATTAATAGGTAGTATATTCAGATTTTGCCAATAAACCATGCCAAATATTACACACTGGTCCTTTAAGGTCTGGATTTCTAGCAGGCCGAGTCATTACTTATATGTTACCAGATGTTTTTCTCTGACTGAGATTTTTCTTGCACAGTTTAGAAGTGTATTTAGGGTCATTATCTTTTTGAAAAAAAAATCCCCAACCAATCAGTCTCTCTCCAGGCGGGAATGCCTGTCTCACAGGGATGCTGTGATACTTCTTTTGTTCCATGATTTTGTCAGTTTTAATGAGATCATCAGCTCCTTCTGTGCAGACTGAACCCCAAACCATAATATTACCATCTACATGTTTTACTGAAGGGGTTATAAATGCGGACCTATGATTTCTGCGATCACGGAATCGCAGACGAAATCGCGGAATTGGCCAATAAAAATGGAATCTATTGTTAAACGTGGAATTTCGCGGAAATCGACATAATTTGACTGGAATACTGTACGTAAAACCACGTTTCCTCAGAACGCTAAATAAAATATTTGCGCGACCAGATTACATTCAAAGGCAATGAAAAGACTCAAATGCCCACGAAAACGTGGGAGGGCTTCGTCAAATTCACCTGTCCCGAGTGTTTGAACCGCACATCTCTTAGGTGCTACAGAAGATCTGTGTGAAGATGTTTTTTTTTTGTAGACGAGACCACTAATGCCAGGGATTGCAGGGTCCTAAACATCATCATTTGTCATCTTATTTGAACTTAACGTATATAACTGTTAAATAGTTACATTATTTCTGTTCACAGTCTACTTTCTTACAGTGCCACGGCAGCATTTAACAGATTCAGCATCATGAGAGGCTATAGTGCGGCTAGGAACATCTCAGAGAGCTCTTTCCATAGTATCAGTATGTTTATTACCCATATTTTTATCCCAGTATACTTGTGGGACATTTTTTTTTGTTCTCATTGCCTACTATAGTATTTTTCAATACATTTCCACCAAAAAATCATAGAGAAGTAATATATTGGGACTCCCTTCAAAACAAAAGTGGTGATGTAAAATCATCCCTGCACACTACTGTATATTATACCATGAAAGGGTTCAATTCTACAGTTACATTGTAATCTGTTGTTCAAGCATTACCCAACCTTTTATCGTAATCATACATTTTAATATTTTCTGCCTTTTTGGCATAATGTCATACAATTTAAATATGCGGCAACTCCAAATTTGAAATATTTTGAGATAACCTTATGTAACTTCTAAGTAAACTCAAGTGTTCTAACAAAACTTAATGACTTAGCTGAATTTTGTCATTTAAAATGGAAGTGCAGGCTTAATATTCTACTTAATGTAGCATTGCACCGAAATTACTGTAATCAGACCAAATGAAAAGGCATCATTCCACCCTGGAGTATAAACTACGGATCTCCTACCACTACATCTCTGCTCGACCACCTCTCTCTGTGATTTCTCGTTAACGCCCATTCAATCTAGGTGTATTTTAATGTTGTGAAGTAGAAGGGCTGTGTGTGTGTGCGCGCGCCTGAGAGAGTGTGTGAAAATGTTGATGCAGGAGGGATGTCTGTGGTCTGTTCACCCAGATGATGAGGTGACCGTGGGGAAGTTCTATGCCACCTTCCTGATACAGGACTACTTTAGGAAATTCAAGAAACGAAAAGAAGAAGGTCTAGTGGGAGTGCACGCATCGCAAAACAACACAGCAATCGCCCTACAGGTGAGTCTCCCTCCTAGGAACAACAAAAGCATCTCAGCAGATGAGAATATCCAATCAAAACAACAACCCCTGCCCTCCAGGTGAGTGTACCCCAAAGAACACAGACACCAGCACTATTTTAGATTTTTCATAGGCAAAGGTTTGCAGATAGAGTTATTGTGCTGATTATTCAGGAACATCCACATGGGTTCCGCACAAAGTTTCTGAAGTTATTTGAAGTTAAGTGGGATATTTAGACAGTAAATAGATCGTACAAGTTTTGTGTAAGGTCTGTCAGACCTGTAGGCTGCTTATTGCAGTCATTGTTGTGACCCGAACTTCTATCTCCAGATTTTTAGACCATGATTTGTCTCTTCATGCATAATTAGGGTGAAAAAATCAGTGCACCAAGTTTCAAAGCAGTTTTGAAGTTCCGTTGAAAAGGCAAACACCCTGGTGTACTTTCAAATTGACTTTTTTTCAGATATTACAATTTAAATTGAACTTGTATTGATGTAGCAATTTCCTCTTCTTTTGTTTAGTCTTCTTGCTGTTATCAGCAGACGACAAATTGGTGCCATAGTCTAGATTTTCAATTGCACTGAGTTACTAGTTTTTTCAACTGTAGCAAAATATCTAGGATACATTCCAAGAGTCCTTTATAGTGCATACAGATATGCTGGAGTCATTAAATGATCCTTGAGGACACTTTTGCTCCTGCATAGTATTTGGTGATTCTGTTACAATCCTTTTCTTCATCACCAAATTGCATTTGTATCTTTTTGCAAACAGTAAATATACAAACCCCAATTCCAGTGAAGTTGGGACGTTGTGTTAAACGTGAATAAAAAACAATGAAATGATTTGTAAATCTCATAAACACATTGTATTCACAATAGAATATAGACAACATATCTGATGTTGAAAGTGAGACATTTTACCATTTCATGAGGAATATTAGCTCATTTTGAATATGATGCAAGCAACGCATCTCATAAAAGTTGGGACAGGGCCATGTTTACCATTGTGTTGCATCCCCTCTTCTTTAAACAACAGTCTGTACATGTCCGGGAAGAAAGGAGACTACTTGCTAGAGTTTTGGAAGAGGGATATTGTCCCATTCTTATCTGATGTAGGATCCTAGCTGCTCAACAGTCTTGGGTCTTCTAAACCAGATTTTTCATTTTATGATGCGTCAAATGTTTTCTAATGGTGAAAGGTCTGAACTGCAGGCAGACCAGTTCAGCACCTGGACTCTTCTACAGCGAAGCCATGCTATTGTGATGGATGCAGTAAGTGGGTTAGCAGTGTCTTGCTGCAATATGCAAGGCCTTTGTCTGGAAGAGATGTTGTTGTAAAACCTCTATATACTTTTCAGCATTGATAGTGCCTTTCCAGATATGTAAGCTGCCCACACCATTGGAACTGAGTGCTGATAACAAGCTGGATGGTTTCTCTCCTCTTTAGTCTGCACGTCCGTGGTTTCCAAAAAGAATTGGACATTTTGATTCATCTGACCACAGAACAGTTTTCCCTTTTGCCTCAGTCCATTTTAAATAAGCTTTGGCCCAGAGAAGATGGTGGCATTTCTGGATCGCGTTCACTTATGGCTTCTTCTTTGCATGATACAACTTTAACTTGCATTTGTGGATTGAATGGCAAACTGTGTTCACAGACAGTGGTTTCTGGAAGTGTTCCTGAGCCCATGCAGTGAATTCCAGTGTTGAATCAGGCCTGTTTTTAGCTCGCTTGGCCGACAGGCCCAAGGGGCTTATGCTGTGCTAAGGGTCATTAGCGGTGGTCTGTTGTGCATGTGTGAGTGCGTGCGTTAGTGCATCCACAATTGACATTTCAGCGCGATACAGCTTTCAGTTTTCCATGGATCCTTTTCATACTTTATATGAATGTATGCGGGCCCAAGATCCAGGCGATTTTGGGCCTGCTGCCATTCTTGGTTTGGCAACGAGGTGGCTTTTTTCTGCAAAACTTAAAACAGCTCTAGCTCCCTAATTCTACGAGCTAAGATGCTCAAATTTTTACTGTAGGGTGTTCTACCAAGGGTTCATATATATATATATATATAAAATAGGATTTTGATTTGACCTAAATTTAAACGTTATATACGTCAAAGGTCATAAAATGTGCCGATTTTGTTTCAGTGCCCTCAGTTCTCAACGGATCCTTTTCCTATTTTATATTCTTGTATATGGCCCAAGATCTAGCCCCAATTCGATTTTCGTCATTCTGCAATTCACCATTTGGCCACTAGGGGGGCAAATTTTCTGCAAAATTTCAAACTGCTCTAGCTTCTTTATTCTACGAGCTAAGGTGCTCAAATTTTTACTGTAGGGTATTCTGCTAAGGTTTCATCATATATGTCATGGGTTTTTGATTTGACGTAAATTTCAAGATTATGTAGGTCAAAGGTCTTAAAATGCACAGATTTTCTTTCAGTGCAATAGTGCCTTCAGTTTTCAGCAGATCCTTTTAATATTTTATATGCATGTATATGGGCCCAAGATCTAGCAAGGGTTTCATTTTGGGCTTGCTGTGATTCTCGGTTCAGCCACCAGGGGGCTTTTTCTCCAAAATTTCAAACAGCTCTAGCTCCCTTATTCTACGAGCTAAGATGCTCAAATTTTTACTGTAGGTTGTTCTGCCATGGGTTCATAATATTTATAATGCGTTTTTGATTTGACATAAATTTAAAGGTTATGTATGTCAAAGGTCTTAAAATGCGCAGATTTTCTTTCACTGCAATTACCTTCAGTTTTCAACAGATCCTTTTCATATTTCTTATACATGTATATGGACCCAAGATCTTGCCCCAGTTCAATTTGAGGCATGCTGCGATTCTCGGTTTGGCCACGAGGGGGCTTTTCTGCAAAACTTCAAACAGCGATAGCTCCCTCATTCTACGAGCTAAGATGCTCCAATTTTTTGCCCGCTTGGCCAAAAGGACCAAGGGGCTTATGCTATGCTAGGGGTCTTTGGTGGTGGTATGTCATGTGTCCGTGTGTGTGTGTGCGTGCGTAAACTTTTGGCTTGTCTGCGCTCTAGCGTCTTCAATTTTTCACTGATCCTGTTCACATTTCAAATGTGTATATAGCGTCTTAAGGTCCAGACCAAGTTCGATTTTTCAGCCCAATCGGACCGATACTTTGGCCAGTAGGGAGCGTTTCATTTTGGCCACATTTGGCCAAGCGGGCGCAGTGGCTTTGCCACTATTTTTTATGCAGTGCAGACAGAGTTTTTCACAGATCAGTGAACCTCTGCCTATCTTTTCTTCTGAGAGACTCTGCCTTTCCAAAATGCTCTTTTTGCACCCAGTATTACTGACCTGTTGCCAATTAACCAAATTAGTGGCAAAATGCTTCTTCAGTTATTTTTTATTAGTACCACTTACTTTTCCGGCCTTTTGTTGCCGCTGTCCCAACTTTTTTAAATATGTTGCTGCCATCAATTTCAAAATGAGCTAATATTTTTAATGAAATGGTAAACTTTCTAACTTTCAACATCTGATATGTTGTCTGTGTCCTATTGTGATTAAAATGTGGGTTAATGAGATTTTCAAATCATTGACTTCTTTTTTTTTATTCAGGTTTTACACAACATCCCAAATTCATTGGAATTGGGGTTTGTGGAGGAATTGGTCCCAAACTAATTGTCTCTTAACAAAGAAGGAATGGAGTAAACAACTCACCCAATATTTCATTACTTAAACAGTTTCTCTTGCTGTTAAGGCCCCTGAAAGTAATGGATAAGAACTGGAAATTGAAAGTTGACATTTTTGCATCAGTAGTGCTTAATGCCTTTGTAATTGGCCAAACACTTATTGATTCGTTTAGGCATCATGCACATGAGTCTACTGATGGTGATTTGATGCTGTCTATCTCATTCTTCCACCAACACCTGGCCAAGTTCATCTACCGTGGCTGGTGGCTTTTCACAGTGACGCACACGTCGGCCCACGATGACCCATATATTTTCAATGTGGGAAAGGTCAGGGCTCATTGCTGGCCAGGGCATCCAATGGATATTGTGCTGTAGAAGGTGGTTAATGACTATTCTTGCACAGTGAGCATGTCTGTCGTTATCCTGAAAGACAAAACGCTGCCCCTCAGGTCGTGCAAACTGGACAACATAGGGTGTCAGAATATTATCCCGATGGTACTGGCCAGTGACTCTTCCTTGAATGATATATAATCACAGGCTGGGAAACATTGGAGAAATTGGTGACCTCAGACTGACGGCTGCCAGTTTCAAGCATACCAATTACTCATAGATGTTCAGCACGTTGGAGACGTTGCATCCCGAAAGAAAACAATGACAAGCTGTCTCAGATAAACAAAATCAACAAAGGATTGCAATCAAAACCTATCAGAATGAAAGAAGTCTCAATCACAAGGGAGTAGATGACCTTTTAAGTGTCACATTTGAATATGCACCCCGGCCATGTGTTCGGGATTTCCACGTGCTGTACGTGCGCAGCATTGGGTGCGTTTTGGTGCTCTGTTTTCGAGCAGTTCATGTTATGATAATTGCACTCAGTTATCGTATCCAAACCACAATCATTATTTTGTTATTGACCTTGAAATTCCAGTATGCCCTACCTTTTTGAAGTGTGTATATGATCATGCATATTTTAATGACAGCATTCAATACTTGTTTTTGTTGAGCCCGGAGCACAAGTTTGCAGATTTATGGAAAGCACGTTCTCACATCTGAGGCTGTAGGTGCCCATGAAAACTATATTCACTATTCATAAAAGTGTGCTCTACAAGCATGCCTATTGTGCATTAAAAAGCTTACTGCTAAATTCATTAGCATTATGCATCTTTGGCATTAATGAGCTCATTACAAGCTCCAATCCCATGACTGTGCTTTACTGAGGACATTATCATTCAACTCGGTCCATTACCACACTGATTTTTCCATATGGCTAACATGGCACTGTGAATCACTCCTGAGGACATTTCCATGATGACTGTATGTGGGACTGTATGACATTACTGTATGCCATTTTTTCTGGCCTAACAGCTGTAAAATCTAAACCCATTGCTTTACAGAGTAGCCTCATTCTGATAAGCTAATTTTTTGTTCAAGTTGTGGTATTCTGGCAATTTTTATATGCGAAATGCATGAAATCATAGTTTTACATAATAATAATAATAACTGTAATAATATTAATTTATTGACTTATATTGCACAGATTTCAACATCAGAACAGCTGCAAATCAGAACCTTTAAAATAAGAATAACATTTACATGAATATCAACGGTAAAATATTATTAAAAATCCACAATATGGAATTGCAGCATTGGGTACACATCTGTCCGAGGGTCATACAGCATAAAATACCAAGACAACTCTGTACATGTAAAGTTAGGAAAAAAAATCCGAATTTTGCTTAATTTCACCAAAATGACTTCCTTTTTAATGTTCAGTGTAATTACTTCCAACATTTACAATCATCTGTCCAGTGTGTTGTAGCAGTTGAATCAGGGTGTTTTTTGGTCAGTTCAGTGTAGCTGACCTGTGATTGGCTGTGTGTACTGGCCTTCAGCTGCTCCCTTGTCCCTGTTTCAGGCTGGTCTGCGCACGCTGCATGACATCGGGCCTGAAATTCGTCGGGCGATATCATGTGACCTGCAAGACGAAGAGCTAGTAGACTTTATTCCTGAGGAGGATGAAGATATTTATAGGGTAATGAGTCATAATCAGTTAACCACATCTGCGACCCTATTAAGATTGGGTGTCACGTTTTTGACTGACCTAGGTTAGACTTGGAAATAATGCTGGATTTGCTCTCAACAGCAGGGTAAGTGGCTTTGCTTGGTAAAGCTGAATGCTTTTCACAGTCCCTTCTCACTCCAGCCTGTAGGACAGGTCATGATTTTGGGATTTGGATAATCTAAGTTGATTTTTCATGTTATGGGATGTGCACTATGTAGCTATAAGTGTATGGACACTTAAGTAAAAACCTCATCGACATTCATAGAGAAAAGGCATTCTAAAATTCTAAATACCTGACATTTTAAATGAATGTGGTGTAAATTGGTCTGAATGGGCTGATAGGACAGGCGTTCAGCTTTTATTTGAGAGTATTTTCTTACAGTTCTGTTCCATGATTTGGAAATTGTTGAGCCAACCTCCCCTTCCCAACTCCAATTGGTTTCAATTGAGCCTCCACTGAGGGAGTAGTGAAAGGGTATACGAGTGTTACAAAATCCTAATGGTAAATTATCTTCCAATTGAAATGCCCCCCAATTGAAGCTGAATGTCTGTTTTATCAGGCCATACTGATTAAGTAAGCCCGAATTCAATTAAAATATCTGATATGTAGAAAATAACAATGTTCACCTTTTGTGTATGCCAATAATGTTTTTTTGTTTGTTTGTTTTTTTTTTTTTTTTGCTATATAGTGTATAATGAAGTGAAAGGGAGAGCAGACAGGTGGCTGTCAAAGGAAGGGCAATGCTAGTGTGTCCTTTTAGCCAGTCAGTGGCTTGTTTTACCTCATTGAGTTTCAGGTCCATGCTGAGCTCAGATAATGTTAGGGCATTAATTTACCTGCCTCATTTCACATACTTCTAACCATGTTTTTTATTTGTCCTGCCCTCTAACCCATTTTTGGCTTGTGTTTTAATGGGAGGTGTGACTGTTTCATATTGCCATTTCTGAGACCTCTGACTGTGGACATTTGGGGTTTTGTAGCGCAATGGTGGTCTCTTTGGCAACCACATCAGCCACATGAATGGGGATAGCAGAAGTGCAGGTCACCGCACAAACGCCACGCAGCGCCCCCTGCAGGTCCAAGCTCCACCTCACTATGCCAACATGGAGCATCCCGTGGGGCGACTTGGACGGATGGCCAATGCCCTTTCCTACAGCAACCACCACCATCACCACCACCATAACTCTTACTCCAAATCCACCAACGCCAACCTCAACAACGCCAATGTGTCCACTCTCCCCAATGGGAGACATAACCGCTTCTACGAGCACATCCCAGCCAATGGCTATCCTGGCCACCAGGGGCCCTACTACGCTGGAGATTACAACAGGACCCGTTCCTCCCACATTCAGAGGTAAGTGAGCGACACTGGTCTCTGTGAACAGTGTCGTATCTCAACTTCTGGATCTATCTCATTTCATTGATGAATTATTTAATCCATCAGTTTCACTTTTGTTTCAGTGACTGACTAAATTGATTTGATAATATGATTTCTTTTTGTGAGTGTGTTATTAGAAGATAAAGTTTGAATTCTGATTTGTCATTTTGTGTTTTTAAAAGGTTTAGTTTTTTCACTTAGTGACTAAATGAGAAGCGGCCGTATACATGTGTGAGGAGTGCATGTGTCTCTGGTTCACTCTCTGACTCTAATCTACCATAATTGAGACCGAAAAAATTGGTGTTACACATTCACTGGTGTTATAGGTGTTGCATAACTCAATATACTGTATGTCACAGTAACCTAATGATTCAGTTCCCAGCTATTCTCTTGGCATCTAAAACTGGAAAAAACTATGTACTGTAATACTACAGTTGAACAAGAACTTACAACTTTGCCTCAGTGGATTAAGATTTGCCTCCCTACATCCAGCCTCGACTCATCATCCCTCTCTCTCCAGTACTTCACATGGTATCTCTATTCCTTTGACCATTTTCTGGACGCATACTGTATGTGAGAATACTGCACGTGCATCATGCACAGTGTCCTAATCTGTATATGAAGTGCATTCCTCTTGCAGTGAGCATCGTGTCTCCTCTTTCTGACTGTTTTCTGTTCCTAACATAACAACTCTCTCTTAACCATCTCTCTGCTGTCTGGGGCAGGACTCGCTACTATGAGACCTATATTAGGTAGGTCTGTCACAGAACCCTTATATTGCTCATGATAAGCTATGTTTGTGCACCCTCGAGCTGGTCAATACAAGTATTGACTCACAGTATAGAGCTAAGGTTCCCAAACTGCAAACTGTGGCCCTCAGCATGCTGCTCCTCCCCCCCCCCCCCCCCCCCCCTTACTTTAGCCTGTTACTTTGGCTGGTTGTCATTTGCTTTGCTTCTAAGAGTGGCCTTCGCATCTTATTTTACATGATACGAAGTAGTGTTAGATGATCGATCTATTTCGAGAATCTATGTGAACATGGGACAATTTATTCCTCAAAAATTACATGACAAGTCCTGAATTATTGACACCCTTGTGAAACATAAAGAATAAACGCTGAATATGAAGATGCTGTTAATAATGCTTATGTTAAGTTGAAACATGTGGGAAAATAATATGATTATATTTCAATATATTTTCTTCTCACATTTCCATTTAAATGAGGAGTACCTCAGGGGATTTGAAATGGAACAGGGTTTTGTCAAAAATACAGTATGAGTGAAAAAAATTGGCACGCTACCAAGGATTCTATTGGGGTGCTGATCACATGATATAAATTTGAAAGTGGGAAAATATTGGTTGGCTTAGATTTCGGTCATTGTCTTTGAGAGTTTCTTAGAACTCCTTGATTGTTTTCACACCCACACGGTGTGAATTGATTGCCTAAATTCCATATATTGTGTTGCTGGGGTGGAACCCATATAACTGTGTCTGTATTTCGTTTTTGTTGATCTTGAAGAAGGCCTGAGAGCTGAAACATCATCTATCTTAATGAAAGAAAAATGCATATGGAGCGAGAGTGTGTAACCCTTTCTTTCTGCTTTCAAAAATATAGTATGAGTCATGTGGGAATTATAACCGCTTTATAGCCCCATTATTTCATGGGCTCAGAAGGCATTGGACAAACTGATGGGATCACAAAAGATTATTCTCAATGTTTGGTGCAAGTCATTAACAATCAATGACTGCCTGAAGTCTGGAACCTATAGACATCACAAAATACTGGGTTTCCTTCATGGTATAGCTCCTCCAAGCCATCACTTGTGGGCGAATCTGAGCAGATAATATGGTCCTAAACAGTTCAGGATTCACACTGCTGCTTTTGTCAGTAGTTATACCACCAATTAAAGAAGGGAATCAGTTTCATTGGCAGCCATACGTACATGCTCTCGCCATGACACTACTGCCAAGATGCGTCTCAGATGATGTGGTCTGTTTTGGATCATGAACAGTCCCTTCCTGTCTCTGAACTCTTCTCTTCTGATACTAGTCTTTGTTGATCACCTGTCCATTGGATGGTGTTCCAGAACTACTGGCTTTTGAAGTTCTTTTTTTAATTTTTTAATTTTTCTAACCTGAATCTGATCTTCATGCTTTTGAAGCGTGCCAATGGTTTACATTATTTTGTAAACCCTCCGTATTTTCTCAGATGAAGTCTTCTCTTGATTGTTGACTTTGGCTCAGATGTGCTTACCTCTCAGTTTGTTTTTCATCTGGCCGACAGGATTTCTTTCTTTATTTTTCACCAGGAAACATTCTTCTGTCATCCGCCATATTTGTGATCCCTGATATTTTGGGCCTTTGGTTCTCCTGAGCTTCATCTCTGAGTTTCAGTGCGTTCTTTCTTCATAATAATGTACCAATATGACATTTCCTCACTAGGTATATTAAAATTAAATTTAAAAAGGTAAAATATGGAAACAGTTGATGTTTAAAAGCAACAAATGTTTTCGAACTGGTGTTTATCTTCAGGTTGTAAAAACTGGGATGCAAAATGGTGTTTTATATTTAGTGGAGGATAGTTTACTGATAGTTGATTTGGCAGTTCCTAGGTTATTGCTGTCCCTCTTGTTTTGTTTAGATTTTTCAGCCTAATGAATGAATTCTATGGACTTATTGAGAGGTGACAGTGACAAATTCCAAATTTCTCACTTTTGATCAACCTTAAACCTTAAAACTGCTGACATACACACCACCAGTCATACGCTTTTGCTAACCCTAAGATTTTCTCAAGTCTTTATCTTACATGTTTGTTTACAGCAAAGAAATAAAAGGAACCAATACTTGTTTATTACAGATAATACTTTTCTCAGGAAAATCCACAGGGAATCTAGCACAGGTGATTGAAATAATCAGCTCGCGACCAACCCCCTGAAGCTGCTTGATCATGAGTAGATCGTTTGAATCCCCTGTGCTGGAGCAGAGGTAGATCTAACACATGCAGGACATTCATATTCTAATCAATGATGACAAGAATCTGTACCTGTCAAATCATCTTTTACTTCTCGGAAGAAGTCTTGATTTAGGAACAATTGAAATTTATCTATAAAACCCAAAACCAGTGAAGTTGGCACGTTATGTAAATCGTGGATAAAAACAGAATACAATGATTTGCAAATCCTTTTCAACTTATATTCAATTGAATACACTGCAAAGACAAGATGTTTAATGTTCAAACTGAGAAACTTTTTTTTTTGGCAAATAATCATTAACTTAGAATTTAAAGGCAGCAACACATTGCAAAAAAGTTGGCACAGGGGCCTTTTTACCACTGTGTTACATCGCCTTTCCTTTTAACGACACCCAGTAAACGTTTGGGAACTGAGGAGACCAATTTTTGAAGCTTTTCAGGTGGAACTCTTTCCCATTCTTGCTTGATGTACAGCATAAGTTGTTCAACAGTCCGGGGTCTCCGTTGTCGTATTTTACGCTTCATAATGGCCACACATTTTCAAAGGGAGACAGGTCTGGACTACAGGCAGGCCAGTCTAGTACCCGCACTCTTTTACTACGGAGCCATGCTGTTGTAACACGTGCAGAATGTGGCTTGGAATTGTCTTGCTGAAAAAAGCAGGGGCGTCCATGAAAAAGGCGTTCCTTGGATGGCAACATATGTTGCTCCAGAACCTGTATGTACCTTTCAGCATTAATGGTGCCTTCACATATGTGTAAATTGCCCATGCCTTGGGCACTAATACACCCCCATACCATCACAGATGCTGGCTTTTGAACTTTGTGCCTATAACAGTCCGGATGGTTCTTTTCCTCTTTGGTCCGGAGGACACAACATCCACAGTTTCCAAAAACAATTTGAAATGTGGACTCATCAGACCACAGAACACTTTTCCACTTTGCTTCAGTCCATCTTAGATGAGCTTGGGCCCAGCGAAGCCGGCGGCGTTTCTGGGTGCTGTTGATAAATGGCTTTCGCTTTGCATTGTAGTTTTAACTTGCACTTGCAGAAGTAGCGACAAACTGTAGTTACTGACAGTGGTTTTCTGAAGTGTTCCTGAGCCCAGGTGGTGATGTCCTTTACACACTGATGTCGGCTTTTGATGCAGTACCGCTTGAGGGATCGAAGGTCACGGGCATTCAATATTGGTTTTCGGCCTTGTCGCTTATGTGCAGTGATTTCTGCAGATTCTCTGAACCTTTTAACAATATTACGGACCATAGATGATGAAATCCCTAAATTTCTTGCAATAGCTTGTTGAGGAATGTTGTTTTTAAACTGTTCGACAATCAGCTCATGCCTGTGTTCACTAAGTGGTGACCCTCGCCCCATCCTTGTTTGTGAATGACTGAGCATTTTCAGGGAAGCTGCTTTTATACCCAATCTTGGCACCCACCTGTTCCCAATTAGCCCGTTCACCTGTGGGATGTTCCAAATAAGTGTTTGATGAGCATTCCTCAACTCTCTGGGTCTTTTTTGCCACTTGTGCCAGCATTTTTGAAACATGCTGCAGGCATCAAATTCCAAATGAGCTAATATTTGCAAAAAATAACAAAGTTTTCCTGTTCGAACAATAAGTAACTAGTCTTTGCAGTGTATTCAATTGAATATAGGTTGAAAAGGATTTGCAAATCATTGTATTCTGTTTTTATTTACAATTTACAGAACATGCCAACTTATCTGGTTTTGGGTTTTGTAATTCAGGGTTGGAATGAATATCACTGTACACCTTGAACCCCAAAGATCATATTTTAGATCACCTGGCATAGTTATAGGGGCCTGGCTTCTGCCTAAAATGGAGCGTGGAACAGGCAATGCTCTCTGGGGACTGGGGTACCACTTCCCTTGTCTAAAGGATATGTGAAGGGGACAAATAAATGTAACTAAAATTATAGATCTGCATTCAAACTGCTCAAAAATGCAGTCAAATATTTTTGGAAATTTTTTCTGGGGGCAGAATTTTTTTTCAAATGCCTCTCACATTGCTTTTGGATTGGAATTGGTGGCCACTGTGACAGGAGGGTTGGCAAACTTTAGCCAATGAAATGTGGCATAGCACCCAGGTCACTTTACGGAAGTGATGGAAGATCCCTTTAGCTTTAAGAAGACAGAATAAGAATAATATAGCCAGTCATTACACCACAAGATTTCAGAGGCGTATTACTATAGTTTTCTGTTCTTCGTGTCATTGACGGATGATATTTTGACACAACCCGCGCGTCTAGATTGTCAAAATTCCCACTCTTTTGCTCAAATCATCACTTGAATTGCTGTCGGCCATGTCACGATGGCAAAGTTTTCGTCTGAACTTGAGGTTTGTTGTTCTTTGTTATCGAGAAGCTGCATGCTGCGTGTCGTAGTTGTAAAGTGAAGCTGATAGAGACAGAGGAGTGTTCTGCAGGTATTATGACATCGTTGGGTGATCCGGCAGCTAATGTGGCTGCTCGTATGGCCCTCAGTTTTTGAGATGGTAATGTTTTGCATTCGGGCAGAAAAAAATAGCAAAACATATCGAATATATTTACTGTACTTTTCAGACCCCTTTGACAGAGCACTAAAGTGATGACATCACGCTGGTTTCGGAAGTAAAATTTTCCATTCATTTTACATACAAGCTTTTTGAAATATTTACTTTTGAATCACTTCCCATTGTTTTCAAGCCTCCATCTTTTTTGAGATTTTGCATTATATTTCAGACTAAAAAATATATAATTTTTCTTCACCGGAATCAGCTATAATTCAAATCATTTTAATTTTTCGCCACCATGCAAATCCTCTTTGTAGTCTAAAAACTACACGTCCCATGATCTTCCTGATTCCTTTGCTGAAGGAGTTCAGAATGCAATAGAAGTCTCCCGTCTCAAATTTTCCAGCACCTTGCAATAGCCATTTGTTTGCTGAATTAGTTAGCCACTCTACGTTGTACTTGCTAGATATCATGTTTTGCAATCAGCACCAATTTCGTTTAATAGCCAGGCATCTTTGGCCAATTTTTTTCTGCTTAAAAGCTCGGTAGTTAGCAAATGAGCTAATCAGCCTTGTCAATGCACTAGTGACAGCGAACTAGCTGTTAGCAATCTAACTCAGCCAGCGAGCTAGTTTACTGACTTCGGTAGTTGGCTAACTTCATATTTGGCGCATTTAACGTTAGTTAAATACCAGCTTGTGAAATACTTGCAACTCAACGTTAGCTAAATAGGCAAATAATGGCATTTCACTGTTTTTATTGACTAGCAAACTAGCTAGCTAGCTATTTCGCTTGCTTAGCTAGTGATATTTAGTAAATAATCATGGTAGCTAGCTTGCTAAATAACAGTAAGTGACAGTAAACTAACAATTTACTGTTTCTATTGATTTAGCTATGTGCACAAGATGTACTAAGCTCACTAGCTGGCTAGCTAGGTAGTTCGTTAGCATAGCTTAATGCTAGCTACCTAGTTAGTGAAATGGCAAAATAACTATTCATAAAAGTCCTGGTGTCGTCACTTTAGGCTGGCCTAATTAGGCACTTGGTGAAAACAATTAACCTTGTGCATTCGTCTTCGTGTTATCTCATCAACAAATGTCAATTTCTAATCCACCTTATTAGAATTTGTATCTGCGATTTTTCTTTTCTGCTAGTAAATACAGCATGTAGGAGTATTATAAGATTCGAGAGATGTCATTTGACTATTTTGATCATGATTGTGTCATGGACACTAAACATTGCAGGTACTTAGAGTTGTAAATTAAAAGCATGAGAGCAAATGGCAAAAGTAATTCCCAGTTAATTGCCAGCTAACAAAATATTTAACTATTTACTAATATTTAAATATTTAACAATTTACCATTTCACCTCCAACAAAATGCTTCCCACACAGCACTGCATGAGCTGAATGTTCCCACTTGCTGCCGCATACCTGCCAACTCTACTGCTTTGGGGCGTTTTTCTCCAGAATGAAACTCCCCGAAGGCATTAGTCTACCGCCAAAAGCGGTAGTGTTGGCATGTATGCATTAGGGTTCTGTCTTTTGACAGCTTGTATTCATGCTTCAAGCCGCTTAATTTCCTTTGGAAATACCTGAAATGAAATTTTCTCTCCCTGTTTCATGTTGTGATTCGAACAACCAAACGCGACACACGACTTGGGCATGTCTTTTGATTGATTATTGCTTCTTTCGCATCACTTTCAATTCGGTCTCACGAGCCATGTGGGTTTTGTTTTCACCGAGTCACCCTGCACCGGAAGTGGGCGCGACTTTGTGAATTTATTGTGATCCATTAATTTCTAGGGATGTAGCTAGCTAATTGTAGCCCGCTATGTGGTAACCAGTGCACGGACATAGACAACGGCAATTCAGGGCACTGATTAGGTACCGTTGTGGTACGCTATGTACGTTGGCTGAAACTGAGGTACCCCATTGGCTAGGAACAAATCACGGGGTTCTCGCCCATTTGTGTAGTGGATATGTAATTGGTAAGTGGACTACAAAGTGGACTACAAGCGCAAAAGCATATAATTTTTGGCAGTAAACTACAAATTTGCTGTGATCATTTGTATCTGTATACCTGTAGACTAATCCCAGAGCGAGGCGGCTCCTAAAATTAATGAATTTGAGCAATGCTGAAACCCCATTATAAATTCTAATAAAGATTTTACTACCAACACCAGAAGCTAAGTAGCGGTGACGTCATCACTTTAGTACTCTATAGTTCTTTCAATATACCATAACTTCCCTATCCCCTTCATGTATTCTTGAAGGTTGGGAGTGGGAATGGGGGTTGTTTTGGACATTGGGATAGGAAAAGCTATGGGGTTTGGTTTGGGGAGCACTATTTTAAAGGTTGGGTCTCAGCTTTTCTGTGGTTCAAGGTTGGAGTTTGGGAGTGGAAGCAACATAGTTGGTGGGACATGGGTTACCACTGGGGTTAGTATAAGGATCATTGTTGGGATCTGGGTGCGCTGTTGGGAGTCGGGATGGGGCCAGCTACAGGTAAAGGACAGAGGGCATTTTGAGGAGCCGGGGCGTAGATCCTGTTGCTAGTCTTTTTGAGAGGGGCACTACAGGTTGGATGCACGTTTCTGTTAGGCAGTGTACCTTTTGCAGCGGTTGCGCTTGCTCTCAATGTCTGCTGGCACTGTACTTTGTTCTCTTAATACTGCTATGCACAGTAATAAGGCTGCATGTGCAACCCCGGCTGATGTCTATATGCTTGCCTCTGCATGGCCTGCATTCCTCCGATCCCAGCTGCCGCTGTAACTGCAGAGTCCGCCTCCCTCGCTACAGGTCCCACGTCGGGGATGACCCCCACCCCACCATACGGAGAGAGGATGAGTACGCTGAGGAGGATCGCTACTCTGGGGAGTACTACAGCGGAGAGGAGTGCTATGAAGATGACAGTATGCTGTCTGGAGACAGGTAACATGCCAGGCCATTGGTAGGCATTTGGACAATGATACAACGTTTTCTTTTCTTGTGCTATTCTCCAGGACATTGGATTTGAAAGAACAAAAGTTTGAATTAAAGATTACAGGCTCTGATTTGCTGGCATTTACAGCCATATGATGTGAAATACGTAGGATTTGCATCCCGTTTTATGAGGTGTCATTATTCAAATACTTACAATGCAATGCATACCTCTGCTCAACGCAAACACTTTCATTTTGTTAAATTATCCTTTAAAAGGACAGGTATATTTCTCAGCGGTACTCTTGATGAGCTCTCATAATGTTGCCAGTGTCAGACCAAAGCAGGTGACCCCACCGCTGATGAGGCAGGGTTTTCCTGGGGACAATACGATCAGGTTGTGCGGCCTCATGATGGAGGAGGTACTGCCGGCCTCTGAGCAGTATTGTTGTCTCATCTACAGGCGGTCGTATAAGGAGTATCTGGACAGGTATCCCAACAGTGACCCCGACTCTGAATCCCAGCGGGGATACCATCACTCCGAAAGTTACTACGACGATGACGAGCAGCCCCTCTACAATGACTCGCGGCGATCGCCAAAAAGGAGGCTGCTCCCCCCCACCCCACAAGGTGAGGACTTCCAATCATGCATTTCTCTGCTGGAACCACTGAGGCCAGAAACTGAGTCAATGAGATTATGGTTTATTTTTCAGTCTGTTTTACCCGACACTCCACAGTCCTGTTCTGGAATCTGTGGATGCCTTGTCTGAATTCATTGAGGTCCATTTAGGCCTGTATAACAGTGATTACAAGTGGTGGTTCTAATTTTACCACATTGTGTTACTTCTGCGCTCTAGATAACTTCACTTCCACATCTGTATGGCCCGTTTGTAAAGGAAAATGTTCCTCTCTTTCAGCCAACAGGCAAACGGCTTTCACCTTCGAGTGTTTGCGCAGACAGAGCAGTCAGGATGACTTGCCTTTGTCCCCTGGACTGCGCCAGCGCACTGCACTCCCTCTTCACCTGATGCAACACCAGGTATATCTGCTCCGGGGTGAAAATCTAAAACTGAATACTTGAGTATTGCTCCATAACTTATATGTTGCACTTGGCTCAACAAACAAGCAAGTGAATTAGTTACTGTGAGAGCCGGCGGTTCACTGACTTGGTTGACGTTACTTGTGCTGAAGTACGTTCGTTGTTAGCGACAAAAAAAACCCAAAAACTCAACTGGACTCCAATGTAAAAAGATGGCAAATGAATGTTTATTTTTCCACATGCGAAATCTTGTTACAGGAGTAAATTATATTTCCTTAACTTAACTATAAACTTGGCGATTTTGTCACAAAATAATGCTTCCGCTACGGTAAGAAAACTGTATGCTCTCAGTGCCAAACTCACCGCCCACTCTCCCTGTCAGTTCACAGACGCTCACCAAACTGTCGTGCAGCAAGCGTAAGAGCTTTTAAAAGGCCAGTAGCCCAAAAAAACGAACATGAGCTTCGAGCTAAATAAAGGCGTTTTCTAGGCTCATCTAAATAAACACGCCTAGTGCAAATACATCCAAAGTTATCAATCTAAACATTAATTATAGACTGTGAAAAATACAACAATCTAAAATCCAACTAAACTAAGTTTCAATGTCCAAAGTAGGCTATGACTGTAGGCAAATAACCTACAGAAATAAAATAATCCCATAACCCAAATCACATCTTGGGTGCTTTGGCTCCCACAGTTACTGATTGGCCAATGTGTCTCTTTTAAACGTTCCTTGTTGGAAATTACATGGATGCTGGATGTGGCTAAAAGTGAACGGCTTTAAATTAAGAAGTTTACAGCTTTATAGTGACTATTATTGGAGTTAATGACTCACTCCGTCTCCGACGTCTTTTGATCTTTGTTGACTGATCCTTCCCTGACGGTTGTGGGGGCATGTAATTGTGTATATGTAAAGCATGCAAGTAGTTAAGTGTGTGTGTGTGCACATGTGTGTGTGTATGTGTGTATGTACACATTTATGTGTTTTCACTGCAGATTATGGCCGTGGCTGGTCTTGATTCAAGCCGGGCGCAGAGACTCTCACCGACTCGCTCCACAAGATCATGGGCCACACCTCCTGCCACACCAGCCAGCAAAGAGCACTCGCCCTACTACACCCCCATGATTCGAGTGGACCGCACCAGCCATGGCAGCATGAGCAGCAGCCAGTCATCAGTCAGGAAGAGCTCCTGGTACACTGAGGAGTCTGACCATGCCCATCGGACCTGTACACCTGTGCACTTGCAGGTCCCTGCGGAGTTTAGGCAACAGTATTTTAATAAGAGAGGGAGTGCCACCAGCTTAGTGGAGGCGGTGAGTCAAATTAATGAAACCTGATGAGCTGCATCTTAATCACATCTGCTACATTCAGAGTCAGTTCAACTACAACTTGAGTTTAATCACCTCAGGAGTCTAGTTAGCCACACCCAAGTTTCCAGCAACAGTAGTTCAGAGTTTGAAGCCAATGGTCTGCATCACAGTCTACGTAACCAAATGAGAAAGTCAGCATTAAAATTCCTCAATCATCTGTTCCCATATCACCGCATGCTGTGTCTTGACTTGCAGGTGCTGATATCTGAAGGCCTGGGCAGGTACGCCAAGGACCCTAAGTTTGTGGCAGCCACGAAGCACGAGATCGCCGATGCATGCGAGATGACAATAGACGAGATGGAGAGTGCAGCCAGTCACCTGCTCAACGGCGGCATGACATCTGTCCTCCCCATTATCAAGCCGCACACCTGCGAGGGGCAGGACTTCCCCACGGGCTACAGTGACGAGGAGGCAGAGCCTGAGCCTCGTCCCAAATATGAAGAGGACCTGGCGGACGAGATGATATGCATCACCACTTTATAGCAAAACATGTCGGCGTAGAAAAATGAAGGCATTTATTGGTTAATTCACAAGAGAAGTGCCTTTCTGCTATGGAACATTAAAGGCACCAGCAGCAGGATCCTTAGCACCAGGAACCATATGCGCCAGGAACCATACGCCCCACCCAGAAGCACAGTGTTTGAAGCACACTCCCAACCCTGGAAAATGCCTGCTGCTGGATGCTGTTGGACCTTGGCTCTGTAGAGTTGACTGGGGCAGCGCAGAATTTAATGGGGCAGTACAGAGATGAACTGGGAGTTCAGGGTAGTGTCGCGTTGAATGAGATGCATCATGCGGAGTGGGTCAGCGCGTTGCCTTGAAATGGGCTCCGTAAGGTTTAATAGGAAAGTATAGTGCTGAGTGGATCAGTGTAGCATTGGAAGTGGTTGAGTGAAGTTTAATGGGGAAACGTGGTGATGAATGACAATGTATAGTGATGAGAAAGGCCACTGTTGTGTTGAATCATCCCGGCAGTCCTCAGCAGGGTAATACAGGTTATGACAATCAGACTTAAGATGTCATTATCCTGGGTCACTTTATGTTCTATCAGCATATCGATATAGGCAAACCCCCCAATTAGGCTTCATGTATGGATCAAGCCTCCCTGTTGTTACTCAAGCCAGTTTACAAGAATATATCACGTCTGCTTTGTTGCACTATCAGAGAGATGACGCATTTTTGTGGCTGCGTCCATAGAAGACTAGCTGAGACCTAGCTTATTTTTAATAATAGCTGATTTAATATTTCATAGTGCATCAACTGCAAATAACTTGTAATATACTGTATTGCAAAAGTAAAATTTGTAAAGAGATGTTCTATATTTTGCAATCATGTATCGTATAGGAAAACAGCAATATGGTTCCAACTAATGGTTCCTCTTATGATTATATAAAAATACATGTTATTTTATTAGGAATAAATATGAAAAAAATAAAGTTTATGAAATTTAGCTACCCTTCTTGATCCAATGAAGACATTTTTTGTGAAGTGGCAGTTTTTTTGGAAGGTTTGGACAGCGTGGATATACATTTGCACAAGATAAACAGTGCAGTCACTTTCTGTGGCACTTTTGAAAGGCTTCAGGGAGCCCCTCAGAGGTGATAGTGGCCTGCTGCAGACAGAGGGAGTGGTGGAGAGTGCAGGCTGCATTAGTTGGCTCCTGATCAAAGCTTCTTTAGCAAATTAGTAAAGAAATCTTCAAGTGCTTCTTCGGGCTCGAGTTGGTCCATGTAAAATGTCCTCTGTGTCAAGCTAGTAACCGAAACTGAGTTGAATTCTGTGTATGTGAAGACGCAAAGAGTTTCATTGATGAATGAAACTCTTCACCTTCTGGAGTGTCAAGTAGTGAAAAATATGTTCACTTGTAAAGATTGAGAAGCTTTAAAAAAGTTGTTCATCTGTGGGAGTGATGTTTTGAAAAAGTGAATTTTCCTGAGGAAGAGAAGTTCTGTAAGTGTACGGCCCCATTTCCAGAAAAGTTGGAACGCTGTGTAAAATGTAAATAACGACATCGCAATGATTTGCAAATCTATTTAAACTGTTTATTTATTTTGTTGAAACTAGTGCAAAGACATATCAAATATTGAAACTGAGGAATTTTATTGGTTTTTGAAAAATATTTGCTTATTTTGAATTTTATGATGCAACTTGTTGCAAGAAAGTTGGGACATGGGCGATATTTACCACTGTGTTGCATTACCTTTTCTTTTAACAATAATCTAATAGCGTTTGGGAACTGAGGTGACCAACTGCTATAGTTGTGGAGGCAAAATGTTTTCCTATTCTTGCTTGATATAGGCTTTCAGCTGATCAACACTTCGTAGACTCTGTCACATTTTTTCATAATGCTCCAAATATTTTTGGTGGGTGACAGGTCTGGACTGCAGGCAGCCTCTTTTACTACAGAGCCATGTTGTTGTAATACGTGCAGGATGTTGTGTTTGGCATTGTTTTGCTGAAATAAGCGAGGCCTTCCCTTAAATAATGTCTGAGTGGCAGTATATGAAACTGAAAAACCTGTATATATTGTTTCACATTAATGGTGTCCACATAGATGTGCAAGTGACCCATGCCATGTGCAATAATGCACCCCCATACTATAATGGATGCTGGCTTTTGAACTGTGTGCACTGATAAGCTGGATGGTCGCTCTCCTCTTTAAAGAGCTTAGGACATGAAATTCAGCTGTTTTTTATGTGATAAAATGCTACATAATACCTATCTTGAAAAATTAGTGATGGTATTAATATCGTGTATATTACGCAAAAAACGCATTTTATCTGCTAAATTATCCACTTGAGGGAACGCCCCCTTTGCCTCAATCAACAACATTTGCACTGGGCCAGCTCAGCCACGTGACGTCATAAGTTGTACACGGATTGTGTCGAGGTGGTTAACCGTAGTTCACGACTCTGGTCTGGACGGAGAATATCTTAGAGAATTGACCAAGAAAAATCACAGAGAGCGAACGGAAAGCGATGTGTAGTGTGGGGATGCAGTGCAACACATGCATATGGGATATGCAGAGATATCGAGAACATGGACAAAACAAGTCCAATGTTCTGGTGCCGACTTTGCTGGCCCGGGCAAGCCCGGGTCACTGAAACCTACAATATGCGGCCAACATTTTGAGTATTCATGTTTCTCCATATCATCATCGTCATTATTATTGTTATTTGCGGAACCCATATCGTTTCTCTGCACTGCCTGTTCAATAGCCAGCCAACTCGCTGTTCAGTGTGATCTAGCCAGCTAAGTAGTGAAATGATACTATGCGGCGCTCTATTTATTTCTGTGCACTGTGTGCTTGCTAGCTTACTACCTAATAATAGCAAGCTGCAAGATATGGTTTACACGTGTTGTGATATCATTCACGACTCTATATTTCTGCGTGTTCGCTCGCTAACTAGCTAATAATAGCAAGCTGTGAGGTATGGCTTACACGCATTGTTTCGAGAGCTCATGAAATAGAAATGAATAGAGCCGCCCGCGAACATTATCATTTCACTACTGGCTGGATCAGGGATGAGTTCAACCACCACTAATGCTATTCTTAACCTAATATATTATATATTAGCACTCTGCCTGTGGGGATCCACTTGTTTTAATTTATGTAACTTTGTCTTTATATTATAGTGAACAATGCACCATTGCTGCAGATACACGCCTGGTGGAATCTAGATTGGCCGGACACGCACGCACGCACACACACAGAGGTCACTCGGCCATTATAATATAGATGGTCCTGATGGTCCTGGCTGGTTATCCAACACGCCGTGCACAAAAACGAGTGTAGAACCGGAATAATAATCATTCCGCTACTTGGCTGTGAAGTGTTGTTTGGGACAGGCGGAGACACTGATAATCAGCTGTCTTCGACTACTCAGGCTGGAATCTGTATGGTTCTGAATCCTGTGTTAAGCTGCTTTCACACCGGATGCAAAACAAATTTTTTCGCACGACAGACTACACTCAAAGTCAATGCAAAGACGCGAATACAGGCGAAACGTATTAGCGTCTTTACATTGACTTTGAATGTAATCTGTAGTGTGAAAAAAATCGTTTCTCGTCTGGTGTGAAAGCAGCTTTATGTTGAGTTTCCTCATCTTCCATGAAAAAGTTCTCTATTTCATCAAAATGGACAGATTCAATTGAAAATTCTGAGGAACTATCGGAATCTGACTCGGATACCATCGCTGTTGGACGCACAATCGTCCTCTGCGTACAACTTATTCTGTGGCCACACAGGGGAGTGCCAGAATCATTTATCTGAGTCACTCAGAATGTTTGTTAATGAGGGGGGCAGAGCAAGTAAAATAAATAATGAGTTTTGTTAAAATTATTTTCTACATTGTTTTTTAGGCAGACGATGGGAATTCTTTTAATTGTACTCTTTTATATTCATAAACTTGCTCAATGCATGTCCTAAGCTCTTTAACCCGGAGGACACAGCGTCCATAATTTCCCAAAATGATTTCCCATTTTTGATTGATCTGACCACAGGACAGTTTCCCACCTCACTTAACATAAAATTACATAACATAACATGAATAGCAAGAACAGGCCTTTCAGCCCAACTAAGCTCGCCAGTTTCTTCATACTATTGTGAATATATCCCTTCAGATACTAAATGACTCAATGGTATCTAGCTTTAGGTCAAGTCTGCTCTTGAAAACCCTCAAGGTCTCTGCCTCAACAATATGGTCAGGCAAGCTATTCCACATTGAAATTACTCTTTGGGTGAAGAAATATTTCCGAATATCGGTGCTAAATTTACCTTTGGTCAACTTCCATTTGTGACCCCGAGTTCTACTCACAACGCTTGGTCGAAGGAATCCTACATAATTCACTTTGTTAATCCCTTTAACATATTTAAAGACAGTAGCGGCTATAGACCCGGGAATGACGGGGCGCAGACACGTCCCTTTATGACAATTAGTCCTGGGTAGTTCGCAATCATTTTCCTTTACTGACGCGTTTTCCAATTATCGTACTTGGCAACTTAAGACTCGGTCTCTCCAAATGTGATCGAACAGCGATGAAATCATGGGCGAAATTCAGTACAGAAAAAAAATTAACATATTAATAGGCCAGTGCTTCGCGTTGATTGATCAGGTACGTGTTCCAGTGAAATATCGCCTTTCACTCTCGGTATTGTGTGGGTTGATAAAAAAGAGGCACTTGGCAGTTAAATAGGCAGCGTGCTGCTCAAGCTGTTTGCGTGAGAGTCGTCAGGTATGCAAGTTTGACTAACGTTGATTTAAATACAGCAAATACGCGTCCAGATGAACGATTGTCTTCTTACGTAATCGGGGAGAACAAGCAGCAGCTGTTAACTGTGGAGTGCTCTCGGAGCGCACCTTCGGTTACTCATAAAAATGGCTGAGAACAGGTCAGAACTAACGACTGTTTTAAACGGATGTTTTGTCACAATTCTCAGTTCAGGTTCCGCCACTGAGCTGAATTAAGCCCATGATTTCATCGCTGTTCGATCGCATTTGGAGAGACCGTGTCTTGAGTTGCCAAGTACGGTAATTGGAAAACGCGTCAGTAAAGGAAAATGATTGCGAACTACCCAGGACTAATTGTCATAAAGGGACATGAGTGCGCCCCGCCATTCCCGGGTCTAGAGCCGCTACTGTTTAAAGACCTTAATCAAGTCACCCCTGAGTCTCCTTTTCCTAAGACTAAAGAGATTACGGATCTTCAGCCTCTTCTCATAGCTTTCATCTTTTATACCTGGAATAAGCTTAGTGGCTCTTCTCTGAACTTTCTCTTGAGCCTCTATATCTTTCTTAATAGAGGCGCTTCAGTCCAGCTCAAATGATTTCAGGCCCAAGGAAGGCCGTTGCATTTCTGGACTTGGTTTAATATTTGCCTGGCAGAGTTTTAACTTGCATGTGAGTATAAAGCTTCAAATGGTTCTCAATAACAGTGGTTTACAGAAGTTTCGCTGAGCCAGTGCAGTGATTTCCACTTCAGAATACTGTGTTTTTTAAGGCAGTGCTGCCTGAGGGCCTGAAGGTCATGGCAATTCAATGTTGGTTTTATATCTTGTCCTTTGTGTACCGAGATTTCTCTGGATGCTCTGAATCTTTTGAAAATATTATGTACTGTAGAGGATGATATACCCTTATTCTTTGCAATTTTACATTGAGAAACTTAACTTAGACTATTTTTAATTGAACTACTAGCCCATGCAGTCTTTCCCTGAATGGCGAAGGCATTGCCAGACTTTTATACCCATTCATGTTATTGACCTGTTGCCAATTAACCGTATTTGCAGTGAGGTGTTCCAGCAGGTGTATTTTTTTGGTATCAATCAACTTTTCCAGTCTTTTGTGGCCCCTGTCCCAACTTTTTTGAGAAGTGTTGCGGGCATGAAATTCAAAATGAGTAGTTATTTTTCAAAAAAAACAAAAAAATTCTCAGTTTCAATATTTTATATGTTGTCTTATTGTTATTATGTCTTATATGTTGCACTACTTTCAATTAAATAATAGGGTATATATGATTCGCAAATCATTGCATTCTGTTTGTATTCACATTTTACACACCGTCCCAACTTTTCAGGAAATGGAATTGTATATTCACCCTTGGGTGTGATGTTCTGAAGGGGTATATATCCGAGGAAGTCAAGTTTTAAATGTCTTAATTCACCTGAGGGAGTGACATGCTGTAAAAGTATACTCTCCTGTGGGAGTGATGCGCTAAAGGGTATCCTGTGTCTGTGGGTGTAATGTCCAGAAAAGTTATATTCACTTGTAGGATGGAAGTTTTGGTAGTATTTGGATGCAGATCATGCTCTAATGATCCAAGAAGAACTGGAGAGTGGCTAAGCAATATTATCCCCCAGTCATACCAAACTATTGTTCTTTACATATACCTCCAATGGAACAACATATCACTGTTTGAAAGGTTCCTGTTCTCTTGGCATTTTCAATGTGAGTGTCCCTGTTAGTGTGCCACCCTGGAAACAAATTGGTACAATCATTCAATCACTTTTAGCCCTACTGTAGTGCTATAGGAACAGTGAATAAGTTAAAAGCCAGTAATAATACTTCAAGCTTCAGGTTTTTGTCAAAAAATTGGGTCTGATTGGGGAAACACAAAATGCATAGTTAATGGTGCGTTTGATTTGTCATCACTCGAGTGTTTACTGTGCTTTCAGCAAATCCAAGCACCCATGGAAAAATAGTTTTTCCGGATGGTGTGTGCGCTGTGAAAGGGCTCTTCCGATTATTTGTGAGAGAAATGTGTTCTGGTCTTCTATTTCTTTTGGTAAACCTTCCAAGTCTAAACTCTTTATTGTGTAAGGGACTTAAACACCCGAGCACATTGTACTGTAAGTAGCAATTACTGATAATATACTTATAAATATGCATTATTTTTAAAAACAAAAACTCTTGTGTATAATGTGTTCTAAAGACTAAATTCAAGATACCTTTTACCTCAAATCAGGGATTCCTGAGTAAAAAATAAAATAAAAAATGAATTGGTTCATTCTATGCCAATAATATTTAATAATAGCACATAGATGTCTGTCTTTACTCATGTACGTGTATAATTGCTTGTTTCTTTTTGCGTTTCTAAATCTCAGATCTATGTGTGTAAGGTGAGTTGATTTTGTATTTTTCCTGTGGTTGTGTATGGTTTAGTGAAATTTATCCTCCCCATACATGTCACTTTCAAATGCTGGGATTATGTCCAATCTTTATTCATGGGGGATATAAGGTATCTCAAAAGTAATAAATAAAGTTTTACAAAAAAATCCTGCTAATTTATTATCATTTACTCATTAATGTATAATAATAATCTGTCAATTGTCCATTATTATCCCCCGCCAACACGAAGTGGGAGGGGGATATAGGTTTGACCTCCGTCTGTCCGAGAGAAAGGGGACAACTTTTCTCAAACTATTACAGATAGGACAACCAAATTTGGTGTGTAGCTTCAGACCATAAAGGCTTTGATGGAGTTCGAAAATAGGAAGCACACAATTGGCGGGGGATGTTGTAGACCATGTCGACTTGTTTAAGCTGCTTCTTTCTTACTATGGTCATGGGGGAGCTGACTCCCAGCCAAGTATGGGTAAAAGGTAGAAACACACCGTAAACAGCTTGCCAGTCCATCACAGGACACACACACACACACACACACACACATACACACACACACCATTCACTCACACACTCATACCTGTGGGCAATTTAGTCACCAATCAGCCCATATGTCTTTGTACTGTGGGAGGAAACCAGAGTGCTCACTGGAAATCCATGTGAACACGTTGAGAACGTGCAAACTCCACACAGAAAGGCCCAGGCCGGACTCTTTAGACCTGGGTTGTCCATGCAGTTGCTGGGCGACAACCAATTGCTAAAGGTAATCTTCTGCAGTACAAGAACTTATCCCTGAGCATTTCAGTACTTCTCTCAAGATTCTCGCTGTCCTGAGAAGGATGGTTTTTTGTATCAACTCCAAAGGTATTTTTGTGCAATGCAACTCTGATAGCTATCCAATTTTCTTGGGACAGTTCTCAATGCGCCCATCACCACTGGTACTACTTTTGTTTGAACCCTCCACATACTCCATACCTCGTTTGCTATGTGCTAGCCTTTCTTTATCTTTTCTTCTTTTTTCATCTTCTCAGTCATGTCCTCTGAGTTGGCTACATCATTAATTTAGCATGTCCGCTTTCTCTTGTTGACTACCACCAAGCCCGCTCTCCTTACTGCAACAACACAGTTGGTTTGGATGTTATAGTCCCAAATTAATTACCTCCACCAAGGAGGTTATGTTTTCATCCCTGTTTTTGTTTGTATATCTGTCAGTTTGTCTTTCCGTTTGTTCACAGGATAACTCAAAAAGTTATGAACGGTTTGGCACAAAATTTGGTAGGATGATATATGGTAGTCCAAGGAGGAATTTATTCAACTTTGGAAATGATCCAGAACATATTCTGGATTCTGGATCTGGGAAAATTAAATATATATAATGCGGGTCTGTATGATATTTCTGACCGGATCACTCAAAAGGTCACAAACGGTCAAAAGTTGGCAGGATGATGGTGGGTATTCCGAGTAATAGTTAATTCACTTTTGGAGGTGATCCGATACATATTCAGTAACCAAAAGAAAACATTTATGGTGTGGCAGAGGTATGTGCTCTACCAAGTGCTCTCTAGTTTGAAGTATTCATTCTTCAGGACACTCTCTGGTACATGCTCAAACCTTCTTGCTGAAAGATGAGTTGATTTTGTATTTGCCCTGTAGTTGTGCATATGGTTCAGAGAAATTTATCCACCCCAAACATGTCACTTTCAAATGCTGCCTGGGATTATGTCCAATCTTTATTTATGGGGGAAATATGGTACCTCAAAAGTAATAAATAAAATGAAACAAAATAAGCCCGGACACAAGATGGCCATCGGTTCCATTTGCCTGGTCACACATGATTCTACACGAAGAGTTTTCATGGGTCTTGTCAATTTTGCTTTGATTTGATTGGTTCTAATTGTCTGGTCTTGGGGAGCAATGATCAGGGACTCCGTTTCCCTCTGAAGCTCACCCCTTTGCAGCTGTGCCCAGGTTTTGCTCTCATTCACTCCTTGTCTGAGGAACTGACCGTGCAGCACCTTCTGGTGCCTCTCAGCTTTCTGTTCAGCCCCGCTTCGTTCTTTAAAGTCTTTTGCTGACTCTAGATTAGCATCTGCTATAAACACTGTGATACTTGCATTGGACTACCGTTGAGTTTGTCTATGTATATAGCATCTGTCCCATTCAAATAATTATAAATAAATAGATAGATAGATTGTGCAGTTCCGTTACTCCCTTCCTTGCTGCTTCGAGTAATTTTTCATCACTGTTCAGCATGTACCTTTGCAGTGAGACATTATCTAATACAATCTTCCTCAGATATTACACCGCTTGCCCCCACTGACCTTAGCACATACAAGCGGGCTACAGTCTGTTGGGTTTAATGCTCTGTCCAGTTGGAATCTTTCCTGTTCTAAAGTCAAGATGTTTCAATTCTTTTTTCGACCAGTTGGTAATTCCTCTGGCATAACTGATCAGGCATACAGTCCAGGTGTTGATTTCTTGTGTTAAGTTTCCACCATTCAATTTGGATCCCGCAACTTTTCTGACACACCTCAGGCATTCTTTGCACAACTTCACTTTGCAAGTCATGTAGCAGCTCATTTGCATCCAGACCCCTAAGTATTTGTAAGCATCACCGTTTCTCATTGCTTTGATCTTGTTATCATCCGAAAGTTGAATACCATACGATTGCACCACCTTTCCCCTTTTGAGGATCAGGACTGCACACTTATCTACAGCATATTGAATGTCATTCCATTATCTTGACTGAAGACTCACGCAGTTTGAACAAGGCACTCTAGCTCCTTTCACCTTTGCTATACAGTTTCAAGTCATCCAGGATTAGTAGATGGTTGATCTTTGTCTCATCAACAAACGGATACCCTGCAACAGCCTTTCTGAGGATTAATGACAGGGGCAAAATAGCTTTTACAAAGTAGAGTGGAGTCAGGGAATCTCCTTGAAACATTTTTTGCTATTCGCTAATAAAACCATTATGTTATCTGCCACTGAACATCCCCAGACACTCTAAAATCAACAAATATGGGACCATTTCAAACACCAACCCATGGATAAATGCTTTTGGCATGCTTTATTTTCTGAGTACTCTCTCATCAATGTACAGCCGGTCATTTGTACCCCGTGAACCTCTCCTGCAGACTTTCTGTTCCTCTGGTAAAAGGCCTTAATTGTCCACAAATGAATACATTGTTCCTGGTATAATTCCTGTTAGCATCTTCCACATGACTGGAAGGCATATTTTTAGTCTATAGTTGTCTGATGGTGTGCTCTTCTCCGAGTCATTCCTGATAAGTACGGTTTGACCCAGTGTCGTCTAGTCTGGGATCTTGAAGTAAGTGGGAAGTGTTACTATACAAGCTTGTGAAATTTTTGAGCCAGAACCCTTGAACAAAGTCTGCTCCTGAAGCTTTTCATTTGGGCTGATCTTGGGCTCATGACACTTTCTTTAGTTATTATGATATCTTCTTGCTTATTTGCATTTAACCCTGCTATTAAATCCCCAAGCCACTCTGCTTCCTTTGCATGCTCTGTGTTTTGGCTCCACAGATCCCTCCAGAATTCTTCAGTCATCTCTGGATCAGGAGCCTGTTCAGCAGTGTTTTGGGTTCCCTCAAGTTCTTCAGACAGACATTCACTAACAGCTGTCTGAGAAGAATCCCTCAGAAGCACTGGCCAGAAAAGATCACCAGCATCAATCTATGGAACAAAAAACGGCAGCAACTACCAGCAGAAATGAAATTGGAAGAATAAGATGGGATTGGATTGGGCATACACAAAGAAAACCAAAATCAGCTATCACCAGACAGGTCCCAACATGGAATCCCCAAGGGAAGAGAAAGTCAGACCAGCCGCGAAACACCTGAGACACCAAGAGACTGCCTGGCAGATACCAAGAAGATGGGTTTTACCTGGAGTCAGCTTGAGACGAAAGCACAAGGCCGAGGACTCTGGAGATTTCTTTTCGATAGTGTCATGGTTTGGGAGGTGTGCATGTGTTTAGGGCTTTTCTTTGAGGCTCTCGAGATTGAATTCCTTTTCAATCAGGTTCTTTACCCAGCTGGCTAATTGAACTTGGGCGGCGCCTCAAGCGCCTTCTCTGCAGCACACTGAATACCTTCATGGAGGAGATGAGAAAGGTGCTCGATCGATCCTTCCTCAATTGTCTCACCAGCAAAGTGATAGATGAGCTACTCACCTGAGAACTCCCTGAAGACTTAGATAAACTTATTGACCCAACAATCCGAGTCAATAACCGCCTGATCAACCACTGCAAGGAATTAAGCTGAACCCTACAAAGGCACGCTCCATCATTTCTAGGGTCTTCTCCACCTAAGCCTGCTTTGATTCATCCATCTGCAACTCCAGTGAATTCATCGTCAGTTCCAGAAGTCAGGGAACCCATGCATATGAACGTCACCCAACTCATGCCAGCCGAGTGCCTCCCATGCCTGCCCTTACTGTAGTCAACCTGGTCACTGCATCACCAGGAGCCAGTAAAAGGCACAGCTCACTTGTAATTGGGGGAGTGCTGGTGAATGGAATCCAGCACAATTCGCTCAACTCACCACTCCTGAATGTTCAAATCTGCAACGGCGCCATCCAGCTATCCGTGAGTGCCCTGATTCAATCTGGAGTAGATAACAACTTCATCAATGTGCTGATCAAATCAATCTCCCTCACCAAACCCGGGAAAAACTCACACAAGCTTTTGAAATCTACGGCTTGCCACTAACCAGCATTACCTCCATCACCGGTCCTGTGAAGCTGCTCATCTCAGGCAACCATTAACAGGAAATCCCACTGCTCTGCAGTCCAAGTGCTCCTATAGTCCTCGGCAGCCCCTTGATATCATGACACAATCCCTGCATTAATTGGACAGATCTGCAGATTCTGAAGTGGAGTTCCACCTGTGTCCAGCACTGTTTTCTACGGGATACCCAGTCCATCAGTTCCAAATCTGATTCTCCAGTGCCCACACCTGACCTGTCTAAGGTACCATCCAAGTTCTGGGATCTTAAAGACACCTTCCCTAATCTCAGCCTACAACTTTCCCTCACCCTTACAATTGTGCTATCAATCTCCTGCCGAGTGCCACATGTCCAAGGAGTCATCTGTTCTTGTTGTCCCATCCTGAAACACCAGCCATGGATAAGAAATATCAAGAGTCCCAAGCGACCTGCATCTTACCGCCTTCCTACTCTCCTGCAGGAGCTGGGTTCTTTGTTGAGAGGAATGATAGAGCTCCGCCCCCCTATGTAAATCACTGAAGCCTGTAGAAAATCACCATCAAGAACCATTATCCTCAGCCATTAACATCTACGGAGATTGAGTCACTCCGGGGGGCCACCATCTTTAACAAGCTCAATGAAACACCTAACATCTTGTGAGAATTTGTGAAGAGAATGAGTGGATGACAGCCTTCAACACTTCCATAGACTACAACAAGTACCTGGTGATGCTGTTCGGGCTGTTTAACTCTCCAGGGGTCTCTGAATACCTTTTGAATAATGTGCTGCTAAATATGCTAGGCAAACTTGCCTACCTTTACCTTCAATATATACTCATCTTCTCCCGATTCTGACCCACATGCTCAACATGTATGCCAAATTCTCTAAAGACTACTTGAGAATCACCTCTTTGTCAAAGCAGAGAAATGTGAATTTCATCTGTACCCCATGAGTTTTCTGAGATTCACAGTCTCTGACTAAGGCATATCCATGGATCAGGGTAAGGTCTGAGTTGTCACTGAGTCGCTCAGGCCCGAGATACGCTAAGAATAACAACTTTTCCTGGAATTTACCAACTTCTACTGTTGCTTTATTTGCAACTATGGATCCATCGCTATCCCACTGACCGCATGCACTTTCACCAGTGTAAAATTTATCTGGACACAAAATGCTGATGTTGCTTTTCAAAGACTCAGGACTGAATTTTCCAGTACTCCTGTTTGCATCCGCCCTAACCCCAGTCAGCATTTCATTGTGGAGGTGGATGCCTTGGATTTCAAAGTTGGGGCAGCTCTTTCCCAAGAGTCTGCAGTCAACAGCCAGATCTATCCCTGTGCCTACTACGCTCATTGCCTAACTGCTACTGAGAGAAAAATATTCTGTTGGAGTCGAGGAGGCTTTGGCATTTAAGTTGGCTCTGGAGGAGTGGTGTCACTGGCTAGAGCGCAGCTAAGTCCCATTCTTGGTTTGGACTGATCACCATAATCTTAAGTACCTGAAATCAGCCAAGAGATTTAATTCTCAGCTGGCCGGATGGTCAAAATTTTTCACCGGTTCAATTTCACCCCATTCCTGTAGACCCAGAGCCATGAACATCACAGTCAATGCCCTCTCTCAAGTTCATAAGCAGATCAAGGGGAGGAGGTTGTGGACACTATTCTACCTTCCCACTACTGAGCCACAACATCCGCAGTGCACATGCTACAGGACCTGCCCCAAGGGCCTGTCCTGAGAAATATCTCTTTGTAGCCCAACCATCCTGCTTTTAGGTCACTCAGTGGGGTCACTCCTCTTGCCTCTCCGGTCACCCTGGGGTGAAGTCGGCACCTGCTTTCATCCCGCTGAATTTTTACTGGCCTACCTTACATGAAGACACAAAGGAATTCATCAAGGCATGCTTGATCTGCACCTCTTGCAAGCCTGCCAACACCGCTCTAGCAAGTCTGTTCCAGCCTCCACCTGTACCTCAGCGACTATGGTCCCACACCCACCTTGGACTTTCTCTCTGGTCTTCTTCCTTTGCATGGCGAAATTGTGATCCTCATCAGCATGGACCGGTTCCCTAAACCAGTATACTAAGCCACTCTTCCCGAGTTACCCTCCACCAAGAAAATGGCAGAATTAGTCAACTAAGTCCTTTGACTGCACATTATCACTAGGGGCATTATGCTTGATTGAAGTCCCCAGTTCATGTCACACTTTTGCCAGGCTTTCTGCAAATGATTGAGGGCCTCTGAGAGCCCCTCTTCTGGCTGCTATCCTCAATCCAATATTCAGATAGACTAGGCTAATCAGCAGATGGCGACTTACCTTGGGTAGAAAACTCAATTAATTCTCTGTCATCCTCTTCTACAGGGCTTTTCCCTTTCCAGTGTTGTCCAGGCTACCAGCCACCCTGGTGCCGTGCTCAGTAGGAGGAGATTGGGATCCATTTTGCTGTTCACTTCAGCCAACAATGCCAGAGAAACCCAGTAGAAAACCTGAGCTGCCCTCCTCAGCGCCAACCAATGAATGAAGAGGACCACTCATCGTCACTGGGTAACTGCCTCTCAGAATGTGCAAGGACAGACGGTTTGGCCATCCACCTGTGACATTCTTTATAAGGTAGCCACACCCAAGCTCTGACCTTAGTTTATTGGACCTTTCCCAATTTCCAAAGTTGTTCACCAGTGGCGGTTTGACTTCAGTTACCCAGCATCCTGAAATGCATTCATCCTACTTTCCACGTGCTGCAAGTAAAGCCTGTGTTCCGCAGTGCTTTTGCCCCTGCTGCAACCTCTCCCACTGACATTGTTGACAGAGCTGAAACTTTCAGTGTACAGCACCTACTGGATGTGAGGCATCGGGGGTGTGGGTACCAGTGCCTCGTGGATTTGAGGTGGATGGGCTTGAAAAGCACTGCTGGCACCACAGCAAAGATATTCTTGACCTTCAACTTATGAAGAACTTTGAGTGCAGTCATCCAGGTCCTGGTCTTGCAGAGGAGTACTGTCAGCATCTGAGTTAATTATTTTTCATGTTTTTTGAAATTTCCTAGTTTTCTGTTATTAATATTTGCTCTGTTGTTCACGCATTTGTTCGTCATTATTTGTTATCATGTGTATTAAGTTTCTTTGCTTTCTAACTCCCGTCACTTGCTGTGTGTTTTCTGTTTTTCCCCCCCACACTCACACATTTGCCCTCCACCTTCTGTGATTATATTAGCAAACCTCATTTACTTGTTTACAGTCACAACTGTCACGTTCTCTCCCAGTACACTACTCAACTGTTCCCCACTTTCATTAGCTTCCTTTTCTCTATATAAAACCCATATATTCTTTGTAGTGTTGTAATTTTATTGCCAGTTCACTGTCCTACTGACAAGTATTCTGTATTCCCTGAGAGATTTTTGTTCACGTTTTTTTTTTTTTTTTGGTCTACAGTTAATGATTCTGGCAAGTCCCTTGTGCTTGATTAATTTCCTGATTATTGCAGGATTCCACTTTTGGATTAGCCCTGTACTTGGCATACTACTAGCTTCTGATCTATGGACTGTTTAATTACTATGATTTGGATCTCCCATTCTGTGCTACATTATGACTGCTTGTTTTTCACCCAGAACGTCTGACTAAGCGCTCCAATAAAATCCCTGAACTGAGTTACTGCCTGAACGTGAGTTCTGACTCTGCCCTCAGTCAAAGGCACACATCCCCAACCTAGCAAGCACATTTTCCCTAACGCCTCGAGGCTACTGCTCATTTCCCTTCATCCTCTGCTTCTTCTCTGCTTGCCGACAATTCACACCACTTCTTTCACTTGCAGCATAATAACTGTTTTCCCTATTTGTTTTTTAACGCCTTCATTCTTTTCCCTATTATTCCTCTGAATCATTGCAGGGTTTACATTTAGCTGTGACCACTGTAGCTACTACTTCATGCACAATGTGACACAGTTCTTAGTTCTTCACAAGGAAAAGACATTTTTCTACCAGGATGAACCCTTTGTTGCTGTCAAGGAGCAGAAAGAGAATTTTCCACTTTTTTCTCCATCAATCTGACCCAACTGAAATGGCTGTTTTTCTTCTTTCTTTCTTTTTTTTTGCCCTTTTGACCCATTTCCCTCATCAGATGCAAAAGGTTAACTTCCGTCATTCTTTCTTGACTTTTGTCAGTCCTGACTGAAATAAAGTTTGGCAAAAACTCAAGCAGGAAGACTATTTCCTCCTGCAGGTTCTCAATTCAATCACTGATTATCCATAATCCTTGTAAACTCAGCCAGCCCTTCCTGTCCTCGACCAATCACAGTTTCCTGAAATAACCATTTACCAATCATGTGTTAATAACCCTGAGTACTGCACCCTGAATCTACATTTGCTTCCCTATCTGGATTAAAAGAGTACAATCCACTGGGCTACTGGGGTAAATCATTCAGTTGAGGTGCCACTCTGCGGAACAGTAGCGAGCACCACAGCCCGGATTCAACCCCTAGTCATGCCAGTGCCGGCAATGAACGGTTGCCTTTTCAGACCAGCGAGCCATTGACTTCATGCTACAGGGAAAATGCAACTTTATTTCCTGAAAAGTTGGGCCAATGTGTAAAATGTAAATATAAACAGAATTAAATGATTTGCAAATCATTTAAAACCCTATATTTAATTGAAAATAGTGCGACATATCAAATGTTGAAACTGAGAAATTTTATTGTTTTAGGAAAAACATCTGCTCATTTTGAATTTGATGCCAGCAAAATATTCCAAAAAAGTTGGGACAGGGGCTACAAAAGAATGGAAAAGTTGAATGATGCCAAAAAAAAAAAAAAACCTGGTGGAACATCTCACTGCAAAGAAGGTTAATTAGCAACAGATCAGTAACATGATTGGGTAGAAAAAGTATTTCAGACATAACGATGGCAATGGCTTCACCATTCAGGGAAAGGTACATAGGGATATAGTTCAACAATTTAAAATAATATATCTTAATGCAAAATTGCAAACAAAAAAAATTTTGGGATTTCATCCACTACAGTACATAATATTATCAAAACATTCAGAGCATCCAGAGAAATCTCTGTACACATGGGACAAGACCAAAGACCAATATTTGATGGCAATGATCTTCGGGCTCTCAGGCAACACAACCTTAAAAAGGGACAAGATTCTGAAATGGAAATCACTGGATTGGCTCAGGACACTTCTGTAAACCACTGTTAATAAACATCATTTGTCGATGCATCTCCAAATGCAAGTTTAATGCCCTAGCGCATTAAAGAGGGACTGGGGTGAAGTAGGAAACTGTCCAGTGAGCTAACCTATCAAAAATATGTAATTATTATGAGAAATTATGGATGCCACTTCCTCCGGGCTAAAGAGGAGAGGGACCATGCAGCATGTCATCAGTGCACAGTTTAAAAGCCAGCATCCATTATAGTATGGGGGTGCATTATTGCACATGGCATGGGTCACTTGCACTGAGAAGAAATCATTATACAGGTTTTAGAGTTTCATATACTGCCACCCAGGCATTTTTTAAGGGAAGGCCTTGCTTATTTCAGCAAAACAATGCCAAACACAACATTCTGCACCTATTCCAACAACATGGCTCTGTAGTAAAAGAGGCTGTGGCCTACAGGCCAGACCTGTCACCCACTAAAAATATTTGGCGCTTTAACAAAAAAAAAAAAAAAAAAAGGAGTCTGCAAAGTGTTGACCAGCTGAAAGCCTATATCAAGCAAGAATAGGAAAATTTTCCGCTTCCAAACTTATAGCAGTTAGTCACCTCAGTTCCCAAATGCTTTCAGAGTATTGCAAAAAGAGAAGGTGATGCAACACAGTGGTAAACATTGCTCCTGTCCCAACTTCCTTGAAACATGTTGCTGTCATAAAATTCAAAATGAGCAAATATTTTTCAAAAAAACAATTACATTTCTCAGGTGCCAAAAGTACAATCCAGCAAAGGGATGGCATCAGCAGATTTTCCCAGCCCAGTCGATGCCCTGAGGCACTAAGGGATCAGCTTCAGAACCATTGTGGACCAGTTTTCAAAATCAGCCGATTTTGTTCTGCTAGCTAAGCTGCCCACAACCAAAGAGACCGCTGGGCTGCATTTACACCATGTGGTGCTCCTCCACAGTCTTCCCCACGGGGTGGTCTCCAACCATGGCTTGAAATTTGCTAACAGTGCCTGAAAGATCTTCTGCACCCTCGTGGGTGTCACTCCCCGCCTGTCCCCGGGAGTGCGCTCACAGACCAGTGGCAAGGTCCAAAGTCTTCACCAGGAGTTGGGCAAAACCCTGCGCTGCCTAGCGGCAAGTCACCCAGCCAGGTGGTCCAGTCTTCTTCCTGAGGTAGAACTAACTGACAACTCCAAACCAGCTACCCACAACATGTCACTTTTCCAACGTTGTCTGGATTACTCACTGCCTGTGTTCCAGGTAGAAGAGAGGGAAGTGGCAGTTCCATCTGTTCAGCCTATATTTTGATGCATCCGGTGAGGATGGTAGAGAGCCCCTGCACTTCTACTCAAGCACATCTTGGCATTCTTGAAGCAGAGCGAACGCAATCTTCGCCCAGCTCCTGTCTAGTGAATGGGACAAAAGGTGTGGCCAGCTATGAAGCACATCCCTCTTTAAAGGAAACGTCAATGAAGCTGACCCCAGAGTTCATCGGCCCATTCACCAATTCGTGAGGATTATCATCATCTACTGTTGGGCTCCTCTGCTCAACCCGTCCCCCCTCCTTCAGGGAATTCACCCAGTGTTTCATGTGTCTAGAATTAAACCTGCATCTCTTTTTGCAAACATTCCTCCCTCCTTCTCCCCTCCTCTCAGCCGACTCATTGACGGTGGTCCCATCTATACCGTGTGTCACATCGTGAATTTTCAGTGTAGGGGGCACAGCTACCAGTTCTTGGTGGGCTGGGAGAGGTACTGTACTGTATGTTTGCGCAAAAGTTAGCAATGCGCTCTCCTAATCTATGAACATGCACTACTGGTGTGTGACCACGAGATGCAGACGTTGACAGTACAAAGGTTAACGGCAGAATCATGAAATACTTTGTTCCTTTGTTAACTACGGCACAATTCTTTGGAATTAAGGAACATAAGTCACGTATCAATACTGGGAAACAGCCTTTTTCATTTGACTCTGAGAGCCGAGTCACAATCGGGCAAGAGGCAGCAAACACTTTCTGTAAACGGACTCTCAGAGATATGAGTCCTATTAGTCTGTGCGGTTTCTTTTTTTTAGCGTCCCAATGGTGAGGCTGGCTCAATAAGCTTAATGAAAATGTTAATTTGGTACGACTGAGTATTCCTTGAGAAACCCAAGGCAGGAAATAAAATCCGGAGCCGGTCCAATAATTTTGTGGCAAAGCTGTAAGCTGCAAACAACAAGGGGTACCAAGGATGAGGCAATCATGACAGAGAGAAGACGGTTCGGCGTGATTGGTTGGTACCTGGCAATCTTCATTATTCCTTCATCTGGTGTTAAGCTGGGCATATACTGTGCGACTTTTAAAATGTTGTCCTTTAATCCAGCTCACATTATAGGAGTAAATCCTCTGAGAAACAAAGCAAAAGCTCACGATTCATATGCTGTACTGTAGGTGTTCCATTGCCCCCCTGAGGACCATTCTGACCATTAACGATTTTCAAAATTTCTCTGAAAGCTCCGAGTTATAGAGGTTAATCCCTGTCTTTATTCGAGAGCATAATATTTCATTTTGAGAGCAGGCATATCAATTTCATGCATAGATTTTGCGAAGTTTTTTTTCCCAAAATTCTGCTCTCCCTCTAAAATAGTCCCCGCTTGTGCTTGGATCTGGATCTGTTGCTGCCTGGACGGATTTTTTTTTTTTTTGCGCTGGAACTTCAGCCTTTTCTCCTCATGTTCAGAATTGCCTCTGTGTGCTTGAAAGAACATTTCTGCTCACGCTCGGATTTTTTTTTTTGCAATACATCCCTGTCAAAAATTGCCAACTAATACAATGTCAGGTTCTGTGTTGACCAATGAAATTATTGCTGAGTCACTAAGGGCCCAGTAGTTTATCTTGAAACATGAAAAAAATTTTTGCCTGACCAGATTACATTTAAAGTCAATGCAAAAATGCAAAAAGAGGCTAGTTTGCGCCGGGCGCCGCAAATTATATGGGAGGTGACGTGAATGGCTCATGTGAACGGTGCAAATGAACAAAATTCTCATTTTGCTCCACGTCAAAATATTCTTTTGCGAAAAATTTGTGCAAGTAAAGCAGTGTTCTAAATGGCATCATTGCTACTAGCTACAGCATTGGCTAGCTAGGCTACCAGCTTCATAGCTAGCTGCATTGCTTGAGACAATGGCAATGCAAGCTACCAGGCTTGCTAGGTATTGAGCTAGCTGTGTCAAATAACCTATGGATCACAGTCTCACAGGAAAATAGTGGTCTAGCTCAACATCGGATGTGACTGAATCATCAGTTTTGTTAATATTTTTATTCTCAGTCTGGCACAATATTAATAAAGGAAAACGTATGTGATGTTAGCATAGCAACATTAGCTTGGACATTGTATTGATGATTTTTGGAGATTGCAGGAACTACCGCCCTTTGTGTGTAAACAAGGCTCAACTGGCATTGCTATTGGTCGGCGGTGTGAATTTGGGTGTCAATCCTCGGCCAGGTTCTTCTCCCATAGAAGTGAATGGGATCTTCGCGCGAATGAGGTGGAATATCTTCAAAGTGAAAAAATAAAAATGATCCCTAAGTCCAACTCCCCTGAATAAAGCGATCATAAATTCCATTTCACATTCGGTGGAAACGTGGCTTTACAGCTTGCCTTGGGGATGGTGACTCCTCGGCAGACGCACTCCTGCCCGCAAACTTGTGATTACTTATCCACTTGGCTATGGGAGAAGTTTTGACATCTCTAATTGGTCATGTTCACTCCCAAAGTGACAACATCACAGCCATACAACCTTCTTCAACATCGATTAACGACTTCTGGTAACTGAGGGGGAAGTTCAGGCTGCCACAGTCTTATCGCATGGCTAATTTCAGCTACATGGCAACGCTATGTATGCGATCGTGTATAACTTTTCGGATTCTATGGCCATCTTGCTAGTTACCTAATGTTATTTCAGGAAAATCTATGTAAATAATTGTCATAATTAAGCAGTGCCATTTGTTTTTGTTAGCTGTACAAATGATTGCTCTTGAGCTAGCTTGCTAGCTAGCTAGCCAACTTTTCAAAAATTTGAAAATACAGTTCAGACGCATGAAAGCGCCGTGAAACTCATCAGAGAAGTTCATGCCTATTACCGCTAGCTAAGTTATTAAAGTTAGGGCAAAACCAAATCATATTGCTTGAATATGACAATTACTTACCAGGCTTTTCTTTAGTTAATTTAAGCTAGCTAGCTAGATGGCTATGTGATCTAAAGAGTAGCGTAGCTTAATATGCAATGGCGCGCACAACAGTGTAGCCAAAGAAGCAGCAGTATCTTTGAGAGAAGGTCTGCCTAAGAGCAACAGATCCAAGCACAAGCAGGGGCTATTTTAATGCGAGAGCAGAATTTTGGGGAAAACTGCAAAATCTACGCATGAAATTGATATGTCTGCTCTCAAGTTAAAATACCATGTTCTTGAATAAAGATGGGGATTTACCTGCATACGAGGCAGGTACAAATTTGTTTGCTAGCTGAGGTCTGTGGTTCACAATAATACTTATGAGGCAGACACATGCTGCCTTCATCCTTTGCACTACTGGGCGTTCAGATTCTGTTAAAAAAGAAGAAGAAGAGAGGCACCAGTGCAGATGCACTCACAGGCGGCTTGGCGCACATGGACAGCATGGATTTGCTGAGATAATCAGAGGTCGCTAAGCGCGCGAACGTAATGTTTTACTATAGGTAGTACATTGTTAACAGAACATTTATTTTTCCTCCTTGCTGTGCAGTTGTTATCAGCTATAAACTGTGCTTGTCTGTTATGACTGCTTGCTGGCATTAATTTTATTTATAGCCAAACTGTGTCCTAGCCGCATGCATTTAAGTCAGATAAACATTTTTTATTTTCTTTATAATATTTTGTTTCTAATAATTAGCTTCAGCTGAAAGGCATAATATTCAAATGTCTCAATATCACTGTACAATTATGCCTTATGCTCAAAGCCAAATTATCAGCTTTATCGTGTCATCTAGCTTCTGAAATTATGACTCCATTTTGAGCAACCACTGTCTATTTTTAATGTATTGATTTAAGCACACTTTATGTGGAGCTTTGGTTTCGCCACGATTTATTCAGTTGTGCAGTAACTTGCCACTTTACGCCGGCGCAGTGAGGAAAAGGCG
The DNA here is from genome assembly GCA_029721435.1 of Gymnothorax reevesii. Taxonomy (NCBI): domain Eukaryota; kingdom Metazoa; phylum Chordata; class Actinopteri; order Anguilliformes; family Muraenidae; genus Gymnothorax; species Gymnothorax reevesii. Next base: position 10,614,925 of record CM056581.1, read on the forward strand.
GTCTCCTTGGCTAACCAACTCGTGGCTTCGCTTCAACTGTGCAAACACCTGACAATGGCTGGCCGAGATTTCTGACATGTCAAAAATTAATTCGAAAATCCGATGGCCGATCGGGAGCAACTGGTTACCCTCGCTGCCTCGTGTACACGTGCAGTGGATGGTTAACGACGCCTGCCAAACTGAAATTCGGTCCGACTCAAAATTGGGTTGTGCAGCTCAAACTTTGGGTCTGACACCTGCTCAAATTTTGCATTGTATGCCCCTACAAGACCTGATGGCTCGCGACAGTGTTTTCAGTGCATGTAGTCTGACTTAAAAGCAATTGTAGCTGGATCTAGCAAGTTTCTGGGAAACCTCAAGTTCCTAAAGACACGATTTTAATATTTTTTTAGGATTCTGATGCATTTTGAGAGTAAACATTGGCTGCACAACAAAGAAAGAAAATTAAAAAATTTTAAATCTATGATATAGTAGGGCCGCAACGTGTATGCACCTTTTCAATGTCGAATAATCTGACATAGGACAAACGATGGGTATGAGATGACAGCAAGTGCCACTAGGTTTTATTCAGTGCAATTTATTTGCCTATGTGTCTTTACCATTAAACAGAGGTCTTTGGGTCTTCGTTGATTCAGCCATCGAACCCGCACAGATGTAAATTAACTAATTGTTGACAGATGTTAGTGAAAATTTGCTGAGTTTGGACATCCAGTAGTTATTGTAAGAATGCACTCAACCCAGAAACATAATCAGGGGTCATCTCATCATTGTATTTGAAGATGTCAGGAGGCAATGATTCAGGGGGGAACAAACCGTCAAAAATTGATCTCTTTTCAACATGCGGTCCTTGGATACAAATCATGCTAACGTCGTCCCTGGAACAATTTTCAGCGCAACCGTAGTCACATAGTAGCAGCAGTCCACATCACTCCCAAGATCTCATCACCTCTTAGCAGGGCCAAGATCCATCTCAGGTAAAATTTTCGACTCTCCTGCATTTGATACACTTGCAAGCTCACACCAGTGTTCTATTGTTGTGCGCAGTTATGGGTTAGGGTTAGGAGTTATGATGAGCATCCCTAAACTTCGCTATAGGAACCTTATGTGACTAATTACAAAATGGCAACTGTGCGTCCGCTAAAGTGCAGGTGTCCCAAAGGTGGAGTCCCATTAAGGGCATTTTCTGGCCTAAACCAGGGAATTTAGAATAATTTTCAGCACTGATAAACCACCCCATGCGGTTCATGAATCCACCAGAGAAACCTGCAATTTCAATTTTCTTCATGACTAAAAATTATATTTTTAACATTTTTTTGTTTTTGGGAGGTCTAAGAATAGGCAATAATTCTTAGCATAAACATCATAAAGGGTCATGGTTAATAACTATATTACTGGAAAAAAACTTAAACTAGAAGAATTAAGTGAGAGCCATACTCCCACAATCCATTTCGTATGAACACACCCCATTTTAGGGTTTACAACGATCAGTTGATGCAAGTGCTCAGATGAAGATGTTACCGGTATCAACACATGCAGGTTTTTTCAATGAATGAAGGCCATGCCCTAGGGAAAATTTCTGTGAATTCCCTTAGTGTGTCATGGCCAGGCACTTTCTCAAATGTACCGTCGTTTACACACGTGGTCATTAGAAATCTCCATTTCAGAACATATTTATTGAACAAACTTCTTCCTATCTTGGCAGCATGACATCAATTTTTCGGCAAATTCTTTTTTTCCATTCATTCGGAAAATATATCATTTACAATGTGCATTAATAAGCACATGATTATAATCATTGGTGACACTTTGTGGGACCCCGGAATGAGTGGCCCTTCCCGCAAACTAATAAATGCTAAAAATATCACATTTTGTAATTTAGAAAATTGATGTTGCAGGTTTCTCTTGTGGTTTCATGAACCCCATGGGGTGGTTTATCAATGCTGAAAATTATTTTGAAATTGGTGGTTTGGGCCAGAAAACGTCCTTATAGGGACTCCACCTTTTTATGCAAATATGTCCCTGACTTTCTGCGTAATCTTGCCCACCAATGAACAAACTTGAACCATCACATAACCTGCTTGGAGGAATTAAATATTTGGGGCTCGGTGATAGAGAAATGATATGATATGATATGATATGATTTGATATGATATGATATGCCAGTCCCTAGAGTGGGTTGGCCAGCCCATCTCGATTGCAGAGGCATCCGAGGGTGCGGCAGCAGGACTTCAACATGCAGTAAGAACATGATTCCAAATACACTATCGTACTGACATAATGAATGGATTAATTGGTGGAGAAAAAACCAGACTGGCACAGTCAGTCACCCAGTTGATTTGAATTGGTCCAACAGAGCATACATTCTATTTGCTGATAAAGAAACTGTAGACGTGATTCTTGAAATGGCTCTATAGTTGACCGAGAAAAGAGTTTCCGACGAATATGCTATTTTATGTTAATTTTATATTAATAAGGCAATGTTAGCGGGCTGTAAACTCAACAGTTATTGTTAAAGACTAGTTTTTAGTTGTAGTCTTGTTATTGTTGCTTATTATTGAAGTAATTTAAAGGTATTACTTTTTCTTTGTTTATTTTTATTTTTTCTTTCTTTTTTGGCTTCGGGTTAATTTAATGTTCATCCTTAATCTTAGATTTGCACGCCTTAAATGGAGGTACTCCTCAAAAACGTTTTCACGTGGAAAAACACCATGTGAACATCAAGAAATATTTTTCTCATCCTTCCATCTCAAATTCAAATGTTCTGAAAGTGAAATGAAGTATGTTGAAACCTCCGGCCATGCGTTGGGGGCGCTCACTTACTTAATGTCACCAGCTGATAGCGTCAGGTATGGTGGAATTGGGCACTTAGCGTCCACGTGCAGGTGCTGTGTCGGCATTGCTTGGGAATCAAGCGTAGGCTGCTTAGAATTTCTTTTTAATACTTCATGCGTTATCGCATTAGGTCGTGCGATGTAGTTTTTGCTAGTCACACGGGCAATGGATTTACAGGTTACAATGAAAAATACTTTTTAGAAAGATAAGATGAATCGCGGCACCACACGAAAGACAATGTTACCGAGCCCGTAAAATACATTAATCGATGGAATGAATCGTTAAGCGTCCCTATTTCTCTTTGAGGATTTAATCCGTCAGATTTAGTTGAACACTTTTAGTCTTATTTCTATTCAATTTCGAATGAAAGGAGAAAAACAGCTTTGCGTGATTATCAGTGCATACTCGCAGTGTCCACGCCATTTTTCCTGAAAAATCAATATAAGGGAGATTCGCGGAGGGGATAACACTGCAGGGAGCTCAGTGAAGTGTAGGAGTTATCGACACAGCTTGACTAACAGAGCTTTCCATCGTGATGACGATGCTCTTAAATGACACGTGCGGCTAATACTTGTTTAAACAGCAAAGTTAATTAAGTTAGTCGCGCTTAATGACTTATCTGTGCTTTACTTATTTTTCATTTATAGTTGAAATGTATTAATCAGCCCATGAGGAATTTGACTGATGCGTTACACAGTCCGGACACAGATAGCCTGCTGTTCAGTTCCATGCTCCCCGCAATATTTTACTCCGTTTTTTATTATAGGCCTATATAAGGCAATTCACCACCCTGACGCTCTAAAATTTCCATCTGTGCTGACTTTCAAGAATAACGAGAATAAGATACCTACACGCCAAAAAAATGAATCAAGATCCATTTTTTTCTAAACGTGCAGCCACCATCACCATTATTGAGCGACAGATAATGTCCCGGGATGTCCTAGTAGAGAACTGGCACTTGTAGTCAATAGATAATTAAAGGGACAGTCAGATCTCAGGATTGAGAAGGAAAGAGCTGTGTGGCTTCATTTAATGATTTTCTTCACTGCGCTTCTCATCAGCACAAAACGTTTCTGTTGTGATATATGATGTCATTAGAAAACTAATAATCGAGTCTTACCAACATGGAGGAGGAAAATATTAATCTTTATGTAATGACATCATTATCCTCGACGAATCATAAACTAGCAAAACGTGACGTCAAAATGTCTTCCAAAATCCTCGTAATTCAGTCTCAGATCTTAATCTAAAGAACTGTGGTCGACTTTTCTGTTGGCTAGTTTCGTCTTTCAAGTCAACACGCCAATAAATGTAGTCTTAATAGGCTACCCATTTCTAGGCCAAAATTTTGGATAGGCCTACTCCCGCTTTCAAGGAAAGAAAAACAAACAAACAAATAAATAATGTGGGATTGCTTAGAGGAGTTTGGTCTTGAAAACCGCTCACTTGCTTTAGTTTTACAATCTGCACAGTCACAAATGCAGCTGTTCCCAATTTTAATTTTATTTTTATGTTTTGTTACTATAACGTCTAAGTTGAAATAAAATATCCTCAGTCAAGACACAATTATAACCAAAAGTTTTTAACTGTCATTTACAAAAGCATTAGCTATTATATAATACTCTGGCTACTGTATACAATTTAGGCTACCGTAAACATCTTCTGCAAATGAAGTCACTGTAATAATAGATTTCAGCTGTGGTAAAATTAAACTTGCGAAGCCTCTCTATCTATCTATCTATCTATCTATCTATCTATCTATCTATCTATCTATCTATCTATCTATCTATCTATCTATCTATCTATCTATCTATCTATTTTGCGATCAGCATTTGTATCGACCTTTGCTATTCTGATATGTGAAACCAAAGTGACTGAAGGCATTTGGATGTAAGACATAATCTGAGAAATATGGGGCAAGACACAGGACGTCAAGTGAAGAGCAGAGGTGTGTGAATGCGCCAGCAGAATAGTTGTGCAGTCTGTATTTGAAGTTTACCGGCCTTAATGTCAGAATCTTACCTAAATTAGGAAGAAATTACAAGTCATAAACGGCAATAAAGTTCAGTTGAGCTGCTTAGGATTTACATATCCCATTAATCTTAAAGCCCCTTGGGCTAGTATTGTCACCCGCTGAATTCGCTCTTTTCTCCTCTGTTGTGCACAAAAGGCATCGCATGGCCTTGCGGCTGTTTGCTACACACAGGCGCTTACCCCACTGTGTCCCGCACTGTGAAAGCGAAACTTGGAGGCGCTTTTTATTTTTTCCCTTAGTGAAAGAACTAAATTAGTTGATTACACCAGATTGTCTGAGGTCCAACTGCGCATTGTAGGCTGCCCGCAAAATGCGGGCTTAAGATCGAACTTCGATTAAACGCATGCTGGGTATTGGTGAGAGATATTTTCCGCAAATATTCAATAGTCCTACCAATACCACGCACTGGATTTATTTTTACATGGTTAAATCCATCCAACCTAATGGTATTATAAGCTGACATCAGCAGTTATACTCAAAGACGTAATTGGTAGGCTATGTTGAAGTGGTGGACAATGCCATAAAGTTTAGGCGAAGTTTGAGTCACGGCCTTCGTAGATTCGAAGGAATTACAAAACGACAGCTGATCTAATCACTTAGTTTCTTTTAAATAATTCAATTCAATTTTATTTGATTTAATTACCTAATAAACAACTTCGAAAATCCCGAAAGAGGGCAAGAATGGTCCCTTGCTCTTTCTCAGCTATTCAGGCTTAAACCAAAGCGCTTAACTGGGTATTTATTAGACCGCATTATAATGAATGCTAAGAACAAGATTTTTTTCTTTTTTTTTCTTCAGCATGTATCACTTTGTACATTTTATTCCAAGAAGAGAGAATTTTAGTTATCGATGAAGTGCTTCATTGGGGACAATTCGAGCATGTTGTCTGGACTATAGGACGAGTCCCTATCCGAAGATGAATCTTTTACGTTAATGTGAATTTTCCAACAAATAGCTGTTCTTCAGAATCCGACAACCAACGCTGTATTTCAGACTCATTGTAGAAAGCACTATCCGGCCTTTATGAAACTAAAATGCAGTAGGCTACAAGCACCAGCCTACATTTGTAAATTATAATAGTCTTCTGCTCACTACGTAACTGACTATCATATGTTTTGAAATCGGGTGTGATTTTGAATTCTGATGATGTTGAAAAAAAAAACAACAGAATGTTGATGTCATATAAACCAAATATGTGTGTGTGCGTGTGTGTGTGTGTGTGTGAGGCGAGCGCGCTGTATGTGTTTATCAATTATGTCAGGGCAATGTTAATTACACATTTTGCCTCTATTCACTGTATATATATATATATATATATATATATATATATATATATGTGTGTGTGTGTGTGTGTGTGTGTGTGTGTGTGTGTACAAAACTAGATCATTAATACCTCTGGCTCTAACTGACTATTTTATTAAAGCAATTTTGTTTTAATGCAGTGATTTACAATGAACGTTTTTATAGATGTCAATTCCGTTAATTCAGTTATGTCCTGAATAAATGTCAGTATTTCGTGTTATCGCGTGATCTCAATCTGTAAAGTCGCACCTGCCCTTGGACCTGAAGCTTGTGTTCAAGACAGTACATAAGCTCACGTGAATTCATGGGGTATTTCACTTAAATCGCTAAAGTGTATAATAATAATAATAATAATAATAATAATAATAATAATAATATATATTTTAAATATTTAAAACGGCTATTCCCTGCTACTCTCTTTCGATAGTAGTTCTTCAATCGTAACGTTATTGCTTTCCAAGAACAACCTTTTTTCTCATACATGAACCTTTAGATAACTGCTCTTAGGAATCGTAAATAATAATGATAATAAAAATAACAATAATAATAATAATAATAATAATTATTATTATTATTATTATTATTATCATTATTATTCAGTAATTGTAGTTGTAGTAAAACTAGATGTTTTAAATGTTTTAATATGAATGCTTATGACCATCGTCTCATCCCAGTAAGATGTAAGATCTCATTAGACACGACTTTTGTCGTAGAAAGTACAAGTGTTCTAGGACATAATAAAAGGCCTAATAATAATAATATTAATAATAATAATAATAATAATTAGCACGTAGGCTATCTCGAAATGATTACATTTATTACATTTCTGGCATTACCATGTTGACACATACATACGTAGGCTACACATGCCAAGCTGTTAATCTTAATAAAGCGATTAATGGTTAATGTGATGGATTGTGTTCGCTTGGAAGAACTCCTCCTCAATTGATGCGCTAGAAAGATCGGCTGTGGGCCGTTAAATCAGCGTGTGTGTGCATTCAATTTGATTTGGACGTCGCTATTCTTAAGCGCCAGATGGCACGCTTAAGTTGCGTCTTTTGCAGATAACATTTTTTTTGCCGAACTTTAATATTTAAGACGTGCAATAATATGTTTTTTTTTTGTCTTCATCACATTTACAACTTAGAAGGAGGGACTGAATGCGTCCCTTGCCCGTTGTTCCAAGGATGACAAAACCAAACTGCAAAAAAGTATCCCATTGTACAACCGAATCAGGGGAAAGAGGAATTAATTTCTGTAAAACAAGACAATCCATTTTCATTTGCGCTTCTAATTAAATTCCATAATCGGATCCTATATTTAGAATGAATCATTTGTTTTTCGCGTGCAAGTGTTTTGTATTTTAAAACATAACCAGCTAAGGTAGCTTACTTAAAGGCTGTCTAAGCCTCATCTCACTGCAGATATCAAGATGATATCAATGTAAGGTAAAAGTTAGTGTGGAATTAAGTCTATTGTACGGTACAATAGTGACCAGACGAAGTTTATTTACATGTTAAACGCCTGCTTTTGAATAATGCCAATCATTTATTTCCTGGAGCTGAATGGTTTGAGGTTGAAAAGGTAGATAAAGTAGGCCAACTTAAATAGTAAGGCTTAGCTCAACGTACCACGAGAATTCGAATTAGGCTAGACTATTTATCTTTATCCGTAAAGAATTTGTCGGATACATACATTCCGTTAAGAACAGCATCTTGCCAGTCCAAATTAATTTCTGTGCACCAATCTGAATCCGAAGCCTACCGTGTTTTTCCAAGTAGTAAGATATGAATTGATTCCTTCCAGTATCCATGAGGCAGTCAGGCACTGAACCTTGCCTCCGTCGCGCTCTTGTCCCGGTGCGTTAAGATCTCTCCACTTAACCTAGTTTTCGATGAGCCTTTTGTGTCGCTGCACAATCAAGCGGTGGGGAATTTATTGTAATATCTACTGTAATTGTCATAAGCCTATTTCTCACGCGCCGTGTCATCTTTGCCTGCGCTTTTCATCTGATCGGAATTTTCAAGGCAATAGACAAATTATTGTTTTTGACTCCATAGTAAGTTGTTTATGAAAGGGGAACACATGAAAACTCTCTCTCTCTCTCTCTCTCTCTCTCTCTCTCTCTCATTCAGTCACACACGCACGCTCGTACGCCGGAACACACACACACACACACACACACACACACACACGGCTCAAACTCCCTCGGTTGTTTTTAGATCATCAGTAGGTCGCTTTTATGCAAGTATTCGCACTCAGCGGGAGCTGCATCAGACTTGAACGCGCGCCGAAGCAGCTAGTCGGAGGTACAGCCAATGAAGTTCCATCGCAGACCCGCTGAGAATGACCTGGATTAAATCCTAATTGAATCTTTAGCATAATTCTCCCTCAAGAAGAGGCTTGTCTGTTGGCGACGCGTTAGACACACTATTCGCGGCCGGAGCACACATTTTAAAAATGCGATGGAACAGGATACGCAGCCTTCAGTGCGCGTGTGGCGTCGGATTCTTTTTGCTTTGGATAACGTTTAGCGTGGCGGTCGTGGAAGGTGTTGCATCCCATCAGGAGCTACCTTTATCTGTGTAAGTGCTGCATTCTTCTTGAGCAATTTTGAATATTTATTCCACGAACGCAGATGTGGACCAAGCTCAATAGTAAAATTTTGTAATTTAGCTATTTTATTCGTTTTGCGTCTTTGGCTCAAGAACAGCATGCTTACAATTACACATCGATCCGCTTAAGGTAACGATATGGAATTATACGGAGTTATTTAGTATTGTCATATTTTTGTAATGCACTCCATTTCATTTCCGGGATGGCCTTCGTGTTGTCAGTTTTTGAAATTAATATTAATTGAAGTAAAAAAAAAATAATAAAAAACGGAATCCACATCAGGTGTGCTCAGACCAATGCTACAGTCCTTCGACTACTGTCCCATTCAAGCCACGGCGCCAACCTGCACCACTGACCACAGCTCCATACTACTGCTCTCATTACTAACTCCAACTTCGGCTTTGGCCACTGCTCCACATTCAATCCATGACCACTGTTCACACCCGTCCTTATGTATGCTTCTACTCATCTCTTCTTAACTCTATCGTCCGCTGCAAGGATAAACTTAGAATTAAACCAACTTTATGCCAGAGTGAACTGTATTAGAGGGTACATAATTTTGGCAAAGTAAGAGATCACTTTTCCATAGCAAGTGATGGAGGGACTGATTCCTGACTAACCCCTCAATATCTCCCTTTTTCAGAGTCAAGCTGTGGGCCTCTGCTTTTGGTGGAGAAATAAAATCAATTTCTGCCAAATATTCAGGATCACAGCTGCTGCAGAAGGTACATGTTTTTATGTACAAACTAACGCTGATCTGTGGAGCTAAGACTAAGTCCCCCTGACTCCACTCCTTGTGAAATTTTCTCATTGCAATCTCTTGGACTCTCATATTCCAACTAATGAGCGCCGGGCTCACCAATGGGAAGCTGCTTTTGATTTTTCTTTCATCCGTGGCCTGAATTTCGGCTTTGCATTTTGCATGTCATTTCTGAACTGTATAAGTAAAGTCCTAGTTTAACAAAAAATGCTCCAAGATCAGACTGAGACAGTGAGGCACCAAGGTTTAGAGATGCAAATCTCTAGACGTGCGGCATAAATCACGCAGTTGTGGTTTTTTGGCTAATCTTAATCACAAATATGTAGGAATCAATGTTGAGTTCTGGGTCCTACAAGGTTTCTTGTGTACAGGCGCATTTCATTCTGTCGTAGCTGTGTGTGATAACCGCATTCCCATAATACCTGTAGTCCCTTGTTGCCCCACCCCTATGCTGCAGTGCATTACATCACTCAGATAAAAGCAATGGGGGTGTGAGGGTGCTAGTTATCTCCCCCTCTCAGCTGCTGTGCACCCCCCAGCATTACCCTTTCCCCTGCAGTACTTGACTCTCCAGAATATCTGCAGGCTCCAAACTCACTGATAGAATAAAATTATGCAACTTTGACCCACTAGCCAAGCAACCCCTTATAGGAGCAATTTTCAGGAAGTAGCTTCAGGTCATTGACTTTGTTATCGGATATGAGGCCCCTTACTTATTACACACGCACACACATTTTCACTCACTCTCATGCTCAAATTCGGGAGCTGCAAATGGCCTGCATGCTGCATAGCTACAGCATCAATGGCTTGGCATTAGCTGGCACCAACGATTCCTGCAATTCAGGCAGAGGTCAATGAAGCAGTGCTATAGCAGATAGCACATACATCCAAGCAATGTAGAATCAGCCATCTGCACTTTTATCACCTGAGAAATCAGATGTCCATTTAATGTACCTGACTATGTAAAATGAAAGATCATAGAAATGCCCTGACTACAGCCTGTGGAAAAAATGATAAACTGAGATTTCGTTAGATCATGGGAATGTGTAGTGGTCAGACCCAGGGCTGTCCCTTAAGCTTGGGCATCCGAGGCTAAATTTCACCAGCTGCAAGAGGTGTTAAGTGAATGTGATCACGAGTGGGGAGGGTGGGGGGGGGGGGGGTGTCTTTTGAAAAATGGGTACAAACTAAGAAGGGCTTTTGTGCATAATTTCAATTAACTGTGGCTTTTGTGAAATGGTAAATATGGTGTAATCGTGCACAGCTGCGTTGACATGCACAAATGTGTCTCAGAGATAAGCTTCAGCTGTGCTGTCTCTTAGCATCAGGTTCTCCTCTAAACCGTGTATGATGAATGACTCTACTTGACATCACTCTACTGCCGTTTATCATCACACTGCCTGGCTTTGTAGATAAGACACTGTGCCGCATACTCCCCATCCCTCATTCACATTTTTATTGTCTGTGTGTGTATGTGTGTGTGAGTGTGTGTGTGTGCATTCAAGGGGGGGGGGGGGGGGGGCAAAGCTAGAATCTGAATTTCTGCTTTCAGAGGAGGTTCTGTCTTGCTTTATCAATGATAATCATTCCGTAGTACTTATTAAAGAGAGCATGATGTTATAGTGGTGGGCGAGAGCTACATCAGATTCATTTTGAGAGGAGCCTGAACAGGGGTAAAGGAGTATTTCCTAACCACAACTACACAACCCTCAGAAATACTGCTTTGTGATGGGTAGAAGACCACTTACCCATTGGCTTTGGAACAAAACTCAAACTGGTGTTTACTTGGTTCAAAGACCTCACACTCTTCTGCCAGCTCAAGCCTATAGGGTTCCTGGACAGGTCAGCCCTTTCTGTGTTTTGCTCCTATGTTTGGGTTTAATTGTGTTTCTAAAAATTAAGTACTGACCCTTTCGCTTTACGTGGTTTACTTAAAGGAGCTGTTTCACAATTACTGGGCATGCTCAAAACTTTGAAAACTGTTCTGTGAAATAAGAAATCAAACAAAGTGAATCCGTTCAACTGCAAGTCAAAATCTGATTCCATTGTTACTAATCTGTCTTCATTTTGCATTGTATTTATAAATTTTATTTAAAAGGCATTATGCTTTCTGTATTAAGGAATTTTCTATGAAAAGTTGAGGATTCAAAGGGCTATTGTAGGGCTATATAAAAGAAGATCTATGGTGTTCATTGGCTGTTGGCAAACCAGCTTACATTCTTCATATCCTTTAGCTAAAGCACTAAAATAGCGCTTTAAGTCCTCAAATTTCCATAGGAAGCTTCTTAATATAAAAAGCATTAAGTAACAAAAAATTGTCATTATAATGAAAAACAATGACAGATTAGCGACGATGCAATCAGATTTTGACCTAAAATCAAGCAGATTACCTTTGTTTGATTTCTTGTCAGGCTAAACCGATTTAAAAGTTCTGAGCATGCGCAGTAATCGTGACACAGCTCCTTTAAATCTCAGCATATTATGCCAAGTGCCCTCCTGATAGTAGTCTTCAAGCAGCGTCTCATGATTTCATTAATCTTGCACCAAGCTCAAGTGGGCAAGATTTGAAGACACAGGCACTCACTGTCTGAATGACATTTGCACCAAAGCCAAAGGGAAAATGGCATCCCACTAACATTTCATGGGTGTTTATCAACAGTTATGAATAATAATAGCTTCATTCCAGACTTCAGGGCTTATCCTAAAATGTATACATAGGATTCACAGGGTGTAATACAACCCCAATCCGAAAAAGTTGGCATGGCATGTTAAATTAAAATGAAAACTGAAAGCAGTGATTGCTAAATTATCTTTGACTTGAATTACATGGAAAACAATATAACAGCACAATATTTGATCTTTCAACAACTGAATTTTTTTTTTTTTTTCCGAATAAACTTTTATTTCACTACTTATAATTGCAGCTTACAGTATTTCAAAAGTAGTTGTTGGCATTCATTGCCACCGCGCATAATGACCGTGTAGGGTCTGAAGACACAAAGCTATTAAGTGTCACATTGAGGTGGAATTTTCTCTCGAAAATCACAAATGCGTAATTCCTAATTAGAATGAAAATTTAAGAGCAATTTGTGCAGTGTTACTCTGCCTTTTTGATATATGCATGGGGTCCCTGGAAAAGATGTGTTGAAGCCAGCATATTGTTCCAACAGCTCAGCAGGGCTCTCAAGTTTAGAATGCAGGCTAGAGTAAGATTTTCTTCGGGGGGAGGCGGGGGGTTGCACGATACTCCCACTTTCAAAGGTGCATAGTATCGATGTACACGTACTTCGTTACAGTATTTAAGTAGTATACTTTCACTTCGTTACTTTGAAACTGGCAACTTAGTTACTCGTTTCAAATTAAAATATCAATATAATTAATCATTTACGGATTATCTGGATTTGGCGTGTTCGAGAAGAGCAACGGTTATCTTTGTGCAGATGTGTCCGCCAGTGGACGTGGAGCTGCAAATTTATGCACGCAGTTATAAAATTCTATCACTAGATGGCAGACCAGGATCAGTTATTGAATAATCACGCCTGCCAGTAGACTGAAATAAGAAGTGACTCTTCATTCCCCCAATATCTGTGCTTTTTCTATTTCATTGGTTCTCCCCAGTATGATAAAGGATAAATTAAAGGTATTTGTATCGTTTTGTCAGTCACAAACGAGACGTTCCGGTGTCACCTCTGACACCGAATCGGAGCAGGGTTTGTTTTCAGCCAAAATACATGGCATGGAGGGCAGTGAGCCCCCACTTTCCCCGGAACAAGTTGGAAGTCAATTCATCTAACCATAATCGCCCAAAGCTGTTAGACTGAGGTAAAAAAAAAAAAAAGATCCATAAAGCAAACATCCTACATAGTTCCTCGACTTTAATAAGCAGTTATTGGGGGAAAAAAAGTGACGAAGTGATCACCTGATTTCGGGCTACCACTTCCAGCGCTTCTCTGTCGCGTGCACACAATAGCATCCGCGCGCGTGTGGAAGACGTGATTACGGCGCTGCTATTTCACCTGGCAACAAGAAATACTATTTTCTGATTGGCTGATAGGTTGCTGATTCAGGCAGAGCCCTCTGCCTTCGCCTCATCCATTCATAGATTACTAATCTCTTTTATACACAGTCTATGTTACTAATGTGCGGCGAGTTTTATCTCTTCTCAGTGTGAGAAATGTCATGTGTGGCGTGAGAGCGTGTAAACACATTGTGAACTTAAGTAATCCTCAGTGCATGTAGTCGCAACACATATAGGCTACTGTGGATAAATGACGGCTTTTGATGCAGTCTCGTCTGAGTGATCGGAGATGGCGGTATTTTAAATTTGGCTTGTGCCTTTGCACATTACGCACTGCAATTCCTCGAGATCATTACAATCATCTTCTGACACTGGCTGTTTCAAATCACATCATTATTCAAATTTTTTATTTCATCACTGGTTCTAAATGGCTCCCATCCCGACTTTTTTGGAATCTGTTGCAGGTCTGAATGGCAGGAATGGATGTATATTTATATATAAATTTTAGTGGATCTGAGAAAATATTGAATATTGTGTCTCCATACTGTCTGCAATGAAACGTATGTTAAAGTAAATTTAGAAATCACTACTTTCGATTCCTAAGTGCTTTTTTCCATATCGTCCAACTTGAGGTTGTGATACCATGACATTGCGATAAGGCATAGCAAATTTTCTCTTCAATTCAAATTTAATTTACTAATCATCTAATGCTCATGTGTTTTGAGTGGTCTGACACAAAATAGCTGGTATTTATCACATTAGTGGCAACTAATGCCGTTTCTGTGGAGATCTAAAATCCTGTAGGTTTTCTCTTCAACCCTAACAAAAGAGGCCTTTTTGAAATGCTGGGGATCAAACCAATTTACTAATACGCAGAGTCTGGTTTGTCAAATCTAGGCTGCATAGAAAACAAACTGGAAGGTGGATCTCCAGGAACAAGGCTGAATCCGCTGACCTAGAATCTAAAATATTTTTGAGGTTGATGTCTGTCTGTCTGTGTGTCTGTGTGTATGTACACGTTTTTCTCCTACATTTCTCAACCGATTAACACCAAATTTGGTGTGAATATCCTCTTGGACACCAGGAAGGACTTGACGCCGCCCGATATTTGAAAAAAAAAAATGGCGATTTCACTCCAGGTAGCGGGCAGCAGTTAGTGTTTCTATATACAATGGCATCAGTATTTTCCTTCTGTGGTTCGAGGAGACCTTGCTCAAAACCTTCTCAGAACATTGACTGTCTACATACTTTTGTCATCCAGTGCATTTTAGGTGGTGTCACGTGGTGATGAGGCCAATGGCAAAAATTGTTGATAATGATGAGATGTTGATTATTTTTTGGAAACAATCTATTTTTGCAACAAAAGCAGCTGACTTCTCATTTGAACTTGTCAGTAGGGGGTGCTGTAAAGGGCCCTCCTCCAAAGGGCCAGTCAGAACAGAAGGTTTTGTGTTTCCATCATCATCAACACCGATCAACCTCAGAACTCACACTACACAATTTAAAATCGTAAGCGGATTTGCAGATTAAAAACATGAAAATGCAGTTATTTCCTGAACCCCAGCTCTTTGGCTTCTGTCTTGTCAGCACTTCTTGGCCCGGGTCACAGAGCCTGGACTGCAATGAACTGGAAGCCGTGGGTCAATGAGTCACTATTATGAGGCTTATATCTGTTCTCACTGTGCGCAGTGATGCAGCTCCTTACACACACCGAGACCAGAGATGCGTGGGCCACGACGGAAAACTATAGGTGTCCATGTTTTTGTCACCTGGCAGCCGCTTAGACTGATACCAGCTTGTAATCAATACTATTTTTGTGTGTACTTATGGATTTGTAGTATAGTCTCTCTTTACTGTTCTGTTGACTGTGCGGTAGGAGAGTGCGTTGATGGGGGGCTGGGGGGGGGGTATGTATCTGGATGGCACACGCGCGTGCAGTGAGGCGGGGACGACAGGCGTGAAATTAACTGTTCCGCCTCATCGGAGGCCGATGATGTTCTAGTGAAGGAGCGATTTGTCCTCTGGTGTATTGAGTGGGAGAGCAGGGGGGGAGGGAGGTTTGGCTCAGGACAAAAGAGCAGGATGACTCCAGATGCTCCTGTCTGCTGGGGAAGGCCCACAATGTGGAATTTCAGGCGTGCGTGACATGACAGTCAGGTCATTTTGTATTACAGAAGTCACATTCATGCAAAACATATCAGACCATGACTTTGCCAGGCATCAACTTCTTTCACCTGCTATTTGTTTTATTCCAAATTACATATCTGCAAAGCCTTAAAAAAATCTGAATAGCAGTGACTTCTTTTTTTTAATCAATATAAAACAACTCATGTGTGATATCCATTTCAGGAAAAAGAAATTCTGATGGTGAAAGCTTGCCTGCACAAAAAGGCATTTTTTTGAAGACCCAATCGCATTGCAGTCACACTGAACAACTTGAGAGCTGCTCAAAAACGGCACAGAGGCCACCACCTTTATTGAATCACTTTATGAGAGAAATTTTTTCACTTGTAATAATTTTGCTGTCTGGTAAATTTAGCTTCAACCGCAGCTACATAAATGTTTCTATGTGTTCACGCGCGTGGATTAGGTTTTGGTTGCTCATGGTCCTAAATGCCAAGGTTGTGAGAGACCAGGCCACGATCAGATCGTCATTCTCTCAACCCCACCTCTCATTACATTGCTATGTTTGCCTGAGATAGGTTTTGGGTTTCCAATGCAGAGTCATCTGTCTCCACACATATGAATTCAGGGTCATGCATCCACTATAATCTCAATAAAGCAGTCAATGTTTGTATAGCGCACTGTCAGTGTTACTTGAAAATG
Source organism: Gymnothorax reevesii (assembly GCA_029721435.1). Taxonomy (NCBI): domain Eukaryota; kingdom Metazoa; phylum Chordata; class Actinopteri; order Anguilliformes; family Muraenidae; genus Gymnothorax; species Gymnothorax reevesii. The sequence goes on from CM056581.1 coordinate 10,631,315, forward strand.
GGCTTTTCTGTGTCATATCTGGTCAAGTGAAATTTAGCCAGTTCAATTCAGTGATGGTTGGTTGGTTGAAATAAGAGGAGGGACAAAAAATCCCTTTTAATTAAGAAGTGGTCTTGACCTGTTTTTAATCATTTTTCTTGATTAAAAATTTTCCAATGATTAGAAAATTCATCAGCAGCTATACACACAGGTTCCCATTTAAAGCTATATTGGACTGATTAGATAGGCTGGTAAATTCAATCCAGAGGGGGAAAAAAACTGTTTTATTCACTTTGCCGAAAAAATAAATAACTACTAGTAAATTTCAGTTTGCATTTAGCACAGTCTGCATTGCAGGCTATTTTACCAACACTTCATGACTTCTTAAATTGCTACTAACGGCACAAAGATCTGCAACAAGTATCCACAGCTGAATAACAGAGGTGAACTGGCTAAACCTGATAGTGTTGAGTGTTACTGAAGCTCATGTAATGCTAATTTAGAACAATAATTGAATACAGGTCAAGACCAATCATTAGTTGAAAGGTATGTTTTGCGCCTCTTCTATTTTCAGCTAACCAGCTGTCAACTGTCCGATCTGGAACAAACTATGTGGTGGATAGAGAGAGACACTTTATTGCTTTATGCAATGGTGTGTCCTTTCTGATTTGTTCTGCTGCTGCAGGATCAAACCCAATTGAGCTGCTAACTGTGAGCTCAAGCCTGTGCCTATTTCAGTAGAGTTTATTTCACTCACTCTTAGCCACAGTCTTTTCTGGCCGGCACATCACAGTATTTTGGGAACTGTTGTACTGTCAAAGTTATATTCTCTTCTTGGATTGTGCCAACATTACTGTTTCATAATTTCATGACTCAGCATGTTGAATGAGAACTATTGACAAGGATGTACCAGTCATGACTGAGCTGCGCTCTGCTATTTGGGTTTAGTTTATTACAGTCTTTGTATTATCCTCTTCTGAGACTGGTGCCCTTGCGGTCAGCCTGGTCAAGCCATGCTTTGAGCACAATTTACAGCCCAATGCATGGTGTTTAGGCAAGTTTAGGGTTTCTTATGTGAAGTGTGTATGAACTCAGCCTGCCTTTAGTTCAATCAGTTGTTTTAACGGATCACAACCTGTACAAATTGACTTTGAAATAAATTCCACAAGAAGAAAAAAGGCTTTTCTTTGCATTTTCAGTTAGTTGTATTTTTTTTCCTCATTTTAACTCCTTTATTGATTCATGTTTTGTAATTATAAGACTGCGCTGAGATTAGCCTCCTATACTGTGTTCATTTTCTAATCCATCCCTTTATGAAAGAATGACAACAACCTAATTTGAACATGTGCAATATTTTTATTTTAATTATGGCCATTAAAATAAATATGCTCACACATTATGCTTATCATTCTGCAGGATAGATCTATTATCAGTGGTGTGGCTGCAACTGACATTAAGAATAATGTAATATTCCTGAGCATTAAACAGCAGCATAAGGTGACTGCTGTTCCTATCGCTGTTGCCAACAAAGCAAACACTTGATGCCAGCATTAGGGCAAAAAGCCAGTTTGGCCATCCAGCCCGTGGTTTCAAATCTAATCAATGAGTATGCTGTTTTCTTTTTTTTTTTTATTGCAGTGGTAATCATCTGTCATGGTTTTGTGATGGATCTAAATGTGTTTAAAGAGGTAGACTGCATTAAGGGGTTTTCAAGGGAAAGATTTCAATTTTTCTCCCCAAACATTTCAATATTTTTGATTTTCACATAAAATAAATAAAATAAATATAGGAATGGAGTGAAATGCCAGTAAACACCAGGAATCTATTTTTTTCCTCTGCCGCAATTGTTACTCGTGACTTTAAATTGCTGAAAAATCACAATTTTGACTGATTTTAAACCTTGTGGCATTCATGAAATCAGTACTATTCATCTGATTTACATGAAATTTGGACTGAAGTTGTATCTGTTGGAGATCTATGAAATGACATAGGATTTTCTACAATGTAGATAGGTGCATCCATTGGGGGTTAATTTTGAAAATGCGGCAAGTTGATGATAGCGATTTTCGTTATGGTTACATAACCGAGCCCATGAAACAAAAATATCCCATGACATGTCATAGAACTATCTTAGGTTGAGTCTATGAGAGTAATTTGAGTAAAATCTGACCATGGGTTATTGAAATATCAGTGCCACAAAATATCTTCAGATTTTGTTATTAAAATGCCGTTTCCATGCCAACCATGTAAATTTTTTTTTAATAAAAATACTACATTTCATGAGGTTAAAATCATGTTGAGTATGTTTATTTCTTAGCTTTTACATCTTTATGGTTATTTCTACTCTTTACCCTGAAGACACCTTAATCAAACCTTTGCTATGATAAATATTCTCTACTTCAGTCTTCATATCATCATTTAACCAGTACAGCAATTATCTGGAGCAAAATAATACAGGTGCTGGGATTCTCATATTATTGCTAGTGGTTGTATTGTCATGAGCCCATAAAGCACACACATAGTTCTCAGAAAAGAAAATAGTGAACATTGTTGTTTTTGAAAATGAGAAGGTAATTGAAACAAGGTTTCTTGGTTTTCCCTTCCACAGAAATACAAAGAATATGAAAAATCTGTTCGAGTTGAAGAGATCGATGGGCTGAAGCTGGTAAAACAGCTGTCTGAAAGTATGGAGGAGATGTTCCGCAGGAAGGCGGAAGCCATGAGGGTATGAACTTCAATATCGCTGACTTGCTACAGGAAAAACCTAGTTAGCAAAAATTAATAAACACTAATAATAATGCGACAAATAATGCTCATAATAATAACAGCAATCCTTATGTATGATAATGTACTTAAAATGTGTATGGCAAACATTCCACAATAAAGCCCCTTAAAGGGACATTTCACTTTTTTTGAAGTGGGGACATATGAGCTACAAATTGCCACTACGTACATTAGATGCAGTAGAAAGCTCTCTGATCTCCTCCAGGTAGCCGCACCAGCGCATAGTGCTGGGCGGAAATTTAGGCGATACACTGTTGTGAACGGTCCAAAGTAACAGCGTATTTTCGCGGCACTAAAAGTGGTCCGACCTGAAAATAATACACCACTTAAAATTGTACGCTATATTACAAAAATTTACAGCACTTCAGCTGCTGTAAAAAACACAGTTGCTCCTGAACTAACCAACTGACGTATTCCATCAGAGTAAACTGCGCGCTGTTGCGATAAGGTGTTTGGGTCAGACTCTTAGCGGTTTGTGGCAGAGACAGCATTTCAATGGCACAGAATTACATCTCAAAAATTCCCTATTATAACCAGCACAGCAGATGCACAGTATGTGGCTGCGTAGACCTTATGCGATATCAATTTGTGCTGCAATATTACATCAGACTTTTCCACAGTGTTTCACTCTCTTACCTGATGCTTGGGTACAGCAGTGCTCTTCAGTGGGCACTGTTGAGATTTCCCTGAATGTGGCCTCACAAAATCCTGTTTGGAAAGGTCAATACTGCCAACATGGAGCTCTTTTAGGGATACGGGTGTCATATCAATATTCATGCTGAGCGCAACTAGCCACAGCTGCCGAAGTCCAATATCCTGCAAAAGAATGCGATGAAAGCTGTCAGTGCACCAGGATGCAGCTTTGCTTTCAAATCCAGGAAAGCAACACACAGGGACAATTTTTGAAACGTTTGCACAAGTTTAACGACCATCTGACTTCGCAACCGCTCAGGGCTCTCAACTTTTACGCATTCGGCTTGAGTTTAAATGACATATTCACATTCCCGTGCTGTAGTCAGAAATTATTCAATCAGCGCGTTTGAAAGAGATTCTCAGATGGAATTGAAGTCCTTGTGCATTGAAGTTTATCAGTTTCACATGCGTTACGGTGGATTTCGCCACTAGTAATATGGAAATCATTACGATTCTGGACATCCCACAGTTTTCTTCACTCAGGGGTTGGAAGCAATGGAATTACATAAAAATGTTTCAAATGGTCTTATTTCATGTGAACAGTTTGAACAATCGTGAAACACATGCATTGCGTTGATTGAATAATTGCTGACTACAGCATGGGAACGTGAATGAAGCATTAAATCTCACACTGAATGTGTGAGAGTTGAGAGCCCTGGCAGTCACTGTGACCCAAACAGCTGATTGCTACAGCAAGCAGTTTACTCCAATCCGCCCGCGCGGAGGAATACGTCGGCTGGTTAGTTCAAGAGCAACTGCATTTTTTCCGAGCAGTTGAAGTGCTGTAAATATTTTTAATATAGCGTACAATTAAAGTGGTGCATTACTTTCAGTTAGGACCTCTTTTAGGCCGCGTAAATAAGCTGCTACTTTGGGACCGTTCACAAAAGTGTATGGCCTAAATCTCCACCCAGCACTATGCCCTGGTGCGGCTACCTGGGGGAGATCAGGGGAGATTTCTACAGCATCTAATGTAAGTAGTGGCCATTTGTAGCGCATACAACCCCACATCAAAAAAAGTGAACCATCCCTTTAATTATTCACACATGCTTGATTCTGAAATGCGTTATCTATATCCTGAGAAAAGATTTGTTTTATCGACAACATTGAATAAACTAAACTGCTTGTGTATTTGAATTAAATAGCCTGAGCCAGATTTGGTGGAGAAATAGTGTATAGGCATTCTGCCTCATAAGTATTGATCACAATCCCCCGCAAAATATAAAAGGGACAGCGAAACTATGAGAGATTTTATCTGGGGGAATATTGGTCAAGTGAGCTCAGTAAATGTTGATTTAGAGGGAAATTTTCATCATGAGGCACAAAACATGTGCAGATTGCAATCTATTGCTTCAGAGTTTATATTTTTTCTAATGCATAACATGCAGGAGTGCAATTATCAAAATACTGGATATGAATGCATTTGTATTTCATTTTACAATTGAAACAATTTTACAATTTACAATTACATTTTTGTTTTTTTGCATGTGTTTTATTTCATATGCAGGCGTCTATTGCAAATTTGTTTGTTTCCAAAAAAGAGCGATGTAAAATGTAAATAAAAACAGAATTCAATTATTTGCAAACCATTTAAATTTGGTATTGAATTGAAAATTGTGAGGATCCAGACAAGGAACAGATGCAGAATCAGAGTGCAATCCAGTGAAGGTATTTATCAATAGGAATACAGTAGCGGTAGGATGAGACAGAGCCCAGAGTTGTCAGAGCACAGTTCAGTTCATATGGTATAATGGGTGGGGTAAGGGGCATGTCTGCCCCCAGCCAGCGGCATATGGGGGAAGAAGCCAGGTAGTGTTCACCTTCGCCAGAGCAGAACTGTCAGATGGCAGGTCGTGGGGTTTAGTAGGAACATAGTCATGATTATGAAGACCAATGAAGGATAAACTCTCAAACTTGGAAGGATAAACTGACTGGTTGCTTTAGGGTGTATAGGGAGGACAATCATGCAACTCTGCAAGACTCAAAGTAAGACTGCATACAGCACAGGAACACACGGGACAGGGACACCCAAATGTACTGCACAAATGTATGTATTACACCTAGGGGTGAGGCACACAAGACAATACTTCTAAAAGATTTCTCTGAATGCCTGACCACTGTGTCGCCGTAAATTGCAGCCACCGGAGAAGGAAAGTTGTCGACTTAATGTTTCAAGTGTAAATTATTTTAAGCTTGAACAATGGAGATTTTTGGCTTTAAATCATCAAAATTAGCTGTGCAGTGTAAAACTAGTCTTGACTAGCCCTATCCCAATACCAGATCACCTGGTTACCCCAGGGCTTATGTTGTGGTTTATATGACTGGATCCGCCAGGTTATTTGGATGGGAAATAGACATCTTATTTATGCATGACTGCAGAAACATTCGGTTTTATTGATTTCCACTGAGTGCAATAATTGAAGTCGCAATGAGCTAAAATACCGCAGTACTTTGAATCACTCCTGACTTCAGCATCAGGCACGTCGGAAAACCCCTTGAAATCAGCAGCAGCTTCACTGTCAGTGGACACGAATTGGTTTAGTAATTCGTCCTTCGTAATGTCAGTGTCTGGCTCTGCACCTCGCAGAGGTATCTCTATCAAATAAAAATAGACATCGATATGTGTCTGATCCAATTACAAACCAATGTGTTTTTTGTTTTCCTTTTTTTTAAGATCCAATAACAAACCAGTGTTTTTGTTTTTCTTGAAAAAAAATAGGCATTTCTTCACTAAGAGTTTCCTCGTTAATGAGTTTCCCCACTTGGCAGCGGTCACAATAAGATGCTTGTTATCAAGGTTCCCGGCTCTTGCGAAGATAAATTACAAGTGCCCCGTCCCAGATCGCACTGCTTGAGAAAATTAACCCAACCTACCAGAACAAGATCGGTCATAATATTACCGTGAGATCATTTTAAGATACACTGGATGTATAGCACTGTATTTCCAAGCAGACCCAATGGAAAAATATATCGCTCAGGGGTGCGTTTCCCGAAATCACAGATGCTAACTTGCATCGTAGGAACCATTCACAATGAATGGACGAACTATGAAAGCTGCTAACTTAGTTAGCAAATATGCTTTTGGTAAACACAATGGCATTAATATACAGAAATGATACTTCAAGCTGACTCTTCTCTTGTTATTGGTTAGGAAAAGGCCGGAAATCAAAACAGTGCTGAATGATTATTTCGGATATTTACCAAAGTATTATCTAGAGCGTATTTCTTTACATTAGTTCCAGCAGGAGATACGCCCATCATAAGGTGGAGGCCAGCCCTGCACACAGTGGCTCATCTGGAACGAACAACCCAGCGCCTCTAGTTTATATATCTCGTTGGGGCAAGATATGCAGCGTTGAGATTTCATTGCCACAAATGGTTCAAGAATGAAATTGTTCCACCATGTTAACAGCTCGCTGTTCCAAATATGAAAGCACTGAAAGTGTTGATGCCTCAGTGCTTACAGCAGTGACAAATATGTACCTTAAAGGGGACCTATTATGCTAATCCTTCTTTTAATACATATTAGTAATGTTATAATGTTAGTTGTCCATACACAACCTCTGAAAAGTTTCTAAACATAAGATACAGGGGTTTTGTCGTAATCCAAAAACGTGATTTCGTGAACATGATTTCCTCTCTGAACAGCTCCTCCCGAGATCTTCGCGAAATATGGGCAAAACCTGACGTCAGGTTGTGCCATCCAATTGGTACAGACCTTGCCTCAGCAATGTGCGTCGCACCGCCAACTCCACTTTCCTTCAGTTTTTATAAGATACATTTGAGGTGCAGTTTTGTCAGTATCTTCCCCAAAGCTGCTTGTCCGTTTAATTTTGAACGCAAAGAAAAGCACTTATTTCTCTTCCAAAATAGGATGCCACCAGATATCAGTGGGTAGATATTTTTGTTTGCTGGCAGCAAACAGCCACAGTCAAAGGGAACGAAGCTGCTTGTGCTCAGCATTTCACCAAAGACAGCTTTATAAATAAAGGATAATTCGACACAGGATAAGCGTTTCAGCTGCTTCTCAAACCTGAAGCAGCTGCATCCATCAAGCGCTCGGAGCCACAAGCTGTAAGTAACGATATAACAGCAAATAATGCAAGTGAAGCTAACGTGTAACTGGTGGCTAGCAGGACCGCTAGCAATAGTTAGCACTAACAACTGGCCTCAAATGCAGGCTTTGTAAAATAAAAGATAAAGCCTGTATCGGTCGCGACTGTCCGTGACTCACAGACATCAATACTGTAAGTTGCTTTTGCTGCATAAGCCAACCTGACATGACAGCCAGTTGATTGTGGCTGTAGCACAGCAGCTAACGTAGCCAAGTTACTGTTGCTAATGTTTGTGTCCAAAATATGCAGGAGGCCGGATAGCTCACTCAGTCAAGGCACTGCGGGGCCGTGCAGAGGTGACTATCATGTCGCGGGTTCGAGCTCCGGCGTACCGACCGGCAGGGGTCGGCAGCTTTTTCAGAGTAGCGCACAATTGGCCATCGCGCTACAGGGTTCCAAATTGGGAAGGGACTGCTGGATTTGGGGATATAATATAGCTTTGTTTGTTGCTCCAGCACCTCCTGTTAGCCAGACGGGCGCTCATCAGGAAGACTCTGGGGTTGTTCATGTCCGGGTATCCTCCGCCCTCGTTCGGAAGTTACGAGGATTCAACCAATGAGTGTATAAGAATCAGTGGCTGACAGGCATGTGCTTCGGAGGAGGGCCGTGAACTGTCCTCACTATCCCGAGTTGGCAGGAAGGGGTTGCATACAAGCAAGTTTTGTTCATAGTTCACCAATTGGGCATTCCAGATTCGGGTGAGATTGGAGATGCCAAATTTATAAAGAAAAAAAAAAAATATGCAAGAGTGATATCAGGGGAAATTCTGCAGAAGATGTGTGAACATAAACCTCATTTGGAGCTAACTTTTAATACTTGTTTGTAATTTGGATGCTTAGTACCTCTGTTCACAGTAACAGAACTTGCTGTCTGTAAAACCTGTATTGCAAGGGTTTGTCTGTGTGTTTATGACCTCTCGGTTACCACCTACTGCATGTTAGTTTGCGTGCCGTGCTAATTATGTGGCAGTTTCATCATAATGTTGCCCGATTGTAGCCACTACAGTTAGTGATCGCTTCACTTATCCATGACTGGGATCAGCCAGATCCTTCACAAATGTCTGAGCAAGCTCTCTGATGGTACCGTGAAAGCAATGCGAAACGCAAAAGCTCTACTGGTATAACAAATGATTTCTCTGCACCACCTTGACATAATTTCATCCCCCTTTGGAAATTGTTGTGGCTAATAAAAAGCCGAAAAGGCAGAGATTAAATAGGTAATTCTTTCCTGTAGAAGTGATTGATTCGCTAGCTCCACATAAGCAACTTGCCCACGCTAACGGAACTTGCAAAACCTGTATTATGTTCATAACATAACCGAGCTCTCTCTAGCTGTCGCGTACTATCTATAAAGCTGCTTTCACATCGGACACGAAACAAATTTTTCGTGGGACAGATTAGCCTACATTCAAAGTCAATGCAGAGACGCAAATACACGTGTTATAGGCGCGTTAAGCAGCTTTCACACTGGACGCGGAAGTAATTTTTTGCGTGACTGATAACATTCAAAGTCAATGCAAAAATGCAAATACATGCGTTATTGGCACGTCAAGCCGCTTTCACACTGGACGCGAAACAAATTCTTCGCGCGACAGATTACATTCAAAGTCATCACCTCTTATCAGCTACTGCATATTAGTTTGCGCGCTCTAATAATTTAAAATGCTCCCGGTTAACTTATATGCAGCAATTATGATCGGTATGCTTGTGTAACTTTGGTAAGCATCAATGTGGCAGTTTCATCATAACCTTGCCTTGTAACCTTGTAGCCACTACAGTTGAAGCTAACCGGAGAGGAACTGTATTTGTCTGCCAACTTGGGCTGCAGTCAACCCAGACGTAGGTTTTGCAGAGCTTGGAGCGCGTTTTTGGGTGCTTGTGAAAGGATCGCTTTACTTATCCATGACCGGGGTCAGCCTGATACATCTCCAATGTCTGGGAAAGCTCTCTGATGCTACCGGTGAAAGCAATAGGGAAGCGCACAGGCTACAACGTGTCCGGTATAACAAACGATTTCTCTGGATTGCCATCAATTGAATATGACATTTTTTCCTGTAAAAAGTGATCGATTGGCTAGCTCCACAGAAGCAACGGTTCACACAAACGGAACTTACGGTCTGAAAAACCTGTATTATGTTCATGACATTACCGGAGCTCTATCAAGCTCTCGCACACTATCCATAACACGCCAATTTTCTGCGAGGAAAAGCTGGTCATTCTGAAGCAATAAGTAAACCATTACCACCGGCAATTTCTGAAAAGGTTGTTTAGCCTGGAGCTTTTGCCCCTCCGTCACATACCAGCATGGAAGCTGTTAGCGTGGAGAAACTAAGAACACACCACAGCTATGCACAGGAACCAGCAGGTCCTAATACACACCGAAGCAGTATATAAGCTGTTGGTCCACTTTCAGCTGCTCCTCACTGTCCATGTTTCCCTCTAAACTCAGACCCTCCGAATTTCTATGGCCTCCGGTCTACACTTGGGTATGTCGACCCACTCTACCAATGTGTCTATATGGGGTGGATTCTACCTTTCCCTGCATCCTAGCTATAGAGTAGAAAATCCACTGTACTCACCACTGTTGCCATAGCAAACTGGAGTTGATAGCAAATTCGTGCTTGAGCTGCCAGACTTTCGCACTGCGTCCTCCACTTTCGCCGCTGCGTTTATTAGAACAAGTTCATTTTATTAGATCTATACAAATGTACTGCGTTAAATTGCGGAATTTGCCTGCCGCTTCCTTATCAGATGGCAGCTGTGTCTCACGTTTCACTCTGGGGAGGAGGACGCGGAAATGTGCGTTCTGCTGCCTCGTCTCGCCCAACTTCGCCCTCCGCAGAGCTGGCCAGTCAGAAGAAAGTGGGCACAAGGGGAGTGGGGGCTATAGCGGAAGAGCCAGCGTTTCAGGCATAGACTACAAATGGGTTTTTTGAGGATGGCAGTATGAGCTAAACAAGGACCCTGTTTTGGACATTGAACGATCAGGAGTACTCTCGGGGAGTCCAAGTTCAAAATATAACTTTCGAAATATAGCAAAGTAGGTCTCCTTTAATGAAGCTATAAAATTCTGTGGGGACATGTCAGAGTGCCCTAGCTGTGCATCTATGCTTGACATAAGCTTTGTTTCCATCCACTTGTTAATCAAATTATCTGACGTTCACCAAAAATATTAATGCGAATAAAGGCGGTGAAAATGCATTTCCACCTAACAGCATTCAAGCGATTAAAAACTTGTGTGTAATGATGTCACTTGTTGCTCTACGATCAAATCGGTGTGTCAAATAGATTTCTGAGATTTGAAGCTGTTTCCATTCATTTTCGCACTGAATCGCAGAGCCTTAAAGTGAACAGACGTAGTGTGGTAGGCAACAAAATTAACTAGACGGATTGCGTCTCCCAACAAATGATGATAATTGCACAAGTTGCAATTAGCTAGCTTGCTACAATGCTAAGCCATAATGATTTAATCAAACTGTGATGATACGCTCAGGAACCAGTCGCAAGAACCAAGCAATGCAGTAGATCTGATTTTATTGAGCAAGTGGTCTTCTTTGCCAGATTTTTTATTTTATGATGCACCAAATGTTTTCTATTGATGAAAGGTCTGGACTTCATGCAGACCATATCTGCACCTGGACTCTTCTACATGCAAAGCCATGCTGTTGTGATTGATGCAGTATGTGGGTTATCATTGTCTTGCTGTCAGGCCTTCCCTGAAAAAGACATTGTCGTAAGGCCTCTATATACTTTTCAGCATTGATAGTGCCTTTCCAGATATGTAAACTGCCCATGACATAGGCACTAGTGCACCCCCGTATCATCAGAGATGCGGGCTTTTGAAGTGAGTGCTGATAATAAGCTGGATGGTCCCTCTCCACTTTCGTCCACACGACACGGCGTCGTGATTTCCGAAAAGACCTTCAAATTTTGATTCATCTGACCACTTAACAGTTTTCCATTTTGCCTCAGTCCATTTTAAATGAACTTTGGCCCAAAGAAGACGGCAGCATTTCTGGATCGTGTTCACATATGGCTTCTTCTTTGCATGATACAGCTTTAACTTGGCATTTGTGAATTGCACAACAAACTGTTCACAGACAATGATTTCTTGAAGTGTTACTGAGCCCATGCAGTGAATTCCAATGCAGAATTATGCCTGTTTTTAATGCAGTGCCACCTGAGGGCCCGAAGATCACAAGCATCCAATGTTGAGATTTCTCTAGAATATAATTCTCTCATAATCTTTTGATGATATTATGTACTGTAGATGGTGGTATATTTTTGTTTATTTGTTTACATTTTACACAGCATCCCAACTTATTTGGAATTGGGGTTGTATGTTGCAGTCCCATGTTTTAAGTTGCAAAGTTACACAAATATACCAAATACGCCTGAAAATGCTGACAGGCATGTGACTCAGCACCCAGGCGCAGACAGGAAGTCATTTTCGCAGATTTTATCAATGCAGTGCACAGTGTCAGACAATCCTGTTCAAATCCAATCAGGCACTTTCAGCAAAGGGGGTTAATCCAAATTGTAGTCAACGAACAGCTCAAAGATTGAATACCACATGGTGAGAATGCCAATACAAGGAGGAGACAGAATCATAAGTTGAAATAGTTAGTCAAAATCAAAATCACGATAAATGATCACGGTACTGCACAGAATAAGGAAACTCAAAAACCATAGGTAAAAACAAATCAGAATTGGAGAGATAAAATCTTGGAAATACCAGGCTTGTATGTGACTGGAACAGCAACAGACTCACAAAGACCAAGGGGGAAAGCTGGGATATAAACATGGAGAAAATAACACAATACAAAATCAGATTAGGTGTGTGATTATGATTTGTTGTGTGGCTCCAAACAGGGGAACGATCCAGATAGAATTATCAAACAGAACTGGAAGAACTTGTGAAGACGTGCAATGAAAATGTCATGGTTTGGAGGCGTCCGAGACAATATTGTTTTGCTCCCAATTGGATTCCTGGGCCAGCAGGCATCAATTGGAGGCGTTGACCGGACTTTATTTAAGCTCTAGTTCCGCCTCGCTTCCGTTGCTAGAGTGTCAGTGTTTAATTTGTGCTTTTGCCGGTAAGGTCTCTAGAAAGAGAATTGTATGGGACTTTAGCTGTATAATTGAGGTTAAGTTGTAATGAGCAAGGGAATCTTTGTTTTATTTTCCCTTTTCTTGTTGTCCCTTCGAGCTCGCTTTGCTTTCTACCTGGGACTACTTCTAGGTCCGTTGGTACCGCGAGTCTCGCATTTTTATTCTATTTGTGTCTCTCCTTTCTCTGCTGTTTTGCCTTTTAAATTTGCCCACTGCGTTTGGCGTCTATAATACTCCAGACCCATCACAGAAAAGACATGGAACAGAATTGAAGAAAGGCAATAACAACTAGAAAATGAATACAATAAATGAACTAGAGGGCATTTGGTAGAGTGCATACCTCCGCCATGCCATGTATGTCTGTTCTTTTGGTAACATAATGGCCTCTATCTTACACCCAGCGCAGAGGAGCGCAAACGTAGCGCAAGTGTCTTTTCCACTTTATGACCGACGAAAATACCAATTTCCAGTCCAGCGTCCTTGCTGCATAAATAGCGAATTCATTTGCACTGAATTGAGCACCCATGGGCATGTTGGACCTTAAATGAGGTGTGGTCAAGCCATTTGTTGTCTTTAGACTGCAAAAAGCGATCGTGCTGGTCTAACTTCAATGGTCAATTTCTTTTTTTATATTTGGCATCTCCAATCCCACTCGAATCTGGAAAGCCCAATTGGTGAACTATGTACAAGGCTTGCTCGTATGTGACCCCTTGCTGCCAACTCAGGAGAATGAAGACAGTTCACAGCTCTCCTCCGAAGCACGCGCCTGTCAGCCACTGCTTCTTATACACCCATTGGTTGAATCTTCGCAAGTTCAGAATGAGGGCGGAGGATACCTGGACATGAACAGGCTTAGAATCTTCCTGACCAGCACCCGTCTGGCAAACAGGAGGCGCTTGAGCAACGAACAAAGCTATTTATTTATTTCCCTCTCCTGGCAGTCCCTTCCCAATTTACAACCCTGTAGCGCAATAGCCAATTGTGCGCTATTCTGAAAAAGCAGCCAACCACTGCCAGCTGGTACGAGGCGGGGATCGAACCTGCGACATGATAGTCACATCTGCTTCGCAACGTGATGTTTTACCGAGTGAGCTATCTGGTAGCTCTATGGTCAATTTTTGACTGCTCATTTCAGAAGGGATAGTCAGATAGTATTCAAGGGAATCTAAAGTCGATTCTCAGACGGAACGTTGAAAGTCCAGTGTTTACAAACAAATCACTTGCTTTTGTCGACATCTTGCATTGTCACGTGACCAATTTCATTCATATAAACCAATGTTTTCTGTACAAGCGTAGATAATCTTTTTATTTCGGTTTGTTTGCGCAGGTGCGGCTCGCTGATCGGCCGATGTGAAACCCAGACATTTTTATGAATTTATAACACCTCTCATTCTGCCAAATTTTGTGCCAAACCCTTCATAAATTATTTGGTTAGAAATATCTCACAGACTTACATTAGCCAGATATATTTTGATTCTTTCAGATTCAGAATCCAGAATATGTTTTGTATCACTTCCAAAATTGAATGAACTCATCCTTGGACTACCACCTATCATCCTGCCAAATTTTGTGCCAAACCATTCCTAATTTTTTTTTTGTTATCCTGACAATAGTCAGACGGACAGATGGGTAGACAAACAAATAAACAAACAGGCAAAAAGCCGAGGTAATGAAATCACAAAAACAGTCAAGAATAAATACAAAAAACTAACCATAAATAGGAAAATAACATGAACAAATTTTAAGACAAATGTGACTTTAAAGACAAGTATGAATATGTGCAGTAACTCTGCATTTGAAACAAAAACCCACTGCAGTGAGTTATTGCAACGCTTCACTGAATACTGTATCATAACTCTGAACGAATGTCATTGTTTTTCCATGTTATTTTGATTAGTTTACTTTCTTTATTTCTCAGCTGGCCTGGTGTTAAAAGGCAATGCATGCAATTCTAGAAAATGCATAACAAAAAGACATGCAATGATTTTCTCCACTCAGTTTAGTCATTTTTGCTTTTCATCTGAATTAAAATGACACATTTTGGAAAGAACTGGGCATAAAGCTGCCGGCAGTTACTACTTCTACATGTGAGCTGCAGAAACAGCATTACTGATTTTTTAAAGCTTGGCCAAATAACTTAAAGATGCAAAATTATATCTGAATTGCAATTAAAATAGCCATCTTTTACCATAACTGCAGAACATATTGTTTTTCTCCATGGACATGGTTCTGAAATTTGACACGAAGCATATGTATGGATGGTGTTCGCTTGTGGGATGTTTGTTCTTAATCATTTTGACTTAAATGCTCTAAATTATTTCATTATTAATTATGTGGCTCAAGATGGTAAATAACTGCTCTAAACATGGAATGCAGCTGATGACAAATAAACAACTTTTAAAAATTCTGCAATTGCAACTGTAGTTGGAACAAAAACCTGCCTACGCAGGAGGGCACCAGGACCGAGTTTGAGAACCACTGCATTAGATAAAGACGGCAAAGTTTTACTAACAAACATATGACTGGGATTTCAGGATGAATGCGACTTTAAAATACAGAAACAAGCTCATGAACTAGATGTCTAAAATACTCACCATTCGCCCATTAGGAAACAAGCATGTAACGAGATTCAGCCGAAACGGGAGACAAACTTAAGACAGAAGCCAATCATGACACAAATACACCTAATAGACACGAAAGCTGCTGAATTGTGAAGTGGCACATGAAGGTCCACAACTGTCACACCTTTCAGAATGTACTAATGAAGAGGTTCACATGATGTTGACGCATTAAAAAAACGAGAATACATGTTTTGAATGAAATACATGAGTATTGTTTCATGTGGCTGCTGATTGGCTGAAAACTGGTGACACACAGAACATCCTTTAAAAGTAATTGCTGTTCTTGACCTGTTTTCAATCATTAAGCTAAAGTAGCATTACGTAAACTCCAAATACAATCACCATTGTTAGATTTCCTTTTTAAGGCATCAGGGGAAAAGATGCATGTGCACTCTTGCGTGCTTGCATGCATGGAAGATGTATGAGCTGATGTATTCAACCCACCCCCCCACTATGCTATAATAATTAACTTACACTTTACCAAGGGTATTATAAGCATCATTACAACTATCAAGTGAGTAAGAGAATCAAATGCCGATATTAAAAGACCTATTTTGCCATATAAATTTAGTGTACGTTTCATGTCAGCTGAATATGTTTATGAATAATGTGACCAGTGCCTGCTCTTCCTGAGGTCTTTTTATGCTTTAACAGACATGACATAGCTCTGAAATCTAATTTTCTCAAATAGCAGTTTAAAATGGATTTTTCATTGGTAGCGATTATGAAAGTGCTGACACACACTGATGGTTCATTTCCAGACGGGACAAAAATAAATTGAAATGGTTTGCACTATGTTTTGATTTTGTTTATGTTGCAACTATGGCAGTACCTGTTTGACAGTTATTAATAGCTGTTCCTGTACTCCAGTGATGACTGCTGCACGTTTTCCACGGGTTCGGCTCTGGTCACCTCCAGTGGAGCCCGTACGCATATAACTGAAGCGTCAGTATTTTTTTTGGGTATGAGGCAGTGCTCCACACCCTGTGTTTCTACATGGTCACAGGAATTTTTGAGAGAAGTTCAAAAGTCTTCTTGCTATAGTTGATTTTACAAACCAAAAATCTGATTTTTAGAGCTGATGATAATTTCCCCAAAACAGATTGCTTCAAAACGTTAATACATTTCAGTTGACATTGCGCTTGGGAAAATGTCCATGGCTTGATATATACACGGTTTGTCCAAAAAAAAATTTTTCTTAAATTGCCATTTGGGTATAAATAAACAAACACTATGACTGGATCATTAATGCAGTGATTAATATGTTTTGGTCGGAAATAATTTTTTTAACCTTAACTGATTAAGCACATTGCTTCTAATTTCCTAAAAAGTCATGTCAGAAGACATATTCCTTGGTGGCAGAAAAGATATTACAGTATTTCAGAAGGGGCAAATTATTGGCCTGCATTAAGCAAAGAAAACAATGAATGAGAAGGACAAACATGAGGAATCTTTTTCACGCTCTTATTGGCCACCGCAAAGTCCTGACCTCAACCCCATTGAAAGTTATTAGGCGGTGCTGGAGAAAGCTAGTGAGAGGTTCACCTCTTTTGTCATCAAGACAAGATTGTCAGCCAAAAATCAATGCAACTCTGATTGAAAATAAATGTTCTGACCTTGACAGTTGTCAATATAAAGACATGACAAATTTACACTGTAATCAAAGCTACCGGGTTCCAACTAAATATTTGAGTGTGCATGTGGGTGCGTGAGTGCGTGTGTAGGCTATGTGGGTATGTGTCCTTCAGCTGCTTTCACACTGGACGCGAAACAAATTTTTCACACGACTGAATAGATTCAAAGTCAAGGCAAAGATGCAAATACACGCGTGTGTTCGCGTCTTTGCATTGACTTTGAATGTAATCTGTCGTGCGAAAACTTTGTTTTGTGTCCAGTGTGAAAGCAGATTAATACTATTTTTGTCACTTAAGTTTTATCGTTTTTAGTGGGGGAAAGGAATACAGCCTGATTGCTTTGATCTCATACTGAGTTAAGAACAAATATTGAAAGTAAATGTGTAATGTATTTTGCATTGTTGTCCATGCATGTTAATCCCAAAATTTTAAGCAGCAACACGGTGTAATAATAGGAACACGCTCTGCATCATTTCTCTTCCCAATGATGCAGGCAGAAGAAATAAATGAGCAACCGTCGTATTTCATTCCAACTTCATAAGTTTGAATAATCCGATGTAGTTTCGTTTTGAAATTCCATTCAAGTTCACTAATAGTCATAACCATATTCGTAATGCTTAATTTAGACGTATGCGGTGCTGAAAACAAGCCTGAAGAAGCAAAGTAAAAAGCAACATTCACACATCATACAGATATAAGATAGAGGCTTCTTTATTCCAATTTTAAAGGTGAGGAGAGGAGCTTATTTGATTGGTGAAGATTTGACTAGACTGTTTTATAACCCACTCAGGCCTTCTCTCCTCCCTCTTTGCCACTTGCGCTGGCAGGAGGGACAGAGGTGGGACAGAGGAGTACTTGCGCCAGGCTGCACCAGGCATGAAATTGCAAAATATGCCTAGATACACCCCATTGGTGCTGCGCTTCCCCTATTCCCCGCGCCTGGTCTATAAATTTAGAGCCCATTGTCTCCTGGCAGATTTTAAAAATCACTTCCTTGTTGTAGGCTTTGACCGAATGAGCCAAATTAAAATGGTGTCGGCATGCCACATCTGAATGATAAAACAATGAATATATGCTGGTATCATATTTATAAGTGTTGTCCTGTCTTAGATCCTCGAGTATTGCTCAACATTTTTTATGTTATTTACACTTGTGACTAGGGCCTCATGAAGTTTTCTTTGGTTGACTTTGGAATATTTACTGCTGTTTTATGAAATTTGCTTTCAGCTGACGAAAATGTAGTTGTGGTGGTGGAAAGATCAGTATTTACTTTGTTATTGTTTTATCTCATGTTGCTTTTGTTTCCTAAAAATGTAAATACTAATAACTGCATATATTTTGTCTCTGTTTCTTTGTGAATGTGTCTACATGCGTCCAAATGTATGTGAATGTTTGTGCACATGCACATATGCACATGTATGTGCACACATATATGTATCTGTGTGCGTGTGTGTGTATGTGGGTGTGTGTTTTTGCGCGTCCACCTGTGTTAATCTCCAGCGACTGGTGGAAGCCGCAGAGGAGGCTCATTTACAGCATGAGGAGGATCCTGAACTACAGGTCAGCCAAGATCCAGTATTTCAGTTATGGCTGTACTCACAATGCCCGCTCATTCATTTAACTTCATTTTATTTTGTATTTCATCATAACATGTAGGTCAAAGTGTTTGAAACTGCATAAAATCACATAGCCAAACAATAAGGACAAGAGTAAAAACTTGCACATAATACTTACTCGTCAAACATAACATTTACTCCTACACCTAGTAGCCAAAGGTATGTCAACTTTTATATAATATCATCATAAATACTTTCGGATGTAGAGATTTTTTTTTTTTGTGGTTTTCATCTTATGAATGATCAACTGCAAATTGAATTTCTTAGTTGTCTCACTCATTGAGTGCAGCCTCAGTGTGTCACAAAAATACCAGTATTTATTGTGTCAGAATATTTTGTTTACATTATTTCTGTTAGTAGGGCTCGTGTGCATGGGGTTGTTTGACAGATAATCTTGACCTTTTCCGAGCATGATCTTATTAGTATCAGATTCAGAGCATGGCGTAGCATGTGAGAGCCTGTCAGCACCCCTGCATGTTCTTGACCGCAAACGAACATGCATGCACACCATTAGGTACACACATGCACACGCACACATGCTCACACACACCCTCACATATACATTATCCCATTCATTAGCACACGTATAAACATACAGTTCACATAAGTATGTGAGGTTACGCTCAGGAACCAGACACGAGAACCAAGCACTCCAAAAAACGTGTTTTATTAAGAATGGGGGTGAACCCCCGCAGAGCAGGCAGCCACAGTACAAAGTCCACAATCCAAAAATCAGAATCCCAGGGACGTAATCAAAGTTGTAAACACGGCAGCAAACAAATCTCATGGTCGGGCAAAAAAGGTTCGGTACACAGATGCAAACAAATCCAAGTCAAAGCCAAAATCTCAATCGGGGATGGTCCAGTCAGAAGAGAGTCACAAAGAGTACAAGGCATAAACGATCGTAGTGCAGGCAAACCAAGGGAAATTTTCTTACAAAGGCTGGCTGTGAAAAGGCTGCTTAAATACACAAACGGGAAGTCACATGCTACAATAGGAAACAGGCGAGCTGAATAGAACTAATTACAAAGGAATGAACATGAGGAAGTTCCTGACTACATGAAATTGGCAAAAGCCAAACGCGGACAGGGATCACAAAGACAGCCTATTGACAAACATACGGCTCCAGTTAGGGAGTTCTAACATGCACAGATAAGGAGGCAGAACAGAGTTTAACAAGTGCAGAGGATCCACTGAAACGCAGCAAAGTAGATTGAGTAAAGACAAGGGGTGGAGACTAGAATAGGGTGAATGCTTAGAGCTCGTTAGTCAATTAGTTAAGTGCTGCTATACAATCCCTAGTGCTCGTTAGTAAGTTAATACTATAAAGAATGTTAGTCTAGGTTGGTATCTTTAACTAAAATAACAAACTGTTAGTACTGTTATTAATTATAGAAAAGCAAGGCGAAGGAAGAAAAACAAGATTAGAAGGAATACTTGAGATCTTAGAAACCATGAAATCATTCGAAAGAGTGGCAAGTAATACTGTGGCTCAGTGAGCGATCACATGACATGAGACCAGACGGGGGACACAAAGTGCAATGCATGGCAAGAAACAAAACAAGAACCGGAATATAACTGTGGGAATGGAATATGGCAACATAGTCTGAGCAAAAACAAAATAAGGCATGGGATCAGAATCGTTAATCAGAGAATGGTCAGACAAAGCAGAATCATAACCCAAAAATGGGCAAACAAGGCAGAATCATTGGCAAGACATGGTCAGACAAAGCAGGATCATAGCAAAGTATTTGACATTGGCACAGTTTTAATTGTTTTTTATGCGACCAAAATGGATTTGAAATAAAACAATCGAGATATGCTTGAAGTTTACACTTTCAGCTTTGATTTATGCAACCTCAAATCACATCACTGCCTCTGGAGGCTTGTACGGCGGGAACTATGTATGATGGGTTCATCACTTAACGGGCTTCCTTTTAACCTTGATGCTCCCATTACTCTCGTACAGGGTAAATCTGGACTCATCAGACCTACTGTCCTCGCTATACAGTCTAATCTTTATGCTGTTTACAGTCTGTTGCACATTGAATTTGTTTTCCTCCTCATTAGACTCACAAGCAGCCTTGTTTGTGGCCACACAACTGTTAAGTCCCAGTGCTGCAAGTATTTGTTGCATTTGCATGTGGACATTCTGTTATGCAATTAAACTTAACCTGAATTCAACTGTCAGTTTTTTATGATGAAACTTAAAGGGTTTGTGACCTCAAAAGGAAAAAAAAGCATAAAATATCATGATTTCAAAGCAATTAGATTCCTGTCATTCCTAAACCTGTGAAAAACAGGCTGTTCTGAGTAGACGTCGCATCTATATGATGAGCTCTTTTCTGATTGGTGGAGTGCGGATGTCATAATCTTTCTTGCTACTGGCAAGTCTGTAAATTCAAATGACTGAATAAGTTGCTAGCTAAGTTAGCTATTGAACTACACAGTGTGCATGTAAAGGTAACGTTTGCAGGCTAAGCAAAGATGGTTGTTACATTCACAAAGCATGACATGTAGTCATCATAAAAGTTTAATTACACCTGGAATTCAGTCTCTAATATTAAGAATGATCTGTAGCTAGTATAGTAACAACCGTATGCAAACATTCCATTTATAGTGAACCGCTGCACTATTCTTCCAAACTCTCATTAAAACAGTCACCCATTCTGTCTGTTCCGGTCAACACTTCTCGTACATTTCCTCTGGCTAAACTAGCAGTTTCCCAGTTAATTTACTAGCTAGCTGGCTAATGCACTTTCTGACGATTACCGGTATGTAAAGGTAATCTGCGCATGTTTAAAAAGTGTTACGAAAAGTGTTTAGAACTTCAACATTTGCTTTTACAATATAGATAGCACACACATAGGTTTTTGCCGATTTTAGCTGGGATTTTGAGATAAAAAGTGTATATCTATGGGGATCTCTCTGCGCTGAGGCAGGGAAGAATCAGCAGATGTTATCATGTGTGCTGGTCTTTACAACCAATACTGCATTTACTGTGGTTTGCTCATTGCTTGAAAATAATAGCAGTAGGTCTGGCACTTGCATAAAAAATAGGGCACCTTCTCGAATGGACATGGGCATGTAGGCATATAGGCATATTTGATTGACATATTACGTGTGTGCACTTTCAATCAGTACATTTATTATTGCAGCCAAATAACTGGACATAGCTAATACTAATACTAAATGTTATCAGTCAATATATTGAGTTTGAAAAATGTAGTACGTTCTGTTATGATCCAGACAAGGAACTAGATGCAGCGCAAAGTACAATCCAATAGGTGTATTGATAGTAATACGGCAATGACTGTGAGGGATGGAGCCTAGAGTAGAATGACACAGTTCACTTTAGATGGTAATAGGCTCGAAAGTAGGGTGTAGTGTCCGCACCTGGCTAGTGGCATCCTGGGGCAGTAGCCAGATAGAGAATACTGTTGCCAGAGTAGAACTGTCAGATGGCAGCACTGGAGAGTTTAGCAGCAATGCAGTCAGAATCATAATGACCGGAAAAGACTTGGGAGGCATTCCAAATAAACTGGGCAGAGGAACAAACTGAGGAGTGACGATTGTGACCACATCCCTTTTAATCACTCTTCAATCTGTCCCTCTGACTGAGACCGAGAGAAACTCTTGGGAGCTTATTCCTCTCAAAGAGTCTAAGAAGTGCACATTCTTATTTAACTATCAATAAAGGTTACAAATAATTTCCAAAGATGATAACTCCAGACTTAGAAAATACTTACTGGTAGTTTAAAGGGGGTATAGAAAATGACAATTATGCTGGAAGGGAGACACACAGAATGTTAAACTATTCAAACTATTCAAACTATTCAGGATATCTAAAAGAGATGCAAACTGCTGTATGGGAGGAGTCATGAAATTGATTCGTACAAAGGTTCTGACAATATTCATGGTACAATGAGGAAATGAATAGAAATGTTTCATTAGAACATTTTACTTGACAAATCATCAAATTCAGAAAACAGACCAAATTGAGTGGATATTGACCTGCTTTTGATTGCTGATGAACTTCGAGCGAGATCAGGCTGACCTTAAACAGCTAAAATTACAAAAGCAAAACCAATAATAGTTTTATCAATGTCCAAATAGTTATGGATTTGACAACGTAAAGACGAGTAAAAAATCGTGAAGCAGAGACATGAAATTTCTTGTAACATTTCTAAGATATTTATATATATATATATATATATATATATATATATATACTGCATATGGCAATTGGGCAGATTCCATTCATTGGTAAACTTCAACCAATATCTTCGCAATGGTATTATTACCAGTCCGACTGATAACTGTTAACCATCACTAGCGTTAACTTCTAGTTGGCGGCCTATGAAAGTCAATGGGATGAATAATTTGCTAGCTAGCATGGTAACGCTTTTTGCCATTAAAGTAATATGTTACATGCGTAACTGAAGGATATAAACTAGAATTTATTAATTTCACAATGAAAAGCGTTGGCATGCTACCTAGCGAATTATTCATCCCATCGACTTGAATAGGCTGGAAACTAGGAGCTAACACCATTTTATTTTCATTTTCCTGGTTTTAGCACATTAACATTTATGGGACACACAGAATCTCAAATCTGTGAGCCCGAAATGTCAAATTCATGGAAGTCGAATAGTCAGTTTCAATTTTTCCTCCTGAAAGGCTTGGAATAAGTGAAAATTAACAACCTTGTTTCATAAATTTGTTATCTCAATGACACATATTAGAGATCTACATATGAAGAGTTTGGTTCCAAAAGGCAATAAGTGCCAAAATTACAAAAATTGAGATAATACCATAGAGCGACAGTCCTGTGCTTCTTACACATGGTGCAAAAACCCGTCATTAGAAATGCATACTATATGGTGTATTTTTTAAGGTCAAAGTTTTTGTTTTTCTATAAAATGCATTAGGTGCCAACATAGAAAAAGCTGATTTACTCAAAATGACTAAAATGGATATATTGCATTTTGGAACCAAACTCTTCATATATACTACTATAATGTGTGTGTGTGTATGTGAGAGAGAGAGAGACACACTCACACACACGCACATACTTTCACTCTCTGCGCAAACAAGCATACCCAAGCATTTCCACATACACTCTCTGAGATGCACACACACACAAACACAAACACAAACACACACACACACACACACACACACACACACTTTTCTGACTGCAGGCCCTAGAGACATGGTGCTATAAGGCCTAACAGTGTTTTTGTCTTTTATTACCAGCAGACTCAATTAAAATCAATCAATTCCTTTTCTGAGCTCCGGGCAACCCTTTCTATAGTCTTATCGCAGCCCACACTGGGCCATCTGCTGAGGGATCTGAGTGGGGTTGGCGGTGGGGGGAATGTGCGGAATGTTCTTTTTTTTTATTGGCCTAGAGATTGCAGTCTGCCTTTCTTGAACATTATGCTCAAATAGATACACGCTTGACATCCATGTCAAGGGAGGAGATGAAGAGGATGTGGTTCTGTGCTGATATGTGCTATTACCTTGTTTGATAACATTTTTCCATGCACTCAGAGAATAAGTATCTGCTCTGATCTGACTGGTAATGATGTAATAAGAAATGAGCTACAACTGCAGAAGTTAAATGAATGCAATAAAATAAAGAATGAAATCAAACATAGCATACATACAAAAGTAGATAAATTAATTCTATTCTATAAATAGCTTCATTAAAGGTTTAAATTCAATAGTAAACAGCAAAATAAAAAAATAAATACATACATTTAAAAAAAGATCAGTTTTGTTCTCAATTCCATTTGGTCATGGGTTCATTTCAAAATACAAGCTTGGGCTCTAAACTTCATTCAAAACTGGGAAATTTGTTGAAATCCATTGCAATGAATGAGTGCAAGGCTGTTACTGTAGGCAGCTAACCAGTGGGGGGTTCTCCCTCAGTCACAGAGGCCCCCAAACAGTGTTTACTATGGGTCATACCAGTTTATTTATTTATTTATTTATTTATCTATTTATCGCAGTTTTATTTATTTATTTATCACAGTTTTATTTATGATGTGTAGGTTTCAGTTCTGCCGGGCATGTGTGAAGCGAGAATTTCAGGGACTCCTTCAGTGCCTTGCGGTATTCGGTAGACAGTGATAAATGAGGTTCGTAATTCTTTGCCTGTTCCACTTCAGCACTCATTTTCAAAGTCGTCGAGATGAAAATACTTTAAAAGGCGTGAACACGTGGTGGTTTCATTACAACAGTGAAATTAAATTTTTGCCCAAACTTTAGTCAAAAGGTAATAATATACGTAACAATTTCAGCAATTGCCTTCATCATACCAACAGTATTGCAAAAATTAATTTGCATATTTTGCCCAGACATGTCAGTGTATTTTCTGGAGCGCTCTCCTTACACTATCAGGAGTTAACCTCAACAAATAACTTTGTTTGACTAAATATTTGCTGTTCAGCATATTTATGAATGGTGACATTTGTCTGCAATTTCATTTTTTGGAACACATGCGGTACTGAACAGAAATATTTGATGATGATGATAATAATAATAATAATAATAATAATAGTAATAATAATAATGTAATGAGGTATTAAAGTAGATGAATTAGTATGCAATCATCATTAGGTATACATATAATAAAATCAAACACATAAGAAATAAAAGCATAACAGTATAATCCAGCCACTTGAAATGAAAAGTTGTCCTCCATTTTTCTGAGATGAAATTGTGTTTACATATTAATATGAAACTGGGTTATTCACAGCTTATGCATCATTTGAATTTTAAAGCAACACATTACATGTATGCCCCAGTATATAGCATATATGTCCATTGCATAAAAATGCAGCTTATCAATGTTATATACTTATTTTGTTGTAGTTACATAATTTTATCCCTGGATAGCGAGTTGGGGATGCTGTGGATCAGTGGTCGTCACGTTGCATCCGCAGCTGCATCTGCCGCGTCCACCTTGTCCATTGAGATTTACTTGTGAGCTCTTTACTGGCCACAAATTTCAAATGATTCTTCTCATATTTTGCATGAGCCGTGTGTGTGGTAAGATCGCAAAGCCTATTGATTTTGGGAGTTATTGCTTAAGGGGGTCCGGAGTTACGCACTGACCTGTGAGCGACCGACAATCTAGTTGCAAGTGTCTAATAATGATATTGGGCAATATTGCATTATCCTAATAACACTATAATGTTGACAGAAACTATGAAAGATACCAAGCAAATTTATAATGACCAAATACATAAACATCAAACATTAACTGAACTGGCCTAGGTGCAGTCATTGATTTTGGGATTCATTTCTCTTACTAAAAGTTCAGACTGAATCAATTAGACCTGAATTGAACTCTAAGGTTAATGGTGCTATTGAATGTTTTGATCTTTGTTGATTGGATTTTTGCATTTTAATTACAATGTGAACTGAAGTGCAAGAGATGCAGAGTATATACTGCAATCCAAATGGCATGAGCTATATCAGAAGCATACAATTTATCATTGTTGTTATTTCAATTATTTTTATGTAAAAATAATTGACCTTGCTAGTGAAAAAGGAGTGCCATAGTGTCTCTTAGGCAAGCTAAGGTCAGCTTTATTCTCGCCCCAAAAGGACGAGGGCGAGGGTATTATTTTTTGTTGTTTGTTTGTTTGTTTGTTTGTTTTTTTAACACTTTAGCACCAAAACTAATGGCCAGATTCACCCCAAATTGGGTTTAAGGATTGCCACTGACCCAGAATAGATGCCTATTGAATTTAGGAAATGTAGGTCAAAGTTCAAATTTTTAATACATTTTTAAAGTCACTTTTTTTCCCCCATTCACTTATAATGGGTGAAATGTCAAGGTCTATAAAAACATCCATTTTCCCCAATTTATTTCAAACTTGGGACAGATATAGAGGCTAATTTTAGACATTACTCTGTAAAATATTTAAATGATATGTTATTTTTCACAATTTTTGAATTTTTTTTTCGGCCCATTTACATATAATGGCCGAACTTTCAAATGTCTATAACAATAAAAAATTTTACGCCTAATTTACTGCAAACTTTACAAATATATATACAGACAATTTATACACATGGCTCTGTCAAACAGTTCAGAGATGTCTCATTTTTCAGATTTTTGCAGAATTTTTAAAATATTTTTTCCTACCATTTACTAAACCTTGCAGTACTCGGCCATTTTGAAGTACAGGCAAAGCAGTCAAATTAAGCGTTTCTGATCAGCTAATTCTGAAATTTGACTTGGCACGTCTTGACACCAAAAAATATTCTACAAATGTATGAATAAAGTCTATGTACCATAAGGAAATTGGACAAAAACTGGATCAATGGCCAAATAAGCTACAACTTGTGCGAGGAGCAGGGTTTGTTGTGCCTGGCACCACTTGTTTTTGTCTCGCCCCGAAGGGATTTGCGAGACATAGGCGCCGCTTTTTCCATCCGCGGCGTTGGCGTTGGCGTCTGTCCACAAAAACTATAACCAAGGTTAAAGTTTTTGGTTAAGGTTTTCGGGGGCAGCCAGGGCGAGACATACCCGCAGCGTTAGTGCTTGTTTCTATAATCATCTTCCTTGATACTTGATCTTGTCGTGCTCACAATTATAGCACACATTTATATATGACAACATTGAGGGTATTTTATGGATCACTCCTGGATTGTGTTTATAGTTAAAGTGAGCACCATAATTCATTGGACAGTGACACATATTTTATTTGGGTTCTGTACACTAGCACTTTGAGTTTGAAATGACATTATGACAATAAGGTTGAAGTGCAGGCTATCACCTTAAATTTCAGAGTGTTTTCATCCACATTGGATGAATCATTTAAAAATGACAGTACCTTTATCACATAGTCCCCCCAATTTTAGGCCACATCAAAAATATTGGACAGTATTGTAAAAAAGTCATAATTTTTCATATTTGATATCATATCCATTGCATGGGATGACTGATTCTAGTCTGCGAAGCATAGATATCACCAGATGCTGAGCATCGACCCTTTTGATGGTCTGACAGGCCTGTATTGCAACAGTCGTCAGTTCCTTCTTATTTGTGTGACTTTTGGCCTTCATTTCCAATTTCAGACTGTAAAATGTATGTTCAATTAGATTCAAATATGGTGATTGACTCGGTTAACAGAACACAAATAACAAACAAATATGCCACTGTCCAATGAATTGCAGTCCTCATAGAATCAAGTGCAGGAAGTCATGGAGTTATTTTTCAGATTTTGGAGATTTGGCGCAGCAGAATAAGCAAACTGTAAAAAGGCTTACTTCCATTTATAGCACACACATGCACAAAATACACAAATACATTTTAACATTAAAACTGTTCCATTTTACTCAAACATGCACACACACACTGGCACTCGAAGACAAATATGCGCACACATATATATACACATTTCTGACATCAGAAGAATGGGACACGCCCCCACAAAGATACGCATTGTATGTATGTGCCGTTAGAGTTGCTCCGCAGTTGGGTGCTCCAGGCTCATAAAGAGAAGTGTGAGCGACTCTCCGCTGAGGTAATGATCAGAGCCCTGCAGGACTCCGGCAGAGGTGGTCAGCAGTGCTGAGAGTCGCACTTCTGCGCCTCAGCTGCTCACTCAGCTGTGATATTAACTGTCAGCAGCAGCTGCTTTATGAGGTGGGAGTGTGGGTAATGGCCACGTTTCAGCCTATCTGCATCCAGCGTCCTTCCTCCCCGTCCCATCAGCCCCTGAGTGCCTTTACGCATGCGGCCCTCCCACAGTATTCCCCTACGCTCTCTCCTCCTGCAGTCTCTCCCTGTTCACTCTTTAATAGTAACATCTGCTATTTATAACTACTCTTTCCGCTCTCATACTTGATCAACTCTGATCTTCTCAAAGGTTTATGTGCCTATTAATAGCTATGTGCTGTAGGCATTATGGCTGTGTAAACTACATTGTGCTCCAGGTCATTATGCCGTGTGTAATCAGTACTGTGCTAC
Source organism: Gymnothorax reevesii (assembly GCA_029721435.1). NCBI lineage: Eukaryota > Metazoa > Chordata > Actinopteri > Anguilliformes > Muraenidae > Gymnothorax > Gymnothorax reevesii. The sequence goes on from CM056581.1 coordinate 10,659,862, forward strand.
GGGCAGTATGAGTAGGTAGCTGATGTTATGTGAATTTTTCGAAGTGCTTTGTGGTCTTTGTGGGATGAAAAGACTCATACTGAGGCGACCCCAATTCTCTTTCAGAATTCAGAACGTGGTTTCATGTTAATATGACCACGACTGAACCCAAGAATCAAGTCTGCTACAATAAAGCTGCTATAGTATTGTAATACCATTGTAATAAATACATAATAGCAGCGCAATGTAGCTTTAATGCAGGCATTGCAGTAATGAAACCTGTGACTCAGCAACACTGTAAGAAATCCCTAATCCAGACATTTAAAGGACCAAGAAGGAAGAGATGTTGCCTGTCAGGTGACGACTACCTCAGCAATGCAAAAAAAAGTGCTACTCTAACATAACCACAGGGTCCCAGTTCGTTCAGCAGTTTTGAGGATGCCTTAAAATCATTGCAAATTGTACAGTTGTTGTCTAATTTTCAGTTAAACATGTAGGAGCTGCATGGAAATCTGTCAGTCAGTCCCAGGTGCAGACTTATTCTACATTCATATCAGTGCTGTGCAGTTATATGGAATATCCTGAGGGATGTGTTTCAGCATGTTTTCCTGGTATAGTTTTCTCTGTGATTTGGCAGCCCATCCACACTTGCGCATCAAGAATATTCTTATATAATAGCACACCTTTGCCTCAGCCCATCTGGTTTGATTTAACAGGACTAGCAGGGTATCAATGGAAGGAAAATGGCTTCTTTTCTCACTGTGAATGTGCTCATGTTTTCGTTTCCCCCCAAGCATCTCAGTCACTTCACCTCCCCTGCCCGCTACTCAATTTCTTTCTCATTTTTTTTTCTAAGTTGTCTTTTCCTGCTCAAATACACACATATGCTCGTAAATGTATTAGCAAGTGAAGGCAGATCAGTTTGGTTGTTCTTCGCAAGCTCATTTATTATGCTAATAGAATCATTTCCTTTGTTTCTGAATTAATGAGCTTAATTAAAGGAAAGATTGTTGCTCAGGCTACTGGCAGAGTGAGAGGGTGGTGATTGAAGTCGTAAGCTGTTCTGCTGTTGCAAGAAGATTCGCTCTGGAATACAACAGGCATCAGAGAGAAAATAAGCAAAGAGATGTTGGGGAATATTTGTTTATGGTCTCAAGCTTCGTTACAATATAACAATTGTTATTTTTTGAGTTGCAATAATTACATTACCAACACATTTTATACTGACATGCCAAGTATGACCCTTGCACAGCTTCTATCACACCCTTGCCTAAGAAGATTGCAAGGCAGTGATGAATTTTGTTCGCTATGAATTTGGTTGTATTTTCTATCTCATTACGGAGGCGTGGTAAAAGGGCATCACCCAGAGGTCAAGATATAGGGTCTAGTCACAGTTGTCTTTATGATGGTGAATACGGGAGGATAATAATCAGTTGTGTGATTTTTTTTATGGTGTTTGTATCCCTGAGGGTGGCTTGCAAAGTTACGATCCTTTTGGTGTCCAAATTAAACAGGACACTAGCTGAAAGTTATTGGGCCATAGAAACTTTGTTACATCATAAGTGAATATTTGATATAGTCCCCAAAATGAAAAATAACGCTAGCCCATCCTAGTAGACTCTTTGTAAGCAATATAAAAATGAAACCATTTTCTCTTGTACTTTACGCTATACTCCAAAGTATATTATTACTAATTCTATTGTAATTGCACAATGTTTTACAGAAGTCACTATTTTCAATGAATTCACAAGCAAATTAATGTTCATTTTGGACTGAATACAAGTTGGCACATTGCTCTGGTACCGTTGCTGTTATTGCTGTTCCAAAATGTGAAATGCGACACAATGCAAACAATTTAAAGCTAACTAGCTGTACAACATACCATTTCCCTCAGTCGCGCACATCTTTTTCAAGGTCTATAACTGCTCGCGCAACACATTACAATACTCACTAAAACAGGACATTTAACTACAGATAAATATGGAAATTGCACAGAGATAAGGGCAGTTTTCTTCAGCTGATGATTTATCTCTGGTGAATTTAATTATGTATGCGTAAAAATGCATTGGAAATGAAAGCACAAAAAAGGGTATCTTGAAGCATTAGTTTGTGCGCCCTCAAGAATAAGATTCTTATTAAAGCCATACACCATTTGAAAGCAAATATGGCATTGTATTAAATCAAAAAGCAATGACTGTTTGTAGTCACATGAGAAACATTTGAAGGGCAAGGACATGTTATTGAACAGGTTTTATCACGTACCCTAGTGACCGGCATGGAGGACAGGAAGTTGAGGACTGGACTCAGGTGCAAGAATGGACTTGTAGGTTTTATTACGCCTACTGCCGTAGCAGGAGGTATGCGCGCAACAGATGCAAACAAAAGAGGAATTGAGATTCCTATAAATATAAATACTATAAGTAATACAGAATCTGGGAATTAGCTACAGCAAATATTACAAACGGAAAACAAAAGTGCTGGTTTAAAACAATTAACAGCACTAAGTTAGATTTAGGGAATAGTACACGCGAAACACGGAGAATACGTCTATACAAGCCGAGAAATACAGTTCAGGCATGTAGTTACAAGACTTAGCAATGACTAAGTTTGAAGCATAGTCTTAAATAGAACACTGCTACCGCACAGTGGAATCGAGCGGCAGGTGCTGGTGATAATTGAATAAGTGGCAAAGAGCAGTTTGGATCTTAGGAGACGGTGAGCTGGATGGCTGGAGGCGTGGTCTTACAGTTACAACAACTTATTTCTGGAGTCATGGCTGTGCCGGTGTATGAGATGTTTGTTTTTATTTCTAGAGGGCTCTCAAATAGTGGAAAAGGACAGCTGAATTTCGAAAGAGACCTCTTTCCATGAAACCAACAGTTATATTTTATATCTGTATTAATCTGAAATAAGATATTTGACGACCCAGACATTTCTTTTGTTATTCCCTAAGCAGCGTTTCATTTACATTCATTTGTGCTATTTATGACTTTATGTTGCTGCTACGAGGTTAGACAACTTTTTTCATGGTCTATATATCATGAATTATTCAATGATCGATGTTGTAGCCAGATATGCCAGGCCTGTAGCAGATCAGGTTTAATGGGGAGTTTTGATTATGCAGCATCCATACGACCGCTTCAGACTTCAGAACTCCCATCATTTGAATAGTTTAAGGACACCACCATCTCATGGATATTCAATATGCAGTTATGTGTTCCAGGTGCAGTTACAATTACTGCATCATTTAGATGCCTGCGTGCAGGGATATTGCTCGTCTGCCGCAGTGGATTAAAGAAGAGTTTGGCTTCAGCATTTCTTGCCATGGAGCGCAGGCACTGTATTGGAGGTTAGGTTTGTGAGGTTTCTCCCTGTCAGTTAGTCTTTTTATAATACAGACACAGTGCTGCACCTCCCTGGATAGGTGTGCTTTGGACATACTTTTGCAATGAAAATATAACTGAGCAATTCAGCTGTGTGCAAAATAGTGCATCTTGTTTGGTGTTGTATGAGTTTAATGCACATTATACTTGTAGTACGAATCCTCATTTAATTTTGAATCTCAGGTTAATGCGCCAAAAACATATGTTTCACTGAGTTAGTTTGTCATGCAAGTGCAAATGTTGTGCAATGTTCTTTGACTGTGTATTTTTGTGATCGATTACCTGATTGGCAAGTCTCTGCATTTTACATGTATGTGTCGTCCTGTATTGTCCAAATGTCTGGATTTGCTTTTGTGAATGTTGACACGTTTGCACAATTATTTTACAGAGAGGTTTAAGTGCATATGCAATTTATGTGAGCATATGTGTCTTTATTGTGAATATATTTGCATCTATGTATATAATGGGTGGGTGGGGGTGGGCAAAATATCAGAAGCACTCTTGAAAAATGACTTAACTTTCAAGACACTAAATCACAACTACGACTGCATTTAGTCATGCCATTCTCATGAAAGTGATAGTGAATTAGTGTCTTGTGTCTTCTTAAAAGTGGACTAACCAGTGGAACTTTGGTAGCGTAGTCTCTAAATCAAAATGAGCATTATTGCAGAGGTCCAGAGAGACAAAAACGTTGTAGGTGCTGTTGCGTCGGTCCCAAAAATGGCACAATTATTTAAGATGGCGAGGAGAACTATAGGAAAAATTGTCACCTGTCTAACAGCAACAAACCAACAATAATTGTGACTGCAACTTTTTACTCTCAGATAGAAAATGACGGACACTTCATAGAATGGTGGCTAATAAACTTTTAAATACAGCTTGAATAATTACCATACAATTGAATTAGTCTATATTTGAACCAATCTCAACGCAAGCAATACTTTGTTGCTTACTTCATATAGCTGGCACTTGAAGCAGTGTTTCCAATGATTTGAGCAACCCCCTTCCCCCTTCTTATGGGTGTATTTGTATTGTGATATTATATATATATATATATATATATATATATATATATATATATATATATATATATGTATATATATCTCAGTGAACTGGTAATTGGGGAGGCTTAATACAGTCCCTTAAAATTAATCATTAGTCACGATCTGTTTTCAATCATTTATTTAAATTACCATTACAGAAGCTCCGAAAACTCTCAACATTATCAGGTGTGGCCAGCTTTCATTTATAATGCATGCCGATTATGACTTCGGACTTCTCTCGCTTTTCTTTACTCAGCGGTTGGAAGCAATGCATGTGTTTTGTGATCGTTTGAATTAAATTAGATAATTTGAAACGTCTTTATGCAATTACATCGCTTCGTACCCCTCCTTGCACAAGGACGCGAGAATCTCTTACATAGCCTACTCGTTGATTGAATAATTGCTGACTACAGCAGAGGAACGTAAATATGCATATTAAACTCACACCGAATGCATGAGAGTTGACCGCTATGTGTTATAAATGAAAACTGGCCACACCTGATAATGTTGAGAGTTTTCAGAGTTTCTGAAATGGTTATTTAAATGAATGATTGAAAACAGGTCATGACCAATCATTCATTTTAAGGGATTGTTTTGAGCCTCCCCAGTTGCCAGTTCACGAGCCGCCACTAATATATATAAGCATGTGTATACATATGTGTGTGTGTTGTGCGCGTGAATGTGTCCATGCAATCAAGTCCATCCAGAATTAGTGTTACAGATATTTTCACAATCAACAAGAACATATTGGTATATTAGAATAGTGAATATGCACTAAAGTGCAAGCTTTTATCTTAAATTTGATGGTATTGACATCTCTATCAGATTGGTGTCGGAATTGCGGTATGGAGCTGTTCCATGGCCAGGTGTGCGTTATTCATTCACAAAAGCACAGGAAAAAGTAAATTTGAAGCGTGCATTTGCATTTGTAAACTGTGGCTGTTGAATTGAAGTGTGGAGACCTGTCTCAACCAGTGAAGTAAACTATCATTATGCTGAAATACAAAAACAAACCGTAGAGATATAGCGAAAACATTAAGCACCAAACCAACTCTTGTACATCCTTCAAATTGCTTGAGCTCAGGAACACCAAAGTGCCCAAAAGAAGATTGAAAACAGCAGGCAAGTTAAAGAGAAACTTCTCCCAGAAAGATGGGAAGATCAGTATGGAAATAGAAAAGAAACTGCTCATGAGCTGAAGCTTTCCCCCACTTCTGTGAAGACCGGTCATGTCTGGGCTTGTATGGCAGCCCATGGAATTGATCCCCTTGTATTTTATTTGATTATTGACTTAAGGACAAGGATTACATTTGAATTATATGGGGGTATATCATCTGCTCAGATTCCTCCTAATGCTTAAAATGTTTTGGGAGTGTGCTGTGGAGTGCAGATGAACTGTGACCCGAAGCCTACTGCAAAACAAGTCCAAGACTTTTTAAGGCGAGGAAGTGGAATTTTCTACAATGGCCAAGAGAATCACCGGACCTAAATCCTGTCACGCATGCATTTCACTTTCTGAAAGCAAAACTGAAAGTAAAACGCCCCAACAACAAGAAGGAACTGAAGGCAGGTGCAGTGAAGGCCTTACTGAGATTCACCAGGGTAGAAACCGAGCATCTGGTGATGTCAATAGTTTTCAAGTCTGCTGGCAATTATTGTTGACAAACCATTTTCAAACTTGTATTAAAAATTATTTTTAGTCTGCCGATTACTTTTAAGTTGCAGAAATTTAATGGGCTATAGAAAAAACTTTTATAATTCCTCTATGGTTTATAAAAACTTTTGAATAAACCCTTAACTTACACTGGCATACTGGCATTCTATCAGACCCTGCGGTTCAAAATTTGTTCAAAAGGGCAGTACGTTTGGAGATTAAATTAAAGCTGAGAGTCCATGCATCAAGCACGTCTTGCACGTTTTATTTAATATCCATTGTGATGGCATCCCGAGAGCCAATATGATGACAGATTGCGTCGATATCCTTATACTTATGGACTTGACTGTACTGTAAATGTAGGCATGTTGACATTAATGTATCTGTGTGCCTGAACGAGCTGAGTTGTGTTCATGTGCATGGCAGCTGTAATGCTACTGCAAATTTAAGCTTTTGATGTGCTTTTGTTGTGTCTGTGTTGTGCGTGTCTCTCTGTGTGTATTTGTGTGTATGCGCGCGTGTGTGTGTGTGTGTGTGTTCTCTCCTCAGTATGAATACTTCAATGCTGTGTTAATTAATGAAGCAGATGAGCAGGGGAACACTGTGGAGCTGGGAAAGGAATTTATTCTGGAACCAAATGATCATTTTAATAACCTGTCAGTCAACCTCAGCCTCAGTGTGGTTCAAGTCCCAACCAACATGTACAATAAAGGTATGTGTGATGGCTATCTGCAACAGGTAACAGTATGAGGAATTTCCGCAGTGAGAGGATTCCTTCAACAAGGTTAAAAATGTCATTTGGTGCATTAACTTGAATTTTAGCTGCCGACTCCGGTCTTGCACCTATTGCATGCAATCTCCTCTGTCCTCCGCTTCGGTTTGAATTTGCTGTGGTTTCGGTGGAATTCACCGAATCGGTGGAATCTAGTTTGTGTCTTTTCTGTCCTGGACGGATCATTTTATTTGCCTCTTTGGTTTCTACTTAGTGTTTTTAATTAGAAACTTGCAACAACATGCACTTGTGCTACGGATCACTGTATTTCCCTGTGGTCCAGGTAATGCCAGTGATGCACTTCACAAGAACCCTCTGTTACTCATGGAAGGTCACATCAGAGGTTATATTGCTAGCAGTCAGGGAGAGAAATGTGCGAAATGTAAAAAGAAGGCTAATACAAGGATGCGCTGCATGAACAGATATTGAATAGAGCAGGTCATTCAGCCCTGGGAATTTGATTGAACGCAGCATTAAACTCGTTCCCCTTGTGGAGGTGCATCAGTTCACTTCTTTTCACGCCCTGGAACCATTTTTAACATCTCTGGAGTGGAGCTGAGGACCCAAATGCGGGGACATGGATTTTATTAAATAGCAAAGGTGAGGAGCAGGAAAAATAAACACAAACTGAAAGGATAACAGAGAGGGAGTTCACCTAAGAAAGAGAGGAACAGACTATGGCTACCTGCCCGTGTGGAGTGAAAATAAGCTCTAAAAAGAATAAGGGATCTAATTAACTAAAAGGGAACAGGTGAAGATCATAAACTGATGAGAACTGATAGTTGGACGATTGAGTAAGGGCAGGTAATCAGACGAAGGAAGGGCACAGCGGAGAGGAATTACACTTCTGAATGTCTCACCTGCTGTTACACACCAGATTTACCTCCAGATGAAAAATAACCCAACATCTTAAACATTGAGGAGTTGACATATAACCACTTTTTCTTAATGGTCAAAGTTCTTGCCATGTGATGCTTTCAAAACTGAGTCAAGGTTTGCAAATGATATTTGGAACATTTAAATGACGTGGGCGGGAGGGTGGGTAAATGAGTGATGGAGGTTATGAACTACAGGGCAGCGATTGTGAGTGAGAAGTGTCTGAATTTGTGGATGAGAACTCTGACATTGTAAATGATGGGCGGTGACACGCCTGCGCTGCATTTCGGTGGTCTCATGGCTGCCTTAGTGAACCCTGTGTTCTTGACTTGTTTAATGGGTTTTCTGTTGGAGATATAATCAAGGAAACAAGCAGTGAATCCTGGCTCCGCAGTTGGAGTGGCACTTTAATTCCAGAGCCCTGTCACACCTTCAGCTCTGTCCTCTCATCAGTCCAGAGGATAAAAGGACAGTGTCATCGAGAAATTATATTGTTCTGTCCTAGGTCTTTGTCCTCTGCTTTAATTAGTGCATTGTGTTGTAAATCATGAACTACGGAAAAATCCCAGAAATAAACTCTTTCATGGGCGGGAGACTAACCAAACTTATTGTATTTAAAGTTCATTTCATTAGCCTCTTAGCGTAAGTGCCAAAGTCATATTGCTGCTCAATTCAGATTTCGGCTGCCTGTCATTTTGTGTGTGGCAGAAAAATGAATTTCTTCCTTTTTTCCTGAAAATCAAAAAAATAGGAAAAAAAAGAAATAAAATTAATTCTTTTAAATTAAAAACAAAACCTTAAAACATGAGATAGGCAATAAGGCTGACAATATGCTTCCAGATTAAATTAAGCCTGCATTTAAACACAACCTTCTTGAGGTTTATTTATTTACTTGTTTCCTTTTTACTGCTGTATTTTTTCGTACAGCATCATATGGAACAGTCATAGATGTAGTGTGTTTATTCACCTTTGCCAAGATCAGGTGTACAAAAGCTGTACGAGGAGAGTAAAAATTAAATATCCAAGTTACCTAGAAGTCTTAAAAAGTTTGGTAAAGACTAGGTTACAAAATCAATCTTGTATAATTTTAATGAATTGACAGGAATCAACTTGTGGCGCTCCTCATTGAAGCTGTGGCCCCCCGCCACAGAATTTTCTAAGTGTGTGAAACGCTGCCATTAATGGTGTCTTCATGGATGTACAAGTTACTGATGCCATGTGAACTAATCTGCCCCCACACTATCATGGATGCTGTGTTTTGAATTGTTTGCTGATAATAAGCTGGACGGCTCCTCTCCTCTTCAGCCCTGAGGACATGGCATCCATGATCTACAAACACATTCTCTCTTTTTGTCAATTTAACCACAGGGCAGTTCAGCTTCACCTCAGTACATTTTAAATGATCTCGGACCCAGAGAAGAAGGCAGTGTTTCTGGATTTGGTTTAATGGTTTAATCTCCACATGGCAAAGTTATATGTTGCATTTGTAGATGTGATGGCTAACTGTGTTCACTGACAGTGGTTAACAGAAGTGTTCCTGAGTCCAAGAAGTGATTTTCACGACAGAATCCTGTCTGTTTTTAATGAAGTGCTGCCTGAGGACCTGAAAATTACAGCCATTCAAAATTGTATTTTGGCCGTGTCCCATGTATACAGAGATTTTTCTGGATTCTCTAAATCTTTTAATGAAATTATGTACCATTGAGGATAAAATCTCCAAATTCTTTGCAAATTTAAGTTGAAAACGTTATTCTTAAATCATTGAACTATTTTTTCATGCAGTCTTTCACAGAGTGGTTAAGTTCTCACCATATTTACTTATGAAAGACTTTTTGTATCCAATCATGTTACTGACCTGTTGCTAAATAATCTAATCAGCTGTGAGATGTTCTGCCTGTTGTCTTTTTTAGCATCATGCAACTTTACAAGTATTTTATTGTCCCATCCCAATTTTTTTTTAAATGTTGCTGTCATCAAATTCAAAATGAGTGGATATTTTTCAGAAACAATAAAATCAATCAGTTTCAACATCTGATATATTGACTTGTTAGTATTTTCAAATTAATGTAAAGTTCACATGATTTGAAAATCATTTGGTCTGTTTTTATTTACATTTACACAGTGTCCCAACTTTTTTGGGGTTGAATAACAAAAAGACTTTTGTCATTTCTGACACCCAATGGCCAGATCTCAATGTATCTAGGAGCTTTCAACTACAACAGAAAGAGTGTAAAATTATGCACCTGGGTTCTGATCACTTTAGATACTTTTTAAATGAATTTTACATGACCTTGAACGATAAAATACTGCAAAGTTTGATGGACCACAATATAACAGTGAAATTAGTTGCAAACTGGCTCGTATTGAGTGCTTTATGTACAAAGTAGACTTTAAATGTTTCAAATGCATTTTTGTCTGCATTGAATATTCAGACTACTGGTCCAATGCCAGAGCAAACATAATTACATGTAATGATATTAGATAATTTTTACATTTGCTCAGTATAACACTTAACATATGAAAATGTACACCTGATCTTGGCTGAGGCAATTCCTAATTGTAGCTGTTAGATATAATGCCATATGACTTGATATTATTTTTCAGTTTTGCTATGGATCAGATCAGCCAGTCATTGTCATGTCAGGGGCATGTACATAGTGTTACAGGAGTAAACAGCCAGATTCCTAATCAGTGGGAACAAGCACATTAATGGTTGTATCCTGGACATCTTGTCATTTTGTTTCTTCTGCCCCCAGATTCCGCCATAATGAATGGGGTTTACTGGTCAGAGGCCCTGAACAAGGTGTTTGTGGATAACTTTGAAAGAGACCCCACTCTCATATGGCAGTACTTTGGCAGTGCAAAAGGATTCTTCAGGCAATATCCAGGTAAGACAGAGAAAGAGTGTGAGAGTTAGAGAATGAAAGTGGAAAAGAGACAGGGAAAGAGAAGAGGAGAGAGAGAGTTGAAAAAGAGTGTAAAAGTAAGTGAATGAACTAGTGGAGGGAAAGTGAGTGGGGGAGAGAGACACAAATAACACAATAAGTAATGTGAGCAGAGGTATTCAATGAAAGAACGGAAAAGTGAAAGCTTTCCACTGTCAGAGTAATGTAGATACATATTTATTGTCAGAGCAATGTACTGTAGATGCATATTTATTGTCAGAGTAATATACTGTAGATGCATATTAATTGTCGGAGTAACATACTGTAGATGCATATTTATTGTCAGAGTAATGTACTATAGATGCATATTTATTTATTTATTTCGTACTCAGAGTACATAGAAGAGAAGTAAAAAAAAATAAAATAAAATACACGTTACACTGTACATATACCCACCCATGTTAGACTCGGTTAGTTAATCAACAAGAATACTTTGGATTATATCCTGACACATTTCATTTAACAGACAAGAGACGGAGTAATAACTTAATTCAAACAACACACTTACAAGTGATTGCTGATCAGCTGATATTTCAGAAATATTACATATTTTACATATATTCGATGAAAGACTACCATTAAGAATTACACCATATCGATACCGAAGGAACGCTATATTTTTACTCAGAGGAGAATAGGCACATGAATTAGCGATCCCAGCTATAAAGGAAATTACAGGATTTGCATGATTTAACATTCTATAGAAGAACTTCAGAAATTTTATGTACAATTGAACAGATATATGATATTGACCAGTGAGAGGACCTAATAACCAGGTGTGAGTTTGATACGGAAGATGTAACAATCTGACAATATTGTCAGAGTAATGTACTCTACATGCATATTTATTGTCAGAGTAATGTACTGTAGATGCATATTTATTGTCAGAGTAATGTACTGTAGATGCATATTTATTGTCAGAGTAATGTACTGTAGATGCATATTTATTGTCAGAGTAATGTACTGTAGATGCATATTTATTGTCAGAGTAATGTACTGTAGATGCATATTTATTGTCAGAATAATGTACTGTAGATGCATATTCATTGTCAGAGTAACATACTGTAGATGCATATTTATTGTCAGAGTAATATACTGTAGATGCATATTTATTGTCAGAATAATGTACTGTAGATGCAAATTAATTGTCAGAATAATGTACTGTAGATGCATATTGTCAGAGTAATGTACTGTTGATGCATATTTATTGTCAGAGTAATGTACTGTAGATACATATTTATTGTCAGAGTAATGTACTGTAGATGCATACTTATTGTCAGAGTAATGTACTGTAGATGCATATCTATTGTCAGAGTAATGTAGATGCATATTTGTTTCACTTAAGACCTAAGATAATTCTCGTTCATTACATGATTTGCATATACAAACATTCTGTGTTTGAATCGAAGACTGTGGTGGTAAAAATACTCAAGTCACAGGATGTCCATTTTGAGAAAATTGGGAGAATTGACTGAGGTGACTCTACTGACGGGCTTTAGTTCAGTATATATTATTTACAGTGTGATTTCTGACCCAACAACAGTTTCGGAACAAAATTGATTCAATAAAAAGTTGTTGAAAAAGTTGTTTTGCACATTCAATAATAAGGATTTGCTAAACAAGATCAATTATCCCATCATTACTGAGAGCTAAAGTCCTTCAGCATAGAAAAATTTTTTTCCCCATCCTTACCTCACTGTGTGTGAAAATGTGACCAAAGCACTTTTGACACTGGGCTCCTCTCATTGAGAGTGCGGTGAATGACGGAGTGAAAGGCTCATATTGCAAAAGAAGCACTGTCGACCTTTCTGGGGTGAAAATATAACAATGAGTTTTTATCATTTCCTGGTCTTAGTTTTGATTTGATCTCAACAGTGCATGATTTGCTGATTCTACATCACTGTTGATCCTGAATAGTTTGTTTTCTTGAAACCGATAACCTAAAAAAAATTTTGTAAAGAAACTTTATTGTGTTGTGTCAATTATACTTCAAAACACACTTTTTGAGGAGTACAATTCTTTCAGTAAGAATTGAAATTTTGCCCTTTAACGAATAAATAAATTTATACCATTCACAGTTTGAAAATGGAAACTCTTCAAATTCATATTGTATGTTTAAACATAGTCACTTCTGTATGAAATGTCACTGAAACTGCGCATAAATTTTGCTCCAAGGGGTAAAATGGCATTCAGATGAGCACGGAGTCATCGCCTTTGACTGCAGGAATCGCAAATGGTGAGTTTTACCGCGGTTTTGTTTTTTTACAGTCTGAATAGAGTTTACTCACCGCAACATTTCACGAGCGGTCTGTCACTCTACCTAAAATGTTTTGCACTAATAGGAAGACAGCGTAACTGCGGTCATGGATGGGGTTCATAAGTGGGCTTGCGGGGGGGTTGTTACAGGTACATTCAAGCGGCGACCTCTCCGAAAGACGTGGTTATCCTGGTGGATGTTAGTGGCAGTATGAAGGGCCTGCGTCTCACCATCGCTCGACAGACGGTCTCCTCCATCCTGGACACGCTCGGGGACGACGACTTTTTCAACATCATTGCCGTGAGTGTCTCCTGTAATTCCCCCTATCCCTTCGGTGCTGCACATTTGGACCCAGAGCACAAATAACACTGCCAGCCAAGTTCACTTAGACCTTCAGCAAGTGCAAAGCTTTTAGCACAAACAAAACCAATCATATGGCCAATGATTGGTGCAAAACAAATACCCCGACCAATCACGGGTTATGTCATTGGTTTTGCAGGGCATAAAGATTTTACATGTGTAAAATGTATGAGTGAATCTGTCTCTGAGTGTCCTACAGAATTGGCCAGAACATGTTTCCCGGGCCATTAATGTGTAAGTCCCCAAACACTAAACATACTTTAGATGTTCATTCTATACCTTGAGGCAAGATTAAAGGATAGGAGAGGAGCAAGAAAGAATGGAATACGCTGATGGTAAATACAACTTCAAAGAGGGAAGTCGTAGAAGCTAGTGGGGGGTGGAGTGGGGTGGGCTGACAAGGTGCTTTAATAAAACATAAAACAGGAAGAGAGCAGGAAAGGGAAACAGGAGTGAAAGTAAGTGGGATGCAGTACAGAGTGGGACCAGCAACCAGAATAGAACAGGAAGTGGAAGGCACTTTCGGCACGAGAAAACCAGAAAACTTTTGAAGTTTATCATTGCTGTACCACAGAAGGAAGGTGAAGGAGTTCTAGCTCACATATACAAACACACACTTGGATTTGACTGAGAAAATGTTCTGTATGCACAGTGCGACTCTCAGGTGCTGCCCATCGAAATAAATGCAAGTGATTCTACAAGTAAATATTCCAGAATATTTATTGCCTCTGAATTTTCTGGAATGATTCAGGGTGATTTTATTTCCACTTGTCTGCTCTTTATATAGTATTAGTTTTGAATATATGACTTTGAGAATGTTGGTGGCAGCACTGATAAATATGTTTTCATAGTTCAGTGGCACGTGCAGCTTGCCCACTGTTATGAAGCAATATAGACTCTGTCACAGGCACACATTATGGTGATCATATGAATATTGATATGTCTTTGTTCACCATTCTGGAATGGAGTTAAGAGTCGAGTCAGTAGCCACAATAAGCCACACTGTCAGTCGTGATAAATCGTCTGAGCGGCAGAAATGGGCTGAGACGTTTTTTAATGTCATTTGAAATGTAGTCTGCAGCCATGCATTAAATGAACAATATTATCTGATAGAAGCAGGCTGTCATTCATGTAAACTGCAGGGATTCCCTGACTCGACACTGTGCATCGTGGAAACCGATCAATGTCAGCAATTGAGTGAGGAGGGGGTTTGGGGGCTTCGTGTGTGTGTGTGTGTGTATGTGTCTATGTTGTAGTGTCTTTGTGCGTCGGTCAGTCTGTTAGTGCCCACGTGTACATTTGTGTGTATGTGTGTGTATTTATGCACATGAGTGTGTGCATGTGTGTGCATGTGTTTGTGTGCCGTAACGCTTTGAGTGTGAAATCGTGCCCCTCAGGCTTACGCGTCCCTTACGCTTGAAAAAGATTCATATCTGAATTGCTTCGATAAATATCTGGATCCATACATGTAAGTAAATTTGGGTCGTTGACGAGAGTGTCCTCCAATGGCATGACATGCAAACTCATACGGATGTATTTGCATGTGCGTGTGTGTGTGTCTTTGTATGCAGTTAACTATGAGCACTTTCCTGTACATATGATGGAAAATGAATATTTGACAGAAAGGATGAATTGTTCGCACCCTTGTACGTGTTTCTGTTGCAGTACAATGAAGAAATTCACTATGTTGAGCCATGTCTGAATGGAACACTAGTCCAAGCCGACAAAACCAACAAAGACGTGAGTACTCAGTGTATCTTCAGTATTACATTGGGTGGCATTATCAATTTAATCCTTCAGTCAGCATCATTTTTCAAGGCTGCGATCATGTATACAGACTGTATGTAAAACCACAATCACAAAATCACACTGTTGTATCAGTTCCTGATAGTAAGCAGAGGCTTCATGCCACGGGCTACCAGGCACTACCAATCCCCTCAGCACAACCTCGATGTTTTGTACGTGTTCGTTGAGTTCAAAGTCTGACTTTGCCACCTGCTGGCCGGTGACTATCATTACTTTCCCCTGGGCCTTCACTCTTTACCTATACATCATTATCATGAAACATCATTAGACTTCATGCCATTAGTCGGCTTTGTAATTCATTGAATTTCTAATTTTTTGATAATAACTTGGCAATTGGACTGTCCAGCATATCTCTTCTACAGCCTGCAAAATATACTTTTCCAGGTGAACGGTTTTATCAGACTGAATGTTCTCAAATTTTCACCAGACACACATGCACACAGTCATATGCACATACACCCACACACACACACACACACACACACTCACACATACATGCACTAAATCCTGTAGATAGCTGTAACATACAGTATATTTTACTCACAATTCTGCATAAATTCTTCTTCTATTCCTCTTGCATGTGTGGTATGTGTAAAGAATGTGTACCTTTAGCACAGAGTGAATACATGTCATTTTGTTTGTGCAAAATGCAGCCATCTCTTCTGCGCCGCGTATGTTCTTACAGCATTTCAGAGAACACCTCGACAAGCTCTTTGCTAAAGGAATGGGAATGCTGGGCAATGCTTTAACTGAAGCCTTCACTCTACTGAATGATGTGAGTTTGAACCTTTCCTCTAGATGATTTGAGGAAGACTTTGCTCTTAAAATGTGTGAATGATTATCATGCTGAATCTTTTTGTTTGGATGATATGAATGAGTCCTTCCTCCACTGAGCTTCATTTTTCACTCTCGGCGTGATGTGAGTTGAAATGTCTCAAGACATAAAAATTATTTTTGCTTCATTTGTTCATACAGTGCCATTAAATAAATTGATGCGAGCTTAATGCAAGCTGATTTTTTGAAACTATGCCTGCATAAAATGTGGTGATAAAAGATTTCCTTCATTTTATTATCTTGAGTCGACACTATTCCATAGTTTTACCTTTAGAAATAGCTTGTGGAATGCTGAAGTTTCGAGCAGTCGGCGATTAGTTTTTCCTGTGTTGTGCGCTGATAAAGCACAAGGGAGTGTAATTAATTAAGCTTGTCCTGGAAGCTTCACCTTGGATAGGCTTAATTTATAGAGTGTTGCCACCACTAAAGGTGATTATTAGGAATTGATCAGACTCAGCATATGAATGCGCCATGATGACTGCAGTCCCCTGGTGAGCCCTGAAATTATCCAACTCACCATAGACATCTGCATTAATTAACTGACTCAGTTGAAGGTAGCACTGGATCAATGTCACTGTTATCTCTCAATTCTGCTGTTCTCCAAGCGCTTTTATTTCCACCATGAAAAAAAGTGTTTTCAAATGAGCCTGTTTGTATGGGTTAGAGGCTGTTTGTTCTTTTGCATCTGTTTGTTTGTAGTGTTTGTGTGTGTGTGTGTTTGTGTGTGTGTGTGTGTGTGTGTGTGTGGATGTGTGTATAGAACTATATAATTCTTATGTTCAATTTGCTGTAGGAAAGCAAAATGAGATAATTAAATGACTACGTATGAAGTTTGTTCCCAAAATGCAATATATTCATTTCACTCATTATGAGTAAATCAACTTTTCCTTTGTTGGTGCATATTACATTTATAGAAAAACACACACTTTGACCGCGAAAAAATACACCATATTAAATGAATTTGTGAAGAAGGATTTTTGCACCATGTGTAAGAAGCACAGGGCTATCGCTCTGTGGTATTATTGCAATTTTTGTAATGTTAGCACTCTTTGCATTTTGCAAACAAACTCTTCATATAATGTTATTATACTTATTGGAAAAAAAAATCAGTTCAGGATACTATTACATGCAGCGTATATAGCAAAGATGTGAGTAGTTTACAGTGAAGTGAAGGTTTTCTCAACAATCATCTGTAGATCCAGTACAACTGGGTACAGCTTCATTTATCATCATGCTCTTTTTTTGTGGGATCAATAGACTACATTCAGTCCTCCATGTAATTACAGTCAGTACAGTTGCAATGATGAAATACTCCATATTCCTCACTGTTACAGTTTAACCAGACTGGGCACGGCAGCATGTGCAGTCAGGCCATCATGCTGGTGACGGATGGGGCAACAGATACTTACGACTCTGTGTTTGCCAAGTACAACTGGCCTCATCGGAAGGTATAAGCTGATACTACTGACTCTACCATGACCCCAGCGTATGTGTGTGTGTGTGTGTGTGTGCGTGTGTTTAGCTGAACGTGCGAGTATGTGTGCACGAATGAATATCTTTCTAATGTTTGAATAAACCAGGAATCTTCTGTGCACGTATGAAGGATCATTTTTCTCATATTGCTCATATTGCTTTGAATGAGCGCAGTGATTTTGATAGTGGCGGTTTGCAGCATCGCTGCTCTTGATTAATCCTGGAAACACTTTACAGCGAATGCTGAGAACTTGTAAGCTTTCATGAGATTTACAGAGCGCAGATACTGAAGGTCACCTGGATGCAAGTGTCACAATAAGACATTATTATCAGGTGTAATGCTGCAGATGGAGGAGCTGAGGAGCTGAGCAGGAGGAGATGAGAGAGGAGGCCGCGCTGGAGGAGACGGGGGCGGGGGCAGGGAGGGATGCGTGTGCGCTGGGCTGTAGCGGAGGTCGCGGTGTGTCAGCGCCGTGAGTGATCACCGCTCAGGCTGTAAATGGCAGTACGGAATGGAGCCGTTAATCAGGGTTTTACCCCGGTAATTACCTTTACTGCAGACGCTATCGCTGTGTGGATCATTGTAGTTCCCAGCACAATGAAGCCTGCATAACAAAGCCAGTGAGATCCGAGCCCGAAGAACAAAGCCTGCTAGAACCAAGCCTGCAGAACAAAGCCAGATTGAACCCAGCCCGCAGAACCAAGACTGTCAGAACCCAGCCTGCAGAACAAAACCAGATTGAACCCAGCCTGCAGAACCAAGACTATTAGAACCCAGCCTGCAGAACAAAGCGTGTCAGAATTCAGCCTGCAGAACAAAGCCTGTTAGCACCCAGCCTGCAGTTCAAAGCCTGTTAGAGACCTGCTTGCAGGACAAACTCTGTTTGAACCCAATTCACTGAACAAAAGCCATTATCACCCAGCCTTCAGTGCAGGCTCATTAGAACCCGAATTGTGGAACCCAGTCTCCAGAAAAAATTAGAAATATTAAAATTGTACAGTTTATATACAGTAATTTATTTGCAAATTAAATGATGTAGGGGCTGTGTAATTTGTCCATCACTTTCAAAAAGAATCATGCGATACACTTCTGTCGTCGTGTCCCATGCAGGTGCGCATTTTCCCTTACCTGATTGGCAGAGAGTCAGCGTTCGCTGATAATCTCAAATGGATGGCATGTGCCAATAAAGGTGAGCTACCTGCTTCCATTTCTCCTCACGTTTTCAGACTATTCGTGTGTCTGTATGTGTGATTGTATGCAGGAGTGTGTGTGAGTGTGTATGCGTACGCATCTGAGTCTGTTTGTGTGTCTGTAAATGTGATTGTATGCAGGAGTGTGTGTGAGTGTGTATGCGTGCGCATCTGAGTCTGTTTGTGTGTCTGTACATGTGATTGTATGCAGGAGTGTGTGTGAGTGTGTATGCGTGCACATCTGAGTCTGTTTGTGTGTCTGTACATGTGATTGTATGCAGGGGTGTGTGTGAGTGTGTATAAGTGCGCATCTGAGTCTGTTTGTGTGTCTGTACATGTGATTGTATGCAGGAGTGTGTGTGAGTGTGTATGAGTGCACATCTGAGTCTGTTTGTGTGTCTCTACATGTGATTGTATGCAGGGGTGTGTGTGAGTGTGTATAAGTGCGCATCTGAGTCTGTTTGTGTGTCTGTACATGTGATTGTATGCAGGGGTGTGTGTGAGTGTGTATAAGTGCGCATCTGAGTCTGTTTGTGTGTCTGTACATGTGATTGTATGCAGGAGTGTGTGTGAGTGTGTATGCGTGCACATCTGAGTATGTTTGTGTGTCTGTACATGTGATTGTATGCAGGGGTGTGTGTGAGTGTGTATGCGTGCACATCTGAGTATGTTTGTGTGTCTGTATGTGTGATTGTATGCAGGGGTGTGTGTGAGTGTGTATAAGTGCACGTCTGAGTCTGTTTGTGTGTCTGTAAGCCTGTATTTGGCTCCAGCTCCTTTGCTGGGAAATGAGAAACACACTGGTCACGATCACTCGTGTTCGGTTTCTGCGGACAGGGTACTTTTCCCAGATCTCCACCCTGGCTGATGTGCAGGAGAACGTGATGCGTTACCTGCATGTGCTGAGCCGGCCCAAGGTAATCGACCATGAGCACGACACTGTGTGGACCGAGGCCTACATGGATGATACGGTCAGTGCTTCAGGCCCTTGGAGGATTTTTCTTTCAGGTCATGGGATGCCTGTGTCCTGCTATGCGTCAGTTAACATGGTGCTCAGGTGCTCTTTGTTAATGTGCTGGGGTTTGACCCGACAGTGACTCCATGTGGTTCTCTTTTTTGTCTTCTGACATTACCTTTTAATCTGCCTTTTTGGGCAGAATAACAATAAATTCTAATATTTCTTTTTATACACGCCTATGCATATAAGGAGCTAAATAAAACGTCATTGTTAGTTGTTGCAACTACACTTCAGTTGTTTTGCTTCTTAAATCATCTGATCAGTATTTCCCATTGCCCTAACTATGCCTGCTAACTTTATGTCGTTGGTTTAAAGCATTATTTACTAACTACTGTTTGAGACACAAATGGCTTTGCTTTAGTTCCGCTCACTGCCTAAACTTTAATGCATACACTGATGTGAATTGCCCTCAGACCATCTGCCAGTTGCATAAACTCAAATCTAAAGGAAATCATTTAATTCAAACTGTGGAGGGATGCCCAGCCATGTTTCATCATACATGGTGGCGTTAGAAGCGTGGTCTGTGCGCTGGTGTTTGATCAGGCTGTGGCTGCACATGGTTCATTCGTTTTAGCTGTCATCAGTTCAGACTCCATAACCAGCCCGCTCTTCTTGAGTGAGTTTGAACTGCAGTTATAATGGACATATACCTACTTTCAGCATCTTTTCTCAAAAGGTTTATTAAATTGTTTTTTTTTTTTCTAATGAGAGTATCTGAAGCAGTTATCTAGTCATGGATGGATGATCCACTGTATGTTTCATACGCAGTGAAATCCTATACTGTACCCATTGGACATGCTTATTGTTTACAGGGTTTCAATAGATTTAGGATTTCAAATTAATCTACATTTTATATCACAGCTGTTTGGATCTTACCTTTGTTTAATCTTTTATTTTAATTTTGTTTTTTTGGCAGCTTCCTCATGCGCAAAAGGTAAAACTTTGATTTAATTTTCTGCCAGTGCGCTCTTTTGAAAATGTGCATAATTTTTTCCTGTAATTTGAACTGCTCTTTGATGGCTGACAATGAGTGTGTGAACTTGGCAGTATCCATAGTTGTGTGGTATGACGGTATTTCGATGGCAGAGCCTGTAGGACAGGGCTATTCAACAAGGGCCGGGGTGGCCGCAGGCTTTAATTCCCACCAAGTACTTACACACCTGATACTACTAATCAATCTCTTTAGCAAAGACTCTCGGGGTTGATGAGTGGTGTCAGGTGTGTAAGTGCTGGACTGGAATGAAAGCTGCACCCACACCGGCCCTTGCAAGATAATGTTGAATGGCCCTGCTGTAGGACTTTCACGTTTGTGTGCACCTGCCCCCTGCTGGATATTTTACAAATTGCATTACTTCCACAAAGCGCAAATTGTTAAGTGAGATGTAGGCAGATATTAAAATTCAGTTATAAGAGTTTCTGAGGAATGTTTTTTCTTGTGTTTGTGATTTTTATTCACTGTAACGTCATTGTTGTTTTTTTTTTATTATTCTGATAATGATGAAGATAACAACAAGAACAACAACATTATAATTATTATTATTATTATTATTATTATTATTATATTGGGGGATGTATGATTGATAATTTTTTGTATTTTCAATGTCTTTGCTGCCCCTTGCAGCATATTCTTCACCAGACAATCCATTTTATCACTTATAGCTGTAGTCTCCTTCCATCTGTTCAAACCAGTAGTATCCATTAAACATTCTGTTCTGCCCTCTCACTGCTGTAGTTTTCACCAGATACTTTGTTGTTAGAGATCGTACCACTGGTGTTTAACAGATATTTTCTTCCATATGCTCATAGCTGTAGTCTTTACTCGAGGTTCTGGTGCCATAGCTCATAGCTGTACTGTTTATCAGATATTCTGTTCACACAGCCCCCAGCAGTAGTCTTTATCAGGCGCTCTGTTCCATCTGCTCAAAGCTGCAGTATTTATCAGACATTATGTTTCTCCTGCTCGAAGCTGTACTCTTTTTCATTGTTCTCGTAGCTCATAGCTGCAGCCTTCATCCAATATTATTTGCCTGTTGTTCATTGGTGTATTCTTTGTGAGATATTCTGTTTCCAATCTGAGATTGTGCTCCTCCTGATGCGATCACATGGTCACTTTCTCATCCACTAAATGTACATTTCCAAGTTATGGGCAGGGAGGCTGCTCTCTCTTTTTTAATGTGGTACTCACACGAACACACTCGAGCTCACGTGCGCAGTCTTAAACATTGCAGGTCAATTTCAATTATCTAGAATCATGGCTCATAGCGAATAAATTACTTATCAACAAAACTAAAACAAACCTGATGCTCTTTGGTACCAAATGAAATCTTACAGCACAAACTAACAATCAATCTTTAAATATTTCTTGCCTTGATGGTACTCAACTGTTTAAAGTTCAACAAATTAAATATCTTGGCCTTTGGCTTGACCCTAATCTATCATTTAAATTTCATATTGATAACATTGTCCGGAAAATCAACTTCAGCACTGGTGTTCTCTACCGTAACAAAAAATGTTTTACTTTTACAGTAAGAAAAAAACTTGTTCAACAACTCATATTACCAATTCTTGATTATGCAGACATAGTGTACCAAACTGCCACCCCTAAAGCAAACCTTTTCCCTCTCAATGCAGTATACAACCGCCTATGCAGATTTATCCTTGACTGTCCATATACGACCCACCACTGTACCCTGTATGAAAACCTCAACCTACCATCTCCCACTTCAAGAAGACAGCAGCACTGGCTGCAGTTTATCTTCAAATGCATTCACTTTACCTACCCACAATATCTGAAACAACTGCTCATACCATACACATCATCACATCAACTTAGACACTGTTCACAGGTTTACTTTAATATACCCACATCAGCTGGCAAAAAATCATTTATGTTTAAGGCTCCCTGTGACTGGAACAACCTACCTGTCCATATCCGTTCGATAACGTCTTTTCAATTGTTCAAAACTGCGCTGTCCTCTCATCTTGAAACTACCTGCTCTTGCTTTCACTAATCATCAATATCATAATAATAGAACAATTATGCAATGATCCATCTGTTTTGTCTTTGTGTCTTGTTGTTTTGTTCTCGTTTATGCTGTGTTGTTTTGTGTTCTTTTGTTTTTCTGTCTTGTTGATTTGTCTGTATAATATTGTCTGTCTTTATGAAGTGTATTTGTATTAAGAGGACACCCTCGAAAACGAGATGGTTTCATCTCAAGGGATTGTTCCTAATAAAGAATTTACAACAAACACACACACACACACAAGCACGCACACATGCATACACATGCGCACACGCGTGCACTCACACACACAAACTAGCACTCATAGCTCATATGCAAACACACACACACACACACACACACACACGCACACACACACACACACACACACACACACACACACACACACACACACACCTGCGTCCCTGTACCTCTGGGAGAGCCAGACCTACTTTCTAATTTTATTTCACTATTCCAAACCATAAAAGCACAGGAAGCACAGCAGCCAACAAACCGTCACAGCTTTCCTGACAGATTAACACTGAACTACTGGGATCTGCCCCCTACTGGCTGCTTTTTTTCTCTTATGTAGGATTAACACGTGGCAACTCTGGTGAAAAAGTGATGTAAATCAATTACAGTGGGACTAAAAAATACAGCACTAATACTCGCCTTGTGTTTATTTAGTAAATGGTGGAGTTTTTTTGTGAAATCAGGCTGGGTCTCATTTCGCCAAAATATGAAAGGCGGCAGTTTTTTCTATATCTGATTTTATAGTTGTACTTCAATTCCACATCTGTAATTATAGTTCATATCAGATTTTTTTTTTCAAGTTTCAGGAGCATTTGCGGTACACAACAAGAATATTTGGATCTTTTACTCATGTTTTTGTTCCACGTTTGGATGAAATGTATGCTATTTAATATCACGTAAATAACCTCAAATGGCTCAGTACAAGATGTTTATGACGGAAGTTAATAGAAAATTTGCATCTGGCTAAATATACAGCTGACCTTTTTTTTTTACTGTCAACCAAAAGATGCAAAATCAACCTAGATTGATGTAATTTTGGGCCAAAAAATCAAGAGGCAAGCCACAAGTGTTGCATATCTTTGGGAATATCCTGGGTAGTGTTTAGTGTATAAATTTGGAATCATATGACTGTCCTTCTCGTAAAAAATGCATTGCATGCTATAAATGAGGCAGGGAGTGATTACTTTGATCAATATTATATTCAAATACTGTAGTTGTTTCATTTTAAAAAAGTGTTGAAATTTAGTTTTCCATCTCTGACTGCTTCAAAATTGTTGATGCCCAAATACTTTTGGAAGGTAGTATATGTGTTCATGTGAGATTACTGATTAATGCTCCAGTGGTAGACATTGATTATTGTAGATTTTCTCTGCTGTTTTGGCAGATGGGGGAAAACAACAGCCCACTACTGATGACCACTGTTGCAATGCCAGTATTCAGCACCAAGAACCAAACGGTAAGAAGTGGCTTTATAAAGAAACTGTCCCAGAGCTATGAAGCCCTGCTTCTGCAGAGCCGCTGAGTATGCTGTCAGCTATGTTCCCTGAAAGTCACCATCTACTTCAGACCCGAGCGCTATTCAGTTAGCCCTGGAAAGCCTAAATCATGAAATAAAAGCTGGAAAATTCTAAATTTTTGAAATTGAAGTATTTACTGGACCTCTAACACATTGTGAAAAAAATTGAAAAGTAATTTGCATATATGAAATTCATTTTGTATCATATAGTTTTCCAGTCGTACACAATTTAAGAAATTCCAAGACTGTTCAGCAATCCCAGTATGCAGAAACATTCAAATACGATAGGCTTAAATAACACATTGATACTGCATGCAAAAAATGGCATGTTATCTAGTTCAGAGCTGCATGGGATTATCATAGAAAGCGCATTTCTGTATGGGAGTGACCCATAGGTATAGGTATACCATTTCCATTTAGATATCTTGAGGTCAGAGGTCAAAGGATCCATGTGAAAAAGGCCATAACAGTTTTTCCTGCATCAAAATTTAGCCCAACTTCAGAGCCTTAATTGTACCCCTTCCCTACAAGCCAGCATGACATTGGTGCTACCAATGGATGCCTTAGGTCTTCTAGTTTTGCAGTGTAGCTTAAAAAATCAGCCTCATAAATAAAGGAATTTTGGCACAGATTGCCTATGCTCCTGCGGATCTCGTAGGGTTTAATACCAATAGTATCTCATTTGACACATTTTCAACTCAATTTTACTGTTAAAAAAGCAATAAAATGTTGTCTATTTATAAATGACTTCAATCCAGTAAGTATTCATATTAAAGTATTAGTAGCAATATAAAAGTAATTCTTACCATAACTTCGTAAAAATTAGCAAAGATTTCCGTGAAAACAACCTGCCAGTGTAAGTGGGAGCAGTCATTTTTGATTTTGTATTCTATGGACCTCTGCCGTCTGCAGTGCATGGATAGTCCACCTGGGGGCAGATGACATGTATCAGATTGCATGCAAAGTGTTTTTGAGGATAATGTTGATCATGTGGATGATATAGAGGCCACAAAAATATGTGTATCAAATATGATACAAATGGCATTACGAGTTTAACTATGCGATGGACTGCATTGAATTACCAAATGAAGCACTGCGGATCTATAAAGACCTATACTCATTTCAGTCCCATCAGGCTGCTCTGATCTACGTGTTTATTCACCAAGCAAGCCATTGCTCCTATTAACCCCCATTCAATCAAAGCAAGCCATCACTATCATGCTGGGTAAAGAATGTCTCTGACATATACAGTCAATGGTCTCTGAGGCTCAGTAAAGTAAGCCTGTACGAGCCTAGTGGCCCATCGGGCCGGTGCTTAACCCCAGTTTCCATGGCATGTAGCGACTAGGAGTATTGCTACTCCCCCTGGATGGGATGCCAGTCCATCGCAGGTGCTCCCCCAGCTCTTAGTCAAGTTTCCCTGACTATTTGCTGGTACCCATTTATACACCTGGGTGGAGTGAGGCGTGGAATGTGGGAGTAAAGTGTTTTGCCGAAGAACACACCGGGAAGGCTGTGGCCGGGGCTTGAACTCAGGACCTTACTTTGCCACTGTGCTACCGCATCGCCCGAAGGAGAGGCTCAGTAAAGCATGTATGAATTGTATGAAGAGGAGAGAGGCATGTTTTTCTACAAAGGAGAGTAAAGAGTGTCGCATTGAGGCGTAGAAGGGAAAGAGTAGAGTAAAGGAAGGGTTAGTATGTGGAATGCGGGTGAATATTCTTGTGGAGTGGGTTAGAGTACGTTTATCTGAGGTTGGTTTGTGTTCTCCTCTGTCTCATCAGAAAAATCAGGGTATTCTCCTTGGTGTGGTTGGCACGGATATCCCAGTCCAGGAGCTTCTGAAGGCCATGCCTAAGCACAAGGTGCAGTGTAACATTGTCAAATATTCTAACGTACACTATCTTATGCCATGACATCACCAGAGATAGTGTTTTTATATTAAGCCATGTCCTTTCTTAAAACTAAGTGAAAGAATATTGATTGATGTCTTGAAGCATTTAATGAATTTCTCATCCAATATGGCTGAGTGACTGTGTCAATGTCTATGTGATTGCAGCTCGGGATTCATGGGTATGCATTTTCCATCACCAACAACGGCTATATCCTGACGCATCCAGACCTGCGGCCTCTGGTAATGCACTATCACAGACCTCGGTGGAGGAAATTGAGATAAACCTGCCATTCCACTTAGTGAAGTGTTTAATTGCACAATCATGCATCTGACATGATGATGGAATTAAAATATTTCTAGACACAATATGACAACATGCTGTTACTGGCAACATTTGACGGATGACTCCACATGAACATCATGGTTGTATCATTAGTATGGCTTATGATGATTATGATGATGATGATGATGATGGTGTTGGTAAAGGAATCATAAATGCAATGATGATGATGACTCTGGTGATGAATGTACAGATAAGGGTGGTTGTAGTTATGATGATGGTGCTGGATATCATAATTATATTGAACATGTTGACTCGGGTGATTAAGGTCGATGATGACGTGGTGTAATCGGTGACTCTCCTGCGTATGACTCTGAAGATGACATTGATCGTGATGACTGTCCTAATTTCTTCAGTACCAACAGGGTGGCAAAAGGAAAAAGCCAAACTACAGCAGTGTTGATCTATCAGAGGTTGAGTGGGAAGACCGAGACCATGTAGTATGTTCATCGTTTTCTACCTTTGAATTAGCCTGACATTTAAGTCAGCCAATTAAGATTTCAATGGTTGTGTGCATGGAAATTTTGTTGATGTGTTTGTAATTTCTAGCTGCGCACTGCCATGGTGAACAGAAAGACTGGAACATTCTCCATGGAGGTGAAGAAGACTGTTGATAAAGGGGTAATCATCATTAAGTGCTGTTCCTCTGTAGTTTGTCCATATTTCAGGGCCCACTTGTGAATGTATGGGATCTATCTTGTGAATGGTCACTAAAAGGGTTAGATAAAAGCATTAGAGTGACAAAGTCTGGACATTTTATTCGGACTACAATAATGCCCTCTATGCTCTGTAAGTGGTGGATTTTCACTTTGATCTGACCAAAAAGGCATGTACAGATATCTGCAAAAGTTTTGGGACAATTGTCATCAAATGTAGAATGTATGCTGCAAAATATTAACTTCTGAAAGTTTTCCAAACTTACTGTGTCATGATATTAATGCTGGCTTGGAACAGAGAGGTGACAGATTGAAAGTTACTGTATGTATTTAATTGCATTTTAACTTCAAGTTTTGACCATATGTGGTGCAGGCTAGTGCAAAAATGCATAGACTTACATACTACATTGTATGAGATATCCTATAATGCTGTGGTTCTCAAACTCAGTCATGGGCTCCCCTGTGTTTGCTGGTTTTTGCGCCAACCGTAGTTGTAATCCCAAAAATTTAACAAGCTTTAATTTTCCTTGCTAGGAGCTTATACTGTGGGTAGACTTTTACCAGTGGCGTAACTGTCGACGGTGCAAGCGGTGCATAGCACGGGGCCCAGCAGGTGTAAGGGGCCTGAAAATATGTTATATAACATAACACTGCAGCATTTTATGCTCTATGTTGATCATTCTATATACAGAAGATTCAACATTTAATTCATATTAATACACTGCCTACTGTATGTTCCGTATATATATTGCTCTTTACTTCACGTTGGCCTCTATCACGGTTTTGACTTCAGTGTTTTGTTTTTTTTTTTTTTTTGCCTTCCTGAAATTTTTTGTACTGGGCCATTCGCAATTATGTTACGCCACTGACCTTTACTCTCAAATCGTATTCTGCCACAAATGGCTTCGCAAGTGGTAAAAAATGCATCTTCTGTGGGCATGCAGTACTTACTGGATTAAATTTCAAACTGCTAATTTCAATATACATTAAGAGAGGTAAGTTATCTATAACAGATTAAATTAAAGAGTGAGGTCAGTCAGCAAACTCTTAATTGGTATGTATACTGGCCAACAATCCTAGCCATTTGGAAGATTATTAAGAATAATAATAATAATAATAATAATTATGCAAATGATAATGAGGCCCACTTGTTTTTCGTAGACGCAGTAACCTGTTGAATTATTCAGCTGGCTAATTACTTTTGTTATCTAATTTATTTGTTACCACTTAATTTAATTTTTTGCCTATATTTCAATAAGCACTAGATGAAGTAGGTAATCTTTGGCACATTACAAAGCTATGTTTGGCGTTCTGTGGCTTAAGATGGTAAATTAGCTCTCTGAACACCAAAAGCACCTACCTAAAAATATTGACAGCTTGTTAAAATTCTGTAATTGCAATTGTGGTTGGACAGAACACCTGCTTACACAGGGGTCCCCCAGGCCCGAGTTTTAGAACCACTGTTATACAGGATATATGTGGATACTGAAATTTATATGCAATGAAGGGCAAAAAGAGTGATATATGCAAATGCTTCTTTATCAAAAACATGTGCATAAAGTGGCACTGAATGTATTCCTCGGGTTAAAGATTTTTTTGTGAGTTTCTCAATGTCATAGCTGGTCTGTATCTCTTGCAGAAACGTGTCCTTTCTATGCATATTGATTACTACTATACTGACATCAAAGGAACCCCATTCAGGTACTGTCTTCCTAAAGCAGTTAAATCCCATTATTCACACTGCCTTCCTATAGAGCAAATATAAACACCTTTTAATTGTGTTTATAGAGCATTATGATACACTTTTAGTGCATGAAGCCCTGAAATAAGTACTCACGATCATTGGCAATAACTACAATCTATAATGTAATAACTCATTGCTATGACAATCTATATGACAAAATGGTGGAATATATCATGTTGCTGCTTATTTGCAATGGGTAATGGGGGTTGTGGCTGAGATACGTAACCATTTTCTGGTTGTGTGTTCAGTCTGGGTGTGGCGCTGTCGAGGGGACATGGAAAATACTTCTTCAAAGGAAATGTGTCTATCGAGGCAGGTATGTCCGTTCTTCACATGGAGAGTTCATTTTCCTTTGAGCTGTGAACACATATGAATGGCCCTCTGGTGAAATATGAAAAGTAATCAATAGAACAACAATTCTGAGTTTGGAGGTGGGGGTAACTTTGTGTGTGGCGATGCAAATGGCTGTTTTTTTTACTCAGTGATTCAGGCTCTGATGTGATTTTCTGCTGCAGGTCTTCATGACCTGGAACACGCAGATGTGGCCCTGGCAGATGAATGGTGAACATTAAACCTCATAGCGCTGTGTGTGCATGAGTGTGTGTGTTTATTTGTGTTTGAGTATATGCGCTTACCTGACTTCTATTATAGTTCTCTGAGTAAGCATGCTAACTGACTTTCTCTTGCTCCTGACAATAACAGGACCTACTGCAACACTGAGGAACACCACGAGCACAAATACTTGTCACAGAAACAGGCCATCAAACTGTACCTGACAGGACGTAGGCCGCACCTGAAGTGTGAGTCACCTGAACTAAAATCTGTGGCTGTACCTTGGCAACTGCTACATTTCAGTTTTATTAATCAACCCTTTTACTTGGTTTCTTGGAATACTATTTTGAGGTACAAGCCTGTGATCTTTAATCTTGGGGATTGAAATTTTCCGTAGTGATTTCTAGCTTTAGGCCAAGAGTGTTCAGTTATGAACTTTCTGATCGCTTTCATGGGATCTTACACCTTAAAGTGTGAAGAGAAGAAGATAATTCATTTCACAAAGATTTGTCCGCCAACCTGCATATATCCCCTGTCACTGTTTATTATAATGTGTATATACTGCATATATTTGACAGCACAGTGATCTGGCTGACACTGGATTTTGTGTCAGGACCACAGAGCACCTTCCAGACTCCCTCTTTTCCCTGCCGTTAGGGTTTACTTAGTTATAACAAATTAAGATTTGACATGTTTATGCTGATTTTGTTAGACACTGGTGGTGGGAAGGGTGTTGATGTTCCACGGTCCCTCTTTAGGCGATAAGGAACTCATCCAGGAGGTGCTGTTTGACGCGGTGGTTACAGCCCCACTGGAGGCATACTGGACTCGACTGGCATTAAACAAGTCTGAGTAAGTTCGTCATTAGATGAATTCATACTTTTGTATGAAGTCAGACACAATGAGCTGATTGTGTCTGATGGTGCATTCAGTGCTGCTTTTGCAGTGTGCGCTGAGCAGTGATATTTTTGTCTCGTCTAATCTTATCATGCATCTTATATCTGAGGTCTGATGTCGCCCTGGCAATGAAGAACTGTTTACCTCTTGTGCAAAGCCTTGACAGAAATTAGTTTTCCTGACAATGCTCTTTGTGTAAATTAAAATTAATGTAATGTGCATATTTGCACCTGGGGAATACACTAATATCTGCCATTTTTCTTTGTCTAATAACAGAGAATAATTTTTTATTGTGCTGTCCTTTTGGCAAGCACCAGGCTGTGCACAGAGGCCTATCAGATAAACACATAAATAAATAAACTGTAAAAAAAATACTTTGGGAGGTAATGCCTTTCTTGATGTTGTAACTTAAATAACAAAAGATTTTTTATCATATAATTAAACCTTTTGAACCGCAGAATATTCTTTTTCTGTGTGTTTTTATATCCCCGAACGCTGAATGGCGTTCCAGGGATATTATGTTTTTGGTCCGACCGCCGCCGCCGCCGCCCTACGTGTTAACGTGATAACTTCAGTAATATTTCAATTACAAATTTCAAGTTTTGCATATAAGTAAGTATCATAAAGAGGAAGAACTGATCCGATTTTGGACAATTTACGATTTCTACATTGGCCACCAGGGGCCAAAAACTGATTTACGTGTTAACTCGATAACGTCAGTAATATTTCAATCAGAAATTCCAAGTTTTGCATATAAGTAAGTATCATAAAGAGGAAGAACTGATTCGATTTTGGAAAATTTACAATTTCTAGATGGCCATTATAGGCCAAAAACGGAAAAAATCACTGTTTTTATCATATCTCTGGAAATATTTTTCCGATTGACCTCAAATCAAGTGCAAATGAAAGGTCATGACCTGAGGATGTGTCCTACAATGACATTATACCTGTTTGGTTCAAAATTTTGACACAATGTGGAGCTTTGTCACATAAAATTCACCATTTTTGCCATATCTTTGGAACTATTTGTCCAATTGACATGAAACTATGTGCAACTGCAAGGTCATGACCTCACAACGTGTCACATGATGACATCATACCTGTATGGTTCAATATTTTGCCACTAGGTGGCGCTTTGTGTTGGAAAAATTACCATTTTCGCCATATCTTCAGAACCATTTGTCCGATTGACCTGAAATTAAGTTCAAATGAAAGTCTATTCAAGGTCTATTCAAGAATTGGGGAACTGGAGGATTGGGGGCGTTCGGGGATATACCCCCAGTCATCGCCTCCGACGGCATAAGCCTAGTTTTTTTCATGTAGTTAGTGTTTTTGAGCTCCATTGCTTTTGGTTAACGGAGGTTATTGTTACATCAGCATGAGCATGGTTGAAAAATAACTTTTTAATGATTAATTAAACATATTAGTCAGGTATTAGAATCTTCTGTAAAGAACATTTTAATCACGTGTTATGGCCCCAATTTTTTATTACATTTATAACACAACAGCAACAGCAAGGGATGACAAACACAGTTTTAACAACTAAAACACATTTAATTTTTAACAAAGACAAAGACTAATAACAACCTACAACTAAAGACCAAGATTGATAAATAATTAAAAACAGAAATAATTACAGTCCCTTTTTAGTGGGGTGGCTTGGTGATGTTCTGGATGAAGAAAATGCTCAAACACAGGCAAAGAAATCCACAAAAGAAACGTCACAGGTCTTGAACAGAATGGCAGGTCTGGTCATCTTCTTGCAATTTCTCCTACTACTTTACTGTCTCAATTCTTTTCCTTATATACTCTTTTGCAGACCCCACCCACATTTAGACCTCTTTTTTTTAACTTTCTGAGACTTGCCCCAGACATGTCCAGGAATGTCTAAACATGACTCCCAGTCAGAGCTTAACAAAAAAAGGTAAATACTGCCATCTAGTGGCCTATATTCACATTACACCTCCATTCCAAAAGGGAAAAATTTTGACTCATAAAGGCAAAATTTTTCTTTTCAATACAAAATGGTTAAGTGAACACTTGTCTATATATACATATCATACAATATTCAAACACATGATATACACATTCAAACACGGGATAAGCAATCAGCAATTACATTGTCTGTACCCTTCAGATGCTTAATTTCCAAGTCAAACTCCTGTAAAATCAAACTCCAATTCAACAATCTCCGATTCTTGTTTTTCATCTTACTCAAAAACATTAACGGATTGTGGTCAGTGTACACAATCATTGGCTTTTGTCCTGTACAAACATAAACCTCAAAGTGTTGTAAAGAAAGGACCAGAGCCAACAGTTCCTTCTCTATTGTGGAATAGTTCCTTTGGTGGCGATTGAACTTCCTGGAGAAGTATGCCACGGGATGCTCAATGTCATCAGAGTCACTTCTCTGTAGGAGCACAGATCCACAAGCTTGGTCGCTAGCATCGACCGCGATGGAGAACGGTTTGTTGAAGTCAGGAGATTTGAGCACGGGGAAGTGACACAGCAGAGACTTCAGGTGATTGAAGGCTCTCTGGCATGCATCATCCCAGGTGAACTTTATGCCTTTCTTCAGTTGGTTAGTTAGACTGAGAGCAATCTCAGCAAAGTTCTTGCAGAACTTGCAGTAGTACCCGATCATTCCAAGGAAGCGGCGCAAAGCTTTTTTGTTGTCAGGAACTGGAAAGTCCATGATGGCTTGGACTTTAGCATTTATGGGTGCCACCTTACCCTGGCCTATGACGTAGCCAAGATAGGTGACAGTAGCACAACCTAAGTCACTCTTGTTCAGGTTAACAGTCAGGTTAGCCTGGGTCAGGCGCTGGAACAACGTCTCTACATCTTTTAGATGTTCTTCCCAGGAGTCATTCCATGTGATCAGGTCATCGATGTATGCACCCGTGTGTGGCAATCCGGCGATTGTAGACTGTATCATCCTTTGGAACGTGACTGGGGCATTTTTCATGCCAAAGGGTAGGACTTCATACTGGTACAATCCAGATGGTGTGGCAAAAGCAGAGATGCTCTTGGCCCTCTCAGTTAAAGGCACACACCAATAACCCTTCAATAAATCAATCTTGGTCAGAAACTTTGCTTGCCCTACACTATCAATACAATCATCAATCCTAGGTATTGGAAACACATCCGTTCTAGTTACAGCATTGACTTTGCGATAATCTGTACAGAATCTAGTACTTCCATCAGGTTTTGGAACTAGCACACAGGGTGAACTCCAATCGGAGTTGGAGGGTCTGATAATATCATGTTTTAACATGTACTCAACCTCTTTCTCAGCAATCTTTCTCTTTTCAGGATTCATCCGGTATGGATGCTGTTTTATTGGTTTGGCATCACCAACATCTACATCATGAGAGGCTATAGTAACTCTCTTTGGAACATCAGGAAACAAATCCTCATATTTCTTGATCAACCTTTCAAACTGATCTCTCTGTGAGGGTTCTAAGTGCTGGAGTTTTACATCAAGATTTTGCAACACTTCAGTGTTTGACAATTTACATGAAAGAACTTCAGCTTTAATTCTTGGTTCATCATCTTGAAACTCCCCCTCATCTTCACACGTTTCGACCATTGGAGAATCTGAAGTGACAGCTGAAACCCTAGCATTTCTGTCATGATAAGGCTTTAGCATGTTAATATGACACAATTGTTTTGGTTTTCTCCTATCTGGAGTCTTCACAATGTAATTGAGATCATTGAGTTTTGTCAGAATTTCATAAGGACCATGAAATCTAGCCTGCAATGGATTGCACTGCAAGGGAAACAACACAAGGACCTTGTCTCCTGGTTTAAACTCACGGCTTCTAGCCTTATGATCATACCAAGTTTTCATTTTTCCCTGACTTGATTTCAAGTTCTCTTTGGCAAGGTCACAAGCTGCACGCAATCTTTCCTTGAACTTGCCAACATAGTCTAACAGACTGATTTGCGGCTCTTTCTCTTGCCATTGTTCACTCAATAATAGCAAAGGTCCTCTCACTTCATGACCAAACACTAGCTCAAATGGACTGAATCCAGTAGACTCCTGCACTGCTTCTCTAGCTGCAAACAACAGCAAATGAACCCCTTCATCCCAGTCTTTCTCATGGTCATAACAATAAGTCCTCATCATTGTCTTGAGAGTGGAATGAAACCGCTCTAAGGCACCCTGACTTTCTGGATGATAGGCACTAGAAAGAATCTGTTTTGCACCTAGTTCATACACAACCTGCTGAAACAATCCTGAAGTGAAATTGCTACCTTGGTCTGACTGAATTTCCCTGGGAAGACCAAACAACGTGAAGAACTTTATCAAAGCCTTCGAGATTGCAGTTGCCTTTATGTTACGTAGAGGTATGGCTTCGGGGAATCTGGTAGATGCACACATGATTGTCAACAAGTACTGATTTCCAGATCTAGTCTTGGGTAATGGACCAACGCAATCAACAATGACCCTAGAGAATGGCTCCCCAAATGCTGGGATAGGCTGCAATGGAGCTACAGGTGGGTCTAACTGGTGTTTTCCAACTACCTGACAAGTGTGACAGGTTTTGCAAAAGTTGGAAACGTCTTTCCGAAGCCCAGGCCAAAAGAAGTGTTTCATGATCTTATCAACAGTCTTGTTAACACCAAGATGACCTCCTAAAGGTAAACTATGAGCCATTGTTAAGATCTCATTCCTATAGACCTTCGGAACAACAATTTGCCTGACCACTGCCCAATCTGCATTGGCAGGGATATCAGGAGGGCGCCACTTCCGCATCAACACACCATCCTTGAGATAATACCCAACTGGAACTGCATCTATTTCTTTTTCAGGAAGGGCTCTCCTCTTTAGTACACAAATTTCAGGATCATTAGTTTGCTCCTCAATCAACCGCTTTCTGGACAGAGACAAGTCTCCAGACACATCAGAATCACCAGACCCATCCGGCTGGCTGAATAGAGAACTGATAAAAGTATCTGATAAGTCCTCAAACGGAAAAACCATAGTAGGCCAATCAGAGTCATGAGGCGAACCACCTGAGTCCTGACTATTCAATGTACTGGACGGCACCACATCATCTTCTTCTTTAGCCTTCTTGGCCATAGCACGAGTCACTGCGCAAGAAGGATACAGAGATGGGTCCTCATCCCCATCTTCAGTGCTCGGCTGTGAAGTAAGATGTACAGGGGGAACTACTTTGCCCCCAGCCAGGTCATTGCCTAGCAACAGAGAAACACCCTTTATAGGTAGACTTGACATAAGTCCCACCTTTACCTGTCCTGTAACTAAATCTGACTTCAAGAATATAGAGCGCAGGGGTACAGATACAGTCCTCCCTTCAATACCTTGTACAAGTATGAAATCCCCTGAAGCGGTCTCATCACGTAACTCCAAGGAGTCCATCAACAAAAGTGACTGAGAAGCTCCGGTATCCCTTAGGATATATATGGGGACAGGAGTAGTATGCTCATTCAGAGCCACAAATCCCTCTGACACAAATGGAAGAAATTCCTCCCTCACAAAGTCAGCTGTATTAGGCTTTTTAGCCCCACAAGAAGCAGGCAATTTAGCAGATCGGTTATCTACTACAGGGGTTTCTAACCTTGTTTTCACAAAGGCATTTGGTTTGGTATCCTTTTCTTTTTCTTTCTTAGCTTTAAGGAACCAACAGTTAGTTGTAACATGACCAGATTTCTTGCAATAACTGCAAACTAGACCACTTTTGTCACTGTCAGCTTTTACACTTTGATCAGACCTGTTACTGGATTTCTGAGCACCATCACCAGATTTGTCTTTGTCTTTGGGTGAGGAATCTTGGGTATCACCATAACCTTTTTTCTGAAATTGGGACCATCTATTATTACTGCTAGACTGAAATTTGGACTTATGTGTGAGAACATATTCATCTGCAAATTTGGCAGCTGATTGCAAATTCAGTGCTTGCCTCTCATTAAGGTAGGTCTTAACATCATCTTTAACACAGTTCTTGAATTCTTCAACTAACACCATCTCTTTTAGTGAGTTGAAATCATCCTTGACCTCCATAGAAGTACACCAGCGCTCAAAGCAAACCTGCTTCTCATTAGCAAATTCCACATAAGTCTGATTTTCAGATTTCTTCAGACCTCTGAATTTCTGTCGGTAAGCCTCTGGAACCAACTCATAAGCTCTCAAAATAACCTTTTTGACAACCTC
The DNA here is from genome assembly GCA_029721435.1 of Gymnothorax reevesii. Lineage (NCBI taxonomy): Eukaryota > Metazoa > Chordata > Actinopteri > Anguilliformes > Muraenidae > Gymnothorax > Gymnothorax reevesii. Next base: position 10,696,268 of record CM056581.1, read on the forward strand.
ATAATCAGAGGAATCATCTGCAGACAAAGCCGAATAGGCTTGTTGAGCTTTACCCTTGAGGACAGTTTGCAACATCAGAGGCCAGTGTTCCTTTGGCCACTGGCAACTCTTTGCTACCTTTTCAAAACACTGGAAATAGTTGTCAACATCCTTTTCTGAAAATGGAGGCACCAGTTTTACCTCCTGACTGGCACAAAATTTATTTTTAGTTTCAATTTTAATTTTTAGTTGCTCCATTTGGAGTCTTTCTTCTCTATCGAATTTCTCTAATTCAAAATCTCTCTGTCTCTGTCTCTCTCTTTCTGCTCTTTCCTCTTTCTCTCTCTCAAATTCTCTTTGTTTTTCTTCTCTTGCTAATTTTTCTAACTCAAACTGCCTTTGTTTTTCTTTTTCTTCCCTCTCAAATTCTCTTTGTTCTTCTTTTTCCTCCCTTTTTTTTTCTCTTTATTCCCTTTGTTTCTCTTTTTCCTCCCTTTCTTTTTCTCTTTCCTCCCTTTCAATCTCTAGCATTTTTAATTTAAGTTCCATTTCTTTATTTGGATTTTCCACTGGAAACTGTTCCAGATCTCCTGGTGCAAACACATTTTCATCAATGTAATATTCAACTATCTCTCTAGCCAGTCTTGCTTTTCGCATGGCTGGTTTTACCTCTGTCAGCTCCAACTGTCTGCAAATTTCTAGCAGTTCTGTCTTTTTAAAAGACTTCAAAACCCCTACGGTTGGTGATGCCAAGAAATCATCCATTGCTGTTGTCAATATATATCTAGGAAAATTCACAAAAACAATTTCACAATTTGGAATGTTAGATTTTCAATAAATTACTCACACAATGGTCTATCCCGGACCTTGAGCCCCCAATTTGTTATGACATTCTACAACACAACAGCAACAGCAAGGGATGACAGACACAGTTTTAAAAACTAAAACACATTTAATTTTTAACAAAGACAAAGACTAATAACAACCTACAACTAAAGACCAAGATTGATAAATAAGAAAAAACAGAAATAATTACAGTCCCTTTTTAGTGGGGTGGCTTGGTGATGTTCTGGATGAAGAAAATGCTCAAACACAGGCAAAGAAATCCACAAAAGAAACGTCACAGGTCTTGAACAGAATGGCAGGTCTGGTCATCTTCTTGCAATTTCTCCTACTACTTTACTGTCTCAATTCTTTTCCTTATATACTCTTTTGCAGACCCCACCCACATTTAGACCTCTTTTTTTTAACTTTCTGAGACTTGCCCCAGACATGTCCAGGACATGTCTAAACATGACTCCCAGTCAGAGCTTAACAAAAAAAGGTAAATACTGCCATCTAGTGGCCTATATTCACATTACACACGTAGTTGCAATCGTACACTGTAATGGATTAAGAAATGTATTACCCCAATCCTGATTGCAACTCTCACTTGTCCAGTGACTCATTAATGGTATTTGCACCCTTTTCATCTCGCGGTGGAATACGTGGGTACTGATGCAGTAAAATATTCAGCCATTCTTTCGAGCAGGAATCCAGATAAGGGGGTGGAGATCGCTTTCTTGGGCACCAGGACCGGGCTCTCCAGGACCAATATGTTTGTGGCCCGAGAGCAGCTGAACAATCAGTAAGTATCACTGAATTGGTGAGCATTACCCAGACATAGTTTATTGTACAGCATGAGCTAATGGAACAGCCATGTGTGTTTTTCCTTGAATTTGTTGGCAGATGGTTATGTGGTTATTTGTCTATTTGAGTTTGATAAAAGTTTCTGAAGTGCAGCGTGCTGAGGAGAAGGTCACAGTTTTAAACCTGGGGCTCACATCTATTAGGATCATTTAGTTTTATTTTGCCTGATGACCAGTTGTGATCACAATTCTATATAGTATGTGACAGTGCACCCAGTAAATTTAACTCATACTTACTCAACTGGTTTTATTCCTGTATGATTCCATGAGTGTGTCACTAACATTTCATATGGACGACATTCCTTGTTTTTGCAGAGACTTTGTCACCGCTGATGATAAGGAAGGGGTGTTCAATGCAGACCACTTCCCCCTCTGGTACAAGAGAGCAGCAGAGCAGGTCCCAGGGACTTTTGTTTACTCTCTTCCCTTCAGCTCAGGTAATGCTCACCTTCACTCACCTTTGGCACACAGTCTCCTCAACTCTGTCTGCATCTCAGTCACATCGCAGTCTTTATCACAGGCGTATCCAGAAGTGCTTAATCAAGATTCAGTGAGTAAATGACCTGCCCATTATTTTGTTCCAATCTCCTCAATTTGCTGATGGGCAAAATCCTATGAGGTACAAATCATGGTGTTGTGGGTGTGACATCATCTGAATGGAGGAAAAGCCGGGCAGGACTTTTATTTTCTGACCCGTGGCCTTTGCAGCTGCTGTGGTATTTTTCACAGTCTTTTCTGTTATATCTCTGTTTAGACTTGTCACTTGTTTGTTCTTCAGTCATGGATTTCGCTCACATCCCAGGCTAACGACTGCAACCAAGTGAACTCATAATTGCCTCATTAGGTTAAACCTTAGCTGCTGTCATAAAATGAAAAGGTTTTTGGATGCATGAGATTGTATTTTTACCTGACCCCATGGAGTGGGTGTGAAGTACTGTTTTCAGCAGCTCTGTGTGTTTGTTTGTTTGTTTGTCTGTCTGTTTGCGTTTCCACACTTGCCAATATTTGCGTGAATGGGCTGAAGTCTGCCATCTAGGTGCTCTGCATGTTTGTTTCTGTTTCCGCTCTCGCCAATATTTGTGTGAATGGGGTGAAGTCTGCCATCTCTGATTGCCCAGTTGTTTTCTCTGTTTCATGCAGGGATAGATAATAAAAGTGTGGTATTGGCCAGCACAGCTATCCAGCTCTTGGATGACAGGAAGTCCCCCATCGTGGCCGGTAAGACAATGAGTCCATCCTTCAGTGAGCTCGCATTTACTTAGCTTCAACCTCCTAACCAAAAGTAAACCCTTACGGTGCTTAAATACATTTTCAAATGCTTAAAAATGTTAAATCTTGAGCTTTTAAAAACCTACCATGTGGCAACTTGTTGAAAAGAGCTCCGCAGGAGCTCCTATTTCATTATATCAGCGAACGGCAAATGCTGCATTTGGCTCTTTAAGGGTTAAACTCACTTCCATGCACTTAAGCGTTAAGGTGCAACTGGCATTCAACTACACGGCTACAACTATGTGACTACGACAATTTTTTAATTACTATATATGTTTTCCTATAGGGGTATATACTAGCGCGCAACGACTACATGACTACGCAACAAAAAAATCTGATTGCTTGATGGGGCATTCCAGATCGTTGTCGCACAACTAAAACAGGGGATTCCCGGCATTTAATCACACTTTCAATGAGACAACACGTGCTTTCTGGGCAATTTACCCAAGAAAATGCCGCAAAAAAGGAGTTCTCAGTGTTGAGGATGTGGAAGGCCTGGTCTAATTAGTATGTAAAAATAGCTTAATCTACGACTGCACTTGATCTGATGATATGGAGGCCATAAAATTGCATTGCAAGCAATGCCGCAATTCCAGTCGCAATAATGTCCTCATCCAACCAACATACTAATGTTGAACGGACTGGTGCTATGATGGAAATGCCCGAGGACCCCAGGCCCAACCCAGAAATTTGTTGTCGTGTGTAGTCGTAGTCGCATCTCAAAAAATACGCCGAGCAACGAAAATATTTTTTGTCGTTGTTGCATAGTCATTGCCACACAGTCATAGCTGCTTAGTTGAGCGTCTGTAAACGCAGCTTTAACCTTTTTTGATGCCTCAGCCCATGTTGCCAGAATTGAATATAGAATTGATGCTTTTACTCAGTACCTATTTATGGTTTGCCTGTTTGGTCACTGCTTCTACTGCAGTGTGTGCTGTGCAGTAATGTACTCTGATGTCATGTGACCCCGGCTGAGAGAGTGATTTTGGGTGAATTTTGTGCTCCAGCGGTGGGAATCCAGATGAAGCTGGAATTCTTCCAGAGGAAATTTTGGACTGCAAGCCGTCAGGTGAGGAGGGACTGCAGACAGATGTGGATGTGTGGACGGGCCAGAGAGTGAAATTTTGACCCAGCTCCCATCCCGCAGCTCTCGTTTAGCAGTATGTGTGTGTGTACCTGCGAGTGTCCATTTGGTTGTGTCTGCGCGTGTGTGTGCTTGGGTTGGCGGGTTTGTTGACATGTGGAAGGTATTTGTGATGTCTCAGTGAAAGCTGTTATCTGTTCTGTTTCAGTGCGCTGCTCATGATGGAAAGTGTAAACTCAGTTGTGATAGTGAGGTAAGTGCAAGAATGAACACTTAGTTTTAATTTGTTTTTTCCTTTACAACTGTGGTTTTACCTTTTTCTGTATATCTGGTATTGTTGCGAACGTAACTAATGTCTGTAATGTACAGCTTTTTATTGTATGGGTATTCTGTTTCGTGAAAGTTCTCCTCTCGCTCTGCTAATTCCTCTTTTCACAGAACATCAATTGTTACCTCATCGACAACAATGGATTCATCCTTGTTGCCAAGGATTCATCTCAGGTATCACTCCACTAAGCACTGACTGTGTGAGAGTCTGCATGTGTAGGCAGGCCTATAGCCAGCCTGGTGGAAGGGGATCTTTTTTTCCAATAGGCGGAACTTTTCCCCTCATTTTTTGACTTTTGTTTTGAGTTTTAAATGCTTAATTCCTGCATTCTTGTGACTGTTAATGCACCAATTTGTGTCACATTACCGTTTCGACAGTGAACAGAGTGGCAGCACACAGGAACGCACCGCACGCAGGGCAACAGATTGGCTTTCATAGTGCGGGGTCCAAAATTCGGCAGGGAAGTCTTCAGCAAAAATGTAAAATTTTGTTACATATGCGGTATTGGCAGGTTATGAGATAATGGTCCCGGGTCTCTGGATGCATAAATGGCTCTGCCTGGTGGCCATCAGACATATAGACAACAATTAAGGCCAACAACCCATTAAGGCATCCATTAGTACCTGCATCTCAACAGCATTGGAGCAGCCAAGCTGTACCTGTATGTCAACAATACCAGGATTTACACTGTGGAGGTACACTCAATTACAGCCAACAGCACATTGACAAAATACACCGCTCTCAACCACAAAAACGTTAATGATAATATCAGCATCACTCACCCCTAAACAAATGGTCATCAAATCATTGCTGAATCAGGACATGACAGTGCACATTATACAACAAGTGGTTCCGACTAAGCAGCTGTCTTCACTTAGGCTACTTTCATACAGCAGGCAAATGTGGCCCAAATCTGATTTTTTGCCATTATGTGACCTGTATCCGATCTGTTAAAGACAGTTTGAACAGCACAAGTCTGAATTTTTTTTTAAAATCCGACCCAGGCCACTTTTATGTGGTCCTAAATCTGATACGTATCTGATCTTTTGCAATGCGACTGCTGTCTGAACGGCCAGGTTGCATTTATCCGACCGTTATGTCATTGAAATGCCAAGACGAGATGCCTCCATATTTACTTACGTAAACAAACAGTGCGTGCCTGCGTGGTCACCTCAGGACCTCTTCTGCGCATGCGGGTCACTTAAGTGTCGTATTCAGTTCATACTCAAAACTGATAGAAGTCGCATATAATGTGTAATATGAATGAGCACACAAAAGAATCGGATTGCTCCAAAAAATCCAAATTGTGCATCAAGACCTGCTGTCTGAACGTAGCCTGAGTATTACTCCTCTATATTTGTGGAAGCATTGTAGCCTAACTGCGTCAGCTGAAACAAGAAAATGCTACAATATTAAAACAAAATGTATTGGTTTCTTGGTAAATATTTATGATCATGCTGAAAGTAAATAAAGTAATAAATCTGTTTCTGTTCTATATTTTAATGTGGCCTATGTTGTTAGAAAGTTTAAAAAAAAGTTTTAGGAGGCGATACAGTAACAAACATGGACTGAAGCTGAATAGTTCAGCAGCTGATTATAAATGTTTGTGACTCAGTGACAGTAGCAGAGTGATGGAGTTAGCTCAGTGCTAACGTAAAATGGGAAATACCATTAAGGAGCTAAAAGGAAATTATGATTTTTTAAATCAAATTACCTGATTCAGTCGTGGTAAACAGGATTTTCAACAAAAGTTTATCATTTATAAAAGCTAAGGCTTGCAACAAACCCAAAATTTACTCAACTCAATAACTTTCACATGAGATGGCTATTTGTGTAATATACTCGATTTATCACATATCTGTTGTCAGGGCCGTCGCAGGGGGGGGTGTGAGGCCCTGTGCCAACTTGATGCGCGAAGCCCTGCTCACATGCACGCGCACTAATCATATCAGGCTGCAAGTACATAGCTGTTCTGGTTATACCTGGTGAAATGACATGCATTTTTAGACTAAAACAGCATTATTGTGGCAATAATTTCAACTATGATTTTTTTTGGATGTCATAATCTTTCAAGGGAAAAACATCAACTGCACAACTATTGGCTTTTATCATCAAATCCGCTCAGCTGTTACTTTATATTGGCATGTTGAAGTATGACTGTGCGTCATGAATTACCATTCAACAAACACTAATACCTAATGGCTCACACTCACTGGTGACAATCGCTTATTTTGACTCATTTCTATGGAAAAATCTTAGATTAACAAAGGCGTAGTATCCGCTGACACCCACAACAGTTTAACATTTGATTACGATGCAGTATATTCTCTCATACTAGTCAGTCACAAACGCTCTGCTGCAGTTTAACTTTAAAACATCAGATTCCCACTCACGATTCATTGATTAGGTGATGGTCACTTGCCTTTTGGGCCACAAAATCCTTATAATCCAGCCTGCATGCAACGTCTTTTTCGATAGACAGAAGGGCGAGCCTGCACAGTCTCTCCTGCGACATGGAGGTCCGAAAATAGTTTTTAATTAGTTTTAACTTCGAAAAACTTCGCTGCCCTGATGCCAAGTATTGATATCATCAATAAGACCCTGAGAGCAATCTCACAGCTAGGAAAGGCGAGTGAGCAGCAGGACAGAGCATGTTACGTATGACGACATAAAATAGAAAAAATAAAATAAAAAAAATCAGTGTCAGCTTTTATCGAGATGAAATGGTAAATAATGAAACCGACAGAAAATTGCCATTTTAGGAGCACGATGAGTCAAGTGTAGTGATGCAAAATGTGTATTGTCACTTACTGTTAGCACTTTTACTTGTCTCCTAGGAGGTCTGCACTTTTGTACTGTTCTTATGCACTTTTGTACGTCGCTCTGGATAAGAGCGTCTGCTAAGTACCTGTAATATAATGTAATGTAATGTATTAATTTATAAAAATAAACTAGAAAAGCACTCAGAGAGCGCAGACCTCCGCCAGGGGGCAGCAAAACCCAAAAGCACGGCGATTGGAACTCCAGCCCATTGGAAAGACTTGAAATCTTGAACTTTGGCGTATATCTCAGCTTTACTTTGGCCTAGATATGCCAAAATTTAATCACCTGTTCCTTGATTTAATACCCACCTTCTCTGAAAATGTCATCAAAATCAGTGCATTACTTTTTGTTATCTTGCCAACTAACAAACAAACAAACAAACAGACAAACACCGCCTAAAACTTAACCTCCTTGGCGGAGGTAAAAATTACACACCAGCCGTGATGCCCCCGAAAGGCGCCAGGCCCTGTGCCGTTGCACACTTCGCACAGCCCACGCGACGGCTCTGATTGTAGTATTCCTTCAACGCAGCTCATAACTAGTTTGCTGTTACACTGGGTAAATATCACTTTTGCAAAAATTTCATTGGCTGAGTGCATGGAATAAAATTGCTCCGCACTACATCATGCTGTTCATATTTAGCAAAACTGAATACTAAATGCAACATTGATTAAATTGGTATAGCTTAGCGCTGTAGGGCGCAAGCCAAGTGCCACTCTCATAAAGTGAGCTAGCCAGGGTGCATGCGGTGCCTTTTTATAACCATTATGTCACATTAGTTTGTAAAAGCTCGGTACTCAGTTAACTAAATTTACCAACAAACCATTGGTGGTTCAACCGTATATGTATATGGCTCAGTGACAGATTGGAATAAGTTAGCAGAGTGATAAAATTACCTCAGTGCTAACATATAATAGGATTTATCATTAATGTACTAATGATTCTTACACTTGTTTTCTATTAAATTATGAAATTCAGTTCTGTGATAAACAGAATATTATACTTTAGGTCATGTCATTCTTTAGTTATGAAACTCGTTTAGTAAATTTTGGGATTATTACTTACTCGGAAAAAAACCCAAAACTTACTCAACTCGTTTCATACCTGTCTTATGACATGTCCTCTTTAACATTTAACATCCAACATGTTCTTCAGTAAGCAGCCGTGCAATAAGTGGGTATGCACAAACAGCTGGCCATTACACGCACACCTGCGAGTGACAAAATGCCTTCTGTTCCCGCGGGGTTGCTGACTTTGAAGTTAGCTAGCGAGCTTACGTTTGCCTGTCAGTAATATGCTATTAACTATCTCAAATAGTTTTTTGGCCGTTAATATAACAACCTTACCCAGGGGGGCCATTTTCCAGAGCAGATGTGAAATATTCTAAGAAAGTGAGGCTGTTGCCTGCTTTCTCTTCTGAGACTACTGCTATTTTCTTCCCATTTTAAATTATCTGCTGCATTATACTAGGTACGAGAGGGGGGGGGGTTGGTCAAACCTTCCGAACCCCATGTGGCTATGGGCTTGACGGGGTCAGAAAGCTCCAGTATTGAGTGTTTTTTCATCCATCCATTCATTCTGACATTAATTCATTTTCTCTCTGGTGCTCTCACAGACAGGGCTGTTTTTTGGGGAGGTTGAGGGAGCTGTGATGAAAAAGCTGCTTCTCATGGGGTCATTTAAGAGGTGAGTAGTTGCAGAGAAAATCCTCTGAAGCTATATTGTGAATTTTGACAGGGTCAAAGTGATGGCGTGCATCTTTTCTCCTTTTTGGTTACTGGATCTGGGCATGTAGTATGTTTTAATTGGCTAGAAGCAGTGATGAAATATGTTTTGATTGGATAAGGGGTTGACAGAATTCGTAAAACAGATGGTGCTCGTTAACATGGGAGGATTTGGAGGGGCGGAGGTTGGTGAAAGCTGTGTGCGTCTCTCCCCAGGATTACACTGTATGATTACCAGGCCTCCTGCACTGTGTTCGTGGAGCGCAGCTGTAGCCCTCAAAGCTTATTAGATGTAAGTGATTAATCCTAACGTACAGCTCTTATTGAAGTCCATCTGATCAACTGCCTTCCCTTGTCACTCAAAACATTACATCTTTGCTTTTATATATTTTTCATTCGTCTCTGTTTTTGGATTTAATTGTCTTATCCACCCTAACACTGCGCATCATCCTCATCTCTCCTTACTTGTCTCCTAACCCCTAATTTCCATAAACCTGTACCAAATTAACACACACCCTTGCACACATTCATGCACACCCAGACACTCTTTCACACATACATCCAACTGAGACGCACTCTCGTTCACGTAAACACACATGCACATTCATGCGCGCACATACACATACTAATGACTAAGTATTCATTATGGAGTCAGACCACTGTGGCCTCTAAGTCAGTGGACAGATTCCCAGCTCTATGCCCAGGAAAAGTCCAAGTCGTAATAAAGATGTCTTGTGATGCCAATATCAGCTACGTACTTGTTAATACGATCATCCAATGTACAACCCCATTTCTGGAAAAGTTGGGATAGTAAGGAAAAATCAGGTAAACATCTTTGTACTGTACTAAATTGAAGAAGTATGAGTAAAAACTGTAACGTTTTACCCTATCAACCAAATACACACTGCATTTTATAAAATCTCTCTGCATTTTATAACAGCAATATGTTTGAAAAAAGTAGGCACAAGGGCTTTAGAAGGCTGGGAAATAGTTGGAATGGTTAAAAAAATTGGAGTACTGTAGAGGTCTTTAACATGTGACATGATCATACTTGGATATAAAAGACTAAAGACTACAAAGACTAATTTGTTTCCAAGCAACAAGTGGTTGAGGCTTGCCATTTTGTGAAAGATTGGATGATGGAATAATTTTAAAACAACAGGTTTAAAAACAACATCAACCGAGAGTGCATAATATTATTAAATGATTCGGGGAATCTGTGTAAAGGATGAGGATAAAAGTCAATACCAAGGGCCCCTGATCTTCAGTCCTTCAGATGAGACCGCTTTGAAAAGCAACATACTTCTGTGATGGACATAACCTAATGGACGGGCACAATTTTGAAAACCTTCCGCAAGTGAAGACTCCACATACCAAAGAAAGTATCCAGAAATGCAGCAGTTTTCTCTGGACTGGAGTCCTTATGAAATGGGCCGATGCTCACTGTAAACACTGGTGCAGATAGGTCAGATGTTGAACGTTGAGTTTGCCAGCTAACAGTGCTAAGTTCAAACTCAGTATCTGTAATGGTATAAGGGTGTCTTGCCCATGAGATTAACATTTATGTCTGTATCATTGATGTTGAATATATGCACTTATGCATTATGCGTATATGCATTTTATAGTAATACATGTTGTATTCTAGATAACATTTTGTCAAGAATGTCTATGTTCTTTTCAAGAAGACATCGGGAGGCCACATTTTGCGCACTACAATGGCATCCCATGATGGACTGCTAGACTGACCTAACTGCAGTCCACACCTGTCTCCCATTAAAAATATGCAATGCTTTTAGAAGCACTAAATATCACAATTCCTCAGACATCTGAGTAGCTGAAGATGGATATCAAGGAAGAATAGGAAAAAAATCTTTCAAAACTGGAACAATTGACATCTGCAGTTTCCCTACATTATTACTCAGATGGAGCTCATTTTATTTGAAAAGATTAACCACAACCATGTAGGATTTGTGAAAAATAGAAAATGTATTTATTTATTTTTTATTTTTATTATTCTTTCAATGAATGTCATTCCTCCATCTTTCATGCATTTTTTTACCAACTTTATTATTTATTGTGACTGTTGTTACCATTATTGCTATTATTAATTTCCCCTGCTACATTATTTTCTTTTTGTAAGTAGCGTAATAACTAAATACTCCAGCTAACAATAATTGAAACTGCTGGACAGGATAGAGTTCTCACTTGTTTATATGTGACTGTTATGTCTCTTGTACATGCTGTAAAATCATTAAGCAAAAAATAAAGTAATAAATCCAAACAAGAGTTTATTTCCAAAAAAGTAATAAAGAGCAAAAGAGAGGGAAAACATTAAATATCTTATCGTTACACTGTTTTCAGTTGAATACTGGTCAATTATTTACGAATCGGTGTCTTCTCTCTCATTTACATTTTTGTCCCAATTTCTTCAGAAATGGAGTTTTAAGTACATTTGTTTGTTATTTCTAACAGCGTAATGTATAGTAGGACACCTGCTTCTCTGCTACTGTATTCATATATGGAAATGTCTTTCTTCCTTGGCAGCCTTATCTGGCGCTCATGGCGACTGTCAAATGGCTCATCTCCGAACTCCTCATGTAAGGACAAAATCCGCCACCAGGCTTTTTCCTTGACTTCTTTCTGGGCTGGGATGCTGCTACAGCGGGCCGTTCAGCAATATTCCTGCTTTTGCATTTTAGTGTGACATTAACATGTTTAATATTTACATTACATGTTTTTTCATTCTAGTAAACTTGCAGTCTTTTGAAGTTTTTTGGATGTTAATGTGAAGTTAAACTGGTGAAGTTTCTGCATGTAGTGGATGCTGAGTTTGCAGGTTTACTCATGCAGGCTTGACTGCCAGAAAGCTGTTGAGATTTTTGCACTGATTAATGCAAGTTAGCAGGAAGCTTTGTGCAGCAGTTACACCAAAGACAATCTGAATAAAGAATTGTTTCCATTCAGCTTTTATGGTTTTTCGGTATTTTATGTTATCATGGGAAGTAAAAAAAAATCCTAGGGTCACAAAGTCCTATCGCATCTTTCCACCATCTATACACTCAGCCAGCTGACTTGATTATAATGTTTTCCCTCCTTGCTGAAGAGCTGTGCTAATTAGCAAACCAAGACAACTGAAGCAAAATACTGGCTGGTAGGACTTTTATTTTCAGGAGCTGGATTTTCCACTTCTGTCACTCCGCATATTTGATCATTTGCAATGGATGCAGACAATTCATATGTCTCTTAAAATAGCCCTTACTTCCCTTTTCTTGATGGAATAGTACTTCAGTTTCCCAAAAATCATTCTCAACTGCATTTGAAATATAGGCCCAATTCTGAAGTAGTTGGCACAGAACATCATTTGATGTTCTAAATGTGCAAATTGAATATTGATGATACACAACTGTATTATGCCCAGGCCTGGGGGAAACCTAGACAGAACAAAAAGGTGACCCCCCTCTCTCCCAACTCCAAAGGATTAACAGAACCAGAACCAGTGCAACTGATGTCCAAATGCAGGTGATTTTATTCACCAGTGGTGGAGAAGATGTCAGGGTGGGCGCAGCTAAAAAAATACAAAAACACACACAATTGTCCAGAAAACTCAAAGCTAATTTGTCAACTATAAGACAGAAGAGGACCAAAAACCTTACTCAAACTCCCTAACTCAAAAACAAGAAAAAAAAATAGTTTCAAACAAAGAAGCTATCTCACCCCAACAACTACCTGGACTGCTTGCAGATATTTACAATGTACTATTTACAATATTTACAAATTGTAAATATTCACAAAAATTGCTCAACAGGCCACTGCCTCGTACAGAATCAAACAAATTGTATATCACAATACAAATCACAGCACAGCAATCAGGTTGGAGTCAGAGGAGGGAGGTAGAAACATGCGACCAACACCAGCGGACCTCATCGCAAACAGGTGTCATCAGCCCTTTGACCAATCAGCTGCCACCCCCTGCATACTGGAGGGATGTGACTGGGAGAACAGCGCTACTCCCAGACATGGGAGTAAAACAGCACAAAAACATTTAAATTGCAATTCCAGACCCAAGTTTATAAAAATTGTGTTGACAATGTAAACCAGGGGTCCCCAATCTTTCCCAGAATGGGCTGGTGTGGGTGCAGGCTTTCATTGCAACCAAGCAGCTACACACCTGATGCTACTAATTACGCTTAGCAAAGGGTCCAGGGGTTGATTAGTAGTATCAGGTGTGTTATTGTTTGGTGGCAATGAAAGCCTGCACCCACACCAGTCCTTTCTGGGAAAGATTGGGGACCACTGATGGAAACAATATTCATCCTGTCAATTTCATATTTGGTCTGGACTTTGCATAGGATGAAAGAGCAAAATTTAGTTAAGCATAATTATGGATAATATTCATAAGTACTTAAAAAATGGATAATTCTCCATTCTCGTATAGTTTATGTCCAATGATCATATTACTTGGTTACAGTTATCATGATTATTATCCATTGATATGGGAATAGTTCCACATGTATGGGGATGCATCTGTGGGCTGTGGTCGGCCAACTTGTCTGGTGTTTCTTGATGTGCAAAATACCTGGACATGTGTTTTTGGGATGCCAAACCATTGCGTTATGCCAAGTAGGGTGATTCATAAAACATTATTTTAGCTTATTAATAATTATTTCAATTGCCTGAAATGTGGTTTTAAAATATAGGACAATCTAATCGCTGAAGGATCCTACATGATTAGCATTTTTATTTTGTTTATTGCTCTTCAGATTTCTGCTGGAGTTCAACCTGTACAGCTGGTGGCACTCAGATGTTACAGTCAAAGGTCAGTTCACTTTTTCCTGTCACCTGAGTATACGGTTTTAATGTCATCAGGTATGGGTTTTGTCTGGATGGAGAGTAGGTTGTGAAACCATGAGTAGATACCATGGCTTCAGAAAATGTGTAAACCTACACTTACTACTCTACCGTCCAAAAGTTTGAAAACGAATGGATGGGGCAGTGTACTTTTATTAGGCACCTGTTGTGCCAGGTGTTTTTTTGGCGTTGAATGACTATTATGCTAAGGTAAGCTGACATAACATTATCTTTACTGAATCCATTTGTGTCCTATGTCTGCTATTCAGTGATAGCTGGGTCCTCAGAAACATAAATTCAACACAAGAAATCCTTTGAGATTTAATCCTTTGTACACGATTACATGTCAAACCCAGTGTTTATAAGATAAAGATGACTAATATTTCTCTTTTTAAAAATGTTTTTTCTGTGTCTATGAAGAGATGTTTTCCCCCCAGAATGAGATACAGTGCTGTGAAAAAGTATTTGCCTGATTTCTGATTTTACTTTTTACCCCTCAGCCCTCAAGGCTGACGGGGTATTGCTATCCTTCGTGCGGTTGGGCGGGCGGCAGGCAGGCGTCTCCAAAAACTTCGACATCGGGCTGAGGGGTATTCCGCGCATTGCACGCCTATTTTTACATATTTTTCACTCTTAAATGTTTCAGATCATCAAACAAATTTTAACGTAAGACATAGATAACCCGAATAAATACAAAATGCAGTTTTTAAATCATGATTCCATTTCTTATGGTGGAAAAAGCCATCCAAACCAACCTGGCCCTATTTGAAAAATGTAATTTTTTCACATGGTAAAAGAACACAAAGGCTCATCTCTCATTTGCCAAAATACACCTTAATGATCCCCAAGACTTTTGGGAAAATATTTTGTGGACTAACGATACAAAAGTTGAACTTTTTGGAAGGTATGTGTCTCGTTACATCAGGCTTAAAACAAACACAGCATTTCATAAAAAGAACATCATACCAAAAGTCAAACATGGTGGTGGTAGTGTGATGGTTTGGGGCTGCTTTGCTGCTTCAGGACCTGGATGACTTGTCGTAATTAATGGAACTATGAATTCTGCTCTCTTCCGGAAAATCCTGAAGGACAATGTCCAGCCATCAGTTTGTGACCTCAAGCTCAAGCGCACTTGGATTATACAGCAGGACAATGATCCGAAACACACCAGCATGTCCTCCTTTGAATGGCTTAAAAAAAACAAAATGAAGATTTCGGAGTGGCCTAGTGAAAGTCTGGACTTAAATCCGCTTAACATGCAGTGGCATGAGCTTAATTAGGCTGTTTATGCTAAAAAACCCTCCAATGTGGCTGAATTAAAAATATTCTGCAAAAAAGAGTGGGCTAAAATTCTTTCATAACGATGTGAAAGACTCATTGCCAGTTGACGCAAATGTTTCATTGCAGTTGTGGTTGCCAAGGGTAGCACAACCAGTTATTAGATTTAGGGGGATATTACTTTTTCACATAGGGCCAGGTAGGTTTGGACAGCTTTTTCCCCCTAATAAATGAAATCATCATTTAAAAACTGCATTTTGTATTTTCTCGGGTTGTCTTTGTCTAATATTAAAATTTGTTTGATGATCTGAAACATTTAAGTGTGATAAATATGCAAAAAATATTAAATCAGGAAGGGGGCAAATACTTTTTCATGGCACTGTAAGTATGGCTACAAAACCATGTCCCTGAAGACTATGGTTGGGCATACCAATATGGCAACACAGTTACTTCAAAATTATGACATCAGCAGCTATCCAGTAATTCTATGCAGATCAGTGACAGTAATACAAAACACAAGAAGAAGCCTGTGAAGTCGGTAGTGTAGGAGGCGAGTACATTATGATATCACAGAGGTCTGACTGATGTGAACATTCCACATTCATTTTCAAAGGGAAAAACTTTTCTTTGAAATATGAATTTTATCAAAAATATAAAAGATATGATCAACAAATGATGGACAATAGGAGGAAATTGTTCCTTAAAACAGAAAATTACCTTTGCATTTCAAAACTTTTGAATGATGGAGAACTTAGACGAATATGGGCACTGGCTATGAAGCTAGAAGCTAGCAGGCGTTCGAGGTATGGCATAATTCACATAAACACTCTCTGGATTCATGCATATCTGTCAAAGCCCCCCAATCCATATGGCGGACGATTTACCATCCTAAATCCCCAAAATACAAACCCATTTCCAGAAAAGCTGAGATGCTGTGTAAAATGTAAATAAAAACAGAATGTCATGATTTGCACAACATTTAAACCCTATATTTAATCGTTAATGGTTTGAAGATAATATATCAAATGTTGAAAATGAGAAAAAATGTTTGCTCATTTTGAATTTGATGCCAGCAATACATATGTTTCAAAAGAGTTGGGACTGGGGCAAAAAAAGATTGGAAATCTTTTATAATGCTAAAAAAATGCACTGCTGGAACATCTCACTGCTAATTAGATTAATTGGCAACGGGTCAGTGACATAAATGGGTATGAAAAGAACGTCCCAGAGAGGCTTCACCACTGTGACAGTGGGCTTCACCACTCTGTGACAGACTGCATCAGAAAATAGTTCAACAATTTAAGGTGACATAGAATCAAAAACCATTTTTACCTTGTCCACGTTTAATAACGGTATTCTACCTGCAATCAAGAACATACGAAAAGTGCTAGACATTCTGAACATCTCCGTTCCATAGAAATTCCTATTTTATAAATGACCACCATAAACGGGCCAATCTGAAAAACGCATACATATGATGTCATATGTATCTCACAAATCTTACGGATTACCACTTTAACATTTCACCTCCACAACTGTGTTCAACTGTGGGCTTCATCCAAATTAGTTGCAAGAACAGCAAAAAAGGAGTGGAAAAACTTGTGCCGACAAGCTACTGGATGTTTGCTGGTGAATGGATATATGTTCACTTGAGTAGGTACACTAGCTGACAAAAGTATTAGGACGATCCTCATTCTCACTCAACCTTTGATGTACGTGCTATATTACACATGTGAGCGTTGTAGGAATTTAATATTGTCCTAAAATGTACATGTAAATGTCACAGAACATTATTTGAACATTTGGGGATGCTACAGATATACAAATTGGCATATTTCTTCTCTGCATAAAAAACTCTCACTTTGGGTCTGTAATAAATAAGAGATATTATAATAAATAGTGCTTGCAAGATGGTAATCTTCAAATTAACAAGTTTGGAATTGTGTCTTTGTTATAATGGAAGACCACGGCTACTATTAGTTCAATCAATATGATCAGGTGTGGCACATGGGGTGATTTTGATTCTCTATAAAAGGAGGGTCAAGACTTAGAATAATTCAGTTTGGTGTATCCAAAATGGGGTCTGTATTTTTATTTGAATAAACAACTATTTCCAAATATGATACATTCACTATTTTCAACTGCACTGTAAGAAAATCACACACATAAATAGTGACGTCCTAATACTTTTGTCAGGTAGTGTATGTATACTCAGCAACAAAAGTTTCTGTGACACCAATATTGTTAATTATTTTTCATAACGCAATTATGAAATTGTCATACATGGTGATATCAGACTGAAACAGTACACGTAAACACAACATTGAAATGGAAATCATGAAAATGCGAGAAAATGACTTTGCACGTGAAAATGTGCGTAAATCATGCTTGTGGATGGCAATAAAAGAGGAGAATTTTTGGAATGTTCACATTGTGCCTGATGAACGACGGAAGCATCACTTATCGAAAACACAGCCATTTCGGATCAGGAACTCTACCCTCTAAATGCCAAGACTGTCTGAAAATGATCGGTGGAGGGCCATTGGGATGATCGAATCCGGAACCTCGCAGAGGGAAGTTGCTCATCGCCTGAATGTCCACCGAAACACCATTTGGAACTTATGGCAGCGTCATCAGCAGACAAGACATGTCAGAGACCGTCCTCGCAGCGGCTGTCCACGAGTAACCACTCCCAGACAGGACAACTGGATTTGAACAACCCATCTCCGAAATCGATTCCAACCTGCAACCATAACTGCAAGAACGATACCTGGTTTGAGGCGACTGTCTGCACAGACAATCCGTCGCCGTCTCCGTCATTTTGGCATTGTCCCACGTCGGCCAGCAAGACGTCCAATACTCACAGTACAACACCGACGACTGCGTCTACAGTGGGCACAACAACATCGACGGTGGATCCAACGTCAGTGGGATCTTGTACTCTTCACTGATGAATCAAGATTCATGCTTAACCGATGTGATGGTTGTTTACGTGTATACCGTCGACGTGGAGAACGTTATGCCAACAACTGTGTTCAGGAATTTGATCGTTTTGGAGGTGGTAGTGTCATGACTTGGGGAGGGATCACGGCTAGAAACAGAACAGATTTGCTTGTTATTGATGGAAATCTGACAGGTCAAAGATATCGCGATGAAGTGCTACGGCCATTGGTGGTACCGTTTTTGATGCAACATGGTCCCGGAATAACGCTGCAACATGATAACGCCAGACCACACGTTGCAAGGATTGTGCAGCAGTATCTGATGCAACAACATGTCAATGTCCTGCCATGGCCAGCCAGATCCCCAGACATGTCCCCAATCGAGCATCTTTGGGACGAGATGGATCGACGTTTGCGGCGGTTGGATAACCCGCCAGCTACACTCCAGGAATTGCGACAACGTCTACGTCAGATTTGGAATGACATCCCACAGCAATTTCTGGCACATCTGATTCGGTCCATGCGCCGGAGATGCGTTGCTTGCATCATGGCACGAGGAAGTCACACCCGGTATTGAAGTGTGAAGGTCACAATTGGTTAGACGTCAGACAAGTGCTTCATGACGCATGAAAATGACATTTTTCGTTTTGAGTGACGTTGGCACTGAAAAGTCAGTGTTTCTCCTGTTAAATAAACATATTGATTGCATTGAGATCTTTGCGTGTCATTTATAACATACACATAAATGGTGTCACAGAAACTTTTGTTGCTGAGTATATGTGAACATTTGTGGTTGCTTGCAGAATATGTTTCATAAGTGTATTGTCTTCCTCTCCATGTACAGCTCAGAGATTAAAGGGGAAGACAATGTTGGTCCCATGTGACACAGAGTACCCAGCTTTTGTCTCTGAACGCACAATTAAAGAAACCACCGGCAACATCGACTGTGATGGCTGTGTCAGGTACAGCACTGCGTGTGTCAACAAGCCACTTGCCCAAGAGATTTTGGTATAACTGTTGGAAAAATATTCTTATGTCTGGAGTCATGAAGCACACTGTAGGAGTCACCTCAGGCCACAACACATTTTATAACACTGTGTCAATATGAAATGCAGATATGTCATGTTTGGCAAAATGAGCTTTACCTTTGCTCCTACAGGTCATTTGTCATCCAGCAGATTCCGAGCAGCAATCTCTTCATGGTGGTTGTGGACAACAAGTGTGACTGTAGCACCATCCCTCCCGTTTCCATGGAACCCATAGAGATCATGTATATCCTGATCAAACACGAGTTTGTGGAAATTGAATTCTACTTCCCGTGACTTTATTTAGATTCATGCACAGAGACCAAATAAGAGTCTTTGGATATATAGTACACAGAGGATTTTAATTGCAGCTGTGAAGATATGTTTCCAAAAGAGGGCTGGTTATTCAGGAGGCTTTCACTCCAGCAGATTCAAATGAGGTGAAATTCAGTTATTGAATTGCTTAATCCCACTGCTGAATTCAGAGAGTCCACGGTTATATGCAGATGAACGCATATTACTTATTTAAAGTAACGGATCCCTTTTTATCACATAACAGTTGTATTTTTCCCATAGGCCGGGTCATGACATATTTTTGACATTACCTTTGGTACGTATCACTTTTGAGAAAATTTCATTGGCTAAGAGCGTGAGAAAAAACATTTCTCTGCATCACGTCATGCTATTAATATTTAGCGGAACTGTAATAGAGGGTATGCATTAAAGTCACTTCCTCGACAGAACACATCCCCTTCAGTCGGACTGATGGGCAAAACATTTGCCAGCATGGCTGAGTTTAGCAGGGAAAAATGGGGTAAAACAAGGGATTATCATCTGAAATTAAGGGCAGTTGGACTTGGCAGTGATCCTTACGACTTACCAAAGAACCAGTGGTCCATGGATATTGACATGTGGCCAGGAATCGGTTATCCTGACATTTATATGTACTTGATTTTGACTCCGGGAAGATGTACAACGCAAAGCTTGAAGGTATACAAA
Organism: Gymnothorax reevesii; assembly: GCA_029721435.1. Classification (NCBI taxonomy): domain Eukaryota; kingdom Metazoa; phylum Chordata; class Actinopteri; order Anguilliformes; family Muraenidae; genus Gymnothorax; species Gymnothorax reevesii. The sequence continues at coordinate 10,716,255 of CM056581.1, forward strand.
AGCCTCGACGCTTGGTCATACTTCAAGGTGGGTTTTGTTGGTGACCTTATAGTGATGAGGACACCAATGGATATTCTGGTTGTCTGTATTGTTGTGTTAGTTAACGTAAGCAAACATTAGGTCTATTAAATTCACCCCTGGATTAGCCTTGACTCAAGTTAGCTAACAAATAATCCCCCTCTTTGTTTGTAATGTTAGAGCACTGGGCACATAATCATGAAAGCCTTTTAATAAATGCTGTCAAAAACATTACATCCACGATGAATATAAATGAAAGATGCCAACGTTAAGAGCTTACTATATATGTATAACTCGAGGAATGATTTTAGTCAAAAGTCCAACATGATGGACACAAAATGGGAACCAAAAATCCAAGTTTCGGGGCCGGGATTCCAGTTTTCTCTGCGAATTGCAGCGATCCATTTGTTTCTCTTTTGACTAGCTTTCGGCAGTCTGTAAAACGATAACTCAGAGTGCTTGTTAAATCTACTTGTACTGTAAATTGCACAACAGCTCTTCCCCATTTTGATTCAGTGTTTGTATTTTTATGGCACTGGAGATAATGTTGCCACTCGTCTTTCTGCCACTCAGTGGGCGTAACCACAGGGAGTTCTGCGGGCTGGGACGTCACGTGCATACCCTTTATACCAAGTGGTTAAACTTTTACAACACTGCTTGGTTACAAGCTGGCTAAATGCCACTCATATGACCAAGTTGACATTACTTAGCTCGCTAGCATGTACACAGTATGTTTTCATATCCATGATGTAACATTAGCTTGTTAGCAAGTAAGCTAATGTTAGCTAGCAACTCCGTTAACTGAATTTACAAACTATTGCTAGTTCAGTGCAAATGTCTGTGACTCAGGGACTGGCTATGTTAGCGGAGCAATGGAGTTAGTGCAATGCTAACATACAATGGGCGCTAACGGAAATTATGTTTGTTTTCTATTAAATTGCAAAATTCAGTGATGCGATAAACAGAATCTTTAATTAATTCCAGACCACACCTAAAATAGAAGTTAATGACATTTATTGAATCAAATTAGCATGGGAATTGTTCTGATGAAGGACGGAATAGAGTTGAGTTGGGGTTAACAGGAAACCCCAGGCAACGAGACTCAGGGTGAGGGTCGCAGCTCTTCTCAGAGTCATAAAGGCTCTTCAAGTCCCCAGGGTTTCTATAGAGTGACAGGGTGAGAGGAGAATAGAAGGGAATAGGATGGAGGGACATGAAACGCGACAGACGAGGATAGCAGGAAGAAGGCGCATAAATGGGCAGGCTGGCTAGGATGAGGATAAATGGAGTGATGTAATCAGGCATGGTCTGGTTCACTAATTTATCTTTAGAACTCGACGATACTACATTCTTGGTTGTGTCATATGAAAGTTATGAAACAAGTTGAGTAAATTTTGGGTTTGTTGCTCGCGCTCACAACAAATGCAAAATAGACTAATTTTTTATGACTTTCATATGACACGCCCACTAGTGTAAGATCCTCTACTGTATATGTGATCTTCCAGCACCAAACCAGTCACATGGGTCACTTTTTCAAATATGAGTTTTTGGGCTCATCTGAAAGGGCATTTAATACGAGCCCAAAACTCATATTTTAAAAATTGACCCATGTGACTGGCTTGGTGCTGGAGGGTGACATAAATGCTGGTAATGAAAAAAAAAACACTCAAAATTCACAAATGAAATAGTGTTTCAGGAAGTTAAATTTGCATATTAAAGAGCTTTGACAGGATGGGTAAGGGGATTTAATTCACATGAAAGCCTAGTTTCTTTAACGGCAGTGAACACAATGAGTCTCTGAAATGTGAGCGCTTGAAGTTACAGAAGGACCGGAAAAGGCCAGACTCCTGTCATCCCTATCATCCAGAGGTATGAAAACACCTGTTTCTAAATACTGTTCAGCGCATGAGCATGTGTGCCTGCATACACAAACCCCAATTCCAATGAAGTTGGGACGTTGTGTAAAACGTGAGAAAAAAAAAAATAGAATGCAGTGACTTGCAAATTTCATTAAACCCCCATTTTATTCACAATAGAACATAGAGAACATATGTTGAAAGTGATACATTTTACCATTTCATGAAAAATATTCGCTCATTTTGAATTTGATGAGACTTCTCAAAAAAGTTCAGACAGGGGCAACAAAAGGCTGCAAAAGTAAAAGGTGCTTGTAAATAATAGCTGGAGGAGCATTTTGCAACTAATTAGGTTAATTGGCAACAGGTCAGTACATGACTGGGTATAAAAACAGTATTTTAGAGAGGCAGAGTCTCTCAGAAGTAAAGATGGGCAGAGGCTCACCAATCTGCGGGAAAAAAAATCAGAAAATTGTGGAACAATTTGAAAAAATGTTCCTCAATGTAGAATTGCGAAAATTTTTGTAAAATCATCAGAAGATTCAGAGAATCTGGAGAAATCTCTGTACGCAAAGGACAAGGCCGAAGGTCAATATTGGATACTCGTGATCTTTGGGGCCTCAGGCAGTACTGCATTTAAAAAAGGCATAATTCTGCACTGGAATTCACTGCAAGGGTTCAGGAACACTTCCAGAAATAATTGTCTGTGAACCCAGTTTGCCGTGCACCCCACAAATTGCTCTATCATGCAAAGAAGAAGCCACATGTGAACACGATCCAGAAACGTTGCTGTCTTCTCTGGGCCAAAGCTCATTTAAAATGGACTGAGGCAAAATGGGAAAACTGTTCTGTGGTCAGATGAATCAAAATTTAAAATTCTTTTTGGAAACCACTAATGTCGTGTCATGTGGACAAAAGAGAAGAGGGACCATCCAGCTTATTATCAGTGCTCTGTTCAAAAGCCTACATCTCTGATGGTATTTGGTTGCATTAGTGCCTATGGTGTGGGCAGCTTACACATCTGGAAAGGCATTATCAATTCTGAAAAGTATATAGAGGTTAAACAACAACATATGCTCCCATCCAGACAACGTTTCTGTGGGGAAGGCCTTGCATATTTCAGCAAAACAATGCCAAACCACGTACTGCATCCATCACAACAGTATGGCTTCGCTGAAGAGTCTGTGTGCTGAACTGGCCAACCTGCGGTCCAGACCATTCACTGATAGAAAACATTTGGAGCATCATAAAACAAAAAATCTGGCTTAGAAGACCTGTGACTGTTGAGCAGTTAGAATCCTACATCATCCAAGAGTGGGACAACATCCCCTCATCCAAAATCCCAACAATTGGTCTCCTCATTTCCCAGACATTTACAGACTGTTGTTAAAACAGGAGGGGATGCTACACACTGATAAACATGGCCCTATCCCAACTGTTTTGAGATATTTTGCTGCCATCAAATTCAAAGTGAGGTAATATATTTCATGAAATGGTATTTCAACAACTGATATGCTATATGTTATTGTGAATAAAATGTGGGCTTACGAGATTTGCAAATCATTGCATTCTGTTTTTATTCACATTTTACACAATGTCCCAACTTCATTGGAATTGCGGTTTGTATGTAGGGATATGCATGTTTCTGTGTTCATCCATCTCACAAGCACATCCTGGAAGGAAAAACAACCGAATAGATTGAAAAAGCAAGCAGCCAAAAACAATCCATGTAAACAGGTGGAGTGTGCTGATGTCTTTGAATAGTGCAACAGTTTGCAGGGTTAGAGGCCAGGGAGTATGATTGGGGGTATAACTTGCAGATTTTGCTGTGGGAGAGCAAGATTTAATTCTCACTTCTGCTGGTTTAATCTTTGGTACTGCGTCCCAAAATTGTTCATGAAAAGGCACAACTGTTTTTTTTTTTAAACTGCCATCACCTTATCCTAACCCTGTGCTGCTGGAGAATAGTGCTGATTGTGGGTGTGCTCTGTGTTGCAGGAGAATGCTATGGAGTGTGGTGGAGCACAAGGCCTTAATCCCCGACCCCTGGTGACTCTGCTGGCCTTGCTTGGTGCTTTGCTCGCCAGGTGACTGGAGTTCACCTTCCCTGAATGCCTTACAGGCTGAATAAACAGCACCCTCACCTCTTACTCCACCTCTCACACTTGACCAGCGGCTGGAATCATGCCATGTTTGTGAGCATGCATCAGCAAGCAACAAAGAAAGACACCTTTTTAAAAATGATCAATTATCCTCGCAAATGATATAATTCATGACAAGAAAGCCCCAGGTTATAAGCCTGGCCGCCATTTGATTTCAGCGCTACATCAAATGCTGTTTTTGAAGATTGTAAATGCCCAACAATCTGCTGAGCGAAGAGTGCAGGTATATTAGCTTTTTGCTTTTGCAGAATCAGGATACTGAGAGTATTTATTTCAATGGATGCATGAGAGAAAAAAAAAGAAAAATTAATATATATATCCATATTTATAAAATTCGAAATACTAATCATATTCTCCATTTGTAGATTAGCATTTCACTAAAGGGGTCATATCATGCCCATTTCTCAATATTATATTTAAATTTTTGTGGTCCATTTACAAACATTTGCACGTTTTTATGGTCGAAAAGCACTTATATATAGCTGTTCAGGCTGTGTGTGCAGTACCTCAGGCTCAGTCAGCTGAAAACAGTCTGTTTTAGCTCCTGTCTCTTTAAGGCCCATTCTCATAATGCCACTCCATTATGTTATGATTGGCCAACCACGGTTCAGTAACCTGTGCTCTGTGCAATAAATGAAATGCAATTTAAAGGTTAGGGTTGTCCTGGTGAGGAGTTCTGGTAAAAATGAATACCACTGATTCTTCACTTTTTTCTTTTGATTTCCAAAAAAGGGAATTTGCCTTCGCATTAAAGAGTAATATGGTGCAATTAACCTCCTGATATGTACTACCTAAACTCCTCAGACACCACTCTTCCTAACCTTATTTGAAGGCATATCAGACTCGCTGCCAGTTAGTCATTATGCAAGCGTGTTATATGAAGATGTAGATATGTTAAGGATGAAAATTTCAGGCAGCACAGTAGCTGAGTTTTCTGTCACAGAGAATAATTTTTCTTTCGCATGGGCTTTGGTCTTCGTAAATTTGCGGACATTTTACAGGCACAAAAAGCCACATAACATGCTGAAAGACAGGGAAAAACTGAGAAAGCATAATATGACCTCTTTAAAACTGGACAGAAATTCAGTCTGATTTAATTCTCTAAGAATGTTACTTCTGTAAATCAACTCCATATCTTGACGATTGGAAAGCTGGAAACTGACTCAATAAATGCAGAATTCTTTTGTATCATCTGAGTTAAGCTGCTCAGTGTGTCATGCCGGTGAAGCCATTCACACTCGGTAACTTCTCGGAGCTGTCTCTAATTTTCACTGTAATGTCAACAGACTGTGTGATACTATGGCCACACAGAGTATGAGTGTCACCCAACTTACTCATTTTCATTTTTCGACTGTCGTCTCTGAATCCCTTCAATTTAAAGGTGGACCATTAAAATGCTAACTAAATAATGCCATTGCTCAAAAACAGTTCCATTGCTCATTAATTACTAAGCTTTTGAGGTGTTAAATATTGTTATTCAATATGAAATTTTTTTTATAGATTTTAGATTTTGTTCATAGGCATTATAAGTAAATTTGTCTCCCTTGTATCAGTGGACACTGATAAAGAGAATAAATTCTGAACAATGCCCAAGTAAACCACTGATGGAACATATTAAAGGACAATTTTCCTTTCCCCCTGCCACGCGATACTGCGAAGCAGGGGACATAATATTCAGCTCCATCGGAACGTTCGTATGCATGTGTCACGGTGGGCTCAGGAACAAAGAACAGGACTGGAATGAAAAGAAAAACTAGATCGGAGTTTATTAACTGGAGAGGAAAAAGGAGCTGGAAAGTACGAAGTAAACAAACAAAGGAATAATCAAAAAACAGAACTAGGAGGTTGGGCCAAAAGGTGACTTTGTAAAACACAAAGCCTTGGAGACAAAAGCAAGACTGAGTGAAGGGAGAGTGACTGCATATGTAGGGAACTCCAATGGGAAACAGGTGGGAATTAACGATCAGGTGAGTGGAACGGAAAACATGTCCGGAAAGGGCATGCCAGTCTGAAAACCTGGTGGAGATGTGACAGTACATACGTCCCGCTCGATAGTTAACACGATATCTCAAGACCCTTTTTGAATTATTTCATGCATAAATGGTGGCAAGGTGTGTTTGGGGAATATGCAGAGACCAGTTGTTTTTGGTGACTTTGACCTAATTTTCAAGTTCGCTACAGGGGATTGACCACTTCTCACCAGATTTATGTTGCAGTATCTTAAGAAAATTTTGAAGCATTCCACTCATTTTTTTATATCATGGTCTACATTGATGATATGCACATGCCAAAAATTTTGGACATTCAACTCTATTCAGCTCTGTCAGTCTGTCTTTCCATCTCACTTTTGTTTGCGCAATATCTCAAGAACCATGGATGGAATGGAATTTCTTCAAACCTGGTGGCAAGGTTTGCTAGTGGGAAGTGCAGACCCCAGCCAATTTTTGTGACCCTCACCTACTTTTCATGGTCACTACAGGTGATTGACCATTTCTAACCAGACTTTTGGTGCAATATCTGAAGAACATTTCAAAGCATTTCACTTATATTTTATAACATGGTCTACACTAAAGATATGCAGATGTAAATGAATTATGGTGACTTTGACTTAATTGTCAAGGTCATTACTGGCAAAATGAGGCTTTTGCTGTGATATTTCAATCACCATTGATAGACTACTGTCATTTCTAATCACAATGTGACATTGTCAACTACAATGATGCGCAATGCCTGTAGATTTCAGAGTTTAAACAGAGTTTAAACAGAATTTATGAACTTCAGATGTTTTAAAAAACATTTCAATAATTCATGAAACATTCTTGTGATTACTGAACCGGGCTGTAGCGACAGATCGCTGAGTATTTGCCATTTGCAGAAAATAATCTTGAAGTAACCCCACCTCACAGGTAACGGTAAGACTTACCTCCCACCACAGAACAGTGGCTTTATCACAGTGTTGAATTTTTTATTATTTTCAACAAGACATTGGTTTTGTATGGAGCCCGGGAAATGCAATGACATGAAAAAAATATGTCATGACCACAAGATATAAGTCGTTCCCTCACTTCAGCCATCTCGTTCCCACAACTTGGCTATTTTGTGGCCAAGAGATACAAGTTGAGATACAAGTCTTTTCCACAACTTAGCTTTTGCGTGGCCACGAGATATAACTCGTTCCCTCAAATTGAGTTAACAAAAATTAGGGGAAAAGTTAATTAAATTGGGGGAACGAGTTACAGCGGAGAAAATAAGTATTGAACGCGTCAACATTTTTCTCAGTCAGTATATTTCTAATGGGGCTATTGACATGAAATTTTCACCAGATGTCTGCAACAACCCAAGTAATCCACACATACAAAAAATCAAAACAAATAAGTCCATAAATTATGGGCTATACACTGGAATGACACAGGGAATATGAACACATGAAGAAAAGGAGGTTCAAAAAGGCAGGGAAAGCCAGGAAACCAGCTGAATTCTGTCAGTAAAGCAATCCTGCCCCCATCAGTGCAAACTAAAATCAGCTGGTTTTATTGATGCCCTATAAAAAGGTTTCTCATTATCAAGGAATCACACAAAAAGCATCTCATGAAGGGTAAAAGCAAAGAGCTCTCTCAAGACCTTTGCAACCTTGTTGTTGCAAACTATCCTGATTGCATTGGTTACAGATGCCAAGGCTGTTATTAAGCAAAAATAACTGTGTAGCGAGAAGCTATGCAGTCTCTAGAAATCTGTAGCATTATGTGGCATTTTTCAGAACTGTGTAGCAAAAATAAGACTGAACAAAAACATCTGGATATGCATTTAAACTTTTTATTTTCATCTCTTAGAACACTTAGCTTACAGTACTACACAGCATTCCTTAGACATAAATATACTAGACTGTGGAGCCTCAAGCCTACAGCCCTTCGGATAAAACATTTCGTAGTCTCCACATTAGCAGACATAATGAACTATGTGGATGAATTAAGTGATGATTGAGAATCACAAAAATACTTAGTTCTCTTTTTTTTCCGACCCTGATTAAGCAGGAAAAGCCGTTAATCAGATAATAGGGTTTTCTACAAGAATTCCCTTTAAAAAAGACAGCATGACATCAGTTCGGGTTGGTGTTTTAATGTTTTCTTGACTATTTCTGAAGTAATTTAAATAGAACTAGAAGAGCACTCAGAGAGCGCAGAACCTCTGCCGCCAGGGGGCAGCAAAGCCAAAAGCACGGCGATTGGAACTCCGGCCCATTGGTAAGACTTGAAATCTTGAACTTTGGAGTATATCTCAGCAGTTCTTTGGCCTAGATATGCCAAAATTTAATCACCTCTTCCTTGACTCAATGCCCACCTACCCTGAAAATTTCATCAAAATCCGGCCATTACTTTTTGAGTTATCTTGTACACAAACAAACAAACCAACAAACAAACGGCACCGAAAACATAAACCTCCTCGGCGAAGGTTAATAAGGCAAATTTTTGCGTTCTCATCACTTTTCTCAATGTCCACATGAAAACTGATCAGAAATTTAGCAAATTACAGTAACGTGCAGTTGATGCACGTACCAGTTTTCATTGAGAGTCGCCTATAAAGTGACCGGGATAGGCAAATTACCTCAAACACAAGTATTTATGTCACCTAACTTCTAGGATTTGACTTTAAACCTTACAATTGAAATGAATAAAAACTTCAAAAAATAAAAGTGCAGAAAATGTGCAGCGTTGTAGATCCCCTCTCTACATTGGTAAGCTTTTACAATATTGCATATCATCCAAGAGATAGCACAAGTAAATGTCAAATTAGTAACAAGTACAAGTAAATGTCAAATTAGTTATGACAAGTTATGACAAATAATAATGAGTGTAGAGCAGATCGCCTCCCGGTGCAGGTCAACTTTTCCAATACAGTACATCATCCGTGGCATTGGCATTACTAGTTGCGAAGTAAACAAAAGTCATGAAAAAAAAAAAAAAAAATGACCCCCGGATTTTGCTTTATTCATTATCAGGGGGTAAATTTGCTCTTGGTCCTGATTATTTCAAGCTCCGATTATCAAAAAGCTAATTTTTAAAATTAATTTCCAGCTTCTTTAGTTATGTGAAAGCTGGGTATATAAATAATAATAATAATAATGATAATAAAAACAAAGCAACTCTCGGCACTGACTGGCTTTCCATCTAATGACATTATTGTAATCCAATTAATAAAGTTTAACAGACCTGTGTGCATTGCATCATTCTGTGTTGCCCATAATTCACATGAGTGATGAGTGAGTGCGTGATCTAAATTGCTCGTCCATGGATGTTCTTCCATGTTCGTTCAATAAAAAAATCTTATTACAGTTTAAGAAAAAACAGTACTCATGAAGGGAAACTCAAATAATGCAGCATTCTCTTTTGGTGCTGTCATAAAATCAAGGTTCATGTATGTTTTGCCCCATTGGCAACTGACATCATATTTGATTCAATGTGATGAAATTGACTCATAGACTTTTAGTATGATGAAGCAGATTATAGCCAGAGTGTTGAGTCAACCTCACATAACTCACCCGTCATTTGATTTTGTACAAAAAAGAAAATAAGCAGGACTTAATTTTAACTCAATTTAAACAGAAATTAAATTCAACTTTGGCTATTTGAACAGCTCAAAAGCAATAGCAAAATGTTAATCCACGTCTCCCCCCCCCCCCCCAAAAAAAAAAAATCAGTTTTTCATACACATATATGCATCCTCCATGCATTCAAGTGAAATTGATGTACATGTACATATGCGTCAAAACCGAATAAGCAACACGAAAATGAATGAGAAAAACGGGAAGTGGGTATGCCCTAGGCTTTATTCCGTACACGGAACATATACAAGGCACAAAACGGAACATTGTCAAATTGGGTGTTTTAGAAAAGTAATTCTGCATGTCTGAGTTTTCTTGTTGTGGTGAAAATTGCTCGTCCATGTCATGCCTTAAACTGAATCAGCAGTCAATTTATGCAAGCTCCATCCACCAAAGGATTAAAAGGAGTCTATATTCAGGAAAGACTGAAAGAGCCTAATAATTATTGACTAAAAATAAATAAAAAATAAAAGTCTAACAAGCATCATTTATACTTTGGAGCTTCCCATTATTTTACTCCTAAACATGGTCTCTTGACCATGCTCTCGGAGAGAACCTTTTGTCAATCATGAAAATAACTGAGAACAAGTCAGGCCTAATAATTGTTTAAAACGGATGTTTTGCCCACCCCAATTCTCAGTTCTACTGAATTTACCCCATGATTTCATCACTGTTAGATCGCGTATGGAGAAAAACCGTGTCTTCAGTTGCCAATTACGATAATTGGAAAACGCGTCAATAAAGACGCTTCAGAGAGCTTCAGAAAGACCTGGAATTAGCAGGTACAGTTGTTTAAAAGATTACAATAAGTAATGCATTCAACCGCCATGGCTTCTATGTATGCTCACTGCGCAAAACTTAATGCTGACGAAAAAGCATATTGAAGCTCGTTTAAAGTTTGCTGCGCAACATTTGGACAAGCCTATGAAATACTGGAAAAGTATAGTCTGGTCAGATGAGACCAAAATTGCACTCTTTGGATGTCATAGCACACACCATGTTTGGAGGACAAATGGCACTGCACATCAACCCCCAAAACACCACACCAACAGTAAAGTTTGGAGGTGGGTACATCATGGTGTGGGGCTGTTTATCAGCATATACTACTGGCAGACTTCATATAATTGAAGGAAGGCTGAATGGAGAAATGTACCAAGACATTCTTGATAAGAATTTGCTGCCATCTACCAGGATGCTGAAGATGAGACAAGGGTGGACATTTCAGCAAGACAATGATCCCAAACACACAGCCAAGGAAACTCAACTGGTTTCGGGGAAAAAAAAATAAAGCTGCTAGAATGGTCCAGGCAATCACCTGACTTGAATCCAGTTGAAAATCTATGGAAAGAACTGAAGATCAGAGTTCATTGAAGAATGGGCCAAAATCACAGCTGAGTAATGCATGTGACTAGTTTCTACATATAGCAGGTGTCTTGAAGCTGTCGTTACCAACAAAGGGTTTTCAACTAAGTATCAAATAAATTTCAGTAAAGGTGTTCAGTACTTTTCCCTAGAGTCATTCCACTTTTTTACACATAATTTATGGATTTAATTGTTTTGATTTCTTCGTATGTGTGCATTACTTGGGTTGTTACGGACATCTGCGGAAAAGTTCATGTCAATAGCCCCATTAGAAATACAGCGTCCTCCATAATCATTGGCACCCCTGGTTAAGTTGTGTTAAAAGCCTTAAAATAAATTTAATATTTGAATTGCAGAAGCATACTCTCACACTTGAAAATTGAAGAATAATGTAACCTTCAACTCAAGCGAATTTTACGGGGAAAAAAAATCCCTCACTAAGAAATTACATTTCATAAAATCACCTGTTCCAGAATTATTGACACCCCTAGTAATTCCTAGGAAATAAATGTAATTGAAGTATTTCTGTCATTTCTACAGTAGTTTACAAAGTTGATCAGAGTATCTAGGAACATTTAATTAGTAATTCATCACCTCCTGTTTCCCTGGGGTATAAATATGATGTGACACAGAGGCCATTTCTCTTATCCACTCTTCAACATGGGAAAGACAAAGGAACACACCATTCAAGTAAGGCAGATGTGTGTCAACCTTCACAAGTCAGGCAATGGCTACAAGAAAACAGCCACTCACCTGCACCTGCCCATATCTACTGTCAGAGGGATCATTAAGAAGTTTAAAACAACTGGAACAGTGGTAAACAAGCCTGGATGAGGACGAAAGGTTATTTTGCCATCACGCACAGGGAAGAGGATGGTAAGAGAAATAAAAAGTTCTCCAAAGCTCACTGTTAAAGAATTGCAACAAATGGTAGCATCTTGGGGTCACAAAGTCTCCAAAACAACCATCAGGCGCTATCTACATGCCAACAAGCTGTTTGGGAGGTATGCACGGAAAAAACCTTTTCTCACTCACAATCATAAATGTAAACGTCTGGAGTTCGCTAAGCGGTACTGGGACTTCAATTGGGACCGTGTGCTTTTGTCAGATGAGACCAAGATAGAGCTTTTCCGCAACAAACACTGTAAGTGGGTCTGGCAGAACACAAAAGATGAGTATGCAGAAAAACACCACATGCCCACTGTGAAGTATGGGGGAGGATCGGTGATACTGTGGGCCTGTTTCTCTTCCAGAGGCCCTGGGAACCTTGTTAGGGTGCATGGCATCATGAACGCTTTGAAATACCAGGACATTTTATATCAAAATCTGGTGGTCTCTGCCCGAAAGCTGAAGATGGGTCGTCACTGGGTCTTTCAGCAAGATAATGACCCTAAACATATGGCCAAATCTACACAGAAATGGTTCACCAGACACAGAATCAAGCTCCTCCCATGGCCATCTCAGTCCCCAGACCTCAACCCCATTGAAAACCAGTGAAGTGAGCTGAAGAGGAGAGTGCAGAGGAGAGGACCCAGGTCGCTGGATGACTTAGAGAGATTGTGCAAAGAGGAATGGTCAAAGATCCCTCTTTCTGTATTCTCCCATCTTGTGAAACATTATAGGAGAAGATTAGGTGCTGTTTTGTTGGCAAAAGGGGGTTGTACAAAATTTTAACATCAGGGGTGCTATTAATTGTGGCACACATGATTTGATGTAAAAGAATTACTTCTTAATGTGGGATTTTTTTTCCCACTGAATAAATGCACTTGAATTAAAAGTTGGATTTTCCTCTTTTTTCATTGTGGTCCTACTTCTGTAGGAAAAAAACTGAATTTATTAGAAGCTGAAGAATACATCTTAACCAGGGGTGCCAATAATTATTGAGGGCAGTGTATATTTACTGATAAGTATTGAACGCATCAACATTTTTATTTTCTACGCTGTACCTTGAGGCCACAAATTAACTAAATCATGGTAACGTGTTGTATTTAATGGCCACAAGTTTGCTAAATCGTGGGAATTACTTATATCTCATGACAACGAAATAAGTTATTTTTTCATGTCATTGCATTTCCCGGGCTCTAGTTTTGTCTTTGTGGTAGGGAACATTACATTTATGTCAGACAATTCTTACCATTTAAATTTACGGTACATTGGTGTAGGGCATTTCATGAGTTTTCATGTTCAATAAAAGACCAATAATACCCATGAATTTTGATGACATGCCTCCTTGACAGTTGCTGGTATCAGAGCAGTTTGAGTTTGTGTCCTAAGTGTTATGATCTGGAGGGAAAAAACACTGGGACAGAGAGACAAAGGGGGAGACACACCAGAAGCGTTGGTACAAAAGAATTAAAAAACAGAAAACTAGAAAGGAGGGGGGAAAAAAAAAAAAAGGGGCACTCAGGCCAACAGAAACACCATGCAACTGCACTGAAGGAAGGAGAATACAGGAATCCAAAACAACCGGAAACACTAGGGGGGGTAGACTCGGGACAAGGGAGCTAGGGAACCCTCGGAACAAGGGAGCTAGGGGAACTAGGGGACACTCGGAACAAGGGAGCTAGGGCAACTCGGAACTCGGGAGATGGGGAACCCTCGGGAACAAGGGAGCTAGGGAACACTCGGGAACTAGGGGACACTCGAAACAAGAGAGCTAGGGCACACTCGGGAACAAGAGAGCTAGGGAACCCTCGAGAACAAGAGAACTAGGGAACCCTCGGGAACAAGAGAACTAGGGAACCCTCTGGAACATGAGAACTAGGGAGCTAGGGAACCCTTGGAACAAGAGAACTAGGGAACCCTCGGAACAAGAGAACTAGGGAGCTAGGGAACCCTCGGAAGAAGGGAGCTAGGGGAACAACGGAACTAGGGGACACTCGGAACAAGGGAGCTTGGGAACCCTCAGAACAAGGGGACACTTGGGAACAAGGGAGCTAGGGCAACTCGGAACAAGGGAGCTAGGGAACCCTCGGAACAAGGGAGCTAGGGAACACTCGGGAAACTCGGAACAAGGGAACACTCAGGTACAAGGGGAACTCGGAACAAGGGAACTAGGGAACACTCGGGAACAAGGGAGCTAGGGGACACTCGGAACAAGAGAACTAGGGAACCCTCGGAACAAGGGAGCTAGAGGAACAAGGGAACAACAGGCAGAGGGCAGGCACAGGACGAGACGACGGGCACAGCTGGCAGACTCGCTAGGGCACAGGAAGGCAAAGGCGACTGGCACGCTAGGGCACAGGAAGGCGACTGGCACGCTAGGGCACAGGAGGGTGAAGGCGACTGGCACGCTAGGGCACAGGAGGGCGAAGGCGACTGGCACGCTAGGGCACAGGAGGGCGAAGGCGACTGGCACGCTAGGGCACAGGAAGGCGAAGGCGACTGGCACGCTAGGGCACAGGAAGGCGAAGGCGACTGGCACGCTAGGGCACAGGAAGGCAAAGGCGACTGGCACGCTAGCACACAGGAGGGCGAAGGCGACTGGCACGCTAGGGCACAGGAGGGCGAAGGCGACTGGCACGCTAGGGCACAGGAGGGCGAAGGCGACTGGCACGCTAGGGCACAGGAGGGCGAAGGCGACTGGCACGCTGGGGCACAGGAGGGCGAAGGGGGCACCGGAGGGCAAAGGGGGCACAAGGAGCTAGAAGGCGGCAGGTAGGGCAGGCTGGGCTGGGAAATGACTCTGATGAAACACAGAAGGTAAGGGGACCAGAGGGAAGGTGCACAGGGCAGGGAGTGCAGCGCGAGCGAAGTCAGATCTGATCTGAAGTGCTGCAGAGCTGGAACAGATATAGGGCAGGGGCACGGAGAGACACAGGTGTTGGAACTTAATATAACTAACAAAGGGTGGAACATAAGGGAAACCTAATTACATGGAACAGATAAACATTAACACACAGACGAGGATCACAAGACAATCCCAAAGACGGGATAAATAAACTGGATAAATATTTCACAGTGGATAGAAAGAGACAGGACAGATAAAAATACAGAAGGTTCTGCAGGAAAACTTAACAAAGCCAGTGAAAGAAAAGCAAGAGGCGGAGACTAGAACAGGGCGACTGCTGAGAGATCATTAGTCAATTAGTAAGCAGCTATACAATCCCGGGTGCTCGTTAGTAGGTTAGTCTAATATACAATGTTAGTTTGGTTTGTAAATTCTAGAAAAAAACAAACTGTTAGTAGGGGTTAGTAATATAGGAAAGCAAGGGGAAATTAGTAAACGAGAAAGGAAGGAAGGCTGAAACCCAGAATCCATTAAATCACCCGAAATAGTGTCACAATCAATTAAGACAGAAAACTGCTACAAACAATGACGCGACCGGGGAGAAAACAAAGACAGTACATGGGTAAGACATGGACTGGACTAACACGGGAGAGAAATGAAATATGAAGCACTACGACATGGACTAAAAATTAACATCACAAAAATAATAAAAACCAAAATTGACTAACCAAACACACATACCCACGGAACACAACACTAAGTATACCCAAAGCAACAAAGCAAGGGATGTTTGTTTCCTGGATTCATGGAATATGCAAACAAAATAAAAAATAAATTATTTGAAGAGTCCAATAACCCTGAACTATTTTAAAAACAACAAAATAATAAACTATTTGATGTTCAAACTACTGTATTTAATGTCAATTTAATTGGTTACCATATTGAAAATACCCAATTGCAATGAGTGCAACAGATTCTAGAAAGGTGGCTCAGTGATTGTTCATCACTTTAATATCACAATGTCTTTCAATCACCCTCATTAACTCTTTGGGTGCTGAAAACACATTTTGGTCATATTGTGCTATATCTGAGACCAGAACAAACTTCAGTCAGGGCAATTTAGCACCTGCACTCTCTACTTACGCAGCCATGCACTTGTACTCTCTGCAGTGGTTTGGTGCTCTGTTGCTGGAAAATGCATGGGCGTCCCTGGAACAGACGGCATTTAGATGGAGCATATGTTGCTCCATAATTTGTACATTTCCTGCTGTATTAATGATGCCCTTGCAAATGAGCAAATCACCCATGCCATGTGCACTGAGACACCCCCATACCATGACAGATGCTCGCTTTTGGAGCTGATGCTGGAAACAGCTTGGGTTGACCTTTTCATCTTTGGTCTGGAAAAGACGGCAGCTGTTTTTTTTTATTAAAACACTTGAAATATTGACTTGTTGGACCATTTTTTTAATTTCTTATGGTCCCAAATGAAAAGCCTGTAACAGACTGTATGGCCAAAATACTTGTATAAAGCCTCACTAAGGCATTATTTGAAAGGTAAAATCCTCTAGGCTCCAGAAATGTGCTCAAGTACTGTGTGGCTGAAACGAACACTACACTGCATCGGCTGAAACGAGCAGGAATTGACACATGGCAAAGAGAGTTAAACTGAAACGGGAGACATGCTGGAAGGCTTCGCTCAGCCCACTCCTGTAATGTGGCCTGGCTGTAGCTCACTCCTGTGCGTTACTGAGAAGACAGCGGTGGGGACTGAGGATTGAATGGAGTCAGAGAATAAATTGATTATTTTTCTTGTGTGTTCATTTGTAGGATAACCATTTTAAGCATTATGCCCCTTGAAGCAGTGGGTTACAGTGATTTTATAACGGCGGAGGGGCACTAAGACGCCCCTCCACCGTTATAAAATCATTGTAACCCACTGCTTCTCGGGACTTTAATATGGCATTTCAGATACGTCAGTGGTGATATATGATGTATCTACCAGCAATCCACTTGCGTTAGCAACCAAGTACCGACGAAGTTATTATTGAGTCGAGCTAGCAACGCCTATCGGCTGCGAGTGTAGCCAGCTTTTTCCCTATGGCTTTTGCAGCAAATGTGACAGCATTCTCTGGTGACAGTCAGCGACAACAGCATCTGTCAAGGAAAAAGCTAATAACTGTTTATTTTTAACAAAACTAAAATTGTGTTAAAGGTGAACAAATAAATTCTCGCATTGAAATGTTAAGTAGGCAAGAACGCAAGATTCTGCAGATTCAGCTTAACATGTCCTCGCGTCCTTGGAAATTTACACTCCCGTTATCAACTTCTCAAGTTAGAACTCACAAATAAGGTAGTCCGTGAAAAATGGCAGTGCTTATGCTGGCTAGCGTTTGTCTAGCTGTAAAGGTCGCTGTGAAATCTTGCAGAAAGAATTAGAAGCACTTGATAGAGCCTGATTTACTCAAAAATCATCTGACTCACATCCCACAGTCAGGTCATAGTAACAGTTAAAATATGACAAAAAGTGATTTTTTGAAAAATTGCATACTCCAGCTTTTACAGCTCCACTTCAGGCATTCTCCTCACAGCCAAAATTACTGCCAAAAAGATTAAAATAAATAAAAGGAACCTAATTAAACTTAATAAAAGAAAAAAAAAATAAAAGAAATCAGATTTACATATCCGTGAGAAAAATGACCGCAAATTACTTTACTGTCCCAAATTTCTTGAAATATAAGAACCAAAAAGATTGTTTTTAATGAACAGAATTCATGTGCTGACACTTAAAATAATGTGAGGTTGTATTGTTTTCAATGTACAGGTCAAAGAAAATTTACAAAATGGCTTTATTTTTATTTTAATTCAACATACTGTCCCAACTTTCTTCCTGATTGGTGGTTGTTCATTTGTGCATGTTTTCTTTTTATTGACTGGATGATTTATGATAAAATAGTCATTGACTCTTCATTTGCTGTGAATTTGTCTCAGGTTTTTATTTTTCCCTTCTCTGACCGAGGAAATTACTAGTGGTGAAAGACACACATTTCCAGTCATAAGGACGCACCACACACAAACTTTCCAAGGATATTGTGTTAATTTGGGCCCTCTTCAAGTCATCAGTTTTCAAATAAGCATATGATTTCAATAATCAGTTGAATTCACCAGTTAACTCTTCAAAGTGCAGTTCTTTCTCGAGCTAACTTCCTCCCAAACTAAAATGCTTACTTTTCTTGAACTACTTTGACTGCAGGCATAATCATGGTCTTGGTTGAGAGGTGACGCTTATTAGATTGCTCCCAAATAATCAGAATTGCTGAGAATTTTACTGAATTGAGTTAAAACCCTGGAGATATTAGTTTTTACCTGACAGAAAAAGATTTTATTCTTTCTTCAGCCCCATTGATCTGCAACCAAGCCTCATTGACCAAGAAAAATGATACAGCCACAGCCAGACGCATAAACCACCGCAGGTTCAAATATTGATTCTTTGACCAAAAATGAATATTTTACGATTTTTTTCTCGGTTATGTTTGTTCATGTTTCAACAAACAATTTTGGAGAGTCCAAATTTCCCTGCATTCCTACTCACGATCGCGGCCGATTTTACAATTGTAA
The DNA here is from genome assembly GCA_029721435.1 of Gymnothorax reevesii. NCBI lineage: Eukaryota > Metazoa > Chordata > Actinopteri > Anguilliformes > Muraenidae > Gymnothorax > Gymnothorax reevesii. The sequence continues at coordinate 10,734,600 of CM056581.1, forward strand.
TACAACTTCTTCTTTCAGCTCTTTTTCCCCATTGAAAGCTAATTTTTCTCTCTAATATACCCTTCCAGTTCCCTGGACTGGTGTTCCGTGCACAAGTGCAGGCATAATAAAGTTGCTTCCAAAACTTTGTCAACTTGCTTGACAAAATCCCCCCCTGTCAGAAACTACTGAAACAGTCCCTCCTCATTAAAATTAATCTCTTGGCAACCATACGCATCTGTTAAGTTTTGGACCACTACATAAAAATAATTTTATTTTCCTGTTATATTGGAGTGAGGGCTGATAGACTAAAATATTTACTGTTCTGTTAGATCAGCACATAATAACCTGCGGGTTTACTTACTTAGTTACTAAACAGCTACTGTGCAATCTACAGCACTGCCTCATGGGTAATAAAGCTAACTACAGTGAAATTTACAAAGCTGCGCAGCTGCTACATCTATGTTAAATTAGATTTAGTGACATTCGTCCAAGCTTGCTTCTTTTGCAGATTGAGAACTATAACAGGCTTTTATCTCTGGACCGATACCAAAGTAAGAAAATTGATTTCAACATATTTTGACAAATCAGAACAATGCTACACAACTGAACCTATGGGACTAGATAGTTAGGCTGAGGGTTATTATGACACAATTTTGGTCATTGTATTTGCATCATAAAATGGCTTATGCAGTTAAAATGCTAAGTCCTTAAAGTTTTGAATGATATACAGTTCTACAATGTCACACAATATTTTACTAGCAGCCTGCCCTTGCAAAAGAGTAAAATCATCGAATGATGTAGTGAGGATGAAAGGACTTTTAAAGAGCTGAAGTATTTCTTGGAAAAAAATATTGTTTTATTTCACACATTTGAAGAATATGTTCTGTATAACAAAATACTTATTGAATTTTTAAAAAATTCGATCGGGAAGTCTGTAAATTTGGGGTTTAAAATGTAGGTTTTGGCACTCGAGAAACTTGATTTCTAGCTAGTTTGTGAAACGATCGCCAATCCCCGTTATATGTAAATCAGCAACCCCTACGTCATCGTACGGAGTCGTGCTGAAGGCAATGTCATCTGTGACCAGTGGCTGCACGTGAAACAACACACATTGAGTGAGTCGATCACTTCATTCCCATCCCCAACCACGAGCGATTTCCATGTGAATTAACAAATTTCTGGAGAAAATATCAACACTTACATGAAGGGAAGTATCGTGATCACAGTAGAAAATGAAATTAGGTATCCACTTCGCCTTTTACCCGTGCTTTCAGGACGAATTTGCACCCCTGCATCGTGCTGAGATGCACTGATACGTTGCATGTGAATTAGAGCTGGTACCGTAGCTGCCCTAGGCTAAGTGAAAATAAAAAGGCGTTTTTCGCCTGGTTTTTCGTCCACTTGTCGGGCGAATTTTTTTTTCTTTCTTTTTGTCTGAGCTTCCTGTATTTATAATTTTCTCTACTCCATCACTTCCCGAATCAAACAAAATGCGATCAGGTTCGGTACTGGTCCTGGTAGTCAAGTTCAGATTATACATTATTGCTGCAGAGTATGTCCTAAACTGAGACAGTAGGCTAACCCAACTAAGTAACGAAAGAATTAAGTAACTAATTAACAAACTAAGTAACTAATAAACTAACCAACTAACTAAACCTACTAACCATAACTATATAGGGTGTACAAGCGAACTGATTAAATAAATCGGATGTTATTTTATTTGGTTATTTATCGTCAAAGGCTGTCAAAGATAGCCCATTTGGGCTACTGGATCGCTGTTGTGGCAACTCTGTGACAAATCCCATTATCATGATGCAGTCAAGTGATTCCCAAGTGATGTTGTTGTCGAACTCATGGACTAGTTCATGCGAAAAAAAAAACAACACGTTATCACTACTGCTGCTTTCTTCAATGGCGTGCTCGAATCAACTTTCCTGCCCGACACCTCTCGAATTTGAGGTCGACACGGAAGAAGCAAATGGTTTTTTAGAAGGAGATTGTCAGGACTCGCCGTTCGAGTATGAAGAGGTGGAATCCGAGTCAAATGAAGACGAGATATCAATGATGACGAACATGACAACTCAGTGCCTGAGGAGGGTGAGAATGAGGCCAATGACGGAACTGGGCATGAGGGGTATGAACTTGGTCTTTGACTTCGCTCGGAAATCCGTAAAAACTCACCGATTTGTCTTTGGATGTCTGGCTACAGCCTCCAACAACACAATTTGTCGGCATTGTGCCGAATCTACGCTAAAACGCAGCTTTCTCTACGATCCATACGTGTGTTCAATTGGTATTTCGCGCTGATTAATGGCGACCTGCAGTATCGACTACAAACAGTGACCTTTGACCTGATGGTCACGTGACCGTCCACTAATTTTTCAGAAAAGGACGTCTAAGGTCGCTCAAAATGGTCATTTTTAACTCTTTTTTTTAAAAAACGGAAACATCATAAAATTAAATGCATTCGATTTACATATTCTATATATATTAAATATTAAGTATGCACCGTTTCGTACATTTTTAAAGACATTAAAATGTGTCTATTTCAGCTCTTTAAAATCACTTTTGGAGTTTTCGTGCATTTTCTATGATATGCCAACTTCTTTGGAACTGGGGTTGTACAAACCCCAATTCTATTGAAGTTGGGATATTGTGTAAAAGGTGAATAAAAACAGAATACAATGATGTGCAAATCTCATAAAACCATATTTTATTCACAATTGAACACAGACAACATGTCAGATGTAGAAATTGAGACATTTTACCAATTTTTGAAAAATATTAGCTCGTTTTGAATTTGATAGCAACAACACATCTCAAAAAAGTTGGGACAGGGCTTTGTTTAACATTGTGTAACATCTCCTCTTCTTTTAACAACAGTGTGTAAACATCTGGGAAATAAGGTGACCAGTTGCTAAGAGTTTTTGGAGAGGAATGTTGTCCCACTCCTGTCAGATGTCGGATTCTAGCTGCTCAACAGTCCTGGGTCTTCTTGGCCAGATTTTCCGTTTTATGATGCACCAAATGTTTGCTGTTGGTGGAAAGTCTAGACTGCAGGCAAACTATTTCAGCACCCGGACTCTTCTGCTGTGAAGCCATGCAGTTGTGATGGATGCAGTATGTGGGTTAGCATTGTCTTTCTGAAATATGAAAGACCTTCCCTAAAAGAGACAGTGTCTGGATGAGACAATATGTTGTTTTAAAACCTGTATTTACTATTCAGTATTGATAGTGCCTTTCCAGATGTGTAAGCTGCCCATGACATAGGCACTAATGCAACCCCGGACCATCAGAGGTGCAAGCTTTTGAACTGTGTGCTGATAACAAGCTGGACGGTCCTTCTCGTCTCAAGACTGTACAACACAGCCTCTGTTTTTGCCAAAAGTATTTTTCGAATTTTGATTCATCTGACCACAGGACAGTTTTCTATTCTGCTTCAGTTCATTTTCAATGAGCTTTGGCCCAGAGAAGATGGCGGTGTTTCTGGATCATGTTCAGATATGGCTGTCTTTGCATGATTCAGCTTTAGCTTACATATGAGGAATCCACCTTCAAAGCCTTCCAAGTCAAGGTGGTCTGTTTTTTGGAAAAATCTGATTTTTTGGTAGGCATAGAAATCATCTTCCTTAGATACCAATTTTCACTATACTGAAACTTTTAGCCTTGCAGACATAATCCATGAGGCAGTTCATTTTTTTAAAGAAATTATTCTGATTTTACAGTGAAAGTTTTGACTCAGCAGGTGGAGTGGAAATTTAGCAGGTTTGGACAGTGTTTAAACCAGTCCCATTGTTGAATGTATTTATGTATTTATATGCAGCTCAATGCTACAGACAGCACAGTGGTTGAATAGCTGCTATGACAATGATAACATAAACATGAGTCAATGGGTTCTAATCCCCCTTTTATGGTATCACTATCACCACACTTTCCTGAACTGCCCCAACCAGTTAAGAGTTAGAGAAAGCAAAAGCTGAACAGGCTATGAAAGCTCAACTGTGATTGGTTCCTTCCAGCAAATAAAAACGGACTCACGTTTCCACACTGGCTGATGACTTAGCTGAATTTGACAGTTTTCCTCCTTGACTTGAGGGTTTTGACAGAGTTTTGCTTTTTCCGTTACAATTTATAACATGATTTATTAGGTTATGAAAGTGGAGCTATCAGTGGGAATGCGCCGGTGCCTGAAAGAGAGGCTAAAGGAGATAACTCATTTATTTTCATAACTTGACTTAGCAGGTTTTGCAAGTTGACTCCTCATTTGTAGATTGCACAGCAAACTGTGTTCCCGGACAATGATTTCTGGAAGTGTTCCTGAGCCCATGCAGTGTATTCCAGTGCATAATCATGCCTGTTTTTAATGCGCTGCCATCTGAGGGCCCAAAGATCAAGAGCATCCAATATTGACCTGCGGCTTTCTCCCTAGTGCTCAGAGATTTCTCCAGAATTTCTGAATCTTTCGATGATATCATGTACTGTAGATGGTGAGACATTCAAAGTCTTCGCAATTTTACATTGTGGAACATTTTTCTGAAATTGTTCCTCAATTGTTATATTCAGTTTTTTGCTGATTTGTAGATCTCTGTCCATCATTACTTCTGAGAGACTCTGCCTCTCTAAAATGCTCTTTTTATACCCAGTCATGTTACTGACCTGTTGCTACTTAACCTAAATAGTTGAAAAATGCTTCTCCAGTTGTTTTTTTTTTTATTAGTACCACTTACTTTTCCAGCCTTTAGTTGTCCCAACTTTTTTGAGACATATTACTGTCATCAAATTCAAAATGACCTAATATTTCTCACTAAAATGTCTCACTTTAAACATAACATATGCTGTCAATGTTCTATTGTGAATAAAATGGGGGGATTTATGAGATTTGCAAATCATTGCAATCTGTTTTAATACACATTTTACACTACGTACCAACTTCATTAGAATTGGGGTTTGCATACAATTGAAACATGTATTGAAAAGTTAAGGATATACATATGAACACCAGTTTCTGTTCAGTGGCAGTCAGCCCTCTTTTCTTCTGTTTTAAAGCAGCACAAGCTCCTCAGCCCGAGGCAAGTTAGCTGCATTTCCACCATGCAGTCCAGTTCAGTTCAATTAGAACGATTATTTTGGCATTTCCATATCCAAAAGTCGTGGATGGCGTCAAAGAACCATTCCAATCCATCCTGTTTTTTATAACCTCTCTGGTCTGGGGTTGAGGACCTATCTGAAAGTGGTGGAAAAAAATCACCACAGATTCCTTGCATTGTGTTTGCATGGCCTCAGAAAATATCCAGTCCAAAATGAGAATTGATGTATGAATTGATGTAAAAAAATAACAGGGTAATAAATATCTGGGACCATGTCTGAAGTATTCCTGCAATAAACATCTGTTGGACACTAAATTATATGCAAAAGCTTTCACAACTTTGGCTCCATAAATTTTCAGGTTCTCAGCAAAGCTGGACCATTGTGAAGCCCAGTTTGGTGAAATGGATGCTACACACATTATTTGCACTCTAAGTTTCACCATTATTCCCTTTCACTCAAATACTGTTAACCTGACAAATACTGGTGCAAGTCTCCTACCAAATATACCCATTACTTTTTTTCCAGAGGTTGTTGATGCAGCAATTACACGTCAAATGTATCAAAATTGTTTGCCTCATACAGGATATATTAGGCTTTGGTACACGGGACTATGATTTGAGAAGTCCAAATTACACTTTGATAAAGAATAAAGATATCATCCATAAAAATATCCTCTGTCCCACTTCAGAAACAAAATCCTTTATTGAGACAAGCTGGCTGGCACTCAGCAGGTCCCCATACACATCAAGCAGTACAGGAGCACTGTTGGGGAGACCAAACATTACAACACACTTATATCAAGTCACTCTCACATCATGCTGCACATGAGGAACCTGTACAACCAAACTCATCAGCACAGGTCAGAAATTGCTACTTGCATGTGGCGAGACACTCAACCCACCCTCAACCTTCCCACTATGAAACCTCGAACAGGACTTTACCAGGTGTGCTATATGTCAGGTCACACTACAGCCTTGAATACATCATACACATTACACATTTTATATATTACATATCATTACTGTACAGCATAAAACATACACAACATACAAACTATAAAATCCAAAATGGAGGGATTTCTTGTGAAAATAATACAAAGAAAAGCAAGACTTCATAAAAATAAAACAGACGTAACAGAACACAGAATTCTATTTCTTTGTTGTTCATTTTTTTTGTCACAGTGTTCACTTATCCCCCGAGGTCTGCAGGTTTTTAATCTATTTTTTAAAAAAGGATATCTATACATGGAAAGAAAGTTACAATATTTTATTTTTCGGTTGTTTATGGCTGCCTTTGTGAGCCCCTGTGACAGAATCAGTCCTCTCTTGTGCTTAGAGATGAAGATTCAGGCAGGACGACCCTCAGGATTGGCACATTAGAGAGACACAGAGAAACGGGCTACTATAGGCTGTTTCAGCACACCCCGTACAACTAACCTATTCAAGTATCGGCAGAAGCAATAAGGACCCGGAGGGTAAAACCAGTGCATCGGGTCCCATAAGTCAGTGCCTATATTTATGATCACTATTGACTTCCTTTTTGAGCGCAAACATGAGAACCATAATGTTAAATACAAACCACACAAATGCACACATTGATAACTACAAACCACATAAATACATTACACCATGATGACTGTAAACTGCATCAATACACTAAAACGACAATGGCAGCCGCATTTCACAATCACACTGATCCATACTGACGAATATAAACCCCACGAACACGCTGAGAACCATCATGACAAATTAAAACCATGACGAAACCCGAGAATATTCAGGTAATGTTTAATCAACATTTAGCATATTCTCAACACTGTAAACCAGTTAATTTGCTGTTAACCACCATTGCACTGTGACCTGGCTAACACACCTCACCTGAAGTGACTGCAATAGTTTTTCTGTTTCAGGTCAAAGCTCTACAGTGCTTGCGCTTTGGGAGAATTCCATCCAGAAAATCTTGCATGGTAACTAGAAAAAAGTATTTAGGGGCACACCTACTAACAAGGATATAGAAGTGTGCTTCTTATTTTTTCGACACAGAATCACATGCGCTCCCTTGAAAAAAAATGCCAGTGTGGGTTCCCGGTAGTAGTATTAATTGTGGTCTTAGTTCTCAGAGTATTGCTGTGGATGTCATATTGAGACGTGAGTCTCCTGTAGAGGCACTGAGGCACACAGACACAGTCCTACCCTCTTCTCCGCACTACTCAAATCAGTGTTAATGCAGGACACATTCGCTCACGCACGCATGCAAACATGCATGCAAACACACACACACACACACACACACGCACACACATGCAGTCGGTCATGGAGCTGCGGGGGGAAGGCAGGGGTTAGCTGCAACAGTCTGAAATCCTGTTTCCTGTGAGAAAAGACACACATTTCCTAGTCTAAAACATCCAATCACCACAGTCTGCACAAACACCACCACAGCATGAGAATTTCGACAACGAGAAGAAAAGTGCGACCAATGCCAATACATGTTTAACAGTGCAGTATTATACTCATATCAACCGTTCCTTTTCAAATGTTCAACTGTGGTCAGGTGAGCTGATCGACGGGTTATTTTCCGGATGAAAATGGCCAGGCCTGAGAGAACCAGCCGTTCAGACATGGCTTGGACTCACATCATTATTTTCATCAATCAAATACTAAGTGCCAAATGTTATCAATTTCAGTAACGTCAGAAGTTGCATATATCCAATACTTCCATTTCAGACATGCTCAATATTATCACCTTATTTGATTTCTTATTGTGTTTGTGCATAGGAGTTGATGGTTCCAGATCATGCATCATACTGTCCAATCATATGACAGATAAAGTCAACTCTTGGACGGAGGAATAATAACTGCACAACCAGAAGGCTTCAGCAAATTTTCCACTTCACTGTGGGGATTGTCTTCTGATTAACTCACTTTTTCATTTCATTTCCACATGCCCATTAGAAAAAAACAGATATTCTTCGAGTTTTTTTTTTCTGAACATCAGAGACCACATTTATACAAACACAGTACAGTATTGATTTATTGTATTTTTTATTCTTTCATTTTTTTTTTTTTTTTTTTCGCTAGGCACCTGCCATTTTGTTCTGAGGGGTATAAATGAGCCACCGGCGCTGGACAGCCAGATAGAAAGAGGTATAATGATGGGGAGAGGAAAAAGCCTGCTGAAATGACCTGTGAGTGGGAATGCTGGGTAATCAGGGATGGAGTATGAAGAACCCAATGCATTCAGGAACATAGCATGTTGTTAGAAGCCGTACGACAAGGAGTCCTGGATAATGAGGAATGCCATGCGAGCAGAGAGACGCCATGAGTTTCTCACTGCAGTAGGTAGGCCATGAGATGCCACAGCTGTGTGAGCAGGCCTAGTGCGTGATGGTGGACTATGTGCTAGCAGAGGTGCCGCTTCAGCAGCCAAGATTGTTTAATCGCTGAATTTCACTCATAGACTATTATTCAGCACCATTAGGGAGAGAACACAAAATGGACACTCTGATTGGCCATCTAAAAAAAGAGACCCTGTTGATTGGTGCATGTTCTCAGCAATAACACATTTCATTGGTGTGTTTTACAAATAATATTTGTTTCTACTGGCCAGGTCAGGTCTTATCATTCTCCCCTCCAGGGCACCGAGCGATTGTGCATTTAAAATCTCAAGACCTGTCTTTGCTGCAATGTGTGCATAGTTTGTATCCAAGCAACTTCTGTGGCGGCAGAGAGCCAGATGAGGTCATGGAGCAGAGCAAGGGGAAACCTTTCACCCATTGGTCCATTAAGGCAGGCCACACCCATCCTCTGAGATTCAGCTCCGCGCTGAATACCGAACACATTTACAGCACCAGTGTGAGGCAGTGATGCCCTTCTCCCACACCACAGAGAAGAGAAATCGAGCGGCACAGCACCCTCACACACACCTGAGACACACAACTGAAACACCAGCCCTTGGAGCAGTTCACACAAATTAGCCCCCAACTGTGAGAAATAACAGAGTGATGGGGGCCTGTTGAACATTGTGTGGCCAGACTCAACCTCAGTATTTCTGCATCTCTCTCTGTATCCAATCCCAATCTCCCCGTCACCTGCTTTCATGTTGCATCAGAATCAGTCTAAACGAGTCATTTCAGGGTGAGCATCACATCCCTCTGAAAGTGCATTTATTTAGATGGTAATCTCTCACGAGATTTTTTTTTTTAACACTGGGAGGACCTTACACTGCAAGTGTATCTTACTGGACTGACATCTCACTGGTTGGGTGATTCACTGGAAGGCCATGTCAATGCGATGATGACTCACTGGAGGATCTCAAGGGAGAGGAATCTCACAAGTGAACACCTTGTGGAAGGGTGTATCAAGCTTCATGGGAAGGCATCATCATGGAAGGGATATCAATGCTGGGGTGCTTCACTGGAATGGTGTCATCCTGGCGGGGCATACTGCAATTAGGTTGCTTCAATGGCTGGGTGTTGTCAGAGAAGAACATCTCTCTATAGATTGGCATCTCACTGGAAAGGCATATCACCGGCAGGTGTCTTCAGTAGAAAGGCATCTCACTGGAGGACAATACCACAGCGATGAGATTCCTCTAAGGGGGCGCTAACTTGGAAGGGCCTCTCAATGGAGGGACATCTGAAGGGAAATGTTCATCTGTAGAAGGAAATCTCACTAGAAGACAGCGTCTCAGCTTGCGCATTTCACTGGAAGGGTGTCACCGTGCAAGATCATCCTACTGAATATAACTCTTACAGAAATGGTGAATTGTTCAAGGGGTATCTCGTTGGAATGGCTTCTCGCAATAAGGGAGTATCACAGCAAGGGCATTTGACTGGATGTCATTGTGTGATTGGAAGGGTATCTTGTGGGATGGTTGTCTCATTGGAGGGTTTTCTCTCTGGATGGCATCTCAGTGGAATGGCATTCTAGTGGAGGATGGAAGAGAGTCTGTGCTGTGGAGGCCATTGGAAGGAGCGGGACAATCTGGATATCCTTTACCTGCAGGGACACCACAATTTACACAGTAAAGACAACTAGCTTAGCTAATGTTCACATTGAGACCAAATGCACAATCACGCAATGGCATTATGGGCATCTCTACTGATCCTGTATGTTATAGCTGATAGCACTGTTTAGAAGGACTTTAATGGAACTGCATTGTCATTATCTTGTTATCAACTAGCTAGCCCGCGGAGGATGGGCTTCCCCACTATAGCCGGGTTCCTCCTGAGATTTCTTCCTACTGGGGAGTTTTTTCTCACCACTGTTTGAGGATTTTTCTCCCTACTGGGAATTTTTTGCCTCAATTGCTGTAGTGGGGAATAGGCTGGGCACTGCCCTTTCAGTAACTCATCTCTGACTGTAAAGCGTCTTTGTGACAGTTTGTCTGTGAAAAGCGCGATACAAATAAATTGAAATTGAAATTGAAAATAGCTGTCATGATTATAGTGTAAGAATGATGGGACGTTGAGTTAGACTTACTGGCTCAGTCTACTCATCTCCTCCCTCTGTCCTCCAGCTCAAACAGACCCTCCTCCTCCTCAGGGGCCATTACAGATGAAGAGTGAATTATGAGAGGTGATGGTCTCAGTCTGGGTCCAGAATGATGTTTCCCCAACAGTGACTGGATTGCCTACGGCAGACAGGAGACGTACAGATATTGCCTTTACCTGCAAGCCACTACCACCATCAACTCTGAGCAACAAATCTGGGGTGCGTTTCCCAAAAGCGTGGTAGCTAACTAAGTCGGCAACTTATATAGTTCGTCCATTAACAGTCAATGGCCCAACTATGTAAGTTAGCATCTGTGATTTTCGGAAATGCACCTCAGTATGGAAATGGAATATACTGCAATATACTGACTACAAACTATGATGTACATCAGAGATTTGCAACCCTTCGCAAGATACCGATGAGAAAAACACCAGAGGTTTATTTTTTATACTTTTGTCATGAAGTCAATATGTTACAATTTTCCATTTCCACACTGTGAGACGAGCAGGACAGAAAGCATGTTAGAAAAAAGAGAAGTGAAAAGAGTACAGACATCTCACCCCTCAGAACAACACTGGAACTTTGGTTGTGATGGAAACAGTTATGCCCAAATGCCTTCCTCGTCATCCTATCGGTTAAATGTTTGAAACAGCAAGGTGTCAGCATGAAGGTAAGAGAAGAGAGAGGGTTAGAAAAATGAGCCACACGTCCATGCACTACAGCCTGGGTTTTCAAAAGTGGGGTCAGTCACCCCCTGGAGCTACTTGGGGATATTAGAGGGGATCACTGGCCAGACTACACATGCAAACAATATGTGTATTTTTTTCCCCAATATACCGTAGTATGCAGTGATGATTATGCACTTTACAAAATGAAGATAAATTCATTTTGAAACTACATACTATTGAAGTATTTATATCAAGTAATATTGGATCATATAGATGAAAATAAGTAAACAGATAACAATACATAGTAAAAACAAAAAATAACAAGGAATTGTCATTAATATGACTGTGTCTCCTGCTGTATGAAAGATCGTTTGACAAATAATTCTGATCAAACATACATCAAATGTTAAGCAATACTGTTCATACAAGCATGTGGCAGAAAAAGAATAGTGATCAATTTCGCATTAACAAGGTTATCAAAGGCAAAATCTACAAAATGACCTTTGCACTTTGGTTTTTCGCTATTGTACTTCTGCAACTGCACACAGTACTTTAGCTACTATGTCCAAGTCTGTTCACTACCATAGATAAACACAAGGTAAGAACATAAATATTACTTAAGAATCAGTAATAAAACTTTATAAAACCATTTTCATGACAGCTGAGAATAATTTTTCGGGTTCTGACTCTAATCAACAAAGATTGAATTGGCAACAAACACTTGTGCACCCGAGTTCGTTCGCTTATCCAACTTTTGGCTTCACTTGTCCTCATAACGGATCCTGGTAAAAGAGTTTACAAAGAATATCTCCCATAGCTTTATTTCAGTCAGGAAAACTCATGTTTCAATAAAATAGAACAATAAGTGAGCTTGATGTCTTTCGAATAGACGGCTGTATGACCTCGTGATGTGTATCCTCCAATCGTGTGCCTGCTGATGCTGACGTGCTGGTAGCTTACCAGGCTGCTGTCAGCTGATGTAGCTCTTCTCCAGTTTCCTGCCTGAACTAGTTACACTCATTAATTTACTACATTTAATAAACTGATATGTTAGAATTGATTTACTTCAAAGAAATACTCAGCAGTCTTCGATCTGATCTTTGTTCGATTATAGTAGTGAACGGACTTGGACATAGTAGTGACTGTATAGAGAGCAGTAGCGAAAGTACACTAGTAAAAAGAGTGGTGAAACAACTGGTTACCGGTTAAACAGTCATTTTTGAAACATTCTCCGAAACTACAGTGCACCTAAGTTCCACCATTGGGTAAGAAAATTTCGAATTTTGATAAATTGGTCAAAAAGACTTGTTCCCAGTCCAGTGGTGTCCAATCCTTGAATTTCTTGGTAAACTCAAGACTTTTTTTTGATGTTGCCAGCTCTTGGTCAGCAACACGACCAATCAGATCATTTTCAAATAGGCGTCTGGGAAAAGTAGATTTAGATACTTTCATCCCTTCTCTTCTGGTGGCATTAATGTCATCAGAGTTGTTGTGCTGTCAACCGACCTAATTTTTTTTTTTTACTCATGATACACAGATAACGAACATCAGAGGCACTTAACCTCGGTTTTTCACATCTATTGGCACTAGTTTTCAGCGAATTCCCTTTGAAACACTTGATGGCATTTATTAAAGTACTATGGCAGTACTAAACGTCTTCAGCATCATGTAGAGCGGCTATGAACATTCTAATAGAGCTCCTGTCATGCCATCATGACCACAACTCAAAGAAGAACTCGAAGAACTGATCATCAGGGGTAATTTTCCAGAATAATGTTGCCTCAAACCAGTTTAAACAATTTTTTTTTGCATCAATAATCATGGAATCAGCCTTCAAATATTCATTCAGGCTATGCAAGAATCAAAAAAATGATATTTGTGGCACCTTTAAATTGTGATTAAAAAAATCGATGTTTTCAGTGTTTTTGTTTATGACCCACAGTTTTACCTCAGTAAACCCATCGGAATAATTCTTTTGTTCTCATTGCTTATGCTTACAATCGTATTTCTCAATACATTTTTGCCAAAGAATTATAGAGAAGTAATATATTAGGACCCCTTTAAGAGAAAAGTGGTGGTGTATAATCATCACTGCACAATACTGCATAAAATATATTCAACGACAAAATAAATGTAAATTTACTGAAAAGTGATTTTCTGTCCAATTTTGTGCGCTCCAGACAAGAGGAAGGCAAAAATTTTGAGCACTCATGAGTCAGCAGTGTATAAGAGGTAAGTTGTTAAAATTACATAGAAAGCATTGAAGATGTGTCCCATGTTTTGCTTTAAATTTAGAAAGAGTGTTTTGCTTAGTAGGGCCAGAAGAAAGAAGTCAGATCAGAACATTCCTGCTAAGTGTGATTAAGTGTTTCTACCAGGACTACGTCCAATAATGCCAGTAGCACTTGAAGGGTTGATTTCCAGAAGTGAGCAAGTCCGTTTTTGTCTTTTAAGAGAAATGAGATTTTAAGAATTTGACAACTTGAGGGGATGATCGTACATGTGTTCAGCTGATGTAAACGTAATGAAATATCAAAAAAGATGTCTTAAAACATATTAGGAAACCTTCAAGCCTCGCTCTTGATTCTTGGCCCAGATATTTCAAACACCAGTCTGTGGACTTGAGTACTTTTAGAAGCAAATGCCTCAAAATAACGAAAATTGAACTCAATTTAAAAAATTAACAGCATTAAATTTTATCATTTCAGAGTACTAAAACAGAGCATCTTTTTGAAAACAAAACATTCTATTTTTTTATGAAAATGAACAGAAAATATATTCATACCAATATACTTTAGTTATGGAGGTCAAAGAGCCTCTTAACCAAAATGAATGCAAGATACATCCAGTGAAATGAAAGGTAAATGCTGCTGATAAAGGGTCACAATAAAAACCAATCTCCATAAATTATGAATGGGCAGTACCACCATCAAAACAGGTTAAAAGACTTCATTCAACATCGATAGGGATGTGGGGTGGTAATTAGAAAGTTCAGCCAAAGAATAAGCAGCAAAAAAAAATTACCTTTTGCCAGACTTTTGTTTTCAGCCCATGTTCCTGTCTGCCTGAGTCTTTTTTTTTTTAGCTCTTTTGGGTTGAATCCACACACACACACACACACACACACACACACACACACACACACACACATCTTGGCCCGTAGAGTCAGCCATTTTGGTTAGGTAAGAAAGCCACAGTGGCTGCTTTTTGCCAACCAATTTCCTAAGCGAAACTGGACTTGTGTATTTGTAGAAGTTTTAGACTGGACTTGGTCACCTGTAGAAGTAGCTTCTTGGGGAATTATACTGCACTTGTCAGAAGCCACGTGTGACAAGGGGTCTGACATTGTCCTACTGAAATATTGGGTTGTTTTGATATTTAATTACAAAGTAAGTTGATTCTTGTCTTAAGTGAGGACGAAAACCAAGTTCATGGTATTCTCCAAATTTCGAAAAATAGATCCAATGATCTTCATGTTTGCACCCTAAATGGGGCCCAAATTAAACTTATTCCTCATGAGTACTTGAGCATTTGATTGGATGTCAGGCTAACTGTCAGATGCATATTGAAAATTTGACCAAAAATATGAAGGGTAAAATAGGCTTTGCATACATTGATAGGGTTTTCTTCAATTTTTAAATTAGAAAAAAGGTTGTGCAGCCAATGATAATCCACATACTTCATTATGGTTATTCCATTTACAGAAAAGCATCTGCTTTTTTGTAAAAAAAAAAAACCCTAAGATTCTTTTAACCACTTTTTATCGCTGGTATTGGCTTCTGCACCCACCATTTTGCCTGAAGCCAGATGCAAACTGTGACATGGGCATATTTGTGTTTATTCATTATCAGATAATGTCAGTTAGTATGTGCATGAAAATGTGGATTTAAAAGAGAGTTTCAAATGCATATTGAGAGAATTATGTATATTTGAAATCCATTTATTCATGCATTTATTTTTCCTACATTATGAAGCACTGACCTGATCATGGGAAGGCCAGTGGCTGGAACGAGGCCCCCCACGGGCAGGGCCACGATGGTGGGGTGGGGGATGGGGGTGTTGAGGAGGGTGGTGTTGAGGAGGAGGATGGTGTTGAGGCGGTCCATGGTGTTGGGGGTGAGGGTGCTGAGGAGGGTGGTGTTGAGGTGGAGGGTGATGTTGCTGGGGGTGCGGGTGTTGGGTTTGAGGGTGTGAAGGTGGCTGATGGTGCGGCATAGGTTGGTGGTGCTGTGGGGGGTGGGGATGCTGGGACTGGGAGTGTTGGGGGGGTGCGTGGTGCGGCGAAGGATGGGGATGTTGGGGTGGATGGTGTTGGGTAGGTTGGTGGTGCTGCATTTGTTGGGGGTGTTGCGGGGGATGGGGGTGCTGGGGTGGGAGATGTTGAGCGGGGTGTGGAGGTTGGGGATGGGAGGGGTATGGATATGGAGGTTGGGAGTGTTGAGGGTGCTGCGGATGCGGTTGCTGAGGTATTGAGTGTTGAGGGTGGGGGTGCTGGGGGTGCTGAGGCTGAGGGTGTTGAGGGTGGGGGTGTTGATGGTGCAGATGTTGGCTGTGGGGAGCTGGAGGATGAAGACAGTGGTCATGGTCTTCATCATAGTTGTCAGCAATCAGCTTCATCCGGCTCTGTGTCTGAGTGAAAACAGATAAGATTACATTTCTTTCCAGGTAAAACAGCTGACATGTATCTGAGGATCTTCTTGTATAGCTTGTGCAAACTGCGCTAATTAAGTCTATTTTGGACAAACCCGAACCAGACGTTTGATTCAAAAATGTTCTGAAACAGCCCATATCTGCTGCTTGGGCTGAGAGTATTCTAATAAAAAAACCTTTTTTTGCCATTTCAGTTAAGAATGTCCTGAAAGAACTCATATTGTGTGAGAACGCTCTGGAAACGTAACTTGCTTTTTGAGTGAAGAATGTTGTACATATACATGAACATATACCTGCTGTTTGAGCTGGTGCATCAGTCTGTCTTTCTCTCTCTTCAACACCAGCACCTCATCCTGTGTTTTCTTCCTGTTGGAGGTGGAGAGCTCCAGCAGGGCGATGTTAGCGTCCTTCTCACTGATGGCAGCCAGTAGGGCCTGCTGCCTGTGGTGGGGGTGAAGATACGCAAATGTAGCAGGGAAATGGGCCATATTAGCGGTGCCAGAGTTTGATGAGGTTGACCAAGCACAAAGAAGTAATATGCACTATGTTGCACAATTGTGGTGTTTCTCATGGAAACCAATCAAAATATTATTACTCTGTATTCATATTTTTACTTCTGAAATGTTGATCATTTAAGGTTAACAAATGCTTTACTTCCATAACTGCCCTACTGTAAATTTACGCATAAAATACATTATTGCTATTCACTGCAAAGGTAAAGTAGGATAATATCTCATGGAAATAGATTTGATTTCTGTTTTAAGTCGTTGGGCTGAACTGACTTCTGATCAAGTGTAAGTGTGTGGGTCACGATCAAAGTAAGCAGTTTTGTGCTTTCTCGAACCGACACACTAAAGCAGACTCAGATCAGGGACCCACTTCATCTCCAGGATCTCCTCGAGCTGTTTCCGTCGCTCCTGCCGCAGATTGGTCAGGTGACCATCCCTCTCAACCAAGGACTGTTGGGTGGAGGAGAGTCTTTGTTTGGTGGCATCCAGCTCCAGCCTGGTCTTCTCCAGAGCGCTCATCAGCTCTTCCAGCTGGAGTGTGAGAAAAACACACCACAAACCTGAGAAATTTTGCTTCAGAGTCTGACAATACATGTATAGTTTTATCCCTTCAACATTAAACTCCAGCTCTCACAGACTGTGTTCTAACCACCGCACATAAAATATCAGCCTATAGGGCAGAGAAGATCTTGTGAGGCTTTCTGACTGACTAAGCACCGTAAGTTTCCAACGAATGGTATGTTTAATTCTCTTGCTCATTTACAACAGAAAACAGGGCAGCTTTTTGTGGCAATGTAAGGAATACCATTCTCTCTTAAACACTCCTAACACACTTAAGCTCTAGTATACATATAGAATTCTGACAAACATGCACATACTTAACAGATACGCACAAAAAAAAAAAAAAAAAAAAAAATATATATATATATATATATATATATGCATGAGTTGTTGATGCACGCTTGGAGTAATTTTGGTAGGCCGGCCACTCCTGGGAAAGTTTTCTCCATTTGTGGATAATGGCTCTCACTGTGATTCGCCAGAGTCCCAAAGCCTTAGAAATGGCTTTGCAACCCTTTCCAGACTGATAGATGTCAATTTATTTGTTTCTCATCTGTTCTTGAATTTCTTTAGTTCGCGGCATGACATGTTGCTTTTTGAGATCTTTTCGTCTACTTCACTTTGTGAAGGTTCTATTGAAGTAATTTCTTGATTCAACAGGTCTGGCAGTAATCCGGCCTGGGTGTGGCTGGTGAAACTGGACTCAAAATGTGGTTAATCACAGTTAATTTGTGGTGAAAAAGCCGCACTCTCGACTGCAGTTCTTGATTATTTTAATGGATTAGCATGACAGATAGACAGACGTTTCGGCCCAAAGTGCCTTCTTCAGCGTCTTCTGAACAAAATCTGTTAATCACAGTTAATTCATGATTTAACAAGGGGGGACAATTACTTTTTCACATAGGGCCAGGTATGTTTGGATAGCTTTTTCCCCTTAATGAAATCAGCATTTAAAACCTGCATTTTATATTAAATCAGGTTATCTTTTTCTTATATTAAAATTTGTTTGATGATCTGAAACTGTCATGGACTTGCACCCGCCGGCTGAAGACAAGAAACCGGCGGGGACTGGGACCATGTACCCAAAAGCAGGAACAGGGATCCACACGCACAGGCTGAGAAAAAAATATAAAAATCTTTATATTGCAGCAGCAAACACAAGCACATAAGGGCTCCAGAAACAGAATACTGCTGCACCAAACTAAGGTGCATCCAACCCTTAAATCGCAACCCTTCACCTCCACCTCAACGAGCAACACCTATTGCCCCTTAAGGTGGAGGAGAAGAATGTAGCAGGGGGAGGGCCTGCAGGGCAGGACCATCACAGAAACATTTAAGTCTGACAAATATGCAAACAGGAGTCATAAGTAGATGACATATCCCCCTGGCCCCTGATTATTTGCAAAAGTTATGTCAATCCTACAACCTTCAAAGAAATTCAAATAAGAATGTTGAGGTGGCTTTCCTCTGGAATGATCTGGAAGTATGTACTAGCAATGTCCAGCAAAGACTATGAAGCACACATTGCCAAAGGCAATAAAAAAACAAGGGTCATTAATGAACAGTTAATTAATTAACTAGCAGTTCTGCTCCGGAAACAAACCCAGCCCTGCAACTGAGTCCAAATCCATGTTCTTTCCACATTTCAGAAATTTGAAAATATGAAAAGGCACCACTTCAGTATGTGGGTAATGCACATGCAAAGTTTCAGAAAGATATAATGAACGGTTTTTGAGTTGTGGCCCGGAAAGGGACCCCCCTGTACTGAGTCCAAATGCAACTGGTTTCCATGGAAATGAAAAAAATAAGATTTTCAGAAATCTGAAAAGATCAAAAGGCACCACTTCAGTAGGTGAGTAATACACATGCAAACATTCAGTCAGATATATTGAAACGTTTTAGAGTTCTGCTCCAGAAACAAACTAGGCCTGATGCGCACTAAGTTCAGATTTGTTTCCATGGAAACAACAAAAATAGGAATCCCCAAACTTCCAAAGTAGAAAAAGGCACATCTAGACTATACACAGAATACATGTACCGAGTTTGGTGCTGTTATCTTGCATAGTTTCTGAGTTCTGCTCAACAAAACAAAATGATCACGGACGGACAGACGGACAAGGCGATACCTATATCCCCCCGCATTCTATGCCGGGGGGATAAAATGGAAGAAATCAGGAAGGGGGCAAATACTTTTTCACGGCACTGTACATACATACACACACACATATATATATATATATATATATATACATAGTGCTGCAAATATCCACACAAAACATGCAGCGATGTCTTAACACACCTTGTGCTGAGAGCTGTCAGTCAGGTTGTCCTTCCGTCCCTCCTGTGATCCACTCTTCTTCTCTCCCTGCAGGCCAAGTTTGAGGCTTGTGCCTTTCTTGTTCTGGTCCTTCCCCGGTCTGTACACACAAAGGACACAGGCTCACTAAGCCCTGCCGTATCCCTCTGTGCGCCTGTCAACACTACACCCAGTACTACAAAATAATGCTCAGCTGTTGCATTGAGGTGTACTAACACATAGAGCGGAAGGTAACTGGAGTGTGCCCATGGGTTGTGTCCGGCCTTTATGAGGATAGAAGTATACAGGAAAGAAATGGATGTAAATTCTGATTGGCCACGGAGTCAAGCTTGCTGAACACAGAGGAGGTGCTACCTGCTGGACAGTCACCTGATGGCATTTGACTGTCATCTGACTTTCCTGTCACATGACTGTTTGGCCGGTAATATGCCGGCTTACTTAAGCTGCGTTCCTGAATAGCTGTACCTCGGTACGCTAACTCAACACCCTCCTCCACCCCAGCTCCACCTGTCTTTCATATCATTCATCGATCATGTTCTCTCACGACTAAATCACCGTTCAATAATAATGTCTCTTCCTTTTGAGGTCATTGTTGCTGTCGGCTCTGTTCTATGGAGGGGGGGTTAGTAGTAGCTTCCTGCCCTCTGTTCCACGATTGGATGAGCAGGGATCTCTCAGAGCAGAGCCATGTCACCAAACCCAATGTATGCTTGTATGTCTGTGTGGTTTCAATAAACATTCTCTTTTTGACAAAGAGGTCCCATCAGAAAAGCCGCTAATGTGCGATGAGACTGCATCAGCAAGTAGTGAGTCGGCGTATGGAACAGCCTCAACGATGACACAAACTTTAACAAACTGCCCCAGCAATACAGCATGACTGGAAGGATTTTTGTCTGCATGCTGCCATATATTTAGCACAGATCACCACTCAGTAATAACAAAAACAGCTCAGTATTCCATCAATGTCACCAATGAGTGGTCAATCTCACAAGTAAATTAAGAATGATAATGTTTAATGACATAATGGGAAATGATTGGTGATAAAAACAGCTGTAAAAACTTAAATAGGGCATGCTCACCTGTAATGGGTGAAAGGGAGGTGATGAGGGATAATGATTTAAGGGGGAGTGATCAGTCATCGCGAGTTAAAAAAAAGAAAGAAAAGAAATGATTTGATCTAACGAATGAATATTAAACGATGAGCCGTAATGACAGAAAGGCAAACGATTAGCCCGAATTCGTCCTTACTCACCTGGGAGCCAGGCTGCAGTCAGAGGAGAGGAGAGGAGAGGTGGGAGGGAGGAGGCAGCAGGTCCAGGAACGCAGGAGGGAGGAACAGGAGTGACGGAGGAGGTAGGAGGAGGGAAAGAAGAGGGGTACATTAACAGAGATAGCACCGCGCGACACCGTGTGAACACAGGCAGAGAGAGAGCGAGCCACACACTCTCTCTGGGGAGTGAGGCCGAGCGGGGCGTGAGCGGGCGGGCGGGCGGGTGGGCGGGGCCGAATGAGAGTGCGCCGAGCTGAGTGGGCTGGGCTGCAGGTGAGCAGCCAGGTGTGTTTTGTGAGCAGAGGAGAGCAAACAGGTGAGCAGGAGCAGAGAGGCTGGTGCAGGACTCAGTGGGAAGGAGGTGAATGAGGGTTCAGAGGGGTCTGAGGGAAGGAGGGCTGGCGCAGATCCTGGTCGTAGTAACGAAACGTGCAGAAACGGACCTCTCCGTTCACAGGGAACCAATCCACACATGCGCCAAAGCCAGTATGGGTAGCAACACATGCGCGTATGTGCACAGATACAGATATAGATGGCGGTTTACATGTGCACACTACCACAGGTGTGAGAACGGACAGTCACACGTGCAGACATGTGCAGACGGGAGCACAGGTATTGTCACATGGGCAGATGTGAGTATAGATACAGTCACATGTGCAAATCGGCACAGGTACGAGTGCTGCTTCAGTCACATGCACACAGATGTGAGCCGGGGCCAGGGCAGAGCACTCACTTTCCCAGAAAATCCCACATCAGCCCCCCAATCTGCTGTGGGGTGGCCGACGCTGAGAGAGGCTGATCAGGGGGTGCTCTGCCGCTGGGGAGGGGCGCAGAACGCGGGGGGCTGGGGGGACGGGCCAGAGGACAGGAGGAACACAAAAACACACACAACACAAGTCATTAGCACACACAGATAATCACTTCATGGGTATGAGAAATTATAAACACTAAAAGCTCCTAAGAGAAACATGAGGGTGAGAGATGGTTTCGGAGTAAAGCTGAGAAGATTCCGGAATGCCTGAGATCCCAGGTCTCACAGATTCACAGACACAGTTTGCTGACCTTAGAGTCATCAGTAAAATAATGAACCTGATCACGGGAGGCACTGTTTCTTTAAAAAGTATGTCGGAAGGGCTGTTAACATGTGCAAGGGATGGAGAGAAAGCAGGTCTTAGCAAGGCTAAGGAGTTTTGTGGCCGGTTGAGGAGTTTCACGTCTGAGGCCTGTTAAGTCTTAATAGCCTGTTGAAAGCAAACTTCTGCAGTGGATCAAGGATAACTACCTGAGCCCATCCAGTTTCACTAGCGCTGTGGATCAAGCATGAATGGCACAGCGTGTTAAGGGCAGGAGGGATCACAGAGTGCTGTGAGGAAGCATTTACCAACTTCTCCATTTCCTCTGTTTTCGAATGTTGGAGACACTTAAAGTAGATGTTACAGATCATCAAACTAATTTTAATTAGAGACAAAGATAACACAACAAAACATAAAATGCAGTTTTTACATGATGATTTCATTTATTGAAATGAATAAGCTATTCAACCCTACTTGGCCCAAGTAATTGCCCCCTTAGTTACTAAATCAACCAATTAAATTTAATAGATAATAGGGTTCAATTTCGCAAGACACACCCCAACATGATTACTACCATCCCTTGTGAATCTTAACATCACTTAAATAGAACATGTCTGGCAGTGCGATGTAGGGAAAAAAGTAGCTCATGATGCTGTCATGGAGAGAAATTCAAGAACAGATAAGTAATACAGTTTCTGACATCTGACGTCTGCAAAGGTTTACAAAGCCGTCTCTAAGGCTATGGGACTCCGGAAAACCATTTAATATGCATCAATAACTAATCCAGATGGTCAGAAAAGAACACAAAATAACATGTAAAAAACTTCTGGTCTCACTTGCCTCAGTTAAGGTTAGTGTTCACCATTCCACAATAAGAAAGACTGCGCAAAAACAGCATCTAAGGGAGAGCTGCAAAGTGGAAACTATTGCTGACCAGAAAATACACAAAAGCTCCTCTCACATTTGCCAAAAAACATCTTGATGACCTCCAAGACTTTTGGGATAATATTCTGTAGACTGACGAGTCAAAGGCGGGTCTTTTTGAAAGACATGGGTCTCTTTGCATCTGACGTAAAGCGACAGCACTGTTCGCGAAAAGACGGAAGATTAACCAGCTAGCTAAAGGTATTGTCTCAATATTTTATCGGGTTAATAACTATGGCTAACTGGGTTTTCACCGAGGGGGTCTGCTTACAGTGACAGATTTTTCAGGGAACCTGTCTCCCTCTATGGGCATTATTACTGCACAATATAACTATTTATATTAGGACAACCAAAATATATACAAATTCAAGCAGAAATTCATTGAGGAAAGATTAGCAAAAAATTGGACATAGCTCTAAATTCATTACATCGATCTTGCAAGACCAAACAAAGCTTCAAAGACTCAACTGGATTGGCGTATGAAATAGTAAGTGGATGCATGAACTGACGTTAAGATTTGAGAGGTGAAAGACGAGGTGACGACATGCCAGAGATTCTGCTTTATATATCCTAAATGAGTGAAAAACACTTATTACAGAATATAAATGCAAAATATATCCCAATTTTATTGACACAAAATATCATAACACGAAATCCCCAAGTAGCCTATTGGAAAAGTATCGGTCGGACATTTAACCTGTAATTGTCACTGGGCCCTAATTAGGGCCCTACGGAATTTGCAAACAAATTTTGAATCCTTCATTTGGAAACTATGACTTAAATCCTCAACCAGGCAAACCGTATACCACTTGAAAGCTTAGACGCTCAGGATTTCATTTTTTGCCCTATGTCAGTCATAACAAATGCAATAAATTAATATCTCCCCATAGACAACACATACTTGAGTGCAATGAAACTTGTCAGTCCTCATCATCAAAGTGAGCATTTCAAATGTGGTATACCGATCCGGGCCAAATGTGAGAAAATGCAGGTGACAGTTAAGAGGTTAATAACATTGTGCTTTTCACAGTACTGGTTTATGTCAGAAATGCAAAAGTGACATCTCAAAATGAAATGGTAAATTTAAGCTTGCTGTACACCCATTTATATGAATATTTAGGATTATTTTCACCTTAATTGCACGTTTCTGGGGTTCACGACTCATGATCATGATTTGGATTTTTTTTTTCCCCTGTTTGGTTGTTTTCAACACTTGACACACAGCACCAGTTACCCTAAGTCCACTGCATGAGTTAACGCTTCACAAGCTCAGGACAACACTACTCAGCAGGCAGCGCAACCACCTCGACTGGCTGTGCCAGTCACCCTTGATCCCCTGCTTAAATTAATATTCGACAGGCCCCACACTGTTCTTGGCAGACTTTTGTGTAAATTGTTGTCTCATATAACATACTAAACTCAGGCTGACACTTTCAGGGGGGTCGCCACACGCAGGAGTGAGTATCAAATTTAAAAGACAAAATCTGCTGACATACAAAGCAGAGGAGGGACACTAATGAAAAGAGACACAGCAAGCTCCAACTGTATTTGGACAATCACACTTTTTATGGGGCTGTACTTGGTACACAGCTGTCCAGTATGGATGCACTACCCATTTACATTTACATCCATACTGACTGAATGGTAAATGGACGTAATTTACTCAAATTAAATTATTTAATGTGTGACTGTGTCCAAATACTTATTGACCTCTCTCCTTAATAAATGGTCCAACAGAGTGGTTATGCAGAAAAGGGGGAAGTGTGTGTGTGTGTGTGTGCGTGTGCGCATCTCTGCGTGTGTGTTTGATCACATATCTACCTGAAATTCACATTATACCTGATTGGACACTGGAGGTTAATTGCCTGTCTTTAGTCAGTTTCTGATTGGCCCGCACTGAGCAGTGCTCATTTTTTTGCTGTTTTACCTCTCCAACTCCGAGATCCTCTTGTCCTTGTCATTCTTCTCAGTCTCCACCTCTCGTAGGATGTCAAGCAAACGGTCTACTTCAGCGTGGGCCTTTCCCGATTCCTCCTTAAAATACGACACCTCCTTCTCCAACATTTTCACGCGATCCATCAGCTCCGCGGGGCCCCTAGGAGCCTGCTCCACCTCATGGGCCTGCTGAGACAGCGCAGCACGAAAAACGCACTCAGATCCTCAAGCTCCTGGACCTGCTCATTCACAGTATGCCATTGCAGGAAAACAAACTCAACAGAACCACTATACTCCTCTGTGTAAAATGAGAAGATCATAACCTTTTGGCCAAACAATATCTGTCAATAATGGTCTTACTTAGCTGCTCATAAATGGACATAACACAGGACAGCATAGTAGGAAAAGGAGCGACAGGAGGGCATGCAGAAATAATGCGAAAGGGAGTTTGTTACAGGATGTTATGAGCCCTGAGTGCAGCATGTGAAAGGGCCGGTTGTGGTACAATGTGTGCTGAACCTAACTACCATGAGTGAGAAGGCCCTCAGTGCGGAGTGTAGGAGGGCCCAATGTTCAAAGAGTGAGATGGTGTTTTCTGTAGAACATTGGAGGGCCCCGAGTACAGTGTGCAAGAGGTCCAGCAGCACAATGCATGAAAAACTCTTTAGAGTCGTGTGTTTATGGAGCAGTGTACTGAGAGGGCCCTTAGTGCAGTGAGAGGGTGTGCAGTACAGTGAGTGTAAGAGTTTCTAGAACAGTCTGTCATAGGGCCCATAGCACAGTGAGTAAGAGGGCCAATAGTATATTGATAGAATTATGCTTTTTAATGGGTGAAAACAGTGTATGCTATAGTACAGGGGGCTTTGGTATAGTGAGTGCGAGGGGCTTTGGTTTCGGGCTCGTTGTTCTTTATGCAGTCCGGATGTGGCAGAACCTCCGCAGGGGACTTACAGGGTTCTGTGCCTGTATGAGAAGCTGCTCTGCTTGCTGAGGGTTGAGGGGGTAGGAAACACAGACAGGGGAACAGCAATGAGGATCATATAACTCTGCACACAGGCTGAAATATTACAAATTGTCACAAAAGTGAGGCAAGCAATACACACCTACTTTTATGTTTAGAAGGAGACATTACGATCACAAAACCTACATGTAAAACATTACACAACACAATAGGCCTACAATCTAAACACAGATCATAAATAATACAATCCAGAGAATGAAGCAATGCGACAAAGTACCATAAAAATTTTTTAGCTCATCTAGAAATGTTTATGTCTCAGAAAGAAATTGATAGAAGGTATCCTGAAATTTATTTTTTACAAATACAGCCAAGATATTGATAAATATCTGACAAATTACGATTACTGTTGTTTAAATTGATTAAGAAACATTAAGCAAAGCAAAGCCAAAAGAAAATATTTCATATGGTAAATACGCAATGCAGCAAATATGTTCTTGGTCGTCATTTTCAGAAGCGGCTAGTTTCTTGAAACTGCCAATGAGGCCAGGAACTTGAAGTTGTCTCTTAACTTTTCAGATACTGATGTTTGGTATTATTCAATGATGCAGCCAAATGAGGACAAATGATGCATCCAATGCATCCATGTATCAAATGAGAGACACTGAGGTTCTGGTCCTCATTAGTGCATCTATGCATTCCACTCCAGGACAGGTCCAATGAACTCTCCTCTCTCGTGACAGAGGCACGCAGCCTTGTGCAAAATCTCCAGTTCCCAAGCAGTCTCAATCCAAAACTAAACTTTGTAAATACCAGTGTACCAGACAGTTTCGTAGCAGGAAGGACGCAAAAACTTCTGCAGCATTTCCAATAATGGGAGTGGTTTTTCTTGTGCCAAATTAGCACACTCCCAACATTATCTAAGGATGAGACATTGCAGTGTGTTCTTTGTACACTGAAGTAATGCTCGCTGAATATAGGGCTCAAAAGTCATATGTCAAGACTGAATAAAAAACTAAAAACAAAAAAATAAAAAACATTGATGATCATTTTTAAAACTATCAATGTCTTGGCTGTGCTTTATCAATTTGATGCCACATTGATGAATAAAAGCATAAATCTATTTGAAAAGCACAAGAATTCCTCAGAAATTTTAAAACGTTAAACAGTGCAGTATGTAAAGTGCAAAGCAAGTTTCAAGTTCATCTGCACTGCAGTCACATTAAAATGGTCTGATTCAGGGTTCTAAGAGACCAGGTTTATTCCACACACTGGACAAAAATAAGTACTGTTCCCAGAATGACTGAGCAAAAATCTGGAGTACTGCAAAAATTTTCTCTGCCGTTTCTTGACTGTCTCAAAGCCTATTGCTACCAGTAGGCCTAATTCAAATTTTTTATTTGGAGAATAAAAAATTTATATCAATCCTTTGTTCTGAAAAAATCCACAAAAGCTCATTTTTCTATCAATCCTCAGGCTTGTAATTAGCTTTCAATGGTCATGAAAACATGGTTCTGCACTGCAATGAATCTTATCAGTATATACTATTAAACTCTTGAGCTGTTCATTGTCCTAATAGTTCCATTTCAAGCTAGCTATTGTTTAAAATGCAGAATTATAAGACAAATACACAATGTATGTATTTGTTAAATTACAGTGCAATCAGAGAGTTTGTGCTGCAGTGACCGTGAGTGTTCTGTCTCGGAGCGTTCCCACTGCGACACTCAGAAGCAGACTGCAAAATTCACAGGATGGCTGAGCCTGAAAGGCTTTGATTAGAAGTGCCTGCTTATGAGTGACAGCATGTGGGTCACATGACACACCTTCTGTAGCTGAGTTTCCAGTTTATTACACTCTTCTTTCTTCTGCTCGATCGCGATCTCAAGGGACTTCAGCTTGGAATCTTTTTTCAGGCCTGAGGAGGCCAAAGACGAGGCGTGTTCCTTCAGGTCGATTAAACTGGACTGAGAGGAGACAGGGATGCCGAATACTCAGAGTGCATTTCAGGGGCCAGCTAAATTACACAGGGAAAAAATACACTTTTCGAAAATGCGAGGAAAGGAGACATTGAGTTGAACAGCACAGGGAGGGTCGCAGGGGCAGGGAACAAGGCAGGGGTGGGTACAGTTTCTTTTACTGCATCTACAGTATTACATGTAATAGGCTTGTGCTTTGACTGGATTAGTATGGCTGATAGTGGGCTTGTTTCATTGCAGCCAAAATTAAAATAGCTGCGAAATTGGTGTCATTCACTGATGTGCATCTGCCTCCCGTTGACAGGAATTTGAGTGCGAAGCACGGAGCTAAGGGGGAGGTCTGCAGCAATTAAATATTGATATTTGCTTGTTCGCAACCACAATTGCTGCTTTAACTCAGTGAAACTTATTTTATCAGATTGAAGGCTTGCTAATTTGAAGTGAATTCATTAAACATCTGCAATGTTGATTTAAAGTGTTGATTTGGAGATAGCTTGCTACTGCTGTAACCCAGTAAGATGGCCAGCTGGAGGCGTGATTACAAGAACTTGAAGAATCTAGCTAGTAATGGCTACTGCCCATTTTAAAGATCTTTGCGAGTCTGCCTGTTCACAAGCACCCCCTGGTTTCTGATTGTATCAAGCTAGCTAGATTGTAACCAGACACTGCAATAACAGGGACTAGCTACCAAAAGTAGCAAACAAATTAAATGTTTTTTGAAAATAGGTGGGTTGACAGCTAACCTTTATGATAAAAAGAAAAAAAATCTGGTGGCTCTGGTTAGCTGATCAGTAAAGCCAGTGTTAACATGATAGCAAACATGCTCTGATTTCAATACTCCTAAAACTGCAGAGCGGTGGGAAAATATTTGAACTATGCCACAATTTTTGCTATTGGCTTTACATGCCAGCATATACTTGAAAACAGTAAATAAGGGGTCAAAGTAGAGCCTGTCAGCTTAATATCTGTATATTGACATCCATATCATACGTAGCGTATAGGAAGAATGACAGACAGAC
Source organism: Gymnothorax reevesii (assembly GCA_029721435.1). Lineage (NCBI taxonomy): Eukaryota > Metazoa > Chordata > Actinopteri > Anguilliformes > Muraenidae > Gymnothorax > Gymnothorax reevesii. The sequence goes on from CM056581.1 coordinate 10,763,022, forward strand.
GGACAGCAGACCTCCTTCTCTGTCAGCTCTGCCTGTAGGGCGGTGACTCTCTCTTTCAGGTCCTTATTCTCGCGTTTATATGACTCCGCCTCCTCGAGCCTCTCCCGGTCCTCCCGCTCGCGCTGCTCTTTCAGTCGTTCAATAATTCTCTCCTGCAATACAGTAATAATAGCGTGACGAAGCTATGCAAAAACCAATGCTTCCCAGTAATTAACTTTTAAAATAACACAATGGAACAACAGCATTGGTCTGTCATTCAGCATTACATTTAATTAAATTAAGTAATTTAACACCAGCTACATAGAGTCATTCACAATGATAACAATAAAGTCACAAATGCCTGCAATACTTTGTTATTAAAATAATAATTATTAATTTATGATTAAAATAAAGCCAGGAAACACCTGGGTCATTCCATACCAACTCACCTAGTACCTTCCAATTCATGTCATGGATTTTCTTGAAAATAAAATAATGTGAAAACTCCTATTAAATCCAAGCGACCTAACAAAACACTAGTGCTCTACTCCGAATACATTTTTTTAGTTATGAGTGAAGTTCGTCCCTCAGAGCCGTTTCATCATTTCTGTAGTTCTTTGTATGAGTATTCTAAGCAGGCCCGCCAACCGACCATTAAATCATCTGCTGGGATAATTTGTCAGAATTCGCTTTTTTGTACAAAAAAATAATAAACAGTATTTGTGTCACATCTAATGCTAGTGCTTTTTTATTTCCCATATTTAGCGAGAAAAACTTTTGCACCCCGGCAAGTAGAAGAAAGGCGAACTAAGGACTAAAGTAACGAAAAAAACTACTGCACACGGTTTTCTCACTTGCAATGGATTTATTAGTCAACATTTCGGTCAACCGAAGGTTGTCCTGAGGAAGGTCGGTTGACTGAAACGTTGACTAATAAATCCATTGCAAGTGAGAAGACCGTGTGCGGGAGTTTTTTTTTCGTTATTTCCCATACTTCCCATGACATAGTGGTCGACAACATTTTTACTTTCCCTTCAAGCAAAAATGATTCTGCTTATTACACCATGTTAATTCTAAAATGGAATTTACTCAATGGACTGCGAGTAAATAATTTATGGGCAAATGCACATGATACTTATTAATCTTTATTTCCCACAAGTCTTTTGATAGAAACCTATTTTTGATGTCACATTTTGGCATCCTTATTTGAGCCAAAAATAATCTTTATTAATCTAATCAAAAAAAACTTACTTGGGTTCAAGTGGTTGCTTTATCCTCACTATATCTCTGAAGTGTGCTGACAAAAAATAAATATCAATTGAAACCATCAATCATTATCTGCTGATAATAAAACAATGAGCAACCGCTATCCCTGAAATCTCTCTAGTATTGTGAAAAGACACATATATATACATGAAAGATGTTATATTGCTACTCCATCATCAAATAATTTTCAGTAAACAAGCATTTCTTACACTTTTAACGTTGTATCAAACAGTCCTTCGAGTAAAGCAAACATACTGTCGCATCATTTGGCAAGTCAGACGAGCAGTTCCCAATTCAGCCAAACTTGAAAGATCATCTTTACCATTATTGTCATCTGTCTTGTGACAGTTGGCTTCTTCTTCTAGGCCTTTCCAATAAAGCAGTGCTCCAGTATCTTGTTATCACATCAAACTGCTAAATGATGAAATCTAATACGATTTCACCGAAAACTGTCACAGGTGGGTTTAGCCCCAACTTTCAATATTGCTTCCTACTGCCACTAGTTGATGTCAGAAACTTGTTAATAAAAGTTTGATATTGCTAAAAAAAACATGTAGATTGAGCTAAGGTTAAAAGTTTGCCTATTCACATGGAACAAGATGACATCATCACGTATGGAAAAAACAGGCTATTGTAGCTATTTCCAAATATCCGGAGACCAATTAAAAATAGACTCAGCCATCACAGAGAGATAGAAAACTTTCAAATTGACATAATAGAAATATCTACATAAGAAATAAAACCACAGAATAATATATTACAGTCTGCAAACAAAGAACAAAAAATGAGGTATTTTCAAAAAAAATTAATATAACGAAAGAGTAAAATAACATCTTTAAAGTTTTTATATGACTGAAAACAGTAATAAATTCTGAGTGAGTTGGCATGGAGTGTTATGAATTATGTCAATTACTATTACAAAAATGTCATGAAACACCAGCTCCACTTTCTTATTACATAAAACAATCAAGCCACGGAACACCTGACAATTAAATAATTTACTATTACAATTAAGCCATGAAACATCAGCTCTACCTGATGTTTCACTAGTGAAAGAGCAATGCCAATCTGTCATTCATTATTGCAATAAAGCCATGAAAGACCATCGGCAATGTCATTGACTATGACAATAACCCATGAAACCCCAGCTAAACTCAGCGATTCCCTGCTAAAATAAAGTCACAAAACACTGGATACTGTCATTCACTAAAACAATAAGGCTACAAAAACCAGCCATTGACTTTTAGAATAACGTCATGCAATACCAGCTATACTCTACAATTCATCATACTATCATACTATAATTTGAGGAACGTTTGTCTGTCTGTCTGTTTGTCTGTCTGTTTGTTCCCCTACTCTTCCCAGGTCCTCTGACGGATCTTCACCAAACTTGGTGGGTCTATGTAGGTTGTCCCTGGAATTGTCCTTGAGGGGTTAGTTTTTTGAAAGGTCAAGGTCACTGAGGTCAAAGGTCAATTTTTCGCATCTCCCATCTCCCAGGACAGATTTTCATGAAAGTTGGTAGGTGGACGTAGGTTGTCACAAGAAATGACCGCGAGAGGTCCGTTCCGTCAAAGGTCAAGGTCACGAGGGTCAAAGGTCACCGTATTCATGAAAGTTGGTATGTGGACGTAGGTCATCACAAAAATTATTCTTGCCACGGGTAATTTACTAGTTATTGAAATAAAGGCATGAAACACCGGCTGTATGCTGCCATTGACTGTTCCAATATAGCCTTGAAACACCAGCTGTATTTGGCCATTCACTATTACGATAAAGCCATGAAACACCAGCGACACTCTGCCATCCACTATTCAAATAAAGCCGTACAATACCAGCTTTACTCTGCCATTAACTATAACAATAAAACCATGGAACACCACACTCTACCATCCACTATTACTTAAAGCCATAAAATAGCACTACACTGACAGACAGCTTAAGCTTTCATTCAGCCTCGGAGGTATAGAATAGTTTAAATTGAGTATGGGCGTAAATCAGCCAACAGAACAGCAGTACCTTCTCAGACAGCGCCTCCTCCAGGGTGGCCAGGGCAGTGTCTGTGTTACTGGAGTCTGTCTGGAGAGACTTCACTCTGTCTTTCAGGTTACTCAGCTGTTTGTCTTTATCACGAAGCTGCTCTTGAAGATTCTCAATCTATACAGGGCAGATGCAGCCAAAGAATTAGACTACCACAAAAACATTAACTGCCAGAGAGATGGGCACAACCTGAGAAACTGGCAGAGAAAGGGACAACCAATCTGCACAGGGAGAACATAACAGTGACTGAGCTGACTGCATTCAGTGGAGGTTTTGGAGAGGAGGACACATTTTACTATTGATGAACTATTGTAATCCCACCAGAAGGGGGAACAGTTATGAAAGTGGGTCATTCTACAAGACAGGAACAGATCCTAAAGTAGACTCACGATCACCCATCAGTGAACAAATTAGGGCAATCGCTTGTATGTAGTGGATGCACATGGCAATTTGTTGATGGAACAAAATATTCAGGTATAACTGAGGTACTCAGTTTTTGGACAAATTGTACATATAGATAAACACTTTGCAGGTCTACACTGGGTCATGACTGACAGATAAAGCAGACTCTGCTCCCATAGGTGGTGCTTGTAGCAAAATAATCAGTGCATGAGATGGTCGTGGGCTTGGGGGGGAAGCTTCACCTTTTTCTGCAGGACGTTGACCTTGCGCTCCTTGACCTCCAGCATGTCTTTCATGTCATGAATCTCGCCGGCGAGCGTACCCTTCTCCTCCGTCAGCTCCTGTAGCTGTTTACTCTTCTTATTCAGGAATGACTCTTTCTCCTCCAGCCGCAGCCTCAGGGCATCCACCTGCACAAGCAGCCACAAAAAACCCAGAGTCTGGCCCCAAAACACTAACACACTTACAGTCTAGCTCCAATACGGACTCTCAGTGTGTTGTGGCTGGACTCTCAGTACGTTGGAGCTGAACTCTGTTTATTGATGGTTGACTCTCAGTGTGTTGAAGCTGGACTCTCAGTGTGTTGAAGCTGGACTCTCAGTGTGTTGAAGCTAGACTCTCAGTGTGTTGTGGCTGGACTCTCACGGTGTTGTGGCTGGACTCTCACGGTGTTGTGGCTGGACTCTCAATGTGTTGAAGCTGGACTCTCAGTGTGTTGTGGCAGGACTCTCAGTGTGTTGTGGCCGGACTCTCACGGTGTTGGGGCTGGACTCTCAGTGTGTTGTGGTTGGACTCTCAGTACGTTGGAGCTGAACTCTGTTTGTTGATGGTTGACTCTCAGTGTGTTGAGGCTGGACTCTCAGTGTGTTGAAGCTGGACTCTCAGTGTGTTGAAGCTGGACTCTCAGTGTGTTGAAGCTAGGCTCTCAGGGTGTTGTGGCTGGACTCTCACGGTGTTGTGGCTGGACTCTCACGGTGTTGTGGCTGGACTCTCACGGTGTTGTGGCTGGACTCTCAATGTGTTGAAGCTGGACTCTCAGTGTGTTGTGGCTGGACTCTCAGTGTGTTGTGGCCGGACTCTCACGGTGTTGGGGCTGGACTCTCAGTGTGTTGTGGCTGGACTCTCAGTGTGTTGAAGCTGGACTCAGTGTGTTGTGGCTGGACTCTCACGGTGTTGCGGCTGGACTCTCAGTGTGTTACGGCTGTATTCTCAGTGTGTTGAAGCTGGACTCTCAGTGTGTTGAAGCTGGACTCAGTGTGTTGAAGCTGGACTCTCAGTGTGTTGTGGCTGAACTCTCAGTGTGTTGAAGCTGGACTCTCAGTGTGTTGAAGCTGGACTCTCAGTATGTTGTGGCTGGACTCTCACAGTGTTGTGGCTGGACTCTCAGTGTGTTACGGCTGTATTCTCCGTGTTTTTCAGCTGGACTGTATGCTGGAGCAGGACTATCGGTGTGTAGCGGCTGGACTCTCAGTGTGCTGTGGCTGGGCTCTCAAAAAATTTTGGAAGGTATGTTAAAATTAAAACTGAATCCAATGATTTGTAAATCATCAGTGAACTGTATTATGGACAAAACAAAACAAGAATACATTTTGTGATGTTTCACTACATTCATTTTATTGATTTCTCAGTATTAACACGTTGCAATTTTGATTTTAGTGGCATGTTTAAGCCCATGGAAAACTATCACTTTTTGTAGATGATGGTTCTTCAGGCAGTCTCATCTGAGATCATGGGTATTTAGCTTAAGCTTGTGCCTTCGCCCTTCATGCACAGAAACTCATCTGAATTTCTAGACTGTTGTAATAATTTAATGTGCCATAGAGTGAAATATCCAAACCTATTCCTATCTCAGGGTGCTTGCTCTTTTTCCAAATTGAAATTCCAGACTTTTCCCAGACTTTTTAAAAACTGATATATTTTTTCCAAGACCTTGACTTTATGTACTCGTATACTAGTGTGCTTACAGCCTTTGTGATCGGGTGAGATTGTACAAACTGTGTGTATTAGACATGTTAATACTTATAGGCTAGGAATCGATGAACAAATGCATTATTCACAGTCAAATGTTTTTACTGATGAAAACGTTTTAGGTACATGAATTTAACATCACATAGGTCTTACATAAGACTATCCTCACAAAACATGAAGGGATGGATAAATGTATGTAGATTAATGTCTCTTCACTCACATCATCTTTTTATGTCCTTGAAATCACTGAACTTATCATTATGTTCCCATTTTAACTTGCAACTTGCACTTGCATTTAACTGCATCACAACAACACAACAAAGTGCATTCATTTGATTACTTCACTTGGTTAGAAGAAAAAATAAATTGCAGATTGGCAAAGACTCTAATTTTTAATTTCATTGAACTTCAAATCCAGTGTCTTCTGGACATCATGTAGCTCCCCTTCCTTTTCTTGGGCTGCCTTCCTCAAAGCATTTGACTGGGCTATCAATGGTACTTGACCGAGCTGCTCCGCTTTGGCAGCCAAGTCATCGGCGGAGGACAAGAGGCCACTGATGTTCAACTCGATTCGTTTTTTTGTTTTCTTAAGTTCATCAACCTCTTCTAAGAGAGCCTTTCTCTTTTCGCCCTGCTGCAAAGCTTCTCTTTGCTTTTTTTCATTTTCTAAGAACGACCGGTACCTCTGCCTAGCAGTTGATGCTGAGAGGAGTAGTTCTTTGGTAATGGAGACGTTTATCAAACCAGCAGTTCTTGACTGGAAAAAGCTGGACGCCGGTGGTGATGTCAATACACTAGCTGCCAGGCTTGAGTGCTTCTTGCTTTGAAGATGGCTCACCAGTGCTGCCTCTCCCATGCTGAGAATGTCAATGTTTTTCGAGCAATATTTGCAATAAGCTTTTGTGTTTGATTTTGGGTCAGGTGCAATCCAGTCTTTAAATTTCGGGTGTTGTAGCCATAAATTCGAAAACACGCAGCGACCCATTTCTGTTGACCACTAGGCTAGCTATGTGCTTCTGCAATGACATGACATCACGAAATGTGCTCAAACAAGCGGGAGACCAGGCAACGTAAGCGTTGATTGGATATCATTCCATTAAGTTAATACAGTATGTGACCAGTTCGTGAATCCTTCCTATTTTTCATTTCACAATGCCTTTGTGCATACTGTAAAATTCTACCACACATTTCCATACTTTATTAAGACTTAATCACAAAATCCAAGACTTTTCAAGGTCTGGAAAACAGCGTTTCAAAATTCCATACTTATTAAGACTTTCAAGACTTGCGCAAGCACCCTGCTATCTGTCTTTGAGGAGCAATGTTTTCATTAAATGTTTCAATGATTTTCTCACACATATTTTTGGTAATCCTCATCCCATCTTTGCTCCAGAGAGGCGAGGCCTTTCTTGGATGCCTCTTTCGTTCCGAATTATTAATAAAATCACCTGCAGACATCAGTTGTTTCAGATTACATCATCATTAAAATTTCCTCACAAACTACTAGCCTAAATTGACCCTGTCCCAACTTTTTTGAATTCCGACGCAGGCCGGAATGGCAGAAATCGATGTATAATTACAAATAAAATTAAGCCGATCAGACAAAACATATCTTGGCTCCATCTGTCTGCCATCACATATAAGTCAAGGTAAATTTAGAAATCACTGCTTCACGTCTTAATGTGCATTTTACATACCAACCCAACTTATTCTGAGTTCAGATTGTAACTAGATGTGAGTATGTGCGGGTGTGACTGCTTCAGTGTGCATCGCATGCACAGTGTGTCTCACCTCCGTCTGCAGAATAGCTGCTCGCTGCTCTTTGGCGGTCAGGGACTCCTTCAGCACCTCAATGTGCTGCTTGCAGTCTGAGTTCTGATTGTTCAGGGTCTCCAGCTTGGTTTGAAGGCCCAGCAGCTCCGACTCTTTCTTAGACAGCTCCTGCTTCAGCTGGTCAATCTGCGTCGGCCAGGGAGTCAAAATCACCCAGACGAAGCCAAGTACACCAGCTAGTGACGTCAGAGTAGACCACTGTGCTGACCCGCAGCGAGCACACTTTGCCACCGTGTTCATCAGAGCAATTCGCTTTCATTCTTAACCCTAGAACACTATTGCTAAAATTAGTAACACCATCACTAACGGCGGGTGATTTTTCCCGATATAGTAAAATACCCAATTAAAAGTACTTGTCATCAAAATATGACAATACATGACAAATTAGAGTAGTGTTCTTTTATTTTCAACAGTGCCATGTCTCACAAAATGAAAAAAAGTACCCTGAGGTAAACAAAACACCCATGCCTTCAAAAATGTCAAAGATAATGCTGAAGCTACCCAGGGACCCATAACACTCAGACAAACGCAACATAATGAAAATCACGTAAACACGTTTGCTCGGGTGAAATTCACCCGGCGATAGTGTTCTAGGGTTAATAGTGTCACCTGGTGTTTACTGCCACGGAATGAACTGACCCATAACTAATATTTGCGGTATACATTATGGGTCATTTTGAAAACACAGCCCCCACTCCTCAACAAACAGGGTTCTATAGTGTCATTTTACCAACAGCCTGCAGACGGGCTGCCTTGGTACCCATATCTGAAGCCCCCCAAAAAGGTGGCCTGGGTAAGAATCAAGAAGCAGAACAAGGCGCACTCTCATTCAAGCTTCTCCCCATAAGGCTTACACAAACACATACTAATAAGAACACACACACATGAATGAACACACGTACATGCAAAATGTATAGTAAAGATGCATTAAGGGGCTTTAAGAGTGTGCATTGTGAGGGGGATAAAATCGTCTGCTAAATGACTGAGTGTATAGTGTATTACAATATATAACATTCCCTTTTTCACTTGCTGTGAAGCACATTCACAGTTAATGTCACACAGCTGTTTTCTTGAGCGCAAACACAAAATAGTTTGCGTTGATGTAAACATGTTTTACATAGATGAGAGCAGGATGATGTAATGTCTCTGTAGAGGAAGGATGGCAGAGCCATACGTTTATAAATAATTCATAAATACAAATCCTCATTAAGTGTTCTGCAAATTTCCGCCATACTGTGATGCAGCATTTGGCTTGCACATACTGTAGCACACCCCATAATTTAACAAAAATCTACACAGCCTGAAATCAAGTTTTACTACAGAAGAAATATTTAAATTTATGTGAACAAGAGCAGGCAGATTACACCTGAAGTATAATTAAACAAATGTAAAAGGAATCTACATAAACATAAAGCAGAATCAATAATTTTTCAAAAATCAATACCAAAAATTAACAATAAGACATTGTCATCAATATCCCCCACCACCACGTCATTCCATTTTTGAACAAAATCAAGGCCATGACTACTAACATACACACTCAAAATGTAATTAATCTTGGTAAGCTAGTTTCTGAAAAAAACCTGTCCCAACTTATCCAGATGGACGATCAAAAGAATAGAAGGATGGATGGACTGATGGACAGATGAGCCCCATTACTTACATTATGCATGTGTTTTGAAAACAATAGCAACAATAGAAGGCAAGGCCCAAGAGTTCCTTGCATAGCAGTGTTAGGGTCATTGAGTTTGCTAAAGGTACATTGAGGCAATACCGCCTCATGGATATTTCAGTCATCAAAACCAATAATTCACTGACTGATTCAATGCGTTTTGCTTGATGGAAAGGAGTTTGAGTGTGTTTCTGTACATATGAGTATTAAGTGAGTTTGTGCAATCATGAGTGCATGTGTGCACGTGAGTGCACTAGTGACAGCTGGCGTTTGCATCAGCATTCACACAAATGAGATCATGATTTCATTTGAGAGCCTTTACCTTGCTCTTCATGAACTTGGAATGGTTCTTATAGACCTCCATCTGTTTGAGCTCTTCTTCTCTTTCCTCGGTGTTCAGCAACCCATTGGTCTTCAGCATCTGGAGCTCATCCTCAAGGTCCCGGATGTTCCTCTCCAAGGACGCAATTTTAGTGTCCTGCAACAGCGAAAACATGCGTAGGAAAAACGTTTCAAGTGCACACGATCCTCCTCACAGGCAGTGCAAGCCCCATGTTATCGAGCACGGCGCGGAGAGAAACAGCGCCATGCTAGACGCCGGTCATCTTTTCTCTCAAAATGTGGAACAAGATCAGAAATTCACAGATCAGACAAAAATGCTGCGCCAGTTCACATTCACAAGCAGCTCCAGTGAATTTCCTCAAACATCTAAAATCCTGCTGCACGTATTCACCATGAGCGTGAGAGCATGCGAATGTCTTTGCTGGTGGTATAGCTGATGTTTGCAGAGTGTTTGGGACGGTTTTTCCTCAGCTGCTTATGAGCACTGCCCTGCCCTCTCACAGCTTTTTAAATAAATAATACGACGTCTCTCCGATTACACATGCTCCACCTCCCCGTTCTCCCCCATCACTGAGAGCACTAAGTACAAGCAGCAATGCCTTGCCAGCAGGTCACTGAGTGTGCATCTGTGGCAGCTGTACAAAGAGAGAGCATCAGAGAGCGGATCACAGTTATGCACACTGCAGCAGAGGCAGGTGAGGATCCCTCAACAGACCAGCAGGGAGGGTCAGTGTCAGGGTCCCACTGCACATCCAGTATTCTCAAAGAAAATAAGCTACATCTGCTGGTAAGGTGCACTGGAGTCTCTCCAATGGCATCGCAGAGGGATGTGAATAATGCAGGAACAGGGCGGCATGCATGAAGCAGCTATGCAGAGAAGCAAAACAAGTTTCCACACAGAAATGAAGCTATATATATATACCTTTACCCTAAATGCTGTACAAACAAAGGCACAAACTAGGCTTCTTTTGTGGGTTCCGTTAAATCTGGTTAGGGATGTTTTTGGCCCGAGGTGTTCACATATTTAAATCACGCAAGTCCGGATTCATCAAACATAGCTTTGTACACCTAAATCTGGCATGGAATGGTTATACTAAGTTAGGAAGAGGTATGCCACAGCAGTTGCCATGGTGATGGGGCAGAAAGGTGTTTTTTTAAGTCAGGATAATGGCACTCTGTCTCTCTCTCTCGCTTCAAGTCATCTCTCTTCTTCAGGAAAGGCCAGCTTTTAACATGTTAAAAAAATCTGCGGTTCTCAGTTCAAGAAAACAGGAGCGAGAAAGAGAGAGAGAGAGAGAGAGAGAGAAGAGAAGAGAAGAGTTAAGCGACACCAAGAAAGGAGGGGGTGAGAGGCTTAGTGTGGTATAGTTACAGAATTAATAATTCAGGGAATTGTGCTCTTGAACCAGGCAAAGACAGAGCAGGAGATTGGAGGGAGAAAATGCCACACAGCCAATTAAGAGAGGACTGTGAGGTTGCATTCCTTCAAACCATAAAAACTCTGCAATTATTTTCAGTCAACAATAGGTATGCGATCCCAGTCACATGACCCAATGTCAACAGAAAAGTGAGGGAGGGGGCCCTCAATTAAATTGGCTTCGTCAGCCATTTGCATTTGTACAATGTGTAATCAATGTATCAATTAGTAAGTATTAACATTTTTTTATGTTTTGGGCTGCAAGTTGACAAAACGACGTTAATTGTATGCCATTTTATAAATTGCAACACAAAATATTTTAATTTAAGTTTAAAATTGAAATTGTGTACACATTTTGAGAAAGGCTTTGTGCAAGCCCAATTTACAAAAAGTTGTGACAATATGGAAAATGCACATAAAACCAAAGAGCAGCAATTTCTATATTTACATTGACTTGTATTTCATTCTAGACAGTATGGAGATAATACATTCAATTTTTTGTTTGGAAAATTTAATTTTATTCATAACCTATAGGTTATCATGACCTATAGGTCAAGCATAGGTACAATTTAAAACTCCCAATATGTGCACATGCAAAGAAAACAGAAATGCATCAAAATCAGTAAAGAAGAAAGACATTTCGTGCAATGGAATGGCTGCCGGCTCTACAACTGACACAGTGTCTTTGGAGAAGCAAGTGAAAAGCCTGATAATACGAGAGACCAAGCAGTACCTACACGCCGTCGCGTTAAGTGATTATCTGCGGAAGCAAATCATTCCACGGGGCTTAAGGATACAGAAGGCTCCTGCGCTGGAACTCAATAGCCCAAAATTTTGTGCACGTTGGTGTGAGATTCTCAATAAGTGTTCCTCCAATCTAATGGCATTAGTCATTCAGGAGACTAAAGAACAACTAAACAAAACCAAGGATGAGCTCTACCATACATTGAGTCATCTGGATGCCGCATTTATGGACAAGGCTAAACTGACAGCTTTCAAACAAGAATTTGAACTCCTCAAAGACAAACACTGCAATGAACTTAAGACTACTAAACGCAAGAAGTTTGGCCGGGAAACCAGGGATTATGCAACAAACAACGTTTATTTCTAGATAAAAACCATAAAAGACCCAGTCAAGCGGAGAAGGGGGCGCCAGAACGGACAACTGGATCACAATTCTGCTTCTTCATGGCCCTCGTTTACCTCCATTGATTCCGACTCAAGCAACCAATCAGGACGCAGTGTGTCTTTTTTAGGGGATACCCCCGCAGACGCCCACGAGCGACGTCATCAGGGCGGGGCTCCACCCAGGGGCAGACATTGGAGGGATCCCTCGGAAAACGGATCCAGAGGAGGACACGGCACAAGAGGCAAGTTCTACGCAACAAGGAGCACAATGCGGTCATGAGCTTCTCTAGTAAACCATTGACTGAACTGTGCACGACGGCTCTAGGAAAGGGCCTTCACCCCCACCACATCGACTGATGATTTTAGTACCAATATTGACTTTCAGAAGTTCTTCTGGACTCTAAGACTGAAGGAATTTTTTCATTCGGGGGATACTGAGCCCCTTAGTAGTTCTATGGGACCTGACACGGGGAATATCGTAAATGGGAATATCACAGACAACCCTGACCCCACCCCTCAACCCCGCGGCCCACTGAGTATACCTTTTTGGAGAAAATTTATGTTTATTCCTCCCAAAAATAGAAATGCCTCGCTTGATACTTACAGTCGTTTTGTTGATAACGATTTACAAGGTATTTTAAGAAATAAGAGGGAGTATAATGTGTACAATAATATGGCGAAAGCCGAGAGGGAAGCTCTTTCTGAACTGGGTAAAGATGCCACTGTTGCTGTCCGTCCGGCTGACAAGGGTGGGGCAATTGTTCTTCAAAACCTGGTTGACTATGACTGTGAAATCAACAGACAGCTTAGCGATCAAACTTTCTATAACAAACTTCACTCTGATCCGACCAATCAATTTATGCTTTCTGTTCATAATAAATTAAAAGTTTCGATGGGTCAAGGGGACTTTACCAATAATGAATTTGAATTCATGAAAAATGATTTCTCTGTGACTCCATTCATATATACTCTCCCTAGGGTCCATAAATCGCAAACTACAACAATTCCAGGGCGACCCATCATTATAGGTATCGGGTCTTTGACATCTGGCATATCCGCCTTTGTTGATCATTGCCTTAAACCTTGGGTTACTAATCTCCCATCTTCGATTAGGGATTCCATTGATTAGCTATTCAGTTGCCTGTTGACTTTATTTTAGTGAAATTAGATGTTTCCAGCCTCTACACCAATATCCCTCATGATGGCGGTATTGAGGCAGTTAACAATTTTTTTAAATTTGAGACCACTCAAATCTGGCTTGATGATAGCCTCTTTTAAACCTAAAGTAGGTAATCGTCTTAAAAAGCGGAGATTGAATTTAGGGTTCTTCTTCCGGAACAAGTCCTGCTTCTCTATTGAGGCCAAACTAGTCTCCGCAACTTCTTTGCCAATTCTGGACTATAGTGAGCTTATTTACCAAAATACACTTGGTAATTATCTGCAGAAGCTTGATGCCGCCTATCACAGTGCATTGAGATTTATTACAAATTGCAAAGCACTATTCCATCACTGAAGCCTGTACACAAGAGTAGGTTGGCCTTCACTGATCTTAAGGAGACTTGGCCACTGGTAAATTTTCGTTTATAAAGCCATGTAAGGCAAACTCCCACCTAACATCGGCTCTCTGATCATACAGAAAGGTATTGGTAGCTATAGTTTGAGGTTCCCAGGATGTTGTTCTGTTAGAGGTACGAAGAGCAAGGACTGACATTGGCAAGAAAGCCTTCATTTGTGCTGCTCCCTTTATGTGGAACAGTCTGCAAAAGGACTTAAAACTAAGCAAACTGTTCCCAGTGCCTACTTTTAAAGTTCACATAGCTGCAATAATGAATGATTCTATTGGTACTTGTCATTGTCTGTAAGTGTTATGATGCCTTGACTTGAAATGCCCTATTTAATTTATTTAGATTTTTTTTTATTTATTTTTTATCTTCCTTGTTATATGTTATGTCTGCAACTCTTTGCTGCCATTATTGGCCAGTTCTACCTTGTAAAAGAGATCTATGATCTCAATGGTACCATCTGGTAAAATAAAGGTTAAATAAATAAATAAATAAAATAAAAACACTTATTTATACTAGGGACTTGGGGGGCAGGGAGGTTAATGACTGTTAAACAGAGGGAAATGCAGACTGCCCTGATGGAAACTGACAGCATTACATGCACAATTGATTATATATTTTGAAAGCAACAAAGCGTAGTGAGGGGCTTGGAGCAGCGGGCACATGGGAAATTGAAGGGGGAGAGCGTTCGTGATAACCTGAAATGTTTTTATCTAAATGCAAGAAGCTTTAAAAATAAATTTCCAGAACTTGAGGCCATTATGATTAGTGAAGGCTATGACATAGTTGGGATTACAGAGACACGGCTTAGTTAAGAGGATGGAGATGAATATAATATAGAAGGTTATAAGCTCTTTAGGAAGGATAGATGTAATAGGCGAGGAGGGGGTGTAGCACTCTATGTGAATGAAAACATAAATGTGCAGGAAATTCCTGAAATTGAACATTCCTTGCCCTGCGAAGATATCTGGGTCAGATTCATTTGCAAACACGAGACAGGTTTAAACATAGGTGTATGCTATCGACCACCAGCTTTGGACAGTACAGTCAATGAAATGCTCTTTCAGAGGATTATGCAAGCTTGTACAGTAGGAGGGACTATTATTATGGGAGACTTAATTTATTCTGGTATTGACTGGGAAATGGTGAAAGGACAAGGTAGGGGGGAGGAAGAATTTTTAGATGCTATAAATGATAATTTTTTGGTGCAGTATGTTAATAAATCTAAAAGAGAGGAGGCCATTTTAGACTTAGTGCTCTGTAATGACCCAGATAGAATTGGAAATGTTGAGGTATTGGAGCCACTTGGGACAATTGATCACTCTGCTGTTAATTTTGATGTTTCATAAGAAGTTAAAAAGGTGTCTTCAAAAGCAAAAAAATTCAATTTAGGCAAGCAAACTTTGACAAGATGCGCTCATATTAAAGTGAAATAAAATGGGAGACACTCCTGGACTGTGAGTCTGTAAATGAGATGTGGGAAAGATTTAAGGGGATTTTACTTGATTCACAATGCAAATTAATTCCAAAGGTGTCCAAAAGTAAGCTGAAAAAGCAGAATCCTCAGTGGATGACCACAGTTTTTGTAAGAGTTTGAGGGAAAAGAGGAATCTTTACAAGATGTACATAAAGATGTACATAACAATGAGATTACTAAGGCTGAATACTGTAAAATGCGGGCTGTGGTCCAAAAAGAGTGCTAGAATGCTAGAAGACAGTATGAAAGGCAAATTGCAGAGGGGGCAAAAACTAACCCTAAGCGCTTCTTTCAGCACTATCGCAGAAAAGGGAAAGTCAAAGAGCAGGTTAAATGCATAAAGAATAAAAATGGATCGCTGCTTTATATATAATATAAATATATATATAACATATAATAACAAGGATATTGCAGATACCTTAAACAGTTACTTTGTTGAGAATTTTACCTTTATTCAGCCAGAGGGTATGTCCAATGCTCAAGATTATTTAGCCGAAATTGAGGTTAGGGATAACGAAGTATTAGACAAGTTGCATAAACTAAAGGCAGATAAGGCGGCAGGTCCGGATAGCTTATATCCTAGAGTGCTCAGGAAAGTTAGTGAAATTATCTTTAAGATGCTATCCGCCATCTTCAGACGGTCTTTAGAAACTGGAGAAATGCCAAATCATTGGAAACAGGACAAAATAATACCAATATATAAGATGAGCTGGACTTATTTCTTGAACGTAACAATATCTTGAGGGATAGCCAACATGGTTTCCGTAAGGGAAGGTCATGCCTGATAAACCTTCTGGAATTTTTTGAAGAGGCCACCAAGACTTATGACCAGAGGAGGGCTTATGACATCATATACTTGGATTTTCAGAAAGCACTTGACACAGTACCACATAAGAGAAAAAATTTTTAAATTAACTCCATTGGAGTGACAGGAGATATTCTGAAGTGGATTCAAAACTGGTGGCAGGACAGAACGCAAACAGTGGTGGTCAGTGGTATCTCATCTGAGCTAGGTCTGGTTGGGAATGGTGTCCTCCAGGGATCAGTGCTGGGACCGCTGCTGTTCCTCATCTACATTAATGACCTTGATAGGAATATTGAGAGCAGATTAGTTAAATTTGCAGATGATACTATATTGGGCGGTTTGGCAAATAGTATAGAGTCCACTAAAGTGATTCAGGATGATTTGGATAGAATCCCAAAATGGGCAGAAATGTGGCAAATGAAATTTAATGTTACAAAATGTTAAGTTGTACATGTAGATAATAGAAACACTGGACGGGATTACTTCATGGGAGGTTATACATTGGAATGTGCCCAATACGAAAAAGATCTGGGAGTAATTGTTGACCAAACCCTCACAGGCTCTAGCCATTGTGCTGAAGCAGTTAAAAAAGCTAATCGGATGCTGGGATACATTGCCAAAAGTATTGATTACAAATCCAAGGAGGTGATGCTTCTTCTGTACAACACGTTCGTTAGACTACACCTGGAGTATTGTGTACAGTTCTGGGGACCATACTTTAAGAGAGATATAGAGGCTCTAGAGAAAGTTCAGAGAAAAGCCACCAAGCTTATTCCAGGTATAAAAGATGAAAGCTACAAGAAGAGGCTGAAGATCCTTAATCTCTTTAGTCTTAGGAAAAGGAGACTCAGGGGTGATTTGATTGAGGTCTTTAAATATGTTAAAGGAAGTGAATCATGTAGGATTCCTTCGACCAAGTGTTGTGAGTAGAACTCGGGGTCACAAATGGAAGTTGACCAAAGGTAAATTTAGCACTGATATTCGGAAATATTTCTTCACCCAAAGAGTAATTTCAATGTGGAATAGCTTACCTGACCATATTGTTGAGGCAGAGACCTTGGGGGTTTTCAACCGCAGGCTTGACCTAAAGCTAGATACCACTGAGTCAGTTAGTATCAGAAGGGATATATTCAAAATAGTATAAAGAAAGTGGCAAGCTTAGTTGGGCTGAAAGGCCTGTTCTTGCCATTAATGTTATGTTATGTTATGTTATGTTATGTTATGTTATGTTATGTTATGCTATGCTATGCTATGCTATGCTATGCTATGCTATGCTATGTTATGTTATGTTATGTTATGTTATGCTATGCTATGTTATGTTATGTTATGTTATGCTATGTTATGTTATGCTATGCTATGTTATGTTATGCTATGCTATGCTATGCTATGCTATGCTATGTTATGTTATGCTATGCTATGCTATGCTATGCTATGTTATGCTATGCTATGCTATGCTATGTTATGCTATGCTATGCTATGCTATGCTATGTTATGTTATGCTATGCTATGCTATGTTATGTTATGTTATGCTATGCTATGCTATGCTATGTTATGTTATGCTATGCTATGTTATGCTATGCTATGCTATGTTATGTTATACTATGTTATGTTATGCTATGCTATGCTATGCTATGCTATGTTATGTTATGCTATGCTATGCTATGCTATGCTATGTTATGTTATGCTATGCTATGCTATGTTATGTTATGTTATGTTATGTTATGCTATGCTATGCTATGTTATGTTATGTTATGCTATGTTATGTTATGCTATGTTATGTTATGTTATGCTATGTTATGTTATGTTATGTTATGCTATGTTATGTTATGCTATGCTATGCTATGTTATGTTATGCTATGCTATGTTATGCTATGCTATGTTATGTTATGTTATGTTATGTTATGCTATGCTATGCTATGCTATGCTATGCTATGTTATGTTATGTTATGTTATGTTATGCTATGCTATGCTATGCTATGTTATGTTATGCTATGCTATGCTATGCTATGTTATGTTATGCTATGCTATGCTATGCTATGCTATGCTATGCTATGTTATGTTATGCTATGTTATGTTATGCTATGCTATGCTATGCTATGCTATGCTATGTTATGTTATGTTATGCTATGCTATGCTATGTTATGTTATGTTATGCTATGCTATGCTATGCTATGTTATGTTATGTTATGTTATGTTATGCTATGCTATGCTATGTTATGTTATGTTATGTTATGTTGTGCTATGTTATGTTATGTTATGTTATGTTATGTTATGTTATGTTATGTTATGTTATGTTATGTTATGTTATGTGCAGCGGTATGTTGTTCTATGGCCAGTTGTTCCTCTCTTTGCCTCCGCATCCTCCTTTCAATGAGCTCCTCATCAGTGCACTCTGCCTCACGACGGTAAGGACACCCATCATATTCGAAGCTGTCGACCTCAACCGCGTTATCCGAAAAATATTCAGCCATGTTGCACAAAACTAGTGGTAGCAAAATTCACGTAAAGCGGCCAACCGTCGCGGAGCTAATGAGCCATACTGCGCACGTGCTCGGCACCTGAGATGACAACGTCCAGTTCAGAGGTTTGTAGGTCAAGCTACAGACGCCAGACGACAATAACAGGCAACTCCGGACTCAAAAGCGGAACAACACTGGCGAATCATAACAAAATATTGGTGAAATGAATGAGTTTCACGACAGATAATGCGGCATTAGAGGCTGCGCTCGCGTTGCCCTGTTCATTCCCATTATACGGATATACGCGGCTCTCTATGGATCTAAATATCTTCTGAAGGACTTCTAGTGACACAAAAGTTATATGGGTGTGTAAATGATTGTACTTTATGCCACAAATAATGTCAAAATTGTAAAAACGGTACTTCTCCTTTAACTGGCATTAGGTGTGTAACATGATTGGCTATAAAGGGGATGTCATAGAGAGGCTAAGTCTCTCAGCCTGAAGATATCCAAAGGCTCTCCAACCTGTGAAGGCTTGCATAAAAAAATTGCGGAATACTGTAAAAACAATGTTCCTCAACACCAAATTGCAAAGGCTTCGAAGGTCTCATCAACAGTGCATAACATCATCAAAAGATTCAGAGAAACAAAAATCTCTGTGTGCAAAGGATAAGGCCGAAGACCTTTACTGGATGTCCATGATCTTCGGGCCCTCAGATGCCACCTCATCACTCACCAGCATGATTCTGTCATTGACATTACTAAATGGGCCCAGGAATACTTCAAAAAACCACTGTCTGTAAACACAGTCTGCCGTGCCATCCACTGATGCCTAAAAATCTATCATGCAAAAAGGAAGCCATTGTTGAGCATGATTTAGAAGTGCCACTGTGTTCTGTGGGCCAAGGCTCATTTAAAATGGACTGTAGCAAAGTGGCAAAGTGTCCTGTGGTCAGACAAGTCCAAATTTGACATTCTTGCACCATGAATGATGAAAGGTATATAAAGTTTTTAGAGCAACATATGCTCCCCTCCGGACGGCATCTATTCCAAGGAAGGCCTTGTGTATTTCAGCAGGACAATGCAAAACCACATACTGCAGCTATTACAACAGCATGGCTTCTTAGTAGAAGAGTCCATGTGCTGAACTGGCCTGCCTGCTGTCCTGATCTTTCACCGATTGAGAACATTTGGCACATAATTAAACAAAAAGTCTGTCAAAGGTGACCCAAAACTCTCCAGCAGTGGGAAACTTGTATTCCCGGAGAATTTGGGATCAAATTCCAATTGTTAAACTCAAGAAACTTGTCTACTCAATGCCCAGTAGCCTCCACTCTGTGTTAAAAAGAAGAGGGGATGCTACACCATGGTAAACAGGCCTCTGTGTCAACTTCTTTGAGACTTGTAGCAGCCATCAAATTTGAAATGAGCTCATTTTGTGGATAAATGGTAAAATTTCTTCTTTTCAACATTTGCTATGTTATCTCGGTTCTATTGTGAATAAAATACTGGTTGGTGTGATCTGAAAGTCAGTGCATTTTGATTATATTGATAATTTACACTTTGTCCCAACTATTTCAGAATTGGGGTTGTAAGTACTTTGGTCAAATTTGTCATTCAATGTCATTTGTGGCTGCATCCAAAGATGTGAGTTAGAGCTATACTCTAAGCCAAAGGCGTTTATCAACACTGTCCAAAAGTGCCACCGGCCTCTCTGGGCACAGTGGAAGCGTGTTTCGTTGCGCAATGAGTGAACATTTAAGTATGGAAAAAAAAACAGCTGTTTTGCTTGCCGAAGCAAAGAACTCATGAAGTGTTTTTTTTTTTTTTGCAATATCTTCTGTATTAGTTATTTTCAACAGCTTTTTTGTAACTGCTACAACCAATATGTTCCATGACAAACAACAGCCTTAACCATAATGTTTAGGACAAATGGCTTTGCAGGCATTTCTGATTACTTATGTGTATTCATTTTTTTTCTGTCTTAGAGGCGTATGAAGGCTTTCAGTATCTAGGCTTGATTCCATATTTTTCAGTTGGCACCTCTTACTTGTGTTTTGACAACAGCAGGATCACAGTTAGACCAATAAATGTTAAGGAAGCCAGTATGCGACTGAGATACAGGGAAAAAATGCAACAAGGATGCAGGCCAAAAATTAGGCTTACCAAAATCCACTGTTTGGAACACCACAGGCATAAAGAAGAGCTCTGGTGTGCTCATTAAACTCCAACAGTCTGGATCTCCAAGTCAGACCTTCTCAATAGATGATCAGGGGATTCTCACCATAATGATAACATCCCCAAAGATGAGTTCAACAGATCAGAAAGTATTTATAATTTACACGTTAATGTGCCAGTGACCATTTTCCTCAGAAGACGCAACAAACAGGATGGCAAAGGCTAGTTCACAGATTACAGTTCACAACAACCTAAATTACTTAAAAAAAGCTAATGGAGCGGTGGAAAATGGTATTGTGGACAGGTGAGTCAATCAATGATCAATGAGTCATGAGAACAACTGAGATGGGGAAATATCTTTCTTTATGATCATATGCTAATGTACAGTAGTTTTACTTACTCTATATCATTTCATGTTGGTTCTTACCAGAGCCGAGCGGTCAGGGGAGGTTGTGACTTCACCTTTTATCGCCAAATCTTGTCAACCTGTTTCCACGTACGATGCCTGCTTGACATTCAATCAATTTTTCCTTTTTTTAGGGAACAATTAAGACCTAGCCGATATGAATGATTAAGAGGTGATACTGACAAAAATATTTATTTCCGTATACACTTTGATTTGAGACTGAAAGGATAGAAATCTTCGTAATTAATTAGAAAAAATCTCAACTCTCTCAGTAATTCCGTATCGTTTCAACTTTTTGTTTATCAGATTATGAAAGAAGACTGAAAATAAACTCCCTATTTTTTGGAATGGGAATGAAAAAGTTCTCTTTTAAGGGGGAAAACATTATTGTAAACAGCACTGAAAGCGGCATCGGAGGTTTTAATTTGTTAAAGGCATTAGCTTCCTGTAAGCAAATCGTCCCTTGAGAATCAGCTGGTTCTATGTCCACTTTGCCTCATTTTGAGAAAATGGAGTTTGAAAATTTCAACTGTCTTATCGAAATTTATTTTGTGTGGAATATTGTTGACTGTGGAAGGTACCCTAAATATACTGCAAACATGTTCAAAATCTTCATAGGCTTAGAGATATAAGCAGTCAAAAATGGACATAGAACCTCCTGATTCCGAGGAACGTAACTTGCCCTTGGTCAACAAGTTCGATGTCCAACATAGGACCTGGTGCCTTTCCTGGTTTTATGTGTGATTGAAATCAGGAAGCTTTATATCCATCAGAGTTGTTTTAAAAAAGTTATGAACAAAGGAACGACGTTTTAGTCAACGAATGGTTACCTGTCTTTTATACTTATTTCACAAAAAATGTCATATCAAAATGCCTTATTTAGGCATCGACAGCAAAAACGTCATTTTCTGTGAAAATAGCATAGGGCTATGTTCTGTAAAATCAACTACAATATTGGGGTAGGCCTAGCTAGGGCCTAAATAGTGGGCGGGGTGAGGGTTCGGGTGGGGCAGGCGAGCGGGCGGGCGAGGGGGTAGGGGGGGCTCCCCCGATATCCTTAGGTTGCCCCGATGTTGCTGACAAGTTGTATATTATGTGCACTGTACGTTAGCACACAAGGCCTAGAGTTGATCGTTTGAGAATTAAGTAGTTCTATGTCCATGCATGTTGATGAATGTGACTTTTCCACACCAGTCCTAACACGACAAAATTAAGATTTACAGTGTGTATACATTGTTGGTGAACAACTTACCCATCAAAATATTCCATTAGTCTTTCAGAAGGGATCAAAATCGAACGTTTTTTCTGAGGAGTTCTCATTTTGTGCTTTACATGTGCTCCTTGGCCATTATTAGCGAATGTCACTTGATCAAGGTACGGACTCTGATTGGTTCCTTGGACATAGAACCACCTGATTTGAAACAAGCCCCACTCAGGATATATGACTAAATGTTTCTACGTTTTAATATGGTGTAGACTTTAGGTTGGAGCTAAGCACTGAGTGACATAAACCTAACTGATTTTAGAATGTCCTGGTCTGCTTAACTCCATATCTGCAAAAAGTGGACATAGAGCCAGCTGATTCTCAAGGGAGGAAATGTTGCCCTGTGGAAAATTCTCTTTATTTTAAATATCCCCTTGATGGCGCTGTGAGGAAGTTAGCCCTCTTATTGTAATGAAGTTCCGTATCCATGTGCAGTTTTTATAGAAGAAAAAGGTGATTGCATGTTCAGATGGAAAATGGAGGTTCAGTAGTATTAGTGAACTAATTTTTTTCTTTTTTTTTTTTTTTTTTTTTTTATAAATTTGGCATCTCCAATCCCACCCGAATCTGGAATGCCCAATTGGGGAACTATGTACAAAGCTTGCTCGTATGCGACCCCTTGCTGCCAACTCAGGATAGTGAAGACAGTTCACGACTGTCCTCCGAAGCACGTGCCTGTCAGCCACTGATTCTTATACACTCGCTGGTTGAATCTTCGCAAGTTCAGAGCGAGGGCGGAGGATACCCGGACATGAACCAAGCCGGAGTCTTCCTGACGAGCGCCCGTCTGGCCAACAGGAGGCGCTGGAGCAACGAACAAAGCTGTTATCGTTTTACCCAAATCCGACAGTCCCTTCCCAATTTGTAACCCTGTAGCGCGATAGCCAATTGTGCGCTACTCTGAAAAAGCTGCCGACCCCTGCCGGTGGGTACGCCGAGGTTCGAACCGTGAACTAATTTTAATGAATCTAGCCATTGAGTCTGTAGAGGCTGGAAATGCTGCTCGCCTTAGTAAGACTATGACATCTTGAGTTGAATGGATTGAAGACTGAAGCCGGATGGCTGATTTTGATGCACAACCAGCAGCAGATTGAATGTGAATGTTGCCGAACTTCGTAGAGGTTAGTGTATGTGCTTCACTGTTGCAATTCCTGAGAATAACTTGAAGAATCACGAGTCCCCAGAAGCGTGAGTTTTATAATTCAATCAACCTGGCGGTAATGTTATATCGATCAGCTTTATTCAACTCAAGTTGATTGTGAAAATGGTCTAATCCGAATGTTTCTGTCTCGAACATAGAGAGGACAATAAACGCCTTGTGTGAGTATTTGGTTTTGCGTGTTGGATGAACGAGATGTAAGTTTTTCAATGATGTACTTTTATTTCTGGTCTAAAATGTATTTCATATGCACTGTGTAAAGCAAGAAAACCAGCTAATGTGATCTGTTAATGTTCTGGATTACAGATATCTGACAAACTATCGCTGATTTATGCACTTTTCTGTATATTAGATTGTCGATGTTCTGAAACTGGCTGTACGCTTAATTGACGTATTTCAGTTCTTGAAAATGCCATGTGCCATGCGCTCTGTAGAGATTTATGGTGTAGCTGAGCGTAGAGTGAAAAAGTACTTGCACACTGTCTCGCACAAAACTATTGCTAATATTGGTTTTAAGATCACGAAAAGCGTAAGCCGACATACGGAAACTGTGGGGCTGGCGGATCCCATTTTATTTTGTTGAAGTAATTCAGTCTCCATGTGTATTGGGACGCTAGAGTTGTACGAACCTCAAAACTATGGTAAACGCTGCTCTTTTAACTGGAGTAGTCAGGCATTAAAGATCCCTTTGGTAATTTGTATTGTTCTGTTTACTGGGCCACACAATATATGAACAAATTATTTATCTCGTGAGCATTTTAAGCTCAATGCACTGCACAATAATGTTGAGGAAACTGAAATTGGCACGTCATTCTGCCGTTTAGTCTTAGTAAATTAGTTAAACTTCCGATTGCTAATCAAGCAAAGTAATAGGGAGTTATTGTTTGTTTAACGCCAAGGGTTCTACCTTACATAACTTATCTCCTATGGCACATCACTGGTTCTTACCTTCATCTCTATCACAGTCTGCAGAGCTTTGGTCTTGCTAGGGTCTTGATGGAGTTGGGTCCTGCGGTGCAGCTCCTGGGAAGAGGTCACACAAGGGTCAGAAAACGGTACATTTGAAACCAATTCTTATTGTCCGATTCATTTAGGTACTTCTACAACATGAACAAAATATTAGTGGTAATATAAAAGAGAAGTAATTATCTGAAAGGGGCACGTGGTAATGCCCCATACCCACCTCTCTCAGATGAAGGTTCTCCTTCTCCTTCTGGTCCAGGATGAGCTCCAGATGGCTAACCTGCGACTCCACCTGGGCGATCCGGCGGGCCCTCTCGTTCTCCTCCTCCAGGGAGCGGCCTGAGGGCAGACCTTTGCTCTGCAGCATCTCCAGCAGCTTCTTGATGGACTCGTCGCGAGCGCTCAGCGTCTGCTTCTGCGTCTCGATGCGCAGCTCCATCTCCTCCAGAGTCTTCCTCAGGAGGAAGAGCTCCTTGGCCTGGCGCTCATGCTCGGCTTGCAGCCGGCGGAAGTTCTCCTCGGTGAGCTCGATGGTGAAATGCTCGGCGCCGCGGTTACTGCTCTCCTGCTGCAGCAGATGGTTGAGGTCACGCTGTGTGCGTAGTTCGTCCTGCAAGGCCTGGATGGTCAGCTGCAGGTGCTGGGCAGGTCAGAAAGGGAGACGTCAGATGCGAACACACTCCCAGGGGTCCCAGCAGGATGTTCTCCTTCGTGACAAACAGACCACCACGTCTCCACAACTTAATTATGCACTGTCTACACCCCTCAGCGACTCACTATACAGTCTACTCAGGAACCCAACAGGAACCCACAACAAAGTCAACACCCCTCTGCTATTCAATAGAACAGTCTACGCCCCTCTGAAATTCGATAAGACACTGTCTCCACCCCTCTTTGACACAATCAATGTCCCCATCCGTTTCTACACTCCTACACACTGACTTCTCCCGCGTAAATAATGCACCGGTGAGCACTGCTGCTCTGACTCAGATTGCGTTCTGTTTGTCACTGAGGGAACAGTTACCAGGAAACACCACCTTTAGGAATAAACTTCAAGACAAACACAACGCGTTGGACTCAGGGTGGCGACAAAGAGCACTGTGACAAACTGAGCCGCTCCAGAAACCTGAGGATAACCATCCCGGAACACAGCATGCTGAACCACACACGCGCACAGACATATACACTGACCATACGCACATACTGTACACACAACAACCATACACACAAAGGTATACACTAACCGTAGACACACACAAACATACACTAACCACACACTCGCACATACATACATACATACATACATTTGCTAACCATAAATATAAGCGCATACGCTAACTATGCACACACATGCATACACTGACCATATACACATGTACATACACTAACCAAACTCATAGATACATAGGCTAACCTTGCTCACATGAACAGAGACTAACCATACAAAAACCTTCATACCCTGACAATACACACAAACACACACTAAGCATACAAACACTTACATATTCAATACACACAAACACAAACTCCCCATACAAACATGTACATACACTAAACATACAGACATGCCCATGGACTATCCATCCAAACATGTGCATAGACTAACCAGACACAAATCTAGATAAATTAACCATACAAATCAGTACATACACTTACCACACACACACACACATACACACACACACGCACACACATACACGCACACACGTGCACACACACACACACACACACACACACACACGCACGCACGCACACACCAATAGTCAGACATCCACACATAAACCATACACATACAGTATATACATAAACTAACCACCACACACACAAAAAAACATATACAAATGTACATACTATGACCATACATACATGTACATATATAAAAAACAAACATACATGCGCTAATCATACACACATACAAACACTAATCATGAACACAAGCACGTACAATGACCAACACACATGCACATACACTAACCATGCACACACACACAAAAGAAAAAACAAAACTGTTCAAAAAAACTTACAGGAACACTTAAATCACATTAGATCTTGATGAATGAATTATTCAAGTAGAAAATTATTACTGATATACACTGTATATCAACATTTGTGTAACAACATTTAATAGAACCAAAATTATTAACCAATTGAGGGCTGGATGCAAAATCAGCCCAAAAAAGAAAGTAAAGAATTGAAATGACAGCCTTATCCAACTTGCATAAATTTTTATCACAGCAACTAATAATGTGACTCAGCGGTGTGTTTATCACCCAAGTGTCTGTATGCACTCCCGACAACATCTGGGCAGCTCCTGAGGAGTCGAGGGGATGGTGTCCTGGGGGATCTCCTCCCAGACATGGATCAGGGAGCTCCTGCACTCTTGAACTCTTGAAATCTGCCAACACACTCTGGCTACATGAGGCCGGGCATCGTCCTACACCGGGGGAACCCAGGGCCCACTGCACTAATATAAGGTCTGATAATCGCTCTAAGGATTTCATCACAATACCAATCGCGGTACCATTGCTATGACATGGAGGTCTGTGCGTCCCTCCAAGGATCTCCCCCCCCAAGATCGTCACTGATCCACCGCCAAATCATTCATGCTGGATGATGTTACAGGCAGCATAACGTTCACCACAGCATCTCCAGAGTCCCTCATGCCTGTTAGATGTGCTCAGCATGAACCTTCTCTCATCTGTGAAGAGAACGAGGCACCAATGATGGACCTGTTTATTCTGGTGTTCTCAGCCGATTGCCAATCAAGATGCATGATGCTGGGCTGTGAGCACAGGTCCAACTAGAGGACATTGGGCCCTGACACCACCCTCATAGAATTTGTTTCTGACAGTTTAGTCAGAAACATGCACATCAGTAGCCTGCTATAGATCATTTCGTTCGGCCCCGACGGTGCTCCTCCCATTCCTACTCGCACTAAGGAGCAGATACCGGTCATGCTGCTGGGTTGATGCCCTTCTATAGCCCTGTCCAGCTCTACCCCTGCAATGGCCTGTCTCATGGGATCTCCTCCATGCTGCTCTGACCGTGCTGGGATACACTGCAAACCTTCTTGCAACAGTACGTATGGATGTGCCGTCCTGGAGGAGCTGGAATACCTGTGTAACCTGATTGGGCTGCTGGTACTGCCTCATGCTACCAGTTGTGACAACCGCACTAGCGGAACAGAAAACTAGAGAATAACCTGCCAGGAAAGATAATCGTCTGTGGCCACCACACGCACAACCAGTGCCTTTTTGGGGGTTGTCTAGCATTTGCCTCACCATTGCACCTGTTGTCAATTTCATTCGCACCAAAGCAAGTGACTTGATTCACAAATCACTAGTGCTTCCTAAATGGACAGATTGATATCCCTCAGGTTCAATTGACCTGATGTCATACTATGATGATTAAATGTTCCCGTAGTATTTTTGAGCAGTACTTAAATATAAATGCACAAACCTACACACAAGTGCATATATACACATACACTAAATAGACACACACATAAATAATATAACGAAAAATACATGTACATAAACTAACCATACACTTCAAGTACATATAGTAACTTTACTCTTTTGTGCGTACACGAGCCATACATATGGGCTTACTCTTACATCTGCACACACACGCATACTTACATACTTACTTACCCACATCCAGGCACACACTTACATACATTCAGTATAGCCACAGATATACATGTATACATTTGCCCAAAACACACGCACACACACACACACACACACACACACACATATGCGCGCACGCTTGTACTTCTATCCTTGTGAGGATATTACATTGCCTTCTATTCATTCTTTGTGCATCTCCACAGCCTTTCCCTTATCTTTGCACTAAGCGATGCCTGCCTCACCTGAACCCTTCCCCTCACTCTAATCTATACCCTATTCTAGCCTTCCCCCTAACCTTAAATAATAAGTCACAATTTGCCTTTGTAGTAGAAAATGTCCTCACTTCCAAAACTGAGGGAAAAAAAAACCTTTTTTTGGTTCTCACTTTGTAGCAAGTACAGGAACACACTGTGCGTGTGTTCCTGTACTTGCTACAAACAAACAAACTTGCTACAAACAAACAAACACAACAAACACACACACACACACACGCACACACACACAACAAACACACACACACGCATACACAAAACACACATGCACACACACACAACAAACACACACACACACACACACACGCACACACAACATACACACACACACGGACACACAACAAACACACACAGACCTACACACAAAACACACATGCACACACACAACGCACACATGCACACACAGAAAACACACACACATACACACGCACACATGCACACACAGAAAACACACACACATATACACACACACACACACACATACACACATAAATAAATGAAGTATTCTTTGCCTTTCTGGAAAATGCAGAAGAAACCAGCAGCTCATTCTACTTATGTGCAGTTTAGTGAACTATTCTACACAATTAACCCAAGATCCATAAGCCCCAAATGTGTCTATTCAACACAGAGAGACATTCTATAAAAAGAAAGAGAGGTGAGATAAGGTTGAAAAAAGTCTCTACACAGCTTCAGATCGATGGACTTCCTGTGTTCAGCCTTTCACATCTGCAGCGGCAGCAGTATGTTTAAAAAAAAACAAAAAAAAAAAAAACTATTGAATTAATAATGCTTATCATCTGCACTATTCAAACAACATGGACTAGTGGTGAGAGCACTGGACTCTGAAGCTGAGGGTAGCATTGCAGAATTGTGGTAGTGCGAGGGTGCTGGATAATGTTACAGACTTGTACAGTGTACTGTGCAGTGTTCATATGTTCAGAACTTGTGAACGCTACTTGTTCCCATGTTTATGTGAAAGAATACTTCAAAGTTTGTTATCTGCAAACACATGTCACTGGAACAGGGTGAGGTGGGGTTCTGCACACAGGACAAACCTTAGTTTTCCGCACATCCGAAGGCTGCACAGCATGGCGAATGGAAACAAAATGCACTGAAATCACACAGAGGGCGAAGAGCAGCCAGCAACACAAACACAGCTTACGAATGAGGAGATGACTGACCTGAGATCAGAGAGCCTTACAGAGGTGATTGATCTCAGATCTCAGCTCAGTGTCAGAGATACCTGCAGGGCCCCAGAGGATTTTTTCCCCACACTGGAACCATGGCTGGATACAGCATCATGAACTCAATTCATTCAACCCAGTAACACATCGCAAAATTAATTCAAATTCTGCTACTCGCACAAGACTCTACTGGAAAATGGACACGTGGTCATGTTATGTAGGGGTGAAAACATCCACTCATATTTTCACATCATCCACACAAACACTGCCATAATTTGTCCGAGGGCATAAGGGCATACCTCAGTTAGTATACAGGTAACATTAGAAATATTTCACAACATAGAATAATACTTACCTGGTATTTAAGGCATAAATGAAACACTTTGAAAACTGATGAGGTGTTAAATACCACTGTTAAATCAGGGCTCATCCAATCATTTTTTATGAGTGAAATAACAGTTCTTTCTCTCTGGAGTTACAGTAGATTACAGATTCCTCTGTGATAACCCATAGGTCTTAACCAGATAGCCTCCAGAAGCCATGTCGTCACTTCAGTCTTTCAAAACATGACTGACATTCTAAGCAAATTAATCACATAAACCACATTTACACATGTAAAGGGGAGCTGGGTGGCGAAGTGGGCAGCAGTGGGCAGCAGTGCCGCCGCACAGGAAGTATATGATGGGCTCAAATTTGGTCTGGGTAGCTTGCATGTTCTCTCCGCGGTTTTGCCGGTTTTTTCTGGCTACTCCAGTTTCCTCCCACAGTCCAAAGACAACCATGTCAGGCTAACTGGAGGCACATAATTGCCTGCAGGTGTGTGTGTGTGTGTGTGTGTGCGTGTGTGCGTGTGCGTGTGCGCGCATGCGTGCGCCTGTATGCGCGTGCGCGTGTGCGTGTGTGTGTGTGCGTGTGCGTGCGCGTGTGTGTGCATGTGTGTGTGCGTGTGTGTGTGTGTGCGCGTGTGTGTGTGCGTGTGTGCGCGCGTGTGTGTGTGTGTATGTGTGTGTGCGCGCGCGTGTGTGTGTGTGTGTGTGTGTGTGTGTGCGTGTGCGTGTGTGCGCGTGTGTATGTGCCCAACAACGGATTAGTGAGCTGTCCAGAATATTTCTTTGCCTTTCGCCCATAGTCAGCTGGGACAGACTCCACCTTCCCTGTAACCCCGGTGAGGAGGAGGCAAATTAAGTCATGGGTAGGAATCAGTTATTTACCTGGTAGGTGTTCCGGTTTCAAAAATATCGGAGCCTGAGCTTGGGAATCGTGATGAAGCGCATCACTCGTGTGAATGTAAATCTGGCTCAAACACATGCTGTGACTCCAGCAAGTCTAATCAAGACAGCTTTCTATGTTTTCAAGACTTATTCTAAAATGTATGATAAACACTTGTCAGGTTAAGTAACATCTTTGCACTAGTAAATATGGTTTGCCATCTGGTACATTTGCTCAGAATGCCAGAATTGTGTTTTTAGAAACTTAAGCAATGATGCGGCTATTGGTGGCCATATAGTTCCAGTAAGCTGCTGTCAAGCTAAACATACAGTAACTGAGAGTGGAAATGGGGGTCTGCAAAAATGACCAAAGGAAATTATTCACTCAAAAAAATGAAGGGGAATGATTCATGTTTCGGGTGAAATAGGCCTTTAAAACAACTGTATAGATTAGACTGGTACAAGCACTTTATACTGCAGAACAAAGTGCTTATAGTAAACAGAAAGCTGGGGTTTTGGAGCATATTCTATCACAAATGTAAATTAAGGTAGCACTGGCAGCCATAATCTGCTCTAAAATTACAGGAAGCATCTGAGGAAAGCAAGGCAGAGAAACAAGAAATTGTGTAATCAGTCAATCTCAGTTTTTCATCTGTCTTTCCGCGTCACAGAAAATCGGACCACCCGTTACATAGGCCAGTGCAGCTTTACACTGACTTCAGAAGACTCCTGTGCAGGCATGTGCCCCATAAAACAGGCACTGGCTACACAGTGAAGCTAATCTGTTTAGACAGTCATAAGAGTCCGAATTCAGTCCGTCACCAGACGTGATAACGGTTAAAATAGACACAGATTTTCAAATCTGAAGACAAATTCGGGAATTATAAATATGTGTTTGTGTGCAAAAAACCTGTTTTATGTTGTTTTCATCAGTATATAAACACTGCTTACATATTCAGTCAGAATACTACATCTAATACTGCAGAAGATGCATGCCTCCATTACAGTGTAATGCAGATGCAGGCCAGAGCTGCTGAATAGGCCACTGCTCAAACCAGAGCTCTGCTTATGTAAGGGCCTCCTTCAGCTCAGCGAGCATGTCATTACGCTTCAACGTCTATTAGACCACACCCAGCATAAAATCATATCTGCACAGAAATATGGCTCTATAATACCGCAATATATATAAAGCACCTGTGGGGGACTGCTCTGAGACACAAACAAGAAAGGTGTTGGAGAATATGAGAGGCATAACAAGAAGGAGGCTGTGGGAGATTGATTTGAGAGGAAGAATGCAAAATTGTGGGATATCCGGGAGACCATAGGAAAGGGATTGTGGGAAATTGTGTGGGACGATACAGGAAGAGGATTGCCGAAATAGTGCTGAACTACATCAAGGGGATTGATAGAAATTTTTATTTTCTTTTAGGAGAGCACTTTTCTTCAGAACTGTTGGACTTTTGCTAATCTGAACGGGAGTTACTTAAAAAAATGAGATCCGGGCCGCATTACTGCAGTCTTTACAAGTCCAGTAGTTTACCATAAACCACAAAGCTGCATATTTGCACATTATTGATGTAAGGTATCACAAACTGACCTATTGTCAGTGTCATGCTAACACAGAAACAACACACAAAATGATAGTATTGCCATTCCCTTTACTATATTTAATTATGATATGAAATATGAATTTTATTAAAACAGCAACAGCTTTGCAAATTCATTTTGGTTTAATAGCCACATGAAAGAAAGCCTCAGCTGCTTTCCCCCCTCCCCCTCCTGTCTTAACCCCACCCCCACCCCTCACCACCCTGCTGACTTTCTGTCTCTCCTCTCATCAATAGTCTGGCTAACTGAAAATCAATCCCTGGACCCTTGATGCACTTAATAAGAGGCACACTTAGATCAGCAGATTTGCATGATCTCAGTTTTCCACTAGTCTGAACTCACAACCTGCGCTGCTGTCTAGTGCCCCAAACTCACCCCGCCGCCATTTTACACTACCCCCAAACCCACCCCTCTGCCACTGTACACAGCAGTGAAATCAGCCCACTGCCATTTTACACTGCAATGAACTCACGCCCATAGTCATTGTACACTCCTCAAAATCAACCCTCACAGCCATCTTACACTGCCAAAACTCTTCCCTACTGACATTTTACCCTGCTGCAAAATCACGCCACTGCCATTTACAGTCTTCCCAATGCACCCGTGTGGCCATTTTCCGCTGCTCCAAATCCACCCCCACTGCCATTTTACACCGCTCCACATCAGCCTCCACTGCCATTTTACACTGCTTCAAATCCACCCCCACTGCCATTTTACACTGCTCCACATCAACCTCCACTGCCATTTTACACTGCTTCAAATCCACTCCCACTGCCATTTTACACTGCTCCACATCAACCTCCACTGCCATTTTACACTGCTTCAAATCCACTCCCATTGCCATCTTAAACTGCTCCACATCAACCTCCACTGCCATTTTACACTGCTTCAAATCCACTCCCATTGCCATCTTAAACTGCTCCAAATCCACACCGGCAGTTATTTTACGCTGCTCCAAATCCACCACCATCTTACATTGCTCCAAATCAACCTCCATAGCCATTTTACACTGTTCCAAATCTACACCTGCTGCCATTTTACACTGCTCCACACCCACTGTAGTAGCCAGCTTTTACTGCCCCAAATCAACCTCCACTGCCAGCTTACACTGCTCCAAATCCACACCTGCTACCATTTTACTTTGCTCAAAATACACTACCACTGCCATCTTACCCCAAGATTCCACTGGCCACGTCCCTGCAGCGTAACGTGTGCGACACCCTTTTGCTCCATCTTGCACGCCACTTCATGTCCCACCAAGAGCGAAAGATTAGCAAAGCTTCATGCCGGATGATACAATTGACCTGCTCAGATTTAGCTTATTTTGTCATTTTTCCCGGATATTTGTGCTTCTACCATGGGGAAGTAGGCCACAAAGGTAAATGCTTCCTATTTTTGTCTGCTTTAATTGTTTTTAATGTCATTTCCGACTTTGTTGTGCTGCAGCCTACAGTCCAGCCATGAACGCCAAAGATCAAACATTTGTGCCTGTGTTTTAGTTAAAAACAAACACAGACAAACAGTTGAAAATTAAGTTATAAACAAATTTTATGTCAAAGATTTGTCGCTAGTTTTTTTTTGTTAAAAGCATATCCCCCTTTAATAGTTACTTCCTGCCCGGAACGACCTGAGGTGCGGTTCCCATTAGCACAGATGCAAAAGTAGTTGGAACCAATGACTGTATATGGTCAAACTATGGGTGACGTATCCCTGCTATGTTCAGCTCAGCACAATTGTCAAAAATAGACTTGTCGTGTATTCTCCATAGAGCAGAGAGGTGAGCTGTGACCCAAACAGCTGATCGTTACAGCATGCAGTTTACTCCGATGGAATACGTCAGTTGGTCAGTTCAAGAGCAACTGTGTTTTTTCCGAGCAGCTGAAGCGCTGTAATTTTTTGTTATATAGCGTACAATTAAAGCGGTGTATTATTTTCAGGTAGGACTTCTTTTGGGCCGCAAAAATACGCTGCTACTTTGGGACCTTTCACAACAGTGTATCGGCTAAATCTCCACCCAGCACTATGCCCTGGTGCGGCTGCCAGGGGGAGATCAGAGAGCTTTCTACTGCATCTAATGTAAGTAGTAGCAATTTGTAGCTCATAAACCCCACTTAAAAAAGTGAACTATCCCTTTAAAGCTGTGGTTAGATACTTAAGAGAAACAAGCAAAAGAAATTTAGATTTTGAAGGTAGCCAACTCGCCTTCTCAACTGAGCCCTCTCTCAAAAGATGCCAACACAAAAGACGTGATCACACATCTGCTTGACCAAACAAGGGGTACGCTGAGTGTTGCTGAGGCCAGAGCAGTGCGTCATTGGTTGTCATCACAAACTATAACAAACTACTTGATGGGTCATTCACATGGAAGGAAACGCATAACATTATACTAAAATGCATAAAATAAACATGGCTGCGGAGTAGTCACAGCTAGTATTGAAGTACAAGCAAATTTGTTCAAATATGGTTTGATGTGTTGGCGGCAAGCAAACAGTACCTGGCTGTGGTGATGTCATATCAGGCAAAGCTAAAAACAAGAACAAAGTTAGCGATTTGACAAAGAGTACGTTTAAGTTCAGTCTTCATGTGGCAACTAGGGCAAGAGATACGCCCATAGTACACATCACAACGCCCAGAAGCAGCAATTCCCCTCCCCTTCTCGTCGCCCTCCAGCAGCGCCATGGACAGCTCCTACTGGACGGGCCTCGGTTCAGCACTCTTGGCTGCCGCTCTATACTGGACAGCTTTCTCCAGTTGCAGCCTGGCCAATGAGAAGGGCTCTCGAACCACACGCTGCACAAGGCTACACCCCTGATCCCTGTCAACATCAGGAAAACCGGCTACATAAAGCCAGCAAGAGAGCAGAGAGGGACATGTTGCCCGGGAGAGCGCATCACATGTGCGCTACTAACCAGTTTTCTTCCTCTACTTTCCCTATTAGAGCCTGAAGGCAAAGAGACGGAGGACGCTGAGTTTGCGCTCCCTCCAGAAAGCCTTGCTCTGGATGCTATCCTACTACCTGACAGCAGCTAATTACCCAGATGTCTTAGTGCTCAAGAAGTTTATCGTCTTTTGGTTTATTCCTGCAAATAAATTACCTTCCAGTGGGCTGGACTCTCGCCAACCTGTTGCCCTGTCTATGCCTGGATTTCTGGTGGTTCGCCACAGTTATTCTGAATTTTTTGTGCATTTCAGTCATAGGGCTCTAAATTTGTAGACCAGGCGCAGGCACGGTGAATGGGGGGAGCGCCGTGCCAACGGGGTGTATCCAGGCATATTTTGCAATTTCGTGTCCGGTGCAGCCCGGCGCTTGTACTCCTCAGTCCCACTTCCGTCCATCCTGCCGGCGCAAGTGGCAAAGAGGGAGGAGAGAAGGCTTAAGTGGGTTTAACACAGCCGAGTCAAATCTTCACCAATCAAATGACCTTCTCTCCTCGCCTTAAAAATTGGACTAAAGAAGCTTCTGTCCTATATCTGCATGATGTGTTAATGTTTCATTTTACTTTGCTGCTTCAGGCATGTTTTCTGCACCGCTTATGTCAATATTAAGCATTATGAATATGAGTTAGCTGGCTAGCTACGGCATTCGCAAATTATTACCATTACCATACTTGAATGGAATTTCAAAACGAAACAACGTCAGATCATTCAAACTTCTGAAGTAGGAATTAAATACGACGGTTGCTCATTTATTTCTTCTGCCTGCATCATTGGGAAGAGAAACAATGGATAGCGTGTTCCTATTATTACACCATGTTGCTGCATAAAATTTTGGGATTAACATGCATGGACAACAATGCAAGATACGTTACACATTTACTTTCAATATGTGTTCTTAACTCTGTACGAGATCATAGCAATCAGGCTGTATTCCTTTCCCCCACTAAAAACGATAGAACCTAAGTGACAATAATAGTATTAAACCGCTTGCACTCTGGACGCGTGACCTGCCGTGACCTTATCAGCTTTTAACTCATGTGGGAACGCACATAAAGGGAAATAACGATGACCCATGGCGAAGGTCCACTGTTTAGTTGAGGCTAGTTGGGAGTCAAGAAATTTTGGCCAACCAGAGCACAAAGGCTGTGAGCCAAAGAGGGTCTATTATTATACAAGAACCATAACAGGCCTGCTTTTCTCATAGGGCACTTGTATTCCATATTGCTGTAGGGTCAATTATAACCTTTTGGCCCATTTACATAAAAAAGCCTACCTTACCATTAAGATCCCTTTCTAATGGACAGTCAAGCCTTTTTTTCTCTCACATTTCTCCTACTGTCCCTTTTTTCCTCTTCATCTTGCTTTTCCTGCAGTCCCTTCTTTTTATCTCAGTCCATATGGCCAGTCTTCCCAGCTCACTGCAGCATAACAGGCATTTTTCCCCAGAAAGACAGAGAAGAAGAGACAGAGGTGTGTTTTGAGAAAGAGAGAGAGAGAGAAAGAGAGAAAGAGAAATGGGAGGGGGGCAAGAACAGCCCAGAGCAGTGAGCTTCAGTGCAAACGAGTCCACGGCTCCCCCTCCTCAAAAACATATCCTATACTATACCTACATTTTATTTCAATATATACTGCAGTACATTACTCAATTCAGTATCCATCAATGAAGCACTTTAGGGAAATAACTAGAATAGCACAGCCACAGCCACTAAGTGGTCTCTCTTTTCTGAAGAATCCACCCGCTGCCAAATACCTTCTCTTTTCTCAGCATTCCATTTTGTCAGCGATCACCCAGCATTTTACTCAAATGTGGCAGCGTAATCAATAAAAACAATCAATAACTGCAGACGTACTTTCCCTGATAAATGGATGTTATTTGAAACCTGCGCTATCCGTGTTCAAATACAACTGCTACCGTTTGAGTTTGGGATTTACAGATAACATCCTGTGCTGAAAATGTGATGTTTATGGCGGCATGGCTGGCTGAGGCATTTCAATGCTATTACGATGCCTTATAAATCCAAGAGAAACCTTTCTTTTGCTGCTCTGAGTCATCCTATCAACCAGCCTACAATCTCAATTCCAGAATGTGTACAATGTAATAAAAGCAACCAGTAATTTGTGAATTTCGAATGGAAAATACACTGCCAGCCAAAAAAAAAAGTCAGGCAGAACAATATTTTGCTGGATCGCCTTTAGCTTAGACCTGTAACTTTTTTGTGGTCTTGAGGCTCCTTCAGTTTGAAGGCCAAAGAATAGGAAATAATTTTAAGCATAAACATCTTAAAGGTCGTAGTTATTAACTCTATTACTGAAAAAACTTAAACTAGAAGAATTAAGTGACAGCCATACTCACACAATCCACTTTGTATCAATGCACCCCATTTTAGGGTTTACAACAGTCGGCTCATGCAAGTGTTCAGATGAAGATGTTACCGGTTTCGACACATCCTGATTTTTTCATTGAATGTTGGCCATGCCCTAGGGCTAATTAGTGCAAGTTCCCTTAGTGTGTCATGGCCGGGAACTTTGTCAAATGCACCGTCATTTACACACATGGTCGTTGGAAATCTCACTTCAGAACATATTTTTTGAACAAATAACTTCCTATCTCGGCAGCATGACATCAATTTCGACAAATAATTTTTTTATTCATTTGGAAAATATATCAGCAACAATGTGCATTGATAAGCACATGATAATAGTCATTGGTGACACTTTGTGGGGCCCCAGAAT
Organism: Gymnothorax reevesii; assembly: GCA_029721435.1. Taxonomy (NCBI): domain Eukaryota; kingdom Metazoa; phylum Chordata; class Actinopteri; order Anguilliformes; family Muraenidae; genus Gymnothorax; species Gymnothorax reevesii. The sequence goes on from CM056581.1 coordinate 10,800,916, forward strand.
GGGTGGCCCCTCCCAAAAACTACAACCCCAATTCCGAAGTAGTTGGGACAAAGTGTAAATTGTGAATAAAATCAAAATGCAATGACTTTCAAATCACACCAGCACACCATTTTATTCACAATAGAACAGAGATAACATAGCAGATGTTGAAACTGAGAAATTTTATAATTTTATCCGCAAAATGAGCTCATTTCAAATTTTATGGCTGCTACAGGTCTCAACAAAGTTGGAACGGGGGCCTGTTTATCATGGTGTAGCATCCCTTCTTCTTTTTAACACAGAGTGGAGGTGACTGGGCTTTGAGGAGAAGTTTCTTGAGTTTAGTCATTGGAATTTGATCCCAATTTGATTGTTTAATACAGGCTTCCAGCTGCTGGAGAGATTTGGGTCTCCTTTGACAGACTTTTCGTTTAATTACGCGCCAAGTGTTCTCAATCAGCGAAAGATCAGGACAGCAGGCAGGCCAGCTCAGCACACAGACTCTTCTACTATGAAGCCATGCTGTTGTAATAGCCACAGTAGGCGGTTTTGCATTGTCCTGCTGAAATACACAAGGCCTTCCCTGGAATAGATGTCATCTGGAGAGGAGCATATGTTGCTCTGAAACCTTTATATACCCTTCAGCATTCATGGTGCTTATTAAAACATGCAAGTGTCCCACACCATATGCACTAATGCATCCCCATACCATCAGAGATGCTGGCTTTTGAACTGAACACTGATAACAGGAGGGGTGGTCTTTCTCCTCTTTAACCTGGAGGACACGACGCCCATGATTTCCAACAAGAATGTCAAATTTGGACTCATCTGACCACAGGACACTTTGCCACTATGCTACAGTCCATTTTAAATGAGCCTTGGCCCACAGAACACAGCGGCGCTTCTGGATCATGCTCAAAAATGGCTTCCTTTTTGTATGAAAGTTTTAGGTGGCATCTGTGGATGGCACGGCAGACTGTGTTTACAGACAGTGGTTTTTTGAAGTATTCCTGGGCCCATTTAGTAATGTCAATGACAGAATCATGCCGGTGAGTGATGCAGTGGTATCTGAGGGCCCGAAGATCACATCCAGAAAAGGTCTTCGGCCTTTTCCCTTATGCACAGAGATTTTTCCAGTTTCTCTGAATCTTTTGATGATCTTATTTACTGTCAATGATGAGACCTTCAACACTTTTGTAATTTGACGTTGAGGAACATTGTTTTTAAAGTATTCCACAATTTTTTACACAAGCCTTCACAGGTTAGAGAGCCTCTGGCCATCTTTACTTCTGAGAGACTCAGCCTCTCTAAGACATCCCTTTTATAGCCAATCATGTTACACACCTGATGCCAGTTAATGTAATTACTTGCTAAATGTTCTTTCAGGCGATTCTCTTTCATATTAATTGCTTTTTCAGCCATTTTTTTGCCTGTGTCCCAACTTTTTTGAGACCTGTTGCAGCCAGAAAATTTGAAATAAGCTCATTTTGTTGATAAAAATGTAAAATGTGTTATTTTCAGCATTTGCAATGTTATCTATGTTCTATTGTAAATAACATATTGGCTCATGTGATGTGAAAGTTTTGATTTTTTTCACAATTTTTTTATCTTTTTCACAATTTTGATTTTATTTACAATTTACACTTCGTCCCAACTATTTTGGAATTGGGGTTGTGACATAGTTTGACCCATTCAGTTTTAATAGTCCCTCGCCAGTTCAGCCAGGCTTGGGCCTAATAATAATAATAATAATAATGGAACCATGCGTTTTTTATAGTCCATTGTCGGCTTCGGCCAGGCTTGGGCCTAATCGTCATAATAATAATTACAATTAATATAATTATTATATTTATGTGCATTTGATGTGTATGTTATCTCTTTTCATCATAGAATCTCCCATCTCTTTCCCCATTATTGCAAATGACGACACTTTCCCAATCAGTGAAGACGACATTTGATGCCTTGCGGACACCCCTGATGTAAATCAATGGGGAGACTATGGAAAAGGTCCATTGATATACATAAAAGGCGTCATATGTTGTCATTAAGGGAAAAAGAGTTAAGGCAGTACCATCCATCTGGTCTGGACAATAGGCTACCGGGGTCCTTCTCTCCACATAGAACAGGACTGGTTAACTATACTGCCCTATTAACCAAGTCTACAGAGTGAACAGACTGGGTACATGATTACCCCTCAGCCCAAACTAAGGGGCAGAGGGGTATTGTTGTCATGCACGATGTCCATCCGTCCATCCGTCCACACTTATACTTTGCGCATCAACTCACAAACGCCATCGTCGATCAACCCCATTTTTGGTGTGAGTGTCAGTGTCGGGTAGGTATTAATTTTGGGAAACGCACCCTATTATGGTTAAATGTGTTTGCCATGTACTGGAGACAGAAATCAGCCCCAATGTACCATTCACTGAGGCATCCTGCATGCCATTGTATGCAAGCATGGAAATCGCTGGATGGAATAGAGAGTGAGCTTTCAAATGTGCTAATACATCGCACGATGGCAGAGGCTGTCACATGAAATGCTACCAGAAGATCGATAAAAGGCGGATAGAGCAGGGTGTCAAACGAAAGGAAAAGGGCCGTTTACGCCCTTCAGGGCAGAATCCCTCGACATTGCTGGGCAGTGAACCTCCTGCAAAGCGGTCAAAGCCAATTTTAAGGTCAGACATTGTGTCTTCATCAACTAAATCAGGCGAAAAACGTTCAAAACACATTCTTCCAAACAAGTGCATCATATGCCAGAAAGACGAGCGAATACTAGGTACGATGACAATGAAAAGGAAATTGGACAAGCTGGTAACGAGCGAAATTGATGTGCATAAACTGAAGAAAGCCGCCTCATTTCATAACGACCACAGGATTCTTTTGCAACTTGGAGAATCCGATCCAGTATCTATCTAAGTAAGGTGCGTCATGAAAAAAAGGGAATATTAATTTGCTCAAAAAAATAGTTTTGATATTTATCTCTTCAAACTCAAACACTTAATTTAACTTGGGTGAGATTTAACTTTAAATTACTGAGCCAATATTAAGTTGCAGTTTAACTCCCAGACTCTCACGAGGAAACCATGTTGTTGCTGTGTGTCCCGAATGTGGTGTTTGGCCAAGTTTTACTGAAATAAGCAAGGCCTTCCCTGAAAAAAATGTCTGGTGGCAGTAAATGTTGCACCAAAACCTGCATATATTGTCCAGCAGTGGTGGTATGTTCACAGATGTAGAAGTTAAACATACTACGTGCACTAATGCACACCCAATGCAGACTAATGCACACCATCCCGGACGCTGGCTTTAGAACTGTGCATTCATCAAGTTTGATGGTCCCCCTGCTCCTTAGCCTAGAGCATGCAGCATCCACGATTTCTAAAAAGAATTCACAGAATGATTGGTCGGACCACAGGACAGTTTATCACTTTGACTCTGTCCATCTTAAATGAGCTTTGGCCGAGAGAGGGTGACAGCATTTCTGTAACTTGTTTTTATTTGGTTTAAATTTTACATGGCAGTTTTAATTTGCATTTGTGGATGCAGCAACAAACTGTACAATAACAGTGGTAAACAGAAGTGGCCCAAAGCCCATGAAATGATTTCAACTGAATCATTTTGTCTGTTATGAGCTGTATTATGAACTGCAGAGGATAAAACCCCCATATTCTTCGCATTTTTACACTGAGAAACATTATCCTTAAATTGTTGACCTCGTTGTCCTTGCAGTTTTTCCAGAGTATTTTGGCCCTGATTTTTTACATGAAATAATTTTTATTCCCAGTCATGTTACTAACCTCTTGCAAATTAATCTATTTAGCTGAAAGATATTCCACCAGGTCTACTTTATTTTTGCATCTTACAGCTTTTACAGTGTTTTATTGCCCCTGTCCCAACTCTTTTGAAAAATGGAATCAAATTCACAACCAGCAGATATTTTTTAGAGAACAATAAAATTTTGTACCGGTGGTTTAAGCATTTGATATGTTGTGCTTGCACTATTTTCCATTACATTGAGTGTTCAAGAGATTTACAAATCATTGCATTCCTAGTTTAAGCGGCGTCCCAAATTTTTTGGAAACAGGGCTGTAGACAGTTCTGCAGATGTGAATATTCTTTATTGCAAGTAAATTAATGCTCTGAGTACTTTTTAGAAGTAATATTTCTCTATAAATGCTTGTATTGAAAAAAAAACAAATTGTTGAGAGCCCCGCTGAAATTTGAACTGTATGTGAATCTATATGATATATTCATCCAAGTACAGTCACTTAATGTCCTTGCATTTTTGGTAGAAATTTGTTTATTTTTTATACATGAAATGTAAAGATAATTTTGGTGTATTTTATTTACCAAGTAGGTCGGAGCACTCTCACTTAAGAAGCCTTTTTCAGCCTTTCGGCCCACGGCCTAACAATAAGCAGCACGTATACAACTCTGAAAACAAAATCAGATATATTTTAGCGCCTGGACTGTAACGATTTAGGTGACATATTTATGAAAGCTACATTTTACTCATAATGAATGAATGAATGAGCACCAGGCGCGCAATTGGGGGTGCACGGTGAGTGGTTTAAACCAGCACCCGTAAGTCCTCAGACTCATGTCGTGAAGTGAAATGACAACGAAGCATTTAATATGATGTTTTGCTATATATTTTGACATGGTGCACATTCCCTAACAAACATGAACAGCTCCCGTATAATATTTATTAAGTAATCAGTCATCGAAGTGTTTATCAAAGTGTTTTCCAATTCCATATTAATTCCGTCTCTGGCTCCAATGTCTCGTTTTAAAAATTGTATGTTCTGACAGCGGCTGATAAGCTTCCTGAAGTGCAACATCACAACATACTCTTGCTTGGTATAGTGTTGCTGGTTTTAATGGAAAACGCGCCCTCGTCAAGCCGTAAGATTGCTGGATAGAGTTTAAATGCTCGCATTCACAGTCCCACACCCACCCGAAGTCTGCAGACACGGCCTGCTCACTCCCTCTGTCCGTGTGGCCGCCACTACAAAACTGTTGTGTTAATTATCCCTCTTCCCCTCACGTGTAACCACAAGCCTGTCGTTTCGGTTCCGAGGCAATTGAAACAAAATGCAATGTGGGAAAGATGCGAGTCTAGACCACGGCTTAAGGTTAATAACTTTAAATAAATATATTCACTTTGCTGTGAGCCTTTTTAAACGACAACACACAAAAGCCAAACATCAAACATATTTTTCCCATGTTCAGAGAAAGTGATTTTGTGAGTGACCTTTCAATGGAATGGCCGTCTGATGAGATTCCTAACGCCAGCTGGACACATGTACGCCTTTATTCCTCTGTTTGATGGTTGGGAGTCAAGTCATTGCTAATGCCTGCACCAACCAAACTAGGCCGCCGCGGATCAGAATCCCCCTATTTGGCTGCGGCACTTGGCAACCGGTAATTGGAAAGTCACGCCTAAAATATTGTGAAATAGGCCGTAGGTTTTGTTTCAAATGAATGAATTTTTTTTGTTTCAAATGAATACTTGTCCCAGGCGCTCAGAACAGCAATTTCGCGAGCCCTGAACTGCTACCCTTACCCTAGCTCTTTGTCTATTCAAATGTATAACTTGCATTTGATGTTTTCCTTACTCAAGGCACGATGCATTACAAATATAATTTTCCCGTCATTCATGGCACATTCGTAACGTGACTCAACGCATCTGAATAGGGTTCTTAGCGCGTCGGTTCGTGATATTTGTGGAGCATGTTTTTGGCTGCCAAAAAATCTTCCACGGATGTCACGTATCACCCTCGATTCATGGAGTTGGCCGATTCGTGGTGATTATTGGTGATTCATAATAGAGTGTGACAGCATTCGTAGTGTATTGTTGCCATTCTTGGAGCCCATACTATCACATGTCGTTACGAATCGACACGAAAGCTGCCAAGAACTGAACTGAATGACGCGTGACACCTCTGCCCAGAATCATCAAATTCAATTCAAATTTGTGATCCTCAGTCACGAATATAGATTTGTGGCATTTGTAACTAGTCATCATTATGTGTAAACCCAGCATAACATTTTATGTGTGTAAATAATTGCTGGGGTTTTGTACATATTATCTTTGAATGGGAAATTGTATAGGCTACAGAATTGGCATCAATAATAAATTTAAAGAATTAAAAAGGGGTTGTATTTTGATAGAATGTATACCTATAGTGACATCTAAGTGAAATTAAATGAGTTTTACAGTTTGGTACCTGAAAATATGAAACGGCACAGTGTCAGCTTGGAGAGGCCACCGAGGCATCCCCGAACTTCAGCCTCTCTAATTTTGCTCTGATTTACTAGGTTAAAATGAACTTTGGCACAGGTAATGGTGAAATTCTGTGCTGTAAAATTTTAGAGGTTTCAGACTGCAACTAAATAATTTCAAGACAGATAAAAGTAATACTTTGTTTGGTGCCAAAAAGATGTTTCATTTATGCTGTGTTCCCTATGATACCAAGATAATTCAAATCGACCGATTCGTTGCAGAGATATAGTCATTTCATTTCGGGCATGTTATTTTCAAGCCAGAAGCTCAGGGCTTAAGGGGTTAACTGACAGTAATTAACCCATTTGATAATAATTCATAATTCCAGGAAAATGTTCAGTTTCCCAAATCGCGTATAGCTGGATGTGTTCTGGTGACAGCGTCATGGAAAAAAGATTCTGGACTCACCACTAAACGAAGACAGCCCTGCCCCTACACCTCCTCATTCAGTGTGTGCATGAATATTTATCACTGATTTGGTACATTTTAACCAACAGAGCTCTTCTCCAAAGGCTATAATTAGAATCCTGTGCACTGAATGCACATTTTTTTGTATATTTCTTGTACTGTATCATTCTCTCTGCACATTGAGCATTTACATCTACGTACATACAGTAGTCTGTTTCACTGTCATTACCCTCGGCCCGACTTCAGGCCGAAGCGTATTGTCATCAGCTCGCCGTCTGTCTGTCTGTCAGTCCGTGTGTGCACCGTCAGACCGAGGGTGTTCAAACGCGGGCGTTTCTGGCCTGTCTTGTGCTAAGAGCAACTAAGCACAGCAGCAAATGCAAATGACAACCTTTCCTTTGCCGCAGGAATGATACTATTATAAAATATTGTGAATATTAATGATGAACGATCATTTACAGCCCAGTCTGTGGGGGCATTAGGGTTCATAAAGCTCAGTGAGTCCTAAAGGCCACAGACGAAGGACAAAAGGAGGTTGCTGGACATCAGCACATGATAGTGGTGACATTGGAGTGACCGCAGGGCGCATGGGAGCATGGTGGGGGGGTGTCGCCCAGCAGTAGGAGGACAAAGGAATTTCCAGGACACAACTTCTGGCCCCTGTGCCACACAACATAGAGACTAGTCCAGCGCTTCATTTAGCAGGGAGTGGATTGTAAACAGCTAATCAGAGAGACGCTCAGCGTGCATCACTCTGGGGATTGAAATGAATGCTGTGCAGTCTAGACTGTGACCTTACCCAGGGCATAGCCATACACCAAACACAGCACAGCTATACCGCACATTCAGCACTACTACACCCTATCTAATACAGTATTACAGAATCACAAGTTATATTTGAACAGTGTTCAGAAAATGAAGCACAATAAAAAGCAATAGAAGAAAGGAAAAAACATCAAATCCCACCTTTTCCCACCATGAGAATTGAGAGTGAAAGCAAACCAACTGACTCTGCATTTCACTGAGGACTGTAAACAAACGTACAGCGTGCGACTGCCAACATTATATGGCTTAATGATGCTTCTGAGACGGAGCCAAAATGAGCTGGAATATACTGCACACTACCGCTCAAAACTTTGGAATCACAAGCAACTTTCAAAAAGATTAAATGGGAGAAGCTTTGTGTTACTGCAAGACAACAAAGGATCACCTGGATCATTAAGTTCGTGAAGTGTGCCTATCTTCCATCAAAGATACACAGTGGAAAAACATCTTGAATGATACTGAAGTAAAAACTAACAATAATTAATGAATTATAAATAATTAATCTCACAGTGAAGACTTTGATGATAAATCATGGGAATAGATGACTATATTACTTATCATTTGAAACCATTTTTGCTCCCAAATACTAATAATACTGAATAAAATATTGCAATACAATGCAACCACAACTCAGAGAAAGTAGGGACAGTACGGAAAATGTGTTGTTATGGCTCTGTGTTTTGGTCGTTACGCCTTGTGTTCGTGGTTATGTCTTTTCTTTATTCTTTTTGTTTATTATACATTCTGGTTTTCTGTTTATGCCATTCCAGGTTTCATTGCACTCGTCTCCCCTGTCTTGTAATCTAGTTGGTTCAGTCCGTCTCCCCAGTCTGTGTGCTCACCAGCTTCGGGTGATTTCATTGGTATTTGGTGTTTCATATTATTACTTCAATTCTCATTTACTTCCTTCACCTTGCTTTCCTAGATTACTAATAATACTAACGTAAATATTGTGTATCATAGTCTACTAACTTAAGTAACCCATGTATATATTACTAACTTACTAATGAACACTTGGGTTAATTTGTAAAGCTGCACCTCTACTAATTATGACTAATTCAGTCTAAGCAATCGCCCTGTTCTAGTCTTCGCCTCTTGCTTTGCTTTCCCTGTCTCCCCCTGCATTTCTGCAGGATCTCTCGCACGTGCTTAATTGCTTTCCTGCAGTCATTGTCTGTGCACTTAGAATTCCTTGACCAGAGCTGTTTATCTGTCATAGGTTGTCTGTGTGAGTCCCGTCCATGTCTTTGCTTTAGCCAATTGTTTGTGGTTTAGGACTTCCCCATGTGTGCTTACCTCTGTAATTAGTTCTTATCCAATTCACCTGATCCCTGCATAGCATGTGACTTCCCTCTTGTCTATTCAACCCTTAAATGCGCAACTATAGTAACAGTTGAAAAAGTCCTGGGGAGGGGCTAATAACAACCCAATAGCAATTTTTGGTGACCTTTGACCTCATTTTAGGTTTGTGACATATATGTCACAAAGGGCATTTTGGGGACCTTTTGCTAAAATGACTTGAATGATTAAACAGTTGACATTTCGCTGAAGTATTAGGCATAGCTTATTTTTCATTAGCTTACCTGTTTGTCTACTTTATCCAGTGATGAATGGGTGCTGATCTATCGTGTGGATTCCACCATGGGGGTGGCCATATTGGAATGGTTAGCTGTTGTAGCCAGTGTAGTGTCAGTTCCACTTTTGTGCATCAGATGGCAGCACTGATGGTCTAAATATGTCACTATGGGCATTAGGTTGCAAACTTTATGTGGGGTCAGTGGTTTTGACAACCCTCAAAATCGTGTGACAAATTTGTCACAGGGGGCATTTAAGGGTTAAAGTCTTCACTGCAGTTCATTCTTTGTCTGAACGTTGATCAGTATTCATCTGTGTAGAGCTCCTTGCATGCCATTTGTCAATTGCTTCTTCATGACTGTTTCGCCCGACCTTGAGATTGCCTTGCCCCTCTATTCCTGTTTTGTCTTTTTGGATTTTGACCTGCTTTTGTACGACCACGATTTCTGTGTTGGATACCCTGTGTACGACCTACCTTTCTGGATTTCGACTACGAGTTTTAGCTTACTGTCTATGTACCGTTGCACATCTGCCTGACTGGTTTTGACCCCTGTCTGTCCAGTCAATTTCTTTTTTTGGACATTGTTTTTGGCTGGGCAATTCTTGGGTCTTCTGGCCCCGACCCTTTTTGCAATGAAGGCTTACGATTTCTGGAACACCTGTTCTTGTGAGTGGTTTCTGAACGCATCGTCACGTGTGTACAATTGGAAAACAGTGATTTTTTTTAAATGCAGTTCAACTTGTATTTCATTGAAAACACTAAGATAACAAGATATTTAATGATTTTTCCGATGAACTTTAATTTGTGAATTAATATCTATTCCTGCTATTCAGGCCTGCAATATATTATAAAAAAAGCTGGAACAGGGCAATTTAAGACAAGTAGAGGTAAAAAAGATGGGCTAAGGATGGCCAATTTGCCCACATATACAAGATAAAAATCAATACAAGATTTAAAAACAATATTCGTCATAGAAAGATTTAAATGGATTTGGATATTTTACCCTGTTTGCTGCATAGCATAACTGAGAGATTCAGTAAATCTTTAAATTTCTGAATGCCTGAGATGTCTTATCACTCAGAGCCATCATTTATCTACAGTATAAGAGGTATAACCACATTGGCTCAGGATTACTTCAGCAAACCTTTGTCAAAAACTACATATGATATGATTATATCCATAATTGGCAGTTAAAACTTGAAGTGCCGTCAACTTTTTTGGGCCTAGAGGCATCTGTGATGGACAGCAATCTAATGGAAACAAGTACTGCAGTCAGAAAAATCATATTACAGATGTTTTTTGGAAGAAATATATGCCATGAGCTACGGACAAAATACGTAAAGGACCATCCTGGAACAAGGTTGTGCTAGTGAGCTTGAGAAGGGCAACCAGCACATCTGTGAAGGCAGCACTGAAGCTGAAAAGTACTTTTGTATACTGATATTTTCAAGCAGCATAAAACAACACTCTTTCCCAGGGATGCTCGTGGATAGTTCAATGGCAATGCAAAACCGCATTCTGCAGGCATTACAAAGGTATGGCTGCAGACGGAGAGAGCGGGTGATAGCCTGGCCTGCCTGAGGTCCTGACTAAGCCAAAACTGAAAATGCATGGCACATTATTTTGAATAAATCAATAAAATTCAATAAAATAAAATTTTATGTGATGAAACCATAAAAATGTTCTGTTGTATTGTTTTTGTGTAATGCAGCTCAAAGATCATTTACAAATCACTGCCAACAGTTTTAATTTAAAAACTGTCTCAACTTTTTTTCTGATTTGAGGTTATGCACTTTGGAGTTATTTCATTTAATTCATTCTTTCATTTATAAATTCTTTACTAAGACTTTCAGCAACCCCACATCACCCACAAGGAGGAATCAAAGTATGTATTCATTCATACCAATGGGCAATTTAGAGTCTCCAATTAGCCAAGCATGGATGTCTCTGGACAGTGATAGAAAACCCATGGAGCACATGCAAGCTGGCCAGGGCAGATCTGCACACACAACCATCTTGCTATGTAGTAGCAGTGCTACCCACTGCGCCACTGCGCCACCCACCTTTCATTGAATAAAACAAGTATTACGGGGTCTGAAGCACCGAAGGACAAGAGGTTTATTAAAAGGAAGTCACAGGCATAGCTCCAAGACCAAGCCGGTAAAACTTCACCAAAATTTTATCTCTGACCTTCACTGTTTCACACTTCCCGAGCAGACCTGAGTCACAGCTGAGTCACTTTAACATCATCATTGAAAACAAGATGCTAAATAAACAATTACTTTGGCAAACAGAGGAGGGAGGATGAAAATATGAATTTGAACAGAGAAATAAAACCTGCAGTTCAAATTCAAGAATTAAAATTACATTGCTGTATAATCATTTTTGTTTGTAATAGTAAACGACTTGGCATCATGTGATGTGAGCAGTGTCATTTACATTTCCTTTCCCTCACACTATGAATGAATCAGCAGCTTTCTGGCTGACACATATTGCTCACACCCCTCTACTCGTACTCTCAAGCATTAAACCTCTCTCTTCCATCCCTGCAATTAACAACGCAACTTTAAATTTCCCTTTGGCAATTAACAAAGTGAGTTCAATCTCAATCCATAACCTTAATTAATTGTTATCCCAATGGTAAAATGGTAACTGTCAGTAACATCCAGTCAATTTACTGATTTCAGATAGCTAACATAGTATCACATTTTGATGGTCCTGAATGTAAACCTACAAACTGATGAGTAGTATTATCACCTGCTTTGTGAATGACCAAAGGTTCAAACACAAAACACCTCAGTCTTTTCCACAGTTTCTGGAATTCAGCTCAGACAGCTAGTTAGTAGCAAAGCAGCCAACAGGATTTTGGGGTGAGTGATTGGTCAGGGAGAAGAGGAGAGGAAGAGTCAAACCACACCCACAGCCCGCCTACCTGGTTCTCCTCGTGAGTGACCCTCATCTGCTCTTTGAGGACAGACATGCGGGCGGCCTCCTCGCGCCTCATCACGCGCTCCTTCTTTAGCTCGGGACTCCAGAAGGTCTTGATGCTGTTGGTGGAGGAGCCCAGCTTGCTGTCCTTCAGCTCTAGCTCCCTGCGGAGCAGCTCATTCTCCCTCTGCATGTCCTTCATTTGCGCCTGCATGTCGAGCAGGGCGCTGTCTCGCGCGTGCTGCCGTAGCCCCGACAGCACCCCCTGTTGATGGTGGTGGTGATGCAGCATAGAGAAGGAGCCATGGTCTCCATAGGAGAGGAGATCGGCATGGGGGAGCCCCACCGAGGCAATATTAGGGCTGCTACCCATTGCGGTGACACGACCACCATACATAGCCCGACTGGTGGCCCGACCCAGGGTCATAGTGCCCCGGGGGTAAGTGGTGGAGGCCACACCTTCATGGTCGCTCAGGTACATGGGCCCGGAAGTGGCGTAGGCTGCATTCAAGGACTGGATGTTCTCCATTGAGAGGGTCTTTCCAGCCCCGCCCCCGCTCCCACTGTTGGCACGGCGATGGCCCAGCCGAGGGGACCGGGGCAGGCGTGGGGATCGAACGGGGCTGCCCTCCAGGTGTCCCACTGCTCTAGTGCTCCCGTACATGGCTGTCTGCAGTATACTGCGGAGACCGTGGACACCCTGGATGTCGTGTTCACCCTACAGCCTAAACAAATGGCCCACTCACTGCATCTCCAAGGATGGAAACAAGGACAGCCAGGTGTGCAAGTCTAGAGAACAGGGTTCAAAACAAGAGAGCAAGAGATTTGCAGATGAGTTTTAACTTTCACAGCAAACACTAATCGATACTCTCTAGTACCATTCAAACACAACTTCAATTTGCCTCCAACTGGTCAACTAATGGGAGTACAGAGTAGACATCTTATATTTATGCTTAAGAGAAAAGAATTATTTCACAGGTGTAGGGCAACAAATTGGATATGGGGTAATGGGCCACAATGACTGTACACTTGGCCAGTCTTGGCTCATGAGAAAGATTTATGCAATGTACCAGAAAGTTGTACCAAAGGTTGCAATTCATTGATCACCACAGGATGTCTCGTTTAGCTTTGGACTCTCATTTTAAGGTCATACAGTGTGCACTTCTATCCAGCATTGCGCTTTGCTGATGATGCATTTCCGTTGGAGCACTGCACTGACATTGCGTTATAGACAGTTTCTCATTACCCATCTGCAACTTTGGCTGTCAGACTCTGATGCTTCTGCTAAATGTTCATCACATAAGGATCCCTCACTCAGTGAGACCTCTATTTGTCGCCATGCTGCCCATGATATAATCAAGCAGGCAATGTCTAACACCCTTCCATACTGGCAATTTCGCAAATTCTAATTACTAAAGTACTCATGTACTAAAGTTACTAGGAGGACTACGTGACTGAGTGCTAACTTCACAAATTGTGAAACGTTCTTTTCCACAGTAACTGGACATGGGGGTTCTCAATTTTTTTCAATGCCTCATAGGTACATGGCAGCCCAGAATTTAATCAGGCAATCTGACTCAAACCAACAGCTATTGGGGCCACAGGCAATACATGGAATTCCTGTAAATAGGGTTGTAAAAAACCTTGTAAAAAATATGGTCTTCATCAGCCTAGCTTTCATCAGTATTTCTTTGCAGTGCTGGACCATTGTTTGCAAATTGAGATTGACTCACTCTTGACTCACATACTCACACTCACACTGTGAAATTAGGAGAAAATCCTGCACCCATCAAAAACTAAAAGGCTCGTCCTCTGAGATGTCACTCTCTTTGACATGCCTGGTCTCCCTGATGATGTTCACTGTCCTCAGGACGAACAGTTGCTCGCCCAAGACTTGCCCATCAATCACATTACATCCTGTCAAAATGGACCGCAAAACAGCACTGTCTGCGGGACATAACTGCTCTAGAACTGCAGTGCTTACAGACCTCTTTAAACCACTAGTCAGCCTCCCTAGCTCCACAGACCATGAAGAATTCACAGTGCCATGAGCCTATCTAAGAAATTATATATCCTCTGTTTGTATTTGATGCTTAATTCATCACATATTGAAGGAATCACAGCCCAGAGCTTTCATCTGTCTGCCAGTAACTTAACTAAGGAGCAGTAATGCTGAGAATTGGTTTGACACTAGTAGCAGGCCAAGTTGTGGCACTTCCTCAATGTGTAATTTTGGAAGTTTCTCCTGGTTTTGTCTGTGAACTCAACAGAAGCCCTTAAGGAGAGCTAAGGCTTATAGCTTGGATTAAAAGTTGGACATGAACGAGGACTTGAGGGCAAATTAAGTAGGTTTTGTTTTGAAATGCACACCAACATTTTGAATGTAAGTTACATTATTATCTGTCGGACTTTGGAGGTCAATGCCAGCAGGTTCTTGAAGCAGAAGCAACATACAGGCCATTGGCCAGAGTCCCAGACAAATAAATGCACTTGAAACTACGGCATAAACACTCTTTCTAAAACATGAAGAAGCAATAAAACAAAAAACCAACCCACAAACTGTTTTGGTCTTCAAAACAGCAAAACCACCATTGATAATTTGCATAACCAGCAAATGCAAGGAGCAACAATTCCAGACACAATTAAATGGAATAGATTTTATTTAAAAATTTGATTTGACCATTTCTGTGACTATTTTTAAGTCACTGACTGAGCAAAATTGAAGTAAACGACATTAATTAAAGGAAATCTCCAGCCTTTACAATGCCATGCAAGTATCCTGATTCAATAGGTCTCAACAACCACTGGTTTCTTTCCGGCGCTCTAACTGCCGGCGCATGCAGCTGGGCTTCGGAAAGCTTAAGACAGAGGCAATGCTCCAAATGACAATAGGATGACAGCAGGAAACCTGCAGATGACAAATATTTTGTGTTATAACAGAATTAAATCTCCTCAGCGTACCGTTTAGTGAGTCTTCCATGTTTCGCCGTTATTCATAAAGTGCGGTCCAACAGTCAGGCCTCAGCTTAAATTGTTAGTTGCGCGGTGGTTCATAACTGCTGCATGATCCTAATCCATAGTTTAATGTTTACTGTTGCTAAATGCACTCACTGTGGAAAGGCATTCCACCACCGAAGCCAGTAAAAAGATAAATCAATAACATTCATCACATCCACGAAGGTATCACACTTACATTAGCCTACTCCACACTGCCTGGCCTGTATGTACCACTTCAAAGCAAAAGCAGAAGGAAGCTGCAACTAAATCATTCAGCACTGATAGTTGGGCAGTGTCTCAGGCAAACAGGTACACCATCGTGCAAATTAGCTGAAACAAGCCGTCAAAAGGTAAATGATGGATTTTTATTTTTCAGCTGGACTTTAATAATGAATCATACTGATTTACCCATATGAATACATAATATGACCTCCTCAGTTTTTAAGACTGAATGACTAACATAAAAACTACTTGCTATATCCCTGTATGACTTGCCGATGTGTTCGTGCAAAGTCACGATCTTCAGAGCTTCCTCGGGGGCGCACACATCTCCGTCTGATTCACGATTAACTAACCAGGGAAACAAAAGACCTCCAATAACCGAGAAACACGTGGTGCAATACCGATTGATGCAATAATTGATGCACAATTTTTACATCACGCATCCCGCAAATATGACATTTCTCAGTATGATTTCATTTTGTCCAACTGAAAGAAATGCCAATACAAAGACAAAAAGGTTGGTTTTTGCTTGAGAACATGGTTTGGGAATAAAGACTGAAAAAATCTGCTCGTTTCAATTAATTAGCAGGAGGGTGTACATACAAGTACACAATAGCAGTGCTAATAAAATCGTATGTTGCCTACACCCTCGCGGCTAAGCAAGCGAAGCACATTGAAGTTCCACACCAAACGGATAGTCATGGCGTCAAAATAATTTTCTAGGGTAGAAGAGTGCAAATAATGTTCCTCGAATGGGTCACACACTCGTGTCAATCAAGAGAGACGTAAATTCCAAAGGTAATTAGCCAGCATGAGATCCACACATGCAGCGACATTAGCATGCCTTAAGCATGGAACATTTTTATCTATATTTAAAATTCTGACTTTTACTCAATCTGTCTATTTGCAATTACAGTCGCTTAAGTGGTCTAATACATTAATGTTTGCTTTTAATTTACAATGCAGTCCAATGCCGAACGGCAGAGCAGCAACTGAAAATCAGACCATATCTGTACCCCATGTTCACACATACTGAACCCGAAGAATTATGCGCGCGAGTGCGCGTGTATCTGTGTCATCTTGTGTGCGCGCGCGTTAGTGTGCTTAGATGTAATACCTGCAGGACGCTGTCATACGCGTTTTACATCCGTGTTGCTCACAGCCGCTGCACAGAGATGTGCAGCCTCTTAATTCTCCGATTTGACGGCAGGGATGCGGCGTGTCCTTATCGTACAGTGAAGTATGTAATTGTTTTCTATCGAATACACAAAATAACGCTCTAATTCAACAAACATTGTCCTTTCCGGTTGCTGTTGGACGGGAACACTGTTGATGCCGGGTCTAAATATGATCATGAAATATAATTGTTTTGTGCATGCAAAGGGAGCAATTCTGCTCCATTTGCTCATCCGTCTTTCTCCGGTAAAAAAAAAAAAAAATACATGACCACCGAAACGGAGATGATGTCCTAATGTTCACGTAATTTACCGTCCCTATTCCGCGTCAGAATTCATTCAATAGTATTTTTTTCTTCAACGACTCAAAGCACCGATATTATATCACTGAATAATATAAGTAAAGCGCATAGTGAATAGATATGCTCCCTACCTTAGTGAGGCTACTTCCCCTCCATCAGCGCGCCGCTCATCCCCCAGGCTGCTGCTCCCTCACCATTCCCAGCATTCTCCTCCTCCCCTGACACACGCTCCGCCACACTGACATAATTAAAGGGGCAGCTGGAATAAAATCAAACGCGCGCGGCACGCAGCGAGACGCGGGCACGTGCGGCAGAGCTCGGTCACAACCTTTAAGAGCCTTCAGACACCCTCGATCATCTGCCTCAGGCACAGTTGGTTTCGTTGATATGATTTTTATAGCCCTGTGTTTGACTCATTATGAGTAGGCCTACTAGGGCCTAATAATTACAATTGGATAACTTTATTTTTTGTTGATATAACAAGATTTAAGACAAAATTTCTTAAGGTGTTGGGAAAACTGACAAAGAAAGAGCATTTATGTCGATGTAGGGAGTAATAATAATAATACTGGAGAGTTTTGGGTCTCCTTTGACAGACTTTTCGTTTAATTACGCACCAAATTTTCTCAATCGATGAAAGATCGGTACTGCAGGCAGACCAGTTCAGCACACGGACTCTTCTACTACGAAGCCATGCTGTTGTAATAGCTGCAGTATGTGGTTTTGCCTTGTCCTGCTGAAACACACAAGGCCTTCCCTGGAATAGATTCATCTGGAGGGGAGCAAATATGTTGCTCTAAAACCTTTATACAACTTTCAGCATTCATGGTGCTTTTTAAAACATAATAGTGTCCCACACCATATGCACTAATGCATCTCCATACCATCAGAGATGCTAGCTTTTGGACTGAACACTGTGAACACTGATAACAGGAGGCATGATCTTTTGCGGAGGACACAACGCCCATGATTTCCGACAAGAATATAAAATTTGGACTTGTCTGACCACAGGAAACTTTGCCACTTTGCTACAGTCCATTTTAAATGAGCCTTGGCCACAGAACGCTTCTGGATCATGCTCAAAAATGGCTTCCTTTTTGCATGATAGGGTTTTTGGTGGCATCTGTTGATGGCACAGCAGACTGTGTTTACTTACTGTGGTTTCTTGAAATATTCCTGGGCCCATTTAGTAATGTCAGTGACAGAAACTTGCCTGGTGAGTGGTGCAGTGGCGTCTGAGGGCCCGAAGATCACAGGCATCCAGTAAAGGTTTCGGCCTTGTCCCTTTCGCACAAAGATTTTTCCAGTTTCTTTGAATCTTTTGATGATGTTATGCACTGTCGATGATGAAACCTTCAAAACCTTTGCATTTTGTCGTTGAGGAACATTGTTTTTAAAGTATTCCACAATTTTTTTAAATGCAAGCCTTCACAGGTTGGAGATTCCCTGGCCATCTTTACTTCTGAGAGACTCAGCCTCTCGAAGACATCCCTTTTATAGCCAATCAAGTTACACACCTGATGCCAGTTACTTACTTGCTAAATGTTCTTTCAGCTGATTCTCTTACATACTAATTGCTTTTTCAGCCCTTTTTTGCCTGTGTCCCAACCTTTTTGAGACCTGTTGCAGCCAGAAAATTTGAAATAAGCTAATTTTGTGGATAAAAATGTGAAATGTCTCAGTTTCAACATTTGAAATGTTATCAACGCTCTATTGTAAATAACATATCGATTCATGTGATTTGAAAGTCATTGCATTTTGATTTTATTCACAATTCCAACTATTTTGGAATTGGGGTTGTACTTTTTTTTGGACTGCAAAGTGATATTCAGTGGTAATCATAAAAACAATTCATTAGACTTTTTTTTTATTCACTGACAAAAAGTAGTCATAGCCCAATACCATTTTTATAGAGAATTTTACTTGATAAGGAGCATTTGTGTTTCAATAATCAGACAGGTAATGAGTTAACTTTTTGAAATGTCATTTTCCTGACTTTTAGATGATGCTGACTTCTGCAGTTAAACAGTATTTGCCCCTTTCTTAATTTCTCCTATTTTTGCTTATTTGCCATATTTGAATGTATCAGATCATCCAACTTATTTTGATATTAAACATGAACAAAAAATTCAGCTTTTAAATGATCATGTAATTTATTGAAGGTAAAGGGTTGTTAAGAACCTGCATTACCCATGTGAAAAAAATAATTGCCCCGCTAAACCTGATGCTTTGATATTGTTTTTCACACTAAAGATTGCGCCACCCCAATGGCGGCAATAATGTCTATTGATGCTGAAAACATATTTGATTGACTAGAATGGGAAAATGTTACAGCCATTTATCATGATTTGATTTTGGCCCTGTCTTAATTTCCTGGATCAGTACCAGCAATGGTGATCATTAAAACAAACTCAGCATTCATCTTCAGTGACTGGGCAAGGTTGACCATTGTCTCCAATATTATTTGGTCTCCGTATTGAGCCTCTGGCCGCAATACTAAAAGCACACAGCCTTTTAGAATATCTTAAATTTGAAAGTGAAAATCATTTTACTTCACTGCACATTGTTGAGATTTCACTGTTCTGACTACATCCCCCAGATTCAATTCCAACACATATAACGAAAGTGGATCAGTTTGGCTATGAAATCACCTGGTTCAAAACTGTGATTAGTCCAATCTCTGAATTTAATTTGGAGACTTTATATAGCAAATTCAACTTGAAATGGTCTCCAGATTGTATGATTATATGATTAGCTCACAGGTTATACAGTATCACATTTTCTCTCTTGCTCAACTTACCCAGAATAAGCGGTGGTTCTCAAGCTCATTAAGTGCATGGGCGTGAGTGCAGTCCCATTATATTGTTTCATACAAGTTGAAACACCTGCCTTACATTGTTTTAAAGAAGGTCAAATAATTTCCAAGAACCCCACCAACCATTAACAGAGCTAAGAGCCCCCCATAAACAATGAGCACCCTTCCCTCTATACCAGGGATGTGCAGTCAGGGTAGGCAGTGACATCTCCTTTTTCATTGCTAGATTTTGTCAACCTGTTTCCACGTACTATGCCTGATTGTCAATCAATCAATTTGACTTATTTTCCGGTCAATTAAGCTTGTAATGATTAAGAGGTGATAGTGACAAAATGTTTATTTTACCTTTATGCTTTGATTCGAGACTGCAAGGAATTAAATTTTAATAATAAATTAGGAAAATATCTCAACTGTCTCAGTAATTCCGAATATTGTTTGATCTTTTGTTTATCAGATTATGAAAGAAGACTGAAAATAAACTCCCTTTTTTTAAAAAAATGGCCTTAAAAAGTATTTGTTTTGGGGGGGAAAATATTATCATAAGCATATTGACCACACATCGAATAGTGCATAAGAAAGGTTTTGATATTTGTTAATGGCTTTGCTTAGCTTGCTCTTAGCAAATAAGAACAAACTAGCTGTCTCGTGAGCAGTTAAAGTTCAACGCACTGACCAATAATGTCATAGATGGAACTGGAATGCCATTCTGCTGTTTAGTCTTGTAAATTAGTTAATCAATCCTCAGATTGCTAATCAAACAAAGTAATAGAGTTAACGTTTGTTTAAAGGTGAGGATTCTGCCTACCGTAACTGACCGCCGATGGCATGTCACTGCCCTATACCTCTGTGTGGAGAAACCCCAATTTTACACTCTGCTTGAATGATGACAAATACAAGGGGATAAGGAAAATGATAATTCTTTTTTGTCATGGTAAATTCATCTCATTTAATGTGTTACAATCAAAATACATTTTACCCTCTATTGATTTATTCACGTTTTTCCAAATCTGTCACAGGTAACAAACTAGTCAAGGTGCTTTTGAGGAACCCAAACCTTCCAAAATGGAATGTCTCATCAACAGAGATGTAAAAATCTGCAACATCTTTTTGGTATCTGTGAATAGCAGCAGCCCTGCAGAAGGACGGTGTTGTCCGGTGGGATGTCATGACTAGAGGATGAGGATGCATGTGGCTCACTCAGAACTGAGCTCAAAATGAGACGATGATTGTGAACTCAACCTTTAAAAGGGACAACTTAGCAGTCTGCCAGTAGTTATACCACTATTTCATCTGCTCCAGCTGCGTGGCTGAAGCCAAGCGGGCATGGGCTTGGTTAGTTCCTGGATAGGAGACTACAAGATGCTGCTGAAAGAGGTTTTGGTGGACTAGTAGGTTGCGCTCTTCCATCTGATAGATTAATCCCCAATGCCCAAGTGCAGTGACGGAAGCGATGTACCGAATGAGATGTTAAACATAGGTCCTGACTCACGGTGGTCATTGAAGATCTTATGACACTCTTTGCCAAGAGTAGGGGATTCCTCGGTGTCATGGCTAAATTCCTAACATAACTCTTTCAACCCACCGCTTAATCATCCCCTAATCTAACTGGCTTCTCACTTTATACCCATCCTCTCCACCCCAAGCCCCAGGGCTCCTTTGAAAAAGATAATTCGATCACAACAGGACTTCCCTGGGAAAATAAAGGGGAAAATAAATAAATAATAGTAAGGATACTATCACAGAGCACTGTAGCCAGTTACTGTGAGACATTAATTTTTAATTCATTCCCTACGGAATACTTTTATATAAAATTGTCACGTTTGTACGGAATACTTTTCCCGATAATTACACAATATTAAGTATTGAAGTACAGGTGGCCCATGACCGCGATCGTCAACTGATTTTGTGTTTTCACCGGACTGCGAATGGTCACCTGCTGGCACTCTAGGGAATGGTAGAATTCGCCGCGCCATTGGCAGCGGCTTGCCGTTGGGAATGAGTTAAAAATCTCATTCACTTTCCATGGTTACGTCCGTGCTCATACAATGAAATAAGCAAAAGCACCTCAAAGATCACAGCTAAGTGTTGGAAACTGTTAAGAGTGAGGGCGTGACTCAAAGTAATCAGAAGCAGAACAGCAAAACAGTTTCACACAGCGACGTATTTATTGCTCATTTAAATCTCCAAAGTAAACTGGCAGCGTCTGTAGCAGAGGCTCAATAAATGTCAATGCAGTCAGTCCTCTTACAGTGCAAACTGCTGCATACTTCATTAGGCTGAGCAAACAACCATCCTTTTAATTACCAAATGTAGTTGGTGCAGTTCTTATTGAGTTTAATCACTCTGAAGAAACTATTGCAAATGTAACAGGTGCAATTTACTTTCATCAAGACTAAATTTCAAAACACATCCCAATAGGGCCCCATGTGGGCTGCTTACAGGAGCCCAGCTACTATTGTCAATGGGATCCACATTGGCCCTAACTGGGCAAGCCCATAACTGATATTTTTTAATGGAGATATCAGTTAACTCGACAAGTGCCAAAAGGCATATAAACAGGTATGAAAGCCGCGTCCAATCTCATCATTTTGCAGAAACATTATCCAAAGTGACTAACTGAGCATATATTTTCCTGTATGCAATCCATTTAAACGGCCGAGTTTTTGCTGAAGCCACTCAGGCGGAGTGCCTAGTTCAAAAGCATAGCAGCAGCTGGCCTCCTCATTTGTGAATTGAGCAGAGAACCTCTAATATATAGGCTGAGTGAATAGACATTTTATGCCAACAGACAGGCCATACAAATGTACGGGGTCGTTTGCACCGACACTGATTCAGCATTTTTAGGAATACTGCTCTTTCTGAGACATCTACATGATGCTATGGTAGGGCACATCATCAGTGATGTCACTAGGGGGTCATCGGTGTTTAAGGTCTTTCAAACATCATACACTCTCACCTGGGCAATCCTAAGGGAGGCTAATCAGACCCTGGCCTGTGCCCTTGCAGCAACCCATGGATCAGTCCTCTTTAATCAGAGCCATCTTGACACTTTCTCGGCTGCGTCTGTGGTGGTGTAAAAGGCTCTCCTTTGTCTCTCTCCCATTATGCCAAATGCAGTGTTTTCCATTAAAATTTTGATTTTGTCCAGGTGTACCCTGTTTCTATTGAACTAGCCCAACATGGATACTAAATAACCAAACTGAATGAAGGCATTATGCTCTGTATTTCATTGTGTATGCATGTTTGTACATTTGTGATTTTTAAATCTTTTATTTATTTTTTTTTTGCGTGTGTGATAATCGTAATGATTTGAAGCCACCATCTATTTATGCTTGGTTTTGTTTAGACACTGACCCACAGAGCACAGCATTTACATTATGAAAGTCCTGTAAATGCAATATCTTACTGTATTTTTCATAAAATGAAAGGCGAAAGTCCTTCAATTTAAAAGAAACAATTATGCATGATGATGATAATGATTATTATTATTGCAAAAAAAAAAAAAATCAATTGACATGAAAAAAAAAACTGACGTTATAAGCATGAGTCAAAACTGGCATATTTACGTTTGAAATATTCTAATTAGAAATGAATAATCAGCGGTAAAATATTGCGAGATTATAATACAAATATGCCGTAGCTGAGCTACATGCAGAATTATTCGAAACGTGTATTCATACTGCGCCTCTTTCGGCATGGCTGTAAACCTTTTTGGCCACCAAGCGGCGCTGTTAGGCCGATGTTTCCATGAAGATGAACCTGACAGTATTGAGGAAGTGGTCGTCACAAAGAAGTACGAAGACTGCACAATGGGAGGTTTGTGATTTCTGTTTCCATTTATGATTTAGCGTTCTCATTCACTCCAAACTGTTGCAAGAAAAACAAGCTTTCTTTCTTTTCTTTCCGCGTTCAGCAGTCTATAGGATATCAACGACAACGTTGCCCAACCACTGAGACTTACCCATAACTGGAAATGTTGACGTGTTAGCTGCCTTGCGAACACTTTCAGTACTACACTGATGATAACTTTACGTACTAATATACAAATTTGGAACAAAACTGTCATGTTACATCATTGAAATATCAAGCCTGTCCAATTTAGTTGCTTTTGACATGCTCTTATTTTAATGAACCCGCCCAACCTGTTGAGTTGGAACATTTACGTCACTTTTCCATTGTTTGCAATCATCAATGAACAAACGTATGCGGTGCAGCGAGCTAAGACATCACCAACGTTTGACATTTAACGTGAATTTAAGTGGCTGGAAACGGTATGTTTTTTTGTTTTGTCTCGCTAACGTCAGCTAGATAAGTGATGGTTCAAGGGCTGAACCTCGTATTTTGGATCGGGCAAAAAAGAAAATGTTTTTTTTATTTTATTCTTTTCCCCTGCTAAATTGATTGATTAATTGTAGAAAGTGACGGAGAATTATCTCGTTTAAGTATGTTTCAGCGTAGCTTGCCAGCTATTTTCCCCTCTGATTTGTTTCCAAAGCAGCTTGTCAGCCAGTGTCTGCTTTGTACTGTCGAGTTGAATGACAAAGACAGCGAAGTCGTTCTGTTTGGCTCAAACGTGGCCCGTACTGCAAATTTAACTATTCACCTCCCGGTCCAGTGAAAGTTCATCGCGCCTGGACTGTATTTATTTATTTAGAGTCTGGGTATTTTCATTATGCCGTGAGCGGAAGTAAAGCCAAGATTTTTGCTTTGATCTCAGTCAAGACACTTAACTTCAATTGCCGCAATAATTATACCCAGCTGAAAAAAAAATATATTTGTGAAACATGTTCTGCACGTGTATTCCCGAAGTAAAGATGAATTATTTTATTTACGCTGCGAAGATAGATAGATAGATAGATAGATAGATAGATAGATGAGGAAATGCATGTACAGGGGGGTCCAAAAATTTGGGCATCCCTGTTTTAAATGTCTGTTACAATTAATCTCCAAGTGATTGAAAGCAAACCTGAACACTAATGCTACAACGTTAAACATGACTCATTTCATCACATTTTAAAGCAAGAATAATTTTTATTTTTTACTTTTTACAGTTTCAAAATAATAAAACAAGGAAAAAGGCCTTGTGCAAAAGTTAGGGAACCCTGTCAGCTAGTACTTTGTAACTCCTCCTCGGGCAGCTGTAACAGCTTGCAAACACTTCCTGTAGCCAGCTGAGAGTCTTTCAATTCTTGTCTTTGGAATTTTCCCCTATTCTTCTTGACAGAACACCTCTAGCTCAGAAATATTCTTTGCCCTTCTTCCATGCACGGCATTTTGAGGTCTCTCCACAGATTTTCAATAATATTCAAGTCTGGGGACTGTGATGGCCATTCCAAAACCTTCATCCCTCTTTCCTGGAGGTACTTCATGGTGAATTTTGAGGTGTGCTGTATATCATTGTCTTGCTGGAATACCCAGCGTCTCCTCAACTTCAGTTTCTGGACTGAGCTTTGAGCATTAGCCTCTAGAACATCTTGATATTTGGTGGAATCCATTATTCCTTCCACCCGCACAATATTGCCTGTGCCCCCAGATGTTACACAACCCCAACGCATAATGATCCACCTCCAAGCTTAACAGTTGGCCGGGCTTCCACTGGTGCTCGTCGAATTCGCCAATAGCGAAATTAAAAAATGACTGGCTACAAAGGAAAATATTTGGCGAATTTTTTTTGGCGAATCTAAAAATAAAAAAAGAAATTCTCATTAAAATCTCCCCAAAATACCCATCTACAATCAGCTGTTCAGACCGATGTTTTCACTTCCTTACTGCGCGCAGAGTCAGTCAGATATTCCATACCGTCTTTACACACTCAACCTCGCATCCAGTATTGATCGCAAGCCCTGAAAGTAGTGCACTGTGCCGGCACAGGGAGGCCTGGAATTCAGATTGAAATATGAATCGATCGTTGGGCCGCCGGCTAGCTTGTTATGCAAAACGAGTTGGGTCGAGTTAAAACAAAACCGGGGCATCCCGAGTCCCGGTGTTCTGACAATTTGTGCTGCCGTGTCAAAAAATGCTACCGTAATGCAAAGCGATCGGAAAGTCTTTGTTTTCTCCATAATATTGCAATATGAATCAGTTTACAGTTGTAACTTTGCTATTTGTCAGCTCATTATAAGATAAGCAGATGCTATAGTGAGTTTGTTTGAAGATATATGCCCATATACGCCATTATCATCTAATTTCTGCATTATAAGGAAAACCAAGCGTGTACATGCAGATATGTAGCCTAACACTTACAGGTGGAACGGCGCACTGAAAATAAATCTGTTTTTTATGATTTTAGAAGATACTTTAGATCAGGCCCGGTGCTAGAACAGGGAATTGGGGGAGCAGTGACATGTCCCTTTATGACATTTAGGATAGTCCTGGCTAGTTCTAAATCATTTTACTTTATTGACGCGTTATCCAATTATTGTAATTGGCAACTGAAGACACGGTTTCTCTCCATATGCAATCTAACTGCAATGAAATCATGGGGTAAATTAAGTATAACTGAGAATTGGGATGGACAAAACATCCGTTTTAAACAATTATTAGTCCTGACTTGTTCTCAGTCATTTTCATGATTAACTAGAGGTTCACTCAGAGAGCACTCCACACTTAACAGGTGCTGCTAGTTCTCCACGATAAGGCAAGACGACAATCATTCATCTGGACGTGGACTTGGTTAATTTAAATCAACGTTATTCAAAATTACTCTCACTATTGCGCCAGTGAAATAGGCTTTAAAAAGCATGCGGCTCAAGCTGTTTTCGCAGGTATGCAATTTTGAATAACGTTGATTTAAATTCAGCAAATAGCCTAAGCGTCCAGTTGAATGATTATCGTCTTACCTAATCGGGGAGAACAAGCAACACCTGTTAAGTGTAGAGTGCTCTCGGAGAGAACTAGCCTGGACTAACTGTTGTCATAAAGGATGTGTCTGTCCCCCCAATTCCCAGTTCTATCTGCGCCACTGTACACATAAACACTGCTGTGCTCTGTGCATGACTAATCGTCCTGTTTCTAATCGAACGAAGAAGGGTTCCAGCTTTGTTACTTTGTGTTCTTTCAAGTTTTGATAGAGAAAATTATGTAAGTAATGAGCAGATAATTCTTGAGGGACAGTCACCCATCACTCAGCTTGAGATGTTAGAGACTGATACAACATGTTTCACTCACAGTTGGCTGTTGTCAATAGTTTTCCCTTCACTTCAAGTTCATGTACTGGTACATGTAGATGTTTGAACATATTTTTACTTTTTGAGTCAGATGAATCGCTGGTCTGGCGGAAAACCTTGTTTTTCTTTATGAAGATAAATAAAACAAATTGTTGAATCATACTTCTGCCTTTATTTCCTAAACTAATCACGTGGTCATATGCATGAAAATGAGAATGCGTGGCCAGCCTCAGCCTCTCCTGTTGCTGAACATTCCCCAATGAACTTGGCACAAGGTCAAATAGGTTGTGGTCTTGACTGAGCTTCATCTCCCCTGCCCCATCCATCATGCCCCAGGGCTGTCAGACTTCCTTGTCTGGAATGTATTCTTCTGCAAGGCAAGGAGATAACCAGGCCAAAGTAAGAATGTAATGTTGAAAAACGGTCCTTTCGCTGGCCCCGGGTCCAGTTGTTCTCCCAAGGGGTGGTGGCTACAGAAGAGGAAAATGGCTACAAAAAACCTGGCTAGGTGAAAAATCAAGGGGCTACTAAATAAATGATTTCGCTAAACAGGTTTGCTACAAAATAAAAAAGCCCTGAGTTGGCAACATGTTCTTCTCTACAAGTGCTTCACCCTTTTTTCTCCAAACATACCTTCTTTGGTTGTGGCCAAAAAGTTCAATTTTTGTTTTGTCAGTCCAAAGCACATTGTTCCAATCCACCTTATTCCCACGCGCCATGATCCCTTGTGCGAATTATGGGCACAACTTCCACTACATCCTGTCACCAAACTGTTTACCATGGTAGCGGCGGACACAAATCCTCTTTTTTTACGCGATTGGAAAATAATCTATGAGGGATCATCATCTTTTAGTCCTCAGATGGGATAAAGTTACGGTACCGCTGCCTTCTACTATCAAAGAATGGGAGAACGACCTGAAGCAGTGGCCACACTAGCGCATTTGGCAACATTAGCGACTCCGTTGCCACAGGCTGCGAAGCTACGAACAATCTGCAAAGCTCCGAAGGGTATGCAGTACTTCCACTGCAACAAGGTCAGTCGCGTTTTATTAAAGGAGGTAGTTTACGACCTTATGTACCTTAAAACAGATATACAAGTACTTTCTGAGAATATTTATGAAGGAAACACTATATTTCAGCGGAAAATATTACTCTGCATATGAAACGTAATTGATAGTTATACAGAGTAAATTAAGCCATCCGACAGTACAAGTCAAACTAGCTCTACTCCAGCCAACTACATTATACGGTAATAAGTTGCTAGCTAATCCAATACTATAACATGCAAAACACAGTGAGTCCATTTTTCCCATACTTTTAATTTTAGTGAAATGAGGTTTGGAGTGCAAGACTATTGTTTGGAACAGAGTTGGCTATTTTCAAATTGTAGTAGACTGTTGCTACTTCTTCAGCCTCATCTTAAACTGTACAGGATGAAATGTGAGTTACACTCATTGGCATTACCGGACAAATTCAACTATTTTCTGTCCTCCCTACAGGTGAAATCATACCTTGTGCTCTCCTGGCACTGCTGTCAAAATGCTTTTAGGACCCGGCGTCTCCTCTGCGGCGGTCTGTCTGAGCCGAGCCATAAAGTAGGAATCGTTGTTTGTCGACCTAATGAAATGAGCACCTAATGTTTTCGGGAGTCTTTTCAAATTCAGGTTTTTCAGCCAAATTCTGGCTTCCTCTTCTGTAGGTAGGCGATGGAAACTGTTCGCTGAACACAAGGATAATCCCCTGTGTTCTGGGTGCGTGCTCAAAACACTGTTGATCAAACCATACATTTAGCTTCCCCTGGTTGTTAGTTCAGCCTCGAACAGCACAACAGGTGCCGGAGCTCTGAAGGGACATTTTAAGAAATGTAAATTGATTTGTTAGAAAAATGAGCTGTAATCGCTAAGTTAACTGAAAGAAACGCCGCTGTTCTTGACTAACCTCTCACTAAAAACTACTTCTGCTGGAAGTTGCACCCATAATCATATCTACAGTAGCACCCTCAGGAATAAGGTGGATAGGCTTGAGGTTTCTCAAGGGTTTCTCTTGCATACTTGCTCAGACGCTTTACTTTGTGTTGAGTTTGTAGGAAAGGCTTCTTTTTGCAACTCTGCCGTGTAGGTCTTGGTTGTTTAAGGTACACTGTATTGTTGTCCTGTGAAAGACTGCACCTGTGTCTGCTACTCTTTCTCGCAGCTCTTTTGCAGTGATGTCACCGACCAGTTTTTGCCATTTTCACCCAAAATAAATCAAATGAACAAAATTAACAGTTTTGTCATCTGAAGTACTTGGGAAGACCTACAGAAAGCCATTTAAATTATAACTCTATCTTACTTAATTTTGGAGCTCTGACTCAAAATAGACCAATATTGTAACTTTGTTACCGCGTGACCTGGCTCCCAAAAGGGTTCCAAAAGTTTAGCACTGGGCCATTTTTCCTTTATCACTAAAGAACTCAGAAAAATTAAAATAAAAAGAAAGCTTGCTTTTAAATCTGCAGAAAGGTGTCATTTTTAACTTCGTAGCATTTTGTGTTCAGGTTTGCTTTCAGTCACTTGAAGATTAATTGTAACGGACATTTAAGCCAGGGGTGCCCAGATTTTTGCACCCCACTGTAAGGGTCAGCAGTGGCAACGTGGATCAGAAAGTTTTGTTATTCAAATTGTGGTGCCCTCATCTGAGTCAGTGAAAATGGTACATAATTTTTTTTTTGTTCTCATGATATTCACACTGAGTGGCCCAAATTGGGATTCCGCAGATGTGATTTTTTCCAGTGTTTGCTGGGACAGCATTCTGCTCTTGCTGTGAGGCCTGACAATCCAAGAGTGAAATTATGTGTTTAAAAGGGTGGGATAGAATATTTTCACTGAACTTGTACATTTTTACGTAAAAGCTTCAAATCAGTCTCTCTTATCAGTATTGTGTGAAAGGTGTATCCTTGATGGACAAATTTTCCTGTTCTGTGCAAGTGAGTTTTGCTTCTATGTTGAGGATAAAAATTCATTGGTGGTTTTTCGCACCAACTCTGAGTAGGATATGCTGATATTAGTCTATTTTATCACAAAATGTCCTCCAAGTTGCAAGACTAAAGCATTTTAAAACACTTTTGCATGTGTTTACCCGCCTCTCTACTGCACGAGCCCCCTCTCACAGTGGCTTGCTAGTGTTCTTATTGTGTTGGCCAAGATAAAATCTTTACTCAAAAAATGTGGAAAACTCATTTTTGCCTTTATGCTCTAAGCTTTGAAAAAATCCTGGCCACACTGTTTGACTTTACTTGAATTTATTGTGCATGTTCACAACCTCCCATGCAGTCTTTATGTGTGCATCCCCTGATACGGTTGGGCATGCTAGCAGCACTGTGCCATTTGCTCAACAGACAGCTTCCATGAGCAACTGCAGATGGACTCTCAGTTTCTCCGAGCCGACAAGCGCCTGGACACTGAACTGGTGGACAAACTCATCCTGCAGCTGAATCGCATTTACCCGCAGATCCTCACTGATAAGGAGGCCCATAGAGTAAGTGCTGTCAGCTGTCAGTTCTTCCACAAGGGGGTGCTAGTGGCTCTGCAGAGATGGGGTTGAGCAAAGCTCAAAGCCCAAAGCCCAAATCAGAGACGGCTGGGACATGTATGCCAATGCAGTGATTTATTAATTATATTGGATGTGTATTACGTTGAAAACAGTACAACAGCACACGGTTTTATGTTTTACTGCCTGAATTTTATAGATTTTTCAAAAATAAGAACTTGGGACAGTCAAGTATTTTTCCATTTTGTAATGTTGCCATTCCTTTTTAAATTTTTACAACACGTAATTAAGGTCTAGGGACTGAAGAAACTGTGTGATTAAGTCTTTCAGGTGTAATTTTTTTTTCTTATTTTTCTAGAAAAGTCTTAAGGTATGTAAAAGTATGGGGTAATTTTTTGTTGCATTTGGTGCTTCAAAATGCACCTCAAGTCTTTTACTGTGCACAATTCGAGATTACAAGCAGGTAAGTCTAGCACCATGCCTTCGTAGTGCAAGCAGAATTCAGTTTTTCTTGAAATGTGTTTGGGTGTCCCTTAAAAATTACACTTTTCCATTGTGTGATGTTCCATTGCAGATGCCTCAAAGCACAGAGAAGTCAACACCGCTTCTGGAACTGCTAACATAAGGCATCCTTTTTGTGCAGTAAAGTTTAAACTGACATTTATGGTTGTACAGTGCCGTGAAAAAGTATTTGCCCCTTCCCAATTTCTTCTATTTTTGCATGTCATATTTAAATATTTCAGATCATGTAATTAGTTTTAGTATCAGACAAAGAATACATGAGTTAAAAAATGCAGCCTTTATATCATTTCATTTATTGAAGGTAAACAGTGATTCAAAACCCACATCACCTAGGTGAAAAATTAATTGCCCCCCTTAACCTAATAACTGCTTGTTCTGCCCTTTTAATGACTAAAATTGCAATTAAATGTTTGAAATAATGGCCATGAGTGGCCATTGCTGTTGAGGAGTTTTGGCCCACTTCTTTTCGCAGAATTGTTTTAATTCAGCCACACTGGGGGCTTTTTGTGCTGTAACTGCCTGTTTAAGGTTATGCCACAGCACCGCAGATGGATTCAAGTCAAGTCTTTGACTAGGCCACTCTTAAACCGCAGTGTTGCTTTTGAGCCATTCAGACGTGGACTTGCTTGTGTACTTTGGATTGTTGTCCTGCTGCAGAATCCAATGGCATTTGAGCTTTAGGTCGTTGGCAGCATATTCTCCCTCAGGATTTTCTGGCAGAATGCAGAAATCATTGTTCCATCAATGATGGCAAGTCGCCCACGTTGCGAAGCGGCAGTGCATCATTCAATTCAGAATCAGAATCTGGTTTATTGCAGGGATATTATTTCGCTTGATAAAGCAGGGATCCCTGATTTTCTGAGTGCGAGACCAATTTTATTTTTTGACCAATCACTGCACATGTGATGCTGATGTACTGAATGGTTCTCTCCATATGCACAATGCAAGACTTTATAATACATGGCCCAGTAATTAGCATCTCATCCATAATGCCCCTGAACTGAATTGGGCTGACCCAATCACCAGGAACCTGGTGATCTCATAGTGCCCTGATTAAATACTTTTTGATCCAGGCTGACCCAGTCTTGGTGACTCACTCATCCATATTTGGGTTCTAGTTCAGGAATCTGGATGTGCCCACCTGCATCCGATTGGCCGAGCTCCTGACACATTTGCTGGAGAAGGGGGAGGAGGCCTGTCATGAGTTCTACCGAGCCCTGCACCTCCATGTGGAGGAGGTGTACTTCAGCCTCCCCACGAGAGTCAGTCGGAGAGGGGGTGAGTGTCCCTGCTTGTACAGTGTGCTCCCATGTCGATGGATGTAACCGCTGCTATATTCGTATATATGTTCAAATTTTAACCAATTCTTATATCCCTTACTAATATGTTAGTAACTGTTTTTTTTTTTTTTGTTGTTTAACCAAACATTCAAATTTTACCCAAATCTGTGGGATCGTTTACTTTCTATTGCATAGTGTGCAAGGCTTTTTTTATAGAGAGGTTTGACTGAAGTTGCAGACAATCACTGAAAACCAATCAGAGGGGATAACATTAAGAGAAAAGAGTTAATTTTTAAGTTAAAAAAAGAAGTAGTGGAGCTCATGCACAACTGTTGGAAAAGGGTGACAGAATATGTGCACCTGTGGCAGCTATAACATGTTCTTCAAGCTTCACAAAATAAATGGGGAGTGATGAGCTGTTTGGCACCACCAGCCTTTAGGTGAAATTCATGAATATACTGGTGCTTTTGAGTGCTTAATTCTGAGCATCTGGCTGCTGAGATTGAGGCGTCAGCGTTGTATAGACTTTCCGTCGAACATCTGTTTGCAACAGCTGGCACAGAGAGGAGTGATCCTGTGCATTTTAAAATCTGCACTTTTTATTTCTCCCAGAATTTGTTAATATTGGTAGAATACATTTGCCGGCACAGCTCATTCTGTGGAGTATGTTACGGCTTGGCACAGAAAATGAACGAAACCACAGTAAAGGCAAAAAATAGGGGAAGTCGAAGAGCGGCCTGAATGATGTCGGAAATCACAGAGTCCGTGACACCCCTGGTTTTTATGAGAAATGACCCACTTTAGGCTCGGCAAGAACATGAAGAAATGGCTTCCTGCCTCATGACTGCACTTCTGTTTTTCCTTCTAGAACCCAATGGCTTCTCCCGCAGGTCTCCCCCAAAGGAGAGATTCGTGATGAACAACAGCAGTAAGTGGAGCCTCACGCTGCTGTAAAATACACATCCTAGTTCAACAGCTTCAGCAGCAGAGATCAGACTTTCCACACACGGAATGTGAATACTTGAATACCGACGCTTTTCTGAAGTTGAATTGTTGCTCTTGGCTGTATTCACTGATAAATACTATCTACAGCTGTGAACTGTAGTGGTGAGCTGTGATGTTTGGTGATAATCTGTGGTCTGTAGGGGTCTGAAATGGTCACTCTGCACTCCCTGCAGGTCCCTGGTTCTTCCTGGGCTGTTTCAGCATAGCAGTGGGGCTGGCGCTGCTATATTACTCTGAAGGTGAGTTGGAAAAGGCAGTTTCCCCACTGTAATGCCCATAGTACTCCTTGCATAGAACGACCCCGTATAACTCTCACAAAAAAGGGCCATTTATGCCACGCAATGCTCAATTTTGCCACTAGGACTGAGCACTTCCCTTGGTGCTACTAATTTGGGTTTGTTTGCCTGCTTATCTGTGG
Organism: Gymnothorax reevesii; assembly: GCA_029721435.1. Classification (NCBI taxonomy): domain Eukaryota; kingdom Metazoa; phylum Chordata; class Actinopteri; order Anguilliformes; family Muraenidae; genus Gymnothorax; species Gymnothorax reevesii. The sequence goes on from CM056581.1 coordinate 10,834,348, forward strand.
GTTCACCTGTGAATTAGCCATTCTACCCCATTTCCCCACAGACAGCGAGGTGCTGGGGAACCCTGGAAAGGTTTTGGGGGTCACCTCTCTGGGCCTGGGCCACACAGCCAAAGAGCTCCTCATCTCTTACACAGACGATGGCAACAGGAAGTTCTAGTTTCTACAAGTGCTGTCATCGTAGGAGCACCAATGCCCTTGCTGCTACTACAATGGCATGGATGGGGCTTCTTTAATGCGCATATAAACTGCACACTGATGTATGTTTGCTTTTGCTGTGTATTGTTGAGCTTTGGATATTGTTTTTGGGCTGTGTCAGTGCAGTCTCCTGCTGTTAAGATCAGCTTCCACTTCTCAGCAGGAGCTGCCCAGCCGCGAACACACTCACGCACAGCAGCCAATCAGTGCCTCCGATTTCGCACAACCAAATTATCAGGCCAAATATTTTGAAATGTTCAGATCTTTCATTGACTGTACGCTGGTGGCAGCGGCTTGTGGTGTAGGGCACCAGAGTTGGCCCTCTGGTACCGAGCCCGTTCTTTGCCTTGGGCATTGTCTGTATTAAAGGGCAGCTAACAGAGCAGCATGTCTGTGCTGAGGTAAATGAAGGTGTCTTTTATGTTTGAAACGGTGCGGATTAAAATCCAGCTGCAGTTTTCCGCTGGTAATCTCAGGTCAGCAGTCACAGAAGTCTTTATGAGACACAAGAAACAAAAAGTCGCAAAACAGTGCATCACCTCTGCAGTCAATTACAGTGCAGTCAGCGTATGTTTGCATAGAGACACTATTTAAAAAGGGCTGCCGCACAGGAGAGGTTATTTTTCCCTTAGTGAATACCCTGCATGCAGTTTTTTTTTAATTTATAATCCATGCACCAGATAATTTCTACATGCCCTCTCCACTGGATTGGCATACATTGTGATCCCCCGTCCATCCATTGGTCCATCCACAATGTACTGTTCTCACTCTACAGACTGCAATTTTTGTTGGATTCTTTTCCTTTTTGGGTCAGTGGTGTTTTGTGGGTCAATGGTGATATGAAGAGGATCCCTACTGATTTTTATGATTAGAAAATATTTGGTCAAATAACATGTCCTCCACAAGGCAGCCCTGTGGTTGTATTACCATGCTTTGGCTTGCTATCTTCTTTGAAATGATAGTAAACATAATTTATTTTTTTTTAACACCCCTAAAGTAAGGATAAGTGTTTTAATGAAAAAAAATTGAATCACCTGCACAGTTCTCTTTTGACCACAGCAGGACCCTGACATAGGTTGGTTGTTCTGGTATTGAAGTTGACCCAGTCTCTTTAGACAGATCACCGCTGTTTTTATCACAGACATTAGCAGCTAATGCATACGCTTGGATGTGTATAAATTTGCACAGAAGAACGACTTCCATTGATGGATTTCTGAAGAGTGCATTCTAATGCATATCGTAGGGTAAATCATATTTAGCATATGATCATTGTTTTCAAATCCAGTTGCTGGATGGCAAAACATAAATTGTGCCCTTGGCGAAATTCTTGCGGACTGCACTTCGTCATCACAATTCTTGACACCACTGCCACAGTCATGACATGACCATTGCTCGCCTCAAATTTGTGCCTTGTACTCCTCTCACATTCATAACCTTCTATAACCTTCTGCATTTTATTATAATGGTTGTCTTTATGGTTATTAGCAGATGCTTCTGTTAGTTTGGGTGTATGTCTTCATGTTAATTTTGTAAATATTTTTCTGCGGAATATTGATATGTTTTGGGCCTCAAACCAATGCAAGTAATCTGGTGCCTTGGGTCCAACTCTATTATGTGTAGGAACTGGTTACACTACAATTGTAAGGGTCAGTACTCCAAAATTGAAGTATTACTGATTATTTCAGTCCTTTTCGTATTGCCCTAGCATTACTATATCTGCAATTGGGTACTGAAAGGCACACTCTCTGTCAAAAGAAACAATATTTATCAAGGTTAATCGATTTTTACTCTGGTGGATTTTGCTGAAGATTTTAGTCTGAGAGTTTTTTGTTGGAATACATGTTTGACCAATTCTGTGTTGCAACTGCACAGCTGAATGCCCTTCGGCCAGTGGGGTCCCCGCCTTGCAGCACCCAAACCATGTTAGATGGTGCGGACAGCAAGACCGCTGGATCCAAAGGCAGGAGAATTGTGTCCTTTTCAGTGATGAATGCAGATTTTGCTATGACAAGGCAGGTTGACCGTTATGAAGATATACCCTAATGTACTGTATTTTCAAAAATATAGTGTGTTTTAATTAAAGTATGAACATCTAAATCTGATATATGAGTGTATATGTGTTTATATCTTTGGAAAGTGCATAAAGAAGGGTATTTTAAGGTTGGATATGTTGTGCTTATCTTTTAATTGCTTGAGGCTGCGGGACAGAGATTGCGGCATTATTATTGTAAATGAGAATGCAGCGTTGCAGGGCTCTCTCAGCCTCTGTCTCAGCCATGCCCTGTGGGTGACTTTGCCAGACTTATGTCTCGTAATACTTAATGTAAGATATTTCTCTCCCTATAAAACTCACTGCCGTTCAGCACTGTGTCTGACTGTTAACCATGTATTGTGTCATTGGTTGGCCAGTGGATCCCCCATCTTTGAAAATGTTGGGACGATACGGAAACTGCTCGTGAAAACGGAGCAGTGATTTCTGATTTTACTTTGACTTGCATTTTGTTATAGACCGTTTGAAGAAAAGTCGTTTAATGTTCTGTTGGTCAACGTCATTTTATTTTTAATTATGCATCCATTGCTGCCATTCAGGCCTGGGTGACCAGCCCAACCTTTTTTGTCGACTCTGAATGATGCAGCTAGAATGTTGTTTTTCAAAGTGTACTGTTCTATCATGGATATTCCTGCGCCATCCGAGATGAATAGCCTTACAAGCACATTTATGTTAAAGTTTCTGCGGTTGGGTCCTCCTGCATTGACATAAGGCTGCTCAGTCCATGATGCCTTTGGGCAATGCATTTCTCAGACTGCTGCTACAACCCAATCCTTCAGCGGTGAGAAGCCATCAGCAATTCAATTCAATTCAAAGAACTTTATTATTCCGTTAGGAACTTCGGTTGTGCAAAGCATCAGTGTGTAAACTTGACATCTGTTATGACCTCTGCTCTATTATTAGTTCTGCTGGGCCCAGAGCCATGTAGAGAAAGAGTGGCGTCAACGGAGGTCCAAAATTCTCGATCGTCACGTGGTTCATGGAGACGGCGAATAGTTCCCGGAAGTCGCTGGCGGGCAATTTAAATGCATCTGTCAAATAGGCTGCAGAGAGGCGTACCTGCAATTGTCGGCAATTACTAGTCAATAAATAGCTTTATTTCTGCCTTGTTTACATATTTTAGGCTTGAGTTGATGTCGCCGTCTCACTTAAGTGACCCCAACGTTGAACAACCTCGAAAAAGCTACATTAAATGGCAGAATTTTGAACATTTGCACTCAATACAGGGTGTTTAAAAAAAAAAGTATACCCAAACAAAACTCATAATTTTTTATGAAAAAAACGTAATATTTTTAATGAAATATGTTGTTTGAAAGGGCTGATTGAAGAATTGGGATGAGAAATCAAACCAAAAGATTGATTAAGATTACTCATTTATTCAGTGAAATGTTCCCTAGAGTAAATTCATGGCCCTGGCCCCTCAACATGACCGCCCTCCCCATCAATGCGTCGCTGGCATCATCTGACGATGCCGCGGACAGCTCGTTGGTTCATTTGGTTATCATGGCGCAAGTTATCAACTGCCTGTGTTAGTGCCTTAGAATTATTTCAATAATTAACATGGCTTAAACGAGATTTAGTCATTGTAAAGAGCATATTCCTGTTGTCGATTGCTTTGAATTCTTGGTTTTTGCTTTTGACTACAATGCTTGTTTAATCCCATCCTAATGTTTGTTATGCAGTGTTTACTACTTCAAACATGCTTGTTTGTTGGGTGAAGCCACAAGAAGATCATCCATGTACTGAATGAGCGAACTACCTGCCGGAAGACATAAATCTTTGAAGTCATATTTTAAAGCTTGACTGTATAAATGGGGTGAATGAGTACCCTTGAGGAGCTCTTGTCCATGTGTACTGCGTGCCGTTAAAATCAAAAGCAAAAAGATGTTGAGAGTCAGGATTAATGGGGATTGAAAAGAAAAGCCGAGCACAAGTCTACTACAGTGTAGAATTCTGTGTTTGATGGGATCATGGAAAGAACTGTTGATCGATCTGAAACTGAAGGTGTTATGGGTGCTACACAATCATCGATAGCCCTCAAATCCTGAACAAAACGACAATCAGGCCTATTTGGTTTGGATATAGGAAGAATTGGAGTGTTGCAGGGGGAGACACATGCCACCAGTACCTTTTGTTGCACCAAGGAATTGATGACAGGCATTATGCCTGTAATTGCTTCTGGTTTTAAAGTATTTTGCTTGATGTGAGGAAGCTTCCAGTTTGACTTCAGGGGAATTTTATGAGGCAAGGCAGAGTTTACAAGCCCCACTTCAATAGACTAGGTGGCCCATAAACTACTTGGTACTCTTGAAAGAGGACCCTCAGGCAGGAAAATGGGTGGCGACCCCGAAGGAATGAATACGAATGTGCTTTCAACTACAAATGGGGAGATAGATACACAAAACAAGTTTCCAACTCAGTCAAGGAGCAACCATTGGATAATTTACTTTTGGCACCATGTTTCTCAGCCTGCAATTTTAGTACCATAGGTCCAACATTTTGCACATCTTGGACTGAAGCCACTGCAAGCGGAATATGAGGGATTGAATCATTTTGTTTTAATAAAGTCAGCTGTGTGTCATTTAGAGTAACTGCGGCTGCTCTCCCAGTGTCAGAGATAAAGATGGCCGTGAATGCACAAAACTTGTAGGTTGGCCAAACGCTTCATGTTGATGATTAGAGCCTTAAGTTCCGCAGAATGGTCTCCAATCACCTCAAATGCTGTGGAAACAAAAGACTGGACAGACGGTTCGGTTAAACGCCAACAATACATGATTTTGCAATTTAGCTGCGGTGCCATTTGAGTAACTTTAAAGTTTTTTTCGTCTGGTATTTCTAAAAATATTCTTGTAGGTGCGCAGTGTATTTTACATTTTAATTTGCACAATAATTAATAATCTATCCAATAAGTTAACTGGAGATGTTGAAGTTAACAACAGAGAATGTTCTGTGATAAAGGGATGAATTGTTGATGTTATCATCACAGGAGTTGATAATGGCGTATGTTGGGGCACTCCTGAGATTCCTACAGTTAAGACTTCTTTATTTGAAAGCGGCAGGGAGAGTTGGGAAGAATTTACAGTTGATAATGTGGCTCCTGTGTCAACTAGGAAAGAGACTGCCTTACCATTTATGCGCAAATTAAGCTTTGGTCACCTTTTGATCCTTCTGTTAGTTTTCCCATTACACCTTGAACACTGTAAAAAAACCAAAGTTGTCTCCACTGAAAAAAGTTAGTTTCCAGGCTGACTTAAAATTTCAAGTTAACTGAATTGTAGAAGGTATATTCAACTTATAATCTTAAATTCAGTTAACTTGAAATTTTAAGTCAGCCTGGAAACTAACTTTTTTCAGTGGAGACAACTTTGGTTTTTTTACAGTGAAAGCTACAATTGTCCCCTGCTTCCTGCTGGGACAGTCATGGTTTTCCAGGTGGGGGGAGAGGGGTCTTCCACTGTAAAGTCAGCAGCAGGAGGAGAGGGGTGTGATTTTGTTTTATTTGGGCAGCACAAGGCCCAGTGACTAGCTTTGGTGCAAAAGTGACATGTGATACTGGGACAGTACTTCGCCCTGTGAGTTGAGTTGCCGCAGATGAAACAATGCTCAACAATGGCTTCCTTTTTGCATGATAGAGTTTTAGATGGCATCTGTGGATGGCACGGCAGCCTGTGTTTACAGACCGTGGTTTCTTGAAGTATTCCTGGGCCCATTTAGTAATGTCAGTGACAGAATCATGCCGGTGAGTGATGCAGTGGCGTCTGAGGGCCCGAAGATCACGGGCATCCAGTAAAGGTCTTCGGTCTTGTCCCTTATGCACAGAGATTTTTCCAGTTTCTCTGAATCTTCTGATGATGTTATGCAGTGTCAATGACGAGACCTTCAAAGCCTTTGCAAATTGACGTTGAGGAACATTGTTTTTAAAGTATTCCACTATTTTTTTGCGCAAGCCATCACGGGTTGGAGAGCCTCTGGCCATCTTTACTTTTGAGAGACTCAGCCTCTGTAAGACATCCCTTTTATAGCCAATCATGTAACACGCCTGATGCCAGTTAACTTAATTACTTGCTAAATTACTTTCAGCTGATTCTTCTGTATTAATTGCTTTTTCAGCCCTTAATTGCCTGTGTCCCAACTTTTTTTGAGACTTGTTGCAGCCAGAAAATTTGAAATAAGCTCATTTTGTGGATAAAAATTTAAAATGTCTCAGTTTCAACATTTGAAATGTTGTCTATGTTCAATTGTAAATAGCATATTGGCTCATGTGGTCTGACAGTCATTGCATTTTGATTTTATTCACAATTTACACTTCGTCCCAACTATTTCAGAATTGGGGTTGTAGACGACAAGTGTAATGGCTTACATTTACGACAGTAAACTACAAATTTGATGTGCTCACTTGCATTGGTATACCCCATAAATTAACCAGAGCGTGCCTGGTCATAAAATTGATTATAATTTTGGTGACGCCGGAAAGTGCTCAAATGCCGTTATAAATTTTGCTCAGGATTTTACATCCAACACCAGCTGCTATGTGGCAATGACACAGTCACCTTAGGATTCCATTACAGTTGCAGATGGTTCTGAAGATGGTGACGTTTGATGGATCAGAGATCAGACACTTTCAATAGTGGTTTTTGGCCTTATCATTTACACAATGAGATTTGCCCCAGTCCTTCCATGTCTTAAAACAAACCCTAACCCCCAACTTTAAACGTCAAATAAGGTCGCTAAAAGCCTCCTTTTCACCGTATATCGACACTTGGTCAGGTAGCGTCACTATATGACGAGTCGGGATGAGACTGTGTTGTATTATTGCACATTACTATTCGTCTGAAATTGCCTCTTCCCTAACTTGGTAATCAGATTTTGAATGTGTATTTATTTGATGAAAAATTGAATTCTCGAATTGAAGCGTTAAACATTAAGTTGTAGGAGTAGCAGAGGGTGAAAGGACTTATTAAAACACTCCTTTTTAAATTAATTTATTTGCATTTTCCATAATGAGCCACTTCGTACAATATTGGGATTTTGCGTAGTTCCAGCCTCCTGTAAGCATATGAGATGGCTGACCTGCACGTTTTCCTGCACAAAACGAGATGCTGCCAGAAGGGTTTTCCACTTAGAGCTGTCCACTTCGGATTTTTATGTCAGGGCTTCTTTGTAGAAGTGTTACACATTTTAATGCTACTCCCCTGCTTGAAAAAAGGATCCGATAAAAAGTCCATTCATACAGCAATAATTCTTTCTGGAATCTGTACCACACAATGGTTGGCCAAATCAAGAACGCTTTCTTGGTGGTAGGCATATATGTCAACAATCACCAAAGTAATGTCAATTTCAAAGACTACAAAGCACATTCAGGGGGTTTACCACGAGATAAAAACCATTACAATATCAAAATTGGGGTTTACCAAAGAACATCTAGTACCTGGTGATATTTGTAGGATCTAGACTTCAAGCAATTAAATACTGCTATGGATTTGCAACCCAGTATTAAAAATGTCAATTTTATGAATGTCAGCTTGTCCAAATACTGTAGAGCCTCAAAAAATGTTTGGTTGTCTTTGTGTAAAAATAGTTCTAACTCCTACACCATTCATAATACTTTGTCTGGGGGGGAAAAACTCAAAAATCTGAATATTCAGAAATCTACCTGCATATGGTCCTATATACAGTATGTTCTCACATGTTCTTGCATTTGATCCCACCATAATTGACTGACTGCCATATCAGGTTTTGATGCTCAAAATAGGCAAAATAAGAGAACTGCAAGAGATTCTTCATTTTGAGTTCTGTCTTTTCAATGATGACACATCATTGGCAAAAAGTCCATTACTGAACAGCAAAAGAAACGCAAGTTATTTAGAGGCAGACTGGAAAATAAGTTTGCACGTAATTATTTGAGAGTCAAATTTATTACTAGCTTGTGCACATTAACACTCATTTCATCAAACTTTTCTTTACTTTGAGGTCACTTTGACTGAGTAACCATGAGTACATTAACTAACTAGCTAACGTGCGTTTCTTTTGTTGATCAGTATATTAGAAAGTATCTGTTTAATGCTGAGTGTTCACTTTGTGGAATAGCTTGCCAAGGCATGGAAGTAGAACGTCTGCAGGCTTTTAAGACTGTTAGGTACCATCAAGTTTGTTGGTAAATGTTGCACATTAGGTGCCATTTGCTGAAAATACGGATACTTACAGTTTAACCCTGAATGGCTTGTTTAAGCATTGTGTCATTCATAATAACTCTCAGAATCGAACACCTTGACATCAGAGAGAAATCGGATGAAGTTTGGAAGCAGTTGTCCCTCTCTGTAGAAAGCAGGGTCTTCCCACCTGTTATTTCAAAGGAGAACTCCCCAGGGAGTGTTTGCAAGTACCAACTTGTATTCACACATAACCATCAGCTGAATACATAAAATACTACCAAAAAGGCAAAACCTTTTATGATGCAGAAATCAAAATTACCTTAAACTGCCTGTTAATACCATTGGCAATTTGTACTGACAATTTCAATATTGCAGAGGCCACAAAGTCAGTCATTCCAAATAAAGATTAACAAAATGTAAAACTTTATTTTCAAACAAGGCATTGCAAAAATGGTGTGCATAAATTTGGAATAAAATAGTCTTCACTCAAAGTGTAACATCATCTGCACATGGTATGTCATAGCTGTACAAGGCGAACAAGGTTTATTACATAGGGTTGTCAGAAGAAATGTTTTAGATACAGTATTAAAAAAAAATTAATTTCTTTGTATTTCTACAGCAATTTTTACAGAACAAATACATTGAATTCACCTCATACTGGAATATTCTTTTTCATTGCGCATTCATATTTCTCCATCCAGAACAGTATGAAACCATATCCATTTGCAAATAATAATGACTCGTTGCTATGAGACATGCATTTACAATATCTACATTCCCTTTCAAGAAGGAGATCAAGACAAGAATAGTGGTTATACTTAGAAGAATTTTCTATCTCTCCATTATCTTACCTGCTTCAAGGGCAAGTTTGCAGGGGGCTAGGGCCAATCACAGTTTACAACGGTCAAGAGACAGGAACACACCTAAATAGTACGCCCATCCATTTGAGGAATTACTCTATTTACTCTCATGCACACATGAGAAATTAAGAGTCTCCGACTGGTCTGGCATGCACGTCTTCAGACTTTGGGAGGTAACTGGTGCAACCAGAGAAAACCCACACAAACTCAAGGAGAACATGTAAACTGCATACAACGGCCCTCGGCCATACTGCAACCCACAACCTTCTTCAGTACTGATATGTCAAAATACATTTTGAGTTTTTCTTCGTGGCTTGTAGGATAGAATATAGACAAGACAAATCTGTTTCCTAATAGTTGAAAGTCCAGTTTGCCTTCTCAGAAACAAGACCGAAGACTAGACTAATCAGTCATCGACTCAGAGATTAGAGTGTGCAGTCTAGGTTCTGTGTTAGGCAGTGCCTCAGGGTGAGGCAGTAAGCCCATGGATGCCGCACAAGGTTGCACATAAGGTGTAATGGTATCACCACTTCCACTTTTTTGAGTGGGCCTGTGGAAGACCGTAAATTGCTCTTAGGTATTTGATCTGAGGTAAAATACTATTTGAGATTCATTCACATCTTTAATTGTACATGAAACGGTACACGTACTATGCATATTACAGCCCATAATGCAGGTTCAATGAGAAAGACAACCTCATTCACCACTCCATATGTTCGGCTACACCGCCGACTCTGCAGATTCCAATCACTGACCTGTTTGCTCTTTTATATACTGAATTAGCTACCCCCAGTACCACCTACTTCCCCACCACTACCAGCATTAAGTTCGACCACCAGTGAATGACAGATGAAGGGGATTCTGGGATTCTTCTCTCAAGAGTCTCTCATTGAGTCTATGCCAAAGGCTAATTCAAGTTCGGACAACCAAGCACTGAAATCATAATTTAATCTCCCAGATTATCATCAGTTATCCTCGCACAGTCCTGCTATTGCGACAGACAGGTAATGTAATCAAACACTTTAAAATCTGTACTGATGTGATTTGATCCACAAATACTGCAGTTCTTCACAGTGGTGTGATGCAAAGTCTTCGTACATGATAGCTAGGCTCAGCTCAGAATGCATGCATGGCTGAAAATGAATTAATATGCTTCAAGGAATTTGCAGCTGCTGGGGGGTTGGCCAATCTCTAATTATCTTTGCACATTAAAGGTACACAGTATGAATTTCCTTAAAAAATGTGTTGACTCATGGTGAAGTAATCACTCTCAATCATCATTTATATTCAACGAACTGTGCGGCAGTGTCTGTATCTCCAGAGATACGCCATCGGCTGTATTTTTTTAAATTATTTTTTTATTTTACTTTGGGACATTTCTGGGTGCTAACCTTTGGGAAATGCGTGCATAGCCCACAGCCAAGAACAGTTCACTGGGTGTGAGGGCGGGACTTTGCTGAAGCTTGGCAACCCAGGCAAGAGGAAGCTATGAAAATGGTGGACACAGTGCAAAAAAAATAAGGGAATAATGTATAATTAATTAATGTGGGATGAGCTTTTAATCCCTGGTAAGCTCTCAATAAGAGGATGGGAATTAAGAGCAATGCAAAGTTATTCTGTTTCCTGTTAGACAGTTAGGTGCCAGTGGTTAGCTTATAGGGCTCTTCCCCTAGCGCCTACTCCGCTCTACTTGACTCTATTCTACTTGGTTTTTAGGGTTTTCCATTAGGTGATAGTACCTGGTACCAGGTACGTTTTTAGCACCAATTCGGCCAGGGTTCCAAGCGAGCTGAGTCGAGCAGAAAATGTGACGTCAACAGACTGCAGGCCACTGATTGGCCAGGCCATCCTTTAAAATATGTCTGATGGGTGTAAACCGACTGACCCATCAAATTGCCGCCGACCAATAAGTTTTCTTTTTTTTTTTTTCTAGAGTTTAAAAACTATTTTTCCCCCCCGCGGGCTTTCACAAACAAGAAATAAAATTCTCTTTTCTGAGGAAAGAGTTAAGTTTCCTCTATCAGTCGCGTCAAAAACGGCGGCTGTTTATTTATTTATTTAGGCTATTTTTGCATTGGTGCAGTCATGTTCATTTATTGATTGCCCGTCAGGAGAATTGAGGAAGATGTCGACAGTTTTTTTGCGTCAGCGTAAATGGGAAACGTGGCGAAACTACAGTGTGCCGTGAAAAACAGATTGAAAGAATATTGCAGTGATATGCAGTGGAAAGAAATTATTGCGGACAGTTTGACGAGCCAAGCAGATGAATACTTGGGGCAGAGTCTATGCGTAAAAGTCAGGTTCTGATTCAACTTCGACCAAAGTTTTTTGAAGTAGAAAAGCAACAAACACTAGAAACTGTTTAAATGTTTGATCCGTAGATAAAATGGGGCATATTTGCAGTCACGGACATTGAGCTTGAGAAAATTCCACTAAGCGCTGATGCTAGTGCAGGGTAGGCTTGATAACCAGGCGCAAAGAACACAAAATCCTTTTTGATTATGAAAGGTACGATGCGAGTAAAATGAATTTTGCGTTTGTTGACCAACCCAAAATCTACTCAACAAGTTTCATAACTTTAATTTCAGTTTAATTACATAACTTACATTTAGAGAAAATTAGTCTTGAGGTCTGTTGTGCTGAGTTTGTTCTTTGGAACACTTCCTGTCTTATACACAGGCTATGCCAATCATGGCAGCCCCAAAGGAACATAGATACTACTTTGTAAGTGGATTGTCCGAGCTCAGTGTTTGTCTTGGTAATAAGCTTGTATATGGGCTAGCTGACGATGACCAACATTTAGTTGGCAGTGCAACTTTATTTTTTTTAAACAGAGAACTTGTATAGTGACACTTTCAAAACAAGGCAATCAGAGATAGCAGACCTGGCCCCAGCCACGGGCTGACAGACAGACTGACAGAAACACACACACGCACACACACACACAGACATGATCATTGCTTAATCTGGCCCCCTAGGGGAGGGGCCAAGTAATTATAAAACATTGGTCAAGAACCAAAACACGGAGTAATTTTGACCTGAAGTACAAACAATACATTAGTGCCAGCAACCTAACGTTTCCACAGGATGATGGTATGCATCCACGTCAGAACAGCTCCAATCAAGGTGAGGGGCGTATGCTTCTGGTGTGGTTGAGCTGGGGAGGAAGGTCCAATTTTTAATAATGTGTTTACAAACTGCAGTGGACAATTCCGACTCGGCATACCTTTAAAGGGGCCATGTAATGCTTTAGGGTTTTCCCCTTTTCTATAGTGTGTTATATAGCTTTATGTGCATGTAAAACATCTTCAAAGATACAAAGCCGAAACGTTCACACTAAAGAGAAGTATTTTCTTCAGCTGAAAATAAAGCTCCTGAACTGCCTGAAATGCCTTGTTTTGCTGTCCTAGAAGCAGAAAAATGCAAACACATCAGGTGCACTTCCAAACATCACATGTTTGGAAGTGCACCAGACGAAGGCCACGTTCGCCGAAATGTTGTGGATAATAAACTCACCTGGGGAGCTATTTACCATAGCTTCAACCAGGGTTGGGTCCAAGTACTATCAAGTACTTTTGAGAATTGTATGCAAGCATTTTTTTTTTTTAATACCATAGTGCTCGTATTTGTATCTGAGTTCTACCTAATAATGCCTAATATTAGGCATTAGGCCTAATAATATTCTCAGGCCTAATGCCTAATAATACCTAATAATAAGTGTATGTACTTGTATTCAAGTACTTCTCAAGTACTTGACCAATCTCTATCAGCACTTAGACAGATTGGTCAAGAACTTTGAAAAGTACTTGAATACAAGTAAAAGTACTTTTGGCATTAATAGGAAGTACTCAGATACAAGTGCAAGCACTTTGGTATTTAAAAAAAATACTTGCATCCAATTCTTGAAAGTACTTGAACCCAACTCAGGCTACAACAGCGATTCAGCAGATCAGGAAGGCTAAGGAGCTAAAATCTGGTTCTGGTAAAGCACATGACATTTTCCAACTCTAAGCAATTGGCTAATCTCAACACAGTGGGCTTTAGAGGAGGATGCCCTACACAAAATGGCCTGTTTCAGGCTGCAGGGGCCTCAGAAGCTGTGCACACAGCCTGGATAGCCCTAACCAGGTGCTTTATGGCCATAAAAAAAACATGCAAATGTTTGTATAGACTAAGAGACTATGAAAATGAACATACTGAACTGAGAAATGTGCATAATGTGACCTCCTTAAACAGAGTTATTGCATTGTTTATCTAAAAGCAGCCAGAAACGGAGGTACGTCTGCACACAACAGTCCTCACGCTCAAAAACAGCAGTGCTTACAGTGTTCTTGCCATTCATTTGCTGTTTGTAGCTAAAAGGCAGATTTATTTGCTGCGCTATTATTGCTACAACTAAATTTACCTGCATTTTAAAGATCCTTAAACACTAAGCGGAAAATATGATCATCTGAGTCACAGCCATGGAGACGTACAGAACTAAATGGGACAGGTATAATGAGTCATCTAGCTGTGTAATGAGTATATTCCAATGTGCCACCTCGCTACTTTGAATTTCATTGCGGCAATCTTGCTAAACTCTTTAGCGGGGCTGCTGTACGCCAAAGGCAGTGATGAAGACATTTACAACCACAATGATGAAGATCATTCCAGTAGCAATGTTCTCCAGAAGATTCAGTCGGAAGTGCTTGCTCAGGTCGTTCAGATTCCACTTAACTGCGAAAGGAGGAGAAAAGAGAGTCAAGAACGAAAGATGAGACAGCTCTCAAGGTAGCCCGTGATTGACCCCTGCTGCTCAGTTCATTTTGAATCAGTTTGAATTTTAAATGAGTTTGCATTTTTCAAATGCTTCGTTATTTTTCCAAAAGATTCCTTCGAGAAGTGGGATGTCATTCAGTGAAACAGAGCACTGTTCCCCATACGTGGCACAGGGTGGAGAAGTTTTATCTGAACATAATTTAATTTTCTGTATAATCCAAAACATTCTATTGCCATTCTTATCACTAGGAGCAGCATGAAAACAGGGTGAGATAACTAGCCCTCAAAATCGCTCATTGTGCACCAGTGGAGCCCCTGCTGGTAATTTGGCCAGTCAGCCCCAAAAAATCCTAACACCTAAAGTTTAAACAAGAGCCATCAGGAGATGGCATAGCCCCCCGGCCCCACATACTGAAAGAATGAAGATGCCACCTGCTCCGGAAACAAACCATACACCCTAAAATTCTAATGTCAAAATGTTTCCATGGAAACCAGAAAAAATACAAAATTTATCAACTTCAGATTGGCAAAAGGCACCACTTCAGGTCATGATTATGTGCGCACCAAGTTTTGTTTGAAAATATTGAATGGTTTGTTATGCTCCAGAATCTAAATGTTCACGGACAGACAGATGGACAGACAGACAGCCGCACCCATGACTATATCCCCCTGCATTATATACCGGGGGGATAAAAAACACTGGAATGGTTACAGTGATGACTTCAAGCACTAGAAAATTGCCCACCATACATTTTGGAGAAAATGGGTAAAAATCTTCAACCTCAATTACAGAAGACTTGGGACATTAAGTAAAATTCTAATAAAAACATAAGTGATTTGTAAATTCTCTTCAATAGCAGGAAGCACTACAAAGAAAAATTGTCACCGAATCAAAGTGTTTCCAAATTTTGAATTTGTTTCCTGCCGCTTCCCGTTGGAAAAATGTGTTGCTCAATCTCGTCTCTTGAGACGAATTTGAGCTTCTCATATTTGTATCATTCTGTGATCATTTGTTTCTGAGTTACTTCTCCTAAAGGTCCCTTAGGAGCAAGAGATAAGCTAAAAAGAGACAAGACATCACTGAGACAAAAGAGGTTGATTTGAGATAACCATTTGAGCAATACTTGAGAAGTGGGATAAACAGAGGAGATCTCATAATTGTATGCCCCTGATCTCAATTATGTCTTGGTTATTTTGAAGGAGAATTAAAGAGAACAACTCAAAAAAAAAAAAAACCTTCAAAATCCTCCAAGCAGTGGGTTGCAGAATTATGTTTTTTGGGGAAACTTTTATTCGGTTTTGCCTGTGATTACCGTAGAAATCTTTTTTTTTTTTTTTTTAACTGTTCTCTTTAATTCTCCTTCAAAATAACTAAGACATAATTGAGATCAGGGGTATACAATTATGAGATATCCTCTGTTTACCCCACTTCTCAAGTACTGCTCAAATGGTTCTCTCAAATCAACTTCCCCTGTTTCAGTGATGTCTTGTCTCTTTTTAGCTTATCTCTTGCTCCTAAGGGACCTTTAGGAGAAGTAACTCAGAAACAAATGATCACAGAATGATACAAATATGAGAAGCTCAAATTCATCTGAAGAGACGAGATTGAGCAACAGATGAGCAAGACACTTTTCCTATGGGTTGTTCTTAAACATATAGGACTGAGGAATGGAAAGATGGTAACAGGTTAACAGATCACAGGTGATTGAATTATGATTGGGTAATGATCAGTCACAGCAGGTATGGTTGGGTAACACTTTACTAGCAGGGGTGCCAGGGCCCCAAGATGGGGAAAAGGTGTGTCACATCAGGACATACTTTTATCTTTGCCATTTTTTGGTTGACTGGTCCATCCTGCATAGGAATCCAGAGGGCTGCTCAGGCAAATCCCCTGCGAAAAGTGTGTTCCGGCCCACTTTTTGATTTTCCAGGGGGATGAAATCAACCCAAAAATTAAGGGTAGAGGAAATGCAAATGTGTTTTTCAAAGGGTTACATTAGAATTTTACCAACAAATTTAGTGTCATTGTAAAGCTTATAAGGTCTACTACAATCCCACACCATTGGTTTTTTAATTAGGTCATTAAGTGCATAGCTAGAGGTCAAAAGGTCAAGGAAGGAAAGGGGTAGGGGAGACTGGGGCTGGTTGTAGCATTGGGTAGGTTTAAACATTGTAAATATTCAATGGCATTGTTCATTGATGATGTCACACATTTCAGGGAAAAACCCAGGCAAGACATCAGTTGTAGCCATATTGTTTTCAGAAAGATCGGGTAGTAGTGGTTAACAGAGGTAAGATTTTGCTAAAATTATGGCTCTTCAGTAATTTTCATGGAGCCAAAACTTTTTTCTTCTATTGCCACACTGTGGAAAGATTTCTTGGAACAAAGATTTGTCTAAATATATTAATACAAGTTTACCTTGCAATACACAGCTTTCTGTTGTTTGATAAATATCTTTAGTATCCATTTTTGTGGTACAACTATTGGTTAGGCCTACGGGGTCGGTTGGAACAT
Organism: Gymnothorax reevesii; assembly: GCA_029721435.1. Classification (NCBI taxonomy): domain Eukaryota; kingdom Metazoa; phylum Chordata; class Actinopteri; order Anguilliformes; family Muraenidae; genus Gymnothorax; species Gymnothorax reevesii. The sequence continues at coordinate 10,850,878 of CM056581.1, forward strand.
TATAGTCGGGGCAGGTGGAACCTGTTTCAACCAACCCCAGTCAGTTCTAAAAATTTGTTCACATTCTGAATATGAAATGATTATATGTAGTGATTTATATTATATCTTTATTGCATTCTGTACAATTTTAGATATGGGAAACTACAAACGAAAGACAAACGGGGAAACTCCAGCATGTAATAATGCATGCTGCAAATTACATTAAAAATTACAATAAACCTTTCAGAGCAATAGCAAAAGACTTTGGCAGAAAACCAAACTACAAGAGGGGTTCTCAAAGTTCGTTGTGAAGTAAACTGGTCAGCTATCTACTATTTTTGTGGGAGAGTGTTGGCCAAGCAGATAGTGCAGCTTGCTTGGCCTGCTGGTGGTTGGTTCCTGACTCTGGGGTCGCTAGTTCGATTCCACGAGAGACGACAAAATGTCAGCAGTAGAATTGCTGCTGTCCTAAGGAAGAGTAACCCCAAATAATAATTAATGATACTGAGATTGTGTTTTGAAATGTTGAATCCTTTGGTGCCATATTGTTCTTTGGTGAGGTTAAATTAAAAAATCCAAAAGCTACTTCATATTTTCCATTTTTTATATAACAGGTCTCAGTGGCAGAGCTACACGAGGGGTGAAGACACGTCCCTTTTAGTCCTGGCTGGTTCTCAATCATTTTCCTTTATTGTCATCTTTTGCCATTATCGTAATTGGCAACTGAAGACACGGTTTCTCACAGTATGCGATCTAACAGCGACGAAATCATGGGCTAAATTTAGTGCAGAAAAATAATTAACTAATTAAATGGCCAATGCTTCGCGTGATTGAAATGGTCTGTGCTCCATTGAAACCCGGACTTTCACTCTCGGTATTTCATGGGTTGATTTAAAAAAAAAAAAAAACTGTGGGACTCGGCAGTTAAAAAGCCTAGGTTATAAAAAGTGTGCGGCTCAAGCCATTTGCATGAGAGTCGACAGGTAGGATATGCAATTTTGATTAACGTAGATTTAAATACTGCAAATACTCGTCCAGGTGAACGACTGTCTTACCTATTCGGGGAGAACAAGCAGCACCTGTTAAGTGCGGAGCGCTCTTGGAGTGAAACTTTTGTTAATCACAAAGATGACTGAGAACAGGTCAGGATTTATAATGGTTTTAACGGCTGTTTTGTGCAATCCAATCCTCTGTTCCGCCACTGTACTGAATTTAACCCGGGATTTAATCACTGTTAGATCGCATGTGGAGAGAAACCGTGTCTTCAGTTGCCAATTATAATAATTGGAAAAGACGTCAATAAAGGAAATGATTGAGATCTAGCCTGGACTAAAAGGGACGTGTCTTTGCCCCTACTGTAGCTCCGCCACTGACAGCTCTGTTTTAACCAACCCCAGGGGGTGGTCCAACCAACCCCATACCCGGAGTTGGTTGAGACAGAAAACAACCCATTTTATTTTGCTTTCACAAAGTTTGGCTTTGGTTTTCTCAGTAATTACTTAGTTGCTGCATACAGCCCGATTTTGGCACTATAGTATGTACTCATTGAAAAACAAATTGTAACAAATGCCTGAAATCTCACGAAGATTTTCACCAAAATGTTCCAACCAGCCCCGGTCTCCCATAAATGAGAAACCAGGGGCTCTGAAAACTCTATACCCCACTGTGAACCAAGAGAGTTCACCAAATGGAGGGAGACTAATGCAGATTTTTAGAGTGCTAGAGTGCGCATTTTTTTAATCCATAGCTAAGCAGGAAGGAATCAGGCCTTTGGAATTAATCTTCCTTTGTCAAGTGACAAAAAATGGAAAATTGTACAAAAATCAAGCAATTTTCACAATCTTTGTTAGGTATCATGCTAGCGCTCTAATTCATTTTTCACTGATGCTAATGACAACTGGCAACCTTTTTCATCAAATTAAAATGTTTTCCTAATGGTGATAACCATTTTTGCACGTTTAACCCTTCGGGCTCTATCTTTCACTCTGCCCTACCCCTTGCCACTACCCGCTACCCGTGAATTACTCATTTAGCAGCTTCCACTGTCCCTAAATGGTATCTTGCGGCCACACTACCTGCTATACATTATGCCGAATCCTTTATTTGCGCCTGGAGGTGTGCCTGTGGGCGTGTTTATGCGCTTTCCCTACAATTGCTATCTTGACCACACGCTTTAGGGAAAGCGTATTGCGGGTCCTCAAACCACCTTTTACAAGAGCGCGCCCAGGTGGCTTCAATGCGCGTCCACTTGGACTCGTGGACGTGCACATGCGGCTCCACTTCCCGAATTAATTCGCCTATAAAAAGCCACCTTGCTTTAGCGTCAATTGAACCCCTGAGAAAATGGCAGAGATAGTACTAAATCGCCTTGATTGCCAGTTAAATAATAGAAGACGCTCAGAACGCGTGGACTGCCAGCACACCAGCTACCTGGGCCTTTCAGGTAAGTCTTTATTGTTTGTATTTTGCATCAATAATTTTTTCCGCTTTTAAAATAACATATAATTATCATATAATATCTATTAATGATATATATTAGGCCTATATATAATATTTTAAAATTATAATAACACAAGTATTATTTCCCGCAGAATGAGAGTGCGTGGCAAAACTGCGCCTCTCCCTGCCAGCAGGGACAGAATTATGTAACCTGGTTGCAGATGATGTATACATCGCTGCCAGCTGTCGGTATGCCTTGCCCGTTGCTGTTGGGGTTACTGTGCAGTGACGTAGCCAGCGGGGGAGCGAACACACGTCCCCTTTTGACTGCAATTAGTAGTTCTCAATCATTTTCCTTTATTGACGTGTTTTCCAATTATTGTATTGGCAACCGAAGACACAGTAACTCTCCGTATGCAATCTAACAGCGATTAAATCATGGGCTAAATTCAGTACAGTTGCGGAACAAGAACAGAGAATTGGGTTGCACAAATCTTCCGTTCGAAACAATTATTAGTCCTGATCTGTTCACAGTCATTTTCATAATTAACAGAAGGTTCACTCGATGCCAAATATGCCCACAGTGAAATATGATGGTGGGTCGGTCATGTTTTGGGGCTGTTTTAATTCAAGAGGCCCAGAAACACTGGTTAAGATTAATGCCATAATGAATTCCACCAAGAATTATGATATTTTGGCCGATAATCTCGTTGCCTCCACCAGAAGGCTAGGATTTGGCAGTAGGTGGACCTTCCAACAAGACAATGACCCAAAGCATACCTCACGATCCACACATAATCGGTTACATGACAACAAAATCCGCATTCTGCAATGGCCATCTCAGTCGCCAGAACACAATCCAATGAAAACATGCGGGCTGAGTTGAAAAGGCGAGTTGATGCATGCAATGAATATGAATGATCTTGAAAGCATCTGCTTAGAGGAATGGTCCAAAATCCCCCCCCCTAAATGTGTGCCTAAACCTTGTCAAAAAATTACAAGAAAAGACTCCATGCAGTTATCTTTGCCCGAGGTGGTTGCACAAAGTGCTCAGTTAAGGGTGCCAATTATTACAAAACCTTGATTTAGTTTACAATTATTTTGTATAAAATGATTGCTATGATTCAGGGTGTTTCCATAAAAACATTAATACAGTTAAATATTTCACACGGGTTGCTATATTCAGTGTCTCTATAATTGTTTATATACATTTTTTTGTTTGTGTATTGCCAGGAAGGGGGTCCCAGTAATTTTGGAGCCCATTGTATTTTGTCTTTGTCTTCATTCGACTGAATACAGGTTAAAACAATTAGTGCGGAATGCTGCACCTAGGGTTTGGACTAGGACTAAGAAATATGATCACATTAGCCCGGTGCTCAAATCCTTATTGCCTGCCTGTAAAATTCAGAATTGAGTACAAAATACTATTACTAACTTACAAAGCTTTAAATGACTTGGCCCCGGAATATCTTTGCAGTCTTCTCATTCCTTACTCCCCACCAAGATTACTTCGTTCACAAGGTGCTGAGTATTTGAAAATTCCAAATATATCCAGAATTACAATTGGTGGCAGAGCATACTCTTACAAAGCACCAATTTTATGGAACAATCTTCCAAGACAAATTCGGGCTTCAGACACACTCTCTATCTTCAAGAGTAGGCTGAAAACTTATCTTTTTAGTCACTAAAAAGGGACTTACTAAAACCTTGTTTATGATATGTTCACAAGATATTGTAAGCCACTATTATGTAAATCGATGTGGAACCGGTGGCACTGAGCATGCATTAACGGTGCCAGTGGGGTTTGCTACAGCCTTAGTCATCGGGGAGGTCCATGTGGCACTAGTGTTGAGAAAATCTAAAGTGATCTTCCAGCCTGGAGAAAGTGTAGGGCCTCTGTGCTGCAGGAAGTGGATGGAGGGGTGTTGACTGTTTCCTGACCTGTCAGCTCCTGAATTCTCACTTGGCACATGACACAGGACTGTATTTTATTAATATGCAGTAGTTTTATCCAGTGCCTCACCCCACTTTCTTTTTTTTTCTGTCTCTTTCCGAGGATCTTTCCCTCCACAACCCTGAGTCCTGGACCAGCCGAGCCCTGTCCCTCACCATGAGCGCTGGCTGCTGCTGTCCTGATCTGCTCCTGATCCAGTTCTGCACCATCCTCTACATGCCACTTCCTGGAGCTACTGATGCCACTGTTTAGATGGACTTTAACAGAACTGTGTTGCCATTTTATCCAATTTTGCTTTATCTTGTAATTAACTAGCTAGCCCGCGGAGGATGGGCTTCCCCACTACAGCCGGGTTCCTCCTGAGATTTCTTCCCACTGGGGAGTTTTTTCTCACCACTGTTTGAGGATTTTTCTCCCTACTGGGAGTTTTTTTGCCTCATTTGTGGTAGTGGGGAATAGGCTGGGCACTGCCCTTTCAGTAACTTCATCTCTCACTGTAAAGAGTCTTTGTGACAGTCTCTGTGAAAAGCGCTATACAAATAAATTGAAATTGAAATTAAAACAGATTTGTGAATTACTACTTGCTATTTTTTATTTACATTTTACATGCAAAAACAAGAGTGGATATTGAAACGAATGCGTCATCCTCACCTATGAATATGAGAAGGACCCCCACAGTGATTTGCAGAGTGAGAGAAATGCTGATGAGGATGATGAGGGGGATGTAAAGGTTGAATTCAGGGCCTTGCTCTAGGACGGCCTTCAGCTGTGAGGCGTTGGCCATGAGCAGAGCCACGTCCAACATGCTCTCTGCGGCGCTCTTCTTATTGGCGTAGTGGTTCATGTTCAGGGGCTCCCTCCTGCGCCCACAGGGTCTGGCCAGAGGCGACTGAACAGAGAGACACAAAGTAACATCTGCTCTGTGATCACTATCTTCAATACAGCGATACAAATACAGAAAGTCACATCAACACTGGCACTGTGTCAATTAAAAGTAGAGAGACATTTTGGTTCGCAACATAATCTCAAAACTGCAATCCCAATTCTGCAAGAATGGAGACAAAATGTATGATGCAAAAATAAATAAATGAATTTTTTAAAAAGTTAATGATTTGTAAATTATTTCCGACCAATAATTAACTGAAAACAACACAGACGAAAAAAAAAAAAAAAATTAAGGTTTCACCTTCTCAACTGCACTGATTTTTGTGAATTACAAATATGATGCCTGCCGCACGTTTATAGACAATTAGGACAGGGAATCTTCAGAAAAACAACTGTATGGAACAGTCCACAGGTAAAATAGGGGAATAGATCACATGTGACTCAGTTGTGGTTGGGTACAAAACGAGCAGTCTTAAAAGGCACGGATGCTGACTATAAAAATAGTTTGCGGTTCATCACTTTGCCAAAGGCTGCGTGAGAAAATACATAAACAGTTCAAGAATAAAGTTTCTCAACAAACAATTGCACAGAACTTTGGGATCTGACCATTAACAATACATAATACTGTGAAAAGATTCTGAGAATCCTGAGAAAACTGAGCAATCCCTGTGTGTAAAAACAAAGCTTTATACCAATATTGGATGCGAATGACCTTAAAAACCCAGATGAATCTGTAATGGACAAGACCAGATAGGCTAATAAATACTTCAGAGGACCTGTGCACACAGTTCATCTTGACATCATCAAATGGGAGTTAAGACTCAGCCATGCAAAGACAAAGCCATATATCAACAGTATCCGGATGCAAAGCCAATTTCTCTGGGCTCAAGCTCATCTGCAAGGTCCTGACAAGAATGTAAAGAGGAGTGTTGTGGTCTGACAAACTGTTCCTGGATAAAATGAAAATAATGAATTCAGGGCCAAAGAAGACATGGACCACCCAGATTGTACTTTTGCTGTTACGATTGACCATCCACCTTGAGTGAAGTGCTTGGACTGTGTTATTGCTTCAAGAAAAACTGTAAACGCACTCTGTGAGAGAAACGACCTTGTGACCTTATGCAGTGAAAATGGAGGGGTAATGGGTCTTCAACCATCCTGCAACCATAGACTGTATAAAAAAATGGATGAAGTAACCGTGATGTCACACCTTGGTTTCAGCATACCATTTAGGAAGCCTCGATTTTGGCAATTTGAACAGGGCCATTTTGTCATTTTGAAACCTGATGTGATTCCTATTTGACAAGAGTGTGAATTAAAGATCCGGGGAGGAGCGAGGGGTGGATCTATGGGTGGATCTTACTGTATCAGACGAGAACCAGAGGATAGCAACACCCCCAAAGCATATCTGGCTTTATCCTTCATTCTAGTCTATTTTGGGCCATAATTTACAAAAATGAACATCATGCTATATTGAAGGAGACTTGAAACTTGTGATAGATACCATAAAATAATGTGGAAAATCAGTATTGAAATAATAAATCTGTGGGAAAGTAGGGTCATTTTCTAATAGCCTTCTATAGCATTAAAATTCTTTCTGCAACCACCAACGAGACAATTGAGGGTGAGCGCAAGTACCGATTGACGCCGTCTACATGAGCTAAACATGCGTGCACACGGCCCCTACAGAAAACCCATTTTTTGCCCATCAACAGGGGTAGGAACTCTTCACTTCTGACTGTGGGCACCAGCTTCTGTATCATTTTTTGGCACTTTATTTCCCTGTTTCTGTCTGAGAATGGAAAACAGGGACTGTCGCTGACCAACCCCGTTAAGGGCAGCCATGCGTAAATGTGCAAAAACTGGGTTTTCTGTTGGGGCTGTGTGCATGCATGTGTTGCTCACATAGACGTGTTGCATGGAACTTGTTCTCACCCTCAGATGTCTCGGACCTCTTGTTTCAAGATCAGTTTCTGTTGTTGTCCAGAATCTGTCATGTAGAGGCTGTAACCAGATGTGGCGCTCTTGAGCTACCATAGTCACTTGTGGCTGAACTAAGCGGGGTCGGTCAGTGACAGTGCCTGTGTTCCATTCTCGGATAGACAGCCTACTGATTGTCGAATGGTGACAGTGCAAATGACGCGCCACCTCTTGGCGGCTGAGATCTGCCCGTAACATGCCAAAGACTCTTTTTATTTCTCCTGCGTCACAAGCCGTTCCATTTTCTTGATGCAGTAGCATTTTTCATTTTTTCTTTTTTTTGTTGGCTTTATGTAGGCTATTGACCACACTCAAAAAAACAAGTCAAGTGTCACTGTACACATCACAAACAGCTCAGTGTTTGTTATTACTGAAGTGCTTGGTGCGTGCAGGTGGTCTGCGTCAGGATTACAGTACCACACGCTTCTCTTTATTTCCTCTCGTGCCTCCCTGGAAAAGCAATAAATATCCATCGATTCTTCAATTTGCCACAAATACAGTACGTACCTCACCATTGCATTTTTAATGGTGCTGCTAAGTATATATTGTTGGTACATGTGTGAAAGCAAAGCTCCCATTTTTGGGGTCAGTTGAAGACCTGTGTGCAAGAAGTACCTAAGTCACTAAATAACACTTCCTGGATTTTGGGGGCATGGAAGATCGATTTCATCTTTTTTTTTTTTTTTTTGAGCGGGGATGTCTCTTGTTTTTGCTTTTTACCTTATCTTCGTACTTATGGTTTTGTTTACTTGCTTGTTTCATTGAAAACTAGAAAAGCACTCAGAGAGCGCAGACCTCCGCCAGGGGGCAGCAAAACCCAAAAGCACGGTAATTGGAACTCCGGCCCATTGGAAAGACTTGAAATCTTGACCTTTGGTGTATATCTCAGCAGTACTTCGGCCTAGATATGCCAAAATTTTATCACCTGTTCCTTGACTTAATACCCACCTTCTCTGAAATTTTCATCAAAATCTGTCCATGACTTTTTGAGTTATTTTGGAAACCAACAGACAAACAAACAAGCAAACAAACAAACCCAGGCAAAAACATAACCTCCTTGGCGGAGGTAATAAATCTGCTCCAGTGGAGTCAAACTTCTTTTCCTTTGTCATGTTTTTTTTTTTTGAATGGGAGAATTTCAATAAACTTTGGCGGAGATAATGGTGAGATTCTGTGCTGTAATTTTTTAGATGTCTCAGACTGCAACTAAATACAGTGAACAAAAATATAAACACAATACTTCTTATTGTGAGAAATATGACCATGTTCAGAAACTCATAGCACTTTCATTCACTGTTCACAGATTGTATGACCATATTGCAATACATTTCGATGAATCATTTCAAAGAAGAGTCTCATGATGGAGTGATGATAAAGGGGATGGGGTCTATTGTCCAAATTTCACAAATCAATATTGGGTATGTCCGCCTTTGGCCTGCTGCATCTACACTGTGCTGTGTGGACTGTAACAAATGGTCAATGGTGACTTAGTGGACATGTTCCCACTTCTCTTCAAGAGCTGTGTGGAGTTGGCAGATATTATGCTGTTACGGAATCGAAAGGAAACACACAGGGAGAGCACAGAATAGAACACGGAACACTCGGAACTCGGAACAAGGGGGGACAGACGCCATTTGCAGGGATAACCATATTTTAATAGAAAACTTAAAAGCTCGGGAAGGGAACGAGGCACACAGGCCAAAAGAATCACCGTGCTCAAGCACTGAAAAGGGGAGAAACTCAAAAACAAGCAAAATCAACACTTGGGCACATAAAAGGGGCGGGGCACGGACTAGGGCACTCGGGAAAACTAGGGGGCTTGGGACAGACTGGGGCACTCAGGAACACTAGGGGGCTCGGGACAGACTGAGGCACACGGGAACACTAGGGGGCTTGGGACAGACTGGGGCACTCGGGAACACTAGGGGGCTCAGGAGAGACTGGGGCACTCGGGAACACTAGGGGGCTCGGAACAGACTAGGGCACTCGGGAACACTAGGGGGCTCAGGACAGACTTGGGGCACTCGGGAACACTAAGGAAGCTCGGGACAGACTGGGGCACTGCTGGCGCAGATGGCAGACTTGAGAGGGCACAGGTGGCGCAGATGGCAAACTTGGGAGCTGGCACCGATGGCAGACTCGGAAGGGCACAGCTGGCGCAGAATGGCAGACTACGAAGGGCACAGCTGGCGCAGAATAGCAGACTCGGAAGGGCACAGCAGGCAGAGGGCAGGCTTGGGAGGGCACAGCAGGCAGAGGGCAGACTCGGAAAGGCACAGCAGGCAGAGAATGGCAGACTCGGGAAGGCACAGCTGGCAGATGGCTAATTCGGGAGGCACAGCTGGCGGATGGCAGTCTTGGAAGGCACAAGGACACTCGGACATAGAGGGCACGGGAGGCATGGGGAAACACGAACGCAGGGGGCTCGGGAAGCGTCTGCCAGACAGCACGGCACGGAACTGCGCTCTGATCTGCAACGCACAAGACTGGAGACAAGAAGAGACTGGACTGGGCTGGGCTGGGCTGGGATGGAGACAAGGAACGACTGAAGTCAGATCTAATCTGCACAGCACTGCCGGGGAACATATAGGGACGGGGCACGAACAAACACAGGTGCTGAAAATTAATATAATTACCAAGGGGTGGAACACGAGGGAAACCTAATTACATGAAACAGGAAAACATCAACACACGGACAAGGATCACAAGACTCTCCCATAGACGGGATAAATAAAGTGAAAAAGGACTCTTAAGTGCATAGAGTGAGAGGCAGGGCAGATGAGAATAATGCAGAGAATCTGCGGGAAACACAGTGAAGCAAATTAAGCGAAAGCGAAAGCGAGAGGAGACTAGAACAGGGTGAATGCGGAGAGGTCGTTAGTCAATTAGTAAGTGCAGCTGTATAATCCCGAGTACTCGTTAGTACTTAAGTCTTATATACAATGTTAGCTTTGGTTAGTAATTTATAGGAAAACAACAAACTGTTAGTATGGGTTAATAATATAGAAAAGCAAGGGGAAATAAGCAAACGACATAGGAAGGAAGGCTGAAACCCAGAATCCATTAAATCACCCGAAATAGTAACACAATCTATAAAGACAAAAATGGCAATGAACTAATGACGCGACCGGAGAGAAAGCAAAGACCGTACATTGGTAAGACATGGACTGGAATAACACGGGAGAGATACGAAATGTGAAATACTAAAACATCAGACTAAAAATAGACATCAAAAAAATAATAAAAACCTAAAACTGACTAACCAAAACACAGAAATCCACAGAACACAACATATGCGGAAATTTGAAGCAGTGACAAACTCATTGGTTGAGAACATCCAAAAGATGCTGGAAGGGGGACAAATCTGAGAAATAAGCCAGCCATTCAAGCACACAAATGATTTCAGGCTCAAGGAATGTATTGACCAGTTTTAGCCCCGTCCCTCAGAGTCCCTGGGGGTGGGCAGCATATAATTCATAATTTGGTGCATATATGACCAAGAAAGGTTACTGCAAAATTTAATTGAAATCGGCTCAGAAGTTTGAGAAATAGTCAAAAATGTATTGGCCAGTTTTAGCCCCGCCCCTCAGAGTCCCTGGGGGTGGGCACCATATAATTCACAATTTTGGTACATATTTGACCAAGGAAAGTTGCTGCAAAATTTTATTGAAATCCAATCAGCGGTTTCTGAGAAGAAGTTGAAAATGTAAATCATTTACGGACGCATGACGCACGACAGACGACGAAAGACAAAAGGCGATTAGAAGAGGTCACTTCGTCTCAGGTGACCTGAAAATTAAACTGTTGCATTTATATTTTTCTTCAGTGTAATTTCAAAAGGGATAAAACTCAAATTTTGTCAAGCAAAAATGAGATCGTTTATTCATGCTGTGTTCCATCTTCATTTATGCTGACTCAGTGACATGCAGTCGCGATAAAAATTATTCAACCCCCTTTGCAAATTTGGTTTACTGGCAAAATGTACAAACTTTCAGCTGTTTGCAATGAATAAATCAAACAATTTAAATGGCTCAACACAACAAATATTACAAGTGGCTTCTCCAAATTCAACACAAATTGCTACTTTTAATGACTACTGCAGGCTCAAAATGATTCAATTCTTTCATGACAAGCATCTTTAATACTTAGTAGAAAACCCTTTTGCCACTATGACCTGCTGGAAATGTGATTCATAGGCAGATGCCACCTTTTGGCAGCATTCCCAAGGAATCTTAGCCCAGTCCTCATGGCCAATGGCCTCCAGTTCACTGATATTCTAGGGTTTGCATGCTGCAACTGTCTTCAAATCCTACCAGAGATTTTTAATGGGTTCAACTGAGGTGACAGTGATGGAGACTCAAGAATCTTCCCAGCCTTCTTATGAAACCAAGCCTTGGTGGATATTGAAGTATGCTTAGGATCATTGTCCTTTTGGAAGGTCCAATGATGCTCAAGCGTCAGCTTCCCTACAGATGGTATGACATTTTCTCCTTGGATATCCTGGTACTTGATTGAATCCATCTCGCCCTCTACACTTTGCAGATCTCCAATGCTAGAGGAAGCAGGGCAGCCGCAGAGCATCAAAAGGCCCCCACAATTCTTCACTGTAGGCAAGGTGTACTTTTCAGCATAGGCTTCTTTATTCCTCCTGCAGACATACCACTGATTTAATATGGGAGTTATGAGACTCTGTAAAGGGTGCTGGCTGAAGAAAATGACTTTTTTGTTGAGAAATTCACAATGTCGATACTAGTTACCCAAGGTAATTAATATTTTTTTCCATATAATTATATGTACAGTATCATGCATATATTCATTCAAAATTTCATCTTGTTTTTGTCATGGTGCAAACCAGGAATTAAATGCGGAGACAAACTCTCAACAACAAACTGGTAATTTATTGGCAGCAGTATGGTAAAGACGAAGACAGAACCCCGGAGAGGACAGGTTTGGACGAAACCCCAGATAGGAAGAGAGACAGTTCAATACAGGTGTAGTGGGTAATGCTGTTAAAGCTCTTGCCAGCACTGGACTGCTCGCAAAGAGGAGGGTCGATGCTTGTGAGGAATTCAGTCCTGGTCCTGGCCCCAGCTCGGGGTTAGAAGCTTGTTCCTGAGAAATGTGTTAAAGAGATTAGACTTGCAAGTGAAGACAAGAATGTAGTCCCAGTCCTGGACCCTGATTAGGGTTGGAAGCTTATTTTTGAAAACTAGAGTCAGATTGAATCAAGCTATGTTGAGCTCAGTCCCTATCCTAGACCCTGATTAGGATTGGAAGCTTGTTCAAATTAACTAATGGCAATAAAGGTTTCAGAGAGATTTTAGCTTCCAATAAAATAATGGTTGCCTATGACAAGGACGAAAAGTTTTATTAACACACATATGACATGGATTTTGGCACGAATGTGACTTCACAAATCAGCAACAAGCACATGTGCTGGAAGGCTTAAATATCCATCACTCACTCATTAAAAAATAAGTGAGTACCAAGACTCAGCCAAAACGGGAGACGTGCAAGACATGAACGAGCCACAACTCATGGACACCTAATAAACATTATGAACTGTATAAAAAGCAGGACGCAGCCCCCGAGTCTGAAAAGTGACGCCAATACGGAACCCACATAGCAAAAAGTGATTGAATCAACATTGTGATATTGTCAGGCTGAAGATTGCAATCAACACTGCAGTCAGATATTGAAAAAAACATTGCAAGTGCTCACTATGATCAACATAGAAATAACGTTGAATTTCCAATCAATTCTGACACTGAATCAACCTTGATTCAACTATGATATGATCAACATTGAAAGAATGTAGAATTGCATCAACATTGATTCAACTATATATAGGCATTGCATTATACATTGAATCAATGTTTTTATTTAATGGCCATTTCAATGCTTTTCAACCCTCCTCTGTATGTTTTCAAATGCCTCATTAAAAAAATAATCACTTTATTACTCTATTTATGGTATAGGTCAGGGCTCCTCAAATCACGGTCCTCGAGGGCCGATAACTGCTGGTTTTCCACCCTCCCTTTACCTGAGACTCAGGTGAGACGACAATCTTGCCAATCAGCAGCATTAATTGTTCACTTAATTGCCAGGAAAGAAGAAAACCGGGACTGCATTTGGATTCGAGGGCCGGATTTGAAGAGCCCTGGTATAGGTCAACAAGGAGCATGTAAAAGTAATCTACTGGTCAGTGATATCACTGCCATGTGCCTAAATGGCAGTGATGTCACTTATAGACAAGTTTGGAGCAACCCCCACAGAACTTTAACACAAAACAGAGCAAAATGATTATTTTTTAAATGAGGCATATTAAAAACATACAGACGAAGGTTAAAATGCTGAAATGGTCCATTAAATATGCTATCCTGCAGTGGTTCTCAACCTTTCTATACAAAGACCCCACTTTACAGGGACATGTTTTGGGGGACCTCACAATTGAATATAATTATTTCATAGGCGAATATTTGAAAATGTGTTGCGAGCTTGTAGATTGTAGATTTTTTTAAGAAACTGTGTCACAGTCCGAGGAGGCTTGACCCCAAATGGGTGATTCCTGTTTTGGGCCACATATTCATGTCCCTGTGATTTACTGGCTCTTATAATTTTTTTTAAATTAGACAAATACTAATAAAATGTATTTTATTATGTGTTTAGATGTGTTCTATTGCTTCAACATAGTTAAATAACTTTATTTTTTTTAAATCTCTTTGAGGCACCTTCTCTGTGGCATATGTGTCAATTTCAGCATGTCCCCAATGTAATGTACAACTTCTTCAATTAATATAAAACTTAAAATTATCAAAACTTAAGCTTATTCTTTATTTATTTGATAGACAAGGGACTACTTACATTAAAAAAAGAAGTAAAAATGGTGAAACTACATTTATTTTCTGTGGTTATGTAATATATAATATGTCCCTGCATTCCTTTTACACCCTGTTAGTCAGTACTTTCTTGACCCCCCAAAAAAGACTACAAATCCCTATAGCCATTAACTTGATGATACAACATTTGTTTTTGGAGGGAAATTCAAGTGAAAAACTGAGGTAAGCTCCAACAGTCATTCCCTCCTTTATTTTTCTCAATTTCGTATGACATGGCTGCTTGAGGAAACCTTAAAGTTCCCCCCTGTTAGTGTATATTATGGAAAATGTTTTTTGGATAAAATAATTTCAAAAACATGTTAAAAATAGTTATTTAAGTGCTGTTCATCTGTAGAGTGTGTGTTAGCTAAATGTTGCTCGCTCAAAGAGCTAGGGCTTACTTGGCTTAAAATTTCCACCCTGTTAGGCATACATAGCCTAACAGGGTAGAACCTAACAGGGTGGAACCCCACAGGGTTTTTTGGGATATGCAATGTACTGAGTATTAATTCTACAAGAATATTGGTTTTTCATGATATAAATAAACAATATTTTTGTAGAATTACTACTCAATATGATATTACATTAAAATATTAATTCATAGGTTATTACACTGTATTTAATGAGGTCTAGATACATTGGATCAGGGACCCCGTGAAATATAGTGTAACCAAATACAAAGGTAATAATAATAAAACTATAACATAAATAATGAAAAAATACTTAAAAAAATAAAAATATTATTTTATTTTACAGTTTTTTTATTATTATTACTTTAATTATTGGTTGCACTTTATTTTATGCGGTTCCTGATCCAATGTATCTATACCTCATTAAATATAGTGTAATAACCTATGTATTCACACACAATATCTAGCATTAGATCGCGCATGCATTATACAGGGTAAGAAACAAAGTAAATAAATATTATTTTAGTATATAGATTTTTACTCTGTACTTAATGAGGTAGATACGTTATTTAAGAGGGTCCCTGAACCGAAGTGTTACCTTATTATTGTTAGCATTATAATTAGTAGTGGTAGTAGTAGAAGTAATAGTAGTGTTGTTTTATTGTGGAACTACAGTGTAATACAAGGGCAACTAGGTACTTAATAATAAAATGACATTGCATGGTAAGGTGAATCTGAGTTTCACTTGAGAGAGGTCTACTCAGTTCCACCCTGTAAAGTTCCATTCCACCCTGTTAGACAAGGATTTTAAAAAAATATTTTAATCACAACTTTAAGTATTTGGCATATTGGTATGTTGTTTTGTTAACTGAGGTTCATATCACGTATATAAATATAAATTTATTTCTGATTAATAAAATTATTCATACTATACAACATAATGGGGACCAAAAACACAGAGATTCCAATATTCAATATATGTTCTCTTCATAGAATTAAAATTGTTAATGCTACAAGAATGAAACTTTTATCATAGCACAAGGGACATATTCTACCCAAGAAAAGATCAGTATCGTTTGACTTGTGTATCATTTGAACTATGTGATTACCATGTACATGTCCCTAACAGGGTGGAAAACGTATGGAGAAAAACGTACAAAAAACATCCCATAATTACAATATTTTCAGCCCCTGAGCTTGGCCAACATGCATTCCTCATAGCTAAGTATGGAACAGTTCTAACAAACTGTTAAAATATTAAAATACAATCACTTGAATTTTGAGAAAACAGAAAACCAAATACGTGGTCCAAAGCAGGAATCCCCCAAATGCACCACTCAGAGGCAGACATGCAGGAAAAAGGTCAGTAGAGCGTTATTTGAACAACAACAGAAGGACTAAGCAGGCAGATGAGTCCAGAGCTGGATGGGGGAGCAGGTTGGACCTGAGGAGGTCTGGGTAGGCGGGCAGGGAAGGAGCTGAGCAGAAACAAACTTAGCCGTTAAGGAGCTGAATACTCACTTTCTTTAAACAGAATCTACAACAAACTGGCACACAACAGAGGACAAAGCAAGGTTATAAAGGGGAAGATACAGGTGAGGTGTGTTAGTCAGTATAATGGTGGGAGTGCAGGCAGAGCAGAGGATGGAATCAGTGGTTGGATAATTGAAAGGAATGTTGATTGCGTGAGTGAATGCGAGGGAAGCCAGTGAACAACACGCTCAGCACAGACAGGAACCAAAACTACAGACAGTAGGGTTAGGGGAAGACAAGGACACAGGACTGCAACACCAGGGTTGAGAACAGCTGCTTTACTGAATGCTCTATTAACAAGAAAACAATAAAACAGATCATTATTAATTTAGTTATTTATTAAAAGATTCAAAAGAAATTACACTTTTGGTACTTCTTTTGTACATTTTAGAACACAAACCTTTTCTTTTGATCTTTTAAGGTTTCCTGCCAGGCTTAGGTGGAGGAAGCACCTTTGAGAATTATCTTAATGACCGACACCTCTTGCAGTTTACCTCTCCCAATTAGCAACAGTTGCTCAGACAGATTTACGTTTTATGTTAAAAATGAAAAAATGATGATAAATGCATTCTCAGAAATGCTTCTTCTTCTGCAAGAAGGAAACATGTCATAACTAGGCCTACGCTGTCGGCAGCTGAAAGAAAGGAAATCCCCGAAATTCCCCAATCCTCAAAGCCCCCTTTACTAGACCTACAATATGAGTCAAATAAGAGGTCTGTGTAAGTAATTGTTCCAGAGATATGGTTAAAAACATAACGCGTTGCTGAATGCCCCTTGGCCCGGACAAGATTTCCTGCCTCAAGGTCACAGCACTGAGGTCAAAGGTGAAATCCGCAAAAACATGACCTTGCACATCCATGTGTCTCAGTGAGTTACCAAACCAAATTTGGTGAAGCAGCGATCAGTAGTTGTTGAGTACTGACCCGGACAAGATTTCCTGCCTCAAGGTCACAGCGCTAAGGTCAAATGGTAAAATCCAGCAAAAAACATGACGTTGCACATCTATGTATCACATTGAGTTACCATACCAAATTTGGTGAAGCTGCGATATTGAGATGCCGAGTACTGACCCAGGCAAGATTTCCAAGGTGAAGGTCAGAGCGCAAAGGTCAGAGGTGAATTCCAGCAAAAAACCTGATGTTGCATAGCTATGGGTCATAGTGAGTTACCATATCAAATTTGGTGAAGCTGTGAGGATTAATTGCCGAGTACTGACCCAGACAATATTTCCAGGGTCATGGTCACAGCGCTAAGGTCAAAGGTCAAATCCAGCAAAAAACCTGACGTAGCACATCTATGGGTCATATTGAGATACCACACCAAATTTGGTGAAGCTGCAATAATTAGTTGCTGAGTACTGGCCTAGACAATGTCACCCGGACAAGATTTCCAGGGTCAAGGTCACAGAGCTAAGGTCAAAGGTCAAATCCAGCAAAAAACCTGACATTGCACATCTATGGGTCATAGTGACCCATTGATGTGCAATTTTACCCGGCCAGAGTCGGCCGAGGGGTAAAAAACTGATTTTTGTCAATATATAGTGCCACCTGGAGGCAAACCTAGGAGTACATACTTGCCCAAAAATCTAATCAGTTCATCCCCTTTACTAGACCTATAATACTATAAGAGCCAAATTTGAGGTCCGTGTAAGTAATTGTTTCAGAGATATGGTTAAAAAACTGATTTTTTTCATTATATAGCGCCACCTGGTGGCAAACCTAGTAGTGCATACTTGCCCAAAATCTAATCAATTCATCCTCTCTACTATATCTACCCATATGCTAAACACCAGAAGCCAATATAAAGTATTTTGTGAGTTATCAGGCTAACGGCTAAAATCTGCACACGTGGCGGCGGCGGCGGTCACGGATGCGGCGGGTGGGGCGAAACCATAATATCTCCGAAACTCGTATTTCAGGAATATAATTAAAAGGATAATGCCGGCTCCCACTGCGATTTCAATTTCATGGTGCCACGCCCCTTTTCTAACAATATTCAAACAAAAAAGCATTCTTTGGGAAGGCCGGACTTTCCCCAAGAACATGGCGTGGGTTGGATATTAATACAAAGAGGTCTCATTGTTTGTCAATTGAGCAATTCCTGGCTAGCTGATTGTTTGACAGATGTGAAATAAACCCAGCCATTTCATAATGTATGTTACTCTTCAAATAGCCTTCAAACACCTAACCAAGAATGTAATGCGCACTCACTGCTGTACTTCTTTCATTTAACTCCCCTTAAGCTGATGAATACCAATGTCCATTGGCGAAACGTTAGTTAACTTGCTTAGCTAGCTAGATGGGCAAATTTCCATGTCCTGCCCATTGAAAGAACAGCATGTTGAGACGCCATTGGTTAGCAAAATTGTAATGATAACTTAATTGTTTTGTAAGGGTTCAGAGGAAGCTCTATTATAACCAAGCTAGCTAACAGTTTGCTCATGCTAATTAACAACAATGACAAGTTCCACGTTGCATTTCGCTATCACAACCCTCTAAGTGTGCGAGGTAATATAACCATTGATTTGCAGAACTAATTCTATAACTCAATGTTAGAATAAGTTTTAATTAGCAAGCTAACTAATTATCATATGAGGTTACACACTGTACAGCATTAACTAACACTTGGTTACCATTACAAGGTCACTTGTCTGGTATGTAATGTTTGCCAAATGTTCACATGTACTCAATTAGATACTAAGATAACTTCAATACTTCACTAACTATACAGTTTACCTTGATTTGTAGCATTTCTACAGTGAATGTGCCAAGTTTAGCCAAAGACTATGATTTGTCAGGACCATAGATGCGTTATAAGAACCAGGACCAGTCTGTGGGGCATATATCATCTGGTCCTTGTCAATTCACCTTTTGCTTCTCCCCGGATCTTGATCAACCCTCTCGTTTAATAACAGTCGTATCCATTTTAAAAAAGACAAGTGAGCACTGGTCAAAATGCCTTAATCGAAGCTTCATAAATGGTATAGAGTACTGAGGTGACTAGGTCACAGCTACTTAGCTTTATGTGTCAGACGTAAAATCCCTTTAGAAATTCATAATAAGGTTTGGACACTTCAACTTGAATCAATTTTATGAGCCGATGCGCTCCAACATTAATCTATGGGGTATGCAGATAAAAATGAGCACATCAAATTTGTAGTTTATTGCTGAAAATTTATGCTTCTGCATATGTAGTCCAGTTTGCAGTCCACTTTTGCAAACTACATATCCACTACGCAAACGCATGAGTAGCCCGTGATTTGTTCCTTGCCAATGAGTTACCTCAGTTTCAGCAAACATTCACAAAGTAGCCTTACGGAAGCCAATCAGTGACATATATTGCCCATGGCTATATCCAGGAAACCCATAAACCAGCAACCAAGCAACGTTATTGTACAGTGGGCAACAATTTCCTAACTACATGTTATGCATAGAAGTCAATGGATAACAGTAAATAGCTATTATTTTGCCATTTAGCTGGCTAGCTAGCATTTGTATGCTCCAAATATGAAAAACTAAGCCAGCAAACTAGCTGGCAAGCTAGGTAGTTCACTGGCTTAGTTAGTTACAGTTGGTGCTGATAAATTGATAGAAAATAGTTCATAGTTTACTGTTACTTACTGTTATTTAGTTAGCTGGCAAGCATTCATATATTCATATTCATATTCACCAAATATAACTATCTAAGGCAGCAAAATCACTAGCTAAAGCTGGTCTAGCCCACTAGCAAGCTATATTTGGTGTATATAAGTTAATAGAAAAAAAACAGTGAATAGCCATTATTTCGCTATTTAGCTAGCGCTGAACCATGAGAATTTAGGTAGCAGACATTTATAAGTACCAAATATGGCCTAATATAGCTAACTACTGAAGTCAGCAAACTAGCACGCTGGCTAAGGTAGCTAGATCGCTTGCTTAGTTAATTTTGCTATATTTGGTGCAAATTATTTCACTACTTACGCAGAGTTAGATGAGCAAGTAGTCATTGATTAGCTGCGAAGCTTGGTCAGTTATGCATTGACTAGGCTAATTAGCTCATTTGCCAGCTACTGAGTTTTCATACAAAAAAAAAAATTGGCCAAAGATGCTTGGTGATTAACGTAAATTGGTGTTAGTTGCAAAATTTGATATCTGACTAGGTAAGCATCACTTAGTAGACTTAAGAGTAGCTAACTAATTAGCAGTTTCACCAGGCTAAGGCATCAAACGTGGCAAGGGACAATCTATAATGCATAGCTATTAACTTGTTCCCTTTGGAAATCAGGAGGATCATGGGACGTGCAGTTTTTAGCCGACAAAAAAGGATTAGCATGTCAACAAAAAATTCCATCTATCCATCCATTATCTATACTGCCTCTTCCCAACTAGAGTCGCAGGGTAGCTGGAGCCTAACCCAGCTGGCTTTAGGGAAAAGGTAGGAACACACTCTGGGCAGCTCGCCAATCCATTGCAGGGCCGCACACCATTCACACTCTCACTCTTACTTATGGGCAATTTAGGGACTCCAATTAGCCTGACATACATGTCTTTGGGAGTAAACCAAAGTACCTAGAGGAAACCCACAAGAACACAGGGAGAACATACAGACTCCACACAGGAAGGACCCGGGCCAGATTCAACCCCAGGACCTTCTTACTGTGTGGAGGCAGTACTACCCACCGCACCACCATGCTGCCCAC
Source organism: Gymnothorax reevesii (assembly GCA_029721435.1). Classification (NCBI taxonomy): domain Eukaryota; kingdom Metazoa; phylum Chordata; class Actinopteri; order Anguilliformes; family Muraenidae; genus Gymnothorax; species Gymnothorax reevesii. The sequence goes on from CM056581.1 coordinate 10,871,614, forward strand.
TATGAAAAATTTAAATGATTTAAATTATAGTTGACTACGGTCTAGAAAAACAACATCTGTAGTTATTTGAAAATATGACGCAAAATCTGGAAATCGAAGGAGGCTTGAAAACAACACGAAGTAGGCCACTTCAAAAATTAATATTTTAAAAAGTCTTCAGGTAAAATTATTGGAAACTTTTAGCCTACTTCTAACACCAGCGTGATCTAGTCACCTCAATACTCAATCCCAAAAACCAATGGTTGACGTCACGGTGTCCTAGTCCAAATTATTTGGAGCGATTTAGCGGTTACTTGACGTGACGCAGTCCAATACAAAACATTAGGCTAAAATTATGTAAGCTCTTCACGCTTTAAGAGCAGTTGTTATTATTATGCGCGGTAGACAAACGCAGTTGTCACGCAATGTGAAGAAGACTGGGTTCCGATAACTAAAGCGATTTCAGTAATGTCTCATGGCTCATCTAAAAAAGACTACTCAAATGAATCGATACAAAGAAACGATTTCAATTTGACCGCATCGAGTTTAACGTGGGATATCTGATTTTACCGGTAACAATTGGTCGACCCCTCGGGTGGAACCCTGTAGGATGATACATAAAATGTAAAGAAATCACTATAGCCAAACTAAAACCCCGCTGGACTCTACAGAACATAAATTGTAGGCGGCCTGTAATCGCTGATAATGACTGGTGGGAACTGAACAGAACTTGTTACTCGTAACCACAGCCATAGCTCAAAGGTGTCATGTATTATGCAATGGGCGGCCACACTTAGTGAAACCTGACGCGTTGAAACCTGTGAACCGCCACCTCCGACTTTCAACTTGAGTTATAAACGCATATTTAGCTACATAAACCAAAAACTGTCATCCACTGTCATTGAACTGTTGATCAGTCTTATTTTCAACCCATTCTAACACCAAAAGATGAATTAATTCTCCCATGGATGCTTCCGATCGCTTTTTTAAAATGGGCGAGAAGTAAAAACAATTTTTATTGGCCACAAAAATAAAATCAGAAACAATTCGAAGTCCCGCGGACATGGCACATGATTTTCTGTGATGAAAAAGGGAACAAATTAAGAAAATAAAGAAACGTAGAATGCTCCAATCAGAACGGTAGCTACGAATGGCAAAACTAATCCCCGTTTCGGACTGTCGCAGGATATTAATTGTTCCTCAGCCAATATCCTCAAGGCTATAGATGTAAGCGCATCTTTGACGGTAAATTGATACAGGTGTTCGTACTAACCACAACAACAACATTACATGGCCTTTTCAGCAAACGGGCTGGACAGATTATTATAACTGCCTTAATTTGTCGCAAAATGAGGTTTCGCTTGCATGGTACGCTTACGGGCATCTTACCTCTCCACCATTTTTGTTAGTATCACCGTTCAATTCCATAAATTCAGACGCCATCGATATCCGTCTAAACGAGATCCGTGATTTCAAGTGAAGGCGACAAGAGAGAGTAGTCGAGGCATGAGCTCGCAGGAGCGAACTGGGGGCATTTGGATACTGTTACTTCCGACAAGGGGCGCACGACGTAACGCCGCGGACTGAATAGCCTGGTCTTGAAGAAAACGAAAGTAACGTCGTGATTTCGCGGCAGTTCACGGACGATTTCAGCCATGGAAAAATCATACGTGATAAAACATGTAATAGATTCCAACATAACTAATGTAACATTGAAACGTAGGTTCCACGTAGGCTAATCCAGCAAGAAGTTAAAGCCAGGAGCAGAGCCAAATAGGAGACCACATTAGGAGAAATATATTGGATGTTCCACAAGCATCATCACACCTGTAAAGTGAACAATGAGTTCAACCGAAGCAATCACTCAACAGCAGAATAATGCACTCCAATAATCGCTCACTTTCTGAATTCTTAAACTAATTTATTTATTTATTTATTTAGAGAATAGATCAGCGTTGCGGATAAAAGGCTTCCATTTTTTTTGTTTTTGTTTGAAGTGTCGAACTTTTTTTCGCCCGAAACCGGTTTTATTTGTTTATACATAAGAAGCGTGCAGAATAATTTCAAATCCCTGAACAAATTAACAATTTGGCAGAGGGAAATTGAACAAATTGGAAACACATTTTAAAATAATTTCCTCAATGAAAAATAAATACATAGGCTAAATAAAGAAATTCCAAAATCACTAGCTCATAGAAGTAGGCTACAATCAACCATTTACAAGGTAAAATTGAGTTTTAGATTGTTGTATGTCAAAGGATCCGTTATTTATTTATTTTCTTTTTACTATCGCTGCTTTGCCTACCCAGCTCAACCATACCCTCGGTTATTGTCAACCTCGCAGCTCGAGTAAAGTAGTCGCTATCATTAAATATTTACTGGCACACTAAGCCACAATTCGACGAAATTTGATGCGAATGTACTTTTATAACCTTTCTGGAGAGAGAAAAAGTTGTTGAAATATGGTCAGGTCCATCTATATTAACAAATTAACTCCCCTATTGATTGTACCTTCTTATTCCTGGCAGGGTCATGGGAACTGGAGGAGAGTCGGAGGGATGGGGGCGGGATTTAGCGCCCAACCCAGCCATTAATGGTCTAGGAGCAACAAAGCCCTCGAGACATTCCACCAATAGATAGAAAGGAGTCAGGAATATTTGGACAATGACAGGGCTATATACCTTAGCATATTGGAGTTGAAATTGAATTGCGCAAACGGTGCTAAGCCAAAATTACAAGAATGTGAAAAAGTACTTGCCCCCTTCCCAATTTCTTCTTCTTTTTGCATATTTGTCACACTCAAATGTTTCAGATCATCAAAGTCATTTTAATATGAGACTAAAATAACCCGAGTAAGCACAAAACGCAGTTTTAAAATAATAATTTCATGTATTGACAAAGAAGCTATCCAACCCCACCTAGCCCTATGTTGAAAAAAAAAAGAAAAAGTAATCGCCCCCTCAAAAATTAAATTAAGCCTGAAACAAATTTAATTGATAATTGAGGGAAATTATTGAGGGAAACGCCCGGGCATGATTACTCCCAGCCCTTTTTGAATATAAGAATCTCGTAAAATAGGACCTGTCTGGCAATGTGTGGTGGAAAAATTGCAGCACATGATGCCGTGATGTAAAGAAATTCAGAAACAGATGAGAAACAAAGGCATATACATCTATCAGTTTGCAAAGGGTCTCAAAGCCACTTCTGAGGTTCTGGGACTCTAGCAAACCACAGTGAGAGCCATTACCTACGAATGAACAAAAGAGCAGTGGGACACCCCTGACCTTCATTAGTGACGTATTCAAAATTCAGTGTCTGTCATGGTCGGGGGCTGCAATAGTGCATTCGTAATGGGCAAATTACACATCTGTGAAGGTAAGCTTGATGCTAAAGGGTAGTTGTGCGATTTGGAACAGCATGCTGCCTCCCAGCATTGCCTTTTTGGAAGTGGCTATTCGCCCCGCAGCGGAGTGAATTGGGAGAAAGGGATTGGCTATCTGCCCTGCAACGGGGTTGACAAGGGAAGCATTTCTGCTATTCGCACCGCGGTGGGACAGACAAGAGAAGCACTTCTGCTACTTGCCCCGCACTTGGGCCAATAAGAGATTTCATTTTATAATCCGCCCCGCTCTTTGATCTTTCGCGCTGAACCGCCGCGGTGCGAATAGCCTCTGCCCCTCTTTTTAGGGAGGCCTCTGCTTTTCCCAACAGGCTAATGCCAGGCCACACTTTTGTAGTCACAGTATGTGGGTACTGGACTTGCCACCTTGCAGCCCGAACCTGCCTGCCTCTGAAAATTGTGTGGCGGATTATGTCCCTCAAAGTACAATCACCGAGACCCTGGGCTGTGGGGTCCTGAACAGGATTTTTTTTTTTTTTTCTTTACGAGACAACTTGGTCTGAGACTATCACGCACCTTTTCGGCATATCAGGCTGCGTTTCATGATCATTTAAATTTAAATTTTAGTTTTGAGGTATGAATATGAAGTGACCCTTCAAATAGTCTGTAATATGGAGTCATGTTCCGAAGGAAACATTCGTCACAAACACTGTCAATGCATATTTTATTCGTTGTTTCCCACCGAAATTGATTTAGGGGGGTCAAAATCAATACTAGAACATAAAAACCTGGGGAGAAAAAGCTCTGTAGTGACATAAGGAATGTCTTTTTTTCTTCACATTACAGCTGAAATTATAGCCAAACACTGTTTAGTTATCTCAATAACTGTAAAAGTATCTATATATTCATTAAAAAAGTTGCTGCCATGGCAATCACTGATATGATGCTACAGAAACTCAGTGTTTTAAGTTGCAATTTCTAATTATTTTGGTAATAATTCTTACTGGAGTTTGCATGTTCTCCCCGTGTTCGCGTGGGTTTTCTTCGGGTACTCCGGTTTCCTCCCACCGTCCAAAGACATGCATATCAGGTAAATTGGAGACACTAAATTGCCCATAGGTATGAGTGTGAGAGTGAATGGTGTGTGAAAGGTGTGCGCCCTGCGATGGATTGGCAACCTGTTCAGGGTGGGTCCCTGCCTTTGCCCATAGACAGCTGGGATAGGCTGCAGCTTGCCCCGTGACCCTAGTGAGGAATAAGTAGGTATAGAAGATGAATAATTCTTAGCTTAAAAAGTGAATATCTTGGGGGAAATTCTTGCTTAACTATAAATCCCCTTAATGTGCACGTCCAAGTGTATGATTTTTGTCTTACTTTAACGGGGAGGAGCGACACCCATGATAGTGCGGAGCGGTTGGACTGAATATATTGTTAATTTAGAATTGATTGAGAACAAGGTAGGACTGATAATTGTTTTAAAAGCGATGTGTCTGTGCACCCCCCCCCCCGCACACACACACACACAAACACACACACAGAGTGATGTCACACTGTGGCAAACTAGCACCTCTCCCAACTTCACTGAAGCATGTTGCAGACATCAGATTTCAAAATGGCTTTAGAAATTGCTGAAATGAAGCATTTCTTATTTTGTCTTTGAACTTTTTTCAACGGAACACAATTTTAAATAGTTTTAGGGGAGAGCCGCCTCAATTTTAATGTTTTTCACTTTTCATTCTATTACTAAGAGATCGTTTTATCTACATATGTAATATTTTCAGGCAAAGCACCAACACATGTCTGCTATCATAAACCACTTAAAGTTTTTCAAATGATAAAACAGGTCTTTAGCAATGTAACACCGGACAGAGTCCGCTTTCAGTTATAACTAAAGCGCGTTTGAGTGTTAATTGCAACTGCAGGAGTAACAATTGTAACACTACTAAAAGGTAGCATTAAACTAATCGTTTTCAGGTCAAATCAATTATATTTCATTCAGGTAACTGTTTAATGTTTCTTTAACACCAATAATGTGATATCAAAAATATTATATAATATTAAAACTTACTAGATGTACCAGTTGGAGTGTTTGTGCGAGTACCTAGATAGGAAAATGCATTGATTGCGCCAACAAAAGTTAGCGAATCTGACTGATGGAGTCGTAAAAATGTCATACAACCCTAATTTGATTTAGAATAAAATTGAATAACAGTTGACTGAACACAGAATACTGGCAAATATGACACGAGTTTTGTAAAGTTCCATTCATACCTGCACTGGTACCCCTGCAGAGTCAATTATGTAGCAATGCCCCAAATCACTTTTTTTTTTTTTTTTTACATTCTACGCTATAGAAAAACAGTCTATTTGTATTTTTAAGTTTTATTGCAAAAATCTAAAATAGGCTACAATAACATTTGCCTATAGACAGAACCAAAGAGGTTAGCTTATTAAATTTCAAGGTGGGACCAAGCCTACATTCAGAATCTACCTCATTTTCTAAAATGTGCATTTTTGTGGGGACATTCTGTGAAACAAACAAAAAAGAAAACAAAGAGCAAAATTATTTGAGCTGTGCTTGCAAATGTCAGCCATTGTCTCAAATTTAATGTGTTACAACTGTGGCGCTAAGCGCACCGTTCATTTGGCGTTGCTTACAGAACGGACTTAGCAATCATAATGTGTTAAAACAATACAAACTAGTAACGAACATATACATACAGACACCGAAGCGGATTTTAGGTCTGTAACATTAAAGAAAAAATCTGTTGTCAAAAAATACTATGGGTGTGAATTTTTACTTACTTTGTGGAAAACCAACTTATCAGGCGATATCTCCCTGCAGCATGGATGAAAGACTTGCAACTTCCCGGGCATGTGCATTACAGTACTCGCCACATGCTGATGTGATGACATCGCGACTGTATTGACCAATCAAGAGAAAACGTGCACGTTACAATTGTGACGCGTTACAATCAAGGCGGCTCTCCCCTACTGCTTGCTGATTTAATTCAACTAAAATTTTAAGCATTTGCTCTATTCCTCTGGAATCGAGGTTGTGTATATAATTACATAAGCTATTTAAATTAAGGTGCTATAGTGTAAGCCTACCTCATCGCACCTATCAGCCCAGGACACAAAAAATAAAGAGGAAAGTATGCAGTTTTCAGTTATACACTGATAGTATTGCAAACCGCTGCGTTTATACCTCGCTTGCACAAACAAGCCAGCCTTGGAAAAAGGATACACACATATCCTTTGAACTTGCTGTTTTATTGGATACGTGTGGTTGCTATGGGCGTGGGGTGCTTTCGTTGAGCGGACCAGTGCTCCAGCTGGAATGAGGACGGTTGAACAAGGATACCCGTGCCTCACCGTTATCGTTTGAGGAAGGTTGCATGTACATCGCAAGATATTGCACAGCCGAAGCGTCAGTATTACTACTACAGTTTTTGGCGCTGCATATTTTACAGTTCTTATGGAACTGATACGGGTTTTATAATGTTTCAACTTTTCAATTCTGCAAAAACTGGAGAACGAAGAGACCAGACAGATGCTGCGCATCGTTTGTTTCGTCTCTGAAAAAGCGCGTATTTTGGCCGAAAGCTCATAAACCTTGTAATGCAGAGGAGGCTGACTGTGTGATTTAAATGTGTGACGTTTCGTCGACTTGCATATTGCGAGGTCATTTTGACAGATTTGATGTATAACCTTCCATAGGTTTAGTATGATCAGTAAGTCGTAGGCTGTGCCAAGTACTGTGTGTAGCCTATGTATGCGAGTCAAATATCTTTCAGATTCTTCGAAAATAATTGCAACCGGGCTGTGATGTAACTGCAGAGGACATTTAAGGACCCGCGCTGTCAGATTTATGCGCGGAGATTTAATGTGCTTTCGTGCGTTCGATTTACAACCAGGCTCTTGCAGATGGTGTCATCGGTAGCAATGACTGATATTTCGAATTCCAGCTTTTCAATGTTCATTTTACTCGGCAGCTGACCTTTCTTGTCAGTAAATCGGCGAATTACTATTTGCATTTGTGATGACAACTCTTTCACGCCGATGATCAACGTAAGTTTAGCTATTTCGAGAGATGGAGGGGCAGAAAACCTCTGTGTCATCGTTTTTTTCCCCCTCGTTTGGATGTCAACGTAGTCCGTTGCTGATATCGATGACAGCGAACTGCGTCAGCGAGGGCTTCAGCTGCAGGTAGCCAGCCTACTGTATGCGCGCAGCCTCTTCTGCTGGGTTAAATCATGCCAACAATAATCCCTGGGATGTCAGCGATACGAGTTTATATGTGAGGTTGAGATGGAATCCAGGGACGAATTCAACGGGAATCCTCCTCTTGGATACTCGTATAGAGCTGCCCCCAAATCAGAATGTGAACATACCTGCATGTATGGGGCCATCAGTGACACTAACATCAGCAACATGGACACTGCAGCACCACCGAGAGGAGGTAGCGACCCCAGCATGTATCCTTCATCAAGCAATAAGGGTCAGATCCGTCCACGGTTTATTAGGAGAGCACTGTGGTATACCGACACTGACGAGCAAACGTTTGTCGCAACGGAGCGTGATATCGACGGCCAGATCCGGAATATAAACCTGGCCGCAACATATGGGACAACGGGCGCTCGCGTGGGCTTCCTTGTGCCTGAGGGGTCCGGAGCCGTTATTAATGGCCAAACGGAATGCGCCTTAGAAAATGGCAATCCAGACGTGTGTTATGAGGACGGTGAAAGGGTATTGAAATCTAGGGATAACTCTCCGGTAAACGTGCATAACAGTGGAAAAGCAGCGAGCGATGAGAATGAAGAGGAAGCGGAGATGAAGGCAGTTTCAACTTCCCCGGGTGGTCGATTTCTGAAGTTTGACATTGAGCTCGGAAGAGGCTCCTTCAAAACGGTCTACAAGGGTCTGGACACAGACACTTGGGTCGAAGTTGCCTGGTGTGAACTTCAGGTAAAAAAGAAATGTATTTATTTATTTATTTATTTGCTCATGACATAACTACTCAAAACTCGTTTGTGATCTTTTATTAACAAAAATGATCCTCGCCAATGCGTCCATTATTGGGACTAATTTGTCGGTCAATGTTTATGACTTAACAGTTGGTCTGTTGGAATGATTGAATAGGCCCGGTGACGTTTCTGCGCATTTTTTCACAGTCTGAAAAAAAAAAAAAGCACGTGGTCCGTAGCTCGAAACACTGCAGGATCTCGATGGTTGCCTTGACACCAGGAGAAAGACGGATTCTCGAAAGTAATTTCGTTCAGATGATGAGGGCCTTTTATGAGTTCAGCAATCATCCCAGGGCTGTAGTATGTATTCTGTCTGTGTTGTTGGGTTTTCCTGACGGGTTGCTTGTGGCCTATCTTTTCCTGAAGAGATAAAATGATGAAATGCAAATCATAGCAATGACTGTAACTGTTGCATCCAGTCAAGGGATAAACAAGTGAAATTTTATCTGAAAACTGTAATAAGTCATTGATGCATATTAATTTGTTTTTGCATACAATAGTTTGGTTGGAATTACAATACTAAGTTTGTGGTGGGTGAAATAATACACATGAAATATGTTCATTGTAGGTTTATCTGCATAATGGTTACTGGCCATTCAGTCTCCACGTGAATACTCCTGTAGATAGCATGCAACAATTAAAAAAAAATGAGCGTTTACAAAATACTGATATTCATTTTGTGTATTATTGTTTTAAGAAAGATAGGCAAAGAGAGAAGTTGTCATGCTCAACTCGTCTCAAGGAATGCAGGAAGTTGAGTCAACTCCTGAGGCAGAGGTCCTCCTTTTTAAGCATCATTCTGAAAAAGAGGTGTACGGATACATATGACATTACAATATAGACAGTTCCAAGGTGTAAAAATGAGCCTTAGTGTAAACAATGATATTCACAAGGCGCATGTGTTGAGACCATAGACTGTAATGGTTGAGACTAGAGTGTCTTTATACTAAGAGTTGCGACAACTCGGTATTTTAACGTCATTTTGTTTCCATTATTCAGTTCGCAGATATGGCACACTGAGCTGTCAGCTTTTTTTTCACCCAGATGAGCATTGGTCAACGTACATAATAATAATAAATAATAATAATAATAATAATAATTATTATTATTATAGTCGTAATAATGATAATAACAACAACAAATAGACTAATACCCATCACCCAATTAACTTTCAGAAAAAAAATCCACTATAAATACCAAAGCCGAATAAGCCCGACTAGATGCTGTGTGCAGCACATTGTCTGACACTAGTGGTCGTCACATTTGCAGCACTTGGCTGAACTGTAGAAAACCCAGACTCCCTCAAAAAATACATTTTATGGTTATCGAATCTTATTTCATTTTTTAGAATTGGAATTATTTCCAAATTTTCTGACAATCATGTAATTTTCAAGTAAACAATCAGCAACCAGTGGCAACTCATGTACACAAATTTGTGTCATCCTTAAGGCTTACCTTACTCAAAAACGAAGATTAAGTCTGTTTCCATCTAACTCTGCAAACCTTGATTTCCCAAATCTTTCGTCTTTTCAGATCTGAAGGAAATCTAAACATCTTAAAGCCCCTCTCTGATCTGTTGGTACACCGAAGGCACAACAACCAGTCAGTTTTCAAAACTCGAAAAGCCAGGAAGTAGTAGAATCCCTTCGGAAGTAGTACACACTGATGAACCTGACGGATACAAAATAGATTTATGTGTCACATGACCAGCTTTTTTTGGTACCCCCTATGTCAATACTCTCTTTATAAAGGGAGTATACTTGAGACTAGCCAGTATTATGTTCTGCGCCTCATGGTGTCTCTGACCGAGGGCCTTGTAATGCATCTGTGGCCTTTCTTGAAGGTAACACTTTGAAATTATTGCAGTTCACATTGTTTTGGCATTCATTTTGCTCATTTTCTGCTTAATTGGAGTTGTTCTATTTCAATGTTTTGCTGTATAAAAAAAACATTGATCATGAAGTCTTGGCCAGACTGTCCTCTGTGTGTATGAGGTGCTGACTCCCAAATGATATGCAGTGATGTGGTGGTTATGGTCTGGGCTTGATTTTTTCCACAGAATAGCAGGGCTTTGCACAAACACCTAAATAAGTCAGCAAACCTACTTATGGAGATCCATTAGAGATGTTCATATTGTAAATGCATGTTCTGGTGTGAAAAATCGTTGACATTATATTTTGATCCTATTGTTCCACTTTCTCAGGTCAAAATGGGATTTTGAATGAACTACTCTGAGGTGGCACTGCAAAATAATTTCTGTCACCAAGACCAGGAGTTTATTTCTCAACAACATAGTTGCTAACTAAATTAGCAACTAGCATAGTTTGTCCATTCACAGCCAATGGTTCCAACTATGTAAGTTAGCATGTGTGATTTTGGGAAGCGCACCCCAGAACTTAAGTTTCAAAAACAAAGCCTGATCTGTGGTTCAAGATTTAGAATTGGCCCCAGTTATATATAAAAACTGCATTCCTATGAAAATAGCTAATTAATCTTATTTAATGCATTTGCATAAACCTGCTCTTGGTCAGCCTCTTTTATGAATGCCTGCATAATTTAGCTTCTGTGATCCCAAATTATAATTTTGAAAGTCCAAACTAGGGAGATCTCAGACAAGACCCACAAAACAGGCCATAAATTTAAATTCTATGAAGAATATGCCTAAACTTTATGGTAATGGTCTATATGGATTACAGCTTTCTAGGTTGACTAGGTTGGTGATAGTAGATCTTTTTAGATATTCTGTATACAGTAGTGTGCAGTGATTATTATACACCACCACTTCCATCTAAAAGGGGTCCTCATATATTACTTTTCCAGAATTTTTTGGTGAAAATGTACTGAAAAATACTGTTGAAGGCAATGAGAACAGAATCATCATTCCCACAAGCACATGGAGGTAAAAATATGGATAATAAACAAAATCCCTGAAAACAGCAATTTTTTATAACAAGGCGTTGCAAATTTTATTTTTGACTCATGCATAGCCTGAATGTATGTTCAAAGGCTAATACCAAGATTATTGATTCTAAAAGTTTGTCTAAACACGAACCATGAGCAGTGTGTCCTGGAACCGAATAATTAAAGCCAGTAGTCTTTTATCAAATTTATTGTGTGGGTGAGATTATGAGCAAATATTTTAACAATTATTACAAACGAAAGTAAAAAGTGTCATGGTTTAGGCTTGCGTTTGTTTGTTGGACTTTTCTTTGTTCTATCGTCCAGGACGATATCGGAGTTCTTTTCAATCGAATCCTTAGCCCAGCTGGCTGATTGAGCTGGGGCGGATTCTTCCGGACTCTATATATATGGCTGAGGGTTCGCCATGCCTTTTGCTAGAGTGTCTGTTTGTTTCTAGCACTTCGGCCGGAGAAAATCTCTAGTTAAACTTCCTAGTGATTTGTTATATTCCTTTTATTGTTAGGAATTGCTTCTTTTTGAAATTTTCTCTCTTGTTGTTTATTCTCTCTCGCACAGCTTCGGGGTTGTGGACTTTTATTTGTCCTTGGAAGCGCGAGCCTTTACCGCAGGTTTTTACCTTTGTGTTTTTCTCTTATCTGGGCTGCTCATTTCTCTTTCTCTCGCTGGTCCCGGCATCTGGCGTCCTATCAACTCCCATTACAAAAAGTGCCCCTAGAATGGGCTCTTGGAAGTTTATACCGGAACAAAGTGGGCTGTTTTTTTACTGTAAAGTTCACACTGATTGGATTCCCAGACATAAATTGATGGGAGACCTAATGAATGACTTACAGGGGTATTTGAAGGGACATTCAAAAGATAACAATGGGAGAGGATAGGTAGAATTGCCAGGTACAAACACAGAATGATGGGGAAGGGGGAGAGGAGGAATGCTTCCTTCTTCCACAGGTGTCGCTGTGTTAAACACGATGGCGCAATGGTAGGAGCTCTCTGAGATTGTTTATGGTCGCATTGTGGCCTTACATGATGCTGAAGACGTATAACTCTGCCATGGCACTGTAAGAAACACCATCAAGCATTTCAAAGAGACTGCTTTGCTGAAAACTAGTGGCAATAGAAGTGCAAAATGGAAGCTAAGTTCCTCTGATATTTGTTATCTGTATATGACAAGTAGGAAAAAAAAAAAAAATCGGCGATTGACAGCACGACAACTCAGTGACAACATTAATAGCGCCTGCAGTGAAGATATGTAAATATCAAGATGTACTATTTCTAGAAACCTGTGTGAAAATGGTCTGATTGGTTATGTTGCTGGCAGAAGCTGGCATCATCAAAAAAAGATCTCAGTTTGCTAAGAAATTTGAGGATTGGATATCAATTAACTTGGAACAAGTCATTTTGACAGATCAATCAAAATTTAAAATTATCTCACCCAAAGGCAGAACTTATGTGTGTCATAGAGTCAGAGACTGTTTCATATATGACTGTTTAACCCCTTTAGTAAAACATGGAGATGGTAATATAATGGTTTTCGGATCAGTCTGCTTGAAAGGAGCTGTTGATCTCATAAAAGTCAACAGAATCATGGATCAAAAGAAGTATTACAGCGTCTTCATAAGGCATGCACTGCCATCTCGATGGAGACTGATTGGTCAGGGAATTTTTTTAACCAAGATAATGACCCTAAGCACACTTCTAAGTTGTGCAAGAGTTATCTAAGTCAGAAAGAAACAGTCCGGACCTTAATCCGATGGTGCAAATCTGTTGTAACATCAAAATAATTGCTTTGGAATGAACTTTAAGAGCCATTCTGTGAGAAAATGGCATTTTTTGAAGAAGTTGAGGAGTTGACCCCCCTGGAATTGAATGAAACTTGGCAGATATGTAGATATGATAGTGTCACAGAAAAAGGCAAATTTTTAGCACTTATGCAGTTTTAGAGATACTCAAGAGGTCTGCCGTTGGCCTCCTGGAAGCCACTAAAGTGACTCAGTTTTGCTTTTGACATCATATTTTTTATCAATTATTATGACTTAAGGGTACACAGTACCAGATGTGTTATACTTTTATCATGACCTGTGACACTTCAAGTCTGGATAGACATCAGCACCACTTCAGCGCCAAGCTGGGTAACTATGCTATTGACCCGGAATTATTTGCGAAATCACGGTAAAAAGCAAAAATGGGAATAAAATAATATCCCAGACATTACCAATCAAGAATGCTTTATTATGTGTTTACTCATAACAAAACCATCATCTTCAGTTAATATTCCCTTGGTATCTGGCTGGGTTAGTGCAATGGATGGTCAAAACTGATTTTGGTGCATGTTTACGGTTTATTTTCTCAGTAACCCAGATATGTTCCATGATGATAAATGCTGTTTGTTGTGCTTTTGAAGCTCTGTTTTCAGGACCATCAAGAATTTCTTTGGTAGTATCTACACTTTCAAGCTAGACTGAGCCAAAGTTGGAGGAAAACTCAAAATGGATAATTTTATGGCAGATTGTGCCTATGTTTAAGTGGAATTATTTTGTTTACCCAGCAAGATAGAGATCTGAAATTCTCTAGATACATATTCCCTTTGGGGTACATTACGGCATTAGTAAAATCTCAATGGTAGTATTTTCAGTGTAGATCATTTTAAACATCAAAAGTCAGAAAAACTTGCCTCCAGGGGACACTGTAGGCTGTATGCAAGTACTGGCCATCCCCAGCAATGTACCAAAGAATTTTTTTTTTTGAATTGTGATATACGCAGCTGGTTTTCTCAGAAAGTGAAGAGCTTGGTTTGGTGCTATGCTAGTTAGATAGCTTTCTGACTAAAGGTGGCACTCTAAAGAGCTAATGTTCCACTGACCTAACATTCCATATTCCCAGACATATACCAAGGTTCTGTCTTTTGAAATGCACAAAGCTCATACACAGTTATACATAAAATTTGTAATCTCTTTGGCATAAAGCTTGTTTGGTTTAACCCTTAAATGCCCAACTATAATAAAAGTTGAAAGAAAAATCTTTGTATTCTGTTAATATGTCCTGGGAGGGGCTAACAACCCAATAGCTATTTTAAATTTTGGTGACCTTTGACCTCATTTTAGTTTTGTGACATATATGTCACTGTAAGTTTCTAGGTTATATAGAGAACTTTTGTCACTGAGAACATCATTGTTTTGGTAGTTGACATATAGCTGAAGTATTAGGCATACCTTATTTTTCATTAGCTTACCGGTTTTTCTACTTTATCCAGTGATGAATGAGTGCTGATCTATCATGTTGATTACACCATGGGGGCCGCCATATTGGAAAGGTTAGCTGGTGCAGCCAGTGTAGTGTCAGTTCCACTTTTATGCATCAGATGGCAGCACTGATGGTCTAGATATTTCACTGTGGGCATTATGTGGGGTCAGTGGTTTTGACAACACCCAAAATCGTGTGACAAATTTTTCTCAGGGGGCATTTAAGGGTTGAACTAGTGGTGACTGGGCATTATCAAACGCACAATACATGGTTTTATTACCAAGTACGGGTACAGCGCAGTCAGAAACATACAGCACGTTATAAAACATGACCAGTCCAAAATTTTTAAATGCCAATGAAAGAACCTATGTAAAAGGTGTACCACCGTAAGTACGCAGATGCGTCAACAGGATACATACACTTACATAAAATAAAAGTCCATAATTTGAACTCCAAAAAAAAATCTTTTTCACACAACCGTGTACATGAAGACAGAATGTCTAGTACAAAAGTTAAAACTGATTTATACTTTTCATGTTATCCAAAGCGAAATGATGTCAACACTGCATGTGACTAGCTCTATCCATCAGTGTGTTTTAGGAATTCGATTGTGGGTTGGCGCCACCTGGTGGTACCCACCAGAGGTGCTCTTTGGCCTTAGCCTTGAGCAGCCATCCATGGCCTTCTTCATTGGATCCAGGTCGATGTTACCCACGGAGCCAGTCGAGCACAAGGCAAGCCCTACTACACTACATCCTGGGTCCCTACAGGGCTGTTTACAGACCATTGATAGTGAGCTTGTCTGCCTCTGAATTAAATAGCAGGCTGCAGCCTACATGGCACAATGGTTGTGTCAACACCCATGGCTCGGTACACACAGAAATGGGAAGTCTGTAAAGGAAACATTAACCAGCGGGCATCTCATAGGCTAGACATCATGGGCAGGTGTTAGGAATGAAGGCATGTGAGTTACCACCACAAATTAAATGCCCTTTTTTTGGCAGGGTGCTGCTTGCTTGCAAGGACCTCTGTGCCCTTTATCAGGATAACCACTTGCTAGACGCGACTGCTGTGTCCTTTTTCATACACAAGCACCATACCCTAGGGAAATCCTAGAATTAACACTAAAGCCTGCTTTCTGATTCTAATAGTACTGCAAAAATGCAGAGATTCTGAAACTCACCAACTCTACAAAACTGTATACTGCACTGACTACTGGTATAAGTCTTGCATGTTGACACAATGCTACAATCACCCCCAACATTCTTTTCCAATTAACAACCAACCCAGCTTTATACCAAAGAGATTACAAATTTCTTGTATAACTGTGCATGTACTTTATTTATGTCAAAAGACAGAACTTTGCAATATATCTGGGAAGGTCGGAAGAACATTAGTTCTTTAGAGCACCACCTTTGGTCAGATAGCTATCTACCCAACATAGTACTAAGCTAAACTCTTTACTTTCAGAGTAAACAAGCTGTGTGCATCACAATTCAAAAACAATTTCTTTGGTACTTCGCTGGGGATGGCCAGTACTTGCATCTAGTGTACAGTGCCCCCAAGAGGCGAATTTTTCCGACTTTTGATGTCGCAGTTGGTAGCTAAATAATTGATCTTCGGCAACAACTGCAGATCGCAGTTGTTGCCGAAGATAAATTATTTAGCTACCAACAATGAGTGTTTCCTTGCCAAGCGAGAACTGAAATTGATGAGAATTCGTGGCTACATCCGAATAAGCATGTGCTGCTCTAAATTTACGGTTTGACAAATGACACCGATTTCAAAAAAGATTCCTTCCGCAAACACATAGGGCAATGTTTCGAAACAAGCCACAATTTAAGACCAATATGCTTGCGCATGCTGGCCTTCATAACCAAGCACTCCCAGCGCTGTAGAATAGCTAGGGCAAACATGACATCGTAGAACAGAGCAACATGAACCCCATCGAAGTGCGGTAGCCAATATAGACATTGGTATAGAAGTCTGCAGCGATAATGAATACCACGGGACGGGGAAACAAAAGGCTAGTAAGTGGTACTAATAAACAACAGCTGGAGGAGCATTTTGCAACTAAATAGGTTAATTGGCATCTGGACAGTTACATGACTGGATATAAAATGGGCATGTTAGAGAGGCAGAGTCCCTCAGAAGTAAGAATGGGCAGAGATTAACCAATCTGCAAAAAACTGCATCAAAAAATTTTGGTCCAATTTCAGAAATTGTTCCTCAATGTAAAATTGTGACTACTTTGAATATCTCACCATCTGCAGTCCATAATTTCCTCAAAAAATTCAGAGAATCTGGAGAATTCTCTATGCTCCAGGGACAAGGCCGAAAGTCAATATTGGATGCTTGTGATGTTCAGGCCCTCAGGCAGCACTGCATTAAAAACAGGCCTGATTCTGCACTGGAATTCACTGCATCTCAGGAGCTTTTCAGAAATCATTGTCTGTGAACACAGTTCACCGTGCAATCTACAAATGCAAGCTATAGCTATATGTCATGCAAAGAAGAAGCCATACGTGAACACGATCCAGAAACGCCAGCGTCTTCTCTGGGCCAGAGCTCATTTTAAATGGACTGAGGCAAAATGGAACACTGTCCTATGGTCAGATGAATCAAAATTTGGCATTCTTTTTGGAAACCATGGACACCGTGTCATCCAGACTAAACAAGAGGGGGACCATACGAATTGTTATCAGCGTACCATTCAAAATTCTGCATCTCTGATGGTATGGGTTGCATTAGTGCCTATGGCATGAGTAAGTAACACATCTGGAAAGGCACAATCAATGCTGAAAAGTATTTCGAGGTTTTACCACAACACATGCTCCCATCCAGACAATATTTCTTTAAGGGAAGGCCTTGCATATTTCAGCAAGATAATGCTAAACCACATACTGCATCCATCACAACAGCATGGCTTTGCAGTAGAAGATTCTGAGGTGCTGAACTGACCTGCCTGCAGTCCAGACCTTTCACCGGCAGAGAACATTTGGCGCATTGTAAAATGAAAAATCCAGCAAAGAAGACCCAGGACTGTTGAGCAACTAGAATCCTGCATCTCACAACAGTGCGTCTACATTTCTCTCCCAAAACTGTAGCAATTGGTCTCCTCACTTCCCAGATGTTTACAGGCTGTTGTTAAGAGAAGAGGGGATGCTACACAATGATAAACATGGCCGTGTCCCAACTTTTCTGAGATGTGTGGTTGCCATCAAATTCAAAATGAGGTAATATCTTTCATGAAATGATAAAATGTATCACTTTCAACATCTAATATGCTGTCAATGTTTGATTGTGACTAAAATGTGGGTTTATGTGATTTGCAAATCATAATATTCTGTTTTTATTCACATTCTACTCAACATCCAAACTTCATTGTAATTGGGGTTTGTAAGTTCATACTCATTGGAATATGTATAGGTCATGATCATTTAGGAATTGACTTGATTGTTCGATAGGAGAATCTGAACAGAATGAGATGAAGAGTAATGATGCATTAAAATGTTAGGTTACTGATGGGCTGTCATATCATGGAGGGGGCTTGTTTTGTCACACAGAATTACTTCACATGATGCCTTCATAAGAAATCTTATTTCACTTTTCAGTGAATACATTGGTTTTTCATCATTTAAGTAATTAAACGAGTATTTTTGTACTGCTTTTATTTAATATGAACATCGACTTTTAGGGAGTCTTTAGGTTGTTGAAATGCTCTAGACAAATTTGAGACAACATGGGCATAGATGCAGGAACATCAATGTACAGTTGAATGTCACAGAATATAATTTTGTTTTGCTTAAATCCTGGGTTTTATGTTGAAACTTATTTTTGAAATGATGAACATTTGAAAATTCATGCCCACATTTGTGAAATAACAGGTTGAAAAAAATACAGGGACGATCGAGTTGACATGTTCTGCCCAACTGCCAGTTATTCATGCGCGTTAATGTGTTGACAGAGTCAACAGCCTTGTAGTGAAAACCTCACATTACAGCAAGCAGCCAGCTGTCTGAGCCGGGTCTACTTTCAGCTTGAGCACATGGAGCAGTATTCCATCCTCTTGGGCGGAGACTGCGATAATTACCCAGCCATTATAGAGCTGTTATCTAGCTGGTTACGGGAAACCTTTACCTTTTCAGCTGAGTGCTACTGTGTGGCACATTGGTTGATTTGTGGACATTGCTTGTGTTTCCAAAGTAGAAGTGCGGGCAGAAAAAGCGTTGGGTACTGGTGTCATTCTAGGTCAGGTTAGCTGATCAATGCTGAGCGTGTAAGAAAATGTTCTTGCCTCGCCTAAGGAAGCCTCTTTAGCTCAAAGGGGAAAACTTTCACTGGATTGGTATTGTTAAAAATGTATTGCAATACTTCTTATTGTAAGAATCTTTGTAAAATATTTGGTTGGTCATGTGTTTGGAATCCAATGCATTTGAAAAAAAAAAAAACATAATGGCAATGTTTAAGGTGCGCTGGATAATGGAAATGATGCAGCATAGAAATGTTTATGACAAATCTGCTTATATTCTATGCTGTAGAAGAGTTCTGTCTGACTAATTTATAAGGATGTGCAACCAAAAGCATATTTTAGGGTGCGTCTGGGCAGATAGAGTGACTTAAAAAAATTGACACTATAAATTTCAGTTCATAATCAATAATTTTAGCCTGCATAATGACTACCCTCTGTTAATATGATCTGTAGTACGTTATTGGCTGTATTTTGTCTGTGTAGAGCTGAAACCGTCTGCCGTTATAAAGTCATGTAGGGTCTGCTGCAGCATAAACCAGCAGGGTCAGCTGAGGACAGGAAACTGCAGAAGGGATCTCAGGGCATGAGAACAGCCCAGCCCTGCAGAGCCTCTCTCGCCTCTGCTGATTCACTGAGACCTATAAGAGTTACGGGACGGTTTCGCCCCGCAGACGTCAGAGGTCTGGTTTAACCTGGTCACCAAAGAAGCCCGTTTAACCGTGCCAGCTGCTGAAGCCTGTGGCACCATACCCACAGTTTACTGATAAGCCATTTAGCTGAATTTTAATCACAGTGACTCGCCGAAGCTGCATCCCACATGAAACCCACTGCCTGCCTCGCCCCATCCTCCTCAAAGGCCTGGTGAATCCCACTCTTAAAAGTCTGTTTCGTCCCACCCACTGCAGAGACTTATTTAACCACACCCACATCAGAGGCCTGTTTATCCACCTCTGTTGAAGCCTGTTTTACCTCTCCCACTCAATTTTGAAATGACCCCAGTGCTCACAATCCTCAAAATTGCTCTGCTATTTGCTGTTGATGGGAGAGATGTGAATTTTTTTCTAGTTGCACTGATTATGGGACTAAACAATAAAGATGTGTTTTATATCCTTGAGGGCTAATACTCATGATATGGTCCCGCTTCTTGAGAAAATGCTAGAATTAGGTGACGTTAAACTGTATTACATTTTTGTGCTTAGCTGGCGGGGGGTTTGAAATCTTTTTTTTTATTATTATCCATTGCTTCAAGCAGTCATATGCCAATGTCTTCTGTAAGGGTTTTTTCCTTGCAGTCCCTCCCCTGCCGCATTCCTCACCTCCACTGTGACAAGCAACAGGTGAGGCTCATTAAAGTGGAGGTGAAGGCTGGACATTTAAGGGCTGGCTTTGCCAGTAACCAGTGCAGCTGCATGCTGTATTTTAGCCCTGCTGTGTTATGTAGCTGCTTCCCTGATTTTCTTACTAGCGTTTATTGTTATTTGAATAAGTTTATTAAAATTCTTCTAATTTTTCATCAGCCTGTGCATGTGGGCCCTTTCCAGCTTTTGGGCCCATGGTCCTAGTGCCCGCCGGACTGCAGTTTGCATCCGACGGGAGCTAAACCATGACAGTGTTCTGCTCTACGAATGGGATTTGAGGTGTGCTTTTTTAGGAGGGGGATATGTGCGGTTTTCTGACAAAGGGACGGAGATAAAGCGTAAATTTATGGAAGGGAGGGGTTATGAATGCTCAGAGAGCACAGAGCAGAACTGAACAGCAGTTTTCACAGAGCGATGAGTCACCCTGAGACAGAGCCACCAGCTTCAGACTTGGAACGTAATGCTCACTACACACTTGCTCTGGAGAGAATTGCATTGCCATGGCAGAGAGCAGTATGTACACCCACCAGAGAACATAAAACATCTGCAGAGAATTATTACACATAGGTGCAAATGCTCACGCACACACAAAAACACACACACACCCACATTCATACACTCACACACACAGAAGCATGAACACTTGTGGTATACACATACATCACTCTCAAATGCTGCATTATCATTTTGAGTTGTTGAAGAACAAGGAGACGATTTGAACTGTTGAAAGGTAATCTTCTTTAGGATTTCCTGAATTTAATGGGACTTTAGAAATCCTTAGAAATTCCCTGAGGGAACAAAGATTGCTATTATGTATAACTTCCAAATGTTTAAAGTTAAATAAAAGAAACGATACAAAGGTAACTACAAAAAATTAAGTACCTTTCTAGTGCCGGCCCATTATGACTCTGAACTGGGAAATGATAATTTAATCACTGGTCTGTCGGGCAAAAATTAATTATAAAAAAGAATGAAAAAAATATTTAGACTGTGCAGTTTGCTTTCTCCTCTGTCCTTCCTTCATTTTTCCTTTCTCCCTGTTCCTCCCCCTCTTCTACACCTGACTGTGTCCCTCTCATTTCCTCTCGTCCCCTCCTCTCTGTCCCTCTCTCAGGATCGTAAGCTGTCCAAAGCAGAGAGGCAAAGGTTTAAGGAGGAGGCGGAGATGCTGAAAGGCTTGCAGCACCCCAACATTGTTCGCTTCTATGATTTCTGGGAGTCACTGATGAAGGGGAAAAAGTGCATTGTACTTGTCACAGAGCTGATGACATCGGGAACCCTAAAAACGTGAGTGACCCTGAACCGCCCCCACCCCTGAAAATAGGTGTCTGTGACAGGTGTTCCTCCCACCAGGGAGCAGATGTGATATGAGGCATCTGAAGTAGACGTTCATTGCGGCAGGTATCTGAAGCGGTTTAAGGTGATGAAGCCCAAAGTTCTGCGCAGCTGGTGCCGACAGATCCTGAAGGGCTTGCATTTCCTGCACACCCGGGACCCGCCCATCATCCACCGCGACCTCAAGTGCGACAACATCTTCATCACCGGTCCCACCGGCTCCGTCAAAATTGGGGATCTGGGTCTCGCCACCCTGAAGAGGACCTCCTTTGCTAAGAGCGTCATTGGTAAAGCATGTGCTATTTAGGGTCATGCAGACTCAGACTGTACTTTTTATTGATTCTCCATTTGGCAATGATATCAATTGTTCAGGATTGATTTGCTGAAATTTAATATGCCCCAGATACAGTCAAGAGCATAAGCTTGTATGTCTGAGTCATATCCATCTTGGTTTCTTGGGGAAGGAACAGATATGAGAGTTCACTGGGGCTATGTCCCTCTGTGACCTGCTGCAATGTGGGTTATGCCGTTGACTCTCCTGTGTCGAGCTTCAGTCCTAAGAGCTGAGTTTCAGGAACCAATGGGCAGTGCCATTGCATCTCTTTTGGGCTGTAGAACAGTAACTTCAAGTCTTCAGGGCTTCAGTGATTACCAGGAAGCTTCAACTAATTCTCCTGGGTGGGGTTTCAGGTTACTGTCTTGCACAGGGCTGTAGTTATTGACTGTTCTCTGATGATCTCCTGCTCAGGGACTCCGGAATTCATGGCGCCAGAGATGTACGAAGAGCACTATAATGAGCTGGTGGACGTCTACGCATTCGGAATGTGCATGTTGGAGATGGCCACTTCTGAGTATCCCTACTCTGAATGCCAGAACGCCGCGCAGATCTACCGCAAAGTCACCAGTGTATGTTCCATACCAGAAGAGTTTCCTCCAACTCCATCAGAATTACTGATTGACAATTGGAATTATACATAAACCAGTAGTCTCTAGTCCTGTTTCTGGAGAGCTGCCATCTGATAGTTTATTACTATAATTCTAATTCAGCACACATGAGTTGGCCAATTAGCTGCTCTTCAAGATTTATTGCTGGGAAATGAGGTATGCTTTGCTTTGGAAGAAGAGAAAACCAGTCACATACTTGAATTCAGCGTCAATATTTCCTTTTTAGCTTACCGGCCCTATGGGCCGATAACCTATTGTTGTGGTGCAGCATCCATCGTCCGGAACATTTTTTATCTTTTTTTTTGGCCTGATGAATTTTCCTGCAAATTTTCCATAACATACTACTAGACCATATCTCCTGACGTTTTTTTTTTTTTTGGATTTTTGATTGAATCATTTTTGCCCGATTTATGGCCCCTTGAAAATTTGGCCCCAATGTTAAAGAGAGGATTGAGAAATTTTTAAAAATCATCTCTGAAAAACTGCTTGATAATTTTTTTTTTCGGGGGGAACATTGGGAACATATGTGTATTGAACACTTAAAGGAAGTCATATATGAACTTTCATTTGGTGGCCTTGAACTTGACCTTCGGTGACCTTCGAAGGTCAGACTTCACATGGTGAAATTTCAATGACCTCTATCACCAAAACTATTACAGATAGCGGTTAGGTTTGTATTGTGGGTATATTGGAAGTCATGTATGAAGTTTCAATGGGTTACCTTGCTACAGGACCCTTGATCCTATTTTTACTAACTGTAATGTAGTTGTGCATGCAACATGAGTTTTCTTCATACACACCGTTTAATACAAATGTGAACCAACAGAGCTCTGTCCACTGCAACCACATGCACTCCCAATCAGAATCAGAAGAATCAGAAGAGTTCTTGTCAATGTCAGTGCTGGTTCACCATGATTTTTTGAGTGGTTTTCTCTGAACTTGTTGTTTCATATTTTTATCCAGGGAGTGAAACCAGCCAGTTATAACAAGATCACAGATCCTGAAATTAAGGAGATTATAGGAGAGTGTATCTGCTACAAAAAAGAAGAGAGGTGTGTCCCTTTTTGGTCATAATGTACTGAACTGTGTCTAGAGAGACTACTTTTGGCAACTGTGAAATTGGTATGGAAATGAGAAAATAGGAGTGTGTACATTAAGAATGTCGTGTGATAGTGTTTATTTCTAATAAGCTGTATTGTGGTACATGTGTAATGCAGGGAGATACTGCTTCCACTGTTGATTTTAGAGAGTGCTTGGAGCGAAATGTATTGAACTGTGCCTAGTGTTTGACACAAAGCTTAAGACAGGGAGGCTTAACACAATGTGCTTTACTCAGTGATGATGTGTTTGCACGATGCCATGAGTACTCTGTATTGGCAGGTACTCCATACGGGAGCTCCTGGACCATGCCTTTTTTGCAGAGGACACCGGGGTGAGGGTAGAACTTGCAGAGGAGGATGATGGGAAGAAGACTTCAATTGCTTTGAAACTGTGGGTGGAGGACCCCAAGAAACTGAAGGGCAAATACAAAGACGGCGGTGCAGTTGAGTTTACCTTCGACCTGGAGAAGGAGGTCCCAGAAGATGTGGCTCAAGAAATGGTCAGTCTATAACACACTGATGCCCACACTGGGCAGAATACATGCGCCATGCAAATTAACTCCATGAAAAAGATTGGCCATTGCCAACCTATATCCAATAACTGTGCAACTAGCCATTGCCATGCTAAACTCGTCTGTCTGTGTGTCCATTGCCATGATAAGAATATTACCCATATGAACTACTATTGCCGTAATTAACATAATCGACAGAATAGCCAAATTCATGCTACTCACATTGGCTATGTAAAGTAGCATTGCCATGCTAAATATTCTAGCCAGTCAATCTAGTAAATGACCTTTGCTGTGCTAAACATGTAATCAATGTGAAAGATCATTACGATGCAACAGAAACTCACTTTTTTTTTGCCTCTTTAACACTCAATTATTCAACATCTGCAAAAACATATTAGGGAGAACGGGGTAAAATTTGCCTCTTTTAAATTTTGTGCTTTTACAGCGAAACAAACTTTGAACTGTACATCTTCAGGTTGTTGTGCGTCCATATTAATTAAAACATAGTAACCAACTAATTCTGTTTTAGAGGTTCAGTGCTGTGTAAAAGTATTTTTCCCTTTTCCGATTTCTTCTGTTTTTGCTTATTAGTCTTATTTAAGTGTTTCAGATCATCGAACTTATTGTAATATGAGAAAAAAACCATGTGTAAACTCAAAATGCAGCTTTGATCACTTCATTTATTGAAGGTAAAGAGTTCTATATCACCCATGTCAAAAAATATTTTTGCCCCAATTTACCTAATCACTGGTTGTGCAACCCTGCAGTGAA
Organism: Gymnothorax reevesii; assembly: GCA_029721435.1. Lineage (NCBI taxonomy): Eukaryota > Metazoa > Chordata > Actinopteri > Anguilliformes > Muraenidae > Gymnothorax > Gymnothorax reevesii. Next base: position 10,896,392 of record CM056581.1, read on the forward strand.
ACATTTGCAATGACTAGCAATGAGTTTGTCATATTCTCTGCAGAATTGTTTTTTATTCAGTGACATTGGAGGGTTTTTAAGCATTAACTGCTTTTTCAAAGCTATGCCACAGTATCTCAATCAGATTTAAGTAGGACCTTGGTCAGGCCATTCCCAAACTTCAGTTTTGTTTCTTTTGAGCCATTCAGAGATGGACTTGCTTGTGTCCTTTGGATCATTGTCCAGCTGCATAACTGTACTGGGCTCGATTGCCGAATGTTCACCTCAGGATTTTCTGGTAAAGAGCAGAATTTAGTCCATCAATTATTGAACAATATGTTTGCTTTACTCCCGATGTAATGGGATGCATGCAACCTCCAAAAAGTTCCATTTTTGAACTGCCAGTCCAAAGTATATTATTCAAAAAAGTCTTAGGGGTCATCAAAATGTTTTTTGGAAAATTTTAGACAAGTCTTTATGTTCTTTTCTGGTCAGAAGTGGTGTTCGCCTTGCAGCTGTTCTATGGAGGCCATATTTGCCCGGTGTCTTTCTTATTGTGGAATCATGAACATTGACCTTAACTGAGGCAAATGAGGTATGCACTTATTGAGATTTTTGTCTGGGTTCTCAATTTTTAGGTCATGTCATTCATCTTGGTTTTCAGGAGTCCCACAGCCTTCAAATTGGCTAAATAACCCTGTCCAGACTGATAGATGTAAACAACTTTGTTACTGTTCTGTTTATGAATTTCTTTAGATCTCAGCATTATGTGCTGCTTTTTGGCAACCTCATATTGCCAGGCAGATAATATTAAAGTGATGTTTAGATTCAACTTGGCTGGCAGTAATCAGGCCTGGGTTTGTCAAATAAATTGAACCCAATTACCTATTCACTTTCTTCATGTGGTTGATTTAGTTTTTTGTTTGTTTTTTGTTTTTATCCGGATTCTTCTGTGCGTGTGCCTCTGAGTTGGTGTCCCCACCATGTCTGAGCCATAACTCAGAAACCATTTCATATATTTCCATGAAAATGTGCACACATTTTCGTCATGTTGTGCAGATGTGCCTTTTGCTATTTTGAGGTTATTAAGTTTTCAAGTTTCTTCCTAAGAAGATGTCTGTGTCTGTGTCTGTGTCTGTGTACATCAATGAGGGGGGGGGGGGGCTGCATTGGGGTGGGAGGAGACATTTGTTTTTTTGCCTTAAAAACAATCTCTAGTTTAATATTAAAATTTGTTTGTTCATCTGAAACACTTTAGCGTGACAATTCATGAAAAAAAGAGGAAATCAGGTAGAGAAGTGAGAATTCTTCACAGCAATGTGTGACCTAACAAAATAAGTCCCATGGCACAATTTCTACCGTGATACGTGTAAGTTAAGCATGGTAATGGGACAGATTGAGCCCCCTGTAGGAGATGAAACAAACTGTCCATGAAACTGGCCAGCAAGCCTCTTGATTTGACTGGCAAATTCAGCTTCCCTGGGGTTATCAAAAAATCTGATGGTTTTTGGCATGTTTAACTCATTCCCTACGGCAAGCTGCTGCCAACGGTGCGGCGAATTCTACCATTCCCTACAGTAAGCCGGTGCGAGCGGTGTGGATGACCATTCGCTGTCCGATGAAAACACGAAATCAGATGACGATTGCGGTCATGGGCCACCTGTATATACTTGTATTGCTCCATACTAATTTGTAACTGTATCACAATATAATCTTGTTGAACTAAAGGTTAATATCCTTGCATAAATATATTTGAATACCCATGTCCCTTCTTTCTTTTAATTTGATACCTGCAGATGGCGATGCAATTTGGTGCATCACTGCAGAGAAGCTCATTTAAATTCTCTTTATTCAGAACTCAGCTTCACTTGGCAGAGTCGTAATCGCTTTGTCCAGCAGTGGTCCAAATGTAGCCAGTCTTTTTTTGGATCCTTCTCAGACTTCATTAGAGCAGAATGGCTCCACCTGCCACCTGCTTGCATTTATTCACATCATCAGTTCTACAATGGGCTCTAAGATTACTGGCACCCCTGAATGGCAATGCACAAACAATACTTTAAAAACTAAACAAAAAAAAAATACAATGTACATTTAAAGAGAAACTCTAATTACCAACATGTGAGAAATACTGCACGATATTAATGTTCCAATGGAACCAATCATGATCATTTACTGATTTAATAAAAAAATTCATTTCCTCCAAATCAAGGTTTCATAATTAATTGCACCCCTAAAGATTATTGTAAATAACATCTAGGAAACTTAAACCAGGTATTAAATTTCTCTTATTTAAGTTTTATCTATATGTTAAACTATAACATGAACTATATGGAGTCAATACACCACTTCCTGTTTTAGAGTAGGGTATGAAAATGAGCTAACACACATACAATATCCCTGTGTCATCCAACACCATGGAAAAACAAAACAACTCAGTTCAAAAGAGGCAGATGGTCATAGACCTTCATAAATCTGGCAATGCCTACAAGAAGATTCCCAAATAATCGGATTTGCGACTGAGCATTAACTAGACAATTTGGAAGATCTTGAGGGTAGAGGATGTAACTGCATTTATGCCCTCAGGATACTATGCAGAATGGTGAGAGAAGCAACAAAATCCCAAAGAATCACTTTGACAGAATTGCAGACCTTGGGGGCATCTTGGGGTCAGTAGGTTTCAAAAAGCAGAAATGGTTCCCTGACAACAAAATCAACATTCTGCAATGTCCGCCTCAGTTGCCAAACATCAATCCAACTGAAAACCTGTGGGCTGTGTTGAAGAGGATGGTTGATAAAAGTGTACCCAAGAATGTGAAGGATCTTGAAAGAATCTGCTTAGAAGAATGGTCCAAAATCCCCCTAGATGTGTGCCTGAACCTTGTAAAAATCACAGGAAAAAACTCCATGGTGTTATCCTTGCGAGAGGAGGTTGTACTAAGTATTAAATGAAGGGTGCCAACAATTATCAAACCTTGATTTTGTTGAAATGTATTTTATAGTAAATGGTAGTTACGATTTTGGTAATTTCCGTCTAAACATTAATAAAGTATTTCACACGTTGGTATATACTGTTTGTCTTTATATTGTTTACATACATTTTTTATATTGTTTTTCCATTGCCAGTAATTTTTGAGACCGTTGAATAAATGTGCCTTCCTCTTAAGTACAGATGCTACTTTTGTCCTTTGTGACTGTAAGTTGTGTAGATGCAGCTCTCAGCAGCTATTTCCTTTTCTGGCTTGTAACTGTATGGGTTTGTAACCTAATGATTTTCAAAGGAGTCAACAATTAGTCTCCTATAACAGCCTTGTGTGTACTGGAGTTCCATGTGGAGGAAGGGATTTAAACAGAATGTGGCCCATAACATTGTGCTCGGTCAATCCAACGCCAGCATACTGCATTCTCACATTCACTAGTCGACATTTATGGATTTTGATGGAACAGTTGTTCTGTGCTTTTGTGATGAGAGTAGTTATTCTCAGTGCTGTGGTTTGTGCATTTGTTAGGCAGGCAGTTGGGGTTGAGAACTGTATTTGTTTCTAAAAGAGACATTGCGTAGTGAAACTCAGTCACTTAAGCTTTCCTTTCCATTTACTGCAAACTAAATCCAGTGCTGTTATCGAGGTTTTAATGCCTGCTAAACTGTAATTGGTTCTGCAAATACAGTTCTTGTTTCAGAACTTTCACGGTTTTGAATTGTATTGTGCAAAGTTTCAATTCCCATCCAATTCAACTGCCATTGTTTAAAGTTAACCATAGTTTCGGGATGCAGAACTCCTGCAGGTGTTTGTGGTTCTATTTAAGTCGGCAGCTAATTCAGGCTCTGGCTCTGGTTCTGAGTATGTAGACTCAGCGTGTAAATTTAGATTAAAAGATGCATTTAGTAAGTGAGTGCTGCAGCTCATTAAAAAATGGTTGATATATTGACCCTCCAGGACCTGAGTCATGCGCCCCTATTGCAATTTAATTTTACGATTTTTATCACTTCACAACGGGAATCGGCTAGTGATTTAAAATTTAATTTGGAATTCACCCCTTACCTGAACGACAGAGCACAAATGTTCTATGATTAGGGTAACCTGCAATAATGGGGCCAATTCCCTGTCTGTAATTTGTGAATTCTGATGAATCCAAGACAGCTGAATTGAAACATTGGCTATGCTGCAGTGTAGGGCGTAACAGTGAGCTTGATTTGGACTCTGACTCTTTTCTGCGATCTGATACCAGCTCTACTTTAAACCTTCAGTGTTCCTATATGTCCGTACATCTCCTTTGTCTTCTCGGACTGGCGCTGGTAAAATACTCTTATATAATTTATATTTGCCTTATGAATCAGAACACATGGCTGTCTGTTTTTCGTCGGTTAGTAACCAGGCCTCATAATGGCAAAGCATTCCTGAAATAATGTTTGGGGGTTGATGGGAAATGCTATCAAGAAGTACAGAGGCATATATTTCTTCTCTTAGGGTAAGCCTGGCTGTTTCTATTGTTCCTTCATGCACTGGTGTTCAGCTAGTCATTTTTTAAAGCATGATGAACTTAAGTAGAGCACTTAATGGCAGTGTAAAATGTTTGAAAGCATGCTTCCTGAACTTAAATCTGATGAGTAATATGATGCATCTCATGATGTCAATGTACTTTACAGTAAACTTGATGACTAACCTAAACCACCATTTAGGAGTATTTATTCAGTAAAATTCACGGTGATTGAAATGGTTTGGCAGGTGGAGTCAGGCTTCTTCCAGGAAAATGATGTAAAGATTGTTGGGAAGTCCATACGCGACCGGGTTGCCTTGATCCAGTGGAAGCGGGCGAGAAGAGCGAAGGGGGCCCAAGCATGTGACGGAGAGCAACAAGGGGATCGGGTGCAGGGGGCAAATGAGATGCCGGCGCCAGAGCCTGCAAAGGTGCAACAACAGGCTCTTCCCCTGCAGATCCCTCCTGTTAAGTCCCAAAGCTACCAACCCCCTCAACTCGAGCCAGAGAAGCCTGTGTTCGACCAGAGTGCACCAATCATCAACATGTCCGGCAGCGCCACCTCTGACAAATGTAAGACATTGCAGCCATTTCTGGGAGGGACCTGGATGCATATCTTGCACAGGCAAATTTATTTGAACACATTACATGCAAGCTGATGTTGGCCTTCACCCGCTTACACACTTGCTGAAATAAAGCCAATGTGCAGTCTTGTGCGGTCGCCAGTAAGTGAAGGCATTATCAGTGAGTGTGCAGGATTGTGCAGAAGTTTTAGGCTCACTCTCAGGAAATTCTGAGAAGGTAGAAAAGCTCTAAAGAGAGAAAAAGAGCCTTTGGCATGTTACAAGCAGATCTCAGCTGACGAGAGGTGGTGCGTCATTTGCACCATCACCGTTCAACAATCAGTCGGCTGTCCATCCGAGAATGGAACACAAGCACTGTCACTGACCGACCCCACTTAGGGCAGCCACGAGTGACGATGGCAGCTGAAGAGCACCACATCTGGTTACAGCCTGTACGTGACAGATTCCGCACAGCAACCAAAACTGATCATGAGATGAGGGGTCCGAGACGATTGAGGGTGAGCGCAAGTACCATTTGACGCCGTCTATGCGAGCAAAACATGAGTGCACACGGGCCCTACAGAAAACCCATTTTTTGCCCATCAACAGGAATAGGAACCCTTGCGTAAATGGGCAAAAACTGGATTTTCTGAGGGCCCGTGTGCACACGTGTTGCTCACATAGACAATGTCAAACGGTACTTGTGCTCACCCTCAATTGACCCCTCATCTCATGATCAGTTTTGGTTGCTCTCCGGAATCTTTCACGTACAGGCTGTAACCAGATGTGGTGCACTTGAGCTGCCATCCTCACTCGTGGCTGCCATTAGCGGGGTCGGTCAGTGACAGTGCCTGTATTCCATTCTCGGATAAACAGGCGACTGTCGGTTGAAAGGTGACAGTGCAAATGATGCACCACCTCTCGACAGCTGAGATCTGCCCCTAACATGCCAAAGGCTCTTTTTCTCTCTCCTGTGTCACAAGCCGTTCCATTTTCTTGATGCAGTAGCATTTTTCGTTTTTACCCCTCAGCCGACTCTGGCCGGAGGGGTATTGTCATCACCTGCGTGTCCATCTGTCATCCTTCGTCCGTCCATGATTTTGTCCGTCCAGCACTCGGCAACTAATGATTGCAGCTTCACCAAATTTGGTATGGTAACTCACAATGACCCATAGATGTGCAATATCAGGTTTTTTGCTGGATTTCACCTTTGACCTTTGCGCTTTGACCTTCACCTCGGAAATCTTGCCCGAGTCAGTACTCGGCAACTAATTATCGCAGCTTCACCAAATTTGGTATGGTATGGTATGGTTTGCGTGTGCAAATATTTATGTAACTTGACTGCGTATATTAAATCTAGAGCACATGTGACTTTTGCATTGTATTTTTAATGTGGTTAAAATGACCACTGCCAGGCATAAGCCTGGAGGGTATCATGCATTTGGTTGTATGTGTGTCCGTGTGTCCGTGTGTGTATTTGTCTTCAGCTAATCTCCCATAGGACCTGACCCATCAACCTAATATTTTGTGTGCACATTTATGACCATTTGTTTCCATAATTTCTTATTGTTGTGGTGATTCATAATTTGTTAATTGACTGCTCTGTTCCATAAGCCAATAAGCACTGACTCCTCACTCCTTGTAACCGGCTAGCAGCGACCAAGAGTGATCAACTACTGCATCAGTTTGAAATCTTGTCTCCGCCGGGAACCATTTACACCCCTGGAGGAGATCTGCACTGTACTGGGTGCTTTCTTCTAGTTAGTTATAGCTATCACACATTCATGTGTAAGGTGAATGGCTTGTAATGTAAAGATGTGTATCCTTCATGCAGCTGATGGCACCTTTGGCAGTGGCTTGAGCTGTGCAGCCTACTCGGACGGCCAGCACAGTGCCCCCTACCACTCTCTACAGGCGCCCTTTCCCACCGTCTCGGCGTCTGCACTGCAGATATGTAGCCCACCAGTAGAGCCATCAGGTCCACTGCATGAAGAAACCTGTCCCCAGGCCTCCGCACAGCTGTATCAGGAGCCCCATGTCCAAGCCTCAGACCATCTTCACCAGGAGGCCTATACCCAGCCCTCAATGCAGTTGCCACAAGGAGTTTATCCTCATTCTGCGGCCCTGCAGCTGCAGGAAGGCAACCTCCAGCCCTCCACCCAAGTGCACCTGGGGACCTATTTCCAGCCCTCAGCTGGAGTAAATCTAGGAGATTATCACCAAACAGTAAGTTTCTTCTCCAGAAAATATTCTTCTCTCTCCTTTGGCTTTATAATGACAGGTTGAATTTTATTGTCACTTCTCAGTTGAGAAATATAATACAGATGCTTACATTCTCTTTATACACATAAAAGAAAATTGTATTCCTAGACTAGGAATTGTGATGTGTAAGGGGTTTCTGGCTAGAATAGTCTGCATATCTGACGAGTAGGCCCTCTAGCTCACTAGTCAACCAGCATAGCCTTTTTTTCTGATTAGTTGAAAAACTTGCTGGAAGTTCTTGCTCATTAGCTCATGATAATTATATTGCTTAAGTGTAAGATACTTTAAGATACTGCTTAATCTAGCAAATTAGGATAGAAACTAGTTCACCGACAAAATGTTTGCAATAATTTGCTGGGTTATTTTATAGGGCAGTTTTCGTATGAAGTTCAGCACTACCTTAGCCTAAATTAACTTGATGGCAAACAAGCTGTCAAACTGATATTATTAATAATTAAACATTCCTTAAAAGCTAATGCATTTGGCTCTGTGTCCACAATATCGAAATGTAAGTTGTAAGACAGCATGTACCTTTGTGCTATGTTCCTTAGCATGTTGTTGTGTACTGTTGTGACGCAAGCAGTACGCAGCTTCATCCGCGGGAAAAATGTATCAATATTTTATCCATCCCTATACACGGCATAAAACTTCTAACCAGCTATTGTGCTCCGCCAGCCTTGTGAACTCAACATCCAGCAATCTGCGCTGACTTTTCCTGCAGTGATGTCCCCTCCAGTGGCCCCGGAGGTGAGTGTGCTATACAATTCAGGGCAGTACATTTCATCCACTCTGAGATAAACACAGTGGAACAGTAGTTCCACTGGTAGTTCTGCACTATGAACCACAGTACCCTCTCCTAGCTTAACCCCCCCTCCCTCTCTCTCTCTCTCTCTCTCTCAAGGACTCTCTGTCAGAGGGCTTTTCCCTCCCAGGCTCTGACAGACAGCCTGACTTTCAGCAACTCCATCAAGTACTACCTACTGAGCCAGTGGTCCGGCCCACACAGACCTCTCCCCCATTCCAGATCTCCATAGCCTTACAACCCTCTGCACAGGTAACCCTTCCCCTGCCTCAGTTACCCCAGCTCTGGTGATCTGTAGCTCTCATCCCCCATAGAAACTGATAAATTTGACTGTTTTACAAGAATCTTAAACAGGAGGGCTTTGATTTTATAGTTATAGACTGGGCAATTCTTTGGAATATTTCTCTTGGGCTCGATGGATCTTTTTTATATACATTCTCTTTTTCGCCATTTTGCAGTGCTCTATGCCATACCCTGACATTCCAGCTGGTGGCAGAGTTGCCGAATGCCTCTCCATCCCAGTTTCCCTTGGTCCCTCCATCTCAGGCTTTACCGGCACTAGCATGGTGAGCCCAGCCATGCCCACCCGTATCCCCACAGCGGGTCCCACCCCCATCATGGAGTCCTTGTTACCTCAGGGTGCAGATGGGGTTCCCACCCTCCCTCTGCCCACAACTGTGCCCATGTTGCCCCAACACCAAACTGTAACCACAGATCCGCCATGCACTCAGCCTGCTCGTGTCCCAGAGTTCTCTGCAGTGCAGCCTGCCCCAGTCCACAGTGCCCCCGCTCTTCCACCATCAGCCCTGCCCCATCAACCAAACCAGGGTCACCCTCTGCCTGATCCAACCCCACAGCCTGAAATGTTATCACCCCCTCTGCCAGAACAAGTCCTGCCTCCTCTTAAGCCAGTGCTTCAGGTAAACAATATGGCGCTGCCTCACCGAAACTCTTGCTTTCTTTCAAGCTGCGGGATTAACCCTTTGAATTTTGCATGCTCATTTAAATAAAGTGTAAAATGCTGTCTTTTGTCATAAAAGAGCATGTAAACCCTGTTTCACAATCTGATTTTATCTTGTGGATTTATTAAATGGTCTTCAAAGGTAGTGTTGGTGATGAACATTTCATTAACAAAACGCCACAACTTCGTCAAAACGATTTTAATTTGAAGCATTTTCCCCTCCTCTCCAGAAATGCCTATGACGTCATTTCTGACTCCTTTGCCCTCAAAAAAATCACATAAAAATAACTGATGATTGAATAAAAAATTCAAATGGTTTTTCTTGAAGCCCACTTACTGTACAAGTATTTGAAACCAAATTTTATGGATTATTATGCTCCTGGAGTGCTTATGTAGCAAATTGCAGTAGAGAATGAACACCCTATTCAATTATTTTGATTAAGGCCGTAACTTTACCAGGACAGGACTTGGTTATCAAGAATGGATGTCTTGAAATAATTCCACCTGATAATTTTGATCTGTTTTGCTAATTATTAAAGGAGTACGCCCCAAGAAGCAGTGGGTTACAGTGATTCTACAACGGCAGAAGGGCGTTCTAAAGCACAACGCGAAGCGGAGTGCCTTAGTGCCCCTCCCGTAGGAAAAATGTGTTGCTCAATCTCGTCTCTTGAGAGGAATTTTAGCTTCTCATTTTCATATCATTCTGTGATCATTTGTTTCTGAGTTACTTCTCCTAAAGGTCCCTTAGGAGCAAGAGATAAGCTAAAAAGAGACAAGACATCACTGAGACGAAGGAGGTTGAGTTGAGATAACAATTTGAGCAATACTTGAGAAGTGGGATAATCAGAGGAAATCTCATAATTGTATGCCCCTGATCGCAATTATGTCTTGGTTATTTTGAAGGAGAATTAAAGAGAACAACTCAAATAAAAAAAAAAGATTTCTATGGTAATCACAGACAAAACCGAATAAAAGTTTTCATGCCCTTTAAAGAGCACAGCATTATGAGTGGAGAACACTGCGAGGTGTTATTAGTAGATAGGACTGTATCATAATACACTGTAAACCCTGACAAAGTGTGGTGAACTCAAATGTTTTGTAGAAACCAATTACTTTAAAAAAATTGAGTCTGCCAACTGAATGATTTTGTGTTCCCAGAAAAAAATTACTTTACCTTATTTTCTTTAAGTTCCTTCCACACAATACAATTTTTTGAGGTAATTCATTTGCACAAAACATTTGAGATGAAGACCAGATATGATTACCATTGAAAAAGGAAATAAATGTTGCAAAATAATACCATTTGATAACCGAACTGAGGAAAAAGAATGGAGAAGGTTGTAAAATACCAAGATTTACCAAGAGAACTGAGGAAACTATGGAAAATGAAAGTGCTGGTCATTCCAGCTGTGATCCGAACATTTGGAACTGTTCCCAAGAAACTGAGAGAGGAAGTTGGTATAGAGACCAGGATAGATGAGCTTCAGAGGAGTGTGATCCTAAACACGGCAAGGATTCTTAGAAAAGTCCCTGAAGTTTGAAGAGAATTGTTGGGGTACTAAACTTCCATTGGAAAAATCCAGTGTACGATGATAATAATAATAATAACAATATAATAATAATACTACTAATAATAATTATTATTATTATGATTAGAAGGATTATTATTATTAGGGGCCAGGCAGCGAAAGCTGCCAGGAACCTACTGTTTTCGCCAGTATTATTCTTCTTCTATCCTACTTCCCATTTATGAAAAATCACCAAACTTTGCACAAAGGTCCAGTCCTATGCCAGATTGCCTCAGCTGCAAAAACAGGCCAGTATTCTTAATGGTGGCGCTACAGCAAGCCTCTAAAATTCAAAATTTTGAGAATTCACAACAAATCAACCATATGTGCTACACATTTGCAATTTTCACCAAAATGTAGCCCCAATACTTAAGAAACTATTGTCCTCTTAAACTTAGTACAAATTATGAAGTCTATCACTCTATTTTTTTCAAAATCTGTAAAACTTATAAAATTTTTCTTGCCCCACAATTTTTGCTCAATTGTCACCAAATTTGCTGTATTGAATCTTCAGATCGTCCTCCACAAAAGTAGACCCCGGCATTTCGATACTTGAAAAATTGAGCCTTCAGTGCATGAAAATGTTTGACTGTAAACAGCACTGTAAACATATACCAGCCAATTCTTGATAAATGCATTTTCAATCTTCCTGAAAAAAATTGATAATATTTTAGAGTCATGGTCGATGAAGTTTTTCTCAAAGTTTTGAGAATTTTTTAAAACTTTACACCATTGTTAAGGATGTGCTAAAGTGCAATCTTTATGCAAATTACTCTAACTGGGCTGATTTTTTTGCTGTAGAGAGGCACAGCGCATTTGAACATGTTGTAGAGACAAACTGACTCTATTGATACATTCTGTGATTTGAGACAAATCAAATCATGTAAACCACACCCATTTGGTATATTTTCAATTGTTTGTAAAACCTTTCATTTTTATCTTCTCCTGTACGGTGCGATCAATTCTCATGAAAGTTGGTACGCAGCATCCTGAGACCATGCTCTTAAATCCCAACATAAAGAATTTTCCTACGCTAAGAGATGTGGCTGCAGTAAACAAATTAAATTTGTATGCCTGGCCTCTATTGACATATTAAAGTGCCTCTCCTCAATGCAGTGTTTTATCACCACAAAACTTATGAATTTACATATTGAACCAAATCCTAAAAATTTAATTCCAATTGGGCAATAGATGGTGCTGTAGGAGGAAAAAATGTGAAATCGCCGATTTCTTTTCATCCATTTGACTCAAATGGTTCTAATTTTACACATTTCTCTGAATAAGGTCCAAATGGTCCTTCCAATGAACAACTGATATGTTTCAATACTTGGTCACTATTAGTCAGTCAGGTAACAGCTGATATTTCAAAGACATAGTAATTGCCAGTCACCATAAAGCCTGGAGGGAAAGGTGTACCATGCAGAGTTATGTGCCATGAACTGGAAATTGTTTAAAAAATTCATAGGTTTATCTTCATCTGCTTCAAAATTGCTTCGAAAGTCCCTCATGTGGCTTGGACCCTGTAATTACCACTTGCAGTTATTATTTTATTATTTTTGTTATTATTGCAGGATAAAGTATGAGATAAGTTCTGCTACGCCATTTGATCATTGGAGTGCTGTTGTGCTTTGTCATTCTTGGCACTTGAAGCAGGACCCAGCTCCAACCCTACAGCCAGCCGGTGTCCTGACGGCCACACCTCCTACCGGCGCCTGCCCACCCATGAGTCAGCAAAGCCCTGTTACCGCGGAAATGCCAACCTTGCCTCCTGCAGAGCCCAACCTCGCGGTACTGACTCACATACATTCTGTACTGACACACAAACTCTCATTGATCGCACACACTCTTGAAGCATATGTAGCATATGTAGATTTATTGATGTGTTGGCATATTGGTTAGCTGGAGTCTTTTAGTGTTGGTGTTGTGTGTTGAGTGTCGATATTCATGGTACAGAGTTGATTTTGTTGTGCGATTCTGTACTGTAGAGTTTTAGGCCCTGAGGGGAAGAATCAATGATGGTGTGAAACTGGGGCTCGTTTCACCAAAACTGCAACATGTGAGCGGCAAATTAGGGGATGCAACAGATTTGCCTTGCAGCGGCTCACAGAGGAATCGTAATTTAAGACCAAAAATATGAAAGCACATAAATTTAAGGCTGCCATTGGCTACTGTTATTGTTCACCAACTTCATTGGCTTCATACTGAAGGTGAGACCAAGAAACAGCCCCACACTTACCATTTTCTTGATTTAAAAACATCCGCGCATATTTTAGCAAATGCTTTTCATCCACAAGCAAGATACATGCTTTGGCTGTAATTGTAGCACCCCACTTCTAAAAAATTTGTGAAATATGTGAAAAATGTAAATTACACAAGTGATGCCAGGCTGGATGAATTGAGCCCTGCCCTATTTTGTAATGATCTTGACCTTGAACAGTTAGGTCCAAAGTATAATCAAGTGATCTTTCGACTACTGCCCACAAATCCTCAAATTTTTTTGTAATTTGAGCTTGCTTTTTAGTGCTACACTGCAGAAAGACAAATACGCAAACCGCCAAACAAATGCCACTGAAAGCAATACCCATTCCCATTCAGGCAAGGTAAAAAGCAAACGATAATTATATCCCCGAACGCCTAACGGCGTTTCAGGGATATTATGTTTTTGGTCTGACTGCCACCGCCGCCGCCGCCGGATATCCTACGTGTTAACGCGATAACTTCAGTAATATTTTAATTAGAAATTTCATGTTTTGCATATAAGTAAGTATCATAAAGAGGAAGAACTGATTCAATTTTGGACAATTTACAATTTCTAGATTGGCCACCAGGGACCAAAAACTGAAAAATAACTGTTTTTATCATATCTCTGGAAATATTTGTCCGATTGACCTCAAATCAAGTGCAAATGAAAGGTCATGACCAGAGGATGTGTCCCACGATGACATTATACCTGTTTGATTCAAAATTTTGACACAAGGTGGAGCTTTGTCACATAAAATTCACCGTTTTTGCCATATGTTTGGAACCATTTGTCCATCTGACATGAAACTATGTGCAACTGCAAGGTCATGACCTCACAATGTGTCACACGATGACATCATACCTGTATGGTTCAATATTTTGCCACCAGGTAGAGCTTTGTGATGGAAAATTACCATTTTGGCCATATCTTCACAACCATTTGTCCGATTGACCAGAAATTAAGTTCAAATGAAAGGTCATGACCTGAGGGGCTTTATATTGTATTGGGTCAATTCAAGGATTGGGGAATTGGAGGATTAGGGGCGTTCGGGGATATTCCCCAAGCCGTTGCCTCCGACGGCATAAGCCTAGTTTGTAAATTGTCCTTGACCTGTATTACACGTAAAACAGTGCAAATACATAGAGGTTTTTGTCAAAAAGAGTCATTAAGAAGACAGGACACTTTGCACCAAAATGCATATGTCCGTCGGCATCAATGGTACCTACATACACAGATGTTCAAGTGATACATGACATAGGTATTAATATCTGGACAGACTCTAGTTTTTGAACGTTCAATAAGTGACAACCTGGATGTTCCTTACCTTCGATAGACCTGACTGCAAACACACTCATCTGACAACAGTGTGTTTACAGAGTGTATCAGTCCATTTCAGGGGAACTGAAGCTCAGACAGAAGCATTTCTGTATGTTTTTGTTTAATGGATTCCTGACTGCATAGTACATTCTTCACTTGCATTTGTGGATGCAGTGATGAGTGGTGATTTTTGGAAAATGCCTAAAGTAGTCCCAGCCCTTGTGGACACAAACCCATGGTTTTCACTGCAGTGCCAGCTGTCGGATCAAAGATCAAGGGCACAGAGTATTGGTATTTCAGCCTCATCATTATACAGAGATCTTCCGACATGCCCTTAATCTTATGATTACAGTAGTGTGCCGTGATGATTAAACACCACCACTTTCATCTAAATGGGGTCCTAATATATTACTCCTATTATATTACTTCTGTTACTTGAAAAATACTACTGTCGGCAATAAGAAAAAAATTCCCGCAAGTTTGTTGAGGTAAAATATGGGTAATAAACAAAAACACTGAAAACAAATTTTTCAAAACAATTGTAAAGTGTCACAATTTTGTTTTGACTGTTACATAGCCTGAATGCATGTTTTAAGGTTCATTCCATTTTTATTGATGCTAAAAAATTTGTTTACTCTGGTTTGAGGCAACTTTATTCCACAAAATTATCCCTGATTGTTCATTTTTGCAGTATATAAGGTGACATGACCTTTGAGCAGTGTCACTGTGTTGAATTCGATGGCACGACAGGAGCTCTCTGAGATTGTTTGTTGCCTCACTGTGGCCTTACATGATGCTGAAGCTGTTAAATGCTGCCGTGGAACAGTAAAATACACCATCAAGTGCGTCAAAGAGACTGGTTTGCCGAAAACTAGTGGCAATAGAAGCGGAAAACGGAAGTGCCTCTGATGTTTGTTATTTGTGCATGGCTAGTAAAAAAAAAAAAAATTTTTAAGTTGGCAGTTAACGGCACGGCAGCTCCGTGATGATACACTGCCCTCCATAATTATTGGCACCCTTGGTTAAGATGTGTTTTTTTATAATAAATTCAGTTTTTTTCTAAATAATATAGGACCACAATGAAAAAAAGAGGAAAATCCAACCTTTAATTTAAGTGCATTTATTCAATGGGAAAAAAGTCCCACATTAAGAAATTATTCTTTTACATCAAATCATGTGTGCTACAATTATTAGCACCTGACGTTAATACTTTGTACAACCCCCTTTTGCCAACAAAAAACACCTAATCTTCTCCTTTAATGTTTCACAATATAGGAGAATACAGAAAGAGGGATCTTCGATTCCTCTGCACAATCTATCTAAATCATCCAGCGACCTGGGTCCTCTCCTCTGCACTCTCCTCTTCAGCTCACTCCACAGGTTTTCAATGGGGTTGAGGTCTGGGGACTGAGATGGCCATGGGAGGAGCTTGATTCTGTGTCTGATGAACCATTTCTGTGTAGATTTGACCACATGTTTAGGGTCATTATCTTGCTGAAAGAGCCAGTGACGACCCATCTTCAGCTTTTGGGCAGAGGCCACCAGATTTTGATTTAAAATGTTGTGGTATTTCAAAGCGTTCATGATGCCATGCACCCTAACAAGGTTCTCAGGGCCTCTGGAAGAGAAACAGGCCCACAGCAGCACCAATCCTCCCCCATACTTCACAGTGGGCATGAAGTGCTTTTCTGCATACTCATCTTTTTTATTCCGCCAGACCCACTAAGAGTGTTTGTTGCCAAAAAGCTCTATCTTGGTCTCATCTGATCAAAGCACACAATCCCAGTTGAAGTCCCAGTACCGCTTAGCGAACTCCAGACGTTTGAGTTTATGATTGTCAGTGAGAAAAGGTTTTTTCCCTGCATGCCTCCCAAACAGCTTGTTGGCATGTAGATAGCGCCTGATGGTTGTTTTGGAGACTTTGTGACCCCAAGTTGTTACCATTTGTTGCAATTCTTTAACAGTGAGCTTTGGAGAACTTTTTATTTCTCTTACCATCCTCCTCCCTGTGCGTGGTGGCAAAATAACCTTGCGTTCTCGTCCAGGCTTGTTTACCACTGTTCTAGTTGTTTTAAACTTCTTAATGATTCCTCTGACAGTAGATATGGGCGGGTGCAGGCGAGTGGCTATTTTCTTGTAGCCATTGCCTGACTTGTGAAGGTCGTCACACATCTGCCTTACTTGAATGGTGTGTTCCTTTGTCTTTCCCATGTTGAAGAGTGGATAGGAGAAATGGCCTCGCCATATTTATACCCCAGGGAAACAGGAAGTGATGAATTACTAATTAAATGTTCCTAGATACTCTGATCAACTTTGTAAACTACTGTAGAAATGACAGAAATACTTCAATGACATTAATTTCCTAGGAATTGTTGGGGGTGCCAATAATTGTGAAACTGGTGATTTTATGAAAAATAATTATTTCTTAGTCAGAGATTTCTTAGTCGGGGAATCCTTGCAAATTATCTTTGTGAAATGAGCACCATTTACCTGCTCGGAAGAATGAATGTTTTCATTCTGT
Source organism: Gymnothorax reevesii (assembly GCA_029721435.1). NCBI lineage: Eukaryota > Metazoa > Chordata > Actinopteri > Anguilliformes > Muraenidae > Gymnothorax > Gymnothorax reevesii. Next base: position 10,913,083 of record CM056581.1, read on the forward strand.
CTTTGCTTTGGATGCAGGAGTCTGGAGTGGAAAAACCGTTCCTCCTTCAAAGCTACACCTATGACAGGTATGCACATGTATGATTGTGGATCAGACCTGTGACAGATTATGAACATGCTGAATCGTTACTAGACCTGTGCCAAGTTACAGTGTATATCCATACTAACCTTGGATCAGATTCAGTATGTGACTGGTTACATCCACACTGGCTTTGGTTGAGTCCTATGACTGGTTATATCCACAGTTTTCTAGGTTCTGACCCTATCATAGGTTCTGTCCACACTAACTCTAGATCAGACCTGTGAAAGGTTTCTATTCAGTCGTATGGCAGGTTACATCCACAATGGGCTTATGGCTTGGTTATATCCATGCTGACCCTGGGTCAGACTTGTTGCAAGTTAAAACCCTTAAAGCTGAAAGTCTGCACTCAATTTCCATCTTGACTGCCTCATTTCAAATCCACTGCAGTGGTGTATAGAGCCAAAATTATGGAAACTCAGTCACTGTGCAATTACTCATGGACCTTACTATACAGGGGTATGTTTCCCAAAAGCGTAGTTGCTAACTAGGTTAGCAACTTGCATAGTTCATTCATTCACAGTCAGTATATTTGTACTGATCCTGATCCAGCCTAGCCTTCTGGATGGATGAATGGATGGATGGAAAATTATTATGTTTGCTTTATTAATTGTGAGAAGATTGATCATGTCTGGAGGAGGCATATCAGTGGTTTACGGTGTTTATCTTTATGTGATAAATTTGGAATGTATTGTGTTCCATATGTTTAATTTTGAAATGCTACGCTGCAGTTTGAACTCGGATACAGCCTCTGGCAGGGAAATGAGTGACAGCGCGGAAGGAACTACCAGCGGTGGGAAGACCGAGGTGAAACCGCGGAAACACCGCAGGTCTGCCCGCACCCGCTCCCGACAAGAGAGATCCAGCAAGCCCAAACTGAGCATGCTCAATGTGAGTCCCAGCAGCCTGCCATTTTAGATCAGAATCTAGCCTCACCTTTAAAGTTACAAGCTTTGTAATTTTGACGGTGAAGGTGCTGCTTCCTTAGTAATCCCATATTTTCCCTCATGCACACTGCCCAGTACTAAATTTTTCAGCACTCATCGCCACAGTACCCCCTACCCATTTGATGGAGTTTTCAGCTAAACAACAAGCAACTGATGTTAGCCACCACTTTTCATGCCAAAGACTACAAGCCAGGCTTACAGGTTAAGCTTGCAAAGACACAAGTTGGAGGATGACATTTGAGCATCACGTGCACCACTTTAGCCATCAGGGGGTGCCTTTACAGTGCTGTCATCTCTGCTAACTGAGTCGCATCCCTGCTAATGCATCACCAAGTGAGGCTGCTGGTATGGTGTGGATTAATGATCCTATCTCTCCGGCTCATCCATGCACTGAAATAGTGCCTATTACAATTATGAGTCTTGCCTCGCATTGGGATATTATATGGCAACAAGTAGACATGGTCAACAACATCCCCCGCCAAATGCCTGAATCGCGCGCCCCTCATTTTCGAACTTTATCAAGGCCTCGATGGTCTTAAGCTACACACCAAGTTTGGTTGTCCTATCTCTAATAGTTCCTGAGAAAAGCTGTCCCCTTTTCGGATGGACGGACAGATGGACGGAGCTCAAACCTATATCCCCCTCACACTTTGTGGCGAGGGATAATAATGTTTATTTTAGCCAAATGGAATTGAGGAAGCATGTAATGAGATCTGTTCTGGTACGGTCATGTTGCAACTCCACGGCTGGTGTTACTGGCTTTTTCAGGTTTGCGACACTGGAGACAAGATGGTGCAGTGCCAACTGGAGACTCACAATCACAAAATGGTGACATTCAAGTTCGACTTGGACGGTGACGCTCCTGAGGAAATTGCCACGTACATGGTAGGAAGAGGATCATGAAAGGCGTAAAAGTGATGAAATTTGAATTAGATTGTCCATTATCATACAGCTTTGATACAATGAACAAGGCATAAGCATTTTGCGTTTGTAATCTTCCTGCAATTTTGGCAGAGTTCAACACTCCTGTATTCAGTGGGAAGAGTGAACTCTGCTACTTTGGGGTAGAACTCCCATATAACTAGTCAGCGCTCCAACAGCTTTTTTTTTGTGATTGATTATCCTGCCCGGTGGTTGCAGGTGGAGAACAACTTCATCCTGCTGCTGGAGAGGGAGATGTTCATTGAGCAGCTGAAGGACATTGTGGATAAGGCTGAGGACATGTTGAATGAAGACCTAGAGGGAGGGAGAAGCCCTGACCAGGGCACCAGCCCTGAGCATGGACAGTCCGAGCAGGTGACAGGCTATTCACTTACCACAGGGCTCCCAAGCAATAGGATCCACCCACTAAGTTACAGAACTCATAAACTGTCTCGAAGTGTTCAGTATGCATGTCCAATTGCTTAAAAGGAACAGAGCCAATCGCATACAACAGGGCTATTCAACATTGTCCTACTAGGGCCGGTGTAGGTGCAGGCTTTCGTTCCAACCCAGCACTTACACACCTGACAGCTCTCATCAACCCCAAGAGTCTTTGATAAAAAGCTTGATTAGTAGTATCAGGCGTGTAAGTGCTTGGTTGGAATGAAAGCCTGCGCCCACACCGGCCCTTACAGGATAATGTTGAATAGCCCTGGCATACAAGAACAAATGCTCATGCACAAGAACCTACTCACGCAGATTTTTTTGAAAATAGTTATCTAGAGCAATCAGCTTCAATTTATTCACAGAGAGACAGTTGAACTGCCCTCAATACTCTCCGATGGTTTTGAACAGATTGACTACATTTCAGGTAACAGGCTGAGTGGGAATGTAACTGACACCAGTCATGCTGATGTTTGTTTGTTTGTTTGTATCTGTCTTCCAGAATGTGAGGACCTTGCAGCCTGATACAGAACAGCCAGTTTATCAGCAGAATGGTATCACCAGCCTCTACACTCTGTCTCTCTCTCTGTAACTGCTGGACTATACTAATTATTCACTGCACAGGGTGGGCATAGAACATACAGTATGCATAGTAGGGGATATAGAATAAGCAATGAGTGCACAAATGTGGGATGTACACTGTAAAAAATGCTTTTCAAGAAAGGGAAATTTGCTTATTTTAAGAGATGAAAACACTTATTTCTATCAACATTTTCTTAGTAAGACAAAAAATTTATCCTTGATTTGAGGATTTTTTCCCATTGCCTTTGTATTTATATTTTAAACTAATATTTTATTTATTTGTTTTGTTTTTTAATAAATCTGTTCCAGTGGAGTCAAACTTCATTTTCATTGTTTGTGTTATCTCTGAATGGGAAATTGTGTAGGCAACAAAACTACCAGATATAATAATATTTTTTTATTCTAAAACTTTAAAAATGTTGTATTTGGATGCAATGCATGGCTGTAGTGATATATAAGTGAAATTAAATGAGTTTTACAGTTTGGAATCTGAGAAATCTGAAATGGAACACAAGGTACCTAAATTGCCAAATTGGAGAAGCCACCTAGACATTCCTCTCTCATTTTGCTCAGATTTACCTGATCAGAATAAACTTTGGCAAAGATAATAATGAGATTCTGTGCTGTAATTTTTTAGAGGTTTCAGACTGCAACAAATTTACAAGGGATAGAAGTAAAACTTTGTTAGGTGCAAAATGAGATCTTTCATTTACACTGTGTTCCATCTCCATTTACTCTGACTCATTTTTACTCCAAGTATGAAATCCCCAATGGTTTTACCTTTATTATGATACCAAGATTATTAAAATGGACCAAGCGGTCGCAGAGATATACTCATTTCATTTTGCGCTTGCCATTTTCGAAAAAGAGGCTCAGGGCTTAAGGGGTTAAGTCTTAAAATAAGCAAATTTCCCTTTCTTGACAATCACTTTTTGCAGTGTAGAAGAAATGTGTGTAGGCGTAAGTTGTTGAGTGTAGAATGAGTCTGCGAGTGGAATTCATGCTTTGGTCCTTTATCACAGTGCTTCATACTGGAAAGCGATGGTTCATCATCTGTCCTGTTGCCGAAACCTCCACTCAGGAAGAGGAGGAGGATTCGCCTAAACAGCACAGCAACACAGGTAACATTGCTTGGCTTGACCACAGCTATGTAGCTAACATTACCACACCCTAACAAAGCTATAGGTATAATATATACACAGAAGTTGTCCTCATATTTTTGTCTGCTTGTTTCTTTCCCCCAGATCCACTGTCCAGTTCATGGCCTGAGGGAGTCATCAGATCATTGGGTCCTGCCCCCTCACCACCATCTTCAGCACCACCCCTGTGTGGCTCTGTGGCTCCGGCCCATTCTGAGGGCGTAGTTCTTCCTGATCTTCGCGGTTCCGTTCCTCCACTCCCCATGGCTGAACTCACTGGGGAGGTACCCTGCTGCCCCCTGGTGCCGGCTCTGACCTCTGACCTGTCTGCTGACCAGACTGCCATGCCATTGCTCCCGCCCACCCACAGTGGCCCTGCAGCCAGCCCCGCCCCCCAGCCCGGGCCTGTCCTCCAACAGCCCTGCGGCTCATCCATCTTTCAGCCATCACTGGCCGGGGTCAAACAGTCCTCACTGCCCCAAAGCCCGGCCCAGATTTCCACCCCTGGCCCGCACCCAGTGCAGCAGGCAGGGCTAGGTGAGTCGGACGGTGAGGGGCCCCCCAGGGCGGGGTTGGTGGACAGTACCATTAAAACTTTGGACGAGAAACTGCGGAATCTGCTGTACCAGGAATATCTGCCCCTGTATCCCACTGGCGGCACTGCCGGTACCCCTGGAGAGTATGTCTACTCACCCGGCCCGGGTGGCACGGCAACTGGATCAGAACGGCAGGCACATGTCCCAACAGGCGATGGGTTCTTGAGGAAAGGCGACCAGTTGGTAATGCCATCACTGCTTCCCAATGGGGGCGTCATATATCTGCATATTTGTCACAACAGAGTTACTGAATGAAATCCAGCTAACAATTCAATAATACATGCTATGCTCAGACCAAGCAAGGTATTGCAAAATGTACACTACATGTTCCAAAGTATGTGAACATCAGGCCATCCAACTTCTCACCCCGAAGAGAGAAGTTTACCTCCCCTTTTGTTCCACTGTTCTTAGAAGGCTTTCCCTGTGAGAGATTGGAGAGTGATATTTAGGTAATTAGACTCAAAGTAGGTGCTCCAGTTGATCTCATCGTTTGATAGGGCTGTGGTCCGGGTCATGTGCAGGCCAATCAGATTGATTTATGGCGTTTTTCCACTACGTGGTACCGGCTCTACTCTACCCTACTCTACTCGGCACCGGATACTGTTTTGGGGTTGCTTTTCCATTAGAGGATAGTGCTGCCTCTGTGGTACCTGCTCGTCGTTGCGACACAGCATGTTACTGCCGCGACGGCATCCTCTGTTATATCAAGTTTACTTTTATTCCGTCGATTTTGTTAAATATATATGTGTTTAAATAAGGGGACGCGCACTACCGTCACCATGTTATGGCACTAAAGTCCATGAGTGTTTAACTGTAATTTCTGTTTGACACTGTCCTGATGCATAGGATAGCAGCTGGTGTTGTGTCCGATTCGGTTGCACATCAAATAACGTAGCCTACCACCTAAAAACGCAAAGCAATGATATCCGTTAAAGGCATAAGGTAATCATATTCAGGCTTCATGAAACATTTCACTTTGAAATTGAAGGCAAAACACGTAGCATATGCGCAAATCACAGGAGATGGCAGAGTATTTGAATTTATCGCAAAATTCGTCATCTCATCCAATACCTTTCCTGAGAACAAAATGCTTCATCAACACCCGTAAAGTTATTTTCCGAGCTATTTTCGTAAAATAGGGGCAGCACAATAACTTGTCTCCTGATGCTTCTAACTTCACTACGAACAGGGTCACAGGCAAAGAAACGCATTTCATAAATGCAGTAGCTTTTCTGAACAAACGCAACCTTGTTTGAAAGATAAGGCAACCCACAGTAGGCTTTATTTATCAAACTACCTAAAACAACACACGTTTCAAAAGCACAATTTGAAGACCTCTTTAAATGATGGCACGTGTAGCCAGTTTCCTAACGATAATGCGGAAGCGATTCGTCTTTCGCAGAGACGATTCTCTCTGACCAATCAGTGGACTGCAATGTTGCACGTCATATTTTAGTACCCACTAGTACCTCGTCGACTGTTTTTTTTGAACCCCAGGAGAGCAGGTACCAGAAAAAGTACCGACTAGTACATGGTATCAGGTACTTTTTTCTAATGGAAAAGCAAAAAAGGCGAGTAGAGTAGAGCTTAGTGGAAAAACGGCATTAGACAAGCCAGGTATGGACCTTGGTATATGCAGGGGACACTGCTGCACTGAAATAGATAGGGTACTTCCTGAAACTCAAGCAGATAATCTTCTGGAATGTTATTGTATGCCAAAAGTTTCCCTTCTATAGCCAACCCCATAAGATACTGTATAAGCATAAAGTAAGACCCAGAGCAAGGAGTGTTCACAACCTTTGGGTCACATAGTGTGTGTTCAACTGGTAATAAGAGTATTTGTTTTCTAATCCAACTATGATTGAGCTGTATCTTTCTTTGTTTGCCAACCCCTGCCCCCTCTGCTAATTTTGTCCCTCAGCCTCAGATCCCAGAGAGACAGGGCAGCCTCAGCTCGCTCAGTGACTCCCTAATCAGTGGTAAATTTTTCTTTCATTCATCATTATATGGATATTTTGTTTAGAAAAGCAGCATTCCACTGGGCTTTATTAGAAATTCCTTCCAAAACCTCACCTTTGGAACAGAGCACTTATTTAGGATGTTACATGTTTTCTTGTGTCTTCTATGAAACTCTATCAATGTAACATGAAATAAAAATGCAAAAATGGCATAAATTAGAAATATGTCTTCAGAGTAAAAAGGCAGGACTGGCAGAAGTCTGCCAATAAATTCACATTTTTAGTATACTACTTAACAGTTTGCATGCATCAATATCATTCCTCAGAATGTTCCTCCGTGTGCACTTTGGCGTGCATTTGCTACATGGGCATTCTGGCTCAGTTTTTTGGGTTGCTTGTCAGATGTGGGTTATCAAATGTCTTTTTCAGTTAATTGGATTAGTGTGTTTACCTACCGGCTGCTGTCACACAAAAATGCCATCTTTTTCCAATAGCTTCAGCAAGGGGAGGAGCCAAGAGTCATACTATTTCTCATTCTACATCCTGCTCTGGAGCCAGGAGCCGATTTAAGGTACTTATCATAACATCATTCCAGACTTTGCAACTGCAGTGTTAATTTAGGACACAAAAATCGCCAAGTGTTCAGTATTGGTTGCTTGTTACGTGGTAATGAATTGGTTACAGTGCTATAAAGGCGAATATTTCTGTGCAGTGTTACATCATTGTAAAGATTCTGTTTTAGCCCTGTATTACCTCTCTGATTGGTGGGTGGTTGCCGACTAAATTAAAATGGTATCAGATACGTATCAGGCTCCTACTCCTGTCCATCAATCAGTAAAGGTTGTGGTTCAGGTTTCTCTTTGAGGAAGCAAACCCATAGTTCCTTGCACTTCATTATAGGTGTTATAGGTGTTAACCCTTTGCACAGAAGCCATATATGGCTATTTATGCTTTAGCCTATTTACTGCTTTATAATTCAATATTTAAGCTTCAGAGAGAGGAGGAATATGGCTCAACTGAGACAAGACACTTGCAGCATTTAGAATTCCAACGTATTTCAGTTTATTTTATGAATTTGGTATAGAAAAGGGGCCGCAACTATATAAAATCTTCGTGAAAATTCTGCATTGAAAATTTAAAAAAAAATACTGAGGATTGAGAAATAGCTGGGGGTTAAAACAATACATTCCTGGGATCATAAACTCGTAGACCGCAAGTATTCTTCATCTGAGCATGAAATCTTATTCGGCTTTGAAAGAGGTAGCCAAATAAGACAGCTCTCCAGGCAGCTCCCCAAACACTGACAGCCCTCAAAATGACAACTGTCAAATCATAAAATAATCATATTTTTTACACAAATCAACTTTTGACTCATGAAATTCAAGATGAATTAATGATTTTCTGGTTGAATTTAGCATAAGTTAATCAATATTGGTGCAGCTGAACATCAGCGGTCACTAGTAACCTCTCCAAACAGCTTATCAATATAGGCGCTGCTGGATATTAATGGCCACATCAGCAAGCACACATACTCATTAAAAGGAACTGCTTATTTTGCAGTCAGAACGTTCCATACCTGCAAACTAGTCACCTTTTGGCTATAGTCGCTGTTTTTTTTGGTCAATTGGGTCATTTACGTGAATCCTGCAGAACTGGGGAGTTTTTCAAAAAGGGGTGGGGTGTGTGTGTGTGTGTGTGTGTGTGGGTGGGGAGGGGGGGGGGGTGTTGGTGTCAGGGGAGACAGTATATTGATGTCCTGATACATAACCCCAATTTGAACAGTATATTATATCGCTGACAGATATCGAGACTTACCTCAAATCTAACGCAGGACACTTGTGTTAGACACCATTTTAGTACTGAAGTATGCTACTGTGGTAACATAGTAGACCTTTGTCAAAAAGTTGCAACTTGGTGCTATCGAAGCAAATCCTTATCTTGATTGGGCAAAACGATGAGTTCTATCCAATGAGTTCCATCAAGGCTACTGAAAATTCTGATATTCCAATCATGTGGCGCTCTATGAGCTTTGATTCTAGGGGTCCAGCACCAGGTAGATGTTCCCTTCTTCGCCTACGAAGTGAACTCTCCTAAAGTAAGGAGTTCCTAAAGTGTGTTGTGATCCGTTTCTCATTTTTAACGTAATTGTGAATAGCTCGTCTGAATTGTGTTCATGTTAGCCACCTAGATCAATGCAATGCAAGTGATTTTCGAAAGTCTCCACTGCATCCAAATTGTTACATGGTCTAATGTATGCCATTGTCATGAGAATACGGAAATGAAAACGAACTGGCAAGGAATCAAAATACACCCGTTTCTGCTGTAGGCTAGAATTATTTAGTGATTTAACCCAAAACAACTGTTCCAGTTTAGCGGATTATGTGATGTTAAAGTGGACGATGCAGTTGGGTTAGCATACAATGCAGGGTTGGCGATAAACGGTATTGCATTGCAAAATGCAATCACTTTTTTTGAAAGGCGCCAGTCTGCGATGGGCTTTTGAAATCCCCATCGCATATTTTGCGATACAGTCTTCGGATAATGTGAAAAGAAGTTTTAGTCCAGTTTTGAATGAAGACGGGCTCCGACAGTTTCTTTATATCGTCCTGATCGGTCTCCGCACCCACGCCATGGATAGCCTAACGCCACTATTGTGAAACCATGGTAGCAAGTGGAATGATCCCATTTTCCTGCCTCCATGCGAGTCCCGCCCACAGAGCAAAAGAAAACACAAGTGTGGACAACGTCATTGGCTTAACCAACCGCAAAACGTTTGATGCGTCTGCCATCTTGTGTAAGGAATCGGCGGGGGAATTGCACAATCAAACGCTGTACATGTGTATATGAGACTAAATAAAACGAAATGAAAAGCCCTGGACTGGTGACACACATCAGCCTACAAGCACGACCATTATTTAATGAATTATTATTTTGTTTACAGGTGTTTGTTGTCAAGGAAATTCTTAATTTTTAGTTAAAATTCAAAAACATTAAATTTAAATAACGTAAATATATAGACAAAAAAAAGTTGTATATTTATGTCTAAGGAATGCTGTTTTAATATTTTGAACACGTATTTGTACCTTGATTTCCTGTTGTTGTCATGGTTTGGAGGTATTGAGAGCTTCCTTTGTTGCGCTCGTCCGGGACGATATCGTTTGCTCCCTATCGGATTAATGGGCCAGCTGGAATTGATTGGGGGCGTGGCCCGGATTCTATTCAAGCTCCTATTTCGCCTCGCTCCCATTGCTAGAGTGTCAGTGCTTCTTTGGTGCTTTAGCCGGGAAGGTCTCTAGAGAGAATATTGTCAGGAACTTAGTTCCTTTTCAGGAATATTGTTTGTGAGCAAGGGAATCTTTGGTTTATTTCCCTTTTCTTTTGTTTGGTTTATTACCCTTTTCTTTTGTTTTCCTCGAGCTCGCCTGTTTTCCACCACAGACGGCGTCAAGTCAGTTGGTAGCGCGAGTCTCGTTATTTTTATCAGTTTTTTAGTCTCTTAGCACGCTGTGAGAGTTGCCTTTTATTTCTGGCCGCTGCTCTTGGCGTCCACTTCCAGCTCCCATCACAGTAGTGGTCTATACTCTAGATTATGGCAATTTGTATTTTAAGGCCAAGGCGTCTTGGTTCAAAATAATTACCAGTATTAACTTCTTTCACAGTAAAAATATGATGTATGATAAAAATCAGTCCTGAATATTTGCTCATTCACAGCCTGAGCCAGATGAGCGGCTTAGGTAGAACCAACTAAATCTTAGTAATTCCTATTCAGTTGCCGAATTACTACGTTAGCTGCAAGTGGGACCTATTTGTTAACACCAAGCAGTTTTAGCAGTGCAATTGCTTATAAACCACAGCCTTAGTGGTATTAATAAATGTGGGATTCCCCACACCCCTTACAGGGGTTTTTTAATTTGTCACCTTTTTCATTTATCTTCAGTTTGCAGGTATGACGTTCACTTAGATGGAAAGTTTGCTGTTAACAATTCCGATCATCCAAGCGAAACACAAGCTTGTAACAAGGCTTTTCACACCCTAAAAGGAGCAAGTATAACTCACTAACGCAGTAGTATCTGACATATTCTACTTCGTTGAATGCGGTATTCTCTCTGAAACAGATCGCAACATTAAGCGGAATGCCAGCACTTGTTGTATTAGTAGCAAAGGCTAACGACTACACTTGTTACCCAATGTGACAGACTTGCTCTGTGATCACGGAGGTAAACCAAAAATAAGAAATAGTTGGCTAGTTAGCTAGCTGGCTGGAAGTAGGATAGAGCTACACCATACAAAGAGAGTTTTGCTCACACTTCAAGAGAAAAAGCCTCTCTCCAGCCTTGAATTGCTCCTCCAAAGAACCAATGCTGTCAGCCCTCCAGTCTGTTACATTCAGAATAACAGCCATTTTCCATCTCAGAATCACAGTTCCGTCCCTCAAATATGAGCTCAGCTAAACCTATGCGTAAATCCACAGTAGGAAATTATGCATTTTTTTTTTTTTTAATTTAAATTTGGCATCTCCGATCCCACCCGAATTTGGAATGCCCAATTGGGGAACTATGTACAAAGCTTGCTCGTATGCGACCCCTTGCTGCCAACTCAGGATAGTGAAGACAGTTCACGGCTCTCCTCCGAAGCATGTGCCTGTTAGCCACTGATTCTTATACACTCACTGGTTGAATCTTTGCAAGTTCAGAGCGAGGGCGGAGGATACCCGGACATGAACCAAGCCGGATTCTTCCTGACGAGCGCCCGTCTGGCCAACAGGAGGCGCTGGAGCAACGAACAAAGCTGTTATCGAATGCCCAAATCCGGCAGTCCCTTCCCAATTTGTAACCCTGTAGCGCGATAGCCAATTGTGCGCTACTCTGAAAAGGCTGCCGACCCCTGCCGGTGGGTACGCCGAGGCTCGAACCCGCGACGTGGTGATCACCTCTGCACTGCAGCGCAGTGCCTTAACCGTGTGAGCCACCCGGCAGCCCGAAATTATGCATTTTTAATATGAGATGACTATTATGATGTTCGTCCTTCGCTGGCGAAGACGACCATGACTTCTATCACTGGTTGGTGAGTTTGCGAAGATGGCTGTACAGTCTAATCCTCGCTCTGAACTGTCCATTGCAATGTGGACACAAGATCGCGAGAGGTGGGCCGGGCAGAGAGCTGGTATTTGGTCTGCTTTCCATGGCTGGCCTTTCTGCCTCTGCTCCTCCACTCGCTTTGCTTCGTAAGCTGCTCCACCTGCGTGGGTCATGGGGCGCCAGATGACTATAATTGATAGTAGAATGACATAGTGTCAATACCATGGCAAATTTTTGCTTCAGAAAACGGTTTTTTAATTTACTTAATTGGGATACCATTGGCTCACTATTGCTGAAGTATTGGTTACAATGGGCAATGTTTTTTTTCTGTTGCAAGAGATCATTTTTTTAACTGCTTGATAGTTACTATGGGTGAGTATATTGAACAATTTGCACATCAGGCTTAGGTAAGGAGTTTAGTTAATGCGACTACTGGGAAACTGGGTTGGAACATAACTTGCCCATATTCTAAACCACGTTCGAGCTTGACTTGGCAGTGAATATTCAATAACTGATCTCAATGTGCCATCTAGTGATGGAATAGTGTAACTGTGTGCATAAATGGAGCAGCTCCATGTCCACCAGCGTCTACACCTGCACAAAGGGGTTCATACAAATGCTGTGTTGTAGGGCTGGAAATTGCAGTGTGTCTTTGTTATGTAGTTCATCATGGGTCCTCAGGACCTCAGTTGCAGAAAGGAGCCGAAGTTGAGGAGTTGGAGTGCCAGTGACTCATCAGCTCCCACCTTTGGCCCAGGCTGGGATAGCAAGGCTCCTAGTAGCACCTCAGGCCGGTTTTCTGTGGTCAGCGGCAGAGATGAAGTCATCGTGAGAACTCGCAGGAACACCTTCTCCACCAGCCAGGACTTCTGCCTGAGCGCACCCCCCTCGGCCCCCCGAATCCCTCCTGTCCCGCGAGCGTACACCTGTAGTCCTCTGGACCGCTCCAGGCGTCCCCCTCGCCGCCTCTCCACTGATTCCGGGGAGGAGAGCAGCCCGGCAAAGTTGCCGCCGGCCCAGTCAGGCCGCACCCAGGGACACACGCGACGGCGGAGCAGAGACCTGATGAAGAAGGCGGTGGCCTTTCTGCGGCGCTCCGGCCGAAGCAGCAGTGTGCAGAGCTCTGATTCGCCCAGCCGCCTGGATGCCACGCCTGCCCACCTCTCCCTCCAGTCTTACTACTCCTATGCCAGCAGTGACAATGAGTCTGAGTTTGAGGATGCAGACATGAAGAAGGAGCTACAGATACTCAGGGAGAAGTGAGTTTAATGTGTGTTTGTGTGCAGTGTGGGTGTTTGGTTGAGAGTATACTTATCTGTCAGTCCTTGAGTCTATGTATATCTGTGACCATTTTTTTTTGGGGGGGGGGGGGGGGGGATTTTTACTGGCTATGGGCGGGAAGAGATTGGGGCCTGGTGGAAGCAGAGAGAAGATTTAAGTGGAAGGGGAAGTCTGGCAGTGCCACAGAATTTATTTTTGGGTGGTTATTTCTGAACTGCTGATCTTTAATGTGGGTTTAGATGTTGGCCTGCTCCACTTGTACATCATCACAAAGGCTTTTCAGTTCAACAAAAGTTACGCTATGGAAGTTGTTGTGTTTTAATTAATTTGATTATATAATTCCCGTAATATTCTTTTACAGGATTTTTTTTTGCTGTGATTTGATGGAGCCTGTATTTCATAGTGTAAATATGTATTTACAGCGCACTGCATAATTATTGGCTTTATTGGCTTTAATTATTGGTTAAGATGTGTTAAATGCCTTAAAATAATTCAATTTTTATTGCAGAAGCATACTCTCACTCTGAAAATTGTAGAAAAATGTACCTTTCAACTCAAGTGAATTTTGAGCGGAAAAAAATCCCTGACTAAGAAATAATTACTTTTCACAAAATCACCTGTCCCACAATTATTGGCACCCCTAACAATTCCTCGGAAATTAATGTCATTGAAGTATTTCTGTCATTTCTACAGTAGTTTACAAAGTTGATCAGAGTGCCTAGGAACATTTAATTAGTAATTCTTCACTTCCTGTTTCCCTGGGGTATAAATATGACATGACACTGAGGCCATTTCTCTTATACACTCTTCAACATGGGAAAGACAAAGGGACACACCATTCAAGTAAGGCAGATGTGTGTCGACCTTCACAAGTCAGGCTATGGCTGCAAGAAAATAGCCACTGGCCTGCACCTGCCCATATCTACTGTCAGACGAATCATTAAGAAGTTTAAAACAACTGGAACAGTGGTAAACAAGCCTGGATGAGCACGCAAGGTTATTTTGCCACCACACACAGTGAGGAGGATGGTAAGAGTAATAAAAAGTTCTCCAAAGCTCACTGTTAAAGAATTGCTACAAATGGTAGCATCTTAGGGTCACAAAGTCTCCAAAACAACCATCAGGCGCTATCTACATGCCAACAAGCTGTTTGGGAGGCATGCACGGAAAAAACCTTTTCTCACTCACAATCATAAACGCAAACGTCTGGAGTTCGCTAAGCGGTACTGGGACTTGAACTGGGACTGTGTGCTTTGGTCAGACGAGACCAAGATAGAGCTTTTTGGCAACAAACTCTCTAAGTGGGTCTGGCGGAACACAAAAGATGAGTATGCAGAAAAGCACCTCATGCCCACTGTGAAGTATGGGGGAGGATCGGTGATGCTGTGGGCCTGTTTCTCTTCCAGAGGCCCTGGGAACCTTGTTAGGGTGCATGGCATCATGAACGCTTTGAAATACCATGACATTTTAAATCAAAATCTGGTGGCCTCTGCCCGAAAGCTGAAGATGGGTTGTCACTGGGTCTTTCAGCAAGATAATGACCCTAAACATGTGGCCAAATCTAAAAGAAATGGTTCACCAGACCAAGCTCCTCCCATGGCCATCTCAGTTCCCAGACCTCAACCCCTTTGAAAACCTGTGGAGTGAGCTGAAGAGGAGAGTGCAGAGGAGAGGACTCAGGTTGCTGGAGATTTAGAGAGATTGTGCAGAGGAATCGAAGATCCCTCTTTCTGTATTCTCCCAGCTTGTCAAATATTATAGGAGAAGATTAGGTGCTGTTTTGTTGGCAAAAGGGGGTCATACGAAGTATTAACATCAGGGGTGCTAATAATTGTGGCTCACAGGATTTGATGTAAAAGAATTATTTCTTAACGTGGGATTTTTTTCCCACTGAATAAATGCACTTGAATTAAAGGTTGGATTTTCCTCCTTTTTTCATTGTGGTCCTATATTATTTAGAAAAAAATGTAATTTATTAGAAGCTCAAGAACACATCTTAACCAGGGTGCTGTTCTATCATGTGGATTCCACCATGGGGGCAGCTATATTGGAAAGGTTAGCTGGTGCAGCTAGTGTACTGCCAGTTCCACTTTTATGCATCAGATGGCAGCACTGATGGTCTAAATATGTCACTATGGGCATTAGGTTGCAAAATTTATGTGGGGTCAGTCATTTTGACAACCCCCAGATTCATGTGACAAATTTGTCACAGGGGGTATTTAAGGGTTAATGTGGTTATTGAATATAGTGAGCATGTATTTTACATTGTCTGATAGAGATGTATAGGTGTGAGTGTTTTGAAGTTCAAGTTCAAGTAGTGTGTTTGTTGAAAGTTGTTTTGTGTTCAGAAATGAGCATTTAGTGTTATATGAGAATTTTGAGTCTGAGTTTCGGATTATTATTTTTAAGTACTGATCACAAAGTTTATTCTGTTTGAACAGTGTTTTTCGAGTGAAACATAATTACACAGCATTGAATGAATATTATTTGGAGTGGTCAGTCATAAACACTGACTTCTGCTATTCTCAGGCATTTGCAGGAGATCTCAGAGCTGCAGGCTTATCACAGGAAAGAGGTGGAGGCCCTGTATTTCAAGCTCGGCAAAACCTTCCCTCACACTCTGGGAGTGTCCCACACAGCGCCCCCTATTGGCCGCAGACGGAGAACCAACAAGCACAGACTAAAGGCTGGCAAACTCTTTAGCCCTTTAGTCCAACAGCTGAGGGGTGCAACCACTAAAAGCAGTAAGTCTGAGGAAGAAGCATGACTGCCTATAATTAGTATCATATGCCTCAGGACACAGTAATCTCCTCGTGAAACTCAACGCAACTACTCTACAATAATAATTAGTTTTACAGTAATGAATATAGCTGAGAAATATGGCTGGGCATTCCAAGTTGGAAAAAAACAGACAGAATTAGGGCTAAACAAATAAAATTATCATTTGGTCACAGTATCATCATCACTGTGCAATACACAGCTGGTATAAATGTGCATATAGGTGCATAAGTGCATCCTACGGCAGAAGTGACGGTGCAGAAATGATGTTGTTCAAAACTGTTGTGTGTTTCCTCTGGAGGTGAGCCTGCAAAAACGACTGCATCACCGTTAAAAGATGTAGGCTTGGCATATGGCTCTGCCTCTTTGGCTACTGCTCCTCCACATTCCTCAGCACCGGAGCCGGTCCAAACGCAACCCTGCTCACTCAAGAGCTCACTGTCCTCTGACAACATCTACACTGGGACCCAGAACCAAGGCCAAGGTAACACACACGTACCGTACACACAGTATGCACACGCTCTGGCACAGAAACGCATTTGCACAAATACAGCCGTGCATATATACGCAATATTTATTACTCAGAAGAATTATATTAAGAAAAATATAGCCTATATCTTCATGCAACAAAAATAGCCAGGTTTTAAAATCCCTGTGTTCACACACATACACCTTATTTTTCATTTATCATTGTTATGAACAGTACATGCAAAATATCTGGCCTGTAGATTTTCTTTTTTAGAACAATTTGCATTCTGGACCTTGCAGTCAATTCCCTGCCAGCATTACCTTGCAGACTCCATTGCACAAAACCAACTTCTTACTCTCAATGCTGCCACCTGCAGGTTGGAGGCAGCAGCAGCACCCAGTGGCGGAGAGGGTCACACACAAGCCAAGCAGCAAAGCCCGGGCAAGATTCCTGGGAGGGCCCGTCTCTCTCTCTATCTGTTCGTATTTCTTCTTATCTTTCATTTCATGCTTTTGTACTGCTGACAACTCTTTAGGCAGTTTTATTTATGCTTAGCCTGGTTCCTCTCTTTCGCTCTCACAGTGATGCTCACACTGTTTTTACAAACTGAGAGGCAGTAAGTTTGTTCCCTAATGTTCAGAGCTTCGGTTGTTCTCTTGCCTGATTAATTTAGAGAAAAATCAATTCATATTTCTTGCTAAGGCTTTTTTTTTTTTGCATATGAAGAGGGAAACGAGCTTTCACAGTATTCACATACAGTGTATACAGTGCGTCATTGTTCTGTCATACTATGGCATGATACTGCAAGCACTCTGTAAGGCTAACTAGGGTGCACAGCAATACTGTCCGCATTTAAAACTATATTTAATGTCACCCTGCTGCCGGGCTGAGTTGACCGTGAGTTCTCAGTGTACTGAATGTGCTCTAACTGTGCTTCCCTTATAGGGTCCACTCTGCGGCGCTTGTGTGTGGGTAAAGATCGTGGAAACAGTAACTATCTTTTTACTTTTCTGTTTTGCCGGCATGAGCATGTTCTGCGCTTACCTGGTCTGGGAGTCCAGCATGCAGCTACTCTTGCAGCTTCTCTTAATTCTCACGCACGGCCTGATAAGAGCATTTGTGCATCGAGCAGGAGTACACAAGATTTCAGTCCTACGAAGCTGCAGTGTCTACAGGTTTGTGGGGTCTCTGCACTTGATGACACATTTTAATAACTGTCTGGCTGAAGAGTCTGCACACCTTGTTTTCAGGGTCTAAACTGGTTGCCAATTGAAAGGAAACTACAAAAACCGGCTGGAGCCTCCAGGACACAAGTAAGAATGTGACTGTGTGGCCTTGTGTCTCTCCGTGCTCCTGTTCAGTTGAAGATGCTTGCGATTGACTCAAAAGGAAGGTTAGCACTTCGCTGCTCATTTCGAGTAGTTTGTGCCACAAGAGTGCTGCATGTTTACATTTGTGTTCCCCGCAGTTACTTGGTACAGCAGGCACAGGTCTGTGTTATGGACTGGCCCGCAGACTGTAAATGCACGTGTAGCCCATCAGAGCTCCGAAAGGGTCCAGGCGTGACAGAATGTCCCTGCTGAGTTGCTTACCAACGGAAACAAAAAAGCACTTCCTCAGGCCATTTGTTGGCTTTTATTTCCTTGATTCCTTTCTCAATTATATGCTATATTTTGCTGTAAAGCATATCTACTAGCTTGACTCCTACAACCAAAAATCCAAACTCAGTAATTATACACAGAAAGCAAATAGCCTTTTTAGTTTTGTACCATACGTGATTCATTTGTCGTCTCTAGTAGTCTCCAAATTTTTCAACTTTAAAACACCCCTTCATCTTGCTGGGGAGCTAAAATAGTTTTGCTTATAGGTGGAGATGCCGATGTGACGTAGCATGTGCTTGAAATGGAACAAAGCATGTTTGCATTGGCATGCGTGCGTGGTTACATAAGAGTATTGCACCCTAATATGTGACGCTTTTTGTAGGACCTCCTAATAGCAGCGCAGTACCCACAGGAACATCCAATCAGCAGCAGTCGGCAATAAGCACTCCTCCTCCCCATCAGCCAATAACTGGGCTTGCCCAAGCCCAAGCTAATAACAGCAACAATAAGAGGGGCTCCTTTCCAGACGACTTACACAGGATGGTTGACGACTTGGCTAGAGAGACTCTGGAGGCTGCGCTGGCGACCACTACTCCCAGCCCGGATGGTTCTACCAGCAGCTCAAACAGGTCCTCCCCTTCCCTGAGCAGCCCGACCTCCAACCGTGCAGGACTGCTGTGGCTATGGAACGAGGTTGATGACTCAGGGGTGAGTGGGGCTTCTTTAGAGGATTAGGCAAGCAATGTGTAGTTATGGTCAAAGCAGTTGCATTTTTCACTGAATGAAAACTCACTATCTTTCCAGGCAAATCTGCGCAGTGCCCCTCTGCCCCTTCCATGTCCAGCGTTCAGCTGCACCCCTCCAGTTGGCGTCTTAATGCCTACACGCCCACTTGGAAGGGCGCGGTCTATGCCTCTGTACCCAGCATTGTGGCCAGGTGGGAGTGACATTGGGGTCACCGATGGCGATTTGATGCTCCACTCCACGAAGACTCCAGTGCCCCAAGATGCCAACAGCCCCAAGGCAGAGGCCTCCTAATGCGGGGTTATCCGAAATACGGCATGCCCCAAACCCCTGTGCATATGTATAAATAGTGTGAATATGTGTGCAACATATGTATATACTCTGTATGCATGTGTGTGTACATATCCTGGATGCCTGAAGTATGTTCTGTGTTTGATACCCTGATTGGGTGTAGATGGACCCCTGACAGCAGTTCAGAATGCAGATGTGGGTTTTAGTAGGGTGCAAGTGTGTATATAATCTGTATGCTTTACAGCCATAATGTATACTGTTGTCATGCGGTCACTGTGATTCAGTTCCACTTTCATTTAGTATCAACATTAGTTTGGAACTGATACTTTGAATCTAAGACATTTTGTCATAAAGTTATATACTCCTGTTTAATTAATAGAAAAATAATCTATACTGCTTGGAAATTCTTGGAGGCACTTACCGGTAGTCGAACAGGCAGTTTTGACAAACATCCTGGACTCAAAGAGTGTTTTCCAGAGGAGCCATGCGTGTCTGGAAAGGCCATATTTGAGGTAATAGCTGTTGTATGAATCTGCTTTTATTGCACTGAAATTGCATTTGGTTCCAAAAGGGAGCCTTCAGTGGCCTCAGCTTACAATTTTTGATTTTCTGAACTGTTCCAGTGCATACTTTGTTTCTCGTCTCTGGATTCCCCGTGAACATTAAGAAACAAGGGCTGTTGATTAAAGAACCATCTAGGGAAATTCTTTGTTGTGACTAACTTGTTTGGAACAGTGAAATATTTGGGAGCATTTGTGGAAACATTCTCATCGTAATGCAACATCTCAGCTGAATCAGATCTACCAAATCAGCCAAATCTCGCCAGAATTTTCCCCAGTGTTTTGGAAATTCAAGTTGGGTCAGCACTCTGCGAATAGCAGGGGCCTAGATTGTATTGTTGTCTGAGGTAGGGCTTCATTGAGGTGGGCAAGGATCGGTCTCTGGAGGTTATCGATTTTTGTCAGCGTCTCGTTGGCATAGAGGTCACACTCCCAATCCAGCGGATGGTGTGGGGCGGTGCAACATTGACTGTTGAGAAAGGTTTTTCAATGCAAAATAATCAGTGCGATTTCAGTGATTCGCAATGCTAGTAAATGCTTAAAAATGTAGTTTTTCCTCATATTATGAAGTGCATTCAGAGAAGGAGCCTTACAAGGTATTTATTTTAGAGCTATTCTTAACAGCCATAGACAGTGAATGCCCTTACGTTTTTGTCTCACTTCAGCCCTTTCAGTCTGCCGTTTAGTGAACTTACTATATCCTTCAATGGCTGGAGAAGATATTATTGCCATTTATAATTAATTAACATTTAGTGTAATAGTATGAAAAATGTTCACACATCCTGTCCGTTCTGAATTCAGTGTCAGTGAACATGGCTAACTGGCTGTTATAGCATTTGTCCGACTCTCAGTAGGGACTGTGTGCACCAGATCTCTGGTTCTGTGTACTTAGCTAAGAGCTTGGTTAAAAAAAAGAAGAAGAAAAAAACAGGCTTAACCCAGCATGAGCTTCACTGTCCTACATCAGCACCTGTCATACTGGTCACTCAAAATATGAATGGACTGCAGAGTTCTTGATGGCCCATTCGACATTCAATAACACCGCTTTCACTGGATTTTGTTTATGTACTGAAGACTTCCTTAAATCTTGCTATACGGTAGACTGCTTCCTGAGCCTACATGCTTCTAATCAACACCTGATGCCCAATTTAATGCATGTCACCCACAAATTATGTGGGTGAGTGTCAGCTGATTGCACTTTTTTCTTTATAATGTTTCTTCCTGACACATAGATAATGAGTTATTGTGAGATCATATACATTTTAAAATCCAATTGAACCTAATAGACTTGATTTACACTTTCCCTGCCAGAGTATTTTTTTAAGTTGCCAGCCATTGCCAATATTTTTGGTAATGTTCAGTGATATTTTTCACACCCCCGGAATATTCTGTTCTACTAATATGTAAACAGAATGAATGGAACTTCCAGTTTTAGATAGGAAACTATTTCTCTCTAGCTTAATTCACTCTTTTTTTATGAACACTTGAATGTTGATCATTTTCATATAAAAAAACCCACATTTCAGACAAAAAGCCCTCCCGAAAACCCCAGTGTGCTGTGATTGGTCAACTTGATCACTCACTTATGATTGGTCCACCGTTTGCACCCCTTGTCACGCCCCTTACCATAAATGGATTTCTGCTTTAGAGACAGCTATCAGTTAAGCCTTGTAGGCGAAACCCACTTGATTCAAGGGCTTGCCAAACTATCTGCTTGGTGCGAAAATTCAAATGGTGACATCACCAATTGATGAAAAAAATGGCCAGAAGCATTTGGGGCATTTCAGTCAGCTCTAAAGCAGTGAGTTTTGCAGCAGAGAACGCTTCTTCTGGAGGTGACTTTGAGTTGTTTTCCAACACAATCTCTTAAATGCGCATTAAAACAATATGATTCACGCTACGACATTAAAATAATGAAAAACGATAATAGGTGCACTTTAAACATTTGCATGGAGCATCAGATGCATTGTTTTCTCGTGAGTGTGACCTGCTTTTGTTTGATGATCCGTAACAGCGCCCACTACCATATAACAGTTAAAACTTTGATTTGGGGAAAATCTCATTAATGGCAGAGAAAGTGTTAAAGACATGAGGAAAATTTATTTGAGCTCCGATCACAATTTTCAGCCATGTTGGTTATTTGTGACTTACGGCTTCGGCAGATAATTCACACCAGTTGCCCAGAGGCTAAACCTAACATAACATAACATGAATGGCGAGAACAGGCCGTTCAGCCCAACTGCGCTCACTCGTTTCTTTATACTATTGTGAATATATCCCTACAGATACTCAATGACTCAATGGTATCTAGCTTTAAGTCAAGCCTGCTCTTGAAAAGCAGACCCCCAAGGTCTTTGCCTCAACAATATGGTCAGGCAAGCTATTCCACATTGAAATATCCTCTTCTCATAGCTTTCATCTTTTATACCTCTAATTAGCTCAGTGGCTTTTCTCTGAACTTTCTCTAGAGCCCCTATATCTTTCTTAAAGTATGGTCCCTAGAACTGTGCACAATACTCCAGATGTGGTCTGACGAATGTGTTGTACAAATGAAGCATCACCTCCTAAAATTTGTACTCAATACTTTTGGCAATGTATTCCAGCATCCGATTGGCTTTTTTAACTGCTACGGCTCAATGGCTAAAGCCTGTGAGGGTTTGGTCAACAATCACTCCCTGATCTTTCTCGTGTGGAGCACATTCCAGGTTTAAAACTCCCATGAAGTAATCCTGTCTAATGTTTTTATTACCTACATTTACAACTTTACATTTCGCTACATTAAATTTCATTTCCCACATTTCTGCCCAATTCTGGATTCTATCCAAATCATCCTGAATCACTTTAGTGGACTCTAAACTATTTGCCAAACCCCTCAATTTAGTATCATCTGCAAATATAACTAATCTGCTCTCAATATTCCTATCAACGTTATTAATGTAGATGAGGAACAGCAGGGGCCCCTACACCGATCCCTGGGGGACGCCACTCCCCACCATACCTAGCTCAGATGAGATACCACTGACCACCACTCTTTGTGTTCTGTCCTGTAACCAGTTTTGAATCCACTGGAGGCTTAAACTGTAACCATGCATGAGTATAGGCATCTAAACTACGGTAACAAAATTAATTAAAACCCCTCTATTTTTCACTTCCCTGGGGTCTTACTGAAGGGATGGGAATGAAAATACTTGAATCAAAAATGTCCGCTTTACCCCTTTCCTGCTTCCACTGCTCAGCACCCTAGTGCTGCCACTTCTAGGCCTTGCAGGTGCTTCCCACCAGCTGTCATTACTTTTTAGATACTTTTAGGGCTCCTTCCTCCAAGCTACTTGCTCGTCTTCTCAATGAATTAAGAACTGACCGTGACATTCACATGGAATGCATTAATCCTATTCCCTTCTTCCCTTAATTCTGAACTTAGACATCATTTGAATAAACATCTATGTATTACTTGTTTCAGACTTCATCTGTCAGAACACTCTGGCCCCAACTGCTTGTATCGTCTTTTTCTTGTTCAACTTCTCCTTCATGCGCTTGCAGTTAGTCCTTCGTCGAGCGCTTGTGGAACTGGCTTTTGCTTGTTTCTCTTCTACGTCATCTCTTTGTTTTTGCAAACATGCTTTGATGATGCTCTGGATGATCTCTGCTTCCTCTTTTTCCATCTGCATCTTACATGACCTCAGCTTCAGGAAATCATCCCTATTAAAGTACCCAGGTTCAAACATAGGCAACATTTTTCTCTTACTGCAGGTTCAACCAGTATAGGGGCAGCTGGGAGGCATTATTTTTGTGTTTCAGTTGCCAGGGGCCTTATTTTAAAAATTTGGTGGATTTCATACCCAAATAATACGTACGTCCAAAAAATTAAAAAACACATTTTGTGGAAAATAACCTAATTTATAAACCTATGGGTAAAATAAACTGCATGGGATTGTCATTCATTTAATAAGGGTGGATGGAATTTATTGACATTGTGCATAATCTTAATTTCCCTTTTTTTAACGTCAAGTTTGTTTTTTTAAATTAGAAATCTGCGAAGAAAGTGACGTACATGCCTTTTTTGTGCCTATGCACTGTTTATAAATGAGGCTCCTCAGCTGAACCATGTCATTGTCAGCTGTGGCTGTTGGCCCCTCAGTAGATATGAGCAACTATCTCATGCGTTTGCCGTGTGCTAGAATGACAATCTTATTGCGCAACAGTGACCTCCACTGGTAGCAGTTGCTGCAAGAATGTGCAACCACATAGCAGTGGCCATTTCCATTTTGAGGGGGAAAAAATGCCACTTGAAACAAAACATTGTACTGTCTGTCCAGCTTCAGGGGATATATTTGGGCTCAATTGTGGCAAAAAGAAGCTAAATTATCAGCGGGTATGAGTTGTATTTTATCGTTAACACAGATAATTCTTATTTCACATCAGATCTGGTGTTTAGGAAGAAAGAGGTGACTTGGCTGCTTGCATTTTTAAATGCGTCTTGGATTTTACATTTTGCAGGCTGAATCCTTGAAAAACTTTATTGTGACACTACATTATTATATTTTAGTGATTTATATTCTGGTATCCATATGGAAAATGTTATTCAACAGTGATAATTAATTAATTTGACCATAGAATGGAATACAAATACAAAACTTGAATGACTCTTGTGAAACTTTTGGACATATCAATAATTACCCCTGTAAAGAACTGACTACACTGAATGTGCTATGTGCTCTGTGAAACAATTTTTGCGGTTTGACTGCTCATGAAGGCACAGTACCGAATTCTTTGTATTCGGTTATAAAGTTTGTTGTCTCTTGCCAACTTGCAGTACTGTGGCTCTTCAGGTCTTTAGTAATAATATTAATAAGTGACTTTTGTTCATGTCCTTCCCTAAAATATGTATTATTTCATCAATTTGATTTGAATTGAACTTTTATAATTAGTATGCAGAATCCTCTGCCTTAGTAAAATACTTCCAGTACAAGGAGGCCTCTTATGTACCGTATCTACTATGATACATGTAAATGTACATCTGTCGGAATACACGACCCTGTCCATCTTCTCTGTATGCCTCAGTCTTTATGTGCTTATGTATTCCGAGACATATTTGTCTGTACAGCCAAATGCATATGTTCACCCACACACCTGTGTCCATCTTTTTATCCCTGTATGCAGTGGCGGTTCTAGAACTGGGAATTGGGGGAGCGCAGACACGTCCCTTTATGACAATTAGTCCTGGCTATTTCTCAATCATTTTCCTTTACTGACGCGTTTTGCAATTATTGTAATTGGGAACTCTACACACGGTTTCTCTCCATATGTGATGGAACAGCGATGAAATCTTGGGCTAAATTCAGTACAGAGGAGGAGCCAGAACTGAGATTTGTGACAAAACATCAGTTTAAAACACTTATTAGTCCTGACCTGTTCTCAGTCATTTTCATTGTTAACAAAAGGTTCACCCCAAGAGCACTCCACAGTTAACAGGCGCTGCTTGTTCTCTCTGATTAAGTAAGAAGACAATCATTCATCTGGACGTGTATTTCCTGAATTTAATAAACGTTATTCAAGTTAGCATACCTGTCGACTCTCAAATAGCCTGAGCAGCACGCTGTCTATTTAACTACCCACTGCCACTTTTTTGTTTTTAAATCAACCCAAGTAATACCGAGAGTGACAGGCGATATTTCGTTGCAACACGGACCTGATCAATCAGCGAAGCACTGGCCTATTAATAAGTAAATTATTTTTCCGTACTGAATTTCGCCCATGATTTCATCCCTGTTCAATCGCACATGGAGAGAATCCGTGTCGTCAGTTGCCAATTAAGATAACGTCAGTAAAGGAAAATGATTGAGAACTAGCCAGGACTAATTGTCATAAAGGGACGTGTCTGCGCACCCCCAATTCCCGGTCCTAGAACCGCCACTGCTTGTATGTCTGAGTCTTTTAAATCATGAATAAATGTGTAAGCCGTGGCCAGAGAATCTTGTATGAGCTCTATGGCTTTCTGTACAGTTGCTTCTGCGTCCACTCCTGGTCAACTATATCTCCTGATCTGGCCAAGAGCCCTTAATCACAAAGGCTGTACATGTTTAAAGGCAAATAAACTTATTTTGAACTTGATAATGTGTCCATGTTAGTTATTACCTCTGCCAAACAAAGTTGAAAGGAGGTTATGTGATCGGTGCCATTTGTTTTGTCTGTTTGTTTGTGAAAAAGATAACTTTAAAAGTCATGAACGGATATCTCTGAAATTTTGTGGGATGGACCCTATTGATTTTGACCACAATCAGTCAAACAATATGGCCACCACGGCAGCCATTTTGAAATCCTTTGACAAGCGATAACTGAACTTTGCTCCAAATCACCAAGATTTGGACTGTGCTGCCTTGGCGGTTTGCACTCTTGGAGTGCCTCTAGTTATGGAAGTATGCGTTCTTATTTAGTTCCCAAGTTTACTACCAACCTGCCTTGCATAAAAATAAGAATTATATTGTTTGGATGCATTTTGTGATTTTATGTTAATGAAATGACCACCGACTCTCAAAACTCTAAACACTTGTAATATAGGCCACTGCATGTAATTGTTTACTTTTACTATTGTGCGAGTTGTTACATAAATAACTTTTTATAAGTCTATGACAATGCCGGCTTATGACTGTAAACGCTGCCGGTCCTTTTCTCTGTGTTGACAGACGGCATTGGAACGTTAGCAGTTTATTTTTGGCATTGTAAACTGGCATTGGTATCATCAGTGTTGCGCCTGAATGTATTCAATGAACTCGTTCATATGTATTTCCGATTGATGAACGTTATTGTGAATGTGTTCATTGTGGCGTTTGTGAACGGTGCGCTCTCTTACTGATGCAGAAACCCCAGCTAAAACACACCGCAAATATCCCGGTTATTGAGAAAGGCAAATATTTTATATTTGACCAGATTTTCTTGTTGTTCATTTATGTGGAATATTAATATTAATTTTTATAAATATTGCACTGTGGAGCTGTTGTGGTATTATCATTAGCGAGACTTTCATGACTATCATGACAGCCTTCACTAAATATCATGGGCTTATTATTGAGTTAGGCCTATTGTAATATTGGCCGGCTTGTTGCTCTGGTAGAGGGGGTGTGTCTGGGATGGCCACACGTGCTCGGTGGGAAGGATCAGGGAGCGCAGAGGGGAGGGGTGTGTGGGCAGGATGCTTTTTTCACATTTTTCTCAATGTCTCAATCTTTCTCAACTGATTCTCAGATCGTATACCACAGCTTTAAGTAAATTTAAGCAGTACATTATCAGCCACCCACAGAATTTATGAAAGAGAAGTGCATATTCTCATCACACAAGTCGATGTTCCGTGTTGTGCTCGACCAAACTAGAATTTCTGCTTGACACATCAAATGTACTGTATGGTAATGTGGCTGGATTCTTATCTTGAGAGCATTACATCTATGCAGGCGAAAAAGCACGGAGATCCTTCCGAATCTGGCTCCAGGTACATTAATAGAGGGTTAAGGCTTTTACACAGCAAGGCCATTTGGTGGCACTGGACTCCCTGAATTTTCAATATTGTATCTCAACTCCATTCTCTTTTTGACCAAAAGACTTGAAATTAAACTCAAAGAATCCCTGTCTCAGTGGGAAACAAAGTTGATTGATCGCTCATAATATTCACTAAAATGCATTTTTCAGTCTATTTATTTATTTATCTAATGAAACCCACCATTTAGCACATTGTTTTATATTCTGAATAAACGGTGCAAAATTTACATACCTAGATAACAGACAGCTCTTGGCCCGATCAGCACTGGTCCTAGCTGACATATGGTGAGCATTATTGTCAAACGCCAGATCTGAATCTGATTAAACATGCATTTTGCATTCTGAAGAGGAGACTGAAAGCAAAAGATCCCCAAAACAGGCAGGAACTGGAGATGGCTGCAGCACAGGCCTGGCACAGCATCACCAGGGTACCTGACTATCTACCATTCAATCTCAATGTTGTTTCCTTTCTAAACAGAAGAAACAATGAAAATGATCACTCTCCCATTAATTATGATGCTCACTGTATATAGCCGAGAGTGGTTTGCCATCTGGGAAGGTGATGTTCGTAGTTAGGACAGCTTAATGAAAAGTGAATTAACTGTTATCTGGGCTTGTTTATTCACATATGTTCGTATGATAGCTTGATTAAATATCTGACAACATGACAGAGCTTATTTTTAAAATGGATAGAACTCAAAGCACTGGCAGCATTTATCAGTCCAAATGATGTGTCAGAATCCTGAGAAATGTAAGCACTGTTGAAATAAAATGTGAATTGATTTTTGTCGTAATCACTGCTATTGAAATTAACATACTTTTTATGAATAGCTTATCATAAAAATAAAATATTTTTAAATATTTTATAAAAATTGCATGCAGGCATGCCTCATTCTGGAGCAACAAAGGTTACAAGAAATACTTAACTGGTGAGAACTCAGTTAGGAGAATAGGTAGTAGTGATGGTGTGATTTGTGGCAGCCATCAGCTTTAGCTGTCATCAGTGTCAGTAATGCTTCCCTTGGCATAAAAATTGTTATCTTTTCAAGCCATCTTTGCCTTCCCATTCCACTCCCGGTCCTGAGCGCCCTTGTGCAATAGTCAAACAAAGCTCATTTTACTATCATGGTCATTGGCCTTCTGAAGTTTATATTCTGGTTCTGTTCCAAGCAAAGGGGCAATTGAACAGCTTTTGGTCGAGCATTGAGGGCCTTGAAATGCTCCTTTCCAGCTTACAAGGAGGAGGAGGAGGGTAAACACTTTGTCGCAGGGCCATAGCAAGTAAATTAGGTGGAAAATAAGGGACAATACTGAGAGGAAGTTTTTAATGGACTTACAATGCTGCTTTCATGAACAAGATAATGACGGTATAATGTATGCAGCCTTGCCTGATTTTTTTTTTCAGACAAAACACTGGAAAGGGAAAGATGAGCTTCACAATTTGGATTATAAGATGGTGTCTGACGTGGTGCTTCCGGCATGTGAGAAACAGCTGTCCTTAAGGGGTTTTCATTCTCAGATGTGCCTAGAATTTTCAGAGAATGGCGTGATAAACAAAATATACCCAGGGAACAGCAGTTTTGTGGAAATACCTTGTTAACAGGAGTCATCGGAAGATAGGCAGACTTGCTCATGCTACCATAAACAAGACTAGGTGCAACCTAGTATATGGCTGGGCCGCCAAGTGCTGTATGAGAATGTGGGCCCAAGAAAAAGGTGGTAAGTGAGGCAAAGCTCACGCAATTATATGAAGTGCAAGTTTAGTAATGAGCCGGAGCTGATAAATTATTTACTAAGTGGGTGGGGAGAGTGGGAGAGTGTGAGTGAGAGTATGTGAGTGAGGGAGTGAGTGAATGAGGGAGTGGGAGGTGGAAGGGGGTCTTCAGTAAGGAAAACATGAAAAGCATGTTATAGATTTGAATAGCTTACTGGCGGTTTAAAAACCACTATAATTGACTATAATTAATAGTAGAATTACATAGTTATCAATAACATGTCAAATTTTTGCTTAAGAGAACTGATTTTTATGCCCCCGTAAACGAAGTTTCGGGGGCATATAGTTTTTCACCTGTCTGATTGTCCGTCCGTCTGTCTGTCCGCACTTTAACATGGCTATAACTTTTGATCGGCTCATGATAGGACTTTGATACTTGGCCTATGCATTGCTTGTGAGAAGGCATTTCAGATGGGGTCATGACCTTGTGACCTTGACCTTGGAGCATGATGCTTGGTGACAAAAACTTTAACATGGGCCACGGAGGCATCAGTCAAACACATCTTGTTCTTAACTACTAATAGAAGTGAAGTGGTTGCTGCAGAGGACAATGATTATTTCTGTTACAAGGGATAATTTTGTTTTAACTGCTGGATAGACACTATGGTCAGGTATATTGAGCAGTTTGCACATTAGGCTTGGCTGAGGAGTTTTATTCAGGTAACTCCTGAAAAACAGGGATTGGAGGGAACTCGTCCATGTTGTAAACTGCGAGCTCGGCTTGCTTGTGAATATTTAATATCTGACCCTGGTGTGCCATTTAGTAATAGAGTATTGTAACTGCGTGCATAAATTTGCTGCTCCATGTCCGCTGGCGGCAGAGTTGTGACCAAGTCATCATGTCCAAGTCAAATCAAGTCACTAGTCATTAGCTCAAACTCAAAGCAGACGAGGGAGAGCAATGAGGAGTGAAAGGGGGCAGGGGAACAAATTAGGCAATGAGCTCACTAATCAACAAGCAGAGAGGGGAAAGCTGAGAGAGATAAAAGCTTAAATACATTTAGGGTCAGAAAGGGGTCAATGTCAACCTGAAATGCAGCGCATGGCTCTCTCAGCTTTCCCCACTCTGTTTGTTGATTAGTGAGCTCATTGTCTAATTTGTTCCCCTGCCCCCTTTCACTCCTCGTCTGCTTTGAGTTTGAGCTAATGACCAGTGACTTGATTTGACTGTCTTGGACATGATGACTTGGTCACAACTCTGGCTGGCGGACAAATCTGCACAAAGATATCCCGCTGAGCACCGTTGCTCTTCTCAAACACACCAAATCCAGATAATCCTTAAATGATGAATTGCATTCATATTTTAATTTGTAACGAAGGGGCCAGTGTGAAAGTAACGGTGTGAAAGTAGAATTTTTATCTTTTAAATGAAGTACAGCAAAAGTAAATGTCCCGGTAAAAAAAAACTCAAGTAAAGTACACATCCTCAAAAAAAAAACAACTTAAGTGATGTAACAAAGTACATGTATACCTCTGTATGAGAATTTATCCTAAGTCCCTTCATTGTACCCGACTTCTCTCATATTCACCTTATTCTGCGCAACAACAAGGGCAGCGCCATGTTGTTTCGTTTTGGCTTTGAACTTCCGGTTGAGCGACTCTGTCCATTGCAAATGCAGTACTTTGGCGCATTAGCAATTAAAGATTTTGAGCTTTACTTGTTCGGTGAGGGGCTGCCATAACAACTGGAAGAAAAGACAGCTGTTCTTGGAACAATCCTGTGTTGTCCACGGGAAAACCAGGGCAGAATGTTGTGGGGCATCTTACAACCTACATCCTCCGCCATCCAGCGACGTGGGCCGGCGTATGTGGCTTAAGGCGCTACACCTAAAGAATTCGCCGAAAAAGCCTTACGTCCGTTCCTTTCATTTTGTGGACGGCAGACCATCAGAACATCATCCATACCCCGAGAAATGGTTGGGATGTGTTACCCCTCCGGCGAAAAAAGCTTCCGTCACGATGCTTGTGTGTCTCCCAGGTAAGATAACATTTGGCCAGAGCTAATAGCTATCAATATCACTAGCCGTTAGTCAGCTAGCGTCTAGTGAGTATGATCAGCATTATCACAGAAGTATGTTCAGTTATGCTGTCTAACAGACAAGTAACTACATTCATAGAGTCAGACATTCTTGCTTGTCTGCATGTGAACTCCATTATCTTCTCCGGATTCAAGATGATAAACCAAACACACAACGCACTGCTTGTGCCTTATAAATATGTTTTCAAGCCAATTCTGGCAAGCTAATTTTCTATCAGCTAACGTAACTTAGCTTCGCACTAGACTCAAAACCATTCCGTTGAATATAGTAAAATGTGGGTCTACCCTGAAACGTTATGCACATTCTGCCGTGCAAACACTATAACATCACTTTTGGTCGAAAATGAGTTATTATCATTTTGGGGGTATTGAAGACCTCTTTTATCATGTGGAGTCAATTCGATTGTTTTTATAAAAAAATCAAGGTCTATGTCAACCGTTACTACGAAAATCCCCCAAGAAACTAGGACAGAATGCCTCGGGACGCTGATGTTGAGTTAAGGAACAATGCCTTTGTTGAGCCGCGTATCAAAACGATGTTACTGTACGGCCCTGAAGTTACGGTACTCTAGAGCTGCCTTTGTTTTATCGCCCACCAAAGTTTGCTGCACTTGAGTTACAGTCTGTGTGTTGTCACCAAAATCCACACACATAGCCTCCACGCATTACACCTAAATAAAAATATACTGCTACTGACCAAGATTTTGTTGAGTGGTTTTATATATTATGTTAAAAGCTATTCTTACCTTTCTGGCATACGGCACAGCACTTAGTAGAAATTTGAACATGAACAACTCCGCCTCCTTCCAAAATTGCACCCTCCTCTGCCTGCCTGACCTCTGAGGCTCTTCTCCTCCCCTGACGCCTGCGGTGAGAAAGTGAGCAGCGCAAATTAAGCTGCTTTCACACCGTACACGAAACGAACTTTTCGCACGACAGATTACATTCAAAGTCAATGCTAAGACGCGAATCTCGCGTGTATTCGCGTCTTTGCATTGACTTTAAACGTTATCTGTCGAACAAAAGCATCTTGAAACTGGGCAAGAGTCAGATTCAGAGGCACCGGTTAGTGAAAACAAACCAACAGTAATTACATAATATTCCATTCTATATGTGGTATACAATAAAATGCCCTCGTAACATCTGATGAACTACCATTAACGTGAGTAATCATAGCATTTCAGCGCCTGTTTGTTTACAGACAGATGCTTCGTGTTTCTGCAGAATTCATGCATATTTTCTAGCAAAACTGCTGTCAAAACATCTTACCTCACCAGAATTGTCCCGGTAACATTAGTCAATAAATCAAGAGCAGTTGCAGCTGCTTTGTTTGCAGGCTAACTTCACTGAGTTGCGACCTGCTTTGTCTCTACCGCTCTGCCAGAGAGGCGCGTGACTCGCAAGCAGTGACAGCAGTAGGAAACTGGAAGGGGCACAGCAACGGATGACAGACAGGAAGCTCGGCAAATAATTTTATTCGGACCGAAGAAAATGATTGGTCAGACTTTTATCAGAAATATATGAAAATTTAATGTCGATGAGTTTCAACACTTGGTGGCAGTGGCTGTCCTAGCTTAAACAGCGCCTTGGGCGAGACCCCCCTCTCGACCCCCCCCAAAAAATACTGCCGTTTTGTTTTAATAACATCATTATATGTAAAATCTGATTTATAGAAAATATAATAATAATAATAATAATAATAATGAATATAAATAAAATATTAAAAATAATGTTTAAATAAAATGTAAAATAAATATCATAAATAGTACAAGTCCTTTAGGATCCTGTCACACTTTACACAAATGGGAAACACACTAAAGAAAATCTTATTTTTTCACAATTGCACTAAGAACAGCAAAGACAAACTAAATCTAAAACCTGACCTCTCTGGCCTTCCTAGATGCTTACTCTTCAATGATGTCATCGTATGAAATCTGCTCCCTACAGAGTGGTTGATGCTGATGACGCCAATAGCACCCTTTGCGAGGGAAAACTCAAGGGAAACACTTCAAATGCTCAAATACGGTTAACTTATAGGGAAACCGTTATTCAGTCGCGCTATTGATTGCTCGGTTTTTCAAAACAGTTCTTAATATTTTAGGAGACAAAGCAGTGGCCTAAATAACATTATAAAACGGGTGTTTCCCATCCTTAAATGTGATTGGCAGAGCCGCGTTCCATGCCGGTATAAAATCACTGTAACCCACAACATTCTGAGGCAGACCGCAGCACAAAATATCCCAGCACGCAACCAACTACGCGGCGCTGAACTGACTCGTTAGGTTACGTTTGTTTCAAGACTGGTTGTAATGGCCAATCCGCGCGAGTTGAGAACAAGGAAACTCGAAAACCGAAACGAATGTAAAAGTATTAAACAGGGCCTTCGGGAGATCGAAAGAGACATTCCAAATAGCCTGCTTTCGTAGTATATCTGTATTAACAAGCCTAAATAGCCTGATGTGACATAATGGCGCTAGATGAAAAAGCAATCCTAGTGTCTGTGTTGCTAGCCAACCAATCTGTCCACTCTATCTTGCTTGGTGGAAGAACGAATAAATCTCAATTTTATTGTTGCATTATTACCAATAAATCGTTGATTATTTTTCTTGTGTGTTTATTAATGGGCTATATGTGGGGTAACCGTTTTATAAAAGCAATAAGCCCCTTGAAGCAGTGCATTACAGTCATTTTATAACGCCGGAGGGGCACTAAGGCACTCTGCTGCACATTGTGCCTCAGAATGCCCCACCGCTGTTTTAAAATCACTGTAACCCACTGCTTCTCGGGACTTATTCCTTTATTGTTCACTAGCCAGCTAGGTACAGAAACGTTACAGAACTTGAATGGCTTACAGATGGTAACTTAGGCATTAAGGCATGCCGGTGAGATCTAATCGCATGCATTTGTTCCTGCGATAGCTCTTACATTATCTGCGTGAATATTCCTCGGAATTTAGCTTATTTTAATCGTAACATTTGCAAACAGATGCTGTTGACTTAACGAGCCTGTAATATAATGTAGATATGTAGATTGGGGAAAAAAAATACGCCCCCCCCACCCTTCACCTTCTTTCACGCACAGTGTTTTTTTTCCTCATGCCGCCCCCCCAAAAATGCCGCCCTGGGCGACTGCCCACATTGCCCATGC
The DNA here is from genome assembly GCA_029721435.1 of Gymnothorax reevesii. Lineage (NCBI taxonomy): Eukaryota > Metazoa > Chordata > Actinopteri > Anguilliformes > Muraenidae > Gymnothorax > Gymnothorax reevesii. The sequence goes on from CM056581.1 coordinate 10,947,039, forward strand.
CTAGAACTGCCACTGCCTTCTGCCAACTTCTTTTGGCGGAGGTTAATCATTAACAAGACGCAGCTAACATCGGGCCATTGTTTTATGTCATCCACCCCCATCCGTGAGGAGGAACGGGTGAGGCACTGTAACAGAACTGTCCTCATGACTGGAAGAACGGGTGAGGCTCTGTAACAGAACTGTCCTCATGACTGGAAGAACGGGTGAGGCTCTGTAACGGAACTGTCCTCATGACTGGAGGAACGGGTGAGGCACTGTAACAGAACTGTCCTCATGACTGGAAGAACGGGTGAGGCTCTGTAACAGAACTGTCCTCATGACTGGAGGAACGGGTGAGGCTCTGTAACAGAACTGTCCTCATGACTGGAGGAACGGGTGAGGCTCTGTAACGGAACTGTCCTCATGACTGGAGGAACGGGTGAGGCTCTGGAACAGAACTGTCCTCATGACTGGAGGAACGGGTGAGGCTCTGTAACGGAACTGTCCTCATGACTGGAGGAACGGGTGAGGCTCTGTAACGGAACTGTCCTCATGACTGGAGGAACGGGTGAGGCTCTGTAACAGAACTGTCGTCATGACTGGAGGAACGGGTGAGGCTCTGTAACGGAACTGTCCTCATGACTGGAGGAACGGGTGAGGCTCTGTAACGGAACTGTCCTCATGACTGGAGGAACGGGTGAGGCTCTGTAACAGAACTGTCCTCATGACTGGAGGAACGGGTGAGGCTCTGTAACAGAACTGTCCTCATGACTGGAGGAACGGGTGAGGCTCTGTAACGGAACTGTCCTCATGACTGGAGGAACGGGTGAGGCTCTGTAACAGAACTGTCCTCATGACTGGAGGAACGGGTGAGGCTCTGTAACAGAACTGTCCTCATGACTGGAGGAACGGGTGAGGCTCTGTAACGCAACTGTCTTCATGACTGGAGGAACGGGTGAGGCTCTGTAACGGAACTGTCCTCATGACTGGAGGAACGGGTGAGGCTCTGTAACGGAACTGTCCTCATGACTGGAGGAACGGGTGAGGCTCTGTAACGGAACTGTCTTCATGACTGGAGGAACGGGTGAGGCTCTGTAACGGAACTGTCTTCATGACTGGAGGAACGGGTGAGGCTCTGTAACGGAACTGTCTTCATGACTGGAGGAACGGGTGAGGCACTGTAACAGAACTGTCTTCATGACTGGAGGAACGGGTGAGGCTCTGTAACGGGACTGTCTTCATGACTGGAGGAACGGGTGAGGCACTGAAACAGAACTGTCTTCATGACTGGAGGAACGGGTGAGGCTCTGTAACGGAACTGTCTTCATGACTGGAGGAACGGGTGAGGCTCTGTAACGGAACTGTCTTCATGACTGGAGGAACGGGTGAGGCTCTGTAACGGAACTGTCCTCATGACTGGAGGAACGGGTGAGGCTCTGTAACGGAACTGTCCTCATGACTGGAGGAACGGGTGAGGCTCTGTAACGGAACTGTCCTCATGACTGGAGGAACGGTGAGGCTCTGTAACGGAACTGTCCTCATGACTGGAGGAACGGGTGAGGCTCTGTAACGGAACTGTCTTCATGACTGGAGGAACGGGTGAGGCACTGTAACAGAACTGTCCTCATGACTGGAGGAACGGGTGAGGCTCTGTAACGGGACTGTCCTCATGACTGGAGGAACGGGTGAGGCTCTGTAACAGAACTGTCCTCATGACTGGAGGAACGGGTGAGGCTCTGTAACGGAACTGTCTTCATGACTGGAGGAACGGGTGAGGCTCTGTAACAGAACTGTCCTCATGACTGGAGGAACGGGTGAGGCTCTGTAACGGAACTGTCCTCATGACTGGAGGAACGGGTGAGGCTCTGTAACAGAACTGTCCTCATGACTGGAGGAACGGGTGAGGCTCTGTAACAGAACTGTCCTCATGACTGGAGGAACGGGTGAGGCTCTGTAACAGAACTGTCCTCATGACTGGAGGAACGGGTGAGGCACTGTAACGGAACTGTCCTCATGACTGGAGGAACGGGTGAGGCTCTGTAAGAGAACTGTCCTCATGACTGGAGGAACGGGTGAGGCTCTGTAACAGAACTGTCCTCATGACTGGATGAACGGGTGAGGCACTGTAACGGGACTGTCCTCATGACTGGAGGAACGGGTGAGGCTCTGTAACGGGACTGTCCTCATGACTGGAGGAACGGGTGAGGCTCTGTAACGGGACTGTCCTCATGACTGGAGGAACGGGTGAGGCTCTGTAACAGAACTGTCCTCATGACTGGAGGAACGGGTGAGGCACTGTAACGAAACTGTCCTCATGACTGGAGGAACGGGTGAGGCACTGTAACGGAACTGTCCTCATGACTGGAGGAACGGGTGAGGCTCTGTAACGGAACTTTCCTCATGACTGGAGGAACGGGTGAGGCTCTGTAACAGAACTGTCCTCATGACTGGAGGAACGGGTGAGGCTCTGTAACGGAACTGTCCTCATGACTGGAGGAACGGGTGAGGCTCTGTAACAGAACTGTCCTCATGACTGGAGGAACGGGTGAGGCTCTGTAACGGAACTGTCCTCATGACTGGAGGAACGAGTGAGGCTCTGTAACAGAACTGTCCTCATGACTGGAGGAACGGGTGAGGCTCTGTAACGGAACTGTCTTCATGACTGGAGGAACGGGTGAGGCTCTGTAACGGAACTGTCCTCATGACTGGAGGAACGGGTGAGGCACTGTAACGAAACTGTCCTCATGACTGGAGGAACGGGTGAGGCACTGTAACGGAACTGTCCTCATGACTGGAGGAACGGGTGAGGCTCTGTAACGGAACTTTCCTCATGACTGGAGGAACGGGTGAGGCTCTGTAACAGAACTGTCCTCATGACTGGAGGAACGGGTGAGGCTCTGTAATGGAACTGTCCTCATGACTGGAGGAACGGGTGAGGCTCTGTAACAGAACTGTCCTCATGACTGGAGGAACGGGTGAGGCTCTGTAACGGAACTGTCCTCATGACTGGAGGAACGGGTGAGGCTCTGTAACAGAACTGTCCTCATGACTGGAGGAACGGGTGAGGCTCTGTAACAGAACTGTCTTCATGACTGGAGGAACGGGTGAGGCTCTGTAACAGAACTGTCCTCATGACTGGAGGAACGGGTGAGGCTCTGTAACAGAACTGTCCTCATGACTGGAGGAACGGGTGAGGCTCTGTAACGGAACTGTCCTCATGACTGGAGGAACGGGTGAGGCTCTGTAACAGAACTGTCCTCATGACTGGAGGAACGGGTGAGGCTCTGTAACGGAACTGTCCTCATGACTGGAGGAACGGGTGAGGCTCTGTAACAGAACTGTCCCCATGACTGGAGGAACGGGTGAGGCTCTGTAACGGAACTGTCTTCATGACTGGAGGAACGGGTGAGGCTCTGTAACGGAACTGTCCTCATGACTGGAGGAACGGGTGAGGCACTGTAACGAAACTGTCCTCATGACTGGAGGAACGGGTGAGGCACTGTAACGGAACTGTCCTCATGACTGGAGGAACGGGTGAGGCTCTGTAACGGAACTTTCCTCATGACTGGAGGAACGGGTGAGGCTCTGTAACAGAACTGTCCTCATGACTGGAGGAACGGGTGAGGCTCTGTAATGGAACTGTCCTCATGACTGGAGGAACGGGTGAGGCTCTGTAACAGAACTGTCCTCATGACTGGAGGAACGGGTGAGGCTCTGTAACGGAACTGTCCTCATGACTGGAGGAACGGGTGAGGCTCTGTAACAGAACTGTCCTCATGACTGGAGGAACGGGTGAGGCTCTGTAACGGAACTGTCTTCATGACTGGAGGAACGGGTGAGGCTCTGTAACGGAACTGTCCTCATGACTGGAGGAACGGGTGAGGCTCTGTAACGGAACTGTCCTCATGACTGGAGGAACGGGTGAGGCTCTGTAACAGAACTGTCCTCATGACTGGAGGAACGGGTGAGGCTCTGGAACGGAACTGTCCTCATGACTGGAGGAACGGGTGAGGCTCTGTAACGGAACTGTCGTCATGACTGGAGGAACGGGTGAGGCTCTGTAACAGAACTGTCCTCATGACTGGAGGAACGGGTGAGGCTCTGTAACGGAACTGTCTTCATGACTGGAGGAACGGGTGAGGCTCTGTAACGGAACTGTCCTCATGACTGGAGGAACGGGTGAGGCTCTGTAACGGAACTGTCCTCATGACTGGAGGAACGGGTGAGGCTCTGGAACGGAACTGTCTTCATGACTGGAGGAACGGGTGAGGCTCTGTAACGGAACTGTCCTCATGACTGGAGGAACGGGTGAGGCTCTGTAACAGAACTGTCCTCATGACTGGAGGAACGGGTGAGGCTCTGTAACAGAACTGTCTTCATGACTGGAGGAACGGGTGAGGCTCTGTAACAGAACTGTCCTCATGACTGGAGGAACGGGTGAGGCTCTGTAACAGAACTGTCCTCATGACTGGAGGAACGGGTGAGGCTCTGTAACGGAACTGTCCTCATGACTGGAGGAACGGGTGAGGCTCTGTAACGGAACTGTCCTCATGACTGGAGGAACGGGTGAGGCTCTGTAACAGAACTGTCCTCATGACTGGAGGAACGGGTGAGGCTCTGTAACAGAACTGTCCTCATGACTGGAGGAACGGGTGAGGCTCTGTAACAGAACTGTCCTCATGACTGGAGGAACGGGTGAGGCTCTGTAACAGAACTGTCCTCATGACTGGAGGAACGGGTGAGGCTCTGTAACGGAACTGTCCTCATGACTGGAGGAACGGGTGAGGCTCTGTAATGGAACTGTCCTCATGACTGGAGGAACGGGTGAGGCTCTGTAACGGAACTGTCCTCATGACTGGAGGAACGGGTGAGGCACTGTAACGGAACTGTCCTCATGACTGGAGGAACGGGTGAGGCTCTGTAACAGAACTGTCCTCATGACTGGAGGATCGGGTTAGGCTCTGTAACAGAACTGTCCTCATGACTGGAAGAACGGATGAGGCTCTGTAACGGAACTGTCCTCATGACTGGAGGAACAGGTGAGGCTCTGTAACAGAACTGTCCTCATGACTGGAGGAACGGGTGAGGCTCTGTAACAGAACTGTCCTCATGACTGGAGGAACGGGTGAGGCTCTGTAACGGAACTGTCCTCATGACTGGAGGAACGGGTGAGGCTCTGTAACGGAACTGTCCTCATGACTGGAGGAACGGGTGAGGCTCTGTAACGGAACTGTCCTCATGACTGGAGGAACGGGTGAGGCTCTGTAACGGAACTGTCCTCATGACTGGAGGAACGGGTGAGGCTCTGTAACGGAACTGTCCTCATGACTGGAGGAACGGGTGAGGCTCTGTAATGGAACTGTCCTCATGACTGGAGGAACGGGTGAGGCTCTGTAACGGAACTGTCCTCATGACTGGAGGAACGGGTGAGGCTCTGTAACGGAACTGTCCTCATGACTGGAGGAACGGGTGAGGCTCTGTAACGGAACTGTCCTCATGACTGGAGGAACGGGTGAGGCTCTGTAACGGAACTGTCCTCATGACTGGAGGAACGGGTGAGGCTCTGTAACGGAACTGTCCTCATGACTGGAGGAACGGGTGAGGCTCTGTAACGGAACTGTCCTCATGACTTTTTGAAACATCCGTACTGTGTATCCAGAGCCATGTAGAGAAAGAGTCGCGTCAACGGAGGTCCAACATTCTCGATGGTCACGTGGTTCATGGAGACAGCGAATAGTTCCCGGAAGTCGCTGACGGGCAATTTCAATGCGTCTGTCAAATAAGCTGCTGAGAGACATACCTGCAATTCTCGGTAATTACTAGTCAATAAATAGCATTATTTCTGCATTGTTTACATATTTTAGGCTTGAGTGAATCTCGCCGTCTCACTTAAGTGACCCCAAAGTTAAACAACCAGCAAAAAAGCTACATTATATCATAGAACTTTAAACATTTGCACTCAATATGGGCAGTATTCGATCAGTTTTAGTGCCATAGAATTACTTAAATTAATATGACTAAAACAAGATTTAGTCATTTTAAAGAGCGTGTTCCTGTTGTTGATTGCTTTTGAATTCTTGGTTTTTGCTTTTGACTACAATGCTTGTTTAATCCCATCCTAATGTTTATTGTGCAGAGGCCCTAAATCTGCACAATAAACATTAGGATGGGATCAAACAAGATGTCACCGCTGCTCCGCCCGGCCCAAAAATAACAGCTGCTCACACTGGTGATGTGAATGATGTGTCAAAGCACAAAAAAACTAAAAGGAATCAGCTCTAATCAGGAAGATAAGAATAACCCCAAAAGGCTGATTATCACCACGATGGGATAATTGGGAATATTTCACCTAGGCAGAAAAATGTCGCTTTCTGTTGCAACGTTCCAATGGTAGGGTCAGGCTTTGATCTAAACAGCCTGAATCCATAAGTGCCTTGTATTGACAGTGCTGGTGGTTTTACTTGTGTAATAGTGTGGGGAATGTCTTCTAGGCATGGATTATGGCACTCAATACCAGCTGAATATCATTTGAATATGACCTCTTACCGGAGCATAAATACTGACCATGTGAGTCCCTTTATGACCACAGTCTGAGCTTAATCAAACTGGATAATGCACAATGTCACTGACCCCACATAATCTGAAGATGGTTCAGTGACAGTGGTCGAGTGGTCTGGCAGCACAAGGAGGGTCTACATAGTATCAGAATGGCACAACTATACTACTTGTCACTGAGTTTATGAGAAAGGATATATTCATAATGATCGATAATGTGCTGTGTAAATCCCTCTCTGGGTTCAGAAATTCTGATCCCTGGAATTCCTGACAATGTGTTTAAGACTACTGTGCCACATTGATACCCTGCTAGTCGTACTGTATACTAATATGGAGAAAGCCTTTCATTGCTTACCTGAATTTTAGGTTGCAATAGCCCATTGGTTTATGTCATTGACTTTCAATGGTAATTTCAGTTGAATCATAAATTTTATGAAATCTTGAGGTATACATCCTCTCAATTGCTCTTTTGTTGGATGCTCTAATTAATTAAATAATTAATTAATTTCCTGTTAGTTTCTGCTTTGTGCTGTGTTTAGCAATATCAACCTAATACCGTAATGTGTCTCTTAAACCAAGTTGCTCTACACTGGAGTTTCACCTCTGACGAGTGTTTCCCCTTGCCTTTAACCAACATTCCACTTAAATCCATTGATTCATTGGACAAAAGCTTCACATAATTCGGTCACAAAAGACGTTGAATTCCACGACCTATTGCGACTACAGCTGAGTCACTGAAAATACACAGACCCACTGCTTGGGCTCCCTGATTTCTACACAAGAGACTGCACCTTAACTTCATTTTCCCCTGAGAAACTAAGTAATGGGCAAAGAAAGGAGTGCCCTTAATGCAGAACCTGCTCCGTAAATAGACAAGCCCACTTGTGTTAATAACAGCCAAGTGACTCACATTCCTCAGAACCTGCATGCTACTGCAAATAGAAGTACACTGGTGTTAGTCAGAGGGGAAAACTGTTCTCAGATCAGTTGTGAAAGCTGGGATGTTCAAGAAAAACAGAAAATATATGACTTGTAGAGCAATCTCAGGACAGGCCTGGATTAATTTTTTATTACATTGCTGAATGAAGCTCAGAAGTTTATATTGCAATATTCTGATGATCCCCCCATTTGTGCTGGACTTCAGAAATTATGCATCAGTTTAATATTGTAGGAATCATGCTGTTGTTTATGCATGTAAGGCACAAATGAACTTCCTCAACTTTGGATTACGCTACTTACTGTTAAGGCTGGATGGATAATGGCAATGAGTGCTGTTCGTCATCAAACCCAAAGTGGAGCTACGTACTGCCATGCCTGAACTATGAAATCATGATAACGCTGAAACAAAATAACGCTGGGGTCTTATTTTAGGCGTAGAATCTCTCCCACACATGATAGTTCATGCAAGCAAACTCACTTCCATGGAATTTCCATTCACATTTCTACATGCGCCAGCCTTCTGAGACACGCCCTCTGGAAATAATGCCTTTTGAATAGCAATGGCAGTCACATAAAAATACAGCAGCCACAGCAGCGGAAATGGGGAATGAGTGAGATTTTCCATAAGTTATTGGAATGGAAAAAGGTCACAGAACATTTGGCCAAACGGAAGAACATGCTGACCCGTGCTATGGTGGGCAGGGTTTTGAAATGCTGATGGAAGGCTCTGCAAGAGAAAATGCAAGTTATTTGCTCAAGGACTTTCCCTCCTAGGGAACAGCAGAGCCTCACAAAAAGCGCCCAGAATGGCTGTCCGGAACAATGCTGTGGAGTCAGCAGAGGAAATTACAGGGTCAGTTACTGCACTCTAAAGGTCAAAGGGCAACAGTCTCTGCATTCTGCTAAGGAAATAGCAAAGATGATGCAGGATATTTCCAGATGGACATGTTGTAATTCATGTAATGCCTGCAAAGCCATTTCTATACAGAAAATGTACCGTGTGAGTCAGAAACAGACACTTCTTGAAAAATGAGAACTCTTCAGCAAATTAACGGTCTCTATAATCACATTCATATACTTAATCAGAAACAGTTTACAGGTGCCCAAAAGCTAGAAGCCTACTGTGAATCGTCAAATTCCTGCCCCTGCAGGATTGAATATCAGGGCCAAGAGGGAAATCACTTCAAGGAAGGACTGGGAGGAATGTTAGACGACTTGAAGGATTTGCCTGGTTGCCCAGAATTTCCTGGAAAGAAGGTTACAAATGATTGGGAAATTCACATGGACAGAGGGCTTGTCCAGCAACACGACAGATTCCTTTAGAAGGTGGGAGGTGAGAAACAGATGGGGGTGGCTGTGTGTGGGTGTGAATGAAGAATATGCGCGAGGAAGGAGGGAGAGTGAAAAAAACCTGCATACCAAAAGCATACCTAACATTCTTTAAAAAAGTAATTTGGCGTACCTTGCTCACTGACAGGGCAGCAGCCATTACTTAAAGGCTCATAACTGTTTGTTGCAGATTTCAACTTTTTTTATGCGTAATACTCGATATTGCCTCAAACTGCACGTACAAATATACAACTCCAATACTTAAAAAGTTAGCATTTTATGGAAAAGGCAAATAAGATAAAATTAAAAAGTTAAAGAAAGAATCTAAATTGATTCTCCCTCTACCATACTGAAAACATTAACACATTATTTAATGCTTTTACCTGTGACTTCAATTTTTTATTGAAAATTTACATTTATTTCAAATCTGATGATTGCAAGAGTACTCCAAAAAATATTGGTGCAGGGGCAATTTAGGGGGAATAATAAACTTGTATTGATAAGGTAGCAAGCAAACGGTGATGGTAGGCAGGTGTGCTGGTTGTGGTATAGCACAAAAAGGCCCAGTCTCTCAAAAGCAAAGACGGGTCGAGGCTCACCAATTTGCCAATAATTGCATAAGATGATAGTCCAACACTTTGTGAACAAGAGGGGGGCATTTCCCCCTCTACTGTCCATAGTATAATTAAAAAATGTAAGGAATCTCGTTAAATCTTAGTGGAAGGGGACAAAAACCACTTCTGAATGCATGTAATCTCCTTTCTCTTGGATGTCATTCCCTTAATAACTGTCATCTGACTATAACAGATGTCATAACATGGGCTGAGAAATGCATTGGTGAACTTCTGTCAGTAAACTCCATTAGTTACTGCATCCGCAGATGCAAGGTAGCTTCACTGCGCGAAGCCAGAGCTATACATCAGCGTTGTCTAAAAGTCCAACTGACTTCTCTCGGCTCAGTGTCATCTGAGCCAGACTGTAGCACAGCGGAAGCATGTTCACCGGTCCAACGAGTCAACATTTCCAGTTGTTTTTGGAAAGAAAAGAGCCTCCCCGTGTTCTCCAGACCAAAGATAACAAGGACGACCCGAGCCCCATGAACCATGAAGAGGAGGTGTCTCAGTGCTCATTGTATCCGTGAATTGCACATTTGCAAGGGCGCCATATATGCAGAAAAATATGAACACATTTGGGGCAGCATATGCTGCCATCTAGATGTAGTCTGTTCTACAAATATCTTTGCATTTTCAAGCAAGACAATACTGCACCAAATTCAACAAGGATTACAAGTGCAGGGCTGCACAGAGTGTGAAGGTGCTGGACTGGCCTGCCTGCAGTCCTGATCTGACCCCAGTTATGAATGAATAGTGCATTATGTATTTAACTGTATGACAATGAAGACTCTGTGCAATTGTGAAGCTGAGGTTCTGCATAATGGAGGAATGGGGGGAAATTTTTGCATGATAGACCTGGCCAGTTGATGTCTTCAGTGCCCAAACGTTTAATGAGTGTCATTAAAACGTATGATGATGTTACTCAGAAGTAAATAGTCAACTGTGCCAACATTTTGGGACTCTGTTGTAATCATCACATTGTACTTCCAGGCAAAAAAAGGCAAATTATAATACTCTGTTGAAACACCTTTGATAGTAGCAAACATTTCTTGAGGGAATATTTCGACAATCTTATGCCACTGCTCAACATTTACTTCTAACCGGAATTGCTTTAATTTTTGGCAGAGATCTTGTACTGATCTTGTACAGGAGAGACAAACAACTCCATATGCCTTCACCAGCACAACCAAAAGACTTTCAATTAGTCAAGATCATGTCTCCGTGGTGGTCTGTTCATGAGTGAACACAATTTCTCATGTTTGTTGAACCACTCTTTCACAATTTGATCACAATTTATTCTTGGCATTGTCATCCCGGTGGAATGTGCCTGCGCCCTCAGGGATATAAAAAAAATAAAATAAAATCATTGCACCGGAATAGGTTAAATCTGGACGCATCAGACCATATGACCTTTTTATAAAGCTCCACAGTCTAATCTTTATGCTCCCTGGCAAATTGACATTGTCCAGTAAGGCTCACTAACAAGTGGCTTTGTGGTGGCCACACAGCTGTGTTGTCCCAATCCTGTCATTTTTTTTTTTTTTTGCGTCACGCGTGTGGAAATGTGCTTACTTTCATAATTAAACATAGCCATGAGTTTAACTGTCAAATGTTTTGATGAGACTTCACAAAGAATTTACTGATCCCCGATAACGATCTTTTGTGATTTTTTTCTTACCCATTTCTTCCACAAAGTTGGCGGTTCACCACTATCCTTCCAGGTTTTAATGCATAGCACAGTTATTTACCCAGTTCCCGTGATTTCAAGAATGTCCTTAATTGTTTCCTTGATCATCAAGGAAATCTTTCCTTGATGTTGGCCGATAATGCCACAGCTCCCCCCCCCGAAATCTTAACCCACGACCATAGAATACGTCCTCTGACATGGTTGTTTAAGAAACAAGAAGATACACGCTTCATTAGCCAGGGTTAAAAGAATTGTTGCCAGCACTGAAACAAATAAAGCGCCGCAATAACGATTCAATCATTGGTTCTTAATGTGTTGTCGTCGTGTTTTCAATGCAGTAGACGGTGATTGGACTTTTCAAACCTGTCATTGTATTTTCCATGATCTCCCAACTTAATTCAAAATAGGGGTTGTACATTCACCGGACAAATTTAAATGACATAATGGATTTTCCCAATAAACTACTGCAGTGAATTCACACCTGTTTTCTTAGGTCTGAGTGAGCTGCCAAATTTATGGTGAAAGAAATAGAGAAACAAAAAGCTCTGTCAGATTGGGGTTGCACGCCTGCTCTTTTCTCCGTGACCTTTCAACATCTTCCTTAACAATTTGCCTGCATCATTCACTTGATGTGGGTAGAATTTATAGCGGAGTGGGGGAGCTAAGAGAACTGAGCCGCAGCTGTTGCCCTCTGATCCACAGGAAGTACCTCAAATGGGTGAAAGATTGAGCGTAGATGTCCTTAAATACCTTTATAATCTAGTTTGTAGACTAGTTATCTGTACAGTTACATCCTTCTCTATGTGACCTTCATCTACAGATTTTATTACAGTCCTGGCCAGTGGGGGCAAAAGTTATTAATAGGAAGCAAATGCACTGAACTCTCTGAGCTTCAGGGGTCATATATCATGAGTTGGGGCTAAACTGAGACCAATGTATTTTTCCCTCTTAATAATGCCTTCACAGTTCAGAAAGAAAGCACTGACATCACTGTGGTGGCAAAGAGTGCAATCAAACCAGCAACCAAGAGGAACCTGATATAGTGCAGAGGGTTTGAGTGCAGACAGCGCACTGAGAGGGTGCTGTTCTTTATTGTCTTGTCACTGATCACTGTGTTTTCCAGAGTCTCAGTGTTTAGAATTTGCCATTTTTAATTATACGCTCATACTTGTATAAATAAGACAACAAATATTTTGTTAAAGTTTGTTTTGGAGTTACAAGGCATATGGCACAGTTCATAGGGCAGTAATTCCTTAAGCCGCATGTGAGTGCATCGTGAGCTGAGGGTCTGCTCCCCAGTCAATGAATTTTCTGTGTTTTGACTCTTCTGAGTCCATTATCATCAATACTTTCCCATTGTTAAAATAAAGTTTAAAAAATGGCAGACTGTCCATCTCCTTTTGTTGTTAAAGTGTACCAATGGTTCTTTAATTTAATTCAAGAGAGATGGGGGCAAGTAAACTGCTTGATTATGGTCATTTTCCATCAGACATACTGCTTGAGTAATATTTTGCAATCGGTAAAAATACTTACATAAGGACAGAGAGAAAGTTCGTTGTCAGAGTGAAAGTAATTCTTCATACACATAAAGAAAACTTTTTTCTTTTTGTTTTTGTTTTTTTTTTTGAGTTGTCAGCGAAGCATAACCGTGTTCTTGACCCCATGCGCGGCATTACATGAGCGTCACCTTTTGTACCGCGTTACCCTCCCAGTTTCGCTGTTGTTCCAGACTTTTCTTTTTCTTTTCCTGTTCTAACAATGTCCTGGTGTTCACCCTGTGACTGCAGGAAATTAATGTGCTTATATCTGTGTTAGAGCGTGTGTGTGTGTGTGTGTGTGTGTGTGCGCGTGTGCGTGAGAGAGAACCAATATGGCCAAGAATTCTGATCAGCAGATTTGGCAGCTGAATGTCAGGAATTATTTCATTTAATGATATTTTGTGCGTGTTTATGTACAGTCTTGGTTGTAATTACATACCCCCTGAGGTGCACAGTGGGAGGGATTGCAATCTAAAGCAAAGCCTTTTATCTCGGTTTGAGCACCAGCTGTGGCGATGTGGTGAGGGCCAGGCTGTCGTTGAGGGGAGACGATATTGCCAGGGTCACTGCTATGATGATGTGATGAAGGCTGAGGTCATTACCAAAGAGAAGTGGATGACAAGCTTTTTTTATTCCTTCACCATCTACAGAGTTAAAGGATGTGGATTTCAAATTTTTTGTCACATTTAAGCGAACAGCACTGCAATCACAGCTGGTTGAAGAACACAGAAACTAGTCAATGAATGCAAGAGAGCACAAAGCGGGGCCAGGACAGGTTCCAAAGAAAAGAGAGGCCTGTGGCATTTTCCAGCAGACTTTTCTTCAGATCTTTTTGTTCCACTAGCAGGAGGCAGTGCGTAACCTTCTGGCGCTGAGGCACAAGGAAAGAGGGGGTATAGGGTTAAAGGTCATGGTTGGCCTGAAGAGCACATGTTGGATATACCCCTTTCCTCCGCTGTTTCCTGTAACCTTTGAGCCACCTTCATGGCAGTCTGTTGTGTAAAACTGGTTCATCACGAAACACTCACTTCTGTCACCTGACACACATTCAGTGTTCTGTTTGGACAGCTGTGTCTCTATAATTCTTTGAAATTTTGTTAATCTGCACATCGGTTGTTCTGCAAGCATAACATCAGTTGGTCACAATATCAATCAATTGTCAGCCAGTTTTGTCACTGTATAATGCAACAAAATACAACAGTTTAACTTTGATCTCTAAGAACAATGTTCCAGGGTCCATTCATACGGATACTAATAGTACACGGTACAGAAAACAAGGGTGAGTACTTGAACTGTACAAATACATACTTGAACTGATGTTTAGTCTTTATCATTTTTCTTGATCAATGATACGTTAAATCTGTAAACAATCAGCTCCCTTGCGTACAGTCAGTTCTTTTTTTAAGGTAAGGTGATGAATAAAATGCACTGTAAGTGAAGAATACTTGCGCATCTGCCGGTGAAGGCTTAGATCCGATTTGTACTATTAAAGGCATTTTGGTATCTGAGTGCTCCAGTTTTTTCTCCTTTTTCGATAAATAAAATGCTTTGGACATTAGCACGCAAAATTGAGCAGAATTTATTTTGAGATTTCTTTGTTTTCATTTAAACAATTATGAATAGCAGGTTTGATCGCCAGCTTTGCAGGAAGAGCCAAAAGTTTAAAAGGAAGATTTAAAGTAGATTATCTTTCTTCATAATGCGAAGCCTACTTAGGTAAGCAAGTAAAACTTTTTTTTTTAATTTTTATTAATTATTTTATCATCTTAACATCAAAATAAAAGAAGACTGCATCAAACTGGAAGTGCACACCTCCAATAATTGGAAAATGGAAAATGGCCACTGACACTTTTATTTCTTCTCAGACAACATATGAACCCTACTCATCTGTGAGGCACTGTAATTGCATGAAAATCTGTTTCTCTAATCAAGAGAGCCTCAGATCTGCGTACCTGGTGGGGTCATGTTCACACTGGCCACACCCCTAAAGTTTAAACTTTCAGGGGGATTTGGAGGTGGAGCCTCTCCAAAATGCTCGTCACAAATAGCAAGGCGTAGTAAAAGAATGAACTGTCATCTGAGAGGCTCAGAGTGAAGCTCTGTCTCTGTTATAGACAGGAAGAAAACTGTGATTCTGCACAAGGATATTTGCCATTAACAGAACAAAAGCACCAGCCAAACTTACAGAGGGAAAAGTGTGGCTTATACCTGGTGAGTTTTCATGTGAAGGGGGATGTTAAAAAAAAAAAACTGTCTCATTACTTTAGTGAGGAAAAGGCTTTTGGTTTTTTAATTCAGTGTAACCTTTGTTGTGAATCAGATACCAAGGTCTTACGGGGACACGCTCTGTTAAGATATTCTGCTCCCAAAAATCAATTCAAGGAGGTCTTGTGAGAATTCTTATCCAGCTAATAATGGTATAGAAGACTAGAGTGTTCAGGTGAACACGTGTGTCGCCTGCGAAGCTTATGTGAAAGTGTGACTACCAACTGAAAGTGTGACGACCGGACAGACAAACGGACGGACAGACAGACGCCGGACAAAGTGATCCCTATGTGCCGCTATGCTTCGCAGGCGACACAAAAATTGAGGTAGAAAATAAATCTAATGTTACTTAAAGGACTCTGACTTCACTGGCTGAATTTAAATTTGAGCTGATGCTTATGTTGAAGGATTATTGGTGTCTTAATATTTTCTAATTGTAATCGTCTTGAACTGCCTGCTGCATCAAATGAGAGCATAGCCCTCCTCCTCAGATGTTTTCAGTGATGAACTGGGTTGCATTAGCTGTTAAGTGCCAGTCTCTGGTATGTCAACCAATACCAGTGGGAGGGGGGTGGAACTAAATTGCAGTCTGACCACGCCCTAAACCACAAAACAAGCCAATTCAATCTTCGGATTTTCCTGTTTTTTGCTTTCATCACACACACACACACACACACACACACACACACGCATGCATACATACACGTTCCCTCGCCCATGAGCATGTGCACTCTCATATTCTCACACAGTGTCTTTAATGCTTTCAAACAAGGGTTGTGTCATATTTGTGGCTCCTCAGCTTTGAACGCTCCTGCCCAGTCCGTTTTAATGAGAATGGGGAAGAGGAGGTGATGGGGGAGGAGACTGGGAATTGGACACAGTATTACACTTGCACAACAGGAGTCCTGATCTTTCTGCACTTCAAAGACTTACCCTTGGTGCTGGCAGTAGTTGGTGGCACCACTTCAGTTGTCAGACATTAGCATTTCTATGGTAACAGCTGTTGACTGTCTGTAACCTTGGAACACAGTTGCAATGTGGTTTCTCACAAAGAGCCAAAGGTCACAGAGCTAAATGTAAAGCCTGCAATTATTCAGCTTTTTGGGTGCATTTCAACACTTAAGTGATCCATATGTGATATGTATCAGATACTCACATTGCATTGGAGGCATAAACTGGCTGCAAAAGGAAAGGAAACACAGAAATATATTGATACTGAAAACCGGGAAATCAGTTAGATGCCTTCGAGAAAGCTGTGCAATAGGAATTATACAGCTTAATACATCTAGTAAGTGCACTTTGAAATCAATGAAAAATGCAGTTATACAAGCCTCCACATCATTACGAAACTTTTGCACCCTCAAGAAGCAAACTCTGGAACACCTCTAGCATCCAAATCCTCCTCATTGTGAGATATTCCATTAATAAAACTCTGAAACATTAATCAAAAGAGGAACCCGGCACAGCATACTGTACCTCAACTGGAGGAGACGTTTTAATGCTTTAAATGTTGAATAACCTGGGACCCCCTGACATTTGACCCCTATCAATAACGAGCCTAATGACGTCACACCATAAAGTAGCACATGGTTGGAAGCGGAATTG
The DNA here is from genome assembly GCA_029721435.1 of Gymnothorax reevesii. Lineage (NCBI taxonomy): Eukaryota > Metazoa > Chordata > Actinopteri > Anguilliformes > Muraenidae > Gymnothorax > Gymnothorax reevesii. The sequence goes on from CM056581.1 coordinate 10,963,550, forward strand.
AAAAATGCACGGTTTGAGCCCAGTTCAGAATTGACTGGATTAGACTGAAGGAATTGTTTAAAAAAAATTAAATGAATAAATAAATAAATGAATAATAATAATAATAATAATAATAAAATAATATATATATATATATATATAGACTTAGGTCCAACATTCAGTCTGTTAATCCTTGGACCATGGCGTTACTTTCCTGAAAATTTGGTGTAATTTGATCCAACCATTTTTGTGCTTCTCTGTTACCAGTGAAACGGGCAAAGTCTATCAAAAACAATATCCTTCGCCTTTCAGATGAGATAAATTGAACCTAAATTACTATATATTATTCAATATGTTTGTGGAGCTTGTCAGCCCAGAAGTTCTCAAAACAGCTTTGTTCATATTTACACTCCCTCTTTTAAACTGAATTCTACAGCAAAATTTTCAGTAGGCACTTTCTCAAGATAAATGTCAAATTCATTTAAATTATATCATTTTAATTGCTTTTTTTTACAAATTCATTCGGGATCAATTTACAGCAGTCTAAAAAATCCAGAGCAGGTCAACAAAATTATGTTTTCTATCCTTCAGTTCTGCCCTCTCGCCGCAGGAAGGGCATGTTCTCACTATTTTCTGTGGCAACTCGCTGAGTCAGACGATCGCAATGGGTAAGTCACGCAACTGCCAATCTTTGTGCGGAAAAGCAAGTGCTTAAAAATAACAAACACGAATATATTTGAGTGCTGGAGACTTCTTTCGGCAAGTACATGGCTTTCACAAGTATGATATGATAGGATACTAGTCCACTTGATGAGCGCCCAAATGTAGTCTGTTTTGGGGATTTCAAATTGGGTGCATGAGAACGGGCCCGGAGTAATGCGAATGGCTTATTTTTGTCATTAAAGTAGAATCAGTGCGTTAAAAGATTCTCCGATCGAAGAATTTACATCTAACATTCTACATGTACATCAGTATGAAGCTGATAACGTATTCGTTTTCGGTTTTACAGAAGGCATCTCAGTTCATCTCAGCGTCCCTTCTAAACAGATCCAGTGGATAAATTCCTTATCTACCTGAGTAGGCGGCTTACAGTTAGAGGTCCCAGATGAACTGACTTCTTTGAGGAAAATATTTGGACTGAACCACTTATTCATTCGTATGGGGGTGCACGGAAAGCTGATGCGAAAACAGACATGTTTTAAGAATGCAATCTGTCCTCAAACGACAGAGTATGTACACCAGATTTTTTCCATGGTAGCTAGCCATGCGATTCTGTTTTACTCAAATGTGATCACATACATGCGTCCATGACCCCCCAAATACACGTCCGTGTCCATTAACCCAAGGCCAAATTGTAACGTTCCGCGAGACACACACCATTGACATCCACTATTCGGCTCCAATGCGGACGCAAAGTTGAGCAACTCAGTCAGTAACGGTATTTTTTTTATACTACGGTTGAGGAATGGTTTCTTAATTCTATCTTAATTCGTATTCCGTTAACGAGAAATTGTAATTTCAGAGTTACTTGATTCTCTTTTTTGTCCATGACTAAGCCAATGCGTTCAGGAGCGCAGTGAATCTCAGCAGTCGGACCCCAAACTAATCGTTCTGTGATTTTCTTAGAACTCGGAAGTAAAAAACTCCTTTGGAAAGCGGAGGAGAGGAGTCTAGGAGAGACACCGCGCAACAGTAACGTTAATCTTATGACAGTGTTTTAGATGTTGAGCGAAAATGTAAATGTTGATTCAGCAGCTAACTTAAGCTGTCGTATTAAATGAACCGGCGTCTTAAGGAACACAACGGGCATCTGCTAACGACATTAATAGTTTCTTATCCCATCACTTTTCTTTGTTGTAACCGGATTAATCCTGTCATCTTGCCCCTAGTTCGCCTCGGCAAGGTAGCGGGCTAAGTTGGCTAGCTTGCTCGCTGCCTTAAAATTGTCTTAAGACAGTAAGTCGGCGTGACTTGAAGTTTGCTGTTGTTACCTAACTTAACTTGTCTTGCTTTGGTGTGTAACTCAGCTCTCCGTCTCGCTTTACGTTTCTTGATTTTTGTACTGCCAGCGTTTGTCGGCTACCTTTCGAAACGTTTCACTTTATTTATATAGCTGCTGACACACTTGCTGTGATTTCCCCGCTCAACAGCAACGTTAGCTACTTCTCTTGAAACTATTCGCCAAAGTTTAACTGTAAAAATCAGCCAGTTAGGTCTCTGTGCATGACCGAGGAGAGCAACTGAAACACTAAGCAAGCCAGCTAGGTTATTAACCTGACTAATGATAGTCATTTAATTTGTAGCGTTTGATTTTATCCCCCCGCCCATTTTTTCTCAAATTTATAGATGTATTCATATAACTTATTATTTTAATTTTATAATTATTTTTCTTTTTGGCATTGGGTTTCCCAGTCACTTAAGTTCAATATTCTGTTTGACGAAATAAGCGCCCGCGTTGGCGATACAGATGGGACTGTAAGAAGAAAGAAGGCCCGATTGGATTCTCACGCACAAATTGCGAACTGGTTGGGTGACTCTGTGCTAATGTCGGTATAACAGAAATGACTGCCTGATCGCTTCTTCCACAGACGCTATGAGCGCATCTCCATGGACCGCGCGGGTGCAGCGGTCCTGTCTGCTCTTACTGCTGGTGTGTGGTATGAACCGAGCTCAGGATTTGAAGCCAACGCGATGGCCTCTCTTTTCCCGGAAGCCTGTGCTACTGGCCTGGAACGCGCCCACAGAGGACTGTGGCCCACGCCATGGCATCCGCTTCAAACTGAGCCAGTTCGAGATTGTTGCCTCACCAAATGAAGGCTTTGTTAGGCAGAACCTCACAATCTTCTATAAGGACAGACTGGGACTTTATCCATATTATGAGGATGGGGTGGCATTTAATGGGGGGATACCGCAGTCCGCTAGCCTTACTGCACATCTGGAGAAGATGCCAGAAGGTGTGATCCGGTACATTCGTGAACATGGTGCCAAGGGGCTTGCTGTCATTGATTGGGAGGAGTGGCGGCCCCTGTGGATCCGCAATTGGGACACTAAGGATGTTTACCGTGAGCAGTCACGACTTCTTGTCTCCAAAAAGAACACAGACTGGTCCGCAGATGTGGTAAATAAGGTTGCCCAGCAGGAGTTTGAGATGTCTGCCAAAAAGTTTATGCTGGAGACGCTCAGATATGCCAAGAGCCTGCGGCCCAACCAGCTGTGGGGATTCTACTTATTTCCTGACTGCTACAACCATAACTACAAGTCTAGCCTGGAGAATTATACAGGTCGCTGCCCAGATGTGGACACGGCACGGAATGACCAGCTGACCTGGCTGTGGACAGAGAGCACTGCCCTCTTTCCCTCCATCTACCTGGCCCCCATGCTGCGTTCCACATCTCTTGGTCGCCAGTTTGTCCGGAACCGCGTGATGGAGGGAATGAGGCTGGCGTCAGTCGGCGAAGGCATCGCAAGGCCCGTCTTTGTTTACACACGGCCTACCTATGCGAATCAGCTGATTCTGCTGTCAGAGGTGAGGACACATATTGGCTTCTTAGCCCACTCACTGATTCATTCATCCCCTCAACGTAGAACAAACATGCTAGGATTTTTTGCAATGTCCAGGTGTTTACATTACATGTATTAGGCAGAAACGTTTATCCAAAGTGACACACTAACACAAATGCCTACAGAAGGTATATAGATGATGATCAGTCTGTCACTAACCCAGAAACATATTGTGGGGCCATTTTAATGGTAAAAACAAAATGTTGAAATTGTCAGTGTATTAACAGGATTGTTGTTCAACTGCATGTTCATGGTATTATTTTTTACATTTTAAATGCAGGATTTTTCTTGGAATGATTCTTTGGGAAAACTACATGGTGTTTTTTTATTATTATGAAATAATAGGCACTTTTTTATGGTTGTCAGACAGGTGGACTGCCCCTCTCAGTGCAAGATATGTCATGAGTCTTGGCGAAAGTAAAAGTGAAACTCACCAACTTGAATCAAAAGCACAGATTTTGCCGCTCAGAATGGGCTGCATGATGAACTTTTAGAGTGTGTTCCCTTTCCATATAAATTCCAAAGTTAGAAAATTATATCATTCATACCCAAGGGATTCCCAATAAGGGGAGGCATAGCCTTGAAAATTGCCAAAATCTGACTAGAGCATTGAAATTACTTTCACTTGGTAAGATCAAGCACGTAATTCTGTGTCAAATCACCTAAGCTTAACACCCCACCTTGTCAGATGTTTCTGAAACTCTTATCAGTTGGTGTTCACTGCCTGGTCAATGGAGTAGTTAGGTGGTGACGCCTCCATTATTTAGCTTCTGGTGTCAGAAGTAAAATCCCTAGGGAAATTCATTATGGGGTTTGGACACATTCCAGCATTGCTCAAACTCGAGATAATTTTATGAGCCGGCTCACTCCAAGATCAGTCTATGGGGCATACAGATGCAAATGATTACGTCAAATTTGTTGTTTACTGCCAGAAATTATATGCTTTTGATGCTTTTGCACTTGTAGTCCAGTTTGAAGTTCACTTTTGCAAAATATTCACTACACAAACAGGCAAATACCCCACAATTTGTTTGCAGCCAATGGGGTACCACAGTTTCAGCAAATGGTCACAACATAACTCGACGGAAGCCGCTCAGTGTCCTAAATTGCTGTTGTCTTTCTCTGTGCAGCCGTAGCTACACTGCTTCACAGCGTGTCACTATCAGCTAGCTAGCTATCTGCCTAAAAATGAATGGATAACAGTGAATGGCTAATATTATGCCATTTAGCTAGTTGGCTAGAATTGATGTGCAACAAATATGACAAGCTACACCAGCAAACAAACTAGCTAGCTAGCTAAGCACATCTTGTGCGCATAGCTAAATTGATAGAAAATAGTAAATAGTTTACTGTTACTTATTGCTATTTAGCAAATTATTTACCAAATATAACTACCTAAGCTATCGAAATTGCTTGCCCAGCTAGCGAGCTAGTTAGGCAAATAAAAACAGTGAATAGCCATTATTTAGCTAGTTAGCTGGCGTTGAGCCACGAGAATTTCACTAGCTGGCATTTAGTTACATGCACCAAATATAATGTTAGCCAACTACCAAAGTCTGTAAACTAGCTTGATGGCCTAGATAGCCGGCTGTTATTTGGCTTGCTCTGTTAGCCTTTGTGAATATAAATCGCAAGAAATGGTGAATAGAAATATTAGTTTTTATATTATAATATATTTATAGTTATATTTATAATATAAATATTATAGTTTATTTCGGTGCTTAACTAGCACTTGATGAGCAAGAAGAGATGAATATGCTGTGCAGCTAGGTCAGTTATGCATTGACAAGGCTGATTAGCTCGTTCACTAGTGAATGAGTTTTTAAGAAAACAAATGCAAAACATGGACAGCTATTAAAGTAAATTGGAGCCAGTTGCAAAACTTGGTATTAAGCAGGGAAGTATAGCTAAATAGAAGGTAGAGTGGCTAACTAATTAGCTAAGTCTTCCTAGGCTATGCAAACAAATGGTCATGGCATGGTGCTAGAAATTTCTAATGCTTAGTGAACTCTTTCTGCCCGGTAATCAGGATGATCATGGGACGTGTAGTTTTTAGACTATGAAGAGGATTAGCATGCTGGAGAAAAATGAAAATTATTTAAATTGTAGCTGACTCTGGTCAAGAAAAACAACATTTGTTGTTACTTGTAAATATGACGGAAAATTTTGAAATTGATGGAGTCCTGAAAACAGCAGGAAGTGCTTCAAAAGTGAATATTAAAAAAAATCTGAGTGTAAAACGAATGGGAACTTTTACTTCAGACACCAACATGACGTAATCACTTCTCTACTTGATAAACATCCCCATTTGGATTTAAATAAGGGAATACATGAGAGCCTATGATTGAGTCATCATTGCTGTGATTAATGTGTTTCAGCAGGCAATAATTCTTTTCGCCCTTACTGATGCAGCATCTAGTTTCTCATTCCTTTCATAACCATGGCGGAAGACACATTCCTTAGTTCTGGAAAAGATGTTATTGTGATTCAAGAGGGGGAAATTATTGGCCCGCATCAAGTTAAAAAAAAAAACAACTAAGTAGGTGGCTGGAATCTCTGGAACCGGGTTAAGAACGGTTCACCACAATTAAAACCTCGAAGGATAGTGGTGAACAGTCAACTTTGCAGAAGAAATGGGTCAGAAAAAAAAAAAAAATCATTGTGGATTAGGGAGCATGAAAACACTTTGTGAAGCCTCATTGTAAAAAATAAATAAATAAATAAATAAATAAAAACAACAGTAGAACTCATGGCCATGCTTATTAGTGAAAGTAAGAGCATTTCCACTGGAACTTGCTGGACTGGGACTAAACAGCAGTGTGGCCACAAGAAAACCACGTGTTAGTGAAGCTGAAAAGGGGGGGGGGGAAACAACTTCAGTTTGCTCGGGAGCACAAAGATTGGACCGTGGAGCAATGGAAAAAGGTCATGTGGTCTGATGAGTCCAGATTTACCCCATTCCAGAGCAGTTGGTGTGTCAGGGTAAGAAAAGAAGCCAATGGAGCAGCGACCCTGTCATGCATAGCTCTTCAGAAGACTCTGGAGGCAGTGTTATGATCTGGGGTTGCTTCGCAGTGGTCAGGTTTAGGATCAGCAATGTAATGTAGCAATACAATGAAGTCTGCAGACTACCTGAATGTACTGAATGACCTGGTTATCCCATCATTTGATTAAAAAAAAAAAAAGATTCCCTGACAGCACAGATATATTCCAGGATGATTCATATAGCTCAAATTGCTGAACCACTTTCACAAGCATTAGGAATCATTTTTCACAGATGAATTGGGTACTACAGAATCCTGTCATCGACTAATTGCAGCTCTTTGCGGTGTAATAGGGAAGGCTTTACAGAGTGGTGTGACACTCCCGTCATCAATACAAGATTCTAGCCGAAAAATCTATGCCACTCTGATCGTTATACTATAGCCTAGTAGTTCAGCATAACGGCACTATTTACATGAAGTATGAAGCAAATCTAATATAATCAGTTGGGAGTCCTCTTGTTTATGGGGACACTTATTGATATACACCTAAAAATTATGCATTCACCTTTTATGATTAATTGATCACTGCAACTTCAGTCAGCATTGCGTCTGCTGTATCTTGCGTGCTGTATATTTAGAAATCTGTGAACGAGGGTATTATTTTAATATTTTAGAAGTAGATGAGAAAGAATTCTCTTGGAAGTAAGTATCGTGGAGTAGCCAACTGCGTAAAACTGAGGAGACATGCTGGGACAGACCTCGAGCTTGCTTAAAGTGGAGGATCTGTCAGATTACAGATTACATTCAAAGTCAATGGCAGACAAAAATTTGTTTCGCGTCCGGTGTGAAAGCTGCTTAACACGCCCATAACGCGCGTATTTACGTCTTTGCATTGACTTTGTTCACACGACTGATTGGGGACATTCAATTCGTTTTTGCGTCCGGTGTGAAAGCAGCTTGACCTGCCAATAATGAGTTTATTTGCGTATTTGCATTGACTTTGAATATACCTAATCAGTCGCACAAACAATTCGTTTTGCCTCTGGTGTGAAAGCAGCTTGACCTGCCAATGACGAGTTTATTTGCGTCTTTGCATTGACTTTGAATGTAATCGGTCGGGCAAAAAATTAGTTTCGCATCTGGTGTGAAAGCTGCTTGACGCGCCCATAACGCTTGTATTCGCATCTATGGTTTGACTTTGAATGTAATCTGTCCCACGAAAAATTCATTTCGCGTCTGATGTGAAAGCGGCTTTATGGATGCTACGCAACAGCTATAGAGAGCTTGGTTGCGTTATGAACATAATACAGGTTTTACAGACCGTAAGTTCCGCTTGTGTGGAGCTAGTGAATCAGTCACTTCTACAGGTAAGCATCAATGTGGCAGTTTCATCATAATGTTGCCCGATTTTAGCCACTACAGTTGAAGCTAACCAGAGAGGTGCTGTAAAAGGCTGCAGTTAGACCAGACGTAGGTTTTGCGGAGCTTAGGGTATGTGTTTCGGTTTGTTTCACTTCACTTATCCATCAGCCGGATACTTCACAAATATCTGAGTTAGCTCTCCGATTCTAGCGTGAAAGCAATGCGAAACACAGAAGCTGTAACCTGTCTGGTATAACAAACGATTTATCTGTACTGCCGTGACATAATTTCATCCCCCTTTAAAAATTCTTCTGGCTAATTAAAAGCCGAAAAAAGGCAAAGATTAAATGGGAAATTCTTTCCGAAGTAACACAAGCATACCGATCAGAGTTACTGCAAATAGGTTAACCAGAAGCATTTTAATTAGCACTGCATGCTAACTAACATGCAATAGCTGGTAACCGAGCGGTCATAAGGCTAATCTTCTGAAAATATTCTGCTGAAAACATTCTTCTGAAAATTTGCAAATTTTTCTTTTTTTTCATCAACTCAATTAGATATTGATAGATATACATCTCAAGAATAACTGGTGAAAATTTCTTCACAATATATTAAGAAATAAATTATGAAGGAAAGTATAGATGGTTCTAGTTTTTCAACAGAATGTTTCTGCAGATTAGCCCTACCCCGGTTGTAACAACCACAGAGACAAATCCTTGCAATACAGGTTTTACAGACCCCAAGTTCCGTTACCGTGGACAGTTGTACCAAGAATCCAGATTACAAACACGTATTAAGTTGGCTTCAAGTGAGGTTTACGTTCACACAGCTTCTGTAGAATTTCCCCTGATATCACTCTTGCATATTTAGGACACAAACATTAGCAACAGTAACTTGGCTACGTTAGCCGCAGTGCTACAACCACAATGAACAGGCTATCACGTCAGGTTGGCTTGTGCAGTAAAAGCAACTTGCAGCTTCTGTGTCTGAGTCATGAACAGTCACGACCAATACAGGCTTTATCTTCAGATATTTTACAAAGCCTGCGTTTGAGGCCAGTTGTTAGAGCCATAGATACACATTAACACTAGATGGCTGAAGCACGCTGCGAGCCAATGTGAAGTAACGTCGTCACAGGGCGGCCATCTTGGGACAGGGCTGCTCGATCACTTATAACATTACACTCAATGGAGCATGGACTTTGAAATAACGAAATTGCTCAACTCTCCCAAATTCTCAACTGATTTTCAAACAAACGGCTTGGTTTGTTGGGTAGACATCAGAGAGGTAGTTATTTAACTGCATGCTTAAGAATAATTAAAACCATTGAATTCGATATAAAAAGTACATTAAGTAGATGGGTAAAGCAATAGCTATACACACACAGAAATTATATTGTCAATATTTAATATTGGCAATATTCGAATAATAGACAAAAAAAATAATAAAATGAAGGAATGATAAAATGAATAACAAAGAACCTTCAGCCACGTTAATAAGTCAAAAATCATAGCCACTTTAATAGGGTTTGTAATAACCCAATCCGTTTGTAAATCCGTCAAGAATTCAGCGAGTTACGAGTATTTAAGCGAGTGAATCATCCACCTTACCTCTGACTACAGCACAGCGCACCAGAGCAGTCCCCTGTCCTAAGATGGCCGACCAGTGACGACGCTGCCGACTCTGCCTTGAGCCATCTAGTGTTTATATATATCTATGGTTAGTGCTACCTATCGCTAGCGGTCCTGCTAGCCACTTGCAACACATTAGCTCCACTTACATTACACTTAGATTATTTGCTGTTTTATCATTACTTACAGCTTGTGGCTCTGAGTGCTTGATCATGCAACCGCTTCAGGTTTGAGAGGCAGCTGAAACGCTTGTCCAGCATCGAATTATCCTTTATTGACAAAGCTGTCTTTGGTGAAATGCTGAGCACAAGTAACTAACGTCCCTTTGGCCATGGCTGTTTGCTACCAGTAAACAAAAAAAAGCTACCTACTGATTTCTGGTGGCATCGTCTTATGGCGTTTTTCTTCACGTCCAGAAGTAAATGGACAAGCAGCTTTGGGAGATATACAGACAAAACTGCTCCTCAAATGATCTGCGGTTCTTCTTTTGTATTTCCAAAAGTGTAGATGCTACTAAGGCATAGTATAATCTGCCGTTGTTAGTGCCTCCTAGAATAGTTTCCGTTGTGGGCAGGTCCAGCCCCGTGATTGGTTCTGGCTAGGTCTGTACTAATTGGATGGCACAACTTGACGTCAGGTTTTACGCAGATCTCGCAAAGATCTCAGGAGGAGCTGTTCAGAGAGGAAATCACGTTCATGAAATCACATCCTTGGGTTACGGCAAAGCCCCTATATTATGTTTAGAAACTTTTCAGAGGTTGAGTATGGACAACCAACATTATAACATTACTAATATGTATTAAAAGAAGGATCAGCATAATGGGTCCCCTTTAAGTGGACTCTGAACTGTTCACTAAACCATGCAATTTGGAATCATCCGCAAATGTAACTAATTTGCTTTCAATGTTCCTATCAAAGTCATTATTATAGATGAGGAAGAGCAGGGATTCTAATACTGATCCCTGAGGGACTCCATTTCCCACCATGTCTAGCTCAGATGAGATCCCTCTGACCACAACCTTTTGTGATCTGTCCCATATCTACTTCTAATCCATTCCAAAGTACTACTTAGGCCTAGCATTGCAACGGTCCTCATTTTAAAAATGGGTCTCATGGTAAAGTATCAAACTGTCTGAAAATCCAAGTATATGATGTCATGGGCCCTGCTCTAATCATAAGTTTTGATGGCCTCTTCAAAGAATTCCAAAAGGTTTGTCAGACTGGCATCACCTTTCCTTACAGAAACCATGTTGGCTATCCTTCAAGATGTTATTATGTCAAGGAATAATTCCAGCTTGTCTTTAGTGATAGATTCCAGTATTTTGCATGCAGTGCAAGTTAGACTGACAGGCCTGTAATTTCCTGTCCCCTTTCTTATTGGTATTGTGTTGCCCTGCTTCCAATTATTCGGTGTTGCTCCAGTTTCTAAAGACAGGCTAAAATGACTTTACTGTGGTTTAGAGATGATCTCACTATTTTCTTTGAGAACTCTTGGTTATCAGCCATCAGAGCCAACTGCCTCATTTGTCTTTAGTTAATGTCATTTATCAAATATTTATTTATCCCCAATCTCAATTTCTGCTAAATAATTTTGAGCGTTGGAAATGCCCTCTGGCCAAATGAAAATCTGCTTGGAGCTGGCAACTCTGCTGCAGGACTGCGATGGGACCAGCCTCTGAGACTCCTCCATTGCAAGAGCAGAATTGAGATGAGTGTTTTGAATGATGAATAGAGGCTCTGTGTATCTCTGAGCTAGAGCATGTGTGCGAGTAATCGTCTACTCATAGGGCTTAACCAATGGTCGCATAGCAAGAGAGTGATGAGGCACTGGGTGATTCACTGTAGCAAGATGCCTGAAGCTCTGTACTTCGAGAGATCCTCAGTGCAGAGCCCTGTGATGACAAAGAATGCTAACGTGAACTGTCTCTCTTTGTCTATCTGTAGACAGACCTAGTGTTCACCATTGGAGAGAGTGTTGCACTAGGAGCAGCAGGAGTAATTCTATGGGGAGATGCAGCCTATGCCAGCAGTGTTGTAAGTATCAGTTTCTCTCCATACACAATTCTAGAGCATATACATTTGGCTTCATAATGCTTGGGACAAAAAATAACATTCCCCCTTCTGGCATTCAGACACCTCCATTTCAGATTTGTAATGAAACTGCATGTGCTGAAAGTGCAGTTTCTCCGCTTTTACAACGAAGGTTTTTATGTTTCTCTATGGATTGTGGCTTCACTCAGTAAAAACCACAACACATTTTATATGCTTCTAGCAGGGGTGGAAACAAGTTCTCGACTGATCGAGTACTGGCCCTATGAATAGTTCTGGTAATGAAAAAAGTGATAATTGAAAATCATTGTCGTCTGACTACCCTCCAGACTAACTTTTGGAGCTGGGAGCGCATGCGGTCCCAACCTGAAAAAGTTGGGCGCGCAGGCTAAAATTTAGGCGCGCAGGCCAAAACTGTGGTCACGCGAAGTACCATGATACTTTTCTGAATATTTACGAGCCCAAATAAAGATAGCTGAACTGACTATCAGTTGTTGCTACATTTATTTAAGAAGCATTATCAGAAAGCACTTTGTGAACTGAAAAGTAAATATTGATGTTCACAAGAATGTTTGATTAATAGGTCACACTTTAGATGAAGTGTTGCTCATAAAGGCTTTATACAGCATGTATAATGCCTTCATAAATGAGACATAATGTCTTCATAAATCAATCATAGCCAAATGTCATGGTTTGAAAAGCGTGAAATAACACATCCTTATTCAGCATGTGATGCCACATGTAACAATGACAATGTCACTTAGCTGAAAATGTCACCCTTTATAGCATTTAGCCACTGGCTAAGTGACATTGTTAGTTACATCACATCTGGCATCACGTGCTGAATATAATGTATATTTAAGCATATAATCATTAAGAAATTATTACACTGAACAAAAATATAAACGCCCCATATCAAATTTTTGAGTTTTAACAATAAACTGGAACCGGGATTCATCTGTGAATAGCACTCTTCTCCAGCGTGCCAAGGGCCATCGAACGTGTGCGTTTGCCCATGCGAGTCGGTTCTGACACCGGACAGCAGTGATATCCAGACCACGGTGAGGACGCTGAGCGTGCAAGTTGGCTTCTCGCAGGCGGTTAGGGACTGTCTGTGGTGTGAAGCGTCTGTTGTGTAGACCAACGGTCTTATCCGCTGTGTGTGTCGCTGATCTGAGCCGATCGCACAGGTGGACGAGCCGGATGTAGCAATCTTGTGCTGGTGTGGTCACACGTGGCCGACGTGGATGAGTCGATTTGCAGTACTGCTCGTCTGTCGGAAACAAACTCTCAAACAGCCCATCGTCCGATAGTTAACATTCAGCTGCACAGCAGCCGCTCTGGTGGACATCCCTGCATCCAGCACGCCAATGGCACGTTCCTGCATGACCTGAAACATCTGAGGCATGTTGACTTTTGGCAAAATTTGACATTTTGTGGCAGCCTTTTATTGTCCCCACTATAAGGCGTGTCTGGGTACTGCTCATTCTGTCTGATCACTGTCTGGAAATGCCACACCCATGTACTGAGTGACATCACTGCATTACTGAGCAAATGCGCACTGACAGAGAGATGGATTAAAAAATTGTCCACAAATCAAGAGAAATATCCCTATTGTACAAGTAAAAGTCTGCATATGCTCACTTAGGGCCCTATGTCGTACAGACGCAGTGCGCAAAGTGCAGCCAGTCACTGGCGCAGTGGAATTTTGGTGAGGCTCAGTGAGGGTTTCTCCTGGCCTGGGTGCGTTTGGTATTTTGGTGACGCGCTGTGCGCCAAGGTGGGAGGAGAGGCGCAGTCGTGGGTGTGTTTTCATAAATCTCCCGACGCACTGGAATTTTGGGGCCATGGATGACCGCTATTTGCGCCCGCCAGAGCCCGCCTGCTCAGACCAGGTCGACGGCGCGGAGCACCGGGGCGGAGTGTTATTTTCGTCGCTTAAGTTGCAGGAGGCGCGTCCAACTACACATTCCTGAAATCGCAAAATCCTGGTTTATGTCTTTAGCTGGTCTATTTTTGCTTTGATATAATCTCACATGTCACAATACATTATCCACTTTAACACATATTGTAATTTAACTTTTTAAAATGATAATCGTTTTTTTTTTTAAATAAAATAAGCAGAATAATATATAGATTACGCATTAGCTGATGCCGACAGTGATTCATTTAGACACACATTGCGCACTGTGTTAAATACAGCACTGCATGGATTTTCGGAATCACTGCTGTATGAACTTTATAAAACATCAAAAATGATTTCTCCCCCACGCAGTAACAGTGCGCAAATGAACAACGCTTTCAGTTATTGTTGGGCTTCACTAAGCCTAACAACCGCAGTCTCGCTCAGCGGTCCTACGAAGCTGGTTGTAATGCCAACTCGTAATGCCAACTGGGGCTTTCCCGACCTAGATATCCTTGTGTTCACATAACCGAGACGGCGTTTATAGCTCTGTGTCCGAAAGTCATAAAAGTTTAAATTTTTCGAGTATTCCAGCTATTATTAGATGTACAAACTTGGCCATGCTTGTGTTCGACCTTCACAAAATGCACATTGATAGCTATCGACTTTTCTTGGTCATTTTATTTGTCTGTTTTCTTTCATTGTTGAAGGTAGACAACAGTCTTTATTCCGTCTCTTTTTGAAAATTAGTCAGATGGATCGAACGGATTCACGCTTTATTTCCACACCAGAGATAAAATAGTGCCGGCAGTCAGTGCACAAATCAATTCCATGACCATAGTGAATTAAATATTGCATGCACAATCAAGACTGTCGGACGCGAAATGCTAAATACTCCATGTTCAGCAGCCAGCAAAAAGTGGAAATATTGATATGAGAGCAGATCTATTACAAAATATTAAAAATATATCACCAACAAACAGAACATCCAAAAAAGATGGCCCGCAAATAAAGACATTGCAGTGTTCATTGGATGAACACTGTTGTTCAAATGTTTTTTATTCTTAATTTCGTTATCAATCTGTTCTAATCGTCCTCTTTTTTTTTTTTTGCTGTTGGACGTGGAGTATTTTGCATTTAATGTCCGACAGGCATTGTATGGACTTTGTTGTATTTATAAAAATGGCCCAAATAAATTGATTGCAGCGCACATTGGATGTTCTGATTGTTGGTGATATATGTTTATTCTTTATTTCGTTATAAATTTGCTCTCATATCAATATTTTTACGTCTGATATCACTGAACCTTTTCCGACACTGGGCAACAGTTCTTATTGAACCAGAGCAATCATTCACCTTTTCAGTAATTTCCTCCCAAGCAAGTTTAGCAGCATTTTTATTGCCATAAATATGTATTGTCGATTCTGCACTTTGCGCACAAGGACATCAGTTTCTTCTTGGGAGAAACTTTTTCTTGTGAACGAAAGGTCCAGGCTGCTTCCTTCATTCATGACAAAATGGGACTGCGCCCAGAATGCATGCCCTTCTAAAGGAAAGGATAACTGGATAATTTATTGGTTGAGTCGATCCCAGCCCCTATCCACCCTAATCCCGCCCAGTTCCCAGATGCGCCCGGTGCATCTTGTCACCAAAATACCAAATGCACGCCATCACACGCCCTGGGCACTGGCGCAAGAAAATAGGGCCCTTAGAGTTGTTAACTCCCATATGGCATCAATATTTGACATGGGGCATTTATATTTTTGTTCATTGTAATTTGGAAACAGCTAATAGACCATTGATGGGCAACATTGAAAATGTACATGTAATACTCGCAGTATTTTGAGGATGATGTTTATGCACATAATTAATTCAAAACTTTCTGAATTCAATCTCCGATTTCAGCATTTTTTACATTTAAAATGGAGACATCTGTGTGATGAACCCTACGTAACATTGGCGCAGAACGATGTCACATTTAAGCCTTGTGGTGTCCAAAACGGTAGCAGTACAACAATAACCTGATGAACCACTGTTGCTAGTAGCAGTGATATTTCTGCACGGCCAATAATTTACTTGTAGATGTAGTGGTATAATAGAAAAACAGACCCAAACTGTCATGACAATCATGCTGCTTGTTCTGAGTAACTGACCAATTCATTGAATTGAACTTGTTCAACAGAATAGCAGTGTGGAATTAAGAGAATTCATTCATTCTGTGAATAAACTAATGCCATGAATTGTCCTTTTACCAAGGAAGAAGGGAAGCAAATGTTTTACATATTGTTATTAAAATACAATGTGTCCTTCTGAATTGCAAAGTGAAATCGGTCGTTCCAAACATTGTTCTGAGGAACTACTTAATTTGATTAAAAAGTTGATTAGAGAGGGGAAAACGTATAAAGAAATGCAGCCAATTATAGGATCCTCAGCTAAAATACTCTCAAATGCCTTAAAATGGCAAAAGAAAACCCTGAAACATGTGGATGGAAACAAGCAATACTATTAAAGTGGATCAAAGAATAGTCAGAATGGCAAAGATTCAGCCAGTAATGCCCTCCAGAAAAATCAATGATAACAAAAATTGGCATCAAGTGCTGTAACAGTCAGAAGAAGTTTGAATCGAAGCGAAGCTATCAGCAAGAAGCCCCCGTAAAGCACCATTGTTGAAAAAACGGCATGTGCAGAATCTGTAAAAATTTGCCAAGGAACGCATCTTGACACAAAAACACAAAGTGAAATTGGCGTAACATTGTGTGGGCTGATGAGAGTAAAATTGTTCTTTTCAGGTCTAGTGGTTGTAGACAGTATGTCAGACGACCCCTGGGTACTGAATTCAAGCCACAGTACACTGTGAAGACAATGAAGCATGGTGGTGCAAAAATTATGGTATGGGGATGTTTTTAATACTAAGGTGTAGGGCCTGTTTATCGTATACCAGGGATGATGGATCAGTTTGAATACATCAAAATACCTGAAGAGATGATGTTTCCAAAGGGGAAATGCCCTGAAATGGGTGTTTTAGCAAGGCAACGACCCCAAACACGAGTAAGTGAGCAACATCTCGGTTCCAGACAAATAAGATTGAGGTAATGGAGCGGCTAGCTCAATCCCACGACCTCAACCCCATTGAAATTTGTGGGGTGACATGAAAAATGCAGTTTCTGAAGCAAAACCCAAAAATTCAGGGGAACTGTATCTCATAGCTGGTTCTTCCTGGGCTGAAATACCAGTTTCTTGCTGCCAGAAGTTGGTCGACTCAGTGCAGTGCAGGTGGTGCCGCAGTTATCAGTAACAATGATCAGGCAATTAAACGCTAGTTCAGTAATTTAAAGTGAAGTTAAATCTTGAGTTAAATTCAGTGTTTGAGTTTAAGAGAAAAACTTTTTTAAATTTATATCCTAAGCTTTGTCTGCTGCTGTGCAGAAATATCCAGTTTAAATAGAATGAACGCATGCAAAAAAGCAGCAGAAATATAATCTGATTGTCAGTATTCTGAATGAAGCTTCAAAATATTCGGTGGAGCCCTGATTTCAGATTAGACATAATATAAACAACAGCCTAATGCTACCCATATTGATTACAATGTACAACTTCAGTAGACTATCACAATGAAAAAAAAAAAAAAAAAAAAAAATATATATATATAAACTGTGGAATGGTTATTCGAGTGCTCTATCATGCGATGGGACAAATATTTGCTTAGAGAAAATTTTGAATTTCTGCACCCGTAGTTTTCAATCTATTTCTTGTTGCCGTCATTGGTTAAATGGCGTTGCAGGTATTGCAGATTTGAGTATTCAGTTGCCTCTTCAGTGCAGGTGTAAAAGTTTTCAGTGTGTGGCTTTTTTTTTTTTTTTTTTACACTGAAGGTCTAGGTAGGCCACATGAAGATGTGAAATGAGGGGGGACGTCTGGTACATTTGAAAAGCCCTAAACCTGCTAAAATGAACTAAAACATGATTACTTGACTCGCCTGTGTTCTTAATCACAAAGGGCCATAGGGGTTGTACTACAACTCTTACACTCTTATGGCATCTCTGGTTGCAATTTTAGAGCTTGTTGAGCCAGCTCAGGCAAAGAAAGCCTTGCGAACGTTGAATTAACTAAATTCATAGTGCACCCCTCTGGTTGGTTCAGGAGGACATCTACTGTTCATCAAAGTTATCTTAAAAAAGAAACCCACAATTCTCACTTAGACTGCACGTCAGTGACTGCTGTCTGCAAAAGACCTCACAAATGGAACTACAGATGTCACACTACTAGATGCAAGTCACTAAACTGTATGTAAGCAAGATGATCAACATGCATTGTGCAAAGAGGTGGCTAAAAAAAGCCAACATGGTTCTGGAATAAGGTCTTGCGGAGCAATGAGACCACAATCAGTTGGCATGACTTATACAGCAGTTGTCTCTTTTATTTTATTTTATTTTTTTTAATCTTGCAGTGCTGCCTTTGTATTTCTTTGTGTGATTTCTACAGCAGATGACAGTCACTGGCACATCTTCATCGGCCTGAGTGTTGATCTGTTTGATTTCTCAATATAATTCATTTTATTTAATATCAACTGTTGACCTCCTTTGCTATTACTGAGGACAGCGGCCCCCTTGACTACATTCCAAAAAGCTTAATAGCTGGTCTATCCAGCTGAAGTATCTGGTCTTCCAAATTAAGAGATTACCATGGCAATTAGTAGCCAATAATCCAGATTTTATATGGCAAGTTCTCTGATACAGTAATTTCACCAAGAAAGCAATGGAATTCCCCAAATTAATCAAACACCCGCAAAACAGTTACAGTAGCCTGAAATAGGAGGCTTTGTATAAAAAGTGGTTTAATTTCTTCAGGATAGAACCAAAATGTTTAAACAAAATAAGAACTCTATTACTGTTGCATTTCTCTGCATATTATAAAAAATTCCACATTATTTCACACATGCACTAGTAGTGTTTTTTGCAGTATGCAGTAGTTGCATGGAGTTTATTTTCCTTTATAAGAGAATGAATGTATATGTCTTTCAGTAAGATCTTGAGAATGTGCACTTTTAAGCTCATGAGGTCAGTTAGATGATAAATTTAATATTTTACAGCTTGGAGCCAAATCAAGAATCTTTTTATTAAGTACCACTGAGTGTATTGTACATACTGGTGTGTCCAATAAACCTGCATGTGTGTGTATGTGTTGTGTTGGTGTGTATGATATGTGGCTCTATCTGCAGACCAACTGCCGCAGTCTGAGTGATTATCTGCAGGGTCCGCTGGGCCGGTACCTCCTCAATGTTTCCATGGCAGCAGAGCAGTGCAGCAAGGCCCTTTGCTACTCCCGCGGCCGCTGCCTCCGCCGTCGCGCAAGTGATGACGTTTACTTGCATCTGAGCCCACACAGCCAGCGGATTGTGAGTGAGGGAGGTGAACTGCGCGTCACTGGTCAGCCTAGTGCCGAGGAGATGGACCGGCTGACTGCAGACTTCCGCTGTCAGTGCTACAGCGGCTACCAAGGGGAGCGGTGTGCACACCCTGGGCCGGGCTCTCGCGATGCCTCCCCTGGCCTGCGGGCCTACCTGCCTGCCCTGCTGCCCGTCCTGCTGTACATATTGCTACACTGAGTGATGTCACCCTGCCCCCTTGTGGCAGCAAGGATGGTTGCATGTATCAAAGGTGGGACTTGAGGGCCAGTCCGCATTTAGGAGAAATGAGAAACTTGGGGGCAGAAATGGCTGGAACCATTGCTGTGAATTTGAAGCCTGCGTCACCTCACCTGCCCAGCACTGGCTTGCTGTGACAGTTGGACTCCTGTGGTACCTATGGACTGAATTTTTGTAGTTGGGGCTTGGACTTCTGGATGACAATCCAAAATCTTATTTGTCAGCGTTTCAATACATGATTAGAAAAGAAAAAAAAAATCACACCCAGATATTTTCATTTTCAGATGGGATAGTGCAATTCTAAAGGCTAAACCTTTAAAGGATGATAAGTTGCTATTTTCTGAATTTTCTACGGAAGTGGTCTGATCCACAGATTTCATATACCCAAAGGTGTCTCTCAGTGGGTAATGTCCGCGTCATGCTCAGCATGTCTCCCTGAGCTCATTAGGCCGCTGTCCTCTTGGGTGTGGCGCATGATGATTTTTTATGTCTCAAACCGAACAAGTAATTCTTGATGCTAACTTTTCTGGAGTTGTGAAGTTCTCCACCCTCATCTGAATGCTAGAACAGAACACTTAGAAGATGGTTGTGCGTGTGCGCTCTTAGGAGGCTAATTGCTTGCTGCCTTATGTCTTAAAATCATCTCAGTGACTCAACCGTGACCCAAGAGGAGTATAAATTAAGGAATCTGTATTTTTCACATACATATTGTTGGGGTTTTTTTGATATCAAAATCTTTTTGATACTGCCATGGAGAAAAAAAAAATTCAATACTGATGGACAGACATTTACTAATGTGTCAATGTTCCCTCGTGCCCTTTTGGCTGGGAGCTTTGGCAAATGGGAATTTTCTGCCCTCGCACATTCTACAAAGTAGCACAACTACCCCAAATCTATTTAAGTCTTCAGAAATGTTGAGGACATATTGTGGGAAATGTTATGGCTGTGTATTCTATACCTAACAAAAAAGTTAAGGACCACTCGATTTTGACCCGAGTATGTGAAATTTAGAAACTGAACCTAAATCCGAATTATTGTTTACGTCATTGGTGTTAATCCAAGACTAGTGCATCAGCACATTTGATCAGACGACTTTATAACCTCTCAATAGGGTATGGATCGGAAAGACCAGAATCGCACAAAGTCCAGACCATTAAATCAAAACATGAAAAGATGTCCAAAGTCATTTCAGTATTTTGTGCAACCACCACTTGCTGTCACCACAGCTTGACAGCGTTTTTGGATCCTCAGAACTAGCGAAATTAAGAGAATAGACTTGGATGTTCTTAACTTTTTTTTTTTTTTTTTGAGTATATTTCAGAAAGCAGTGCCTTTTGGCTAGTGGTCTCTCACACTGTTTGGAACACCAAAAACCGAGGCATTGTGCAACTCCTTAAATACTTTCAGGAAGAGATTGAGAAACTTTCCTGGAAAGACTTTGAACTGATTGCTGTTGAGTCATTAGCTATGGCAGTCTGCAAGAAGAAAACCTCTACTGGCCTCCACAGTTGGAATGTCATTTGGCCATTTTTAATGTTTGCTAACTGTACAATCTGCAAATCACAGTCATCGTCGTGGGCAAGATTACCAAAGTACAGTAGCCAATGGCTATTGAAACTATGAAATGGAGGGCGATTGAAGTATCATAGGGGAGGTGGTTGAGTGTCAGTAATTTGTCATCAATACCGCCGAGGCCCGAAGGTTTTCAACTTAACGGGCAACCATGAGAACAAAGCAACTTCAACTTTCAGCTTAGCTGTGTAAACCCAACAGACATAGCGCCCCCCACATAGCCTTCATAACATTAAATCATAAGGTTCTCATTTCCTGGAAAGTTTCCAAGTTGCAGATCTGTGCCATTTTTGAGGAGTTCTGCTTCACCTACAATGGTCATTTTCTCACCGTGTATTATTCCATCTTCATGTTAATCAGGGAGTTCAGAGCCTTTGTTTTTTGTGTGAATCTGGCTCCCAAATTGAGGCAGCTAAGTTATTCATTGTAAGAATAAATATCATACCCTGAAGGAACGGCATGGAATTTCACCTGAAGTGAAATTAGGATTCCCCCCTTTTGTACACGCCTCAGACCTCCCAAAGTCTAGTATTGTTCCCAGCACATCTGAAGTGCTGAAGTGTATTATATAGATTGTGCTTTAAATTAGGTGTAAAGGTCCTGTAAGAGAGTATGGATACTTTCCTGATTAACCATTAATTTAAATTTGGTATAATCTTTGTAATGTTGGGGGTGGGTTGGTAGTGGAGGTCTTGGCAGGGGGCTGTTGCGTTTGTTACTGAATGCCCTGGGAAAATAAAGGAATTACTTGACAAAAGTAGCTTTTATAGATAATTACTGCACGTCTTGGAACTATATGCTGTGCATATGGACTTGTGCCTTAAGTATAAATGTAAGTTTATACTGTATTTATTTTCCTTTGTTTCTTGCTCTGCCTGTAACCGTCTGAGACTAAAAGTTATCTTCTAGATTTTAGTGAAATTGTTCAAATTTGTCTTTACAAATGCTTAGTTTGGAAATGCAAACAATAGAATTTGGAGAGCAAAAATAAAAGAAAGTGTTGAGCTTTATGCTTAATGTGTGGACAACTGATGCTTACTTTCATAAATCTTTTTCGCTGTGTATCATCAGATTGTTTGAAGACGTGCCTTGTTCTGCCCTGTATTTACAAATCGGATGAATTTTCCTCCTGTTTTGATCTCTCCCTCTCTTTTTGCCTTCTGCTGATGGTCAAATGGGAACAGTTCTCTTTTGGGATTAGTTTTGTTCAAAAATGTATCTGCACTACTTAACATTTGATTGAGGTATTGGATGTTTTGACATTTGGTCAGTGAATTATTACATTTTGGGGAAACTAACTGGACTGTATGAATAATTTATGATTCTTTAAAATCTTTTGTCATGTGCATCAGAAATCACATTTTGCAGGTGCATGACGTGTACATTGCTGTCCACCGGTATGTTAATGGGTGTTTGCATTTATGAAAATCGGAGCTAATGGCCTGTTTTACTGAAATTATTGGTTCTCCTTGATTTAATGTGAGAGGATGCAAGGGCATCTCCAAAGAAGACAGCAAGGGCGGTGGGAATGCTGGAAGAAGGCGTTACGCAGGAACAGGTAGCTCAAACTGAATGTTTCATTGAGCGTGGTATCCCACATGTGGAACCGCTATCAAAATACTGGAAATGCGCCCGGCAGTATGGTGGAGGACTACTATGTAGTAGTATGCTATGCTATGTAGTAGTGGGGGGCTTGGAGCAGCAGGGACATGGGATATCGAAGGGGAAGAGCATTCGTAATAAAAAATGTTTTTATTTAAATGCAAGAGCATTAAAAATAAATTTCCAGAACTCGAGGCCGTTATGATTAGTGAGGGCTATGACATAGTTGGGATTACAGACACATGGCTTAGTGAAGAGGATGGAGATGAATATAATATGGAAGGTTATAAGCTCTCTAGGGGGGATAGATATAATAGGTGAGGAGGGGGTGTAACACTCTTTGTGAACAAAAACAAATGTGCAGGAAATTCCTGAAATTGAACATTCCTTGCCCTGTGAACATATCTGGGTCAGGCTCATTGGCAAACACCAGACAGGTTTAAACATAGGAGTATGCCATCGACCACCAGATTTGGACAGTACAGTCAATGAAATGCTTTTTAGGAGGATTACACAAGCTTGTAGAGGAGGAGGGACTATTATTATGGGAGACTTCAATTATCCTGGTATCAGTTTGGAAATGGTGAAAGGACAGGTTAGTTGGGAGGAAGAATTTCTAGATATTATAAATGACAATTTTTTTGGTGCAGTATATCAGTAAACCTACAAGAGAGAAGGCAATTTTAGACTTGGTGCTCTGTAATGACTGATAGAATTAGCAATTTTGAGGTACTGGAGCCACTTGGGACAAGTGATCACTCTGCTGTTAATTTTGATGCTTCATTAGAAGTAAAAAAGGTATCTTCAAAAACCAAAATTTTCAATTTTAGGAGCACAAACTTTGACAGGATGCGCTCATATCTAAGCGAAATGAAATGGGAGACGCTCCTGGACTGAGAATCTATAAATGAGATGTGGGAAAGATTTAAGGGGGTTTCACTTGATTCACATTGCAAATTCATACCAAAGGTGTCCAAAAGTAAGCTGAAAAAGCAGAATCCTCAGTGGATGACCACAGCTATTAGTAGGCATTTGAGAGAAAAGAGGAATCTTTTTAAGATGCACATAAAGGATAACAATGAGAACACTAAGGCTGAATACTGTAAAATGCGGGCTGTGGTCAAAAAAGCTGAGGAATGCCAGAGGACTGTATGAAAGACAAATTGCAGAGGGGGCAAAAACTAACTCCAAGCACTTCTTCCAGTACTGTAGCAGAAAAAGGAAAGTCAAAGAGGAGGTTAAGTGCATAAAGAATAAAGATGGATCGCTGCTATGTGATAACAAGGATATTGCGGATACCATAAACCGTTACTTTGTTGAGAATTTTACCTCGGAGCGGGTTTTTATTTGGCCAGAGGTCATGTCCAATGCTCAAGATTATTTTAGGAATGGTCTCCGGGTGCTGCTCTCTGGCTGCCCACTGCTCCTAACAATAGGATGGGTCAAATGCAGAGGACGAATTACCCCTACAGCGTTTAAATAAAGTATATCTTATCCCTTATTTAGCGGAAATTGAGGTTAGGGATAATGAAGTATTAGACAAGTTGCTTAAACTAAAGGCAGATAAGGCGGCAGGTTCTGATAGCTTATATCCTAGAGAGCTCAGGGAAGTTAGCGGAGATCGGTATAGAGATGATCTCACTATCTTCAGTCTTTAGAAAATGGAAAAATGCCAAATGATTGAAAGCAGGGCAATATAATTCCAATATTTTAAAAAAGTGGAATGTCCTGAGCCAGGAAATGACAGGCCAGTCAGTTTAACTTGCTTTGCATGCAAAATACTGGAATCCATCATAAAAGATGAGCTGGAATTATTTCCTTGAATGTAATAATATCTTGAGGGATAGCCAACATGGTTTCTGTAAGGTCCTGCCTGACAAACCACCCGGAATTCTTTGAAGAGGCCACCAAGACTTATGATCAGAGCAGGACTTATGACATTATATACTTGGATTTTCAGAAAGCATTTGATACAGTGCTGCATAAGAGACAATTTTTTTTAAAATGAGCTCTGTTGGAGTTATAGGAGGTATTCTGGTGTGGATTCAAAACTGGTTACAGGACAGGACAGAGTGGTGGCCAGTGGAATCTCATCTGAGCGAGGTATGGTGGGGAGTGGAGTCCCTCAGGGTTGGTGTTGGGACCCCTGCTGTTCCTCATCTACATTAATACATAAATTTACAGATGATACTAAATTGGGAGGTTTGGCAAATCACTAAAGTGATTCAGGATGATTTGAATATAATCCAGAATTGGGCAGAAATGTGGCAAATGAAATTTAATGTTGCGAAACGAAAGTTGTACATGTAGGTATGAAAAACAGGATTAGACAGGATTACTTCATGGGAGGTTTAAAACTGTAATGTGCTCCACATGAAAAAGATCTGGGAGTGATTTTTGACCAAACCCTCACAGGTACTAGCCATTGTGCCGTAGCAGTTTAAAAAGCCAATTGGATGCTGGGATACATTACCAAAAGTATCAAGCACCAAATCCAAGAGGGTTATTCTTCTCTTGTACAACACTATTGTCAGACCACATCTGGAGTTTTGTGTAGAGTTCTGAGGACCATACTTTAAGAAAGATATAGAGGCTCTAGAAAAAGTTCAGAGAAGAGCCACTAACATAATTCCGG
Source organism: Gymnothorax reevesii (assembly GCA_029721435.1). NCBI lineage: Eukaryota > Metazoa > Chordata > Actinopteri > Anguilliformes > Muraenidae > Gymnothorax > Gymnothorax reevesii. Next base: position 10,988,472 of record CM056581.1, read on the forward strand.
ATATAAAAGATAAAAGCTATTAGAAGAGGCTGAAGATCCTTAATCTCTTAAGTCTTCGGAAAAGGAGACTTGAGGGTGATTTGATTGAGGTCTTTAATTATGTTAAAGGGATTATCAAAGTGAATTATGTTTTGTTAGTACAACTCAGGGTCACAAATAGAAGTTGACCAAAGGTAAATTTAGCACTGATATTAGGAAATATTTTTTCACCCAAAGAGTAATTTCAATGTGGAAGAAACCTTTTCAAGAGCAGGCTTGACTTAAAGCTAGATACCATTAAGTATCTGAAGTGATGTATTCACAACGGTAAAAGAAACTGGCGAGCCTCGTTAGGCTGAACGGCATGTTCTCGTCACTTATGTCATGTCGTGTCATGTTCTATTTCTTCCTTAGTGTTGATATATGCTGCTCATCCTAAAAAAAGTTGTGGTTTGAATATAATGAACAAATACTGTGCTGGAATCATTCTTGCAGGAATGAATATGTTTCAGCTGGCAATAATTTTGACCCTAACAGGCGAAGTGTGTGGCCTCCAAATTCTTAAAAAATCATGTCAGAAGACTGATCTCATGATGGCGGAGAAGTTGTTACAGTATTTCCGAAGGGGCAAGTTATTGGCCTGCATCAAGCGAAGAAAACCATTACTGAGGAAACAAGCATGAGGAATAATTTTCACGCTTGAATTGGCTGCCACTAACTCCTGGCCAATAATAGTTATTGGGAGACTACAGAGTGGTTCAACCATCTTGTCGTGAAGACAAGCTCTCGAACTGCAATTTAAGGCAACTTATTGAAAATAAATGTTTGTTGGTTGTCAAAACAATGGCACAACAAATCTGCCCTGTAATCAGAACTACACAGGTTCCATCAAAATATTTGTGTAGCTTTTGACTTCAACATCTGAAACAAAAGACAAGTTTTTTACATGATGACTCAAATTTTCAAATTAAATGGCAACATTTCTCAAATTCAGCTAGGGTATGCAGACTTTTTGCACTACTTAAATTCATATCAAGGATGATTCACAAATCGCTGTCTTTTTTTTTATTTGCATTTTTCATACCATCCCACCTTTTTCCAAATGAAGTTGTACACTACAGGCCAGAAGTTTGGAAGCGAGGCCAATACAGGTCAAAAATTTGAAGTTTCTGTTCACAATGCCTTTCTTAAAAACCAGAATGAAATCTATATATTTTGGGATGTATTTACTGCATGATTAGACTTCTCTTTCATTGATATGCACAATTTTCCTCTATTTTCCTTTAGGTTTTTTTAGAGTTTATTTATTTCTCTAAAAATACAGAGACTCCTTCCGGGGTATAGGAGAAATACATTGACACAATAAAAAATATAAAAAGGCAAATGAGGCAACTAGCACTCACATTTCACCAGCACCATTTGAGGTAATGCAGAGAGACTGGGTAAATGCGTGTACATATGAACCTAGTATCAAAATAAAAGAAGAGTACACAGACATTTCAAAAGAAGCAACACTTCTTTTGCTCATTGTCAAGATCAGCAAACTAATAAAAACTACTCCAACACTAGGTAGCATTGACAGTCCTATAATAACAGAAACCACACTGACTGACACCCCAGGCCAGCCTGAGTTCTTTCTATTTTTATATAGATTACATGCAAAGACATATCTACTTATCAGAAACTAGAAATTATTATGGCAACAAATTTTGCTAAATTTGTCAATTGTTTACCCTTCGAGTCATTGAAAAGCAGCTGGAATTTCAAAGCACTAGGTCAGGTGTAATTATATCTTTTTATATATGAAGCCCTATGAGGCAAGAAGGCTCTACAGGTCATGACATCGTGATACTCCTCTCCCGAGTCCCCTGAGCCACATTTCATGCAGTAAGTTACCCACTTCCAGTGTTGTGTTGTTGGAACCTTCTTTCTGTAACTGGCAATCGATGGTTATCACATTGAAATTGACAGTTTAATGCACTCGATAGCACTAAGTAAGGACAGGTAATTCTCATCTTCATGGCCTAAGTTAAAAATTCTATAATTAGGTACTGAACACATTGATGTTACTAGATTATTGCTAAATAAATGTTAACAAAAGAAAGGAGGGGCTTAGTTTTTGGGTTGAGAAGATTCGCAAGAGTCACAACTTCAGTGAAAAAGTAAAAAACAAATCACAGTTTGCATTATTCACTCTATGTCATGCTTTACAGCCCACTGGATGCCAACAGCAACCCAGCGGGCACTAGGACCATGGGCCTAGTAATATGGGCCCGATAATTTGAGTAAAAATCTATCCTGATAAGAGACTCTTTATATACTAATCATGTTTATTTTGTTGCAAAGTATGCCAATGAAACTTTTATCTTTTTTTTTACAAATTTGATCTTGCTTCCAAACTTTTGGCCTGTAGTGTATTATACTGTGAAACAAAGCACACCTTATTTAGAGAAAATAAAGGTACTTACCTTTCCCTTCCTGTGTACTCAACTAATTCAGTAAATGGTAGACCAGTGCACCGAGTCGGACACTGTGGGGATTCCATAATTCATTGCTTTTTAAGGGCTCTGGCCTGTACTATCACCATAGTAACAGCTCATGGTGACTTGTATTTGAAAGGCAGTACAAATACATAACACTATTGCTCCTCAGCAAAGTAGAAACCCTTGTAACGGGTACAGAAAAAAATAATTCTTATGAAATGATTGGCAATCCAGGAATATCCCCAAATTTTTTGTTGAGTAGTAGTGAACAGATTACTTCAATTAAATCAATTGTTGGGAGACTGGGATAAAATGCACTAAAACATGAAAAAATGTGGTTTTTCTTAAGGAGAGAATCCTCTCCCCGGGAATAAATTGGCCTCAATCATAGGTTGGAAATTTCTCATTTATTTAGTGGGAGACTCCTCCAAGAATCCCTACCTTATCGTGGTGGAGGAGTCTGTGTGCTTCTGCAGGGTTGTCCACACTCCACTCACCTGTAAATTATAGGTGTCTGCTGAGCACAGTGCAGCAAATAAATAGCTGGGGGTCTGGGGCCTGTGGCCTACAGCCGCCAGGATGTTGACACACTTGGAAAAGGGTCCTCAGAGATTTTAAACACTTTCAGAATACAAGTAAAATAATCTCATAATATTGACATTTACAGTGATCATTCATAGGAATTATCAGTCAGGAATAAAGTTCTAGGGGGCGCATTTCCCTTCACGCAATCATAGAGGACTAGAAGTCTATCTGGCAGCATGGTCAATCATAGATATAAATCAGAGTAACGTTCAAACAGAAATGACAGAAAAGTTGTCCAGGGCCCGTATTCACAAAGCATCTTATCTTACAACAAGGAGTACTCCTAAGTTACGCTGAAACATTTTATGTAGGAGTAAAATCTTAAAAGTTATTCACAAAGCCGCTGAGAGCAACTTTTAGTTAAGAAAACTGGTAACTCCTATACTAGGAGTAGCTCTGAGATGGGTGGGAGTAAATCTCCATTGCTATGCATGACGTCAATTCTCATGCATGAGTCTTGGGACAATGAGCACGGTGATTGGTTGTTTGGGGACAGAACGGCCCATTGAAAAAAATATCCCACATACAACCCATGGAGGAAAAAATGAGGAAATAGTCCAAGCGGCTGGTTTGTCCCATAATCTAATAACATGTTGAGCACTCCTGAAAATGCACAATGCGCAGTCCCCACATATCTAGCCTGGAATCCATACATATTTAGTGCTGGTCACTCCCAACGGTCACTGACTGATATCAGTCTGGCCTCAATCGTATAGCCAGCGTTTAGCCCTTATGTCACGAATGAAGTGAATACAAGAATATTCATGTTTTCTGCTCTTGGCTGATTGGATGACCTTTTGGCGAGAACCACCAATCGAATATGAGTGAGCTGGCCAGCAACGGCATTCGTGAATATTATTTGACATAAGCTTAAAAATGAGATTGTGGCTTGCTTGCGTTTACTCTTGGAGTGGTTGTTAGGTTTTGAACAGGATAATGTTTGGCCATATCCGCATTTTGTTTATTTCAGTGGGATTCCTCGGTATAATAATGGCTAAATTAAATAATACCTAAATTACATAACACATTTCACTGTAATTGGCATTAGCTATAGCTCGAAGGGCATGATTGCATCAGCTAGATTAAAGTGATACTCATTTGTATATCAATTACTCACCATTAGATGTCTCGAACGGACAAAGTTGTTCTTCACCTGGCGCAACTTTATGGCCTCTGGAGAGTTTTGAAAAATTATCCAAATTCCTTTTTTGCTGGAAGCAAAGGGGGTCACTCAGTAGCAATGGGAGGCTTGTTACTGCTGTTCTGTAAGCTTAGGTCTTGGGGTCAGATGCTTGCGTCGCAGCCATGCGAGCATAATCAATGCCGAGGTGGACAGCCTGGAGCCTGGCACGGGAAAGGCAGTCAGCCACAGAGTTGTTTTTACCTGCCACATGTAGAATGTCTGTGCTAAACTCCAATATGAAAGCAAGGTGGCGCCGTTACCTGGCCGACCACGGTTCCGATACTTTAGCCATGGCAAACGTTAGCGGTTTATGGTCAACAAAGGCAGTGAAAGGGCAGGCCTGTAGTAGGAACGGGAAATGCTGAATTGCCAGGTATAGGGCAAGGAGCTTCCAGTCAAATGCACTATATTCCTACTCGCTGGGTTGAAGTTGCCTGCTAAAAAATGCAAGAGGCTGCCAGACATCATTTACCAGCTGCTCAAACACGGCGCCCACCGCATAGTTCGAGGCATCGATGGTCAAAGTGATGGGTGCCTCCTGCAGCGAGTGGGCCAGCATTGTAGCCTGTGTGAGTGCTTCCTTGGTGCTGAGAATGCTGCCAGCATGTCCTCGGACCAGGTGATGGCATGTTTGGGGGACCTACCCCTAAGGCCCCATACAGAGGGCGCATAAGTCTGGCAGCTTGGGGAATAAAGCGGTGGTAAAAATTCACCATTCCCAGGAATTCTTGTAGTGCCTTGATCGTGAGGGAGCGGGGGAGCTGCAGAACCGCTTCCACTTTTGATGGCAGTGGAACTGCTCCAGCTGGCGTGATGTGGTGGACGAGAAAATCAATGGAGGACTGGGCAAACTGGCATTTCCCTGGTTTAAGATAAGGCCATGCTCTCTCAGGCGGCTGAAAAGAAGGCGGAAGTGAGACAGGTGCTAAGCTGCTGAAGTGCCAGTGATCAAAATGTCATCTAAGTAAATGAATGCAAATGGCAAATTACGCAGCACTGTGTCCATAAGCCTTTGAAATGTTTTAGCTGTGTTTTGAGGCCAATGGGCATTTTGAGAAACTCAAACAACCCAAATGGCGTGATTACAGCAGTTTTGGGTAAGTTCTTGGGGGTGAACCCAGGACCTGGTGGTACCCCCAGGCAAGGTCCACCTTTGAAAAAAATCGATGCCCTTGCTAAGTGAGCAGAAAAATTGTGAACATGTGGAATTGGGTACCTGTCTGGCGTGATGACATCATTAAGGTGATGGTAGACGCCGCATGGGCGCCAGCTACCATTAGGTTTGAGCACTAGGTGGAGTGGTGAAGCCCAAGGACTGTCTGATCGCTGGACAATGCCCAGGCGCTCCATGGCGTCGAACTCTGCCTTTGCAATGGCAAATTTCTGTGGGTCCAGCCGGCGGGCTCGGGCGTGCATGGGTGACCCGCTGGTGGAGATATGGTGCATCATGCCGTATTTGGTGGAGGTTGCAGAGAATGTCGGCGTGGTAATATCGGACAACTCCAGCAGGAGGCGTGAGATGTCATCGGAAGGGGAGAGGGCGCTAGACAGCTTAGTTGTGGCTGTGCCACTGTGCTGACATGATAATGTACTGAAAGTTTCAGCACTGACCAGCCGACGATTCCCAACATCGACCAGCAAGTTGTTGGCGCACAGGAAGTCAGCACCCAGGAGGGGGTTGGACACTTTAGCTACTATGAATTCCCAGGAAAAATGGTGGCCAGCAAAGCACAGCATGACAGCGTGCTTACCAAACGTGGGTATTGCGCTGCCATTGGCAGCTGCAAGGGCAGGGCCCTGTTTACCTGCCCGAATGTCTATGGCCGTTGCCGGCAGCATGCTGACTTGGGCGCCAGTATCACACAGGAAGCAACGGCCAGAGATGGAGCCCAAAAGAAATAGCTAGCCGCTTGTATGGCCGACACTCATGGCTGCTAATGAGAGCCGGCCGTCACCTTTCCTGGCACAGAGAAATGACATGGGGCCACGCACTTCCTGGCTTTGTTGCCAATTTTCGCATTATAAAAACATAGACCAGCAGTCTTGTAACGGCAGGTTGTCATGGCTGTGGAAAACAGACGGCGTTGCCAGGGACGGGTCAGCATTATTATCAATACTGCTTGCAGTGGCAGACATAGCTGTAAAACATGTCCTTCCCATAACAAAAAATTTGTCTGCTTCCTTGGCGAGCTGACAGTAATCCTGTATAGTTAAATTGGCCAGGGTTAATCTAACCTGATCTGGGAGCTGTTTCAGGAAAATTTCTCTGAGTAAAAAACCTGGCTGGTGGTTACCGAGCAGGGCCAGCATTTGGTCCATTAATTTGGATGGTTTAGAGTCGCCTAGCCCAGGCCGGGAAAGTAGCAAATGGGCCCGCTCAGCTTTGAATAAACCAAAAGTCTCTTTAAGGAGTGATTTCAGGGTTGTGTACTTATTCTGCTCAGGGGGATTCTCTAACAGACTCACCACTCTCGCCGCGGTGGAGCTAGAAAGCGATGCAACCACAAGATCGTATTTGGTATCTTCCAAAGTAATTTCTCTGAGGGCGAATTGTGCATCAGCCTGCACGAACCACGCGTAGGTATTTTGTTCCCAAAATTCAGGCAACTGTCCTGCAGGTCAGTGTCCGCTACATGGAGTCCCAAATTTATGACTGACACGCCCATTTTTTTCGGAGCTTCTCCTAAATCTGGCCATTAGGATCTATTTTTAGCGCAAAGATGCTTTGTGAATACAGGCCCTGAAGTCTTTGCAAGCCAGCAACATTGACCGCACATTATCAACACCAGGAAGCTCTCTTTGAGTTAACAAAACATATTGGATGTTATAAAATTTTCAGAAAACATTTTGTTTAAATGAGACAATATGCATCAAATAGAACACAAAAAATTCTTAATTTAAGTACCAAAAGCATCTCTGTAACCGAAGGACTAAGGATTTTACGGCCATTTTTGTGCCGGGAAATTGACACCCTTAATTGCATTGTTCTTGTTCATTAGGTGGGAACAAAAGCTGTCATCAAAGTCTGTGTTTCTTGAACCTTAACCCTATCTGGACTGGGCTTTTTGGGGCTTCCTGGGGCCGAGTGGGAACACACCACCCCGGTAATTCATAAATGACATGGCGTATGACCACCAGATTTGCAGGGGATGATGTACGCGTAAAACTAAATCACCACAATCATTTTGGTATTATTATGACCTGTTATGACATCATATTTTGATATCGCCCCAAAATTGCTAACCCACTGAACTGGTTAACAGGAATAAGCCTAAAAAACCTCCAGGGGCTCAAGTCACCAACTAATTAAGAACTGGGATGAAACTTGTCAAGATGCTTTTGACACTTTAAAAAGAATGCCAACCTCTGCACCTAATCTTAGCCTATACTGATTTTAACCATCTTTTTATCTTGTGCACAGATGCCAGTAAACGGGGCATGGGAGTGTTACTGGGTCAGGTTCAGGATGGGAGGGAGAGGGTAACTGCATTTGCCAATAAAACTGTTGAGCCCTACAAAGAAAAGTGAAAAAAATTACATTTCTTTCAAGCTTGAATTTTTGGGTGACATGGGCAATGACCAAGAAATTTGCTGAATACTTGCATTGTGCTCCATTTGTTGTATATACAGATAATAATCCCCTTGAGCACTTGAATTCAGCTTAACTTGGCAACTTGCAGCAAAGATGGGCGGCACACCTGGCAAGCTTTCAGTTCGTAATAAAGTATAGACCAGGGCATACTAATCAGAGTGTAGATGCATTGTCTCATTTCCCACCAGAAGTGCCAACACTGGATTCAGAAGAGGCAAGGGGGGGCTGGAAATCCCATTCTTCACCCGCATGGGAGCCACGGCAGCCAAGACAATGTGCATTGGTGTAGGAAAGCGCATCCCACAGCCAGGCCTCAATGTGCCACACTGGGTTTTGTGTCTGGAGCGGATGCCAGCCCAGTGGGTACACATTCACCATACCGATCCTACACTGGCCAGTGTATACCAGTACGTGCGGAGAAGTCACCCACCCAATAAAAGTCAGTCCAGCAGATCCTGCGTCACTGGCATCGGCTCTCATTAATTGATGGAGTGCTGCATCACTCCCGCCAAGACCTCAAGGAAGTTGAACCCATGATTCATCTCTTGGTTCCAGAGGGTGAGCAGCAAAATGTGTGGCTTTTGTATCATGAACAGGCCGGTCACTGGCCTTTTTCTGGCTACAGCTGGCTAAAGATGTTACAGACTGTGGGGAAATTACCTCATGTTACTTGGTGGTGTTCGTTTAGGGAGGAAGACAATTGAAATAAAGACTTGACCAGATTGTGATTAAGATATAGTAAATTTATAACAGACAACGAGTAAGAGTGCAAACTGCAACAGAGGGAAGTTCTATCACGGTTCGGAGAGTGCTCTCCCTGGGCGTTGCCCGGACATCAGTTCTTATAATCCACAGTCCTTTTGCTGTACATCAATTAGCTATAGATCTGTCTATAACCGTAGTCTAATCAGCTCCCACCTTTCTACATGGCATTGTCCAGTCTACTTTGGACAGGTCTCTGAGTGGCGGTTACGGGATACCTGAAGCCACTTTGGACTGTGCTTAGGGCGTTTTCTTTTTTGGCAGAAACTTTGCATTCCTGTGCCACTGTCGACCTTGGTCCTCTTTACAGTTTCTCTCACACACAGACACACACACACACACACACACGCACAGACACACATTCTGGATAAATGGGTTTATAAGCTTTGGGGTATTGACATAAAAGATGTTTTAAGCAGGAAAAGATAATAATAATACAAGAGATGTTTTGATAATAATACTGATGATAATAAGATGATAAGAATGCAAAGGATGTTTTGTATTATTCCACAAGACTGGTGCTCAAAATGCCACAGTGTGTTTTACGAAAGGCTCCTAACTCTAAGCAAGCTCCCTTAATCCCCATACACACGGAAGTTCCCTTGAAACTGTTACCATTTGATTTTCTGTCCATAGGCCACCCAGAAGATGCTTACCACAACATGCCGGTCACTTCACCAAGTATCCTTGGGCCGTGTCAACAAGAGACCAAACAGCTGCATCAACAGCCAAAATACTGTGGAGCAAAGTAATTCAACAGTTTAGTGTGCCTCAAAATTTGTCAGACTAAGGTCCTATTTTGAGTCCCATTTGACGACAGAACTTGGTAACCTGTATCGTATGACCAAGAGTCATACCACTCCTTATCACCCAGAAGAAAATAGAGCTTCAACAGGACCCTCCAAGGTTTGCTGGGGACCTTGGGAGAAAAGAGGAGGAACTGGCATGAACATCTGTCTGAAATGGTTTAGGTATACAATAAAACAGTACACAGTTCAATGGGCTACTCACCACATTAGTGAATGTTTGGACGGTCCTGAAGAGCCCAGACAGTCCACAACAGCTACAAGAGGAGTGCCTGTGTGTCATCATATTGAGGCCATTGGGACAGTGGCCAGATGTTAAAAACAGATGTTTTTAATTATTCAGAATTTAATAGTTCGGAATTAAAATATTCTTCATCGAGTTTACATGAAAATAGTAATTTGGAATTACATGGAAAACACGTTTAATCTCCTTTATTTAATTCTGCTTAACGTCCGGGGGTCGGGAAGGGTTCTGATTGGACAGGGGCCACACGTGTTTACCTATTTACGTCTACCTGAAGAAAACAAACTCCACTCCCAGCTTCTCTTCATCTCGGCTTACACTATGGAAGAACACATAATAAAAACTGTTTTTGCAGTTTGTTGACCATGGTCTGGGTAAATACTCTTTTCTAATTGGCTGCCAGGTGTTGAATAAAACCGTGGAACTGCACAGGTAGTTCGGCCTACAGTAGTTTCACAGTTTGAAGTTCGAAATTCATCCGCTAGCCAACCTATAACCATTGCAACTCAGAGCGCTGGCATTTGGCTGGGTATAACAGAAATCAATCTACTCATTTATTTTCAGTAAATTTTGCGGCGTTAATTTACATCTTGCGGGGCGTTTGCCAATAGGTGCTCAAGCGATAATGACCGTAAATATTAAAGCAGCAAAATAATCACTCTTTATTCATTAAACGATTATTCATTAAAGGGGACCTATGATGCTGATCCCTCTTTTAATATTAGTAATGTTAGTTGTCCATACTCAACCTCTGAAAAGTTTCTAAACATAAGATATAGAGGTTTTGCCCTAATCCAAGGACGTGATTTCGTGAACGCGATTTCCTCTTTGAACAGCTCCTCCCGAGATCTTTGCAAGATCGGAGCAAAACCTGATGTCAGGTTGTGCCGTCCAATTAGTACAGACCTAGCCAGAGCCAATTACGGCACTGGACCTGCCCACACCGGAAACCATCCTAGCAGGCACTAACAACGGCAGATCATACTATGCCTCAGTAGCATCTACACTTTTGGAAATACAAAAGAAGAACCGCAGATCATTTCAGGTGCAGTTTTGTCAGTATCTCTCCCAAAGCTGCTTGTCCTTTTACTTTTGGACGTGAAGAAAAACACCTATTTCTCTTCCAGAAGAGGATGCCACCAGAAATCAGTGGGTAGCTTTTTTTGTTTGCTGGCAGCAAACAGCCACAGCCAAAGGGAACGTTAGCTGTTTGTGCTCAGCATTTCACCAAAGACAGCTTTGTAAAAAAGGATAATTCAACACAGGATAAGCGTTTCAGCTGCTTCTCAAACCGAAATGCTCGGAGCCACAAGCTGTAAGTAATGATATGACAGCGACTAATTGTAGTGAAGCTAACCTGTTACGGGTGGCTAGCAGGACCGCTAGCGATAGTTAGCACTATCAACCGGCCTCAACCGCAGGCTTTGTAAAATATCTGAAGATAAATCCTGTATTGGTCACCACTGTCCATGACTCACAGACGCAGAAGCTGCCAGTTGCAAGCTGAAAGCAATGCAAAACACAGAAGCTCTACTGTGTCTGGTATAACAAATGATTTCTCTGCACTACCTTGACATAATTTCATCCCCCTTTAGAAATTGTTGTGGCTAATAAAAAGCCGAAAAAGGTGGAGATTAATTAGGAAATTCTTTCCTGTAGAAGTGATTGATTTGCTAGCTCCACATAAGCTACTTTTCCACGCTAACGGAACTTATGGTCTGCAAAACCTGTATTCTGTTCGCTTACTATCCATAAAGTTGCTTTCACATCGAACACAAAACTAATTTTTTGGAGCCTGCATTCAAAGTCAATGCAAAAACGCGAATACACGCGTTATGGGCACGTCAAGCCGCTTTCACGCCGGACGCAAAACAAATTTTTTGGAGCGACAGATTACATTCAAAGTCATGACCGCTTATCAGCTACTGCATGTTAGTTTGCATGCTCTGCTAAATAAAAATGCATCTGGTTAACTTATATGCAGTAATTCTGATTGGTATACTTGTGTTACTTAGCATCAATGTGACAGTTTCATCATAACGTTGCCTGATAGTAGCCACTTCAGTTGAAACTAACTGGCGAGGTGCAGTTAGACCAGATGTAGGTTTTGCAAAGCTTCGGGTGCTTGTGAAATGATCGCTTTACTTATCCATGACGGGGGTCTGCCTGATACTACTCCAATACCTGGGCAAGCTCTCAGATGCTACCAGTGAAAGCAATAGGGAAGTGAACAGGCCATAACGTGTCTGGTATAACAAACAATTTCTCTGCATTGCCTTCAATTGAATATTAAATCGGCAATTGAATATTAAATTCTTCCCTGTAGAAGTTATTTATTTGTTAGCTTCACACAAGCAATAGTTCACGTAAATGAATCTTACAGTCTGTAAAATCTGTATTATGTTCATGACATAACCGGAGCTCTCTCTAGGTCTTGTGCACTATCCATAACGTGCCCATTCTCCGCGAGCAAACACTGGTCATTCCGACGCAGTAAGTAAACCATTACCACGGGCAATTTTCAAAAAGGCTGTTTAGCCTGGAGCTTTCACCCCTACGTCATATACCAGCGTAGAAGCTGTTCGTTTCTCCAAGTTAACGACACACCACAGTTATGCACACGAACCAGCAGTTCCTAATACACACCAAAGCAGTCCATAAGCTGTTGGTCCACTTTATACCTGGTTATGTCGACCCGTTCTACAAATGTTTATATACGAGGTGGATTCTAGCTTTCCCTGCATCCTAGCTACAGAGTAGAAAAACACTGTACTCCCCACTGTTGCTGTAGCAAACTGGAGCCGATAGCAAGTTCCGGCTTGAGCTGCCAGACTTTCGCACTGCGTCATCCACTTTCGCTGCTGTTTATTAGAACAAGTTAATTTCAATAGATCTATATTCAAGTAGCCTTAGATTTTGGAATTTCCCCGCCGATTCTTTATCAGATGGCAGCCGTGTCTCACTTCTCACTCTGGGGAGGCGGACCCGGAAAACTGCGTTATGCAGCCTCTCCCGCCCAACTCCGCCCGGGCCAGTCAGAAGAAAGTGGGCACACGGGGAGTGGGGGCAGTAGCGGAAGAGCCACCCCAATGAGGCGTTTCAGGCAGAGACTACTATGGACTACAAACGGGGTTTTTTGAGGATGGCAGTATGAGCTAAATAAGGACACTGTTTTGGAGAGCTCGCTGGCTCTCCGGAAACTGTCATAAGTTCATTGTAATTGCGGAAAGCAAGTTAGCAACAGTCTACATAATCACGCATAATGTTGTGTTATGCATAATCTCCGTTTCAGACGGAATCAGTTACCAAATCAGAATGACAGGAATTAATTTAAAAAGGAATAAACGTTTACATGATCAAGGAATTAATTATGGATAATGGATTAATAATGGATATAAGATCTGAATAAACCAGCCACTTAAATTAAGTTTAATTCAGAATTATATATTTTTTTGGAATTAGGTGTTTACATGGTCTTTTTAAAGCAGAATTAATTTTTTTTCGGAATGAAATTATTTTTATTCAGAATTAAAGCTCTCATGTAAACATGGCCAATGACCATTTCAGCAAAGAGGGATGTAACAGGGTAGATCTGCATCAGCCTGATTTTGTGTCCAATTCATCTCACTTTTCCTTGCTGAGCATTTAGAGTGGGTGTGGTTTTCATGTTTGCTGTTGGGTGCTTTGCATGCTATTTGGAAATGGTCAGCAAGTGTGTCAAGGTGCCCTCAGTTTATTTAATGAGACATGCAATCTGGAGGCAGTGTTTCTCTGTGCTCAGGTAGACAGACTGAAATGTTGGGGTGTTGAGGATTATACAGCTGTAGATCAACAGACTTGTATTTTTAGTAGACCAATGGATTTGTATTGAGTGAGTTGGCTGTATGTGTTCCGCTGTTTCTCTGTGCTCAGGCTGCTGTTGGGCAATTAACAAGAAGCCGCTGTGCCTGCTGTGGAGAGGTGGGGAAACCAAGCGACCCAGTAGAGCTCCTGTATCTTTTACCCCCAGCCCAGACTCCAAAGGCAACAGCCAGCGGCCTTGGCCTCTCAGCTGCCATCAGCAACAGACTCTGTGAAGTAGCCCTCTGCCCATTACTAGTGACATCTGTCCACCTCTTTGCCCTCATTTTAAATATTTATTAGTTGTACAATTAAGAACTGAAGTTTTATCCTTTTCAGTTCATGTGTTTTGTCATTTTTCTTCCGGTTGGTCAAGTGAAAACCCTGGTGTTACAACTATATTTTAGTCACACTGAGAGTGGTGGATATCTCCAGGCACCTTAACAATGAAACAGTTTTATACCACCACAACGTGACCTAATTGTTGCCAAGCAATGCCAAATGCAGCATGTGCATTGGGCTCATATATCCACGAACAATGGCTATTGCATACAAATTTATCAAATTAAAAGCTGTGTTAACTCTCACTTCCACTTTGAATGACTAATGTAATAGGTATGGTACCTTCATGGTACCTGCGAGTAGAGGAGTAGGGGTCAGGTGAATTGTAGACCGAGTGGCAGATTAGGACAGAGACCCCGGCATTTTTGAACCCAGTATAGAAACTCGCTCTTAGGACATGGAATGTCACCACACTAGGAAGGAAGGAATTGGAGCTTGAGCAGTACTGGCGAGATATTATCAGATTCATTGCTATGCGCAGCTCTGGAACCAGGCTCCTTAATAGGGGTTGGACTCTCTCCTTTTCTAGAGTTCCCCAAGGTGAGAGGTGGAGGGCAGGCATGGGGATACTTGAGTCCCCTCGGCTGAGAGCTGCTGTGTTTAAGATCACTCCAGTGAACTAGTGGGTCTCCACAATGTGCTTGGGGGTTGCAGAGGGGAATGCTTGTGCTTATGCGCCAAACAACAGTGTGGAATATCCAGCGTTCTGAGGGACTTCAAAGCTCACATGGGTAATGACAAACACACCTCGAGAGGAGTGATTGGGAAGAATGGCCTTCCTACTCCAAATTCAAGTGGTGCTTCGTTATTGGATTTCTGTGCTAGGCATGGCTCAGCTGTAAAAAACACCATGTGCCAACATAAAGGTGTTCATAAGTGTACTTAGTACCTGAACACCCTTTGCCAAAGGTCGATGATCGATTTTGTAATCGTATCATAAGATTTGCTGGTATACGTCTTAGAAACTCGGGTGAAGAGAAGGGCAGAGCTGTCAAAGGATCACCACCTGGTAGTGCTCTGAATCAGATAGCAGGGAAGACGGCCGGGCAAACACAGTAAACCTAAGCATGTTGTGAGGATTGACCAGAATTGTTTTGTGGAGGATCTTCTCTGGACAATTTTCAACATGCACTTCTGGATTACCTTTTCCTGTATCCAGGGGGAGGCAGGGGATATGGAGTCCAAGTGAACCCTGTTCAAAGTCTCCACTGTGAAAGCAGCCACCTTGAGCTGCGACCAGAAGGTTGTCATTACCAGTTGTGGCGACAACCCAAGGACCCGTAGGTTGACATCAGTGGTGAGGGGAGCCATCAAGCTGAAGAAGGTGGCTTTTCAGTCTTGGCTGGCCCTGGGGACCCCTGACTCGGCTAACAGGTTCCAGCAGGGTAGAAATACTGCAGAGGCAAAAACTTGAATTTGGGAGGAGTTCTGGGAGGCTATGGAGAAATACTTTTAGGTGGCCTCAAAGAGGATCTTGCAAACTGTCAAACGACTCAGGAGGTGAAGGCAGGACTTCATCCAGGCTGTTGTCAGCAGGAGTGAGGAACAGCTGACCTCGACTGGGGGTTGTTTTTTTGTTTAGCAGTGGAAAGAGCACCCTGAGGTACTCCTAAATCCTGACTGCAGAGACTGCAGAGTGTGTTCCAACTAAAGGGGGATAGCGTAATTGTCAAAACCTCGGTTTCAGGAGCAGTGATGCGGTTCCATTCTGGCTATGGAACAGTGAACCAACTTTTTATCTTTGCATGGATACTGGTGGAGTTGTGGTGGTTTGCCGATCCAGTCTACATACATTTTGTGGACTTGGAAAAGGCTTATGGCCCTGTCCAATGAGGTATCCTGAGAGGGATGCGGCATGAGTATAGGGTTTTGGACCTGTTGATTCAAGCTATTCGATCCCTGTACAACCAACGCCGGAGTTGTGTTCGCATTCTTGGCACAGTCACACTTGTTTTCAGTTGGTGATGAACTCTGCCAAGAGTGTGCCTGGTACCCGATTTTGTTCATGATTTGCACGGACAGGATATTAAGGCGCAGCCTAGACGTGGAGAAAGTCCAGTTTGGTGGCCTAAGGGTTGCATCTCTGCTGTTTGCAGATGATGTAGTCCTGTTGGCTTCATCAGGCAGTGACTTCAAATACATACTGGCGTGGTTCGCAGCCAAGTGTGATGCGGTCAAATGAGGATCAGCACCTCAAAATCTGCGGCTATGGTTCTCTGCTGGAAAAAGGTGGATTATCATCTCCGAGTGGGGGGTGAGTTGTTTCACCAAGTGGAGGAATCCAAGTATTTTGGGGTCTCGTTCACAAGTGAGGGTAAGATAGACCATGAGATTGACAGGCGGATCGGTGCAGCATCTGCAGTGATCCAGGCGCTGTACTGGTTCGTCTTGGTAAAGAAGGAGCCGAGCTTAAAGTGAGGCTTTTGATAGGGTGAGGAGCTCAGTAATCTAGGAGAGGCTCAGAGTAGAACTTCTGCTCCTCTGTTTTGAGAGGACTTAACTGAGGTGGTTCGGATACCTCCTGGACACCTCCCGACAGAGGCGTTCCGTCATTTCCAACTAAAGGGAGGCCCTGAGGTACACTCAAAATGCTCTGGAGGGATCTCCCGTCTGACTTGTGAGTGTCTTGGGGTCCCAAAGAGGAATTGGAGGAAGTAGCTGGGGAGGGTATGGTGGGCTAATTTGCTTAATCTACAACCCCCTGACCCGGTCTAAGATAGATGGAAGAAAACAGATGGATAGATATATTTAGTGGGAGACTGAGCCAGTTGACAAACAGTGTGAACCTTTTTACTCAACTTTACCAGGGGTGCTAATAATTGTTGAGGGGGAAAATACAGAGCAACTTGTGATTACACAAGCTTAAAAACATTCCAAAGAACACTTTTAAGTAAAAATATATTAGTTACGTAAATACTTAGTGATCAACCTACAAGTATATGCTGATGACCCAAAACATTGTGACCACAGGACCAATATGCTGACAGTCCTCCGTGTGCCACAAAAACAGCTCTGACCCGCCGAGATGTGGACTCTATAAGACCTCAGTAGGTTCACTGTAGTTTCTGGCACCAAGGTTTTTTCAGCAAATCCTTTTCAAACCCTATATGTTGGGAGGCAGAGCAACTACAGATTGGGCTCTTTTTTCAGCTCATCCCACAGATGCTTGATCGAAATGAGCTCTGGGGAATTGGGAGGCCTGGCAACACTTTGAACTCATTGTCATGCTCCTCAATCAATTCCCAGCCAATCTGTGGAGGGGCAGGCAACACTAACCTACTGGAAGGGGCCGCTACTATTGGGGAATACCATTACCATGAGAGGTGAACCTGGTCTGTGACGTTTTGGTGGGTTGAACGTGTCAAATTGATGTCCACATAATGAAACATCCTAATGCAACAACTAAGGTAATTTGTTCCTGCCTTCAAAGACGACTCAACAAAGGGTTCCTTATACCATTGACAGACCTTTTTCTCAATTACCATGCGAAACAGCAGCATTATTCTGTCAATAACAAATGTTTAGAAAAATGGTTGAAGTTATTACATTTTTATGGTAATGGTTCAGGGTTGAGGAAAGGTGATCATGGTCTTATAAGACAGTAAAGCCTTCCAAAGAAGTGGCCTGCACTTTGCAATGTTAAACTTGTAGAAACAGGAATCGAACAATGGTCTCCTGTGGGAATTTTTGTTGTTTTATACGCCCATCCAACCACGCCGACCCCCAAGCCTGCAGTCATCTCATTTCCTCCTTTGCTCTACAAAGAACTACTTAAGCCTCACAATGGCTTCGGCCACTTACCAACTGGGCCAAATTTCATAAAACATGTCATGCTAAAGAAAAATTTAGGACCACGCATACCGCAAAAATTTGCTTAAGCGTTAGCGTGTTTCACTACGCAAATATGACACTTGCTATGCTTAGCAGCAAAAACACATACATGTGTGCAGGTAGCGTCAACGCGTGTTTGTCATAGCCATACTACTAATGTGACATTTGTTGAGAGGAAATAAAAATGTAGATAATGTCTGAAATCATCCATGTCAGCGTGCCAAAAACCCATCATCAAGGTCGAACGTAAAACTATATCTGGCCGGAATCTGTATTGCTGCCACACTTGGATAGGGTTATACACTTGCAGTAGGTTTTCCCTATTGAGTAAAATTCTTTGTCGTTGCTCAAGGGGATCATTTCTGTGATGTTGACATAGCCTGTGTAGAACAATTATTGCTGACAGAGATTTTTTTTTTTGGCTTGACGATGATAGAAGTATGACGGTGTTAGCAAGCGATTGGACTTGCTAAGCGCATTAAAGGAGGAGATCTCACCTCGGCAAAGTATATTTCAACGGAAAGTATAATTCTTTAAATGTCTAAGACACATAATTTTATAAATTTAAATTTGGTAATAATTCAGTGGGACGCATTTTAAAAACAGCAAGTCTTCAAACTGGCTTCAATATCACTGGGCAGACATTTTTACTAGCGGAATCTAATTTTATCCTATCAACGCCTTCATGAAAGGACTGAGTTTAACTGATGTCAGAAGTACCGCGGCAGTCCAGTGAGCTGGGGTTTGATTAGATAAAATTAGATTCCTCAAGTAAAAATGTCTGCCCTATGATGTTGAAGCCAATTTGAAGACTCACTGGTTGTAAAATGCGTCACACTGGATAATTACCAAATAAAATTATGCGTTTTAGACACTTCAAGAATTCTACTTTCTGCTGAAATATACTTCAGCCAGGTGAGGTCACCTCCTTTTAGCAGAAAACAGCTGCTTATATCTTTCATGGAAAGAAAAAGTCTCTTCAGCGAGCCGCTTGAGTGAAAAACACGTGCTTTCAAGTCTTATGAAATTTGACCCTGGTCATTTTCTTTGGCCAGACCTGACCTGAGTATCACAATCCTTCCACCAGCTTGTCTTTTTACCCTCAGTGCATCCTGGCGCCATCTCTTCCCGAAGTAAAAAGTGTGCAAGTACGTAACCGATATAGATGATGTGAGAGAAAATGGGACTCATCTTAGCATGCAACCTTTTTCCATTGCTCACAGCTCCAGTTCCGGCGCTTGCGTGTCAATTATAATCACTCTTAATGGAGGACAGGGTTTGCATAGGCATTCTAACTGTTCATTCTAACGTAGTCCCATACACAGAATTGTGTTACGCACTCCGTGCTGAGACACATTTGTCCTCTACCCCTCATTTAAATTTTCTGTAATTTGTGTCAAAGTAATCTCTCCCTTAGTTCATACCAGACAATGCTCACAGGTATCAATGAGCCACAAGTGTCTAACGCCCGGCCGTGGATTCGTCCCGCCTCAAATCATTGTCCATAGGTGCTTGCCAGCGCTAACCAGGAGCAACCCACAAACCATGCCGTTTTACAGATGCTCTGACCTCATTATCAGGCCATAACAATGTGGTTGTTGTCAAAGCTGCTCAGGTGCTTATGTCTGTCCATTTCTTTGGCATTTGGTTATCGTCTAATATATGCCACACCTTGACATGTGCCATTGTTAAAGGATAATTAAGGGTATTTGCTTTGCCTGGTTGGTCATAATCTTTTGGCTTTTTGGTGTATATTTGCAATATATCCCATCTCTTACCATCATTATAGACACTCAATTAATTAGAGGCATTGCAATAACTCGGCCAAGAGTGTTTGGCGGCCATTTTGAAGGAATCCGTTAATGAGAGAAAATTTATTGAGTGATAGAAAAAAAGATAAAATGTAATTTTACACAAGGCCATAAAAATGACAGGAAGCTAGCATAATCTAGCATGCTACATCACTAGTCAAAGACAATACAGAAAGACGGTCTAATTTTGGCTGTTGGCCAGAACTGTGAAGAAGCTATTCCCCCATGTTTATAATGAGGTAGCAGTGGTGGTTTTCCAGAGGAATTTACTCCTCAACCATTGCCAGGAAAATGGCCCCTCTACCCGCTTTTTAATCCATAATTTTAAATCCATAACATCTGTCAAAATAAGTACACGTACAGTCGTACCTTTTGACACAAGACTGTTATAGGTACCAGAACATCTACACTGGGATGTACAGACAATCTCTCTCCATCAAGGATAGTTCTTCATGAATGAATCATCATTTATAATATAACAACAGAACGTACGGATTTCACCATACTACAGGCGAGTTCATACTACTGAACTGGAAGCTGTACAGTGACAAAGTTTTCCACAAAGAAGGCTTAGCTCACACTGGGTCAGACCAGACATCAATCCAATGGGGTTGGCTCAATGACCAAGTCTACTTGCTACAGGCATGGCGCTGGGAACACCTCCATTACAGCTTCTGAGATGTGTCTGTAAATTCATTGCCTGGGTCTCTTGGGGCTTTTGTGCATCTGTGACTCATAAGTTTGTAGCAATTTCAGCCTCCCTGGCATTTAAAGTGTGAATCCTTCATTCTTTAATACCAACAAAATGCTGGATATCCTGTCACTGTAACCTTTTTGTAGCATTCAATGCATTTGCATTCATAAATTTTTACATGTGTATACACTCCAGGGAAAAAAGGGCCAAGTCCCACATGGCAAAATATGAAGCTTTTAATGGTCTTAATAGCAATTTATTGGTCAGGAAATAAGCACGAATTAAACAAATTGTGAAAGTAACTTGGCATAAGATAGCATTTCCCTTTGATTTCTTGAAATGTTGAAACACTGGGTAAAATTGCAGACAGCTTTACACAGAAAGAACATTCATTGTTGTTCCACTCAATGTTGATGGTTTCAAATAGTTGACAAGCAGCAAACTAATGTTTCCTAGTTACTTTGTGTTTAAAGTAGGGATGCACCGAAACGAAAATTTTTGGCCGAAACCGAAAATGAGAAACGCTTGGCCGAAAACTGAAACACCGAAATAAATTATTTTGCCAATTTTTAATGCCATTTCATTTATGGCTATGACTGTGTACTTACCTAACTAAAGTCAAGGCATTGCAATGGTCTAAATTAATATTCACGCTTCAAAGAATAAATTAATTACAAAATTATGAAAATATTTATTTAGCACTGACACTCCAACAAAGCACAATATAAAATAAAATTATAAATAAAATGTTTAACTTGGCCCCACTCATGAATAACCTACAGGCATATAAGTGACTGGCCTATTACCGGCTGCTGAAAAATTGTAAAATATATTGAGTGACAACAGAAGCCCACTGATTGGTGAGAGAGAACTGGCTGCGATAGACAACTTGCTTCCGCATTATCGCTAGGAAACAGGCTTCACTTCCCATCACTGAAACAGGTCTTCAGATTGTGGTTTTTAAATGTGTGTTGTTTTAGGCAACTTGATAAACATACTGTGCGTTGCCTTACCTTTGAAACAAGGTTGCGATTATTCACTGAAGCTGCTACATTTATGAAATGCGTTTCTTTGTCCGTGATCCTGTTCGTAGCGAAATTAGAAGCAACGGCGTTGTGCACAATTCTGTTTCACCGTTTCCCCTTGAGAAAGTTATTATGCTGCCCCTATTCTACGAAAATTGCGTGGAGAATAACTTTACTGGTGCTGATGAAGCATTTTGTTCTCAGGAAAGGGAAAGGTATCACAGATGAGATGACGCATCGTAAAGCGATAAATTCTAGTACTCTGGCATCCCCGAGATCTGCGCGTTTGCCACGTGTTTTGCCTTCACTTTCAAAATGAAATGTTAAATGACGCCTGCATGTCAAGCTAATAAACTATAAATGTTTCATCACATGTGTTATTTGCTTCTTTGCTATGAAGGAAAAAAGGTAAATTAACAATATCTGTGTGGTGATTCCATATTTTTCCAGGGGTTGTAGTTACATTATGGAATACTGATGTTACACAAATGCCTTGAGAATATATTGCCTTTCTTTATGATTACTCAATGCCTTTTACGGATATCACTGCTTTGTGTTTTTATGTGGTACGAATTTAATGC
This sequence comes from Gymnothorax reevesii, assembly GCA_029721435.1. NCBI lineage: Eukaryota > Metazoa > Chordata > Actinopteri > Anguilliformes > Muraenidae > Gymnothorax > Gymnothorax reevesii. The sequence continues at coordinate 11,010,230 of CM056581.1, forward strand.
GCAACCGAATCGGACACAACAGCAGCTGCTATCGTATGTATCAGGACAGTGTCAAACAGAAATTGCAATTCAGCACTCGGGGACTTTCATGCCATAACGTGGTGACGGTGCTGCGCGTCCCCGGATTTAAAACATACAGACAGGCGCGTGCTGGCCGTGGTTTTTGCTTGCGTCATCACAATATTCTGTTTCGGCTGTATTTTTGCATTTTTTTGCCTTTTTCGGCGGCCGAAAATTCGGTGCATCACTAGTTTAAAGTGAGACAAACCATTCTCTATAGGGTTCAAATCTGGAAAAAACATGAGACCAGCACAAAGTGGAAAATGTAAATGGAATAAAAAAAGGACAGGCTCTAAAAGTCCATTGTATTCTGTATTACACAGAAAACAGTATAACACATATTTTCATGTTCCAACATGTAAATTTAATGGCTTATTAAAATATACAATGTGATGACCGCAAATGAGTACAAAAAAGATGGCACATCCAAGTGTACATGACTGTTAGTGTCGTTGGTGTACCATAACTTTGAACTATAATTGTTGCCGACTTACAAATACATCAGTTCAAAAGAAGAAGAAAAAAAACCTAGTTACAATATCTTACAAGTTAATTATTTAATTCCTATCTCAAATGGTTAACGTCCTCGCTCTCTTTAAAGTGAAAGACAACTTTCGTCCAAAGCGAACTGCAAACAAAAGAATAGCCCTTAAATGTTACAAAATATTATTTTTGTAGATTTTTACACAAAACTGAACTGAATGATGAATATAAAACTATCCAGATCATAGCACCGGTAAAATCTTCTATTTTCACCTTAACAGCGAGCTTTGGTGATGATGAATGTCCTATAGCTCCTTCATGGCAGGAGATATTTAAAAAAAAAAAAAAAACTCACAGAAGACTATAAGTGTCTGCTGCCTCCTGAGCATTCCGTCCACCAACATTTTCAAGATCTGTGAAGAATTGTGTCCACCAATACAACTAATGCTCGGCTATGTAACTGACCAAACACAATAGTCGTGTTCTTAAAACACTACGTAAACAATACTGCAGGGATAGGTCAAAGTGGCACATACAAAACAGCTGATAGTAAAATGTGTTCAGAATCAAGTCTATTCTAGAAGTAAAGGGGCCGGCTAAAACATCCATCCAGTTTGAGGCACCGGAAAGAATGAGACAGAGGACAGGTCACCCTTTAATACAGTGCTTCAGTAGGGATACATAGTGACCTGTATGAATGGATACAGATTCGCAAGTGTGTATGGTTTTCCTGAAGGAATAAACAAGAAAAGATATAAATAAGTAAGCCACTGCACATGCATAGTGATCTAACAATGATGCAAGCCAAGCTAATCACTTAAGCTTACACATAAAATAGTTAGATAAACATGCACACAGTGCTTAATGACAAAATCTACAGCAATCTTCCCAGATCACAGAATTATAAAAGGAGGGATTTCCTCATTGTAGTAACGGTAAAACCAGTGATAATATAGACATTGTGTTAATAACAACTAATATTAAGTACTTTGAATAAAACAAACTAACAATGGGAAAAATAATGAAACAAACTCATTTCCTGTTGCTAGGCAACCAACACAGAAAGGGGGGCTGAGGACTAGATTGAGAATGAACAAAGGTAAGTGAACAAAATAGCTCAAAACGAGTGGGAATTCAGTACAAAACTAGGCTTATGCCGTCGGAGGCGACGGCTGAGGGTATATCCCCGAATGCCCTCAATCCTCCATTTCCCCAATCCTTGAATAGACCTTAAATTCAGGTCAATCGGTCAAATGGTTCTGAAGATAAGACCAAAATGGTAATTTTCCATCACACAGCGCCACCTGGTGGCAAAATATTGAACCATACAGGTATGATGCCATCATGTGACATGTTGTGAGGTCATGACCTCTCTTATCTTAAATGGCCTCTCTGTTTCTACCAGAGCTGTCGTGAAAAACCTGGGGGTAACTCTTGATTCTGAACTCTCCTTCCAGGCTCACATCAACAATATCATCCGAGTGGCTTTTTTCCATCTTTGAAGCATATCTAAACTTAGAAAAATGTTGTCTCTTCAAGATGCTGAAAAATTGGTTCACGCATTTGTGTCCTCTCGGCTGGACTACTGTAATGTCTTACTGTCTGGTTGCACTAGCTTAGCCCTAAAACGTCTTCAATTAGTGCAGAATGCTGCAGCTAGGATTCTGACCAGGACTAAGAAATATGATCACATTAGCCCGGTGCTCAAAAATCTTCATTGGCTGCCTGTAAAATTCAGAATTGAGAACAAAATACTATTACTAACTTACAAAGCTTTAAATGACTTGGCCCCGGAATATCTTTGCTGTCTTCTCATTCCTTACTCCCCACCAAGATTACTTCGTTCACAAGGTGCTGACTACTTGAAAATTCCAAATATATCTAGAATTACAATTGGAGGCAGAGCATACTCTTACAAAGCACCAATTTTATGGAACAATCTCCCAAGACAAATTCGGGCTTCGGACACACTCTCTTTCTTCAAGAGTAGGCTGAAAACTTATCTTTTTAGTCAAGCCTATGATTAGTTCATGATTAGTTATGTGTTGGCTCTGGTGGGACTGACTACAACCTTGATTTATGATATGTTCACAATATTGGAAGCCAGTGTTATGTAAATCCATGTGGAACCGGTGGCACTGAGCTTGCATTAACGGTGCCAGTGGGGCTTGCTACAGCCTTAGTTACCGGGGAGGTCCATATGGTACTAGTGGCTAGAAAATCTAAAGTGATCTTCCTGGAATAAGTGTAGGACCTCTGTGCTGCAGGAAGTCGATGGAGGGGTGTTGACTGTTTCCTGACCAGTCAGCTCCTAAATTCTCATTTGGCACATGACACAGGACTGTATTTTAATTAATACGCAGTAGTTTTATCCAGTGCCTCACCCCACTTTTTTCCTGTCTCTCTCCGAGGATCTTTCCCTCCACAAGTCCTGAGTCCTGGATCATCCGAGCCCTGTCCCTCACCATGAGCGCTGGCTACTGCTGTCCTGATGCGGTCCTGATCCAGTTCTGCAGCATCCTTGGCATGCCACTTCCTCGACCAACTGATGGCTCTGTTTAGATGGACTTTAATGGAACTGTATTGTCATTATCCTATTTTGCTTTATCTTGTTATTAACTAGCTAGCCCGCGGAGGATGGGCTTCCCCACTATAGCCGGGTTCCTCCTGAGATTTCTTCCCACTGGGGAGTTTTTTCTCACCACTGTTTGAGGATTTTTCTCCCTACTGGGAGTTTTTTGCCTCATTTGCTGTAGTGGGGAATAGGCTGGGCACTGCCCTTTCAGTAACTCATCTCTGACTGTAAAGCGTCTTTGTGACAGTTTATCTGTGAAAAGCGCTATACAAATAAATTGAAATTGAAAATGACCTTGCAGTTGCACATAGTTTCATGTCAATTGGAGAAATAGTTCCAAAGATATAGCAAAAATGGGGAATTTTATGTGACAAAGCTCCGCCTTGAGTCAAAATTTGAACCAAACAGGTATAATTTCATCGTGGGATACATCCTCAGGTCATGACCTTTCATTTGCACTTGATTTGAGGTCAATCGGACAAATATTTCCAGAGATATGATAAAAACAGTGATTTTTTTCAGTTTTTGGCTCCTGGTGGCCAATCTAGAAATTGTAAATTGTCCAAAATCGAATCAGTTCTTCCTCTTTATGAAACTTACTTATATACAAAACTTGGAATTTCTAATTGAAATATTACTTCAGTTATCGCGTTAACATGTAAATCAGTTTTTGGCCCCTGGTGGCCAATCTAGAGATCGTAAATTGTCCAAAATCGAATCAGTTCTTCCTCTTTATGATACTTACTTACTTATGTGCAGAACTTGAAATTTGTAATTGAAATATTACTGAAGTTATCGTGGAACAGTGGTTTTTTTCAGTTTTTGGCCCCTGGTGGCCAATCTAGAAATAGTACATTGTCCAAAATCGAATCAGTTCTTCCTCTTTATGATACTTGAAGAAGTGAGAAAGAAAAAGTAAGCCTATTCGAGCCTCATGGCCCATCGGCCCGGTGCTTAAACCCGGTTTTTGTGGCATGAAGCGACTAGGAGTATTACTACTCCCCCTGGATGGGATGCCAGTCCACCGCAGGTACTCCCCCCAGCCATTTTGCTGGTACCCATTTATACACCTGGGTGGAGTGAGGCATGGAGTGGAGTGGAGTGTGGGAGTGAAGTGTTTTGCCCAAGAACACACCGCGAAGGCCGTGGCCAGGGGCTTGAACTCAGGACCTTACGATCTCGAGTCAAGCCTACTTGACCACTGCACTACCGCGTCTCCCCCTTTATGATACTTACTCATTTGTAAAAGTTGGAATTTCTAATCGAAATATTACTGCAGTTATCGCATTAACAGTGAAATCAGTTTTCGGCTTCTGGTGGCCAATCTAGAAACTGTAAATTGTCCAAAATTGAATCAGTTCTTCCTCTTTATGATACTTACTTATGTGCAAAATTTGTAATTTGTAATTGAAATATTACTAAAGTTATCGCGTTAACACGTAGTGCGGTGGCGGCCGGACCAAAAACATAATATCCCCTGGAACGCTATTCGGCGTTCGGGGATATAATTAGTTGAGCTGTAGTCATTCGACACCAGTGTCATGACTGCCAAAAAACTTCTTTGAATTGTTACCGACTAAACCTTGGAAGGATGAAAACATTTTAACCTTCAGTTTAATGATTGTTTCGTCGCATTCTCGTTATCTGAAGTGTTGCACCAGAAAATTCACAAAAAATCCAAATCATATCATCTGGACTCCATACGGGTAATTCTTTTATTTAACATTGGTTTTGTGTGAATGTAGTCTTTCACTTTAAGTTTCCTGCTGGTTTGTTGAGAATCAATTTGGGAAAAAGCTGATTCATAGTTCACTGCCATAGCTTTTACATAGGCCTTACCATACTAGTGACATCACTGCTACCAGAACTTAACAATGGCAGCACCCTTGTATTAAAAAAAAAAAAAAAAAACTAAACTTGAAGTTTTCCAACTTTCATAGTGCTTTATCTTTTTTGAGTGCTGGACCTGAATACCAATGATAGTCCATCATTAATATCATATATACTTCTTCCTTACTTCACTTCTCTCTAAAGGGATTGTTCACTTTTTTTGAAGTGGGGTTGGTTGAGCTACAAATTGCCACGACTTACATTAGATTACTTACATTCACTGCGCGCTGTAGCAATCAGCTGTTTGGGTCAGACTGAGCGGCCGAGCCAGATTTTCAATGGCATAGAATCACTTCTCAAATTTAAAAAAAATATCCCTATAATAACCAGCACAGCAGATGCACAGTATGTGGCTGCGTAGACCCTATGCGATATCAATTTGTGCTGCAATGTTACATTAGACTTTTTCACAGGTGTTTCACTCTCTTACCTGATGCTTGGGTACAGCAGTGCTCTTCAGTGGGCACCGTAGAGATTTCCCTTAATGTAGCGAAACGAAATCCTCTTTGGAAAAATACTGCAAACACGGAGTTCTTTTAAGGATACGGGTGGCGTATCAATATCCGTGTTGAGGCAACTAACCACAGCTACAAGTCCAATATTCCGCAGAGGAATGCAGTGGAAACTGTAAGTGCACCAGGATACAGCTTAGCTTTCACGTCCAAGAAAGCGACAGACACGGACCATTTTCGAAATATTTGCACAAGTTAAATGGCCTTCCGACCTCGCAACCGCAGTTAAGCCGCTTGTGCACTGGACCGGGAACGAGTTTTTCGCACACTGATTACATTCAAAGTCAATGCGAGGACGTGAATACTCGCATTTGTGCAAACAGCTTTACTGTCACCCAAACAGCTGATCGCTACAGCGCGCAGTGAACTATGATGCGCCTCGCGCAGGAATACGTAAGTTGGTTAGTTCAAGATCAATTGTGTTTTTTTTCCGAGCAGCTAAAGTGCTGTAATTTTTGTAAAATATAGCGTACAACTATACGCGAAAATACGGTGTTTCTGTGTTTTCGTTCACAACAGTGTATCGCCAAAATTTCCACCCTGGACTATACCCGGGTGCGGCTACCTGGAGGAGATCAGAGCGCTTTCTACTGCATCTAATGTGAGTAGTGGCAATTTGTAGCTCATACAACCCCATTTCTAAAAAATTGGACTATCTCTTTAAGGGGTCCCAGAATTCTACCCACTACATGTTTATCCCCAGCCATCAAAATGCTGTCTAAAAGCTGGCCTCCATGTTCTCATTCTAATCATTGATCGCAGCTATGGTCCATGGGTCTACCAAGGTCCCCAGCCTGCATATACACATATCTCCTTTCACTCCGGTCATTTAACTTTAATTTCATACACTGGAAGTCGGAATAACAATATTTTCATTAAATTAAACTCAATAGTTCTCATTTTTTTGTGGTCCTAACAGCTGAACTTTTGTTTTTGGCAGCTTTCTTGTACTGTTCAGGGTGGGTAACTTTGACGTGATGCTCGAATTTAAGTCCTTCGGTGAACTGCACTGAGCAGAGCTGACAATGAAAGAAATTGAATCCTTTGTCTTTCTTTCCTGATGCACTGAAAGCTCTCAGTTGCTTGCGGAGGTGAAAGCACTGGTGTCTACGGAAGGTCTCTGTGGTGCTGAAGTGACGATCACATTCACAGCACCTCAGGAGGCTCATGGGTGGGTGACGCCCGCCCCTGTGAAAGACTGCTGACTGGCCACGGTGGTAAATCCGTTGGTGTCTGTCCAGAATCTTTCTCCATTTGAATACCCTGCCACACTTGGAGCATTGATGTTGAAGGTCTGATGTTTGTGCTCCTTGCTTGTGCGTGCTGGCTGATACACGGCTTAAACCAGCAGCATCACTAGTCTGTGCACTATCATCTTCAACTTTGGGTTTCACCGTGCCAATTTTGACATGAGCTTTTGTTACAATGGCTTGTTCGTCTAAGGCTGTTCCATTATTTTCAACGTCTGATTCTCGTGTTTTTGTGGTTTTTTCACTTGAGCTTTTGTTTTTGGCAGCCTTCTTGAACTGTTCTGGGTGGGCAACTTTAACGTGATGCTTAAATTTCTGTCCTTCAGTGAACTGGACTGTGCAGAGCTGACAATTGTAGATATCTGGTCCTTTGCTTTTACTGCCTGATGCATTGAAAGCTCTCAGTTGCTTGCGGAGGTGAAAACACTGGTGTCTATGAAAGATCTCTGTGCTGGTAAATTGACGACCACATTCAAAGCACCTTAGGAGGTTCAAAGCAGGGTAACGACGGTTCCTGGGAAAGATTGTTGCCTGGTCACGGTGGTAAATCCGCTGGTGTCTATCCAGCATCTTGCTCCCTTTAAATGTCCTGTCACACTTAGAGCACTGGTGTAGAGGGCCTGATGTTTCTGATCCTTGCTCAGCAATGTTGGCTTCTACACTACATAAGCCACTGGTGTCATCAGTCTGTGCACACTCATCTCCAACTTTGGATTTCTCTCTGGAAATTGAGACACTTGCTTTACAAACACTGAATGACTTGCCAGAAGTCTTTCCCTTAATTTCAGGTCCAGAATCCGGTTCTTTTCTGGTCTTTCTTGCGGAATGTCTTCGGGTAACTTTCTTATACTGCTCCAGGTGGGTCACTTTGATGTGATGCTCAAACTCAAGTCCTTCAGTGAACTTGAGTGCACAGAGCTGGCAATGTAAAAATTTCACTCCCTTGGGCTTTCTTCCTGATGCATAGAAAGCTCTCAGCTGCTTGCGCAGGTGAAAGCACTGGTGTTTATAGAAGGTTTCAGCTGCACCAAAGCGACGTCCGCACTCACAGCACTTTAAGATGTTTTTCTTGTGATGCATCCGCTTGTGCTTTTGTAATACCCGTCTTGTCCGAAAGGTCTTCTCACACTTGATGCACTTATGATGGCCGTAGCTTACATTACCTGTCTGCTGCCTAGCCTCAGCTGCATTGTGATACATTTTCTGGTGTCTTTTGAGCATCACTTGTGTGTTAAACAACTTCCCACATTCAGGACAGAGATGTGATAACTGCGCAGTCTCAGTGTCTTTCCGTTCAGTGAAAGCAGTTTCTTCTTCTGGGTCAACTGTAAGAGGTGGAAAACCACGTTGAGCACCTTCTAGGCGGACAGTCCTCCCTCTGCCTTTTAAGGACCCAGATCTCATTCCCATGGTTTTTCCAGCATATTTTTTTTTTCTGGTAGCTTTCTTATACTGTTCTGGATGGGTAACTCTGACATGCTGTTCAAACTCCAATCCTTTCCTGAACTTTATTGTGCAGAGCTGACAGAGGAAGAATTTCGCTCCTGTGGGCTTTCTCCCTGACGAACAGAAAGCTCTCAGCTGCTTGCGCAGATGAAAGCACTGGTGATCATAGAAGGTCTTTGCATCACCAAAGCATCGACTGCACTCACAACACTTTTTTTTCTTGTGATGCGACCGCCTGTGCCTCTGTAGAACCCTTCTTGTCCGAAAGGTAACATTACACTTGGTACATTTATGACCATAGTTTGCGTTACCTGCATCCTGCCTTGTCTCAGCTACATGATACATTTTACGGTGCCTATTGAGCATCACTTGTCTGTTAAACAGTTTCCCACATTCAGGGCAGGGGTGGAACAACTGCACGGTCTCTGCATTTTGCTCTTCAGTGATGGCTGCTTCTTCTTCCGGATCAGCAGTGAGTGGGGGGAAACCATACTCAAACTTTTCTAAGCCAACAGTCTTGGCCTCTAAAGCTCCAGATCTCTTCTGCATGGTCTTTCCAGAAAAACATTTGGTTCTGGTAGCCTTTTTGTACTGTTCAGGGTGGTTACGTTTGATGTGGTGCTCAAACTCCTGCCCCCCAGTGAATGGTAGTGCACAGAGCTGACAATGGAAGAACTGTAAATCCTTGTTCTTTCTTCCAAGTGCTTTGAAAGCTCTAAGCTGTTTGCGTAGGTGAAAGCACTGGTGTTTATGGAAGGTCTCTTTTGTGCCAAAGTATCGATCACACTCACAGCACCTCAGGGGGCTCATATTTTTCAGAAGGTCTGGAAGACCCCTGTGAATGATCAATGAATGGCTGTGGCAGCAAATTTGCTGGTGTCTGTCTAACATTTCACGCTCCTTGTACGTCCTCCCACATTTAGAACACTGATTTAGAGTCTGTGTTGACACCGGTTTTTGCTTCTGAACTGATTTAGCATTACTAGCACCCTGCCTCCATGTATGATACCACTGGTGTCTTTGAAAGGATTTTGGCCGCTTAAAAATCCTTCCACAAACAACACACTGCAGAGGGTTTGAGGGAATTTTCCTGATGGGCATTTCAGGTTGAGTGAAACTCTGATGAATCGGCCTCTGTCCTGGTTCATTGCCCTCCTCGCATATAATTCTGGGAGCCATTCCATCCCGTTCATTTCTCTTAGCCCCTCTACTGTTGTGGGAATCACTCACATGAGCTTCCAGCTCCTGCTCGTCTGTGTAAGATGCCTCACAAAATTCACATGGGTAGAACTGAATCTCCAGATTTCCAGAACCTTAAATGGAGGGAAGCACAAAAATTAAGACCTGGAATAAGACTATTCCAGCTACTAATTGACAAAATGTAACAAAACGCCAGATCATCATTATTTTGCTATTTTAGCAACCTGATTATCCATTCAACTGAATAATTCCTGGCTATACATCAGTCACAGAATTTTTATAAAATTATTTGTGCTGAATGACCCAACTGATTGACCCTCATCAGAGCTTTACAAAGATAAGCCTATGACCATTCCATTGGTGATGCATTCTTTTCAACCTACTCTTCATTTCATTTTAACACCAGCAACAGTATGTGCGGCAAAAAATATTTTCATCTCATTTCATCACAAAGCCCGTTTCTAATGAAAGGTCATCAACTGGGTCATTCCATGAAAAATCCATCAGTGCCTCCCACTCGACCAGTCAGAATCACCTTATTTTTTTCACAGTAACTTTAGTGTATTTAATTAAGCTTTGCAAAATATTACCTTCATACAACAAATATTTCCCAAGTTACAGGTCCATGAAATACATAGTGGTGGCCAGTGGGTGAAAATTTTGTGCTTTTTAATTGATTTTTTTTGAGCCCCCAATGTCTAAGTACAGCAGATAGTTACATGAAATTTTCAGGGATGAAAAGCACATTTGATAAAAACTGGAACCAAATCAATTTTACATCCACCCCAGGTGTTACTCTTTAAAGCCAAAATCTCATTTTTGTTTAGTACAATTTCTTCTACAACCAATTTTGAGCATTAATAGGATTGGCTATATCATAGTTTTGAAAGCAAAATACACCACTTTACTATGACATGGCTTGATGAAAAGAATACCGACCCTCAAGGTGTAATGCGTTTTCTGAAAATTTACCGGAGAAAACTTTTTTATAAGTGCAGTTTGGGTAAACCTTCGAGGGTCATAAAACCATGAGGGATAATGGTTAACCTAAACAGGTCATAGCACATGCATTTGTCACTTTTAACCACATTTTGTTACTAGACTCATCTTCTTGCCATGATTCCTTCAGAGTCAAACCAATTTTCCAATGTGGACATATTTTAACCTACGTGCGACATATACTCTTGCTCGATTACCCGGGGCAAGTATGTTGAAGTCGGGCAACTGTTCTGGTGCATGCAAATGAAACTGATAGCCCAAACAGGGCAAGCAACTATTTCTAAAGTAAACTAGGGTCTTTTCTCATTCAATCACCTTAACATATCACGAAAACAAGTCAAAGAAAGTTTACAAAACATTGTTTCCTGATGAAAGGAACACACCCTATTACAAACCCCAATTTCAACGAATTTGGGACATAAAGTGTGAATAAAAACAGAATACAATGATTTGCAAATTCTTTTTGACCTATATTCAATCGAGTACACTACAAAGACAAGATATTTAATGTTCAAACTGATAAACTTTGTTTTTTGGGAAATATTCACTCATTTTGAATTTGATGCCTGCAGTGCGTTCCAAAAAAGCTGGGATAGGGACAACAAAAGACTGGGAAAGTTGAGGAATGCTCAAAAAACACTGGTTTGGAACATTGCACTGGTGAACAGGTTAATTTGAAACAGGTGAGTGTCATGATTAGGTATAAAAGGAGCATCCCCGAAAGGCTCAGTCGTTCACAAGCAAGGATGGGTCGAGGTTCACCACTTTGTGAACAACTGCTTGAGCAAATAGCCCAACAGTTTAAGAACAATGTTTCTCAACATGCAATTGTAAGGAATTTAGGGATTTCATCATCTACAGCCCATAATATCATCAAAAGATTCAGAGGATCCAGCAAAATCTCTAGACGAAAGCAGCAAGGCCAAAAATCAACAGTGAGTGTCCGCAACTGTCGGTCCTGCAGGTGGCACTGCATTAAAAACCTATATCATTCTGTAAAGGATATTACCATATGGGCTCAGGAACACTTTGAAAAACCACAGTCAGTTAACACAGTTTGTCACTAAATCTAAAAGTACAAGTTAAAATTCGACCATGCAAAGCTAAAGCTCATCTGCTCATCTGAGATGGACTGATTCAAAGAGAAAAACTGGACTGTGGTCTGAAAAGTCCATATTTCTAATTGTTTTTGGAAATCATGGACGTCCTGTCCTCCGGCTAAAGAGAAGGATCATCCAAATTGTTATCAGCGCAAAGTTCAAAAGCCAACGTCTGTGATGGTATGGGGATGTGTACGTGCCCATGGCATGGGTAACTTGCACATATTAGAAGGCATCATTAATGCTGAAATGTACATAATGGCTTCGGAGCAACATATGCTGCCATCCAAGCGAAGAATTTTTCAGGGACGTCCTTGCTTATTTCAGCAAGACAATACCAAACTGCATTCTGCACATGTTACAATAGCGTGGCTTTGCAGTGAAAGACTGCGGGTAATAGACTGGCCTGTCTGCAGTCCAGACCTGTCTCCCATTGAAAATGTGTGGCGCATTATGAAGCGCAAAATACGACAACGGAGACCCCGGACTGTTGAAACTGAAGCAACTTAAGTCATATATCAAGCAAGAATGGGAAAGGATTCCACCAACAAAGCTTCTATAATTATTGTTCTCAGTTCCCAAACCCTTATTGAATGTTGTTAAAAGGAAAGATGTTGTAACACAGTGGTAAACATGTCCTTGTCCCAGCTTTTTTGGAACATGCTGCAGGCATCAAATTCAAAATGCGTGATTATTTACAAAAAACAATTAAGTTCATCAGTTTCAAAATTAAACATCTTGTCTGAGTAGTGTACTCAATTGATATATATTGAAATGGATTTTATGGTTTTATCTGGTTAAATTTAGGATTTGATTGGATTTGCAAATCACTGTATTCTGTTTTTATTCACGTTTTACACAACATCCCAAATTCATTGGAATTGGGGTTCGTTGTATTTGGGTCAATGATGTGACATTGTCCGAGTGCACTACTTTGGTTAAAAAAAATTTAAAATGATTCATAATAAGCATCATTTTATTCTATAAAACCTATTTAATTTTAACATAGTTTCCAGTTTATCATAAAATGATATATATTTTATGTTTTGCCATCTCAAACCTTCAAAATGTCATGTGGCGGAACTGACCAAGCAAGTTAACAAAATGTGAAATGTATTAAATATGAAATTTAAAATATGAATTAATGTTAATATGGGGGCATAATTTTATATTGAAAACTTCAAATAAATAAAGGTTAATAGTTTATTTGTTCTTAAATTGTTTGGAAAACCAAAATACCAGCCCCCTACAATAAAGAACCATAAGTTACTTTTAATACCAAGCTCAATTACAAAATAGTAATGTTTTAGGCAGAGTAGACACTCTCAGGTATACTTACTAAAAAAAAAATCACTAAGGAAAAAAAAAAGAGGGAAGTGGCTCAATGATATTGAGGTCAGGAGACTGAGATAGCCACTCCAGAACCTTCACTTTATTCTGCTGAGGCCAGTGACAGGTCGACTTGGCCGTGCATTTTGGATCGTTGTCATGTTGGAACATCCAAGTACGTCCCATGTGCACCTTCCTGGCTGATGAGCAAATTTTCGTCCAGTATTTTCTGATAACATACTGCATTCATCCTGCCATCAACTTTGACCAAGTTTCCTGTGCCTTTGCAGCTCACACATCCCCAAAACATCAGCGATCCACCTACGTGTTTCACAGTAGGAATGGTGTACCATTCCATCAAAGGCCTTGTTGACCCCTCTCCAAATGTAATGTTTATGGAGTTGGCCAAAAAGTTCAATTTTGGTTTCATCACTCCATATAACTGTGTTCCAGAAGTTTTGAGGTTTGTCTCTGTGCTGTTTGGCATATTGTAAGCGGGATGCTTTGTGACATTTGCGTAGGAATGGCTTTCTTCTGGCAACTCGATCATGCAACCCATTTCTCTTCAAGTGCCTCCTTATTGTGCATCTTGAAACAGCCACACCACTTTTTTTCCAGAGAGTCCTGCATTTCAGCTGAAGTTATTTGGGGGTTTTTCTTTGCATCCCCAACAATTTTCCTGGCAGTTGTGGCTGAAATTTTTGTAGGTCTACCTGATAGTGGTTTGGTTTCAACAGAACCCCTCATTTTCCACTTCTTAATGAGAGTTTGAACACTGCTGATTGGCATTCTAAATTCCTTGAATATCATTTTATATCCCTTCCCTGTTTTATACAGTTCAATAACCTTTTCCTGCAGATCCTTTGACAATTCTTTTGCTTTCCCCATGACTCAGAATCCAGAAGCAACAGCGGAGGAATGGATGAAAGATATAAGGGTCTGTCAAGAGCCCAGAAACTCATTGACCTTTTATACACACACACTGATTACAAGCCAACAGGTCACAGGTGAGGATGGTTACCTTAAGTAGCCATTCAAACCAGTTTGTCAACTTGTGTGCGTGTTATCAGGCCTAAATCTCCAGGGTATGTAAAGGAGTAGTTTCTGTTGTCATTATGATTTAATAAGAGCAAGCACAGTTGTTTCAAAATAAATTGCTTAATATTGGAGGGTGTTTGTGAGCCTCAGAAATGGATTTTCAGAGCAAACAGACCCACAAGTTTCATTTCGTCTTCAGAATAGTTGCTGGACTCTTGGCTTAAGCTACTTTTCATTACCCAGTATGTTTAGTTTACCTGTACTGTGGCCTGGAAAAATCATACTAATTTTTTCAAAATTTAACGCATTTTTTATTCTGTCACGAACAGGGGCGGATCTACAGGGGGGCAGAAGGGGGCAACTGCTTGTAAAACAAATCACCCTTATGTCTAATAGCCCCTCAAAGCATCAAAATAAAAGCTGAATTCACCAAAATAAAAAAATTTTTAATTTATATTCGGCTCCTCAAATAGCTGCGGTTCTACAGCGCGGAGTCTGCGTGACGAGCCTCCTGCTCCGTGCTGGCGTGTGTCAGTTGTCATAGACACATGTTGGGGTCTGCGTGCAGCGCAGCGGAGTGGAGCCACTAGCCACCCAACTTTCTCCAGGTAAATTCAGTTTCCCCCAGTGATGTTTTAACACACGAAGTTAAAGTTAAGTAAAATTTGCAATAGATGGAATGTACGCTAAAGGCGATGGTTCAATGCGTTCATTAATCGCTGGTCAAAAGTGACTCACTCCCGTGTGATTTGGTGAAGCATTTTTCCCTTCGGTTAGTTTTAATTATAGTAAAAGCAAGAACAGTTTATGAAGCTTTTAGCAAGATATCAAAAACAGGCATGTTGAATTCAGAGGGTCACTGTTAAGTTTCAGTGTTATGTGATCAATAACACAGCAATGAGGCTGCATAATAAAACCAGGTCCTTACTGTCATGGCAGTGGCTACGGGCGCAGACACGTATCTCTAGCCTGAATGCTAAAGATAAGGCAGCGGTATTATTAGTGTCTCATCCCATCACAGGTAAAGGTACGGACGGGTCCGTACCGGCTACCATTAACCCTTGTTGTAAACATACGGATGGTATGTCCTCATCAATTTGGCATGTGTCAGCCGAACCAGACAAAATTTCTTAAATTCCATTGAAACATGAAATATAATTGTTATTATTTTACCGTACTAGTGAATTACCCGTGGCGAGAATAATTTCTTGTGACGACCTACGTCCACGTACCAACTTTCATGAAAATCTGTCCAGGGAGATGGGAGATGCGAAAAATTGACCTTTGACCCCAGTGACCTTGACCTTTCAAAAAACTAACCCCTCTAGGACAATTCCAGGGACAACCTACATAAACCAACCAAGTTTGGTGAAGATCCTTCAGAGGACCTCGGAGGAGTAGGGGAACAAACAGACAGACAAACAAACAGACAGACAGACAAACGTTCCTCAAATTATAGTATGATATATGTTTGTGTAGATCTGGCAATTCCGTTTTTTGACGTAGCTCATAAGTACTCCCGGCAGGAGCAATATCCGACTCTGCGGAAATTCCACCACACGACTAGAGGTCTATGTAGCCTGACAATCATCATACGATCATCTTAGAAATCTAGCTGTTCTCAGTATTGAGAAACACCGTGCTAAAGAGCTAGATTTGGATATGTTTGTGGGACGCTTTGCTGCACAGCACAACAATCATCGTCTGAAGCTCTCTTAAAAGAGATGGCCAATATCAATCCTGGACTGTGACTTTAGTACTTTTGCTGTATTTATTTTGAGGTACTTTTATTTCATTAGGCCTAAATATTCATTCTACTACTCCCTGGAAGGCATAATAATACAGTGAGTCCAGAGATAAGGGAAACTGGGAATAAAATGAGAAGTATTCTGTTGAAACTTAGTATCCATAAAACTAATTAGGACTATTAATTACACAACTGTGTACTTTTTCACATCATACAAAGAAAACAAATTTAGTCAGGCATCATTGTCAGAACTCATTGTTCTGCTGTCAGCTGCATGATTTGAGCACCTCTGTCATGCAGCTAGTAGGGCGGGCGTCCCCAATCTTTCCCAGAAAGGGCCGGTGTGGGTGCAGGCTTTCATTGCAACCAAGCAACTACACACCTCATGCTACAAATCAAACATATTAGCAAAGAGACCAGGGATTGATTAGTAGCATCAGGTGTGTAATTGCTTGGCTGCAATGAAAGCCTGCACCCACACCGGCCCTTTCTGGGAAAGATTGAGGACCCCTGTAGAAGGGTTTAAATTTAAAGCAGTACACATTACACAACCTAAAGCACTAATGGCCCCGACAATGAAAAGTTGACTAGAAACTGATCATCCCGGTTCATCCGTGTTACCGCCTGTCATCATTTTATGTAATCTGGAGCAAAGTGGTTACAGACTGACTCCAAAAGTGTCATTGGTGTTCAGTTGAGTGCGGCACACGCTCCACTTACTTGATATCATTAGACAGAAGGCATAGTAATAACACCAAATGCCATTTTTAATCAAGGAATGTTAAGTAATTGTTATAAAATTAACCATTAATTATTCTTGGTTTCCTTTTGTTGGGACATTCTGTACAATAAATACATTAAAGAATATTTTTCTGATATTGTTCCCCACTTTTTAGATGCAGTTTTTTGGCCAACATATTCTTATCCCGGACTCATATCTTGACGCTACCTGCCCAAACGTCGATATACGAGGCAGAGGGAAGCTTTTGGCATCATTATTTGAGGGTTAGGGTTCGGATTAAGGGTTAGGGGGTAGGGCTTGTTTTACACTGGCGTCGATAAAGGACGCTAAAACTGACCTTTTGCCTCGTATAACGACGCTTGGTCAGGTAGCGTCAATATATGATGCGTCGGAATGAGAATGGGCTCTTTTGGCAGATTGGTGAACCTCTGCCTGTCTTTACTTACAACATCTGATATAAACCCAAAATATGGGTTTATGAGATTTGCAAATCATTGTATTCTGTTTCATGCACGATTTACACAATGTCCCAACTTCATTGGAATTGGGGATTTCATAATACCCCACTGAGGACGTCCCATGCCACCCCTCCCAGACCTCTTGCCACCCCAAATTTGTAAAATTGAAAACGTAAAATTTTCTAGATCCGCCACTGGTCACTAATTAAGATAGAGCCCAGAGACTTGGTATGCGAACTGTTGGTTAACTTTCTGAAGACCACAAAAATATCAAAGTCACAATGGCTTTATTAAATGTTTTAATGACCTTGGAAGTTGGCTTCAGAATGAAAAGTGATGATAAAAAAAAATAAATAAAAGTTGAGGCATGTTGCTGTCCCCGTCATGTATAATTCCTGACAGAGATGTCTCCCCACTAATGCCAGCGATGCGCTCGCCTGCAGTTCATAGTTCGTCCCATGAATAACAAAAGGCCGCAAGTGGCATTCCTAACGTACTTCGTGGTGCAGAAGAACAGGCTTCATCAGGAATGTCACTTGCGACCTTTTGTTATTCATCGTGACTGTGAGCCTCCTCCTGTGCTGACGTATTTTTTTTCTGTGCGCTTATACGTTTCTTTGCCTCCAGTTTCACGCCAAACCATTTACGTTTCACCTCGGACATAGTTCTTCAGACTGCAGAGACAGCATTAACGGCATCTGTCGCCTCCCTCCAGGCCTTCTCTTTGCCTCTCCCTGTCACACCACTGCTAACAGATGAAAATAAAATGCTTTTTCTTAACTCCACTCAAAAATATTTCTACCCCCGCTTCGGAATAATTCTTTTTTTCTTTCTCTCTCTTTCTTTCTTTGCCCCATGACTGACAGGCCGACTGGATGCATCTACACCACCTTATATGGTGGTCATTTGCAATTCATGGGCCGGGATTGATGCTAATAGCTGATTACCGGGAGCACACTGTCACTTTACGATGGATTGGCATTCACCATCATACACACGTGTTTACGATCAGATCGGAGTTTCCTGCGGTGTTCATGAATCCGGAGTAGGTTTTTAGTAGCGTAGGCTTTTATGTGCAAATCTACGGACAAATTTACTAACGTTTCATGAATGAGACCCACTGAGTAAGTAAAAAAAAAATTAAAAAATTGGCGTGCAATGCACGGAATACCCCTCAGCTCGATGTCGAAGTTTTTGGAGACGCCCGCCCGCCCAACCACACGAAGGATAGCAATACCCCGTCAGCCTTGAGGGCTGAGGGGTAAAAAGTAGCTTATGCAAACAGTTCAGCAACTTTTCTGATGACAAAATTAAACTTATGGGTATGGTTGTTCAGCAAATGCATATCTCTGGCCCTCAAACTTACTCCAAAATCATGGCGAATTTCTTAAAACTGACCCCCCCCCTCTCCCTAAAAGAAGGTAAATTTCAGGAACTGGCAATAATTGAGCTTAATTATTTCATCATTTCACACCTGATATATAAATCTTCCACTGCGGGGAATATAATAAAAATTTTTTTTGGTGGGGAAGTTCCTAAAATTTGGTTGATTTGACATGGAATGACCCACATGAAATCAAACCTGGCACTAAGAGATCAGGCGACAAAAAAGAAGCGTTACGGGTCATAAAACCTGGGGTGGGATTGGCACTGGAAGAAGAACACGTGTTTCAGATCTTGACATGTGCCGTTGTTGCAAGACAATCAATGTTACTGGCTTTACCCGTTACTGATCATAATTTTTTGGTTCATAGGGGTAAAGAATCCTCTTATGGTCATCTTTATCACGGGTGGGTCATTCCATATGAACTCAACCAGAGGTCCCATAATGACCGACTCGAATTTGGCTAAAAAAATTTTGTACTGGTACCTTAACATATATGATGAACATGTGCAAAATATTTTGTCAAAATTCTTAAGGGTTTTCGTGCTGTGGCTCTTCAAAATAGGGTGGTATACCCCATTTTTGACCCTTGCCAATCTTGCATGTTTAAGAACAGCCATATTTGGATGCCAATATCTTGGGAATGAAATGAGTTGTGAGCTTGCAAAGTGGTATAGTATGTAATCAGCACCCAGGTTTTCAGGATCTGTCATCAGAAAAGTCCCATCTCCTCTAGTTTTTGAGGTATTGGCCTCCAAAGTAGTGGTTTTGTTATGTGCGAAAATGAAAATTTCAATTTTCAGGGGGCAACTGTCATGCTACAATAAATCATAACTGTTTATTGGGGCTACATTCCTTCTATTTAGGCACTTGACTATCTGTAGAAAGTTTTTGGACAGTATTGAAATCATAATTTAGGAGTAAGGGAGCTCCAAAAATGGCTCCAACTGAAAAAATGCAATTTAAGACCAATTTTTAACAGTCAAAATCATAGCGTAGTCATTTACCCAGAACAACATTTTTTTTCTATATAATTGTACATATATGTCAATCATCTGGTCAAAAAATCAGATTTTCTCTACTCCTTCATATGCAAATAATTCTATCAATTATAGACACTTTTCGCCATTAGACGACTTAACTACAACTAACTATTGACACTTCCTGTTTCTTATTAATAGTACTAGGCTACATATAAGGTGTACAAATGAGTGATGCCTGACTGCTTTTGCTTGTATTACATCAGCTTATCAGGTATTTCATCAGCTAACCATGTATTGTATCTTTATTTCAGCATTGCATCAGCCAAACATTAAAAACAAAAGAAGCTTCATTCAGTTCATTGACATTCAGCATGGCAACTGATGTTTCTCTGGGTGAGGAATGTCACAAGAGAACACACTGCAGAAAGACTGGCTTCATTATAATAAGTGAACTTGAACCTGATGACAGAAGGATTCTATCTTGGCGGTGTGGCATGTCCTTCGATGAAGCTGACCAAATCTGTCTCCATCATGAAAAGGTTTAAATGACACGCTTTGAAAGTATGTTGCGTGCATTTATGACAAGGATTGGTTTGTGGGCTGCATTGTTGAGCGGCCAGATGAAAACTGTGATGTCTTTGTCAACTTCATGAAACATTCTAAGACTGGACTTCTCTCATGACCTCCTTCTGTTCGTCAGAATACCTGTTGGGTTCCATCCCAGAACATCATATGCATTGTGTCTGCACCAGAGCTCCAGGGGCAGAGTGCAAAGTTTTATGAGCTTGCTGACCAAGTCACTGAATCAGTTCAGAAGAACCTGCCTTCATTTGGGCTATGAACTCAATTTTATCTACATTTTTGGATAAACTTCTTACTAAATTGTGGATGCCGTCAAATCTGTGTGTTCAGAGTAGAAATACCTCACATTTTCTGCATTTCTGACAAAAAAGTAGTTAAAACACAAGCTGTCGTGGGGATAAAAAACCTACATTTCATAAAATTATTTTCATATGAAAGAGGTCAGAAATCAATCTGATTTTTTGACCAGATGATTGACATATATGTACAATTAATTTTGACAAAATATTTTACACATGTTCATCATATATGTTAAGGTACCAGTAGGCCTGGGCAATATATCGATATTATATCGATATCGTGATGCAAAGTAAAATATCGTCACGGATTTTGGTTATCATAATATAGTAATATCGTGATATGAAATACGTGTTCGCTTTTCTGGTTTTGAAAGCTGAATTACAGTAATGGGTTGCATTTTTCTGCACTTGCAAGACTGTTGAACCCGTTGCCTGCACCTGTTTCATCGTTATGTCAACATTACTAATAAATGGTTATCAAAAATATCACTGTGTAAATATTTTGCAATAGCACCAACATTTGTCCCGATAATATCGGCAAAATATCGATATCGAGGTATTCGGTCACTGATATCGAGATATTAGATTTTGTCCATATCGCCCAGCCCTAGGTACCAGTACAAATTTTTTTAGCCAAATCCGAGTTGGTCACTATGGGAGATTTCCAGACTTTGGTTGAGTTCATATGGAATGACCCTGGTATAAATAATTTTGGCTCTGACTGTAAACAACAGGTTTATATATTATTTCCATTTCTGTTCAGTCACTGCTGCGGCCAAGTAGTCTCAATTTACATGAAATTACCTTTTCATTAATATCTCTCCAAGGTTAACATTTTAATCTTTTTAATCACATTCAAAAAATATGGGGAAATGGGCTGAATGGAGGCTGTTGCTCCTTGCGAACATTATATTCTTGAGCTTGGCTCCATTTCCTTTCTTTCATCTCTTCTGAAGTTCAACATCATTCCCCACATGGTATACAGACCCCAATGTATGCCAAAATAAAGAGAAGATTGCCTTACAGGCCTCTGGAATGGAGTATGTCGAGTCAGTCTCCTCTGCCGTGCCGTTAACAACCATACCACAGTATTCGCCAACCTGTCCATCAGCGAGACCTTCTACTGGTATGCCAACAGGGGCCGTCCAGGAGTCATCCTTCTTTGAAGAATCTAAACTGAACGTGGGACATTGTTCTCCAACATTGACCTCATATTTATATGCTCCCCCTTCACACCCTTCCAGTGAATCCTCCTTAAGTTGCAACACCACCAAGTCAGGAGACACTTCAGTGATTTCCAGGGCAATTATGTCATCAAACGCATCGGTGGAGAGCTGGTAATGGGCCGTCTCTGGTAAGATGCTGCCTGGTTCCATTCTCCCACCAGGTCCAGAGAGGTGACTTTCTTTACCTGTGTGACGATACAAGCAGTTCTAAATCCACTGGTCCAAAACAACTCAGGAAATGACAGACAAAGTTTACATAATGTAGTTAACAATTAATACAGTAATTAACCCACAAGTCCTAGATCATGAACAGATTTTAAACAGAAAATACAGTGTTGGGTTCACATAATTATGTCATTATTTTCAGTTGGAGTCGTCAAATAATTGAATTGACTGGATGTTCCAATTTATTATGACCGGTAAAACCATTAGTCTAGGTCCATGTGTCTTCAAATGTTAATGAGAAAATCAAATTGGCTACAAATGTATAAACTTAAGAAATTACCATGGAATGATCTCATCAGGAAATCTCCTTTTAAACAGCATTTTATTAGTAGAATGAAACAGCATGCCAGGAAACATTTCCATTTCTATGCAACAATAACAGAAAAAAATATAAAGCAACTAAAAAGTCATTATACATGTGCTCCAGTTTGTATGAGCCTGTTTATTATGAACCGCTTTGGCAGGAAAGAAATATTATTTCCCTAAAAGGTGCTATTTGTGAGATTTATAACATTAATATAGCAATAAACAATTATTGTTTTGTAAAACATATAGTAGAATAATGGTGTCCTGAGCAGACAATGGGCTTCAAAATTGCAATTTTTTCCGTGAAATGAAAAACGAGCAAAATTAAAAAAAAAAAAATGATTCCCTAAACTTTCTGATCTGTAGCATTTAAAAAGTACAGCAATTTTTGGCTTTTCGGCCAACTTTGGAGCCCTATTGTGGAGCAACCAAGGTAGATACACCTAATCTGACCAGAAATTCTGATTCTAGAGGAAAAGTTGGCCAGAAAATCCAAAAATCTGATCTGTAGGTTAAATAATAGAGGAGCAGTCGAAGCCCAAAGTTGGACGAAACACAATTTCGTCAAAATTAGAAAAAAAAAAAATTGTGACAGGCCATCACTTCAAAACTATTATGGATATTGGTCTAATACTTGGTATTATTTCATAAGTCCACCAGAGATACCCATATGAATTTTTTAATAAATTTCTGAGGGGGTCATCTGGGAGGGTCTGGATGCTTAGATATAAACTGACCCTACAAGAATTTGCGAGATAAATACGAGTTACGAGATACTTTTCGAAATGGCCATATTGCGATTCAGTGCCCGTGAATGCCCTGGAAGCAAGTTACGCTGTTCTTCTGGTCATCTGGGAATAAGCCCAATAGATGAGATGATCTCAGCTGGCCGGCGAAAAAGGTCGAAGTAAGCGACTGATACTGAAGCTTGCTTAAGGTGCATTTCCCCATCCTGCTTCAGGACCTGGCACGAGGGAGCTGTGACAGTTTAACGCAGTAATCTGCATTTCCTGTTAGCAAGTCTTAGTACTTTTGCGCGTAATATCCTTAGATTTGTTTTGAGATGTCGACTTATCTGGGCAGAAAATGTTACATTTAGCCCCATTCCTGACCTTCGCAATATTTCTGAAACATTGCTTCGGTTAAAAGAAATCAAAAGAACTTGAATGTTTTGCTTTGATTGTTTAAGACAATGAGGCCAACTCTCCTTCCATCCGTGCCCACACGAACTTTACCTCGTCTCCATAAGCATAACATTAACGCCTAACGCAAAATATTAAATGGCAAAACACGTTTCTGGTTTGCGTTTAGAAATGCACTTACCCCCTCAGATTCTAATAACATCGCAATCTCACAGCGTCAGTATCACTGTCTTAGTTATGTTCGATAAATGGGGCTTTATACCAAAATCTGGTGACATTTAACCGTCCAAAAAATAAATTACTCATCAAGGATGGGTAACAGTTAGCTAATATTGAGCAGGAAGAGGAAATATGACGTGCGGAGTATGAAAACACTCGCCAACGTTACATGCCTTTTCTTGCCGAGTAAAGGATGTGGCCCCCAGTCGTGTCCTCAAATCAGCTCCATCTGTCGAAACAATGTTTGAGTCGAGATTTAAACAAGGGCACAACTATTAATTTTTGCAGTCGCTGGAATTAGTGCAGATTGCGCTGGTTCAAGTCAGCAGTTAGCCCGCTATCTTAATACCGAAGACTCGGGTGAATAAGTGCATCTGAGAAAGAGGTGTTGACAGAAACATGACACCAGATACATTTTGTGTGCGATTGATAATTTACCACAGACTTTTATTGATTTGTCAAATTGTAATTTTAATTTCCCATTACAACTTGGTCTGACTTACTTCTGGGACATTCGAGCTCACTTAATATTTCCATTTCAGATCTTGAAAGCTTGTGGAACCCAGTAGGAATTACCGGAAAAGTTCCCTTACGGATATGTTATTGAGCGCACCAGTACAAGTTGCTGGCAGACAAGGTGCGCAGGGTTGCATGTCAGTTAACATCTTGGACCTTCCTCGGTAAAAAAAAATAATAATAATAAATTGTTGCTATATTTCCCTGACACTGCGATAGCCATTGTTTGCAGTATCATCGAGAAAGCATGCGCGTTGCTGAATTCATTTCAAGTTGGTAATGTTACGATGGTTGACGTAGCTAAAAAATAAATCTAGCGAGCTAACGATCAGCCACAGCTAGCAGGTGTGAAGGTATGCAGTGAATTGATGCTTCCCTGTATATTAGCTATGTCTGTGAAGGTTGTACCAGCGCTGATCATGCGCAACGATGATTGCATAGAAATTTATTTCTTACTGGAAATGTTTAGTTATGTTGTCATCTGATTTATCTAAAGTTGCATTGACTTAGCTCAGTTAGATTATGTTGGGCAACGTTGTCATGGATTTTCTTCCTGCCATGAATAGCCCTGAACATTGATTAACTCGGACCGTGCCCAAAAAACTCTTGAATTGTGGATACGTGCAAAAGCATATGTCAGTTCAGTGGGATTTTCCGACTTAACAAAATGAGTGGGTTAGTGATTTTGAGCGAGCTAAAAGCAGGAGTTTGTGTTTCAAAGGTGGATTTCGTTTTGCGCACGCCTAGAAAGCCTGGCTATTAATATTGAACTTGCATTGCTGTACATCCTACAGATCAACAGCCTCGACGCCATTAGCAGCGAATTATAGAGCTCTGTCCAGAATTTCACATTCCTCATGATGTGGTGTGCCTTACCAGCGAGCTTGGAAATCATTCATTACGGCCGCATGATTGTAGAGGAAAAAAATGAATGCTAGAAAGACAACGATGGCTCCGTATCAAGCTTAGGTATTGCTTGTTTTTCTCAAATGAGATTTTGGTCTAGCCTCATTCACAATCCCTGAATAGAAGCACAGCGTTCAAATCGTGCTTATATCGCTTTTTGCCTATTAAAGGTCCCATATTATGCTGTGTTTAGTGTTTTACAATATGTCAAATGGGTCTTTAAAATAATGTTAAGAATTCAGTTACCCCAAAAAAAAAAAAAACACAAACGCACACATCCAGGCCTAGTGGGACGACCTCTCGGCCTGAAACACGAGCTGTTTGAGTGGGCGGGGAGGCTATGCTAATGAGACGCTGCTCTGATTGGTTGCCTGGTCGCTTCCATTTCGACGCAGGGTGCTGACCCGGAAAACCAGGAAACCTAGATGGCAAATATTTCAGGACAGCTCTCTGCGATATCTACTGCTGTAAGACCGTACTTGTTTGAACCCAAATCCGACCCCAAAAGCGAGGAAGACGCAATTGAAGTATTGCAGCAATGTTTACAGCAAGATGTCGATGACTGGCAAGTTGAAATTTTAATGTTTTACTCGTATTGTCTTGCCTTGCATGCATGTGGTTGTAGCTGTACTGTTATATAGTCATGTTATATACCCACTTAGCAATCCGTAGGAAACTTTGCTAAAAATTTCTGTTCACCATTTCTACCAAAACGAAACACAATTCTGAAACCAAGCTACTAAATAAGTTCATTGCAAAAACACACAAACGGTGTAAGCCTTGCTTATGTGAAGGTAGCGAATCGATAACTTCTGCAAGAAACCTGAATCCGACCTCCACTTCTTTTTCGGCTTTTTATTAGCCAGAACAGTTTTCAAAGGTGGATGAAATTCCGCCACGGCAATGCAGAGAAATCATTTGTTATACCAGACACGTTATAGTGCGCTTCACGATTGCTTTTACTGCGGTAGGATCAGAGAGCTAGCCCACACCAGGTCAAAGTGTCTGGCTGACCCCGCTTGTGGATAATTAAAACGATTGTTTCACAGCAGCAGGAAACAAACCCAAACACATAATCTAAGCTCTGCAGAGCCTATGTCTGGTCTAACTGCAGCCTTATCAGCCTAACTTTGCAGACATGCACAACAACTCTCCGGTTAGCTTCAACTGTAGCGGCTACGGTCAGGTAACGTTATGATGAAACTACCACCTTGATGCTAACCAAAGTAACACGAGCATACCAATTTGAATTACTGCATACAAGTTAACCAGGAGTATTTTCTAAGTAGCACGAAATGCAAACTAACATGCGATAGTAACTGAGCGGTCATCATAATGACAGAGACAATCGTTACCCTGCAATACAGGTTTTACAGACGTAAGTTCTGTTACCGTGAACTGTTGTACCAAGAATCAAATTATAAACAAGTTTAAGAAGTTGGCTTCAAATGAGGTTTATGTTCACAGACGTTTCTGTTGAATGTCTCCTTGATATTATTAACTCAGGCATATTTAGGACATGACCATTGGCAATAGTAACTTAGCTATGTTAGCCGCAATGCTCCAGCCACATTCAACAAGCTATCACGTTAGGTAGGCTCATGCAGTAAATCAACACAAAATGGTAAATCTTACTGCTTCCGCGTCTTCGAGTCACGGACAGTTGGTACCAATCCAGGCTTTATCTTCAGATATTTTACAAAGCCTGCGTTTGAGGCCAGTTGTTACCGCTGACTATCGTTTGTGATCCTGCCAGCCACCCGTGACATGTTAGCTTCACTTACATTTTTTTGCTGTTTTATCATTACTTACAGCTTGTGGCTCCAAGCGCTTGATCAATGCAACTGCTCTGGGTTTGAGAAGCAGCTGGGATGCGTATCCAGCTTCGAATTATCCTTTATTGACAAAGTAAGGATAAAGAAATTATCCTTTATTGGCATATGCGACCAAAATTAACACTCCGCGACCTTTGAATTAAAATAGTCCCACCTGTGCAACCCCTTTTCCTCCCCCAATTAAACTCCGCTTTTCCTGTACATTTGGTAGTCAGTAGGCATGCAAACCGCTGCTGCAACTTGAATAGAGATGGGTATGTGTGCCGGAGCAGTGTGTCATTTGTTCAGTCAGCCTCCTCTGTGCTTGCGGCGTGCATTGCCGAATGGAGGGCACCCAGTGTGTTCCCTTGAGCCGACTGTAACCATTCTTACCAGTCAAAGGGGAGCTTGATGTCCTAAACCTCAGTAGTAATTCTAGAATAGTTAATAATAGGCGTCAGTCACTCCATGTCGTGGTACTTAGAGTTACTAATTTTAACTATACACAAGATTTAGACGTAAAATTAAACGGAGAACAATAGAATACATTTTTTGGTACTGTTAACGTTCAAAAAAACAAGTCGGTAAAAAAAGTTACTGAAACTGAGAATCATGACTGACTACATTGGTTACAAGGTTACCTCTGTAGACTGATTCCTATTGGAATATTTAGGCGAAAAAAAGACTTTACAACTTTATGTCAGATCTGCATTTAACCCAAACTCAGTTGAAGATTTGATTCAGATCAGTGTGGAGGGTCCTCCTCTGGACATATTTGATGCCTCACTGGCAGTGAAAAGATTGATGGAAGGGCAGAGAGCCAGGAGACCCAATTTTAAATCCTGGCCTCAGGATATGGCATGAAGCTAATGTAGTGGAATTTTTTGTTATTCAGTAAACTCAAGACTGTCATACTGTTTAATAACTTTAATTTGCTGGAAACCGTTGTATTGTTATTATGGAGTTTTATATTATAGGTTTTTAAACATTAAACTAAGTGCAACCTTGTATATGACTGGGCCACCAAGTGCTGTATGAGAATGTGGGCCCAAGAAAAAGGTGCTAAATGGGGCAAAGCTCACGCAATCATATGAACTGCAAGTTTAATTACGAGCTGAAGCTGATAAATTATTAACGAAGTTGGTGGGGAGAGTGGGAGAGTGTGAGAGAGAGTGTGAAAGAGTGAGAGTGTGTGAGGTAGTGGGAGTGGGAGGTGGGGGGGGGGGGTCATGAGTAAGGAAAACATATCAAAAGCAAGTTATACATCTGAATAGACAAAGAGCTAGAGTAAGGTAGCAGTCATTGATTTTGTGAATGTGAATTTGAGAGAGACAGCAGCAACAGATGTAGATAGAAGAAAAAGTATGTATGTATGTTCCTGAATCGTAATGAAACAATAAAGTTATTGTTACAGTTGTGCTAAGCGTGATGTGATGTCACTTTTGTGAACACATGGCAGTTCCTATATAGTGAGAGTGTAAGAAAGAACTTCAAAGATTCCTTTTTTATCCCCCATGTTTCATCTTTGGGCATGTTATGGTAAATAAATAAATGAAAAGAAAATAAATAAAATTATAAAATGAATAAAAAAATATGGTTAAAGGTTAACTATGTGACCAAAAATTGAAATGCAATTAATTTGAATGAATTTATGACCTATTGAAAGCTCTCGAAAAGGCCTTGTAGTTAATAGCAAGATCATGAGAGTTGGCCAAGAAATAAGAAAGTTCATTCAATAATTTAATTTAATTTTGATTGATTTGGCTGAGAAATTGATGTGATTTCCACTAGTCCTTCATTAGAGGACTCACGGTGAGCAATTTGCTGCCAGAATTCCTCTGTGGCCTTATTAGCAGCAACAATGGTTGCTTTTTGCTGTTTTTTTTATATATTTACATTCTTCATAACTGTCCATAATGACAACTCACTCCACCTAGAATATTTTCTTTTTCTTTTAAGATTTTATTCATCACCCAGCAACCACTTGCATTAGATCCAATGAACAAGTGCATACACCAACCAACATGAATACACTAACATAAATCTCAATGATAATTTCCCAAGTGTCCACCTGAGTGTGCGCATACATAATCGTGTTCAACCAATGAGGGTGAAACTTCATATGGATCTCCCATTAAGCCGCTGGCGGCGCCCCCTGGAGGCGCCCCCTGGTGGCGTGGGGGGAGATAACCCAGAATGTTACTGATCCTAGATAAGGGATAGTTTCCTCGGGGTAACATACAGAATGCGATCGGTCATTTTGTGAAGGGAAATAGGGTCAATTGCTGTATGAAATGCTCTTCTGTTGAGACTGCAGACAGTGTTGAAAGCACAAAACCGACATTAACAAAGAAAGATTACTACCAACGTTGTGGTACCAATTTTCTCTGTTTGCAAATGCAGGGTTTGTTGTGCTGACTCATTCAAATATAGCTTGTGTTGAACTTGCTTCCTAGTATCCCCCCCCCCCCCCCCCAGGAGATAGGAGTGACAAACGCCCAGCCAGCCAGCCAGCTAATCATCGGCCAACCAATCGTTGAAATCCTTGCCCACCGGTTGACCAATCGCTAAACTTCTTCCCTGCCGGCCAGCCAATCGTTCATCTTGATCAGGCAGGCAGGCAGTCACTCACTCACTCACTCAGCGACACTGTCAGTCTCTATCAGTTAGCGACTCACTATTCGCGGCCCAGCCCAAAAAAAAAAAAAAAAAATAGGTGTTTCTTAGATTTTGGTGTGTTCGCCCCTAAATTTTGGCTCGCGCTCCTAACTTTTTGAACTTTGCAGCGCCACCAAGTAACAAAGTAAATTTCGAGCCCTGTACTGATTTCTGGTGGCATCATCTTTTGGAAGAGAAAATATTTGTGCTTTTTTCTGCATCCAAAAAAACATGTACGGACAGCTTTGGGAGACGTACTGATAAATCTACATTTTATATGTTTTGGGCCCGTTTGTGTCTAATAGAACGAATTCCAGGGTGGCCAGGTCTGTCCTGATTGAACGCAACAACCTGACGTCAGATTTTGCCCAGATCTCATGAAGATCTCAGGACGAGCTGCTCAGAGAGGAAATCATGTTCAGGAAATCACATTCTCAGGTTATGGCAAAACCCCTGTATCTTATCACACTGGGTTTAAAGTGCTTGAAAGTCTGAAAAAAAGATGCTGAAACAAGCCTTATGTCATTTTGTAGGTCTTAGTGAGCAGATAAAGAAAAGGCAAAAATAAAAAAAATTTGTTGGGAATTCTTGGAGAAAATGCACTTTTTCATCGGCACCCAACTTGAAATTTTCAAATTGACGTTTAAGGGTTAAAAAAACTTCTGGGCTTTAGTAATAGTAGTACATCTCCTTTCTTTAACCCTCACATGGCAAAAATGTTCCATCTAGCTAAATGTAATGCTTAGACATGTGCGCTATTGTACTCTTTGACGGCTTGCTTTAAGAGCCAGAGTCCGTAACTCTGGACCAGCTCATAGAAGGGGGTGATATATCACAATTTTTATCATGAATAGGAGCGATATAGACAAACATAATAAAACAAGTTTCACTGTAAGCCATAGGGGGCGCACTGAGATATGGCCAAATGAAAATTGCCTAAAATCGTGTTCTTGCCAAAAAAAGCACCACCTGTGCAAAAGCGCTCTATCTAAGCCACCACCATTTATGCAAATTTGGAAAGAACTAGTTGCAATGTATTCAAATATGCATACACTAGCAAGGTTTAATGAAGCCGCAAGCCCTGGGAGGGTCTCAAATGTAGCCCAAAATGCAGAAAGTAATGATTTGAAGCGCCATCTATAGGCGGCACTCTCAGTAAGCCCTGAAAATTATTATGCTAAATGGAAGAACTCTACCCAATACCCATACTTCATCTACCATAAGATCAAGGAGATTTATTAGAAGGACAAAGTCCAGATTTTGACTATGTCAATATTTCGGCCCTTTTGACCCCTTCCCTAAAAAGGGCTGTAATTTCCACCCCGAAGGGATCTTCTGATAAAAAGCATAATTTTT
Organism: Gymnothorax reevesii; assembly: GCA_029721435.1. Taxonomy (NCBI): domain Eukaryota; kingdom Metazoa; phylum Chordata; class Actinopteri; order Anguilliformes; family Muraenidae; genus Gymnothorax; species Gymnothorax reevesii. The sequence continues at coordinate 11,040,675 of CM056581.1, forward strand.
GTTAGTGTGAACGAGATATTCACGCCCACAAAAATCTTCAGTGGCCTTCTGGAACATGATAGATCACCCCCTGGGTCGTAGTTACAGACTTTGGCTCTTAAGCGCAAACCAAATAGTTTGTTGCTGCTATCCTTTATCTGATGCCTCTCCCAGAATGTTGAGAAGTCAGCGTGAACTGCTTCAAAAGCTTGCTCAGAATATCTAGCCACTCCACAACCATGGCACTTGCCGAACTCACGCAATGGTCTCTGATGATGTGGAATTTGGGTGTGATCGAGATGCCAAGTTTCGCATAGGCCTCGCAGAAGTCTGCAACATGGTCTTCCCATCCACTGTTTAGGCTTTGTCCGAAGCAGGAAGTGACCTTCTTTCCCATTGCTGCAAATGCATTTGCGAAGGGTGTGGCTGGATGGCTTGCTAGTCATTGAACTTATGAACTGGACTAAGACATCAGTTCTGCATAGTAAGGTGAAGCATTCATTTCCCTCAAACTGTTTATGGTAGTCTTTATTCACCAGATGTAGCTTCCTTGGCCACTGGATTGCTTCTGGGTATCTTGTTTCCCGTTCCACTAACAGTTAAAGCTGACTTCTCAACATTCTGGGAGAGGCATCAGATAAAGGATGGCAGCAACAAACTATTTGGTTTGCTCTTAAAGCAAGCCGTCAAAGAATACAATAGCGCACATGTCTAAGTATTACATTTAGCTAGATGAACATTTTTGCCTGGAGAGGGTTAAAGAAAGGAGATTGACTACTATTACTATTTTTCACATTCTTTTGATCAACAACCTAGCAGAGGAGACTTTCAGAAATAAATCACCAAAGCCCAGAAGTTCTTTAACCCTTTAACGTCAATTTGAAAATTTCAAGTTGGGTGCCTATGAAAAAGTGGATTTTCTCCAAAAATTTTAAGCAGATTTTTTTTTATTTTTGCATTTTCTTTATCTGCTAACTAAGACCTACAAAATGACATAGGTCTTGTTTCAGTATCTTTTTTTCAGACTTTCAAGCACTTAAAACCCAGTGTGTTATGATTAGAAACGTTGTAGAGGTTGAGTATGGACATCCAACATTACAACATTACTTGTATGTATTAAAAGAAGGATCAGCATAATAGGGGACCTTTCATACTTTAGGGTGACAGTATTTTCAAGGCTGTGCAAATGCTGCTTATTTGGAATCTGAACAGGTGTGTTTAAGTTCTTTCAGAAACGCTTTTTTGTTTGTATTAATTTATTTTGTAGAAAGTAACAAACACGACAATGACTCATAACAGGTTTGAGTAATTATGACATGCTTTGTCCTTGAATACTTGGTCATAAAATAAGTAAGTGATTATTTGTAATGACCATGTGTCCACAATTACTATACAACCCTAATGCCGAAGTAGTTGGGGCAAAGTGCAAATTGTGAATAAAATCAAAATGCAATGACTTTCAAATCATATGAGCCAATACGTTATTTTTTACAATAGAACATAGATGACATTTCAAATGTTAAGACTGAGACATTTTACATTTTTATCCACAAAATGAGCTTATTTCAAATTTTCTGGATGCAATAGGTCTCAAAAAAGTTGGGACACAGTCAAAAAGGGCTATAAAAGCAATTAATATAAAAGAGATTCAGCTGAAAGAACATTTCACAAGTAATTCACGAGCATCAGGTGTGGAACATGATTTGCGATAAAAGGGATGTCTTAGAGAGGCTGAGTCTCTCCGAAGTAAAGATGGCCAGAGGCTCTCCAACCTGTGAAGGTTTGCGTAAAAAATTTGTGGAATACTCTAAAAACAATCTTCCACAACATCAAATTGCAAAGGCTTCGAAGGTCTCATCATCGACAGTGCATAACATCATCAAAAGATTCAGAGAAACTGGAAAAATCTGTGCGTAACAGACAAGTCCGAAGACCTTTACTGGATGCCCGTGATCTTTGGGCCTTCAGATGCCACGGCATCGCTCACCGGCATGGTTCTGTCATTGACAGTACTATATGGGCCCAGGAATACTTCAAGAAACCACTGTCTATAAACACAGTTCGCCGTGCCATCCACAGATGCCACCTGAAACTCTATCATGCAAAAAGGAAGCCATTTTTGTGCATGATCCAGAAGTGCCGCCGTGTTCTGTGGGCCAGGCTAATTTAAAATGGATTGCAGCAAAGTGTCATGTGATTAGATGAGTCTAAATTTGACATTCTTGTTGGAAATCATGGGCGTCGTGTCCTCCGGGCTAAAGAGGAGAAAGACGACTCCTCCTGTTATAAGCGTTCAGTTCAAAAGCCAGCGTCTCTGATGGTATGGGGAGGCATTAGTGCATATGTTGTGGGACATGTGCATGTTTAAAAAAGCACCATGAATTCTAAAATTCTAAATTCTATATTTAAATATAAAGGTTTTAGAGCAACATATGCTCCCCTCCAGACGACATCTATTCCAGGGAAGGCCTGAATTTCAGCAGGACAATGCAAATCCAAAGACTGCAACTATTACAACAGCATGGCTTCTTAGTAGGAGAGTCTGTGTGCTGAACTGGGCTGCCTGCAATCCTGATCTTTCATCAGTTGAGAACATTTGGGGAATAATGGAAGAAAATGTCCGTCAAAGGAGACCCAAAACTCTCCAGCAGCTGGAAGCCTGTATTAAATAAGAGTGGGATCAAATTTCAATGGCTAAACTCAAGAAACTTGTCTCCTCAATTCCCAGATGCCTCCACTCCGTGTTAAAAAGAAGGGATGCGACACCATGGTAAACAGGCCCCTGTCCCAACTTATTTGAGACCTGTAGCAGCCATAAAATTTGAAGTGAGCTCATTGTGTGGATGAAATTGTAAATTTCTCAGTTTCAACATTTGCTATGTTATCTCTGTTCTATTGTGAATAAAATACTGGCTGGTGTAATTTGAAAATCATTGCTTTTTGATTTTATTCACAATTTTCACTTTGTCCCAACTATTTCAGAATTGGGGTTGTCATTTCTAATAGCGGTTGGGACAAAAGGAGCATATACTGTGAGCTCTTCCTCCCACAGGACGGAGATGGTGAACCACTGCGGTGAGCCAGTTTTAAACGTAACATGTAGCAGTTTCTCTTTTCGTCACTATTTCTTGACATAATTGTACTGCCACGTTAAAATGTTTCAATGCTAGATTTGGAGGCGCTCTTTATGGTGTTAAGACATAGTTGGAAAATACTACAGAATCGTGTGGTATCAACTGATATGAATTGATCAATGGCTTTCTAAATACCAAAGTGAAGGCTATTTTGGCACGTCTGTTTGAGGCATGGCATTTTCACAGCAAGAAGAAATTTTCTGACAATATTTAAAGTAGCTAGATTGTTTAATCAGACCTCTTTTGTATTTTCAATTTGTGGTTTGTAGTGCCAAAACGTAGCTACAAGGAAGGGTAACAATACCATCACCTGATATTTCTTCTCTCACTGTCCATCCTGCAGGTAATACAGCACTGCAAAATGAACTTCTTGCGCAATCGTCTGGTCATATTAGGCCTTGTATTGTTAGCTACTTTGTTGCTGTACCTCCTGCTACCAGCCATTCGCCAGGGCAGCATGGAGCCTTCTCTGGAAGTTCAAAGGATGGGGCTGTCAGTGGCCTCACCTCCACCAGCTCCAGTCATTAATGTTACAGTTCGCACTGGGCAACTTCCCGGTGATCCGCCTCTGTTTTTCAGGGAGGCTGTGCCCATTTATGCTGCTGGGAAACAGATAGTACCCAGGTAAGATGTACGTATAGTAAGTCATGGATTTGCTTGCAAAGGCCTTGCTCTGCCTCTCAGTTTTGTTGCTTAATTTTGAATGTTTAGACGGAGGTTAAAAGTTGATCTTGTATTGATTCCTTGGAATTAACTTAAGGGCCGGTTCATACTCAACGCAAGGCACGCGAGCGAGCGCGACCACAGGTCCGTTCCATTCCGTTCACAGAGAAGCCTGAATGCGCGCCCCTTGCTGCGCTGTGCCTCGTTAAAAAGCAGTACACTGCTCATACAATAGGGGGCAGCAAAGTCCTCTCCGTCTCCTCCTCCTTCTTTCTTCTTTTTGGTGTGTTGAAGACATAATAATGGTGCATTACTTGCTTTTAGAGCTGCAACTATCGAGTATTTTTGGAATCGGGTATTCTGTCGATTATTTCTACGAGTAATCGAGTAATCTAACGAATCTTACTTTTTTGTTTTTAAACAATTAAATAAATTTTGTACAATGGAATATGAAAGGCCTTTTAAAATGAACAAATAATTGCGGTTTTTTTCCTCAGAAAAAGGTTTTTATTTTAACAACTTTCAAAGTTGAAACCATTGCTGGCTTAAGAACTAAGCCAATAAAACAATCTTCATCTAAGACAATAAAAATAAATCTTTGCTATGTATATAAAAAATTAAATACAATTCAGCAGTGGTCCCTGCCTTTGCCCGTAGTCAGCTGGGATAGGCTCCAGCTCGCCCCGTGACCCTAGTGAGGAATAAGTGGGTATAGAAAATGGATGGATGGACAATTCAGCAGTCAGCCATTCAAAGTGGTAATAAAATTCAGCATTTCAGTCAACAATCCAAAGCAGCCTAAACCATTAGGCACAAGAACTAAGCCGATTGGTATGAATTTGGCAAACGTGTATAAGAAAGGGGACAGAGAGAGAGAGAGAGATTAGCTCTCCCTGTATAAAAAAATCAAAACACTAAACTTCTCAATGAAAACTTTAAAGTTTAAACCATTGCTGGCTTAAGAACAAAACTCTTCACCTCATATATGAGCTATACTGTATGTGTACCTGTGTGTGTATCAGTGTTGGTGTGGACAGCCGCATTACTAGTCTGACAAGTATGAACTGACATGACAAAAAAGGTGTTTAATACAAGTTTATCTGCGGACACCAACAGGCTATGCGTAACCTAGACGCCCCGCCCCCCTCCCCCCCCTTTTTTTAAAATTGCGCTTGACGTGAGTGACTTCCATGCCTCGTTACTACAGACTAACACCACAGGCTATGAATACTGTACGTTTTAACAGGCGCTAGTGTTAATATCAATCTTAAATGAACGTTACTTTGTAACGTTGAAGTGAGGGCGTTTTCTTTTTAGGCGCTGCAGTATTGACGATGAGCTGTTGCGATCAGGTTTGCCTGATTAACAATCAGTTTATTAACTGAACAGCTACCGCCAATGCATGACATGTAATAATTAACGAATGACAAAGCGATTATCTGTTGGCCATGTTGATATAATTGATGTGACTCCGCAAGGATGACAATCTGCAAAAAATCTGGAACTTTCGCTGACTTCGCGGCGATTACTTTCGTTGTTATCACTCAGCTGTGCGTCTAACAACGCACTTGAGCTGTCACTACATTCAGACGAGAGAACGGATTCTCCTGACTTATTGCTCAATTAACCTCGCGAACTAATTTACGCAAATCCAGAAATTATAAAGACGTAGGCGATTGATATTTTCCATCGTCATTGATGTGCGGAAGTAAACGCCGTATATATTCGTAGTGCAATGTATAACAAGGCTTTCAAAAATAAATTAGATTCTCATCGGTTCCAGCAATCAGTCTGAGCAACTGTTTTTAATTGGGGAGGTAAACTGCGAGAGGTGTCTGTCATTAAGAAGTGAAAGGTGAGGTTATTGCTGGCCCTGTGTTTCTGCCGACGGACCGTCACTGGAACGTTACATTTATAAATGTTATTTCTATGTGTATATTGAAACAGGGATATGGCCTATCTGAACAGCGCTATAGTTAACATATACAGAATGCCGCGATGATACACAAATTAAAATAAAGAGTAACGTGACATTAATTAAACGGAGCCTCGAGGTAAGGAATTTGCCTCGATTATTTTTTGTACTCGAATTACTCGAGTTACCCGAGTAATCGTTGCAGCCCTACTTGCTTTATCTCCCCTATTGGAATCTCACGGAAATACACGCGTCGACGTGTCGCGTTACAAAAATTTGGACGATACACTTTGCTACGCAAGGACGCAAGATGGACACCTTGCGTTGCTCGATGCGTTGCCTTGCGTTCACGCACGCGTACCTTGCGTAGAGTATGAACCGGCCCTAAGGCTGAACTTTTCATTGCAAATATTTGAATTCATCGCAAAAACCAGGGTTTTTCCAAGACTACCCGAATTGTTAAAATTTATCCCCCCCCCCGATATAGACTGCAGGTGGTTCTCCTGCATGGCCAGGCATTCACCTCCAAAACCTGGGAGGACCTCGGGACTCTTGCTCTACTGGCTACCAACGGATACCAAGCTCTTGCTTTGGACCTGCCAGGTACACGGCTGGAAGTTTGACCTCAGTGTTCAACTTATCTCTTGCTGTGTCATCCTTTTCACAATGACACGCAGTCTGTCTTCTTTGCGCTCACCTCCCTCTTGTTGATTTTAGGCTGTCATATTATTGCATTGGTATTCCTTATGTCGTTCAGTCATTAGGTCCCTGATCGGTCTGTTACCTTGTTGATACTTGTTTCTATAGTTGCTGTAGTTGATAAAGGGGCATTCTGTGGTATTCATTTTGTCACGGACAGGACATTTAAGAAGTCAAGTCACGTCATTTTATTTATATAGCACATTTAATTACAACAAGATTTGCCACCAAAGTGCTTCACAGGGCAAGAGGCTGGGTTAAGTAGTACCCACATCAAGAACCCAAGGTAACAAAGGATGGGGGGAAAAAAAGGCAGATGGCCAGACTTAACTTGAAGACGATAAAATAAATAGGAATAAATTAAGTAACATGTATAATAAGTAAACCTAGAATGAGGAACAATGGAAAAACTTACATGGGTCAATGACGTGACGCCCATTTTTTCGTGTCCATAAGGTTTGGTCAAATTTAAAGGGTTTCAAATTTGAAAATAAATGTGCAAGTGACTTGCATACATTTCTTTTTTAAGGACCTGGTCTAAGATTTCTGGTTGTAATGAATTTTGAGAGAACATCTGGGGTTTGAAGTCAAAAATGTCCATGTGGTGTAACTGTGAAAACTTTGTACCAAGTAATCAAACGTGCTTAAAAATTTTCATTAAAATAACCTATCAACTAGTTTGGCAGAATGTTACATTTGAAATATCTAATGATAAATGAAAATAATGAAGTACCATTGTTCTCAATATTATAATTAATTTCGGGAAGTCAGGTCACCAAGTCAACTTCCTGAAGTGTCAGCATGGTGTAACCACCATTCAAAGAGCCATTTTGTGAATATTATGCAACTTATCATGTGACAGGAAATGATATTGCAAGGAAGGACCCCTGATGAGCCTAACTGCTGCAGGCCAAGGTTAGCAACTCTCTTTAAAGGGGACCTATTATGCTTCATTTCCAAGTTTATATTTTGATCTTGGACTCCCCTAGAGTACTCCTGATCGTTCAAAGTGCAAAAAAGGGTCCTTATTTAGCTCATACTGCCAGCCTCAAAAAAACCCCATTCGTAGTCCATGTAGGCTCTGCCTGAAATGCCTTGTTTGGGTGGCTCTTCCGCTATGCCCCCTCCCCGTGTGGCCACTTTCTTCTGAATGGCCAGCTCTTTGGAGGGCGTAGCTGGGTGGGAGTCTGCAGAACGCAGTTTTCCTAAGGAATGTGTGCAAAAAAAATGAAGTAATTACTTTTATGAGTACACTTAAATACACTCTAGATGTATAAAATATTCAATATTCTTCATTTTTTTGTGGTTACGCCACTTGACTTTTTCTGGTGCACTCAGTCTTTCTTTTTGTAAAATATGGTGCAAATGTTACTTCAATTGACATAAAACCAACATGAATACAAAATATACATTTTACCAAACCTGTAGCATGCTTTCAAAAAATGTTCTTGAAAGATTTTTGAATTGGGCATCTGGTCTGGTTTATACATATTGGTCATATATATAAACAAACATGAACAGAGAATGAGAGCATAAATAAAAGCAATAGTATTAATATAATAACAGCTACTAAAGTGCATGTGTAAAGTGCATGGGGGGCAGGTTTGATGGAATTAAAAGCAAGAGAAAAGAGATGGGTCTTTAAATTAGCTTTGAAGCTCATAACAGAGGGACAAGACTTAATGTGGGGTGAGACGGTGTTCCAGAGTCTTGGGGCGGCAACAAAGAAGGCCTGGTCACCTTTCGTTCTCAGGCGTGAGCAGGGAACTGAAAGGAGCTGTTGTGAGGGACCTGACTGAGGAATGTAGAGAAATTATATCTGTGATGTAAGAGAGAGCTAAACCAGTAAGGGCTTTAAAAACGAAGAGTAAAATTTTAAAATCAGTCCTGAAATTGACTGGAAGCCAGTGCAGTTGGGTCAAGACGGGAGCGACGTGGTCATGTTTTTTTGTCCCTGTGAGGAGTCTCACTGCTGCATTCTGGACCAGTTGCAGTCTGGCAATGCTAGACTTGGGCAGGCCTGCATAGAGGGAGTTGCAATAGTCAAGTCTAGAGGTAATAAAAGCATGGACAAGTGTCTCAAGGTTATTCTGTGATAAAAAGGGCTTAAGTTCAGCTATGATTCTAAGTTGGTAAAAACTGCCTTTGACCAGACTACTAATTTGCTTGTTAAAATTCAGTGCGCTATCCAGCAAGACACCTAGGTTCTTGACCACTGTGGGAAGGTTTGCAGACCCTCCCACAAGGGACCAAGTGCATTGCTAAGGCCTGTGACAGGGGTGGGGGAGCCAAATAAGATTACTTCTTTTTTATTGTCATTAAATTGTAGGAAGTTACTGGTCATCCAGGATTGAATATCGTCGAGGCAGTAAAACAATTTATTGAGAGTACAAGTATTATTAGGAGTAATTGGGAGATGGATCTGTGTATCATCTGCATAGTAGTGATACTGAATGTCTTATTTATCTTAGATGGAACTGAATGACAGCATGTAAAGTGAGAATAGAAGGGGGCCGAAGATTGAACCTTGAGGAACTCCACATTTAATGGTAGCAGAAGATGAAGAGTGGCTAACTAACTTAACAGAAAAGGTTTTATCTTTGAGATAGGAATCAAACCAACATAATACTGTACCCTGGATGCCAACATCATGTTCCAACTTATTCATCAAGATTGCAGGATCGATCGTATCGAATGCTGCGCTAAGATCCAGCTAGACTAGGATAGCAAAAGAACCAGCTTTGACACAGAGCAGGATATCATTGTACACCTTCAAAAGGGCAGATTCAGTGGTGTGTAAAGCTCAAAAACCAGCCTGGAATTGGTCCAATAAATTCCAGTTATTCCAATGAGCCAAGAGCTGATTAAGTACTATTTTTTCTAAAATCTTGGACATGCATGGAAGTTTAGAGATGGGCCGGTAGTTTTTCAGGTTATTGAGGTCCAGACCAGGCTTTTTGAGCAGAGGTTGCACACTACCATTCTTAAAGCTAGAAGGGACAGTGCCACCTAATAGAGAACTGTTGACTATGGCGATAATAAGAGGGCAGAGAGTGGTAAAAATATCCTTAAAGAGCTGTACAGGAATAACATCAGAGGGACAGCAAGTAGGCTTCATATGAGAGAAAACCTCAGAGAACTGAGAGGAGTTCACAGGTGTAAAATGCTGGAGAAGGCTGGTGACTTAATGATGCTGCTCTACAGATTCAGGAACATTAAGTGGGATGTTGGCTCTTATTGAGTCAATTTTGTCCAGAAAGAAATGTAGGAATTCCTCACAGGCTATTGGAGAGCTAGGTGTCATAGTCGCTGCAGCAGGGTTTAAGATAAGAGTTCATGGTTTTAAAAAAGTGCTCTAGGTCTGTGGGCCTGATTTCTAATCAGCGCAGCATAATACTCCAGATGTTATTCCATTGCAGCTACTAATGCGTTGGTCCTCTGAATTCTTTGTATGGCTGAATTTGAAGTACTGTGGGAGTACTTCAGGTGATATTAAAATGAATGTCATCAACAGTAATTAATGTTCTTAATTATATAAAAGAAAAACTGTTACGGACAGGACAGATTACGAATTGAGTTTTTTTTGTAAAGTGGTTTAATCAAAAGTTCTCTTCGTTTAGGTGATATTCATCAGATTCAGCCATCCAGTGATGTACCCTTATATGAAAGGAATATCAGTCAGGAATTTTCAAAAAACAAAAAAAACAAAAAAAAAATTGCTGAACAGTTGAATTTGACAGGGGTGTCAATGTGCGTTATGGACAGGACAGGGCAAAATGTTATGGACAGGACACTTTTGTCACTCTATATAAATGTCAATTAATGACCACTAAAACTTCTTTTGATCAATATTATGGATCCATTTGCTTTGCGAGAGAGACAGTCGCATATCTTTTAATAAGAAATATGTCATTTTAATTTCAATTTAATTTCATTTAATTTTTACTGCCTCATATCAATGAGCATGTACAATATTGTCATACAACTTAAATGCACGCAAATATGAACATCCTGCAATTGTGGTTGGAACAAAACCAGCATATATAGTGTGTATGCCGTATATATGACATAGAAGACCACTGTCTTAGAGCAATCGAAGTACACAGAAGTGATAATTTTCATTTCTACTAATTTCCTTATCACCACCCAAGCTCCTTGCTCAAATGAAATGACACCACTTCTCTCTTGATGCCCCAACTTTGGGGTTTTGTGGCTTCCAGGTGTTAAGGGCAAACTCAAACCCTTCAATTCCTGCATTGCAACCCAAGCAAAGCAAACTGTCAATCTGAATTGACATCAGCTGCAAGAAGTACGCTAGTTTTGGTTGTCCTATCCAAAAAGAAGATCCTGTGATGATGTCTGTTAGTGTTAAAATTACATTTTTATTACATAATCTACTCTTAGGATGTTATCTTGGCTCTTGAAGACAATTTGGGGAGAATCCTATGAACATGACAGGGCCAGGGAAATGTAGCATGCATTTTTTCATGCATTTAAATCATTCCAGAAAATATTGTGGCTTCAGGTAAAAATAATAGGTCCAGAAAAAAGTTGTAAACACCCCACAAATTAAAGGTAATGCAACAAAAATCATGTTAATGATGATGTTATCCATTTTCTGTCCTGAAACATTTTCTCTTGTCCGTAATATACTAAAACACTCGTCATTTCCCGTCATGGGTGTGATGTAATTTTTTGATGTAAGGTTTATATGGAGAGTTTAGACCTCTAGTAAGAGGAAAATAATTCTTACTTTCGGAATACAACTTTTGTGGAAATTATTAAAACTTTTCGGCCAAAAACGCAACGGACAGGACACAGGGGATCTGTGACGTGCAATTTTTGTTGTGTTGGCTTTCCATACAAAAATCAAAGTTGCAGCCTGCTGTAACTCTAGCTATAACAATTGTTTCCCCCAAAAAAAGTTTGGGAAAGAATATCTTATTTTTGTGATAATTTGGAAAAAAAAAAACATTGTCCCGTCGGTAGGGCAAAAACCCACTGCTTACAGATTAATTTGTAATTAGTGTAATGAGTGCAATGATCCATGAAGCCAAAATACAATTTTCAGAAACTTTAGGATGTCAACTAACATATTCACCGGGTATTTGATGAAAATTTGGGGGAAAAAAATTCTGAAGCCATGTTGCAAATACCACGGAATGCCCCTAAAACAACCCCTACGCTGAAAAAAATGGTACAGTCTGGAAAATGCACGTAAAGCAGGGATTTAAAAATTTTCTTAGTCTTGTATTTCATTGTGGACAATACGATAAGAAGACTTAGCGCTTTATTTGGTCAACTATTTTTCATTTGTAAATATACATCTGTTCCTGCCATTCTGGCCTGCGACACGTTTCAAAAAAGGTGGGATGGAGCAATTCAGGACTAGTAATGAGGGAGAAATCTTGAATAATATGATTTTAAACTGCTGATTTCAGCAGGTGATTATAATTATGATTTGGTACAAAAAAAGCATCCAGGAAGGGAATAGTTCTTCTGTTGCAAAGATGGACCAAGGATTGAAATGTTCTGGTTTCAAAACAATGTTCCTCAAAGAAAGATGGGAAGGGATTTGGATATTTCATCCTCCACAGGGCAAAACATAATGGAGAGGTTCAAGGAATTTTGTGTTTCCTGAGCAAGGGCACATGCCTAAGCTGAATACCCATGATTTCCTCTCTCTTCCACTGTACCCAGAACCGTCATTTATCATGAAGTGATATAATCACTTGGGCTCTGGGTTACTATTGTAAACCTTTGTCAAGTACCACAATATGTAGCTGCATCCACAAATGCCAGTGAAAATTATTTTGCTGTGAAAAAAGGAAGCTTTATGTTAACTATGTCCCGAAGTGCTATTGACTTCTCTGAGCTCAGAGGCATCCGCGGGATGGATCATTGAACAGTGGACATGTGTTATTTTTGGACAATCAATATTTTAGGTATTTTTTGGTAGAAGTCGATGCCGCAAAGAAAAGGATTGCCTAGACTGTTACCAGCAACTAGTCCAAAAGCTATGGTCTGTCATGGTATGAAATTATGTCAGTGCCCTTGGCAAGGGTAGCTTGCACTTTTTGTGAAGGCACCATTAATGCTGAAAAATATGCTGAGTGTTTAGAGATACATTTGCTAGCTTCAAGAAAACATGTTTTCCAGGGACATCCTTGCATGTTTCAAGAAGACTACACAAAACCGCATTCTGCGCACATTACTAAGGCTTGGCTACATAAAAAGAGGGTGCGGGTGTTGGACTGACCTCCCTGCAGTTCCGACTTGTGTGGAATAGAGTACATATAGTGCATACGGAAGCACAAAATGTGAAATCGAAGATCCCATACTCTTGCACACCTAAGACTTGTTTGCAGTAGGGATGGGGCACCATTACTTCTGAAACACACAGTAACTTGGTGTATTCTGTCCTCAATTGTTTATTTTTATCCCTGCCACAAAATGGAGTTGTGGATATTGAAATGGAGCTTGTCCATCTGTTGCTTAATCTGTCAGCCCCAACTTATTCAGACTGGTTGACAAAGTTTTTTCAGAAACTTGTTTACTTACAATAATGAACTTTGTGCACTTGGTGGACAAGTTCTCTCACTTGAGTGCCGTCAACTGAGCTTTGCCATTTTGTCGAAAAAACTGTTGTCTTAAGTGAGTTTGAGAGTCAGTTTTGCAATGGTGTTTTTTTTTGTTTTTTTTTAACAGAATTATGGCCTTTGAACCTAATATCGGCCTGAGTATGTACTGACGCTAATTGGGGATAATTTTCAACAGTCTGAACTTACAAGAGTGATATTTAGTAGAGAACATTTTCAGGTAATGTCGGTAAATGATTTTGTAAATTATTGTACCTATTCACTTGGCTACATTACACTGCCAAACTGCAGTCTTCATAAAATCTCCTACATCCATGTATGATGTTTAGCATGGGAACTTTTTTACTTCTGACTGAAAGGGATTCTATGTTTGCTGGGTATATTGATGACAATGTGCTGCTTAGTATCGTGAAAAGGATTGGCAACATTTTAAAGTGGTAAATACTTTACTGTCCCCACTTTTTTTGGCAATATGTTGCAAGAATCTAAATTGAACCAAATCTTTATTTTGGGAGATCAATAAAATTAATGTGGGAAAACATCAAATGTTGTCCTGTTGTATCATTTTAAATGTAATACAGGTCAAAGAAGATTTCTAAATCACGGTGTTCAGTTTTCATTTTAACTTAACGCACCATCCCAACTTTTTTTGTTTTCAGGGTTGTAGATGCAATCAAAGACTTTGATTGTGAAGGATGTGCTTGTACTAGTGCTTTACAGAGGGGCAGTTTGAGATGAAATAATAGGATGAAAAACTAAGGAAAAATACAAGTCATTATTAATTTTTTTTTTTTGTTTTGGGGGTGGGGGATTCCAGGATTCGGTAACACCCCAGACTCAGAATCGTTGAAGACTGATCAAAATCGTGTAGACCTTCTGCTGCGTTTCCTGGAAGCATTGGGTGTCCAGGCCCCTGTCCTGCTCAGCCCATCTATGAGTGGACACTTCTCACTGCCTTTTCTCATCAAACATGGTGCCCAGCTACGAGGCTTCATTCCGATCGCCCCTGTGGGAACCAGGAACTACACCCCCCAGCAGTACCAGGCTATACAGGTGAGAATCTATTCTAGCTAGGATATGGAGCTTGAGTGGATGCGGGTGTGTTAATAAGTTTCAATGTGTACGTTGATTTTTGTGCACGTTTGAATGTGTCAGTGTGCGTGAGTGGTGAAGAGGAAGAGTGTCTAGGAAGAAACCCTGTCAGTAGACCTTGAAGTTTCGATACTTTGTGACTTTTGCTACCATACTGTTCACAAAAAGATGGAAGATTAACCAGTTAGCTAAGGGTATTGTTTCGATATCTTATTGGGTTAGTAAATATGGCTTACTGGGTTTTCATCTAGGGGCCGGGGGGTCTGCTTACAGTGACAAATTTTTCACTGAGCCTGTCTTCCTCTATGGGCAATATTACTGCACAATATTACCATTTATATTAGAACTACCAAAATATATACAAATTCAAGTAGAAATTAATTGAGAAAAAATTTAAATATACCTCTACATTCATTATGTCGAGACATCTTGCAAGACCAAACAATGCTTCAAAAATGTAGAAAACTGGGTTGGCATATGAAAACTGCAAACACGCAATATCCCACGTGATTCACAGCCGGAGGTAGACAGCCATGAAGAGGGAGCTTTACGTATGCTTCATCCATCTATCACTATGTGTGATTGTTGGATCCTTTTGCCAGTCTATTCTGATGTGAAACTAGCCAATGGGCACTGTTGAATTACTAGGGACCCTCCCATTCTCTTAGACTGCCGTCTTCACTCAGTCTGAGGTAACGTCTCAGACTTAGGGGGGGGGGGGGTCTTCCGAGAGACGTCTTCCAAAATCTTCTGGTGATTGCGTATGCGAATGTACTCGTAGGGATAATGGCTGCCATTGTTTACTTTGGGCATGTTGTTGTTTGTTGAGTTTTTGTCGAGGTACAAATCGAAAGGATTTTGTCCCAAATGATCACACTAGAGTCTGCTGTACTCATTTTGTCAATGGCTGGCCCGACTTCATTGACAAAAAGGATGTTGACTTCCTTCTGTTTGCATTACCCTACAACCAAAAAGACCTAACGCTGACACAAGCTAAAAGGACAGAGCAGTCTGGTCGGAGAAATATAGTTAAGGTACTGGTTGACATTAAATTATTGAAGTTGGCCCTCTAATTCACAAAGAATTATTTCATTTGTTGTTGTTTCAAGCTGTTGTTGTTGCTGTGTCCAGTTTTTGCGTCCACATTTTGAGAAGGGACTGGCGTTATTCGATGCTACAGGCTATATACAACGTTAAGTAGATGTTAAACTCTACGCCAACAAATATCAAGCCAAAGAGGGCCATACGACATTTACATTCTAGATCAGCTCAGAGGGGCTTACATTATAGAACTTCGCCCCTCAGAGCTAAGTGTAAGCGTGGTTTTCACTTCACTGCTTTCAATAATCATTTGGTTTCCTTGTGATTTAAATTTTATAATTACTTGCTATATATAGCCAACGAAGTAAAATTTGCTTGTCAGTTAGATTTGTGGACCTGAAATAATTTCACGAACACCACGACGATTGGGTCCCACGGCATAAGTCAGGCTAGCCCACATGATGCTAATCCCCTCTCAGCATGGGTAAGTGCACAGGTACTCATGTAATATACAAGGCCATATCATTACGGTTTGACTGAAGGCTACGCATTTGATTTCGGACTTTCATTTGTGCTGAAAATAAGATCGTCGAGGACTTGTCCTGACAGTATCCCGCCAATATGGTCTTTCAAGTCCATGTTGCGCTGAAGGAGTCAATGCTTTCAGTATGTAGGAGATAACTAATGGAGATTAATCTTGCTATATCGCTGAGGGAAAAGAATATTGTATCCAACCTCCACTTCTTCCAGCTTTTTATTTGCAAAAACATTTTTAAAAGGGGGGCGCCAATATAATTTAGGGGGTTTTTATCAGTGAGAAGGGGGTTTAGAATTTAATATTAATATTTAATATTGCGAATGCATATGCTGCGCCTGCCCTGGCAACTCGGTGTGTCATCAGTAAAATGGCAGCTGCCGTTATGATAAGCTGCTAACACGAATAGCAGCACTTGAAAATAAACTCTAAATTTCCTTGACTGAACATTCGCTTGACTTGTTTACATCTCCTAATGTTCCTCTGGATACCCAAACATCAATCAGTATTGGCGTAGGTTGAATACAGAATTTGTGATCTCGCCATCCGGACACAAAATGTATGCTGCACACTCTACAATGTTCCTGAATGAAAATTATTCTTGTTTATAGTCTGAATCCACGCTGTAAGCTGCCTTTTACCACAGGGAAAGCGAAAAAACTGAGTGCTATAGAATGTGTTGCATGTTACTATAGTTACAATGTAAATTGTTCACGAGCAACCTTAATCACGCAAATAACAATGGCTGGCATCAAGAAGTTACTGCTTTTTGTACTCTTAATTGGTAGAAGTTTTTTTTTTTTTAATAATCTTTATGAATGAAAATGGCATTTTACAGAAAAAGACGCAGACGCACACATAAACGTTTGCACAGGGGTTCAGTGAGTTACACAGGCATTGCAAGGATTTATAGATGAGAGGAAAAAAGAAAAGGGGAAAAAAGTCGCATGAGTTTTTTTTTTTTACTTTTTACACAAAAGAGTCATTCTTTTGGCTTTAGAGTTGTTAAAATATTGTATTGACTCAAAGTAATTCTGGAGTTCAGTTAGGAATACTGAGAAGTAGGGTTCAGTTGATTTCACTACAGTTTGAAGGCTGGTGTCCTGTGATGAACATTTCCAGCATACAGAACATGAGAGATTAGGCTCCAGGCGAAGGGTGCGCATGTGAAGTCAGTCAACGATAGGCGAATGTCAGTTAACGATGGGATAATGTCAGCATTGCGTTAGCTGTCTCTGGTAACAATACAATACAATCTTTATTTACATTGCGACTGCCTGTCTGTACTTCAAATAGTCTAAAAAGATTTAAGCCCAACGCCCGCTGGCCGCGAAGCAGAGCATCGCGTCTGATGCCGAATGTTTTAAGCCGACTGAAAGCGTCAGTAGCATTAATATGGAGGAATGACAACAGTACCGAGAAGCAAGCCATGGGTGTGACTCTGAAAATATTCAACTAGACAACGTTTAATCTTGAAAAGACTCATCGATTAGCTTATTTTAAGTGATGGCAAAGTGGGACGTGCAATATACATAATCTATAGGCATAATTTCCCTCCTACATTTAGCTGTTTTGTATATCACGATTATGATTCACATCACTTCACCCAGCAGCGAATTAGCTGGCTACATAACTTAGCAGTGTTAAGCTCTTACGAGTGAACCTTGAGTTAGGTACTGTCTAAATGTAGATCGCTTGATAATGTAATTGCCCGCCAAATAACAGATTTCCTTTCAAAACTGCGACTTGGTAAGAAAGCAGTTATATCAGTTTCGACAACTGCATGTCAGGTTGCCAGTAAAGGTGTGCCACCATCCATGACAATGCAAAATAGTTAAATCATCTAAAAGACTAATGCAAATTTTTATTGTGTTGACTCTTAAAAAATTGAGCAGTGGCGAAAAGTAAAAATCTGACGCCGCCAGTGGGCATTGCTCCATCGAAATTAATGGAAGCTTTTTTTGACTCTGCTGTCTAAAAAAAATGGCGGCCAAAACGTCTGTTGTTGATGATGTAGCCCCGCCCATACCCTTTATGATGCTGCGGTGCCCGGCTCTGGGCCCAGCAATTTCAGGGAGCCGGACTGGTGCCTGTTTCGTGCCGACTTGTTGGCACCAACACCAACAGGGCTCCTGTGGAAGAGCGCAGCACTTGTTCAAGTTCAGACACCGGCACTGGCACCGGCACCATGTCAGTCGAAAAGGCCTAATAGTCTGCAAAGAGCATGCACTTGACCCAAATCTCACTTTATCCAAACTAGTCTACACTGTGATTAGGTTTTAAATTAAAAGGTGCTTGCCTGTTTTCCAGGACATTTAATTTGTCCATTGAACCAGCTTCACCAGGCACGAAAAAAATATTATCATTGTCGTCAAATTCGTCTGAAAAAAATTTGTGTAAAAAGCCGAGGAATCAGAATAGCTCTCTGTGTTTTCCATTCACACGCTGGCTTTACTTTGATTGCGGGTCGCTTTGAAGACGTCATGCTAATTGTAGTGCCAGATCAGGGTTCACTGAATATGGATTCGGAAAACGCGCAGCAGCAGCAGTGAATAAAAATGCTTTTTTTTTTTTTTTTTTTTAAGAAAAATCACCAATAAAGCTTTTTTTCCCGCACAGGATTATTGTTTAAGAAGATGTGACACATGTGCATAATTGAGTATTTTCTCAACTACGACCTCCTAGCGCTTTAAACTATGGCAGGTTGAAGCATAGCAGTCAGTGCTTCGCGTTAACTTGTTGTACCTTTCGAAAACAGTTAGGTTTATTTTGGAACCCGTGCTTGTGTGCCATTATTGTGAAACCTCTGTTCTATCGCCACTGTTTAAAACAGACTCCAACTCTGATTGTGTATGGAGAGCAGGATATTAACCTGGGGGCTCAGTCCTACAAGAACCTGAGTCAGCTGCCTCGACACACTGCCATCCGGCTCACGGGAGCACGGCATGCCTGCTACATGGACAAGCCTCGGGAGTTTCATCAGGCTCTGCGTGACTTCTTAAGCAAGTTGGAATGAGACCAGAGCAGCAGCAGGTGAAGTGAATTTAGGTGGTGGAGAATTAGGAGGGTAAAAAAGAGTCGGAGGGAGCAGAGGGGGCTACAGTATCATGCACGAGTAAATGGGATCTATTTTTTAGATTAGTGCCGTACCCCTGTGAACTATGTAGGTTGACCTGAGAATGACCCTAAAAGACTGGAAGAAGTTTTCTTTTTTTGTTTTTCATTCCATTCGTTTAAAAAAAAATGCTGTTTTCAGCTGCTTTGCCTCATGAACCGTTAAGCTTGAGACTTCTGAAATGTCATTTGGCTTGGATGGAAGTAAACTTTGTTCCCTTGATCTGACTTGAGGGTGCAATCTTTGATTAACAAATCACTGTTACCCTCCCACTACATGGAGAATTATCCTCAAGCTATATTTGTTTTGTTTTTATTCAGTTGAACAGGTTCTCTTGCTGTTGTCCAGAAATTGCTTTAGTTTTCTGAGTCATTAAAGATGGTTTGGCCATTAAATAACAAAACCAATTTCCAATGTCCAATATGATTTAAGTCATGGCTGTATAATACAATTGCACATTGTCTGATATTTCTTATTGAAAGTATCTTAAATATTAGCTGAATGTCAAGTTCAAATCTGAGGAGTGCTCCTCAGTCGCCTCAGTGAATACCACTAACAATGTTATGAGTTTTTGTGACTGTTATTTATTTTTATTTAAATTTTTGTATTTATTTTCTGTAAAACATTGTATTATACAAGTTTACCTGTATATGGCTTAATATTTGTTGTAGTAATAACGGGTAGAATTTTGTTTTTATTACTTTGTGTTTCACATATTTTTATATATGTAAAAACTATACTTAGGAAAATGTTCTGGAGTATGAGTTAGGCCTTTTCAGTGAATGACGCCGCAATATACCGCACTGCTGACAAGCATGGACTTGTGTACTCGCCATGTGTCTGAAATATCATTTTAAAGTATTGATCAGCAGTAGCAGCAGAAACATTGGAGAAATTTGTTCCTTATTAACAGTGAAAGTTCACCGGACATAAGTTGGTGTTTCTACATGGTTACAATAAAGTAAAAAAAATAAGGTTCAATTGTGTGGCTTTATTTAGTAAATTATTTTAACTTACTGTGAGCTTTATTCGCCTGTTTTTTGGCATTGATTCACAACTAAGGGATTTTGACAAATCTGTGTCTAGGAGATGAATTCCAGATTTCAGCACGAACACAGGAGCCTTTTTCACTGTACATCGTGCTGGAGTTTTAATATGCAAAGTTAGGTGATTGATTTCATGATTATTTGAGGGTTGTCTATCCATATTTGTAATAAAAAATATATTTATTTATTGGTTCACTGTTTTAAAAAATGCCAAATGGCAAACATTCTAAAATGCGTAGCATAAATCAGTGGTTCTCCAACTCAGTCATGGGGACTGGATTTGGTTCTAACGATAATTACATTCCCGGAATTGTAACAATTTTTTTTTTCTAATTACCCTAATCGTGTTACTGAAATTATTTAGCCTTTTATGAGTCATTATATGAGAAATGCATATGCATGCCCATGCTTCCTTCACATCCCACACACATACACACACGCATACACATTGATTATTAAACAGGTACTTTATTAGTTAGCTTTCCCTATGTTTTTCTTTCTACCTCATTTCTTTTATTGATATCCATATTTTTGTTTTGTTTTAATGCTGTGCAATAAATAAATAAAATGCCCGGAAAAGATCCATATTCATATTTTATAATATTTCAAATGGCCTTTTTCTTCATAAAATAGGAAAAAAATATCGAAGTCCAATAAATCAGTTTGCTTTGAGTTAGCAAGACTCTGGAGACATGGGCACTAAAACTAATATTTAATTAAGAAATGGATAATTTAATAATTAAATTAGGCAAATCTGGGTTATTTTTATGTTCTGGGGGGCAGATTTTGGATCTCTTACATAAACGGGTGTTTATGAATTCAAAGCATTCTCTTTGCTTTTCAGCCTTCTGTGCACACGCAGACCGCATTTTCAGATACTGAAAACAGATCTTTTGAAAAATTCCCTCCCGGATGAAGAGTTCTGGAAACTCCATTTTAACATTTTCAATGTTGAAGGGGCTTGACCTGCGCATGCATGAATTTATTATATGCAAAGATTTGCAGACATCGGACTGGGAGATTTATCGAGAGAATCTTGTAGATACTTTTTTTCTGATGTTTATCAAACTTTTTGGAAAAGTAACAAATAGGATAATCTACTCCAACAGTGTCTTCTTGCAGTAAAACTGCAAGTTAACCACTGAACCTTCCATTGCAAGTTAACCGCTGAACCTTCCATTTAACCTTCCATTGTAATTGTTTTATTGTAATCAGGGCTCCCCTGCAAAAGACACCTTTGTCTCAGTGGGACTTCCCTGCAATAAAGGTTATTGAAGGTTTGATGATAATGCCATCAATATTGGCTTCACATCCTGGTAGACCAGCAATCACTCTGTTTACCAGACGTTGGAAGGTGGCCGAAGAATTTTTCATTCCAAAGGGCATGACCTTGTATTGGTATAATCTTTCTGGTGTAATGAAGGCAGAGATCTCATTTGCTCTGTTAGAGGGATCTCCCAGAAGCCCTTGAGGAAATCAAATTTTGTGACACTTTAACTGTCCAACTTTGTCAATGCAGTCATCAATCCTGGGAATGGGATATGAATCTGTTTTTGAAAGAGCATTTGCTTTCCTGTAGTCCGTCACCATTCTATTGGGTTTCGGAACTAGGATGCATGGAGAACTCCAGTTACTGTTACTTGGTTCAAAAAAGTCATTTTCAAGCAGATATTTGACTTCTTGTTTAAGGTATTTCTGCATCTCTGGATTCATTCTGTAAGATTACTGTTTTACAGGCTTGGCATCATCTTGAAGGATGACATCATGGTAAACCATATCAGTCCTTGATGGAACGTCAGGGAATATGTTACTATATTCAAATATGAGCTGCTTTAGCTGTTGTTGTTGAAAAGGGTCCAGGTGGGACAACTTCCTGTCAGTATTTTGAAGAATGTCAGAATTTTCAAGTTTGACTGGACCAGGTTCATTTTCAAGGGACAGTCACAAGCTTCTTCAGACTTTTCCAGTTCAATTGTATTAACCACATTGACTGGCTTTTGCTAAGTGTCTTTGTCAATGTATTCTTTCAGCATGTTGAGGTGACACATTTCTTTTTGTTTCCTCCTTCCAGGGGTTAATATGACATAATTTAGATCACAATCTTTTTGAGGACAGTGTAAGGGCTGAAATATTGGGCTCTTAGAGGGTTTCTGGGAACTGGCAAAAGTGCAAGGACTTTGTCACCAGCTTTAAAACTTCTGTCTTGGGAATGAAGGTCATATCTGGCTTAAATTTTGCCCTGAGCCTCTTTGAGATTAGACTTAGCAAAGTCACAAGCCTTAGTGAGACGATTACGGAAGTCAGAGACATACTGAAGCAAGTTCATTGGGACATCATCGTTGGCCAGCAACTTTTCCCTTAGAAGCTTCAGAGGTGCATGGACTGCATGCCCAAAAACAAACTCAAAAGGACTGAACCCAAGAGACTCCTAAACAGCTTCATGAGCAGCAAACAGAAGAAGATGGACACCTTCATCCCAGTCTTTCTCTGTGTCAAGGCAATAGGTCCTTAGCATATTCTTCAGGGTTTGATGGAACCTCTCCAAAGCACCTTGACTCTCAGGATGGTAAGCTGATGACCTGTATTGTTTAATACCAAACTCATGCATGACTTGTTGAAATATGCCAGACATGAAATTTGACCCTTGATCAGACTGAATAGACTGAGGAAGACCAAAAAAGCAGAAAAACTTAGTAAGAGCCTTGATGATAGTCTTCGCCTTAATATTACAAAGTGGAATTGCCTCAGGAAACCGAATGGAAGCACACATGATAGTCAGTAGATACTCACAACCAGATCTAGTCATCGGCAATGGTACAACACAATCAATGATGATCCGACTGAAAGGTTCTTCAAAAGCGGGAATGGGATTAAATCGAGCCTTTGGAATATTCGGGTTTGGCTTTCCAACCAATTGACAAGTTTGACAGGATTTGCAGTACTCCTGTACATTGTACCTCATGGAAGGCCAGAAGAAACGATTCCTGGCATGTTGAAGGGTCTTCTCGAAACACAAATGACCTGACCAGACTAAGAGTTTCTTGGTAATAAGGCTTAGAAGAACAATTTGATGGGTGATCATCCACTCTTCATTTGCAGAAACATCAGGTGGACGCCACTTTCTCATAAACACACCATTTTTTTGTTGTAAAAACACAGGAACTTGAGTAGCCTCTTGTTCACTTGCAGCCTGTGGTAGAAAATGCGCTAGATCAGGAGCTTGTTGTTAAACCTGAATAAATAGTTTCCGAGACAGAATGTCATTAGAATGACCTGACAAGGACAAGTCTGAAGATTTCCCAGACATCTCAGGACTGGAAGGTTCCTGATGAAAAAACTGCACAATGAAGGTGCCAGCCAGATTGAAGTCCAGGTCAGCATCATCATGAATAGCCTTTTTGGCCATAGAACGAGTAACTGCACATGAAGGATAGTGTCCTGGAATTTCCTTCTCTTTAGATTTGGATTCTTGATCAATCAAAGGAGTGTCAGTTACAACAGGGTAGGGCACAACCTTATCCCCAGCAAAATCATTAGCAAGAAGCAAATGAACACCTTTGAAAGGAAGAGAAGACACCAACAGTAACATGCCCAGAGATCAAGTCTGATTTGAGATGAACAATGTAGAGATGTACACTTGTAAAACCACATTCTACTCCTTGAATAAGGACATTATCCTGAGTAGTCGTTTTGTCCGAAAAAGGCAGAATATCTCCAAACATAATAGATTGGGAAGACCCAGTATCCCTTAGAATTCAAACAGGAGCAGATGAGGAAAATGTGAAATGTGAAAGTGAGACAAAACCATTGGTGATGAATGGCTCACAACCCTCCATAACAGAATCATACACAGGATTATCTTCCAAGGGAGTTTAGTGGCGTATATGTGAACGCTGTGTACATTTGGCCACAAGCAGATGCACGGACCGCACTATGCACGTTACAAGACATAGTCAATACACATGAAACAAGGAATCCAGACACTGTTTTAATTATCGCTGGGGACGTTAATCAATGCAAGTTGTGTTCAGTGCTCCCCGAATTTTACCAACACATTGACATTCCTAACAGAGAGGGAACACATTGGATCGTGTGTATACCAGGATAAAAGGGGCTTATAAGGCTAAACCTAGGCCCCACATTGGACGTTCAGACTATGTCACAATCTTTCTTTATCCTACATATATACAAAAACTAAAACTAAAAAACTAAACTAGTTAGCGGAAGCTGAGCAGACCTTAAAAGACTGCTTTGCGTGCACTAGCTGGGATGTATTCAGGACTGCTGCACCACAGAATGACTCAGTTGACATAGAGGAATATGCCAGTAGTGTGACTGCTTATATTAGCACCTGCATTGATAATATCATTCCCCAGAGAACCACCTGCACATATCCCAATCAGAAACTGGATTACAGCACAGGTGCGTAAGAGCATACTTGCAAGGTCCTCTGCTTTTAAATCTTGTGACACCAATGCATATAAAAAAGCGCAACATGATGTCTGGAGAAACATCAAGGCAGCATAGAGAGCCTACAGGCACAGGCTGGAGGAACACTGCAATACACACGACATGAGGAGACTGTGGCAAGGGCTGGTGCAGATTACAGACTACAAGGGCAGGACAACTACAGACAGCCCTGTATTTCTGCCTGGTGAGCTCAATCAGTTCTATGCACGCTTTGATGCTCTGAATACAGAGTCACCATCACTGTTGGAGGTGACACCTGCTGAGAGGGGACGGGGGTTCAGGTTATCCCCAGCACAGGTGCATAAGGCACTGATTAGGGTGAATATGCGCAAGGCGGTAGGGCCAGATGACATCCCAAGGCGCGTTCTCAGGCTATGTGCTTCTGAGTTGACTGATGTTGCTGCAGACATTTTCAATCTTTCCCTCACTCTGTTCCATCAAGTTTTAAATCTATGACCATCATACCTGTACCAAAGAAAAGCTCGACCTCATGCGTCAACGATTACAAGCCAGTAGCTCTTACACCAGTGTTGATGAAATGCTTTGAGAGTCTAATCAAGACACACATCCTGAGCGTTATTCCAATAACACTGGACCCCTGGCAGTTTCCATACAGGTCGAACAGGCCCACCCAGGATTCCATCCCTCTTGCTCTGCATTCCGTCCTCTCTCACCTGGAAAATAAGAATTCCAATGCAAGATTACTTTTTATCGATTACAGCTCAGCTTTTGATGCACTCTCCCCAATACACTAATAGGCAAACTATAGAACCTAGGGCTTTCCCCTGTGCTGTGTAACTAGACATTGAACTTCCTCAGCGTGTTTACTTGGGACACCACTGACACCATATCCATGAAGACTGGAGCCCCCTAAGGCTGTGTACTTAGCCCTATGCTATACACACTGTTCACCCATGACTGTGTTGCTGCTCAGCCGAGTAACATCACTATCATGTTTGCAGATGACACCACAGTCATTGGGCTCATTAAGGGCAGTGACGAGTCTGCATGCAGGAGGGAGGTGGAAGACCTGGTCTCATGGTGTGAGACTGACAACCTCACACTCAGCATCAGTAAGACCAAGGAGATGGTGGTGGACATGAGGAGGAGTGACCAAACCCATCTGCCCTTACTGATCAAGGACTCAGCGGTGGAGAGAGCGGAGAGTTTCAAGTTCCTGGGTATCCATTTATATGTACTTTTTATGCTATTTTTATGCTAGCATAATTATTTATGCTATTTATGTCAATTTATGTTTTTCTCCATTTCTCTATTTATCTTCGTTTTTACCGAGTCCCTCCTATTATGTTCTGGGTCAATTTGACCCGACTTAATGTTCAACGTCTCTAAAAACATGGTTAACATGCTTTTTTCTGCTAGTTTTTTTCCCCCTAACTCTACGGGTAGACCATGAATTTCACTGAAAAAATATTTCATATTCTGAACACATTTTGTAAGCATTGGTGTTGTTTGAGTCATTTTGACCCCAGGACCAATTATTACATAAAACCATAATTTTGGTCTCATTTTTGTAGCGCTGCCGGAGAATGAGGGCATGTTCAAATTAATTTCTCATTCATATCACATTTGGTTGCATTCATATCGCTATAATCATGTAAAATCGATGATTGATGTGTAAGGGGAGGATGGGGGGAGTCGTGTTTTATTTACTTGGCTGTTAAAATGGTCAGTAGAAAGGCATAAATAAGCTGAGAGGAGACTGGGTAAAACTTTCAGTTACAAACATCTTATGTAGTTTTTCATTGCGGGGATCAAAATGAACTCAACAAAAAATGGATTATTAATCTGAGCATAATAGGGGGGTTAAGTAAACGAAGTATGAATTCAATTGTGCTATAAGGCATGGATGACAATAAAGTATCTATCTATCTGTCTATATAAAACTGTCTGTTTGTCCAATGACATTAACGGCTTGTTTAGTTCTGTTTGCAGATTTTTTTGATATTTCTTTCATATCTTTTCCAAATGTAGGACATTGCTTTTCGATTTTGTCGCCTGGCGTTGCCGTATTCATTGTTAATTTTCAATCCAAATTGTCACTTAGTCAGCTAAATTATATTTCCTCACGTAATCAATTACAATACTACTCTGCTTAACCAGCAGTCTATTACATAAACACTCGTACGCTGATTTTTACACTCCTACTGTGTTATACTTTTGTGCACACTTAACTAATGCAATACACAACAGAACCACTGGTCACATCTACTCCGCACTCATTCAAAGGGGGCTGCACCCCACAGTAAATCCTCACTTCCAGTCTGCATCTGTTCGGTAACCCGCCATCTACACCTCCCGTCTATGTCCTCCTGTCGGGCCCAACCAACAATACTTCCCGTCAATGTCCTTGCTTGACCCACCAATCTATCTGTTCCTGTTCGCCAATGTACCAAGCACCCTTAAAGAAAAACAATAACTAAAAGAAATGTCTTCAAAGTTCAGCTTCCAGCTCAGACCTGACAAGTCTGCTTTATACTTCTCCTTCAACGCTTGTGTTCTGTTCGGGTCAAATTGACCTGTTTCAAGTTTTTTATGAAAACAAAAATGATACAAGGATAAATTTTTTAACCTGAAATTCTTTGTCTTTGGGTCATTTTCATTGAAGAACATATAAAAGAAAAAAAAATCGAGTATACATGCTATAATTCCCCAACACATTTATATCCTTCATATGATGTTCGGGTCAGATTGACCCGGATACACACAGAGGTACAGACACAGAGAGAGCACACACACACACACACACACACACACACACACCTCTCTCTCTCGCTCTCTCTCTCACACACACACTCACACACACACACACACACACACATATGCAAACAGGGGCTCCAAAAATCTAGCAGGTCTTGATGCGTGGTCAGCATAACCATTGACAATATGTGAAGGCTTATTATGTTAGCAGCTGAGCAGGGTCACTCTCTCATTGGGGATGAGAGATAGTCAAGTATGACCTCTGGCTTACACTCATCTCAGCCACTGATCCCTCCATCCCTTTGTATACATAGGTCGAGAGAGAGACGTACAGACTCACACACCTGCAAATTGTGACAATCCCAACACCGAGAGGCTGTCTGCACCCTTTATCCTCGGTCCTGTGGGAACCTGCACAATATGATGACATTTAAAATTTTATCACTTTACCCCTCATGCCTGCACATTGGGGGAGGGGCAAAACAGATAAATAATGTATTATAATTTATGCAGGGAAGCCAGAGGGAGGAGCCCCTGAAAAAAACCGGGGGACATGGGTGGTGCTGGATATGACGGAGGGCCTCAGTGGCCACAACATCACCTTTGATCATTTCTTTACCTCCGACAATCTGGGACAGGAACTTCTCAAAACAGGGGCGTAGATTTAACTGGGAGTTGGTGGGGACCGAGACACGGCCTTTATGACAATTAGTCCTGGCCAGTTCTCAATCATTTTCCTTCACCGACGCCTTTTCCAATTATCGTAATTGGCAACTGAAGACACGGTTCCTCTCCATATGCAATTCAACTCTACTCTTTAATCGGAGAGAACAAGCAGCACCTGTTCATTATGGACTGCAAAAAGTTCAGTGTTGCATCACTTAAGTAAGACGGCAATCGGTCATCAGGATGCGTATTTGCTGTTATTCAATAACGTGTATGTTAATCATAAAATGACAATTATAGTCCTGGCCAGTTCCTCTCCATATGCGAGCTAACAGCATCCAGCGATGATACGATGGGGTAAATTAAGTTCAGAAAATTAATTTACTGCTTGCCTGTGAGTCGACAGGTAAGCAATTTTGAATAACATTGAAACACAGCAAATACGCATCCTGATGACCGATTGCCGTCTTACTAAAGTGCTGATGCAACACTGAACTTTTTGCAGTCCATAATGAACAGGTGCTGCTTGTTCACTCCGATTAAAGAGTAGTGTTAAATTGCATACGGAGAGGAACCGTGTCTTCAGTTGCCAATTACGATAATTGGAAAAGGCGTCGGTGAAGGAAAATGATTGGGAACTGGCCAGGACTAATTGTCATAAAGGCCGTGTCTCGGTCCCCACCAACTCCCAGTTAAATCTACGCCCCTGTCTCAAAAGAATGCTGACAATGATTGGAATAATTAGAAAAAACAAGACGGAGCTCCCACCTCAGCTTCTAACAGTAAAAGAACAGGCCAGTCTGTTCCTCCAACTTTCTGTTCATGTTCAACACTGCCCTGGTATCCTATATACCCAAAAAGGGCAAAAATCTGGTGCTCATGACCAGTCTACATAGGGATGGAAGGATCAGTGACCAGGAGGACCGTAAGCCAGAGGTCACACTCAGGGGCGGAGCCAGGGGGTGGCCAGGGGTGGCCACGGCCACCATAAATTTCACTTCCAAAACCCCCCCGGCGCCCCCACCACCGTTTTGCCAGTGTTCTGACAAATTTTGCTACCTTGTCAAAAAATGCTACCTTCATGCAAAGCGATCATAAAAAAGTCCTTGTTTTCGCCTTGATATCGCCATATGAATCAGTTTACAGTAGTAACTTTGTTATTTGTTAGCTTTTTATAACATACGCAAATTTTGTAACGAGTTGGATAAGTTTGTTTGAAGATATATGACCATATACGTCATCATCGTCTAATTTCGGCATTTTCAGGAAACCCCAGCGTGTACATGCAAATATATGTACGCTTACAGGTCGAAATACACACTGAAAATAAATCTTATTTTATGATTTTTGAAGATACTTAAGATAAGAGGGAGGAAACAGCCCAAGATTTTAGGTTTGCGCAAGCGGAGAACCGCGAGGTAGCATATTTTTATGGGTAGCAAAATTTGTCAGAACGACGGCAACTTTCTCTGTGCGCAAGTGTTCCCACAGAGACGCAATTCAACCTCAAGCAAGTAGTTCTCCACCACTACTGATAGAGGTGCTAATACATTCAACCTGACTTTATTATAAACCAACATAATTACAGAAGAAGGAATAGTAGTTGTGGATCATGTGCTCTATGCATAAAACATCCATGGCTCTGCGAGTGAAGGTGCCAACTACACTAGATTGCTGATAGGGTTCGCTCAAGCAACGATACTGAGCAACAAAAGAAACGCAAATTAGCTAGTTAGTTAATGTACTCTTATCGTAACTCAGTCAAAGTGACTGCAAAATAAAGAAAAGTTTGATGAAACGAGTGTAAATATGCAAGCGGTAGTAATAAATTTGATTTTTTTTAATAATTACGCAGAAACTTTCGGTATGTCTTTAATTAACTTGCGTTTCCTTTGTTGCTCAGATATAGCTCATTGCGCTCAAGTGAAGCACCCAGAAGTGAAATTCGCACATAGACTCCCATTCATTTTCGCCTACTTTAAAATTACATTTTCAAAAACACTTGCGCGCGAGTCGGTGTTATTTTGGTATCGCTGTGCAGAGCGACATTCTGTCTCCTTAAATATGTGCTTTTTGGTGGATGGAAAGCGGCACACTTCTAATGGGAAGATAGAAATGTGACTTGGTGTCAACGTTAAAGTGCGAGCAGAATGTTAACAGAGATTCCAAGTCTCACGCATTCAGAGTAGGTCTCACGCATTTTTTAGGCTTATTCACCGTAGTCCGCCATTATTCATTGCAGGCTGAATGAGATTCTCACGCGGTATTAAATTTCATGCGTATTTCAGTTTCACTTGTGAAAAGGTTGACCTCACCACAAGTAACATGGAAAGCCATTATGACTCCCGACTTCTCGTGCTTGCCGTCACTCAGGGATTGGAAATGTGTTTCATAATCGTTTAAATCGTTTTAATGATATAAGACCATTTAAAACTTCTTTATGCAATTCCATTGCTTCCAATCCCTTAGTGAAGACAAGCATGAGAATTCCCGAGTCATAAATGATTTCTTTGTCACTAGTGGGGAAATCCACCGTGATGCTCGTGAAACTGAATAACTTGATGCTCAACGACTTAAATTCCGCGAGTGAATTTCTTCAGTGCATGTTGATAGAATAATTTCTGTGTTAACTTGACCGAGGCTCATGACCATCTGATAAGATAATTGCTCGTAAGTTTTCACCGTTATAAGAAACATCGACGAATGTCCATATACGTTATCGAATTACTCTCTGGTTTCCTCAATTCATTGTACCCTGGTTGAGCATATTTGCCGTCAACCGAATTGTTCAAATTGAATCATATGCCTAATACCAACATTGATAAAAAGGAAGCGCTAGTTAACTCTGGCTACTCCTTTCCTCAGATTCATTTTTGCCCCTGTCCCATTAAAACATTGCGGCAAAAATGATCACCGCACAGCACGGATCAAGGGGACAGAAAAGTTTCTTCTCCTGATTTTTAACAGCCAAGCCTTTCTCCCCTCCTTGTCTTTTGGAGCTCTGTATAAACAGACAAAGTGACTTATCCACTGTTTTAAATATTATGCAGGTAAGAAGTATCCTCCTTGAATGTCAATTACAAGTAGCTAGCTTGTTTGCCACCGTGTTAATTTTATTTACTACTTAGTCAATGCAGTCTCCGCGACGGTAAGGATACCAAGTTAGCTCGCTAGAGACCAAATTCAATCGCTAGCATTTGTTGTTAGTCAGTGGCTAATTAGCTAGCTAGCAAGAGAAAGCAATCTTTTTTCGATTTAAGTTACAAATGTGTATTTCTACATTAACTTAGGCAATGAACGATTGTTTTCCCCAAAAAGGGGCACGGCCTTTGCGCTGAGCTCTTGATGACGTTGAACTGGTCGGGTCTATTACTAAGGTTAAAGTAGCTGGCTAGCTTCTGGGTGATGGACTTCATGAAGACACATTTAGCGATAGCTAGCTAGCTGGCTACATAACATGGGAAAGGTCTATTTTGCTGTATAGCTAGCTAGACAGCCTTTCTATATACAATGATACTGTATCAGTTACAAATCCATGTGTTGCAAAGCAACGGCAATTGTCGCACAATAAGCTCTTGCTGCATCTATCCATTGACTGTATGATTACAAAAATCTCCGGATAAGCCCTCCAAATGCATTGGGGAATCAGCTGAGAGACCCCGTCATCTGGTAGCATGTTATAGTGGTTCGCATGCTATTGCTAACTAGTCAGCCACGCTGGCAACCTGTTAGGGAAGCCGTGACGGCTTTCGAACCTCTGACTGACATCTTCTGTTCAAAAGTATTTTTATCCCAAATTCTGACACATCTATATTTTGCTGTTACTTCGGTGCAAGCCAGTGTAACCACTGTGGCAGGCACTCACTCCCTTTGGCACAGCTGAGCATTTTGGGTGTAGGCTAACTGAGGACCTATGTATTTATTGTCTAGCTAATTGGTCTGTTAACAAGCAAATACTGACACTTGCCACTTAGTGCTACCATACAACATTATGCTAAATAATATTAGAATTTCATTCCCCTTAGAAAAAAGAGCATAGACTCCTAACTACACAGTAAGATATTTCCCGATCTTTCAATGAAAAATTCTCTAGTCAGGTAACACGGCCAAAAGGTCAAGTTCCCTGACTCGAATAACACCCCCCCCCCACCACAGACACACACACACACACGCACAGTTTTCACGAAGGGGAAAATTAGCCATAGTCACCAACCAGGCTGCAAACGTTTATTTCTGCTGTAAATTTTTTTTTTTAACACGGTCGTCAATGGGGGATTGACTCTCGTCTGCAGCCAGCCTCAAGTGGCTATTCGAGGAACTGCGGGCACTTCCGTGGTGGCTTCACTGTTCAACCCTGGAGGTTGTCGCTCGAATGCACCTAGTAATTCTCAGATTGATCACTCGTTAATCGACTGCGAATACCTGTCTGCGTTATTCGCATGTTAACGCTAAAGTTTACTGTTTATTTTCGAGCCGGACGTCGAAGTGGGTAAGGATCGCTAGCTGCTTTGATTTTATTTTGTCCTCCGTGCAATTCTGCGACTGTTTCTCTTGTTTACTGTTCCTTGTGCACAATGTAGGGAAAGTGCATGTAGTTACGTGCCGCCTCCGGAGTGGACACATGTTGTTTACATGCAGTTTCCAGCAGTCGCTGTACAGTTGCAGTACGGCTGTGTTTGCGTTTAACCTTGACACGCTGATCCGAAGTGATTTACTAGCTTGCCAGTTATCAAAGCATTATTATCAAAGCTGCATTATGACAACGGTTGTCAACGTTGATATTTATGAAACATACCTACAGCCTATTTTAAGGTGTTTTACACACTACTTAGGATTACCAAATGGTTGTCAAATTTGGTTTGGTACTGCGCCTATGTTTTAAACCATTATGTCAAACCAGACAGGAATGGTGGCTAAACGCAGATGCTACTTTCTCCCCACAGTTGAAACGTTAGCGATGGTAAAGAGTAGAAGGTCGTCGGTAGAACGCAGACCTCCGCCACGCAATAGATCTGGGGTGCGTGTCCCGAAGGCACAGATGCTAACTTACGTAGTTGGAACCATTGAATGTGAATGGACGAGGTAACTATTCGTTTCAGCATATGTTCCGAATCATTTCCAAGATTAAATCAACTCTATCTTGGACGACCACCTATCGTCCTGCCAAATTTCGTGTTAAACCATTCATAACTTTTTGAGTTATCCAGACAGAAATATCACAAAGACCCGGGTTAGGCAGATATAAAGTAGTGATGACTATTTTAACAGTCAGGTTCGATGCGTTTCGAACACTTTCGGCTCAGCACCTTTTCGAAACTTCGGTCCCATGACCAAGTTGCGTCGTATTGGTTTAGTTTAGATAAATTTTTAAATGAAGGAAATTCGTTTTGGACTTCCTGTCCTGCAATTTTACAGTAGCATAAACATCAACAGGCCAGACAACTTGCCAGTCAGACAAACATGTATGTTAGGATGCTACAGATACATTCGGCATAAAATTGGGAAATATAAAGATGGATAATAAAATAATGTGGTAAGTTAGCTATTGCACACCCCAGAAGATAACACAGACCCAATTGCACATTGTTAACTATTAACTATTGCACAGCCTTCAGTTACACATTACTTAGCCTCAGCTGAACCTCTTGCTCATGACATTGCGTGGTGCCTGCTCCCTTGAGTTGAGCAGCCTAATGGACATGGGCAGGAAATAGTATTTGTAGCAGTTACACCTACTCCGTGGAACCCTAGTAACGGCCTGCTCGTCAATTATTGGGAGGGATGGATAGTCCTTAATTCCCATCTTCATGGTGGTTATAACCAGCTGGTTAATCTGAGATTTCAGCTGGACAGACAAGTTGCCATACCATGCTGCTGTTATTCAATATCTCATAATCCTCCCCAGAACTGCATGATAGAACCGGATGCACTGCAGGAAAGTTTGAATGCTTGTGGAAATTGTTATTGGTGATGAAATTTGAGATACAGGCTGTTACACTAGTCAAGTTAAATTGATATTTGACCAGAATATGCTGGTAGATATAAATAGGCAGCCGATATCACACTGGCGTTGACCAGCACTCGTTGTCTTTATTATATAGCTTATAACAATCCATTGCTGCACTGGTTCAAAGGCTTTCTTCTGGTTGCTACTGCATTACGCAGATGAACATGTCTTGGAGCTTTATTTCCAGCATTACGAAAACAACTTCACGGTGAATTTTGGAGTGGAGACATTGAAAACTTTTGGAAGTTCAGTACCTTATGTTCTTCCTCCTAGCAGAGCAGTGGTTTAAAACGTTATTTATTGTCTGGTCCCTCCAATAAAATAATGTTATTAAACTATCACAATGTGTTAAACAATGTGTGATTTGTCCAATGAATAGTTCCTGACCTGACGGGCACATGACATGAAATTAAAATAATAATCAGTTCTATAGGAGCTCTGGAGAAGAAGATTGTGGCAGCATGACATTACGGTTATATGCGATTATAAGTGTGTTACATACAGATGTTTTATTACAAACATTGCACAAGTTCAGTTGCTACAAGAACCTATAAGTTTGGTGATATGGACTTCAGAATAGCCAGGAACATATCTTCCGGCTTCAAATAAAGTCCCAGATACAACTAGACACTACGTAATGGGAACCTATATCATATCATTCGCTATCCAAATCATCATCGGGGATAATTTTACAATTTATTCTGACACGGTGTATATATGGTCAGAAAAATCTGAACTCGAGTGAGGATCGAATTCACAAGTTCGGAGACACTGTCACACCACTCTAACAGGGCTACCGAGTCCATCAGAGAGCAGTTTGCTTGTTAGATCATTGAGTGCATTACATGACGATATAAAAAAATCAACTCATTGTGTTTGTTTGTCTAAAACCAAACTTTTAAAATACATGAAAACACGATTGCCTGACTGGAATCGTACTAAAATGAATTTCTCATAATTGGACGGACGCCTCGAGATAATGCGGTTACTAGTTGTTTTTCTCCTCCATGTATATGCTTGAATCGAATCAAACTGGACTATGTGCTCTGTGCATGCTTCAATTCATCATGCAGGGCTTTGCCCTAGAAGTCTTGTGGATTTGTAAACACAAAACTTATTAGGAAGAACTCTGCCCTGTCCAACTATAACCCCAATTCTGAAATAGTTGGGACGAAGTGTAAATTGTGAATAAAATCAAAATGCAATTACTTTCAGATCACATGAGCCAATATGGTATTTACAATAGAACATGGATAGCATTTCAAATGTTAAAACTGTGACATTTTAAATCGTTATCCATAAAATGAGCTCATTTCAAATTTTCTGGCTGCAACAGGTCTCAAAAAAGTTGGAACACAGGCAAAAAAGGGCTAAAAGCAATTAATGTATAAGAGAATCAGCTGAAAGAACATTTAGCAAGCAATGAAGTTAACTAGCATCAGGTGTGTAGCATGATTGGCTATAAAAGGGATGTCTTACAGAGGCTGAGTCTCTGAGAAGTAAAGATGGCTAGAGGCTCTCCAATCCGTGAAGGCTTGCGTAGAAAAAATGTTCCTCAACGTGAAATAGCAAAGGTTTTCAAGGTCTCATCGTTGACCGCGCATAACATCAAAAGATTCAGAGAGACTGGAAATATCTCTGTGCATTAGGGACAAGGCCGAAGACCTTTACCGGATGCCCTTTGATCTTCGGGTCCTCAGATGCCACTGCATCACTCACCAGCATGATTTTGTCATTGACATTACTAAATGGGAATACTTAAAGAAACCACTGTCTGTGAACACAGTCCGCCGTTCCATCCACAGATGCCACCTAAAACTCTATCATGCGAAAAGGAAGCCATTGTCGAGCATGATGAAGAAGTGCTGCCGTGTTCTGTGGGCCAGGGCTCATTTAAAATTGACTGTTGCAAAGCAGCAAAGTGTCCTGCGGTCAGACAAGTCCAAATTTGACATTCTTTTTGAAAATCATGGGCGTTGTGTTCTCTGGGCTAAAGAGGAGAAAGTCCGCCCCTCCTGTCATCATCGTTCAGTTCAAAACCCAGAATCTCTGATGGTATGGGGATGCATTAGTGCATATGGTGTAGGACACTTGCATGTTTTGAAAAGCACCATGAATGCTGAAAGGTATATAAAGGTTTTAGAGCAACATATCCTCCCCTCCAGATGATATCTATTCCAGGGAAGGCCTTGTGTACTTCAGCAGGACAATGCAAAACCACATACTGCCGCTATTACAACAGCATAGCTTCGTAGTAGAACTGGCCTGCCTGCAGTCCTGATCTTTCACTGATTGAGAACATAATTAAACGAAAGGTCCATCAAAGGAGACCGAAAACTCTCCAGCAGCTGGAAACCTGTATTAAACAAGAATGGAATCAAATTCCAATGGCTAAACTCGAGAAACTTGTGTTCTCAATGCCCACACGCTTCCACTCTGTGTTAAAAAAAGGGGGATGCTACATCATGGTAAACAGGCCTCTGTTCCAACTTTTTTGAGACCTGTAGCAGCCATCGAATTTGAAGTGAGCTCATTTTGTGATTAAAATTGTAAAATTTCGCAGTTTCAACATTTGCTATGCTATCCCTGTTCTATAGTGAATAAAATACTGGCTGTTGTGATTTGAAAGTCATTGCGTTTTAATTTTTATTCACAATTTGCACTTGTCCCAATTATTTCAGAATTGGGGTTGCAGGAAGTTTGTACAGAACAGTAGCAATCCTCATCTGCATGGGTATTGGTGCTTGAACAGTCAGGCTGTGGGGGCTCATTACTTCCTCCATTAATCCGCATAATTTATGGAATGACTTGTGCGTCATCTGAAAATATTCCTTCCACTCTTTCCCACTGGTCTTTGCTCCTGACCCGCATCCAACATTCAGATTCAGATTCAGATTCAGACAACTTTATTTATCCCCAAGGGGCAATTAATTTGTTGCTTCCCAGTTCACCGTCAGTAAGGAAAGTCTGCGCCTTGATCAAATCTGGGCTGAATGGGTGTGTCAGTAAAAAGTGAATAAAAACAGCACAAATACTCACACTCCAAAAGGTAAATACCAAAAAACCAAGAAGTCGATGCAAAAATTTATTCGGACCAGAAAATTTTTGTGCAAGTGAGGGTTATAAAAACACAAACGTTTCGGTGCTAACACCATCCTCAGTGTAAATGACTAAATGGCAGGACAAAACCATTTAAATAGACTGAAAAAGACAATTAGTTCAAGTCAATCTCTCAGGATACAATTGACACATCAATTATTCAATTTCAAGGGAGTATCATCATAAATGACAAGTGAAGTAGTTGAGACAATAAAGTATAATCAAATGGAGAAAAAAACAAACCACTGGAAAATAGTAAAACAAGAATATCGTAGTAAATTAAATTGATTATAAGGACATGCTGGTGCGCGCTTAAAGAAAACACGTCAAATCAAAAGCATCATTTAAGCCAGCTAGATGAAGTGTGGATAGGTAATAGATCCAACGTTCTTTACATTGAAGTAGTAATTTGTCTATGTACCATAGCCTACGACTAGGGAAAACACGGTCATTGCCAAGCCAGCTGAGATCATATACCTTTTGATTGAATTCCACAAAATGACGTGCACCCGGAGATTTCAAATCCTTTCTGTTAATCGCGCTACGATGTTCATTGATACGTACCCTGAGTTGCCGCCGAGTGCAGCCAGCATATTGTAGTCCACAAGCACAAAACAAAATGTATACACAGTTATTGGAACTACAAGTAATGAATCTAGTAATGGTGTAGCTCTTATTAGTTACGAAACTAGTAAATGTATGAATTTTCCTGATATCCTTACATGATGTACAATTTCTGCATGGATAAAAACCGGAGGCATCGTCCAACGTTTCTTTGGGAATTTTAGAAGGATCATAACAGTCTGCGCGCACCAAGATATTCCTTCAAATTATGGGACCTGGAATAAATAAAAAGAGGGAGATCATGAAATCGATTAGCACAAACAGGGTCAGTAGCTTCCCAGTCCAAACATCCGTATATAAATAGACAACCGACAATTCAACAAAATCAAGGAAACAGTTTGAGGGAATGGGACAGTAGAAGGCACAAGCTGTACCAAGAGCAATAAAAAAAGAACAAATAACAAAGTTTAAATAAATACAATAAGTACAAACAGAAGCAATACATACACAATAGTAAATAAATAAGTAGCAATAAATGGCAAACTCTCTTAAAATTCCTCTAAAATAACAATCATTTTAACTGGGTACGATCAATGGGTATAACATGCACGGGAAGCCCAGGGGTGTGTCTCTCGAAAGCACAAATGCTTACTTACATAGTTCGTCCGTTCACAGTCTGTGGTTTCAACTATGTTAGTTGCTAACTTGGTTAGCTACTATGCTTTTGGGGAACACACTCTAGGGTAGTAGAGGGCATAAAATAGAGCATAGCGGCCTTGCCCCCTTGCTTCGGCTAACGCCATAACTACCAGGGATAGCGTGTATCTCAATCGTATGAAAACCGTAGAGTGCAGCTGATATGAAATGTACAGAGCCGTAAAGTTGTCCATGTTCTCGCCACTCGCTATGCCAAAGATTTTTTATGCTACCAGCTTGCCATCACCCAACTTGTTTGTGGGTGGTTTGGTCTTTCACGTAATAGGTCAACCAGAAAAAGGTCCAACACCAACACTGAAAGGGGGCATATTGCCACCGATTGTGGTGGAGACCGACATGCCTCGGTCAATAAACCAATTGCTTTATTGCGCATGTGAACTGGGACAAAGATAGTAGTCTGATTAAACAGCCTAATCAAGCTATTACTGTTGCTCAGCTTAACTGTGCATGTAAACAAAAAGACTATTGAGGAAGTCAAGCCTGAGAACAATAGAGTGGCTGATCCATTTCACTCCCTGGCAATATCTTTGTAAAAACATTTGAGGAGGGAGGTTCCTATACTTTAACATTATCTGTGGCTATTTTTTGTAATAGCCTCTTGGTAGTTTGTTGAAAACAAAAGCGCTTTGGTATTTTTATAAAAATAGACTATATCAGTCAGTCAGTGAAAAACAGCTTCCAAAAATTGATGGATTTACAAATACAAGAATTTTATTGTTTTCCTGTGTCGGAACAGTCGCTTGTTGCAAGGCTTTGACTCTGAGAGTCACATACCACAGTCACATCGCCAGAATGAGGAAGGTACAGCTAAATAACGAAAACTCAAAAAAAATGTTGGATGGCTAAATATCCACTGCATAAATTATTGTTCAAACCCCAATTCCAATGTAGTTGAGACATTGTGTAAAACGTGAGTAAAAACAGAATAGATTTTCAAATCCATATTCAATTGGGTGCACAACAAAAACAAGATATTTAATGTTCAAACTGATAAACTTTATTGTTTTTTGGAAATATTCACTCATTTTGAAGTTGATGCCTGCAACATGTTCCAACAAAGCTGGGACAGGGGCATGTTCACCGCTGTGTTACATCACCTTTCCTTTTAGCAACACTCAATTAGCATTTGGGAACTGAGGACACTAATTGAAGAAGCTTTGTAGGTGGAATTCTTCCCCATTCTTGCTAGATGTACGACTTCAATTGCGTAACAGTCTGGGGGTCTCCGTTGTCGTATTTTGCGCTTCATAATGTGCCACACATTTTCAATGGGAGAGGGGTCTGGACTGCAGTCAGGCCAGTCTATTATCCGCACCCTTTTACTATGAAGCCACGGTATGTGGTTTGGTACCATCTTGCTGAAATAAACAGGGACGTCCCTGAAAAAGATGTTGCTTGGATAGCAGAGTATGTTGCTCCAAAACCTGTATGCGCCTTTCAGTATTAATGGTGCCTTCACAGATGTTCCCGTTTCCCGTGCCTTGGGCACTAACACATCCCTATGCTAGCAAAGATGCTGGCTTATGAATTTTGTGCTGATAACAATCTGGATGGTCTTTTTTTTCCTCTTTAGCCTGGAGGACGTGACGTCCATGATTTCTGAAAACAATTTGAAACGTGGACTTTTCAGACCACAGCACACTTTTGCACTTCTGCGCCAGTACATCTCAGATGAGCTCGGGCCCAGAGAAGCTGGTTGTTGTTGATATTGAGGGTTTGGAGTGCAGTGGTTATGTGTCAATTTTAGAAGTTTAGAGAAAAATAGATATTTAGGTTTGCAAATATTCTATTAAATCAGGTATATCATTTACATTATTTTTATGTTAGTCACTCTAAGTATACTGAACATGTTTATTTTCATAAGTGTGGTACTGCAATATCATGGCCAAAATTGCCAAAATGGACATGTCACCTCAGTGCTCCAAAAATTCTAGCACTTGATGTGACATAACACAATGGTGAGAGATTGTAGTGAAGTTGGTTTGCAACGGCTGCCGGATAGCTCACTTGGTTAAGGCACTGTGTTGCAGTTCAGAAGTGACCATCACGTCGCGGGTTCGAGCCCCGGTCGTACCAACTGGCAGTGGTCGGCAGCTTTTTCAGAGTAGCGCTACAGGGTTTCAAATTGGGAAGGGACTGCCGGGTAAGGGAAACAAATTAACAGCTTTGTTCGTTGCTCAATCGCCTCCTATTGGTCAGACGGGCGCTTGTCAGGAAGATTCTGAGTCTGTTCATGTCCAGGTATCCTCCGCCCTCCTTCTGAACTTGCGAAGATTCAACCAGTGAGTGTATAGGGAAGCGGTGGCTGACAGGCACGTGCTTCGAAGGAGAGCCGTGAGCTGTTTTCACTCTCCTGAGTTGGCAGCAAGGGGTCGCAAACGAGCAAGCCTTGTGCATAGTCTCAAAATCACAAAAGGATATGTCCTGCTTTCCTATCATTCCAGCTAACTTTTGTAAACTTGCCCAAAGTTCTTCCAGTTTTGAGTTCGAATGTGCAATACACGCTGAAAGATCATATTTTGACTTTTTTCGTCTCTTATAAAGTGTTGATAAAGAATGAGAGACAGTGAAAGACACCCCTTTTTAGCAGATCTCATGTCAGTTGAAACACTCCAAAAAAACCTCATTAGCATTGTCACTCCTATTATTGCAATAACGTATCTATAACTCTCATGGCAATATCTACACATAATAAAAAATGAAATATTGGCAAAAGTATCACATTTTGTTATATAACTTCTGACCTAGATACAGTTAACAGCAGCCTACAGAAGTCATTTCCTCATGCACGTTCAAAGTTGAAAACGTCAACCTTTGCATTAGGAGTAATGGTGGTCAAAATGACCTTGTGGCTGTTCTAGGTATAATCAGTGATTTTTTTCCTTCTCTTTTATTCCAGAATCCCAATAACTCATAAGTTGATGAATAACACCATTTTTGGAAAAGTCACTGATTGGGAGACATAGGGTTATTATTCACACTGAGTTATGTGCAGTTTAATAGGCCAGAGAGGTGAAAATGACCTCACGGCCATTCAAATGTTAAATATCTTGTCTTTGTAATGTACTCAATTGAATATAGGTTGAAAAGGATTTGCAAATCAATGTATTCTGTTTTCATTCACGTTTCACACAACATCCCAACTTCATTGGACTTGGGGTTTGTAAATGAAAAGGCCATTTTACATTTATCGGTTAGTACCATTTGATAATTGAAAAATACTGGCTCTTCAGTTTTTTTATTTCATTGGAATTTCAAATTACAATTTAGTTAGTTTTTATTAGTAGTCTAAAAGTGAGCCAATTCATTGAAGAATGTAGGATTTCACTATCATAGACCTTGTTTATCTAACTTATTCAAAATGGCTAAAATAATATATCTTCATAGGGAATTATTCGACTTGACTTGTTTGTCGTTTTTGCCAGGTTTGATGAAGCTGTAAATGCAGTGTGGGATTTAATTTTTGGCTTTTTCATCAGCGATTGTTAGGAGAACACTCAAGCCGCTTGATAAACAATTTACGTGTGCCACGTGAGTGGTTTTATGCAGTATTGCATCGGCATATTGTGTTTGTAAAGCAAGGCACCATTTTCTCCTAAAAGCATGTCTCAGCGTGAAAATGGGTTCTGTACCTTATTGAACAATAATTTATGCTCGTCTACCACAATTAATGTTATGAATTTCTTTACAGCTCTCATATATCTGCCGCAGAAAAAAGTGCTTAGCTTGGAGTGTCCTTAGAATGACAAGGGGTAGAAACTGTGGCAGGATGTGAAACTGTCTCTCTCCTCTGTGGCTGGGCTCTCAGGTCACATGTTACCAGACAAAGACAGACCAGGAGCATTGGGTGATGCGGGCCACGGAGGACTGGGTATGACTGAACACCCCTCAGTCTCGCTTTTCAGGGAGTACCTCCGTCTGAAGACTGTCCATCCAGACCCTGACTATGGTATGGCACTGCTGTGCTGGCTTTGTTCACCTCACGGCCTGTCACAGTGCAGCTGTTCATTTTATTCAGCGAAGTATGCACCCTGGCACTCAGAAATGCCGGGAGACAATGCGCCTCACATTAACACAATGTGATTGCATCAAACGCTGCTTAGAATGCCTTTTTGCCATCAGAAGACCAGTCATATCATTTTGAGCATTTTCAGCTTAACATACTGAGCAATGTGAGAAAGTAGATGTTTCCAAGACTGTTTGTGCTCTGTGATGTTCAGCTCATGGGGTGAAGGCTCGCTCCCTGCTAGGGCACATCTGTTCATAGGCTTGAGCAATATTATCACCCTCACTTTATTAATCGACAACTTTGCCAATATTTTGCACAATACTACTGGTAGTATTTGCACATGTATTAATTTGTATCCAGTCATTCACGGTTGCATGGGAATATGCGCATACTTCTCCTGGTGAAAGAGCCAGTTCTGTTTATTACTGTTTCACTGGTTGAGTTTCCACCTCTAACCCTGTCACACGCAGTATTGCAGAAGGTGCACAGTAACTAATGGTTTACTAATCTGAAAAAAAACACCAGGGAGTAATACTGCAGCATAATTATTAATCTGGCCTATTATAATTCATCAATGGCCCCAAAACACTGAGAGACCTGACTGAAGTTTGGAAGTGTGCAGTAAGTTAAATTCAGTAATTCAGCCAGATTGACATTTGTCTTGGCCACAGTGAGACTGAATTTCATGGTATCAAAAAACCTATAGAAACTAAGCTCCATTCTTAACCTGATATTGGACAATTGATTATTTGCGATCAAACTTGCAAACAGAATGAACTGAAACTTTTGAAGGAAGCCATCTGTGATGCCCTCTGGAGGTGACTTGGCAACATTGCATGTGTTCACTGCGTTTCAGTTAATTCCAGTTATTTTGATCAAACTGTTTTTAACTTGGAACCTGTGAAAAATTAAAATTTGCACGCAAGTGAGTCTGGGAGTCAACAGACTTGTAAAATGGGTCCTTAGATGGTGCTCTGAGGTTCCTGGAGAGAATGGCCGGAGAGCTGGAACTGCCCCTGCGGAAAGTAGAGGTAAGGGACAGGCTTATCGCTATCAAAACCAGCCACAAAGCTATCAGTTTCTTCTGCCATTTTATTGCCCCATCAGTTTCCCCTTAACAACCAACATGTGTTTTTTCATTTGGTGTCAGGTGTGAAAATGTCTTATTGTCTCACAGATGTGCCCTGGTAGAGTGATTGCCATCATCACGTGGCCTGGTACCAACACAGCCCTGAAGTCAGTCCTG
Source organism: Gymnothorax reevesii (assembly GCA_029721435.1). Lineage (NCBI taxonomy): Eukaryota > Metazoa > Chordata > Actinopteri > Anguilliformes > Muraenidae > Gymnothorax > Gymnothorax reevesii. The sequence goes on from CM056581.1 coordinate 11,083,989, forward strand.
CTCAATTCTCACATGGATGTGGTGCCCGTGTTCCAGGTACGGCTGCCCTTAGGGGCCCACTTCACTTACATGCCTTCACAGTACCTGGCTTTGGTGCTCCCCAAGTGCCTCTGAGACTCGTGCGTTGCGCCTGAATAGTCAAAAAAATCACGCCCTGTCACCCAATGGCACCGCCAGCCGGAATCCTGTACGCGCTGTTCGTACAATTTTTTTTTTTTGAAGGTGTGAAAAAAAAAATATATTTTAAAGGGGCTTTTTTTATTGTTTTTGGGAAGGGAATCAGTGGCGTAGCTAGAAATGGGGATTGGGGTGGCACAGACGCGTCCCTTTGTGACATTTAGGATAGTCCTGGCGTGTCTCAATTATTTTTCTTTATTGACGCGTTTTCCAATTATTGTAATTGGCAACTGAAGACACTGTTTCTTGTCCATATGCGATCTAACCGCGATGAAATCACGGGGTAAATTCAGTAGAACTGAGAATTGGAATGGACAAAACATCTGTTTCAAACAATTATTAGTCCTGACCTGTTCTCAGTCATTTTCATGATTAACAAAAGGTTCAGTCCGAGAGCACTCCACAGTTAACAGCTGCTGCTTGTTCTCCCCGATTAGATAAGTCGACAATCATTCATCTGGACGCGTTTGCTTAATTTAAATCGTAAATTAAACCCTTCCTGGTCATTTTGAAGGAGAATAGTCTTTCCAAACCAAAAAAGACAAACGCAGCCTTATTCTTAGTTCCATCCTCGGTATTGTCTGTGTTCCACAGGAGAGCTGGAAGTATGATGCATTTGCTGCTGTAAAAGACGCTGAGGGGAACATCTACGGCCGGGGGTCGCAGGACATGAAGTCTGTCACCATCCAGTGAGTGTGACATCATGAAGGACACCTTAGAGGACTGTTATGGCCCCAATTTGTTTTTACATTTATAACACAACAGCAACAGCAAGGGATGACAAACACAGTTTTAACAACTAAAACACATTTAATTTTTAACAAAGACAAAGACTAATAACAACCTACAACTAAAGACCAAGATTGATAAATAAGAAAAAACAGAAATAATTACTGTCCCTTTTTGGTGGGGTGGCTTGGTGATGTCCTGGATGAAGAAAATGCTCAAACACAGGCAAAGAAATCCACAAAAGAAACGTCACAGGTCTTGAACAGAATGGCAGGTCTGGTCATCTTCTTGCAATTTCTCCTCCTACTTCACTGTCTCAGTTCTTTTCCTTATATACTCTTTTGCAGACCCCACCCACATTTAGACCTCTTTTTTTTAACTTTCTGAGACTTGCCCCAGACATGTCCAGGACATGTCTAAACATGACTCCAGTCTGAGCTTAACAAAAAAAAGGTAAATACTGCCATCTAGTGGCCTATATTCACATTACACCTCCATTCCAAAAGGGAAAAATTTTGACTCATAAAGGCAAAATTTTTCTTTTCAATACAAAATGGTTAAGTGAACACTTGTCTATATATACATATCATACAATATTCAAACACATGATATATATATACACATTCAAACACGGGATAAGCAATCAGCAATTACATTGTCTGTACCCTTCACATGCTTAGTTTCCAAGTCAAACTCCTGTAAAATCAAACTCCAATTCAACAATCTCCGATTCTTGTTTTTCATCTTACTCAAAAACATTAACGGATTGTGGTCAGTGTACACAATCATTGGCTTTTGCCCTGTACAAACATAAACATCAAAGTGTTGTAAAGATAGAACCAGAGCCAACAGTTCCTTCTCTATTGTGGAATAGTTCCTTTGGTGGCGATTGAACTTCCTGGAGAAGTATGCCACGGGATGCTCAATGTCATCAGAGTCACTTCTCTGTAGGAGCACAGATCCACAAGCTTGGTCGCTAGCATCGACCGCGATGGAGAACGGTTTGTTGAAGTCAGGAGATTTGAGCACGGGGAAGTGACACAGCAGAGACTTCAGGCGATCGAAGGCTCTCTGGCATGCATCATCCCAGGTGAACTTTACGCCTTTCTTCAGTTGGTTAGTTAGACTGAGAGCAATCTCAGCAAAGTTCTTGCAGAACTTGCGGTAGTACCCGATCATTCCAAGGAAGCGGCGCAAAGCTTTTTTGTTGTCAGGAACTGGAAAGTCCATGATGGCTTGGACTTTAGCATTTATGGGTGCCACCTTACCCTGGCCTATGACGTAGCCAAGATAGGTGACAGTAGCACAACCAAAGTCACTCTTGCTCAGGTTAACAGTCAGGTTAGCCTGGGTCAGGCGCTGGAACAACGTCTCTACATCTTTTAGATGTTCTTCCCAGGAGTCACTCCATGTGATCAGGTCATCGATGTACGCACCCGTGTGTGGCAATCCGGCGATTGTAGACTGTATCATCCTTTGGAACGTGGCTGGGGCATTTTTCATGCCAAAGGGTAGGACTTCATACTGGTACAATCCAGATGGTGTGGCAAAAGCAGAGATGCTCTTGGCCCTCTCAGTTAAAGGCACACACCAATAACCCTTCAATAAATCAATCTTGGTCAGAAACTTTGCTTGCCCTACACTATCAATACAATCATCAATCCTAGGTATTGGAAACACATCAGTTCTAGTTACAGCATTGACTTTGCGATAATCTGTACAGAATCTAGTACTTCCATCAGGTTTTGGAACTAGCACACAGGGTGAACTCCAATTGGAGTTGGAGGGTCTGATAATATCATGTTTTAACATGTACTCAACCTCTTTCTCAGCAATCTTTCTCTTTTCAGGATTCATCCGGTATGGATGCTGTTTTATTGGTTTGGCATCACCAACATCTACATCATGAGAGGCTATAGTAACTCTCTTTGGAACATCAGGAAACAAATCCTCATATTTCTTGATCAACCTTTCAAACTGATCTCTCTGTGAGGGTTCTAAGTGCTGGAGTTTTACATCAAGATTTTGCAACACTTCAGTGTTTGACAATTTACATTAAAGAACTTCAGCTTTAATTCTTGGTTCATCATCTTGAAACTCCCCCTCATCTTCACACGTTTCGACCATTGGAGAATCTGAAGTGACAGCTGCAACCCTAGCATTTCTGTCATGATAAGGCTTGAGCATGTTAATATGACACAATTGTTTAAGTTTTCTCCTATCTGGAGTCTTCACAATGTAATTGAGATCATTGAGTTTTGTCAGAATTTCATAAGGACCATGAAATCTAGCCTGCAATGGATTGGACTGCAAGGGAAACAACACAAGGACCTTTTCTCCTGGTTTAAACTCACGGCTTCTAGCCTTATGATCATACCAAGTTTTCATTTTTCCCTGACTTGATTTCAAGTTCTCTTTGGCAAGGTCACAAGCTGCACGCAATCTTTCCTTGAACTTGCTAACATAGTCTAACAGACTGATATGCGGCTCTTTCTCTTGCCATTGTTCACTCAATAATAGCAAAGGTCCTCTCACTTCATGACCAAACGCTTGCTCAAATGGACTGAATCCAGTAGACTCCTGCACTGCTTCTCTAGCTGCAAACAACAGCAAATGAACACCTTCATCCCAGTCTTTCTCATGGTCATAACAATAAGTCCTCATCATTGTCTTGAGAGTGGAATGAAACCGCTCTAAGGCACCCTGACTTTCTGGATGATAGGCACTAGAAAGAATCTGCTTTGCACCTAGTTCATACACAACCTGCTGAAACAATCCTGAAGTGAAATTGCTACCTTGGTCTGACTGAATTTCCCTGGGAAGGCCAAACAACGTGAAGAACTTTATCAAAGCCTTCGAGATTGCAGTTGCCTTGATGTTGCGTAGAGGTATGGCTTCGGGGAATCTGGTAGATGCACACATGATTGTCAACAAGTACTGATTTCCAGATCTAGTCTTGGGTAATGGACCAACGCAATCAACAATGACCCTAGAGAATGGCTCCCCAAATGCTGGGATAGGCTGCAATGGAGCTACAGGTGGGTCTAACTGGTGTTTTCCAACTACCTGACAAGTGTGACAGGTTTTGCAAAAGTTGGAAACGTCTTTCCGAAGCCCAGGCCAAAAGAAGTGTTTCATGATCTTATCAACAGTCTTGTTAACACCAAGATGACCTCCTAAAGGTAAACTATGAGCCATTGTTAAGATCTCATTCCTGTAGACCTTCGGAACAACAATTTGCCTGACCACTGCCCAATCTGCATTGGCAGGGATATCAGGAGGGCGCCACTTCCGCATCAGCACACCATCCTTGAGATAATACCCAACTGGAACTGCGTCTATTTCTTTATCAGGAAGGGCTCTCCTCTTTAGTACACAAATTTCAGGATCATTAGTTTGCTCCTCAATCAACCGCTTTCTGGACAGAGACAAGTCTCCAGACACATCAGAATCACCAGACCCTTCCGGCGGGCTGAATAGAGAACTGATAAAAGTATCTGATAAGTCCTCAAACGGAGAAACCATAGTAGGCCAATCAGAGTCATGAGGCAAACCACCTGAGTCCTGACTATTCAATGTACTGGACGGCACCACATCATCTTCTTCTTTAGCCTTCTCGGCCATAGCACGAGTCACTGCGCAAGAAGGATACAGAGATGGGTCCTCATCCCCATCTTCAGTGCTCGGCTGTGAAGTAAGATGTACAGGGGGAACTACTTTGCCCCCAGCCAGGTCATTGCCTAGCAACAGAGAAACACCCTTTATAGGTAGACTTGACATAAGTCCCACCTTTACCAGTCCTGTAACTAAATCTGACTTCAAGAATATAGAGCGCAGGGGTACAGATACAGTCCTCCCTTCAATACCTTGTACAAGTATGAAATCCCCTGAAGCGGTCTCATCACGTAACTCCAAGGAGTCCATCAACAAAAGTGACTGAGAAGCTCCGGTATCCCTTAGGATATATATGGGGACAGGAGTAGTATGCTCATTCAGAGCCACAAATCCCTCTGACACAAATGGAAGAAATTCCTCCCTCACAAAGTCAGCTGTATTAGGCTTTTTAGCCCCACAAGAAGCAGGCAATTTAGCAGATTGGTTATCTACTACAGGGGTTTCTAACCTTGTTTTCACAAAGGCATTTGGTTTGGTATCCTTTTCTTTTTCTTTCTTAGCTTTAAGGAACCAACAGTTAGTTGTAACATGACCAGATTTCTTGCAATAACTGCAAACTAGACCACTTTTGTCACTGTCAGCTTTCACACTTTGATCAGACCTGTTACTGGATTTCTGAGCACCATCACCAGATTTGTCTTTGTCTTTGGGTGAGGAATCTTGGGTATCACCGTAACCCTTTTTCTGAAATTGGGACCATTTATTGTTACTGCTAGACTGAAATTTGGACTTATGTGTGAGAACATATTCATCTGCAAATTTGGCAGCCGATTGCAAATTCAGCGCTTGCCTCTCATTAAGGTAGGTCTTAACATCATCTTTAACACAGTTCTTGAATTCTTCAACTAACACCATCTCTTTTAGTGAGTTGAAATCATCCTTGACCTCCATAGAAGTACACCAGCGCTCAAAGCAAACCTGCTTTTCATTAGCAAATTCAACATAAGTCTGATTTTCAGATTTCTTCAGACCTCTGAATTTCTGTCGGTAAGCCTCTGGAACCAACTCATAAGCTCTCAAAATAACCTTTTTGACAACCTCATAATCAGAGGAATCATCTGCAGACAAAGCCGAATAGGCTTGTTGAGCTTTACCCTTGAGGACAGTTTGCAACATCAGAGGCCAGTGTTCCTTTGGCCACTGGCAACTCTTTGCTACCTTTTCAAAACACTGGAAATAGTTGTCAACATCCTTTTCCGAAAATGGAGGCACCAGTTTTACCTCCTGGCTAGCCCGAAATTTATTTTCAGTTTGAATTTTTATTTTTAGTTGCTCCATTTGGAGTCTTTCTTCTCTATCGAATTTCTCTAATTCAAAATCTCTCTGTCTTGCAAATTTTTCTAACTCAAATTCTCTTTGTTTTTCTTCTCTTGCTAATTTTTCTAATTCAAACTGCCTTTGTTTTTCTTTTTCTTCCCTCTCAAATTCTCTTTGTTTTTCTTTTTCCTCCCTTTCTTTTTCTCTTTCCTCCCTTTCAATCTCTAGCATTTTTAATTTAAGTTCCATTTCTATATTTGGATTTTCCACTGGAAACTGTTCCAGATCTCCTGGTGCAAACACATTTTCATCAATGTAATATTCAACTATCTCTCTAGCCAGTCTTGCTTTTCGCATGGCTGGTTTTACCTCTGTCAGCTCCAACTGTCTGCAAATTTCTAGCAGTTCTGTCTTTTTAAAAGACTTCAAAACCCCTACGGTTGGTGATGCCAAGAAATCATCCATTGCTGTTGTCAATATATATCTAGGAAAATTCACAAAAACAATTTTACAATTTGGAATGTTAGATTTTCAATAAATTACTCACACAATGGTCTATCCCGGACCTTGAGCCCCCAATTTGTTATGGCCCCAATTTGTTTTTACATTTATAACACAACAGCAACAGCAAGGGATGACAAACACAGTTTTAACAACTAAAACACATTTAATTTTTAACAAAGACAAAGACTAATAACAACCTACAACTAAAGACCAAGATTGATAAATAAGAAAAAACAGAAATAATTACTGTCCCTTTTTGGTGGGGTGGCTTGGTGATGTCCTGGATGAAGAAAATGCTCAAACACAGGCAAAGAAATCCACAAAAGAAACGTCACAGGTCTTGAACAGAATGGCAGGTCTGGTCATCTTCTTGCAATTTCTCCTCCTACTTCACTGTCTCAGTTCTTTTCCTTATATACTCTTTTGCAGACCCCACCCACATTTAGACCTCTTTTTTTTAACTTTCTGAGACTTGCCCCAGACATGTCCAGGACATGTCTAAACATGACTCCAGTCTGAGCTTAACAAAAAAAAGGTAAATACTGCCATCTAGTGGCCTATATTCACATTACAGGACCTTGATATGCTTTTTCCATAGAGGTTCTGACATGTTCTGCATGGAGTTCATTCCTGTCTTGGTTCTTGTCATACCCCCAGCCATAAGGGTTACCCTTGTCCATCTGTACGAGGTTAACCCTTTATCCACTTCTACTCAAAAACAAGTAAACATGGAAGTCATTGAACTTATACGGCGTATGTGCCTTTTAGGAGCACTGAATGTGTGCATCTCATACATTTTTTTCTGAATTTCTAACATTTTTATGATTTTTCAGGTGTTTAAACTTAAGTACATTTTGTCAAGCTCTGTTAACCCTTTGCTGTAATAGGGGGAGTAGTCTGTGCACCTCTTCTCGACTGCTCAATAGAATTCATTTAGCTTATACATGTGTTTTGTTGGGATAGAAAATGTGCGCATCTCATACTTCATCTCTGAATTTTTAAAATTTTCACAATTTTTCAGGTGTTTCAACTTGGGTAAATTTTGTTGTGTTTCCGTCTAGCCTATCCATTTCTTCACCTAGACCACTCAAAGGAATTCACAAACGTCTTTTAGTTTTTTGTATACCTAGTGATTCATCAAGCTCAGAAATCTTAATCGGTATTTTCTCTTCAGTGGGAGTGTCTGTCTCCTATTGACGCAGATTTTCTCGTCTGTGTTGAGTTGTCTTCAGCACTTATGTGTTTTGACATGTTTGTATTTGTAAACAAACTGCTAACTATGCAATCTTTGGGACAAAGGCATTTTTTTAAAACTTGATTTGGCTAGTTGGCTCAGTGCACCACTATTTTAGCTCAGCCTCTAGTAGAGGGCTCGATTATGGATTTATGTTTCACCTTTTCACTTTCGATTTGTAGTCTCCTCATTTTAGGGTCTTCTAGTGTTTGGGGCAAAGTTTTAATTAGTAGAGTATGTCTGACTAGTCCACTGTGTTCACTAGCTTTTATCAGTGCAAGTAGAAGGAACCCTGCGTCTAGTATTTATTCTTTCTTTTTGAAGTTTGTTTTTGACGTGTGAGCTTACAGAACAAAGTTTTCAACATAGTTTTCTATTTACACTTTTTATTCAACAGTCTGTTTATTCTTGAGATTTTTCTATATTTTTATACACTGACGTATATATTTCATCCTTGGCCAGTCTTTGGATGATCAGAGTTCATTTTACTGCAGTTGCACCTGTATGCCTTGTACGTAACAAATAAACTTTCTGACATGATTTTGAGTCTTAAAGTTAGCTGGCGTGAGTGAAGGAAGCCATTATGAGGATGAGAAATAAGAAAATATTCAGACACACAGACGAAACCTCTGCATTACCAAAATAAACTCTTTGGAAAGACATTATGAAGAAGGAGCAGTGTGGCGCTCAGGAATCACCAGAAGTCTTGTAGACCAATATCAGACCAAGATATACTAACTTGATGTTGACGGCAAAAGCAAAGTTTGAAAAACATGTCCCTTTGCAGATACATTGAAGCTGTACGACAGCTGAAAGCCCAGGGAAGGAGGTTCCCTCGGACCATACACCTCATGTTTGTTCCAGGTGAGGAACTTGCTAATTTTTGTTTATTTATTATTCTTGTGAATTGTGAACCCATCTCTCTGATGGGTCATTCCATGTCGAATGTCCAAATGGCTCCTACTTGACCATCTCAGATTTGGCTGAAAAAATTCCAGCGGATGCATTCACTTCCTAATAGTAGAAATCAAAAATTTTACCTCTCAGCTCCTTAAAGTTTTGTCGTAAAAAAAATATTTTTGCAACTAAGTTCCGGCCCTTTTTGAACAGCGATTTCTGAGGAGCCACTTTGACATGGCTATATCTAGAAAAGCATTTCAGCTAAGTCCTTCACATTTTCAGGGGTGAAAATCTGCTACTATAACTTGAGGAATATGGACTTATAAAGGTGTTCCTTTAGTTTATCATATACGGGGTGTTTCTTAAAGATTTCCCCTGACCCACTCCCCATGGACTAAGAGGAATAAAACTTGGCACAGATATTAATCCTTCTCTACCCAGGCACCACTGAGAGTTATACACTTCTCCTATAGTTTTATGCAGCTGTGGAGGCCTCGCTTGTGGAAGCAGGTTGCGTAAGAAGCCATGAATTGACTTCAGAAATCAGTGTTTCATCATCTGGAAAACGTTTGCCCTTCAAAAATGACTTCATGGCTGGAAACAGTTGAAGGTCAGATGGTGCGAGGTCAGGAGAGTAAGGGGGATGAGGAAGGAGTTCATAGCAGGACCGCGCTTCCGTCTGGGCAACATGAGAGTTGTGAACTGGGGCATTGTCTTGCAGGAGTTGGCCACCTTTGGTCAGCATGTCACGTTTCTCATTTTTGATAGCCGCCCGAAATTTCTTCAGCAGTGAAGCATAGTGAGTCCCAGTAATAGTGGTACCCTTTGCCAGGAAATCCATTATCACCACTCCGTGCTTGTCCCAAAAGACCGTGAGCATCACTTTGCCCGCCGAGGGTTGGACGCGTGCTTTCTTTGGGGGTGGCGAGTCAAAGTGCTTCCATAGCATCGATTGAGCTTTTGTCTCTGGATCATAGTGATGGATCCATGTTTTGTCCTGCGTCATCAGTCTGTCAAAAAAGTCTGCCTTGTTTTCTTGACACATGGTCAAAAGAGTCTTGGAACAATTGACTTCTCCTTTTGCTTCTGGAAAGGTGTCAGCAACCTGGGAATCCATCGTGCAGAGACCTTCTGCTTGTGCAAATGGTCATGAATGATTTTTTCCTCAGACCGTGCACTGATCTTGACATCTTGGCTTAACTGGTGAACAGTTGTATGGCAATCTTCCAAAATGGCAGCCTCCACTTGACGGATGGAGTCCTCATCAATGGCAGAATGGGGTCGCCCAGGAACTGGAGCTGTTCCCACAAATGTCTGGCCACATTTGAGCTGGCGATGCCAATGTTTAACAACGTCATATAATGGAGCATCCTCCCCATAAGTTGCTTTCATTTCATCAAAGGTCTCCTTTGGTGTGCAGTCTGTAAAATATAAAAACTTGATCACCGCTTGGTACTCTACTGGCTCCATTTTCACAACTCTGTACAATTTGGTCTCTGTAAAAAAATGAAATCGTTGCGGCTCAGAGTTGCAAATCTCCACATGACCCATAGTTGTGTATCATTATACATGTGGAATTTCAGCCACCTTTGATAACCTGAAGTGGGTCAGGGAAAATCTTAAATGACACCCATCGTATCTTTGAGTGCTTCGGAGCCATGCCACGAGAGTGACGTTTTGTGTGCAGTTGACCCCCCTGGAATTGAATGAAACTTGGCACATAGGTAGATACGAGTGATTCACGGGAAAAAGCCAAATTTTTAGGTCCATATCTTACATTGCCTGCCGGTAGCGCCACTTGGAAGCTATTAAAATGGCTTAGTTTTGCTGTCAACACCATGTTTTACATCAACGATCATGACTTAAGGATACACAGTACTAAATATGTGAATAATTTTATCATGACCTTAGACACTTAAAGTCTGGCTACTAGAAATCAGCACCACATCAGCGCCAAACTGGGTAATTATGTTATTGAGCCAGAATTATTTGAGAAATAACTGTGAAAATTGAAAATGGGGATGGGAATAAAATAATATCCCAGATATATTCCAGTGTATAATGCTTTATGTGTTTACTCACAATAAGACTATCATTTTCAGTGAATAGTACCTTGGTGTCTTGCTGGGTTAGAGCAATGGACGGCCAGAAAGATGGTTGAAATTGATTTTGGTGCATGTTTGCAGGATATTTTCTCAGTTACCCAGATATGTACGGTGGTGGTAAATGCCATTTGTTGTGCTTTAGGAACTCTATTTTCAGGATTACCAAGCATTTCTTTGGTATTGTCTACTCTTTCAAGCTAGACAGAGCCAAAGTTGGAGGAAAAGTCAAAGTGGACCATTTCATAGCAGATTGTGCCTGTGTTTAGGTGGCTTTGTTTTGAGTAAATGCATAATAAAGGATTCTAGATTGGTATATGTCTGGGATATTATTTTATTCCCATTTCCATTTTCAATTTTCAATTTTTTTTTTTTTTTTTATAAATTTGGCATCTCCAATCCCACCCGAATCTGGAATGCCCAATTAGTGAACTATGTACAAAGCTTGCTCGTATGCGACCCCTTGCTGCCAACTCAGGATAGTGAAGACAGCTCACGGCTCTCCTCCGAAGCACGTGTCTGTCAGCCACTGATTCTTATACACTCATTGGTCGAATCCTCGTAAGTTCCGAACGAGGGCGGCGGATACCCGGACGTGAACAAACCCAGAGTCTTCCTGACGAGCGCCCATCTGGCCAACAGGAGGCGCTGGAGCAACGAATAAAGCTGTTATTCTTAACCCAAATCTGGCAGTCCCTTCCCAATTTGAAACCCTGTAGCGCGATCGCCAATTGTGCGCTACTCTGAAAAAGCTGCCGACCCCTGCCGGTGGGTACGCCGGGGCTCGAACCCGCCCATTTTCAATTTTTATTGTTATTTCTCAAATATTTCTGGCTCGATAACGTAGTTATCAGTTTGCATCAGTTTATTGAGATGCCAAGACTAACGTTTCATCGCACCGCGTATAACATATTTGGTACTGTGTACGCTTAAGTCATGATAGTTCATATAAAATGTGGTGTCAACAGCAAAACTGAGCCACTTTAGTGGCTTCCAGGTGGCGCCACAGGCAGGCAAAGTGAGATAAGGACCTAAAAATTGTGCTTTTTCCGTGAGACACCCCTATCTACCTATGTGCCAAGTTTCATTCAAGTCCAGGGGGGTCAACTGCTCATTGAAAACTCTATATGGGATACAATTCAAGTGTAAGTTAACATTTCTGAAATAAAGCATTTTGTTGAGTTTGAGCTTTCTATCCTTAACCCTCTATTAACCAAGCCCATTTCAAATAGTGTTAAAATTATTTCCCTATGCAAAAATGTTTATTTTGGGCCATTATTTGAAAAACAGTAGACAGAAAAATTTTGACGCATTTGGCCCACCTTTCCAAATTGTGGCAAATCTGCTACATTCAGTAATAATGCTAATAAAAAAATTAAAGCGACGGACCATTCAAGTTATTCTCAAATATTTATTTGGTAATAAGAAACAAAACCAACAGGGTGTCCAGGCTGTTAACCCTTGTACTTCATTTAGCGGATATGCTACGCTGGTAATAGAGGGTTAACTATGTGCATTTTATAGAATAATGTTTGAATATGCCATTGATGCAATTAAATGCTGTGTGTCCACAAAGATACCATATTTTCAAAAATGTATTTTGAGAAAATAAAGCAGAAAACCATCACAAATTTTGGATATGTTAATAACAGGCATCTAATCTTTCTAAAACAGTCAATTTGATGTTTGTGGATGGCGTCATTTTTTGGCATAAAATGTTGAAAACAGCACAATCTTTTTTTCATTTTCAAGCCTCAATATTTTCTAGATGATTCATAAGAGAGGGACAGAATTAGAATACAAGATGTATAACATATTTGGGAAGTTGTATGTATAATACCAAATCCCTGTCTTTGAAATTAGGCTTTTTACAGTCCTTCAAATATGCTACTGCAGAGCACAGAGTAAAATTTTCTAGCAAATTTAAGCACCCAGAAATATATGATTAACTAAAGGGAAACCTTTATAAGTCCATATTCCTCAAGTTATAGTAGCACAATTTCACCCCTGAAAATTCGAAGGACTTGGCTGAAATACTTCTCTCGATATAGCCATCTGAAAGTGGTTCCTCAGAAATCGCTGTTGAAAAAGGGCCGGAATTTAGTTGCAAAAATATATATTTATGACAAAACTATCAGGATCTGAGAGCTAAAATTTTTTGATTTATCCTATCAGGAGGTGAATGCACCTGATGGAATTTTTTCAGCCAAATCTGAGATGGTCAAGTGGGAAGTTTCTCTGAAATTCGGACATTTGACATGGAATGACCCTTATTGCGAATCACTCCTGAAAGCTTTGCTATTAGTTGTATCATCTACATAATTTCTGATAATCCTTTTGTCTTTGGCAGGGAGTTGAATATTCCAAACATCTTTAAGAACCAGTTAAAGACATTTGTTCCTTCCTGAAATGGCTGGTGTCTCTTGTACAATGTGTGCGGTTCTGTTTGTATGGCATGATGGACTAGTGTGTGTGTTTTCAGATGAGGAGGTCGGTGGGCAGAAGGGAATGGAAATGTTTGTGAAGCACCCTGAGTTTCAGGCTCTGAACATTGGCTTTGCACTAGATGAAGGTGAGCTGCAATGCAAACTACCCTCAGTGCAGTACTTGACGTGTAATGCTGTGGTCTAAACTCCCCTCTGTGCAGTGTTCAATGTGTAACTGACCCTCCTCAGAGCAATTTAAATTGTGTAAATCTCCTCCTTATTTCAGTTCAGCGAATTCCTCTTCCAAGGGGAGTACTTGAAAGTGCCATAAAAGCCCTGTCTTCATTTCAGTTGTGTTAATTCCTCTCCTCAGTACAGTACAGCGCTGCAGAATCTAAATTCTCTCTGACTTTTTTGCAGGTTTAGCCAATCCTGGAGAATCATTCACTGTGTTCTATGGGGAGAGATGTGTCTGGTGTAAGTATATGTGTGGAGCCTTTTCACTTGATTGTTTGCTTTCACTTTTCTCTCCAAAATAATATGTACTCTGCCTCCGAAGTCCCTGCTCTGCTACCCACCGCTCCAAAATGAATGGTATTTTATATGTAACTTCATCAGCATTTTAACAGTATGGCATAAACAGTTCTCTATCACAGAAACATTTTTTGTGCTTAAGTCATCAAAATTGCAAGATCAGCAATGAACAGTCCAAGAGTATGGGAGAAAACTGCAGACAAGCTTTGGGGTACAGAAGGCTGATGCGCGTGCGTCACACACACATGCACATGCACACACACTCGCGCAGACAAATGTACACATGTACACAAGTCTGTTTTGGCCCATCTCTTCTAGGGATAACAGTGCAGTGTCCCGGGAGTCCAGGCCATGGATCCAGGTTTGTGGAAAACACTGCGGCAGAGAAGCTGGTAAGTGTGTGAGAGTGCGCGTACACCCATGCTCCACAGCGGGCAGCTCTTAATGCTTTGTACTGTACTCTCATTTTCATCTCTTATACCCTTTCCAGCACAAAATCATGACGTCCTTCTTGGATTTCAGAGAACAGGAGAAACATCGGTGAGACACTGCTGGACTTCTCCCTGTGCTCAGCTAGTCAGGGGTCTCTGCTGAGGCTATCTGCAGTCTAAGATGGCCTTAGGCTGCTCTACTGAAGCTGGCCGAAAACTGTTTTATTGATGCTAATCCTGAATTAATACTGTTCTGTGGCTGACTGAGTGTCTTGTGCTGGGGCAGTCTGTCGTTTTGCTGCGCTGTGGTTGACCGCATTGCTTTGCGCTTACTGTGGATCGCTGCAATTTGAGTAATCTAAGTTTTATTTTGATAATAATCTCATGTTGTGCAGTGGACTTTTTTTCTGTGCCGCACAGAAAAAGTGTGCTACGTTTCTTTTCTGATAAAAACCTCTAGCTAGATACAATTTTTGACCATTTAAAAAAAAAAAAAATGTTGAACAGCACCCTTGACTCTAACCAGTGAGTCATTCTATATGTGGCAGTGCTCTGCTTGTGCTACTATCACAGTGGCTTTGATGACACAGAGACAAAGGTTTGTTTGATTCCCCCTCCCTCCTGCAGGCTGAATACCAGTGAGTGCCTTACACTGGGTGATGTCACAACTGTCAACATGACCATGGTGAAAGGGGGCGTGGCCTATAATGTCATTCCCGCAAACATGGATGTCACTTTTGACATTCGAATTTCGCCCACGGTCAACCTACAGGTGTGTCTTTCACTTGATGCTTATATTACACTGAAAGTTATATAATTACAGATTTTTTTTTTTATTAATTATGTGACATCTTCTGACCCTGTTGTGTCCTCTGTTCTCTGTCGCTTGCTGTCTGTCTAAGGAGTTTGAAAAGCAGATTCAGCGGTGGTGCAAAGAGGCAGGAGAAGGCATCACGTATGAATTCGCGCAGGTCTGTAAACACACTGGCTTCTGAGTGTAGGGTAGGCGGGCTGAAGGTTCTCACGAAAATGGGAACTTGCTGCAAATAACACACAACTCTAATTCAGAAAAAGATTGCATATCATGGTGAAATGCAAACAAAACCAAAAAGAACTGATTTGAAGTCTATTCAAATTGAAAATGGTACAACACCTTATTTGTTGTTCTCACATGTGAATTTAATTGCTTATTAGTCTCCTACCGGAAACAGAGGGGACTATAGGATTTCACTCCATCCGTCCGTCAGTCTGTTCGTACGTCCGTCCGCCCGTCCGTCCGCATTCGTGTCCGCTCGATAACTTCAATACCGTATGACCTAGGAACATCAAAGTTGGTGTGTGGATGCATCTCGGGGAGAGGGTGTGTCATGTACCCTATCCAGGTCACTTTGGCCTACTTTTTAGGAAAACATAATATGCACACGCCGGTAGGGGACTAGTATTGCGCAGCAATACAACATTCGCCGATGGGCGGTGCACTTGTTTAAATTATTGTTGTCACAGTCTATAATTAATCTGAATTACTTCCTTATATCCGACTCGACTTTCAAGTACCAGTCAAGCAGAAGCAAGTTCTTTTCGCTTCTGTTGGATTTTATCCAAGGGGTTAAGTTAGCAGGATCAAAATAACATTTGTCCCTTTCTGCCTTTCTGGCTGTTTTTTTCCACTCATTTTAATCTCCCTCAGTCATTTCCCACCAGGGCATAATTTTTTATTTTTTATTTATTTATTTTTTTGCGAGCGACCCTGAATTAAAACCTTTTTTTTTCCTGTTTTCTTGTTTTATGCATGTTGTAATGTTATGTAAAGTTCAATTGTGGCCCTAGGGATTATTTTGTATTACATTTTTGGAGATCACTATGATCAAGTTTCCATACTTTAAGCAATGGTTTGCTAGTGCGCCTTTACTTCACACAAGAGAAGATCTCATTCTTCAGCAGGGAAGAGGTTTTTTTTTCCTCCCTTAAAATGCCTGTTTGCCAAGATGCAAACACACCTGGCTTACACTGATTGGTTCATTTCATGTTTCGCCCAAAACACGCCTATGATTAATTAAGAGTATACCCAACCCTTTTGCACTTTGCGCCTTAATATCTGCCCAGATAACCCTCTGTTAAAATGGCAAAAATGGATTTGGACACACCCTCGTGCAACGCGCTTCTGACTGTGCGCTTAGATCGTTAAAATAGAGCCCTCAGTGTTTGGGGACTGTAGTTGGTCAAGATTAGCAAATGGAATTCTCCCCCATTCATCCATTATGTGGGTATACATCTGCGTGATATCACAGGTCTTTATTGCCATATAGTTTTCCTTTCAAAACGATTAAGACCACAGACAGGCCAATCTAGCACCTGTTCTGTTTTGCAGCCATGCAACTGTAATCCATGCAGAATGTGGTTTAGCGTTGTCTTTTTGGAAAATGCAGGGTCTTCCCTGGTACAGACGTCTTGATGGCAGGGCTTCTTCTTCCAAGGTTGATACATTTCTTGTGCATTAGTGGTGCACTCACAAACGTGCAAGTCACCCATGCCATGTGCACTGACACCTGTCCATACCATGACAGATGCTGGCTTTTGGGCCTGACACTGTCAACAGCTTGGGCTGTCTTTGGCGTGGAGAACACCTCTCAATATCTTGATTCGAAAGACCACAAAACATGCTTCTGCTGTGCTACTGTCCATCTCAGACGACGCCGAATCCAGAGACGTCAATGAACAGTTCTGTGCACGGCTTTGCTTTGCATAGTAAAGCTTTAACTTGCACCTGCGGATTTATCGGCGATTTGTGTTGACTGAATAAGATTTACTGAAGTATTTCTGAGCCCATGTTGTGAAATCCTTTATAGTCATGTGACTCTCGCGACACTGACATCTGAGGGAATCGGTGCCTCCTTTCATCTTTTCATTATATTATGCCCTGTTGAGGACGACGTTGCCCAAATGTAAAAATGCAGAGTGCGCACGCACATCTAATGAATACCGGAGCTGGATAAAACTACAATCAGAATGAAGAAAAGGATGATACCTGCACACTGAAGCTGTTGCTCCCGCAGTGATTTATTACGCAACGTTTCAACCGGCATGGTCTTCGTCAGGTGTTGCAGAACACAGTGGTGGGAGGCGATTTATATATAAATACTGGAAAAGGCATTCTTCTCTCGCAGCCAATCAACCAGTCCATGGCGTTATGTCCTTCAATCAGTGTTTATTAGTGTAATACTTAGTGAGGTATTAAGATTTTACAATCACTTAGGTTCTCTGATATATCCAGGACACAAAAATACACTGTGCACCTGCGCAATCATACAGCAAAACACAATAATGACTTAGTAATACCATTAACATATCCAAGCCCCCCAGAGTCTGTCCAAGTGCCACACCGATCAACATCACCCACCAAAAATGGAATTAAAGAAAAACGCAAAAAAAGAAAATAAGTCTCCATACGGGCTTCAGTGAGTACTGATCACAGAGGCGGAGACCATGGTAGTACATGTGACCACAGCCTATATCAAATCACCAACTGTAAGAAAGACAAAGAAACAGTTAAATATCATTAAGATCAATTATAAAAATGGCTTAAGATCAAACTCCTCATTTAGTCCATAGGGGGATATAGTATTGAGGGCATCTATGTGATATGTTTCACGTTGTAAGAGAAGGCGTTCATGGTAGCCGCCCCTAGGTGGCCACTCTACTCTCTCAATGCCCACGTAACGCAGGGAGCTTATGTTGTGTCCAGCTTTTTTAAAATGCGCCGCTACTGGGTTTTTTTCATCTCCACATCTTATGTTACTGCGATGTTCACTGATGCGTGTGCGTAAAGCTTTCCAGGTTTTACCAACATATGCAAGTCCACAGGGACATTTGATTAAATAAACAACAAAAGTGGTGTTACAATTAATGGCCCGACGGATCCTGATGCATTTGCTAGTGTGTGGGTGTGTGTAGGTCTTGCATCTTGTGGTGTAGCCACATTGTGCACAACTCCCACATTTGTAGTTACCATCAGGGATGTTGATGGTGCTAGTGCATCTATTCTTGGGTATATATGCTCTCACTACCTTGCCTCAAATGTTGGGGGGGGGGGGTGTCTAAAGACTGGCTGCTAGAGAAGAATGCCTTTTCCTGTATATAAATCCTGTTTAATTTCCTGTTTATATAAATCCCCTCACTCCTATGTTTTCTGTTAACACCTGATGAAGACCATACTGGTGGAAACGTGTGATAAATCACTGCGGGAGCAACAGCTACAGTGTGCGAGTATCATCCTTTTATTTATTCCGATTCCCGAAATCGAACCACTTTGTTCCAAGAAGTTGTTTTGAGCGTGATAGATCGTAAGCTTTGGCAAAACGGTGAGCCTCTTCGCTCTTACCCATGGCATGAGTAATTAGCACATCTGCATAGCTGCCATTGACAGTGAGGATCTATTTGCATTTTGGAATGACTCATGCTGCCTAGAAGAGTTCACTTTTGGAAGTATCCCTGCTTAGTTTAAGAAGGCAATGCCAAGCCACATTCTGTGCATGTTAAAGCTGCATGACTCCGTAATCGTGGAGTGCAGGTGGTAGACTGGCCACCCTGTGCAGGCTGGTGTCTCATAATTTCTTGTAAAGGTGGTCACTGTTCTTATAAATACAGAGATAGTCATATCAACTTTTGTTGACAGAATTCATAATTCAGTCCGCTAGAGGCAGATTAGGTTAGATGGTCTTTCAGATGCATGTCTTTGAGGGTGTCACCTTAACCCAAAAGTTAATGACCCTCGTAAGAGAGAGCAGAAGGACTTGCTGGTTTTCTTTACTAAGGAGCATTTAATTTATCAATTGAACCAGTTGATTGCTGGTTAAATTTAAGGTGAAAGTAAAAACCTGTCGACCTTTTTGCTGTATGGGGCCAGTGTTGGGTGTTTTTGATGCATTTTAAATGAAACTCACTTCCCCAGAAACACACCAACCAGGATGTGACATCGACTGAGGACAGCGACCCCTGGTGGAATGCTTTCAGCACAACGTGCAAAGCCATGTAAGTTTGTGCGACCAGTTCCAGAATGCAGTTCTATTTCTGGTGAGGTTTGTCAGGCTTTTATTTTGTCAAAGGGAAGAAAATCAATTTCTCTGAATTGATAAGTGCGAAATCTGCACGTTTGTATGAATAAGGTTTTGCATTGGGGTTGCAAAGATGCACACCTCAGTCAGGGTGTTCACGAATTATGAATTATTAAGGCACTGAAAAAAGAAAAGACTATTTATTATGACTTAATACGATTGTAAACAATGATCGTCAGTTTCAGGTATGTTGTAATTGTTTGCTGTATGAAAAAAGGAGAGAAGTACACTGGCCATAATCAAAGTGACACTATCATTAACTCCTGCGTATGCTGTTTTTGAATGGGGGACCCGTCATCCATGCCAAGATCATATCTATCTTACCGCCCGTGATCGTGCTAACGGCACATTGATTGATTTATTAGTTAATGATGCTTCAGTCTCATCACAACACTCCGTCCCAAGCTTCCCTTACCCAGAAGTAACAAGGAAAAATGGAATAGAGAAGTTTCATACGTGTCTAAGGTCCTATTTGTAGATAATTATGGAATGAAGCAAACTCTGTCAGAACGTTCTTTAACTTTTTTCAAATGCATCCTCAGCATTCCCGTCTCTTCATTCCACTGTTTCCATTTTGTTTGCCGAAAAAGGCTGCATCACCAAGAAACCATCTCCACAAGGTCCTGTTCAGTCATGTCTAATTTGAGGATATTAGGTTGGGCTTATGTTGTTGCCCATCAGAAGGTTGCTCATGCTGCCCCAGTGTCTGCCGGTTGACTTGATTGTTCTTCTTACTCAACTGTATGGTCTCTTGCTTTTGTGGCTTACAGATGTCATTAATTAGCTCCTTTATTCTTACTGGCTGCACGATTTATCAGTTTATGTTTAGGTGGATCACTCAGCAATTGCAAACACTCATCTAGCTGCAATTAGTCATTCGTGCATTTATTTATTTATTTAACCTTTTATTTAACCAGGTAAAAAACTGTTCGAGATAAAAATAATTTTTCAGTGGTGACCTGGCCAAGAAGGCAGAAAAGCTGAACATCAAGAGCATGCAGATAACATACAATAGAATACAAAGCAATAAATGAGAAAAAACAAAACACTTCAGTTGAGACATCAAGAAAGGGGAAATGTAAGTGAAGCGAACGTGTTACGGGTGGCTAGCAGGACCGCTAGCAATAGTTAGCACTAACAACTGGCCTCAAGCGCAGGCTTCGAAAAATATCTGAAGATAAAGGCTGTATTGGTCGCGACTGTCCGTGATTCACAGACACAGAAGCTGCAAGTTGCATTTACTGCATAAGCCAACCTGACGTGATAGCCAGTCGATTGTGGCTGTAGTACTGCGGCTAATGTAGCCAAGTTACTGTTGCTAATGTTTGTGTCCTAAATATGCAAGAGTCATATCGGGAAATTCTACAGAAGGTGTGTGAACATAAACCTCATTTGCAGCTAACCTTTTATACTTGTCTGTAATTTGGATGCTGGGTACAACTGTCCACGGTAACGGAACTTGCTGTCTGTAAAACCTGTATTGCAAGGGTTTGTCTCTGCGGTTGTTATGACCGCTCGGTTACCAGCCACTGCATGTTAGTTCGCGTGCCGTGCTAATTAAAAATGCTCCTGGTTAACTTGTATGCAATAATTCTGATCGGTATGCTTGTGTTACTTCGGGAAGAATCAATTTGGCAGTTTCATCATAACGCTACCTTATTGTGGCCACTACAGTTGAAGCTAACCAGAGAGGTGCTGTATGTGTCCGCAGAGTTGGGCTGAAAAGGCTGCAGTTAGACCAGATGTAGGTTTTGCAGAGCTTGGGATACGTGTTTGGATTTGTTTACGGCTGTTTGTGATCGCTTCACTTATCCATGACTGGGATCAGCCGGATCCTTCACAAATATTTGGGCAAGCTCTCTGATGCTACTGTGAAAGCAATACAAAACGCAGATGCTCCACCATGTCTGGTATAACAAACAATTTCTCTGCACTACCTTGACATTCCCCTTTAGAAATTGTTGTGGCTAATAAAAAGCCGAAATAGGCGGATATAAAATCGGAAATTCTTCTCTGTAGAAGTGATCGATTCGTTGGCTCCACATAAGAAAGTTGTCCACGCTTACGGAACTTACGGTCTGTTAAACCTGTATTATGTTCATAACGTAACCAGAGCTCTCTCTAGCTGTCGCGTCCTATCCATAAAGCTGCTTTCACGTCGGACGCGAAAGAAATTTTTCGTGGGACAGATTACATTCAAAGTCTATGCAAAGACACGAATACACACGTTATGGGCATGTCAAACCGCTTTCACATGCAAAACATTTTTTTCGTTCGACAGATTAGCTACATTCAAAGTCAATGCAAAGACGCGAATACACGCGTCATGGGCGCGTTAAGCAGCTTTTACACCGGACGCAAAATACATTTTTTGCACGACAGATTACATTCAAAGTAAATGCAAAGACAATGCTTTGACCCGTGAAAAATTCTTTTCAGGTCTGTTGTGAAAGCGGCTTATTGCATCCATTTTCAGCGAGCAAACGCTGGTCATTCCGACGTAATAAGTAAACCATTACCACGGGCAATTTCCAGAAAGGACGTTAAGCCTGGAGCTTTCGCCGCCTCCGTCATATTCCAGCACAGAAGCTGTTTGTTACTCCACACTAACGACACATCACAGCTATGCACACAAACCAGCAGGTCCTTATAATACACAATGAAGCAGTCCATGAGCTGTTAGTCCACTTTTTGCTGCTCCTCACTGTCCATGTTTCCCTTGAAACTCAGACCCACTGGATTTCTACGATCTCCAGTCTACACTTGGGTATGTTGCCCCGTTCTGCAAATGTGTCTGTATGTGGTGGATTCTAGCTTTCCCTCAATCCTAGCTATAGTAGAAACACCGGTGTACTCAACATTGTAGCCGTAGGTAGACAGCAAATTAGAGGTCGAGCTGTCAGACTTTAGCACTGCGTCCTACACTTTCGCCGTTGAGTTTATTAGAACAAATTCTTTTTATCATCATATCTATACGCATGTATTGCGCCTGATTGTGGAATTTGCCAGTCGATTCCATCTCAGATGGCAGACGCTTCTCAGTTTCACTCTGGGGAGGCGGACCCGGAAAACTGCGTTCTGCTGACTCGTCCCACCTTGATCCGCCCTCCACAGAGCTGGCCAGTCAGAAGAAAGTGGGCACACAGGAAGTGGGGGCCATAGTGGAAGAGCCACCCCAACGTGGCGTTTCAGGCAGAGACTACAGTGGACTACAAATGAGTTTTTTTGAGGATGACAGTATGAGCTAAATAAGGACCTGTTTTGGACTTTGAACAATCAGAAGTACTGTAGGGTCAAGGTCAAAATATAAATTTGGAAATATAGCAAAATAGGTCTCCTTTAAGGCAATGGTGCTTAACTTTTGCAAAATACTTAACCCTTCTTCTGGTAAAATGACATTTCTGTCACTGATGACCTACTGATATTGCAACATTATTGTCGTTTCTGGTCATAGTTATTGGTTTTCATTTATTGGCTGGTTCTAGTTCTATTACATTCAGTTTTTAATTGTTTATTTTCATGTATTTTTATGTCTCTAAAGCACTTTGAATTGCCATGTGTATGAATTGTGCTATAGAAATAAATTTGCCTTACCTTTGTCTTATTTAAATAAACTTAACCCTTTCATGCATGGAGGTCACTACGGTGTACAGCTGTTTAAAAGTGTTTTTTTTTCTCTATATATGCCTGCAGTTTTTGGCACTGCTGCAAATAGTCCACTCTAGTGGAAGCTATTGCATCATCTCATACAAAAAAATCCCATTGGCAGATCATTAAAATGGGAAAAAGTAGTCATTTATAGAATAAAGATAGAATTTTTTTTTCCAAACCTTGTTTTACATCCCTTAGGATGTATAAAACCATTTAGTAAACTCGGTCAGGATTTTTTTTATCATAATTCATGCATAAGAGGGTTAAAGAGTAAACTTTGGCTGAAAACTGAGTGTTAAGCCGAACTCACATGGCATATTTTTCCTACAATTTCCTACGCTTCTCTTCGCCATGATGCTTTACATTTAGCTGGTGAGAATTGCAGCAAATCGTAGCTGCAGGTCATCGCAGGATATAGTACCTCTCGCACACTACAAAATCCTCCATTCAACACCAATTAAACAAAAGTTAAAGCAGCACTGTATAACTGGAAGAAAATCAGTAAAAGTGTTAATATCCAGTGTATTTACTGTTGCCTTGCTTATTTTCTGTCTTTCTTCCGTGTATTTTTAGGAACATAAGTTTGCAAAAAGAAATATTCCCTGCAGCTACAGACAGCCGGTTTATCAGAGCGGTGAGTGTCTCGTTTGCACTTAAATTGAGATTACACATGTTTAAACAGTTGGTTATGCAGAGTAAGGCTCTTGCAGGGTAAACTGTGGCCCCTGCTACTGGCTAAACTTGCCAAGATGTGTGCAGTTCATGCAAATGCAGAGATTGTCTGCAATTGGTCTGAAATATCGCATTGCTTGATGTGTTGCCCGCTTCTTATGCCCTTGTGTGATTTTGAAAATATCTTCTTTTCTATCCCTTTGCTTTGGTAAATGATGAAAACCAACTTTATCATAAAGGTATGAGTGAAATTTTTGCCTCCTGCATGCATTATTTAACAATATAAAGCTGTTAGTGGCGCTGTAAATGTTTGAATGCCATGATTTGGCTGAATTTGCTATCTAATCATTAGTGGGCAAGCTGGAAGCTTGCACATTCATGTTCTTCCTACTCTTTCTTTCTTTCTTTCTTTCTTTTTTCCCCGCATTTTTTGCTGACTAACTACTCCTACATACTTTTACCAAGAAACTTCATTCAAACTTTACAAAAAATACAGCCTGTTCTGAATAATGTTGCTTGTATTCAACTTCTTGATATCTTTCATACTTTTTGAGATATTAATTTTTATTTTAATATTTTTCTCCCATGGGAAACAATGGAACTGATTTTTCAAAATTAAGATATTTTCTGATATTTTTTACTCTGTCATTATTCTGTCCTGAAACATCATTCAAACTGGAAAATGTTAACCTAAGCTTGGATAATTTCTTTACCGTTCAAATTTTTTGTAACTTCTATAATGTTTTAATTATAATTTTTTAAAATATTTTTTTGCAATAAATTCTGGGAACTTAGAGTGTGGTGACGTAACTGTTCGAGTGGCAAACTGCTGTAAAACTGTCAAGAAGTCTTGTCTTAAAGGTCTAGACTGAGACTGACAATGAGGCTTCCATATGGAAGAAAAGCAATAATTTGGCTGATTTCAAAGAAAAAATAATAATTTTCGCGCACAGTTTTTTTTTTTTTTTCAGGAACACAGCTTCAGCTAACAAAGGAATCAAACATACAACGCTTTCAATAGAGTTCATTGTGTTGCTCCTGTTATCCTCAAAAATGGTCAACAGATGTGTCGTTTTCGGGTGCAGTGCTACTGCGGATCAGGAGAAGGGTGTATCATTGCACACATTCCCAAAAGGTGTCAGAATTCGGCGACAGTGGGTGAGATTTGTCAAGACGACGAGAGGAAACTTTGCAGAACCCAAACTGACCAGTTCTTCCGCCATAATATGCGCTCATCATTTCATCCCGGAGAGCTTTGAAATTTCTATTGCTCAGATTTAGAGGGAAGTTTAAAAAAGGTGAGATTTCTTATTTCACGATTTTTGTTTGACAAATAATGCGAAATAGTTGACGGGGTGTTCAGTTTATTTGGTAAGTGTGAACACAAGCATACCGTGCTTGGGCAGGGTACGCAAGTAAGGTTGGAAGAGGTGGACTCGAGCACAGTTCATCCATGGTTCATCCGTACTTGTAGCGAATATGAAAGCTACCGTATTTGAGCACGGAAGATTACCGATATGTGTTACGACTCTCCTGTTCTAACAAATGCAGTGGCGAAAGGATATCTCCGTACAAACAAAGAAATTCAATGCTTGCTCAAAATGAAGGTGGACAAAAACATACAATCACAACTGGATACTTCACACAAAAACTCGGAGATCCGTGGAATAATTTGTGAGTGGTTACATTTGTGTGGTTATCACAGAACAATAGAACAGTGCTGGGACAAACTATAGAAAATGCATCTGCGATATTTCAAAGTGTGGGATGCAGTACGAAAGTCTGGCAGCTCAGGTTATGAGAAAGATATATTTTCGTGGCTTATAAATTATTAAGCCATTATTATAGTATATAGTATAAGTATAGTATATAATATATAGTATAAGCCATTATTTTTTGTGTTCTACAACCTTTGTTTTCCTGAGTTGATGTCACTTACGGTTTGGTGCGCTCATTAATTTTGTTTTTGGAAAATGCGGGAAATTTGACAATTAAACAGCAATTACACTCAACAAAAATATAAATGCAACACTTCTGTTTTTGCTCCCATTTGTCATGAGATGGACTCAAAGATCTAAAATTCATTCCAGATACACAATATTACCATTTCTCTCAAACATTGTTCACAAATCTGTCTAAATGTGTGATAGTGAGCACTTTTGCTTTGCTGAGACAATCCATCCCACCTCACAGGTGTGCCTCATCAAGATGCTCATCAGACACCATGATTAGTGCACAGGTGTACCTTAGACTGTCCACAATAAAAGGCCACCCTGAAATGTGCAGTTTTGTCTCACAGCAAAATGCCACAGATGGCGCAAGCATTGAGGGAGCGTGCAATTGGCATGCTGACAGCAGGAATGTCAACCAGATCTGTTGCTCGGGCATTGAATGTTCATTTCTCCACCATAAGCCGTCTCCAAAGGCGTTTCAGAGAATATGGCAGTACATCCAACCGACCTCACAACCGCAGACCACGTGTAACCACACCAGCCCAGGACCTCTACATCCAGCAGGTTCACCTCCAAGATCGTCTGAGACCAGCGACTCAGACAGCTGCTGAAACAATTGGTTTGCATAACCAAAGAATTTCTGCACAATCTGTCAGAAACCATCTCAGGGAAGCTCAACTGCATGCTGGTCATCCTCATCGGGGTCTTAACCTGACTCCAGATTGTCGCCGTAACAGACTTGAGTGGGCAAATGCTCACATTCGATGGCGTCTGGCACGTTGGAGAGGTGTTCTCTTCACGGATGAATCTCGGTTTACTTTGTTCAGGGCAGATGGCAGACAGCGTGTGTGGCGTCGTGTGGGTGAGCGCTTTGCTGATGTCAATGTTGTGGATCGAGTGGCCCATGGTGGTGGTGGGGTTATGGTGTGGGCAGGCATCTGTTATGGACGAAGAACACAGGTGCATTTTATTGATGGCATTTTGAATGCACAGAGATACCGTGATGAGATCCTGAGGCCCATTGTTGTGCCATACATCCATGAACATCATCTTATGTTTCAGCAAGATAATGCACGGCCCCATGTTGCAAGGATCTGTACACAATTCTTGGAAGCTGAAAATGTCCCAGTTCTTGCATGGCCAGCATACTCACCGGACATGTCACCCATTGAGCATGTTTGGGATGTGCTTGACCGGCGTATACGACAGCGCGTACCAGTTCCCACTAATATCCAGCAACTTCACACAGCCATTGAAGAGGAGTGAACCAACATTCCACAGGCCTCAATTGACAATCTGATAAACTCTATGCGAAGAAGATGTGTTGCACTGCATGAGGCAAATGGTGGTCACACCAGATACTGACTGGTTCTAAGTCCCCAGACCCCCAATAAAGCAAAAACTGCACATTTCAGGGTGGCCTTTTATTGTGGACAGTCTAAGGTACACCTGTGCACTAATCATGGTGTCTGATGAGCATCTTGATGTGGCACACCTGTGAGGAGGGATGGATTGTCTCAGCAAAGCAAAAGTGCTCACTATCACACATTTAGACAGATTTGTGAACAATGTTTGAGAGAAATGGTAATATTGTGTATCTGGAAAGAATTTTAGATCTTTGAGTCCATCTCATGACAAATGGGAGCAAAAACAGAAGTGTTGCGTTTATATTTTTGTTGAGTGTACTTACAAACCAGGGGATATTTTTCTAAGTTTTTTTTCTCGTATTTAGTCAAGATGTATGAGCTTACATATAGGAACATTCAAATTGGCACTCATTATTATCCCACCGGTATGTAATACTGTGGGATATAGTCATCGCCCTGTCCCTCAGTCCGTCTGTCCGTCCGTCCGTAATCATTTTCGTTTCCGGAGCAGAACTCAAAAACTATAACACTTAGAAACTTCAAATTTGATATGGAACTTACCCTTATGGTCTAGTTGTGCCTTTTGCAGGTTTCAGTTCCATGCTGCCCATAATTTTTGAAATTTTCACCAAAAACAGCCCAAAAATTGGACTTTGTCTCATTTCGGGACAGAACTCAAAAACTATGCCACTTAGAAACTTAAGATTTAGTATGGAACTTGCCTTTATGGTGTAGTTGTGCCTTTTGGGGGTTTCAGTTCCATTCTGCCCAAAATGTTTGATTTTTATACCAAAAACAGCCCAAAAATTGGACTAAAAACTCTGCCACTTACAAACTTCATATTTTGTACACGTTATTCCAGTGATCCCATTGTGCCTTTTGGGCATTTTGAAATCATGGTGCCCAAAATTTATCCGTCCATCCGTCCGTAATCATTTACTTTTCCGGAGCAGAACTCAAAAACAATACCACTTACAAACTTCAAATTTGCTATGGAACTTACTCTTATGGTGTAGTTGTGCCTTTTGGGGGTTTCAGTTCCATGCTGCCCATAATTTTTGAAATTTTCACGAAAAACAGCCCTAAAATTGGACTTTGTCTCGTTTCCGGGACAGAACTCAAAAACTATGCCACTTACAAACTTCAAATACTCCAAATGTCTCGGCTCTCACAGACTAACTGAAATAGAGTGCAATGTCCTTGTTGTATCTCACATCCGAGCCATGGAATGAGGAACACACAGAACTGTCAATTACCTAGGACTCAGTAGCACACCAGCCATTGCAGGTGTTCCACTTCATATAGTGGTAATGGGAAATCTCACATTATTATTATCCCACCGGTATGGAATACTGTGGGATTTAGTCATCGCCCTGTCCGTCTGTCCGTACGTCTGTCCGTCCGTCCGTCCGTTCGTAATCATTTTCATTTCCGGAGCATAACTCAAAAACTATACCACTTACAAACTTCAAATTTGCTATGGAACTTACTCTTACGGTGTAGTTGTGCCTTTTGGGGGTTTCAGCTCCATTCTGCCCAAAATGTTGGATTTTTAACCAAAAACAGCCCACAAATCAAGAATTGCGTGGAACCGGTGGGATATGTCATCTTCTGATGACTCTTGTTGGTTTCTGTCTAGACCTTTAAAATTGCTCATACTCCTACAGTTTTCATTTCGCATGAATATCTTCATATCCATGTTGTAGCAAAAATTGTGCTAGTTACAAAAATGTAACTATGGAAGCAATCGGAAAAACGGTTTTGGCAGTTTTAGCCAAAGAGCGACAGGAGAACGAACCCAAACTCCATTAATTCCTATATTAAAATATAGGGCACTGGCGGCCCCAGAAGCTCCTACTGTTAAAATAAACAAAATGTCAAAGTTTTTGTTGACGGACACACACATGGACTGACGCACAAACGGATAGAGCCCAATACCATAGCTTCCGTGCCACTCGGGTGGTGGGAGCTAATTAGAAGCCTGTAACTGAAAATGTTGATAAGATAAAGCAAATTGTCAAAGTTTTTGGTGATATTTTTAGGCCATTGACCTTGAAAAAATAGGCCAAGGTCACCTTCAGGCGCGTCATTTGTAGGCCTTTATGAGATGTATGTGCAGTAAAAATTAGGAGCCTGTAACTGAAATCGTTAATGAGATAAAGCAAAATGTGTTGACTGACCCGCCCACACGCTCGGACGGAGCCCGATACCATTGCTCCCGCACCGCCAGCGGGAGGGGCTAATGAGACAAGAAACTTCAGGTTGGAAAGCCGAAACACAGTTTTCTAACTCGCTCGTGTTCACACATTTTTAGCACTACAAACACATTTTGCTCAACCAGACTCTCCTCATAGTATGGTACCTCCATTTCATAGATTGGACGATTGAGGGTGAGCGCAAGTATCGTTTGACGCCGTCTACAGGTACTACCCAGAAAATTAGAATATTCTCAAAAAGTTCATGTATTTCTGTAATTCAAATTAAAAGGTGAAACCTACATATTATATAGACAAATAACATGCAAATCAATTTATTTCAGGCTTTTATTTGTTTTGATTTTGCTGATTAGGACTTACAGCTCAAGAAAAACTCAGAAAATTAGAATATCACATGAAATCAGTTTAAAATAAATAAATAAATAAAAAAGGATTTTAAATAGAAAAATGTCTGGCCTCTGAAAGGAAAATCTTGCATCTGTAATTAGTACTTGGTTGGGGCCCCTTTTGCACGAATGACTGCTTCAATCCGGCGTGGCATGAATGCTACCAGCCTGCGGCATTTCTCAGCTGTTATCGAAGACCAGCATGCTTCAATCACGGCCTTGAACTCTTCTTTATTGTTTGGTCTCTTTTCGTTCACCTTTCTCTTGACAATACCCCATAGATTTTCTATGCGGTTCAGGTCAGGTGAGATTGCGGGCCAATCAAGCACAGTAATCTTGTGGTTGTTGAACCAGGATTTGGTACTTTTGGCAGTGTGGGCAGGTGCCAAGTCCTGCTGGAAGATGAAGTCTGCATCCCCATAAAGCTGGTTCGTTGAAGCAAGCATGAAGTGCTCTAAAATGTTCTGGTAGACTGCTGCGTTTACTCTGGACTTGAGAAAGCACAGGGAACCAACACCAGCAGCTGACATGGCTCCCCCAGTCATCAGAGACTGGGGAAACTTAACATTGGACGTCATGCATTTTCCATCATGCGCCTCTCCCGTCTTCCTCCAGACTCTTGGACCTTTGTTGCCAAATGAAATGCAAAATTTGCTCTCATTAGAAAAGAGGACTTTGGACCACTGGGAAACGGACCAGTTCTTCTTTTCTTTAGCCCAGTGAAGGTGCCTCTGGCCTTGCTTGCTGTTGAGGAGTAGCTTGACAACAGGAATTCGACATTCAAAGCCCATGTTCAGCATCCTCCTGTGTGTTGTTTCACACACAATATTGGTTATATTCACAATATTCTAATTTTCTGAGTTTTTGTATTTGAGGTTTTAATGAGCTGTAAATCATAATCATCAAAATTACAACAAACAATTGCTTGAGATATCTCACTTTGCATGTGATGAGTCAATAAAATATATTAGTTTTACCTTTTATGTTGAATTGCCAAAATAAATCAACTTTTACACAATATTCTAATTTTCCGAGTAGTACCTGTATGTGAGCAACACATGCATGCACACGGGCCCTACAGAAAACCCAGTTTTTGCCCATTTACGCATGGCTGCCCTTACTGTGGTCAGTCAGCGACAGTCCCTGTTTTCCATTCTTGGACAGAAGCGGGGAAATAAAGTGCCAAAAATTTACACAGAGTCAGGTGTCCGCAGTGAGAAGTGAAGAGTTCCTACTACTGTTGATGGGCGAAAAATGGGTTTTCCGTAGGGGCCATGTGCACAAATGTTTTGCTCACGTAGACGGCGTCAAACGGTACTTGCGCTCACCCTCAATCGTCTCGGACCCGTCATCCCATGATCAGTTTTGATTGCTGTCCGGAATCTGTCACATACAGGCTGTAACCAGATGTGGCGCTCTTGAGCTACCACAGTCACTCGTGGCTGCCCTAAGTGGGGCCGGTCAGTGACAGTGCCTGTGTTCCATTCTCGGATGAACAGCCGACTGATTGTTGAACGGTGACGGTGCAAATGACGCACCACCTCTTGGTGGCTGAGATCTGCCCGGAACATGCCATAGGCTCTTTTTCTCTCTCCTGCGTCACAAGCCGTTCCATTTTCTTGATGCAGTGGCGTTTCTCGTTTTTTTTTCGTTGGCTTTATGTAGGCTATTGACCACACCAAAAAGAACAAGTCAAGTGTCACCGTACACATCACGAACAGCTCAATGTTTGTTATTACTGAAGTGCTTGGTGCGTGCACGCGGTGCGCGTCAGGGTTACAATACCACACGCTTTCCTTTATTTTCTCTTGTGCCTCACTGGAAAAGCAATAAATATCAATCGATCAATTTGCTGCAAATACAGTACATACCTCACCTGTACGTTTTTAATGGCTCTGAGTATATATAAAATAGGTGTGATATGTGGTAACCTTGCATCTTGGGGAGGTCTTCCTTTATCTTGGCTATCCTTTGGAAATGGCCAGGAAATTCATTTCACGCAGCCCCGCGGATAGGTTTTGATTTTACACCCGGTCCTTGTGAAAATAGAGTTTGCTACCATTTAGTGCAATAGTCTTAAAGTTATGCCTCCATGGTCGCGCAACTTGGCTTAAGATCAGGCGCAAGTCCAGGAACTGCTCGCTACCAGCCAAAGCAAATTAGTTAATAACACCCACTGAATTTTCTAATGCTTGTACTGCAATATGTTAAGTGTTTAAAGCACATATGGGGTTCTTTGCTCCTAGAAAATATTATGAATCATTTTGTTATTTTTTTTAAATATTCATCCAACATAAATGTTGCTATTTATATCTACCTTTATGTGCAGTCAAATAGCTGCCAAGTACATTATAGTCCACTGTCTAAATGGCAGTTTTTTGATCTGTCGCATTGATCTCAAGTACAGGAGAAGCATTTGCACTTGAATCTTTAACATGTCGATACAGTACTACTTGAAGCACCTCAGCCCCTTTACCTACTTTTATGTGCACAACTTTCACTAGTATTTTCCTTTGGCATTTTCATACCTTTTAAAGTGCAGTGTTTTTTTTTCCTCGTTTTTTGTTTTGTTTCACAATTACACAATAAAATGTACTACTGTCATAAATAATTTTAATTTCCAGAAGCTTCAAACTAATTTTCAACTGCTTACATTTTGAACAATTTGAACCTCACATTATCGGCTCGGCAGCTCCCAGCTTGCCCACCCACTTTCCCCCGGAACTGCACTTGTCAAGTTTATATTCTCATCTCAAGACATATACCTGCGGGCTGCGGCGCACAGGTGATGCCCACAGAACTGTTGCTTAATAAGGTAGTCATGATGGTCCCTAGTGCTTTTTGCTTCCAAATTGGAGCGCTCCGTCATGTTCTTCCGCAGCGCTGACTGCTGCAGCCTGTGGAAGCTGTGTTCTGCTGAATCTCCAGCAGCCTTATTCCCCGTGGTGACCCACAGTCAATGATTCTTTATTTATTTATTTATTTTTTTCATAGGTGGGTCTCCCTGCCATTGGCTTCTCCCCAATGAACCGCACCCCCATCCTGCTGCATGATCATAACGAGTTCCTGAACGAGCAGGTGTTCCTGCGTGGCGTCCAGGTATACCAGGAGTTGTTGCCAGCTCTTGCCAGCATTCCCACTCTGCCAGGGGAGGCCTAATCTTCTCACCTACACAGCCGTTTGAATGAACACCTCTCTCTCTCTCTCTCTCTCTCTCTCTCTCTCTCTCTCTCTCCCGTCCCCCAACTCTCCTCTCTGACTGGTGCTCATCTCTCCCCTTTAACTCGCACCTCCCAAAATTGTAACTCAGGGGACAGACTTCTTTGCTTCTTTCTTAGATTCATCACTAACGCTGCTGAAACCAATGATCAGAGGTTATCTAAGTAATGTATGGAAAGTGAGAGTCAAGATAACATGCTGAACAGAGTGAGTGAAGATTGTCTAACGACAGACTGAGCGCCGTGAACCTGTTTAAAGCAATGTACCGAGTGTACCGGACTCAGTGCACTCAGTCTTATATCTCCATATGATGCTATTTTGATTCTCAAAGACTTAAAGATTGTAAGAGATTTGAAGATGGATGACTTAAGGTCTTAGATCCACCTTTAAAAAAAGTGGAATTTCATCATCTGCCTTATAATTATAAGTACTGCAAAGATATTATTTTCTAATTTTGCATATTTTAAAAGAATGAGAAACCTTTATTATTCTATTATTATGCAAAAATAAAATTCATTTGAATAAAAAATGCACTTCCAAGTTTCTGAATGTATTGTTTCTATGACCAGGATTGCTTCAGGAGTCGGTATTTAACTGCCATTTCACAGGTATGCATGCAAAAATGTAAGCATAGTGAACTTTCAGTGCTCTCTAAACACCCCTCAGTGAGTCTCTGTGAGTTTGTCTCCAAGCAGATTAGTAATATTATCAGATGTACAAGGAATGAAGCAGGTGAAGATTGATTAATTTAATTTGAGATATGAGAAATGCCTCAAAAGTTTTTGATCGTTAGTCTTAGATTCACATATGGATGACAAACAAAAAAATTGAATAAATGCTTGGAGGAAGCTATAACGTCAGGTATGGTTTGAGTCAGGGAAGGGTCATTGTAAATCGGTGTTAAGATGGCCACAGTTTGTCTGTTGATGCGGGGGGATATGATTGACTCTAAAATAGGATCACAGAGTTTACACAGGAAGTATCTTCACACCTACCCTTCTCTATCAGCACTTAGTTGCTGCCACTTATCGCTAGAGAAGGGTTTATTCTGTCA
Source organism: Gymnothorax reevesii (assembly GCA_029721435.1). NCBI lineage: Eukaryota > Metazoa > Chordata > Actinopteri > Anguilliformes > Muraenidae > Gymnothorax > Gymnothorax reevesii. The sequence continues at coordinate 11,117,586 of CM056581.1, forward strand.
CCTGACTTGTGAGGCTTTGTGTGAAGTTCCTTTAAATGCTTACATCCTCTCAACTGCAATTGCTGTGTGAATTTTGTTGATATTTCGTTGAAAGTCGGTATTTTTCGGTTTCAAGTAAAGACCTGCTGTATACCGTCTTCTCGCCTTAAGTGTTGTGAGCCTGTGAGCAATGAAGTCTAATTAAATGTGACATGGCTTATATCACAGCATGGTCTAGTCATTAGCAGGGATTAAGCAAAGCTCTAAGGTCACAGGAAATGCACTGCTGATTGGCTTGAAGAAGACAGCACGATCTATTTGAAATTAAAATGAAAGAAGCATGTTCATGTGACCTATTGAAATGATCACATACTATACGGTGTTCTTCGTGTACTTGGTCATTTCAGTCAGTTGTCAGATCGGACACATGCAAGTGCATGATTAAATGACCTGCTGAACCGTTTGTGTTGCAAGGCAATATCATTTTATATGCCTTGCCTTCAATACTTTATTAGCTTGCTGATCTGTTTAACTATAGCAAGCAAAAGGCAACATTCAGCGGCACAAATGCACTGAAATTACACTGCCCGTCCAAAAAAAAAGTTGCACACTCAAATATTTAGTTGGAACCCCTGTAGCTTCCATTACAATGCAAATTCATCTTGACATTGTTTTGACAGCCATATGCAATGCCCAACCATTTATTTTCGTTCAGAAATGCCATAAATTTTGGCTCGAGATCTTGTCTTCTCGACAAAATGGTTGAACCACTCGTTGGTCTTTCTTGAGCACATCCCAATAACTTTTAATGTGTTTAAGGTCAGGACTTTGTGGTGGCAGATTTGTTTGTGAAAATAATTCCTCATACTTGCTTTTGTCATTCATTGTTTTCTTTGCAAAATACAGGCCAATAACTTGCCCGTTCTGAAATACTGTAACATCTTTTCCACCATCAAGGGATGCGTCTTCCGACGTGATTTTTTCAGAAATGAGTACCAACGCGCTTCATCAGTCAGTGTTAAAATGATTATTGCCTGCTGAAATATATTAATAACCGCAATAATGATCCAATCATGGAATTTGTGCATTTATTTCCAAACGGTGACTTTTTTTTTGGACAGGCAGTGTATAAAAGCTTGTGCTGCCTCAGTCCTGCTTGCCGTTTGGAGTACCTGATGCAGACCTACTGCCCCTTGAACAACAGGGAGGACAAGGGCTGCGTGTGGTTTATGGTGCTTCCATCGACTTCCAAGATCAAGGAAGTCAGCGCCTTATTAGAAATTCAAATTTATTTGGATTCAGTAGTTAAATGTTCTGAAATGTCTTCATATTATCATCATATTGATTGTATCCTCTTTCACTTGCCTGGTTCAGTTCATTGTTCCTCAGTGCTAGTGCAGTGTTTGTGCTGACTTAAGGTACTGAGCTCAGTTAATCAGGACTTTAAGTAGGTCTTTGACTGCAGATCTAAATTTAGGGTCTCTGTGGCAATTGTGTGCTATAATTAATTTGCTGGGGAAGTATTTACACAGGACTCTTCTTATTCTTTTGAGAATAAACAATTTAGCACATCATAATTGATGGTTTTTGTTCCCCTGCACAATGCATATCAATGCTAAAAGCATGTGATTACATTTAATTTGCTGTTCCGTTGATTCAATTCTTTATAGACTGAAAAAATGCATTGGTTAATGAATCAGAGTCCATTGTTTATTTTAAAAGTACATACAGTGGGATTGTATTTTTCCCTACATTCATATGTCATATATTGTTACACGTGGAAATTACAGCAAAGTTGGAACATCAGAGAAAACAGTATTATACCAGAGAAATGAGGTGGCAATAACTAATTGAAACACCCATCACCGATGTGGTATTAAAGGGATGATGCTGTACATGACCAAATTTTTTATACATTGTTGTAAGACAATTTGCTATTGCTTTTCGTAGCTATTGTGCCCTGACATTATGGCATTGATGCAGATGGGTATAGACTAAGTTATTTGTGGTGGTACTGTGGCTATTAAAGAGATGGTTCACTTTTTTTGAAGGGGGGTTGTATGAGCTACAAATTGCCACTACTTACAGCAGATGCAGTAGAAAGGTCTCTGTTCTCCCCCAGGTAGCCGCACCAAGGCATAGTGTTGGGTGGAAATTTTGGGCGATACACTGTTGCGAATGGAAATGCAGAAACAGTGTATTTTTGCGGCCTACCTGAAAATAATACACCACTTCAATTGTACGCCATATTTAAAACAATTACAACACTTTAGCTGCTCGGTAAAAAACACAGTTGCTCTTGAATTAACCAACTGACGTATTCCTGCGCGAGGCGCATCATAGTTGACTGCGCGCTGTAAGGATCGGCTGTTTGGGTCAGAGTAAAGCTGCTTGCACAAAAACGTGTATTCAGGTCTTCGCATTGAATTTGAATGTAATCTATGTGCGAAAAATTTGCTTCGCGTTCAGTGTGCAAGCGGCTTAACTGCGGTTGCAAGGTCGGACGGTCCTTTAACTTTTGCAAATATTTCGAAAATGGTCCGTGTGTGTCGCTTTCTTGGACGTGAAAGCAAAGCTGTATCCTGGTGCACTTAGTTTCCACCGCAGTCCTCTGCGGAATATTGGACTTGTAGCTGTGGTTAGTTGCCTCAACACGGATATTGATACGCCACCCATATCCTTAAAAGAACTCCGTGTTTGCAGTATTCATTTTTACAAAGAGGATTACTTTAGGCTACATTCAGGGAAATCTCAACGGTGCCCACTGAAGAGCACTGCTGTACCCAAGCATCAGGTAAGAGAGTGAAACACCTGTGAAAAAGGTAATGGAAAAGGTAAAAGCTAATGTAACATTGCAGCACAAATTGATATCGCATAGGGTCTACGCAGCCACATACTGTGTATCTGCTGTGCTGGTTATTATAGGGATTTTTTTAAATTTGAGACATGATTCTATGCCATTGAAATGCTGTCTCTGCCGCAAACCGCTCAGACTCCGACCCAAACAGCTGATCGCTACAGCGCGCAGTGAACTACGATGCACCTCGCGCAGGAATACGTCAGTTGGTTAGTTCAAGATCAACTGTGTTTTTTTCCGTGCAGCTAAAGTGCTGTAATTTTTTAAATTATAGCGTACAATTGAAATGGTGTATTATTTTCAGGTAGGACCTCTTTTAGGCCGCAAAAATACACTGTTTCTGTGTTTCCGTTCACAACAGTGTATCGCCTAATTCCACCCTGCACTATGCCCTGGATCAGAGAGCTTTCTACTGCATCTAATGTAAGTAGTGGCAATTTGTTGCTCAAACAACCCCACTTCAAAAAAAGTGAACAATCCCTTTAAGGCTTTATATCTCAAGGTTCAATCAAGGGCCTCTTCCATTCCTATGAAAACAAGTAATGAATTAAGAAATATAATTCATGACTGTTTAGGAGGAAACTAATAATACATTTGATATGCATTGAATATGCTAACCTGTAAGATGCTAACGTTGCATTTACAAATATGAAAGTTTTAATGGCTTGTGTTTTCGCATTGGTGTTGTTAAATGAAATTCTCCAAAGTGGCTCATGATAGACACCTGATAAGATGGTCTATCCATCTGTGCATCATCTAACTTACTACAACCCCATTTCCAAAAAAGTTATGATGTTGTGTAAAATGTAAACACAGAATGCAATGAATTTCAAATCACTTTAACTTTATGTTTATTTGAAAATTGTGCAAAGACAATATATCAGATGTTGAAACTGAGATATTTTATTGTTTTTTTGGAAACTATGCACTCATTTTGAGTTTGATGCCAGTAAAATATACGGTAGGAAGGCTTTTGCACACCTAGTAGGTTGACAGGTGCGTAGGAGTGGACCAAAGGTCGGCAAAATCAAAATGGAAAAACTCCCGCACACTGTCTTCTCTGCAAAGAAAAAAACTTTATTCAGAACTCAAAGCAACGTTTCGGTCGTGTGACCTTCATCAGGTTGCTAAAGCAATGAACAAAGCTACCATTTGTAAATTACCCTACCCAATTTGCATCCCTGTAGCGCAATGGCCAATTGTGCGCTATTCTGAAAAAGCTGCCAATCACTGCTGGTTGGTACGACCGGGGCTCAAGCCTGCGCCGTGATAGTCACTTCTGCCTCGCAGTGCAATGTTTTAACTGAGTGAGCTATCCGGCAGCTCCTGAAACCTATTCTAAAGTAGTCATTGTACAATATGTGTAACAGTGTGGATTTACTGCACTGTCCAAATAACTGAACAAACAGTCACTATTTCCAAAATGGGTGTCAACAAAAGTGAGTACACCTCACCGTTAACATGCCAAATTGTGTCCACAATGTCAATATTTATTGTTAGCACCTTTGTCGTCCAGCACTGCCTTGATTCTCCGAGGCATGGACTTCACCAGAGCTGCACAGGTTGTTGCTGGGATCCTCCTCCACTCCTCCATGACAACATCACAGAGCTGGTGGATGTTGGACACCTGCTGCTCCTCCACCTTCCCCTTGAGGATGCTCCACAGGTGCTCAACGGGATTCAGGTCTGGAGACATTCTTAGCCACGCCATCATCTTTACCTTCATTTTCTTCAGGAAGGCAGTTGTCATCTTCGAGGTTGTTATGTTGGAAAATGGCAGTGCGGCCGAGTTTCCGAAGGGAGATCGACATGTTCTGCTTCAGAATATCACAGTACATGTTGGAATCCATTATTCTATTAATGAAACGCACCTCCCCAGGACCAGAAGCACTCATGCAGCCCCAGACCACGATGGCTTTCTTCAGGCTTTCTTGTGGGTTAGCTTCAGAAGAGGCTTCCGCCTTGGCTGACGGCCATGCAGACCGACTTGGTGCAGAGCACGACATATGGTATTAGCACTGACAGGCTGTTCTCTCACTGCTGCAACCTTGTTAGCAATGCTGCCAGCATTCCTACGTCTGTTTTCTGAAGCCAACTTGTGCACCTGATGCAGAGCACAAGGACTCAACCTCTTCAGTCGACCCTGACGAGGCCTGTTCTGAGCAGAACCCATCTTGGAAAACCACTGAATAACCTTGGCCACCGTGCTGTAGCTCAGTTTCATGGTTTCATAGATGTTCTTGTAGCTTAGACCATCTTTGTGGAGAGCAAAAATTCTCTTTTTCAGATCCATAGAGTGTTCTTTTCCTTGAGATGCCATGTTGAGCATCCAGTGACCAGAATGAGAGCATTGCAGCCAAAGCACCACAATTTAAACCTTCAACACACAGGCAAAAGCATGAACATGATGAATAAGACACGTTTCATTGCTTGGTTGACCATTACCAATTGGGGTGTGTACTCACTTTTGTTGCCATCCATTTTGGAAATAGTGACTGTTCAGTTATTTGGACAGTGCAGTAAATCTACACTGCTACACATATTGTACAATGACTATTCTAGAATATATTCAAGTTTCATTTCTGTAACGTTGTCCCTTGAAAAGACATAATAAATAAATTGTTGAAATGTGAGGAGTGTACTCACTTTTGTGAGATACTGTAATAAGTGATTCCATGTTGGGAAGTAGAAGCGTAAATTAAGCCATCATGTACATATCTGCCGCCGTGTGACCCCTGTAAGAATGGTGGAAGCCAGGGAGAGTATAATGGGTTCAGCTGAGGTTAGTCAAATGGAATGAGCTCTTTGCTTGATTCCAGTCAATTTTTCTCAAGCAGGGACAACTCTGGCAATATTACAGCCCTGTCATCCTCCTCTTTATTTCCAAAGGCTTTTTCTTGGAGTTGATTGTACTCATCTGCCTTTCCATGTAAGGAAAATGTCTCATACAAATTACTGCACTGTGTGTTCTGCATTCTTATTCACCATTAAGCTTATTTCCAACCATCTTCATGTGATGTCCAGTTAGTGGATTTAGACATTGTTTTGGTAAATGTTTTTGTTTGTTTCATTGTAGGCCTTGGGCAAAGTTGGATGCCTACTATAGATTCATGGTAGTCATCTGCCGCGTCCGTTGAGATTATTTGTGGACACTCAACTGGCCACAAATTTCAACCAATTCCTTTGATATTTGATATGGCCATAGGTTATGGTTAGGTCTCGACATCTTTCAATTTTGGTTGCTATGGCAACAGAATTGGCTGAATAAAGCACTATTTCATGCAGGAAATGTGCCTGTTTCACTGCATGTGTTGTGAAAGCTCCAGAGGTCAGAGTTTAAGATATCACAAGCGGGCACTCAAGGGCTACACCCATGCAGTCGCGATTATTGAGAATAAATCTGGTACTGGCTAAAGACTTAAAAGCCCTCCCCCCGCTGTGGGTTATAATCTTGCTGTACCATAGTCGTTGCTGCAACACAAACAGATGACCTTTTCAAAACCACATACCTTTTTTTCTGTCCAAGAAGCTTTATATAACCTCTTGAAATTAAGGGTGGGGCCAATTTTTTGATCCATCAGCTTTGTCTGTGACCAGAATCATCAGTGTATTTGTTTAAAGAAGTACTATTTATTTTAGCTGTTGTCTACTTGTGATCATAATCTCATGGATATTTGCATTTGTATGCACATAAATGCCTTTGCCATTTTCTTGACATTAGGGTTTAGAATGACTAACTATCTAAACAGATGTTGGGTTGAAGTGTGGAAACATTAGCTAGCACTGGTTGTGATGGATTCTGTTTGTTTGGAGACTGTCCAGTTTCCTTTGTGCAGATCCTTCCTGTTCTCATTTTTCCTCCATTTATCTGCTCCTCTTTTTTGTGTTTCTTTTATATGGGTCAAGATCAATATAACGGAAGCAAGGTAAGCTAACTTGGAACATAAGCACAAGTCTAGACATAGCCACATATGTGTCCGAGGTTTAAGGGGGAGGGGAGATACAATGAGTGTCACTACTAGAGTCGACTGTCGGTGTCCTGGGTCCAATGAAAATCCTTCACTCTACATCTGTCCCAAGGAGGAATCTGGGATCAGCTGCAGCCTTTAATTAAAGCTGCTGGTCACTGGCCTCTTCTGCTGCGATGCACAGGCATCAACTGAATTCTTCCCTGCTCAGGAATATGACCCTCCGATTCTGAGCCTGGGATTACAGTCTGTGTGGCAGAGGAGGATGCAAGTGATTTGTATTCAGTTAGAGAAGCCTGTAGGTCCACGGGAGAGCAGTACATTGTTACGTAGTGCATGGTAAACGTAAATGTATTTGGCAGGAGATAAATCGATAAAGGTCAGTGTGGTATCTGAGCTAATGTTAGTGTATTAAATATATATTTGTATAAAGATGACATTTGAAAAATTACACTTTCTCATGTACACAAACAATACTGCTGTTCATACCCATGGAAGTATGCATATACACACGCACTACACTTCGCTTTAGAGCGCAGGTTACAATGGTCGTTTATGCCAATTAAATTTAAAAGCCTCAAGGTGAGAATATGTTGGGTGTATTTCCACTTGTCATCTCGTCGCTATTTTCAGAGTGAGCTGTTTAAATCGGATAATGTAGAGGAAATCAGTCTGGGGAACAAATGAAAGTCCTGGGATGCACTTGCAGCACTGATGTGGAATATAGCACGTAAAATGGTCTGTGTGGAGGTAACTCAAGGAAATTACTGACTAGCATGTATCCATGATTAAGGCAAAAAACCGAAAACCGGCAACCGCAGAAAAGAATTGAGGCCTCAAGCCAAAGCTCTCTGACACGAACAGATGCACACTATTTGGGCAGTTGCTGATGACCACAGAACTACTGCTCTACAATATATCTGTCCATTCTGAAGTAATCTCAACAAAAACTGCAATGCGAGCCAAGTCTTGTTTGTGTTGAGGTGTGTCTGATCCCCTGCCCAATATAAAATATAATATCGCCTTTCTGCTCTTAGTCTTGGATTGTGTGGTTGTAAAAGTAATCAAGGACTGAATTGCACCATTCTTTGCCATCGAGGCTGAACAGAGGTTTAAGGGGGGAGTTGTTTGACAGCACAGCAGTGGAGTGTAGTGGGGTGCTATGAGTGGCTGATAGCCTAAAACATGAACCGTCCCATGATTTTTCTTACAATCCTGTGCATCTTTGCCTCGAGAAATATTGTGACTTTTGGACTGGAAACCACCTCCATTCGACCAATATGCATTTCAGTTACCTATATCAAGGGACCTCCTCTCCAACTGTGTTAAACCAGTTGTGCTCCGTCCATCAAGCTCTAGCAGCCATATTTCACCCTGTCAGTTCTGACAATTGAATCTGGTACTTCCTGGATGACAGGGATGAGCAGGTCTCACTTCAAGTGTATGGATATAATCTTGCCACCTATGATCTCACAGATGTGTTGTTTAAGAATAAATAAAACATACAGGACCGTTCCCAATTATACACTGTTTTTGCTAACACAAATTTTTTTTAAAATGTACCAAGTGCAAATACAAAGAACGGGAATGATGAACAGCAGATGGGAATCTGGGAATCAAAATCTAGATATATGGAGCCGACTGATTACATCCAAGTGCTTTATTGCGCGTTTGAGGAGAGGGAGAGAGAGAAAGAACGAGAGACACTGAGCGAGAGCCAGTGAGGCGACAGCATCCGTGAGTCTGAGTCCGACATCGAGCTGCACAATTACAGGAATCGCGAATGAAATTTTCCCGCGTTAGGCTCGTTAACGGGACATCTTGAAAAGGAACAACAAACCATTCACTTTGACTTCCCTTGCAGAATGATTATTTTCGAAACTATAATTTGAATTTATTCTCGGTTTTTTACGGAAAATGGCGTTGTGTGCCTGGTCCTGCGGCATCATCTGTTTCGTCTCTGCCCAGACTCTGCTGTTTTTAAGCATCTCCTCACCAGGTGCCGAAAGCCTAAGCTTTCCTCAGCAGTACACGTGAGTATCCCGCGAGTAAGAAATACTGACTACAGGGTAAAAAAGAACTGGGTTCCAGCTTGTAGGTTTGGGACCATCATGCCCTACGCTGTAAGTGCAGTTGTAACATTTTGTACGTTATTGTCTGAGAGGATCGGACACATACGTGCTAGGAATTTGCATAAATCACTTAAATCTTATCTATTTTCAGTGCAATCTGGTTACAAAACTATACCTGTGACAGGTTTAGGGTCGGTTGAATTAGAAAGCTGCTGTTCCGTTTTTGTGGTGTTCAAATACAGAAAGTGATGATTTCATTTCAGAAATGAAAAGGTTATTGCATGGGTTGCACATTACGGTGTTGCAGTGCAGACGCACCGCTCGGTCCCACACAGAGCCGTCCTCACTCGCTGCGTCATCTTTGTCTTCATCTCAGTCCCTCTCTGGCAGGCGCACACGCTATTCTAACAAACCCATCCTGCACCTGTTTTCTGAATCAGCCGAGCGCATTTTTCATCCGACGGCAGTGTTCCTTTAGCCCTCAGTTCTCTCATAGTCATTTCGTAAGAAGTGAATGTTATGTCCTGTGAGTGAGAAGTATGCTGTCGGATGGTGTCCCGGAGAAACCAGACTCTCGTGCCTGGTGGCCGCGTTTCGCTGACAGAAACGTCTTTAATGTAATTAAATGCGGTATAAGGCATGCTGTTTTTATAACCGGACATCGTCTATTAATAAATTAAATGAAAGTAATTTATTAATTTTTGTAACACAACTACAGGATTAATCGTGGTAACAGCCGCAACGAATACATTCACCACTACTTCACTACTACTAGTACTACTACTGATAATAGTAGTAGTAATAATAATAATTACATATTATTGTTTAGGGACATATCTCAGAATTCCTTCAACTGGTGAGTACAACAGTGATAAACCTCACCTAATGGAAGTGAAATCTTATTACTTCGGCGTCACCAATTGTAGGCTACAAATCCTACTCTGGTATACCGGTATATCGGTAATATCTAAGAAGTGAAGAAACGCGGGTCCTCTTGGTGAGTCACTGGATCGTGGGTATTTTAAAGCTTTTTGACACGATCTGACTCGGTATGAGTTTATCCTTAACTTTCCTCCTCACTGACACTGACGCACAGGAGGCTGCACATGACCGTAGTGTGGCTCTGCAAGTACGGCTATCTAGCTATACTGAACAAAAATATAAACGCAACAGTTTAGTCATTCCAGTATTACGCATAATTATTTCTGAGGTTGGCTTATTTGGGTTTATGTATGTGCCCAAGGCTGTGTGCCACTGGTCTGTGTGCATTTCAGTCACCTTCTCCATATCATTGTCAAGTTCATGCCCTTTGTCAGAATTGGCCTGTCAGACAGGTGGGGCATGATCAGGTCAGTCAGCCCAGGCACATCCTGTACTCTGGTCAATAAAAGGCCATCTCAAAAGTCCCAGTTCTGCCATTGTTCTAAATGCCATAAATGACTCGAGCCATCAGGGAGCGTGCCATTGGCATGCTCAATGCAGGAATGTTTCTCAGGGATGTTGAAAGGGCTCTTAATTTCCATGTTTCAACAATAAGTCACATAAAACACCTTTTTGAGGAATGAGGCAAGACAGCAGACCGCCCGCATGCATGACGACCATGTGTGACAACCCCAACCCAAGACCGCCATGTCGGGACTCCTTATCTCTGTGATTGTCAGAGACCAGTAACTCCCACTGCATATGAGACAGCTGGGCCCCACCATCACCCTATTTTTGCTGAAACCATGAAAAATTATCTCCAGGAAGTTCATATCCTTATGTCTTTTGCCCTTTGTTGATTGGACCTCTCCTCAGCTAGATGAAAAAAATTGGTTCAACTAAGTGGGTAGACACGTTTGATGGCAAATGGCACAATGGACTGTTTTCTGTACAGACAAGTCACGTTTCCAACTTCACGGAGCGGCTGGTTGGAGGATCGTTATGCTGACATCATTGTGGTGCGCAAGGTGGCACATGGTGGTGGAGTGCTGGGTGGGAATATTCCAAGGACGTCGCACCCAACTGCAGCTGATGAACAGCAATTTGAATGTAGTGTGATTTCACGATGAGATGCTACTGCCTATCGTCCAACCATTCATCCATCAAAACAATAACTATCCAGCATGACCGCGTCAGACACAAGTCGCCAGAAAACATTTGTGTGCTTGAATGGCTGGCTTATTCCTTGGATTTGTCCCCCTTCCAGCATCTTTGGGATGTCCACAAGCAACGAGTTTGTCATTGGTTCCCATTTTCAGCCAATAGCTGCCAACATGTCCCCCAAGTCACCCTTGACCATTTGTTACAGTCCACACAGCATAGATGTGTAGCAGTGCAGCGGGCCAAAGGCGGACAGACCCAATATTGATTTATGAAATTTGGACAATAGACCCCATCCCCTTTATCATCACGCCATCGCGAGATTCTTGTTTGAAATCATTGATCGAAATGTATTGCAATACGGTCATACAATCTGTCAACACTCAATGAAAGTACAATGAGCTTCTGAACATGGTTATATTTCTCACAATAAGAAGTGTTGCGTTTATATTTTTCTTCAGTGTACATACGTAAGCCTATAGGCCCCTGGCTGGAACGGCCCACAATAATACAATTAGATGCATTTGTGATGACACGAAGTGCACAGGCGAGTGATTACGGGAGGCATACCTTTACCTGTGTCTGAACTGAAAATGCAGAGCTGTGTAGTTGATATCAGTCAGAGAGGAATGCTTAGTTATGATTAATACAATTTTACTACCTATGAATGACAAAATATGCAACAGAACATGGTGAGATTAATGACCATGTGCCAATGTGGCACAGGAACCCATGTTAAAGAGTCTTCCTGAATCAATCAACTTTCACGTATAGTGGGCTCAAAAATTATTGGCACCCTTGACTGGCAATGCACAAGCAATACTTCAGAAAGTTCTAAAAAAAAAAAAAAAGAAGAAAGAAATGCATTAATGAAAGCATATATGGAAACGTGAGAAATACTGTATGATATTAATGTTCCAAGGGAACCAACCAGAATAATTTTCTGTTCAATTAAAAATCCATTTCTTCCCAATCAAGATTTCACAAATATTATTGTAAAAATCTTCCACCAAAATTAAACCAGATATTTAATTCCACTAATTTAAGTTTTATCTAAGTGTTAAGGAGGTAAATTGAGACACGACATCATTCCTGTTTCTCTATAAAAAGTGAGGTAACACACATGCAATATCCCCTAGTCATCCAACACCATAGAGAACACAACTGTCAGTTCGAAAGAGGCAGATGGTCATAGACCTTCATAAATCTGATAATGGCTACGAGAGGATTCACAAACACTGTCAGGGCAAATATTTAAAAAAAACTCCAAAGACATGGAACTGTTGAAAAACTCAAGGGTAGATGACGCAGTTGCATATTGCCCCCCAGGGTACTGAGAGGGATAGTGATACAAGCAACAAAATCCTTTACTGTTTTTTTTTTTTTTTTTTAAGGGACCTATAGCGAAGCAAAATGCCAATTTCGGTTTAAAATTTTAGTTCCAAGGTAAGAACTTGAAGTGGTCCTTCAAATAGTCTGTAATATGGAGTCGTGTTCCGAAGGAAACATTTGACATGAACACTGTCTTCAGGGCTGGAACAACTATGCGTGTGATGACTTTCAATGATGGCCAACGAGGAATTGCCTCCATTCTTAAGAAACTTGGCATAAAGGCAAGTACTTGGCATATACTTGGCATAACTTGGCATCACTCTCAATGAAAGGCAGTCACGAAATGGACAGAAAACGTGTGAAAACAGAGCGAAAAACGCGCACTAGAACTTGGAAAAAAAGAAACGAATTGACGCTCGACAAGCACGCAAAACTAGGGAAGAAACAGATTGAAGAAGAAGGAGTTACTCATGAGGCTGATGCCTTTTAAGGAATCCAAAAACCCACTAAAAACTAAATACTAAATGTATTCCTCCTGAGAACATTACTGTCAAACTTCCATCACATTTTTACTGCCGGACTAATATCATATTTTTCTAAAAATACAGATTTTCAACAAGAAAACATCCAATTAACTTCATATTTGGCAGCTTTCTCCATTTTTTTTTATTTTTTTTGAAGATCTACTGTATGTCTGTACGGAGCTCTTTTTGCAATCTGTATAAGTAAATCAAAATATGCATATTTAATTAGCTGTTTCCCACAGGAATTGATTTAGGGGAGTTCAAAATCAATACTAGAATGTAGAATCCTGGGGGAAAAAAAGCTCTGTAGTGACATTAGGAATGTTTTTTTTCTTCACATTACAGCTGACATTATAACCAAACACTTTAGTTATCTCAATAACTGTGTTTACACTACAGGCCAAAAGTTTGGAAGCAAGATGAAATTTGTACAAAAAAAGATCATAGTTTCATTGGCATACTTTGCAAAAAATAAACATGATTACTGTAAGAAGAGTCACTTATTAGAATACATTTTTACTCAAATTATCGGGCCCATATTAGTAGGCCCATGGTCCTAGTGCCCGCTGCATTGCCGTTGGCATCCGGTGGGCTGTAAACCATGACATAAAGTAAATAATGCAAACTGTGATTTGTTTTTTACTTTTTCACTAGTTGTGACTCTTGCAAATCTTCTCAACCCAAAAACTAAGCCCCTCCTTTCTTTTGTGAACATTTATTCAGCAATGGTCTAGTAACATCAATTTATACAGAACCAAAGGTAAACAGAGGAAAATGGTGCACATCAAGGAAAGAAAAGTCTAATCATGCAGTACATCCCAAAATCCATAGATTTCATACCGGTTTTTAAGAAAAGAATTGTGAACAGAAACTTAAAGTTGCTTCAAAATATTTGACCTGCATTGGCCTTGCTTCCAAACTTCTGGCCTGTAGTGTACAAATTCATTAAAACAGCTGTTACCATGGCAACTACTGACAATTTGTAAAAGTATTGTTTTGATAATAATTCTTAGTTTAAAAAGTGAATATCTTGGAAAAAAGTACCATCAATGTTTTACCTGTTCCTATTTGTGCAATGGTGATTAAAATATGTCTTAAAAGCTTTATAGTCCATATTAAAATAATTTTTGTACAATTAATTGACACAAACTTCTAGTGTGTTTTACTTTGACCTTTTGAATAGTGTTTAAATGTAGATATTTCTCTTATACTTTCCATATCTATATCAGTGGATTTTCACTTATTCCTTTTGGACTCAAACGAGGCAGAGAGCTCAGAGCCCCCACTGGGCGGGCTGGTTTAGGCCCATGGTGTAGTTTACAGTGTTTTGGTCAGGATTTCACTCAAGGTTTTGTCTTATTGCCTTTTTCTACCTCCGTAATGTCAGCAAATTTCGCTTGAGAAAGCAGCTTGTCAGTGTCTGTCTGCATGTGTTGACGTAATGTGAGATGTGGCATGAGATTGCATGTATTTTTCCTCGAAACATGTCATGTTTTGATTTTGGTTTTAAGTCATGTTTTGGTTTAGGAAAAATAATATAAGGCCACTATTCTCCAAGGGCTTGAATTGCTCTTATTTGAGATTAATTTCTGGGTCTATGTACTGCAGTATTTGTTCAGTATATCTAGTAATGTATACTTTTGGGCTTGATTGGGGTACTCTCCTTGCAGTTCAGTTCTACTGTCAGCAATGGCTTGAATGGGAGTAGGTTATGTTGGCAACTGTGCTGTTAAAGGTTTACAATCAGATACAGGGACTGAAGCGTAATGTACCATAGTGTTAAAATGAGGGCGTAAATCACATGATGCAAAAGTTATTGGCGTGGCACCACCAGAAGTGATTGGTGTGGGATGGTTGGATACTAATTAAATTAGCCAATCGCCTCCAGAGTGGAGAGCTGGAACAATTTGGGCCTGATTCTCTTGGGAATCAGTATTTGTTATGTTTTCTAATCTTTGTAAGTGGTATCTCTCCTGTTTTTGCAACACCACCTGCGCAAGGAGCTCTTCAGGTGAAATGTATTTACAGTTTGGTTTTACACAATTCCAGTCACCCAGTGCAGTACAGGAGGGTGGAGAACAACCGGAAAGATGCAGGTGCCCAGTGAGCAGACAGGGGGATAAGTCATACAGTGGGGCTGCCGAGAGACCGATCCTCCCGGTGTTGTGAACTACAAGTCTAGCTCGAAAAAAGTTACTTTACAAAGAGTGGCTGTATATAATTGGCAAAGAGGGCTTATGACTCATGGGTGGTGAATTTGATTCCGTGTTGGGGCATTGCTGTCATTTTCCTGTGCCAGTCGCTAGACTGCTTCATTATTGGTCGCATCCGTCAAGATTCTGCAGTAGTGGGCGCCCCGGTGGCTCATCAATCTAAGTGCGCGCACCATAAAGGCTGTGTCTGTCTCGCGGCAACACAGGTTCGATTCCGACTTGGGTCATTTGTCGCATGACTTCCCCATTCTTCTCCCGAACTTTCCTGTCACTGACTATCTTCTAAAGGAACGCCCCCCCCCCAAAAAAATAATATGCTACTGTGTAAATGCATTGAATGTAAATATAAGATCAGTGTGCAGTGTTCTTTTTGGATAAAATTGTTTGCTTGTGACATTGGGGTAAGTCATCAGATTTCCAGAATAGTCTTTCTTGAAGCTACTTTTTGGGTGGTTATTAATGTCTTCTGCTGATGGTGAACAGCAGGTCCCTGCTTGCTGCACTACAGCCGGAGGAAACTGCTCAGGGTGAAGCAAGTGCTGGCTGTGATTCTTCTATTTCTATCTCATGCCAGTTTATACCAGAAATACCTTTGCCTCGAAGAATAGAAAGCCTACTTTGAAAACTGTTACATGAAAGGAAGAAGCTGTATTTTAATTGCCCCGATGTGAAATTGAAGTGAATTAATAGGCCCCCAAATTTGTATTTCACCCTGTGCCATATTTATGTCATATTTCTTTCCATTTTAAACTAATGAAAACAATGCAGGTTTGGTACAATAGAGTACACTTGGTTTTTGAACTATTCATGATGAACCAACTCTTTTTGGGGTCATATACCCCATTTTCTGTCTTACCCTGTGGACATAATGATTTCACTTAGTTCTTGAAATTTGGTCAGTTAAAATCATGTTACTTGGTATGTAAAGCACAGTCATCATAATGTGAACATGGGATTATTGTTCCTCATGGCAGGCATAATTATTTCTGATATCAAGGAGTATAAGCAGGCTGGTAATCCTCCGAACCCTGAAAAACATCTAAATCAAGAGAAATTGGTGGTTGTTTTAGGGTTGGAACCTCAGTTGGAACATAAACTGGACAGTACAGGTTTCCCTGGCAGGAACAGAGGTTGTGTAATACCAATACAATCAAGTGCGTAGGTTTAATGTGAGAATTGGTAGAGATATGCATTTGATGCGAGTTCGCGTAGCGTGAGCTAGAAAATTTTTGTAAATCTGAGTGCAGGTAGGCTACTGCCCTTACTGTATACAGAGATTTTCCAAATGAGTGTCTCTCCATTTTTTTCAATTATGGTATACAAGATACCTCCAAAATTTTCATACAAAGACGCCACATACATAAACTTGCCACAACTTTAACTGACAGCTGCAAACCATCTCAGCGCACTCATGAAACCCGCTCAGATCTTGTAACCTGGACATTCACCAAGTGAGTGGCTATATAACTACGTGAGCAAACCAGCTCACAATCATCTCTATTAAGCATTTTAATATGCGGTAACACAATTGCAGCTGTGATTAACACCTCAAAATTGACCAACGACTTTGAATTGGACAAGGCGCAAATTGAGCATGAATGGGACTGAATTATGTTAGATTTATGATTACGTATTTCTTTCATTTCCCCCACTGAGCCAAAGTTGGCTGGGAAATTTTGACTTTAAAAGGTTATATTTGCTGAACATCATGAGACTAACTTTAATGCTTTCCCCATAATTCCACAGAACAAGTCATAATTATGACCTCACCTGAAGCCCTGATACACCTTTATCCTCAACAGTTGCCCTGTTTCTCTAGCTGGCTGCTGTGGTTCCTACATATAAAATAATTCATTAATAATGGCACCTTCGTAGGATTTCTCCGCTGAAATTCACCTCATAATTTGACATATCCACCTGGTTTATATTTCCTACTGCTAGCAACCCGATTTCTAACTAACATGTGACAGAAACCAGGTTTAGTTCGCAAGTTTCACTTTAGTAAGTAAAAGTAACCATCTGTTTCTGACTAGTTAGATCACTTATTCAACCAACATTACACTTGGCATTCAGTTTGGCAAAATAATTAGCAGCACGACTCAACATGGAGCGACTTTATTTTCCTCACACTCTCAGACAATGAATTTTCCACTTAAGTGATGCGTGCCTGAGGTAATATCAATGTATGTCATGAGTTGGGCCATGGGGAAAGTGCTATAGTTACGTGATGGAGAATAATCTGGAACAAATGCCAATTTACGGTTCTCTTCTATGGGTAAGCCATTGCCAACACATGTAATCAAAGCCGGCGATCCAGTTGCATGCCTCAAGTGCCGCTTTGGACAAAAATGAATATTCATGACCTGAATAGCACAGTCAGTTAACTCTTGACTTTCAGCCTTCAGATAGCCCCGCCCTTTCAACCAATCAAATGCTAGAACACATAAATAGGTTGTCTTGGAGACGTAGCCTCCACGATTGGCTCTTATGTGGCTTGTCTGGAAAGATGATAAGAACAAGTTCGCTGAAATCTTGGTAGGGACAATCTGGCTTCCCAAAATATTGGTGGGGAAATGTACCGACCTTCCATATACAGACCTACGCCCTCGAATATAATCAATGGAAATGTATTCTGAGTAAATTGTACTTGTGTATGGAAATAGTACTGGGGCGTCCACTTTTGTGATTTACTTTTAAAACATACCTCTTGTCAAGCACATCAAGGTGGTATTGTAAGTCAAGAGTGGAGCCACCATCAGACACCGAGAATGATGAACAATAGAGTGCTCGTGTCACCATCACATGGAGTTCATTCTTGTATTTGCTTTGCCTGTAATAACATCTTAGTGACATTGTCTACTAATCAGTAGTTGCTTTTTTGTCACAAATTTTCTCTGGGTAAGCTTGTGTGTTCACTCTTCCATAGTGATTTGCTGGTATTTCCAAACTTTGACTATTTATGAAGATTGCCCTGGCCTGCAGGTAATGTGACCAATCAATACATACACTCCAATCATAACATTATGGCCACTGATTGGTGAAGTAAATAACATTGACTGTCTCGTTAAAATTGCATCGGTTTGTGGGTGGGATATATTGGACAGCGATGAATATTTTTTTCCTCAAAGTTGATGTGTTGGAAGCAGGAAAATTTGGCAAGTGTATTAAGGATGTGAGCGACTTTGACAAGGGCCATATTCTGATGGCTAGATGACTGGTTGAGAGTATCTTCAAAACTGAAGCTGTTGTGGTGGTGTTATTAGTCTACTGAGGTCAGGACCTACTAAAAATGGTTTAAGGAGGAAAACCGGTGAAGCGGTGACAGGTTCATCAGTGGCTAAGGCTCACTGATGTGCGTGGGGAGCGGAGGCTGGCCACCATATGGTCCGAACCAACAGAAGAGCTACTGCAGCTCAAAATGCTGAAAAAGTTTATGCTGGTTCTGATATAAAGGTATTAGAATGCACAGTTTGTTGCGTAATGGGCTGTGCAGTAGCTGACCGGTTGGGGTGCCCGTGCTGACCCCTGTCCACCGCTGGAAACACTTACACTGGACACGTGAGCAGCAGAACTGGACCATAGACTAATGAAAGAAGGTGGTTTGGTGTGATGAATCACAATTTCTTTTACATCATGTGGATGATGGTGTGTTGTGTATCACTTACCTGGGGAAGACATGGCACCTGGATGCCCTATGGATAGACGGTAAACCAGTAGAGGCGGTGTGATGCTTTGGGTTATGCTCTGCTGGGAGACCTTGGGTCCCACCATTCATGTAGATGTTACTATGACATGTACCACCTACCTAAACATTGTTGCAGAAAAAGTATGGCACTTCATGAAAACGGTATTCCCTAAAATGTAGTAAATGGTTCAGGAATGGTTTGAGGAACACAGCAACTGTTTCAAGGCATTGACTTGGCTTCCAAATTCCCCACATCTCAATACAATTAAGTATCTGTGGGATGTGCTGGACAAAAAAAAATCTGATCCAAATTTGAGACCCCTCCTGGCAACTTACGGGACCTAAAGAATCTGCTCCCACCATCTTGATGCCAGATACCACAGCACACCTTCATAGGTCTAGAGGAGTCCTTGTCTCTATAAGTCAGAGCTGTTTTGGTGAAAAAGGGGGAACTACTCAATATTAGGCTGGTGGTCATAATGTTATGGCTGATCGGTGTATATTGGCATCGGCGAATATGTTGTACGGCATGCCGATATAACTTTTTTAACAGAATCTAATGCAGAAAAAGATGCTTGAGGTAATTTAGAAATACTTCTATTTGTGTTTATTAATGTGGTTATTTATAATGATTATATCACAGTATAGAATGATTTACCATTTTAGTATACTCATGTCATTTTGGTCAATGACGCGTATTGTTAAACTGTACAAAATAAAATAAATAAATAAATAAGTATACACACAGCGGGGTGAAGACTTAATGAAAAAAATCTTGGCAAGGGTTGGGCCTCCACAAGCTGCCAGATCACTTCAACATGTCTTGGCATGAAGTCTACAAGAGTAAATCTTTACTGGATGGGAGGAGTACTTTTCTCTCCCTCATTTGGAGTTTTAATGATGGTGACGGGGAGCGCTAAAATGTCGTTACACTATGTCCCGCACGGGCTGTTTCACAATCAGGGACCATTCTAAAATATTGAATAAATTTAGCTTTTTTTCTAAAATAATTAGCAGCAAGGTGACATATCTCATTCGTTTTAAGTTCTGCTATCATTGACTATTCTACAGAAGCCGTTTATTTGATGAAAAAATGTCAAATGTTGAAAATTTAACAGTACGGTATCTATTTTTTTTTTACATTTTGGTGTCGCATTTTCTTTTAGATACATTTGTGTTCCTCACCAATAAAATACCACAGCACCCAGTAACTTGTGCAATCATGATTTAAAAAATGGGAAGTTTTTTTAAACTACAAATAATATTTGGGGCGTCAGAAATGCATTGATACATGAAAACTTGACTTTTTCTACCAAGACATTCTGTCCGTCAAAAAAGGTCTTCTCCGGAAATGTTTTTTACATTATTAATATTTCACCAGAGGAGGGGGGTAAGTTTGGATGTATTGTGTGATTTTGACTCCACATATTCTTTTTATTGTGCATGAGGAATACTGTGTCAGTATCATTACACTGATCATTACACTGCATACCATGTTATGAGTATACGCTCTCTGTCACTTTATTTTCAGCATGTGTCCCTAACAACAGATGTAAACAAACAGGTATCAATATGATTCTGTATTCTACATTTGATTTTTGGGGGTCCGTGAGACAAACTTTGGTCCCTGATTGTGAAGCAGCCCATATGTGTTCAGGTGGTTTGAGGTCTGGTGACTGAAGGTGGCAGCATATGCTCTGGATCATTTTCATACTCAAAAACCATTCAGTTACCCTTTGTGCCCAGCTGGGCTTGGTCCTCTGTCATCCTGGAAGAGACCACTCCCATCATGATTGGAATGTCTCATCTCACGATATGAAGGTGATCGTACAGAATATTACATTGATTTTCAGAAATCCACATTTTAGGAGATGAGTGTACCCAAACCATTCCAGGAAAATAAACGAATGTCTTAGGAATTGTTTACTCCTTCACGCATCAGCATTGGCATCTGCCAAAGAATCCTGTTTTGATTGTGCTCTAATATTTTCATGCGGAGGGATATGCCAAAATTGGTTTACCTAATTAACGTGTAGAAAAAGTCAGTAGAAGTGATGTAGTAGTATTGGTCTGTATTCTGTTGCGATTATGTTCTGTATTCTGTGGTCTGTATTCTGTGGTGGTGGACACTTGTTTTGTGATAAAGTGGAATCTCACTTGGATCACTTAAAAATGGACCTTTAAAATCCAGAGTGATAGCTTTAAAAAAGATTTCAGTGTGAATAACTGCTGAGAATTATGGATGTACAAGCATTGTAACGCAGCTTGACTCAGGTTTTAGCAAGTGGAGTGTAACTGGTTACTGCCCAGTTCTCACCGGTTCTATCTCTTCTTAGAATGATGCATTGGGCCCGGCGCATTGAGCAGGAGTTGGACAGAGTTCTTCAGCAGTCCACTGGAGCCCAGCAGCTGAAAGGAGTGAGTCCTGCTGACCATATTTTCTTTTTGCATGTCGTCCTCATGATTCAATGGTTAGCTAAAACCCTGTTCCAAAAATAATGGTGATGTCTAAGCCTAGAGAATTTTGACAGCAGTGTTGTGCAGCCCTGATTTGTAAGAGTCATTGTTTTGTAAGATTAATTTAGCCCAGAAAAGCCACAATATGTGTGAAGTTTGAATTTAATATGTCATTATAACTGCCAGCTTTTTCAATTTTCCACAATATCGTGCACAGGTCCTTTTCAAATGAACACATTGCTTGATTGATTAGATTGTCATCTGACTGGTGAGGGTGGGGAAGGGTCCCGTTTTCTGAAGATTTGGACATCTAGATAGTCAGACAATGTTTTGAGGAAAATTCTCAGTGCAGTGAAAGGGATACTGAGGAAAACATTAATTGCTTTAATGAGATTAAAAAATATGCAATAACTGCAGTACATTCTTTGCAACATTAGTTCTTAACAAGAACATGATTGCACCACAGACTTGTGTACAGAAGAGTGCTCCTTAGTTGAGGTTCTACCCCTAGTTTCCCACTGAGATTCAGCAGAGCTCAGTTCCTTGGTTCTCAGTAGCTCTGTAAGGTATTGATGCACTAGTCTAGGATATGTTCACCACCAAACTGTGGCGTCAATGAGAACATTCTGCAAATTGAAAAAGCTTTTGTTTGTGGCATCTTATTTCCTTATATCTTCACAAGTAGCATCATCTCATTTTTGACAGTTAAATACTACAAGATGAAACCTGAAACCCATGGGGCTACCTGCAAGAGATATCCTGTGAAATATTTCAGTTGATGAATAGCATAGCCATCGTGGAGTGCACCCTGCTTTTAGGAACAACGATCTGGGACCTGGGCCCATTTGCCAGTCTGACAGATGGCTTGGCAGAGCGTGAATCAGAACTGTGAGGCTGGCTGGTGAGAGCCTTGTGTTTGTTTTTAATTTAGATTCAGTCGGTTCTGGAGGAGTATTTCAGGCATATTGCTGGGGCAGGAATTTTGAATGTGCCTTTCTAGAAGGCTCTTGGCAGATGCTAAGGTGCTCATACTGATGGTTTGTTGTCGGAAAAAACTGACAGACACATTTTCAGAGATCACTGCATCTGAAACCAAAGTAGGTCATATAAAATATTATGTTCTTAAGCACAACATATCTATGAAACACACTGAAAAAATTGGCATTATCCAAAGGTTATGGGCAATTGAATGTTTTCATTCTATGCTAATAACTCACAACTTGTGTTGAAATAAAGCACCCAAGTGTTTTCACTGCTGCATACACTTTTCAGTGACTGAAGAGATAAGTATCAGCCACGGCTGGTTCTTAGACTGTTAACACTGTGGTTGGCAATCATGATATCAATGTGACAATTACTGAATTACTCTCAATTGGTCATGTATTGGCAAGCATTTCTAAGCAGCACCCTTCTGAAAGCCAAGTCACATGGGAGTCTGGGGCAGGGTTGGCTGTGTATATGCATGAGTTTCGGCTGCCCTACAAATAGCGCCACAAATCTCACTCTACGCCTTCTCATTTGACACATTTTTAACAAAGCAATATTTGTGGAGTTACACAATGACAGAAGTTAAGATTGACCTAAGGGAAATAAATTGACTTCATGCTATTATTGAAAACACATGATTCCCCTTGGTGCGATGGAAAAATGATGGAATAGATGTGTATGAAGTATGTGATGGATAGATGTGTATGATGTGTATGATGGAATGGTGTGTATGAAGAGAATGAATTTACTATTCTGAAGACGGTTTTATGGTGCGATATGTCAAAATTTACTTGAAAACACAAAGTGGTCTGTCAGTATTTGGACAGAGATCCTGTGCTGAAAGGACCAAAATACTTCGTTGTCTACTACCTCACATTCACATGAGCTGAGATAAAGGCTTTAATATACAAAAACATCCAGCAGTCATTTGCAAATCCCTCTTAACCTAATTTAATTGAATAAACCTCACTAATAAAATAAGTGATATTGTAACCCCTAAAACCCGAACAGCTCCGGTACCAGGGGTCATTGTTATGCACAATAAATACCGCGTGTTTCCTAATCGCAACATCGCCATGCAGTTCATGCACAATTCGAGTACCAAGTCCATGATATAAGCCTTGTCATTTTAAACTGGCACCGCACTCACAGTCTACAGAGATGAGCAAAAAAAATGTTCTTACCTATGATATTTTGTAATAAAAAACTGTTTGAGGGTAAATCGAGCGCTTGCTTTTTTTTGCCTAATGTGTCCATGTTATAACAAAACTAGATCTTCCAGTGTCCAAGAATGTTTTCTTTTTTTTTCTGGGGCATTGCTTCAAAGATCTCAGCTCCTTACCATTCAGCTTGCTTGCAATGTATTTTCCTCTCTGTGATCTTTGATGCTGTCAGTAAGACTTTGCTGATGGCCATTTGATTCTATGGGTTCTAAAGTTACCAACGAGATCTAAACCACCTTAATTGCTCAAACCTAGCCTGAGCTAGAGCCTTGTGTTCCCACTGCGTCAAACTGAGTCCATGGGCAATTTGCATGTACATGAATAGCGTGTCAATATAAACGCTTAACTGGTATGTTTGTGGTATTTTCCATTCCAGTCATTTTATAAGTCGTTGTCTGACAGAATCTTTGTACTGCCAGGGTTCTAATCCTGGGCTCGGTATGCATGTAATGAGATTTGCAATTTTATTTATTTGCTTTTTTTAATATACAGCACCCTCCATAATTATGGGCACCCCTGGTTAAGATGTGTTAAAAGCCTTAAAATAAATTCAATTTTGATTGCAGAAGGATACTCTCACACTGAAAATTGCAGAAAAATGTAACCTTCAACTCAAGTGAATTTTAAGGGGAAAAAAATTCCTGACTAAGAAATAATTATTTTTCATAAAATCACCTATTACACAATTATTGGCACCCCTAACAATTCCTTGGAAATAAATTAATTGAAGTATTTCTGTCATTTCTACAGTAGTTTACAAAGTTGATCAGAGTATCTAGGAACATTTAATTAGTAATTCATCACTTCCTGTTTCCCTGGGGTATAAATATGATGTGACATAGAGGCCATTTCTCTTATCCACTCTTCAACATGGGAAAGACAAAGGAACACTCCATTCAAGTAAGGCAGATGTGTGTCAACCTTCACAAGTCAGGCAATGGCTACAAGAAAATAGCCACTCGCCTGCACCTGCCCATATCTACTGTCAGAGGAATCATTAAGAAGTTTAAAACAACTGGAACAGTGGTAAACAAGCCTGGAGGAGGACGCAAAGTTATTTTGCCACCACGCACAGTGAGTGCGTGTTATTTCTATATAACAAATAATTCTTTAACACGCACTGTTGCAACAAATGGTAGCATCTTGGGGTCAAAAAGTCTCCAAAACAACCATCAGGCACTATCTACATGCCAACAAGCTGTTTGGGAGGCATGCATGGAAAAAACCTTTTCTCACTCACAATCATAAACGCAAACGTCTGGAGTTCGCCAAGCGGTACTGGGACTTCAACTGGGACCGAGTGCTTTGGTCAGATGTGACCAAGATAGAGCTTTTTGGCAACAAACACTCTTAGGGGGTCTGGCGGAACATAAAAGATGAGTATCCAGGAAAGCACCTCATGCCCACTGTGAAGTATGGGGAAGGATCGGTGATGCTGTGGGCCTGTTTATCTTCCAGAGGCCCTGAGAACCTTTCTAGGGTGCATGGCATCATGAATGGTTTGAAATACCAGGACATTTTAAATCAAAATCTGGTGGCCTCTGCCCGAAAGCTGAAAGGTCGTTACTGAGTCTTTCAGCAAGATAATGACCCTAAACATGTGGCCAAATCTACACAGAAATGGTTCACCAGACACAGAATCAAGCTCCTCCCATGGCCATCTCAGTCCCCAGACCTCAACCCCATTGAAAACCTGTGGAGTGAGCTGAAGAGGAGAGTGCAGAGGAGAGGACCCAGGTCGCTGGATGATTTAGAGAGATTGTACAAAGAGGAATGGTCGAAGATCCTTTTTTCTGTATTCTCCTATCTTGTGAAACTTAGATTAGGTGCTGTTTTGTGGGCAAAAGGGGGTTGTACAAAGTATTAACATCAGGGGTGCTAATAATTGTGGCATACATGATTTGATGTGCGTTTCCCCACTGAATAAATGCACTTGAATTAAAAGTTGGATTTGCCTCTTTTTTTTTCATCGTGGTCCTGCATTAGTTAGAAAAAAAAACTGAATTTATTAGAAGCTAAAGAACACATCTTAACCAGGGGTGGCAATAATTATGGAGGGTGCTGTATCTGTGCTACTTTATGCGCAAAATCAGACACCCTGTACTGCCACCATCACACCCTTCTCCCACACCTGGTTGTTTACCCATGGCGTATAGCAGAAGCTACACCATGCAAAAATTAAAAGACAGTTTTAACTGAAAATCAGTGGCATTTGTAAATTATTTTGATAAAACAAGCTAACATGTCAGTGGATTCCAAATCAGTCCTCAGGCCCCCTCATGTATGCTGGCTTTGTTCGAGCTACAATTGTAATCTCAGGTTTAAATATGATCTTAATCTGTCCTAATTAGATGTATTTCGTGTTTAAGGCAGTAATTTACAGTCTTAGCCGCATTTTGACAGAAATAACCATGTTTGCTACGGAGAATGAAAGACCCTTGAATAAATTGTTTTCATATTTTTATATTGCAAACAATTTGAGCTAACAACATTTTTAAATAGTTCAAATTAGACGCAGAAGAAACTGGCAAGAGCCAAATTAGGTTGCTGGGCAAAGATGTTTGGAATTCTTTCAAAATAATTTGCTAGAACTTAATAACATGAGCATGACAAAAGGCAGGTTTGACTCTAATTCTGGTTGCTTAAAAATGTGTTAGTTTTTGAAAGCCTGTGTCTTTGGTTTCACCAATTAGGAATGGTTCTGATTGTTTACTTTAATTGGGTACCATTTCTCTCCATTTATGCTATCGTTTCTAATATATCTCTCTGTGGATAGAGAATTTTTATTATTCATGACATGCATGAACATCTGTCGCAATGTGGCTTAAAGGTGCCTTAATGTCATGGGGAGCTTTTTGGGAACCTGAGTGACTAAGGTCTCATGTTCTTACCAGCAGAGGTAGGGATTAAGCCTGGGACCCAGAGGAATACCCTTTGTGAGAGTTATTCAAGTTATTCTATTACACAGAGAAGCAGAGTCTCTTTATGATATTGAGAGGTAGAGGGGGGGCTGCTGAAAAAAATAACAGCAATTTAACTCTAATTTGGTTTGCTCATGTTTATTCAATGAGCTGAACAACAGTTGTAATTCAGTTTGTGCTGTTCTTGCAGTTTCCGCACGATGCTGTGAAGTAGCAGTGCGTCCTGCTCATCTATTTACTGGCAATGAAAAAACAGGAATTATAGCACTGCTGGTGACATGTCAAATAATGGCACCTCAGTCTCTCAATTGAAATGAACTGCTTTATGAAGCCAATTTTAGCTGAAGCAGATTGCGGAGCTCTGAAAAAAACAGTCGAAGGCCTGTGCTGATATGCCATACCTGGACCAGTAATAAAGAGCAGGAGGTTAAGATCAACTTCCATGAAAGGAGCTGGAGGCGTGATGCATTCCACGATTACAGTTCCTTTTTGCCAGGGGTTTATGAGCTTATTGGGATCATATTATGCTTTTTTTGTTAGTTTTTCCCTTCCTTCAATGCGTTGTGTCGATTTTAGTGCATGTGAAATAAGAGTAAGAGTTCAAAGTACTTGCCAAGCTCAACTCCACGAGGGGGCTCAGTCTCCTTAGGAGTATCTTATGCCCCCTCTGTTAAAAAGGTTTATATTTATAGGAAAATAGTAAAAGCCACAAAATTATCGTCCAAGATCATAGATTAGAACCAAGATACATGTGACTATCGCCTAGCTATGAAAGAATGAAGAATGAAGTCGAAATGTGGAGAATAAAGTCCTTCCAGTATTAGTGCCAGGCTAATGGAAGAAATAAACTGGAGACATGTATCCCATAATGCACCAACAAAATGAAATAACAGTGCATGCCAGGAGAAGACTGCATGGGGGGGTGTTTTTTGTTGAGTGGGGGGTTGTTGGTTACTTTAGGACCGGGGCGTGGGGTTCATGCTTTCTATTTTGTTGAGCGGCCTGGCACTAAAATTGCATAAATTCCGCATCTTTCAGTACTTATAATTTTACTGTTTTTTTATTTTTTGTCTGCACACGGACATGAGAATGCGATACACTAAATCCCGTTGGAACGGAATCAATTTCTGGCAGTCCGACTTGATTCTGTGGTGGCCCACCACACAGTGGTCTATGTGTGGGGAACGCTGGTATCAGCTACCACTAAACCACCTGCTCTATTCTTCACCTGCCCTGGTGTCCTGTCCAGTCCTTGGCCTGTACACTGCCTTAAGTATGTTGCAAAGAGTATAGCCTATTGTCCATACATGTATTTTATTTTGATAACCTCACAACTGTACCAGTTACCATGGTTACCAGTACAAGGACCAAGCTTAAAAAGGCAGATTTGCTTTAACCACTGCTTCCAAACCAATATCCATCCATCCTCACACAGTCCCAAAATGTAGTAAGTTTAAAATAACCATAATGTTAAGAGAGAAAAGCCTCTCATACATGCTAATGAAGAGTGAAGTCAAGTACCTGGGACATTTTGTAACTGATGACTGGCGTGATGACAGAGACATTCAGAGACAATATTGCAAACTGTATGCCCAGGCGAACATGCTGCTGTGTAAATTTAGTATGTGTTCTCCTCAGGTGATCTGTGCCCTGTTCAAAGCCTACTGTACTCCTCTGTACACGGCCCCCTTGTGGTCGAAGTGTAAGCGGTGCACCATCCGTAGACTCACTGTGGCCTAGAATGACACCTTTAGGCTACTGCTGAGGGTGCCCGGATGGCACAGTGCAAGCCAGTTGTTTGTGGATGCACACATTCCTACCTGTGAGGCACTGCAGGACATTTAATATTTAAATTTATGCAGCGACTGGATGAGTCAAAGAACTCAATTATACAGACTTTGACAAACCCTCAATTGTGCAGTTGTAGGTACACATCTGCTTTGAGGAAACACTGGATGGAGAGACTCTTAATTAACACTATGGACTGATTGTCTTTTAAAATTTTTGTCCCTTTTTCTTCTATCTCATGGACCTTAATTGTGTCTGCAATAAATAAAGAATGAATGAACTCTAGAAAACCATTTTGTTCAGATATGTTCCCCACTTATTAATGTGAAAAATACATTACTAACATAGTAAATTTGAGAAGTAATGTCATTCTTTATAAGAGATACACGATTTGATATATACTCAGCAACAAAAGTTTCTGTGACACCAATATTGTTAATTATTTTTCATAACGCAATTATGAAATTGTCATACATGGTGATATCAGACTGAAACAGTACACGTAAACACAACATTGAAATGGAAATCATGAAAATGCGAGAAAATGACTTTGCACGTGAAAATGTGCGTAAATCATGCTTGTGGATGGCAATAAAAGAGGAGAATTTTTGGAATGTTCACATTGTGCCTGATGAACGACGGAAGCATCACTTATCGAAAACACAGCCATTTCGGATCAGGAACTCTACCCTCTAAATGCCAAGACTGTCTGAAAATGATCGGTGGAGGGCCATTGGGATGATTGAATCCGGAACCTCGCAGAGGGAAGTTGCTCATCGCCTGAAGGTCCACCGAAACACCATTTGGAACTTATGGCAGCGTCATCAGCAGACAAGACATGTCAGAGACCGTCCTCGCAGCGGCCGTCCGCAAGTAACCACTCCCAGACAGGACAACTGGATTCGAACAACCCATCTCCGAAATCGATTCCAACCTGCAACCATAACTGCAAGAACGATACCTGGTTTGAGGCGACTGTCTGCACAGACAATCCGTCGCCGTCTCCGTCATTTTGGCATTGTCCCACGTCGGCCAGCAAGACGTTTAATACTCACAGTACAACACCGACGACTGCGTCTACAGTGGGCACAACAACATCGACGGTGGATCCAACGTCAGTGGGATCTTGTACTCTTCACTGATGAATCAAGATTCATGCTTAACCGATGTGATGGTCGTTTACGTGTATACCGTCGACGTGGAGAACATTATGCCAACAACTGTGTTCAGGAATTTGATCGTTTTGGAGGTGGTAGTGTCATGATTTGGGGAGGGATCACGGCTAGAAACAGAACAGATTTGCTTGTTATTGATGGAAATCTGACAGGTCAAAGATATCGCGATGAAGTGCTACGGCCATTGGTGGTACCGTTTTTGATGCAACATGGTCCCGGAATAACGCTGCAACATGATAACGCCAGACCACACGTTGCAAGGATTGTACAGCAGTATCTGATGCAACAACATGTCAATGTCCTGCCATGGCCAGCCAGATCCCCAGACATGTCCCCAATCGAGCATCTTTGGGACGAGATGGATCAACGTTTGCGGCGGTTGGATAACCCGCCAGCTACACTCCAGGAATTGCGACAACGTTTACGTCAGATTTGGAATGACATCCCACAGCAATTTCTGGCACATCTGATTCGGTCCATGCGCCGGAGATGCGTTGCTTGCATCATGGCAGGAGGAAGTCACACCCGGTATTGAAGTGTGAAGGTCACAATTGGTTAGACGTCAGACAAGTGCTTCATGACGCATGAAAATGACATTTTTCGTTTTGAGTGACGTTGGCACTGAAAAGTCAGTGTTTCTCCTGTTAAATAAACATATTGATTGCATTGAGATCTTTGCGTGTCATTTATAACATACACATAAATGGTGTCACAGAAACTTTTGTTGCTGAGTATACTTATATAGCCGGTCTTATATTTCAGTGTTGTGTTGCGTGTAATGAATAATAAGGCAAAGACCACTCCTCTCTTGCTGGCCAACAGATTTTTATTCTGCGTGCAACGCATTTATATCAGTAGAGCAGCTTCGAATGTCACATTTCAGCATCGACAGCTATCCACCGCATAGCTTAATACTGTCTGAGTATACAGCATGTCATAATAGTTTCCAGTTAACGGGACTGAAAGCATTACCTTTTCTACCTTTGATGGCGGAGGTAATTTTGAAGCGTGAGCTCTCATACCTCTGTGCAGCGCATTAATGTCAGCAACTTTGCATGTCACGTTTCTACAAGCACACCTATAAATTAGAGATGGAAGAAACGGCGAACCGCACGAGGAGCCGCCTAATGCTCCATTAGCCTGGACTTAGATAGGTAAGTTAGCATGCTTTACAAAAGTGCCGTACACGGTCCGTGTCTCTTTTGGTAATTGGATATAATGTCTGAAAACATATCAAAAATAGAAAAACAAATGGATATTTGATTTTTGTTTTAAAATATAAACATTAAAATTGAAATACAATTTGAGTTTATTTTTTATTGTCTAAAACGAGTGAGGGTAAGTCAAATAACATTTTGATTTTCAATTTTCATTTCTAAAAAGAAAATAGAATATAGCACGAGAAACAAATCGAAAAACGGCCCGTTTAATTGTTTTGGACTACCGGAAGTTGTCATGACAAGAACACTGCACATACGGACCAGTAGATAGCGAGAGCGTGGCATATGACGCTGGCCTCGCCTGCTGTTTTCCCATGGAAACCGCACGAGAAGAGACGCCGACTCACCAAAGTGCCCTTCTACTAGCTAATGAACTGAGCTAGCTAGACGCAGCTGTCGCACATAGCTAGCACGCCACTGTATTTAGCTACATAGCCAACTGGCTAGCGAGCTAAAAAGGCTACAGTTCGCTCACAATGGAATACTCGCTCGCGAGCTATTTGGCTAGCTAGCTTGCAAGATAAAAAGACATCGATATCTATAATGTTATAGCTTGAATGCCAATATATTTTACATCCTAAAGTCGTTTTCACACTGGACGCGAAATGAATTTTTCGCACGACATCCATGCAAAAGACGTCATATGCAAAAGTGGGCGTGGGCTTGTCTAAACTGGGCAGGCGCCAACCGGATTTCTCCTACTTGCGTACCCTCCTTCTTCTGCCGAACTTTCTGCGGTTCCCATATGTAGGCGCCACGCTGTCGCCATTTACTGGTCTATATGAGCAGTGCTCTTGTCATGACAACTTCCGGCAGTCCAAAACAATTAAAAACAGGCCGTTTTTCGATTTGTTTCTCGTGCTATATTCTATTTTCTTTTTAGAAATGAAAATTGAAAATCAAAATTTTATTTGACTTTTCCTCACTCGTTTCAGACAATAAAAAATAAACTCAAACTGTCTTTCAGTTTTAATGTTTATATTTTAAAACAAAAATCAAACATCCAGCTGTTTTTCTATTTTTGATATCCGTTTTCATACATTATATCCAATTACCAAAAGAGACACGGACCGTACACGATAAAATAAAAATGTATAAACTCCAAAGTAATTATCGAAGCAATCATGAACAAAATCTTTGACCTCTACGAAGAAGTAGCTTCGCCTCCGTTTAGCATTTTACTGCGTTTTCATATGCGAACCAGGAGGAAGTCGCCAAAATGTCAAAAACTAAACAGCATTAATATAAAAGTCCTCCTGAATTAAAAAAAAAAACTCCTCAAAACAATACGTGCATAGAAAAAAGGAAAAAAATAATAATGTGCAAATAGAAATCGATTTTTGGTGAAATGTAACATGGCATGTTCACTCAGGTTTCACTTAAGATACCTAGAACAAAATCTGAATGATGAAGACGTTGATTTTTTTTTTTCTCTCAATTTTTTACCGAGGTCCGAGATTGTTAGTTACGGCTATGATGATGGGTCGGATATGCTCGACTGAATATGAGTACGCTTCCTCACAGCTGGCACTGGTTGCCTTGATCTGAGAGAATGTTGCGACTGCCAGTTTTGATAATGACATTGTCGTCATCGTCGTGGTCTACCGGGGTAGGTCAAGTGGGCTAACGCTTGGATTCAATAGTGGCGCGCTCGTGAAGTGATGGACGGGCTTGTGAAATTGCACCCTTGAGGAAGACTTGACAGATGTTTATGGGCGCAGGCGCGATCGCGCCCGTCTGGTGGCATGTACTGAAATAACAGCCTCTCTTGTTCAGCAGCAGTGCTCAATGTCTCTACCACCTAGAAACAGCCCAGTATTCCGCAGTGATCCTCTTGAATACAGAATTTTCATCAGAGCCTTATGAGCGTGGTTTGGAATCCAAAGCTAACACAGTAGGCTGTTTATACTTTTTGGAGCAGTTTAGGATAGGGCAGCCAAGAGAACTAGTAAGGATCTGTGAACACATGATTCCTGACAAAGGTTACACATTGGCAAAACAGCTTTTACTGGAACACTTCGAAAATGAGTAGAAAATAGCTGCAAGTTACATAGAGAAAACCCTGGCTTGGCCTGAAGTTAAGTCAGGATATGAAAGCACTGCAGGCTCATTCTCTATTTTTGCGCAGCTGTTACGATGTAATGGAGGGGTTTCAGTACATGCAAGAATTAGATATGCTGACCAACATGAGAATATTCAAGACAAAGCTTCTATTCAAGCTCAGGTCAGAAGTAGAACAGCTAGAACAGCTTTTCTAGTTGGCGCTCCCCATAGCGGCTGGGAGCACTACCGTTGTGTTGATGTGGATATGTTGCGTTTTTCTCTTGTATTTGCTTTTGTGGTTTGCATGTTTTTAAGTTTGCATTGTTTCTGTTTTTGCAGCGTGTTTCTCCTCTTGACATGTTTTGGGCCATTGCAGTGCATTTTCCCCTGTCGGCCACCATATATTAAGACTGTCAAACGAAACTACTCCTAGCTGAGCCATTTTAACTGTAAGGCTCTTTATGAATGTTGCACCTTGCATTTTTATGTGGAAATTGACTGCCTAAGCAACTGCTGCACCACAGCTTTGGGCTACAAGTGCACATAGCAGGAACTAGATATATAGGCAACTGGACACCTTGCTGCTTGGATCCCCTCATACCTGTGTGATGATGGCTCACGTCTGTGCATTGATGTAGATGAATTATGAACAGGGCTTTTTCATTGTTAGTTGAGACTCAGTTATTATGGTACATGCCTGAATTGGTATTGCACCTTAAGAGACCCAGAGACAGTAGATTGTTTGCAGTTAAATATACGAGGATCACATCAGTAAATGATATTTTCACCCCATGATTTACACATAATGAATTCAGCAAAGCTGCTCTTTATGTGTCTATCTCTGACTGTGCGGAGTGTTATTGTCAGGCAAGAAAAAAGAGCTGACAGCAAGTTTTAAAGGTGTTTCATTGGTATTTTTCTGAAGAAAAAAAGAGATTATGTCAGCTACCACGTGTGTCTTTTCCCACTCCTGAGCTATTCTAAATGGTAACTCCTATTTGGTCATGTGATGAAAAATAATGTGCCTGTATGCAATACCCCTGCAATAGCAACACGTGGATATGACCAAATGCGCTTTGGAAAATGATAATTAAATCGTATCCATTTTGAAATCTCCATTGGGCTGTGTCTGAAACACAAGTTTTTAATGCTTCATTTCCTCTACAGATGTACAGTGAGAAGAGGCGACAGTTCAGTGTCATGAGGAATGTGCCCAGAGAATTGGTGCAGAAAGTTGCAAGAAACATCGACAGGCTACTTGCCAAAAAAAGGCAAGCACTGGAGGTAAGAAGAGAGACAGCCACTGCGGAACACAGTATTCTGTGTGTGTAAAAAGTGTGGTGGCTTTGCATGTTGATGGAGGGAATGACAAGGGGAAGAGTGGGAGCACAGATATTTGACAAGGACGTCTAACATGGAGAAAATGTTTATTATAAGCAAGACTTACTTCTACATGTCCGGTGTGTGAATGTAGTGTGAGAAAAATTTTTAATTTAGAATAGTATGTTTGCTTTAATTCACCGTGTCAACAGCCAACGAGATCTGGCCTCCCCAGCTTTTAACCTCTAACCTCCAACATGTACAGCTGATGTGCATAAATTTACATTCCTCCTGTCAGCAACTCTCATCTCTTGGTGTGCCTGACCCCTGACCTCTGTGTTGTAGAGGCTGGCGAGGGAAGCTGAGAGGCTGCAGAAGGAGCACTCCTGGCAGGATGGGATCAAGGTAAGACTGCCTTGTCTGGTTTCTTTAATATTGTTGTCCCTGTTGGGGCTTCCCATAAGCCCCAATTCGCACCAGTCTCAGCACCTCATAGGAAATAAAATGAAAACTTGGGGGCTCGAAACCTTGATTTGATGGTCTGGGAATAGATTTCGTAATTCAGGTGGCTGCAGGTTTAATTCTCATGTCAGACAGTGCCTGAATACCCCTGGGCTGGGCGCTTGTGAGTTGACTTCACCAGCAGTTAATCTGCTCCATTAAGCAGCTGATGGTGATGAAAGAAACGTCCTGGCCTTGCACAGCCTCTGGCTGTATCTGATGACCTTTGCATAGCAGGGGGCCCTAACTTCACTGCAGCATGCTTCTGTCAGGCCCCAGGGAATCCTCTTCACCTTTGCTTACACAACCCTTTGTCATTTATCATTTATGTAATTGAACCACTCTCACACTTGTTCTGTTTATCTTCTTCATGACAGGAGCGAGACATGGAGTATTATGACTCCAAGGCAGAGCTGGATTATGTAAGTGCTGTTTGTTCATGCTTCAGGTATTGTATTCTGTCTGCATTGAGTAGCTGCAGTTGCTGGATTAACTTCAGCTTGATTGTGTTATTATCTATGTGTGCGTGCACTCTCATGGTTTTGGACATCTGTTTTGATTTGTGTTTACCTTTGCAGTCAGAGGATGGGGATAACCCTTACTCCCTGAAGTTAGAATTTGTAGAAGACCCAAACTTCAAAAACAAGGTCAACTACTCATACACGGCAGTTCAAATTCCGACAGACATCTACAAGGGATGTAAGTTTTACACTGATGATGCATTTGCATTAGTAAACCGTAAAACGTAAAAATGTCAGGTCTTACACATTATTTCTGACCAGCTGGCTTTACTGTGGTGGGATTAAAGGAGAATTCCAGCGTGAAATTGACTTGGGGTGTATTGAAACATGATAACGAGTACTAACTTTTGTTGAATACCCCACCTCCGCACGCACGCAACATTTCGAAATATATGGCTTTTTACCCGTAGCTCCCAACAGGCTTACAATGGTAGTGAATTGGGCATAGCGTTGCCATGCAAAGAAATCGCTATTTTTTCATCATTAACAAGGCTCAAAGTAGCTCCACACTTCATTGGTAGAATTCCGAGGGCTCTGACATTTAACTTTGAAAATGCACAGGTAGTTTATTAAAAAAGAGTGTTTATGCAGGCTGTACCTTGAGGTAGTTTCCAGTCGCCTCCATCTTGAAAGTCATGATAAGTTGATTGATGAGCACGAACGAATCGATTGCAATATGTTCCCCTATCCTTCCTATTCGTTTGTGGGAAGTGTTCATAGATTTTTTAAATGGTAGTCCTGGAGAGTTCTCTCACCTAAGCAGAAAAAAATACCTGTGAAAATTATATGATTAATACGTATTATGAAGCCCAAAAAATGAGTGGGGAAAATAATTGAAAGAAGTTGAATGAATTTTTGGTCTGGTCATGTATTGGCATTGGTGTACAAACTTCAAATTAGTAATACCCTAAAATGGGCTCATTTTGTTGTATTTTGTCATCTGAAAGAGGAGGTCAGATCTTTGGCTGAAGTTGAGTTTTGACGTGGTTTAGGTGTGGAAGCCTTAATATCGATGCTGCTATGATACTTAAACTGGACCCTTGCAGTTGCCCATTGCGGCTGCTGTGCAGTCATCGTTACTTTCTCAATTCAGCCTGCCTGAACCTTAATCTCTCACTAACCTGTAAATCTGCAATATTTCAGCATTATTAAGTCACAGCTGCGCCATAGTCCTCCAAGTGATGTTTTCCCCCACTTATTAAATATTTAGTTTGATGTGCATCTGGTGAACTGTGGGTTATTGAAATTTAAAAATTTAACAATGTTTGTAGAGACATTCTCTGCTCTCTTGGGCTCTTTTGAGAGCATTTTTGAAGTGCCATTGATAGAACATTCAACTTTCCCAAGGGTGCTCCTGTTGAGATACCACTGACAACTGCTTCCTTTTTTCCCGCCTTCTCAGAAGGTTGGCACCAAGACGAGAGAAAGCGTACCTGTAGGGGGCCAGTACAAGGCAGCTTTGCCTCCAGAAATAATTGAGCGCTCATGTCTCTGTGCCGTGCTGATCGAGAGCTTAAAGGTCCCATGACACCCAAAATTTCAAAAAAGTGCTTTTAAACCCTTCTACAGTACTTTTACAATGCAAATTTGAATCTGACACTAGTTTGTCATACTTCTATTCATGAGAAGTGTAAAATGCTAATTAAAACCTTGCTGGGGAACGCCCTTTGAAAATTGCTGAAATATTATGTAACCCATATAATGTCAGCTCCAGAGGGGTAATGCTCTGAGCTGAGTCTAGGGAAGGGGGTTTGCCATGCAGTGCCCTACACATACATCTTGTGTCACTAACAAATGTTCACATTTTTCACTTTCAAATTTGATAGAAATTATGTGCAACACTTCCAACTACAGTAGTGGGGATGAGAGAAACTGCTTTGATTTCGGAGCCTGTCAGATTTGTGTCAGATTTGTCGGTAGATAGCGAAATTCAAGGTGGAATCTAGGCAGTTGGAATAGATCGGCCATATCGTTATGTGCTTGAGTTAAAAGCAGGTTTTATAAAGTCAATGCAATGTCAATATCATGCAAAATATATAATTACTTTGTATAAAGTCATTTTAGGTGCTATCCAGTTGGCAAAAGTGGGGACTTATACAACAGGGGTGGTTGGTGAACTGAAAATAGGTGAAGCACAGTTAATTCTTTGAAAGTAATGACAGGTCCTCATTGGTTTTCAATCATTTAATTTAATTGACCCTATGTGAACTCCAAAAACAGTCGGGACCATCAGGTGTAGCCAGTTCTGCTCATTAAGATAAGCCTCAGAAGCCTGGATCTGTTTTCAGTTTTTTTCCCTTGATGAAGCACATTTTCCTTTGATAAAAATAAGCCATCAACAGTTAAATGAGTTAAATGCATAGCTTCCTTTGCAATGCAATGTTGCAACGATTAAGGGGAAAATGTTAAATTCACTTTACAAAAAAAGATAAACTACGCTGTTCACTTTTGTGTTTAATTTAAGCACATCCTGCTCTACCAAATCTTAGCTTCACAATTATTTAATTTCAACAAAGGAAGTCAAAACAAGATACAAAAATCTGCAAATGAATAATGTTTCTTGAAACTGAATTTTATGTAGAGAAGACGCATTTTCTTTGTGTCAAATTACTAAGAAAAACTTGTCGAATCTGATTATGTTGAGGGTTTTTTGGAGTTTATGTAATGTTAAAATAAATTAATGACTGAAAACAGTTTATGACCAATAGTTATTGTCAATGTTCAGCACTTCACCAATTTTTATTTTACCATCCGTCACTGGTCTCTACAGCACTCAAATGTCCTGTGGCGCAGCAAGCTGCAGTTTGCTTAGATTTACTAGGTTACATTATTGGCATTTGACATTATTTATTCCTGTTGACTAACGTGATGGTGCATATTTTCACTTGCAAAGTTGCATCAACCTTAGCTATTACATGTTGACTGTTATGCATGCCAGCTGCCGCTCACTGCCCAGTAATATCATGCAAATGTCTATGTTCAGCATGCAGCAATGAGATAGTAGGTTGAGGCCATAATCTATGCTGCAAGTTCTTCAAAAAAGAAAGAAATCTCATCTTGATGTATTTTTTTGATACACTGACATTGCACCAGTAAAATTCCCTTCCTGAGATGACACAAAACCCGCGCTCGTGGGAAGAGAATTTTTTTGAGAGGTGTGGCTGAGGAAGTAAAAAATGCACACAAAATTCTGTATATTTCTTAAAGTAGTGATTTCACAGGCAAAGCATGCAAAAAATATCAATCAGTTTAAATATTTACGTGTAAAATTAATTAGATTACATGGGACCTTTACAGGAGCTGTGTCACAATTACTGCGCATGCTCGGGTTTGACAGATGCAAATGAGTAAACAACGCCACGAGTGCGCGCAAAAACCGCCAGCTCGTATTGACCATAGTTTTACTGGACTTTACTAGAGATTTCCTTCGGACAACTTCAGAAATGAGCAGACCAAGGCACCTCTTTAGCAGTAAGTGTCCAGGGTTTGCCCACAGTGTTTTATACTGTCTTCTTAGTCAGATTTCAACTATATTTTGACTTTAGATACGTAAGCTACGTCTTTAGGCGACATGAAGTCTGGATTATTTGCTCCCTGTTTGCTCAGTTCTGAGAATGTGCAGCAATCGCAATACAGCTTCTTTAAACTAACCTGCTGCCCATTGAGAATCCTGTACCTCATTCTCTATGGAGGACTTCCCTGGTGCTGTGGTTAAAGCCCCTTTAGGCTCATCCAATCATACCTCAGTATCTTCAGAAGTTATGCTCTCTTTATATCTGTTCATATTTATTGTGTGTTTTGGTGCCATAAAAAAGAAAAAGCACCTGAGGTTGCAAAGCACAATATACACAATATTTTGCCCTCATCCATTCCCTACAACCACACTGAGTTGTGACATAACTATGACCACTGACCCAGATGATTGATTTCAGCAAATTTAAGTGGCAGTTTTCAATGTTTAAATTCTGGTAGATTATGTTTGTACGTTTGTAATGACCAGCAGCCGTCAGTTATGAAAAATCCAATATGCACTGCCTGGCCAAAAATAAAAATAGACATTTGGACTTAAATATGCATACATTTTATAGCTAATAATGAAAAAATTATGTCAGTGATTATTGTGTTTCTGTTGGCTACAAATCTTTTAACCCTGACCAATGCAGTCTGCAACTTCTCATTTTTTTAACCAACCTTGTCCCAAGGTGTATCCCTGGTCATGGAAAAGATGTAATTTCAATATGGCAAAATATTTGCCTGTATCAAGCAAAGAAAACAACCTAGGAGATTGCTGAAATCACTGGAATTGGGTTAAGAATATCCAATGCATTATTAAAACCTCGAAGGATAGAGGTAAACTGTCAACTTCACAGAAGAAATGGATCAGAAATGGAGATCATTAAAATGCTTGGTGGGATCATTAAAAGTCGCGTCATATACAATCAATAGTTGAACTCAAGACTTTGTTTATTCGTGAAAGTTAGAGAATTTCCACATGAACAATGAAGTACGAACGTGCAGGATTGAGAATAAACATTTGCCTGGCTGCAAGAAAGCCAGAAAGCCGCTTGTTGTATGGCTTATCAGAAAAAAAAAACAACTTCAATTTGCTAGGGAGCATTAACATTGGACTGGGAAGTAATGGAAAGAGGTCATGTGGTCTGAATTCAGATTTACCCTACTCCTGATTGATGGGCACATCAGGCTAAGTAAAGGGAGCCCATGGAGTGATGCACCCATCATACATAATGCTTATATACAAGCCTATGGAGGCAGTTTTATGATCTGAATTTGCATCAGTTTGTCAGATCTAGGCTCAGCAATGTCATGCAGCAATAAAATGAAGTCAGCAGACAATCTGAATATACTGAATGACCTAGTTATGCCTATAGTGAACTTTTTAATGTTTGAAAGCACAGGCATGTTCCATGATGACAGTGCCAAAATTCATCAGGTTCAATTTGTGAAGTGGTGGTTCAGCGAGTATGAGGAGTTATTTTCACACATGAATTGGCCACTGAAGAGTCCAGACCTTGACTAATTGATGTCTTTGGGATGCGCTGGTGAAGCTTTACAGAGTGGTTTGACTCTCCTGTCATCAATTCAAAATATTGGCCAAAAATTAATGCAACCCTGGACAGACATAACTGTTGTAACATTGTAAAAGCTTGTTGAAAAAATGCCACGATGAATGCGCGCTGTGATCAAAGCTAAAGGCAGTCCATAAATATCAGCGTTTTTTTTGGTTTGGCAGTGTAGAAAGTAAAAGTCCTCTAAAGGATTTAGTTTCAACTACCAGAATTTTCTAGCTGGCGCAGTGAATCAGCCGGGAGGTGGTACACCACTTGTTGAAAATAGCACATAGAGATACAATTTAAGTAAGCAAACTTATTGAATGAATTTATGGAATGTGCTGCAAAATTGGCGTTGTAAGATGGTAACAGTTTTTTTATTTCTCAATCTTAAGATTATGGAATAACTCTTATATGAAATAATAACCATCTTGTCACAGCTCCTCTAATTCTCAATGAGCTCGCCTGGACGCAAGCGCTGGAGAAAGTCTTCATTGAGAATAGCCGTGAGGACCCCTCGCTCCTGTGGCAGGCCTTTGGCAGTGCCACTGGGGTCACCAGATATTACCCAGGTATGACCCGCAGCTGCCAGGACTTACTTGACCTGTGACATCCTGTAGCGTTATATTTATGGGAGTGTTTCAAACTAGAGGCACCCCAAGAGCGCAAACCTCTGCCAAGGCAGCACAGTCGAAATCTTTCCGAGTGAACATGGCTCATAAGAAATTTAAGGTATCTGCGACATGGGATTTCGAGATGGTAGCTGTAGTGGCCATATTGTTTGACTGATCAAGGTCAAAATCAGTAGGGTCCACACCTGATGTAACATCAACCCACCCACAAAATTTCAGGGTTATCTGTCCATGACATTTTGAGTCGAGTTATCTTGTACACAAACAGAGAGACAGACAAACCAATGCCGGCAAAAACAAAAAAAACAAAAAATCAACTTCCTTGGCGGAGGTAATAATGAAAAATAGATTTCACCCTGTGACTGCAGTTCTTAACCAAAGCTTCCAAAACTCTCGTGTAGTGACTGCGATTATGTTCCCATCCCCAGCCTCACCTTGGAAAGCCCCAGATAAGATTGACTTGTATGATGTAAGGAGAAGATTGTGGTAAGTTCTATTGTACCTTCCTCATCAAAGATGATATGCAACACTGCACACTTTTTTACAACACTCTTCTTCTCTGCATCATGGAGCACATCTAACAGGAGTAAAAACATCAAATGTTGGTGTGTATTACATCAGTTCAGCTTTTTTTCAACACTCACAGGCTATGTCTTTTTTATAGATTTATTGTGTTCAGTCAAAGGGTTTATTATACACCCTCTTGATAGACTGTCTTTTCTGGAAGCCCTTGTGCTGGGTTGCAAAGACTGATCCGTTTCTATTTCTCAGGTATATCCAGGGAGCGTCCTCCCCCAAAGACATGGTGATCTTGGTTGACGTGTGAGTTTCTAGAGGCCTGACCATGTGGCTCCTGGTGTCTGTCTTTGCGGTGAATGATAGCACCCAGATCATCTTCAGCAGCTGCGCATGATCGCACCTTCAGCACTAATGAAGATAGCTGAGCGTTAGTGAGAGGGAGTTCAGTTTCTTTAAAAATAACCCCATTGCCTCACCTTTACAGCAGCCTTTTGTCTCAGGGAGGTGCTATTTTAGTACTGACTCGCTTCTAACCCAAACTCTGCAATGAATTTCAATTAATGCTGCCTTTTCTTTCGTACTTTCATGAAACATTTTTATTTAACGCATTGGTCCCCAAGTAATCCTGTGTGTGCATGTGTGCG
Source organism: Gymnothorax reevesii (assembly GCA_029721435.1). NCBI lineage: Eukaryota > Metazoa > Chordata > Actinopteri > Anguilliformes > Muraenidae > Gymnothorax > Gymnothorax reevesii. The sequence continues at coordinate 11,159,318 of CM056581.1, forward strand.
TGTGTGTGTGCGCGTGTGTGTGTGTTTGCGTATATGCGCGTACCTGCTTGTGTTTGTGCATTTAATTCTTTGTGTATGTTTTCAGGAGTGGCAGTGTGAGTGGTCTGACTCTCAAGCTAATCAAGGCATCAGTGGTTGAGATGTTGGACACATTGTCAGATGACGACTATGTCAATGTTGCTAGGGTAAGTAGGTGGGATGTGGAGTGCCAGTGTGCATTTAAGGTCCCTCATTATGTCACCAGGTGCACAGCCAATTTGTGATTTCGTGCTATTTCATTATTTGTCCATTCTTGACATCACATGGTGAAGTTACTGCCCAGAGATAAGAAGGACTGACTGATCAACCAGTTCCTTCATTATTCTGTGTGGTCAGTCCCCTTTGTGATGTCATGAAGGACAGAAATGGCCTGTAATGACTGATTGGCATTGCACTTGGTGATGTAATCGGGGACTTCTAATGTCTTTCTCTCTCCCTCTCTACCTCCCTTTTTCTCTCTCTCCCTTACCCTCTTTCCATCACACACACACGCATAAACTCTCGTATTTGTACATAGCAAACCCTGTTTGGTAAAGTATTTATCGGGAGCTGATGGAGTGCCGTATCATGTTGATTATAATGCTCTGTCCTGGGTTTTAATACTTTTTCTGAGCTTCACTTAGACCCCATGGCATGAGGTGTGTCTGTTGTTGGAATAAAGGTTTTTCCCTCCTTTTCTCCTCTTTATATTTCTTATCTCTTATCTGTCAATCTGTATATACTTGTCTCAGTTCAATGAGAAAGCAGAGATGGTAGTTCCATGCTTCAAACACTTGGTCCAGGCCAATGTCCGCAACAAGAAGATCTTCAAGGATGCAGTGCAGCTCATGTCGGCTAAAGGCACCACTGACTACAAATCAGGCTTCCACTTCGCCTTTCAGCAACTTCTCAATGTAAGTTTACTTTTTCTGCCCGATTTTACATTCCAAAATATTGCACAGATAGATATTTATATCGGAAAAACATGTTTATTGACTGCTGTGATTTCTGAAGGTAATCACTTTACATATACTGGAAAGATTGTTTTCTATGCGGCTTTGAATATCATGACTTTTTATTCCTCACTCCTATGTTTTTGATTGTCGCAACTCTCCACGCACTCCAAGAACCCCCTCGGTGCCCCACAGAAATTCAAACATTGCCAGTTAAGTCATCAGATTTTCAGCCGATACAATCAAAAGCCATTCAGTCAATAAAATACTTCATACTTTATCAACACATTACTGCAGAGTCGCTTCTTCTGCCAAAAAATTGCAAAAACTTTTTATTACAATCATGAAAATTATGGATGTTTTTATGTTTTAATCCAGTCGGAGAACCAGACATAGATACAGGGTACAATCAAGAGGAGCAGGAATATGGTAATAGAAGTGGATTTGGCTGAAGCTCAGAGCTGTGAGTGGGACAGTACAGTTTAGTTGGCGCTCACTGGAGAGGGTAGGGAGCGTGCTCGTGCTCAGCCAGTGGAGGGCAGGAGTCTGGTGTTAATTCCCCTCTCTGAAGCAAGACTGCCTGACAGCAGGACCAAAGACTTTAGCAGGAATGCAGTCTCAATCCTGGAGACCAATGAAGGCTTGGGTGGTGTTCCTAATAAACTAGCTGAAAGGAAGTGACTGGAACAGATGATTAAAATGAACGTGGCCCCAGTCTTGGAGACTGATATTAAGACTTGGGAGTTTGTTGCTATTAATTAGATTCCGAAGTGTAATTACATTTTTCATTATCGTAAATTACCGATGAACACATGACAGGAGAGCTTTGCTTCAAACTGGAAGGTAAAATGTCAAAGCCAGCAACACTACCAGACCGAAAGTAAACTTATATACACATACAGTGCACAAGGAGTGGGGCACATAATGGATCACACCTGGGCGTGGGGAAAAAGACCAGACCATAAACCAATGACTGGAGACAAAACTACAAAACATACCTACGTTGCTGGAAAGGAGGGGGAGAAAATTTAGAACACAGGAGGGTTTTAAATACTTGTATAGATTTTTCTATTTGGAATGATTTTGCATTCATACAAATTTTCAGTATTTACCATATAGTGATAACCTTGCGCATTATTTATTAAAGCAGTTATATTCTGTTCGAGAACAAATATCTCTAAGAAATATTTTTTTCTGATGTTCATGAGAAATTAACAAATGATCTTTTTTTTATAGCTTATCATTCATCTACACTGTCAGGACACTTATAGCCCAGTGCCCTGGAGAGCTCCTGATCATGCTGTTTCAACGCTAATTTTCTCATTCATTATGATGATTGTTTAATTTTTTGAAAATCTAGAATTCTTACCTCCCTCTGTCTCTTCAATGCCTTCAGGAAACAAATGTCCCCCGCGCTCACTGTAATAAGATAATCATGCTGTTCACCGATGGGGGTGAGGACCGCGCCCAGGATATATTTGAGTATTACAACTGGCCTAACAAGACAGTAGGTGTCGCACATGGTTTTCAACCTGCAGTGCGCAGCAATGTGCTGAGTATGATAGCACGTTGTCCCCATTGTTATATGTGCAGAACCATTTTGAATTGTGATTACATTATTTTTTAGTGCCTCTCAAAGTCTGTGGCCCTTAAATAATTTATTTACCTTGTGATAAGAATATATTCTGAGGCTCTTTCATTAGTCGGTTGTATCATTCTTATGCCCTTTCCCAGGTTCGAGTCTTTACGTTCTCTGTTGGGCAGCACAACTATGATGTCACCCCTTTGCAGTGGATCGCTTGTGCTAATAAAGGTGAGGGTTTAGTGAGGTGTGTATGCATGTAGTACACTGTAGTACACTGATCCATGGCCTGTTCCCCCCCCCCGTCTCATCAGTAACACCAAAACGCAACATTACCGCCCCTAACAGGGAGGAGCCTTTTACTCTGGTGACCAGGACCGAGCACTTTGAGTTCAATATTCATGTTGAGACATTGTTGAGAATATGAAATTTGACAGCGTTCTCTTTGTTTTAAATGGAATGTTTTCCCACTCCTGATTTCTTCTTGCATATTTGTCTCATTTAAATCTTTCAGATCATAAAACTAAGTTTAATTTAACCTTGTTTCCAGAGGAGTTGGGACGTTGTGTAAAGTGTAAATATAAACAGACCACAATGATTGGCAAATCATTTTAACTCTATAATAAATTGAAGTATAAAAACAAACATATCAAATGTTGAAACTGACTAATTTTATTGTTTTTTTTGTTTTTGAAAAATATCTGTTCATTTTGAATTTGATGCCAGTAACCCATTTCAAAAAAGTTGGGACGGGGTCATGTTTACCACTGTGTGAAATGGTCGCTTCTTTTTAGCTCGCCGGGACAAATAATGTCTGGAGAGCTATTGTCGTACCCCCGGCGTCCGCGTCCGCGTCCGCGTCCGTCCGCATGCAGAAAAACTTTAACCTTGCCTCGGCGAGCTTTGTTGTCTTTCTGACAACTCTTTTTAATACACCCTGTGGAGACCAGATGCTATTGTTCGCCCCCCCGTGTCACCACCCCTTTGGAGGTCAGCTTTGTTATTATTGTCTTTGTTGTTAAAATCTATGTATTTATTTAGAAATAGTTATATCATAAATCATTAGGACTATTGTGAAAGCAAAATATTTTCCCATTTTTTCTTGATGCAGGATTTAAGCTGTCAACAATTCGTGGCCTCCTGTGTCATATTTCCCATTTCATAATGCACCAGATATTCTCAGTGCATGACAGGTCTGAACTCCAGGCACGCCAGTTTACCACCCAAACTCAAACAACAGACCCATGTCATTGTAATATGTGTAGAATATGGTGTTTGGCATATTCTTGCTGAAATAAGCAAAGTGTGCAAGTTATGCTCACAGAGAATGGTTTTCAGAAGTGTTCCTGTGCCCATGCATTGATTTCCACTACAGAATCCTGTTTGTTTTTAAAGCAGTGCCACCTGAGAGCCTGAAGATCATGGCCATTCATTATTGGTGTTTGGCCTTGTCCCTTGCATGCAGAGGTTTCTCTACATTCCGTGAATAATTTTATGATAATACATACCATAGATGATTAAATCCTCTTTCTTTGCAATTCATTCTTAAATTGTTGAACAATTTTCTCATACACTGTGACAGAGTGGTGAAGCCCTCACCATCTTCTGAGAGACTCAGCCTCCCTTAGATGCTCTTTTCATACCACTCATGTCACTGACCTGTTGCCAATTAATCAAATTAGCTGAGAAATGTTCTACCATGTGCATTTTTTTACATTATAAAACATTTCCAATCTTTTGTTGCCCCTGTCCCAACTTTTTTTTAAAGATATTGCTGCCATTACATTCAAAATTAGCAGATATTTTTCCAAAAACAATACATTTCTCAATTTCAACATTTGATATTTTCTTTTAGCAGTTTTCGATAAAATATAGGGTTTAAATGATGTGCAAATCATTGCACTGCATTCTGTTATTATTTACATTTTACACAGCATCTCAACATTTCTGGAAATGGGTTTGTATTAGACAAAGATAACCCAAGTAAACATTAAGTGCATTTTAAATGAAGATTTCGTCAATTGAAGGAAAACAACTAACCAACCCTACCTGCCCATATGCAGAAAAGTAGTTGCCCCCCCAGTTACTAATTCAAGCAGTTTTACTAATTTAATTTATAATTGGGTTTCATTTCACTAGACACGCCCAGGCATGATCACTGCCAGCCCTGATGAATCCAACCATCACTTAAATACGATGTGTCTGGTAATGAGAAGTTGGAAAAAGCAGCGCATGATTCCACAATCTAAAGAACAGATGAGAGACAAAGTTTTTGACATCTATCAGTCCGGACAGGGTTGCAAATCCATTCCTAAGTCTTCGGGACTCCTGCGAACCATGACGAGAGTCATTATCTGCAAATGGAGAAAACTTGGAACAGTAGTAAACCGTCCTGCATGTGGCCGAGCTGCAAGAATTCCTCCAAGAGCGCATCAATTAGTCAGCCAGGTGGTTATAAAAGGAGCCAGGCTAACATCCAAAAAACTGCAGACCTCACTTGCTTTGGCTTAGGTTCGTGTTCACCCCTCCACAATAAGAATGAGACTGGGTGAAAATGGCATCCATGGGAGAGCTGCAAGGTGAGAACCACCACTGACCAAAAAGAACATAAAGGCTTGTCTCACCTTTGCCAAAAAAAAAAAAAAAAACATCCCCAAGACACAGCATTCCACAATAATAATATCATACCATCGGTCAAACGTTAGTGGAAGTATGATGGTCTGGGGCGGCTTTACTGCTTCAGGACCGGAGCAACTTGCCTCAACTGATGAAACCATGTGATCAACTCCTCTGCATCAGTTTGTGACCTCTAGCTCAAGTGCAGTGCGGTTATACAGCAGAAATGTGATCTGAAGCGCACCAGTTAGTCCAGATCTGAATGACTCCAAAGGAAAAAAGTGAAGGCTTTGGAGTGGCCTTGTCAGTCCTGACTTGAGATGCTGCAATGTGACCTTAAACAGGCAGTTCATGCTAGAAAATCCTCCTATGTGGGCAAATTGTGGGCAAAGACTCTGCCAATTACTGTAAAAGTTTTATTGCAGATGCTGCCACTAACAATGGTGCCACCAGGTACTAGGTTTAAGGGGAGGGCATTCATTTTTTTCATATGGGTAGTTTTTTTACGTTGTAAATAAAATCATTTAATGACAACATTTTTCGTTGACTTGGGTTGTAGTTTGATGATCTGAAACATCAACTGTGAAAAATATGCAAAAATGACAGAAATCAAGAAGGGGGCAAATACTTTTTCATCGAACCGTGACCTCACTCAGATGCATGTCACCAGGGCTGTTATGGAGCGTACTCAGGCTGATGTGGGTGAGGCTGGTATCAGTGAAGGATCGGCAATCGCTCAGTGGAATCAGAACTGATTCATATTTTTCCCAATTCATAGAAAGTCCTTGGGCGATGTCATCTAGCTGTTTATTGTGCATGCTGGCTTGTCTGTCATGCACCTAGTGCACAGGGTAGGTCATGTTGTCTGAAAGCCGCAGAATTCTCATGTTTTCATGCTACTTCCTTGCATCGATTCAAATGCTGCTTGAATGCGCTACATGATGTTTTGATTAAATCCAGAGAGAAGGGAGATGAAATAGTTTGCATTACTAGGTTTTGTAAGCTGCAGTGAATGGAGGAACTGCAAACATGGATGCCATAATGGCTGCTCCCACTTACCCATGATGACCAAGGCTAGTTGCAAAGCGTACATTAGGGGTGCAAATGCCACAGTAGCCCTCAATCACGTATATTTTGCTTGAAAAGCTATGTTAAGTCTGCCAAAAAGAAGTCCTGTGAAGATATACTTTGTGTTGAATATATGGTCACTAACATGAGGCTCAGAATATGGGTACAGGAGCCAGGTGGTGTTGTATCATATTTTTGGACAGCCTGGGCTCTTCTTTGGGGCACTCTATGGTCTCCTGGACCACATGCTTTTATCTACACAACTCTCTTATTGGCAACTTTTGGACCAGTCTGATAATATTGCATTATGAGTAGCTGCTAGTATGACCAAGGAGTTCAGAGGGAGCAGTTTATTACTTTTTTTATGGGCAACCCTAATATATATGTAAATGAATGGCACTGGTTGAGCTCATTGTTGCCATAAGCGTGGCGGGCACGGTTCAAAGCTTGGGTACTCAGCTGTGGCGCTAGCTATGGCTTCCTGTGAATAATTCTGGGAATGGTAATCGGGGGCTGAAATCAGAGGGCAGCCCGGGGCCCCAAGTGGTGTGATCTGAATACAGAGACGGGTCCTCATTGATTAAATGTCTCCACTGCCGCTCGCTTGGAAGCTGAGGTGATTCTGGCATCCTTCAGGCTGGTGGAATAGCCACACCTGGGAGCAAGCCTGTACTGAGAGCCTCACTGCTGTGCCACACTGTCCAGCAATTAACTCCATAAATTGCAGTGTAAACTGCATAACATCAGTTACGTCCAGTTCAGAAGATTTGCTGAGTAAGGTCAACTTAAAGTTGTTACACTGCCCATCGAAGGTGCTTCATCAGTGATACGATACTACAAAATTGGTGTCATGCATTCCAGTCCTACTGCCGCACCGCCCCCCCACTAATTTGTGACGTGTTGCTGGCTTATGTAGCCGTGGAATTATTGCCAGCAGTGTGTTAAAGGCAGCACTGACGTGTCCATCTGTTGTGAGTGTACAAGCGACTTGCAAACTGAGACATTTGGCGTGGATGGGGCCGCCTCCTTTCGCTCACTGCTTGTGTTTGGTTGCTCTATCAGTTTATATTCAACTGACAGGAACAGCAGCTGTTTCACTGCAGCAACAAGCTTTTCAGACTCTGAAGTAGAAGTCGGGTCACAGGCCTCTGCTCATGGTTTCCAAGCTCTGCAGTGTTCTTACCTTATTAGCACAGGATTGAATAATGGCACTAGGATCTCATATGAGCCTACCAGCATCAAGAAAACCATGTCTGGATGTAATTCTGTTGAAGATCTTCCACAGAAATGAGCTGAACAGAATAAAATTGTGCTAAACTTTGGTAAAACAATGCAAAAGAGGCTTAAGTGACATAGATGTGGACTTCTATCGACTAAGGCATATGAAGGTAGTGGTGCTTTGGACTCAAATGACCTCTACTTGAGATAAAGCACTCGCGCCACATGTTCTGGGATGTTAGGATATAGAATTGCATCATTTAAGCTGTGTAAGGTGTTTTTTTTCTACCTGCTTTAGGTTTTTACTTTGAGATTCGGTCTCTCTGTGCCATCAGAACTAATACCCAGGTGAGTTACCTCGCACAGCACATTGCACAGTTTATATGATCGCCACTTTATATTTTTCTTGAGACAAACATGTTTGACTACATTCTCTGCATGTCCAGGAGTACCTGGATGTACTGGGACGCCCCATGGTGCTGGCAGGGAACAAGGCCAAGCAGGTGCAGTGGACCAATGTCTACCAAGATGCCTTGGTGAGGATGACCATCCAAACCTTCTGATACTAAACAAGTGTGTTGACATTCATCAATAAAGGATACTAAAAACCTTTCATAGTATACGTATATAGGTAGTCTCCGATTTTGTGGCAAAAAAATTACAGTTTTCTATCCAAATCTAGCAAAAAGTATCCTTGGGAATCCTGTTATTTTCTGCTGAAATTACTTAAACCCTGATTTCTCGTTGACCATTTTAACATTTTCAGGGATTGGGCTTGGTGATTACTGGGACAATGCCGGTTTTCAACCTCACTGTGGAAGGCAACTTGCAGGTAAAACGAGAAATTTAGCTGCCAAAAATGTGTCTTTTTTAAAAATTATTTCAGGGTAATGTGTGTAAACTCAAAGGTGAGACGTCAAACATTTCATGCTTTTTTTTTGGGCTGTTTGGCTAAAGTTCAGGATGTCTCTTCAAACAATACTGTGAGTGGGCTAGTCTGGTCGGAAACTCTTAAAACTTGCAGCATTGCAGCAAACTTGTTTACTCTAGTTGTAATTAATAAGAGACTTTGTTCACTCGTGTTCACTCGGTGTTGCTTCTTACAAACCCAAATCAAAAAAGTTGGGAGAGTTGCTAAATTAAAATTTTAATTTGATATCTCGCCATATGAATTTTAGAAATTTTTCAGAATAAACATTTATTTCAATTGTAATGCTAGCAAAATATTTTAAAATAATTCATGCCATTTCTTTTCACAGCCCTTAACAAATGTTTAGGGACTAAAGCCACCAAAAGATGAAGTGTTTCACTTGGAATTTTGTCCCCTTATTCCTGAAAACGAGTCTTAATGTGTGCAACTGCATGGTCTTTATTGTCACACCTTGCTTCTCAAAATGTGCCATGTTCTGTATTAGCGACGAATCAGGACTACAGACTGGCGAGTCCGGCCCGCGTACCCTCTCCTAATGTAGCCATGCCTTCGTAACATGCAGAATGTGGTTTTGCGTTGTCTCATTGAAATATGCATTGGCACCAGTCGAAAAGCTGTTGTCTTGAAGGCAACAAAATTTATTGTCTTGATTGCTTCAAAACCTCAGTGCACTCTTCAGTGTTAATGGTGCCTTCACTGAAGCCCTGGAAGTTGCCTTTGTCAAGGGCACTGACAACCCGGCCCACATCATGACAGAGCATGGCTTTTTTCTCACAACCAGCGTGTCTGCGTAATTGGTTCTTTCCCTACCACAGCAGTCTTGTGGTTAATCGAGGCATTGGCTTGTTATTACCTCAGTGCAATCATTTGTAGCCACTGATTGTGCTGTATATTTTGGCTGTGCGTTTTGGCTCAGTTAGGGTTGGATCATCATACTAGAAGGGGTTACTCTAATTTCCAGTTTTCTTCTCTGGTGTCCCATCCAGAGAACATGTTCTCCAGTCCCTCTTCCAGCTGTCCTCATCCTCCTCATTTCGCCATACTCGCTGGCTCATCGTTGATCCTGCTATTGGCTCCCCCTCTGCCCATTTCATGACAGCTTTTTTACCTTTTGCTAATAACAATCTATATGGTTCTTTTAATCTTTAGTCTTGAGTGCTTGGCAGCCATTTCTTTCAGAAAAGATCTGAAATATTGATTTGTCTGGCCAAAATACGTTTCAACTGAGCTCAGAGAAGTGGGCGGCACCTCTGGACACCGTTGAGATCAGACTTTCTTTTTGCATTGTGTAGAATTAAATTTGTGGATGTAACTATGTATTTTCGTGCTTGACAACAGTTTGCCTTGGTAACCCTGAGCCCATGAGGTTAAGTCACTCGTAGATAAATGACAGCTTGATGCAGCGCCATCTGAGTGATCGGAGATGACGGATATTGATCTTAGACTTGTGCCCTTGCCGTTTACACACAGACATTTCTACACATTCCTTGAATCTGTTAAATGCATGATGCACTGTGGAAGGTGAAATAACAAAATCCTTTGAGGGGTATTATTTTTAAACCTGTCAATGATTTTCTCAGGTATTTTTTGGCAAATTGGTGATCCTCAGCCCATCTTTTCTTGTAGGGGACGAGGGCTTTCCTGGAAGCTGCTTATATACCACATCATGATTTCGATCACCTGCTGACATCAGCGTCAGCGTAACCATGTCATTATTTTTATCTCATTACAAGTCCGAAATGTCCCTCGTCCTAACACTACTTAGAATGTGTTGCAGGCTTGAAGGGAGGAAATGAATGTACATTTACAAATAAAATGAAATGAATTTGACCTGACAAAACATTAAAGATCTGCTACAAAATACAATTCAAAATAAATGGAAAAATTTCTGCCGCCTGTTATGAGCATTTCCTACACTGTCGCAAGTTTTTCTGAGGTGGGGTTGGAGCCAAAAAAAGCTGCAGGACTTGTTCTATCTTGCATGGAGACTTTAGGCATGTTTTTAAAAGAAATCTCACTGACAACCTGTTGAAGAATGATTATAGGGCTAATATAGCCACCAATGACACCCAGAAACTTTCATATAGCTACCACTGCTGGGAAAAAAGCAGAAATGTCACCCTGAGGTGTCAGTAAAATTTAGATTACAAGCCCTATAGTTGGCTGGAGTAAAACAGAGATGGCCAAATTACAGCGATGTGTACCTGAACCTAATACTGTAACCACATCACTTCGCAAGCATGTTGCAAGCCTCTCACACAATTTATACTGTATACTCTATATTTTGTATACTAAATGAAGTCTACAACTAACAATTCAGTTCAAATGGTCAGAAATTCGCCAAAAATGGTGGTGTTTTAAATTAAATTGTTTTATCTGTTTGATTTTATCTATTTGGCTGACCTGGTGCTCAGATTGCTTATTGCACCCACTGTATGATCCGTGATACACTTCTAAACAGTCAAAACAGCAAAGATGATTAAAAAAAAAATGGTAATACTGCTCAATATGTGATCGGTGTATGAGAGTATGTATTCTGTTTTGTTCACTAGAACCAGTTGATCTTGGGAGTGATGGGTGTGGATGTCCATCTGAATGAGATCAAAAGTCTGACACCAAAGTACAATGTAGGTGCATCCTATTGCATACTCACATCGCATCTACAGTGCTGTCACTCTGCTTGGTGGAGGTCCTTCCTGTGCAGTAGCCATCCTTATTAGTGTTAATCTAAATACCAGTTAGCCATTTCATCTTGAATGCTTGAATGAGTTTGTTTACCACCATTTTCACACAAGTTTTCCTCTAAGTTTGTTCAAAGTCTTTTTTTTAAATCATATTGTGGAATAGTATATTCTTTATCTGCTGGTATCAGCACTTCACTGAAGCTGCATCACATTTATATTGAGTGAAATATTCAAACCCAGGATACCATGTCATTTTGGCCGTAGCATTACATCAAATGGAAAATATCTTGTCCATTTTATACACATTTTCCTGTGATTCAGCTGGACATATTTGGGATCATTTGGGATCTTCACTACAATTTAAAATAAGCCTAAATTTCACAGGTTTAAATACAGCAGCTGCATTTGATGAACTCGTATATAGGTCCCCTTTCTTTGAACCTGTATTTTTTTGTAAGCAATTTTTGTTGTTATTATTATTTTTGAAAAACAAAACTGCATCATAGTCTATACCTGTTCTTGCTCTTGACCTTATTCTTTTTTTTTTGTCCCATAGAAAGTTGCAGTGCCTCTGATTGGCTGTTGTGGTTAGCACATGCACATCTAAACTGAGTTTGTTTTATTTTTGTTCCATCATATAGCTCATATCAATCAGAACATTGATCCTGCCATGAGTTCACTCCACAATTCCTTGCAACTTGACATAATTTTTTATGATTTGTTCTCTTTTGACTTAATAATAATGCATCAATTTTATATAGCGCTTTTTTTGGACACTCAAAGACGCTTTACAATGGAGGCATTATTCATTCACACTCTGATGGTGGTACACTACGTTTTTGTAGCCACAGCTGCCTTGGGGCAGACTGACGGAAGCGTGGCTGCCAGTATGCGCCTACGGCCCCTCCGACCACCACCAAACATTCACACACAGCCATACAGGAGGAAGGGTTCCTATATTGCATGTTTTGGATGGGTGGGGGAAACCGGAGTACCCGGAGGAAACCCACGCCAACACGGGGAGAACATGCAAACTCCACACAGAAAGGCCCCAGGCCGGATTCGAACCCACGGCCTTCTTGCTGTGAGGCAGTAGTGCTAACCACTATGCCACTATGCCACCATGCCGCCCAAGACTTAGATTCCTTCTCTCACTGATTTGCTCAACATGGCTACAGTTACTGCATAGGTGATCAGATGATGAATATTGGTTTCACCTCCAAAAAAATAAATTCTTAGAACCTGAAAAATGCTCATTTCTGGTGCTGTGCTATTGTTTGTTGCTAATAGACACGTGTCCTTACCTTACAGCTGGGTGCTAATGGATATGTCTTCGCAATTGATCCAAATGGCTATGTCCTCCTGCATCCTAACCTCAAGGTCGAGGTGAGAAACCCTTGACCATCTTGCATTTCTAAAGCAATTTATTTGTGAATACTTGGGGTCAGTGTAAGTATTGTCTGTTTAGACGAAATTGGTTTTCATGAAAGACAATGTTATTTATGCTGCAAAGCCATGAAAAAATAACGGTCCCCTTCCAGATTTCCTCTTTTACTGCTTATTTGATCCGCTGAATGGTGTCAGATCTTTGGACAAAACTCGAATCAAAACAAAAACAGACTTTTGTTATCATTATCATTTATTTAATTAAATCATCCTCATATGATGAAAAAAAATTACAGCCTGAGTGTGTACTCAATCAACTGATTTTATTCAAAATAAGTAAACAGTAATTGCATTTATTAATCACTTTATTCCTCAGAGTGCAAATCTCCAGGAGCCTGTGACTCTTGACTTCCTGGATGCTGAAATTGAAGATGCTAACAAGCAGGAGGTAAACTGTTGCGATACTGCTGCAACATAATATTGAGTATTATATCCTCTGGTAATTACGCATGTACTGATTTTGAGTGGTGTATTAAGCTTAAGAACTGGTTCTCGGTGTGGCTCTGTTGCCAGTTGGAATGTAATCCAGATACAGTATGAAACCCTTATCGGTGAGGTTGTTGTGCCCTTGATCCATCCTCTGTTGAAAGTGTCTCTCGGCATCTTTGCTTGGGGACTGCAGTTTGTGGTTGTATGACAAGTCTGTACTTTCTCCAAGACTCTGGTAGCAGAGGGCTGGCAAAAGGTTGAGGGGGACATATTATGAAAAATTTCTGTCTGAGCTTTTGTGCTCATACATTTCGGTATCTGGAGCAGTTACCAACCCACTAACTGTGAAGTAAAACAACCAAGTCATTTTTTTTTTTCATGGGCTGCCTTTTTTCATAACACATGGCATTCGGCTTGGCACTCAGATTTGGCTCCCCTTCCTACGTCACATGCAGGCTCGTGAGAATTGCCTTCATCTGAATTTCTCCGCAGGACTGGCAACGAATCTTATATTAAAGGGTACCTATTTTGCTTTTTGGAAGATTCAAAGAAGCGGTGGTTTCAATTTTTTTTTCAAGGAGAATCTGTAGCTAGCTAGCTAGGTAAGTGTTTTCAGTTTCTGATCATATTCAAACTGAATTCCGAGTGTAACCTTAGTTAAATGTGTCTGGCTCTGTTGTTGACGTGGCTCGCTGCTAGCTAAGCGCTACTCTCTAAACTAAGTTACGTAGCAAGCATGCTCACACCTGTCTACTTTATCTTTCCATAATCATTGTGTGGTGTATTAGCTTGCTAGCCAGCGACTAAATTGACTTAATTTGGAAACCGTTGCTAGTTTAGCCATAAGCAATGCATGAAATGTTAGCTAATGGTTGCAACTGTACATAGATGCTAGCTACGAATCATTCTTTAAGTTAGAGGCTGCATTACAGGTGTATCAAAACTAATATAGTGATTGCATGCCGCACGTATGTGAATGTCACGTCCATGCTTGCTGAGCCTGCAGACGTAACCTTTCTGTACTCATTGTGTAGTTTAATAGCTAGCTAGCTAGCTACTTTTTCATTTGTCTAGATTTAGAGACTTGCCAGTAGCTGGGGGATTATGGCATTGTTGCACTCCATTGACTAGGTGGCTTTGTTTGCTGACCACTTAGAACAAAGCTCATTACAGAGAGGGGACGCCCACTCAGAACAGCCTGATTTTCGGAGACTTAGAAATGACAGGAATCGAACTGCCCAGAAATCATGCATTTACTTATTTATTTATTTATGTATTGATTTGCTGAAAAGTTAATAAACTCCTCTTTTGGACATTTTACAGTAATATAACTTTAAATAATAGTGGAATAGGTCCCCTTTAATTAAATAAGTGTATAAAGCTGAGATTTTCTGTCCTGTATTTCTGTTATGAAGATGCGACGGCAGATGATTGATGGAAGGTCAGGGCAAGAAACCATTAAAACCTTGATCAAGTCTATAGATGAGGTGAGTCACCTTGAGGTCTCCTCCTGACAGCTGGATGTAATTGAAGGGTTGATTTCCAGAAGTGCGCGAGTCCGTTTTTGTCTTTTCAGAGAAACGAGATTATAGGAATTAGACAACTTGTGGGGATCATGTTACTTGTCTTAAGCTGATGTAAACAAAATGAAATATCAGTAAATATGCCTTTAACATATAAGGAGACCTTCTAGCCTCTCTCTTGACTCTTGGCCCAGATATTTCAAACACTAGTCTGGATTTGAGTACTTTTAGAAGCAAAATCCTCAAAATAATGAAAAATTGAAATCGATTTAAAAAATTTTATTTTATTTTTTCAGAGTACTAAAATAAAGCATCTTTTTGAAAACAAAACACACCACTTAATAAAGAAAATGAACAACAAATATAGTCATTCCAGTATACGTAGTCATGGATGTCAAAAGGCTTCTTGAATGAAGTGTCCATAGCAACGGTCTGCTATACAGAAATAATAGACCTTAGAATGTTGTATTTGACCAATTAGGATTGAGTATTTGACAATGCCGTGTTATAAATATAATATAAATATAATATAATATATTTTTCATAAAGGCCTCAAATTACCTAAGTTTAATTACTGGGTTAGAAAGTTTTTACTTACATTTTTTATCATGTGCAATTTTTTCACAAAATAAGAATGAAGATTTTCCTCATTATATCACATATACTGGCTTTTACATACTGATCAAAAGAGCAAAAAATGCTGTTTGGCTGTAGTGAAACACCCATAAATGTAGCAGAAAACATCTGGATCATCTTTGCATTTTTTTCTGTCTGTAGCCGTATTACTACGCCTCAAATCAGGATTAGGCAGAAAATAATGTTTTCAGAATCATTCACACGTGTGGAAAATCAGCCAAGAATTGGAGAAAAAGTTCTCACCTGGCTTAACATGTGGACTGCCGACTACGAGGTAACTTTTAATGGCAGGTCAGGGCCGGTGCTAAACGTGAAAATTCGGAGCTAATATCCATCCCTTTATTGACAACAATTAGTCCTGGCTAATTCAAAATGGTTTTCCTTCATTAAGAAGTTTTCCAATTCAAGAATAATCGAGTGGGAATTGATGTCATGGCGATCTAACAGCGACAAAATAATGGGCTACATTCAGTACAGAAAAATAATTGGCCCAACTTAGCCAGGAGTGATTTCATTTTGAGAGTGATCTGGATCAATTTCTGGATCTTGGAATTTTGTATTTACTTGTGTGGTGCGACTCGTGTGTGTTCCAGCCATGGAGAACTGTTGGGCTTTGGCTTAAAATTGACCTAAAACTAATTAGTTTTCTACATCTGGGCCAGTCTTTGCTGCCCATTACCTACAGTACCCTCTGCCTTGACTGTCTAAACAAGGTCAACGCTGCTTAGCCTCTGCCATCACACATGAATCATTGTCGGTTGATATACCGCTTACAAAATGGAATATTTAATCTTTACAGTTTTGCTGCCAAGAAGTACTTGAAATCCCCTCATGAAATTACGTTTCTGTTTGTACAGCGGTACATTGATCAGGCAGTGCGAACGTACTGTTGGGCTCCGATCAACGGCACAGATTACAAGTAAGAAAATTGATGTTCAGTGTGTTAGTTCAGTAGTGCAGTAAACTTGTGTTAGAGGAGAGGGACTGGGAACTAAGATTTTCTCGTCTGTTTAATGTGTGAAGAAACTGCTTGTGCTGGAAGAAGAACAGCTAGAAGGCAACAAAATTTGGTCTGGGATGACTTCCTGTTGTTAGTGTACCCATCAAAATACAATTGCCAATGTCGCAAATATTATATTATTATAATTATATATTATAATAATTGCAAATATTTCTCTCCTTACTGCTCCGAAGCACCTGGGTGTGATGTGCCTACAGCATGCCAATTAGGACCAAATATAGCTGATTTTACTTTTATTTATTTTTATTTTATTTATTTATTTATTATAGGAAACTAGTGGTTGTCTTTTCCTTTCCTACATTGATTTCACATGCACTACAAATTAAAATCAACCTCCCAGTTGTGCTAAAGTGGCTTCATTTGAATAGTATGCATTGTAACGTAATTCATTATAATTAAGATAATATTTATAATGTGGTTGTTCTTTCTTCATTTCCTGCTGATGTCCCCAACCCGTGCAGTCTGGGGTTGGTTCTACCTCCTTACAGTGAATATTACATACAGGCAAACCTCAGTGATGTCATGCTACAATTGCAGTGTAAGTATACGATGTCTCAGTTTCTTCTGTAATGTACAGTACAGATCACATCAAAACGGAATTCTATTGCGGTAGGGTCGGGAGAAGGTAACGGTAACTTCAGAGCAACATGAGGGTAGAAATGCAGTAGGTTGTCTGAGAATGCGCAGCGTACGGATTCAAAGCATTTATAAATATAGTATCCAGTCATGAAACCCTTCCAGGATACACATCACAGGGGGTGCGAATGCTGAAGAATGTCATGGTTGGCTGAGCGGCAGGTAAGCATCTACCAGCAGGGGGCACTTTTGCCCGCAGTCACTGTAAATGGTGAAAACTTCCCTACCCCAGACTACCACGTAAGATTATTTCTTCCTATTCATACATTCATTTGCTTAAAATAGGCGCATGTCCTTGTATTTTTATTGTTGTAGATAGCTTTAAAATCACAAGTTTTTAATTGGTAAACCATTGCATGTAGGAACGATTTATGAGATATAACCAGAAGTATACTGCATGACGCAGCTTGATGTGTGGGGTTTGTTTGTGGGGAGAACAGCGGCGAAAAAGAGCAGTTCTCTTAGACAAAAATCATAAAGCTTTCTATATATTTTAACGCCATTTAGTGCTGACAGGAAAATTCCTTTATTTTTGTTGTTTACTCTTAACGTTCTCTGAAAATTAATGTTGCCATATAGGACGCATATGCTGTCATAGTTTAAAGAAATTTTCACTCTGTTTCTGTTATATTGTAGATTGCTTGACTTTCTGGCATTCCTGACATCCAGAGTGAAGATTTTACTTATATTATGAACTCACACACAGTTGACACACGTCTTTAAAAACAAATTTCTTCCGCGCTTTCACATGTACTATAATGCGGTTTCTCACAAGTTTTAAATTCAAAGTGCGTATTATGTTTTTGGAAGTGGCTATTCGTCCCGCAGCGAACAGGAAACCACATGTGGTCAGGAACTATATTTTCTTACCTGGCGCTGCCTCAAGATCACTGTCGGCAGTTAAAAGGCTCAGAGCATTAATCTTGCGAAACAATGAGTTAGTCTGGCGGTAGAGTAGCGATACAAAGACGGCAAGACCGCAGTAAGTTAGGGAGAGTTCTCGCAATTTTTTCCGTTTTGATGTGAGCTGTATGGCATGCAAAGTGTAGGTCATAAATCACTCACCTTTCTCTGGAGTATAGAGGCCATGAAGGCAAATGCAGCCTTTGCTCTTTCATATACTGCCGTCAGCATGTCTCTCTGTACTCCACCATCTCTATTTATTTTTCAGACTTGGATTCCCTGCTGCCAACAAACTTTGATACTGCAGGCCACGTGTTCCTGGCACCCAGGTGTGAACATACATGTTTGTCGCTGCTCATGCTGGGTCCTCCTATCCCCACATCTCTGCTGCCCTCCTTGTCCAAATCCAGTTTGTGTTTACGGTTTTCATATTTGGTTTGCTATCTCTTTTATCGCCTGGGATGTAGCTATCATGATGAGGATAAAGATGCTTTCAATGAAAGGCCCATATTATTGAGAATAGCTTTTCACTGTTCATTTCACCCGCATAGTGGATACTATCTGTATCTAACATTATAGAGAAGGTTGAGGGTATTGTAGCTACGCCTTTTTTTACACTGCAGCATTTGAAACATGCAGTTTGAAATTCCTGCAGTTTTGCAAATGACAAACTGACTGGCCTCTCTTGGTTTACATCAGTCAGCTTTATCTCTGTACCTTACTTACTCCCAAAGCCTTGTTTGTCCTCCCCGCCTCTCTCCCTGATAGCACTAACTTAACATTTTTCGTTTGTCTGCTTGCTTGTGTTTGTCATTTTACATCGGACCGAATGAGGGCCAGTATATTGCCAGATTTGCCGAAAACTTATTACTGAAGTCTGGTTCCATTCTGCGTCCGTGAAGAAATTGCAAATCAATAACTAGTTGCGTTTTTCCATTTTAATGTATACTGAATTCCAGGCTTATTTGATCTAGTATGGCAACTGCATGTTGTGCTGGGATGTGTACGCAAGTGTCGTACTCAAATTTGTTTAGCCTGCTAATATTACCTTTCCATACTGATCAAGTTTTTTTTTTTTTTTTCGGCGAAATCAGTTCATGTGTATTTGGAGGCTGTTGCTACATTAGCTCGGGGATTTTAAAGTGTCAGGTGCAGTCCATTCATGTACAGTGTAAGTCGCCAGCAGCTTTGTTTTCCAGCCAGTCAGGGCAGAGCTCATTATCATAGAGGGCAGGCCCTCTTTAAACAGCACAGCTCTTCAGTGGGGAGAGAATGACAGGCTATGAATTGCCTGGAAAGAAAGGTCACTGCCTTTTTTTTTTTTTCTTTTTGTAAATATAAGAATATTATTTGTTAGAAAAACAGCATAAGTTGGGACCTTTAACTACGTGATTCAGTCTTCATGATCTCAGAGTTTCTCGTTGCTTCTGACAAGAGTGAATCAGGTAGACAATCAGAAGGGAAGCTATGTCTGGGGTTTGGAATTTTCGATAGCTGTGTTGATGTTTGATTCTGATCAGCTTGTCATGAGTAAGTATTTACAGTATGTAGCTGTTCTGGAGGAAAGATGATATGATATGATATGTGATATGTCTTCCCGCAGGGAATACTGCACTCAGTTGCAACTTTCCGACAACAACACTCAGTTCCTGGAGAACTTCCTTTCACTCATGGTGGATATCACACTAGACTCCAAGCATTGTGAGTACCCCTACCCAGTCAAATAACTTGCTATCACAGACCGCTACGACAAGCCACCAACACAGCCTGAAGATCCCAATGCTATTATCTATGCAGTTTGTTTATTTATTTATTTAGCTTGAGATTTTTATTGATGTAAACAAAATTTCTAAATCCCTGTGCATTTTTTTCAGGTAACCAGGGGCTCCTGCACAGTCTGATCCTTGAATCCGATATCATTTGGCAACTGGCAACCAGGGTGTGGAGGAACAAGGATTTAAACACGTGTGTGAAACCTGTACACGCTTCTGGAGACACATACAGTATATAAACATGCTCACACACTTTAACCTCGCATGCGGTACATATTCATAAAAGTGGAGGTATTTTCTTCTCTGATGATAACTGTGCCACAGATATGGGTTCCTGGCATTGTTCGCAGCCACAGACGGAGGGGTCACACGGGTCTACCCCAACAGGTGAGTCTAGCTTCACTTGATTCTCGTTTGATTTTTTCCCACTGGACGAAATTATAGCAGCCAATATGAGTTTATTGTTGCTGTAACCTTTGTGCTTGTCTTGTTTCCTACTCCGTGTTTTTCTGTATTTGTTTGTTAGTGCGGCTGAAACTTGGAAGGAAGAACCAGAGCCCTTCAAGGCCAACTTTTATCGTCGTAGCATGGATAACAGGGGCTACATTTTCAGAGCGCCCCCTAGACACCGTAAGTAGACTAATGCAGTTATATATAATAAAATTCTTCTTTTTTTTTTTTGGTGGGACAAAGTATAAAGGGCTCGCACCTATGATTAACCTGTAACCTTTTGCACTTACAGCTATGGATGATGCGTTGCACTCAGAAAATGGCACCATAGGCATCCTGGTCAGCATTGCTGTGGAAATCACTATAGGCGGCAAGACCATCAGGCCTGCAGGTTGGGTCTCTCCCAATAAGTCTGACAACCCAGATATTTAAGTTCTTAAGGCTGTTTCATACTGCTGTTTTTCACATTGTAATTGTTCTGCCTGTGGGGTCATGTTGGAAGTGCAGCGTGTGCAAAGGTTGTGAATTACATCCTCAAAAATTTAGAAGCATGCAGTTAGCAACCTGTGGTCGCGCAATCTGCACAGACCATGATCGGTAGTTGGTCATTTGACATGTGATAGTGGCCACTTGAGTGATTTCACTGAATACTTACTTGCTTAAGAGGTTTTATGACAGTGGATACTTAAACAATAAATTATAATGAAAACTATATTATAAGGTATACTGGAAATCTTATTACATAGCCTGCTGACCTGCTGAAGTTTACATACAATATCAAAAGCTGCAAAAAAACAAATCATCCTAACTACTCTACAAGGAAATGCAGAACAGCCCAATGTACTGTTACCATCACTCAAATATCATGACAGAGGAGAGGAACACAGGAGAATAACTTGTTTACACTGTAGACATATTGAAAACTGTATGCTGCGCTACATTAGGCATAGCACATTTAGCCTGAATCTAATTGCAAAATAACTGCCTTCTCATAGGCCAATCAGATATTTAAATTATTTGCCTTTATTTAGCTGATGTTTTCATCCAAAATCACGTCATTAGACTTAGCAGGAGCCAGTCCTCCCTGAACTGGGGATAAAGCCTGCGCAAGGGCATAGCAGCTGAAATCATTTTACTGTGGCTGCAGTTGGGCTGTGAACAAACCTATCGAACTCTGAACCTCTTTAACCAACAGTCTTTTGGTGGCCCCCAATGAAACATTTCTGTTTTTTGATAGTCAATGGCCATTAGACCCCCATGGATATCACAAAATTTTGCAATGCATGGATGAATCGGTTGACAAATCTCCTTTTTTTCCTGTGCTCACTGGCTGTGGATATGTGGATATTCCTTTTGTGTATGTCAGTGGTGGGGGTGAAATTGGACTTGGAGGCCTGGGCGGAAAAATTCAAGATCCTGGCCAGTAACCAGTCTGACAGTCGACAGGGTTCACACAAGGTAATCAACAGTGGAGAAACCAGTTCTAATTCTGACACAAACACGCGATAACATGTACACGTAAACACTGCCTGGTAGCGTAATGCAATGTAACTCTAAATGCTGAAAAGCATGAAGTTTACTTTTGCATTTGTTTCAAAAGCTGTGCAAGAAATAATTAAAAAGCAATTTCATCAAATTTTCTCAAATTAAAACTAATTTGGTATACCTTTGACCAAACAGTTCATGAACAGTATCCTGTTAATTAAATGCCCCAAAATTGCCACTTTTTCTTGAGAATGAGCATTTTTTTAGGTGCGAGGGGAGATTATCGCAAATTCGCCATTTAGCCGATGTGTCATAATGGGAGGTGTTCCAAATGTGAAAGTCAAGTTGAAAACAGTAGGAAAACAAGATGTGGTCAAAGAATATTATTTCCATAAATTGATGAAAATAAATGAAGAGTTGGAATGCTAAACCCACAAAGTCCACTCAACCTCTTTTGTTTTAAATTGATTTTTTTTTTACTCAGCATAATGTGCTGAGTAAAACAAAACTCAATTTAAAACCAAAGAGGTTGAGTAGACTTCGTGGGTTTAGCATTCCAACTCTTCAAACATTTTTCACATCAGAGGGGGGAAAGGAACAATATTACAATCAACCTGTAGGCATGACGCACTGGAACTACCAACTGAGAGTTTTACTCGGCCATGACGAGGATAGGTTTTCGAGAATAGGTAGCCTACGGACATTATGACTACAGGAGACCTTCAGAGTCTATTAAATCTGATTCCACAGTGCACTCTTGACAAGCAACAGGGCCCATGCAAGTCAAATGAGGCTCTGTTTGCACAGCTGGGATGGATTTTCTGAAATCAGAAATGCTAACTTGCATAGGTGGAACCATTGACTGAATGGACGAACTATGCAAGTTACTAACTTTGTCACGATATCTCTGGGAAATGCACCCCTGGCTGGGTGGTCTCCTGAAGCTGTTTGCTATTAAGAACCAATTTTTCTAAGAATGAGACAGTAAAGCCAACCCCTCATATTCCAAAAACTTTTTTTTATCCAGGTGGATATATTGTAAAAACTGACAGAAATCATATATTTTATCTCTGAAACCCTTTGGAAAAAATATTTACGGCCCTATTAACCCTTAAATGCCCAACTATAGTAAAATTTGAAAGAAAAATCTATATATTCTGTTAATATGTCCTGGGAATGTTCTAATAACAACCCAATAGCCATTTTTAATTTTTGGTGACCTTTGACCTCAATTTAGATTTGTGACATATATGTCACAATGGGCACCTTATTGCTACAATGACTTGAATGATAAAACAGTTGACA
The DNA here is from genome assembly GCA_029721435.1 of Gymnothorax reevesii. Lineage (NCBI taxonomy): Eukaryota > Metazoa > Chordata > Actinopteri > Anguilliformes > Muraenidae > Gymnothorax > Gymnothorax reevesii. The sequence goes on from CM056581.1 coordinate 11,181,994, forward strand.
TATAGCTGAAGTCTTAGGCATAGCTTATTTTTCGTTAGCTTACGTGTTTGTCTACTTTATCCTGTGATGAATGGGTGGTGATCTATCGTGAGGATTCCACCATGGGGGTGGCCATATTGGAAAGGTTAGCTGGTGCAGCCAGTGTAAGGTCAGTTCCACTTTTATGCATCAGATGGCAGCACTGATGGTCTAAATATGTCACTATGGGCATTAGGTTGCAAAATTTATGTGGGGTCAGTGGTTTTGACAACCTTCAAAGTCGTGTGACAGATTTGTCACAGGGGGCATTTAAAGTTAAGGGAAGGGGGTCCCAAGGGCCAAAATTCCAAAAAACAAAAAATGGGTTTTTGACTTTGATTATCTCCATGCGCCCTCATTCAGCCTCTGTGATTTCATGGTATATGAATGTAGCGGGTAGTGCCTTTCAAAAAACATTGGTATTTTAGAGGCTGAATGAGGCCACCACCTCCAGGTGGCATCTCAAATCACTACTTTTCACTTTTTGGGCTGCTTTTGGGGACCTCCCAAGGCTTGCGCCCTGATTAACCCTGGCTCATTCATGCATATTTGGACATGGGGGGACCTTTGCTTTCTAAATTTTCATGAATGGCCGTGGATTAGTTTGGGCAGTTTTGTATAGGGGGCACTTTTTGTGGCGAAAATGCAGTTTTGGAACATTTTTAACGGGCTATAACTCAGTGCGCCCTCTGTGGAATTAAATTAAACTAGTTTTATTACGTTCCTCTAGATCTCTTTCTATTATGACTATATCAGAAAGGCTTTTTGCATCAATGACCCCAGCAGAGCCATCTAGTGGCCAGTTAGAGTAACACTGGATTAACACAGCTTTACTGTAATTCAGAGTGAATGTAATGTTGTCTTCAACAGTGTGGGCCATCCAGCAGCTGTGAGATGGACTGTGAAGTTAACAGTGATGTAAGGCTCACTGTCGCCTCAACCATGTTTCACCAGATCTCATAGTGCCCTCCTGGCTGTGCAGTTTTTCTGGTCATCCATTTTGTGCTTCCATTCCTCATGATCATCAGTACATACTAGCAGAGCCAAAGCACTGTGTGCATTGGTACAAATGTAAGTGTTCCCGTTCAATGGGTGCTTGGATGGGTGATGGGTTGTTTATGGGATAAATGTGTAGTTTGGTTGTATGTTGTAACTGGATGGTCTGTTTTGGATTAAGGGGTAATGATTCAAAATGGGTGGCTGAATATGAAAAATTTGAGCATAATTTTACTGGATGGGGGTGTATGTTGCATAAATGGGCAGGCATGGTCAATTTATGCTATCTCTTTTTGCAATAAAAGTAGGGGTGGAGTTTAGAGTATGTTGTTGTTCAATAACGTGTCGAGGTATGAAATCTCAGCAGTAAACTCGCATTTTAAAGCATGATTACTCCCAACTGGTTCCCCCTTTTTTTGGTTTGAATGACAAGCAGTGCTTGTACTGAATAAGCAAGACTAATATGCAGCTTATAATAACTCAAAAATGATTGTGTATGGCAGAGAGAACCACTATAGGCTATATTTACAGACTGTTAGACTGTTTCATACATGTGCTCAGAGATGGGGACTCGAGTCACTGTGACTTGGACTCGAGTCGACTCGAGTCCCTGTTCTGATGACTTGTGACTTGACTTGACAAAAAATAAAAGACTTGAGAACTCGGACGTGGAAGTTAAAGATTCTGGACTTGACTTGAGACACGATGACTTGAGTGTTATTCAGTTTGTGTTTTCAGTTTGAATATGAAATTAGTAAATTAATTAAAAAAATAATATTGATTACCCGGTAGTAGCACAGGCTGAGAATGGCATTGTCATGATTGGATCACTAATCAATTATGCCCTCTTACATACCTTACGTGTTTATTGGAGAAACACGCCCTCTTACATCAGATGTAGGCATCAACATGTCAGCGGGAGTGGTACCAAAAGTCATCGTCTTCGGATTTTTTATTTTTTTTTTTGGAATAACCATTTTGACGGCAAAAGATGAAGAGCACAGTGTAAGACATGCGGCATAAACATCTCGGACAGCGACAACTTCAAACTTTGTTCGTCATATGAAGAGCCATTCTGCCCAGTAAGTGCTTGTCAATTAGGTAATATTATGCTGTATCCCGTTAGCCTAGCTTGCAGGTGTAATGCAAACTTCAACCGCCAGTGTCTCCAAAAAAAAAAAAAAAAAGCGAGAACAATAGCCAATGGCTGATGCTCTTGCTACCAAAGCCAGCCTGACTAGGTAATCCATAAGGAAAAAATAATAATAATAATAAATAATTTATACAGCCAACAAACCCAATAAAACGTCATTTTTGCTTATCTCATTTATTAGCGGAATGGGATTACATAATGGGCAATTAAACTTCACATTGCGGGTCGTTCAATGGGCATGTTTGGCATTTTTAGCAATTTAATTGTTTTAGTGCTGGCACATTAAAACCGTAAGCTAAGTGGCTGAGTTTAGTGACTGCGGTTTATATTCACGCAGCTTTGAAATTTGTAAATTGCGATTTGAGACATTATACTGTATGTGAATTCACTTAATCCAATTTATTTCTTCAGTAATTTAGTTTTTTTTTTGTTTGTTTGTTTAGAATAGGCTATATACATAACATTGTTCGAATCAAGTCAACTGGTTTATTCTGTATTGCAGTTTCAAAGGAAAAATAAATCATCCCTTACGGTAGTCTGCTGGAATGGACTGTAACGTCAGTGGTTTTCTTTAAGTACAAATTAAAAACCCAACAAATTAAATAAGTTGATGGCAACAATGAAAACGAAAATTACTCTAATTTCACCCAATTCTTTATTGAATGTTATCTCCATTTGTCTCTCTTTGAGAGACACAATCCATAACAATTTTCGACTTACTGATTTACAGTAAAACGATATTGGGACTCAACTTCTCTTGTTCACAAATGGGATGAACCAGGTTTATTAAATAAATCATAACCTACGCAGTGGAAAGTGTTATGATACAGTCAAATACAGGCATCAGCCTATTATTGCAGTCATACTTTAACCTCGTAAGTGAAACAGGAGAATCGGTAAGCGGAGCACGAGTAGAAGGCTCTGAACAGAGTTTAAAATTGTTGAATCCTCGCTGGGAATCTTTTTTTAAGAGCAATAAGCTGTTAGTTGTTTTTCTATGGACTGAATGTTAAAAATTGAAGTGTTTAGAGCTCTTGGTGTCTCAAGATGATACAGATGAAACACGTAGAGAGGTTTCTTATGTTCTATAATATCTTTATTCTTTCAGATTTTTATATGTTTGCCTTTTTTCTTGTTATTTTGCAAGCAACTAAAATACTGTATTTCAAATACTGTTGGCAGAAGTGAGGCAGAAGTGAACTTGTTTAGATTGAAAGCTATCAATAAATAATTTTATGAATTTATTTCTGTTTTGTTTGACTCCATGATGTATTTTACTGAATATCAGTAATTAGAATACAAATCCAAATTGCTGTCATATTTTTTACACAGGTCGGACACATTGGCCAATGATATTTAGATCACTGACAGTTACTTATACTTTGTCTTTTGACTTTATTAAGATCAGATTCTGCGGGTAAAATTGCAATAATAAGGTGACTTGACTTGGACTTGACCTATTACAGGACTTGACTTGCCATAACCTGTGACTTGACTTGACTTGCCCAAGAAAAAATGACTTAGGACTTACTTGAGACTTGAAGGTTAAGACTTGAGACTTACTTGAGACCTGCACATGTGTGACTTGGTCCCATCTCTGCATGTGGTATTTTAAGGATAGAAGCATTCAGAATAATTGAAAAAAATTTTGAATAACTCTTAATTACTTTTCCCACTTCAGAATTTTCTCAAGATTGCAGTTCATTTTCAGATTGAGCTGAATCTTGATTCAGATGGAACGTTTTGTGTTAAGAAGAATGCATTCAATGTGTAACTGTATATCAAACTATAACAAACGATGGTACAAAAGGCTTCACTGAATATTAGCCTGGCTTACAAATCTATGCAAATCTGTGCCATTTCATGAGCTGCGTGAGCTCAGAATATGTGAAGGAGATATTAATATTTATGTACTCATAAATGCAGATTGAAAACTGCCTCATAACTTTGTAATGCAATGAACAATAATGCTATAAAAAAAATTAATTGGCCAGTCATTCTACGGATTGGTCTTAGCAAATGAGTGAATCAATGTGTGGTTGCTAATTTGGCAAAGTAGGACTGGTTCTGAGAAATCATGCATTAAATGGTGAGGTTACTGTATTCACCCCGCCGCCGACGACATGCTACTGGTGGTGTCTGTGGAAAATTGAAACCTTGCTTATAGTGCGGTGGTGTTTATAAATTGAACTCATGATATGTGGGGAATGTGAGCTGATCTAATTAATGTTTTTTTCATTTATCCGAAGGACCTGCTGTGCTATCTGATTGATGATGGAGGGTTCCTCGTTATGTCCAACCAGAAGGACCACTGGAAACAGGTGATGACGATGCTTTTTCATCTGATGCAGTGTAAATGATTTGTGAGCACTGTGATGCAATATGCTTGAAGCCAACAGAAGAACAACATGGTAATATAATTGCTGAAGGATGAATCCAGAATTCAATTACTTAAAAGGCAATGGTGTTTTGATGTTATTCAATTCATTTTTAAGGACATGACAGAGTCTGATTCAGTGTTGATGGTTCTGTGCTCCTTTTGGTCGTGCCTCACGATAGTGAAGCTCAGCTACTAATGTAATGCTGCGACATACAGAGTAAGAAGAAGTAGAAGTACGTTTCAGTATCTGATAGAAGTTAATTGCCTAACCTGAAAATATAAATGGAGGATTTTTTTTCTCTCATTCCTGGGCAACTCTATTTTAAGTGTCTTCCTGTCTGTTCGGTCCAGTGTGTCATTATTTTTTCAGTCCATCTCTACCTGCTTGTATCTGTCTAATTCTCCTCTGTCTTTCCGTCTCGCATCTTTCAGATTCACGTTCTGTCACTGCATTTCAGTCCGCCTGATTATTGGTCTTGTTGTGCTAGGTTGGCCTGTTTCTTGGGGAGGTGGACCCTTCTCTGATGCACGCTCTCTTCAATTACTCCATCTACACTCGGCAGCAATCTTTCCAATACCAGTCAGTGTGTGACCCGTCTCCAAGCAGCCGCACTGGCAGAGCACCCAGGGGTGTCTTTGTGGTGAGTCGCAGTGCGGTTATAATGCTAGAGAAGAAGAACTGAGTCTTTTTTTTACTGAATTTTTTTTAATGACTTGAATGAAACATGGCAATGTCCTCTCATTCTTGTTATTTCCAGTGGAATTGTTTTTAATGGTCATACAGGCTTGTAGTCGTAAATTGCATGTAAAATACCGGAATCGATCATTATAGACAAGTTGAAATTGTTTCTTGAAATGAACAACATCTGCAGGGATAGTCAGCATGGTATCTGTTGGGGAAGGTCATGCTAGACAAAGCTTTTTGGAAATCTTTGAAGAGGCCACTAAGGGCACTTTCACACCAGGATAGTCTGGGCGACTCAGTTTGATTGGGCAGGGAATGCCGAAAAATTTCGCACCTTCATTTGGTTTGGTTCACTTTCACGTTGCACTTTTGAAAGCGGACCAAACCGCCTAACATCATGCACTGACAATAGCTGCTCGTTATTGGGTATTGCTCAAAATGAGCACGGACCAGGAAGAAAAAAAGCATGAAGAAGAAGTAAATCTGGCTCATCGATTGGCCAGGACTGAAAACTGGTTCACCTCCTCTCTTTAGTTCCCTTGATAGTCCGTTTACATTTCCCACTGTAAGCGAAACGCACCAGGATTCACTTGCAAGCGAACTGAGATCCATGCTTCAGGCGGAGCAGAGTTCGCTTGTTTGGTCCGCACCAGAGTTCGGATGAGCTTTCACACCTGCCCAAAGGAAGTAGACTACCCGAGGAACCAAACTTAGGTCCGTTTTAAGCGAACCAAACAGCTCTGATGTGAAAGTGCTTAAAGGCTCTGAGATTCCAACAAATCACTGTGTTCAAATGGAGAAAACTTAAACTTAAACCTTCTCAGGAGTCAATGACTCATCCAGGAAGATGCAAAAGAGCCCAAACTAGCATCTAAACTCCTGCACACCTCACATAACATAGCATAACATAACATAACATGACATGACATGACATGACATGACATGAGTGGCAAGAACAGGCCGTTCAGCCCAACTAGGCTTGCCACTGTCTTTTAACTATTGTGAATATATTACTTCAGATACTCAATGTCTCAAAGGTATCTAGCTTTAAGTCAAGCCTGCTCTTGAAAATTGCCAAGGTTTCTGCCTCAACAGTATGGTCAGGCAAGCTGTTCCACATTGAAATTACTCTCTGGGTGAAAAAATATTTCCGAATATCAGTGCTACATTTATCTTTGGTCAACTTCCATTTGTGACCCCGAGTCCTACTCACAACACTTGATCGAAGGAATCCTAATTAATTCACTTTGTTAATCCTTAACCTTAATCAAATCACCCCTGAGTCTCCTTTTCCTAAGGCTAAAGAGATTAAGGATCTTCAGCCTGTTCTCATAGCTTTCATCTTTTATACCCAGAATCAGTTAACTTCAGTACACACGATTCTACAATAATGCTGCATTTCCACCAGACTCGAACGAATTGCAAAATCGATACAAAGGTGCGAATACATGCAAGCAGGCGCGAACTTGCGTCTATTTGCGACTTTGCATTGACTTTGAATGTAATCTGGCTGTGTGAATGATTGGTTTCGCGTTTGGTGGAAACGCAGCTTTAGAAAGAGACTGGGCAAAAAAAGGCATCCATGGGAGAGCTGTGAGGTAAAAACCTCTGCTGACCAAAAATGACAGAAAAGCTCATTTGACGTTTGCCAAAAATCACCTTGATGACCCCCAAGATACATGGGATAATATTCCATGGACTGCTGAGTCAATTGCAATTTTTTTGGAAGACATGGGTCCCATGGGTCCTGTTACATTTTCCATAAAACTGACACAGCTGTCCACAGAAGGAACATGATATCAAGTCACACTTTTCAGACTCTTCGGAAGACAGAGACTTAAATTGTTACATAACCTGTAGCTCATCTCTTAAGCATTGGCGTAGATGAAGAAGTCACAGCGGATTCATACTTCTTTTCCTGAAAAGATTACTACCAGCTATAGAAAATAGACAAGGTTTTTTACTAATAGGTCCTTGACGCTATCAGATTCATTTTTCAAAATCTTTTCACGAAGAGCCTTTAAATATGACCAAAATGCAAAAAAGAAGAGGTCAGAAAGGGGGTTACTACTTTTTAACTGCACTGTAGCATTGGCCTCTGTTAAAAATTTAGATATTAAATCTCCTACTTCACTGGACATCCAGCGATCAAATCCCATTATAGTTTCTAGTCTGCAAAAACAAGTGATCTCGGGCTAACATCAGTAAAACTAATTTGGCATAGAGACAATAGCTGCACGTCCTCGTAAACTTCATCACGATAAATCGTTTTTACCAATGAATGCTGGGCCATAGACGGCATAGTAGCCACTCTGGAACAAACAAAGCCCCTCCCACTGACTGCTTCCTCTTGATCTCACTGAGCAGTTTGTGCTGTCAGCAGTCAGCCCTCACTTTATTATATCTGACAAATCAACTTCTTTTCCTTTATACGACAGCTAATGCTGTGGAACTTCCAATAGATGGATGTGTATAGTATCCAAGAGATTAATTTTTAATACAATACATTTTTTGAATTGTCTCTTGTAATAGTTCTTTTTTTTTTTTTTCCAAACAATGCAAAGTTTTGAAAGCAAGTTTGTTGTGCATAATCAATAGCGGAAATTGGAAGAGTTTACTGGAGTGAAAATTCAGCGTCAAATATGGAAGTAGATCAGACAGAATGAAGCTGTTAAACTATTGTAAAAAAAATTAACGCTACAATGATGAGGAACTCTGGTAAATTTGGAGTCTCCAACATTTTTAGTTGAAACATGCTTGGACATTACTGGGTAAACACCTGTGAAATATTCATTTTTGGTTACATGATCAAAATATTTGAACCTACAGTTGCAGTTAGGATTCTGGCTGTGGCGGGGTGATGATTCTTGGTCATGGTGGCACAGGGCCAGAAGAAAATAAAATCTTTTTTAGCCTGACAAAAAACTTATATTTGCAGTATTTTTACTCAAGTTGTATAATATTTTCTGTGATTTTGAATATTGGGGTGTGATCTGCCGAGTGTCACCTTTAAGAAGATGCCATGATTTTGTTTGTTGTCAATGAAATTACTTCAGTTTGGGTATAAATTTGCTCAAAAATGGGTGAGTGTTAAGTCGTTTTAAACTCTTCAGCCTTTGTGAAAAGAGACTTTGCGGGGATCTGATCGAGGTATTTAAATACGTGAAAGGGACTTACAAATCTTACAATGCTGCTGGATTTTTTTTGGCCAAAGTCTTTGTGCAAAACAAGGAGTCATAAGTTGAAGTTAGCTTATGATAAATTTTGTACTGATATCAGCAATTGTTTTTTTTTTTTCACGGTGAGAGCAGTAACAATGTGGAATAACAGATCATGACATAGTGGCAGAAACACTGGAAGTTTTCAAGCCCAGGATTGATACAGGGCTTGATACCATCTAGTCCAGGGGTCTCCAACCCTATTTCTGGAGAGCTACCATCCTGTAGGTTTCTACTTCAACCCAAATTCAAAACACTGATTCAGCTCATCAGCCGCTCGTCAAGATCTCGAACTGGGAAAGCAGGTATGGTTTGCTTTAGTTGGAGTGATAACCTTCAGGATGCTAGCTCTTTAGGAACAGGGTTGGAGGCCCCTGATCTAGTTGTTGACTGAGGCACACTTTTGTGATGGGAGAACGGCAAACTTGGTTCTGCTGAATGACCAGTTCTTGTCGCTCATATTATTGCATGTTATATGAAAATGTCCTGGTATGTCAAGTATTCACATGATATGATTTTTGAATTTGTATTCATATTTTAACTTTTGTTTCACATGCCTAGCCCAGCCTCACAGACCTGCTTAGTCTCGCTTGGTGGACATCTGCTGCAGCCTGGTATTAAAACCCCTCTTACTTGCAGTTACATGTCATCTGTGATATCAAATATTTTTTTGTTGCCGAATTAACCTCCCCATTGGTCTGAAACCATATTTCGGCTTTTTCACAGGTCTCTGATTCAGCAGCTACTCTATGGACTGGTTTACCACACCTGGTTCACCACCGGTAGGTTTAAACAGAATGGGCTACCACATCTGTTTCACTACATGTGCTGTAAACTAGTCATGATTCCCTTCACGTGTATTAAGCAGAATGGCAAATTGCAACTGGCTCTCTAATAGTGACATAATCTGCCCTATTACCACATCTAGTTCAATACAAGTGTCCCACACACATTAGAATTAAGTAAGGCCAGGCTTGGTTTTAGTAGCGACCTATGGCATTGTTAAATATTGATCCACTTTCTTAAATTTTGTCCGTCTCACCCTCATGATCTTTGCTAGCTGATGTGGATGGTGAGACGGTAGACTCCAGGACGGGTAGCTGTGTGACTGTTCAGTCCCAGTTCTACTTCACCAACACCACCAATTTTTACAATGTGCTTCAGGACTGTGGAAACTGCTCCAGGTACTCTCGGTGGGCACAAGTGATGGGGATGATATGGTCAGTATGGAGTGTGGTTCATGTGAAATGTGATGTTGATGGTGTAGACCAGTGGTACTCAACCCTGGTCCTGGAGAGCCGCAGTGTCTGCTGGTTTTTGATGTTACTCAGCACTTACTAAACTCATCTCACCTGGTGTCTTAGGTTTACATAGGGTGGAGAAAACCAAACTTGACTCACCCTGTGCTGTTAGCAATAGTCCTGCACTGAGGGAATAATAAGCCAATCAATCAATTACCAGGAACCACCCACCGGACTCTTAGAGCCAATTAAACAGACATGCAGTTTGTGACAGCCGTCTACGTGGAAACCAAGATTTGTCAGTGTGTTTGGACATTTAGCGTAGTTATAATGCAGACAAAGTAGAAGTACAAAGTAAAGATAAAAGTTTATAGAGCAGGGATAGCAAGCCCTGGTCCTAGAGAGCCACAGGGTGAGCTGAGTTTGGTTTTCTCCACCCTATTTAAACCTAAGACACCGGGTGTGATGAGTTAAGCGGGTAATCAACTGCTTTAATTCATCAATTAAGTGCTGAGTAACATCAAAAACCAGCAGACACTGCGGCTCTCCAGGACCAGGGTTGAGTACCACTGGTGTGGACTGAGAGATCTGTGTGGAGTGTGCAGTCAGTGCAGACTTTGAGGTCTGGGTGAAACCAACAGTCCTGTATCTGTCTACCCCAGACTATTCCATGCCAAGCGGATTGAGAACACAAACCTGCTGTTTGTGGTTGCAGAGAAGGTTCCCTGCAACTCGTGCGAGATAGAGAAACTGACGCAAATAAAGACAGAGTGTATCCTTTTTATAACCAAATTTGTCAAAATGTGTGCATCTTGAAGGTAGTATGAATACATTTCTTGAAAACTGCTAATGTGCCATGCTGGTTGCTATTCTTTAATTGGGTAACTATGAAGTGCCCTGAGCAGAGGGGTAGCCTAGTGGTAGGTTGCTTGACTAGCAACTGAAGAGTTGCTTGTTCCAGCCCTCAATGGGGCTTTGGGTTCTTACTTTGAGGAGCTCAGGAACAACTCTGCCGTTGGGCCATCATGCAAGATTCTCAACATCAAACTACTCCAGGGGGATTTTCGCCTTTTTCTATTTATCCCTCCTGACCGGCAAGTGTTCTATCTGGCATTTCTGTTTAAAAACAATCAGCTTAGTTTATGTACAGTGTCCTGTAAAAGTATCTCCCGATTTTTTTCCCCTCCTAATAACTTCTATTTCTGCACATTTTCACATTATTTTTGTTGCATTGCTTCGATGTTTACTTAACTTATTGATGAAAAACCATTATGTAATGACTATAAAGATGAGCCAAAAATTAAAACCATACAGAGATGATTCAAATAACGTTAATTTATCTCATAAATGACGTATGTCACCATTTGTTGACTGACCTTAGACAGTATGCAAACAGTTGGATTTAGAAGTCGATGTGCTGAATTTGGGAGCAATGGGACCTGAGCAATTATGACAAGTGCCTAATTATTATAGCCAGTCAATTTGATCATAGCTTCTCCAAAGCGGCAAAACAGTACTGCTTTCAGTCAGCAATGGGGAGTCATACGTACAGTAGTCCAGGGAGAGACAAATGAACTGATGAGAAGGTGTTGGGAGCCCAAGGCTCACCGGTGCACAAGAGCAACAAAGGCTGTCCTGTCACAGTATTTCATGATACTTTCGCAAATAATGTGTCACAATACACAGGGCATTACATCCTGCTGTATGTAGCATTTTGTAGCTGCTGTCCAGTAGGAGTGTCCATTCTAACCCTGGTCCACTGCCAAAAGCACCCATAGTCGGCATGTGTGCTTCAGAACTGGACCAATTCAAGTAGTTGGCCTTGTTCAGTAAGGCCCATTTTCTTTCACATCATGTGCATCAGCCTTACTTGTTGCTTATCTATTTTTTGATTGCTTTGCTTTTGTATTAACAAAGCCTAACATAACATGGATGGCGAGAACAACTCGCCAACTAGGCACGCCAGTTTCTTTATACTATTGTGAATATCACTTCAGGTACTCAATGTCTCAATGGTATCTAGCTTTAAGTCAAGCCCGCTCTTGAAAACTCCCAAGGTCTCTGCCTCAACAATATGGTCAGGCAAGCTGTTCCACATCAAAATTACTCTTTGGGTGAAGCAATATTTCCGAATATCAGTGCTAAATTTCCCTTTAGTCAGCTTCCATTTCTGACCCCGAGTTCTACTAACAACACTTGGTTGAAGGAATCCTACATAATTCACTTTGTTAATCCCTTTAACATATTTAAAGACCTCAATCAGATCACCCCTTAGTCTCCTTTTCCTAAGACTAAAGAGATTAAGGATCTTCAGCCTTTTCTCATAGCTTTCATCTTTTATACATAAGTACCTGGAATTAGCTCAGTGGCTCTTCTTTGAACTTTCTCTAGAACCTCTATGTCTTTCTTAAAGTATGGTCCCCAGAACTGTACACAATACTCTAGATGTGGTCTGACGAATGTGTTGTACAAAAGAAGCATCACGTCCTTGGATTTGAACTCAATACTTTTGGCAATGTATCTCAGCATCCTATTGACTTTTTTAACTGCTACGGCACAATGGCTAGAGCCTGTGAGGGTTTGATCAACAATCACTCCTAGATCTTTTTCATTTGGAGCACATTCCAGTTTAAAACCTCCCATGAAGTAATCCCATGTAATGTTTTAATTACCTACATGTACAACTTAACATTTCGCTGCATTAAATTTCATTTGCCACATTTCTGCCCAATTCTGGATTCTATCCAAATCATCCCGAATCACTTTAGTGGACTCTAAACTATTTGCCAAACCTCCCAATTAAGTATCATCTGCAAATTTAACTAATCTGCTCTCAATATTCCTAATCAAGGTCATTAATGTAGATGAGGAACAGCAGCGGTCCCAACACCGATCCCTGGGGGACGACACTCCCCACCATACCTAGCTCAGATGAGATACCACTGACCACCACTCTGTGTTCTGTCCTGCAACCAGTTTTGAATCCACTTCTGAATACCTCCTGTAACTCCAATGGAGCTCATTTTAAAAATTAGTCTCTTATGCAGTACTAAGTCAAATGCCTTCTGAAAATTTAAACAAATGATGTCATAAGTCCTGCTCTGGTCATAAGTCTTGGTAGCCTCTTCAAAAAAATTCCAGAGGATTTGTCAGGCATGACCTTTCCTTACGGAAACCATGTTAGCTATCCCTCAAGATATTGTTACGTTCAAGAAACTAGTCTAGCTCATGTTTTATGATAGATTCCAATATTTTGCACGCAATACAAGTTAAACTGACTGGCTTGTAATTTCCTGGCTCAGTACGGTCCCCTTCCTTATATATTGGTATTATATTGCCCTGTTTCTAATCATTTGGCATTTCTCCAGTTTCTAAAGACCGTCTGAATATGGTGGATTGCAGCTTAAAGATGATCTCACTAACTTCCCTGAGCACTCTAGGATATAAGCCATCAGGACCCGCCGCCTTATCTGCCTTTACTTTATGCAACTTGTCTAATACTTTGTTATCCCTAACCTCAATTTCCTAAATAATCTTGAGCATTGGACATGTCCTCTGGCTGATTAAAGACCCGCCCTGCGGTAAAATTTTTAACAAAGTGACTGTTTCAGGTATCTGCAATATCCTTGTTATCACATAGCAGCAATCCATTTTTATTCTTTATGCATTTAACCAGCTCTTTGATTTTCCTTTTTCTGCTACAGTACTGAAAGAAGCGCTTAGGGTTAGTTTTTGCCCCCTCTGCAATTCGTCTTTCATACAGTCTTCTAGCATTCCTCAGCTCTTTTTTGACCACAGCCCACATTTTATAGTATTCAGCCTTAGTGTTCTCATTGTTATCCTTTATGTACATCTTATAAAAATTACTCTTTTACCTCAAACACCAACGAATAGCTGTGGTCATCCACTGAGGATTCTGCTTTTTCAGCTTACTTTTGGACATCTTTGGAATGAATTTGCATTGTGAATCAAGTAAAACCCCCTTAAATCTTTCCCACATCTCATTTACAGACTCACAGTCCAGGAGTATCTCCCATTTTATTTCACTTAGATATGAGCGCATCAAAGTTTGCTCGCCTAAAATGTAAAATTTTTGTTTTTGAAGACAACTTTTTAACTTCCCATGAAGCAGAGTGATCACTTTGTCCCAAGTGGCTCCAGTACCTCAACATTGCTAATTGTATCTGGGTCATTACAGTGCAATAAGTCTTAACTTGCCTTCTCTCTTGTAGGTTTATTAACATACTGCACCAAAATATTATCATCTATAACATCTAGAAATTCTTCTGGATGCATTAGTGAGGGCATATTGATTCATATATAGCGATATGCAGAGTTTGTATGATTATGTTTGCAGTTGCTTTGTTGAGCCTGATTCAGACAGAACCAGATCAGTATGCGAGGGCTCTCCACAGGGGACATTTTATGAAATCTATAGAATACTGTTATGGCCCCAATTTGTTATTACATTTATAACACAACAGCAACAGCAAGGGATGACAAACACAGTTTTAACAACTAAAACACATTTAATTTTTAACAAAGACAAAGACTAATAACAACCTACAACTAAAGACCAAGATTGATAAATAAGAAAAAAACAGAAATAATTACAGTCCCTTTTTAGTGGGGTGGCTTGGTGATGTCCTGGATGAAGAAAATGCTCAAACACAGGCAAAGAAATCCACAAAAGAAACGTCACAGGTCTTGAACAGAATGGCAGGTCTGGTCATCTTCTTGCAATTTCTCCTACTACTTTACTGTCTCAATTCTTTTCCTTATATACTCTTTTGCAGACCCCACCCACATTTAGACCTCTTTTTTTTAATTTTCTGAGACTTGCCCCAGACATGTCCAGGACATGTCCAAACATGACTCCAGTCTGAGCTTAACAAAAAAGGGTAAATACTGCCATCTAGTGGCCTATATTCACATTACACCTCCATTCCAAAAGGGAAAAATTTTGACTCATAAAGGCAAAATTTTTCTTTTCAATACAAAATGGTTAAGTGAACACTTGTCTATATATACATATCATACAATATTCAAACACATGATATATATATACACATTCAAACACGGGATAAGCAATCAGCAATTACATTGTCTGTACCCTTCACATGCTTAATTTCCAAGTCAAACTCCTGTAAAATCAAACTCCAATTCAACAATCTCCGATTCTTGTTTTTCATCTTACTCAAAAACATTAACGGATTGTGGTCAGTGTACACAATCATTGGCTTTTGTCCTGTACAAACATAAACCTCAAAGTGTTGTAAAGAAAGGACCAGAGCCAACAGTTCCTTCTCCATTGTGGAATAGTTCCTTTGGTGGCGATTGAACTTCCTGGAGAAGTATGCCACGGGATGCTCAATGTCATCAGAGTCACTTCTCTGTAGGAGCACAGATCCACAAGCTTGGTCGCTAGCATCGACCGCGATGGAGAACGGTTTGTTGAAGTCAGGAGATTTGAGCACGGGGAAGTGACACAGCAGAGACTTCAGGCAATCGAAGGCTCTCTGGCATGCATCATCCCAGGTGAACTTTACGCCTTTCTTCAGTTGGTTAGTTAGACTGAGAGCAATCTCAGCAAAGTTCTTGCAGAACTTGCGGTAGTACCCGATCATTCCAAGGAAGCGGCGCAAAGCTTTTTTGTTGTCAGGAACTGGAAAGTCCATGATGGCTTGGACTTTAGCATTTATGGGTGCCACCTTACCCTGGCCTATGACGTAGCCAAGATAGGTGACAGTAGCACAACCAAAGTCACTCTTGTTCAGGTTAACAGTCAGGTTAGCCTGGGTCAGGCGCTGGAACAACGTCTCTACATCTTTTAGATGTTCTTCCCAGGAGTCACTCCATGTGATCAGGTCATCGATGTATGCACCCGTGTGTGGCAATCCGGCGATTGTAGACTGTATCATCCTTTGGAACGTGGCTGGGGCATTTTTCATGCCAAAGGGTAGGACTTCATACTGGTACAATCCAGATGGTGTGGCAAAAGCAGAGATGCTCTTGGCCCTCTCAGTTAAAGGCACACACCAATAACCCTTCAATAAATCAATCTTGGTCAGAAACTTTGCTTGCCCTACACTATCAATACAATCATCAATCCTAGGTATTGGAAACACATCAGTTCTAGTTGCAGCATTGACTTTGCGATAATCTGTACAGAATCTAGTACTTCCATCAGGTTTTGGAACTAGCACACAGGGTGAACTCCAATTGGAGTTGGAGGGTCTGATAATATCATGTTTTAACATGTACTCAACCTCTTTCTCAGCAATCTTTCTCTTTTCAGGATTCATCCGGTATGGATGCTGTTTTATTGGTTTGGCATCACCAACATCTACATCATGAGAGGCTATAGTAACTCTCTTTGGAACATCAGGAAACAAATCCTCATATTTCTTGATCAACCTTTCAAACTGATCTCTCTGTGAGGGTTCTAAGTGCTGGAGTTTTACATCAAGATTTTGCAACACTTCAGTGTTTGACAATTTACATGAAAGAACTTCAGCTTTAATTCTAGAATCATCATCTTGAAACTCCCCCTCATCTTCACACGTTTCGACCATTGGAGAATCTGAAGTGACAGCTGCAACCCTAGCATTTCTGTCATGATAAGGCTTTAGCATGTTAATATGACACAATTGTTTTGGTTTTCTCCTATCTGGAGTCTTCACAATGTAATTGAGATCATTGAGTTTTGTCAGAATTTCATAAGGACCATGAAATCTAGCCTGCAATGGATTGGACTGCAAGGGAAACAACACAAGGACCTTGTCTCCTGGTTTAAACTCACGGCTTCTAGCCTTATGATCATACCAAGTTTTCATTTTTCCCTGACTTGATTTCAAGTTCTCTTTGGCAAGGTCACAAGCTGCACGCAATCTTTCCTTGAACTTGCTAACATAGTCTAACAGACTGATATGCGGTTCTTTCTCTTGCCATTGTTCACTCAATAATAACAAAGGTCCTCTCACTTCATGACCAAACACTAGCTCAAATGGACTGAATCCAGTAGACTTCTGCACTGCTTCTCTAGCTGCAAACAACAGCAAATGAACCCCTTCATCCCAGTCTTTCTCATGGTCATAACAATAAGTCCTCATCATTGTCTTGAGAGTGGAATGAAACCGCTCTAAGGCACCCTGACTTTCTGGATGATAGGCACTAGAAAGAATCTGTTTTGCACCTAGTTCATACACAACCTGCTGAAACAATCCTGAAGTGAAATTGCTACCTTGGTCTGACTGAATTTCCCTGGGAAGACCAAACAACGTGAAGAACTTTATCAAAGCCTTCGAGATTGCAGTTGCCTTGATGTTACGTAGAGGTATGGCTTCGGGGAATCTGGTAGATGCACACATGATTGTCAACAAATACTGATTTCCAGATCTAGTCTTGGGTAATGGACCAACGCAATCAACAATGACCCTAGAGAATGGCTCCCCAAATGCTGGGATAGGCTGCAATGGAGCTACAGGTGGGTCTAACTGGTGTTTTCCAACTACCTGACAAGTGTGACAGGTTTTGCAAAAGTTGGAAACGTCTTTCCGAAGCCCAGGCCAAAAGAAGTGTTTCATGATCTTATCAACAGTCTTGTTAACACCAAGATGACCTCCTAAAGGTAAACTATGAGCCATTGTTAAGATCTCATTCCTATAGACCTTCGGAACAACAATTTGCCTGACCACTGCCCAATCTGCATTGGCAGGGATATCAGGAGGGCGCCACTTCCGCATCAACACACCATCCTTGAGATAATACCCAACTGGAACTGCATCTATTTCTTTTTCAGGAAGGGCTCTCCTCTTTAGTACACACATTTCAGGATCATTAGTTTGCTCCTCAATCAACCGCTTTCTGGACAGAGACAAGTCTCCAGACACATCAGAATCACCAGACCCATCCGGCTGGCTGAATAGAGAACTGATAAAAGTATCTGATAAGTCCTCAAACAAGGAAACCATAGTAGGCCAATCAGAGTCATGAGGCGAACCACCTGAGTCCTGACTATTCAATGTACTGGACGGCACCACATCATCTTCTTCTTTAGCCTTCTTGGCCATAGCACGAGTCACTGCGCAAGAAGGATACAGAGATGGGTCCTCATCCCCATTTTCAGTGCTCGGCTGTGAAGTAAGATGTACAGGGGGAACTACTTTGCCCCCAGCCAGGTCATTGCCTAGCAACAGAGAAACACCCTTTATAGGTAGACTTGACATAAGTCCCACCTTTACCTGTCCTGTAACTAAATCTGACTTCAAGAATATAGAGCGCAGGGGTACAGATACAGTCCTCCCTTCAATACCTTGTACAAGTATGAAATCCCCTGAAGCGGTCTCATCACGTAACTCCAAGGAGTCCATCAACAAAAGTGACTGAGAAGCTCCGGTATCCCTTAGGATATATATGGGGACAGGAGTAGTATGCTCATTCAGAGCCACAAATCCCTCTGACACAAATGGAAGAAATTCCTCCCTCACAAAGTCAGCTGTATTAGGCTTTTTAGCCCCACAAGAAGCAGGCAATTTAGCAGATCGGTTATCTACTACAGGGGTTTCTAACCTTGTTTTCACAAAGGCATTTGGTTTGGTATCCTTTTCTTTTTCTTTCTTAGCTTTAAGGAACCAACAGTTAGTTGTAACATGACCAGATTTCTTGCAATAACTGCAAACTAGACCACTTTTGTCACTGTCAGCTTTCACACTTTGATCAGACCTGTTACTGGATTTCTGAGCACCATCACCAGATTTGTCTTTGTCTTTGGGTGAGGAATCTTGGGTATCACCGTAACCCTTTTTCTGAAATTGGGACCATTTATTGTTACTGCTAGACTGAAATTTGGACTTATGAGTGAGAAGATATTCATCTGCAAATTTGGCAGCTGATTGCAAATTCAGTGCTTGCTTCTCATTAAGGTAGGTCTTAACATCATCTTTAACACAGTTCTTGAATTCTTCAACTAACACCATCTCTTTTAGTGAGTTGAAATCATCCTTGACCTCCATAGAAGTACACCAGCGCTCAAAGCAAACCTGCTTCTCATTAGCAAATTCAACATAAGTCTGATTTTCAGATTTCTTCAGACCTCTGAATTTCTGTCGGTAAGCCTCTGGAACCAACTCATAAGCTCTCAAAATAACCTTTTTGACAACCTCATAATCAGAGGAATCATCTGCAGACAAAGCCGAATAGGCTTGTTGAGCTTTACCCTTGAGGACAGTTTGCAACATCAGAGGCCAGTGTTCCTTTGGCCACTGGCAACTCTTTGCTACCTTTTCAAAACACTGGAAATAGTTGTCAACATCCTTTTCTGAAAATGGAGGCACCAGTTTTACCTCCTGACTGGCACAAAATTTATTTTTAGTTGCAATTTTAATTTTTAGTTGCTCCATTTGGAGTCTTTCTTCTCTATCGAATTTCTCTAATTCAAAATCTCTCTGTCTCTGTCTCTCTCTTTCTGCTCTTTCCTCTTTCTCTCTCTCAAATTCTCTTTGTTTTTCTTCTCTTGCTAATTTTTCTAACTCAAACTGCCTTTGTTTTTCTTTTTCTTCCCTCTCAAATTCTCTTTGTTTCTCTTTTTCCTCCCTTTCTTTTTCTCTTTCTTCCCTTTCTTTCTCTTTTTCCTCCCTTTCTTTTTCTCTTTCCTCCCTTTCAATCTCTAGCATTTTTAATTTAAGTTCCATTTCTATATTTGGATTTTGCACTGGAAACTGTTCCAGATCTCCTGGTGCAAACACATTTTCATCAATGTAATATTGAACTATCTCTCTAGCCAGTCTTGCTTTTCGCATGGCTGGTTTTACCTCTGTCAGCTCCAACTGTCTGCATATTTCTAGCAGTTCTGTCTTTTTAAAAGACTTCAAAACCCCTACGGTTGGTGATGCCAAGAAATCATCCATTGCTGTTGTCAATATATATCTAGGAAAATTCACAAAAACAATTTCACAATTTGGAATGTTAGATTTTCAATAAATTACTCACACAATGGTCTATCCCGGACGAGCCCCCAATTTGTTATGGCCCCAATTTGTTATTACATTTATAACACAACAGCAACAGCAAGGGATGACAAACACAGTTTTAACAACTAAAACACATTTAATTTTTAACAAAGACAAAGACTAATAACAACCTACAACTAAAGACCAAGATTGATAAATAAGAAAAAAACAGAAATAATTACAGTCCCTTTTTAGTGGGGTGGCTTGGTGATGTCCTGGATGAAGAAAATGCTCAAACACAGGCAAAGAAATCCACAAAAGAAACGCCACAGGTCTTGAACAGAATGGCAGGTCTGGTCATCTTCTTGCAATTTCTCCTACTACTTTACTGTCTCAGTTCTTTTCCTTATATACTCTTTTGCAGACCCCACCCACATTTAGACCTCTTTTTTTTAATTTTCTGAGACTTGCCCCAGACATGTCCAGGACATGTCCAAACATGACTCCAGTCTGAGCTTAACAAAAAAGGGTAAATACTGCCATCTAGTGGCCTATATTCACATTACAATACCAAGTAATACTATGCGCGTAAATCCCTATGGCTCTTCAACAGAAGAAAAGTGTCCTCCCTGTGCTGGTGGTTGTGAATGTGAGGATTGTGTGTTGCCTTAGCTTTGCCTTCCAGTCCGAGAAGAAAACCCTTGTGAGCTGCTGAACGCTGCACGATATCGCCGAGGCCCAGCTACCTGTTTTGATTACAACGTCAGAGTAAGACACAGTATTGCGCATGCAGGAGTTAGAGCAGCAGGGCAAATATACTGGAACAAATGTAGCAATGTGAATGTTCAATGAAGCGCGGTGCTGCAAATTCACTGCTGTGGGCATAATGCCTCAAACTCACTAAAGCGAGGCACGTTTGTGCTGTTGGACTTCCATGAAGTACATTGCCCAAGTTCTGTTGTCCTGAAAAGTATCAATGTCGCAACAGCAGTAATTCACTGCTTATTAGCGTGTCACCCTGGTCTGGTTAATAGCACTGTTAGATTTAAAAAAAGTACGCCTCATGGTTGACAGTTTCTCACTTGCTGCTTTTCTCCACTGGGTGGCCCCAGGCTATTTCTGATCCTTCCTCTCCTCTCTCTTCTCTGTAGGAAAACACATCAGAGTGTGGGCGGGGCCACTCTTTCCGTCCAATGTTTTGGCTCATGTTATGTCTGCAGCTACTCATACTGCACACGACAGGGGATTGTCCCCAGGGTCTGTCCTGGTTTGGCTCACACTAATGCCACTATTCACTCTTTCTCTCTCCCATTACCCCTCTCCTCTCCTCTTATAGCTTTTACACTATCCACAAGTCTTCCCTTTCTTTTCCTCTGCCTCTCCACCCTGCTTTTTTGAGGGCCCTGTGGTATTTTCCCTTACCCCTCGTCCCCTCCTATCTCCTGTTTCTCTATCCCTGTGGGGGCCTCCCCCTGGGCCTCTCAGCAGATGGGTCCAGGGACAGCTGGCCTCTGTGGCCTGGCATACGCTTTTTCGCGCTAATCCCTGACACCTGCTGCCGGAGAAGACAGAGCCTCGGACAGACGGCGCTAACGCAATCCACTGTCTGTTCACGGGCTGTCATTTCAAAAAGTCAAGCTGTAAAATTGTACAAACTGCAAACATTTGTGTCCTTCCTGCTAACTTGAGAGACATTTTATTTCATCGTCAGCCTTGCTCTAAGGGAGAGAAATGTTACGTGTATTCTGATGAGTTCTGGCTAGAATGAAATATGTGCCAGAATATTACAGCATTGCACCCTGAGGCATGTTCAGATGGTGCAATATTTGGTAACTGCCATTTCCATGTTCTGGGGACCGTTTGTTTAAATTGTTCACTTTGTACAACTGATACCACCAGTAGTTCAGCTGGCAGTCATTTCTGTGTTATTGTGGCAATACTGCCTTTTAATGTGTTTTAATAGGCTGTATGTTTCTGTATCTTGAGAGTCGACATGCGGTTATTTAAAGTTAGACTGCTTTCTTTTAAACTCAAGGACATAATACATGTTCTGAAATATATTATTTGAATTTGAGTAACCTACTGGCATAACTACAGTAATTAGCCGCAAGGCTCTTCAAAGAATGTATTGCATTAATTTCTTAATCACACTGAATCAATCTTACCATAGTCATTTCGGTATTGCCATGAGTTTTCACGTTTAGTTTTTTTGTTTGCAAAATGATTTTGCATTTAACTGGCACAATATCGCTTTTGTAGCACACAACGGGCAAGCACACGAACAGCTGTAGCTTAAAATGACTTTATTTCTAATTTCAGAAAATTCTTATCAAAAATGAGTTAATCGCCGTAATGTTTGGACGAAGACATATTTTCCTTGGCCATTGTCAATAATTTTTGACATGAATTCAAATGACATAGTTTAAGGTCTCATTCACAATGTTTTATTTAAGGGTTTTTTTTATATAAACTTTGGTTTCACAGCCCCCCAAAGATACGTGCAAGACAAATGGCCTTTGATTGATGTGTAGTTGTTCAATCAGGTGTTTTCAGGTGTTGGGATCTATTGTTAGCATCTTTCAAAGTGAGGTCCAGATTGTCATTTGGACGGCGGGCGGGGAGGGGGGGTATTTGGCGACCAAAATCAACTACTTTCCACTCCACAAAGAATAATAGAGCACTTTTAGCTGGATTTAGCCAGTGAACTACACTGCAAAAGGCAGATCCCTTCAAAATCTTGAAATAGATTGAAATAAAAGCATGTAATCCAGGTTTTACTCAGTGCAGTGACTCGGCTTCCTCCATATTCCTACTTTGTGGAGAAGGCCACTGTTTGGGCAGTGGAGACCTCCACTGTTCATGACTGAAGACTTCCTGAAGCATCTTTCCAACAGCTTTAAATCAGGCCCAGGGAGCAAGGTTGGATCATCAGAGAAGCAGCTTGATGTGTCTGCTGGCCACAGATTTTAATGAGTCATTAGATGCAAATTGTCACAAAATGGAGTGAAGATCTACATCCATAAAAATGTTTTTTTTTTCCCAAAGACTATGGAGCTCACTGGATGTCATGAACTATCATCAGGGTCATATTCCTGAACCTTTGCATTCCAGTGCAAATGCACACACTGCTCAACAGAGATTTATGACTAGAGAACAGCACCATCCCAGTATTCTGGGGTTTTTATGTGAGATTTCCATTGACCTATCGCTCCTGAGGACCTGTTTAGAGGGGTTGTGAAGGACTGAATTGTTGTCTGAAATTATCTCTCAGTTCTTTCCAACTGCAGTTGGCCTTTTTAATATCAATTAAAACATGCTTGTCATATGTAAATTGGTGTAAAAGAATCTACTTTTGGCTTTCGCTGAAAGTCTTGCTCTTATTTTGCAGTGTTTTCTTGTTATTTAGAAAATTTGTTTCAAATTTCCTTTGCAGGAAATGGAGGTTATGCAAACTTTGGGAAGTAAAAAAGATATGTGGTTGATGGATAAACAAAAAAGGTTTTGGGAAAAGAAATGTGATTTATTCTTCGTATTGTAAATGGAAAGGTTGTAAAAATCTGTTTGAGTGCTTTTTACGCATGCTTGCATGTGTGTGTTGTCATACAACATACACACAGGTGTATACTGTTGGACCTCAGAGATAAGAACTTTTAAAAGAATAGGGTTTTTCAGAGCTTCAGATTAATTTCTTTGAATGGTTGCATTGCTC
This sequence comes from Gymnothorax reevesii, assembly GCA_029721435.1. Taxonomy (NCBI): domain Eukaryota; kingdom Metazoa; phylum Chordata; class Actinopteri; order Anguilliformes; family Muraenidae; genus Gymnothorax; species Gymnothorax reevesii. The sequence goes on from CM056581.1 coordinate 11,205,344, forward strand.
ATGATTAAATTTTGAAACACAGTCCATTTCATTATCAAAAATGTTATCGATATATAGAAAAATATTAGTTTGATATATGTACACATGGAACTGGTCTCGCGATGCCTAGAATTATGTTCCCAATTCCCTGATTTTATATGGGCTCAACATGCACTTATTGATGAACTTTTGTATTTAACGTTTTTTTTTAAATCTCATGAATATGACTTCGTTTTTTGTCGTCCATTTTATGGTCGCTTTCTTACATCAGCGATAATAACAATGGAGGATCAATGGATGTATCATACGGAACCTGAAAGGACCCGACTTTTTATGCCAGCAATGCCTGCGTTCAGACTGATTGGAGTAACGCTGACGTTCAGCTGTATTTGTCACTTTTCAACAGTCTACCTTATCCACTGCCCACTAGTACTGTCTTTCACAACTATTGTCGAGATCTTTTTACTGCATGGACCGGCTCATTCCACTCCTGTGGATCTGCAGGTCTATATGTGGACTTCAGCTGGTCTTCACACGCTTTGACCCCTGTTTGGCATAAAGTATCAGATTTTATCACCGCACAAAGCTTGTTTCGTGATGAAACTTCAGCTCAAGGCATCTTTCTGCTCCTAAAAATGTTGCGAACATGGGTGCGAATATTGATGGTCTTCTTGACTTTTGCACTTCAGACGGGCAGAGGAGGGACTTGGGTGTGGTTGCTGAAATGATGTAAAGTCATGAATAGCCCCTGTGAAGGGTTTTCCAAAGTGGGAGTTAACCTTTCAAACTGCTGGTCATTAACTCTTCTCGATTTCTGCATGGACTCTTTGAGCTGAGCTGAGGGCTGAGCGGAGGGCGATCGAGTGCCAGAGAAAGGAATGATGAACTGACACCATTTACACAACACTCTCACAAGTCTGAGTCTCACGAGTCAGACCTCAGCGGCAGTCCCTTAAATCACAGGACACCACTTGACCTTCCCCTCAGCATTCATATTTGAGCACAAAACCTGCTGCTCTGAAGAAATGGCATTATTTGGAGTTACAGCAGTGATGAAGCACAATGGATTTTTTTGCCTTTATTTAGTCAGCAATTTTGGGAAAAGTCTAAATGTGAAATTTTTCAAATTACTTTATTTGGTTGGATGTACTGAACCAAGTGGTTTTTTGTTTCAGTGCTCCCAAAGAATTGAAGGTTAAATTTTCTCGTTTTTAAAAATCTAAAATTCTGTGTCCAGTTGTGGCTGTGTCCATAAATAAGTGAACTTAAGCTGTATTTTTTGGCAGTTAATGAAGTCAGTATGAATTTTTTTTTAAACCAGAAACCGCAACTTAATGCTGCGGCACAACGTAGCATCAAACCATAATATATTTTTTTCCACGCTAGTGCAGACCCTATGGAGGCATTATGCTAAATTGACAGTTGGAATCATAAACATGTAAAGACCTTAGTCAGTGGGCAGGGGTAGTTTAATGCTCGGGGACAAACTCCTGCTCTAAAGCCTGTTACTCAGTGCAGCAATAGTGCATGTTTTTTTCTGGGTAGGGGAAACCAGAGTACCCAGAGGGAACCCAAGTAAGAATACGTTTCTAGCGACAGTATTCTATTCAGACCTTACCAAAGGCTTACTCTACTGGGGTGCAAATGACGCAATGTAGCCCCCCCAGTAATGTGCTGTCATAAATATAACATCAGTAAAATAATAAAATTTTGAGCATATCAGTTCTTCTGCCCCCCCAATCATAAATTAATTATTACTCCCACAGACCCTCCCATAGCTTTCTGTGTTGCTTTTTGCTTAACAAGAATTGTTTAAAAAACATTTTTTGCTAAATTCAAAATAATTTTAAGTTTGTGGCCCATTGAGTTTGTTGTAGACTGTAATGCAGGACCCAGGGTAATACTGAGGTTCCTGTCTCCTGTTGAGGTTACATTGTGAGATAAGTGTTTGCTTTGGGTGGGCTGTCCCATTCAAAATAACTGGTTTCCATAGTGTTTGCTCAGTGAATCAGAGAGAGACTGTCCAAGCGTGGTTGTCTCTGACAAAATTTTCGGGTCATGTGGTAAGGATGTCTCCAGTGAATATCTGTGGTAGACTATGGACTCCTATTCTTCCAGGCCCTTTGGTGCCCTGTCATAGCTGATGCCTCAATAGAAGTATTTTAATAACCAATCAGGCTTCTGTGCTCAATGCTGCTTGTGCCCAGCTGTGTTCTAAAAGGCAAGTGTTTGAAGGCAATGTCATCATTAAATAAATAAGGCTGGATCACAGGAAATCAGCCATCACTTGCTCCAACTGCCATGATTGGCTTTTAACAGAAAATAATTCCATGTAACATTTTATCCAAAAGTGAACAATACCATTTCAGACAACTTGAAATGGCTTCAGCTTCTGTAGATTTTTATTTATTTATTCATTCATTTATTTATGCATTTATTTATAGGTATGAAAAGTCTGTGGAAAAAATAAGGTGATAAAAAGCAGGGTTGAGACTAAAATTTGGGTTTTAAAACATTTTTTTACATGCTGCCACTACCTGTCACCCTTTGAAATGTTTTTCAGTGGTAGATAGTGTGAGCATGACTGCAGCTCCTTTCTTCCAGGCGGCACAAAAAAGCATTTTGTTAGATTTTGTGTTTGTTACATTTCAGATAGTTTATTATGGAGAATGTATTATTAAAAGATGTTCATATTTTTTGCGGTGTGGTGTGCATTTTTATACAGAAGTCCTGAATCACATGAAGTTTCTTCCACATCAAGCGAAGTTGGAGGGGTGATATCTGAGAAGAGCTCTAATATCAGCGTTATGGAGGGCCCTTCTGTTGGGAACTTAATTTTTGATGACTGATTGTAGACTGTGGCTAAGATCTACAAATCAGTGCTCGCTGGCCACTTATGTTGCAGTGGCAGGATTGGCCTAAAAACACAATTGACCATTCACAATTAGGGACATTTTTCAAAAATAAAAACTGAAGAATTGGGCTGTGGATGTTTGATATTAGTGGGTTGTTTTACATCTCTATCTGGCCCCTTGGCTCGTTTGGATGCATTGAACCACTTGCTCACACATGGACCATCATATCTTTACCCAATAGATGGATCTCTTTGCGAAGTACACACAAAACATATATTAAATATTTTCGGGAAAGTGATGCCCGTGAACTATTTAGAATATGCCATATTAAGTCCCACCTCTTTTGCCCAGGAATTTTATGAATTAAGATCCTCAACTAAGCCTGATATGCACACAGCCTGAGATGCGTATTTGCCAATATCACCCATCCAACAGCTGATTAAAAAAAATCTAATAATTGTCTGTCGATTGCCGAGCATTTTATCCAAGAGAGGAGGGTATGAGCTCACCGTAAATATTGAAAAATTGATTGGGCCTTGAGAAATATATAGACTCTTGCATAATATCAAGTTTGGTCACATCTTCTCAACTTTGCATATATGAATTACGCAAATGTATTGTAAAAAAAACAGTACGCTACTTTGGAGGGTGCACGTTACTTTTGTGAAATGGAAAAGTAATATGCCCATATACCAGGAATGAGTGTGGAGGGGACAGGGCTAAAGGGTTCAGTGGGCCTGACAGCATTGATTCTCTGGAACCTTTCATGGGGAGTCTTTCTCCTCCATATGCAATTATTTCTGTTTGGAATATTTCAGTCACTTGGTTGGCTATTTCATGTTTCTGTTCTCCAAAGTTGCTATGATCATGATACTGCCTGCCTGCAGTCCAGACCTGTCTCCCATTGACAATGTGTGGCGCATTATAAAGCGCAAAATACGACAACACAGACCCCGAACTGTTGAGCGACTGAAGTCGTACATCAAGCAAGAATGGGGAAGAATTCCACCGACAAGGCTTCTACAATTAGGGTCCTCATTCCCAAAATGCCTATTGAGTGTTGTTAAAAGGAAAGGCGATGTTACACAGTGGTAAAAATGCCCATATCCCAGCTTTTTTGAAACGTGCTGCAGGCATCAAATTCAAAATGAGTGAATATTTATAAGTTTATCAGTTTGATCATTAAATATCTTGTCTTTATAGTGAACTCAATTTAATATAGGTTGAAAAGGATTTGCAGATAATTGTATTCTGCTTTTATTCATGCTTTACGCAACATTCCATCGTCATTGGGATTGAGGTTTGTATTATTTTGTTGTATTATAACAAAACAAATGAAAAAAATGTAAGGCTGTGATTTGCTTTGCAAACTTTATTGACTGCCAGCACACTTTAGAGCATTTCACAAGAATCCATATTGTATGAATGCTTGTGACCGCGTTTCATTGGCGTTTCATCTCCTATTCTGCATCTTCCTTTACCTTAAAATAAATTGGAATTAAAAAAATGGTTAACAACGTCATTTTCAGAAAGCACACATCCCTGAATTTAAAATGCCAATTAAAAAGCTGATTTTCTTAAATGAAAATAATCTAGACAGTATTTCAAACATCGCAATGTGCACTGGAAATTTTTGTGACTACTTTTTGAATAATTATATGTTCTTTATTTTTTTTCTCAAAGTGGTAAAATTCATCATTCAATTAATTTAATGTTGAAAATAACATTCACAATTTGAATTTGAAAGTACCTTGCCAATATCACGGCTCTTGGCTCTCAGCTTGTTGACCTGGGACTCGGCGATGTCAGCGCGCTCCTGAGCTTCCTCCATCTCATGCTGCACCTTCCTGAACCTGGACAGGTGAGTGTTGGCTTGTTCCTCCTGGCAATAAGCAAGATATTTCATCAGATAAAGTGTTTACAGTTATGTCACAAAATTTGCAAGGGGTCACCAAATATTTGTTTGATGCATGAATCAGTTAATGAGTCAACCATCATGACAGAAAGTTCTGTGTGCTAGTACAACTCAAAAAATGTTAATGATTTGAAAGACAATAAAGTATGAAGACAATATAGTAATGTTTTACCTAATCAATGTTAAGGTTTTATTTTTGCAGTATACAATTATCCTCGTGATTCCAGCGACGTTTTACAAAAAAGTTGACAGGGCCATGTTTACCTCTGTGTTACATCACTTTTTCTTTAAACTGCACTTCACAGTCATTTAGGAATTGATAACACTTAATTTTTTGAGTTTTGAAACTAAACTTTTTCTCCAGACCTGCTTCATGTGATACTGATGCCTCTCAACAGTTGGGATCTCTGCTCTCATATCTTGTATTTCATAATGTGGCACACTTATTCAATGCGAGTCAGGTCTGGTCTGTTGGCGAGCCAGTCAACCGCCTACCAATTTGACTACAAAGCCATACTGCTGTTTCGGTCGACATGCTGAATGCAACTTTGGATTGTCTTACTGAAATACGTAAGAAGGGACAATCCTGAAAATGAAGTCCCCTGAATTGCGACAAATTTCTCGAAAATACGTATGTTTGCGTCAACATCTATGACTATGGTGCAAGTTGCCCAGGCAATTGGCACTAACAGACCCTGATACCATGACCGATACCGGCTTTCGTACTATTTAATGGCAAAAATCAGGCTGGTTCCTTCCTCTTTGGCCATGAAGACATCCATTGTCTCCAAAAGCGATTTTAAATGTGGACTTATCAGACTACAACACACTTTTCCACTTTGAGTCAGTCCATTTCAGATGCACTGGAGTCCATGGAAGTTGGCAAAATTTCTGGACGTTGATGACATATTCTGGCTGAGAGGCATTCAATATTCGGTTTTGGCCTTACATGTTACTGGCAATGATTCCTTCAGATTCTCCATTTCTTGCAATAATATTATGGACTGTTGTGGGAATGATATGCTGTTGGCATATTTGGTTATTCAGCTTTATGCAAATGGCTGAACCTAAAACCATTCTGACTCGTAAATGATCGAAGTCATTCATGGATGCTTGTTTAATTGCCAATTATGATGGCATCAATAGTTACCTATTAACCTGGCTACTTGTAGAATGTACACATTCTAATTATGACTTGGTTCAAGCAATGTTTTCAATTCTTCCCAAAATTAAAGCTGAAAATCTGCATCTCAAGCAAATCTTGATCTTCATTGTACTGTACATCTATAGTAGAGGCATACAGAGATAAAATCATTTAAAAAAAAATTTCCCTGGTCAAATGCTTAAGAACCTGTTAGCAGAGGTCGCACAGTACTTAAGATTACTTTGGTGTCCAAAAAAGCCAATTTTACAGAATAATAAATGCACTTACAGATTCCTCAGCCTGCCTCTTGTAGGACTTCACTTTCAGCTGCAGCTTGTCCACCAGGTCCTGCAGTCTGCTGACATTTTTCTTGTCCTCCTCAGTCTGCAGAGGGTAAAGATGTGTTAATTATGAAGCAGACATGATTATTTAAGTTAGACGGACAAGCTCTTACCTGGTAGGTGAGCTCCTTGACTCTCCTCTCATATTTACGGACACCTTTAATAGCATCGGCTCCACGTTTCTGTTCAGCCTCAACATCAGCCTCTAGCTCACGGACCTTAGATACACAATACATTTTTAATCACGTATATGCTTAAGTGTACAATATTCTATTGGAAATGCCTTGAACTGAAATTATTTTGATGCCAGTATTTCGTATTTTGTGTTCACATGCCTGTAGCAATTGAGGCACTGATTACTAAAACCCCACAAGTCAAGTCAAGTCAAGTGTGACTTATGGGGTTTTAGTAATAGGTGCTTCAGTTATCATTTGGGAAATACGGTTTTACCCTGGCTTCCAGTTTCTGGAGCTGTTTCTTCCCGCCCTTCAGAGCCAGATTCTCAGCTTCATCCAGACGGTGCTGCAGGTCCTTCACTGTGACCTCCAGGTTCTTCTTCATCCTCTCCAAATGAGCGCTGGTGTCCTGCTCTTTCTTCAGCTCTTCTGCCATCATGGCCGCCTGCAGTCATACCATAAGGTTAATAAACAAAAATGAATCGCTCACTCATTTACTTCTTTGGCCACATTTTTACTTTCAGGATTTCACATGCTTTGTTGGGTCAATGTGTGTAGTTTTTTTGAAATTACTGGGATACTAAAGCTGCATTTCCATTTGGGTACTTTCGGTTTAGTACCCTTGGAACCATACTTTTGGTACCACACCCCTACATCTGGGTTGCATTTCCACTGCAGGCAGTACCCTAAAAACGCAGGCGGGGTTTTTTTATCAGATGGTAAAATTCAATGCAAACACGCAAATAGACGCGAAACGCATTGACTTTGAATGTAATCTGACATGTGAAAAATGTGTGAAAGCAGCTTTAGCTGGCGACCTTCTTATTTGCATATTTTAATGCCAGCTAGCGAGCTTAAATGCTCGCGGTGCAACTCCGGCCAAATTAGTTTGCATAATAATGGCTGAACACATTTTACATTGACGAAATGAAATATACATCTGCACCTCCTCATTGCTCCATGGCACGTTGTTGTGAACAGACATTTCCAAAAAATGTTTTTCTCAAAATGGTAGGCGAGACGGGTGTTTTACTGCCGTTTCTTTATGGAAGTCGCGCTTTAGTGACGATTCTGTTGGCCAATCAACAGACGGCAGTGATTACAATTACCGATCAATACAGAGGGTGTGTTTAAGCTCTGCCTCATTAGTATCGGGTGGTAACCCTTGGTGCCCCAACCGGAGGGGTGACAAAAAATGGGAACGGTTAAGAACGGTTCTAAAGGTGCCATCCACAACCTTTGTAATGGAAACGCTCTGAAAAGTGACATGACCCGTACCGAACCGAACTGTTCCGTTTGATGGAAATGCAGCACAAGTAATATAGCAGAAGCTTTTTATAAGATGTACTGAATGAATCCCTTAAACTCTAACTTTTCACTTAAGTTTTCCCTCAAGTAGTTTCAAAGTCGGAAAAGGCACATCTTATACGTTTGTTGAGAGAAATAATCAATCTCAAGATTCCATATTTTTATTGCATTATAACATTATATACACATTTCCTTTTAAATCAGGAGGGCATATTTGAGATAGTATAAAACCTCAAGATGCTGTCTAGCGTTTACAATAGGCCTGAAGTTTCACAGGTTTGAATACAGCAGTTGTATTTAACCGACTTATATATGGGTCCATAGGTTTTATGGGGATAATAAATTGTGAATATTTTATACTGGTGAACAGATATTTTTCTTACATCAGTGATGGCCTTCTTGGCTTTCTCCTCGGCATTTCTTGCTTCCTGGATGGCGTCGTCCACTTCTCCTTGAATCTGGACAAAGTCAGCTTCCAACTTCTTTTTGGTGTTCGTGAGGCTGGTATTCTGGACAAAATGGGAGAATCAAAATGTGGTAGATGCAGTACCAGCCATAGCTATGTATCATCTCGAGTAAAATTAAAGGAATGTCCTATGAGCTCACCTGGGAGTGCAGCAGTCCCACACGCTCACTTGCATCGACCAGCTCCTGTTCTGCCACTTTGCGGCCTCTCTCTGTCTGCTCCAGGGCAACCCTCAGTTCCTCAATCTCAGATAACATGAGGCTGTTCCTGCGCTCCACCATGGCAAACTGTTCCTTCATGTCCTCCTGACCTCTGATCGCGTCATCAAGGTGCAGTTGAGCATCCTAAAATTGAGATTGATTAAATCGTGAAACAGCCTGTATGCTGCTTATGTGTAAATGCAGGAATACATTTGTATTCAGCACTATCCCTGATAAGTATTTTTATCATTGTACCTTAAGCTGTCCTTGGACATTCTTTAGTTGCTTCTGGGCTTCTGCTGCCTGGCGGTTGGCATGGCTCAGCTGAATCTCCATCTCATTGAGGTCTCCCTCCATCTTCTTCTTGACTTTAAGAGCATCATTCCTGCTTCTGACTTCAGCATCAAGAGTGGTCTGCATGGACTCAATCACCCTCTGGCTGTTCCTCTTGATCTGCTCCATCTCTTCGTCTTTCTCTGACAACTTCCTGTCAATTTCACCCTTGATCTGACTGAGCTCAAGCTGGACTCGGAGAATCTTAGATTCTTCATGCTCCAGAGCTCCCTGTTCAGAGTAAAATATGAATTTACTGCTATTGTGAATAATCAAATATCACTGAAAAATTCTATGTTTTTGAGGATTTACCATAATACTTTTGAATAAAGAAAATTTATGATGGCGTAATTACAGACCTCTGCTTCCTCTAAGGCAGTCTGGATTTCTACTTTCTCAGTCTCCACAGTCTTCTTTGCCTTCTCCAGCTCATGAACAGTCTTTCCAGTCTCCCCAATCTGTTCAGTCAGGTCAGAAATCTCCTCTACAGGGACATGAATTTGAATATGCATCACTTTATATCCCATGTATTATTTTCTCTCAGGCAAACATCCAATACCTTTTTGTTTTTTTAAACATCTCTGCACTCCAATTAGGTGCTGTATATTGCTTAGTAACGTGTACATACGCTGCAGGTTCTTGTTCTCTCTCTTCAGGGTCTCCAGCTGGTCTAGAGCTTCCTCATAAGAGTTCTTCAGCTTGAAGAGCTCAGTGCTGAGGGAACGAGACTCTTTCTGAGCCCCATCCAGCTCTGCCTGGCTTTCTTCATACTTCTGCTTTGATTCTGCTAGAACCTGGAACGACAATGCATTCATTAAAGGTTCACTCCGTAAGAAATTTTTTTGGCTATTTTTCGAAGAAATGGATCATATGTAGCAAATTAATATACATCACATGTTTGTAAATGCTTTCTATAACTTTTTTCATCATTTGAAAATGAAAAAAGATTTGGCTGGTTTGTACGGTCCGAAGCCCCAACCCTCAAAAAAGTCGTTGTACACGGACCTCGTAGTCATATGACCTGTGACGAGTGAAAAGTAAGTTGCAAACGTTCCCAGCCGATCGACCAGTGGTTTGTTCTATCCTGATAATTAATTTCACCTTGATCAATCCTTGATTTCAAATAGGTGTGTAGTTGTAGGCTGTAACAAGACTCACTTCCCAAAAAAGAGATGCCAAGTCTCAGGCATGCGGTAGAGTCTCCTGCCTCTTAGTGGCATTCACCTTCCTGTGCAGTAGTTCGCAATTTACCAATCAGCGCGCCCTGGACAAATTCACCCACGGAATTTAAGTCATCGTGCATTATGTTAATCAGTTTCACTTGCATTACGGTGGATTTCCCCAATAGTGTCACGGAAATCAATTATGACTCGGGAATTGTCATGCTTGGCTTTAGAGAGACTGAGAGATTGAAAGCACTGGTATTGTACAAAGACGTTTCATATGGTCTTGTTTCATTAAAACAATTTAAATGATCATGAAACACATTCATTGTTTCTTTACCCTGAGTAAAGAGAAGCACAAGAATTCCGGAGTCATATTCGCTTTCCATGTTGCTTGTGGTGAGGTCTACCTTTACGCAAGTGAAACTGAAACTTCAATGCACAAGGATTTTAATTCCGCTTGAGAATCTCATTAATAAGCTTTCATTGAATAATTGCGGACTAATAATAATAAGCCTAAAAAATGAGCAGGACCTACGTCAAATGCGTGAGACTTGGCATCTCTGAGATCCGTTCTCGTGCTTACTCCCTACTTACTCAGCTGCTACCCTGCCGGACCCGGCGCGGGTAGCCCACGGTCCAGCCCCACTGTACGGCTTCGGTGTTAATGTCTATGTAAGAGTGCTGTGAAGACGAGCTGACAAGTGAGCTTGTGTTTACGTTGCTTTGTTAGTAACTTAGTATCGTTGATCATTTTTGTTGATGACATTCAAATTTTGCATTTGTGTTTTGTTTCTGAAATACTGGCCATATCGTGATCCTAGTCACCCAGGACTACTAGGACTTTGGTACGGCACCTATCCGAAAGCGAAACCCAAACATAAACACAAGAGACTGGTCCATGCAAGTATGAAGTTGCCGTAACGTAGCTTACTATGTTCGAGGTCCAAAATTAGCATTCATTTTGTGTAGTATACAATGCAAGAATGCGTAAAACGATGGTACACGCATTTACGACCAATGCAAACTTTTCGTTTTGCAATCCCAGATGAGCTCAGAGCTTTGTTCGTGGAAAAGTTAAAAACCCACAAAATCTGGACAGTTTGTGTCGAATCATTTCATTAGGTACATCGATAAGAATATTCATCCCAAATACGATAACTATGATTTGTTTTTCTTTCAAAAATTGGCTGTTGAAATAAGGAGTGAAAGAAGTCATTTTCTGCACTAGCTCTGGTGCAACTGACTTCTCATACGTGGCAGCCAATTAGCCAGTCGCTCGCAAGTTTTAAGGAGAGGTCTCAAAGTGTCGAGTTTCTTCATTTTTTTACCAATATGACATACATTTACAAAAGTTAAATGAGGGCTTTGTGAATTACAGGCAATAATACATGTCTACAGCATTTATTTTTTTCTAACATAGTAGACCTTTAATACAACTTCCAGCCAGACCTTATTGCGCCACCTCATAGTGACCTAAAACACAAATACTAGTGATCTAAATTTTGATTATCTTGATTTTACCTTGTCAAAGTTCCTTTGTTTCTTGTCAAGGTTGGCAGCCAGGGCATTTGCTCTCTCCACATCAATCATGAGATCCTCCACTTCACCCTGCAGCCTCTGCTTGGTCTTCTCCAGAGAGGCACACTTGGAGTTCACAGCCTCAATGGACTCTTCTGCCTCCTGCAGACGCTGTGCAAGTTTCTTCCTGTAGAGACATGATATTTTATTTGGTTTGCAAGACTTTATGATTGAGAAAAATGCAGTAATCCTTAAAGTTCTATGTGACTTATAGTTGTATTATTACTTGGCCTCCTCCAGCTCCTCAGTGCGCTGGATAGCATCAGTTTCATATTTGGACCTCCACTGAGCCACCTCACTGTTGGCCTTGGACATTCCTCGCTGCAGCTCAGCCTTGGCCTCCTGCTCCTCATCATACTGCTCCCTCAGCAGGTCACAGTCATGGCGGGCTGATTGTAATGAGTGGGCCAGGGCATTCTTGGCCTTTGGAGCCAATGCAGATATTAGAATAGAAATTGGTTAATTGATACATTGTATATCATTGCTGCCATGCTTTTGAATGAATATATACGTTGCATGATTATGTGATTAATTTCTGTGCTCCTCAATTCCTCTATATTGCATGATTAAACTTCCCTAAACCTGCCAATCAATACCTGTTTAAATTTGCGTGACAAACAAATATGACAAGGGGCAATTCATAAAAATACATTTTTAAAAATTTTGTTGAAATTTTTTGACAGAGCTTGGCAGAAATTAACACCACGGGATATGTGGATGTCCTCAAGCAAGCTTAGAATGTTGTCATATTTTGCCTTCTTGATGAGCAAGCATCCACAGTACGCTACTGGTGTACTTTTGAATGATCTGATAAGCTGTGATGTCTGGGTTTGTAATTTGTAAATAAGCTCAAAATACAATAAAAGTCGATGTGTCAATGCAGATGTGTGTTTCTCTTTTATTACCTTTCACATATAGCATATCCTGTGAAAAAAGCTTGGTCTTTTGTACAGAGTTTGGTCACTTTTAAAAGAGGACAAGTCCAAAGGCCAAAGTTAAGTGTGTGCGGGCGAAAAAGGCTGATTATGGTTTTGTACATTTTACGAGGTATGCCTACAAGTTTCCAGAAGCAAATAAACTGACACTCTGATCCCCAGTATTTTTTTAAATCTTCACACCTTGCTCATGCAAAAAGGAAAAATCGGACTGGCGTACTTCTGGTAATAAGTCCTTCGATTTGTCTTTCTAGCCGCTCATACTAGTTTTTCTACCTGCAGAAAAGATAGGAAAATCTTCCATTTTCTTCATGTAAAATATTCTCGGTTTGCTTGGAATGCCAGTTCCATGACTACTTGGCGGTTTAGGGAATAGAGTTAATGATGAGCTAATACAACCAAATCGAAAACTGGAATTGCATTTCCCTTTTCCCAAAAAAAATTCTCACTCTGCCTCATCTCCCCGACCTACAGTGGCGGGTCTAGAACTGGGAATTGGGGTGGCACAGACATGTCACTTTTAGTCCTGGCTGGTTCTCAAGCATTTTCCTTTATTGACGTCTTTTCCAATTATCACAATTGGCAACTGAAGACGTGATTTCTCGCCATATATGATCTGACAGCGATGAAATCATGGGCTGAATTTAGTAGGCTACAGTGGCGAAGCCAGAACTGAGAATTGGGTTCACAGAACATCTGTTTAAAACAATCGTTAGTCCTGACCTGTTTTCAGTCATCTTCATAATTAACAAAAGGTTCACTCTGAGAGCACTCCACACTAAACAGGTGTTGCTTGTTCTCCCCGGTTAGGTAAGATGACAATCATTCATCTGGATCCATATTTGCTGTATTTAAATCAACGTTGTTCAAAATTGCAAACCTGTCGACTCTCAAGCAAATAGCTTGAGCTGCACACTTTTTAAAGCCTATTTAACTGCCGAGTGCCACTTTTTTTTTTTTTAAACAACCCATGCAATACCGAGAGTCAAAGGCAATATTTTACTGGAACGCGGAACAGTTCAATCAACGCGAAGCATTAGCCTATTAATAAGTAAATTATTTCTCTGTACTGAATTTAGCCTTAGATTTCATTGCTGTTCGATCGCATATGGGAAGAAACCGTGTCTTCAGTTGCCAATTACGATAATTGGAAAACACGTCAATAAAGGAAAATGACTGAGAACATGCCAGGACTAAAGGGACGTGTCTGTTCCCCCCCCAAATTCCCAGGTGTAGACCTGCCACTTCTGGCCTATATCCCCACAATCTGGTCAAAAGGAAGAGGGATGTCAGTTTTCAGAGATTTTTTGAACCCTTTACCTTAACCTCCTCCTCCATCTGCCTCTTGAGCTCTTCAATCTGTTGTGAGAAGGCCTGTTTTCCTCTTGTCAACTGGGACACAAGAACATCCTTCTCCTCAACTTGCCGACTCAATTCACCTGAAAATGGAGGTTATTTTTGCATATCATAACATATTCATTTCATACCTGTTATCTGAATTAATTAATTTTATCTACATTTACCATGTTCAGTGTGAAGTCTTGCTTTTAGTGCACCCATGTCGTTCAGCTGACGTGAATTTTCATCATACTTTGTTTTGAGCTCACTTAGTTGATCTTCAAGGGTTCGGCACATTTTCTCAAGGTTTCCCTGTCAGGTAAAATGAAAATAATTTGAAGTTCCTTGAGCTCAGTGGTGATGCAATTCATATGCTTTTAAAGTAAGGCAAATAAATAATCTGTGTACCTTTGATTTGGCCACAGCCTCCATATTACTGGCGAGATCATCAATCTCCATTTTGTATTCACTCTTCTCCTTCTCCAGTTTCTGCTTGACACGCTGAAGGTTATCGATCTGTTCTCCCAGCTCCGCCACGCTGTCGGCCTGCTTCTTACGGAGAGCAGCAGCAGTGGCTTCATGCTGCAGGGTGGACTCTTCAAGATCACGGCGCAGCTTCTGGAACTCAGCTTCACGCTTCTTGTTCATCTCAATCTGAGCAGCAGTTGCCCCACCTGCTTCTTCTAGCCTCTCACTGATCTCCTCAAGCTCCCTGGAGAGATCAGCTCTCTGCTTCTCAACCTTGGCCCGAGCAGCACGCTCTGACTCAATTTCTTCCTCCAGCTCCTCAATACGAGCCTGTGATTGAAAGTAGTGAAGTTTTATGACATGCATGAGACACGACTCAGTTATATTGTAACGAATCTACAGTTCTTGACAGATACCTGAAGTTCTTTTATCTTTTTCTGGAGCTGAGCACCAAGAGTCTGTTCATCTTCAATCTTGCTCAGAAGCTGGCTCATGTCAAAGTCCTTCCTGTGGAGGGCAGAACATAGTTTTTCCTTACATATTTATTAATATAGTTGTGATCACAATCTCATTGTATTGATTATAATCCTCTCTTACTTCTTGAGCTTTTCATCTGCCTGTTGCTTGTCATTCTCCAGGTCCATAATGGATTCTTGTGCCAGTTTCAGATCACCTTCAAGCTTTCTCTTGCCTCTCTCAAGGTCCATGCGAAGCTTCTTCTCCTGTTCCAGGGAGCCTTCCAGCTGTTTTCAGGAATAAGAGTTTCAATTCACTATTTTAAAAAACCTGCCCACAACTTAAATAATCAATTTTACTAGGCAGAGCTGGATTGTTTTGGTTCAGCTTCTGTCCCAGAAATTTTACTCTTCAAACAAGAGATGGTTTTTTTTTCATTAATTTATTTTCATTTACTCACATCATCTACTTGCTGCTCAAGCTTGGTCTTTGCTTTGGTCAGAGTGTTGACTTTGTCCTCCTCTGCCTGCAGATCATCCAGGGTCTGCTGGTGTGCCTCTTGGAGAGCTTTCTTCTCCTTTGATAGCTTGGCTATGCTCTCATCCTGAGAGGCCATCTCCTCAGTCAGGTTCTTCACCTGAAGTAATTAAGTTGACACCATGTTAGGGAGATGTCAGGTCTTTGGGAAAACACTCACCCACACACTGTATTTATCAAGAACAAACCTTGTTTTCTGTGGCATGTTTCTCCTTCTCCACTTTAGCCAAAGTGAGCTCTAAGTCATCAATGTCTTTCTTCAGCTCAGAGCACTCGTCCTCCAGTTTCCTCTTCTTAGCAGTGAGCTCAGCATTGATTTCCTCCTCATCCTCCAGCCTCTCATTGGTCTCTTTGAATTTTGCTTCAAGCTGGATCTTTGACTTTATGAGTCCCTCACATCTTTCCTCAGCATCAGCAAGGCTTTCAGTTTCCTTGAATGAATAAAAATGTTAGCCAAATTTGCAAACAATATAATTTTGAATTGTAATGATATTTATGACATTATGACAATGATCCAAACCACTTACAGATGCTACAGCCAACTGTAGATCATTCTTTTCCTGCAGCAGTGAGACCATTTTCTCCTCGAGCTCCTTCTTCTTGGCCAAGGCCTTTGCCAGATCCTCTTTGCACTTGGCAAACTCCTCTTTCATGTTGGCCATTTCCTTCTCAGCTTCAGCACTCTTGAGAAGTGGCTTGATCTTGAAGTAAAGCTTCATCCATGGCCAGTGTTTCACATTCATGAATGAACGGATGTTGTATTGGATGGAATAAATCGATTCTCTGCATAAAATGATCATAGCTCAGTATTTCTTCAAATTACTTCAGGAATTAATGATTATACAAAAAAGGCAAGTTCAGCATTACTATTTTTTTTTATTATATCCTGAGGCTATGTTTAAACAAACACTATGATGATTCACCTAAACGTTTATTGCTCTTTTTGAGAATGCTATTACAGTCCTGTGTTTCTGTGATTTATTCTAATGTACATTTACCTCCTTTCCATCATCTTTGAGAACTCTCTCCTCATGAGAAATCCTCGGCACAGAGCTTGAGTCATAGTCACTAGCGTAGCCAGTTTCTCATCTCGCATCTCCTCTAGGAGACCCAGCAGACCAGCTTTGAAGAACACCTGGAGAACACATTTAAAATATTAATGTAAAAAGACATAAAATGACTGTCACAGTCCATATGTTGAAGATGCATTGGTGTGTACTGGTCTCATTGTACTGGTGTGCATCATCAAATTATGCTTCAGTGACAATTAAGCACTTTATTGAGTAAGTGATATTTAGAAAAGTAATATCAGAGCCTTGAGAGTCTCTTACTTTAGTGTGGCCAAACTTGTACTGAGTGTGGTCCACATCAATGGAGCCCAGGAGCTTCTCAGAAGCTTTCTTGTTGTCAATGAACTGACCCTCGGGGATGACACTCGCATTCAATACTTTGTATCTGCAAATGATGATGGCACCGGTAAAATATCAATGTTGAAACATGGTGAAAGAGTGTCGTATTTTACTTCCGGACCTGAAATGTCTTGTGGGTTGAATGTGTTTTGGAAGTCATGCTGTTAGTTCAGGGAATTCATTTTTGAAGACTTCAGATAAAAACAAGAGTTAATCCCATTATTCGGATATAAAACTCTCATCTTCTCAATGTTTTCAATCTTTTAAAATCAATATTAAACAATGGACATAGATCAGGGATTATCAACTCTAGCCCTTGACTCTAAATCCGGACCTGGTTTTCTTTTCTCCCAGGTAATTAACTAAATAACTGAACAATTGGTGCTTCTGATTGGCCAGACTGTCAGTGTACCTGACTCCCAGGTAAAGGGAGGGTATAAAACCAGCAGATCTCGGCCCTTGTGCACCATGAGTTGATGATCCCTGGCATAGATGATTTACCTCTGCTTAAAATCACCATAGAGGATTCTGCTGGGGAAACCCTTTCTGCAGATTCTGATACCTTCCAGCACCCCATTACACCTCAGCTGGTGGATCACCAAGAAGTTCTCCATGAGACCTAAAAATTTCAAGCATGTGATGTGTCTATGTTTTACATCATGTCAATTGATTTTATGAGAAAAAAATTAGAAGAGAATAAACACAAATGCATGATGCACAATTGGTTTTTTGGGTACCAGTATGTCAAATATAATAATACTACTAATGATAATCATAATAATAATAATTCTGTGCCGTACATACACCTGAATTTCATGTAATTTCATATTACTCAAATCACTTTGCAAAACAATAAATAGAATTCCTTAGGTTGGAACCCCACACAGACAAAGCTTAACATCATGAGCAGGCTACCAGAACTGTAAGGTCTAAAATAGGAGTGCCGGCCATGCCATGCACGGCTTTAAATCTGTTTCAAAATGACAGGAATCCCAATTAAGAAGGATTACACTAAAAATGTCCATTGTTGAGAGGAACATAAGCTTCAAACAATGCTATTTCCCCTCTCCATACAATTTTACAACTCACCATTCTCTTGAAATATGGCCTATGGACAATTTGAGACCTTAGAATTACAGGGATCTAACTAACATTCACAAAGTTTTAAGGAATTTGCTTG
This sequence comes from Gymnothorax reevesii, assembly GCA_029721435.1. NCBI lineage: Eukaryota > Metazoa > Chordata > Actinopteri > Anguilliformes > Muraenidae > Gymnothorax > Gymnothorax reevesii. Next base: position 11,223,128 of record CM056581.1, read on the forward strand.
CAAAGTTTGGCCGCTCGGTATACACTTAGGGAACTGGAACTTTGTCATTCTGATCTGAATCCAATTTAACAAATTGAATACTTAATCATTAGATAAAACTAATTACTACAAATTATGTGCAATAGTTAACACAATTTTGACAAAAATATTAGTTACAGCCCTTAATTCTACTGTCAGGGATTGTTGCAAAAAAAGCTACACTTATGATCATGTCATTTTATTGCAGTATCATCATGGCAATGATAACCCTTGATTATTGTATTATTGATTCACAGCTGTGATGATATACATTATGAATGGCACAATAAAATCCCATTATTGTTTATTCCCCAGGGATTTTCACGAATTGTCAGAAATGCTTTTCATATTTTATACAACATTATATTTAGCAAGATTGGAGTAGTAAAATTTTATTATCAAATAATCAAGCTAACAAAGGTTTTATATCAGAATTGTTTCAGTCCCTGCAGGTAATTCCTACCTGGAGTCTTTGACTCATTAGGGATCAAGCACCGTACAAAGTGAGGATGAGTGCTCCTCAAATTGGTCATCAGCTTCCCCAGGTTCTCCTGAGAATCAAAGGCAAAATGCAATTACAATAATAAGAAAAGATTATTAAAACAATATTTCCTCAAATTTGAATTTAGAGCTTAATAAAGGAATAAGCCCTGAGAAGCAGTGGGTTACAGTGATTTTATAACGGCGGTTCTAAGGCACGACGCGCAGCGAAGTGCCCTAGTGCCCCTCCACCATTACAAAATCACTGTAACCCACTGCTTCTAGGGGATTATTGCTTTTATAAAATGGTTACCCTACATATAGCCCATTAAATAAACACACAAGAAAAAATATCAACAATTTATTGGTAATAATGCAACAATAAAATTGAGAACTACTTGTTCTTCCACCTAGCAAGATAGAGTGGACAGAATAGTTGGCAAGCAACACAGACGCTAAGATTGCTTTTTCATCTAGCGCCATTATCATGTCACATCTTGCTATTTGGGCTCAATAATGTAGATATACTATGAAAGCAGGCTATTTGGAATGTCTCCTTCGGTCTCCCAAAGGCCCTGTTTAATAATTTTACATGTGTTTCGGTTTCGGTTTTCGAATTTCCTTGTTCTTAACTCCCGCCAATCGGCCATATCATTACAACCAGCAGCAAGAGTAGGGAACAAGATTGACTTCTGTCCTCCACACTTGCCGGTGTCCAGGAAAATATGTTGAATTGTGCATTAGTTTGCTAGCCAGCTTGTCAACTAGCTAGCGTTCACTAAAATGGATGTGGTTACCCTACACAAAGCCCATAAACACACAAGAAAAAAATCAACAAATTATCACTAATACTGAAATAGCGAGCTAGTTAGCAACGTAGCTAGCAAGCTAAAGTGATATAGAAGTCTATAATGCTATAGCTAGCTAGGTAGATAGCCAACTGGTTGGCGAGTTAAAAGGCTAAACTTCGCTATCACTGAAATAGCGAGCTAAAAGTTTTGAAACAAACGTAACCTAGTGGGTCAGTTGAGCGCAGAGTAGTTGGTTGCTTGGCCAGCCATGAAGGGATATTTTGTGCTGCAGTCTGCCTCAGAATACAGTGGGTTACACTGATTTTATACCGGCATGGAACAGTATAAAATTGACTCAGCCAATCACATTTAAGGATGGGAAGCACCCGTTGTATAATATGAAGTTAACAATCTGTTCAAAATTTTTTTTAAATGACTCACCTAGATTCTATGCCTTAGTGATGATGAGGCGTTTTGTGAAATTTACCTCCCAATTGACTTGCACTGCGGCTACTAGCATCGCAGAATATATAATTTTGACACTTCGAATAATCCATAATTGATGTTTGCTGTAAGATTATTATTCTCATTCACAAAATCGTCCATTCAAATTTTTACCAATAGGTATTTTATTAGTTTGGTCCTGCTTTTATTTTTTTTCATGCTGCTCATGACAGTTGTGATAACAAACTGTAGCTACATAAGATCACCCCGGACCTGCTGAGTTGATTTACACAATAAAAGACCCGCCCCTGCTAGGTGTTCAGACCAATGGGAGAACATCTGCAGGTTCATTGAAGTTATGATTGTGGTGAAAGGACTTCCTATTCTAAAGACCATATCTACATGGGTTTCAAATGGTTTAAAAATGGTAATTACACAAAAACCAAGCACAGAAATGACTTACAGAAACAGACCGTTTTATCATTGAGTTTATCAATAATGTAGTTTGTGGAAAAGTTTGATTTTGAAATGTGTTTATATTCACGTGAGTCTGTCACCTTTTCAGTGTAAGTGACCAGGGAGGTAAATTTCAAACACCTCCTCTTCGTCACAGAGGCTTAGAATCATGGTGATTCATATACAAAATGTATTGTACACATTGTTTGCTGCATATTAAGTCTGGAATTCAAATTCATGAAGACATTGCTTTAAGAAGGTAAGCAGTTCTGATCTGTTTTGTACCAGTTTCAGTAACCTGATTCTATGCAGTAATTGTACGTTACTTTACAGAAAAGCATCTGCCAAATCAATGTTATGTCATGTTTTGCTGTTTAAGTTTGTCAATACTTTCACTTATCTGCCAACTTAAATGCTTTTATACATAATGACTCCTGATCACTAAACTTCGGTTGCTGCATTACTTGCACTTAAGGCCTGGAATTTTTCTTTGCTATACACTAGTGCACGTGATTGTAAAATGTGACTTTTATTTTTTTTATTTTAGTTATAGAATATCTATATTTCCGTCGCGCTCCGCTGTCAGGTGCGTAAAGACCAACAATACGACTACTCAGACAGAAAAATGTTCGCACACAAAATTTTTTTTCGCAAATATTTATGTCAACTGGCTGCAGGGGAACAGATCACAGTCTTCTTCAGTGCGTTTTATTTTTTAGGCAAAGATAAAACACTGAAGAACTGCGGAGTCATAGTCAGGGCACTCTTCCAGAACAGTTGGGCCCCACTTGGCAGGTGCAACTGTGGCTTACGTCCACACGCCATGATGCAAAACAGACTGCTGCTAAAGCTGGAGATGAAGCATCTTTCTCTGATTCACGCCCACTTTTCTTGTGATCTGCATTGTAATAAATAGTACCTGTCATTCTACTGTATGTACAGCAGAGGATGGTCTATGCTTGCCTTGCAGGGATGTCTGCAGATATTCCTGTTTCGCTGTTGGATTATGAGGAGAAAATGGGGTAGTACTCTGACCTTCAGTTCATATCACTAAATTGATGGTGTGAAAGTTGAGTTCATACATTACCCTGAAGAGAGCAGACACAGTCTGGAAGGAGCCACCCTTCTTCTTTCCTGCCTTCTTGCCGCCACCTCCTTTTGCTGCATCTGTATAAATCATGAGAGGGTATCACCAATAGAGTATGTGACTTTTTCTTTATGCAGGTTGTCACTTACAGTACCCTTCAAAAATTGAGATAATCAGATACAGTATATTTGTCTTTTTTTAATTTTTGGTTCTGATGTTAATATTTACTTAGGATTATTTGATAAAGCTGATCAGTGGATGACCTATGAGGATCCGTTTCTCAGCCCCAAGATTCGGATGTAATGGATTTCTTGCACAGGCCTCTGGGCCTTCAAGTCTTGAAAAGGCCCAATTTGTACGGTTCCTTCAAGTCAGTGGTGCATGTTTTTGCAGACTTTCAGTTTTTTTGCAATATGACTTGTGGATTAGCCTTTATCTTCCCCAAACAACAATTGACTTACTTATTTTTGGAGAAGGCATCATATGAACCAAAATTGAGCTTTATTATTGGCTGTGGACTCAGTAGGATAGTGATTGAATTAATACATTTAAGCTTCTGCTGCTTTCGTGGAAGGGGGACTGATTTATGCAGTACCAAAGTAGAACACTTGCATGATTTATTAAAGGATGAATGACAAAGCGTGTTCTAAGTTGGATGAATATTTTCAAGCTCCCAACCATTTGAAAGAAATGTATTTCTCTTTTAAATTTGGAGTTTGAAAATGTGAACTTTGATGAAAACATGTTTAACAGCAATATGATAATTAGAACCATATCACCTATGGTTAAAGGAGACAGCACCTCGGCAAAATATATTTTGGTGGAAAGTAGAATTCTGGAAGTGTCTAAAATGCATAGTTTCATAAATTTTACTTTGGTAACGATTCAGTGTGATGCATTTTTAAACCAAAAAGTCCTCAAATTGTCACCAATACCAGGGGGCAGGCATTTTTACTTGGGGAATCTAAGGCTGCGTTCGGAATGCACTCTTGTCCACTCACTCACTCACTCTCTGTATTGTTTTCAATGTAGAATATTCACTACACAGTGCCCTATATAGTGGGTGAGTGTGCATTTCGAATGCATTATCCAATCAAACGCCAGTGCCGCGGTGCTTGTGCGTCAGTTATTCTCTTACGTGACATCACTTGCTCTCGAACCTTTCATCCGGGCCATGGAGTAGTTCAAAGGGCCTTCAGTAAGCTCGCCTTTACGACTTGACTGCCTGCAAGCTGTTTTTATTTAAGCTGGACTGATCAACAATCAAATAATACATCAACTGAGCGACCAAGACCAATACATGACCTATAATTAGAAATGGTAGTGAAAGGTGAATTCCCATTGCCTACATTTGTATAATTGATATGGCATTGTAAATCCAAAACTTTTGCTGACTTTGCAGCAATTATTTTCACCGTCCTTGGGATTGTTACGCAGCTGTGCAACCTTTAGCTGTGACAACATTCAAAATAATGAACAAATTCCCGCAGCCTCGCAAACTAACTTCTGCAAATCTGTGCTGCTTAACGAGCGCTGAAATTATGAAGACATATTGATATTTTACGTTGTCATTTATGCGCAAAAGAAGCCTCATAATTCTTTGGTCGTTTGGGGTAGGGTGCGCGCATCCAAAGTCACTTTCTTTGGTGCAATACATAACAATGCTATCAAAAGTAAATTAGATTGCCGTCGGTTTTTACCAATTTGTCTGAGCAACTGTGGCTAATCGGGGGATGTAAACTGCGAGAGGTTAAGGTTATTAACCATTTTAAAAGGTGAGGTTTCTGAAGATCAAATTCATAATCAGAAGATTCCCCAAGTAAAAATGTCTGCCCCTCGGTATTGAAGCCAATTTGAAGACTTGCTGGTTTAAAAATGCGTCACACTGGATCATGTCCAAATTAAAATTTATAAAACCATGTGTTTTACGCACTTCAAGTATTCTACTTTCTGCTGAAATATACTTTGCCGAGGTGCTGTCCTCTCCTTTAATACACTAATGTCATAGTTGACCTCTCGCCACCCCGAAGATCTTTCTTTTTTTCTTATTAGAATGTTTGCACAGTGATCATCTTGGAATGCCTGGCTTAATTCCTTTTCTGTGTTTTTAAACAGCTGTGCCCTGAAATATGTTTTAGGAATTTCAAGAAGCTTCATAATGGCAGATTAATGGCCGTCTTTGAAGTGACTGCATGTATTCTGGAAACATAATGCTTTGCAGTTACCTGTAACCCCCATCCCATGAATAACGTTTTATCTTCAAACATTAAATATGGAAATCATATCTAATGGAAACAGTTTAATAAATATTACAGCCATACCATCTGCGCTTGCGTGGGATGCATACAGAAGAGCCAGCAGTTTCATAGAAGACTTCTGGTAGAGCTGAACCACAGAGTCATTCAGGGGGTCCTTGTTCTTGTCCAGCCAGCCATTGATGTTGTAGTCGACAGTGCCAGCGTAGTGCACGAGGGAGAAGTGGGCCTCAGCCTTGCCTTTGGCAGGTTTGGGCTTCTGGAAAGCAGCTGTTTTGCCGAGATGTTGATCATGCAGCTTATTTTTGAAGGTAGTGTCTGAGGCCTTGGGGAACATGCACTCCTCTTCAAGGATGGAGAAGATGCCCATTGGCTGGTGAAGGCAGAATGATTTCCATGAGGTCACATAGAGTGTAGAATTATTAATGATGGATGCTGGCAATAAAGGGTTTCTCACTTACCTTTTCAATCAGCTCAATGCAGGCAGCCAAGTCCATACCGAAATCAATAAACTCCCATTCAATTCCTTCTTTTGTATACTCCTCTTGTTCCAGTACAAACATGTGGTGGTTGAAAAACTGTTGCAGTTTCTCATTGGTGAAGTTGATGCACAGCTGCTCCAAGCTGTTGAACTGAAGTAATGAAGCAATATCTCAAGATCCTCAGAAATATATTCAGATATTTTATTTTTTTAATAACCATGAAAATCTATTGAAGTGCATTGAAAATTACCACTCACATCAAATATTTCAAATCCAGCAATATCCAGGACACCAATGAAGAACTGTCTTGGCTGCTTTGTGTCCAACATCTCGTTGATGCGAACGACCATCCACAAGAACATTTTCTCATAGACAGATTTGCACAGGGCCATAACAGAGTTGTTGACCTGAGGGGTAAAATATGTTTAAAATTTAACATATTAAAACTACAATCAAAATTCTGGGAAAGATGGCATATTGTGGACAAAGCAAATATAATCAACATGGACTGATTTGAAAAATCCATTCATTCATCTTTCTATCCATCCATCCATTATTTAAACCATTTCTTCTTCAGGGCTGAAGGGGAGCTGGAGCCTATCCCAGCCGACTATGCGCATAAGGCAGGAACACAACCTGTCAACCCATCGCACGGCTCCCACATGCATGTTTCAGGCTGTGGCAGGAAGTTGGAGTAACCAGAGGGAACCCTTGTGAACGCAATAGAACAAAGAAACTCCACAGAAAGGGGCTCCAGGTTGGATTCGAACCCATAACCTTCTGGTGCGAGGCAACTGGGCTACCCACCTCGCCACCACAAATTCTGTTCATACAATATTTGATGTTCTAATATGAATGTAGTTGCATATGACTGCAAAAAAGTTGGCAAATTCAACTGTTCATCACTCTAGTACTTTCATATCTCTCAATTGTACTCAAGTGCCTCAGTGCTGAGGACTCCTGTTGGTACAGGCAGGCATGCAGAATTTTCCCTCATTACTCCGTTATGCAGTTTTTTGCTGGCACGACTGCCCAGAGCCTTTGTTGGCGTATATCTTTTGCTGCATAGCATGACTGCCAAAGTCATATTTTTGCCAAATTGAGATACCTGCTGCCTGTTCTTTTGTGTTGGAGAAGAAATGGGTCTTTTTTTCTTTTTTCTCAAAACCTTAAAAAAAAAATCATTCTTTTAAATAAAAAAAAACAAACAAAAAACCCCATAAGATGAGATAGGCAATTATGCTATGAGGCTAGCGATATTTGGCTTCATAATGTGCCACACTTTCTCATTTGAAGACAGCTGAGGACTTCAAGCAGTTCAAACTAGCTCACACACTCTCTCCTTTTGTAATCTGCACAGAATGTGATTTGGCACGTCTCCGTAAAATGCAATGACGTCCCTAGACCAGCTGTCGTCTCCGTGCCCTGACACTCCCATACATCATGACAGATGCTGGTAACAGCTTGGGTTGTCCTGCTTGTCTTTGATCTGAAAAACACGGTGGGTGTTTTTTTTTTTTTATACTTGAAATGTTGTCTCATCAGATCACACAAGTTCCAGTATGCCACTGTCCATCAGCCTCAATGGCACTCAGGGGCTCTTTTGGACAATATTGTTGCATGACTTTGGCTTTACCTTGGTTTACCAATGAATTTTCAAGCTTATGCTGTGATGCCCATCACAGATGCATGATGGCTCTCAAGGTAGCGATGTCTGAGGGATCAAAGATCATGCGAATTCAGAAATTGTTTTCAGCCTTGCCTTTTATGCTCCAAAATTCAACTGAATTCCTCCCATATTGTCATTCTATTATGCACTGTAGAGGGTACAACGCCTAAAAATAGGAACTAAGTTCTGAAAGTGATGGATTAATAAGCTTACGCTGCTGTTGGGAAGTTGGTGAGCTTCAGCCCATCTTTGCTCTTGAGGGACTCTAGACCTTTTCTGGAGGCTCCTTTTTCACTCCAGCATGAATATTTCACCTGACCAACACTCCCAGTTTCACATCACTTTATTATTGCTACTTGTGCTGAATTCCCCCTGCACCAACTTTTTTGCAGTCTGTTGCAGTCACCAGAATAAAAATAAGCTTACATGTTCTGTAAAAAATATAATTCACAAGCTCAAGCAACAAGTACTGTTTTGCTATAGTTTTTTCCGTTATACTTGTTGTACGTGGTGAATGAATTTTCCAAATCACTTCTTTTTTCATTTTATTGGCATTTTCCCAAATATGCCATATATATATATTTTTTTTTTTAGAATTGGGCTTGCATATAAAAAATGCAAAAAAATATAAAATATTTGGATGCATTATTTTTGGTTTGTATTTTATGATTTGTTCACATCTTTTGACTAGTTCTTTAAACTGAAATACATTACCTGTGGTACAGTTTGTCCCTTGGTGACAAACTCGTTTCCGACCTTCACTCTGGGGTAACACAGAGCTTTCAGCAGGTCAGCTGAGTTCAGGCCCAAGAGGTAAGCAATTTTATCCGCCACTGTTAAAATTAGATTGTTTTGTTACTCTTGCATTTGTCTGTGTAGTGTTTATATTCGTATTTTACTTCAAAACTAAATTCTAAAAAAATAAAAACACACACACACAAAAATTCCACTTTTCATTTGACATGCATTTCTCTTTCTGGAATATTAAAAAAAAAAATCTAGTTTTTTTTTAAAAGCTGATTCAGCAATATTTACTTTAATCTAACCCTTGGTGAACCCTCAAGGTGCTGCAAACAGAATTGCCTTTGCAAATGAGTCTGTTAGAAGCCCACATAAATTAAGTATTACCCTCAGTGCCATCAGGTTCGGCCTGCTCCTCGCGCTGCTTTTGCTTAAACTTCATGTTCCCATGATGCATACAGGCACCAGTCAACTTGTAGATGCCCATCTTCTCATCAGCATTGAAGCCCAAGATATCAATTGCAGTCTAACAAACAAATGATTAGAAAAATTATGTTGAAAAGACATATTTTACAGGAGAACTACAGAAGTGTTCATTATACACTTCTTTTCTGAAGTAAAAGCAATCATGGCATATTTTATAGTCTGTTAATATATTTACAGGGTACTAGTTATGTACAGTCGGGATGTCAATTTATCAATACAAATGGTTTTCATGAGGTGTGGGGCTGGCAAACCAGTTAGAACACACCTTGGCTTAGAGTCCACAACTGTAAAACTTTACTGGAGGGATGGCGCATCTATCTTGCCAGAGATATTCCTACCTTTATACTGATGATGGCAACATTCTTCCAAAATCTCCCACGAGTTAATTTAGTTTGTGAAAGTGATGGCATAAGGATAATATTTAAGAACATGAGACCATTCAGTTAACCCGAGGCCAGCTGGGCTTGGGCCATTGTCATTCTGAAAGAGACTACTCCCATCGTAGAAAGAATGCTTCATCATTAGTTATAAAGGCGATCACGTAGAATAACTATGCTTTGATTTGCAGCGACTCTTCTGCCTTTTAAGGGGACGAGTGGAGCCAAACCATTCCAGAAACATGAAAACATGCACCTGCATTTGTTATGTTTGAACACACATTTATTCAGCTTTTTTCCTTCAATTTCTCATCTGTATATACAATTCTTTGTTTACTATTTGAAGTTGAGCAGAGAGCACTATGAGTATGCTGTAAAACTTACTGTCATCATCCAGTACAATCAAAAGCTAGCAAACAATAACAGAACTTGCTGCTATTTAACCTGTAGATATTATAAAAATTACCTGTAAAATTGCACATTATTATAATAAAACCTTGACTTGTCAACACCTTGTCGGGACAACTGAATTCATTGCGAATGTATATACAGATAAATAGTGTCCTCAGTTTTATTTATCTTGTCTAGAACCTCTTGGCTCCCTTAATGGCTTCTATTATGCAATGCCAGTAATTGCAAGATACTTGTGATTTTTTTCAAATACAATTTCATTGGTCCCCTTCAACTTACATCTGTGGCTATGAACTCCTCCACGTCATCAATACTTTTGACTGTGATTTCTCCTTGGCTGATCATATGGTAGTCATATGGATTGGTAGTAATGAGAAGAGCCTCTGCAAAGTAAATAAATAAATAAGTCTTTGAGTGATACTTAAAGTGAAATTGCAAAGGGGATTTGCAGAATTAGTCTTTTGATTTCATACCTATCAGGTCAGGTTTGTGGCCTGTCATCAGCTGGTAGAAGATGTGGTAGCTGCGCTCAGCCGACAGCTGGAATGTTACTCTTGACTTTTCCAGCAAATCTGTGGGAAAAAGATATTTATTTCAGTTGCCATATTTTTCATCAAGACTGGCTAAATGAATAACAACACAAGGCATACTGACTTACAGGTTTCAATATCAGCAGAAGCAAGCTTTCCTGTTGTTCCAAAATGAATTCTGATGAACTTTCCCTGAATATTTCATGAAGATGGAATAATTAAAATAATAAATCATTTCAGTGACTCTGCAAACGCATTCATTCTTGAATATCAATTTTATATATGCAGGTAACTGGAAACTTACAAAACGAGAGGAGTTGTCATTCCTCACAGTCTTGGCATTACCATAAGCCTCCAGCAGGGGGTTCGCTGCAATGATTTGATCCTCCAGTGATCCCTGCGACAGAGGTCAGACACTTCAGATTATGTGCTACAGTAGATAATGTTTGCAATACATGTGCACATTTTTGAGACTCCCTCTGACCTGAATTTTTCCAGCTGCTGGCTCTGCTTTCTGCTTCCCAGCCACTGCGATTGTCGCAAAGTACTGAATGACACGTTTCGTGTTCACAGTCTTTCCTGCACCGGATTCTCCACTGTAGTGAAAATACAAGATAAAATGCTGAGTTCTCACTGTTCATGGTGAGAAAAGAACATTACATTATACATCCAGTATTCATGGTATTTCATGAAACTTTTTTCAAAGATTCCAAGGGCTTTTTCATGGGACCCCCCCCCCCCCCCCCCCAAAAAAAAAAGCCATTAAACCTGCTTTTCCCCCAGAGAATGAGAAGTGAAAAAGAGTCAGTTTATGAATATTTATGCAGTTACATAACATTGACTATGGAACTTCAATAGCGCTTATTGCCATATACACAGAAATATAAATACATACGTGATCAGGATTGACTGGTTTTCACGATCTGCAACAATGACAAAAGCAAGTCACTTTTTAATCAATTAACTATTATATTGAACCTTCATAGAATTTAATTATTTATCTGCTATACAATAGCTTCATTTGAAAATCATTTTATTCCAATGAGTGACAGAAATACACCAGTCAGCTACAGCATTAAAACCTAATGCTGCCCTGTCAAGCCAGATGGCACTATCTGCAAATTTCTCAAAATTGGGAAAACCTGCCATTGTCCCTCTACAGCCACTGCGGAGGGTCAATGAGGGGGGGGGGGGGGGGGGTTCCCAATTTTGAGAAATTTGCAGATACTGCCATCTGGTTTGGCAGGGCAGAATGCCTAATATGGTGAATTGATATAAATTTTTATCAATCGCTTTTATCAATGTAGAGCTGCTGCTTCAACCTGCTGGAGAGTCACCGAGGTGCACAAGTGTCATCAGACTTCACTGTCACATGACTTCTTGACAGGTAATTTACAGGGGAATTTATTTTTGCATCCTGAGTAGCAGCTCCTCTCTCCGCTAGCTCCTCCACCGCAGCTCCACCCATCAAGTATAGCATCCATTAATCTTGTTCTCTTATGACTAAGTTGCCAATGTCTCTTCCTTTTAACATCATTACTGTTGTACGCTCTGTCCTACGTATGCATGTATGCCGTCTTTTCTTTTTTGTCAAGCGGTCCTATCAGAAGTTATGTTGGTCCCCCTCATGCCACCAAAAAACTTCCATCAAACTGGCAACTGCTTGAATTCCCAGACCCAGGGTTTAGCCAGATTTTCCAGATTGTAACAATCCTTCCAGCAGCTTTTTTTCTTCCCCTATTCACCCTGATGCCATCTCTTCCCCAGTTAAATGCACAGGTGCCCTGCTGATGCCCATGATGTAACAGTAAGCAGCAATCAATGGACTAGGCAACCTTCATCAATTGCTCCGAGGTCTAATTTTAACACTCACGTGCTGATATAGGCGCTTTCGCCAGTGGACTCAGGTTAAAATGGGCACGCCGACTGGTCTACAGCTACAAAGCACTATACACAGAGTCGCAGAGTGTGATGTACTGTGTGCTTTGACAAATTCCTCAAAAGAGCTTCATTAAAATTCTCTGCAATTTGTGCCACAGCAGCCCTTCTTTCGATTCAGACCTGCATTGCCCTTCTGCGTCAATGAGCCTTGGGAAACTTAAACCCTTTCACCAGTTTATGGTTTGTCTCCCCTTGGACTACTGCAGGTATATACTCACCCCTGCAGACTGGGAGAACCCCAGAAGCCTTGTCGCCTTGGAGGTGCTCAGACCCACCCGTTTGACCATAGCGATTTGGCCTTTGTCAAAGTTGGTCGGGTCACATTTCTCCCGCATCTATCTCATCAGCTATGTGACTAAATGCTTGCTTATGATATATGATCTGTCTGCAGACCCTGACATGTGCCACAGTGATGAGATAATCATTGTTATTTGTGTCATCTGCGAGTGATTTAAATGTTTTGGCTTATTGGTGTACACTCTGTAGGAAGTTGCATATTTTAAGGATTCTAACAAAGAAATGCATTTATGTCAGTGTTCCGCTAATTGATAGCATATTCACAGTTAAATTTCAAATCTAATATTCTGGAATACAGTTAAAACAACATAGTTTGCCAGTCTTTGAGTATTTATGACCTGCACAGTATGTTTTTATTTCCGAAATATTTGGGCGTAAATTGAGTCAAATACATACAAAATTGAAAGAGCTTTAAAATGGCAGGCTGGTAGAAACTGAATATAAATAAACAAGAATGTAAGTAAGCATATAAATTAATAAAATCTGAAACAAATGAGGTTCTGCATCTACCATCAATGGTTTAAGGTTATGGTCACTTTATTTGTTCAGTCCAACATGTATGGAGTATGGAGTAATGAGGGTTGCCAATTGTTGACAATAGTACCGAATATCAGGTATTACTTGTTATAAGAAAACGATTTCTCACCAGTAAGCATGAACTGATAGGCATTGTCAGAGATGGAGAAGATGTGGGGCGGGGCCTCCACTCTCTTTTTTCCCCTGTATGCTGTAACAACAACAGTGTCGTAGACTGGGAGCCACTTGTAGGGGTTCACAGTGACGCAGAACAGCCCAGAGTAGGTCTGAAACAGGGTAGAAAGATACAGTATGTGCAAAGAGGCAGAAATTTATTTGCATTTACAAATGAAAGTAAGAGTTGGAAACTCACATAGATCATCCATGCTGCATAACGCTCTTTGAGGTTATACAGCACAGCAGGCTCATTGAGGTGGGTCATCATGGCCATGTCCTCAATCTTGTCAAACTTGGGAGGATTCATTGGGTGGATGTCATCCTCTTTGACCGTTAATTTCTTAAAATTACAACAACAACAAAAAAAAAATGACACTGAGTAAATGGCAGGTTTGTAATGTATAACAAGTAGCTGCGTGGTCAAATCTCAATGGAGATTTATTTAGTTATAGTTAGTCATTTGCCTCAGTGCAATGCGTCTTATACTTTATTTCTAATACGAATTGCCACTGTTGAAGGCAATTGAACCTACAGCAATTCCGATTGCCAATATTTTCACTTGCGTTGGTTTCTTTTAAAACATTGTGAAGGTTAGAGGAGATGCACTCAATCTGTGTGTATGTGCAAATTTATATTGTAAAAATAAATATATCTATATGTTAAGCCTATATTGAATATTTTACATCTACTTTAGCTGCATACCGAAAACATTTTTCAATAACACTTTCAAATTCTTAAAATAGATTTCAAAAGCATCCATGTTTCTCACATCAGTTTGCATGACTCAGCTCCACTTAAAAATTGGTAATTCCGTAATTCCGACAACTGTTCAACTGCTGTTGCTGATGGGAAACAGCTCTTACAAGTTGCCAGGTGTCTCGAATGTGGCATTAGCCCACAGCAGGAGGTAAATTTTGAGAGCAACGTGAGAACCGTACATGCACAGCAGACCTTTTTTGTTTGCTCTAATTCTAATCTACAACAGCTCATTTTCACTTACTTGACACCCCTCCAGAGTTTCGACGGTGGCTTTGCCCCCCTCTCTGCTTAAGAGCTTCCCTTTGACGTACATCTCTTTGGGCTCAGCCACAAAGTAAGCTGTTTTGGCATCAAAGGGTGTGTTCTGGGCCTCGATCCTCTCCCTCTCTGGCTTCCGGAGGTAAATGGCCGCCGGGCCAAAGACCTCCATCTCTGCATCGCTGCTCATCTTGACGCTTCACTGAAGACAGATTTATGGCAATACGTCAATGATGTGAAATATCTGGCACAATATTACCTTTGGTGGTAATAAGGTAACCTTCTGTATTCAATGTAATGGTTGTAAATTTTAAAATGTGTACAAGCACATTCTTTTTTCAGCTATTAATATTATAAACATGTATAGTGGCTTGACTGATTGGCCAGAGTCTAACGCTGAGGCCTCATAAGATGCTTAATGCAGCACTGCTGTCATCAAAGGCATGCTGATTAGTGCAGCGCTATGTCCCGCCCTCACACCCTGTCTGTGGTTATTGGCTGGTGGCCACACGCCTACTGCCCAAAGACTGACACTTAGAAATACTTAGACATCCCATATAAAGAAAAATTAGACAGAAAAAAAAGCAGGCTGACATAAAGGGTCTCTGTTGATTCAGTCACCGCCGTGCAATTGAGATGCAGCATAAGTGATGATTTGAGATAAATAATTTTGTATGAGAATGTAAATTGGTTTTAAGGAAAATCCTAGTTAGTACACTTTTAATACGAATTTATGTTCTATTTCTCCCACCCGAAGCTTTGTAAAGGCTAACATTCGCACATAGCGTAACCGATTTGAAGGTTTCGAAAAGTGATGACAGGACGCTTGTATTTATGATGCCATGCAGTATATCACAACTATTGGACCTACCTCCCAATGCAGAGAGAGAAAAGTGGTCCCCAATGGTATTCAAATACTGAAAGGGAACACAAGTTACCATACATTGCTAAAGGGTTGTGTTTACCAATACAAATAAGATTCCAAATATTAAATGTGGCTCCGCTAATTAAATTCTCAAGGAAAAATCAGGAATCTTGTATTGATCATTGTGAACATCATTAAAGGAAAGTGGAGTAGAATATCTACCAGTGGATAAATTTACCAAACTTGCAGTCCTTTTATTATTCTATTCATAAGTTTGCTCCATATCGCCTACCTTTGCTGGGTGCTGGTCAGTCCCAGCGAGTGTCAGGGGATGCTTCTTTTATAGGGATGATTGTGTCCACTCCTCAAAAAGTGTCAACTCTATAAGGTCATGTCTATGCACCATCAGATCGGATAGGTTTCCTCTGCATTACTGTCTGTGACCTTTTTTAGCTCATTTTGGTTCATTCTAATGCTTTGAGAACACATTTTTTTATTCACCCTGTAAAGAACTAATTACTGTAAATGGTATACATAGAGTAGCTATCATATACAACTCAACAGCAAGACTAGAAATGGGAACATTTCTGACACAGTTAACGTTTCATTTACTGTATATAGTCAGGGAGAGAAGGCAAAGCTCTGTGTTTTTTAACAGGTTTGTAAATTGCATGAGTGTAAATGATTATTGAATAAAATGTGGTTGATTGGGTGTGACATCCACTGTCTACTATTGCATGGAACTAAGCTGAGACCAATCAATCTTTTTTTATGTCTACTGACAACAAAACGAGCCTAGTTTAGCTGTGGAGAAGCCACAAAATGTCATTCGTATAGTGTTGCCAGACATGCAAAGGTCTAGCATATCTATTCAGGAAAAAAAAAAATGAATGGATGTCATTCATTAAACAGAATTAGACCGTACGCATTCTGCAATGTAGGTATTTTAGACATAAAACCTAAATTAGCCCTTTCGTACTGAATATTTCCATTTTGGCAAAATCCACTTCTCCAGTAAATGGTTGCATTCACCCATTAAGTGGGAGGGCTGATTTGCTAAACTATAAAACCTGTCCTGGGAACTTCTATGCTCTGTAAAAAAAAAAAGAAGAAGATGAAGACAGAAAAAAATGAGGTACTGAGGTTGTTGCATGTTAATGTTTGAAAATATCATTTTTTAAACTTACTTTGCCATCTTTCACTTGTCTCTCTCATGTATTAATTTGATGAGACTCTGCCTCATCTGAATGAGTGTTGGTGGGGAGGGTCAAACAGTTTGAATGATCTGCTGTTTCACAATCTGGCACAGGTGGGAGAGTGAGAGAATGACCTCTCGTTCTGAATGGTGAGTAGACTGCCCCAAGTTTCTGTTTCACAACAGGTGGCTGCAGGAATGCCCAATAATAGCATTGTTTGGGGGTATTTCTAGAGTCACCTGTTATGAACCAGAGGCTGGGTGCACTGCATTCAAATAACACTCAAACAAAGGCCTTCAGCATTGCACTGCAGCAAAACTCCCCTGCTGGGCTGAAAAATGGGTTTACTTCTCTAATTAAAGCTCTGAATGCTGCCCACTTGTCTCTGTTGCATTGTTCCGTGGGAATGCTTTGACACCCTGCAGACCTTCAGGTTCACCTTCTACTCCTTGCAATCCTCTAAAGACAGCCCATTCTTCTTCTGCTCGAAGAAGGAAGTGGAGTTGGTAGCGCGATGAAAGTTGCAGCAGCCCGGAGCGCTGTCTCTCCAAACATAATCTCATTGTTATTCCGTAACAATGACAATAAAATTCATCTGAATAGGTGCGGCTACCAGAGGAGAGCCACAGATAATACAGGTGTGTAGACCACTAATAAGGCGGCTTGCCATCTCCAAATATTGAATAAAATGCTTCATCTTCCAAAAACAGTGCCAATACTTCATCACAAAAAGTGGTAACCTCTCATGTCATGCTCAAAGAAGTACAGAAATGCAAGTTAGCAAATCCTATCTGTTGGAATGTACGAATTACAGGTGCCTCTCCAGCATTGTTCTCATTATTATTTTGATCACTCTTTTCCCCATTCATGCATGCTTGTATTCCAATTTTTATAGTAATGTCTAATTTACTGAATAATTTTGGTATGTGTCTTTGCTGTTATTTTTCTTCCATTTCTCCTCATAAATCTGATATCCAGAAAAGTATGAATGCAGAGTGAAAGGAAAAGTTAGCTTACATTGTAAAACTACATTTGGGACACGCCGAGAAATGTGATAAAAATATAAGCGAGAAACATCTGTCACGTTGTCAGCCCCATAATCATAAATGGTGTTGACATGAGAATCAGTTTAGTGACGGACTGATGCCTTGCTATTAAGAAATATGGATCTTGGCTGCAGATCAGTGTAACCTCAAAACTATTCACTCAACCAGGGATCAAAAGAATAATTTGTGAACAAGATTTATGGTATAATAGGACAGAGCTTGGGAAAGGCGATATGACATAGTAAAAAGCGTATATGCCAGAGAAATTCTGAAGGGTACACATGTTAAATAAAATGTGATACTTGATAGCATATCCTTAAAAGTATGTTCTTATGAGGACTAAATACAAATATAGCAGCTTACGTGGCTCTATGACATTTGTCAGCGATTTCTCTGCACTTTATTG
This sequence comes from Gymnothorax reevesii, assembly GCA_029721435.1. Lineage (NCBI taxonomy): Eukaryota > Metazoa > Chordata > Actinopteri > Anguilliformes > Muraenidae > Gymnothorax > Gymnothorax reevesii. Next base: position 11,240,816 of record CM056581.1, read on the forward strand.
GGGAGTATGTCGTAAAAGTTTCATTTTCAGCTGTGGTTGGCCTGAGGTTTGCACCCCAACAAAGACTGGGAACAAACTAAAGACTCAAATCTGCAAGGTAAGTGACTATTTTATTAAATGAATTCTGTATGATACGATAACGTTTGTGACCATTACAATCTTTAATATTGTCAAATATTTAGCATTTTTATTCACAACTTTTCATCAATTAAAATTTTGCCAAATTTCTGATGTCCAAAAACAAAGGTTGTTGTGCTATATGATACACTGCCCGGCCAAAAAAAAAGTCACCGTTTGGAAATTTATGAACAAATTTTATAATTGGATCATTATTGCGGTTATTAATATGTTTCAGCTGGCAATAATGATTTTTACCCCGATTGATGAAGCACGTCGCTACTCATTTCTTAAAAAATCATGTTGGAAGACGCATGACCTGATGGTGGAAAAGATGTTTCAGTATTTCAGAACAGGCAGGTTATTAGCCTGTATTTAGCAAAGAAAACCATGAATGACAAAAACAAGGATGCAGAATCATTATCACAAACAAATTTGCCACCACAAAGTCCTGACCTTGAACACATTAAAAGTTACTGGGATGTGCTCAAGAAAGACCCCCGAGTGCTTCAACCACTATGTCGAGAAGACAAGATCTCGGCCAAAAATTATGGCATTTCTGATCGAAAATAAATGGTCTGGCATTACATACGGTTGTCAAAACAATGACAAGAGGAATATGCACTGCAGTCAAAGCTACAGGGGTTCGAACTAAATATTTGAGTGTGCGACTTTTTTTTTGGCCGGGCAGTGTATATACTGTGCAGTTGAATGCAAAAATATTGAAATCTTTGCAAAACTTTTTTTTTTTTTTTTTGCCTTGGCTCTGAGTTCCAGTATAATTGATTTAAAATAAAACAACAAATATTAGTTGAAGACATTTTTAAATTTGTCATTGCTTTAATTCGAGTCAGTTATCCCTGAGTACAAATGATGCTCTGTCGCAGTTCATACGTATCACAAAATGATTTCCTATATGGTATGCTTTAAAAGTTCAGCCAAATTTGTGGTGAGAAAATTCATTTCCTGTACATTTCCTGTAGATTGAGTAAACAGAAAATAAAAACGGAACCAAGGCTATTTGTGTGGAACAAAGTTAATGTAAGGCTTTGGTTGGAGATGATTACAAGCTGCACACTGAATGATAGGTTTTAGAATTTGCTTGAAAAAATAATGCAATAAAATAACAAATTAAACTTGTAAAAAAGTAAGTATTCTTACTTAAGGTAGTCCACAGACTCTATTATTCCAAAGCCAGGCTCCATGGCATATACCCAAACATTTCCTTCCTATGTGAAAAATGCAAACTACAAATTGGATCGCTTACCCATCATTTCTGGTCTTGTCCAAACCTGACTTCTTTCAGGTCTCTTATTTTTAACAACATATCAAATGCCTTCCATAACACCATTCCACCTTAGTGAAGTATGATCCTTCCATAACAACCTATGAGGGGAAAACCATTTCCCTATGCTCTTTGTTGGCCAAGCGCCATATTCCACAACAATGGAAAGCAGAGGCCAGCTTCAAATTCCACCAGTGGCTTAAGGAATTTGGATTCCGATGCAAGATTGTTAACAAAGACAGAGTCTTCCTAAGAATATGGCAACCTCTGCTAGTCAAATGGGCCAAAATTACCCAACAAACCAAAGCTCAGTGTGATGCACGCACTGTTTGAGCCATAATCATTTATGTTATGCCTTGTGATGCACTTTGGCTGTCACCATTAACTACTGTCATGCTGGCTTTTTCTTTCTTTGCTAATTCCTGGTGGGGGGTGGAGGGTAGGGTGGTTTACTTTGTTTTTTTATATTAGTTGAATGAAAATTCTGAGGGATTATGCAAACCCGTCTTCTCTTCTGTATAAATCCTATTGGTCCTTCAATAAAAAGGAATTAAAACAAAGTAAGTATTCCTATTCTTGAATACTCTGCAATTAGCTGAAATAGCGCGACATCACTTCCACTGGGGTCAACACTCACTTCCTTGACAGTGGTTCACGCTCACGGCATAGCAACACATTCAGTCGTACGCTTAACACACAGCACAAAATACCCAATATTTGACAAGCGTAATATACTGAGAAATCCTTTCTCTTCTTTTATAAAGAGCATAGTTGGGTTTAAGATCGCTGAAAATAAAGCATAATTCCATACATAGAGATGAGGGCCATGGAGATAAACACTGTGCGAGTTGTTTGGTTCATTTGGCAGGTTGACCACGGAATGAAGTCACAACTTTGGCAGTGAATAAACATGGACTGAGAGTCAATAACACTTCATACAGTTGCTAATGATTGAGTCATTCTACATGAAATCAACCAATTTTCAGACATGGCATATTCATGAATTTTCTTCATACTTTGATAGAATGTTGCTTTGGACGCCAAATAAAAACCTACCAAATTTTATCTCAATCGGCCCACTAGTTTTGATTTTCTAGGGGGTCAAAAAAAGTGGCTGTGGCATTCCAGTTGGTGAAATTTGCACTTTTTTATTTTTTAACAGGCTGTAACTCTGGTAGTAATAAAGCTAACCCCATGATTTTTTCAGGACTTCTTCTGTATGCAATGTACTATCTTTTATTGCCAATCAAAGTAATTTTAACCCTTTTATTGTGGTTAGATAGGCTCCCAAAAGTGCTATTTTATACACTGGTATCAAAACATACACATTTAAGGGTACCATTTTTTTACACCCTTCTGATGACATATGTAGATCTGTGGTAATATCAGCTATTAAAAGAGTTAACAAATGGTTCAGAGGAACATGTCATCTTTATTCCGGGGCCACTGAAACTTCTGTGTTGGTCCATCAGGGTCCATTGACATCCTGATATTCTTTGGATATATCCAAGACAACTGCCAGCCACCTGTTCATGGGTTGACCGTTCATTGTGATCAGCATCCATCATCTATACAGGCTGAAACTCACTATCATCCCCAGAAACGTGTCTCAATGTGATGGAACCATCAGCTGAAGGAATAAAGCAGTGATTATCCCTCGTACCAATAATGTTAGGAGCATTTTCAAAACGTCCGTTTTGGTCAATTGCATGTTTCTGTATGTTATGTTTTTTTAAGGGATTCTTTTTAGTCCCTGTGCCCAATACTTACCTAGCATATGTCTTTTTAAGACGATGGTTTAAGTTGAGGATGTTTCCAATGATGCAAGATTGAGAGGTAGTTTCACGAACTTGGGAAGCCAGTGTATAAAGACATGTGCTCTTTAGCATGCCCTGCCACCTGTACAACTATTTAGCAATCACTGCGTCAATCTATTTGGAAAGGTCGGCAACTAAAACAGCATCTCACTAGTTTGTCTGTCAGCTTCTATTGCACTCTGTTCATTTTGCAACTCAATAGAGATGAAGTACCTGGAAAAGATGCATCAATTTTTTATGATGGTATGCTAGTTCCATAATGAAATTAATTTTGCTGGCAGTGCACATCAAGGGCTTTCCAAAAATATAGGTTTCATTAAAATTGAAAAATACCCACATCCCGAAAAAAGAGGCCGAAAAAGGGTCACCCCCCACAAGGGGGCTAAAATAATGGTCAATATTACTGAAGAACTATAAATGCTACTGGATATTAACTGATGGCTATAAAAAGTTCTTGACCATTACTAACAGCTGATATTACCAGAAATCCACATATGGCATCAGATGGGTGTGAAAATGTTACCCTTAAATGTGCATGTTTTGATACTGGTTTGTAAAAGTAGAATTTTTGAGAGCCCATAAAACCACAATCAAAAGGGTTAAAACTATGCTGATTGGCAATAAAAGGTAGTACATTGCATAGAGAACAAGTCCTGAAAAATCATGGGGTTGGCTTAATTACTTCCAGAATTACAGCCTGTTAAAAATGGAAAAAAATTCAAATTTCACCAACGGAGTGCCATGCCCACTTTTTTGACCCCCCCAGAAAATCAAAACTAGTGGGCCGATTAAGCTAAAATTTGGTATGTCTTCATTTGACGTCCAAAGCAACATTCTATCAAAGTTTGAAGAAAATCAATGACTCTGCCCATGGGAGCCCTGGTTGAATTCACATGGAATGACCCGATTTATGTTGTAATTATACTTTTATTTTTGCACTAGTGCTTTAACCTTCTTTTGAAAGCACAAAAATGTATTGCTTCTAAGAAAGGTATAATTGAATCTGTTCCTAAAAGTATTAAGTACTAAAGAGAACAAGCATGACTAGTACAAAAGGCAGTACTCAAGGCATCACAAGCATCACTCAATTAATGCAACCCACTGTTGCAGGATCCCACAGGGGAAGATATCCATTGCAGAAAATTCACAACAAGTGATTGAGTTACTAAATCATTGGCTGGCAATCCAGAAACCAGTGACGCTGCAATACGCATGTCTGGAGCACATGTGGAGGCAATGTAGGCAAATATTACAACTGTATATTGTTTATTTTTCAAAATGTCTGCTTTGACTCACTGTAGTCATTAAAAATCTTTTGACACTCTTTAACAAGGGTAGTAGGTTCTGCGGTGTCATGGCTGAATTTCCAACCTGGGCTAATTTCATCCTGTGATCTAATTGGCTATGCAATCTGCCCTCTCCCTCTCCCTCTCAAGCCTCCAGGTCTCCCTTGAAAAAGAAATTTCAATCTCAACGGGACTTACCTGGTTAAATAAAGGATAAATAAAAATCATTTTTGCTTATTACCAAGGGTTCATATCCTCAAAGCATTGATGAACTATCACCATAATTTAGTGTGCGTACCAGCCTATTTTCATTCAATCCACTACACTTTTACTGCCAACCAAGCCCTTAGCATGCATGAGTTAAAAGTACATTTTGGTCTCACCTAACCATCACACTCAATTCCAGTCATAATCCAAAACAACTCTTGGCAAATTCCAGATACTGCAATGTAATAGTTGCTCTCAGCTTTTATCTAACCATTCAAAACAACGTGTTAAGATTGAGATGGCCAAATACTTGATAAAGAAACTTGCTAATCCTAAGAAATCAATGAACTGTGTGGCTGTGAATACAGGTGAGACCACCCAGTTGTTATCTAGTTGCATGACATTAACGCAGAATACCCCCTATTGTGGTTCTTAGCCCAAGTCCTTTTAATGATGCACAATGAAACAAATGTGAAATTCTGAGAATGATCTGAACAATTAATGACAAAATAATCTATTATTTCTGAATACCATCCCCTGCCATATAATTTTTTTCATCAAGAATTCTGAAAGATAATTAAAAAAACATGAGATGTTTCTTTTGAAAAGTAACCTTGACTAACAGTAGTTTGTAGAAGTCTGTGGCACCTTGCATTTTTTAAAAAAATTGAAATCGGGCTTTATAGGTGTTTACTTTTTGATTTCAACATTCATGTTGCTAAAGATCAATGGTAAATTTGGAATTCCAAATGTTAATTCAAAAAATAGTTTTATAAATAAGACTAAAAACTAAATTTCATTAAAAATAGTTGATACAGATAATAGTCTTGACAGAGCCCGGATCTCAACATCATCATGGCTGTCTGCAATTATGAGGTGGGATAGACACAAGTGAGATAGGCAGTCTGCGGAAACAATGGCAAGTTTTCCACTTAGTTTGGAGCAGGCAAAAAGCCAATCATCGTATAAAGCCAAAGCACAAATGGACAGTGTCCTAACTTTTATGCACAGTGTATTCAGTATTGATTTGGTTTATTTATTTTCAACAGTTTATACCTCTAGTGTATTTCTCAGTTATTAGAAACTTTTATTATCATTAATTTTCCTAAGCGTATTAGCCCAATGACATTCCTTTGAAGAAAACCTATTGTGATTTTCCATTATTTTCATGTCCTTGTGTGAATCTTATCATTTTTATGCGCATTTTAGAGGTCTGCGTCGAAAAATAACTCAAAGTCACCTCTGGAAAAAGTGCTCTCTGTTGCAAAACACACTGCTCCAGCACTGACTGAAACTCCCTAATAGATCCTTTCATGATTACTATATAGTTAAGTGTGTGCGCATGTTAGCATTCATCAGGTTACTTCCGAATGGTCAAGTCAGATTTCTTTACAAGCCGACATTGCTACATTGCACGGTGTAAACCGGCCCCCCCTCAACCATTCGTGGTGGTAACGGGGGTGTGATGGCAGGTGCCAGGACGCTAGTGCTAACCGGCTTAATCCGAGAGACGTGGAACAACTGATGGATGTGCAAAGATTGAGGGAGCTTTAACTGTACGGTGACCGGATTGATCTTCCGCACAATCTTGAACGGGCTAATATAGCGGGGAGCCAGTTTCCGTGACTCTACCTTCAAGGGGAGGTCCTGGGTAGACAGCCACACTCTCTGACCTACTCGATAAGATGGGGCAAACGACGCCTTCTATCGGCGGCCGCATTTCTGTTTGAGCCCCGAGAGCAACAGAGATGAACAGACCCTGGTCCAAACGCACTGACAGCGACAAATAAAATAGTTAACCGAGGGAACCTCAGAATCAGTCTCAGTCTCAGGAAATGGTGAGGGTAGATAACCCACCTGAGCTTCAAACGGGGAGAAGCCCGTGGAGGAAATACTCAAAGAGTTATTGGAATACTCGGCCCATGCTAAATATCAACTTCATGAAGATGGATTATCCACTGCTAAACAACAAAGAGTATATTCCAATGACTGATTTGTACTCTCAACTGCCTACAAAATGCCCACCAGAATCTGGCCATGAACTGAGGACCCCGGTCAGAAACAACATCTTGTGGAAGCCCATGCAGCCGGATCACGTGGTTAACCACAAGAGGGGCCGTCTCCCGCACAGAAGGCAGCTTGTATAGAGCGCCAAAATGAGCGGTCTTGGAAAAACGGTCAACCACGACCGTTAATAACTCCCGGTCACCAATGCTGTAATTCCATTCCGCGGCGGACAAAGACCGGTAGAAGTATGCGCATGGGTGTAGCTTAATGTCCCAAGGGGGGAAGTGGGACAAAATATTACCCACTCCAACCTCTGAAGCATCCACCTCCACCACAAAAAGGAGGGAGGGATCGGGCAAAACCAGAATGGGCTCTGAGCTAAAACGTTTCTTTAAATCCTGAAAGGCAGCCTCAGCTGGTGAGCTGGTGAGCGCAATAATGGGGGCAGCAACCACGCTGAAATTACTAATAAACCTCCTGTAAAAATTTATCAAAGCCCAAGAAGCATTGGACCTCCTTAACACTTTGAGGAGCAATAAAGCCAAGAAATGGGCGTGAAAGACACATTTCTCAGCCTTGACAAAAAGCTTTGCATTTAGGATGGCCTCAAGCACACGTGTGACGCGTTGTTTATGCTCTGAAAGCGTTGGAGAAAAAATCAAAATGTTGTCAAGATAAACAAACACGAATTTCTCCAACATAACATAACATAACATGAATGGCAAGAACAGACCTTTCAGCCCCACTAAGCTCGCCAGTTTCTTGATACTATTGTGAATATATCCCTTCAGATGCTAAATGACTCAATGGAATCTAGTTTTAAGTCAAGCCTGCTCTTCAAAACTCCCAAGGTCTCTGCCTCAACAATATGGTCAGGCAAGCTATTCCACATTGAAATTACTCTTTGGGTGAAGAAATATATCCAAATATCAGAGCTAAATTTACCTTTGGTCAACTTCCATTTGTGACCTTGAGTTCTACTCACAACACATGGTCGAAGGAATCCTACATAATTCACTTTGTTAATCCCTTAAACATATTTAAAGACCTCAATCAAATCACCCCTGAGTCTCCTTTTCCTAAGACTAAAGAGATGAAGGATCTTCAGCCTCTTCTCGTAGCTTTCATCTTTTATACCTGGAATAAGCTTAGTGGCTCTTCTCCAAACTTTCTCTAGAGCCTCTAAATCTTTTTTTAAGTATGGTCCCCAGAACTGCACACAATACTCCAGATGTGGTCTAATGAACGTGTTGTACAAAAGAAGCATCACCTCCTTAGATTTGTACTCTAACATCTCTCGGAGGACTTCATTAATGAGCGCCTGGAACACCGTTAACACATAACTAATCTTAACGGTAAGACAAAATATTTGTGGTGCCTGTCATGCGTATAAAATTCTATAGAACCTGAAAGTTTGATTTAGCTCACCACATACGTCAAAAATAATATGGTTGGAACACATGCTCATTCTGTGTGTAAAATTTAGGTATTTGGGTGATCTAGCAGTAAGCTTTTACAACCTAGATGCTCTGCCGCTTGCCTTTGTTCCACACGGCAGGGGGTGGGAGCCATTTTGTCTAGCAGGTCCAACATCTCTGAAACTCAAACCCACTGGTTTCCTTGAAGTTAAAGCCCAGCTACATTAATTGGCTTAAAACAATCTAAATCTCCGTCAAATTCATATTATGTTTATGTTCAATATCCTAGAAAGGAACCTCATATGTATTTATCACACTGTTTGGCTATAATATTCCATTTTAAGGCTTTTCCTTGACAACTGCATTATTTTAGCACATATTCCTATCATGTTTGGTCTCTTCATTCTCGGGGGAGTCCAAGGAGTTGAATGGAACATGTTTCATTTCCCTTGGAATTATGGTTCATCTTGTTTGTAAGATTCATTCGGGCGACTACCTAGTCTCCTCTCTATGCAAATTAATCTTATCACCTAGGCCAGTAAAACTCTGATTTGGCCACCCCTTCCTCTACCTTGTTCGGAGGCGTGGTTTGGAATCTTTAAAGGTAGGAGATCCTATCCGGAAGCGGTCTCTTCTTTCCTGTCCCTTCTTTGTCAACATCTGACGCGCGTAGGTAAGTGGGGGAAGTCACATGTTACCTTGTTCCGGAGCGAGGGGGCATCTGAGTTCTCCCCGACCACGTGGGGCGACTTTAGCTTCGCGTGGTCATTCATCTTTCCCAGTAATGAAAATATTCTAAATCTTTCTAAATTATATGTAACTGTTTATTGGCTTAGCATTGATTTGTTTGATCCAAGTTGTGCCTACCTGGTAATTAAATTACTGTTATTCCTTTTTCAGCTTGCATGATTTTCCTTGATTTGTAACACTCGTGTATTCTAGCTTTGTTGCAACCGGGATCTAAGGGTGAACTCCTACTAAGACATGTGTAGGTAACGATACTTCTAAGTTAGATTTGAGATTACGGCCTACCCCTTAAGGGTTTGTGTAATACCGGTCCTTGGGATCTAGCTATTCAACGGTACCCTTGGGCGTATATTTTATTTATAAGCCGGTACTGGGTTACTCTCTATAAGAGGCCCTTATAAGTGTACACAAATCTGGGTTCGTGATATGTTCATGCTCAGTGCTATTTTGTTTAGGCCTCGATGCTGCTATCATGGTAATCTCTTCTATCCAATGGATTTATCGTCGAATTGATTCCAGGACAGTTGCGTTTAATTAACCCTGGGGACGTATTTACTGAGCAATGATGGCTTGCGCTGCCATATCTGATGGCAGATTTGTCTTGAAATTCACGCATGCTGTTCCAAAACTACCAATTCTAATTATAATTTGGAGTCAGATATTTTACGAGGATACCACTAAATTTGGTATTGTAATTATTTTATGGAGTCAGATTAATCGTAACCGTTGCGCTTCCATGCCCTGTCCTTGGACGGTGAAAATTATCCATTATATTGTGATTCGCATCAGCCAGGAGAATGCTCTAATTAAAGTAGGTCAATGAGAACACGTGAGCCCTTCACTCACTGCAATGTCCATCGTTTGGTTTTGGTCGTTTCGCTTGTTGGGGTCTTACAATGCCGTCTTCCATTCGTCCCCCTCCCGAATGCGAACTAAGTTATAAGCATTACGGAGATCTAGCTTGGTAAAAAATGACGCCTCCTGCAGACGTTTAAACGCGGAATTCGTTAACAGCAAGGGGTATCGGTTTTAAATGGTGATCTTATTCAAACCCCTATAATCAATACAGGGTCTCAGACCGCCATCCTTTTTTCCCCAAAAAGAAAACCCCGCTCCAGCAAGAGACATGGACGGCCCAATAAAACCATTATCGAGAGCTTCCTGAATATATTCTTGCATGGCCTCACGCTCAGGCCCTGACAGCGAGTATATCCAGCCTCTAGGAGGAGTGGTACCAGGGTAGAGATTGATCTTGCAATCGTACGGATGATGGGGTGGTAATGTCAATGCTCGTTGTTCACTAAAAACCTCGGTGAGATCAGCATAATCTTTAGGAACATTAGGAAGGAAGCTAAAGTTCAGGGTGGCCCCAAATTCCTCATCCTGTTCAAAATCTAAAGTCTCGGTGACTGATTCAGAATCGAAAAAATCCTCTAAAAGGTAATCGTCCTCTGGCTGTCGCCAATCAAATTGAGGATCCCACTCCAACCCCTCCTCTGCCCCTCTTTCTAGTTTAGGAGGGTACGGTGAGACAACCTCCTCACACTCGCTCCAGGCATCAGCCTGCCCTATACCTTGATGTCTGGGAAAACAAGTCACGTTCTCTCTTGAGACGTACAATTGGTACCCCAGGGGATGATAGGATTATTCTGTTCCCCCCAAGTGATGCAAGGTCTATGTTCCCGTAGCCTGTGAAAGACTCTGGCTGTGAAAGAGGATAGGTAGGAACGGAGTGCCTACTAGCCCACTTAACATCCACGAAACAATTCACGACACCCGAATCCATGAACCCTTCAATAATAACTCTCTTGCTCCCCACAGTCAGTTAAACAGGGATTAGTGTTCGTTTGGGAAATTGGGATTGCCCCTCTAGCGCCCCCCATACCGCTAGAGGGATCTCCGGTTTCCCAACAACGGCATTTCTGTATTGTGATCACATGCTTCTTCTTTATACGATACAGCTTTGCATTTGTGGATTGCACAGCAAACTGTATTCACAGACAATGATTTCTCGAAGTGTTCCTGAGCCCATGTAGTAAATCCAGTGCAGAATCATGCATGTTTTTAATTCAGCGCCACTTGAGTGTCCAAAGATGGCAATTATCCAATATTGACCTTCAACCTTGTACAGTGATGTGTTCTGCCTAAAAAGAGCCTCACAACTGCCTCCTCACCAATCATGCCACTGTGGCTTGCCCAATAGGATGACTTTATTACTAATATCATATTTACTATTTTCCAAATCTTCTAAAATGACAGTTTGCAGATTAATATATTTTTTGTCATATTTTAGTTTCCACTTCTGGGTTTGATTCCAAAATAAAGCAGCAGCTGGACAGAAAAAAAAAAAAAAAACTTCTACCGACGGTTCATTCAAAATTACAGTAAGATCATGGCACCTCTCACCTTTAGGGAAAACTCAAGATATTGGGTTGGAACTGAGAAGCCCAGAGGGCATTTCAAGACCTCAAGGTTGCATTCACTACAACACCCATCCTTCTACATCTAGACCCTAAGGAGCCTTTCATGGTTGAGGTGGATGCATGGACTATGGGGGTAGGCGCAGTGATTTCTCAGCAGCAGGGGACGCCAGCACCCTACCTACCCTGTGACAATTTTTCCGGAAAGTTGTCTCCAGCAGAGCTATGACATCCATAATTGTGAGTTACTAGCCATTAAGTTGGCTTGATAAGAGTGGCATCACTGGCTAGACGGCGCCAAGTAGACATTCAAGATTCTCACTGACCACAATAACCTTGCCTACTTGAGAGAAGCTAAGTGGCTAAATCTTTGGCAACCCAGGTGGGCTCTCTTTTTTACCTGATTTGATTTTAATATTTCTTATCATCCATAGTCCTAAATTGTAAAAGCAGATGTGCTGTCCTGACTCCACTCTCTTGAAGACTCTGAAGAGACTCCTGCTAATATAGTGCCAGTGGAGAAGATTATAGGAGCCATCCAGTGGACCCCCAATGAAGAAATAAGTGAGAGAACCCACACCCATCTTACTTCACTGGGGACTCCAACCCATGCCACTTATGTTCCCCAGGACCTCCGCCATGGCATTATGGAGATAAACACTGGCCACCCAGGGGTCAATCCTCTCGCTTGTGAGGCAGAAGTACTGGTGGTCCAGAATCAGCTGAGATGTAAGGCGGTTAGTCTTTGACTGCTCCATCTGCGCCATGTCCAAGAGCCTGCACCACCTGCTGGCTGGGAAGCTCCACCCTCTGCCCCTTTCAAGGAGGCCATGGTCGTAACTGGGGGTCGACTTCATCACAAAACGTCCAGACTCTCGTGGTAATACCTGTATTCTGTATCCAGGGATGAAGAGTCCGGGGCCAAAAAGTTAACGGGGACAAAAGGTCTAGAGATGACAAGTCTTAGAGCTATTTTGGATTTCCAGAAGATATTGTTTTAGATCAAGGACCACAGTTCACCTCCAGATTTTGGAAGGCTTTTTTTCTCTCGCCTGGGTGCATCCGTGAGCCTCACATCTGGTTACCAACAGATTTTGGATTCTGTTCAGTTGTAATTTTGTTTGTCATTGCTTTGTCACTTTGGCTTTTGAATGCATTTTCATGTTTTTTTGTTTTTGTGATTCTGTCCTGTGTTCATGTATTTCAGTATAGTTTGATACATTCTGAAAAATTTGTTATTACAATTCTCTTGGTTTATGTATAGTTCCACTGCTAGTGTTATTAAAACTCCTGTTCCATTCACAAACTTTCTGTTTAGTGCCCTCTTCCCAGAGTGTCAACTGACAATTTGCTACTAATAAGACACATTGAATAATCTCTGTACTCATCTTGGAGTTCTCAGGGTATGCCAATGTAGAAGAGAAATTGTGCTCACAATATTTATAAAATTGATACGGAGGGATTTCCTGAGTAATTGTACCATGTCAAATCTGTGAGCACAAGGAAGTGTGGCACGCAAACAGCAGTTCAATCAGTCAGCTGTGCTGGACAGGTCTGAGGCTTGATTTCAAAAAGAGGTTCTCTTTGAGATCTGTGCATGTGATTGGCTGAGCATGGAAATGTTTTTAAATTGTGGTTCAATAATGATCAGCAGCAAGTTTTGCACCTAAACTTCCTTGTATTACATACACATCGCTCATGTATCATCCTGACCCTCAAATGGTACACCGTTTCTAAAGATAGCCCAAGGATAATCAATGGCATGTTGCTCGCTGAGCTGTTTCATGCAGTGCATGCACTCCCATGGGTTTCTGTGCCTTAGTTAGCCAGGCTGTTTATCTGCTCTCCTGCTTTGCCTCTGCTGCTGCTGCATCGTGCTGCTTCACTCTCACCTGCTGCATGATAGCATTCTGCCCCAGCATATACCTAGGGTTCTGGATAGTTCCCCAGATGGGGGATATCTTCCAACACCCTGCTTGTTATGATTCTGCCCTTTAGCGTGAAGTCCCGTGTTAATTTGTGCTTTACTTTCGGTTTATATTTCCAGCTTCTGTTCAGCCATCTGACGATCCACTCCCAATCTGTCTCCAGTGATGTTGCGTGACTGCCTTCAGCATGCCTGCGTTTCGTCATCCAATAACGTTTCCTCTTTCGGTTTCGGCTCTGGTATTTCATTCGTTGCTTCCAGCTGTGTTTAAACCTGGGTCTCGCGAAACTCTGAGTGAATGCGTGTTCTGATAGGATATTACTAACCTGTACTAACTAGCACTTATTTGAGGGTGATTGTAAATATTTTTCCACGTAGTATTAACCGTATTAACTCATTAGCGAGCGTGTGTGATTCTCGCTTTTGTACATTCAGTCTGAGCTGTCTCTGATTAACAGCATTTAAAACCTGTGCTTTTCTTCACTTTTCTTGTGGTGCTTTTTACTTGTAACATTTAAATTACCTTTATCTGAACTGTCTAAGCTTGATTGATAGTCTCAGCCTCTTGTCTCGAGTCATTATTGTTAACCCGGTTTTCGTGTGATTGTTTATTAATCCCATGTGTTTCTGTTTCAGTCCGTGATTGCATTTCGGGTCCCGCCTCCTGTAATAGTGACTATTACACTATTTATGTGGCTGCATTGGGAGCGGATGTCAGATGGATCCTCCGTATTGACTCTGTGCTACATGGTGAAGTCTCAGCTCCTCGTGCCTTCTGAGTTTCTCCTGTGTATTTTTCCTAAGTCTTGTTTGCGGCGCCCTAGTCTTGTCTGCCCCGTGTTAAAGTCTCCCAGTGTTATCCGTCAGTTAGGTTCAGTTTTTGTTTTCTTAGTTTATCCACTCTTGGAGTGAGTATTTCTGTTTCCCCCTGCCTTTGGCAGTGTACCTCAGTTCTCCCATTTGTTCAGTGCATGTCTGCTAACCTTTTCTCCTAGTGGGGTTTTTTTTTTTGCAGAAATTTCTTGCACTGCTGAGACTACTAGACATCTGGTGCGCAGCTTACTAGTGCTCAGGTCTATTGCATACATGTAATAACATTGAACAATAGCAATCGTATCATGTACTTCAGCGCTTTTCAAACCTCTCCTGGAGAACCACGTCTCCTGCATGTTTTAGAGCTCTGCCCGCTCCAGCTAAGGTGAATCAATTGATCATCTTGTTATCTGTGAAGATGCTTGATAATGAGGAAATCATTAGAATCATCAAAGCAAGTGGGAAGAGATCTAAAACATCTACTCCAGTAGAGGTTGGAGAAGCACTAACATACATCATCTGTGATTGTTGACGGCAACACCAAAAATTATACTGGAAGTTACGTTGTAGATCAATCACCAGAATATCGCCAAAGAAGGCAGCTTTCATAACATCGAAATCATGACTGTTCCTCTGATGAAAGCTTCCTGATATGGCTTCTACGCTTGGTATCGTTATCTGTAACCAAACACGCTGAAGTAACTTTTTGCAGATCAGAAGCAGCTCAGCCACAGAACTATCCCATAAAGCATCGGAAATGGGGCGCAAGTGCAACAACAGGGCGTTTGTTCGTATAGACGATTGCTGGAATTAGTGTGTTGGCTGACTTAAAAGCATTTGTTTGCTCAATTTGGGGACTAATCAAGAGCTGTGTCTGTCGTACTGGGGACAATTAAGGCAAAAACAAAAGTTGTTCAGGTCATTGAGCCTGACGTCTAATTCTAATGGACCTAGAAATTTCCTCTGGCTTCCAATGGTCTCCAAATGATCTTGTTGGATAGCCAACTGCCGGCTTTGTTTCAGAACATTATGGAGGTGGCTCTGCCTTTTAAAACTGTTTGGCTATCTGAACGTATGCTAGTTTCTTGCAGGTAAATCTAGATCTCTGAAAATCATCAGTCTGAGTACTCAGTGTTGAAATAAGGTGCTTCTTAACATTGGGGACATTTAAACAGTTTTCCTACTGCTCGAAATTAATTATAAAAATAGTTGTGTCACAAGAAAAATTACCAGAACCTCAGACAAAAGCTGGCTGAACAAACTTTATTGACAAATAGCTTACATGAGAACATTTAACAAGAAATCCATATTTTATGAATGCTTGCCACTGTGTCTCCTCTGGGTTTCATCTCTTACTCTGCGGCCTCCTTTCCCTGAAAAAAGTAGACTGGGATTAGTAATCATATTTGCTGAAGAGCTCAGTCCTACTTGAACGTAACACGCCACATACTTTAAAGCATAATTGAATACCCCAGTAGTAAAAGAACTTAAGTCACAAAATGTCCACTTTCAGAGAATCAGAGTAGTGGACTTAGGTAAATGTAAAAACCATCTTCCCATCCTTACCCAACAGTGCGTGAAAATGTGACTTAAGTAGGGTACTTTTAGTACAAGGCTCTTCTATTTACTAACATGGCAACGACATATAGTAATACACTCTAAAAACGCCATAGAAGTGCAGATATTATATGAAATAGTATTATTGCAGCTTGTTGCACATAGTACCTTGCCAGCATCACGGCTTTTGGCTCTTAGCTTGTTGACCTGGGACTCGGCGATGTCAGCACGCTCCTGAGATTCCTCCAGCTCATGTTGCACCTTCCTGAACTTTGATAAGTGAGTGTTGGCTTGTTCCTCCTGTGAAGAACATTGCATTCAGAGACGTACCCAAATGCTACGCAATTAAACTAAGCAAAAGTTACCATTTGTGGCAAGGCTGTAAATTGGAGCTCAAAATTTACTCACTGGCTGATCATTCAAATACTAGATTATTCAGTTCTACTGATGGGAAAATAGTGAACAGAGGCAATCACTGGAGCAATTAGTCCAGAGAAGAAATGGAAAATCGATGACCAAAGCGCAGCCCCTCTATCTGCAGAATTTTCTGATTGGCAGATTTCACTTTGGATGATGAGAAAAAGGAAGGCTGGTCATATTCAGGCTGTCTTAAAGATAATGTGACAAGATAATTCCCTTTCAGATAAGAGGTGTTGCTCCACGGCCATCGAAATGCTGCTTAATAAAAATGCTGCTAAGTTATAATAAAATTAAGGACCAATTGGGAGCATTTTTCTGAAAGAATAGCACAATGAAATGAAGTACCTTCAAAGAACCAGGCTTCTAGTGACAGAACCAATCAACTGTCATTCAAGTATAATACAAAGCCATTTTCAAGGGGTGATTCAAAAATTTTTTCAGTCCCTGTATACACATTTTTTACAAAAATATTAGGATCTCCATTGAAAAAGATTTTTAATCTTAATGAGACATTCCTGGTTAAATAAAGGTTAGAAAAATGATGCAGCTCCACTGATTTTACCTGAATTTAATGTGGTGAGACTTAATCACTGGCATGGTTTTGGTCGACTACTCATTTATGATATATAGAGGATGTTACACGAGTGGACATGTCATATGAAAGTTATGACAGAAGTTGGTAAATTTAGCCTTGTTGCGAGCTTTAGTGAGCAACAAACCAAAAATGTACTCATCGAGTTTAATAACTGTCTTATGACACAACCAAGCACATAAGTTTCTGTTTATCACATAACTGCATTGTTTAATTTAATAGAAGAGAATGTAATTTCCGTTAGCACTGAGCTAACACCATCACTCTGCCATTTTAATCAGTCACTGAGTCACAAACATCAACATCTGAACTAGCAAAGGTTTGTAAATTCACTTTACTCAGCAGCAAGCTAATGTTAGCTTGCTACCTAGCAAATTAATGTTACATAATGCTTATGAACATGAATTGTGTGCACACTAGCTAGCTGAGTAACGTGATTTTCGTTATTTGAGTAGCACTTGGCTTGCTTGTGACAGAGCTGAGCCATAGTGATCTAACCAACATTATACTTGGTATTCAGCAAACAGGTATTCTTTTCAATTGAATATTAACAGTGCTATGTAACGCCATGTGTTTTTCTCCCCCCATGCTTTCAGCCAATAAAATTTTCGTAAAAGTGATATGCACCTAAGGTAATATCGAGAACGTCATGAGCTGGGCTATGGGAAAAGTACTACAGTTATTCGATAATGTATTTTTATGGTTTTTTTTTTACGGTAACCCAATTTGGCCAAGTGATAATAATTTTATTGATTACTGCACTTACAGCTTCCTCAGCCTGCCTCTTGTAGGACTTCACTTTCAGCTGCAGCTTGTCCACCAGGTCCTGCAGTCTGGTGACATTTTTCTTGTCCTCCTCAGTCTGCAGAGTTAGAAATGTTGCAATAGAAGTTTCAACCATGGTCCTGGTCTGAAGCACAATGTTTAACAATGCTGTATGATGCTGTACCTGGTAGGTGAGCTCCTTGACTCTCCTCTCATATTTGCGGACACCTTTGACAGCATCCGCTCCACGTTTCTGTTCAGCCTCAACCTCCCCTTCTAGCTCATGCACCTTGAGTATTAAACACAATTGGACCTCATAAAACTCACTGACTCATATGATTTCATTAAATGCAGGTGCCGTATTTAAACATCTGGAACTTTAGGCCTATTTCAAATTCTAGTGAAGATCCCAGAGGTTTGAACAATCCAAAATATGCCCAACTGGAATTCATTAGAAATGTGTAAGAATCATGTACAAGACATAGATAGCTTTCATTTGATGTAATGCTGGGGCCATAAACACTTGGCGCTCTGCTCAAGCACACTGCGAGCCAATGTGAAGTAACGTCGTCACAGGGCGGCCATCTTGGGACAGGGCGGCTCGATCACTCATAACATTACAGCCAATGGAGCACGGACTTTGAAATAACTGTAAATTGCTCAACTCTTCCAAATTCTCAACTGATTTTCAAACAAACGGCTTGGTTTGTCGGGTAAACATCAGAGATGTAGTTATTTAACTGCATACTTAAGAATAATTAAAACCATTGAATTCGATATAAAAAGTACATTAAGTAGATAGGTAAAGCAATAGCTAAACACACACAGAAATTATATTGTCAATATTTAATATTGACAATATTCAAATAATAGACAAAATAAATTATAAAATAAAGGAATGATAAAATGAATAACAAAGAACTTTCAGCAACGTTATTAAGCTACAAATCATAGCCACGTTAATAAGGTTTGTAATAACCCAATCCGTTTGTAAATCCGTCAAGAATTCAGCGAGTTACTAGTATTTAAGCGAGAAAATCATCCACCTTACCACCGACTACAGCACAGCCCACCAGAGCAGTCCCCTGTCCTAAGATGGCTGACCAGTGACGACACTGCCGACTCTGCTTTGAGCCATCTAGTGTTTATAGATATCTATGATCTGCACAACAGATCCTTACATATCATCACGTCGCATGCAAATACACGTCATCGCATTGATTCCAGGGAACTTGTATCATTCAGTCACACGCGCATACCGGTTTATCATGCTCGTTACTTACAATGTTTATGATCACACATTTTGATTGGCGAATAGTTTAGCAATGTTTACCAGCTAGCGATAGCATGACAGCTAGCTAGCATGTCAGATACCAGCTAGCTAGATAAATCGCTGGAGACGATTATTTGACTGAGCATTAACGGGGTACTAGATGATTTCAATGACACAGCCTGACACAAAGCAAGTTCAAACGCACTAGAACCAGATCTAGAATGAAGGATTAAGCTCACAATTTTTACTTACTTGCCCAAAAGTAACAACGGTAGGTCGCCATCGGTCGGACATCCCTCATCCTCTAGGCTTTCAGCTCTCGCCTGCGAGTGAAAGCTGGTCCAATGTGGACCCTAGTCCTGGATCTTATTTTATCGCTTTCTCTTTTTCTCTTAAATGTCTCCTTTCCCTTCTTTGGTTTCCTCACCAGTTCAGCCATTACAACCACTTCCGACTCTGCTTCATTCTACATTCGCTGGTCTTGAGAGACGTGGGGGAGGGGGATCGTGTGACGTGTGCCATAAAGCACTAAGTTTGTAGCTCTTTTTGGGCCTGGGTGGCCTGGGTTCCTAACCGAAACCCGAAGTTACATAGTGCTAGTGAAGGTGATGCAGGCGCGATCGCGTCAGGACAAAGGTGTCATTCAACCTATTGTGAGTTGATGTATCACCAGAATGATCTTGGAAGTATATATTTGAGAGTGAAAAACTATATAGTGCTGCTTTAAGTGGAAAATTAGAGTTTTAGGGGTTAAAGAAATTCTAATACTTTTGTAGAAAAAGCTGGCACTATATTGCACTCAAATACTATTAGAGTTTGGGGATTTTATGGCAACATCATGTTATTTTTATGTTTATTTTTGTCTATAGTAATGTTCCAGGACTAATTTAACAAAATGCTGTAATGGTACAGATGGATTACCCTTGCTTCCAGTTTCTGGAGCTGTTTCTTCCCACCCTTCAGAGCCAGATTCTCAGCTTCATCCAGACGGTGCTGCAGGTCCTTCACTGTAACCTCCAGGTTCTTCTTCATCCTCTCCAAATGAGCGCTGGTGTCCTGCTCCTTCTTCAGCTCTTCTGCCATCATGGCTGCCTATAGTTGTCATGCAAGTTACAAACATTTAATCAACTAATTTCTTCCATTCACTTATTCACATTTTAAATTGAGGATTACTACCTGAGGGTAAATTTCCTTTGTATTTTTATTCCGTCGTGCTTTCAAGTGCTGTGGGAAACTGAAACATCACTTACATCAGTGATGGCCTTCTTGGCTTTCTCCTCAGCATTTCTTGCTTCCTGGATGGTGTCGTCCACTTCTCCTTGAATCTGAAGGAAATCAGCCTCCAGCTTCTTCTTGGTGTTCATAAGGCTGGTATTCTAAACAAAATGGGAAATTTTAGATCAGCTTCACCGTGGCGCAACTAGACCTGTGGCTTTCTAACATCAACACTTTGGTTAAAAATAGATGCCA
The DNA here is from genome assembly GCA_029721435.1 of Gymnothorax reevesii. Lineage (NCBI taxonomy): Eukaryota > Metazoa > Chordata > Actinopteri > Anguilliformes > Muraenidae > Gymnothorax > Gymnothorax reevesii. Next base: position 11,260,937 of record CM056581.1, read on the forward strand.
TGTTGACTTACCTGGGAGTGCAGCAGTCCCACACGCTCACTTGCATCGACCAGCTCCTGCTCTGCCACTTTGCGGCCTCTCTCTGTCTGTTCCAGGGCAGCTCTCAGTTCCTCAATCTCAGATAACATCAGGGTGTTTCTGCGCTCCACCATGGCAACCTGTTCCTTCATGTCCTCCTGACCTCTGACCGCGTCATCAAGGTGCAGTTGAGCATCCTAACACAAAGATTAATTTAATTAGCTGCTTGTAATAATCTGAACATGATAAGCATATCATCACTATGCATATTTTATAAAAATACCTTAAGCTGTCCTTGGACAGTCCTCAGTTGCTTCTGGGCTTCTGCTGCCTGGCGGTTGGCATGGCTCAGCTGAATCTCTATCTCATTGAGGTCTCCCTCCATCTTCTTCTTGACCCTAAGAGCATCATTCCTGCTTCTGACTTCAGCATCAAGAGTGGTCTGCATGGTCTCAATCACCCTCTGGCTGTTCCTCTTGATCTGCTCCATCTCTTCGTCTTTCTCTGCTAACTTCCTGTCAATTTCACCCTTGACCTGATTGAGCTCAAGCTGGACGCGAAGAATCTTGGACTCCTCATGCTCCAGAGTTCCCTGGTGAGAATAATTAAATGTACTGTTTATTACAGGAAAAAAATATATAAAAGCTATGCATGTATAGAAAAAAATAATATCTTCATCCTGTGAGTTACTTGTATATACCCCTTTGAAAATATTCGTTATTCGGATAAGTGTGATTACCTCTGCTTCTTCCAAGGCAGCCTGGATTTCTGTTTTCTCTGTCTCCACAGTCTTCTTTGCCTTCTCCAGCTCATGAATGGTCTTTCCACTATCTCCAATCTGTTCAGTCAGGTCAGAAATCTCCTCTGCAAGGATATAAAGTACATTGAAAATAAATATAAGTACATTAGTATGGTAAATTAATGATTTTTTTGTTACTTTTATGCCATTGTTGACTCTTAAGGAGAAGCAATTGTTGTAGACCTCTATTTCATAACAATTTTTTCTGGATATTGCTTCGATAAACAGGCCAGGAGAGCATTTAATTTGCTGAGTTTTTGCAAATTTTCAGTGCACATACGCTGCAAGTTCTTGTTCTCTCTCTTCAGGGTCTCCAGCTGGTCCAGAGCTTCTTCATAAGAGTTCTTCAGCTTGAAGAGCTCAGTGCTGAGGGAACGAGACTCTTTCTGAGCCCCATCCAGCTCTGCCTGGCTTTCCTCAAACTTCTGCTTCGATTCTGCCAGAACCTGGAAATATACAACTTTGTTATTCATCCAGCTCGCAAATACTTAAACATCTTACACTGAGCTATAACAAAATATTTTTTGTTCCATTTGTGATTTCAGATTTACCTTATCAAAGTTCCTTTGTTTCTTGTCAAGGTTGGCAGCCACAGCATTTGCTCTCTCCACATCAATCATGAGATCCTCCACTTCACCCTGCAGCCTCTGCTTGGTCTTCTCCAGAGAGGCACACTTGGAGTTCACAGCCTCAATGGACTCTTCTGCCTCCTGCAGACGCTGTGCAAGTTTCTTCCTGTAGAGAGGAGCAATTTTATTTGATTCTCATTCTGAATGTGGGAAAAAGCATTGTTTCTACTGGTTGTAAGAAATGATTTAATTACTTGGCCTCCTCCAGCTCCTCAGTGCGCTGGATAGCATCAGTTTCATATTTGGACCTCCACTGAGCCACCTCACTGTTGGCCTTGGACATTCCTCGCTGCAGCTCAGCCTTGGCCTCCTGTTCCTCCTCATACTGCTCCCTCAGCAGGTCACAGTCATGGCGGGCTGATTGTAAACCATGGGCCAGGGCATTCTTGGCCTTAAAGTCAATAGAGGAGTCAGTATACAAACTATTCAATGCATATGCATATGGTCAATAATGCTTTTGAAAAAAGTGAAAGGTGTTATGTTAGCTGAACCCATTACCTTGACCTCCTCCTCCATCTGCCTCTTTAGCTCCTCAATCTGCTGAGTGTAGGCTTGTTTACCTCTTGTCAGCTGGGAAACAAGGCTTTCCTTCTCCTCAAGTTGTCGACCCAATTCACCTGAAAGAAGTATTGTTTTTTTGTGTGACATTTGTCATCACCAATTTATGTTTTTTAAAAAATGATTTGATCTCATTTGAATTTACCGTGTTCAGTTTGAAGTCTTGCTTTTTGAGCGCCCATATCATTCAGCTGTCGTGAATTTTCATCATACTTTGTCTTGAGTTCACTTAGCTGATCTTCAAGGGTTCGGCACATTTTCTCAAGGTTTCCCTGTCAGGCAAAATGTTTATTTGAAGTTACTTCAGCTCTGTAGTGGTGGAATGCATATGTTTTTAAAGTAAGACAAATAAATAATCTGTGTACCTTTGATTTGGCCACAGCCTCCATATTACTGGCGAGGTCATCAATCTCCATTTTGTATTCACTCTTCTCCTTCTCCAGTTTCTGCTTGACGCGCTGAAGGTTATCGATCTGTTCTCCCAGCTCCGCCACACTGTCGGCCTGCTTCTTACGGAGAGCAGCAGCAGTGGCTTCATGCTGCAGGGTGGACTCTTCAAGATCACGGCGCAGCTTCTGGAACTCAGCTTCACGCTTCTTGTTCATCTCAATCTGAGCAGCAGTTGCCCCACCTGCTTCTTCTAGCCTCTCACTGATCTCCTCAAGCTCCCTGGAGAGATCAGCCCTCTGCTTCTCAACCTTGGCCCGAGCTGCACGCTCTGCCTCGATTTCTTCCTCCAGCTCCTCAATACGAGCCTGTGATTAAAAGTGGGGAAGTTTTATGACATGCATGAGACACGACTCAGTTATATTGTAACGAATCTACAGTTCTTGACAGATACCTGAAGTTCTTTTATCTTTTTCTGGAGCTGAGCACCTAGAGTCTGTTCATCTTCAATCTTGCTCAGAAGCTGGCTCATGTCAAAGTCCTTCCTGTGGAGGGCAGAACATAGTTTTTCCTTACATATTTATTAATATAGTTGTGATCACAATCTCATTATATTGATTATAATCCTCTTACTTCTTGAGCTTTTCATCTGCCTGTTGTTTGTCATTCTCCAGGTCCATAATGGATTCCTGTGCCAGTTTCAGATCACCTTCAAGCTTTCTCTTGGCTCTCTCAAGGTCCATGCGAAGCTTCTTCTCCTGTTCCAGGGAGCCTTCCAACTATTGTTGGGAACATAAGATAAATAAAGTTCAATTAAAAGTTACATGCAATGTAAACATTTTGGTTTGCGCAAAAATGTATTTGACCTCTTTTAGTGAACAGGCTTCATCTTTTACTCACGTCATCCACTTGCTGCTCAAGCTTGGTCTTTGCTTTGGTCAGAGTGTTGACTTTGTCCTCCTCTGCCTGCAGATCATCCAGGGTCTGTTGATGTGCCTCTTGGAGAGCTTTCTTCTCCTTTGATAGCTTGGCTATGCTTTCGTCCTGAGAGGCCATCTCCTCAGTCAGGTTCTTCACCTGAAGTAATTAAGTTGACACCATGTTAGGGAGATGTCAGGTCTTTGGGAAAACACTCACCCACATACTGTATTTATCAAGAACAAACCTTGTTTTCTGTGGCGTGTTTCTCCTTCTCCACTTTAGCCAAAGTGAGCTCTAAGTCATCAATGTCTTTCTTCAGCTCAGAGCACTCGTCCTCCAGTTTCCTCTTCTTAGCAGTGAGCTCAGCATTGATTTCCTCCTCATCCTCCAGCCTCTCATTGGTCTCTTTGAGTTTTGCTTCGAGCTGGATCTTTGCCTTGATGAGTCCCTCACATCTTTCCTCAGCATCAGCAAGACCCTCACTTTCCTTTAATAAACATTAAATTGAATGAAACATTTTATTAGAGAGATGTTTAATTTTTCACTGGTGATAATACACCTATGACAATATCTCTTTAACAAGGCTAACTTACAGATGCTACAGCCAACTGAAGATCGTTCTTTTCCTGCAGCAGAGAGACCATTTTCTCCTCGAGCTCCTTCTTCTTGGCCAAGGCCTTTTCCAGGTCCTCTTTGCACTTGGCAAACTCCTCCTTCATGTTGGCCATTTCCTTCTCAGCTTCAGCACTCTTGAGAAGTGGCTTGATCTTGAAGTAAAGCTTCATCCATGGCCAGTGTTTCACATTCATGAATGAGCGGATGTTGTATTGGATGGAGTAAATGGACTCTCTGCAAAGCACAATCAAGTACTTTAATTAATTGCTTGATAGGTAAATAATAAAATTAATCACAAATCATACTTTGTGGTATGAATACATAACAATGCTATCAAAAGTAAATTAGATTGCCGTCGGTTTTTACCAATTTGTCTGAGCAACTGTGGCTAATCGGGGGATGTAAACTGCGAGAGGTTAAGGTTATTAACCATTTTAAAAGGTGAGGTTTCTGAAGATGGGCGGCACGGTGGCACAGTGTTTAGCATTGCTGCCTCACAGCAAGAAGGTTGTGGGTTCGAATCTGGCCTGGGGCCTTTCTGTGTGGAGTTTGCATGTTCTCCCTGTGTTGCGTGGGTTTTCGCCGGGTACTCCGGTTTCCCACAGTCCAAAGACATTCATATCAGGCTAATTGGAGACGCCAAATTGCCCATAGGTATGAGTGTGAGAGTGACTGGTGTGTGCGCCCTGCGATGGATTGGCAAGCTGTTCAGGGTGAGTCCCTGCCTTTGCCCGTAGTCAGCTGGGATAGGCTCCAGCTCGCCCCGTGACCCTAGTGAGGAATAAGCGGGTATAGAAAATGGATGGAATCATACTTTGTTACATGTAGTGCATAACATTCTTTTTGTCATTTTAAATTACTTCAATGACTGACGCATTGAATTACGGTGAGTTTCTCTTTGCTATAAAGCATTAAGTCCGTTTCAAAACGTATGACAAGCATGGTGATATCTACCTCCTTTCCATCATCTTGACAAACTCTCTTCTCATGAGGTAACCACGGCAGAGAGCCTGAGTCATGGTCACCAGTGTAGCCAGTTTCTCATCTCGCATCTCCTCCAGGAGACCCAGCAGACCAGCTTTGAAGAACACCTGGAGAACACATTTATAATCACTTTTATAAGGCATAAAATGACAGTCATATATTAGCTTGGAAGAAAAATTGCTTTTACGATTCCTTCTGCAGGAATTATCTTTGTCATATTTATGCTGCATTACATTTTTAAGGGCCTCATTATTTTGAACAAAAAATAAGAGCATGCACAATGAAGCTTTCCTAAATAAAATTAAAGTACTCAATGAATTTGAATTAGATTTATGGTTTGACTATGTGATGATACCTACCTTGGTGTGGCCAAACTTGTACTGAGTGTGGTCCACATCAATGGAGCCCAGGAGCTTCTCAGAAGCTTTCTTGTTGTCAATGAACTGACCCTCAGGGATGACACTCGCATTCAATACTTTGTATCTGCAAATGATGATTACAGGCAATAGCAATAATGATAATTTGTGGTATTTGTATTTTAGATTCAGCTCATTACAAATGTTCACCTTCCTCATACATGCCTTTAATTGCACCTTATTTTATTTTAATTGCTGAGTACGCAACTAAATTAAATGCACAGCACTAATCCTTGACATAAAGGTAGGAGTTACACAACAGAGGGTCGGTTATGCAGAATGCACGGGCAAAAAATGTGTGGACACTGACTCAACCATTATCTATACCAAAAAACAATGGATATCAGTACGTTGTAGCTCCTTGCTTTGCAGCCTGATTCCCTCTGTAAGGCATTATCCTTGATGTCAGAATATTGCTATTTTTAGCTTGAAGTCATTGTATGAAATATAGTTTTTGAAAAAATTTTTCTGTTATGCAAGAATTACCTCTGCTTGAAGTCACCATAGAGGATTCTGCTGGGGAAACCCTTTCTGCAGATTCTGATACCTTCCAGTACACCATTGCACCTCAGCTGGTGAATTACCAAGAAGTTCTCCATAAGACCTAAAAAAACGATTTTTAAGTCAGTAATTCATCATTAGATATACAAAAACATAAATACAGGACACTATACTGAAAAACTTAAAACTTTATTTCTACTGGAAATTTAGTTCAGTTTTTGGGCTAGTTCAGCTGATGAGTTTTATCTGAAGCATTTGCGATAATTGTGTATTTTTGGAAAAGGCCTTAAAAGCAGTCCTTACCAGGTGTTTTTGATTCGTTTGGAATCAAGCAGCGTACAAAGTGAGGATGGGTGCTCCTCAGGTTGGTCATCAGTTTCCCAAGGTTTTCCTGTGGGATGGGAAGAAACAAAAGTAGAATTTACGCCAAGGGACATTTGGACATCTTTTAATTTTGTGTGAGAAAACTGATGCCAAAACAGACGTCTTCTTATGAAAGTAAGGGATTGCCACAGCGTGGGGATACTGCCATGTCAGTTGAAAATAGAAAAGGTTGTGCTGAAACCCACATTGTGATGGGTTAGTCATAAGTGGATAGTCTCTTGGAAAAATGTCAAATTTTACTTTATTAAGCTTTGTGCTTTCCTCCTTGATAAAGAAAGCAAACAGCCATAATATGTACAGAGTACAAGTTGAATACTTTGCAAGGTCAGCAATGTTGTGGGTTTTGGAGGCTGGATGGCCAACCTTATTTTATTAGCCTGCGTTGCCGGTGGTCAGCGGCTGGCGGGAGAAAGGAGAGGAAAGACCGCCTGTACGATAACGTAGGGATCTTGAGTAGCCGCCCACTTCCTTGTGCGACGGACCACCCCTTTTTTAAACCAATGAAACTCGAGTGGCAGTTTACGGCGTAACCATGCGTTGCGTTACATTCGATGACAGTTCAATTTTGATTGACACCTCTTAAGCCAATCAGTAATTCCCGTACACTGGTGAACGGACAACTCAAAATCCCTACGTTATCGTGCAGACGGTCTTTCCTCTCCTTTCTCCCGCCAGCCGCTGACCGCCGGCAATGCAGGCTATATTTTATCATCTATCACTGCCATCAAACGTGATCTTAATTTTGGGGGGACACTGTAATTTTTTTACAATGCATCACACCGCTATTTAGAAGCACTAAGTACACAGATATGAAACAGAGGAAAGCTAAGTTGTCTGAAGGATGGTCTGGTATCATCACTAAAATGAGTTCGCCATCAAGAAGCAACTGTCAGCTAATCTTGTACATAAGCATATAGTGAGACAAATTGCTGAAACAATTTTTTACTTGGTGATACAAACACCAAATTTGGCACACAAGTGCTTCAGAGCCTACTCTCTCAGAGAAGTATGTTATCCACGTGAAAAAACAAAATGGCCACCATTTTTAAAGATGGCCGCCATTCGAAGTGGTTTTTGATGGTGTTAGGACTATATTTGGATTGAATAATCCTATTTTGATGGTCTATACATTGAAATATATGCTTTTGAGTATGTGAAATCCAATTCTGCATTTAGAAAATCAAAATTATTGAATATTTTGATGATACAACTGGAATTAAACAAAGAAACACTCTCTTGGGAAATGTTTCAGATGTGATGTCTAAGTACGTGACCATCCAATGTAGAGACATGTGGTTGGACAGTAAACTGTGCATATTGCATTTCATCAGTGCTCGATGATCTAGTATGGCTATCAGTGGTTGACTTGTGCATTAAAAATATGATAAACACTTTGCCGATATATATAGGGTAATGTTAACTTCAATTCTATGTTTTACAAACAATGTGAAAAAACGGATTGACTTGTGTGTTGTTTGAGTTGGGAAATGACTTGGTGTTGATGCACAGCTTCGATTGGTTCTTCTTTTAGTCCTCACATTTGCAGGCACACAGCTGTGTTCACTTCAGGCTGAAGCGATAGCATTTGCATCGTCCTCGGCATTCAGTCTTGCAGCTTCTCAAGGATGTTGAAATCTGCATCTTCTATGATACACCTATCATATTGACTGAGCTTTTTGAAGACAGGGCTCACTTCAGGGCAAACCTCCCACGCTTGCCATGCAGTTTTCTTGCCTTAAACACGAAAAGCTGACACAACATCACAGCCAGTGAAGGCGTGAAAGAACAGCAGGCCACTGGATTTCTCTGGGGAAAGATTCACCACCATATCATGAATTGGCAACCACCTAATCGAGTGACCCTGGCCAACTTCTACCCTACACCTAGCCTGATCTTTCATCTAGTGCCATTTAAGTTCCGTGCAATCTGTTTAACATTCAGGTAACTGAGGCCCCTTTACTCTGATTCAGGTGCGTCAATTCAGGTGCGGCTGTGAAGCTACATTACTACAACTAACTAAACTTCTAGTTGAGATATATACAGGGGTTTATTAGATAGCATTTGGGACACTAAAGTATACTACAAACTACAGTGAGTACACCACTACAACACTTCGTAAACTACAACTACAGCTAGTACACTACAAGCCGACACTGAACCCCATGCTCTCACAGCAGTGATGTCACCATTGTGCCCTGGTTGTGCTTTGACATCACTTTAATAAAATATTACAAACCAATAAAGCTTGACCACTGCATTTCAATGAATGATCATAGATATTGCCCTTCAACTTAATGCAATATCTGTGATCAGACAGCTTCCGAAAATGCTAATTTTGAGTCGTGTAATAGCCGCCATCTTGAAAACTAGCAGCCATATTAGAATTCATTTGATGCCATTGAGTTCTTCCAATCAGAACACATTCATTTTGATGTTTGGATCATTAACACACTTCTGTTCATTCAAGGCCTACTTCAAAAACCATTTTTTTCCATTTGACGAGGCGGCCATCTTGAAAACTGGTGGCCATCTTGGATTTTCAGCTGGATAATGTTATTTTCTTCTTTCCTGGACATCATTTGTGCCAAATTTGGTGCTTGTATCACCAAGTGAAAGATTTGTTATGGTATTTTGACTTAATCTGCCCCACTTACAGTTTCACGTTTACTGAAGTTGATACATTACCCTGAAGAGAGCAGACACAGTCTGGAAGGAGCCACCCTTCTTCTTTCCTGCCTTTTTGCCGCCACCTCCTTTTGCTGCATCTGTTTTCACATTACAAACCGCACAGTGGCATCAGTCTGACCAGTTGATTTTAAAACTGTTTTAAAGACAGGCACATTCATTTTTAAATATGTGCTTGAAAGCAATTCTTCAACTGGAGCTAAAAATTATTTTTTTTAGCTTTAGAATTTGAGTATAGACTCAGAGCAATCTGTGACTGTGTGAAAAGAAGATTATAGCAGTAATATAAATCGATGCAGCCATACCATCTGCGCTTGCATGGGATGCATACAGGAGAGCCAGCAGTTTGACTGAAGACTTCTGGTAGAGCTGAACCACAGAGTCATTCAGGGGGTCCTTGTTCTTGTCCAGCCAGCCATTGATGTTGTAGTCGACAGTGCCAGCGTAGTGCACCAGGGAGAAGTGGGCCTCAGCCTTGCCTTTGGCAGGTTTGGGCTTCTGGAAAGCAGCTGTTTTGCCGAGATGTTGATCATGCAGCTTATTTTTGAAGGTAGTGTCTGAGGCCTTGGGGAACATGCACTCCTCTTCAAGGATGGAGAAGATGCCCATTGGCTGATGAAAACAAAATGATTTCCATGAGGTGATTTGTAGCGTATTGTACATACCCCTTTCAGTTAACAATATCTCTAGCATTTGCTGTTGTCACTAACACTAAGAGCTCATCTTTAATTGCTTACCTTCTCAATCAGCTCAATGCAGGCAGCCAAGTCCATACCGAAATCAATAAACTCCCATTCAATTCCTTCTTTCTTGTACTCCTCTTGTTCCAGTACAAACATGTGGTGGTTGAAAAACTGTTGCAGTTTCTCATTGGTGAAGTTGATGCACAGCTGCTCCAAGCTGTTGAACTGACATTTTAAGGAGACACAAACTTGAATGAAATATGGTTATCCTCACAATTAAAATTATTTTTGGTATCATAACAAAAAGATCTCCACTCACATCAAAGATTTCAAATCCAGCAATATCCAGGACACCAATGAAAAAATTTCTGGGCTGCTTTGTGTCCAACATCTCATTGATGCGAACAACCATCCACAAGAACATTTTCTCATAGACAGATTTGCACAGGGCCATCACAGAGTTGTTGACCTATTAATAATAAAAAGGAAAAAAATCATGAAATGCCATGGTGAATATTTCAGTTGACTTTTAGCATAATATCCATATTATTCCAGGAGCAAAACTACAGTTTAGTTAAACTCAATAAACACTCAAGGTTATACTGACATGCAAAATAAAATTAAAATTGAGATACATTACCTGTGGTACAGTTTGTCCCTTGGTGACAAACTCGTTTCCGACCTTCACTCTGGGGTAACACAGAGCTTTCAGCAGGTCGGCTGAGTTCAGGCCCATGAGGTAAGAAATTTTATCTGCCACTGGAAGGAAAAGAATCAAGGTGCAGTTATTCTAAGTGGCAAAATCAATCTATGTTTTAATGCTCACCAAAGCACCAGTAAACACGTCATTAAATAAATTATCTTCGCAACCTTTTTTTCAAGATTTACTTCTTTTTTTTGCATTTCTGTTTTTTTTTTTTTGACAGATACGGTAAGAGAGACTGGAAGAATGGGGAGAGGGGATGACATGTAGCAGATGGCCTGAGCTAGCTTTCAGCCTGGGCTGCTGCAAGAAGGATCAAGTCCTTTGCAGTATGCGCCTCAACCCAATGAGCCACCGGGGCACCTATCTTTGCTAATTTTGAGTCGATAGGGAAAGCCGCTGGGTTTCACTTACCCTCAGTGCCATCAGGTTCGGCCTGCTCCTCACGCTGCTTTTGCTTAAACTTCATGTTCCCATGATGCATACAAGCACCAGTCAGTTTGTAGATGCCCATCTTCTCATCAGCAGTGAAGCCCAAAATATCAATGGCAGTCTATGATGAAGACAGAAATGTTTATCAGTATTTATCAAGTAGCTTAAGAATGCTACTTTTTCAAACTGTACATTCTGTTTCATATTTAAAGTAGCCAGATTTATAATACTGAATTACATCAACACTATGCTTAAAGGACCAGTGTGTAAGATTTAGAGCCATTTAGTGGTCAGATTATAGATTGCAACCAACTGACCATTCCTTTTCTCAGAAAACCTAAGGTGGCCGCAAAACTTGCAAAAACGTGAAAGGCGCTCTCTTGTGTCAGTGCTTTATTCATTTACTTTTTTCCGGTTCTGGGCTACTGCAGAAAAATGGCGGCGCAACATGGCGACCTCCGCGGGGGTGGACCTGCTCCCATATAGGTTTAAAGGGCTTATTCTAAGTGAAATGAAACTGAAAGATTATTGTTTTCACGTAATTACACACTACTAAAAAAGTAGTTATGAATGTTACATTCCATTTCTGCCAAAATATCGATCTAAATTCTACACACTGCTCCTTTAACAGTTTAATCTTCTCATCACTTCAAATGTTATACACTGTTATCAAATGACTGTTAAATTACAGTTAACTGGCACCGCTGCTGCCAGTTCTTTTTACGGTAAAATAACGGGAATTTTTTCAGCAAAATTGCAGGTAAGCGAAACCTCAATTTAACCAAATTTAAACTAGTTAGGTTGTCGCTGGGAAATTTAGCTTGCAGTCATTACTTCCAGTGCATGCCCTGTGCAAAAAAATGCTTGTACTTGTAAATTAACTGTAAATTTAAGTGAAATGCACGTGGGTGTGTGTAATAGTGCATTCACTGTGCATCTGAACCAGCAATGCACTAAAATTATAGCCATTTATAACAGTGTAGGCATCTCTTTACTGATACAGTTTTTGTATCTTTCACATAATATGTAGGATTTTATTATAAAATACTCTGACATTTGCATTGATTTTATTTACAACATTGATTGAATTACACTGTTTCCTCTCTTTTTCTTTGCCAAATCTTTAATCATGAGGATTAAACTTTTTTTAACTTGCACTGCTATAAACTGGCACCACTTTTGCCAGTCATTTTAACTATAAATTTACCATAAGTTTATAACAGAGTTCCGTCTCTCTCAACTGTGAACAACAGTTAAATGCATGCAGGACTGCAGGACTTTACAGTTAAAATAACAAGGAAACAGCGCATTAATTTACCTGTTAAATTCTGTAAATTTATAAGTGTGCTTCCACCACCCCACCAAGGATTTAATGTTTCTATTCAATAATTTCCTGAGAATTGTAAGACTCCCAAACAAAAGTTTCACATTTGTTGCAATAGACACTTGATTTGTTGCAATCTGATCACTTGATTCTGATCAGATGGTAAAGAAAAGTAACTTACATCTGTGGCTATGAACTCTTCCACGTCATCAATACTCTTCACGGTGATTTCTCCTTGGCTGATCATATGGTAGTCATATGGATTGGTAGTAATGAGAAGAGCCTCTGTAAAGGAAAATAACCTGTTAAAAAGAATTTTCTTGAAATGATCATATACACAAGATTAGGATCAATTTTTTGGATTCATACCAATCAGTTCAGGTTTGTGGCCTGTCATGAGCTGGTAGAAGATGTGGTAGCTGCGCTCAGCTGACAGCTGGAATGTTACTCTTGACTTTTCCAGCAAATCTGCGAGAAGAAAGCGTTATTTTCACAAAAATATTCTTCGATTACCTTTTCAACTGATAACGATGTAATAGGTACACTTACAGGTTTCAATATCAGCAGAAGCCAGTTTTCCTGATGTACCGAAGTGGATTCTGATGAACTTTCCCTGAGATGTAAAAAGAGCAAAAAAAAAAAAGTTACTTGGGTAATAGTATTTAAAGGATTGAGCTTAGTTGTAAAAGTAGCTTCAAACTTACGAAACGGGAAGAGTTGTCATTCCTAACGGTCTTGGCATTACCATAAGCCTCCAGCAGGGGGTTCGCTGCAATGATTTGATCCTCCAGTGAACCCTTCAGTAGACATTAGACAAAAGACGTCAAAAATGCACTGTGGTTGATACTGTTCCAAAGATATTTCACCCATCTAGAGACTCTCTCTCTGACCTGCATTTTCCCTGCTGTCGACTCAGATTTCTTCCCAGCCACTGCGATTGTCGCAAAGTACTGAATGACACGTTTTGTGTTCACAGTCTTCCCAGCACCAGATTCTCCACTGTGGAAATTAAGAAGAAAAATTTTAAGAAAATATTTTGAGCCCCATTTAACGGAGCTTAAGTGTAGAAATTCACATGGTCTCTGCTTAAGAAACATTAGTCTGAATACTGAAAATGTGAATTAGAATACATACGTGATCAGGATGGACTGATTTTCACGGTCTGCAACAGGGGTGAGATTATATAATTAGACAAAGTCTGAATTTGAAAGCTGATATAGACTTTAGACAATAATGATCAAACACGTCTCTTTCATTTCTGTCCATTTAACCAATGACTGAGAAAAGGGTTACCGAATCTTACTGACTAAACTAAAATTGTTCCACCTTATGGTGACAGCATGATTAAAACTATTCCAGGTCTGATCACCAATATTCTACATTTTATGTTGCTGCGACAGACCATCCTCTGCACAGACCAGGATTCATTGTTATCAGTCTCTACATTATGATGCAATAGTGCTCCCGTCCTGACTGTCTCTTATTCTGTGGTTTTATTGCACCCAAATAGTATGCTTCCAACAAGTCTTGTACCTGGTTACTCACTTGTTCACTTCTGTACTGCACTATTTATCTTTTAATGCATAAATAATATAGTACATATTGCATGACAATTTTCTTAACCAAGAACAAAGCAGCTATCCTCACAATGGCTAATCTACATGACTTTTCATGAAATCAAGCCCAAAAAGAACTATGAAAATGCTGATTAATCATCATTACTGTTGTAATTCTCTTACCATAAAAGCATACTATCAAATACTGGTATTTTAGTGTAGCCTGAATATTTATAAAAGAAGGTTTTCTCACCAGTGAGCATGAACTGATAGGCATTGTCAGAGATGGAGAAGATGTGGGGCGGGGCCTCCACTCTCTTTTTGCCTCTGTATGCTGATACAACAACAGCGTCGTACACTGGGAGCCACTTGTAGGGGTTCACAGTGACGCAGAACAGCCCAGAGTAGGTCTGAAATAGAAAAAACAGATGCATAATGAGCAAAATAAGATTATTTTGTTGGTGATATTTTGAAATATTTTGAATGATTGTCATGGAAAACTCACATAGATCATCCATGCTGCATAACGCTCTTTGAGGTTATACAGCACAGCTGGCTCATTGAGGTGGGTCATCATGGCCATGTCCTCAATCTTGTCAAACTTGGGAGGATTCATTGGGTGGATGTCATCCTCTTTGACTGTTAGTTTCTGTCAAACAGACCAAACCAATCAATACTCAGGTTGTTGGTAAAAAAAAAAAAAAGTTTCCATTTGATGAACACTGGACAGCTAAGTACTGGTGAATTCTTTTTAATGTTTACTGTCGCTTTTGTTGTCATGATGGTATGTGGAGACAGCATGACACAGGAAGAAGCCAGTCGTTCCAATAAACAACATTTCACCGAAATTCTACTGCATGATTTGTACTTTGTGCTCACCTTCGTTTCTCCAAGTAAATTGTTGTCTTCTATTATTATTATTATTATTATTATGATTATTAATTTCAAAGGTTTTCACTCATTTTCAACAAAATATAGAAAAAAACTGTGTATTAATGAAATTCTGCATCCAAGTTTTTGTTAGTTATTGGCTATAGGCTTAAACTAAGATTCAATGATAGAGTAAATAAAACCTAACTTAGAAAATTTCTAAATAAATATATCTATATAGCAGTCAGTTTGAAGTTGGAATATCTTAATTTCAATTTTGAAGTTTTACATATTGATCTGAATAACCATTGCACTCAATGAGTTCCTAATCTCAAAACAATCAAATTCCCAATCAAAGCTTGATTTCACTTACTTGCCCCCCCTCCAGAGCTTCAACGGTGGCTTTGCCCCCCTCTCTGCCAACGAGTTTCCCTTTGACGTACATCTCTTTGGGCTCAGCCACAAAGTAAGCTGTTTTGGCATCAAAGGGTGTGTTCTGGGCCTCGATCCTCTCCCTCTCTGGCTTCCGGAGGTAAATGGCCGCGGGGCCGAAGACCTCCATCTCTGCGTCGGTACTCATGATGGCACTTTACTGAAGAACAGAGGAAGGGAAAGGGAGGAGAAATCAGATGAAATATATACTTGATTCTGATTAAAATTGAATTCAACACAGCTGACTTAGGAAATTATTTCAGAGACAAGGTCATTAAACATTTGCAGAAAAGCTGATGATTTAAGAAACAGAAATGGCCATCTATGCCAGTGGTTGTAAAGTATTAAGCAACCCAATATTCCAGTTGCCATATTTCATAGTTATCGCAATGTTAGATCATATAAAATAAGATCTTGAGCCATATATTCAAATATTTATTTCTCCTAGACTGTATTGCACAAGTTTGAAGTTTAAGATACAAATAATGCATTTGTCATTGGACTATCTTCAAAAAAAAAAAAATATATATATATATATATATATATATATATATATATACATACATAATAAATAAATAATAAAAAACCTTTAAAAGGTTTTTAATAAATTAATAAATAAAATAAACAATTGGTTGTTGTCAGTTTTGTTTTTAAGGCTTTATATTCTGAGAAAAGAAAGAATTGCAATTGCATGCATGCAAGTATTGCTCAAAGCAATTCAGTGAATGCAAATATCCTCATTGTCCTTCAGTATTTCCCCAAATATTTCATCAGTGGCATCAAAATTTTTTCACACAAGTGCATCTATTTACCTCCTTCTATGCCAACAGAGAGAGGGTTTCACTGGTGGTCTCTCAATACTGAAATAGAAGACATTATCTTTGAGCAATTAGCTGACATTAATCTTATTTATGTAGCGAAGTAAAATTTGATGAACTCCACATTACAGCGATTAATTTACATTTTGTTGTAGCAGTACAAATAGTTTTTTTTCTCTGCCATCCTTGTAAATCTGAGTTTTAGCTTGTAATGTTGTTGTAATACATGCCACTTACCTTTGCTGGTGCCAGACAGTTCCTCGGGGAGTCAGGCACTGCCCTTTATAGGGATACTTGTGTCCACTCTGCAAAAACTGCCCACTCTATTTGGTCATGTATTTTTACCCTCTAACCAGTACTGTCTCTTCTTTATGGGCACCAGTGACATTTCAGCCAAAAGCAAATCGTTAAAATTTACAGTACGACTGAAGCATGTCATATTAACCAAGACACGATCTCACATATTTCCCTTTGACTCAAATCATCCCTGACATTTTATAATGGGCCGATTGACACTTCACATGCTTTTACAAAATTCCACAGATTTAAGAACAAAAACTTTCACTTATAGAACCCCAAAATAATTATTAATAATAATTAGTAGTTAGTAATTAGTAATAATTATTTTCACTTGGAATAGCAGCTTTGAGATCATTTTTTTTAAAACATGAAACAATATTAATTGACAGTATTATTTTTTATTTGTATTGAAATTATGTGTACAAGTGACAAGTAATACGAGTGATAAATCTGAAAATAGATAACATAAAAATTTTAAAATATATACTGTTACACTGTTTATAGGAAGGTCATAAAAATGAAGTTTTGCTCTGCACATGTTATGATATTTAGAGTGAATAATGTCAAATAGTTGAGATAACTTAAACCAGACATAAATGTATTGTTGATATAGATATCACTCAAGTTCAAAATAATATGGCTCAGTTCTCAAATTGGAACTGGTCCATCTTTGGGCAAGAGCCAAGTTTAGCTGTGGGGAAGCACTTAAATGTCACTGGTATAATGTTTCAGTGCTTTGGCACGTCTTACATTTTTAAAAGAAATAAAAACGGGAAAGGTCATTGTGTGAAATTTCAAGAGCCAAAGCATGTCACAACAATGTGGACAGCTGAGCCGCTTTCAATATGTCTCACAAGCCTTCTGAACCATTTCCAATCACTTAACTGAATATAATTATCTATTCACTGACAAGTAAAACTTTTTAATTGTATTTTCACACTAGAGATTTCTGAGTGTAAATGCAAACACTTATAATCCCCAGTCTTGCTCAAGGCGAGCAGTAATCATGGCATGTCCAAGCTGAAGTTGAAGTCTACAAGTAATAAATTACTCATAATATTCAGTAGAATGGAAACATTCACACTTGGCCTACTTTAAAGAGGATGTCGGGGTAAGATGAACCCCTTGAGCAAAATAAGTTGCATGTTGATCAGACAGTCATGCAACTAAGGACCAATATAAACAAATAAAAAGGTCTTTATCTGGATAGCCAGTTAAGCTGTTCTTTTAGCTATGAAAGAAGTTGGGCCAAAGGAAACTGATTCCACAGTACTAAATCAAAATGCAACCCTCAGGCCATTGCTCTCTGGGAATAGGCTAGCTTTATTTGAGTTAGGCTGAAATGGACCCAAATTATTGAGCGGCAGTTCATCCCAACATACACATACACGTGTATATGCACAAGTGACACTGAAGTGACTTTGAATACTAACATTATATTAAATAAATACCTATATACAATTAAATAAACTATTTTCACCTAAACAAACATAAAGTTAAATGCTTATAAAGCCTCCATTACCTAAGGGATGCAATAGTCTCTATTCGCCCCAATTGTTCCAATCCTTAAAATAACCTTTAGAGTCCCCAACAGGATGTCTTATAAGGGATACAGAGCCCAGAAAAGCAATTCATCCAATGTTGTGCAATTGTAGATGACATTATTAGGGACAGCGTGGCCTGGGAATTTGCATGACTGTTTTGTTAGGGCCAAGGCCAGTTGATTCAGAATGACTGAGAGAGGAGATATCAAGGGTGTCACTTGTTGGCTAACAGTGGTAATTCTCTCTGGTTATTCCGTCTAACACCCATTTCAGACCCTCAGAGGACAGTGAAACAATACGACTCTTGCACAAGCATTTGCTCCTGAAATACTGCTGCACATAAATTAGAGAATTGAATGCACAGAAAATTATATTTTACAGCATCAATAAATCCTTTGGGGATCCCAAGGATTTCCTGTGGCAAAGCCTTCTAAATGAGTGCTGTCACCACAATACAGCGCAGTATTGCTGTTATGGCTGGCATGCCTCGCCCTGGTGAGGATGATGACAAGGACCATAAAGTAGTGGGCCATTGCGAGCTGAAACAGAGAAGCAGCGAGACTGAGGAGACTGGCAGCCTGAACTGAGCAGGCTAATGAAACCTTTGGTAAGCCCACCACAAATGTGTAATTAGCAGAGATGAGCAATTTGTGACGTGATTTTATATGCAATAACCTCAACGAGTTTAATTTTTGTTGATTGAGTACTATATTCAAACTGTCTGTTTATAATGGTGTTGCCTTTTGTCTAGTTTCAGTTATGCTGAAGTCCAACTTGTCAGGACAAACTCAATGTCATTTTAATTTTGTATTGTAATGTACCAGCAGAGGTTTTTGAATTGTGGGCTATGTTCCAGCAACTCTAAAAATAAATTCACAGGGGAACATGACTGAAATGTTTCATGACAGTCTTGAAATTGTGACTCTCTGCATTAGGGTGCTGAATCCTGAATCCTTTTTTTTGTGGGTGTGTTTCTTCAATACCTTATTATAGGGCTGTCTGTAGGAATTTGGAAAATGAAACTTTTTTTTTTGTTTGTTTTCTATGGTTAAATAAACCAGTGCATTGGATTGGAAATCAAGCAATGAGTATGCGTTTCAAGACAGGACTGTGACTTTTTATGATACTGACAAACTAAATCCATATGGAGAGACTAACATTTTGAGAGACAAATCTAGAACCTTATATCCAAAAAAGTTAGGGCTAGTAAAAAAGAGGAAATAGTGATTTGTAAATCAACATTGACCAGTATTCAGTGACTGATTTTCATTAAGCTGTGTCATACTATTGTGATATGACGTGATGGTAATTGAAGCACTGATTACTAAAACCCCACAAGTCGTCAAGTCAAGTGTGACTTATGGGGTTTTAGTAATAGGTGCTTCAATTGTGACCTTTTAGCCGCCATCAGTGGCAGTAGTACTTCCACACATGTGGTAGCCACCCTGGGAAATTAATCAAAAGAGGTTAGATCAACTTCAGTACCAATACTGCCACCCATTGTCATGCATCTGTTGAATGCAAGAGAAAGGCTCACATGAAACTGATTATTAAAATTTTTCTTAACCTGAAAGAGCCCACTAGATGACCAGTGCATCACTTGATATTTACGTAGTGAAACCTAAGTCAGATATGGTCATACATTGATCAGTTACAAACTCATGAATTCAATAAATCAAATTATTGTTTATTTATTATTATTATTTTTTTTTTACAAAAAAAGTGTCAAGAAACATTTTTTTCTTGATTAGCAGGCTGTGCAGTCCAAGTAAATAAATAAATGGTGGGTTCTAAAAGGGTTAAAACCCTTGCATTCACGTTAAGGTTATTAAAGGTACACCACAGTAGAAAACATTTTAAAGATGCAGTTCTTCCTACTCAGGTCCATGTGTTCAGCTTGGTTATGTAAAAATAAAACTCTGCCTAAAAACCAGTGACTGCCTTCAACCTGTTACCAAAGAAGAATTGGACAATTAAATGAGTTAATTTACCAAGCAAAAGGGGTACCTATGAACTGCGTTGCCAGTAATGATTAAGACATACAGCTTTGCATCAAAGAGGAAGGCTACAATATGAAATTGCACAGAAGGCAATTAACTGAAATTTCTCAATATTCCATCGAAGTAGAATGAAGTACTAAATGCAGCTGAAGATGGTATTTAGATGAGGTTTAGATTTTGTTTCCCTATAATTATATTATTCATTTACTATTTATTTGAAGGATAGCCCCTTGAGATGGAAAATCTCTTTTTCAAGGGGATCCTTTAAAAAACATATAAATAATACAGAGCATACAAAACAAAAACAAAAAACAAAATACAGGACACACACACACACACACACACACACACGCGCACACACACACACACATATGCCCGCGTGGGTTCCCCAACACCAAGCCAGTCTCCAAAATATTTTCCATCATATAAGAACATAATAGACTACGATCTGTGGTTATGCAAAGCTCAATAAGTCTGTGTAGTATCTAAATGTCGCAATAACAGAGTATGATGTACAATCAGGGACTGTACACAGAGACCCAAAGCATTATATTCTGTATACATGCATTTACATGTGATATTCAGGAATAATAAATAAATAGCTTAATAAATAAAATAATATTGTTTATACACTGCCCGGCCAAAAAAAAAAAAAGTCACCGTTTGGAAATTAATGAACAAATTCTATAATTGGATCATTATTGCAGTTATTAATATGCTTCAGCTGGCAATAATCATTTTAACCCTGACTGATGAAGCGCGTCGCTACTCATTGCTTAAAAAATCATGTTGGAAGACACATCTCCTGAGGGGAAAAACATTTACTGTATTTTAGAACAGGCAAGTTATTGGCCTGTATTTAGCAAAGAAAACCATGGATGACAAAAACAAGTATGAGGAATCATTTTCACAAACAAATTTGCCACCACAAAGTCCTGACCTCAAGCACATTAAAAGTTATAAGGATGTGCTCAAGAAAGACCACCAAGTGGTTCAACCATTATGTCAAGAAGACTAGATCTCGGCCAAAAATTATGGCATTTCTGATTGAAAATAAATGCTTTGGCATTGCATATAGTTGTCATAACAATGACAAGACGAATATGCACTGTAATCAAAGCTACAGGGGTTCCAACTAAATATTTGAGTGTGCGACTTTTTTTTTGGCCGGGCAGTGTATAAGTAAGTCATTTTAATATTAGTAATTTTGGAGCTCACCTTAGCGTCAAAAATGGCAGCAGTGGCCGGAAACTTTAGAAAGACAGATACTTTCAGAGAGAGTAACACTCCCCGCCCCCCTCCCTTCTCCCTCAGAGACGTCATTAAAGAGCTTAGTACATGAAATTCAGCTCTGTTTTTTATGTGATAAAATGCTACAAAGTACACGTCTTGAACAATTAGTGATGCTTTTGATATTGTGTATATTACGCAATGTTTAAAAAAAACCGCATTCTATCTGCTAAATTATCCACTTGAGGGAACGCCCCCTTTGCCTCAATCGAGAACATTTGCGCTGGACCAGCTCAGCCATGTGACGTCATAAGTCGTACACGGATGGTGTCTAGGTGGTTAGCCGTAGTTCACGACTCTGGTCTGGATGGAGAATATCTTAAAGAATGGACCAATAAAAATCACAGAGAGTGAACGGAAAGCGATGTGTAGTGTGGGGATGCAGTGCAAGGCATGCATATGGCCATGGAATGTTTCTGTGGACGAAAGATGCAGAGATATCGAGAACATGGACAAAACAAGTCCAATGTACTGGTGCCGACTTTGCTGGCCCAGGCAAGCCCAGGTCACTGACACCTACAATATGTGGCCAACATTTCATTACAGACATTACATTACAGGTTCTTAGCAGACGCTCTTATCCGGAGCGACATACAAAAGTGCATACGATTAGTGCAAAAGTGCAGAGGTCCTTGGAGACAAGTACAAGTGCTAACAGTAAGTGACAGAACACTTTCCGTTGTTACAGATCTAAGCCAATACGCAATCACCAAAAATACTGGTAAGACCGAGTAGAATGACAACAGAATCAAAGGGCAACAATTGCTCTGAGCCACGCAATTTAAGACTTTGTCACAGCTACCATAAACAATATATGGGTGATAAAACACTAGAAATTGATATTTTATTGAAAATTGAATAAAATAACTTTTTGTTTGCTTGTTATCTACTATGATACCCAGGCATCAAGGACAAAATTATGTTTTTCTATGAATTGGAGGAGAACGTTTTTTCCTTAAATTAACGGAAAACCTGACTTTTTCGCAAATTCTGATAATAGTGTGAAATGCAAACTTTTCTTCTAATTGTTCTAATTGTTTAACTTTCACAGAATCTTTGTTGTAAGTAGTTAGTTGGGTAGGATGTATATTTTGCTCATGCGCAATTCCGATTGGCTAACTCAAGTTGGAGGGTTAGGGCAGGAAATAATCGTTATAATCATTAAGGTGTTTTTCTGCATGTCCCGTACGCCACACAGGATGACAGAAGTTTTATGTGTTTCCATATTTAATCAACAAGAATTCTCATACTCCATATTCTCTGTCTTTGAGACGTGGTGCATCTATTTCCAGGGAGAATTTGTCAGCTGATTATTAATTGATGTGTTAATTAGTAGTTAAAACTTGCAACATGCGTGGCGTACGGGACATGTCCTGTACACCACACTGCCATTTCTTCCCTTTTAATGGGGTTTTAAAGTCAAACTGATGTGAATAATTTCAAGGAAAAAAAATAAAAAATAGAGGTCACTTTGTTAATTGACCAATTAGTGTCAAACAATAGGGGGCACTAGAAACTGTTGGAAATTTCCAGAAGGAATTCACATCCCTCTAGCAATCATGAGGCTGCTTCAGACTGAAGTAGGTCCTTGTTTTATGCAGACTGACAGATGCTAACAGAAGGTAATTTCTTTAATTCAAATGTGCAAAGCCTTTACTCAAGTAAAACATCCAAGAATGAACAATGACGGTGTACAGGAGGGTGAGATTTAGGAATGATTAAAAAAAAAAAAAAAAAACATTTATAAACTAAAAACCACACACACACACACACGCTCAAATATTTAATTTAGCTTTTGAATTAATTCGTTTTTTATATTCGAATAATACTCGATCCCTGAAATTTATTCCAACACCCCTAGTTTCAAAGTACAATTCACATGACTCACTTGCAATTCTGTGAGATTTTTCTGAAGAATAAAATATATTTTTGCCACAGATTTTTTATTTTAATGTTGATAAATACAATTTTATAGTAGTTATGTAGATGCATTTTAGGTTTCAATGGTTATTAGTTAGTACTGAAATGTTATCCACCTGGTAATGCTACAAATGTTATTTTGTTAAGCTGCTAAAAGCATCATCACCACACTACACCAAACCTCTGAACACTGTTGAAATAATTCTGTGAAACTGAATTCACCATTATGGGCTCTAAATTCGTAGACCAGGCGCAGGCGCGGCGAGTGGGGGGTGCGCCGCGCCAAGGGGGTGTGTCCAGGCATATGTTGCAAATTCGTGCCCGGTGTAGCCTGGCGCAAGTACTCCTCTGTCCCGCCTCTGTTCCGCCTTCCTGCGCAAGTGGCAAAGAAAGCATGTTTTGGTATAACACAGCCGAGTCAAATCTTCACCAATCAAATGAGCTCCTCTCCTCACCTTTAATGTGTTGGAATATAGAACCCTCTGTCCTATATCTGCATGATGCGTTAATGTTGCATTTTACTTTGCTGCTTCAGGCATGTTTTCTGCACCGCTTATGTCCATATGAAGCATTTCGAATATGAGTTAGCTGGCTAGCTACGGCATTCGGGAATTATTACCATTAGCAAACTTGAATGGAATTTCAAGACGGAACTACGTCAGATCATTCAAACTTATGAAGTTGGAATGAAATACGATGGTTGCTCATTGGGAAGAGAAACGATGGATAGCGTGTTCCTATTATTACACACTGTTGCTGCTTAAAATTTTGGGATTAACAAGCATGGACAACAACTCAAGATATGTTACACATTTATTTTCAATAAGTGATCTTGACTCAGTACAACATCATAGCAATCAGGCTGTATTCCTTTCCCCCTCTAATAACGATAAAGCCTAAGTGACAATAATAGTAGCCTAGTATTAAGCTGCTTGTACACTGGACACAAAACAAATTTATCGCAGGACAGATTGCGTTGAACGCAGTGTCTCATGTCCGAAAGGTTTTGATATATCTCCGTGTCCGACCGTCGATTATTGTTTTTAATTTCTTCGAATCTACTGAGTCTTTTAGATATTAAAGGTGAATGTTTTGATAAGAGGCTCAGTTCTTCAAGATGAGTACCGAGAATTTCAACCAATGTTTCTGTTTAATATCAATGAAGTGAGTCGACATTGGCGCGGGACAATGTACAATGCCACCACGTCTGACAAAAAAAAAAAAAGAGGATGATTGGAACAGATTGATAATGAAATAAAGAATAAAAAGAAACGTTTTAACAACAGAACATCCAATGAAGACTGCGATTTATTTATTTATTTGCGGGTCATCTTTTTTGGATGTTCTGTTTGTTGGTGATATATTTTTATTCTTTATTTCATTATAAATCAATGCTTTTACTTTTTGCTGGCTGCTGGACATGCAGTATTTTGCATTTCGCATTGGAAAGTCTTGATCGTGCATGCGATAATTTATTCACATTGTCAATGGTCATGAAATTGATTCGCTCACGCACTATTTTATCTCTGCTGTGTAAATAAAGCATGAATCTGTTTGACCGATCTGACTAATTTTCAAAAGAAAGACCAAATAAAGACTGTTGTCTATCGTTAATGGAAGAAAATAGACGAATAGGCTAAGAAGACCAAGAAAAGTCGATAGCTATCTATTTTCATTTTGTGAAGGTCGAACACAAACATGGCCGAGTTTGCACTTCTAATAATCCCTGGAATAAAAAATTTGAACTTTTTATGACTTTCGGACACGGAGCTATATTAAAACCCTGTACGACTATCACGTCTTTGCATTGACTTTGAATGTAATCAGTCGTGCGAAAAATGTGTTTCGCGTCCAGCGTGCAAGCGGCTTTACTGAGCATAGAACGCAAGCATTATATATATATATATATCAGTTTGTGGTGGGCTGAGAAAGATGTGAAGTCGTTAGTTTGCATCACAGATTCAGCTGCGTTGATTAAGCCAGGTCAAGTTTCCATTACGCGTGCCAAACGCCTTTAATCTGAAATCAGGACAATCGATATAGATACTATAATTTATGTCCTTTTTCAGATAGTTACAAAATACTGCTCCCTGTAATAATTTATTGCATTGAAATGTGCCTGACATTCTGGAAAGATTTCGCCTGATTGTGCCTGCCTGTGAGATTTCGGTGACATGTGCGCACTGGGTGCCAAATTACCAATGCACAGAAAGTAAACCAGGTTAGAGCTGGCGAGTTTTCTGTGCAAGTCCAGCGGAGAATTTTTCTACGACATTGTCACTGCATCTTGATGAATATGACACCTTCCCCTACTACGCCGCCACTCCATCTCTGCACACGTTCGTCTACCAAATTGGCAAAATGGCTGCGCACGGTGTTGCACCGCACGAAATTACCACTGCGCGGGCTGCGCCGGACAAAATTACCACTGTGTGGGCTGCGCCACGCTAGGCCACGCTGCGCCAAGAAATTAGAGCCCTATGTTATTAACACTGGAATGTTTGAAGACAATCACCGAATGAATCAACTTGATGCAGTTACAGCACAAGTTATACAGTCTAAATGTCCATGAATTTTAATATCTATAAACATCCAACGTGGATTCTGAGACTGGTTCTATGAGCTATTTGAATGAATTACTATATGCGACAATAAGATTGGCTAAGAGGTGTTCACCCGTCCAAAAACTCCACTCGATAAAGTAGTCGGCACATGCCATGCTACCTGCGAGAAGCTGTGCATATAAACTGAAGCTTATCCATCACTATTGACTTGCCACTATGATGAAACCGGTTGCTTGTCATTGCTATGTTGCATGCTTTTATGCAATCTGCGCGAATGACCAATTTGATATTAAATTTGTGGAGTCCATGCATAACACAACAAAAATCTCATTCCATCTACATCAGCAACTTCAGGAATTTCCTGGTCAGATATTGAGTATAGAAAATGGTTGGTACAGGGTTACAGTAGTGTATCAATGTGGTAACTTTCAGCAACCATCGATTGATTGTTTAATTGGTTTCACTACTTTTTAAAAGCACATTGAACAAGTAGTCTCATGCTTTTTTGTTGATCTCTGAATCGAGAGAGCAAAAAGTTGTGTTGCCAATCCGTGAGCCAAATTATACATAAACACATTATATTGGCTGCATTATAGTGTCATAGCCAATGATGCAAATCATTGCCGCGCACTCCTGACACCCGCTCAGTTCTCGTAGAGTGGACATTGTAAAAACTTGGTATGTTTTACTCCATAGCCTATCCATACTGGACCTCTTAAAATTAATGTTGGCATTCAGCAATATGATCGGTTTTGACATAGTTAGATGTTCGGGGGCATGCACTGAATATGATTTTACAACAGTTAGTTCCGACCGAGTGATTTGATTGCATGAGAGGCATTCCATGAGTGCTGATGATAGAGCACAACATCATTGGGACATATAACGGCAAAATCACTCAACTCACAGGTGTTTTAATGGCCATTTATTACACTGACTGCTGACCACAAACATAAGGCTACATTGTTAGCAACAGTCAAGTCCCAATCCATTCGTGAAAATACACACCCCAATTCCAATGAAGTTGGGACGTTGACTAAAATATGAATAAAAACAGAATGCAATGATTCACAAATCTATTAAACCCACATCTTTTCACAGTAGAACATTGTCAACAAATCAGATGTTGAAAGTGAGACATTTTACTATTTCATGAAAAATATTAGCTCATTTTGAATTTGATGGCAGCAAAACATCTAAAAAAAAGTTGGGACAGGGCCATGTTTTCTGTTGTGTAGCTTCCCCTCTTTTAACAACAGTCTGCTAAAAATCTGGGAAGTGAGGAGACCAATTGCTGAAGTTTTGGAAGAGGGCTGTTGTCCCACTCTTGTCTGATGTACGATTCTAGCTGCTAAACAGTCTTGGGTCTTCTAAGCCAGATTTTTTGTTTTATGATGTGCCAAATGTTTTTTTTATTGGTGTGGTATTTCATTCCCCGGACTCCTCTACAGCAAAGCCATGCTGTTGTGATGGATGCAGTATGTGGGTTAGCATTCTCTTGCTGAAATAAGCAAGGCCTTCCCTGAAAGAGACATTATTGTAAAATCCCTTACATGCTTTTCAGCATTGATAATGCCTATCCAGATGTCTACGCTGCCCATGCCATAGGCAGTAATGCAACCCCATGTCATCAGAAGTGCAAGCCTTTTGAACTGAGTGCTGATTACAAGCTGGATGGTCCCCCTCCTCTTAAGTCCGCATGACAGGGTGTCCCTGGTTTCCAAAAAGAATTTAAAAATTTTGATTCAACTGTTTTCCATTTTGCTTCAGTCCATTCTAAATGAGCTGTGGCCCAGAGAAGATGGTGGCATTTCTGGGTTGTGTTCACATATGGCTTCTTCTTTGCATACAGCTTTAACTTACATTTGTGGATTGCAAGGCAAACTATGTTCACAGAAAATGATTTCTGGTAGTGTTCCTGAGTCTTTGCAGTGAATTCCAGCGCAGAGTTGTTCCTGTTTTTAATGCAGTGCCGCCTGAGGGCCCGAAGATCACAAGCATCCAAGGTTGACCTTCAGCCTTATTCTTTGCGCACAAAGATTTGTCCTGATTCTCTGAATCTTTTGATGATATTATGTACTGTAGATGTTGGGCTATTCAAAATATTCGTAATTTTAAATTGAAGAACATTTTTCTGAAATTGTTCCACGATTTTTAAACTCAGTTTTTGGCAGATTGGCGAGCCTCTGCCCATCTTTAGTTCAGTCAGGAAAACTCACGTTTGAATAAAATAGAACAATTTATTCATGGGTATAAGTATTACATTGTATTTTGGCGGCGGTTCTGCTCTGGAGGAATGTCCTACCTAGGCACAGCAAACTTACAAACATAGCCATGAACAGAAATCAAAATCCCCCCGATGTGAGCAGAACCAAACAGGTGGAGGCTGGGGTGGAGGTGGCAAGCAAAAACCAAACAGCATGTTGCATAGCATGAAAAGTCATTGCAAACCGCAGAAGAAAGTGAGCTTGACGTCTTTCAAATAGACCGCTGTATGACCTTGTGATGTGTCTCCTCCAATTGTGTGCCTGCTGATGCTGACGTGGTTGGTAGCTTACCAGGCTGCTGTCAGCTGATGTAGCTCTTCTCGAGTTTCCTGTCTGATCTAGTTACACTCATTTCTGAGAGACTTTGCCTCTCGAAAATGTTCTTTTTATACCCAGTCGTGTTACTGACCTGTTGCCAATTAACCTAATTAGTTGTAAAATGCTCCTCCAGCTGTTATTATGAGTACTTTTTACTTTTCCAGCCTTTTGTTTCCCCGTCCCTATGTTTTGAGATATGTTACTGCCATCAAATTGAAAATGAGCTAATATTTTTTATGAAATGGTAAAATGTCTCACTTTCAACATCAGACATGTTGTCTATTTTCTATTCTGAATAAAATGTGGGTTTATGAGATTTGCAAATCATTGCTATCTGTTCTTATTCTCATTTTACACAACATTCCAACTTCATTAGAATTGGGCTTTGTATTTGCTCTGATGAAGCCATATAACTGATTGTTCCTTACTGCTGTTAACTAATTCATAGCTTTCAGTCACGTGACTCGCCGGGAGCCCTGGAGGGCAAAACAACGTTCAAAAATGACAGCGCGAAATGTAACCACTGCGGACAAAAAACAAAATACTCATTTATTTCACCTGTCAGCAGCTGAGAAGGAGAGATACCGAAGCAAGCTAGAAGTGTTGGGCACTTGTGACCCATATACAGCACCGGATTCGTTATTTGAGCAATTACACACCGCCAGGTCCTTGCCGAAATTGGAATTTGGGGATGTTTACATTTATTTGGTTGAGAACCTACACCGCTGCCAGAATGAAGGCATATAAAAGCGCCGACAGTTACCGTTATTTGATGTCTGGATGGGTAAATAATGCTGCTGTTTGGGAGGTGACGGACAAGTCCTTCTTCATTCTACGAGCAAAGGTGAGTACTAATTTAGCAAACATTAGCCATCCAATTCATTGTCATTTTCGAAACGATCGCGAGTCAGTTTTAGGGACACTGTAGTCAGTCAGTGCGTAGCGATTATTTTGTCACGTTTTGCCATAACAGTCAATATAAGATAAATTTGATCAAACATTATTTTCTGATGGCAGGTAAACCATTCCTACAGCTTAAATGACCCCCCACTAACAGCTTGGGTTGCTGTGGAGAAGGAGGGATTGGTGCGTTTTGGTCACTGCACCTGTATGGCAGGTCTAGGAGAGGTGTGTTCACACATAGGAGCCATTCTGTATGCCCTGCTTGCAGCTTGATAGCGCTGATCCAAAGTTTTCTCCTCTTAGAGTTTTCTTTTTCAGACGGAATGCGATAGAAACACAATCCCGGCTTTCCTCCCCGACGGTTCGCACATCCGACCGCACAACAGCTGTTCGGCATTGTGATGTAGTGCGTCTTTTCTTGAGTGTCCTATAGCGGTTCTAGGCTGTAGGTGGCGGGCAAGCGTATATTTTGCCCTCCAAGGGGGCGTTCCTTAGCTAGCGTGACGTCACATGAAAGCTATTTTGTAGGACATTTTTGCACATTTCAGAGTGGCCTTTTATTGTGGGCAGTATAAGGTACACCTGTGCACTAATCATGGTGTCTGATGAGTATCTTGATGTGGTACACCTGTGAGGTGGGATGGATTGTCTCAGCAAAGCAAAAGTGCTCACTATCACACATTTAGACAGATTTGTGAACAACGTTTGAGAGAAATGGTAATATTGTGTATCTGGAATGAATTTTAGATCTTTGATTCCATCTCATGACAAATGGGAGCAAAAACAAAAGTGTTGCGTTTATATTTTTGTTGAGTGTATATATATATATATATATATATATATATATATATATATAGGTAAGGTTTTCCAAACTCTTTTTTGGCAGACTTCTCCAGGTCCTTAAGTTTTGAGAGTTTCCTTGACATGACCTTGATCTTCAGTTCCCTCCACAGATTCTCGATAGGATTGAGGACGAAGCTCTGGCTTGGCCACTCCAAATAATTAACTTTCTTGTCCACTGACAATTTCTTGACGGATTTGGCGGTGTGTTTAAGATCATTATCCTGTTGGAAGATCCTTTCCTGCACAAGACCAAGTTTTTCGGTGGATTGCTTGATGTTTTCACTGAGGATCTGGATATACTGGTCCTGGTCCTCCAAAAATTGAACCATTGAGCTCTGACCCCAATCCAATTGAAAATCTCTGGTGCGAACTGAGGACCAAGGTCATGGCAAGAAAACCCCTAAACTTCAGGACCTGGAGAAGTCTGCCAAAAAAGAGAGGGCCAAAATCTTCATGGATGTTATGATTCTGCTCTGTTTGCCATGTCTTGATGTTCTGTCTGATCTCTGTACTGACTGACCATGCCTTGGATTATGTATTGTGATTTGGTTACTTAGATTTGTTCATGTATTGTCTAGTTTAGTTTTTCCATGTTTTTGTATTTTACCATAGTTTGATTCCGGACCATGTTTTTGTTTCTGCCATGCATTGCACTTTGTCTCCGCCTGTCTGGTCTCTTGTCTTGTCATTGCTCACAGCCCCAGTATTACGTGCCACTCTTTCGGGTGATTTAATGGTTTCTGGATTTCAACCATTTCTTCCAATCTTGTTAACTTCCTTCGTCTTGCTTTTTCTATATTATACTCAGCAACAAAAGTTTCTGTGACACCAATATTGTTAATTATTTTTCATAACACAATTATGAAATTGTCATACATGGTGATATCAGACTGAAACAGTACACGTAAACACAACATTGAAATGGAAATCATGAAAATGCGAGAAAATGACTTTGCACGTGAAAATGTGCGTAAATCATGCTTGTGGATGGCAATAAAAGAGGAGAATTTTTGGAATGTTCACATTGTGCCTGATGAACGACGGAAGCATCACTTATCGAAAACACAGCCATTTCGGATCAGGAACTCTACCCTCTAAATGCCAAGACTGTCTGAAAATGATCGGTGGAGGGCCATTGGGATGATTGAATCCGGAACCTCGCAGAGGGAAGTTGCTCATCGCCTGAATGTCCACCGAAACACCATTTGGAACTTATGGCAGCATCATCAGCAGACAAGACATGTCAGAGACCGTCCTCGCAGCGGCCGTCCACGAGTAACCACTCCCAGACAGGACAACTGGATTCGAACAACCCATCTCCGAAATCGATTCCAACCTGCAACCATAACTGCAACCATAACGATACCTGGTTTGAGGCGACTGTCTGCACAGACAATCCGTCGCCGTCTCCGTCATTTTGGCATTGTCCCACGTCGGCCAGCAAGACGTCCAATACTCACAGTACAACACCGACGACTGCGTCTACAGTGGGCACAACAACATCGACGGTGGATCCAACGTCAGTGGGATCTTGTACTCTTCACTGATGAATCAAGATTCATGCTTAACCGATGTGATGGTCGTTTACGTGTATACCGTCGACGTGGAGAACGTTATGCCAACAACTGTGTTCAGGAATTTGATCGTTTTGGAGGTGGTAGTGTCATGATTTGGGGAGGGATCACGGCTAGAAACAGAACAGATTTGCTTGTTATTGATGGAAATCTGACAGGTCAAAGATATCGCGATGAAGTGCTACGGCCATTGGTGGTACCGTTTTTGATGCAACATGGTCCCGGAATAACGCTGCAACATGATAACGCCAGACCACACGTTGCAAGGATTGTACAGCAGTATCTGATGCAACAACATGTCAATGTCCTGCCATGGCCAGCCAGATCCCCAGACATGTCCCCAATCGAGCATCTTTGGGACGAGATGGATCGACGTTTGCGGCGGTTGGATAACCCGCCAGCTATACTCCAGGAATTGCGACAACGTCTACGTCAGATTTGGAATGACATCCCACAGCAATTTCTGGCACATCTGATTCGGTCCATGCGCCGGAGATGCGTTGCTTGCATCATGGCACGAGGAAGTCACACCCGGTATTGAAGTGTGAAGGTCACAATTGGTTAGACGTCAGACAAGTGCTTCATGACGCATAAAAAATGACATTTTTCGTTTTGAGTGACGTTGGCACTGAAAAGTCAGTGTTTCTCCTGTTAAATAAACATATTGATTGCATTGAGATCTTTGCGTGTCATTTATAACATACACATAAATGGTGTCACAGAAACTTTTGTTGCTGAGTATACTAACCCATACTAACAGTTTGTTATTTTTGCTAGAGTTACTTACACAAACTAACATTGTACAAAAATACTAACTTACAAACGAGCACTAAAGAATTGAATGGCTGCACTTACTAATTGATTAACAAGCTCTCAGCATTCGCCCTGTTCTAGTCTCCGCCCCTTGTCTCTCCCTAATCTTCTCTGCTGTGTTTCTGTGGATTCTCCACACCTGCTCACGCTGTCCTTTCTCTTATTATGCATGCACGTTAGAACTCCTTGACTGGAGCTGTATATCTGTCTATAGGATTGTCTCGTGATCCCTGTCTGTTTTTGGCTGTTGCCTATTTCATGTGATTAGGTTCTCCCTCATGTTCCCTCCTTTGTAATCAGCCCGACCACGAGTATTGTGATTGGTGCCCTGTTAACAGTTCTGGATTTCGCCCTTAGGATTCTGATCTTTGGATTGTGGACATTGTACCGTTGCCTGCTCTGTTGGGGGTCTGCCCCCTGCAGAAATAAAGCCTCTGGTGCTCGCTTGTGGTTCCTATACATATTCCTGACAATGGAAGCGTGTAGAAACCTTGTGGTCAACCACAGGAAGCGTTTGGAGGCTGTAATCGTGAAAAAAGGCTTTGCCATGAATTACTGAGAAAAGGGTATGAATAATTCTGAACATAGCATTTTTTTTGTAAAGCTGTCAAATAAAATTCCAAAATGTATTGTATTTCTCAAAATTGTTAAATGTAATTCTTACAGCCTTTGACAACTTACGTTGTCATTTGTGCAAGAAAATATTTGATTTGTCAAAAAAAAACAAAAAAAACAAAAACAAATGGGTAGGGGTATGAATCATTTTTGGTATGACTGTGTGTATATATATAAAATTTATGTATGCATTTTTGCTGTACAGGGCGATAATTTCTATCACTTACGGTGTTTGCCTGGAGTATTTTGGCATTTTGTAAATTAATTACATTTTCATTTCTACCATGTTTTTTAGCTTGCCTAGACCAATGGCCTGATGGGCTAATGCCTCAGCCAGTTTGTCGTTATCATTGGTTGTCATCTTGCTCTTTTTTGGCATCTGTAAATATCTTCTTCTCCAAAACTGTTGGCCTGATGAAGCTGTAACTTAACAAACATCTTCCAACCAATGAGGGCACCAATGTTTACATAAATTGTTGTGATCCGTTTTTTCAAGTATCCACAAGATCTAACTCCTCGTCCCCACCTCCATTATCCAAGGCCACTAACTTACCAAGGAAAGCCTGTGCCTCAGGGAAAAGCTGCCACCTATTGGCAGAAGCAGAATAATATGCAGAATTTTCTCCTGTCTTGAACTCACCACATTAAATACATGAAGGATAGCCACATTTATTCATAGAAATTAGGTCCTTCTTGCACACAATCAAAAACCGTGCCAGATAATGAACACTAAGCAGGCAAAACCTAAATTTTGAAAGTGTGTGGAGTTTGGCCCTTATTGAAATTCTGAGCAATATGGTTTGTAAAACTGATGAATGCAGAATTCAAGTCGCATTCAAGGACAACTGGATTACAAATCTATCTCAGATGCATGGGTCTCTTAAGGTCTCTTGCTTCCCAAAAGGAAAATGAAAAATTCGTCAAGTTTTTTTTTTAATCAAATGGATTAAACATTACCTTTAAGTAGGAACCTCAATGAAAGAAAATGGTGATGCAACATCAAAATTCCAAAGAAAACAGCAGAACCAGAATCCTGTTGAAGAATATGGTCTTTCACCCAAAACTTTGAGGTAAGCAACACATTTTTATTAAACATGAATAAAAAAGCAATATTTTATAGTGATCTAAAATGGACATATTATGGACATACGCAAAGCCATCATCTCAAGTCTAAAGAACATAATATCTTTTAAAAAAAACGCAAAAAATTTGCGGCTGTTCCATTTAAACAGATGAGTAGCTTCCTTTGGTGAATGACAATTTTATTGCACGATGTCATCAGGTTGTCAGCAGGATTTAATAGTGGAAAATGAAAAAACATCCTAAACATCCTAAATTAGCATATTTTTTTTTCCCACCTGTGTTGGATACAAGGGATAATCTTTATCAACAAAGGTTCAGAATATATCTTTATGATGAAAATATTTAAACTTATATTTTATTAAAATAAATGAAATTAAAATCATATTTGCATTTTGTATGCCTTGAAAGTAGCTAGGAATCTGGTGTGAGAAAGAAAGGAAAAAGAATGAAAGTAAGAAACTTCATCGTCTTCTGCAGAGGAAATGTGCCAGTGGCGTAACCAATATGGTCTCAGAAAACAGTTGCAAAAAAATTCCCTTTTGAAATAAATGATCTCTTCAGTATATTTTAGGGGCTCAAGGCACTGTCATATTTTATATGCACGGAAAGCACCTAGCAATTTGACGTGAGAAGGAGAGAAACAAGCGAAATTCCCTCCTGGAATAAATTACCTCAAATATATTAAAGAGCCTCAAGGAACTCTATAGCACCTCCCTAAAAGGATTTTTTCAAATTCTGTATGAAAGGGATGTGAGGGGTCGATCACTTTTTTCAAAGCCTTGTTCCTGCTCCAATGCCCATATACCCCTGAAACTTCTATTTGTGGCCTCTGTAAAGCCTGGTCATATTCACAATTCTGACTAAAATAAAAAATTACAAACTGACAAATTTGACAATCCTCCTGTTTGATTTCTAAATGCAGATGCAGAACTTCAACATTCAACTTTATGATAATATCACGTTGAAGAACAAATTCAGTTTCAGATGCAAAATAATATAGCTCATATCTAGCACTTTGGCAAACAAGCAATCGCTCCTGCAACAGGAGAAAATAGAAAATGTAGATTAAAAATGAAGAGTTGGAATGCAAAACCCACAAAGTCCACTCAACCTCCTTTGTTACCTCCGCTAACGAAGTTGGGGCGGAGGTTTTGTTTTCGCCCCTGCTTGTTTGTTTGTCTGTCTGTTGTTGGTCTGACTGTGAACTGCATAACTCGAAAAATGATGCACGGATTTGGTTGAAATTTTGTGGGTGCATTGCTATTACATCAAGGAAGGACCCTATTTTCACCGCGATCAGTGAAACAATATGGCCGCCACGGCAGCCATCTTGAAATCGTATGGCACGCAATAACTCATCTTTGCTCCCACTCATGAAGATTTGGACTGTGCTGCCTTGGCGGAGGTCTGCACTCCAGGAGTGCCTCTGGTTTTAAATTGAATTTTTTTTTTTTTTTACTCAGCATATTATGCGTTTTATGCGTTTGGCTGTCTCAGACAGCCATGTCATTCATGGACAATGACAACATAAAACTGAGACAGCGAATTGGCTTTTTAAAAGTTTGCTGCTTACTTAAATAGTGTGAAATTTGCGGGCAATGTTACACTAGAAGCAACAAGCTAGCTGAGGTGGTTCGGCTGTGTCTCTCAGAGATGACCAGGGTGCCCATTTCATGATGGCTATTAAATAGATATGACAATCTGCTGGGAGTAGCGCTACAACATCATTTCCATTCAAAAAACTAATGAAACATTGATCTTGTTGTGGTTTGTCGCTGACACCCGGGATTTTCTCCACAACAGAGCGAATGGCCTCCAATGAATCTATGTCCGTAGCCATTGATGATTTCTGAGACTACAATTTCAAACTTGGCGCAGCGGCTACATCATGGCTCTCGACCGCGCCTTCTGTTCGTTGGTTGGTCCGGCGTATTTTCTGCAGATGGTAAACAAGGCAGAGCTCCGAGTGATCAGACTGAGGGTGCGTTCAAGCGCGTCTGCAAGGTCTGCGGCTGCGTTGCACTGTGACATGACATGTTTCCTGGGGCGGTTCGCATCTGCTCGAACAGTTTGCTGAAATTGCTGCGCAGCTCATCACGTGAAACATCACATGGCGACTTACTTGGCCATGCTGGAAGTAATCGAGGAGATGGATGCTCTGGACATTCCTCTCCTAATTTGAGGACTTATAGATGAAAAGTTTGACCGGAGACGAAAGTATGTAAAATATGACACGACACCGTGTGCATATTTGTCGAAAATACCGGATATTTCTGTTTCTTCCTTATTTTGTTAATGTCAGAGAAATTACGTGTTAGCAAAAAAAAATAAAATAAAAGAAAAAAGAAATGTATTTGTATCGCATTTGTAAAATAAATGGTTAGATCAGAAGCTGCTGGTGGCTTGGGAGTCGCAGTATTTTTGTATATATATATTAGGTAAATTCCATGCACTGGCTGTTTGACGTTTACACATTGATGCCACCTACAGGTTACGTCCTGAACGTATGGTTATATCCTGTAGTAGTTAGTATACACGTAAATTTACATTATTAGTGTTATTATTATTATTGTTATTAAGATATACAGTTCATCATAAAATGCTTTCTTTACCCTGAGATATTTCCAAGTTAGCTTGGCCTCAAGTTAGCTAGGATTCTTGGTTTGAGACTTGCAAGCAAAGAATAGATGACAGCAAGAGTAATAGACAAGTAAGGGATAATTAATGAGAAGGTGTGTATTCCATGGTTTTAATGCACAACGCGGAGGCAAAATTGTCTCTGCGAAGTGCCTTAAAACTGCGGAATGCAGTTTTATCGCCATGGTGTCTAGATGCAAGGTCTCCAGCAGCAGAAGTTGACTGAAATCTCATAAAATCTCGTTTCCAAGATAGTCACGTGGTTCATGGAGACTGCAAATAGTTCCAGGAAGTTGCTGGCGGGCAATTTAAATGCATATGTCAAATCGGCTAAAGAGAGACATACCCGCGATTCTCGGTAATTACTAGTCAATAAATAGCGTTATGGTTTAAATGCCTTCGAGTTATTAATATCATTAAAATGACTAAAAGATGACCAAATGATTTAAACAGCAAGTTCCTGTTGTCAATTGCTTTGAATTCTTGGCTTGTTTTAGCTTTTGACTGCAATGCTTGTTTAATCCTATCCTAATGTTTATTATGCAGGGGGAGAGGAAGGAACGTTTCAAAATTCTATTTAATTTTCTACCATTTCTTTACTCTTCATAATAAAAGTGCCAGCAGGTTTTTATGTTATACTACAGTTACATTTGTACTGCAAGAATTATTGGATTTTCTGGCTCTCTACAATGCTGTGCCCAGACTCCTGCCTACAAGGCTACTTTGCTTTCACATGATATGGCAAGATTCATGATTTGGACTTGCATAAACAAATGAAACATAGTGATTAGATAGACATTGTATTTCAAAGAGAGTCAGGTAGGAAATAATACACTAGTCTACATGTTTCAAGTGGTGAGAAAAATGTAATGTATTACTGATTGATACACAGTTCCCAATGCAAATACATGCCATGGTCATCAAAATAAAAACTCCAATTACATTACCGATTACAAATCTGTAAACTTACCTGGAGGTGCCGTTTGAAATTTGAGGTAGCTTTTATGGAACCGCGGACTGGAGTACTGCAGTAATTGCAGACTGCGCTGTGATTTCTATTTGTTGTGGGAATTGGTTCACCAAAATGAACGAGGACAGATGTCCTTTTACCTGTGTTATTATTTTGCATATTGCAGTAATTACAGAAGTCAAAGTATAAACCAACTCTGGCCTTCAATTATTTATGGTTATTATCAGTTTATTTCACCAGTGTACTCCAAACAAAATGTCCAAAATGTTTGGACAGCCATTTTAAAGACTTGGATAAAGCAAGGTATTCTGGGAAATGAAGTGCTGTTCTTTCATCATATCAAACAATTTGAGAGTTTTTACAATTTTATTGATCTGTTTTAACTGAGTAGACTTTTAATGTTAATAAAAACAATTACTACAATTTACTTTAATAAAGAATTGTGTGTACAAAGTCCTAACAATAATATTTGTATGAAATTCATGTTGTAAATAGGCATATATACTGTAAAGCAGGGGTGTCAAACTGACCCGTAAACGGGCCAAGAGGCTGCAGGTCTTCAATCCTACCAAGCAGAAGCTCACCTGAAAGCACTGATTTAATCAACTGATCTAGGCCTGCACAACTGATTAGGTGTATCAGGTGTGCTTCTGCATTGTTGGAGTGAAAACCTGCAGCCTCTTGGCCCGTTTACGGGTGAGTTTGACACCCCTGCTCTAAAGCTTCATTGTTAAGTACAACATAATTTTGCATCATGAATTTCTTTGAATTTCATGGAATTTCAATTCTACTTCCTGCAATTCAAATTTGAATTGCAATTCTGCTTCCTGTTTGCAACCTCAATTCAAATTCAAATTCAAGAATTTAATTAAAATCTAAGAATTCTCAATTAAATTCTGGATTTTTTATAGCCCTGCTGGGCAAGGTGCAGAAACTTGTCGCTTTTTGCCACAAATCTACTCATGCTACAGAGGTCCTGGAGGGAATGCACAAACTTCAACCTGCTAATGTCACTCGCTGGATTAGCCAGTTGAAGATGCTGAGGTCAGTCCTTAAAGTTCCCAATGATGGCCTTGCTGAGCTCCACTGCCCAATTCAGCTACCTGCATATGAACTGAAAATCATTCAGGAACTTTTTGAGGTGTTAGAACCCTTTGAAGAAGTCACAGACCGTTGTCAGGCAGAGAAAGCTGTCACATCAAGCTATGTTATTCCTTGTGACAGAGGACTGAGGCATACAATCAAAAATGCAAAGAAGACTGGGAACAAGAAGTTTGTGTCCACCTTACAAACCTCACTCAAGAGACAACTAAGAAAATTTGAGGACATGAAATGCTTTCAGATGGCTGCAACGCTTGACTCAAGATTTAAATTAGACTGGTGTAATGGCGAAGAGCAGGTCATTATCAAAAATCTCCTAGCTGCAAAAGTTGAGTCTATCTGTCCAGAAGTCAGTGTCACATCTGACATTAGTACTCAACCAACGAAACGGCCTGACTCTTTTCCTACATGGAGTCTGAAACAGCTGCTCTCCCAATTGACACAGCCTCACATGAGCTCCCAGTTTACTTGAGCAAACCATGTTTACCTGAGGCCAATCCTTTATTGTTCTGGAAAGAAAATCAAAACAGTTTCCCAAACCTTGCTGTACTTGCATGTCAATATCTGCCCATACCTGCTTCCTCTGCACCCGTTGAGAGGATATTTAGTGTTGCAGGCAAGATATTCAGACCAGAACGATGTTGCCTCAATGACAAAACGTTTGAGGAACTTTTGACCATTAGATGCAACAACTTTACCCTGTAAAGTACTTAAATAAATGATTACTGCATTTATAAAAACATTGTTTTATTTTATTACTTTGAAATGAAGATATATTGCTAAGCTTTCCAACATTAAGAAAATGTATGCTCAATGTTAGTGCCTGTACTTCCATTTGGAAGAAAAATGTACGTTAAAAGTCTCATTCTCACTGACATGTTATGAGAATGAATTTCTCTGAATTGCATTGAATTTCAATTCCACTTCCTGTAATTCAAAATCAAATTCAATTCAACATCCTGTGGGTGGAGTCATCCATTGAATTGAATTGAATTCTGAAATTCTGAATTTTGCACAGCCCTGGAACACACATTACTCAAAGTACACTCCTTGGTCCAGCTGGACCTTGAGGTTTTCAGATAGAATGAATACACAATAAACACAGTTAATGGAATTTCTACTTACGTGAAAGTTAGATTGTTTAAGTTTAGCAATTATGCATGACCTAGGCTACTCTGACCTAGGCTACTCATTGGATAAGCAACTAGGCTTATGCTGTCGGAGGCG
Organism: Gymnothorax reevesii; assembly: GCA_029721435.1. Classification (NCBI taxonomy): domain Eukaryota; kingdom Metazoa; phylum Chordata; class Actinopteri; order Anguilliformes; family Muraenidae; genus Gymnothorax; species Gymnothorax reevesii. Next base: position 11,300,621 of record CM056581.1, read on the forward strand.
ACGGCTTGGGGTATATCCCCGAACGCCCACAATCCTCCAATTCCCCAATCCTTGAATGGATCTTGAATAGACTTACATTTGAACTTAATTTCAGGTCAATCGGACAAATATGGCCAAAATGGTCCAACAGAAAATTTTACATCACAAAGTGCCACCTAGAGGCAACATATTGAACCATACAGGTATGATGTCATCATGTGACACACTGTGAGGTCATGACCTTGCAGTTCCATGTCAATTGGACAAATGGTTCCAAAGATATGGCAAAAATTGTGAATGTTATGTGACAAAGCTTGAACCAAACAGGTATAATGTTATCGGGGACAGATCCTCAGGTCATGACCTTTCATTTGCACTTGATTTATGGTCAATCGGACAAATATTTCCAGAGATATGATAGGAACAGTGATTTTTTTGTTTTCGGCCCCTGGTGGCCAATCTAGGAATTATAAATTGTCCAAAATCAAATCAGTTCTTCCTCTTTATGATACTTACTTATATGCAAAAGATGAAATTTCTAATTGAAATATTAATGAAGTTATCGCGTTAGCATGTAGGGCGGCTTGGCGTCGGCGGTCAGACCAAGAACATAATATCCCTGAAACGCCATTCAGCATTCGGGGATATAATTAATAACAGAATAAGCAATAATAAGGAATTTATGACTGAATTCCTCCAACAATGTTCTTTGCAGTCTTTCAGACAAGAAACACAGTACAGCTCAATATTTTTAGTATTCAGTATGATTAAGCCAGACATTTTGGAAAATAAAGCATGGCAGGCTATTTGGCCAATAAGTTCTGTTTTCAATCTTCTATTTGGTCCTCCAGCCTCCCTCTCCCTTTATCATCAAACCAAAATTAGCTGAGCAGCAACATAATAGGTATGTTAATGTGAACAGAAATCCTAAAACACTCAAACATGAGATCACGTCTGCTTACTGAATCAAAGTTAAAAAAGAAAAAAGCTCCCACAATCAATATTAATAGCGATGTATCACAGCTAACGATGGCTCTCTTCTTTATTATTCTGTTACGTTAACTTTATTTTACCAGCTAACGTTAGCTACCTTGTTCTCAAAGAAAATCTCACTTCACCACATCCACTGCTATAATGAGTTTGTTATATTTACATTACTAAATAAGACTGTACCTAGCTAGCATCCTAGCCTAATTCGTTGTTTGTCAACGTTAAATATCTCCAGAATCGTGCAGGGAATAATCCAGTAAAATGCTATACTGTACGTGTTAATTAATGCAGATTTGCTGACAATATTCAGTCTAATTCTTCAAATGTCTTACCTTTTGAAAGATCATCACGAACGGTCCATTCCGCTTCCGCTCAGCTGCTGGACTAGTCTTGCTGCACTTTCGGCGAGATTTCAGTCAACTTCCTCTGTTGGAGATTTTGCATCTAGACACCACTGAAGTGTGTGTGTGTGTCTGTGTGTGTGTGGGTGGGGGGGGGTTCTTTTCCTGTGTTTGAGTGTTTCTGGGCCTGATTGTAGCAGGTTATTCTGTACTATAACATTTTTGTGTATAGTTTACTTTCTTTGTGCATATTTTGCACTATTTTTCACATTTTGTGCACTGGGACTTGGCACTATAAATAAAATCTTTGTACTTTTATTTAACCCTTATTTAACCAGGTAAGTCCCATTCAGATTGAAATCTCTTTTTCAAGGGAGCCCTGGGGGAAGAGGAGGGGAGGGACAGATTAATTGCACAGCCAATTAGATCAGGAGATGATTAGGCGGCAGATCGAAAGAGCCAGGTTGGAACTTTAGCCATGACACCGGGGAACCCCCTACTCTTATTGAAGAGTGTCATAGGATCTTTCATGACCACTGTGAGTCAGGACCTTGATTTAACGTCTCATCCGAAAGACGGCATCTCCTTCAGTACAGTGTCCCCGTCACTGCACTGGGGCATTGGGGATTATCCCGCCAGAGGGGATCGTACTTACGTGCTTTTGTGGCGGAGCCATCATTTGTATTCATACCGGGAGTGCAGCCCATAAACACCTTCATCACAGTGTCCAATACATTGGCAATGAATCAGTAGGTCTACACCAGAAGTGTAGAGGAGTATGATGCAACTAAATTGCATTATAATATATTTTTACCATATTTTCATATGATTGGAAAATAAAAAAAATAATATTAAAGGATTATAACATTATAAAATGAATAAAGGAAATTACTCTTGTATGGTATTGTGTAGTGTTTTATAAAAACAATCTGTGGGAGCTGTGACTGTGAATGCAACTGGCCTGAAAGTATGTTCAGGACTGACAAAAGCGTCACGGGAAAAAGCAAGCAATCAAACGGTTTGAGTATTTTAAAAAATCTTTTCATACACAATTTGTCATATTCACAATCAGCCAGTTCCTTTTTTCTTAAGCTCAGGAATACGATTCTCCCACACCAGTCCTCGCAATATCAACATGATAATTTGAAAGTTCCATCCTCCTTATGATTTATCTCATTGCTTGAAACACTTGAATTTGTTAAGTTCAAATAAACACAGGTAAAGATATGTGAATTTTCCCAAGGCAAAAAAACAGTACTGTATGCATCCTGTGGTGCAAATTAACTGTTGGCATCCCTGTTTACAGCCTTCCAGAATTTTGTACCAATTGTACCACAACACAGTTGAAAGCTCCTATGGCTCCACTGCAGCACTTAAATTGCACAGATCGAAATATTGCTTTGAACACTCTGTACGAAAGATGACTTTTTCAAACAATACTGTCTGAAATAGAATCTGCCTCCATTAATTCAACTACATAAGGATCTGACAGTCATTTTCACACTCTCTGGAATCGCCCCTGTTTGTAAATCCTGGACACATCATATCAACTCCATTTCCTTTAGTCGCTGAACTTGCAGTATGTCTCTGTCGAGATCTAAAACTTAAAACCAAAAAAAAAAAAAAACAAGCCTGCACAATAATTTATTCTTGCTCATCACAGCACTGAGTAACATAATTGCACTGTAGCCACATTGATCTCTAACAGAGAACATTGATAAAGCTACCTAACCTGAGAGGAAAGAGCTCACAGTCCCAGATACTACACCAAGAATTGTTCAGCTCTTAAAGTTTCGAAGTATTACAAGTCCGTTGATTTAATACAGAACACTGTAAGATGATCCCACCAAAGTTGTCTTAGCATCAAGTAGACATAACATAATCAAATGAAAAAATGACCAAATACATACTTCAGTAATGTTTTATTTACAACTTCAAGAAGTGATCTTAATTTAAGCAGATATTGTACACATAAATATCATACAAATAACAGTCGGAAAATGGAAAACAATGCTTTTGGAAAGATCTGTGATCTACCTGGATTTTATCTCCATATATCCGCAAACCAAGCACACAAACATTTTCCAGACACTCATCAAACTATTATTTTACAGTTAACCTTACTTGGCAGTTGTCTCCAAAACTAATTGAAACAAGTTTAAAACTAGTGGCACAAAAGGCTTCAGTACTTACAGTCGAACAGCAATGTTCCTGTACAACAGCTGAGCATGAAGCTATATTTGCGTTTAGTCCTTATACAGTTAGGAATATACTTGGATAAAATTTCAAGCATGGAATTTTCATTGAATAGACACGCTATCAATTTTCAGTCTCTTCAACCAGTATCCCATTACTGTTCCCATGAATAAATTTGAGCCTTTCAAGAGTGTGTGTGCGTGTGCGTGTGTGAGTGTGTGTGTGTGTGTGTGCGTGTAGACTGCATGGCCAAAAGTAAGAAGACACATCTCCGGTTTGTCATTGCTGTAGCTAACCCTCTTAATTCATCTTGGCATCCCAGTAACAGTTCCTGAAAAACTTCTGGCACCTTCCAGAGTAATTCATGGGTTCATACATGGTTTGCTTTGCATCATGGTCCGCCTGCACTGTGTAGCACACGTTTTTGAACAAATTATCAATAAATACACGAGGCTCAGTTCTGTTGGCAGTCATACAAGTCATACACGGTGTCACATGACCACCCATCACAGGTCAGGTGGTATGCATCCATTTATATGCAGTTCCTACCCTTCGCCATTCTCCTTCTTTCTTGTTTTCAGACTTACAAATCTTTAACATTTGGAGATCAACTCTCTGTATTTACTCCGGTGAAGTCTTCTCCTGATTGTTGACATTGACACAGATATGGCTGCCACCTGGAGAGCGCTCTTGATGTTTTTATTTACCAGATAAAAAATCCTTTCTTCATTTTAATTTGTGGTTTTGCTGTCCTTTGGGCTTTCTCTGAGCTCACCTTTGTGTTATTATTATTATTTTTTTAAATCTACCAAATAGCTGATTTGGCCACATCTATATTATTATTATTATTATTTTATTTTTTTTTTTTAACCATTAGGTAAAGGTAAAGGTAAAGGTGGCCATCTCACATTTTTACCATTTCTTCTTCTTTCTTTTTAAAATATTTTTCAGCCTAATGATAAATGCTTGCTTCTTTGGTAGTGACAGCTTTCCTGACTTGATATTTAGAAATAACAACAATAGATTCCAAATGTCGCCCTTTTATTTCGCTTTTGATATTTTATTTGCACACTTGTAAATTAAATAATGAGATAATAATGTACACCTGGTCATAGAACACCTGTACCGCTAACAGTCTAAATTCTTTTGCACACTTAAGTTGGGGGTGGTGGGGGTGCATGTATAAAAATTGTTGTAATTCCTGCGCAGTACACCCAATAAATAACCTAAAATTAAAGTTTAAAATATGCCCTTTGGGCTCATAATATGTGTAATTTAATTTAATCTTCAATATGTTATGGTAGACTGTTAAATTACCCATAACATTTTTAATGTCCAAATTTTTATAGACTTCAGTGTATATACGCATGTGTGTTTGTGTGTGTGTGCATGCGTGTGTGTGCATGTTTGTTCACCATTGCTCAGAAGTTTGGAATCACTTGCCATTTGAATAGTTCTTATTTATTGTATAGAAATGTTACTAACTATACTGTATACATTTATATTTGAAAATCACTAGAGATTTCAAACATTTCAGTAGTAGTGGACATGTCAGATGTATGCGCAAAATACATATAATGAATCCGTTATTACAGTACTTACAGTTGACCATGGTATCAATTGCCCATTGGAATTTTGTTTTCTGGAAAAGTTGCCGCAAATGCTGCCTAAACTGCATCGCAGCAGCCTTCCAGGTACAGAGGCGGCATGGCAAAATCGGAGAGGATTGCAACACAAAGCCACCCTCCCCTCTCGGCTTGGGTTATTTCAGCTGTAGAAAAAAAAATAATTAATTAACATAAATGAAAAAGAGTCAAATATTGACTCTCATGTAAATAAATATATGTGCACATAATTGTGCACATATTTGCACATAAATATATGTGCAAATATTCAACTCCCTACATTTCAGTTGTGAAAGAAGTTTCATGAATTTATTTGGCTGTCGTGTTACATATATTTAAAAGGATTTTAGCTGCTTGACATTCATTCAAAGAAAAAAAAGGATCGAAACGTGTTCACTGATGGAGAAGGAAAGCTTGATTACTGTTGGGTCAAAGAAGCTAAAAAAGTCAGAAGTTTCAAATACCTTGGATACATGATAAGTAATACCAGCAACACTTCTCAATCATTGAATACAAGATTAGGGTCTACCTTTCAGAAATGGGAAGAACTGAAATACGTCTTGACTGACAGACGCATTCAGCTTTCAATCAGAGTCAAATTCCTAATTGCTTGTGTGAGATCGCGACTACTATACAGTGTCCAAGCCTGGGAGCTATCTGAAGAGGCAATGAGAAAAGCCGAGGTTGTTTGGCATGGATTCCTACGGAAAATGGTCAGACGAGGATATAGAAGAAAGAATGTTCCAGATAAAAATTTGAAAAAAAACTGACAACCTGGCAATAACCGAGTCAACTGACTGAAGCTTTAAAATGTCCAACAAACAACTGCGCGACATTACAAGGACACCCTCCATTCGATACTATTGTACCAGGCAGCAATACCAATACCTAGCCCATGTATGTAGAATGAGTAATGACACCTTACAAAAACAGATATTTATTTTCAAGCCACAACGGACAGTTATGGAATAAGATCGAACGTACTCTAGATGTCGATAAAAGCCAAGTCAGAAGAATGATGTTGAAAAAGATAGATTTCCTGCGATTCCTTGAACTACGGTTCTTGGAAGAGCGCCCCAAGGCTGCCAAGCAGCCATATGGGAATACACGATGATGATGATGATCACAAATGAACCAGCACTTGTCACTTTCAGAGTACCCAACAGGGAAAGCACTTAATATTTTACCCTCAACCAGAGATAGGCCAACGGACTGTAATTAATTTGAAATTCTGTCCTTAAAATGGTGTCTAATTAGCCTCCAAATAGAATAGTATTTTACAGTGCTGAAGATATGTTTAAAAACAATGTTTCACCACTTTACCTTTATTTCTGAGTGAAATCATTTGAAAAAGCAAGAGCCTGCGTATCTATGCGCTACTCAGTTAAAGCCCGGTCACAACCGGATGCAGAAATTTTTAATCGTGCGTTCTCTGCTTTTTTTTGCCGAAGGTGAGAGTTGTAGAGGATGTGGAGGTAAAAAAGAAAAATGAGCAGTGAACTCGTCAGGCGGGAGTAAGAACGATGTTATCGTGCCCTGCTGTCCTTGAGGGAGGCATAAGAAGTTTGCAGCAACACTCTTGCGATTTGGCACATGCGTGCTTTATAGGGGTAGTGAGGAGGACATGCTGCAGTCTCGCGACAGCTGCGCACGCCTTTCTATGCCCCAGCCGTGCTCGGACGTTCTATTTATTTTGTACGTTGTGTGTGAGTTCGTCTTATTTCTCACCTGCGGGAAATTTGCGTTCAACTTGCGTCCACCTTTGCGGCGACGTGCGTCTTGGACAAACAGTTTTTTTTCCCCCACGACCAGTAAAAAAAACGCACGTCTGACCAGCTTGTTCCACGCATGCTCCTTGTGTTGGGAGCAAGGGAAACTTGCATCCTTGGCCTTTCTCTGGAAATCGTAGTGTTTTTTGCGCATGATCAAAATCCATTGTACGTGCTTACGGGCAGTTTGCGGGCTCAAAATTTCGCAAGAACCACCTGCGTGGCTCGTGAGTTCCTCGGCGTTTTTTGCTGTAGACACGCTGTGGAGTGGAAGTACGGCCAGTTGTGACCGAGGCTGAAAATAAATAATTTCAAACTTATTACAAGTTCAAAACATGGATAAGATTTTTATGAAAATGCTCTTGCTCAAAATAAAGATGACCCCTCTTTCAAGTGATTGTAATTCGAAAACATTTCTTAAAATCATCAAAATCAAAAACATCATCTCTTAAATTTTTAAGGAATTAGGGCTTTTTTTTCCTTGCTTTTCATTCATATATGCAAGATTACCATGATGTACATAAAAGTCAGGAAACCAGCATTGGGATTATGGTCAGAAGAACATATGCACCTCACCCTAGTAACAGTAACTGGAGCCAGGCAAGGGGATCCTGCCTCAGAAAGAGACAGCTGCTGAATGCAGGACGCATATTCATTCTGATGGTGGGGGTGGCATAACTTTTATCTTATTTGGAAAGTGCTTTGAGTACCTTATGTAAAAATTGCTAATCCTTCTCATTTAGATGTCAGCACTACATCTGCTTTCTATACAGACGGAATGATTTCCTGAACAACTTTTTTATAAATATAAAATTTAAACATTAAACTATAACTTCAGCATTGAAAAATTATGCAAAATACATGAACAAAATTTATCACATAACAACAGTACTTTTCCCATTGTAAGGCCACGCCACCAGGCATCCAGTTCACCGGTCTACTAAATCCCGGAGTGCACTTCTGTCATTATTCAATGATCATCTGTCATTATTCAATTATCATTTGCACATGTTCCCTGCTGCCTCTGAGTGGTAGCAGAGCATATTTAAGGCTGAGCTTATCTCAGCCTCTTTGGGAAGTCTGTATTACCTCATGCCTGTTTGAAAAAGTAGTCTGTATAAGCTTGTGCTCCATATTTTGCGTACTAAAGTCTAAACTAAAAGCCAAGTGCTGTTATAATTACAAGTTCAGCACTTCTTTTTGAAGGAAGTTTTTTTTTCCCCTTTTTTTGATCCCTCCACCCTACCCCCACTCTCCATTTTGGTGGTCTACTGAATTCATTCAATTACAATAAATTTCTCAGAAGGCCCCGCACCCACCTTTTGACTCCCATCACGGCACCCTACACCCATATATACGGATGATACAGTGAAAGGACAATGACATAAATTAGAATATAAATATATACAAAAATGAGTCAATTGAAATGAGAATTATCAGCAGACATGCACCATTACATACATTGATCATAATTATATATATATACATATACATACACACAGACACACACACACGCACATATACACACACGTTTTAACATATGCACATACATACAAACAGACACATCATATATTAATAGACTCATTTACTTATGTTATTTTCATTCCCATCCTTCTGCTACTCTCAGCACCTCCATCTATCCTTAGACACACTTAACCTACTGTTTTCATGTGCCATCATACTTTCAATTTTACTGTGATGTTTTACAGAGAGTTTGAATTATCTCTCCTCAAAGCGTCCACAGATTTTGATTTAAAAATGAAAATTTTGCCAAGAAGTATTATAATATTGACTTTTTTTCCAGAGTCATTTGTTAGACTGCCCAGAAGTATGGTGAGCAAATCAAGTGTAAAATTACTAGAATATAAAGCCAGCCACCACTGAACCCCTGTCCAAAAAGAGCTACTCAGGGGCCAAAATAAATGTTCCACTGACTCAACCGCTTCGTGACAGAATCAAGTTGGACCCCTCAATTCCCCAAATATGAAACATCTCTTGAGTGGCAAAAAAATGTATATATTAATTTAAACTGAAAATATCTTATTGATGAATCAATTATTGTTTTGTAAATTCAATTGAAAACCTGGTTCCATGGAATCGGAAAACTCATCATGTACTCCCAAGAATCTTTTGAGGATTGGCTCTCAGTTTTCCTGATTCAAGATGAAACCTTTTTTTTCAATCCACCGAAGGTTTTTCTTACAATGGTCGACAGACAAGCTCCCTTGCAATACTTCCTTTAACAATTCTTCTTTTCCATTTTAGCGGTATGGCCACAACCAGTTGATTGAACTTTTGAAACGGGCAAACCTTGCCATAAATGTCAATTAACTCTTCATAAGACATAAGAGCCATTCCACAAGAGATTGACATTCGGTGCGCAGTTGACCCCACTGGAATTGAATTAAACTTGGCACATAGGTAGATATGGGTGTCTCACACAAAAAGCCAATTTTTTAGGTCTGTATTTCACTGTGCCTGCCGATAGCGCCATCTGGAATCCACTTAAGTGGCTCAGTTTTGCTGTTGACACCACATTTTACATCAACTATCATGACATAAGGGTACACAGTACCAAATATGTTATACTTTTATCAATTCTGGTTAGACTTTGGCACCACATCAGCGCCAAGCTGGGTTACTACATTATCGAGCCAGAATTATTTGAGAAATAACAATAAAAACTGAAAATGGGAAAGGGAATAAAATAATACCCCAGACATATACAAAACTAGAATGATTTACTATGTGTTTATACACAACAAGACTATCATTTTTAGTTTTCACTACCTTGGTATCTTGCTGTGTTTGTGCAACAGACGGCCAGAAAGACGGTTAAAATTCATTTTTGATGCATGTTTGCGATATGTTTTCTTTGTAACCCAGGTTTATACTGTGAGGCTGCTGTTTGCTGTGGTTCTGGAACTCTATTTTCAGGAATACCAAGCATTTCTTTCGTAGTATCTACACTTTCAAGCTAGACAGAGCCAAAGTTGGCGGAAACCTCAAAATGGACCATTTAATGGCAGATTGTGCATGTGTTTAGGTGGTATTATTTTGTTTACCCAGCGAGATCGAGATCTGAAATTCTCTGGATACATTGTACCTTTGGGGTACATTACAGCATCAGTGAAATCTCAAAGGTAGTATTTGCAGTGTAGATGATTTTAAACATTAAAAGTCGGAAAAATTCGCCTCCAGGGGGAACTGTATGCTGGATGCAACTATTGCCCATCCCCAGCGAAGTACCAAAGAAATTTTTTTTTGAATTGAGAAGTACACAGGTAGTTTTCTCTGAAAGTGAAAAGTTTAGCTAGGTACTATTCACGGGCACGTTTCCCAAAAGCGTAGTTGCTAATTAAGATAGCAACTTAGATAGTTTGTCCATTCACCATCAATGGGCACAACTATGTAAGTTAGCATCTGTGATTTTGAGGTATTTGCCACTAACATGTCTTAGTCCCCCGCCAGGAAATGGCAAATTGTGTCAAAATGAACAGTGTCTCGTGTAACTTTGAGAGTGACGCGAAGGCCACCACAATCGACCCTAATACATGTTGACATGAAATTTGAAGGAAATCCGTCTATTTGTTCTTGAGATATCTCGCTGACAAGGATTCGGGACGTACGGACGTACGAACGGACGGTCGTGAATACTACGTCCCGCCGCTTCGCGCATTCGCGCGGCGGGGGACAATCAGAAAGCAGGCTTCAGTGTTACTTCTAGGATTTCCCTAGGGTATGGTGCTGGGGTATTAAAAAGGACACAGCAGTCACATCTAGTGAGTAGTTATCCTGATAAAGGGCACAGAGGTCCTAGCAAGCAAGCAGCACCCTGCCAAGAAAAGGGCAGTTAATTTGTGGTGGTAACTCACATGCCTTCATTCTTAACACCTGCCCATGATGTCAAGCCTACGGGATGCCCGCTGGGCGGGAGGGTGAGGTTACTTTTACAGACTTCCCATTTCTGTGCGTACCAAGCCATGGGTGTTGACGCCACTATTGTGCCATATAGGCTGCAGCCTGCTATTTAATTCAGGGACAGACATGCTCACTATCAACGGCCTGTAAGCAGCCCTGTAGAGCCAGGATGCAGTGTAGTAGGGCTTGCCTCGGGCTCGACTGGCTCTTTAGTGGCCACTTAGTGGCTTTCCGGTGGCGCTACTGGCAGATTTCTTGACATACGAACCTAAAAATTTGGCTTTTTCCGTGAGACTACCATATCTACCTTTCTGCCAAGTTTCATTCAGTTCCAGGGGGGTCAACTCATCAACTTCTTCAAAAAGTGCCATTTTCTCGCGAACTTCTTTACCTTCATAAATTTACAAGATCATTTATAAAAATAATGCCAGAATCAAACATATTTTTCCAGAAAATTAATTTCTTACCAATCAAGATATTACAATTGAACCATATGATTTATTGCATAATTTCCTCTATTTTTTGGAGGATATAGTTGGAATTGCTGTCAACTTTGTATGGCTTCCTTTAAAAACAGGGATAGATTAATAGGCAGTTCTTCATTGAATTAAGAGAACTGGGGGTATTTAATCCGTAGGAAGGAAACAGTCGCTTTTTTAAAAATCGGGTGTACATTGTCTAATAGTCTCCTAGAAAGCCATCTTGGGTTTTTAAAAAACTTTGGAATCAAAGAGGCTTAAAGGGGAACTCCGGTCAATTTCAACACGTATGTTTGTTGTTTGTGGTGAAGGAGTACTGTCAATAGCGAGACAAACGAAGAAATTTGGTTATGCTCCTGCTAAAGTTCGTACCTAAGCGGCTCCAATGGGGGAGGCTTTTAACGTGTTTTTAGCGTCTTAACACAATCGTGATGTCATTTCAAGTCCATAGCCATGTTCACCTAACCCTTCCAAGTGACCGCAATGAATTTGACTACAGTAGCTGAACTAGAAATGTATAAAAATTTTGCTAATTTACTCAGTGCACGTACCTCTGTTTACTTCCTGTTTTCCGATGAAGTCCACACTAGTCGATTGTCGAACTCGAAAAATCCAATATTCCAAAATGTAATTTTTCCACCAAAAAACATGCTTACGAACCGCTGTGGTTATGTCCATTGCGATGACTGTGTAGCAACATAGCTACACTGCATCACAACATCACAACTACATTTTAATACTCGTGCGCAGTCTCATTGGGAATTAGCACTACAGGTGAGTGTAACCTGAGGCCTCATTTATCAAGCAACGTACAAACAAATTTCCAAGTAATTTCTTTCTTCCAATGTTTACGTGTGAAAATTGAGATTTAGCAGACTTATTTGCGGGCAATACTTAATCGGCCATATCAAGGAAATTTACAAGAATAAGAGAGCACATGTAAAGCACTTGTAATCAGCATTGCTTATCTTTTATCCTTAATCTTTACACTTTTTTTGACCAACCAAAATCAAACATTATCAGTGTGTTCTCAAATATTGAAATAATGAAAGTAATTGTGTCCTTAGTCACTTAATCAACCAATAAAACAAATTTTAATTGAACAGTGGTGAACCTTCCCAGGAGTGGTCAGCCTACCAATATTCATTCAACAGTGCATTGACCACTCTTTCAGGAGGCCACAAAACACCTCAGACTATCGTCTGTGGACTTGCAGGCCTCAAATACTTCTGGTAAGGTCAACGTTAACTATTCCTCAAGAAGAAAAAGATTGGGGAAAAATGGTATCAATGGGGCAGTAATGTAATGTAAGCAAGTGCACCTCTGAATTGCTCACAAGAAACAAAATTAAGGTTTGGAGTGTCCCAGACAAAGTCATGACATGAGTCTAATTGAGATGCTGTGGGATGCCCTAAAACTGGCAGTTCATGCTCGAAAATTCTCCAGTCCATCTGAAGTAAAACAAGTCTACAAAGAAAAGTGGGCCGAAATTCCAGCATTGTGATGTAAAAAAACTTGTTGCAAATACTAAAAGAATTTGATTGCACTTATTGCTGCCAAGGGTGGCACAACGAGTTATTAGGTTTTGGGAAGCAAATTTTTTTTCCCATGGGTGATAGAGGTTTGGAATATCTCTTTACCTTCAACAAATGATATGATCATTGAAAAGCTGCTTTTGTCTCTCAACAAAATTAGTTAGATAAAATCCATCTGATAAGTTTTGTGAAGCTTAGTTTGAAGATCACCTTTAGCTCATTTGAAGAAAATTGGACTAAATTTGTCTTACCTTTTGACTGTTTGGTCCTAGGGGCTGAGATAGACATCCAGAGAAGAAGAAAAAAGAGGCGGACAGGCAGCAGCCTCAGTTGGCTGCATTTCTGGGCTGCCACATCATTGAAGACTGTTCCAATCTGAAGGTGCCTTCGAACACAGCTGAGAAATGCTGCTTGCATCTTGCCAGATATCAGACAAAATTATCAACATGGAAACAGAGAATAACGAATTGACCGCTCCGTCTGGTATCAAGCAAGCTGAAGGCTTTATCTCTTGGCAGCGTTCGAAGGTGCCTTCACATTGGATCAGCCCTTGATAATGTAGCAACCAAGAAATGCAGACGACCTAAGTTGGAACCAACACTTTGAGAAATGGCCATGGGATGCCTGTGCACCTTCACTGCTTGGCCCCCATAAGACGAGTAATACAACAGAGCAGTAGCTTCACCTGGCAAGTATTGTTTAGCCGAATGGCCTGTTCCCGCAACTCTGTTGTGTTGTGTTGTGTTGTGTTGTGTTGTGTTGTGTTATGTTAGACTGTCGTAGAAAACTTAAGCACACAGTTAGGCAGTACTTACGCAATTTTAGGTGTGTTCATGGTCAGTCAAACTGGTCTGTCAGCCACCTGTATCAATGAAACGAAAACAGACATTGCTACAGCACAATAGCAGCCATAAGCCTATGATCTTCCATGAGTGGAGAAAAGAAAATATACCTAATATACTCGATTCACACAATAACTGGTCCATATTTCTCTAAAAAGCAGTTTTAAAAGTATCAGGAAAAGAAAATCGGTTAATTTAAGCGCATTAATGAAATAGCAGAATACCAACCCCACAAACTACCACTCCATCTCTAGTTTTCTTCAATTTACACTTGATTGGATGATTAAAAAGACTTTTGACAGTCTGCTCATGATTAATTCAAGCAAATGTAAACCACAACGTCAGGCAAATATTATGGAATCTCCACACGTAAAGGATGTTCATCCAGTTTTAACTTCATAGCAAGCAAATAAATTGCAGGTATGACACTAATGGTTTTGCTTTGCAGTCCCTCCCCCTCCTGCTCTTCGCCTCCACTTCAATGGGCAACAGGTGTGGCTCATTGAGCTGGAGGTGAAGGCAGCCTATTTAAGCACTGCAATCGCCAGTAGGCAGTTGCAGCTGCATTCTGGTTTCTATAACTGCCGTGTGGTGCTGCTGCTCCCCTGTTTTTGGTTTTTAAAATATATTCATTAAACATTCGCTATTTTATATCAGCCAGTGCGAGTGGGTCCCTTCCTCTCCTTTTGGGCACATGGTCCCAGTGCCCGCCGGATTGCAGGTCGCATCCAGCGGGACCAAACCATGACAACACCGATACATTTTTGGTTATAAGCTTAATGTGACACAGCTCAAAAAATTTGATTATTTTAATGAATGGCATATTTTTGCATTATCAAGTAGAGGATAAAATATGGAATAACTCAATTTTGAATCTTCTTTATTTTTAAAACCACTTTAAAAATCAGAAATTTGGTGGCTCATCAGTCTAAGTGCGCGCACCATAAAGGCTGTGTCCTTCCCGCAGCGACCTGGGTTCGATTCCGGCTCAGATCGTTTGCTGCATGTCTTCCCCCATTCCTCTCCCCAACCTTCCTGTCTCTCTACACTGTTCAACTGTCAAATAAAGGAAAAATTCCCCAAAAAATAATGATTTAAAAAATAAGAAATTTGACTACACTGTGGCCATTCAAAATACTGTTTTTTAAATCCCCGATGTACATAGCATGGTTTTTATCATTTTAATTTCAACATTCCTACTGTATATTAATAGACACCTTCAGAAGCATCGCCATCTACCCTTATTTTCAGAGGCAAAAATGTAAAGAGTTTCTGAATTTAGGACTACGACAATTATAAGAATTGAAATGACTCAATATTTCATCATAAAAATGGGAAAAAAATGTCCTGTTTTTTCCCTAATTTGCATATTACTCTCCCCAGCCGAACACTCTGAAATGCTCAGGGTTCCAAATTATATTCTATCAAATTTAGCATTTATAAATATCATCAAGGTGAACAAAATCTGTATTCTAAGTTCATTTCCATAATTTTTTCATGCATTTATGATCAATAAACCTTTTCAGCTATGAAACTGTTTCTTTTGCACAGGCACTTAAGCAGCCAGAAAAGTCAGTTTTTTTTTCAATGCGCACTCAAATAAAAAAATGAAAAATATTGACAAAGCCACTGCACCCGCTTGGTGAAACACGGCCAAAATTGAACTTGGCCCAGATTTTCATCCCATGTACATGCATATAAAATATGAAAAGGATCCATGAAAAAATGAAGGCGCTAGAGCGCTGACAAGGCAAAAAGTTAACAGACCCAACTACCCATGACAGACCACCACTAAGGCATCTAACCACAGCATAAGCCCAATTAGCCTCAAGGCTAAGCGGGCTAAAAATGAGAAGATAAAGCAATGTCATGTATATGATTCTGCATATACCTTCTTTTAGATACCAATAGTCATGAAATGTTCTATGACTGCGCCACAAGTAAATTCTCAATTTATCGCTGGAAAATTGCTTATTTTTGGCTGTCTGCTAAACATCCTGCTATTAGCTTAGCTGCACTCCTGTCAGATGTAATTACACTCAGACACTCCAAGGATTAATAAATATGTTAGACTTGCAGAAGATGTGCAACAGGATACCCCTGACATTTTGGAATCTCTCCACAACTAAGCTTGGCTCATGTTCAGAATCAGAGCCTATCAAAAATACAGACATAAATTTAGAGCCGTAAAATAGTGAAAATGTCTACAAGAGACAAACAAACATTGAAAATTAATTCATAGATGATGCAACTGTCCAAAAAATAAATAAAGAAAAATAACAGTTCATGTTTAAACTCCTTACCAAAGAAAAATGAGGTATTCTTCATCAGGTTTTTTTCTTTTTGGAGGAACTTTATCATTACTGAAGGGGTTTTTTGTCAATCACCAAACTGAAAGTATAATATCCAGCTTAACTGAACTGATAATTACATCTGACGTATCTATAAACATGTCATTGCTGATGCTAGAGGCATTTGATGCTGCTTGAGGCATTCCACATGACCATATAGAGTTGCCGAGTTCTGCTGAATGAAGACAAGTCTCTCTATAAAAGATGCAGCTGTTTCTCTCTGAGGGACTGACTGGCACTCAGTACAGGTGAGTGAGATTTATTGCTAGATGAAATGGGTGTTGACTGGATGAATAACTTCACCAGATATATAGCTTTCCTACTACAGAAAAGATGTGATCTGAGTATTCTTTTATACCATTACGTGTTATGCCATGCAGTCATATAGATACAATGGATAATAAACTCATTTATTTAGTGTCAGACTTCTTTAATTGTCATTTATGCCCACTCTGACAAAATTTCCCGATTGATGGCTGAGCATCTCAGCAAATCATTGTACCTTGAGTTTTAGTTACAATGCACAAACATCTTGGAATAGAAAGTTGTGTAGCCTTCAGAAAATTTTTTTCAGTCAAAGTTTGCATAATGCTACGGTGGTAATGTACGTCGGAGGCACTTAGGTATCATTTATTCAAGTTCACTTGCTAGCTTATTCCTTTTGACACCTTGGCGGATGAGTAAATCCTCAATTTGCATCTATGGCTCTGAGCAGTCAAAAGAATATAAAATATATTGTTACAAAGAACAAGAGGATGATAGAAGGTGGAAGATGTCAGTTACATCAGCCAGACATGAATTTTATTATGAATTTTTCCATCTGCAGTACTTTTTTGAGGATTTTACCTGTTATTTTTTTATGAATAATAAATGCATAATATTGTACCATATCGTCATCTTATTGTATCTCTTGTAGTCTTTAAAAATTTATTTGCCACTGACATGACTCAATGGGCCTCTAATTTCCATTCCTTATTATCGATCATGCAGTTAATTCTTATACAAAATGGACTTGGTGATGCATGGATTATTATCATAGTTGAGTAAGATGAAATTGTGTATCCAAGCTAGTACCTTAACAAAATCTGTTATAAGAGACAAAGGTTCATAACATGAATATTGGTGTTTGCTCTGCAACTGCAGTGGGATGTAAGATAATTGGTTTTATAAGACAGTTCAGAGGATTTTCCATCACCTAACTGGGGAACTTCTTAGTAGAGAAATGGTGGAAAGGATTCCTCCATATTTATTCCTCAAGTATTTCTCATACCATAACTGTATACATATGATTAAAATAGGTTTAGTTTGCTGATGCTATACTTACTGTTCTCAAACAAAAATGGCATAAAAAGGCATGTGGATATTTTTTGCTCCCTTAGTATGCTGCTCCAGTGTAAGTAGGTTTTATGTTGGAGTGATGACCACAATGTAAGAACACATTTGCCTTTCTCTCTTTTTTTCCAGCATTGAAGTCATCAGGCAACAATCTTTCTCTTGGCGGCAAAAGAGGTAAATAAAGATGCATGCTGGACACATTTTCAGGAACGATATACAAATCTTTCTCAAGTGGGACACCCAAGAATAGCAATGAAAGCCTTAACTCTGTTGTGGTATGCAGAGCACCAGTCTGCTGGTGGCTTATGAGCTTGCGGCTTTGATATACGCTGCTATTCTTTGCAAATTAACAACAGTCTTCTTTGAAAGTTCTAGAATAGACTTAATTGGCACTTGGGCATAAGGCAAGTTCTCATTGGTTCAGCTGCGATGCAAATGCAAACCTACAGAGAGGAGTAAACCAGTTTACCGCAGATCATATGTGGATGTCATGGAAAGGTGGCCACCAACCAAAGCATCTGTTCATGTGAGAAAGTGTGTGTGTGTGTGTGTTTTCTTGTACTTGCTACACACTGAGGACCAGAATGAGTTTTTAACCAACAAAATGAAGACTTTTTTTGGAAGTGAGGACATTTTGGCCAGTCCTCACAACTACAAAGGCAAATTGTGACTGATTAGTTAAGGTTTGGGGTAAGGTTAGAATTAGGGATAGGTTAACCCTAGAACACTATCGCTGGGTGATTTTCACCCGAGCAAACGTGTTTACATGATTTTCATTATGTTGCGTTTGTCTGAGTGTTATGGGTCCCTGGGTAGCTTCAGCATTGTCTTTGACATCTTTGAAGGCATGGGTCTTTTGTTTACCTCAGGGTACTTTTTTTCATTTTGTTAGACATGGCACAGTCGAAAATAAAAGAACACTACTCTGTCATGTATTGTCATATTTTGATGATAAGTACTTTTTATTGGGTATTTTCCTATATCGGGAAAAATCACCCGGCGTTAGTGATGGTGTTACTAATTTTAGCAATAGTGTTCTAGGGTTAAGGTTAGGATAAGGGTTTGGGTTAGGCATACACTTCTTATAGGTAAGATTAGGGAAAGGCTGTAGAGACACAGGAAGAATGAATGGAAGTCAATGTAATGTCCTCACAAAGATATAATTACAAGGAAGTGTGTGTGTGTGTGTGTGTGTGTGTGTGTGTGTGTGAATGTTACACAGGTAAGTACCAACTTTTCATGGTGTGGAAGGGTGTCAACCTCTGCTTATGTAGCCTGAAACAAATTTACTTTTCCCTTTTAATGCTGTAAATAACTTAATATTTATAACAGAAACTATAAATTCCAAGAAGCAATTTGGACTTTGTTTTTTAATGAACTTTCAAAGCAATTTTCTTGACAAAGTTATTTTTATGTAGAGTTCTACATGTGGGTAACAAAGACATTTGACAGAATTACTTTATGAGATTTTCAAAATTGGGAATGTATTCTACTTGAAAAGTGCCTGGGATTAATTTTTGACAACAGCCCTTCAGGTTCTAGCCACTGTGCTGTAGCAGTAAAGGCTGAAAGAATGCTGGTACCCATGGCTAAAGGTGCTGAGTTAAGATGCAAAGGAGGTCATATTTATCTTACATAAATACCGTACCTTTGTCGGAACACACTCAAGAGTATTGTGTGCAAATCCAGGGTCTGTACCACAAAAGAGATGCAAAGGCTCTTTAAAATGTTCAGAAGAGCCACAAAGTATAAAAATATACACTGTGCAAAAGTCTTAGGCACCCTGCACTTTTTTGAATTTAAATCTATATTACATGTTTAGTTTTTGATTCTATGTTAGAGTTCCTGAAGATAAAAAGTAAATTTGAAATTCCAAATGTAATTTAAAGAAAAGTTTCACAAATAAATGTTTGTATTCCATTAAAAATAGCCGATACAGTTATAGTCTTGACAAATCCTTGATGTCAACATCATTATGGCTGTTGGTAATTTCTTGGAGGGATAGAGGTGAGACTGCCAGTCTGAGGAGGAAAAGTTTTCCACACTGATTAGAACAAGCAAATGCCAATCATTTTATGTAACTATAGCGCAACAGGACAGTTTCCCAGATTTTTTGGCAGGGGGTAGTTGCACCAAGTATTGGCAGGTTTTAACAGGTTACAGTTCTGTACAGTACATTTCTCAGTTATTAGAACGCTTTTATTTCATCATTTTTGCAAGCATATTTTTCCCACAAAACAGCTTTAAATGTGCCGTACGACTTTTGCACACCACTGTATATATATTGCAAAAAGATAAAAACTTTGAGGAAAAACTGAGGAGTTTTAATCTCAGCCTTGGTAAAAGGAAGACCTGGGGGTGATCTGTCTCAGGTCTTTTAATACGTAAAAGGGGATTAACAAAGTTAATTACTCGCGATTAATTCTGCTAAGTTCGCTTTGTACAACTATGGGTCAAAAATAAAGTAAAGCAAGGCTAAATTTGGCACTGGTATACGAGGCATTTTTCAGATGTAGGGACTGCTCACAGTGTAGATTCTCTGGCCAGGTCATGTTACGGACACAAAAATCCTGGGTGTTTTTGAAACCAGGTTTGATACAGTGTCAGTTATTACTTAAGTGTCAGGTTGACTTTAGTGATAGGACACTTTTGAGCCTTGTTGGGCTAAACGACTTGTTATGTGATATTATTCCTCTTTCTTTTTTTCCAGTAAGGCGCCATCATGAGTACAGACGCGGAGATGGAGGCTTTCGGCCCGGCGGCCGTTTTCCTCCGGAAGCCAGAGAAGGAGAGAATTGAGGCTCAGAACACACCCTTTGATGCCAAAACAGCTTACTTTGTGGCTGAGCCCAAAGAGATGTATGTCAAAGGGAAACTGATCAGCAGAGAGGGCGGCAAAGCCACTGTCGAAACTCTGGAAGGGTCCCAAGTAAGCACAGCAAACAGTAAAAAATATTACTGGCTGTTATAAAATGATACCACTCAGTTATTACTTTCAAATTTAAACTCAGAAAGTGGGTATGTGTCCCTTACCTTCTGTGTCACATCCATTGTCTTCTCTGGCCTCTGGTTGAGGAAGTAACTGCTTTCAACTGGCTAGACGGTAGAGACATTACCCATATTTTGGCATTAGCACTCCCATTTTCAGTACTTCAATTTTCCTCCAACAAATTTTTTGTAAGTTGAAGTCTGGGAGACTGGAGGACCAATGGGAAACAATCATGTTGAGGTCAGCAATCCACCAAAATTCTTTGATTTACCACTGCTTGCAGTTGCACACTGCATTTGGTCTGAATTATCAATGCTCACCCAAATCAACTGTGTCCCTCTACTACCCCTGAGCACCACAAAACCCATTAGGGTGCTGTTCTCAAAACCTCACTTGCCCCAGTCAGCACTGGCACAGCTGAATTTGATCCGATGCTGTGGTGGTCCTTCTTGCACAACTGTTCGGTGCTTTTGCTGAGTGAGGGAACCAAGCAGCCCATAATGCCAGTGATAAGAATCTATGCATATTCGCAGCTGCCTATTACTCAATAGGGGAAAGGCATTATGTGTCAAAAAGCTGAACATAGACTGCTTTGCTGTATTTGACAGAAGTTAACAGTGAAGGAGGATGACATCCACCCAAGGAATCCTCCCAAATATGACAAGATTGAGGACATGGCCATGATGACCCACCTCAATGAGCCATGCGTGCTGTTTAACCTCAAAGAGCGTTATGCAGCATGGATGATCTATGTAAGTATTTCTCTATAATCCATGAGTAATAAATGTTGTTAATAAGTTTGAAAAACAAAAAATCCACTGATTACTATGATATTGACATGAATTTATGAATATTATTCATAGCATAGTAAATCCACTAACATATTTTCAATCAATCACTACAAACAGGCATATTTTCAGATCAAATGAAAATAGCAAAGGTCATTCCCATCTACAAAAATGGAGACAGGCATTCTTTCTCAAATTATCGACCAATATCCTTTTTACCACAGTCCTCAAAAATCTTAGAAAAACGTTTTGTTGACTGACTCGATCACTTCCTTGAAAAGCACAACATACTGAGTGAGCATCAATACGGCTTAAGATCAAACCGATCCACCACACTGGCAGTTATAGATCTTATTGAACAAATATCCACAGCAATAGACAATAAAGAATATACAGTTGGTATTTTCATTGATTTAAAAAAAGCATTCGATACAATTGACCACAGATTTTTAATGAACAAGTTAGAAAAATATGGATTAAGAGGAATAGCACATAAATGGATCAATAACTACCTTGAAAACAGACAACAATGTGTTCAGATTCATAACAATAAATCAGACTTGCAGCAGGTTGTATGTGGGGTTCCACAAGGGTCAATGCTGGGTCCAAAATTATTTATATTGTACATAAATGATATCTGTAATGTGTCCAAATTGTTAAATTTTGTCTTGTTTGCAGACAATACTAACTTTTTCTGCTCTGGTAAAAACCTTGAACAGCTCCTGGATTCAGTGGAAACGGAATTAGCTACTCTACATTGTTGGTTCAGTGTAAATAAATTGTCATTAAATTTAAATAAAACCAAATATATAATCTTTGAAAATCAAAAACACAATAGGAAGGTTCAAATCATGATATATAAAATTGAATTAGAGCGAGTATATGACAATACATTTTTGGGAGTTGTTATAGACCATAAACTATGTTGGAAACCTCATATTGATTATATTAAAATGAAAATATCAAAGTCTATTGCTATTCTGTATAAAGCAAAAGAAATTCTTAATCCAAATTGTGTACAGATATTGTATTATTCCTTCATACTTCCATACATTACTTACTGTGTGGAAGTTTGGGGAAAGGCATACAAAACAATCACTAATCCGATTATTTTGCTGCAAAAGAGATCGATCAGAGTTATCAACAGAGCTGATTATCAAAAACCGACAAATCAACTATTTTTACATCGTCACTTACTCAAATTCAATGATGTCGTAGATTTTAAAATATTATTGTTGATGTACAAGGCATATAATAGTCTGTTGCCACACTGTATCCAACAGTTGTTTCAGAAAAGACAAAGTGAATATGAACTGAGAGGAAGCGGTATGTTCACAAAAACAAATAACAGAACAAATGTCAAACAAAGATGTGTTTCAGGTTATGGGGTTCATCTGTGGAATGTCTTGGAAATGGAAATTAAAGAGTGCAGTACATATCAAATATTTAAAAAAATATTGAAGAATAGGATGCTTGTTAAGTATAGATACAATGTATGAGTATTAGAGTGATAATGTAAAGTGTCTGTTTTGAAGAGTTAATTGGCTTAAGTATATCTAATTTTTTCTTTAATTTGCTATAATGCTATGTAAGTACGATAAAGAGCTGACTGAATTGTTTATAAAAGGGTAGGCATAAGAAGCTATGCTTCAGCCTACACCTTTTCGGTCTGGTTTTGTTTATATTTTTATATTTTGGTGTAATGCTAAATCAGCATTAACTTATATTTGTTGTTGTTTTTTTTTCTTCTTTTTCTATTCTTTTTACCTTCTTTTTCTGATGTATATTTTGAAAATTACCAAAATAAATAAACTAAAAAAAAAAAAAAAAAACTATTTGAGAATGCTGATAAATAAATGTATTCATGCAAATAAATGTATTTATCTTTACAATTTCAGACCTACTCTGGGCTGTTCTGCGTCACTGTGAACCCCTACAAGTGGCTCCCAGTGTACGACGCTGTTGTTGTGGCAGCTTACAGAGGCAAAAAGAGGATTGAGGCCCCGCCCCACATCTTCTCCATCTCTGATAATGCCTATCAGTTCATGCTCACTGGTAAGTACTTTTGCAAGATAGCTGTTTAGGCAATATAGTATATAGTAATACTGTGGGTAAAAGTGTATTATACAATGTCCGTTTCAGATTGGAAAATCAACTCTTTTTCTGAAAATGCATAAATGCAAATATCCAGACTCCATATCCCCTTATTCTCAAGCCCTCAAGTAATGATATTCATAATTTTGTCTTGCAGATCGTGAGAATCAGTCAGTCCTGATCACGTATGTATTAAATTTCTCAATCAGCCTGATAGCAAGATCATTTCAAAAAGTAATTTAATTAGTAACATCAGTTGTACTGCAAATGTGGCAATTAAAAAGCCACATTTTTAGTAATACAAAATATTTTGAATATTAATCTATTAATATTGAAATATTGATTCTTAAAATACATCGTATAGCCATCATAAATTCAGAGCTATGTAGACAATCAATGTTAAATGCATGATTAATTGTGGCTTCACCGACAGTGGAGAATCTGGTGCTGGGAAGACTGTGAACACGAAACGTGTCATTCAGTACTTTGCGACAATCGCAGTGGCTGGGAAGCAGAAAGCAGAGCAAACACCAGGCAAAATGCAGGTCAGAGGGAGTCTCTGGAAATGTGTGCATATATTACAAACATTATCTACTGTAGCACGTTATGTTAAGAGTTTGGGGTTCATTGCAGGGTTCACTGGAGGATCAAATCATTGCAGCGAACCCCCTGCTGGAGGCTTATGGTAATGCCAAGACTGTGAGGAATGACAACTCCTCCCGTTTTGTAAGTTTTAAGATCCAAAATTCTTATTATATAAAATACAGTTTAAAGACAGCATATTACAAGTGAAGCATACTTATAATCCCTTTCATCTCAATTCAATAATTAGGGGAAGTTCATCAGAATTCATTTTGGAACAACAGGAAAACTTGCTTCTGCTGATATTGAAACCTGTAAGTCTCTACATCTGGTTAAGTGTTCATCATTTATCCAGTGAAAATGAAAAAGTAATGTATGAAAATAACTTTCTTCCCACAGATTTGCTGGAAAAGTCAAGAGTAACATTCCAGCTGTCAGCTGAGCGCAGCTACCACATCTTCTACCAGCTCATGACAGGCCACAAACCTGAACTGCTAGGTATGAAATCGCAGTATTAATGAAACAAATGCCATTTGAAATTTAATTAAAGTCTTTGTGATTAATTCTTCATTTTTAAAATCTGATTATTTTTCCTAACAGAGGCTCTTCTCATTACTACCAATCCATATGACTACCCAATGATCAGCCAAGGAGAAATCACCGTCAAAAGTATTAATGACGTGGAGGAGTTCATAGCCACGGATGTAAGCTGAGGGCAAATCATTTAATTTTCTGCAAATAAATCACAAAATAATAATAAAACTACTGGCATTGTAAAACAAAATCCAGAGCTCAAATACTGAGGTTTAAGACAAGATTACTGAACAAAGGGTGCTGATTAGCGATGCGTATGTTTTGATAACTGAAAAAAAAGTATATTGCAGTGTAATATTTGAATTTGAAAATATGGTTGGATATTTTATATCTTTTTTTGTTTTAAATCACAGACAGCCATTGATATTTTGGGCTTCAGTGCTGATGAAAAGGTTGGCATCTACAAACTGACTGGTGCCTGTATGCATCATGGGAACATGAAGTTTAAGCAGAAGCAGCGCGAGGAGCAGGCCGAACCTGATGGCACTGAGGGTAACTTTTGAACTGACATAGCAAATGTTTTTATCTAAAAGTATTCACACAGAAAATCTCTTAAAAACAATAAGTTGGTCTCATAGCGGCAACTATAACTTAAATTAGTGAGGTTTCCCGGCTTCAACGTTCAGTTCAGTTCAGTACAGTTCAGAGGGGCATATTACCTAATTTTATGCATTTTTGATGGAATCAATTTCCATCTCAGAAAAATCTGCGATAAGGATCATGCCTGTATCTTTCCAAGCAACATACTTTTGCATTATTTTCCCCCCAGCATATACTGTAATGCAGGGGGATATAGTCATGGTTGTGGTTGTCTGTTCGTCCATCCATCCATCTTTCTTTTCTGGAGCATAACTTCAAAAATGTTCAATATCCTTCCACAGAACTTGGTGTGCACATTAATTACGACCTGACGTGGTGCCTTTTGCTAATCCGAAGTTGATGATGTGGGGCCGGGGGGATATACCATCTCCTGATGCCTATTTTTTTCTTTCCCCGACACTCCATTTCCCTGCATTACAGACTAGCAGCCAAAAAACAAATAATGTATAATGAAAGACCATTTTTTCTTTAATTGAATAGTCTTTACATTTGAAGTTGAAAATGTATCCTTCTGCATTTGTTCTCTATGAACGATGGTACATATTCTCTTTAAATTTCAGTGGCAGATAAAATTTCTTACCTCATGGGCCTGAACTCAGCTGACCTGCTGAAAGCTTTGTGTTACCCCAGAGTGAAGGTCGGAAACGAGTTTGTCACCAAGGGACAAACTGTACCACAGGTAATGCATCTCAGTTAAATTATATTGTGCGATTCCCTCATATTATAATTCTCTGTATTTACATTACATACATTTTATATTTTACAGTGCATTAAGTTTGGCATAATGATATTTTTATTCTTGCAATATTTTCAGAAATGCAATGTACTTCAGTAATTCATCTCAGTTTAAAATTCTGTTCATGTTATGGATATGGTTCATTCCATAATGACTAATGTACTGTGTGTTATTTGTTTTACAGAGTTTGTGAATATCATATTTTATATATATCTTTTTTTGCTTATTTATCAATAGGTCAACAATTCAGTAATGGCCCTGTGCAAATCTGTCTATGAGAAAATGTTCTTGTGGATGGTTGTTCGCATCAATGAGATGCTGGACACAAAGCAGCCAAGACAGTTCTTCATTGGTGTCCTGGATATTGCTGGATTTGAAATCTTTGACGTGAGAAATTATTTCAGATTATTGTTATCATTGAAGCATTGCTGTTTTTACCATATCAAGTATACTCGTGACATTTACCTGGTCCTATTCAAATCCTGTTTAATGAGTTCTAAGTTGTCTTGTCTCAAAAATTCAGTTCAACAGCTTGGAGCAGCTGTGCATCAACTTCACCAATGAGAAACTGCAACAGTTTTTCAACCACCACATGTTTGTACTGGAACAAGAGGAGTACAAGAAAGAAGGAATTGATTGGGAGTTTATTGATTTCGGTATGGACTTGGCTGCCTGCATTGAGCTTATTGAGAAGGTAACTGAGACCCTTCATTCTTAACTAATAAAAAGATATCCTGATGGTGTCACTTCATTTAAAGAACTCTGTCTTCACCAGCCAATGGGCATCTTCTCCATCCTTGAAGAGGAGTGCATGTTCCCCAAGGCCTCAGACACTACCTTCAAAAACAAGCTCTATGACCAACATCTTGGGAAAGCTGCTGCCTTCCAGAAGCCCAAACCTGCCAAAGGCAAGGCTGAGGCCCACTTCTCCCTGGTGCACTACGCTGGCACTGTCGACTATAACATCAATGGCTGGCTCGATAAGAACAAGGACCCCCTGAATGACTCTGTGGTTCAACTGTACCAGAAGTCTTCAGTCAAACTGCTCTCTTTTCTGTATGCCTCCCATTCAAGTTCTGATGGTAAGGATTTTCTGATTAATTACTCTCTGCATTACTCATAACCCTTACATAACCCTGAAATGCATTTTTGGGTCTACAGCAATCAGAGGTCAGTTTACAGCCCCTGAAACTCCAGTTTTTTTTTAATTTTTTTATTTATTGTCAGTCAAATGCAGGCTGTAGATTGGTTTATGGACTTACTGTTACTTCTGTATTCTATAAAGTTAGCAAAGCAAAAGTAAGTACAAGCAAATTTATTTTCATATGATGCTTAACCCTTTCAGCGCCGTGATGTAATATATCAAAGTCAGATTCTGTTGAAAACCTTCAGCAGCTCGGGACAACTACATTTTTACTTCCTTAAGAATGTATTCGGCGCTCAAAGGGTTAATTCATGTTGACATGTATAATGGTCTCTCATGGACTTACATTACGTTGGAATGTTTGACAAAAAGACTCATGCTTTTAAGAATAAATTGTGTTCATGGGAACTTTGGTGGAGGTTAACTTAATCAGTATAAAATCCAATTCTTGACCAATTACAAGTTATGGTTTTTTGCAAACGAAATTCCATTGCAAGCACAGCATTAATTGCGTTCTCCCTTTATTTCCATGCAACAATATTTCGGAAAATGCAGACATCTAAGAATTTACTAACTGTGATTCCACCCTGTGTTTTGCGATGTAAAAACAGAGTCAGCTAAAGGAGGTGGCGGCAAGAAGGCAGGAAAGAAGAAGGGTGGATCCTTCCAGACTGTGTCTGCTCTCTTCAGGGTAATAATGGAATCTGGATAAAACTTCTACTTTCAATATCAGTGATATCCATGTCTGTATGAAATAAATGTAATTCACGCATGTCATCAATGCGCAACAGATTGGCATATGGGCATGTCTACGCCATCAGAAAGTGATGAGCCGCTAACTCTCATTGCACACCTCTTGTTCTATCGCAGGAGAACTTGGGAAAGCTGATGACCAACCTGAGGAGCACGCATCCTCACTTTGTGCGGTGCTTGATTCCTAATGAGTCGAAGACACCAGGTTAGTGTCACTTATTCTCAGCATTCAATGCAATCTTCACAGTTTCAGTCAGCCTTTGCCATGGTCAGTTAGCCAAACAAAAACTAACACGTTAAACCAGGAAAAATGGATCTGGACATGCCCTAAGTTCATTTGCGCCAAATGCCTCAGACCGTGAGCTCAGATTGTTACAATAGAGCCCAAAATCATGCTTATGTTGATTTGAAGTAAACAACACACTCGCCATCAGCCCAGATTGAAGCGTGAGCTGATGAAGTCAAAATGATTGGACATTGTTGGAGAAAATGGGAGATAGCAGAAAAATACAATAAAATAACATTTTAGTTTTGAACGCAATGAAAGTCTACAAGAAAGTAGAAATGAACGCATTAACCCCTTTTTACTGATAACAAATATTCTCAATGTTTTCCTGTTATGCATGAGCCTCTTTAAGGCTTAATAACTCGGTATTTGTGTCACAGAGTCTTTGGAAAATTATTCCAGTGAAGCAAGTCATTTGGAAATTCAATTTCAGAATTGCTTAGCAATTAAATTTTGGAATTTACGGACGCCAGCGTCTATATCTGCACAAAGAGGTCAAGCATTTTGAAATTTGTATTCAAGGTCTCATGGAGAACTTCTTGGTAATACACCAGCTGAGGTGTAATGGTGTGCTGGAAGGTATCAGAATCTGCAGAAAGGGTTTCCCCAGCAGAATCCTCTATGGTGACTTCAAGCAGAGGTAAATTTATGATTTTTCATTGTATATACATTTTATTGTCATGGAAGCAGGTATTTTAAGTTAAAGTCAATGGCTTAACATGGTTCTAAAGTTCACACGTGGTTCATCCAAATAATGCCATGAAACATCAAAGAAGAAATAGACAAATAAAGTGGGTCAAGAATGTTCACTGATAACAAAAATTGGGTGTAAAACTGAATCAGTGCATATAATGATCACTGTTCATTGCAAGCTATGATTTGCAATCAATACTACTATGACAACATTCCCCAGAAAATTCACAGATTGACTGCTAATATTTTCCTTTAGATACAAAGTACTCAATGCGAGTGTCATCCCTGAGGGTCAGTTCATTGACAACAAGAAAGCTTCTGAGAAGCTCCTGGGCTCCATCGATGTGGACCACACTCAGTACAAGTTCGGCCACACGAAGGTAAAATTCCTTACATCTCCCTTTTTACAGAGAATGTGGAGGTAGCATATTTCACATGAGAGAGATTCATAAAATCAGTATTTAAACACACCTGTATAAACAATGTATGTAATTTGTTCTGAGGTCAAACATTGACTTTCATGGGGAAGTAAAACATTTTCATTTTAAGTGTTCAACATTTCATCTTGGAAATACCTGACTGTGTGTCAAAGCTCCTGGTATGACATCAGTTATAGTTCCACTTCATCTTTATCATGTGTATTCTTTGAGGACATGTTACGTCTTATAATATTTCCTCCAGGTGTTCTTCAAAGCTGGTCTGCTGGGTCTCCTGGAGGAGATGCGAGATGAGAAACTGGCCATACTAGTGACCATGACTCAGGCTCTCTGCCGTGGTTACCTCATGAGAAGGGAGTTTGTCAAGATGATGGAAAGGAGGTAAATGTTTTTGCAAAGAACCACATAAAAACAAGTAATTGCAGTAGTTCAAACTGTACTCCTCAGAAAGAGCAATAAATTTGCAGGTGGAATATCATGTTCGATACATTATTCTTGTGCCTATTCACAGCATAGGGACACATACAAAAATCCAGGCTATGAGTGAGCTCACAATTTGCATTGAAAATCCACTCATTACCTTGTTTAAAAATCATAGTTCTTCTGGCACATTCAGCAAAATATTTATCTATAATCATTTCCCCGCAGAGAATCCATTTACTCCATCCAATACAACATCCGCTCATTCATGAATGTGAAACACTGGCCATGGATGAAGCTTTACTTCAAGATCAAGCCACTTCTCAAGAGTGCTGAAGCTGAGAAGGAAATGGCCAACATGAAGGAGGAGTTTGCCAAGTGCAAGGAGGATCTGGAAAAGGCCTTGGCCAAGAAGAAGGAGATAGAGGAGAAAATGGTTTCTCTTCTCCAGGAAAAGAATGATCTACAGTTGGCTGTAGCATCTGTAAGTTGAGCATGTAGTGAAAAAAAATTCTGTTATCAAACTAAAAATGAAAATTCTAACTGTTTCAATATTTGATGCAAGGAAAGCGAAAGCCTCGCTGATGCAGAGGAAAGATGTGAGGGACTCATCAAGGCAAAGATCCAGCTTGAAGCAAAACTCAAAGAGACCAATGAGAGGCTGGAGGATGAGGAGGAAATCAATGCTGAGCTCACTGCTAAGAAGAGGAAACTGGAGGACGAGTGCTCTGAGCTGAAGAAAGACATTGATGACTTAGAGCTCACTTTGGCTAAAGTAGAGAAGGAGAAACATGCCACAGAAAACAAGGTTTGTTCTTGATAAATACAGTATGTGGGTGAGTGTTTTCCCAAAGACCTGACATCTCCCTAACATGGTGTCAACTTAATTACTTCAGGTGAAGAACCTGACTGAGGAGATGGCCTCTCAGGATGAGAGCATAGCCAAGCTATCAAAGGAGAAGAAAGCTCTCCAAGAGGCACATCAACAGACCCTGGATGATTTACAGGCAGAGGAGGACAAAGTCAACACTCTGACCAAAGCAAAAGCTAAACTTGAGCAGCAAGTGGATGATGTGAGTAAAACATGACTTAAAAAGTAAAACCTCTTGGAAAAGAAAATAATTCATGTTGAATGAATTTTGTTCTTCTTTCAACCAATCTCGTGCAATAGTTGGAAGGCTCCCTGGAACAGGAGAAGAAGCTTCGCATGGACCTTGAGAGAGCCAAGAGAAAGCTTGAAGGTGATCTGAAACTAGGACAGGAATCCATTATGGACCTGGAGAATGACAAGCAACAGGCAGATGAAAAGATCAAGAAGTACGGGAAAATTCAGAACAATAGAATAATAACAAATGTGCCATAAAATGGAAAGGATTTTTAATTTTAATGGTTTGATCTTTGCAGAAAAGACTTTGAAATGAGCCAGCTTCTCAGCAAGATTGAGGATGAACAATCGCTGGGGGCTCAATATCAGAAAAAGATAAAAGAACTCCAGGTATGAGTCAAATTCTCCAATTTCCATACACAGCGGCGCATAAAAGTGCCAAGTATGCAGGTCTTAAACTTATACATCTATATGTCACAGGCGCGTATTGAGGAGCTGGAGGAAGAAATCGAGGCAGAGCGTGCTGCTCGGGCCAAGGTTGAGAAGCAGAGGGCTGATCTCTCCAGGGAGCTTGAGGAGATCAGTGAGAGGCTAGAAGAAGCAGGTGGGGCAACTGCTGCTCAGATTGAGATGAACAAGAAGCGTGAAGCTGAGTTCCAGAAGCTGCGCCGTGATCTCGAAGAGTCCACCCTGCAGCATGAAGCCACTGCTGCTGCTCTCCGTAAGAAGCAGGCCGACAGTGTGGCGGAGCTGGGAGAACAGATCGATAACCTTCAGCGCGTCAAGCAGAAACTGGAGAAGGAGAAGAGTGAATACAAAATGGAGATTGATGACCTCTCCAGCAACATGGAGTCAGTTTCCAAGACAAAGGTGTGCAAACTGTTTGCCTTACTCGCATTGCTTTATGAATACATGTTCTTTTTTTGATCATTGAGCTACTCTAGATTTTTTCAACAGAGTAACCTTGAAAAACTGTGCCGTACCCTTGAGGATCAACTGAGTGAACTGAAAACCAAGAGCGATGAGAGTGTACGGCAGTTGAATGACATGAGCACGCAAAAAGCAAGACTCCAAACTGAAAATGGTACATATATCCAAATTCAAAATTTCGGATAATTTAAGAAAAAAATGTGAGAGTGTTTAATAATGCTGTGAATTCCTCAGGTGAACTGAGCCGCCAGTTAGAGGAGAAAGAAGCTCTGGTTTCCCAGCTGACAAGAGGCAAACAAGCCTACACACAGCAGATTGAGGAGCTCAAGAGGCACATTGAAGAGGAGGTCAAGGTAATACATTGATTAAGCATTAGAAAAACGTCTAAAATGATTACCAGGAGGGCGGATAAATGAGCAGTGTAGTATTATTAATTTAACAACATTTTAAAATCTGTAATTTATTTACAGTCTCCTGCTTGTTTTTGACTTTAAGGCCAAGAATGCCCTGGCCCATGGTTTACAATCAGCCCGCCATGACTGTGACCTGCTGAGGGAGCAGTATGAGGAGGAACAGGAGGCCAAGGCTGAGCTGCAGCGAGGAATGTCCAAGGCCAACAGTGAGGTGGCTCAGTGGAGGTCCAAATATGAAACTGATGCTATCCAGCGCACTGAGGAGCTGGAGGAGGCCAAGTAATTAAACCGTTTTACACAAATTCACAACCACTGCATTTACAGCATCTTGCAAAGCAAATTGGACTTGCTGTTTCTTACAGGAAGAAGCTTGCACAGCGCCTGCAGGAGGCAGAAGAGTCCATTGAGGCTGTGAACTCCAAGTGTGCCTCTCTGGAGAAGACCAAGCAGAGGCTGCAGGGTGAAGTGGAGGATCTCATGATTGATGTGGAGAGAGCAAATGCTGTGGCTGCCAACCTTGACAAGAAACAAAGAAACTTTGACAAGGTACAACTAATATTACTAAAAGGTGACTGATAACTGTATGTCAGCATATGGTGTTAAAATAAAAGCCTGCTGGGGTGCTGGATAGCTCAGTCAGTTAAAGCACTACATTGCGGAGCAGAAGTGACTATCACGGCACGGGTATGACCCCCGGTCGTACCAACCCGCAGTGGTCGGCAGCTTTTTCAGTGTAGCGCACAATTGGCTATTGCGCTATAGGGATGCAAATTGGGAAGGGGCTGCCTGGAAGGGTAATATAAAAATGATAGCTTTGTTCGTGACTCAAGCGCCTCCTGTTGGCCAGCCAGGCGCTCTTCAGGAAGATTCTAAGCTTGTTCATGTTCTGGTATCCTCCACCCTCGCTCTGAACTTGAGAGGATTCAACCAATGTGTGTAAAGAAGCAGTGGCTGATAAGCGCGTCCTTCGAAGGAGAGCCACAAACTGTCTTCACTCTCCTGAATTGGCAACAAGGGTTTGCATGCGAGGAAGCCTTGTTCATAGTTCCCCAATTGGGCACTTAAGATTCGGGTGGGATTGGAGATGCCAAATAATAAAAAAATAAATAAAATAAAGTAAATAAATAATAAAAGCCAGCTGAAATTGGTATTAATGGTTGAGTTATATTATGTTTCCAGGTTCTGGCTGAATGGAAGCAGAAGTTTGAGGAAAGCCAGGCAGAGCTGGAGGGGGCTCAGAAAGAGTCTCGTTCCCTCAGCACTGAGCTCTTCAAGATGAAGAACTCTTATGAGGAAGCTCTGGACCAGCTGGAGACCCTAAAGAGAGAGAACAAGAACCTGCAGCGTATGTACCCAGCATATCAGCAAACATATTTGTTGTTATCATAGTATCATCAGTTCAGGCACTGGCAGTTCCCTTAGTATATCATTTAGGTTCTAAAAAATAAATGGTAAAATGACTAGAGTATCAAAGCAGAAAGTAGGACATGTACAACTCTACAGGAAAAATATGACTTTTGCAGATGCACATTGTATGAGTAGTTACTTTAATAATTCAACTTTATTAAACCTTTTTCCGATGTTTGTTTATTAGAGGAGATTTCTGACCTGACTGAACAAATTGGAGAGACTGGTAAAACCGTTCATGAGCTGGAGAAGGCAAAGAAGACTGCGGAGGCAGAGAAATCAGAAATCCAAGCTGCCTTGGAAGAAGCAGAGGTAATAACCAATAGGGATTTCAGAAGATTCATAAGTAAATATATATTTTTTAGCCATTAATTTAAAAAAGGGGCAATAAAATACATTGCAAAGTTAGAAATAATGCTTTACTTTGAGGGGATAATTTGGTTGCTGGGACTTGCTAGGTCTCAGCAAGGGACTTTAATGCACTTCAAGCTTTTTTACTACATATACCTTCTTCTTTTCACAATCCAGGGTGCACTGGAGCATGAGGAGTCCAAAATTCTCAGAGTTCAACTAGAACTCAATCAGGTCAAGGGTGAAATTGACAGGAAGTTAGCAGAGAAAGACGAAGAGATGGAGCAGATCAAGAGGAACAGCCAGAGGGTGATTGAGTCCATGCAGACCACTCTTGATGCTGAAGTCAGAAGCAGGAATGATGCTCTTAGGGTCAAGAAGAAGATGGAGGGAGACCTCAATGAGATGGAGATTCAGCTGAGCCATGCCAACCGCCAGGCAGCAGAAGCCCAGAAGCAACTGAGGAATGTCCAAGGACAGCTTAAGGTATTTTTCTGAAATCCCAACCATGACTGAGCTTCCACATGTTCAGGCTTTCAGCCACAACTAATGTAATCAATCCCTATGTCAGGATGCCCAACTGCACCTTGATGACGCGATCAGAGGACAGGAGGACATGAAGGAACAGGTTGCCATGGTGGAGCGCAGGAACAACCTGATGCTGGCAGAGATTGAGGAACTGAGGGTTGCTCTGGAGCAGACAGAGAGAGGCCGCAAAGTGGCAGAACAGGAGCTGGTCGATGCAAGTGAGCGTGTGGGACTGCTGCACTCCCAGGTGAGTCAACAAGGAATTCCCTTTTGATTTTCCGAGAGGTGAAACACTCAAAGATGGTCAGGGTCAACATAAAACTATCCAAGCATGTCAATATCAAACTATTCCATTTTCTCATTTCCTTCAGAATACCAGCCTTATCAACACCAAGAAGAAGCTGGAGGCTGACCTGGTTCAGATTCAAGGAGAAGTTGATGACACCATCCAGGAAGCTAGAAATGCTGAGGAGAAAGCCAAGAAAGCCATCACTGATGTACGTCATTGTTCAAGGTTTACCAGCATTACATACACTATTTTTCCAGGTTACACATGAAAAAAAAAAAAAAAACAGAACTCATGATTGCCTCCTCTGTTTATCGTAAATCTGGATTTAAATTTGAACAGTTTACTTAGTTGTGCATCCCCTCGATCACAGCCAGTTCTATTCAGACATCTGTCCCGTCCTCATAAACAAAATATAAATATACAAAACTGCAGGCGGCCATGATGGCAGAAGAGCTGAAGAAGGAGCAGGACACCAGCGCTCATTTGGAGAGGATGAAGAAGAACCTGGAGGTCACAGTGAAGGACCTGCAGCACCGTCTGGATGAAGCTGAGAATCTGGCCATGAAGGGCGGGAAGAAACAGCTACAGAAACTGGAAGCCAGGGTAAAATACCTTTGACACCTTTCAGCAAAATAAATGCATGTATTTGATCGAATATTTGATAAAATCTGGAACCTGAGCGAGCGGCATGTTATCATTAAAAAATAAGAGGATTTAATTGGACATTCTAGATTTTGGAAGTAATAATGTATTCGATGTCAAATGCTGCATTCACGTGATTAATTGTAGCCCGAGTTCACTGCAGTGAATGATAATACAACAGTGAAATCTGATTATGACGAGAAAAAAATGCCAAGGGTAGTGGTTACTTACTATTATAAAACGGGTGCTTCCCATCCTTAAATGTGATTGGCTGAGCCGCGTTCCATGCCGGTATAAAAATTACTGTAACCCACTATGGCAGGGCGCAGCACTAAATATCCCTGCGCGCAACGACCTGCGCTGTGCTCAGCTGACTCGTTAGGTTAGCTTTGTTTCAAGACTTTAAGCTCGCTATTTAAGTCTCCGCGAAGTTTAGCCTTTTAACCAGATAACCAGTTGGCTATCTACCTAGCTAGCTATTGCATTACAACGTTCGATATCACTTTTGTGTTGTAAGCTATGTTGCTAACTTGCTCATTATTTCAGTTGCCTATTAGCGATAAACACACAAGAAAAAGTCAACAATTTATTTTATGGGCTGTGTGTAGGGTAACCACATCCATTGTAGTGAACGCTAGCTAGTTGACAAGCTGGCTAGCAAACTAATGCACAATTCAACATATTTTCCTGGGTAGCGGCAAGTGTGGAGGACAGAAGTCAATCGTTCCCTACTCTCGCTGCTGGTTGTAATGATTTGGCCCATCAGCGCAAGTTGAGAACAAGGAAAATCGAAAACCGAAACGAACTAAAATTATTTAACGGGGTCTTCGGGTGACCGAAGGAGACATTCAAAATAGCCTGCTTTCATAGTATATCTACATTAGCGAGCACAAGTAGCCTGATGTGACATGATAATGGCGCTAGATGAAAAAGCAATCTTAGCGTCTGTGTTGCTGGCCAACCATTCTGCCCACTCTGTCTTGCTTGGTGGAAGAAGTTCTCAATTTTATTGTTGCATTCCTACCGATAAATTGTCGATTTTTTTCTTGTGTGTTTATTTAATGGGCTATATATAGGGTATATTTTATAAAAGGAATGCGGCATGTTATCAATAAAAAATAAGAGGATTTAATTGGACATTATATTCCAGATTTTGGAAGTAATAATGTATTGGATGTCTAATGCTGCATTCACGCGATTAACCGTAGCCAGAATTCATCGCAGTGGAGGAGAATACAACAGTGAAATCTGATTATGACGTAAATTATCATAATTATGATTATGATGAAAAAAAAAGATGCCAAGGGTAGGGGTTACTTACAATTAAACTTGAAATGACAGAATTTCTTATCATTTTCAACAGAATTCCAGAGTGGATATGACATATTAACACAAACATACAGAATTTTAAAGGAAATGATCAATAATTTCCCCAAATGTTGATAAAAGACTACATGCCACCATCAAATTTATCCTTATCGCATTGAAAACGGATTGCATCATACAATTGCAAAGTCAAATTAACATAGCTATGTAGTGTTTTGCGGTTCTGCTGGCCTGCTGTTTCTCCTCCCAAAACCATAAGAGACTTGGCATTTTGCTTCGTACCATCCATGGTGACTCAAGTGAACTGGCAGGCAGCCAGGTTTCATTGAATTTTTTTAATTTTTTTTAGTGCAAAGCTTTAGCCTGATAGTGTTGATGAGTAAATTGCATTGGTCAGAATTCAAGTTAACGCAAATTTTATGTCCTAGGTGCGTGAGCTGGAAGCTGAAGTTGAGGCTGAACAGAAACGTGGGGCTGATGCAGTTAAAGGTGTCCGTAAATACGAAAGGAAAGTCAAGGAGCTCACCTACCAGGTAAGATTTCTCACATCTTAACATAAAACCCTCAGCAAAAAAATACTGTCATCCATTCTACCTCTCCTGAAACCCCTTTATACTCTGCAGACTGAGGAGGACAAGAAGAATAACCTCAGACTGCAGGACCTGGTGGACAAGCTGCAGCTGAAAGTGAAGTCCTACAAGAGACAGGCTGAGGAAGCTGTGAGTCCCATTTTAGTCTTTGAATGCCTGTAACCCTGTAATAATGTGTTAAAACTGTTAATAAGCATCGCACATACGCCATGAACAGAAAAAAAGCGGACTTTCTCAACCAATATTCTCATGATGCAACATTTCAAGTCCTTTTTGCTGTAGCACCTTGATTGTTTTTATCTTTGGAAGTATAGCCCTGCGATGGCAGTTCACTCAAATCTCATTTTTAAGGCAGCTGTTGAACTTTCCTTTATAAATCTAATCAACCTGAAATTTATCACAGTATAAAGGGAGCCACCTGTTCTTGGCCCTCAATACCCTAGATTAAGGTGAACAGGGACTTACTGTACGGACAGACACTTCTCAGAGAAATAAGTAATAATCAACAATCAGCGTGGATCAAGAGCCCCATTTTAAACTACAACCCCAATTCTGAAATAGTTGGGACAAAATGTAAATTGTGAATAAAATCAAAATGTAATGACTTTCAGATCATATGAGCCACTATGTTACTTACAATAGAACATAGATATCATTTTCATTGTTGAAACTGAGACATTTTACATTTTTATCCACAAAATTAACTGGCTGCAATAGGTCTCAGTAAAGTTGAGACACAGGCAAAAAGGGACTGAAAAAGCATTGACTATCTAAGACAAGAAGAGCACTCAGAGAGCGCAGAACCTCCGCCGCCAGGGGGCAGCAAAGCCAAAAGCACGGCAATTGGAACTCTGGCCCATTGGCAAGACTTGAAATCTTGAACTTTGG
Organism: Gymnothorax reevesii; assembly: GCA_029721435.1. NCBI lineage: Eukaryota > Metazoa > Chordata > Actinopteri > Anguilliformes > Muraenidae > Gymnothorax > Gymnothorax reevesii. The sequence continues at coordinate 11,338,569 of CM056581.1, forward strand.
AGTATATCTCAGCAGTACTTTGGCCTAGATATGCCAAAATTTTATCACCTCTTCCTTGACTTAATACCCACCTACCCTGAAAATTTCATAAAATTCCGGCCATTAGTTTTTGAGTTATCTTGTTCATCAAACAAACAAACCAACAAACAAACGGCACCGAAAACATAAACCTTCTCAGCGGAGGTTAAAAATCAGCCGAAAGAACATTTAGCAAGTAATTAAGTTAACTGGCACCAGGTGTGTGACATGATTGGCTATAAAAGGGATGTCTTTGAGAGGCTGAGTCTCTCATAAGTAAAGATGGCCAGAGGCTCTCTAACCTGTGAAGGCTTGCGTAAAAAAAATATTGTGGAATACTTTAAAAAAATGTTCCTCAATGTCAAATTGCAAAGGCTTTGAAGGTCTCAACATTATCACAGTGCATAACATCATCAAAAGATTCAGAGAAACTGAAAAAATCTCTGCGCGTAAGGGACAAGGCCGAAGACCTTTACTGGATGCCTGTAATCTTCGGGCCCTCAGATGCCACTGCATCACTCACCAGCATGATTCTGTCATTGTGATTGTCCCAACTATTTCAGAATTGTGGTTATTATAATATTCCACCATTGATGTTATTAAGACTCCCCAAAGTTTGCAACAATTATTGCTGTCATGAGTCGTTTATGATGTAGATAAGTATAGGACAGTTAAAAACCAAATAAACCCTAATTTAATATGTAACTTGAATGGTAAATAACTATTAAATAACTTTGCACCAAGGTTTGTGACATCAACATGTCTAGCTCAAGTGTAAAGCGCAAATAATTTGCCCTCATTTGTGAGTTTAAATTATTGTGTGTGAATGTAAAATCCTATTTAGGTGCACAGAGAGCTTGACATCTGTGGCTTCTTTGCATTGTGTAGCTTCCAAGTTGACTTAGGCCCGGGCCACACTGCCTGCAGCAGCAAAGCGCATTCCGCATACCGCATGCGCATTTTCGTTTCGCTTCCCATGTTATTCAATGACAGCGGCCACAGTGCATGCCAAAGCTGCGCGACTCACGCATGCAAATGCCGTGCTGCTACCTTGCGGAAAATATAGATTCGGACTCTTGCTGAATTTTTCTGCACTACGCCAGCAGCAAAAGGCAAAGCAGAGCTGAAAATGACTGTCAGAAACGGTCATATCGCCATAAATACATGAATTTCGCTAAACTGCAGAGGATGGGTGTCTGTTGCATGCATGAAGCAGACAATTTAAAAATGTAATAACACTTCCAGCATGTTTATCACATTAAAAGCCCGTTTATATGGACATAATCCCTTCTGCTCAATTCAGCAATGCTTCGTGAAATATTCAGACATGTAGTGGGAAATTCGCGACTTTCATCGTAGGCTGCTGTCATTAAAGGGGATATAGCCTATGGAAAAGTATTTTGTCATTCTCAACTTATTTTTAAAAACTTTAATACGACGTTGCTCGTTTTATTTTTGATTTAGACGTGTAGATTTTGCAGGAATATGCCATTAATTGCAGTGCCAAGCCAATGAACATAGTTTATTATGTTGATGATTAAAGAGTATCAGAGCAATACTTTTCCGTTTCTCTCACTCTGGCCATGACATGATTGCTGAACCTACATACCACCCCGCACTTGCATTGGCAAGTTGAGGTGACTGTTTCCACTTGTAAAGAGAGAGAGAGAGAGAGAGAGAGAGAGAGAAAACTAAGCTGGATACAGCATGGATCTATAAAATATCCTTTGAATATAATGGCCAGAGGAACGTACAGCACGTCAGCCAGTTTCGGAATTGTCTGAACTGTTCCCTTCACGGACGTTCGGTGCCTAGTCTACAGTACGAATGGTTTCTGCCTTGACTAATGTAAATTAGATCGCTTATGAAAGCACATTCCACATCCCGACACCCTCCCCCTACCCCGAAATTACCTTCGGAGAGAGCAAGACCAATTCAGAAGGGTTTGCTGTGTATTGTAATATGATAGTGTAATTAGATTGTTTGTATGATACGCTCAAGCATGCTTCCCCTACTGTCAATACAAAATATAAATCACGTGCAGTAGGCTATAACGATGCAAGACGAAATAATATACAAAAGTCGTGCAGAGACGAAGGAGGAGCCCGCGGCAGACCTGCCGCTGCAGATACGCAGGCAGTGTGACCGAGCTGCATGCGACAAGCGGTTGAAGTGCTCCGCTTGCAGAATACGCATCGCAACTGCAGGCAGTGTGGCCCGGGCCTTAGAGAGTGTAACTGTATAACTATGTGTTAGCTGGTTAGCTAGCTTTGGCAGTGCAATTTGATTTTAAACAAACTAGCTCGTCAAACATTGCAAAAGTCTACCCTGGTCAGTTATAGCCTGCTCTAGGATTGCCTAGTCTTGGGGGGAAACAGGGGATGGGCATTTGCAGCATCTAGTTTCCTCCAAAATATTATGTGTTCTTCTCAAACAGGAGGAACAAGCCAACACTCACCTGTCCAGGTTCAGGAAGGTGCAGCATGAGATGGAGGAAGCTCAGGAGCGTGCTGACATCGCTGAGTCCCAGGTCAACAAGCTGAGAGCCAAGAGCCGTGAAGCCAGCAAGGTAGGTTACCATTCAATTATGAGATGAGTTACTGAATATAAAAATCACTCTCAATTTACACAGGATAAACAACAAAAGGAAAGCAGATTTTTCGTATTTTAACATTTCATTTTATTTTAGGGGAAGGAAGTCGCAGAATGAGGCATGCAACCGAGATGAGACGTACAGTAACAAGAACTTATATAATATAAATTTCTTGTGAAATGCTCTCATGAAAACTGTTGGACAATAAATTTAACTTAGCATATACTTGTATGATATTCTCATTCTCACTTTTTTACTGAACCATTTTACTCGATCATTTGCATGAGAATCACTTTTCAACCGCAAATACTCCGACAAAGGAGTAGTCTCATCTCATACATGATTTTACCCGGTGATTTTTGGTGCCATATTTTTGCTGAAATCAGCAGAAAGTGTTGGGTTTGGAAAATTAGTTGGTGTGAAATATAGAATAACATAACCTGCTCAATTTAAAAATTCAAAAACATAAACAAATATGTAAAGACCATAAACCTAACCTCCCAGCGATATGATAAGTTTGAGACTGAGCCAAGGGCATTTTTGTTTGGAATTTGTTTGTTCTGTCCACAGTAGTTTTCTCCAACTACTCAAGTTCCCTCCAACAGCACAAAATATACAAATAAGGTTGAGATTATCCTTGGATTGGTCACCAAAAAAAACAAACAAACAAACAAACAAACCAAAAAACAATTAAATCAGTGTATTCAATAAACTCCATCAAACAATTCAAAAAATGTTTACAGAACATTTATAATTATTATAATTATTATTTTTATTATTGTCATCATCGTTATTGTCAAGGTGTAGCCATGATATTTGTATTACAGTTTTGACACATATGTTACCCCACCAGAGGTCACAAATGACAACATTTGGTGGCAAATGGTCATTTGACTTCGGCTCGGTAACCAAATAAAGATGCTGGAGTTGGGCCCATTTTCAATTAAACAGCCAATTCTTCTATATGGGTGGAAAAAAACATGCCTTATTTTGTTATTTCAAAACTTCCACCAAATGAATATTGAACTGTAACTATTTTGTCATTTATTGAGCCACATCCAGACATCAAGGAGGGGGTATTCACCTTCTAAGGTCTGGCATTAACTGTTCCTATTTCCCAAGAAAAACCTTCCTTCAGATACTTCCATGCATACTGAGCAAACAATCTTTCTGATGCCTTTGAATTAAAACTGTTCAAATGCCCCCCAAATTGAAGCAGCCGATAACGAATAATCTTGAATCATTGCTGCCACCTATAGACTGAGGCCAAATTTCCTGCAACAGAGGCCCAATTTCTGGAGTTGAGCCTCTCCTGAACTCGGCATTCAAAATAATTTTAAGAATAAGCACATGTATTCATAAGATTTGGGACCGTCTTGCATACAGTCAAAAACCTTTTCATCTCAGAAGCAGAAAGCAAATACAAAATTTGCGTTTATCGAACTCACCGTAATTTTCTCTTGCGCCGGTCAGATTACATAATTGCATACTAGCCATGCTATAAAACGTCAAAAACAGTGACAAAAAATCGATTTGTCTCATCATTTGGTATTAGCATGTTTGCAGTAAACATACCTTTTATTTAAGACCTATATGTTTTTGTGACCAATCATTATTTATTTATATTATATTATTATTTATTTTATTCTCATAAGACTGGGGTAAGTGAGAAATGACTGGTAAAAACATACATACAAATACATACATGATGTAACTGGTCTTGGCAGCTGCCGTAACAAATCAACAGCACACAGCTGGTATATGCATAGCAAACATGACACATCGGACTCAGCATCCAATACATAGTGCCTGCACAGCATGTTGTACAAATAGATACAGATATATACAGACTGGATATATTTACATAGCCGTGAACGACTTGTATGGAAAGAAACTATTTAAATACTACTGATGATTGGTGGAATAAAACATTCAATCAAGTACTACAGACGTTTAAAAGTAATGGACCTGCAGTTTGGGCTCCAACTCTTTGGCCTCAGCGGAATTCAGTTTGCAAAGCAAAGGTCTTTATACCACGTTTACGGAGACAAATAAATTGTTTCTTTGAAAAGTGTGGTTTAGCAATTAAAAAACTAAAGCCGTAGGTGCTTCAGATATTTTGTTCACCTCCTGTAATAGTTTGCACATTTCAAGTGCTCAAACTCTGCATCTCCTGTTATTTATATTTGTCGTGGTTTTGACGGCACTGGGACCATGTACCCAAAAACAGGTGAAGGGACCCACATGCACAGGCTGAGTAAAAATATAAAAAAATCTTTAATTTAAAGATAAAAAAACAAACAAGAGAGGAGCAGCAGCGAAAACATCAACATCAGAGCTCCGGACTCTGCCAAATTTGCAGTGCAACTCCTAAATACTCTTCGCTGCACCTCCACCTCAACGAGCAACAGGTGAGGCTCGTCAAAGTGGAGGTGCAGACAGCGGGAGGGGGGAGGGCCTGCAGGGCAGAACCAGCACAATACCACTATGAACATTTGGTAGCAGCAGATAGTTTATTGTAAAAAAGATGCAAAAACACTCATATTTTAAAATAGAAATAAGAGCAGCAACATCAAGATATAAAATTAAGTGTCAAACCTTCTCACCAATACTGCTATTTATGCTCATAAATGATAAATACCAGCTTCGGTGAAACAACAAAAAACACTCACTCATCCATCGCATCAATTTCTTCCAAACATTTTCCTGAAACCTTGCAACAGGTGCATTGTTATAAATTGACTAAATTTAACATTTAAATTAACGCATTGTCTCCTTGTTATTTTGACTTTAAGTAAACTCCTGCAAGCATTTAACTGTCATTCGCAGTTAACATGCACAAAGCCTCCGTTATAAACTGATTGTAAAATTACGGTTAAAATGACTAGCAAAGACGGTGCCAGTCAAAATAACTGGCAAAAAAAGGTGCCAGTTTATTACAATGTGTGGGTGTACTATCATTGACCATCAAAGGTCCTTGAGGAGGTCCAGCTCACAGTGCTGAAATGTTCTGATGATATTAACAACCAAGCATTTATACTTGTTTCATCCCTGCAATAAAACACCATACCGTATACATGAAGTGCCCCTTTTTTACTGATCATTTGCCACCTCAATCTGTTTTTGTCCATGGGCCAGACATGCACTTCAGAGGAAAAGTCTTTTTAAAACTGCATTAATTTTGCAATTAATCTAAATCATTGTATCGCTTGTTGGCTAAATGTCTTGTTATCATAGAAATGATGTACGCATAGGTCCTGAAAAATAAATGATCAATATTACGTAAGTGATATTACGACAAAAAACACCAAGCATATGTCTGACTAAAAAATATGATATTTTTCTTGCTATACTGTTCCAAGGGAAAATAAGGCAAAAATGTTGAATAATCAAAGGAAGATTGATGGCTGATCCACAATTGAACTCCCAGCACTTAATGAGGAACAGGCATGTTCTGAAAGCTGAACTGGCTGCTACATCTGTATTTACTGACATGTATTTCTCTCAAAAATGTACTTTTATGGACAGAACATAAAGTAACACAGAATTTATTGGAATTTATGACCCTGTCAGGACTTACATATGTTACTGCTGAAAATTCTTGAATCAGAAGTCATTTAAGTAGGTCTTGCTATTTTATTCAATAAAAGTATTTTTTGCATCATAGTACATTATATGAAACAAATGTTGTATTTTTCACAATTTAATTTAGTTTTTCCAGTATTTAGGGGCAATCAATTGGTAAATTACTCAGTTATCTAGTCTTGTTTTTTCCCATCAAAGTATTCAACAGCTGATTTGTCCATTTTAGAAATTCAGGATACTTATTTTACCATTGTTGTCATTCTCAAATGATTTTCTCCTAGACTGCAATGTTTCCCATACATGCTACTTTGAAGATGGACATGCATACATGCATACAGGAAATTAATACTGTTGTATGGGGTTTAAATCAGATGATTAAGCCAGCTAATCCATATTTTGTTATTTCCTTTCCAGAAAGCTCCCGAAGTGAGCAGATGTATGTTTTATAATGTTGTCTAGACGTATGTATTATAGTGTTGTCAGGCTGTAATACAAATTTTCCTCCATTAATTTGATACGGAAATCAAAAGGAAAATTTTGGAGTTGAACCCATATGAACTCATTTTTGTGAGTACCATGTCATGTCTCGTAAAGGCAGGATGAGATGTGACTGAAGTTGATCAAATTTTAAAAAATATAGTCCACATAAAGTCAGTAAAAGAGGAATTTGGCACTGGCACTTACTGCGTCTCTTTCGAGTTAGTTAAGTCTCATTTGTGATGTGCTTATCAATTGCTTCTGATTTCTGAAAACATTGCAACCCACTGTCAGTCACACTTCATGTCCTCACTTACTTACATGATTTAAGTTAGAACAAAACTCTCTAATATGCACTTAAATGGGATAGATGACATAAACTGTGTGATCAAGTCGACAGGAGAATTGTCTAAAATGAGGCGAGAGAGGTTTGCACCATGTGTGAAATCTGATCTCTCTGCTGCATTTTGTGAAAAATACCATGAATGACCACCAAAGACTGTTCCTGTCTCCCCAAATAAAACATTTTCTTTTATATAATTGAGGTGCAAATCTATGTTTGTGAGCACAACCAATTGACTCAATGAGACAGGGTAATTGCTTGATATAAAGCCTGCATTCACAGCGGCCCTCCATGATAAAAAAAATAAATAAATAAAAATGCTACTGCATCAAGAAAATGGAACGGCTTGTGACGCGCGTGAGAGAAAAAGAGCTTTTGGCATCTCACGGGCAGATCTCAGCCATCGAGAGGTGGATATACTGTATATATTCAATTGTGAAACAGAATGTTCTGCCTTTCATGTTTTGCAAATCAAAAGGTATTCAAAATCAAAATACAATTATGGTGCTATGTAACATTACCATATACTGGGTAGCATGTACATAGCATTGTTATCCCTGGCAAATAGAAGCTAAAACGGCTGTCAAGAAAGGTGCTGTTGCACCTCTTTAATGCAAACCTTGAATTTCAAAAGAATGATTGAAATAATTTTTTTTTTCTAGAATTTAATGTTTTTTCCCATAAATATGAGTGCCACAATCATTAACACTTCTAAAATATCTTATATTCATTTGAAATATATTCTAATGTATCTTCTTTAAAGTTTGTCGTAAAGATTATGAAAACTTTAATGGTCACCCATGACATCCTTTTCCCGGGGCTATAAAAATGAGGTGACAAACAAAATAATTTTCCTCAGTCATCACTTACAATGAGTGAGAAAAAGGATTATGCGACAGAACAATGTTGAGCTGAATGAATATGAAAAATACCCATTTTGACTCTCGAGACAATGATAAAGAAGTCAAATGCCAATGTTAGAGAAATCTGTGGAAAGGGATTTTGTCTTTTTTTGAACCCACTTTGAGGGGAATGGTTCATGTGGAAAAGGGAGCTCCAAGAATTGCAGTTAGAGAAATGGCATTAATTACATCATCGGCTCAGAAAATCTCCCAAACTATCAGATGCCATCTGACCAGGCATAACGCGTCTGAGTTGGTTGCCTGAAAAAAACTCTGTCGTAATCAAAAAACAAACCCAAGCATCAGTAGTTTGCCAAACAGTGCTTCCAATAAGATTGGGTTCTTTGGTCAGATTAAAGCATGTAAAGAAAAACATCTGTCAGGTAACCGGAGAGCCTGGGGGCAATGATGGATCTTGTGATTGGATTTGAACCACATCAGCCTGAGAGTTTGCTAGCATCCACCTTATAACATAATACTTGGCAAGCTAACCAACCCCATACATGGAATAAGAAGGTTGAACCAAAGGCTTAGATCAGATTTATCTGGCACCAATACCATGTATTGCTATTGCAGAAATAAGTAGATGGGTACTACTCTCACCTGCTCAGTACATTGTCTGGATGACTCCAGCATGAAAACAGCTCGCTACGTCAAAAGACATGAACAGTTGGCCAGTTTAAGTAAATATTTAGCATGATGTTACTGAATATATGAGTACTGTGAGTGCCCAAAAGAACTAATATTGAAAACTTGCAGTTACAGTACTTTAAGGTAAACTAGCCAATATTATGCATTTTCTATTTTTGCTACATTTAAGAAAAAAATACATAAAATCCATCATTTGTTCAGTCCTCACTTATTAGTTGTCTGCTGCTGGGGTTTGCGTCTCTCTAACATGATACAGCACCCTCAATAATTATTGGCACCCCTGCTTAAGATGTGTTAAAAGCCTTAAAATAAATTCTATTTTTATTGCAGACGCATACTCTCACACTGAAAATTGTAGAAAAATGTAACCTTCAACTTAAGTGAATTTTGAGAAACTAAGAAATAATGACTAAGAAATAATTATTTTTCATAAAATCACCTGTTCCACAATTATTGGCACCCCTAAAAATTCCTTGGAAATAAATGTAATTGAAGTATTTCTGTCATTTCTACAGTAGTTTACAAAGTTGATCAGAGTATCTAGGAACATTTAATTAGTAATTCATCACTGCCTGTTTCCCTGGGGTATAAATATGACGTGACGAAGAGGCCATTTCTCTTATCCACCCTTCAACATGGGAAAGACAAAGGAACACACCATTCAAGTAAGGCAGATGTGTGTCGACCTTCACTAGTCAGGCAATAGCTACAAGAAAATAGCTACTTGCCTGCACCTGCCCATATCTACTGTCAGAGGAATCATTAAGAAGTGTAAAACAACTGGAACAGTGGTAAACAAGCCTGGACGAGGACGCAAGGTTATTTTGCCACCATACACAGTGAGGAGGATGATAAGAGATATAAAATGTTCTCCAAAGCTCACTGTTAAAGAGTTGCAACAAATGGTAGCATCTTGGGGTCACAAAGTCTCCAAAACAACCATCAGGCGCTATCTACATGCCAACAAGCTGTTTGGGAGGCATGCACCGAAAAAACCTTTTCTCACTTACAATCATAAACACAAACGTCTGGAGTTCGCTAAGTGAACTAAATGGGTCTGGCGGAACACAAAATATGAGTATGCAGGAAAGCACCTCATGCCCACTGTGAAGTATGGGGGGGATTGGTGATGCTGTGGGCCTGTTTCTCTTCTAGAGGCCCTGAGAACCTGGTTAGGGTGCATGGAATCATGAACACTTTGAAATACCAGGACATTTTAAATCAAAATCTGCTCGAAAGCTGAAGATGGGTCATCACTGGGTCTTTCAGCAAGATAATGACCCTAAACATGTGGCCAAATCTACACAGAAATGGTTCACCAGACCCAGAATCAAGCTCCTCCCATGGCCATCTCAGTCCCCAGACCTCAACCCCATTGAAAACCTGTGGAGTGAGCTGAAGATGAGAGTGCAGAGGAGAGGACCCAGGTCACTGGATGATTCAGAGAGATTGTGCAAAGAGGAATGGTTGAAGATCCCTCTTTCTGTATTCTCCCATCTTGTGAAACATTATAGGAGAAGATTGCTGTTTTGTTGGCAAAAGGGGGTTGTACAATTTATTAACATCAGGGGTGCTAATAATTGTGGCACATATAATTTGATGTGAACAAATTAGTTCTTAATGTGGGATTTTTTTTCCCACTTAATAAATGCACTTGAATTAAAGGTTGGATTTTCCTCCTTTTATCATTGTGGTCCTATATTATTTTAAAAAATCTGAATTTATTACAAGCTAAAGAACACATCTTAACCAGGGGTGCCAATAATTATGGAGGGCGCTGTAGTTTCAGGTTAAATTATGTTTTACAGTTTTAAAATGGAGCTGAAATTTATTAAGTCAAGCAACTATGTGGCCAAGCTCTCCATGTTAGTATCATTAAAAATGCATACACTACGTTTTGCTAAACTAAGCTAAATTTTATTTTTGAGGAATGACAATGAATGATGTCCAGTCAATAAACGCAGGTAAAACTAGAAAAGCACTCAGAGAGCGCAGACCTCCGCCAGGGGGCAGCAAACCGAAAAGCACGGCGATCGGAACTCCGGCCCATTGGAAAGACTTGAAATCTTGAACTTTGGCGTATATCTCAGCAGTACTTTGGCCTAGATATGCCAAAATTTAATCAGCTGTTCCTTGACTCAATACCCACCTACCCTGAAAATTTCATCAAAATCCGGCCATAAGTTTTTGAGTTATGTTGTACACAAACAAACCAACAAACAAACGCCACCGAAAACATAACCTCCTTGGCGGAGATAATGAACTGAACACATATTTTTCATGGTCTACATTTCATGACAATGCAGACTTGTAAAGAACAATGTGACTTATTAAATAATCAACTTCTGATCAAGCAAAAATCATACCAAAATAATATGGACCTTTATGGAGTTTACTTTATCTAAGGAAAGGTTACACAACTAGTAGTTATGAGATTTATGATAAATGGCCATACTCCAGATCCCTATGCTGTACAACAAGGAAGCATTTATTGTGAAATGTTCTGTCTGGAGAATTGGAGGGAAAAGACAACACTCGCCTGTCCTGGTAGCGGGAGGTGCTTGGGTCGGAGGATGGGTTAGTGCCATGCCGACATCATGGAATCCCAGGTCAGCAAGCTGAGAATAAGTCACCGTGATTTGCTGAGATTTATATTGAGATGATACCTGAGGTTTAATCAAGCTGTAAGTGAAGTAACTTTTTCTCTTTGTTTTTATTTCAATATTGTGTAGGGTTGTCAATAAAATATTAATACTTTTTCCCTTATATCAACATTTTAAATAATACATTGGTGCCTCATTTTCAGACTGTTGGGTATATTCTAGCTTTATGTTTTACATCCTAACTCATATTTGTAGTAATACTGCAAGCACAAACCAGTTTGTGAAATTTTCATTGTACTTTAAATTTTTTTCCCAATTCTCTGACATTTGCATCTTTGATAATGCAAGTTTAATAATGGGCTAACTATGAGGTTTGAACTTTGCATTGCTACAATTCCTTACTTAATGTATGCAATATTTCCACTGAGATATCGTCACCCTATTAAAGTAATGGCCTAAGTCTTTTTTTTTTCAAGTTTTTGGTAAAACGCAAAAAACTTTGCCAAATGCGGAGCAAGAGATGATTTAGGGCAAAAACTAATTTTCTTCAAAAAATTACTTTGGCCATTGTTTTAATAGTGTGACGATACTTAAAAACGAAATTTTAATCTTATCAGTTGGGAGTCAAACTTTCAAAGAATTGTACATCAAGGTCAGCTATCCAAATAATCCAACATTCAACAAACCCAATGAAAATTTGCTTCTCTGTATTTTAGTCCCATCACAGCATTTCATTGCCATCTGTATTGTACTTGTATTGACAATTGTGCAATATGTAATACAAATTTTCAGCGCATAGTTGGTGAATAGCAATTTAAACATTTTAATTAATAATAAGAAATGACTGTGAATGAGAGAAAATTGCCAATGCCAATTCTTTAATCAGCACATTCCCTCTCCTAAATTTTTGTGTCAGACTGAAAAGTTCAGAGGGTTCTTTGTTTTGAATCAAATTAATTTTCAATAACAGAGATGTATTATACTTACCCGACATAACTGGAACAACTCCTTTCATCCTGCACAAAACAGAATTGCAGGGAAATTAATTGACTGATTGCAAAGTGGAAATAAAAATTACATTTCATGTTTGAGCTTTCCTTGTTTGAAGTGACAAAAGTCAATGCAGCAGTATACATTTGAAGCATGGAATATACTGCACATGAACAATATACGATGCACAGCATTGCAACTTTAAAATATTGCAGGTCACACACATTTCTACTTAAATCTAAAAATACAAATAAAGGCAGGTACTGGATTTGCAAACCACAAATAAATCCAAATAAACATTAACTCACTTTCCAATAAATCTTCTAAAGCGATCTGTGCAGCAATGCTCTGAGCCGTAAGTGCACTAGACTTGAATTCTGCATTAGCCTTACTCTACAGTAAATGACATTGCAATGCTCTGAGCACATTGCTGAGTGAGCAGCTGCATCAGTATTTCATTCCTGTGAACCCACATTATGGATCAAGTGCGCTGTTTTTTATTCAATATGTGTGAGCACTTCAGTATGCTAGTTGCCAGTCTATTTTTGGCTCTGATCTTCTTAGGGAAGGGAGATGCCCCATAATGCCATAAATCCTGTATAAAAATAGTTGACAAGATGGTGGCGTCCCATTGGCGCAGTCAGTGGAGTACGTTGCAAATACTTGATTCAACTTGCCAGCTGCAAGTTCGTTGGAAAATAGCAAATAAAAATTCAGTTTATTAATTGAATAATGAATAAAGTGAAAATTCAGTGAATAAAGTCATATAATTGAATCATTGCTATCAAATATAAACAATTCCAATGGCTTTCACAGTGAGGGTCTCCAAAAAATCACAAACTTCAGCTCAAAAGACATCCATCTAGTTTTCTTACTGTATCCTATGCATTTATCAAAGTAATACCTTGCATGTACTGCAAGTCAAATAAGACCAGGTTGCGATTTATACTTTGGTTTGTTTGATTTTATGCAAATAGCTGTGTATCAGTGGCGGCTGGTGAACCGGCGATAGGGGAGACTCAAACCATCCCTTAAAAATAATGATGGGTCATTCATTTAAAATGCCATTACAGAAACTCCGAAAACTCTCAACATTATCAGGTGTGGTCACTTTTCATTAATAACGCATATCTGTCAACTCTTACGAATTTGGAGTGAGTTTTAGTGGAATATTTACGTTCCCCTGCTGTAGTCTGCAATTATTCAATCAACGCATATGTAAGAGATTCTCATGCGGAACTGAAGTCCATGTGCATGGAGGTTTATCAGTTTCACGTGCGATATGGTGGATTTCACCAATAATAATCGGAAATCAATTTTGACTCTGGACTTCTCGCGCTTTTCTTTACTCAGGGGTTGGATGGAATGCATGTGTTTCATTATCATTTAAATTGTTTAAAGTCAATAAGATGATTTGAAATGTCTTTATGCAATTCCATTGCTTTCAATGACCTTATTTTGGTAATTTCATGACAGGAGGCAACTGTGCTACTGTCAAAAGAGTAGGACAAAGATCACATAATAGCCAGAGGGTGTGGTGAGGCTTTTGTTTAATAAAGGCTAACTGGATTACCCTTTGTAATTGCTTTTAAAAACCGGTGTGACAATGCCTTAGTTAACTGGCAATTTTGTAAGGAGGAGAACAAGCCTTGCCACCATCTCCCTCAGTCCTCCGAGAACTGCACTTGGGGGGACAAAGGTCAATTCACCAGATAGTGCATTTTGTGTGAAAAGGTGAGGGTGATTTAAGCCGTGCGCAAGACGGGTCTTGCGGCACTGAAACAAGGCAGAAACTAAAGTTATTTGTATTTACCCCAAACAAAGAAAACATTTCAATGTATTGAAATACCCCTTCACCATCCCTTCCCAACCAACATTTTGTAGGCATTATTTGTAGGGTACATAACAGAAATAAAAATAGCAAGGAAACAATATGTATTTATTTGCAAGCAGCTCCACTGGCTGCGATTCAGTTCCATGAGTCCACCACAGTGCAGCAGCATTTGTGTGATAAGGTGCTTTGGGTGAATCAAATGGCAAACGAGGTCTGTGACACTGAAATTGCACAACACCAGCTTTATGCATTGACACTCCTCCTTTTGCGCAGTCCAACCCCTCGAAACATAAATGTTTTTATTCAAATGTATTTTTTCAAACTGGGTGAAGGCAATAAATGTGCCATTTGCAACAAAGGTCACTGTGCATTACCTTGCCATTTGTCCATTATCTAATCATCAATTAATTATTTTTATTTTTGATTTTTGTTTAATTTTCTTGATTTAGTTTATGTCAATGCCAATGTGCTGTCGGTAGAAAATGCAGCTGGATGGTTTGATAAAGGCCAATTGAATTTGATTACCATAAATTTGTGGTTGGAAGACGATGATAATGATGAGGAGAATGACTGAAAGCGTAAGTTTTGGGGTTAATTCTGATGAGTGCAGTGAAGAAGGCCACCGTAGTGTAAAATTCTGTCTGGTTCAATACCCAGAATACTAAAATCTGAAATGTGGGGTGCGAAGGAATGTTTTGACGATGAGGTCAAGCTTCTGAAAATGACATTTCTAAGATTTTTATTTTTTAACCAAGAGCCTGAATCTGTAGGGTTAATCAGGGGCATTTTGATTACCCTACAGCTTGGACTGCTGTTAAGAGCAGAGTCACTCTTGAAATTCAAGGACAGAACCTGCATCCACTTTAATTTCATGGTAAAAATCTAAGGCATGCAAAAGTTCTGCAACAGTACACCAGTGACATTTCACTGCTTCTCCAAAGCTAAACTAGGCTCATCATCAGTGCCAAAATCCATCAAACATGGATTTGTGCCCACGTTAGAGTTAGGAAATGTTTGCACTTGTCTGCCATGGAAAACCAGCTCGCATACTGTGAAACATTTCAGGGTCATAAGTATAAATATATATTGATAATTTCCTAAACCTTTCAATGGGATACATTGTGCAATATAATATATTAATCATGTGTACTAATTCTCAGATTTTAAATGCATTACCTGCACACACACGCACACACACACAGTAGTGAGCCGTGATGATTATACATCACAATTTTCATTTAAAAGGGGTCCCCACAAGTATACTCAGCAACAAAAGTTTCTGTGACACCAATATTGTTAATTATTTTTCATAACGCAATTATGAAATTGTCATACATGGTGATATCAGACTGAAACAGTACACGTAAACACAACATTGAAATGGAAATCATGAAAATGCGAGAAAATGACTTTGCACGTGAAAATGTGCGTAAATCATGCTTGTGGATGTCAATAAAAGAGGAGAATTTTAGGAATGTTCACATTGTGCCTGATGAACGACGGAAGCATCACTTATCGAAAACACAGCCATTTCGGATCAGGAACTCTACCCTCTAAATGCCAAGACTGTCTGAAAATGATCGGTGGAGGGCCATTGGGATGATTGAATCCGGAACCTCGCAGAGGGAAGTTGCTCATCGCCTGAATGTCCACCGAAACACCATTTGGAACTTATGGCAGCGTCATCAGCAGACAAGACATGTCAGAGACCGTCCTCGCAGCGGCCGTCCACGAGTAACCACTCCCAGACAGGACAACTGGATTCGAACAACCCATCTCCGAAATCGATTCCAACCTGCAACCATAACTGCAAGAACGATACCTGGTTTTAGGCGACTGTCTGCACAGACAATCCGTCGCCGTCTCCGTCATTTTGGCATTGTCCCACGTCGGCCAGCAAGACGTCCAATACTCACAGTACAACACCGACGACTGCGTCTACAGTGGGCACAACAACATCGACGGTGGATCCAACGTCAGTGGGATCTTGTACTCTTCACTGATGAATCAAGATTCATGCTTAACCGATGTGATGGTCGTTTACGTGTATACCGTCGACGTGAAGAACATTATGCCAACAACTGTGTTCAGGAATTTGATCGTTTTGGAGGTGGTAGTGTCATGATTTGGGGAGGGATCACGGCTAGAAACAGAACAGATTTGCTTGTTATTGATGGAAATCTGACAGGTCAAAGATATCGCGATGAAGTGCTACGGCCATTGGTGGTACCATTTTTGATGCAACATGGTCCCGGAATAACGCTGCAACATGATAACGCCAGACCACACGTTGCAAGGATTGTACAGCAGTATCTGATGCAACAACATGTCAATGTCCTGCCATGGCCAGCCAGATCCCCAGACATGTCCCCAATCGAGCATCTTTGGGACGAGATGGATCGACGTTTGCGGCGGTTGGATAACCCGCCAGCTACACTCCAGGAATTGCGACAACGTCTACGTCAGATTTGGAATGACATCCCACAGCAATTTCTGGCACATCTGATTCGGTCCATGCGCCGGAGATGCGTTGCTTGCTTCATGACGCATGAAAATGACATTTTTCGTTTTGAGTGACGTTGGCACTGAAAAGTCAGTGTTTCTCCTGTTAAATAAACATATTGATTGCATTGAGATCTTTGCGTGTCATTTATAACATACACATAAATGGTGTCACAGAAACTTTTGTTGCTGAGTATATATTGAGGTAAAAATATGGGTAACAAGAGCAATCAGAGATTCTGACGTCCGCCGAATCGTGATCCGGATTCCGATCATCACCAAAATTGAATGGGGTCTTCCGAGTTATGAGATCTTCATATTTGGGAATTTTCATGGAAATCGGTCCATCAGTTTTTACGTTATCCTGTTCACAGACAGACAGACACCCAGCCAGACAGAAAAAAAACACAGAGGCGATTTTATTACGTCCTTGGCGGACGTAATAAACAAAAACACTGGAACACCATTTTTTTTAATAACAATAACAAATTGGTTTTTTTTTTTGGACTCTAGCATAGCATGAATGCATGTTTGAAGGCTCATTCCATGATTATTGATGCTTAAAATTTGTTTAAACTGGCTGGAGGCGATATTATTCTGCAAAATTTTTTCTGATGGTCAGTTGTTCCAGTATGTAAGGTGACATAAACTTAGAGCCGTGTCACGGTGTTAAACACGATGGCACAATGGAAGGAGTTCCCTGAAATGTTCGTAGCTGTATTGTGGCCTTCCATGATGCTGGTTGAATGAATGAAAGAAAATTTATTCTCCTGAACATTTCAACGTCAGTATACAATGGAAACATAACCAATGAAAAAAACAAAAAAATTTAATGATAATAAAAAATGCTAATAATAATAATGAATAATAAGCGTCAAGCTCTGTCTTATGTTCAGAAAAAAGGAGTCGAGGGAAGCATTAGTTTATGAATTCTTACCGCTTCTTTCATTTTTATTATCATGTATCTGGTCAATGTGGTCAATATTGAACAAACTTTGCTCCTTCCAACATTTTCAATATAAGTCAAATAATATAACATTTTCTGTAATAATATGCTTAACCATAATATATAGAGTATATGGAGAGAGTTATGTATAATTATTTTGTAGTATAGTTAATAATATAATTGGTTATTAGTCTATATAATCTAATTATATGGAATAATTAATGAATAATTAATAATAGGCCATTATTCTATATATGTATACAAGTATGCATTCATACATACATACATGCCCACATGTATATATACAAAGCGCACACACAGACACACACACATATATATATATATGCTAATCCCTTTACAGTTACAGTATAAGATAATAATGTAATATTATTCATTTCATCAATATGTACTTCATCATTTTTCCTTATATTTTTCTAGTGTGTGTATTTTAAGCTGCTCTTTAAATTGTGCAATATGCTTGCTTTCTTTTATGTTCTCGGGTAAGCTGTTCCACATCTTCACTCCGCAGACCGAAATGCACATGCTTTTGAGCGTGGTGTGAACCATCGTCTAAATTTCTGTCTCCCCCTTAAATTAATTACATTCTCTGTCCCTGAAGCATCGTTGGATGTTATCTGGAAGTAGTTGGTATCTGGCATTGTATAAAATCTGTGTAGTTTTGAATTCCACTAAATCCATAAACTTAAATGTCTGTAACTGTAAATCGTTTGTATTTCCATAGTGTCTCACAATACTTATTAATCTTGCCCTTTTTGCATTGTGCATATTGTCTATAGCGTGCTTTTGTGGGTATTGCCCCATTCTTCTACGCAGTATTTCAGATGAGGATAAAAAAGCGTACAGTACTGTAGATACAGAGATTTGTTGTTCATAATATGTCTTACTTTGGCTAATATGCCGACACACGTTGCCAGTTTGGACTGGACATGCTTGACTTGAGGTTTCCAGTTAAGCTTGTGGTCAATTACTACACCTAGAAAGGGGTTCTCATTAACCCTCTCCAATTTTATATTATCAATTTTTAATTTGATCTGAGTGTTTGCTTGTATATTCCAATTACCAAATATCATAAATTTGGTCTTCTTAATATCTAATGATAATTTATTTGTATCAAACCACAATTTCAACTTGACAAACTCAGTTGAAAGAGCCCCTAACAAGTGTTTGAGGTTCTTTCCTTTGCAGAAAACATTAGTGTCATCAGCAAAAATGACATGTTTCAACATACTAGTAGCCCTACATATGTCGTTTATATATAAATTAATAATTTTGGTCCCAAAATTGACCCCTGCAGCACCCCACAGGAGATATTTAACTTGGACGACCTGTATTCCTCTATTGGCACAAAGTGTTGTCTATGTTTTATGTAATTTTTTATCCATTTAAGCCCCACCCCTCTGATCCCATATTTTTCCAGTTTCTGTAACAATATCTCATGATTTATTGTGCCGAAAGCGTTTTTATTGTCTATGAAAACCCCTACTGCAAACTTCTTGTCATCGATCACGCATGTCAGTTCTTCTACGTCCATGAGTGCTAATGATGTTGAATGGTTTGCCCTGAATCCATATTGACTATTAATAATTAGTCCATGTTCATTAATGAATCTGTCCAACCGTAAAAAAAAAATTTTTTCCAAAATTTTGGAAAATTGGTCGGTTACTTAAAAAATTTTCTGAAGACATTAAATGCTGCTATGGCACTGTAAGAAACACATCAAGTGTTTCAAAGAGACCAGTTCACTGAAAACTGCTGGCAATGGAGGTACAAAATGGAATTTAAGTGCCTCTATTGTTCGTTATCTGTATATGATTACTTTATAAATGATACTATATTATGTCATCTGTTCATTTTCATCTATATGATCCAATTTGACCTGAAATAAACACTTGAATATTACTGAGTTTCTAATTTATCTTCATTTTTTTAAGTGTATAATCATCACTGCACACTACTGTGTGTGTGTGTGTGTGTGCGTGCGTGCGTGCGTCCGTGCGTGTGTGTGTGTGTGTATGCACACTTAGCACCATTCATAATGCAATGATGAAGTACAGTATGTACTGTATTTGTGGCAAATTGAAGAATCAATCAATCAATCAATCAATCAACCAATCAGTGTTTATTGCTTTTCCAATGACACAAGAGCAGAAATAAAGAAAAGCGCATGGCATTGCAGTCCTGACATGCGCCATGTGAATGTGCCAAGCACTTTAGTATTTACAAACATTGAGCCGGTTACGATGCCTACAGTGGCATTTGACTTATTCTTTTCGTTGTGGTCAATAGCCTACATAAAGCTAACAAAAAAAAAAGAAAAAAATGCTATGGCATCAAGAAAATGGAACGACTTATGACGCAGGAGATAGAAAAAAAGCCATTGGCATGTCACAGGCAGGTCTCAGCTGCCGGGAGGGGGCGCATCATCTAAACTGTCACCGATCAACAATCAGTCGGCTTTCTGTCTACGAGTGGGCAAAAAATGAGTTTTCTGTAGGCGCCGTGCGCATGCATGTGTCACTCATGAAGACAGCGTTGAGTAGTACCTGTGATCACCCTCAGACATCTAGGACCCTTCATCTCATCATCAGTTTGGGTTGCTGTCCGGAATCTGTCACGTACAGGCTGTAACCGGAAGTGGCGCTCTTGAGATACCATAGTCACTCGTGGCTGCCCTAACCGTGGTCAGTCAGCAACAGTGCCTGTTTTTCATTCTCGGATAGACAGCTGAGTGATTATTGGTCAGTGACAGTGCAGATGATGCACCACCTCTCAGCAGCTGAAATTTGCTCGTTATATGCTAATGGCTCTTTTGGTCACACTTTATTTGAAGTGTTGCTCATGACGGCTTCATACAGCATGTATAATGCCTTCATAAATGAGACATAATGTCTTCATAAATCATTCATAAGCAAATGTCATGCCTTGAAAAGGGTGAAATAACACACCCTTATTCAACATGCCAGATGTGACAATGACAATGTCATTTAGCTGACAATGTCACCCTTTATCGCAATTAGCCACTAGCTAAGTGAAATTGTCGGTTATATTACATCTGGCATCACATGCTGAAGAAAGATGTGTTATTTCACCCTTTATAAAGCGTGACATTTGCTTATGTATGATTTATGAAAACATTATGTATCATTTATGAGCATTATACATGCTCTATAAAGCAACACTTCAAATAAAGTGTATCCACTCTTTTTTTTCTCTCTTGTGTCATAAGCCATTCCATTTTTTTGATTTCGTAGCATTTTTTAAAATTTTTGTTGGCTTTATGTAGGCTATTGACCACACCCAAAAGAACAAGTCAAGTGTCACTGTACACATCACGAACAGCTCAATGTTTATTATTACTGAAGTGTTCACGTGGCACGCGTTACGGATTACAATACCACACGCTTTTCTGTATTCCCATGCGTATCTCACTGGAAAAGCAATAAAAACCAATTAATGCTTCAATTTGTCGCAAATACAGTATATACCTCACTGTTCTGTTTTTAGTGGCGCTAAGTACATATATATCAATTTCTCTTCATCCAACATCGAGCAGTTTTCTAGCAATATCAATCCATATACTTCTCCTTTGAATGTGGTTTTAAACTGCTTTAGTAGGGGGTGACAAGACTGGCAAATATCTAAATTAAATATTGTTCAGAACTAGCTGTCAATTTGACTAAGAGCCAGGCAGAGATAATTGCTTGATAATAGGAAATGCAGCCCTAAAAACCAGAAAAATGGCTTCAAAAAACTCCTGAATCACCTAGATTATCTTGGATTTTCTGGATTATCTTCACAGAAAAGTACAGAAATAAAAAAAGACAAATACCCTGGAATTTGGTGCTCAAGTGAAAATCACCTTTGGAGACCAATGTGCAAAGGGGTTGCTGAATCCGCATTAACTGAGGAAAAATCTATTGCCATTGATATTTTAGTTGTTTCGTTTAAGTCTCCACCTCTAGTCCGCCACCTTTGACTGTAATAACTCCATTGAATAGGCATAATCATTTGTTATTAGCATCATAGCTATGTGATAGTCAGACCTTATTCTATTTACTTGTATGTTCACTGGGTCAGTATCATTGAGTGATGGCATCATCAAGCTGTGGTTGCATCATCTTAAATGAAAAAGTCATTATTATTATAGTAATACCCTACAAAGTAATTTCTTTCACACATTTTCAATATCCTTATCTGAAGCTTGTGGCAGAAAACTGAACATCTGTTCAACTGGTCAACGCTTTCAATCGAAGATAGCAATCCACTCAACCTACAAGTAGGATGTTACCAACTGCACAGGGTTTGTCAAGAGAAATGAAAAAAATAATTGAGCACAGCGAATTTGAAAATAATAAAAATTTGAAATGGTCAGGTGGTATGTTAACTATTCAGAATGTTATTACTTCACAAGAAGTCTCAATCAAACCAATTACTGAATATGAAATGCCAAAAATACATGAATATTTTTATTTTTCATGGGTTTGTCCATTCATTATTAGAGGCACATACATATGAGTTGATTCAGTTCTGTTGCGGTTTTAGTACTTAAGTTCTGTGGTTATTGGAAACTGCCCTATCAAGTGTCTGTCTCCCCCTGTCAGAGAGCTTTGCTCGTGGCCACAGCTCTTTTTGCCTTTGCTGTTTTTCAGTGATTATATAAAAACATTATGACCACATATTGCAGTCGGGAGACTTGTTTTAGAGACATACAATAGCAAAGCGCTGCAAGACATCTTTTAGTAGACACATGCTTCGAATGACCTTTAAAATTAATAGGAACAACCTCTTAAAATGCTTCGGTAATTGCAGTTTTGAGACTACAAGGTTAAAGCCACTTTTCTGGAGTGTGTACAGTATTTTGTCCACCCCCTGTATCAGTCTGTATACTGTATTTAATGGTATAAATACATTTACTGAAAACTAGGAATTCCAAAGTAAACATCTCTTAACTTGCGTTTGGTGTAACACACTCTTTATAGTAGTTGACACCAGTCAATATTATTTCAGAATGCTGCACCGAACACTAAAGTAACTTCATGTGCCATTACTTGTTACTTGCTGTAGTCACTTTACTGCATATAATCAAATTATGAAAGTTTTCTTCCAAGTATATTTGCACACCTTCACAAGGCTAACCCTTTATTTATCCTACGGCCAATCAGAACCTCATTTTTTCTGTCTTTGGAAGTTCAGAGTTATACTATGAGGCTTCACAAGAAAACTATTTTAAAGAGAAAGACAGTATATGATTAACAATTACGAATACATGTATAGCCATAAACATGACATTAAATTGTCTAAATTTATGTTAAAGAACAGATATCTTTGCCTCTCTAAATCTGTGTTTGCTACACTCAATTATAACAATTACAAAATTCCGGCAATCTATCAGAAGATAAAAATAATAAGGCAACTGCTACTGCCACTTGGTTACTAATAAGAGGGTAAATATGCATGACCAAATAGAGGAGTTCAGTTCTGCTGAGTGAAGACAAATATCTGTCTATAAAAGATGCCACCACTCCTACCCCCGGGGACTGACTGGCACTAAGTAAGGTAAGCAAGATTTACTGTATCATTGGCAGCTCCCAGGTTTTATATGATTTTAATACAAAATACAATATTAAATCATAAAAAAGTAAGATTAAATATACCTGATACTGCAGATAATTGATTTCTATGTTGGTCTAATTAGCAATATAAAAACAAATTATTTGAGATTATTTGAGACATTTTATTGAATTCAACTCTCACACAGTTTTTTGTATAATTCCTTCCACGGAGGGGCAGTCACTAAGACACTTTTCAATATAGAACAAGGACAGTGCCTGGCTAACCAACAAAAAATTGAAAGAATTAAAAATAATTTTGTTTTATCTGAATATTGGAATAGCTTGTCTTTTGAAAGCATATAGAAGGTAGCCTTTGGTTTTGAATCCCTTAAAACTAGGTAAGCAAATAGCTGAGATTACATTAAATACTCTATTAATGGGATTTCTTTTTTTTCAGCATTGAAAGAACACCTTTCTCTTTTGGCATTGAAGGAGGTAGGTCGAAACAAAAATTGTGCGGCAGAAAAACAGAAATAAAACCTACGACTAACCTGCAGGCATAGATGTGAAAATAAACTTTAAAAATAAGTTTATTTCAGCTCAGAGAGCAATACATTTCCATGAAAACAGAATCATAAACTGAAAACCGCAGACAATCAGTAATTGAAACAGAGGGTGCTTGTGATCTTGGTGATGATGAGAATCAATAAGAAACTAAGGACAAATTCAATCACAAAGTCTTTAAACGTTATTAGTGCTTTATAATCTGTTTCGATAAGATGTTGTATTCAGCTGACACTAATACTTTCTTTAATTCTCCTCAGTAAAGTGCCATCATGAGTACCGACGCGGAGATGGAGGCTTTCGGCCCGGCGGCTGTTTTCCTCCGGAAGCCAGAGAGGGAGAGGATCGAGGCCCAGAACACACCCTTCGATGCCAAAACAGCTTACTTTGTGGCTGAGCCCAAGGAGATGTATGTCAAAGGGAAGCTCTTAAGCAGAGAGGGGGGCAAAGCCACCGTTGAAGCTCTGCAAGGAGGGGCAGTACGTACAGCTATTATTATTATTTATTTAAATATTATAATTTGGTTATTTTACTACATTTGGCTGAAAATCTGTTCACATGGATAAGTCCGCTCTCAAGTCTGGATATGATTTCTCACAGAAGTTATGGGGTTATTTTTTGTGCATTTAACAGTGCGATTCTAAACAAAGAGAAGTAGAGGGGTAATAATTATTGTGCAGTATAAATTTGAATCATCATTTTATGTATAAAGACGTTCACCACACTGATCCAAATTTCCTAAATATTTCCTATTTTTGTGATGCAGAGTCATGATTTAATATCTCCCAAACTGCAAGCCAAACTGATTTTGGCAATGATATTATAGCCATTTTGGCTCAGTAAAATTATTTATTCTGACAATGGGCAGCCACCATGTTAATTATAACTTCTTATTATTATTATTATTATTATTAATAATCAGCATCATCATCATCCATATGCACAGAACTATCACTTTGGTGTAGCGCTTGAAGGCAGGTACAGTAGAATGACCATGATAAGTATTAATACAGGATTCTTTCTCAATGCTCCCAGTGTAGTGAAGCATTATCCCTCCAAATTACAAATCTAATTTTATTAAAGGAGCTTTAAGTTCTAAAACACAATCATAGAAAATAACCACCTACCAACAAATTACATTCTCTGCTTCACAGAAAATAACAGTCAAGGAGGATGACATCCACCCAATGAATCCTCCCAAGTTTGACAAGATTGAGGACATGGCCATGATGACCCACCTCAATGAGCCCTGTGTGCTGTATAACCTCAAAGAGCGTTATGCAGCATGGATGATCTACGTGAGTTTTCCTCTGAAATCAAAACATTTGATCATGCTACTAAATGAATGCATTCATGCAAATAAATGTGTCTACCTTCACAACTTCAGACCTACTCTGGGCTGTTCTGCGTCACTGTGAACCCCTACAAGTGGCTCCCAGTGTACGACGCTGTTGTTGTGGCAGCTTACAGAGGCAAGAAGAGGATTGAGGCCCCGCCCCACATCTTCTCCATCTCTGACAATGCCTATCAGTTCATGCTCACTGGTAAGAATATCTTTCTGCATTTACTCAGCAGAAATAAAAGAGTATATTTTGACTTGCAATACCAGCAGACTTTTTCAATAACAACAGACATGGTCAATATTTGCTTGAAAAAGATTTCATCAACATTTATCCACATTTTATATTCTGAGCCTAAGTTTAGTGTCTGTTGTTAGCTAACTTACAATTCTACTCACGTATAACATGATCACAATGAATCCTAATGTGAAAGGTCTCAGCTTCACCACACTCAAAAAACCAGATTGGCAGTCTGCTAAATTAATCTAAGTGTAACATGTTGCTTCTACCATATATAGTCATGTTTTGTAGTTGAACACCATTAAGTAATGTTATTTTAGCATGATGTTCAATAACTTAACATTTACTAAGTTCAGTTTTGCTGACAGAACCTAATGCTTTTTGGGTAAGATATCAAGTGGCGTGTACAACAGAACAGAGGGTGGCAGTAGTGTGCGAGCAGGGAGTGCATTTAGTGGTTAGCACTACAGCCTCACAGTAAGAAGGTTGTGGGTTCAAATCCAGCCTGGGGCCGTTCTGTGTGGAGTTTGCATGCTCTCCCCATGTTTGCGTGGGTTTCCTATGAGTACTCAGGTTTCCCCCACCCACAAAACATGCAATATAGGAACACCACTGTATGGCTGTGTGTGAATGCTTGGTGGAAATACTTTCCATAAATTTTGTATGTTCGCCCAACAAATGATTATTATGTTGGACTTACCCCTTGTAATTGAGTAATAGTAACACCAACACCTTATGTTAAACCAGCATATGACATTTATGTCACTCAATAAAAGAATTTGTTGCTAAATTAATGTATTATGATTGGGTGGAAATACTTTCCATAATTTTATTATGTTCACCCAACAAATTTTTTTTTTGAGTGCAGCATTAAATTCCAGACTCTAGCAATTAGAATGTAAATACTTTCAATCCTTGAGTACAACACTTGCCAGAGGGCATAATTAAAGTTTAAAAATAAGGAGAATTATCATTTCATGGGCATGGTCAGTCCTGCTTTGCCTGGTATTGAGAGAAATGCAGTAGATAATCCAGAGAGAAATGTGTTTCGCTGAAATCACTGTCAAAGTCATATTCTGCAAGATTTTGGAGTACGATGTCCTAATATCTGACGTTTCTGCTCACTTTTGTTTTAGATCGTGAGAACCAGTCAGTACTGATCACGTATGTATCCCATTTATTTTGGTAAACAGAGTAGTTCCTTTTACTAAAAGCTAAAATGCGTGCATAGAAGATGGTGTATAAAATATCTGCCAAAATTTAGTTTCCATAAGGCACACTCTCACATATCCAAACCCATTTTTATAAAGTTAAATGTTCTCTTTGTTTGGCTACAGTGGAGAATCCGGTGCAGGAAAGACTGTCAACACGAAACGTGTCATTCAGTACTTTGCGACAATCGCAGTGGCTGGGAAGCAGAAAGCAGAACCAACACCAGGCAAAATGCAGGTCAGAGGGAGTCTCCAGAAATGTGCACATATATTACAAACATTATCTACTGCAGCATGTTATGTGAAGTGTCTGGGGTCCGTTGCAGGGTTCACTGGAGGATCAAATCATTGCAGCGAACCCCCTGCTGGAGGCTTATGGTAATGCCAAGACTGTGAGGAATGACAACTCCTCCCGTTTTGTAAGTTTTACGCGAAATTTAAAATGAAAACTGTCTCACATTATCAGTTATAATACAAGGCAGCAATTAATCCTATTTCATTTTCTGAATTGCATAGGGAAAGTTCATCAGAATCCACTTTGGCACGACAGGAAAACTGGCCTCTGCAGATATTGAAACCTGTAAGTCTCTGCTTGATTGACTGTTTAGAGTGTATTTGAGGATTTGAAAAATGTATCCTACAGAATGTTATTTTATTCCCCCAGATTTGCTGGAAAAGTCAAGAGTAACATTCCAGCTGTCGGCTGAGCGCAGCTACCACATCTTCTACCAGCTCATGACAGGCCACAAACCTGAACTGCTTGGTAAAAAAAATCACAAGACTGATTCCATGAATACTACTCTACTGAAAAGATTTTTAAACCGAATATTTTTTTCTTACAGAGGCTCTTCTCATTACTACCAATCCATATGACTACCCAATGATCAGCCAAGGAGAAATCACCGTCAAAAGTATTAATGACATAGAGGAGTTTATTGCTACAGATGTAAGCATTTTAATTCAAAAGATTTGCATTAAAATTGTGTTGTTCAGTACTGTTGAAGCAGGATTTGGCATACTGAACTTTTTACCTCTCGCACAACTACCCACGTGATGATTTTAATTTTGCATCTACATACAGTACTGTGCAAATGTCTCAGGCACATTTAAAGCAATTTCGTCAGGCAAATATGCTTGCAAAAATAATGAAATTAAACGTTTCTGATAATGGAGAAATTCACTATAAAGAGCTGTAAACTGTTAAAAACCAAATCTAAACAATATTTGGAGCAACTACACTTTGCCTATAAATTTGGGACACTGTTCTATTGTGCTATAGTTTTATAAGATGATTGGCTTTTTGCTTGTTCCAAGCAGAGTGGAAAACTTGTTGCCATTCTTCAGCCGACTGACTGTCTCAGTTGTTTTTCCCTCCTGGTGATTGCAAAGAATTAGCCAGAAAAAAACCAGAGTTACATTTTTTAAATGTAGGGTGCCAAAGACTTTTTCCTAGTACGGTATATGTGTGTGTATGTGTGTGTGTGTGTGTGTGTGTGTGTGTGTATATATACATACATTTAAAATCCATTGGAATAAAAGCTCGCTGAACAATTGATACTGAATTTGAGCAGCAAATCTTTGATTAGTAAGAGAAGCACAGGTTTAAAAACATAGCAGTCAGAATTACACAACTGAGATTACACGGTCTTGATATGCAAACATTGTTTTCATTGCAGACAGCCATTGATATTTTGGGCTTCACTGCTGAGGAGAAGATTGGCATCTACAAGCTGACTGGTGCCTGTATGCATCATGGGAACATGAAGTTTAAGCAGAAGCAGCGTGAGGAGCAGGCCGAACCTGATGGCACTGAGGGTGAGTTTTACTGTTCATGACATACGAAACTGTTATTTTTGTTGTCATTGTTTTGTGGTCATTGGCATATGTTGCCATGATTTTTGACACATCAACCCTGGCTGTTTTTGTGACCAAACTGAGTTGTAATCTATCTGGGCCCTCTGGCACCCTTTCATACTCCTGCTTTGGAGATTTGCATCGCAAAATGCTAGACCTTTTGTAAGAAAATATTGATAATAAGCACTGAAATTCATAGGAATCACCTGATTGGTTTGGCACATGCCATTTCTGTGATCCCCCAATAATATTGATATTAAATTCCAATAATCACAACTTGATTCTCACCTTTACAGTGGCAGATAAAATTTCTTACCTCATGGGCCTGAACTCAGCTGACCTGCTGAAAGCTCTGTGTTACCCCAGAGTGAAGGTCGGAAACGAGTTTGTCACCAAGGGACAAACTGTACCACAGGTATCGCATCTCAGTTCAAATTATATTGTGCAATGCTCTCAAATAATTATTCACTGTATAAATACATTGAATATTATATAGTGCTTCAAGTTCAGCAATGATGTTATCATTCTTGCAATATTTAAAGCTTTTTGTGATAAAATATTTGGACACTGCATTTATGAATTTTTCTCTCTACACCACTAGGTCAACAACTCTGTGATGGCCCTGTGCAAATCTGTTTATGAGAAAATGTTCTTGTGGATGGTTATTCGCATCAATGAGATGTTGGACACAAAGCAACAAAGAAATTATTTCATTGGTGTCCTGGATATCGCTGGATTTGAAATCTTTGATGTGAGTGGATGAGTCCCATGAAATATTTTGAAGCCCCATTCAATGAAAGCTCATTTTAGCTATGTGAGCATTGCATATTTTTTCTAACAGATTTAATACTTTCCTAATTTCAGTTCAATACCTTGGAGCAGCTGTGCATCAACTTCACCAATGAGAAACTGCAACAGTTTTTCAACCACCACATGTTTGTACTGGAACAAGAGGAGTACAAGAAAGAAGGAATTGAATGGGAGTTTATTGATTTCGGTATGGACTTGGCTGCCTGCATTGAGCTGATTGAGAAGGTAAGTGAGATTATCAATAGACCCTAACATGCCCTGTTGCACTGGTCATTTCTCCTCATGGAAATCATTCTGTTTTCACCAGCCAATGGGCATCTTCTCCATCCTTGAAGAGGAGTGCATGTTCCCCAAGGCCTCAGACACTACCTTCAAAGCCAAGCTTTATGACCAACATCTTGGCAAAGCTGCTGCCTTCCAGAAGCCCAAACCTGCCAAAGGCAAGGCTGAGGCCCACTTCTCCCTGGTGCACTACGCTGGCACTGTCGACTACAACATCATTGGCTGGCTGGACAAGAACAAGGACCCCCTGAATGACTCTGTGGTGCAGCT
Source organism: Gymnothorax reevesii (assembly GCA_029721435.1). NCBI lineage: Eukaryota > Metazoa > Chordata > Actinopteri > Anguilliformes > Muraenidae > Gymnothorax > Gymnothorax reevesii. The sequence continues at coordinate 11,368,157 of CM056581.1, forward strand.
CTACCAGAAGTCCTCACTCAAACTGCTCTCTTTTCTGTATGCCTCCCACGGAGCTGCCGACGGTAAAGCTTCTATGCTTTCTATTGCTGTTGAAGTGTTTTTTTTTTTGCAAAATTTAACGGCATTTTAACTGCTTACAAAAAGTATAACTCAACCAGACAGAATTTGTAGTTTCCAAAGAAATTTCCAAGCAAAAATTGTATTCCTTGTTCCTAAAAGTGTTGTTTTGCCAAAAGGTAACTGAAAATGTATCCTAGCTTCTAGGCAGTACTTAAATACATTGCTTTGACTATAATGACAGCTTCTCATTTTGTCTGTTATAAACAGAGGCTAAAGGAGGTGGCAAGAAGGCAGGAAAGAAGAAGGGTGGCTCCTTCCAGACTGTGTCTGCTCTCTTCAGGGTATGAGATCAATTTAATACAAGTGGAACTCTGAAGTTATCCAAGAATAATTAACAGCAACGTCAGAGTGGCTCACCGCTTTAAAAGATAAATGCAGATGAAGTTTGTCATGGTTGTCTTCCATCGATTCGTCTATGCTAATAAGAAGAGCAGGGTTAGAGAGGCAGCAGCCGACATGACAAACTGTAGGGATAGCCTCTTATTTAATTTATACAGATGACTGATGATTAATTGCAACTGTTCATTCCAAACTTCTTGCAGTAAGTTTTATCTCAAGAAGGCAATGGGGCACGCAGGCTCGCCTCGAAATAGATTGCTTGACTGCTAACTGGGGAGCTGCTACTGCAAGCCCCCAGTTGGGCTCGCGATTTTGATTTGCACCGGGTGAGATGATGCTAGAAAGAACTGTAATGTTGGGTCCTTGAGAAAAGGCCCTTAATCCCAAAATTGTTCCAGGGAATTTACCCGCTTCTCTCTATCCCATTTCACTTCAGACTTTTCAATGGTATTTGGCTGGTTAAAAACCTTTAGTAAAGGGAAAAGAACAGGTATGAGAACAGTACTTGCAAGTCTGTCAGAACTTTGTTTTACCAAGACATCACTTGTTTACTCTCTTACCACTGCCTCTTCCAGATATTTTTCTACTTTGATTCGTAATTAACATCATGTACTTTAGTATCACCTCATTGAAACCATGCACAGTACTGTTAAATACTGTACTATCAGACAATTATCAGATGTACACCTTTTCCTATCCCAAATTCCTCTATTTTCTCTCTCAAATCTCACAGGAGAACTTGGGCAAGCTGATGACCAACCTGAGGAGCACTCATCCTCACTTTGTGCGGTGCTTGATTCCTAATGAGTCAAAGACACCAGGTGCGGACTGCATTAAAAACATCTAATGATAGGAAATAAATCAGACAGAACAACATCATATCTTGTCAACTTACCAAAAACTAATTCAAGAAATTGAACAGCTAACATTTTCCCTCCAATAGTTCGCTAATGTTGCTATAATAGAAGTGGGTGAGTGACTGAGTGAGTGGGTCACGATCCTTTCATACTCAATATCTCAAGAATGGTACCAGTCATAACTTTCTAACTTTGCACATTAACAGATATAGTGCAGCAGATGAGCTGATTAAATTTCTGAAGTTGCATCATACTAAATTAATATGCATAAATGCATCACTTTGCATGGTCCTGTACAATCCACTAGGACTGCATGTTGCTTATATCGTTTGCAAATCAAACTAGCTAGTACATCAATAAAATAAATAGCAATTCAGTGAAAGCCTCACAATGGCTCTATTTCACCAGCAGTTATGCTAGTGATGTTTATTTTATGTTTCTGGCTCAATTGAAGTGTACTTCGCTAAGGCAGGTGAGTCGCTAGTACAGGGAATTGCAGTGGCACAGACACGTCCCTTTATGACAAGAATTAGTCCTGGCTAGTTCTCAATCATTTTCCTTTACTGGCGCGTTTTGCAATTATTGTAATTGGCAACCGAAGACAAGGTTTCTATCCATATGCGATCTGACAGCGATTAGATCATAGGCTAAATTCAGTACAGTTGCAGAACAAGAACAGAGAATTGGGTGAACAATTCATCCATTTAAAACAGTTATAAGTCCTGACCTGTTCTCAGTCATTTTCATGATTAACAAAAGTTTCACTATGAGAGCACTCCGCACTTAAAGGTGCTGCTTGTTCTCCCCGATTACGTAAGACAACAATCATTCATCTGGACTCGTATTTGCTGTATTTAAATCAATGTTATTCAAAATTGCATGCCTGCGCAAATAGCTTCAGCCGCATGCTTTTTATAGCCTATTTAACCGCTGAGTGCCACTTCTTTTTTATTAACCCACACAATACTGAGAGTGAAAGGTGACATTTCATTGGAACGCAGACCAGTTCAACCAACGTGAAGCATTAGCCTATTAGTACTTAAATTATTTTCTGTTCTGAATTTAGCCCATGATTTCATCGCTGTTAGAGCATATATGGAGAGAAACCGTGTCTTCAGTTGCCAATTACGATAATTGGAAAACGCGCCAATAAAGGAAAATGATTGAGAACTTGCCAGGACTAATTCTTGTCATAAAGGGACATGTCTGTGCCACCCCAATTCCCTGTTCTAGCAATGCGCCTGTGCTTATATTACTTGCACATAGCTGTATTTCACGTCTGCAGTAGCCAGCTTGCTGGCTACCAAGCTACATGAAAACCCCGGCAGTGACTGGCCTGTTTTTCATGTAGCTCTGTATATAGCTAGCTAGCTACTGTAGATGTCAAATTATGCTGGCTGGGTAGGAATAATCTGGGCATTACCTTTCCCAGCTAGCTACATTCTCTGAACAGATCCAGAGTTTTCAAGCAGCATTTCAGTCTCGTTGCATCATACTTCATTAATACGCAAAAAGACTCTGCATTGCATGGTCCTGTACAATCCAGTAAGACTGCACTTTCCTTGTATGTCAAAGAAAATAAACTTTTGTCTATTTGGGCATATTGATTTGCATCTACATTTTTCCTGTATGCATTTTTTATATCTGCTTGTTCTAGGTCTTATGGAGAACGAATTGGTTATCCACCAGCTGAGGTGTAATGGTGTGCTGGAAGGTATCAGAATCTGCAGAAAGGGTTTCCCCAGCAGAATCCTCTACGGTGACTTCAAGCAGAGGTAATTTAAATTACACAAATATACATTACAGTGTCACCAGTCTCATGAATAGTTTAAATTTTGGGCCAATCCTGTTTGTTTGATTAGGTACGTCACTTCAACAATTCATGGAACAAATGGACAGTGAATAGTAATTTACAGTGGTGGGCACGGTTCTGCTAATCCGCTAATCGCTAATAAGTGAAGCTAACTTTTTCTCAAGCAAAACAGCGCTTCCACCAACTCTGAAAACCCTTAGCGGCCTAACTAGCTTCAACTACATTTAGTCTTGCAAACTCCAAGTGTGGTAATCTTTTTTTCCCCCTCGCCGGAAAAGAAAATAAAGTTCAAGGGGTTGCACACCCAAAAATCATACACGTTTGTTCTTACCTGCTGTGACGGCATCTACAACAATCAGTCAGGCTGGCTGTTGGCTGACTACGCGACTTGTTGAGGCAGTAGCGGCTGAGCAGCATGATGTAATTTTGCAGTTCAGTTTACTTCCAGTGGCATAGCCAGAACTGAAAATGAGGTTGGCACAGAAAATCCCCTTGTAATTATCATTATTGCTTACTTGTTCTTTGCCATTTTGTTTGCCAAACAAACCCAATGTCCCAGAATCTTTTTATGCTGTAAAGAAACTTTTTGTTGAATGTAAACAAATGTTCATTTCACTTGTTCATTTAATAATTTATGCACACCGTGAACATCTGATCTTGGCAAGCTATATCAATTTGAAAAGTGCTATGTATAAGCTACAAAATGTTAAAATTTCAGGTCTCAAGGTCTGTTTTTAAAGACCATAGAGGCAAATCAGAAACGCTCGCGTTTGAACACCCTCGGCCTGGCGGTGCACACTCGGACAGTAGACAGACGGACAGACAGACGACGAACTGATGACAATACCCTTCGGCCTGAAGTCGGGCTGAGGGTAAAAAAACCAAACCAAAGCTAAATTCACATTAAAAAAGTTGGCAGTTATTGTAAGCTTACCATAGTTGAAGTTAAGTTTTGAATGAGCAAATTAGTAGTTATCAAAGCGAACTATTTTTTAGTTATGTTTTTCCTAAACTGTGCCCACCAATTTGTAATGGCTGCCAGCAGCCATACCACTATTCAATCTGCTACAGCTGTGTGGCTGAAGCTAAGCAGGTGTGGGCTTGGTTAGTACTTGGATGGGAGACCACCCAGAAAAAGTAAGTTGCTGCTGGAAGAGGTGTTGTTGGGCCAGTAGGTTGCGATCTTCCCTCTGGTGGAATAATCCCTAATACCCCAGTGCAGTGACAGAGACACTGTATAGAAGGAGAGGCCATCTTTCAGATGAGACGTTAAAGGTCCTGATTCACTGTGGTCATTAAAGATCCTGACACTTATCAATAAAAGTAGGGGGTTCCAACCTGGCTCTTTCCACCTGCCATCTAATCTGTGCAAATTGACCTCTTCCTCTCCACTTCAACCTCCAGGGTTCCCTTGAAAAAGAGATTTCAATCTCATCATGACTTCCCTGGTTAAATAAGGGTTAAATAAAAATAAAATACTGGATCTCCTTTCAGATACAAAGTATTGAATGCCAGTGTCATCCCCGAGGGTCAGTTCATTGACAACAAGAAAGCTTCTGAGAAGCTCCTGGGCTCCATTGATGTGGACCACACTCAGTACAAGTTCGGCCACACTAAGGTAAGAGACAATCTAGCCTCAAATACAATTCAGTAAATTGCAATAGGTTATTAAGCACAACGTAAGTTACCACGAGCTTTGGATGGCTCATTCTGTTAAGACATACAATTGTGGTACATGGATGAGTCTCACAGCTTCAAATCAAATGCCAGTTCAATGCAGTGAAAGATAAAATACACCCAATAATGTGAGGGTTCAGCAAAGTCCGCCTTTTTGTGAATTACGATTGATGACCACTGTTGGTTGATTGCATGGCTGTGCATTGCAGTGAAAGCAAAAATGCAAGGATTTCTTACAGCACTACTCAATGTAAGCTTAGCTATAACCAGTTATTCAATGAAGCTGGTGACACAACATGTTTTACAGGAAAACTGTATTCTCTCCTCAATTTGTAGTGAATTTAAAAAAAAAAAAACCCAAAAAAAGATTGAACATGCAGTTAGCACAATTGTCAATCTACATTGAAGGAATTTGCTATATTATACTATCCACTGAATATTTCAGTTATTTTCTCCAGGTGTTCTTCAAAGCTGGTCTGCTGGGTCTCCTGGAGGAGATGCGAGATGAGAAACTGGCCACACTGGTGACCATGACTCAGGCTCTCTGCCGTGGTTACCTCATGAGAAGGGAGTTTGTCAAGATGATGGAAAGGAGGTAAATGCTACTGCACAGAATAACATGAACTGCAAGTTACTACAGCAGCTTTAATACTGTTCCTCAGAAGGAACAATAATGCCAATGTCATGCATTGTGCTTCAGACACAGTTCTTGTGCATGTGTGTAGCGTAGTTCAACATACAAAAATATCAACAATAAATGTGGGCATCGTTTACTTAAAACACCAGCTCATTACTTCGTTTAAGACACACATTTTCCCAGTATGGAAATGAACATCCAAACATGCTAATGTTTTACACAGAGAGTCCATTTACTCCATCCAATACAACATCCGCTCATTCATGAATGTGAAACACTGGCCATGGATGAAGCTTTACTTCAAGATCAAACCACTTCTCAAGAGTGCTGAAGCTGAGAAGGAAATGGCCAACATGAAGGAGGAGTTTGCCAAGTGCAAAGAGGATCTGGAAAAGGCCTTGGCCAAGAAGAAGGAGCTCGAGGAGAAAATGGTCTCTCTGCTGCAGGAAAAGAATGATTTACAGTTGGCTGTAGCTGCAGTAAGTTGATGTCTTTACATCTAGGCTATATTTTACTATGTTAGCCAAAATAAAAACCTAAAAATGTTATTTAATTAATTTTTGTATTTCAATTTGATTAAAGGAAACTGAGGGTCTTGCTGATGCTGAGGAAAGATGTGAGGGACTCATCAAGGCAAAGATCCAGCTTGAAGCAAAACTCAAAGAGACCAATGAGAGGCTGGAGGATGAGGAGGAAATCAATGCTGAGCTCACTGCTAAGAAGAGGAAACTGGAGGACGAGTGCTCTGAGCTGAAGAAAGACATTGATGACTTAGAGCTCACTTTGGCTAAAGTGGAGAAGGAGAAACATGCCACAGAAAACAAGGTTTGTTCTTGATAAATACAGTGTGTGGGTGAGTGTTTTCCCAAAGACCTGACATCTCCCTAACATGGTGTCAACTTAATTACTTCAGGTGAAGAACCTGACTGAGGAGATGGCTGCTCAGGACGAAAGCATTGCCAAGCTGACCAAAGAGAAGAAAGCTCTCCAAGAGGCACATCAACAGACCCTGGATGATCTGCAGGCAGAGGAGGACAAAGTCAACACTCTGACCAAAGCAAAGACCAAGCTTGAGCAGCAAGTGGATGATGTGAGTAAACACAAAACCTCTTAAGGAAAGTGGAAAAAACCTCTGGAACAGAGCCACAACAACCATTATATCCTCTAGTGCTGAAAATAAAGTTGATGAAAAACAATCGTTTCATAGATCTTTTTTGGAACCTTTATTTTTACTTTTATTCCCAACAATAGTTGGAAGGCTCCCTGGAACAGGAGAAGAAGCTTCGCATGGACCTTGAGAGAGCCAAGAGAAAGCTTGAAGGTGATCTGAAACTGGCACAGGAATCCATTATGGACCTGGAGAATGACAAACAACAGTCAGATGAAAAGATCAAGAAGTGAGAGAGGATTTGGATCAATAAAAGTTTTCCCAAATGTAATCGTACTATTCCCAAACAATCTCTAAAAAAACATCAACGGATGAAATGTCTGTATATTTTCCACAGGAAGGACTTTGAGATGAGCCAGTTCCTCAGCAAGATTGAGGATGAGCAATCTTTGGGTGCACAGCTTCAGAAAAAAATTAAGGAACTCCAGGTAAGTGTTTGTACTTCTAAAGTCCATGCACTACAGCTGAGAGAAGTCCCATGTATATCCTAATACAACTTGCATGTACAACAGGCTCGTATTGAGGAGCTGGAGGAAGAAATCGAGGCAGAGCGTGCTGCTCGGGCCAAGGTTGAGAAGCAGAGGGCTGATCTCTCCAGGGAGCTTGAGGAGATCAGTGAGAGGCTAGAAGAAGCAGGTGGGGCAACTGCTGCTCAGATTGAGATGAACAAGAAGCGTGAAGCTGAGTTCCAGAAGCTGCGCCGTGATCTTGAAGAGTCCACCCTGCAGCATGAAGCCACTGCTGCTGCTCTCCGTAAGAAGCAGGCCGACAGTGTGGCGGAGCTGGGAGAACAGATCGATAACCTTCAGCGTGTCAAGCAGAAACTGGAGAAGGAGAAGAGTGAATTCAAAATGGAGATTGATGACCTCTCCAGCAACATGGAGGCTGTGGCCAAATCAAAGGTATGCAGAAATTTTACTGGCTTGTGCTTTTGTGAACCCTCATGATTTTATATTATAAACTCATGTTTTATCGACAGGGCAACCTTGAGAAAATGTGCCGTACCCTTGAAGATCAGCTGAGTGAACTCAAAACCAAGAACGATGAGCACGTTCGCCAGTTGAATGACATTAGTGGGCTTAAAGCAAGACTTCAAACTGAAAATGGTACATAAATAGAATATTTAAGTGCTTTAATTTAGATTTAAAAGTTAAAAAATATGAAGTTGTCCCATAATGCTGTGAATTCCTCAGGTGAATTGAGTCGCCAGTTAGAGGAGAAAGAAGCTCTTGTTTCCCAGCTGACAAGAGGCAAACAAGCCTACACACAGCAAATTGAGGAGCTCAAGAGGCACATTGAAGAGGAGGTCAAGGTAATACATTGATTAAGTATGATTTAATTAATATCTATCTCAATTAAACGATTAAAAACAAAAAATAAATAAACAAATTCAAAAGAGGACCTGGAAGTTAGATAAATGACATGTGCAGTGCAATACTATTCATTAAACAATATTTTGCCTCCACCATTAATACACATTCTACATTTTGCAATGACTTTAGGCCAAGAATGCCCTGGCCCATGGTTTACAATCAGCCCGCCATGACTGTGACCTGCTGAGGGAGCAGTATGAGGAGGAACAGGAGGCCAAGGCTGAGCTGCAGCGAGGAATGTCCAAGGCCAACAGTGAGGTGGCTCAGTGGAGGTCCAAATATGAAACTGATGCGATCCAGCGCACTGAGGAGCTGGAGGAGGCCAAGTAATTAAACCATTTCTTACAACCAGTAGAAACAATGCTTTTTCCCACAATCAGAAAAGCCACGGGAATCAAATAAAATTGCCTCTCTCAACAGAAAGAAACTTGCACAGCGTCTGCAGGAGGCAGAAGAGTCCATTGAGGCTGTGAACTCCAAGTGTGCCTCTCTGGAGAAGACCAAGCAGAGGCTGCAGGGTGAAGTGGAGGATCTCATGATTGATGTGGAGAGAGCAAATGCCCTGGCTGCCAACCTTGACAAGAAACAAAGGAACTTTGATAAGGTGAGTTAAATATCCACAAAACTGTGTCATTAAAACCTGTCTTGTAAGTCACGGTGAGATTCAATTAAATTCAATTTAAAAACTTCATATATCCCAGAGGGGCAATTCAAGGCTCATAAAGCAGTAAATGATGGTATAAATGGCTGAATTTTTTGTGTTTCTAGGTTCTGGCTGAATGGAAGCAGAAGTTTGAGGAAAGCCAGGCAGAGCTGGAGGGGGCTCAGAAAGAGGCTCGTTCCCTCAGCACTGAGCTCTTCAAGATGAAGAACTCTTATGAGGAAGCTCTAGACCAGCTGGAGACCCTAAAGAGAGAGAACAAGAACCTGCAGCGTATGTCCGTCTTAAGACAAACACCTTCAATATTATTACGTTGCATTGTCATTTTGGTCAATCATACGACATTTTGAAAATGGTAAGCTCCATGCCATAAGCACTCTGGTGGTTTGGCCATGAATGTAAAAATCTGAAAAATGGACGATGTGAACAGATCTTGGGAAATGCATATCTGCAGTGACTACAAAAATTAAATCTAAATTTTTTATTTTGTCTGTCTCCATAGAGGAGATTTCTGACCTGACTGAACAGATTGGAGAGACTGGAAAGACCATTCATGAGCTGGAGAAGGCAAAGAAGACAGTGGAGACTGAGAAATCAGAAATCCAGGCTGCCCTGGAGGAAGCAGAGGTGAGACTCTGGAACAGTTTTCATTGATGTTGCGATATGTGCCAGCTGGCTCATTTTTAAATTTCTTTTTTAACCAGCTGTAATTTGCTATTATCCATTACACATCAAGCAATGAAAATTATTCATAAAATTAAAAAAATAATAATAATAATTTCTTCCATGGGACTTTTGCTCCTCAAAGGATTTGAGTGAATTTCCCTCGTGCTCCACATAACAAAGTAAGCTTCCATCTGTGCAAGAGCCCACATTACCTTCACTTGTCACTTTGCAGGGAAGCCTGGAGCATGAAGAGTCCAAGATCCTCCGCATCCAGCTTGAGCTCAATCAGGTCAAGGGTGAAATTGACAGGAAGTTGTCAGAGAAAGACGAAGAGATGGAGCAGATCAAGAGGAACAGCCAGAGGGTGATTGAGTCCATGCAGACCACTCTTGATGCTGAAGTCAGAAGCAGGAATGATGCTCTTAGGGTCAAGAAGAAGATGGAGGGAGACCTCAATGAGATGGAGATTCAGCTGAGCCATGCCAACCGCCAGGCAGCAGAAGCCCAGAAGCAACTGAGGAATGTCCAAGGACAGCTTAAGGTATTTTTCTGAAATCCCAACCATGACTGAGCTTCCACATGTTCAGGCTTTCAGCCACAACTAATGTAATCAATCCCTATGTCAGGATGCCCAATTGCACCTTGATGACGCGATCAGAGGACAGGAAGACATGAAGGAACAGGTTGCCATGGTGGAACGCAGGAACAACCTGATGCTGGCGGAGATCGAGGAACTCAGGGTTTCCCTGGAGCAGACAGAGAGAGGCCGCAAAGTGGCAGAACAGGAGCTGGTTGATGCAAGTGAGCGTGTGGGACTGCTGCACTCCCAGGTGAGCTCATAGGACATTCTTTCCTGATTTTATCACACATGGTGCAAAGTCCTTGGACTGATTACATCACAAGCACATGCCTTCAGAGAAATGTCTCATTTCCTTCAGAATACCAGCCTTATCAACACCAAGAAGAAGCTGGAGGCTGACCTGGTCCAGATTCAAGGAGAAGTGGACGACACCATCCAGGAAGCTAGAAATGCTGAGGAGAAAGCCAAGAAGGCCATCACTGATGTACGTCATGGTCATATCAGGTTTTACTGTGGCATACTACTCCATTTTGTATCTGATCCTAGTTGAACCATTTTAGTGTATCCACCTCTGTAAATGATAAAGCTCAACTATTCTCTCACACAGCTTAGGGACATTTCAAAGAGGCAAAGTAGCATTGATCCATGTGGTTTGGTATTTTTAAATACTGCTAGGCAACAAACATACTGTCTTGTTCTCTAAAATAATTTCTTGAAAAGGTTGTTTAATGTGTGAAAACTGCAGGCGGCCATGATGGCAGAAGAGCTGAAGAAGGAGCAGGACACCAGCGCTCATTTGGAGAGGATGAAGAAGAACCTGGAGGTCACAGTGAAGGACCTGCAGCACCGTCTGGATGAAGCTGAGAATCTGGCTCTGAAGGGCGGGAAGAAACAGCTCCAGAAACTGGAAGCCAGGGTAAAATACCTGCTGAAAATCACCTCAGCCAAAACCAAATGCTAATTTTGAAAATTATCATAAATATCACCGGTTGTGGGACAGTTGGCATGTTTTACTTAACTTTGCAGATAGACTGTCAGGTTGCATATCAATCACTGAAAATGATAATGTTCAAGTTGTGCAGTACACTTGCAATGTAATTACTTGACTGATGTAGGTGCACAGATTTCCAGGGCAAGGATAAAGACCCTCCTTGAATGACATGGCAAAGTTCTGACTGTAATTTGATTAACTTCAGTAGTAACTTGATTAACTTCAATAACAAAACAGAAGGGCATTGTACAAATTTTCATAGGTAACACATCCATTTTGATAATCTTATTAGGTGCGTGAGCTGGAAGCTGAAGTTGAGGCTGAACAGAAACGTGGAGCTGAAGCTGTTAAAGGTGTCCGTAAATATGAGAGGAGAGTCAAGGAGCTCACCTACCAGGTGAATTATTTTTAAAGTGATATCTTTTGATAAAACAGGACAAAAAAAACAGCCACAGATGCTAACTCACAAATCTTGTTTATATAGACTGAGGAGGACAAGAAGAATGTCCACAGACTGCAGGACCTGGTGGACAAGCTGCAGATGAAAGTGAAGTCCTACAAGAGGCAGGCTGAGGAAGCTGTGAGTCAAATCCTCAATATCAACATCTAATACTGCCAAAGATGATGATGATTATTATTAGTATTATCATTTTTATCATCACCACCCATAGACGAAACTTAAAAATGGTGAATAGCAGTAGAAAATAATTACAGAAAATTTTATATAGTAATAAATGAAACACATTATCAGTTACATAGCTGCAAACTAGTATATTGCCTTCCCTCGAGTTAACTTCAAATTATCGTAACAATAATTACGAGCTAATTATATGCTAATGTGTGGTGATATATTGTCAGAGTTATCTCACAAGGAAGAAAAAAATATTCAAAACATTCCCATTTTAACATTAGTGAACATTAGACAAAAACTGTTTTCCAGCCCAATTGGCTTCTTGGTTAGGCTACAGGTTTTTTTTAGGTACACCTGAAGTCCATTTTTGGGGGAAAAAAAAAAATTTTTTTTGGAGGTACAAGGTCTGCATCAGGTAGCTATGCAAGCTAACATTTAGTCAATCCATGGCTACGGTTGGAGATTCATTGATTGGTCTGAACCTTGTTCCTTTTTCACAGATATTGTACCCTTGAAAAGGAAGTACACTTGAAAATAAAATTTAAAAAAAATTTCAGGAAAATCATAGTACAAAATGCCATTCAAGTAATAAGAACAATGCAAGGTATCGTAACTTACATAAACAAACAAATAAGCAAATGAACAGATTAAGTTTCTAATTACACTGAGAGAAAACTTTCAGGAACTAATTTTTAATGGAATTTTTCTAGTGATTTATTAAACCCTTTCCCAAAAAGCAGTAGCAACTAAGTTACACTTTAAAATTTTAGGTAATAAAGTACCTGCTGGCTGAAATGTTACAGAGAAATATTTTAAATGGCGGAACTTCTCAATCCCACACAGGAGGAACAAGCCAACACTCACCTGTCCAGGTACAGGAAGGTGCAGCATGAGATGGAGGAAGCCCAGGAGCGCGCTGACATCGCCGAGTCCCAGGTCAACAAGCTGAGAGCCAAGAGCCGTGATATTGGCAAGGTAGGTTTCAGTCTAAAGAGGGTTGATGAAAAAAATGTATAATACAATTAATTTGCAAAATGCTAATTATCATTCTAAATCCATTTCTAATTCATTTCAGGTAAAAGAAGCTGAATGAGGGGTGAAACCCAGATGAGACAAAGTAACAAACATTCATAGAATATGGACTTGTGAAATGTTCTCATGTAATCCATCTGTCAATAAAGCAATCTGAGCATATCCTGGATATTTCTGATTTTGTGATATTCAGCATTTGTTTTCTCATACAGCCCATTTCCAAAAAAGTTGGGACACTGTGTTGAATGTAAATAAAACAGAATGCGATGATTCACAAATCAATTAAAACCCTATATTTAATTGCACATCGGGTAAAGACAACATCTCTAATGTTTAAACTGGTAATTTTTCTTCTTTTTTGAAAACTATCAGAACTATCATTTTGAATTTGATGACAGTAACATATTTTTAAAAAAAGTTGGGATGGGACAATATAAGACTAGAAAATTTGAATGAGGCTAAAAAGAAGGCAACTGGCAGAACATCTTTCAGCTGATAAGATTGTTTAGAAACAGGTCCGTAACATGACTGGATGTAAAAAAGTCTTTCATAAGTAAATATGGTGAGAGGTTAACCAGTCTGTGAAAGACTGCATGGGGAAATAGTTGAACAATGTAAGAATTACGTTCATGACTTAAAATTGGAAAGAATTTACAGATTTTATCCTCTATGGTATAAAATATCCTTAGAAGATTCCAAGAATCCTGAAAAATTCTGGGACAAGGATAAAATCCGATATAGAATAGTTGTGATTTTCAGGTCCTCGGGCCACGCTCCATTTAAACATTGGTAGGATTCTGCCGTGGAAATCACTGCACGGACTCCGCAACACATCCGTTAGCCATTGTCAGTCAACTCAGTCCGTCACTGCATCCACAAATGCAAGTTAAATCTCTTCTATGTAGTGATTAAACCATACATAAACAAAATTTAAAAACACTGCCTCGTTCTCTGGGCCTGAGCACATTTAAAAGGTACTGAGGCGAAGTGGAAAACTGCCCTGTGGGTTGAGTAAACAAAATGTGAGATTCTTTAAAGTCACTGATGCCACATCCTCTGAGCGAATGAGGAGGGGGCCCATCCAGCTTGTTATCAGCACACAATTTAAAAGCCAGCATCCACGATAGTGTGGGGGTGTATTAGTACACATGGCATGGGTAACTTGTGCATCCATGAAGACACCATTAATGGTGAACAATATATACAGGTTTTGGTGCAACATTTACTACCATCCAGAAACTTTTACTCCAGGATAAGGGAAGCTTAGGACGGAGTGGGAGTGTTGTGATGAGACTCGAGCATCACTTGCTAATCAATCAACCAATCGATTTGCCGTTCGCACGACCACGGGCAGTAAAATAAATATTATCTTGGCATGGATGACCGGTCCCTAATTCACAAACATCTTATTCAGGAGTTTTTCGATCGTGTCACTTTGATTTAAGTGAGGGCCATTCTCATTTCAGGGACACCATGTTAAACATCCTATTCTGAAAGTATTACAACATGGTTCAATAGGAAAAGAGTCTGGGTGCCAAAGTGGTCTGCCCGACAACATTTCACACATTATGAAACCAAAAACATGACTAAGGAGGCTGCTAAGAATTGAGCCTCTGAAATTTGGCATTAAGCAAGAATGGACAACTTTTTGCTTTCAAAACATCAGCAGTTGGTCTCCTTAATTCCCAAATGCTTACAGTGTTTATTGAAGAAGACGTGATGCAGCAGGGTGATAAACATGCCCCTGTACCAACCTTTTTGAAATGCATTGCTGGCATCAAATTTAAAATGAGCTCATATTTTCCCAAAAACAATAAAAAATAAAAAATATTTCAGTTTCAACATCTGATTTATTGTCTTTGTACTATTTTCAAATAAAAGTTAAAATGATTTGCAAATCATTGCATTCTGTTATAATTTACAATTTTCACAGTGTCCCAACTTTTTTTGGAAATGAGGCTGTACATTAGAAATCATGTTTTTAGTCTGTCAACCTATTAATTGACACAAAAAACTTAGGCCAACCCTCTTGACATTCTTTGGAATTTGTGTCAAAACACTCACAGCATAATGTATTAAAGTTAGTGGTCCAAACAACTAAATGGGAAATACTTCAGAGTCCAGCCACTTTTCAAATAATTCAGCATACTTTTTGGAAAAAATTTAATCCCTAAATTGCATAAAATTCCCAAAAATTTTGGTGGTATTTGAGTTCCGTAAGTGTCGGCAGGAAAATTTGCTTCAATGGTTTTTTATATGCTCTCAAAAATAAAGGTGCTGTGGAGGTACATTTACATTCTTTCACAGACTCATTTCCAAAATGTACCCAAAAAAGCACAGAAGTTGCCACTGTCAGCAGGCAATCCACCAACTATTTCACTCTTTTGTTAAATAGCTAAAGCTAAGTGGAAATGTTTTGATTACCATTTGAGCAAGCAGCCACCTCCAGCATTGCTGAAAATAGTGTTAGCCAGTAGGTGGCAATGTTTCCTCAGGTCAAAACATTTACGTGAAACAGCAAATCAAAGTTCTGTCTCAGAGTGGTCATTAAAGATCATCTGACACACATTGCAAAAAGTCGATAATTCCCCAAGGTCCACGGTAAATTGTATAGCTGGCAGGTCTGCTGAATTAACTGAATGAAGATCATATTTAATCTGTCTGCTTCAGTTGATGTGAGAGAGTGGTCTGGAACAAAGTGGTGCTGTTGCATCAATGTGGTGGATGCTGCTATGCATTAGTGGTGGTTAAGGTGAATTTCCGTGTGATCGCTTTCAATCGTCACCAGTTGATGAAAAAGACTTGTGTAAAGGTTGTAACCTTTTCTGATAATTTCATACCTAGTTGTAAAGAACTAACATGGATTCCGATGTGGAGACATGCCAGATAATCCCTTCTCCTGTCAGTGTTGCATTGTAGTTGACTCCTCAACGCTCCAAAATTAGAATAGCATCATTGTATTTTCATTGTATCGAAGAATTTATGCTGCTAACCCCTTTGGTGGCCCATGGGTCAGCTCTGTTCATCATACAAGAAAACATTTTCAATGGCATAATAGAGATCTGTTTGAGGTTTTGTGATGGTGAAGTCGTGGTGCATGCTTAGAATAACTTTCATGCTCAGAAAACCATTGAGTGACCCCTTTCACCCTGTGGGGTGCATGGGCCATTGTCATCCTAGAGGAATCCACTGCCATCATTAAAGAAATGCTTCATCATAGGATATAACAATGATCACACAGAATAATTCTCCAGTTATTAGCAGTGACCCTTCTTTCTTTAATAGGACAAGTCGACCTAAACCACATCAGGAAAATGAGCAGAAGGATCTGCATTAGTTATTTTGGCCCACACATTTATTCAGATTTTTCCTTTAATTTGTCACCCATCTCTATAAAAATCAATATCCCGAAGAACTTTGACTAAATTTTATGATGTTACAGCTTGGAAAGAAAAGATAATGCTCAGAAAATAGTAAAATCTTCAGACCATGACATCAGTGACCCCCAAAAATCCCCCCTTGAACCTGATGCTTTTCACATTAAACATAAATTTTAAAAGAATAATATTTTATGATCTCGGCCAATGTAAATAATTTGCCACCAAATTTGCTTGTATCATCCATCAACATGAAAGCTGTTGATGCTATTTGTGGGATCCATGTTTCAGAAGTTTGAAAAATATGAGCAGGCAAAATAAAATCACCTGCTAGAATAGTTGCTCTCAAGTAATTACAGTATGAGATCAGCAAGTGAGTCAAAGATAAAGACCATTCCCGTGCGCTTCAGATTTTAAAAACAGAGACAAACCCTGCTGGGGACTTTCCTTTGCTTATCTCATGACTAGGGTCTACAAATTGTGACCAAGTGATAGGCATGCATATATAGCCTAATTATAAAATTTAAACTATCAACACTCTTCCCATCTAAGTTAAAAGTTCAAGTACAATACACCTGACTACAATTGCTCAGGACATTTCAATAACTTCTCTCCCTGAAACAAATTTCAAATTCTGCAACAAACGGACAAACATAACCACGCCACAGAATTAGTCAGATAAAATTAAAATATTCGCATACCCTCTGCAGTGAACTGCTCAGCAATTGAATGCTGCTCAGCTGGTGGAGTACTGCTGTGGAAACTCAAGGTATGAAAACCCAGCTCAGATGAGTAGGAATGTTCTGAGCGCATTGCTGAGTGTGCAGCTGTATCAGTCTTTCATCTTCAAAGACCCACCCCATGGATCAAGTCCACTTTTTTTTATTTTTTTTATTTAACATGCGCCACTACATCCCAATGTTAGTTCCAATCTATTTTTGGCTGTATCATCTTTGTTAGGCTATAGAGATACCACATAAGATCACAAATTCTGCACATAAATGGGCCACTGAATCCCTACTGCTCAAACTGCTCCTGAATGTGGTCATTATTTACTTTTTGCTAAGTCCATGAACGATGATGGACAAACTCAATGTTCGAAAAGACTTTTTAGCTTTTTGTTATTATGGAATCTGAATTTTTAAAGATAAAAATGTGTCTATTTTTGGAAACAAGTGTAACCATTGCTGGTCAATAATGACGGACAACGAAAAATGAAGACTCACAACATGCATCCAGCTAAATCCAACAATTAGCAACGGTATATCCGTTGCTTTTTGGATTATTTGGCAACTCAGACTTGGGGAGAAAGAAAATCTTTGAGACACTTTGTAGCAGATCCATAGTGTGTGTGTGTGTGTGTGTGTGTGTGTGTGTGTGCGTGTGCATGTGCGTGTGTGTGGGTATGTGTGCATACACTGTTGCCTAAAAAGTTGGAATTATTTTGTATTCAGACACTTTATCAAGAGTAAATCACATTGTCACAACCATTTCATGAAAAGAAGACAAGAGGTAAAAAATATATTATTCCAACTTTATCAGCATCAGTGTGTATATATGCGTACACACACACACACACACACACACACACAATGGATAGGCTGCATCCAGCCTCCACATTCCTCTTGGGGGTGATTTCGCACCAGACGCAATTGTGTTAAGCGTGCCATGGCCATTACATTTCCTCACAATTCAAATGAAAAGAAACAAGCACACACATTAAATGTACAAAACTGGATTTCGTCCTCTAGGATATGCACAAAGTCTAAGGCCTGTACGTTTTGGGAAAAGCTCACTGTGGAGTCATCAATGAAGAACAATGGTATCAAGAATTTCAAAAAAAGTATTATATCCCAAAGTTTATACACATATTCACTTTAGCTGCAAGTATTCATCAAGGTTTCTGTTACATGCAATACAGTCAGCCAAGTATTGCTTTTCATTTATAGGATATGGAATAAACATTGGAGAACAACATATTCCATGCTATACTGGCTGATATCGACAGACACCTGTTCATTATTTAATGGGAGAAAAAAGATCAACCGTCATAATGGATTATTGGAATTCTATCATTTTACCTGTGAGTAGTTGTACACAGAAGGCAGTAAAGTAGCACAACTTGGATCCTTGCCAGTTCTTAACAGGCATTAACTTGAGGTTAGCAAGTGTCCAAGCAACTTTACGATTTAAATGACTACTTTTACATGCTGATCGCAGGTAGGCAAGTCAGCAAAACTGTCATATTTCTGCATTCTTAGCAAACATGTGAATACATCAAGTAGAAATTGACATTTCATGCCACCTTGTGATTTTGAGTTAATGGTTCTGTTAATGGTGGGAACTTTTTACTTGAAATGCGATAGCATTTTTCTTCTTACATGATTCCATTGAAACTAACAGGTGAATCACTTTAATTTTTGACATCAAATACTTTTTAGGTACATACAACAAACTACAGCAAAAAGTTTAAAAAAATTCCAAGCCCTATCAAAATGGAGATTTTACTTAATGCAATCACATATATGAGCTTAGTCAAAAAATAAGTAAAACAGTTGTTCAACTTGAAGCCCTTTATCAAAATTTATGATCATCTTTCAACATGGAGATCCACAACGGACTGAAAGCATGACAATGATTAGAAATACTAAGTTCTAAAATCACAAATTTTGTTGATATAACAATGAGCAAGCACAATTAATCTGAATATAATACTTGCCTGTTCTCTCCTCAACCAGAAATTTCTGATTCCTTAGCTACTTTTGTGAGATTGTAAGACTATTTAAACATATTACATCTGATGCTCTTCTGGAGATATTACACAAAAAAAGGTTATGGACCTAAAGTGATCATATGAATGCAGAGCCAGCTTAAAACCTGACACACCATTGAGCAGACTGTATCCAATGGTGAAGCAGCATAGCTGAGCAAGCACCTATTTTGGTACTTAACCATCATTAATATACTATGAAGGGCAGCATATCAGATGGCACATTTTATTCAATTTATGATCCTGCCATACTGAACTTTTGCCAGCTCTCTATCATCCTCTCACTAAAATTGCTTTATAGAGCAGAGAGATGAGTGGCATTTGTGACCTTTGATTTTTTCCCCTCTATCTGCAATGTCATATTAAATATACTGACCAAAACATCCAACGCAACACATGCAATTTTGAAATATTTGGTGTACATAAAATGGGATATTGGTTTTGAGCCATAATACATCAACTACAACTTAAAAGCTCCGAAAATTGTTTTGATTTTGTCGTGTGGGCAGCTCGTTCCGCTTGATTGCACATTGTTAAGAATTTTGCCTATGCCGTCAGGTTGAGTAGAAATCATTGACCAATCCTTCGAGAATTTGGTCAATACATAGCCGTAGCAATGGGCAGCTTAAATACTCCTTTGCATCATCCTGGGTCAACGTGTGACCACGCCGCGCCTAGGTCAAAATCAGCGAGAGCGAGTCGTTGGTATGCTCACTGGTGGAATGACGCAAAGACGGGTTGCAAGGAACCTGGGCGTCCATGTGTCAACCATATCACATCTCTGGAGCCAATATAATGAAACAGGAAGCACCGATGATCGACCATGTGCCCCCAAAACCACGTGTCACCACCCCTCAGCAGGATCGCCATATTGGCCTCCAGGACCTGCGCAATCGCTTCCTGCCAGCTACAGTCATTGCTGCTCAGACCCGAGGTCGTCACCAGAACTGGATTAGTGACTAAACCGTACGCAACCGCCTGCGTGAAGCCGACTTGCACAACCGACGTCCCCGCCGTGGTTTGGTATTGACTCCTGCTCGTCGCCGCGTCCGTCTGCGATGGTCAAGGGCACATTTGGGCTGGAAAGCTCTCAGGTGGAACAGGGTGCTCTTCTCTGATGAATCGAGGTTCAAGTTGAGAGTGTCTGACGGAAGACTGCGTGTATGGTGTAGGTGACGGGAACGTTATACTGACGCTACCATCCTGCAGCGTGACCGCTGGGGTGGACCCAGTGTGATGGTTTGGGCTGTAAAAAGCAGTAGACACAAGACAGACCTCATTTTCACCGATGGAAACCTCAGTGCGGGCCGTTACCGTGACGACATCCTTACCCCTGTCGCAGTTCCACTCGTCCATCGCTTTCGCCTAACGCTGCAACAAGATAACGCAAGACCACATGTCACCAGAGTCTGTCAGGACTACCTGAGGCAGAATAATGTTCAATGTCTTGATTGGCCTGCGTATTCCCCAGATTTAAACCCTATAGAACATCTATGGGATATTCTGGATCGCCGGGTGAGAAGGCGTGATCCAGAACCAGCCACAGTCCAACAGTTGCGTCAAGCACTCCAGGAGGAATGGGACCGCATCACACAGACTGAAATTCAGCATTTGATTGACTCCATGCATCGCAGAATCCAGGCTGTGTGTGACGCCAGAGGAGGCCATACAAGATACTGACTTCGGTGATCCAGAATTGCGCCTTCAACTGATGCAATGAATTGGAAACCAGGAAAAATCTGTTCTTCATTCCTGACTCTAAAACTGTGTTTTTGATCTGAATCTTAATATTTGTTATGTATTATTAAATTTATCATAAGAAAATTACATATGTTGCAATAAACCCAAGTGTTGCGTTTTGGTCAGTATATATATCTAGGCTATTTTATATTCTTTGTATTATTATTTCCACTATTAAATAAGTAATAATACCTAATATCAAAATTAAAATTATTCACAACCTTAATTCCAGGAAAAATGCGGTGTGCGAAATGCAAATAGACATTGGAAGCAGTAAATTGCTGAACCATCCTAATCTGTATTCTATTAAAAAGACAAAATATGTAATGTTTTAACTCATTAACTGTATTATTTTTTTGAAAATAACAGAAATGCTGATATGTAATGCGGGTAACATTCTTATTGTAGCCTGATATAGGACTTCAGATGTCTGCAGTCTGGGATCTTTGTTGTCTTTGTGCCTCATGAGCTTAGTTCAATAAGAGACAGGTCCTGGTGTCTGGCAGGCCAGTGCAGTGCAGTGCCCACATTCTATGACTGCAGAGCCATGCTGTTGTAACACATGCAGAGTGTGGCTTCCATTATTCTACTGAGATGCAATAAACAGAGGAGTCCCTGAAAAAGATGACATCGAGATGGCATCATAAGTTGTTTACAAATGTATGTGTACCCCTTCGTGTCAATTTTGCCCTCACAGTTGTGCAAGTTCCTGTGCTATGAGCACTAATGAAGCCCCAGACCCAGCTGCCTTTTGAACATGTCGCCAATAATGACTGGGATGGTCATTCTCCTTTTTGGCCTGTAACAGGACATCCATTACCTCCAAACACAATTTCACAAATTGACTTGTCAGGCTATGGAACTTTTGACTTTGTATCAGTCCATTTCAATTGAGCTGCCCACAGAAGTTGGTAGTGCTTCTGGATGTTGTTGATATCTAGGTTTCCTCTTTGCATATTAGAGTCTTTAAATTGCATCTGATGATCCCACAACCATGACCACTGACTGTCACTGCATCAAATCATCATTCTATCTTATAACCATTTCTTACTTATCGCCTTGTCACTCACTGGCGGAGCATAGGCCATCGACTCTAAGTCTCCACCGTGTACGATTTTCGGCCAGCTTCTGCAGCTTTCCCCGATTGTGCCCCTCCTCCCGCATCTCCACCTCGACACCTCTCCTCCATGTATTCCTCTGCTTACCACGTTAGCATTTTCCAGACGGGTTCCACGAAAGAGTTTGCCTGGTGATGTGATCTTTAGGCTTCCTCAGCTTGTGACCAATCCATGTCCATTTCCTTCTACATATCAGCCTCCCAACTGGTTCCTGATCAATCTTCTCCCAGAGATCCTCGTTCCTGATCTTTTCTGTCTACCACATCCTAAGAATCCTTCTTAGATATCTGTTGATAAACACTTGGACTTTCCACATCATGGCCTTAGTAGTCCCCCAAGTTTCTGAACAAAGCAATACCGATTTGACATTGGTATTGAAGATACCCAATTTAGTTGATTTTGTAGTCCCTCGCTTTCCAAACCTTCTGCAAGATGTTAAAGGCTGCTCTGGCTTTCTTAATTCTAGCTTTAGTGTCATCATCTGTGCCTCCCTGAGTACTCACAATGCTTCCAAGGAAGGTAAAAGATGAAACTCCCTCTGTATCTCCCTTCTCTAGACATAGCAGATTTTCATTGCAGTTTTTTAACCTCATAGATTTTATTTTATCCTTACTGACTGATAGCCCCAGTTTTGCTGCAGACTCTTTAAGGCAACTGATCTTGTCTATATTCTATTGTGAATAAAATGTCAGCTTATGAGATTTGCAATTCATTGTATTTTGTTTTTATTTACATTTTACACAGCATCCAAACATTGGAATTGGAATTGTATATTTATCTTTTGGCACTGATAAGTTGTGGGAACCCCGACCAATTAGGTTTATGACTTACAAAACAAATAAAACAAGTGCACCGCCTATCGACGAATGTCGTATTGCTGCGCAATACTAGTCCTCTACCGGTGTATGCATATTATATTTCCTAAAAAGTAGGTCAAAGTGACCTGAATAGGGTACATGACACTCCTTCTCCCCAAGATGCATCCACACACCAACTTTGATGTTCCTAGGTCATACGGTATTGAAGTTATGAAGCGGACACGAATGCAGACGGACGGACTGATGGACGGACTGACGGACGGACACAGTGCAATCCTATAGTCCCCTCCGTTTCCGGTAGGGGACTAATAAAATGATGTAATATCTGGATGTATTTGATCAGTTTTTAAATTGTGCCATTTTCTAAACAACTGGCATTGGCATATCACCATGAATTACAGAATCCAACTTCTAACATTGACTGAAGTGACTAGGCAGCAACATGGTGCATCGCAAATGCCTACCAGCCCAGAAAAGTTGATGGCACCTCTGGAGGCCTTTAACAAAAGGTTTTGTTTTGGCATAGAGACCTACTACATCTATGCACTGAATACTATGGCTCTGTTTGGTTTGAATGAGGAGATTGATATTAAACCATTTTTATAAATTACCATTCATGACAGTTTTAGATTTTGTCTTTGTGTTTCTGTTTTTGAACTTTTGAATCGGAAATTATGCATATTTCCAAGCATGTATACCATCTAAGTGTTTTATCTCACACTTGATATGTGGATGTATGCATTCCAGACAATGCTACTGTATCCTTTGCTACAGGCAATGTTAGTTGGAAATGACTATTGTTGAATATACTTTGTAGTTTTAACATTTTTTCTGATGTATATTATATAAAATACTTGTGGTGTTTAGAATTGTGGGCATTATGGGGCTGGATCAGTCGTTATTATTAATTTTATTATACTTTTTTGTTTTCTTGAGTTCTTGGCTGTACCAATTGTAATTTGACCCTGTTTTGGTTTGCCCCATTTTCCAGTGTATATAAATCTCCACCCCCACCCCTGTCACATGTTTGGAAGCGCACCTGACGAAGGCCTTGTCTGCCGAAACATTGTGGATAATAAACTCACTTGGGGAGGTATTTGTGATGTGAGGTATTTTAAGGCGCCAAATGCAGTGGCCGGAACGAAAGGAAGCATAGCAAATTGACAAACACAGATAAAACAAGAGAGAGGGGCTCACGCTTCCATAGGACATAAATTCCATCCGAATAATTAACAGGAAGCGAAGCGAGCAAGACAGAACAAAACAAGGAAAAAATGGCGGAAGCTGAGATCAAATGATTAAGCACCAGACGGTGCACAGAAAGAGAAAAGGCAAGAGAAAGATTCCCTTTACTTACTAACACTACTTTTTTGCTACTAATTCCTCAACACTTTTCTAGCTAGACAACTTGTGGGCCACAGTGCAATGGTAACACTGACACTCTAGCAAAGGCGGCGAGGCAAAACTTGGGCTTAAATAGGGTCTGGGCGCTGCCCACAATTGATGCCAGCTGGTCCAAGAATCCGATATGGGCAAAACGATATCGTCCCGGACGAATGTAACAAAGAAAGTTCCCAAATCAACGCCAACCTCCAAAACCATGACAATATTTAAACAGTGTGCGGACTTTTGTTCTTTTTTCTACAAAATCATGTGTACAAACACCGGCTGACATTAGCTGTTTCAAATCATACCATACCATTAGAATCATCCATGCCAGTATGGAGAGGTCTAAAAATGCAGAAGAGGCAGACCTCCAGGAGAGGGTCGAGAACCACTAATCTACATCGTCTCTGATTGACACACCAAAAATTATATGAGAATTATATCAATCACTCGAATATCGCCATAGAAGCCCCTTCTGGAAACTTTAAGAAAAACAACCTTTCCCCAGCTGAAAGCTTCTTAATACGGCTTCCACACCTGGTGTTGTATGGCCAAGTATCGATAACAACACATGCTAAAGTAACCTTCAGCAGCTCTGGGAGACGGGAAGTGACCAGGCCATCAAACTGTCCTATAAGCATCAGAAATGACTGCAATATCTGGGCTTTTTTTTTTTTTTTTTGTATTGGCTATTGCTCGAATTATCTCAAAATGAACCTAGAATATGACCTGATCCATAAATACAGCATCTGCTAGCCATCTACTATACGCTACATTAAATTTGAAATGGGTTTGGTCAAGCACAGTTTGGCTAACAAACAACGCATTCTTAGAAGCGATCATTTTAACCCTCTATTGTATAGAGCACAGGTGTCAAACTGACCCGTTAAAGGGCCAAGAGGCTGCAGGTTTTCAATCCAGCAATGCAGCAGCTCACCTGATACAATTAATCAGTTGTGCAGACCTAAATCAGTTGATTAAATCAGTGGTATCTGGTGAGCTTCTGCTTGGTAGGATTGAAAACCTGCAGCCTCTTGGCCCGTTCACGGGTGAGTTTGACACCCCTGGTATAGAGTATGAACAAATGCCTACAATATGTTAAAATTGATTATTCAGTGTATTTTTAAGACCATGGGATGTGATGCAATTTTGTTTTTGGGACATGTACTAACGGATGGTCAGTCGGTCCATTATTTTGGACATCATGTTTGTGGGATGCACACTGCCATCCAGTAATTTGTACATTAAGCATGTTGGGTGACAAAAATAATGTAAGGTCACAGAAACCTGGTCATTGTTATGCATGATGTCCAATATTCTGCACATGGCTTATTTGAGCTAAATCCCTGCTGGCATGAATTATGTCCATTTATTTGATACAGTATAAAATCACTAATTTTCATACAGATACAAGTGAGCGATTCAGGCTCTTAAGAGCCTCCAGTTTGTTTGTTAGCAAGATTACAAAAAAAAACTGGCTCACTTTACACCCAATTGGGTGAAATGTTGGGCTATGACCCAGAATAGATCCCCTTAAATTTTGGAATAAATTGGGTCAAGTCCAAGGTGAAAGGTCACCGAAAAGGTAAAGATGGTTTTTGCCCATTACTCAGTCAAAAAATGTCCAATTTACACCAACTCCAAAAGTTTCTTTTTTCAATAAAATAAAAATAAATGAAAAATATAATTTTAGCCATTGTTATAGTGAAAAGTCTATAGTTTCATAGATCTGTTAGAGTTCAGAGGGATTAAGGTCTTTGATCTGAATCGTCTAATTTAGACTATATCTCAAAAACTACTGTAGAGCGCTATCATTTCTTTCTCCCTGGCTGTTTTTTCATTCATTTTAATTTCTCTCAACCGTGCCTCACCCCCCATGTGGAACGCAGTTCCACTCTGCTGTCAGTGCTTATCTTTGCTGACGTATTGTAGCTGGCGGTGGTTGATGTCTCCGGATCACTCTGTCCAGAATGTCCCACAAGTGTTCTATAGGTGAAAGATCTGGAGAAAATGCAGGCCAGGGAAGGATTTGCATGTTTTCGACTCAAAGGAACTCATATCATACAGATATGTGCCACGTGTGGACTCGCATTGTCCTGTTGGAAAGTCAGTCGGACAAACAGAATGAAACTGGATGGAGAATTTCATCGCAGTTACAGACGGCGTTGAGGTTTCCTTCAACAAAATTGTCATGGTTTGTGAGGCATGCATGTGTTTTGGAATTCTTCTTAGTTGCTCTCGTCCTGGGACGAGATCGAATTCCTTTAAAATTGGATTCTTTTCCCAGGTGGCTGGTTGAACTGGGGTGATGCTTCCCCGGATACTACACTCAACAAAAATATAAACGCAACACTTTTGTTTTTGCTCCCATTTGTCATGAGATGGACTCAAAGATCTAAAATTCATTCCAGATACACAATATTACCATTTCTCTCAAACATTGTTCACAAATCTGTCTAAATGTGTGGTAGTGAGCACTTTTGCTTTACTTAGACAATCCATCCCACCTCACAGGTGTGCCACATCAAGATGCTCATCAGATACCATGATTAGTGCACAGGTGTACCTTATACTGCCCACAATAAAAGGCCACTCTGAAATGTGCAGTTTTGTCTCACAGCAAAATGCCACAGATGGCGCAAGCATTGAGGGAGCGTGCAATTGGCATGCTGACAGCAGGAATGTCAACCAGATCTGTTGCTCGGGCATTGAATGTTTATTTCTCCACCATAAGCCGTCTCCAAAGGCGTTTCAGAGAATATGGCAGTACATCCAACCGGATAAATATGAAATTATTTTTTCCCCAAGACCCTTCATCAAAACATTTTTCCCTTTAGTTTGCTCATTTTATATGCGCACATTAAAATGCGACTGTGATGGGTGTTGAATATCGGACGCCAAAAGCAGCAGCCAGAATTAAAAGGCAAAAACAGCTGAGAACGGAGAGACTCAAACAGAATAAAAATGCGAGACTCATGCTACCAACGGACCTGGAAGTCGTCCGAGGAAGAAAAGAGGCGAGCTCGAAGGTACAAAAAGAAAAGGGAAAATAAAACAAAGATTCCCTTTCTAACTACCACTAAACCTCAAATATGCAACTAAAGTCCTACACAATACTCTCGTCTAGAGACCTTGCCGGCTAAAGCGCAAATGTGACACTGACACCAGCAACGGAAGCGAGGCAGAACTGGGGCTTAAATAGAGTCCCCAATTAATGCCAGCTGGCCCAGGAATCCAATTGGGAGCAAAACGATATCGTCCTGGACGAGAGCAACAAAAAGAGCTCGCAATGCTTCCAAACCATGACAGTGACCCTTGAGATTCACTGTCTCTGATGATTTTTTTTTTTAAATCTGGAAATGATTACAATAATTTTGTACGATATTTAAAATACTCTTTATTATCGCTCTTGGAGATTACTGGGATGAGGTTTCTGTACTTTCCGCAATGGTTTGCTCACCTGCTTTCACTTCAATCACAGGCAGACCCCAGCAGAGAAATGTTTTTTTCCTCATATTTGGCAAATCCACCGTTAAGATAGCCATTTGCCAAGGTGACAGCGCCTTGCTTTTAAAGGGGAAGGGAGATGACACTCTGTTTGGTTCATTTCATTTAACGCCCAAAAGAAGCCTATGATTAATGAAGCGATTATGTACAATGCCTTTGAACCATGCACCTTACTTTGTGCTTTGTGATTACCCACGGTCAAACAAGCGAAAATGGATTTGGACGTGTGGTGCAAGTGCCCTGAATGCACTTGCACCACACGTCAGACCATGCACTTAGATCATAAAATAGGGCCTGAACATCATCTCTTCTCTTCGTATCTGCAATAAGATTCAAGTCAAAGTAAATTTAGAAATCACTGCCTTTGATTTTTATGTTCATTTTCCACACCGTCCCAACTTTTCCCAAATTGGGGCAATACTTCAAAACTTAAAAGAAAAAAATAAATCAAACTTAAAGATTGCCACACAGATACATACACTGCATGAATTCGCTTGACTTTTGCTAAATTAGATCTCTAAGAATCCCATCTTCGAAATGTCATGTAACACCTAAAAATGGCTGCAGATAATGGAGTTGACTTAGCATGACAAGCCAATCGATGCAATTACTGATGTAAAATTGTTTTGATTAACGTAATTACCAAGCTAGCAGTGTGCTTCTTGGATCACTTAAAAAACTATGCTAAGCCTAGTCAAGGCAATAGTCATGGTAACCAGGTACAGTAGCTGATGAGATTTGAGATGAGATTTGCATAGCCAATTAAATCTGTGGATGATTAGATGGCAGGTTGAGAAAGCCAGGGGTGCATTTCCCCAAAGCACAGATGCTAACTCATATAAAGTATATTATATATATATATATATGTGTGATATTCATGTCCCTTCCATTTTTAAAGCAAGTGCGACGCAGGTGTCACATCAAGCAGCTTTCTTTTCCAAACCCAAGAGAAGTTACAGTACAGTTGGCAATTTGTAAATAACCAAAACAAACTTTGATTTTGATCATAGATGTGTATTCACTGTAATTTTTAAAAAAATATACAGACCAAAAAAAGAAACACAATTTTCTATTTCTTGATTTTATCGAGAGTAACTATTATTAATCAACACTTCATCGGTATCAAATGAAAGGGGGAATCTCAGACAATAGATATAACAGAAAATCGGGTTGGAATATCGCCAAGTTGGCTATTATTTAACAAGATGAAGTTCAACATTACGAGACAAAAATGGCCCTATCAGTATCCCGTTTGTCCCCCGTCAGCGTTGTGCATGACGCTGCACCTGTGTCTCCTAGACATCACCAGACGTCTGATTGTTGCTTGTGGAACGCAGTTCCACTCTGCTGTCAGTGCTTATCTTTGCTGACGTATTGTAGCTGGCGGTGGTTGATGTCTCCGGATCACTCTGTCCAGAATGTCCCACAAGTGTTCTATAGGTGAAAGATCTGGAGAAAATGCAGGCCAGGGAAGGATTTGCATGTTTTCGACTCAAAGGAACTCATATCATACAGATATGTGCCACGTGTGGACTCGCATTGTCCTGTTGGAAAGTCAGTCGGACAAACAGAATGAAACTGGATGGAGAATTTCATCGCAGTTACAGACGGCGTTGAGGTTTCCTTCAACAAAATTGTCATGGTTTGTTAGGCATGCATGTGTTTTGGAATTCTTCTTAGTTGCTCTCGTCCTGAGACGAGATCGAATTCCTTTACAATTGGATTCTTTTCCCAGGTGGCTGGTTGAACTGGGGTGATGCTTCCCCGGATACTACACTCAACAAAAATATTAACGCAACACTTTTGTTTTTGCTCCCATTTGTCATGAGATGGACTCAAAGATCTAAAATTCATTCCAGATACACAATATTACCATTTCTCTCAAACATTGTTCACAAATCTGTCTAAATGTGTGGTAGTGAGCACTTTTGCTTTACTTAGACAATCCATCCCACCTCACAGGTGTGCCACATCAAGATGCTCATCAGATACCATGATTAGTGCACAGGTGTACCTTATACTGCCCACAATAAAAGGCCACTCTGAAATGTGCAGTTTTGTCTCACAGCAAAATGCCACAGATGGCGCAAGCATTGAGGGAGCGTGCAATTGGCATGCTGACAGCAGGAATGTCAACCAGATCTGTTGCTCGGGCATTGAATGTTTATTTCTCCACCATAAGCCGTCTCCAAAGGCGTTTCAGAGAATATGGCAGTACATCCAACCGGCCTCACAAACGCAGACCACGTGTAACCACACCAGCCCAGGACCTCCAAATCCAGCAGGTTCACCTCCAAGATCGTCTGAGACCAGCTACTCAGACAGCTGCTAAAACAATTGGTTTGCATAACCAAAGAATTTCTGCACAAACTGTCAGAAACTGTCTCAGGGAAGCTCAACTGCATGCTCGTCGTCCTCATCGGGTCTTAACCTGACTCCAGATCGTCGCCGTAACTGACTTGAGTGGGCAAATGCTCACATTCGATGGCGTCTGGCACGTTGGAGAGGTGTTCTCTTCATGGATGAATCTTGGTTTACATTGTTCAGGGCAGATGGCAGACAGCGTGTGTGGCGTCGTGTGGGTGAGCGCTTTGCTGATGTCAATGTTGTGGATCGAGTGGCCCATGGTGGTGGTGGGGTTATGGTATGGGCAGGCATCTGTTATGGACGAAGAACACAGGTGCATTTTATTGATGGCATTTTGAATGCACAGAGATACAGTGATGAGATCCTGAGGCCCATTGTTGTGCCATACATCCATGAACATCACCTCATGTTTCAGCAAGATAATGCACGGCCCCATGTTGCAAGGATCTGTACACAATTCTTGGAAGCTGAAAATGTCCCAGTTCTTGCATGGCCAGTATACTCACCGAACATGTCACCCATTGAGCATGTTTCGGATGTGCTTGACCGGCGTATACAACAGCGCGTACCAGTTCCCACTAATATCCAGCAACTTCGCGCAGCCATTGAAGAGGAGTGGACCAACATTCCACAGGCCACAATTGACAATCTGATAAACTCTACGCGAAGAAGATGTTTTGCACTGCATGAGGCAAATGATGGTCACACCAGATACTGACTGGTTCTGAGTCCCCAGACCCCCAATAAAGCAAAAACTGCACATTTTAGGGTTGCCTTTTATTGTGGACAGTCTAAGGTACACCTGTGCACTAATCATGGTGTCTGATGAGCATCTTGATGTGACACACCTGTGAGGTGGGATGGATTGTCTCAGTAAAGCAAAAGTGCTCACTATCACACATTTAGACAGATTTGTGAACAATGTTTGAGAGAAATGGTAATATTGTGTATCTGGAATGAATTTTAGATCTTTGAGTCCATCTCATGACAAATGGGAGCAAAAACAAAAGTGCGTTTATATTTTTGTTGAGTGTATGTAAGCCGGAAGTCTGCCACAACTCCTTTGCTAGAGTGTCTGTTTGTAGCTAAGCACTATAGCCGAAGATATCTCTAGCCAGGATTTGTGTGACTTTATATCCTCCAGTTATTATTGGAGTTCCTTCCGCTTTAGGAATTTTCCCTTTTCTACTTTTGTTCTCTCTTGCGTTGCTTCCATTTTTTCAGACTATTATACGTCCTTTGGAAGCGCGAGTACTTTCTGGTGGTCTGTATAATTCTCTGTGTTTGTATTGTGTCCATACTGCTCGTTCCCTTTCTGGCCGCTGCATTTAGCCTCTCAATTTCACCAGCCATTAAAGAACACTCTAGCCAGCATGGAGTCATCAGCGGCGGCTGCCTTAGAGAAAGTTGTGGCAGTTCTCTCTGGGTATGGTAAGGGTCTTTCTAGCCTGAACAATCAGCAGGCAGGATTGGCGGAGAGAGTCAGCCTTCAGGAGAATGCCATGCAGAAGCAGGGAAACGTTCTGTTAAGTCTCACTGAGTGTATTAGAGCCTTGTCCGCTCAGATCACACAGAATGTTGCACAAGCACAATCCGTACACCTTCCCCGAGAGCCAAAACTCCAGTTACCCCCAAGATATGGAGGCGAGGCAGGAAGATGTAAACATTTCATTACCCAATGTGAAATATTTTTTAAAGCGCAGCCTTCATGGTTCGTGAATGAAGAGTCTCGGGTTTCATTTATTTACTCACTTGGGTCGGCCCACTTATTCGATCTAATTCACCGGTAGTGAATACTGTGGAGACTCTCTATAGAGAAATGATATCGGTATTTGATCAGGATGTTTGTGGTCAGGACGAGGCTACGCGTTTAATGCATCTGAGGTAGGGCTTTGTTGCAAAGTTTTCAATCTCATTCCACTCCTCAGCAACAGCGGCAGGCTGGCCAGAAGCGTCTCTTATGATACCTTTTGTTCACGCTTTGGGTGGAGAAAACCAAACTCAGCACACCCTGTGGCTCTCTAGGACCAGTGTTAGCCATACTACTGCACTAAGGGAATAATAAGCCAATCAATCAATTACCAGGAAACACCCAAAAGACTCCTAGAGCCAATTAAGCGGACATGCAGGTTATGATCGCAGTGGTTGGACATTTAGCATAGTTGTAATGCAGACGAAGTAGAGGTACAAAGTAAAGATAAAAGTTTATTGGCAGGGGTAGAAAGCCCTGGTCCTTGAGAGCCACAGGGTGTGCTGAGTTTGGTTTTCTCCACCCTATGTAAACCTAATACACCAGGTGTGATGAGTCAAGCGTGTAATCAACTGCTTTAATTCATCAATTAAGTGCTGAGTAACATCAAAAACCAGCACCACCACTGAGCTACAGTAACAATGTATAACAAATAGGAAAAGAAAATAGGAAATGAGGTTCCTTCAATAATATTGATAAAATGCTGACATAAACAATAAACAGCAATAAATTCAAGAGTTAGAATAAATACATGCGATACTCAAGGAATAAATCTGCACAATACTACAATACTAGATACTAGAAATCTGCACAATGCTACAACACAGGCATGTGGCTAGGTGACTTCGCAAAGATTATGAGTGAATCTCAATCTTAAATACCACAACACTACTGCAAAGTGGTAATGACAAACAGGTGAAGGTAATGATTATGGAGCTGAGAATGCAGTCCTGGTCTTAATAGACTGGTGAGCTTGACAGCTGGAGGTGTGAACTTACACTGCCAAGGGCGACAAAACCAGTTTACTGAGTTCAGGGGGGCAGTTATTGTTTAACATGAGTTACAGAGGTTTTGTATGATTCTTTGCCTTTAATAAATGAAATGATCATTTAAAAGCAGCATTTTGTGATTACTCACATCACGTCTTATAAAAATTTAGTTGGATGATCTTAAACATTTAAATGTGACAAATAAGCAAAAATAGAAAAAAAAAATCATAAATGTGGCAGGTACTTTTTCACAGCATGGTAGGTGATTTGGAAAAGAATTAAATGTCAGAAACTGCACCTCCAAAACATGCATCAGGAAAGATATGAAGAGTTTGTTTCCAAAACGCAATGCATCTATTGTACTCATTTTGAGTAAATCAGCCTTTTCTTTGTTGGGGCCTATTGCCTTTTATATAAAAACACAAACTTTGACCATAAAAAATGCACCATATTGTCTGAATTTATTAAAATGGATTTTTGCATCATGTTTAAGAAAGACAGGGCTGTCGCTCATGGTACTATCTCAATTTTTTGTCAGTTTGACACTTTTTTCACGTGGGACACATACTCTTTATATTTTGATCAAAACTTATTTTTGCCGCAACCAAAACCGTAGCTTCAACTTCAGCTTTTGTCAGTAGAAAAAAACAAGGAATGTATCGGTAGATATAGATAAATGAAGATTGATGACTGAAAATTATAGTTTTATGGGTTAGAGATGAGGAGGATGAGGAAAAGTACAGCAACCACTGTCAGCTCAAAAGAATGAATAACAGCAGGATAGAGGGCAATTTTTTTTTTGTTTTTGTACATTCCCAACAAGGAAAAATATGGACTGAAGTCGAGTGTATCATATACTTTCTGATACAAGACTTTCATTTAAAATGGGGGGGGGGGGACTTTTTAATGTGTTCAAGCCCATGAGGAAAAAAAAATGCTTTTGTTGTTTAGGTTTTCAGCAATGGACTCAGAGCATCAGTTGGGTCCGTTTTTCTTGAGTCTCCGATTCTGCCATAATCTCTGCCCTGCTGTGAGATGGCACCGTGCTGTAAATCATGTCTGAAACTTGCACTCTATTTTATATCACGGAAGAAATTTAAGACATGTTAAAGTAGTGCAATAGTACACCAGTGACATTTCGCTGCTTCTCCACAGCTAAACTAGGCTTCTCAGCTGTGCCAGAGTCCATTGTATCCACGTAAGAGTCAGAAAATGTCTGTCCTTTATGTCACGTGGTCTTGCATGCAAAATATTAATTATTTTATACATGTATTGATATTTTGTTTTAATCTCTGATATTACACTGTAAGTAATCAATACTAAATGAGTTAATTAGAGTTCATGTATCTACGCCACAGAACTTGGAAGGAGGTATGCTTTCTCCAGAAGGGAATTCTGCTGTTGTAAAATTATGCAATCTCACCTGCTTCTGTGAGTTGAATTAGGATTATATCCTCAATAACTGACAGAAGCCAACAGAGCCGGACAATTGATACCTGATATAATCTAGTATAGATTGCATATTTCTGATAGAGCTTTGATGCTTGCTCACTCAGCATAGTAAATTTAAATATATTTTCCTCTTAAAAAATAAGAAAATCAACATGAAATTGTTTTGCGCTGGTGTCCAGACTGGCAGTCTTGCAAGACAAGACAACAGTCGGTCCAAGCACTGCCTTAGGACGGTGGGGTTTGAGTCAGCCAAGGTGACTACGCCTCCCCTAACACCTGCAATGAGCCATATTACCAAATTTGGCACCAGCAACTGACCCAAGCTGAGGCAGTGAACACTGATAAATAAAAATGGGCATACCAAATTTAGCAGCGAAAAAGACACAATGGTGTTGCGTACAGTTCGCTGTACAATATTCAATTATACCACAATATGGCTGAATCATTTTTCTGAAACACAGTGCCCAGATTAGGAGTAATTATTTCACAATTATTTTCATTTTAAAAATAATTTATTGGGAAATATTTTTGGATTTGTGTTTGTTATGTTAATACATGGAAATCCAATTCTTTGAGGTTTTAATTTTTGTTGAGAGTTGTTGTAATAACCAAAGTTACTCCTAGTACTATCACATTAAAGCACTGCAGATGCTAGGATTATATCTGTGGTATTTAAGTATTTCTGCAAGGCTAAACTACACTTATCTTCTCTTTTTATCACGGGCACTTAAAGTCACACTACTCTGGTCTTTGTTAGTTTCCAGCATGTTCCATTAACTGACACATAAGAACATTTTTAATAAATTGAAATAGTAGCATTATTTTACTGTGATAAATTTCATAAATTTCAGTTATGACAAAAATCTCCAAAAAGTCATGAAAATATATTTTTCAAACAAAGTGTATACAACCTGCTACTTCTTCACGAAGACATGATGATATATCTCACCAAAACAGATCAGTTAAGGTGGAATGAAAATATTCTAATTGATAAAATATAGCATAGCTCATATAAATGTTTCAAACTTGCCACTTTCTGCCCTATTTAGTATGTTAGTGTATTTTGATGTAAAAAAAAAAAAAAACAATTTTCAAGATAAAAATAATAGCACGGCTACTGCTATTTGCACTTGGTAACTAATAAGAGGGTAAATATGCATGACCAAATAGAGGAGTTCTGTTCTGCTGAGTGTAGACAAATCTCTCTCTATAAAAGATGCCACCCTCATACCCCCAGGGACTGACTGGCACCCTGTAAGGTGAGTGTGGATCGCTGTAATATTGGAAAAGGCTCCAGATTTACAATACATGACACCAAACAAGAGGTTCTGTGTGGAATTTTATAATTTATTTATAATTCAAGACTGAAAAGAACACAAAGATTCATCAGAATTCTTTAATTCCACATTTGTCAAACAAAAATACTTTTAACAGAACTTTTGCTCAGTGTTCTTCAAAAACCCTCAAAACGTTGCTTTCTTTCTACTGAAAGAAAACTATAAACTTTTAATACAAAGTTTCTATTTTTCAGCATTCAGAGACCATCAGCAACCACTTTTCTCTCTTGGCTTCAAAGGAGGTAGGCTCAAATATAGACAGCTGCTTTCAGAACTCCACCCCCAACCACCCCCCACCCCTACCTATCCCAAAATCAACAGGATTGTACACAGTTCTTCCCCATAATGACTCAAGTTTCTAATTTAGAACTTATCAAATTTGTGCAATTTTCCCATAAAAATAGTCTCAACTCACTTTTCACCAGAGATGAAAGAAAAAAATGTTCAAAAAAGATATGGTATAAATAGGAAAAAAAATTCAGAAAAGTTTTCAGAGCGTGCTTTTCAGTTGAGGTCTGAGTGAAAAAAAAAACAAAAACAAAACAAAACCAGAAAAAAGCATAGTAATCTTCTATAGTGAATTTGGAAGGTTGTCTTTTGATGTATTTTTTCTGTTATATTCAGCTGACACTCATACTTTCTTTATTTCTCCTCAGTAAAGTGCCATCATGAGTACAGACGCGGAGATGGAGTGTTTTGGCCCGGCGGCTGTTTACCTCCGGAAGCCAGAGAGGGAGAGGATCGAGGCCCAGAACACACCCTTTGACGCCAAAACAGCTTACTTTGTCATTGATGCCAAAGAGATGTTTGTCAAAGGGAAAGTCGTCGGCCGGGAGGGTGGCAAAGTCACCGTTGAACATTTGAAAGGGGGGCAAGTAAGTACAGCTATCATGATATTTATCATTATCATTATCACTACTAATCACAAGTGGATAGCACTACCATTGTGGTGTAGGGTTTGAGAGCAGGTACAGCAGTATGACCACAGTAAATATTAATCTAGGATTAATTCTCAATGCTCCCAAGCATTATCCTCCCAAACTACAAATTTTACATTATTCAGAGGGAGATTTTAGTCCTGAAACACAGACCCAAACTACAGAAAATGACTGCCTACCCACAGTGTGCATTCTTTGCTTTACAGAAAGTAACAGTCAAGGAGGATGAAATCTTCCCAATGAATCCTCCCAAGTTTGACAAGATTGAGGACATGGCCATGATGACCCACCTCAATGAGCCCTGTGTGCTGTATAACCTCAAAGAGCGTTATGCAGCATGGATGATCTACGTGAGTTTCCAAATCCTTCTACTCATTCCAAAATCCAATTAATTTAATGTCAAATGGCTGTTTGTCAATAACATGATGCATCTTCTTTCACAACTTCAGACCTACTCTGGGCTGTTCTGCGTCACTGTGAACCCCTACAAGTGGCTCCCAGTGTACGACGCTGTTGTTGTGGGAGGATACAGAGGCAAAAAGAGGATTGAGGCCCCGCCCCACATCTTCTCCATCTCTGACAATGCCTATCAGTTCATGCTCACTGGTAAGAATAGTGACTTGCGAAAGTTGTTCTAATTCCCCTACTGACATTAGTATGTTTTGCTTTAAGGGAAAAAAAATTGCCACAGAGCAATAAACTTAGTTGATTTTTTTTTTTTTACCCCAGAAAATATCTGATAAACAGTCATGCAAATGTATACAATGAATTCTAGTGCAATACCTGTGGTGATTTTCATGGTTGGAAAAATTATGTAATTGACACGTTCATGAATGGATTTGTTCGAAAAGGTTTGCGGAGAACTCTTGACTTAGTGCTTCTGAATGTGAAAATACTGATGATCAGGGGACTGAGACGAGCAAGTCTCGGCAGATAAAGCAAAATATTCCCATTTTGAGAATGATAATAATAAATGACAGATGTTTTAATCTCTCTGGCATGAAATACGGGCTACTGGCCCCCAGAATGCAAATTAAATCCTGTCGGTTCACAACAAGATGGGTAAAAAAGAAAATTTTAAAGTAAGTAAGGTCATTTCTTATTTGGGAAGGTCAGTTAACCTCTGCTCGGTAATGGATTAATTGCATACGATAAGAGGACATTGATTTTACGAATGAAATTATCAAAAGTCAAATTCTGCATGGACTTTGACATATTTTATGTCTAATATATTTTCATTCACTTTTTTTTTGCAGATCGTGAAAACCAGTCCATCTTGATTACGTATGTATCCTGTGCATAAAAGCTTGATTTGAAAAACAAAATAATTCAACTGAAAGAGTTTTAATGCATAGTTTTCATTTGACTTAATTTTCTTTGGGATGAGTACTTAAATTCACCTGTTTGGAAATTCTTTAATTTGGATTTTGAATATACAATTCATTGTTTTCTGTGTTCACCGACAGTGGAGAATCTGGTGCCGGGAAGACTGTGAACACGAAACGTGTCATTCAGTACTTTGCGACAATCGCAGTGGCTGGACAAAAGAAAGCAGAGCCAGCAGCTGGCAAAATGCAGGTCAGAGGGAGTCTTCAGAAATGCACATATATTACAAACATTATCTACTGTAGCACATAATCTGAAGTGTCTGACCTCTGTCACAGGGATCACTGGAGGATCAAATCATTGCAGCGAACCCCCTGCTGGAGGCTTATGGTAATGCAAAGACTGTGAGGAATGACAACTCCTCCCGTTTTGTAAGTTTAATATAAAACTCATGTATCCTGACATTACCAGTACAAAAATAAAGCAGTGTTTAATAATATAGTTGTTAATTATCATGTTTTAAATTGTTTAGGGAAAGTTCATCAGAATCCACTTCGGTACGACAGGAAAACTGGCCTCTGCAGATATTGAAACTTGTAAGTATCTGCCTGATTGACTATTTTCAGTGTATTCAGGGATTCAAAGAAATTATAAAAAATGTTATTTTATTCCTCCAGATTTGCTGGAAAAGTCAAGAGTAACATTCCAGCTGTCAGCTGAGCGCAGCTACCACATCTTCTACCAGCTCATGACAGGCCACAAACCTGAACTGATTGGTATGAATCCAAAAAATTGATCCTAATCTTGTGTATATGATCATTTCAAGAAAATTCTTTTTAACAGGTTATTTTCCTTTACAGAGGCTCTTCTCATTACTACCAATCCATATGACTACCACATGATCAGCCAAGGAGAAATCACCGTGAAGAGTATTAATGATATAGAGGAGTTCATAGCCACGGATGTAAGTGTTCTTTCCTCACAAACCAAACAGAAAATGCACTGCATTGCTGAAACATTAGTTACTTTGCAGACACTAAGAGAGTTATTGCTCATTTGCCTAGAATTCTGAGCAGACTGACACCCCTCATCAAAGATCCAGGGTTCATTCATTCCTGCCATTGCCATTTACTGACTCGCAGAAAATCCCTAACAGATGCATTGAATCATTGCTTGGATAGCAAAAACAGAGTGCTTAGAATTCCAAAGGAGACATTTTAGCAATGCTATCTTGGTAACTGGATATGTGTGTGATGTAATTGTTTTTGCATTCCATCGGTACAATTCAAATCCCATACTAAAATTAAATGACAATGTTGATGAAATTCATTCTCAGATTGGTAATTATGATAAAATAATCCCAAATCACTCATAAATTCTGATGAAAATTTTTTCTTTTTTTTTGTATGTCAGTCTGCCACTGAAATTTTAGGATTCAATGCCCATGTTTGTTGTTACACAAACCCTGTAATTCTTGTGAATGTTGATAAATAGGGACATTTTTGTTTTCAATGCAGACAGCCATTGATATCTTGGGCTTCAATGCTGAGGAGAAGATTGGCATCTACAAGCTGACTGGTGCCTGTATGCATCATGGGAACATGAAGTTTAAGCAAAAGCAGCGCGAGGAGCAGGCCGAGCCTGATGGCACTGAGGGTAAGCATAGCACAATAGTTCTTTATTGAGCAAATTAAATGCAACTGCCGCTGAATTAAACCCTGAGTAATTTTCATGTCATGATGTTCGATCAAAATTTGACCCCCTTCCTTTACAGTGGCAGATAAAATTGCTTACCTCATGGGCCTGAACTCAGCTGACCTGCTGAAAGCTCTGTGTTACCCCAGAGTGAAGGTCGGAAACGAGTTTGTCACCAAGGGACAAACTGTACCACAGGTAATGCATCTCAGTTAAATTATATTGTGCAATTCCCTCATATTATAATTCACTTTATAACAACATTCTAAATTTTACAGTGCATTAAGCTCGGCATAATGATGTTATCATTCTGGCAATATTGTAAGCAATGTAATGTACCTTTGTAATGCATCTCAGTTTAAAATTCTATTCACCAAATGGAAATGGATCATATAATGACTAATCTGCAGTAATAAGTGTGACATTTTTCAGAGTTCATAAATATCATATTTTATTTATATTGTAAAAATCATATCATATCACATTTTCTCCCCCTATTTGTCAATAGGTCAACAACTCTGTGATGGCCCTGTGCAAATCTGTCTATGAGAAAATGTTCTTGTGGATGGTTGTTCGCATCAATGAGATGTTGGACACAAAGCAACAAAGAAATTACTTCATTGGTGTCCTGGATATCGCTGGATTTGAAATCTTTGACGTGAGTGGAGGAGCCCAATGAAATATCTTGAAGCCTCAATTCAATGAAAGCTCATTTTAGCTATGTGAGCATAGTATATTTTTCTAACAGATTTAATACTTTCCTAATTTCAGTTCAATACCTTGGAGCAGCTGTGCATCAACTTCACCAATGAGAAACTGCAACAGTTTTTCAACCACCACATGTTTGTACTGGAACAAGAGGAGTACAAGAAAGAAGGAATTGAATGGGAGTTTATTGATTTCGGTATGGACTTGGCTGCCTGCATTGAGCTTATTGAGAAGGTAAGTGCAATATGCTTTATTTTCAACAAAAAAAAATGTTGGTAACACTTTACTTGAAGGTATCGTCATAAGAGTGACATGACACAGTCATGAACTCATCATAAACATTATGTCAATGTCATAAACGTTGTCATTAAATGTCATTCACTTTTTGAGATGATAAGTTGACATTGTTTGGGTTGTCCTGATTATGACAACTTTGTCATAAGACTAACATGACACTGTCATAACTGTTAAATGACACATGACAGTGTCATGTTCCTCTTATGACGGTACCTTCAAGTAAAGTGTAACCAAAATGTCCAATGATAACCCTGATGTTACTTTATGTAAAATATTTTACCTTCACCAGCCAATGGGCATCTTCTCCATCCTTGAAGAGGAGTGCATGTTCCCCAAGGCCTCAGACACTACCTTCAAAAACAAGCTCTTTGACCAACATCTTGGCAAAGCATCTGCCTTCCAGAAGCCCAGGCCTGCCAAAGGCAAGGCTGAGGCCCACTTCTCCCTGGTGCACTACGCTGGCACTGTCGACTACAACATCATTGGCTGGCTGGACAAGAACAAGGACCCCCTGAATGACTCTGTGGTTCAGCTCTACCAGAAGTCATCGATGAAACTGCTGGCTCACCTGTATGCAGCTCATGCCGGTGCAGATGGTATGGCTTTACTGATTCATATCACTGCTACAATCTTCTGAGTAGACTGGCACAATTCAGTTAGCCAAAATTCAGAGGCTTTAAATGGAAAAAATGGCAATATATTGTATCTGTTTTGCTTGGATGATACGGGAAAATGGAACGTAGCCAGCAATGGATGCTTTATAAAATACTACGCATGAACATAATTCTAGGTTTTTAATCAAAAACTGTTCATCTAGACAATTGAACAGATTATTTTTTTCTTTAAAAATATTAGTACAATGAACTTTTTTGACTTCGATGCTAGAATCTAATTTTGTCTGTTATAAACAGATGCAAAAGGTGGCGGCAAGAAGGCAGGAAAGAAGAAGGGTGGCTCCTTCCAGACTGTGTCTGCTCTCTTCAGGGTATGTTAAAACCTACTGAAATACTAATGCAAATGAAACCATGCCGCAATGGAACAAGGCCTTGAATCAAGGTAAAGGCTATAGTGGCTGTTGATTGGTTATCCTTTTCAATGGTGAATCTAAACTATCCCAGCGCCAAATTTGATTTCCTCAAACACATGCATGTAAAAATGATGGCTCGTGAAGAGCAGTATGATAGAAACAGTGGCTGACACAAAGCAACGTGAAAGATGTGCTTGATTGTGTCCCCCCAAGCCAATGCCAGAGGTTGCAAAAGTGATCAATACCATTGGCATCAATAAAATATAATTAGGATATTTCAAATTAGGCATAAAAATTGGGGAACAGAATTGAAAAAAAAAGACAAATACTGCAAAATACAGCATTGCGGTGCAAAAATGAGCAGATATCCACCTTTTCCTCATTCTAAACGTTACCATTATCCTCCCTCCCATCCCACAGGAGAACTTGGGAAAGCTGATGACCAACCTGAGGAGCACCCATCCTCACTTTGTGCGTTGCCTGATTCCTAATGAGTCAAAGACACCAGGTAAAAAACTGTATTTTCAGCCTTATGCATCAAATAAATGTGCAAATGCATAAATGTGTCGGGAAAAAAAAACATCCACTGAACTTGCTAATAAAAAATTACAGAAACTGAATAACAGCACGTGTGAATTAACAGATGCGCTTTCAGGCACCATGTCCTGCATTGGTTTATTTCAATGTATTTTTCAGGATATTGAAAAAAAATAAAATCTTCATTGTTTTAGGTCTTATGGAGAACGAGTTGGTTATCCACCAGCTGAGGTGTAATGGTGTGCTGGAAGGTATCAGAATCTGCAGAAAGGGTTTCCCCAGCAGAATCCTCTATGGTGATTTTAAGCAGAGGTAATATATATTTGAGTAAAGATGACAGTGGCCCTGGCCCTGGCCCTGGCCCTGTGAGTGGCATTTATTTTACATTCCAGTCATGAGTTTTTGATTTACTTAAATTTGTTGAGTGATCTCAACTAATCCACTAAACAAATGGGCAATAATTACAGACATTTATTATGTTAAAAAGAAATATTTGTAATTATGTCCATAAGTACGTGTGAATACAGAACTAAATAATCAATCCATTACAAGCCACGCAGCCAAAAGACTTAATTAAAACATTTCCTGTCAAAAACTACTGTGTTTTCTTTTAGATACAAAGTATTGAATGCAAGTGTCATCCCTGAGGGTCAGTTCATTGACAACAAGAAAGCCTCTGAGAAGCTCCTGGGCTCCATTGATGTGGACCACACTCAGTACAAGTTTGGCCACACTAAGGTACGTCGCTCTGGATAAGAACGTCTGCTAAGAACCTATAATGTAATGTAAAAGACTTGAAACTGCAAAATTCCTGGTATTCATGCTCTATGCTGTAGCAGGTCTTCAATAACGGTCTTCTTAAAGGAGCTGTGTCAGGATTACTGCAGTCTGTGTGATGAATGATTTCAAAGCTGCAACCACATGTGAAGTAAAAGTAGTGGACAAACACAGATCTCCACAATAAACTTTCATTTCACATACAAATTTTGTTAGCTAAGTAGCTAACAACTTAACTTGCTTAATTAAGATAGTATCACCAACTAGCCAAATTACTTGCAACATTCTCAATGAAGCTATAGCTTGCTGTACAGATATCCACAAAAACTTTTTGTTTCATGTACAGCATTGCTAGTGAAGTTAGCTAGCCAGGTAGCTAAATGTTTTCTTAATTCATTTAAAGAAAATGATCAAACAAGCTGAATAGCTACCTAGCATTAGCTATGTAGCTATTGTGGCTACCCCACATTGCTAGCGACACCAATACCCAGATAACATTTTATTTCACTTGCAAATATTGTTGGTTAAATATTGACTTAGCCGGCTACTTCATTTAAAACTTCATCAGATGACTATAGACAAATTCCTAGATAACGTTAGCTGCGTAACTATCATAACTATTCTATGGAGTTAGATAGCGATTTAGATAACCATTAAGAGGAGATATTCTTTTTCCATAATGTTTATCTGAGGTTCGCAAAGAAGCTCACATTCCTCATAGCCTTCAGAAAAATGGCAAAATTGGCATTTTCTATCCTCAAATTTCTACAGAATAATCCTGAAAATGGAAAGCATAATATCTGAGTGACGAAAATATATAGCTACAATAATGAAGATGGATTGGCAAAGTGGAATCAAATTAAAACTTGTAGTTGAGCAGAATCGCTTTCTTGGAGTGTAATTTATGAGGATGTACAATAATCGTGACACAGCTCATTTAAATGTATCATGTAATTTAACATGACCACAAAATACAAGAATGAAAGCCTTAAATTGCATGTTTCCATTGTTTGAGGTGTTTTTAAAAGCTGGTCATTGACTGATTTTTATTAAATTGATTATAAATGTGCTCTCCAGGTGTTCTTTAAAGCTGGTCTACTGGGTCTCCTGGAGGAGATGAGAGATGAGAAACTGGCTGTCCTGGTGACCATGACTCAGGCTCTCTGCCGTGGCTTCCTCATGAGAAGGGAGTTTGTCAAGATGATGGAAAGGAGGTAATATATATATATATATATATATATATATGCAGAAAATGAGAACATGTTTTTATTGTTGATGTTGTTAGTAGTGAAATGAATGCTAGGGTGGGTCATGTAATGACATGGTTCTAATAATTGAGATAGTATTAAATTATTTTTTAACACTGAAATATACATGAGTGGCAGCTGTTGAGCCGAAAAAAGTAGAGGAACAGAAATTGCTTTAAACAGATGAATGACTATGATCTGTTTGGAATCTTTTTTTTTTTTAATTACCTAAACTCCAAGAACACTCAACACTATCAAGTGCAGCCCTTTTTCCTCGTTATGGTATGAGATAAAATGCTTCCAAATTACATTTCAATTAAGGTTATTCAAAATTGTGGATACACTCTGCTTAGCTTCATTAACTTTTTCATAATTTGAACAATCATATAGCACAGAAGAGATAACCCATATTGCTGGATGAGCTAAAAGCAAACAAGAAATTTACCAGAATAGTTTTATCTTTTTTGCAAAGTGGATAAAATTATTCAATTGTGGCAACACTGCATCTTGAGGGAAGCTGTGTATTCCGCAACCAATGGTTTATTGCGATAATCGGAAAACTTGTAAATCAAAGAAAATGATTGTAAGCAGGTCAAGACTGCTCACAAGTTTCAATGGATGTCTGTGCCTCATCTAATTTCAGCCAAACAGCTGTCAATGATGAGCATCAAGACAGAAGTAGTTGTTTGTTGTATGCATAATATATCAACTAATTTCTTCGTCTCAAGTACAAAATGCCACAGTTTTTTTCATTGAAATACTTGACTGTGATGATGATGTTTGGCACAGAGAGTCCATTTACTCCATCCAATACAACATCCGCTCATTCATGAATGTGAAACACTGGCCATGGATGAAGCTTTACTTCAAGATCAAACCACTTCTCAAGAGTGCTGAAGCTGAGAAGGAAATGGCCAACATGAAGGAGGAGTTTGCCAAGTGCAAAGAGGACCTGGAAAAGGCCTTGGCCAAGAAGAAGGAGCTCGAGGAGAAA
Organism: Gymnothorax reevesii; assembly: GCA_029721435.1. NCBI lineage: Eukaryota > Metazoa > Chordata > Actinopteri > Anguilliformes > Muraenidae > Gymnothorax > Gymnothorax reevesii. The sequence goes on from CM056581.1 coordinate 11,412,859, forward strand.
ATGGTCTCACTGTTGCAGGAAAAGAACGATTTACAGTTGGCTGTAGCTGCAGTAAGTTGATCTCCTTACATCCAGGCCATAGTATACTGTGTTAGCAAAAATAAAAACCATCTGTTTTTTTTATTAAAATGTTATTTAATTAATTTTTGTATTTTAATTTGATTAAAGGAAACTGAGGGTCTTGCTGATGCTGAGGAAAGATGTGAGGGACTCATCAAGGCAAAGATCCAGCTCGAAGCAAAACTCAAAGAGACCAATGAGAGGCTGGAGGATGAGGAGGAAATCAATGCTGAGCTCACTGCTAAGAAGAGGAAACTGGAGGACGAGTGCTCTGAGCTGAAGAAAGACATTGATGACTTAGAGCTCACTTTGGCTAAAGTGGAGAAGGAGAAACATGCCACAGAAAACAAGGTTTGTTCTTGATAAATACAGTGTGTGGGTGAGTGTTTTCCCAAAGACCTGACATCTCCCTAACATGGTGTCAACTTAATTACTTCAGGTGAAGAACCTGACTGAGGAGATGGCCTCCCTGGACGAAAGCATTGCCAAGCTGACCAAAGAGAAGAAAGCTCTCCAAGAGGCACACCAGCAGACCCTGGATGATCTGCAGGCAGAGGAGGACAAAGTCAACACTCTGACCAAAGCAAAGACCAAGCTTGAGCAGCAAGTAGATGATGTGAGGAAAAATATAAGGTCTTTTGTCAAAAAAAATACATAAATTAAATCATACTGCAGAGCCCAGACCAAAATGTGATTTATACTGTACGAAACGTTATCTTGTATTCCCTACATTAGCTGGAAGGCTCCCTGGAACAGGAGAAGAAGCTTCGCATGGACCTTGAGAGAGCCAAGAGAAAGCTTGAAGGTGATCTGAAACTGGCACAGGAATCCATTATGGACCTGGAGAATGACAAACAACAGTCAGATGAAAAGATCAAGAAGTAAGAGAGGATTTAAATGAATGCAGTGAAAGCACATTAACAGAAAAGATCTGAACATGCTTAATTAGTGCATCGTACTCTCAACAGGAAGGACTTTGAAATGAGCCAGTTCCTCAGCAAGATTGAGGATGAACAATCTTTGGGTATTCAGCTCCAGAAAAAGATCAAAGAACTCCAGGTATCTAAAAAAGCTTACTAATTCCAAGTAGTGCAAATACTAAATGAGCTTTGTATGTTCTAAACATATGTGACTGTGTATCACAGGCTCGTATTGAGGAGCTGGAGGAAGAAATCGAGGCAGAGCGTGCTGCTCGGGCCAAGGTTGAGAAGCAGAGGGCTGATCTCTCCAGGGAGCTTGAGGAGATCAGTGAGAGGCTAGAAGAAGCAGGTGGGGCAACTGCTGCTCAGATTGAGATGAACAAGAAGCGTGAAGCTGAGTTCCAGAAGCTGCGCCGTGATCTTGAAGAGTCCACCCTGCAGCATGAAGCCACTGCTGCTGCTCTCCGTAAGAAGCAGGCCGACAGTGTGGCGGAGCTGGGAGAACAGATCGATAACCTTCAGCGCGTCAAGCAGAAACTGGAGAAGGAGAAGAGTGAATTCAAAATGGAGATTGATGACCTCTCCAGCAACATGGAGGCCGTTGCCAAATCAAAGGTAAACAGGCGGTTGGCTCCACTCATTACTGAAAGAACGTGTTTTTTATGATCACTGAACATGACAAGATTTTTTTCAACAGGGCAACCTTGAGAAAATGTGCCGTACCCTTGAGGATCAGCTGAGTGAAGTCAAAACTAAGAACGATGAACATGTTCGCCAGCTGAATGACATAAGTGCACACAAAGCAAGGCTGCAAACTGAAAATGGTAAATCTATCAAATATTGATACTTATTTGTTATAATTTAAGTAAAACGTATGATGGAGATGCAAAATATTTTCATTTACTTAGGTGAACTGAGTCGCCAGTTAGAGGAGAAAGAAGCTCTTGTTTCCCAGCTGACAAGAGGCAAACAAGCCTACACACAGCAGATTGAGGAGCTCAAGAGGCACATTGAAGAGGAGGTCAAGGTAATAAATTAGTCACGTATAGCACAATTAATTTCCTTGCTTCATTAAACAACGCAAAGCAAAAAAAGAGGACCTGGAAGGCATTTAGGTTAAATCGACTGGACAATACCATTCATTCAACAACATTGTTACATCAATTATTAATTTGCATTTTCTATTTTGCAATGACTTTAAGGCCAAGAATGCCCTGGCCCATGGTTTACAATCAGCCCGCCATGACTGTGACCTGCTGAGGGAGCAGTATGAGGAGGAACAGGAGGCCAAGGCTGAGCTGCAGCGAGGAATGTCCAAGGCCAACAGTGAGGTGGCTCAGTGGAGGTCCAAATATGAAACTGATGCTATCCAGCGCACTGAGGAGCTGGAGGAGGCCAAGTAATTAAACCATTTCTTACAACCATTAGAAACAATGCTTTTTCCCACAATCAGAAAAGCCACGGGAATCAAATAAAATTGCCTCTCTCAACAGGAAGAAACTTGCACAGCGTCTGCAGGAGGCAGAAGAGTCCATTGAGGCTGTGAACTCCAAGTGTGCCTCTCTGGAGAAGACCAAGCAGAGGCTGCAGGGTGAAGTGGAGGATCTCATGATTGATGTGGAGAGAGCAAATGCCCTGGCTGCCAACCTTGACAAGAAACAAAGGAACTTCGACAAGGTACATCTGATATAGTATTGCTTAAACGTCACTGATAACTGTAAGTTAGCATATGGTGTTGAAGTAAAAGCCAGCTGAAAATGGAATTAATGGTTGAGTTATATTATGTTTCCAGGTTCTGGCTGAATGGAAGCAGAAGTTTGAGGAAAGCCAGGCAGAGCTGGAGGGGGCTCAGAAAGAGTCTCGTTCCCTCAGCACTGAGCTCTTCAAGATGAAGAACTCCTATGAGGAAGCTCTGGACCAGCTGGAGACCCTGAAGAGAGAGAACAAGAACCTGCAGCGTATGTACTCTCACTGCCAGACATTTGATATTATCATAATACTTACAGATAAAGTAAATGGGTATTATGGCAAGGTACATGACCTGGATGTGGTCAAAAAGTTATACAGAAAATACTTTATAAGAATAGCTACTATATCTTTTTTTTTTCAAATGAATATTCTTTTAGAGGAGATTTCCGACTTGACTGAACAAATTGGAGAGACTGGAAAGACCATTCATGAGCTGGAGAAGGCAAAGAAGACTGCAGAGACTGAGAAATCAGAAATCCAGGCTGCCCTGGAAGAAGCAGAGGTGCAAATACTTATACAAAGCATTAAAAATAACATAATTATGATAAGTATGTACATTTAATTGTCAAGGATTGCTCATCTACGTATTTATATATGGCATTTTGTTTTTGATTAATTTTAAACGACGGTCTATTATAAGCTTTAAAAGTGTGTTTTAACATGTTTATGTATATTTTTTTTCTTTTTTTCTCAGGGTGCACTGGAGCATGAAGAGTCCAAGATCCTCCGCATCCAGCTCGAGCTCAATCAGGTCAAGGGTGAAATTGACAGGAAGTTAGCAGAGAAAGACGAAGAGATGGAGCAGATCAAGAGGAACAGCCAGAGGGTGATTGAGTCCATGCAGACCACTCTTGATGCTGAAGTCAGAAGCAGGAATGATGCTCTTAGGGTCAAGAAGAAGATGGAGGGAGACCTCAATGAGATGGAGATTCAGCTGAGCCATGCCAACCGCCAGGCAGCAGAAGCCCAGAAGCAACTGAGGAATGTCCAAGGACAGCTTAAGGTATTTTTCTGAAATCCCAACCATGACTGAGCTTCCACATGTTCAGGCTTTCAGCCACAACTAATGTAATCAATCCCTATGTCAGGATGCTCAACTGCACCTTGATGACGCGATCAGAGGACAAGAGGACATGAAGGAACAGGTTGCCATGGTGGAGCGCAGGAACAACCTGATGATAGCGGAGATTGAGGAACTGAGGGTTTCCCTGGAGCAGACAGAGAGAGGCCGCAAAGTGGCAGAACAGGAGCTGATCGATGCAAGTGAGCGTGTGGGACTGCTGCACTCCCAGGTGAGCTCATAGGACATTCTTTCCTGATTTTATCACACAAGGTGCAAAGTCCTTGGAATGACTACATCACAAGCACATGCCTTCAGAGAAATGTCTTATTTTTGTTCAGAATACCAGCCTTATCAACACCAAGAAGAAGCTGGAGGCTGACCTGGTCCAGATTCAAGGAGAAGTTGATGACACCATCCAGGAAGCAAGAAATGCTGAGGAGAAAGCCAAGAAGGCCATCACTGATGTACGTCATAGTCATATCAGGTTTTACTGTGGCATACTACTCCATTTTGTATCTGATCCTAGTTGAACCATTTTAGTGTATCCGCCTCTGTAAATGATAAAGCTTAACTATTCTCTCACACAGCTTAGGGACATTTCAAAGAGGCAAAGTAGCATTGATCCATGTGGTTTGGTATTTTTAAATATTGCTAGGCAACAAACACACTGTCTTGTTCTCTAAAATAATTTCTTGAAAAGGTTGTTTTATGTGTGAAAACTGCAGGCGGCCATGATGGCAGAAGAGCTGAAGAAGGAGCAGGACACCAGCGCTCATTTGGAGAGGATGAAGAAGAACCTGGAGGTCACAGTGAAGGACCTGCAGCACCGTCTGGATGAAGCTGAGAATCTGGCTCTGAAGGGTGGGAAGAAACAGCTCCAGAAACTGGAAGCCAGGGTAAAACACCAGCGGAAAACGATTCAACCAAAGCCAAGAGAAAATCATAATTATTGCTCCTATGATGGCAGTTGATATGTTTCATAAATTACTTTGCAGATACTTTGCCAGATTGCATTTTAGCCAGTGAAAATAATTCATTCGTATTTACAAAGTGTATTTTGTAGTAAAATTTTTCACATGACAAATGCTCTAAGCAAACTGTGTGAATCTTAGGAGTAAAGCTAAAGACCAAGTTGTAAACTTGACTGATTTATTTAGCTAATTTTGTCATCGTCTGTGAGCTTTAAGTTACTCAAAATTCTAATGCAAACCATTGGAACAGACAGAACAAGGATGCCAATATTTTCTGGGTGTTCAGTACATTTTCTTTTTTGATCCAAGGTGCGTGAGCTGGAAGCTGAAGTTGAGGCTGAACAGAAACGTGGAGCTGAAGCTGTTAAAGGTGTCCGTAAATATGAGAGGAGAGTCAAGGAGCTCACCTACCAGGTGAATTATTTTTAATGTTATCCTTCCATGAAACCGCAGGCAAAAAAACTGCCACTGATGCTAACTCATCTGAATCTCCACTCTACAGACTGAGGAGGACAAGAAGAATATCTTCAGACTGCAGGACCTGGTGGACAAGCTGCAGTTGAAAGTCAAGTCCTACAAGAGGCAGGCTGAGGAAGCTGTGAGTCAAATACTCAATATCAATAGTTAACACCACCACAGTTAACCCCGATTGAGCCATTATCGTTTCTTCTCGCCGACCCCTCCTAGAAGCAATAACGCAGTAACTCACAAATTGATAGGCTTCGTTACCTTACCACAAACAAGGTTCCTGCAAAATATAAAATTAATCCATAAAGAACGGTGATCTATAGAGCACTCGCTAGAAATCTCTAAGGACTTGGCAGCAGATGCAGTGCAGCAATCGCTGACCCATAGTAACAGTGACTCCTCATATGGGGATACAATTAGGCAGCCCATTTTTACAGTATGCATTGTCCTTACTAGATGATGACTCCTCCATGTGAGTTTGAAACAAAATTTTTGTAAAATCCAGGAGTCATGTCTCACTGAAGTTTTTCCTTCCCTTACAACCTCAAGAAATTTTTTTTTTTTTTTGGACGAGTATCGTTACGTAAATATGCGAGCAATTGTCCCAAAACATATCGCCATTTTTTTGCACATTGGCTGTTAATTTTTCATTGGATCATGAATTTACTGAGAGTTGAAACCAGTGGATTTTACCATTTACACTACCGGTCAAAAGATTTAAGACACAAAACTGGAAAAAAATGGGGTATTGAAAATTATGCAGTTCCAGTCCAACGAATAGCTTGAAATGGTACAAAGGAAAGTGGTGAGCTGTCAGGTTTTAAACGAAAGGTAAGGTTACCCGGGTTTTTTGTTCGCTGTCGAGTACATGAAAGGATGGTTCCTCAGTGTGTGACATCAACTGTCAAACCCAGAGGAGGAAGCGTGATGGTCTGGGGCTGCTTTGTGGATCCAGGGTCAGTGACTAGAGTGAAACGCACCCTGAACCAAAATGGCTACCACAGCATTCTGCAGCGCCATGCAGTACCTCTGGTCTGCGCCTAGTTGGTCAGGGGTTCATCCTACAGCAAGATAATGACCCAAAACATAAGTTCAAGTTCTGCCAGAACTACCCTAGGAAAAAAGAACAAGATGGTGAGTTTGAAAACATGGAGGGACCAGCACAGTCTCCAGACTTAAACCCCATCGAGATGATTTGGGATGAACTGGACAGAAGAGTGAAAGCAAAGCAACCCACAAGTGCCTCACATTTATGGGAACTGTGGCAACAGAGTTGGGAAGATTTGATTTCCATTATATCTCCCTAAGGAGTCAAAAGTTTAAAATAAATTTTGGTTTATAAATTCATTCCATGATTTCTTTTTTAACTTTGATTGTTAATTTGTTCTATCACGTCTATGCTTTAATTCCAGAGTACAAAGAGACATTAAACTGCATCATTTTCGATTAAAAAACCGGACAAATTGGGGTGTCCAAAAAGTTTTGACCGATAGTGTATGTGCATGAATAGCATTAGCTTCATACCCAAGTCCATGTAACACAAGAATTTCTAAGGTGTGCACACAAACCTTAAATAGACATCAGTGAAATTGCTATGGTACAATATATGAGGATAGAGGCTTTTTTGCAGGGTTTATTCCAGAGTTTTGTTAGGTCTAAACATTGTTCCATTTTTAAAGCTTTAAATTTCAATTCATAGATAAATGCCTGCAAAGTTAATCAAATGATAGTAATATCTTTTAATGGTGGTCAATAGTGTTTCTTGTTTTTTGTTCTTATCCCTGTCAAACAGCAGTGACCAATGTCCTGCTCACAATTTTTAGATAACAAAATATTGTTTCCGTATAAATATTTTGATCAGAGAAATGTCTCACCCCTTCACAGGAGGAACAAGCCAACACTCACCTGTCCAGGTACAGGAAGGTGCAGCATGAGATGGAGGAAGCTCAGGAGCGTGCTGACATCGCCGAGTCCCAGGTCAACAAGCTGAGAGCCAAGAGCCGTGATATTGGCAAGGTAGGTTTCTATTCATAAAGGAGTCAATTGAATGAGTCACTATATATGACAGAAACAGTCAATTTGCAGAATATTTAATGTATGTTTACTATATTTTAGGCGAAAGTGGCCGAATGAGGGATGAAGCCCAGAAACAGTAACAAGGACTCATAGAATATGAGCTCCTTGCGAAACACATTCATCTACGCCATCAGTCAATAAAGAACACTGAACAAATCTTCCGCTTTTCTGGTACTTTTTATTATCCTTTTATGGAATTTACATGGGATCTCAGCTGACAACCATGCAATTTTTCTGCTCTGACTTGCCAAATATTGATTGCATTGCAGAAAAAATCATCTGCTCACCTGGTCGGAGTAACTTAGAACAGCTCCTGGCCTCCCTAAAGTGAACAAAATATAAAAAGGAATATTAACAACTGAATCAGTTGAGTGATCAATGGAACAAAAACTTCTCATTTTAATTGATACCCTGAAAGTATTATTCAAATCAAATAATATGTGCTTATAGAGGGCATATGGGTCTCCTATATTGCTTCTTTATTTTCACATATAGGCCCTATATGTACATACAAGGTATACAGTATGTCTCCTATGTAGCTCATATACCCAGTGGCTGGTTCTATTTTTTTCATACCTACTGTATAGCTCATATCTCACTTTCGCAACTGTCATACATGATGTTTAGTTCATATTTTTATTCTCAAGGTAATATCTGCATATTAGTCCAAAGTCCCTTACAGAAATATCAAGAATTTCACGCAATAACTTATTAATTGCATGTGAACACATGAAAATTGACATCACATTTGATACTAAATACATGTTGACATGTGACAACGGCATGTAATGAGCAAACCAGCCGTTATTAACAATGGCAAGTGAGAAGAGACAAGAAGCTATGATATCAACTCAAATATCTAATACTATTTGTTACATTTTTTTCTTGAAAGATGAACGATAACAAAGTCATCAATTCTTTCTTGACCATACTTATTTCCATTCTATGAAGATTGAGTTGTATATTGTGGAAGAGAGGGAAGTGTATAAAAACAAAATGGTTTTATTATGTTTATTTCATCAATTAAGCATTTTTTCAAGTTTAAATCACTGCCAGATTCACCTCATTAGATAAAATTGGATTCACACCATTACAGCTCATACACATCCACTGAAAGGTTATACACTGCACTGTTACATCCCACAAATGCGATGTTATCTATCTTGTCTGTAATGTAGTTTCTAGATGAATATGGCTCAGACGTCCTTAGTCAAAATGTAGCAAAACAAAAATTCAAAAAATAAAGCGGCAATTCCAGGGTTCAAGCCAAAAAAGACCATTAGTAGTTGAAAGCTTTAACAGCTTAATTAGTAAGTGTTGCCACTAAAGATGGCCATGCCAGGTGATGGAAATCGACTGGGGTCAGCGTATCACAAAGTTACACATTTAAGCGAAAGATTAATAAAATCGGTCAGAGCGTTCTCGAGATTTTGCGTTCACAACAAATTGGACGTGATGGACGGACGGCCAGATGGATGGACTGATGGAACTGAATACTATGTCCACCGGCCCTAATACACCTTGACCCCAAAGATAAATGGAATCGGCCAAACCGTTCTTGAGATATCGCGTTCACAACAAATGGGATGGGATGGACGGACGGCCGGATGGATGTATGGAGCTGAATACTATGTCCCCCGCTCCGCTCGCAATCGTGGCGGTGGGGGACAAAAGCCACTTTAAGAGTATGTAGCAGGAATTTATGTGGACATATTTTGCCAGTGTAATGATTGGACCAACAACTTATGATGTATAGTCAGATTTGTGTTATGTTAGGCTATTTTGCGCATTCATCCGCCCCCTACTGGTCGATTTGAATGAAACTTTCAAACTATGTTTCAGGTTCTTATGTGGACATATCCTGTGAGTTTTGTAATGATTGGAAAAACTATTTAGGATTTATAGTCTAATTTGAGTTATACCACATTGCTTTGTTTTGCATTTATAGCACCCACTATCAGAGAAATTGAACAAAATTGTCAGGGTATGTTTCAAGTTTTTATATGAATATATCCTGTGAGTTCTATGGCTATAGGACAAGCAATTGCTGAATTATAGTGTGATTTGTGTCATGCCATGCCCATTTTTTGCATTTATAGTGGCCCCTATGGGTTTATTTGCATGAAACTATCAATGTATTTTCCTGGTACTTATATGGACATATTCTGCAAGTTCTGTGATGATTGGCTTAATGGTTGTTGAATATTGTCAATTTATGTGCTAAGCCACACCCCTGCTGAAGTTTATTGGTCAATATCTTGAAAACAAAATGAGATTTCAACAAGCTTTAAGCAACATTTGATTAGCTTGGTCCACTGATGATCCACAGCAAATTCTGAAGGAATTGGACCAACGGCCTAGGAGGAGATATCAAAATGTGTTTTTGAAAAAATTCAAAATTCTGGAAAATCAAATGGCGGGCCTATAAAAAAGTAGTAGAGTTTGGACCAAGGAATGTCAGTACCAAGTTTTGTGTAAATATACATCGTAGGAGTTATGACCTTTAAAGTGTAAAACTGTTTTTCTTGAATTATAGCGCCACCATCAGGCCGATTGAGTTAAACATGCCTTGGGCAGTATTTACACACTACTTCCAACCAATATGCAAAATTTAAGGTCTCTACAAATTACTATTCCACAGGAATTTGCGAAAACATTTCTGAAGAAGAAATAATAATAATAATAATAATAATAATAAATAATAATAAAAATAAACCAGCACAAACACAATAGGCTTTCAGCCCTACAGGCTTGAACTCTTAATAATAAACCAGCACAAAAACAATAAGGTTTCAGCCCTACGGGCTTGAACCCCTAATAAAAGTACACAGAAGAACATACATTCAAGTAAATTTGCCTTTCAAAAGTCATTTTCATCCCCACATCTATTTGAGTATTTCACTGTGGTTAATGAGTCTACATTTCTGTTCATAGTTTTAATGAACAGACACTTGTCTCTTATATGAGATGCCTGTATAGCAACTAAAGGTCCCAGACTTTATCCTGCAGGGATGAAATAACAAGGATTCTTACATTCCCACACGGAAAGAACCTATATAAACATATATTATTAACCAGCAGTGGTCGGCAGCTCTTTTCAGAAGTAGTGTGCAATTGGCTAATGCGCTACAGGGATGCAAATTGTGAAGGGCCTGCTGGGAAGGGTTATGTAGATTAGAGTTTCTCTAGGTGCGTCCTGTTGGCTAGACGGGTGCTCATAAATACGATTCTGAGCTAATTTACTGTTAACTATTCTCTGCCCTCTTTCTGAGCTTTCGAAGTGTCGCTTAGTAAATAGTTCATCCTGAATCTGTGCATGCAGAAATCCCTAACCGGATCTGTTTGTTCTGTCTATAGGCTGTCTTGTGATCCCTGTCCGCGTTTTGGCTTTTGCCTATTTCATGTGATTAGGTTCTCCCTCATGTTTGCTTACTTTGTAATCAGTCGGACTTCCTGCACCTGTGTTTTGTTAAGCATGTGACTTCCCGTGAGTGTATATTAGGAGTCTTTTCACAGCACTTCCTTGTCAGAACGTTTCTCTTGTTTACCTGTGCTGCTATCGTCTTTGCCTTGTAATCATAGTGTTGCTCTTCTGACTGGACCGTCCGACTTACGATTTTTGGCTCTCCTTTTTGGTACTATTGTCTGCATCTGTTTACAAACCCTTTTTGCCTGTCTACGAGTTTTGTGTGTGTTGCCCCGTTGACCGTTTGGATTACGCCCACTGGATTTTGGCTTTTGCTTCTCTGACAAACCTGTGTCTGTGTACCGAACCTATTTTTGCCCGACCACGAGTACTGTGATTGCTGCCCTGGTTTTCGAATCTGTTTTTGCCCAACTGGATTGTAAAATTTTTAGCCACCTGATGGCTAATTTGAATTTCTCAAAGTACTGGCACATTCGGTTGGTCAGGAAGCCTCAAGGGCTGAAATCTAGCTATGGTATGGGGTGGGGCATTTCCAGCATGCTCCAAGTGGTTTGCCAATCACAACTGAGTGGGCTTTAATGGGGGCCTTAATGAGCCAGAACAGCCCATTTCAGACTGAGTGAGCCAGTGGTGCTGCACACACAGCCCGTGCAGCTGTAACTCAGTGCTTTTGACCATTAAACATGCAAATGTTTGTAAATAGACCACAAAACAAAAATATTAAACTGGGAAAGAAGCATAGCATTGCCTCTTTAATAACCATTAGACTGCATTTTTTTACTTTCATTTTCCCTTAAGTTCAAAGTCCGTAAAGTCAGCATTTTTTGTCCATATTCTAGGACTATGTCACATACATATTCAGCATCTGCAGTTTGCAGCGCTTCTCTGAAGCTACATAAAACTTATACTGAGAAAAACATTCAAAACTAGGATGCCACAGCATTACATCAAATGGAAAAGATCTAGATCATGAACATTATTTAATACTTATTTACCGTAATTCAGCACAACATATTTGGGATCTTTGGAAACCTTGGGATCTCCACTAAATTTTTAAGTAGGCCTGAAATACCACTGGTTTGAAAATACCATTCTCAATCAGGATTTTCTGAATTCTGTTCATTTTGGAAAGTCACTTTTTACTTTACACTACATTTCTTTGGCAAATGCTCTTATTTGCAGTGAAATATAATAAGTACATAGAATCATGTCATTGAAACAGGTATGCAACAGACAATGTGCTATTCCTATGGAGCATCAGTCTGTGATGGTTCTGCCCAGCAGTCCCTCCCCCTCCTGCTGTCTTCGCCTCCACTTCAACGAGCCACACCTGCTGCCCATGAAGTGGAGATGAAGTTTAGAGTATTTAAGACCTGCACTGCCAACTGGAAAAAATGAAAATGAAATGATGAAATAAAAAAAACCTGCATTTGTCCTTACTCTGGTTGTCTTCAAGTAATGTTAAATTCTGTTTGAAGATCTAAATGAAGTTTTGTGAAAAAATATTTAAAAAAAAAAAAAAAGAAGAAAGCGAGAAGAGGGCAAATGGTTTTTCCTGTTTCTGAGCATCTAGAACGTGAATCACCAAATTTGGACCTCAATTCCAAATCCAGCCCTGGTTTTCTTTTCTCCCCGGTATTTAACTCAGCCATTAGTCATTTTGATTGGCCAGACTGTCTTTACACCAGACTGGTGAAGGCAAGGCAGAAAACCAGCAGTTCTCTGACCTGGAGGACCGTGATTTGATGATCCCTAATCTAGAAGGTCAATGTCAAATAAACTGAGTGACAGATGCAGAGAAATCACCCTTGTGCTGCCCCAAATTTATAACATAAATATCCTGATATTGAAATTTAGACCTGAACACCCCGGTTCCTTGTTTCCTATTCTTTCCATAAGACGTTTTCTATTTTACTGAACTTGGAGAAATATTGTAGTGCAGCGGCTAAGTGAGTAAATCATTGCTATTTACAACATCAAATGCTTTTGTCAAGGCAAGATATATACAGTGCTGTGAAAAAGTATTTGCCCCCATCCGTTCATGCTCGAAAACTCACCAATATGGCTGAATTAAAACAATTCTGCAAAGAAGAGGGGGCAAAAATTCCTCCACAGCGATCATGTGAAAGACTCACTGCCAGTTATCGCAAACGCTTGATTGCAGCTGTCCCCGAGGGGGGCACAACCAGTTAGTAGGTTTAGGGGGCAATTACTTTTTCACAAAGGGCCAGATAGGTTTGGATAGCTTTTTTCCCTTAATAAATTAAATAATCATTTAAAAACTGCATTTTGCCTTTACTCGGGTTATCTTTGCCTGATATTAAAATGCGATGATCTGAAACAAGCACTCAACTATCCTGTCCATCTTTCATCTTCTCTGCCCCCTAAAAAAAGGAAACAGTAACAAGCGGTAGTGGAATAATGCTTCCTATAACTGAACTATAAAGTAAGAAGAGAAATCAAAATGTTGTTAAGATGTCATATATACTGTTTTACTGCTCATTTCTCAGCAATATAACACATGAAAGGGAGGATGCTCGTGCATCAAATGCTCTAAATGTCAGACCCCTGATCTGCAAATGGTGCAATAACTAAACATATCCTTTATTATCTGAAACAGATAATAGTTATTTTTCACAGAATAATTATTTATTTTTTTGTTGTCTTGAGGAAGGTCAGTTGACCAAAACGTTGACTCAAAAATTAATTTCAAGCGAGAAGACCATGTGCGGGAGTTTTTTTCTTCACTTTAGAGCGCAATTTTGAAATAAGACATTACACATATGGCAAAGGTGCAGATTCTCAGCTTCTGAAAATGTCATTTTTACCCTGCCTCACCATCAATGCAATGTTTCATATAAATGGTTTCATGGATGTTTCTGAATCATGATTATTTTTCCTTTTTTAGTGCAGATATAACAACTTTCAATAATGCACACTTTCATTTTTGATTGCCTTTTGAAGCAGTTATTGTTTTTTTTTTTTTTGGACACTAAAATTCTTAAAGAAATATACCCAAAACACATTTCAATCGGATTGCAAACACTCTGTTGAAGGCACTCTCAGAAGTCATACTGCCCTCAGACTGCTGAATTAACAGAACCACAGTGGCTGCATAATCACATCCCTCATCTGTAAAATATGGTCGTTGCTGCATCATAGTTTGCATTGTGTTCCACAGGTACTGGTTCACTTCTCTTCATTAATAAAGTACCGGTATTTGCTGATGAAAACTGCTGAATGAATAGCAGAGAGCACAAACCCATTAGATTATGCATTCTGCAACAGCAAGTTTGTCAAAACAGCAAATAATTTTTTTAAACAATGCTTGCCATCTTGAACACACATCCTATACTTATCTAAATCCAAGTTTGGGAAAGTATTATACCTTATATAAATAGGCTGGTTTAGTAAGGTATTTGGTAAAGCATTATTCCTGGTCAAATCAATAGGTTATCGACTTCAAACAGTCATTGCATGCATGCATGCATGATACATGACAAAATACTAAACAGGATAACGATGTTCACAATGATGCCATTATGTTCCAGACATTCTGCTCTGTGATGGCAGCCGTGGATAAAATATGAAAATCTAATAAAATACTAATTTATGAACACAGTGAATGCTCACTTTCAAAACAGTTGAATCATCTTTGACAAAATATGCCCAATTTTTAAAGTGCAAAACATTATCTTGTCCACAGGATTAAAAATCCATCTTTAATCTTAAATTATCTGCTGGATTTTATGTTCAAGCAAAATAGGACCATGCGATGCCTCTCAAATAAAACAGGTAATTTCATTGTAAAAATACATCATTGTAAAAATTTACTTACTTCAAGATAAATCCTGTAAAGTGAACTGTGTAGCAGTAATGGGAGCTGGAAGAGGGCTAGGGTTGAATATTGAAGTTAGATTCAACTTAGCTCCACAATGAATGTCAAAGGAAATCCTGACAAGCAGCAGCACTGAGTGCTGACTGAGCAGCTGTGTTAGTACTTCATCTTCCTAGACCCACCCAATAGGTCATTTGTGCCAATTTTATTAAACATATGTAACCTCTTCTGAATGTTAGCTTCCATTCCATTTTTGGCTATCATCTTTCTGAGGCAATAAAGAGGCCATATAATATCAAACATCCCATACAAAAATAGGTCACTTAGATCTCTGCTGGCAAAATTTCTCAGGAAACCTGTGAGGGGTAAGGTCATGCTGTTGAGGTAACGAGTATCAGCCTTCATCTCAACCGTGGCCAAAGAACTCAACAACTGGCGTTAAATACAAAATGTCGCTTCCAAGGAGGATACCTTGAGGGCTTTATTTCACTTACATTTCATCTGTAAATACATCAACTGTACGTATATGGCTTCATTAAAAGCATTTATACTAGTAATACTTCTCACTTTTAACATATTTAAGGGAACAATCATTTTATATTACATCACATTGTCATTTGGCAGATGCTCTTATCCAGAGCGACGTACGACAAAGTGCTTAGACCGGACAAGGAGTGCTTAGAATCCCGATTGAGAAGTACCATTTAAATACCAAAAGTGACAATACACAGGACATGGCTCAGTGAGGTGCCTGGAGCAATATAAATCCATAAACAATTCATTAAGTCAAACACCAAACTGTCAATAACTAAGAGCCAAATGCAGCATGAAGGTCACAGGGGTAGAATCTGAACAAATGTGTCTTCAGACATGGCTTGAAGGCTATCAGTCTCTCTGCTGTCCTGACCCCAGTGGGAAGCTCATTCCACCACGTGGGGGTCAGGAAAAACCAGAGACAAGACCGAGCAGCACCAGAACGGAGTGAGGGAACCGCCAGTCAGCCAGCCGTGGCTAAATGGAGTGGTCTGGCTGGTGTAAAGGCTCTGATGATCTTCTGAAGATAGACTGGAGCTGTGCCTTTAGTATAGTTAGCTCTAGTTTGCAACAGTAAAATTGATGTAAACTATAGTTTGTTGCAAATATACAACAGTAATTGAATATCATTGCTGTAGTTTACTTTTGTGATTTACTTAGCATTACTATAGTAAACTACAGTCACCATAGTATATCTATAGTAATTCTGCAAAAATACCATAGTTACTATAGAAAACTGTATTTTAGCTGTAGTATTAGTAGTGAACTTGATGCGAGCCATGATAGGCAACCAGTGGAGGACAGTTAGAAGAAGAGTGACATCGGAGTGTTTGGGGAGGTTGTAGACCAAGTGAGCTGCAGCTTTCTGGAACAGCAGCAAGGGCATGATTGCTGAAACTGGAAGGCCGGCTAAGAGCGAGTGGCAGCAGTCCAGGCGGTATAAGACCAATGCCTGAGGCAGAAGCTGGGTTGAGTAGGTGGTTAGAAAGGAAGGGATTCTCCTGATGTTATACAGCGAGTACCCACATACCTTAAAATGGTGAAATTTTCATGTCATAAAGCCCAGAACAATTGAAGAGTTTGTTTCCAAAATGCAACATATGCATTTTACTGGTTTTTTAGTAAACAGCTATTTTCTATGCTGGCAGCTATTGCATTTTATAAAAAAACACAAATTTTGACCATGAAAGAATATACCCTATAGTCTAAATTTCTAAAAATGGAGTTTTGCACCATGTGTAAGAAGCACAGGACCATGAATCCAAAAGGCCTCCCTCTGAAGCAAAAAGCTTTCCCTATCCCCGCCCCTCTGAGGTTGGTGAATTAACTCAATACCAAGGAATTTTCAGGTACGAATATCATGACCAGTGCTACTAAAATGTCATGCCACAGGAGAATTTTCATCATTTCTACGGATTTTGCTTTCGTGTTCTGTAATTCGTAATCTAAGTTCTCGACTGGTCTGGCCAATTTAGCATAAGCCACATTGGCATTTAAGCATATAAACAAAGGAAGAATGGCACGTAATTCTTCCCTTCACCGGAAATTTTTTTCCCGTGCGTGGATGGACAAGTGTGTCACTCTTAAGGCACAGGACACCATGCCAAGGTCAAAGGTCTAATGCACTAATGACCCTCATGCTGCCCAACTCTCTCTCACAAGGAATCTGTGCACTAAATTTTAAGCTGCTGTGGTGAGTACTTTTGGAAATATAGGCCAGAAAAAAATTTAAGCTAACGTCACTGTGCCAAGGTCAAAGGTCAAATCCACAAATGACCTTTACATTGTACACCTATTCCTCACAAGAAATCAGCATGCCAAATGTTAAGCTGCTGTGGTGAGTACTTTTGGGAAAATGGCCCAGACAAAATTTTCAAGGTCGCAGTGCCAAGGTCTAAGGTCAAATCCACAAAAGACTCTTAACTTGCCCACCTATCCCTCACAAAGAACCTGCATACCAAATCTGAAACTCCTGAGGCCAACACTTCCTGAGATATGACCCAGACAAATTATGGAGTCGCCGCCCCCTGCCTGCCCATATGTTCCAGAGAATAATAATACCCATCAGCCCATAATGACTGTGGTGTAAAAATATACAAGCAATTTTGTCATTTATATGGAGTGTTTTCTTCATTTTAATGACATTTTTCTAATATCCCATAAAAATGCGGCCATTTCAAATTCATTTACATTTATGTGGACCTATGCATGTCATATAAAAAGCTATAATGCTTGTTGCTTTGTTTCATTTTTTTTTCTTCAACCTCAGCTCCTGGTAATGCAGGTGTTACGGAATTTTCAGCTGAGAGCCTCTCACCTTTTATGCATGATGGATTGCGACTCGTTCCCACTTGAGACCGCCAGTTACAATACATTGAATTACCAAGACTAATACGATAGCGCATAATGAGAAATTATTTATTAGTTAATAACCTAGAGAACATCAATAGGTAAGACTGAAAACATGTATATAGTGCCTGCAAAATATTATGGATGAAACTTATGCACGTAATTCAGGAAACCAAAGCATTGTCTGAATTCTATCTACCGTTCCAGTATTTTTTACATTTAGAATGGACATGTCATCTTGTCGAACCCTCTGAAACACTGGCGTGGAAAAGCGTCTCTTACAAGCCTAGTTATCCCATAAATTATGAAAAATTGGCATGATACAGTTATGGTATTACACGTGTAATACAAATTTCTCTCATGTTGATTGGTCTGATTCCATTAATATGCAAATACGGTAATGTTACCAATCCTCCTGCTGGTAACCAGTAACCATCGCTAGCATTAGTTTCTAGTTTGCAGTTTATTCCACTCGAGTGATCGTCTTCTTCATCTGAGATTCTGCCACGCTGAACACCGTTCAGCATAATGCTGTCCTCCACAATTCATAACAAGATACTATCCAAATCTTCTCACTATTTGCTTTCACACTGATACCTATGGGCAATTTAGTTCTCCAATTAACCTGACATGCATGTCTTTGGACTGAGGGAGCAAACCGGAGTACCCCCACACAAACATGGGGAGAACATGCAAACTCCACACAGAAAGGCCCCAGGCCAGAATCAAACCCACAACCTTCTTGCTGTGAGACAACAGTGTTAACCACTATGCCACCGTACCACCCCTTTCCACTCAAGTCAATGGGATGAATAATTTGTTTGCTAACATTATGCTTAGTTATCCTTACCTGGTTAGGTATCAACTTCAGCAATTAGATCCAATTTTCATTGATAACCAAGCATCTTTTGCCAAAGTTTGTTTAGGTAAATACTTGGCAGCTAGCAAAAAAGCTAATCAGTCCGGTCAATGTGTAACTGACCGAACTACATAAGTAATTAATGAGTACTTGCTCAGCCAATTTTTGTTCTTACTATTGTATAAAAATGACTCAGATAAAAAAAAATGGCACTCATCTCATCGCATCAAGCTATCACAGATTCAAGAAATTAATGCAAATGGCGGTCTCCACCAAAGCAGTAAAGGAGACTACTCTCATAAGCACTTTTCCTGGATGCAAGTTACCTCCCTTGATTAACCTAAAGCAGCTCAGTCACAGTAAGGCATTCACTTAGGTAACAAGGGTAAAAATGTGCTGTGTCCCCAAAAAAAGACAGTGATCATTAGTGGGTAAAAAAATCTCTATCAACATCCTCAAAAGATAAGATTTTCCAGTATTTTTTTTTTACAAATCTATACATATGTCACGTCCAAAACAAGTGGCGTTAATGTAAGGGGAAGGGTTTTTTTTTTTGGCAGAGAACCAGAAGCGACCATCAATAGGGGGTCAGAAAGCAGACACTTGATCGGCCACTAGGTCCCGTAGGACTACGGATAAACCAGACCAAAATGCATGGCAGTATGACTCCATGCGCTTTCAGAAATGGGCAACGGATGTAGCAGTCCAGCAGGTGAGTGCAAAACCCTCTTATTACGGGCGTATAATGAGCAGGCCGAAACAAACTCCCGTACATCCCTCTCCATATCAGGCCACCGGAAACGTCTGGCTAAAAATTCTGAGTCCTGTGGGTCCCAGGGTGATCCGTGAGATGAGAATAATGGCCCCATTTCAGTATCTGAGAGCTCGCTGCAGTGGGAATGAAAAGGCAATTGGACGGCCCCCTCCAGAATCTAGTTCCTGGCATTGTGCCTCTACAACCTGCGATAGAATATCCCACATTACTGGTGCAATGATATGTGCTGTCAGAATAAGGGGTTCCGGTGGACGGTCCTCGTCAGATTTATCGAAAATCTGAGATAAAACATCAAGCTCGATGCGTTTTGATCCCGAGTGGTAGGTCATAATAAAATTGAACCGGGAAAAAAAAAAAAAGTGCCCATCAAGCCTGCCTAGAATTGCAACTTTGTGGTTAGCACATATTCTTGATTTCTATGGTCGTTCCACACCCTGAAGGGATGTTCTGGCCCCTCTAGCCAATGACACCTCTCTTCTAACGCCAATTTGACAGCTAGAAGCTCTCAATCTCCATTATCATAATTTGTCTCGGCAGGAGAAAGTGATCCAGAAAAATACGCGCAGGGATGAAGTTTCTGGTCTAAAGGTGACCGTTGGGACAGAATAGCTCCAACACCCAACTCTGAGGCATCAACCTCAAAAACAAAAGGGAGAGATGATTTGGGGTAATTGAAATAGGGTCAGAGCAAAATCTATTTTGTAGCTTAGTGAACGCTGCTTCTGCCTTAGGGTTCCACTGAAAAGGTGTTGAAGCTGTCTTCTCAGTAAGTGCCATGATGGGCAAGCAACAGCACTAAAATTCTGAATTCTTGGACTTGCTTCAAAGACTCAGGAACAGGTCAGTCCTTTACGGCAGAAACCTTAGCAAGATGCATCTGGATCCTTCCCGCAGACACCACAAACCCCAAGAATGAGACATATTGGTGTGAAAGACACTCATCTCAGCTTTTATAGAGTTGAGCCTCCAGCAAGCACTTTAATATCTGTGTCACGTGTGATGTGTTTCGCCAAGTTGGTTGAAAAAATGAGAATATTGTCTAAATACACGAAGACAAACTTCTCCAACATGTCCCCAAGGACATCATTTACGAAAGCTTGGAACGCTGCTGGTGCATTAACTAATCCAAGAGGCATAACCAAGAGTTCCCATACTCCATTGTGTGTTGAATGCAGTTTTCCATTCATCGCCCTCTTGTATTCGCACAAGATTGTATGCATTACAGAGGTCGAGTTTGGTAAAAACAGAGGCAGACAGGAGGCGTTTGAATGCCAAATTCATTAACGGTAGTGGGTAGCGGTTTTTGACAGCGATATTATTTAGTCCTCGGTAATCTATATGGGGATGAAGAGTCCCATCTCTCTTTTCAATAAAAAATAAACTGGCCCCTGCCGGTTGCCGGTGAGGTAGATGGATGAACAAAACCATATGATAGTGCCTCCTCAATGTATTCTCTCATGGCTTTACTCTCCGGGCCTGACAAGGAATATAGAGAATCTCTGGGTAGAATAGTACCCAGATAAAGATTGATAGCACAGTCATAGGGTATGTGTGGGGGTAAGGTAGTAGCCCTTTGTTTGCTGAACCCTTCTGCAAGCTCCCTGTAATCTTCTGGAACATTGTGAGGAAGAGAAAAAGTGGCCGCCCCAAGAAACTGTCGCTCATTACCCTCGCTCTCGTTCTGAAAGGTGTCAACCTCCTCAGCAGTCATACTCTCATTGCCCCTCCAGTCGTCTAGCAGAGGGTCCCAATCACAAACTGGATCCCAAGGGGATGCTTGTGCAACAGTGGGTCGTGATTCACCTGCTGGTTAGCGAATGCTATCAGCTAGTCCCCTTAGCACTGCCTGTTTCCAACCTTGTTGCTCATTCTCATATATAATAGCTTGCTGGTGGCCTGCTGAACCTGCAGTAATTGAATACCCCTCTCCTGATCAGCTATGGCTGCCTGCTGGTAGCCACAGCTCTTTCCAGAGGACTAGCCTCCATATTGACCACTACGGCAGTCACTGGTATCTCCATAATTATGGCTTCAGTGTACTGTAAGGGGAAGGGTTTTTTTTTTTTTTTGGCGAAGAACTAGAAGCAACCGTCAATAGGGTGTCAGAAAGCCAATCGGCCACTAGGCAACGTAGGACTAGGCAGTGCTTTAAGTGGGCCGGTACGCACCGGTACGGAGTACCGGCACTTCAAGATTTTAACCCCTGGCGTACCGGGACTTTTTAGGGCGTACTGGGACTTCACACACTTCAGTGATAACGGAACGAGGTGCTGGCCGCATCACTGTCGTGACAAGAATGACGGACAAGCACACCCTCGCGTGTAATAATGCTTAATTAACGTTAGTTCCGATTAATATGGCCAAGCAGCAAAAGTAACCAGCAACATTAAGGCTGAATAGAGTGAAATATTTCAGCCCCACCTTTCGGGGGCTTTCGCTAATCACCTTTTCAGACTATTATCAAATTACCTCCGAAATAAACAGCTTTCACGAATCTGTTGATTTATTAAATGTTCATTTCAAAGTACAAAAACAAACGAATTAATTAAATCAATGGCCTAGGCACCAGAGATAGGCAGAGAAATATTTTCAGTGATGAGGCATTTTTCATTTGAGCACACGCTACCCGTACTGTCTTGCTCATTTGACGACATTCGAAACGTCTAATTGACCAATCAGATTGCTCGGTTGGATCTGCATGTTGTATAATATGGGAAACTGGAGAGTGTGGTGCACTGAGTGCCATATTGGTTTCTTCCACTATTAGCTAGCTAGCATGATTGCAAAAAAGTGGCTGATGACAAGGTCACAAACAGACGAAAATTGTGTGCATTGATTGATTGAATCCACCACAATCAGTGGAAAGTCTGTGATGGTAGTGTGTTTGTGGTCAGCTATTGCCAATGCACTGCCAGACACAATATTTTTTGACCTGATTGAGTTGAATGGGACCACAGCAAGTGATATAACAGAGAAACTGCCAGCATGTCTTCATAAAAATGGCTTTGATAACTACTTCTTGCGTGAGTGTTTTGTGGCATTTGTATGTGATGGAGCATCAGTAATGCTGAGCAGAAGAGTTGCTGCAGAACTCTACAACGTACCAGACTTCCAGATGTGATTGTGTGGCACTGCTCAAATCATCGTCTGGAATTGGCAGTTGGCGATGTTCTCAAGGAGGCTGGTGGACTTAACCATTGTAAAATCTTCTTACACAAGCTCTACACTCTAGGCCATATCATGCCTCACCCAAAAACCAAAGAGAACTGTGTCATTGTGCACAGTGTTGGGCAACATCTCCTTTGTCGGCAGATGATTCATAGATGGATTTTAACAAGAAACTACTTGTTAAAACTCTTAGTTTTGAAACAATTTTTCTTAAAATCAGCATCATGTTCTAGCATTTGAATGTATCACTTAATGATCTGCTGGTACCGACCGCCCACCGCCTAATTTACCTGCCAACAGTTGAAAAGGGGGAGTGCCGGCGCTTCTTTTTTTCCACTTAAAGCACTGGGACTAGGGATAAACCAAACTAAACCAAAAGAGGAAAGAACAGAAAATAACCCTATAAGGGTGAAAAGGACTCCAAAAAAGTGGGTGCAGCTTAGGCACCAGCAAAGGGGAAATAGGAATGGCCAAAACCAAAAGGTAAATTAAGCTAGAGAAGCTTGTACCAACAGTGCCAAAGGCTAAACTATAAGCTGCTAGGTGTGGGTGAACCAAAAGAAACAAAGGCACAGCAATACTGACCGAGGCTAGGCTCAGAACTGAAATAAAGTAAAGGCTCTGAATCTAGTGGCCACAACAAAGAAATTAGGGGGGGAAAAAGCCACATTGGATATGAGAAAAACCAGAAGAATCTTCTTAGAACAAACCAAACAAAGGTAGAAAAAGAATTCTTACTGGGAGGTGAAAACAGAAGAAAAAAGCCACTAAATGGCTGCAGAATTCCCAATCTCTTCCAACAGTTTCTCCTGTAACAAAATTACCTGCTTAGTGCATTGCAAAGTTACAGAAGCACAGACTCAGTCAGTGCTTAAATAGAGGCCAGTCCATAGAAAGAAGTGAAGAGGAACACCTGCTCCTAATTACGGCATTCCAGCAGGCAGATTGCTAATTAGTGGCTTTAACAAGGAACTACTCCCAGAACCACGGCAGTTAAAGGATTTTTTTTTTGTTTTTGATTGTTTAGCAATTCATTTCTTTTTCACAAAAGCCCTTGCAAATGCCTTTTTCAAAAAAATCGTGTGGATAACCTCATCAAAAACTGCTCAAACAGTTTATGAGCTTCTATGTGGAAGTCTTCATCTCTTGTGCAAATGAGGTAGCTAGCTAAGCCAGCAAGCTAGTTTGCTGGCT
The DNA here is from genome assembly GCA_029721435.1 of Gymnothorax reevesii. Classification (NCBI taxonomy): domain Eukaryota; kingdom Metazoa; phylum Chordata; class Actinopteri; order Anguilliformes; family Muraenidae; genus Gymnothorax; species Gymnothorax reevesii. Next base: position 11,436,310 of record CM056581.1, read on the forward strand.
TCGGAAATTACCCAATCCCCACCTTTCCATGACAAACAGTTTAAAAGTTAGACAAGAACAAAGATATTCCATTTGGGAAATTTGTTGGATGGAGCTCAGCACTTTTGTACTGAGCTTCTGCACTTTTGTACATAGCTCTGGATAAGGGTGTCAGCTAAGTCCCTGTAATGTAATAAGTAATAAAAAATTGGTTGATTAACAAGCTGTCAGCACTCGCCCTGTTCTAGTCTCCGCCCCTTGTCCCTCCCTAATCTTCTCTGCTGCGTTTCTGTGGATTCTCTACACCTGCTCACGCTGTCCTTTCTCTCATTATCTATGCACGTTAGAACTCCTTGACCGGAGCCGTATGTCTGTCTATAGCATTGTCTCGTGATCCCTGTCCTCGTTTTGGTGTTTGCCTATTTTATGTGATTAGGTTCTCCCTCTTGTTCCCTCCTTTGTAATCAGCCTGATTTCCTGCACCTGTGTTCTATGTATCATGTGATCTCCCTGGAGTGTATATTGGGAGTCTTTTGTCAGCACTTCCTTGTCAGATCGTTTCTCTCAGTTTGCTTGGGTCACGTTCCTTTCGCCTTGTTCTCTTGCTGATTCTCTTCTGACTGGACCGTCCCTGTTTTTGATTTTTGGCTTTGTGATTTTTGGATTATTGTTGCATCTGTGTTCCTGACCATTTTCTGCCTGACTACGATTTCTATGTTTGCTGCCCTGGTTACAGTTTGGATTACGCCCACTGGATTTTGGCTTTGCTTCTCTGACAAACCTGTGCCTGTGTACCAAACCCATTTCTGTCCGACCACGAGTACTGTGATTGCTGCCCTGGTTTTCGTGTCGTCATGAGGGTTTTGTTTTTGCCGAGTCACCCTGCACCGGAAGTGGGCCCGACTTTGTGAATACCCACGCGAATAGCCTCCACAATTTAAATCCGCTCTGAAAATTGTTTAGCTCTTTAAATAGCCTGGTTAAAAACATTCACCAAACTGAGTCACTTGGAAACCGCACCACCAAAACTCTGCGTCTAGCGGTCAGATTCACAGTAAAATAAGACAAACATAAGTCGAATTCACGATAAAATAAAATCAGACAACCCAAAATCAAACTTTCCTGCCCAAATCTCCCTTACCTGCATGCAGCAATCAGACCATGCATCTACCAGGCCTCAAACGAAGAGGCTCGAATTGCTCACACCTGTACTTATATATAAAGTTCAGTCTAGCAGTAACAATAGATGGTTGCAATTTCAGAAGAAAGGTAACGGTGATACCCAAGATTCCTCACCCAAAAACAAAGACAAATCTGGTGATGGTGCTCAGAAATCCATTCACAGGTCTGATCAAAGTGTGAAAGCTGACAGCGACGAAAGTGGTCTAGTTTGCAATTATTGCAAGAAATCTGGTCATGTTATGACTAACTGTTGGTTCCTTAAAGCTAAGAAAGAAAAGGATACCAAACCAATGCCTTTGTGAAGATCTGCTAAATTGCCTGCTCCTTGTGTGGCTAAGAAGCCTGATACTGCTGACTTTCTGAGGGAGGAATTTCTTCCATTTGTGTCAGCGAGATTTGTGGCTCTGAATGAGCATTTTCCTCTTGTATCCATATATACCCTAAGGGATACCGGAGCTTCTCAGTCACTTTTGTTGATGGACTCCTTGGAGTTACGTGATGAGACCGCTTCTGGGGATTTCATACTTGTACAAGGTATTTAAGGGAGGACTGTATCTGTACCTCTGCGCTCCGTATTCTTGAAGTTCGATTTAGTTACAGGACAGGTAAAGGTGGGGCTTATGTCAAGTCTACCTATCAAGGGTGTTTCTCTGTTGCTAGGCAATGTCCTGGCTGGGGACAATGTAGTTCCCCCTGTCCATCTTACTTCACAGCCGAGCACTGGAGATGGCGATGAAGACCCATCTCTGTATCCTTCCTGTGCAGTGACTCGTACTAGGGCTACGAAGGCTCAAGAAAAAGATGATGTGGTGCCGTCCAGCACATTGAATAGTCATGACTCAGGTGGCTCACCTCATGACTCTGTTCACCTACTATGGTTTCTCCGTTTGTGGAGTTATCAGACACTTTTATCAGTTCTCTGTTCAGCCAGCCAGATGCGTCTGGTGATTCTGATGTGTCTGGAAACTTTTCTCTGTCCAGAAAGCGGTTGATTCAGGAGCAAACCAATGATCCTGAAATTTGTGTACTATCTTCCTGATGAAGAAATCGATGCAGGTCCAGTTGGGTATTATCTCAAGGATGGAGTGTTGATGCGGAAGTGGCGCCCTCCTGATATCCCTGCCAATGCAGATTAGGCAGTGGTCAAGCAAATTGTTGTTCCGAAGGTCTACAGGAATGACATCTTAACAATAGCTCATAGTTTACCTTTAAGAGGTCATCTTGGTGTTAACAAAATTGTTGACAAGATCATGAAATACTTCTTCTGGCCTGGACTTCGGAAAGATGCTTCCAACTTTTGCAAAACCTGTCACACTTGTCAGGTAGTTGGAAAACACCAGTTAGACCCACCTGTAGCTCCACTGCAGCCTATCCCAGCATTTGGGGAGCCCTTCTCCAAGGTCATTGTTGATTGTGTTAGTCCATTACCCAAGACTAGATCTGGAAATCAGTACTTGTTGACAATCATCTGTGCATCTACCAGATTCCCAGAAGCCATACCTCTACGCAACATCAAGGCAACTGCAATCTCGAAGGCTATGATAAAGTTCTTCACGTTGTTTGGCCTTCCAGTCAGACTAAGGTAGTAATTCACTTCCGGATTGTTTCAGCAGGTTGTGTATGAACTAGGTGCGAAGCAGATTCTTTCCAGTGCCTATCATCCAGAGAGTCAGGGTGCCTTAGAGCGGTTTCTTTCCACTCTCAAGACAATGATGAGGACTTATTTTTATGAACATGAGAAAGACTGGGATGAAGGTGTTCATTTGCTGTTGTTTGCAGCTAGAGAAGCAGTGCAGGAGTCTACTGGATTCAGTCCGTTTGAGCTAGTGTTTGGCCATGAAGTGAGAGGATCTTTGCTATTATTGAGTGAATAATGGCAAGAGAAAGAGCCACATATCAGTCTGTTAGACTATGTTAGCAAGTTACAGGAAAGACTGCGTGCAGCTTATGACCTAGCCAAAGAGAACTTGAAATCAAGTCAGAGAAAAATGAAAATAAATAAATTCATTGATTTTGATCGATAGTGATGGACAGAAATCAAGCCTCCATTTTACCAGAGCCACCTTCCAATGTTCTTGGAAAAAAAACATCCACTTGGCTTTACTGGCACACTTAGCCCACATCTTGGTTGTGCTGGTATTGCTGAAGTCAGCTTATCTGTGTAATGTTGGGAGGAGTCATCACTCTTGAAATGTAAAGATGGAGCTTGCACTCCGTTTTATATCATGGTAAAAATCTAAGACATGTAACAGTCCTGCAACACTACACCAGTGACATTTCATGGCTTCTCCACAGCTAAACTAGGATTCTCAGCAGTGCCAGAATCCATTGTATGCATGTAAGAGTCAGAAAATGTCAATGACATTGTGACAGCTGGTGATGTCCTTCATCTGAAATTCTGGTCTGCTCTTAAAATAACAATGTATTTGTGTGTACAGTTCGCTGAAATATATAATCTACGGCATCATAATTGACTTTCCAGCTAGTCTTGTGCTCCTTGTTAGTAATTAGGCAGACATACTCACTCAAGAAATAAGGGTAATAAATTAATAACACACAAAGATATCCCTAAGTGTCAATATTCAAGTCATTAATCAGGTCTCCTTTAAGAGGAATTGAAATGTGTTCTGCTTTTTCCAATTGATACCAGCGTACAGTCACAGCCAAAAGTGAATGGATGTGTTAATCTGGTGCACCACATCAAATGTTTAATGTGAGTTTAGGACTTAAATAATTTTGTTTTAGTTTTTTAATGTGTCCAACTGCCAGTGGCAAACAATTTGCACCTTGTTAAATACTCATGGATTTGTGTTTTCAGTCACACATGGAGATCCAACACAAGTGCTGCGAGGTTCCATTATTAGTTAATGTTGTGCAAGTAAACATTACTACAATCTGTGAAGATTTTACTGGTTTCATTTCAGTATCTCAGAAGAGCTACACAAGACTTCTCTACCTTTCATTCCACTATCGCGAAAAACCTCATTTTAAAATCTTAAGGGTTCGAGATTATACCACAAAGCTACCCAAGAATAATTATTTTTAATGCATACACAATTATTTTATCGTTTTATTACATTACAAAGGTGTATTTCTGCAATCACAAGTACAGGCAAAAAAACAGTATTACTGAGTACTTCACACGAAAAGTTATGGTGACACAATCAAGATTATGTGCTTCGAGAGGAAAGGAATATTTCACAGACCAAAGAGATATTCAAATTAATTTTAATGTATCACAGTTTTGCCTTGATTAATTTCAAGGCTCCTAATAAAATTATTTTGATTTACAGTATAAATGCTAATGATTTATCAAAAGATAAAAATAATGTCCAACCAGAGCGTGCAGGGACTTGATATCCAATAAGAGGTTAAAATGCATGACCAAATAGAGGAGTTCAGTTCTGCTGAGTGGAGACTAATCTCTCTCTATAAAAGATGCCACCCTCATACCCCCAGGGACTGACTGGCACCCTGCAAGGTGAGTGTGGATCGCTGATTGGAGCAGGTTCCAGATTTACAATACTTGAGACCTAAAGGGATGTTTTCCATCAGAATTATGGTACTCATGTTACAAATACAACCAAACAAAAAGAAAAAATTTTTTTTCAAAAAATGAATAATAATGACAATGCAGCGACATACATGAATTCCAAATTTGTCAAATAGAAATACCATTAAAACAATTTGTATGCATATCAAATTGGCAGTTATTTCATATAGTTTACACTAAAAGTAGCATAAAAAAAAACTGTAGGGCATCTGCTTGTGACAGAACTTCTAAATTTTAATCCTGTAAAAAAGATCAATCGTTACCTTTTAAACGCCGGAAATAAAACATTTTATTTTTAATGCTCTTTTAATGGAAATCTATTCATCTTTTTTCACAGCATCCAAAGACCACCGGCCACCACATTTGTCTCTTGGCATCAAAGGAGGTAGGCCTAAATAAAGAACGTACCCCCCGCCCTCCCCACCACCACTCCCAACCACCTCAGCCACCCCCACCCTCCAACAGAAATCTTTCCAATTTGTCATGGTTCCTTCTCATAATGATCACAGATAAAAACAGTTTCTGGTTCATTTAAATGAAATCTTATGGTTCATGTGCATGACATTTCCTTTATTTCTCCTCAGTAAAGTGCCATCATGAGTACCGACGCGGAGATGGAGTGTTTTGGTCCGGCGGCCCTTTACCTCCGGAAGCCAGAGAGGGAGAGGATCGAGGCCCAGAACACACCCTTTGACGCCAAAACAGCTTACTTTGTCATCGATCCCAAAGAGATGTTTGTCAAAGGGAAACTCGTCAGCAGAGAGGGGGGCAAAGCCACCGTTGAAAAATTGAAAGGCTCAGAAGTATGTACAGCTGTTATGATATTTATCATTACGATTATCACTAATAATCACTCGTGTACAGCACTATCACTTTGGTGTAGGGTTTGAGAGCAGGTACAGCAGTATGACCGCAGTAAATATTCATATGGGATTCATTCTCAATGTTCCCAAGCATTATCGCACCAAAATACAAATTTTACATTATTCAGAGGTAGCTTTTAGTCCTGAAACGCAGTCCAAAACTACAGAAAATGACTGCCTACCCACAGCTTACATTCTTTGCTTTACAGAAAGTAACAGTCAAGGAGGATGACATCTTCCCAATGAATCCTCCCAAGTTTGACAAGATTGAGGACATGGCCATGATGACCCACCTCAATGAGCCAGCTGTGCTGTTTAACCTCAAAGAGCGTTATGCAGCATGGATGATCTATGTGAGTTTCCAAACCCTTCTACTCATTGCGAAATCCAATTAATTTAATGTCAAATGGCTGTTTGTCGATAACATGATGCATCTTCGTTCACAACTTCAGACCTACTCTGGGCTGTTCTGCGTCACTGTGAACCCCTACAAGTGGCTCCCAGTGTACGACGCTGTTGTTGTGGCCGGATACAGAGGCAAAAAGAGAGTGGAGGCCCCGCCCCACATCTTCTCCATCTCTGACAATGCCTATCAGTTCATGCTCACTGGTAAGAATATTGTGTTTTTACAATTAAAGTGGGATACATCAATATGTAAAGTTTTAAAACAATACAAATACCAGAGCAGTGAAAACTGTCAAAACTCCATTCTAGACAATTTAACAAAAGATTTAATTGCTCAACGCATGGATAAGTGTTATCCTACCTTGCTTGCTTGTACTGCTGTTCTTGGAAGAAGATATGATACAATTAACACAACACAATAGAAAACAAATGATAAAGGGCACCTAGGGCAAAGATTCTCTGTGTGTAGAAAGTGTTCAAACCAAGTCCTGCTCAGGAAAGTCTGTCTCACCCACATAAGATCTAGGATACCAGCTTTCAGAGCGCAGATAACTTAAATCATATGTGTAGCACACGCATAGAGAAATGTATATATTAAAGAAAGAAGGACAGTTTTGTGTTATGTTGGGCCCGTTGAAGGCTTAATTGATAGGAATAGAGGAAATATTCAATCAGTATTCTTGTCTAGGTTTTGGAATACCATGTATAATATATTATATCCTTCTTTTAATCATTTCTGCCGCAGATCGTGAGAACCAGTCCATCCTGATTACGTATGTACCAAATCCCTTTCCATATACAGCAAAGCCGAAAGAAAGCTAAATAGCCGAAATTTTATATACAGTGCTGCTTGAAAGTATGTGAACCCCTTGAGCAGTTAAGATGTTTCTGCAGTTTTACCATGATTTTCTTATTTTATCATCACCAGTTTTTATGTATGAAATGTCAGATATATGTTTATAAATTGCATGTACTTGTTAAGTGGGACTTGTTTGAGTAGCCCAAAAACTACATGAAACAAGGAATAAGGGTATGTGCAAAAGTAAGTGAACCGCCATCTGCATTGATGAAGTCAAGCAGGTAACAGACTCAGGTGAAACACATTTGGGTGCTTAATTAATCTAATAAACTGACCAATGAAATGAGACATCTTTTGGAAAAGGTTTGGCCTGCACTAATTAAAAGAAAGACGAAACCAACCAAACCACTGTGGTCCTATACAAAGGAACAATGCCAAGAGCAAAGGAGATATCCGAGGACATAAAGAAGAGGGTAGAGACAGCCCATCAGCCTGGGGAGGGCTATAAGACCATCTCCAAAAAATTCCAGCTCCACCCATCCACTGTAAGACAAATCATTTACAAATGGAGGGCCTTCAACATGAAAGCAACTCTGCCTAGAAGTGGACGTCCATCAAAACTTTTACCCAGAAGCACCAGAAAAATAATAAATCAGGTGAAGTCCAACCCACACATCACATCTAGAGAGCTGCAGACTTCTCTGGTAGCATCTGGAACAAAAGTGCATGCGTCTACAATCAGACGAAAATTGAATAGCCATGGCATTTATGGGAGGGTTGCTAGAAGGAAGCCTCTGCTCTCCAAAAAGAACAAAGCTGCCCGTTTAAACTTCGCCAGAGAGCGCCTTAACAAACCAGACGCCTTCTGGAAATCTATTCTCTGGACAGACGAGACCAAAAAGAGAATTATTTGGTCACAATCAACACCAACATGTTTGGAGAAAAGCCAACACGGGTATGAAGAAAAGAACCTCCTCCCAACAGTGAAGCAGGGTGGTGGAAATGTGAAGGTCTGGGGCTGCTTTTCTGCTTCTGGACCTGGACAACTCCATATTATCAAAGGAACCATGAATTCTCAGGCATATCAACAAATTCTTGACCAAAACCTCCTGCCATCAGTTAGAGAGTTGAAGTTGGGACGAAAATGGATCATGCAACAAGACAATGACCCAAAGCATTCCAGCAAAACTACAAAGGAATGGCTCCAGACAGAGCGGATTCGTACTCTTGATTGGCCCAGTCAAAGTCCGGACCATAATCCAATTGAAACGTTGAGGCGAGACCTTAAGAAGTCAGTACACGTCAGACGTCCCTCCAACCTGTCTCAAATGGCTGAGTTCTGCAAGGAGGAGTGGGCAAAAATCCCCAAAAGCAGATGCGAGGGACTGGTTAGTGGTTACAGAAGACGTTTGGTTGAAATAATGGCTGGAAAAGGAGGAGCCACAAGTTAATAATACAAGGGTTTACATACTTTTGCACATGTTAAATTTTCAGTTTTTGTGAAATTAACCACCTTTGTTGAATTAAATAATGAATATATATATATTTTTGTGTGTGTGTTCATTATTTGGAAGGTGTGCCTTACAAATTGGGATTTGGATCTATGTGTAAAAAGGTTGTTTCAATGTCTTTTACAAAAACAGTGACCATACCTGGAGGGTTCACAAACTTTCAAGCAGCACTGTATATATCACACATGCATGCACACATGATGCAGGTGTTTGTGCATGTATGCACACTTGCATGTCTGTCTCTCTCCCTCTCTATCACACTTACACACAGACGTGCAGAATATGGCACCAAGGAAACAGGCGGCAAAAGAACATGGAAAACATGGCAGAAAAGTTGAGGGAAACTTTCCCTGAAGGGAGGAAAGCATGAGGGACGCGATAAATGAATATAAGAAGGTGCCAGTGGGGAGACCAGAGTCAAAACTTAGATTGTTAGAGAGATGTGTGACGTGGGAAATAAGAAACACAGAATATGCATCTGGTAGTTTGCGCGTGAGAAGATGCTCTAAGTAGGAGGAGCCGCCAACCGAATGTATGTGTGTGACATCATTATTTTTTTTGCAGCGTGGGGGGCGCTATGGTAATGTTGGTCTTTGACACAGCTCCATAGCAACTAAGGGGGCAATGGAGAACTGGAATAAAGGAATATTTGCCATATAAATCATAACCGGTTGTAAAAAATATATAATTAATGATTGTTTTATTGTCCTATATTTTTTCTACATTTTATCCTGGCAAATTTGTTTGTTATGTGGCCTATACGGCATGTGTCATTTAAAAAGCTGTCATGCTTGTTGCTTTATTGGGTTCAACCTTTTCTACTCCGGATAATGGTAATGTTGGCATTACAAGATTTAACTCTCACCTTTCACGCATGATGGATCACAACCCGTTTGAGATCCTTAGATTCTCAATCAAACTATTTATTATTTAAATTACCAAGACTACCACATAATCGTATAATTGTTAAGCAATTACTAATTTGGAAATGACCTAAAAAAATTTTTTAAAAAACCACGTTAGTGTGCGTGCACAGTGGTTTCGTCTCTGGGTTTGTTACAGTCCATGCAATTTGTAAGAGTTTGGTTCTCGTAAAAATGAGTCGAGCTTAAAGTGCTGCGGTGCAAAGTTTGCGGGCATGTGACGTTTTCATTATCGTCTTGCTGGTTATTTGAAAAAGGTAGACATCTGACAAACTTTTGTTACAGCTGGGCCATTTGGTAGGCCTGTACTGGAGGAGGCAGGAAAAGACTATCATTCTACATCAGTTAGGTTACGGCTATACTGATTGGATTTAACCAATAAAAAACATTAATGAATGATTGGGTGTCCATCTTTTGCCACTGCCCCATTTTATTTTACCAGCTGCTCCGTTTTACATGAGCTCCTAACTGGAGTGAGGTAGAGGTTCTTGATATGTTTGAAGGCCCAAAGCTTCTTAAATATTGAGCATATATTTTCTTCATAGAAATTTAGCAGGGATCCATTACAAATAAAAGTTACACACAGTATTTTTCTAAATTTTAGATGGTTTTATTTACAATTAACTGAGTGTCTCAAATGACCTGTTTTCAGTTTATATATATATATATATATATATATATATATATATATATTTGTGTGTGTATGTATATATGCAGTGCCAGTCAAAAGTTTAGACACACTTTGCTAATGTCATCGCACTCCGTTTTTAGAGAAATTTAACCAGCTGAACTTTTCTATATAATCTTAAATGGAATCTGGTAAGGGGTAAACATTCACAATTTAAAATAGAATTATTTAATTGTTTGAATAGTGTCCGAAATGTTAGAATTCTCTAAGATGCCATATTTTGCGAAGTAAGCAGACAAATAAGCTCTTTCCATTTTCCAAGAGCCAAATTAAAGACAAGCTGTTTTGGAACTTATTGGGCAAAAAAAATCCACAAAAAGCAAACCACAAGAGCAGCGCATCTTTGGGAACTTAGACGGCCGCTCAGCATCAAACACCATATAACTGCACTTGTAAAAAAAAAAGGGGGGGGGGGTGTATGCCCCTTGCTGGTTAGTTCGATGGATTTAAGAATTAGATCTTTTATTTTATTTTATTTTTTTCGTTTTTTTGCTAAATAAACGGTGCCGACTTCTTTATATAACATGTCTGGTTAGAAAAAATGTGGGTGTGTCTAAACTTTTGACTGGTTCTGTGTGTATGTATGTGTATATATATATATATATATATATACACACACACACACTGCCCGGCCAAAAAAAAAGTTGCACACTCAAATATTTAGTTGGAACCCCTGTAGCTTTGATTACAGTGCATATTCGTCTTCTCATTGTTTTGACAACTATATGCAATGCCAGACCATCTATTTTAGATCAAAAATGCCATAATTTTTGGCCAAGATCTTGTCTTCTCGACATAATGGTTGAACCACATGCTGGTTGTTCTTGAGCACAACCCAGTTACTTTTAATGTGTTCAAGGTCAAGACTTTGTGGTGGCAAATTTGTTTGTGAAAATGATTCCTCATACTTTTTTTTTCATTCGTGGTTTTCTTTGCTAAATACAGGCCAATAACTTGCCCGTTATGAGATACTGTAATATCGTTTCCACCATCAAGGGATGTGTTTTCCAACATGATTTTTTAAGAAATGAGTACACACCTCATCAGTCAGGGTTAAAATGATTATTGCCAGCTGAAACATATAATAACTGCAATAATGATCCAATTATAGAATTTGTTCATTAATTTCCAAACGGTGACTTTTTTTTTGGCCAGACAGTATATATATATATATATATATATATATATATATATATATATATATATATATATAGAGAGAGAGATAGAGAGAGAGAGAAATACACACACATCTTAAGCACCATTAAATAGCACATTCAAATGTTAAATTCAATGTTCTCTATATTCATCCACAGTGGAGAATCTGGTGCAGGAAAGACTGTCAACACGAAACGTGTCATTCAGTACTTTGCGACAATCGCAGCACTGGGTGGAAAGCAGAAAGCAGAACCAACACCAGGCAAAATGCAGGTTCGAGGGAGTCTCTAGAAATGTGTGCATGTATTACAAACATTAACTACTGAAGCACGTTATCTTAAGTGTCTGGACTATATTGCAGGGTTCACTGGAGGATCAAATCATTGCAGCGAACCCCCTGCTGGAGGCTTATGGTAATGCCAAGACTGTGAGGAATGACAACTCCTCCCGTTTTGTAAGTTATATTTTAAACGCAAACGTTCTATCATTATTGGAGCCAAAATAGGGCAGAATTTAATCCCATTTCATTTTGATAATTGTTCAGGGAAAGTTCATCAGAATCCACTTTGGTACAACAGGAAAACTGGCCTCTGCTGATATTGAAACCTGTAAGTTTCAGTATTACACTGTTTCTAGTTCATCAAGGTGTTTTAAGCACTGTCTCAAAAAAATATTATTTTATTTCTGCAGATTTGCTGGAAAAGTCAAGAGTAACATTCCAGCTGTCGGCTGAGCGCAGCTACCACATCTTCTACCAGCTCATGACAGGCCACAAACCGGAACTGATTGGTATAGAAATCGCAAGATTAATTTTGATGAGAAATAGCATTCAGAGAATTTAAGTTTTGTCTGACTGATTATCTTTTCTTACAGAGGCTCTTCTCATTACTACCAATCCATATGACTACCACATGATCAGCCAAGGAGAAATCTCCGTCACTAGTATTAATGACATAGAGGAGTTCATAGCCACTGATGTAAGTGCTTTTTCTTCACTAGCCTATCAGAAAAAGTGCTGCTTTCCGCCATACTGCCGAGTCAGCAAAGTTACCGTAATGCACATGCAGTTATTAATCATCCACCCTGGGTTTCCAGCAGCCTGACTGGGATGCGTTTCCCAAAAGCGTAGTTGCTAACTAAGTTAGCAACTTACATAGTTCGTCCATTCACAGTCAATGAACCCAACTACGTAAGTTAGAATCTGTGATTTTGGGAAACGCACCCCTGGCTGACAGCACATAGCCACACTCCCGTGACATTCATTCCTACCACTGGAAGTCATGCAGCTAATTTCAAATTTCACAAAAAAGCAGGAAACATACATTTCATAGAAGGGCAGCAAAGCCTGGTTCCTGTGAATTCTGGCCTTTTTGTGGTCAGCTGTCATTGCCTCCAACACACAAAAATAGATATATGCCATGAGTAACTGAAAACAAAAGAGAGGAAAATAATTTTAAAATTATTTGTCCTGAATTATGTCTTAAAATAAATGCTGATTTGTTGTGTTTAAGCACAAGCAATTCTTGTGGGTGTTGATAAGCAGGAGTGAAAATTTTTGTCTCCAATGCAGACAGCCATTGATATCTTGGGCTTCAATGCTGAAGAAAAGATCAGCATCTACAAGCTGACTGGTGCCTGTATGCATCATGGGAACATGAAGTTTAAGCAAAAGCAGCGTGAGGAGCAGGCCGAACCTGATGGCACTGAGGGTAAGCATAGCACAATAGTTCTGTTTATTTATCAACTAAATAAACTTAATCAGTAGTTGGGCTGATGATGCTTTTTACCAAGAGCATTTTAAAATTCAGGGTTGAAACTTAAAATTCTTCATTACAGTGGCAGATAAAATTGCTTACCTCATGGGCCTGAACTCAGCTGACCTGCTGAAAGCTCTGTGTTACCCCAGAGTGAAGGTCGGAAACGAGTTTGTGACAAAGGGACAAACTGTACCACAGGTAATGCGTCCAAATGGAAAATATTACCAAATAATATGCTGATATTATAATACACAATGTAATGACATCCTTCACATTAGGTTTAGCTAGATAAAATTTTTACTCAAGACACACTTAAATGTGCAGTGATGTGAAAAAACTATTGGCCCCCTTCCAAATTTCTTTCATTTTCGCCAATTAAATATGCACAATCTATCACAACAAAAATGCAAAAATAGAGGAACGGAGAAGATATTCCTCTCTGCACTATATGTGAAAAATATGCATGTACTGGTGTGACACGTATGATTTTTATTTTCCTTGCCAATAGGTCCACAACTCTGTGATGGCCCTGTGCAAATCTGTCTATGAGAAAATGTTCTTGTGGATGGTTGTTCGCATCAATGAGATGCTGGACACAAAGCAACAAAGAAATTATTTCATTGGTGTCCTGGATATCGCTGGTTTTGAAATCTTTGATGTGAGTGGATAAGTCCCATAAAATATTTTGAAGCCCCATTCAATGAAAGCTCATTTTAGCTATGTGAGCATAGCATATTTTTCTAACAGATTTAATTCTTTTCTAATTTCAGTTCAATACCCTGGAGCAGCTGTGCATCAACTTCACCAATGAGAAACTGCAACAGTTTTTCAACCACCACATGTTTGTACTGGAACAAGAGGAGTACAAGAAAGAAGGAATTGAATGGGAGTTTATTGATTTTGGTATGGACTTGGCTGCCTGCATTGAGCTTATTGAGAAGGTAAGTGCAATATGCTTTATTACCAACAAAAAAAAATGTCGGTAACACTTTACTTGAAGGTATCGTCATAAGAGTGACATGACACAGTCACGAACTCATCATAAACATTATGTCAATGTCATAAACGTTGTCATTAAGTGTCATTCAGTTTTTGAGATGACAAGTTGACATTGTTTGGGTTGTCCTGATTATGACAACTTCGTCATAAGAGTAACATGACACTGTCATAACTGTTACATGACACATGTAACAGTTATGACAGTGTCATGTTACTCTTATGACGGTACCTTCAAGTAAAGTGTAACCAAAATGTCCAATGATAACCCTGATGTTACTTTATGTAAAATATTTTACCTTCACCAGCCAATGGGCATCTTCTCCATCCTTGAAGAGGAGTGCATGTTCCCCAAGGCCTCAGACACTACTTTCAAAAACAAGCTCTTTGACCAACATCTTGGCAAAGCATCTGCCTTCCAGAAGCCCAGGCCTGTCAAAGGCAAGGCTGAGGCCCACTTCTCCCTGGTGCACTACGCTGGCACTGTCGACTATAACATCAATGGCTGGCTGGACAAGAACAAGGACCCCCTGAATGACTCTGTGGTGCAGCTCTACCAGAAGTCATCGATGAAACTGCTGAGTCATTTGTATGCCGCTCACGCAGGCGCAGATGGTATGTGTTTAGAATATATGAGTTCATATTCCTCTAATAGCCTCAACTGAACACGGTCACAGCAGTTTCCTTAGTTTCCTGAGAAGGGAGCTGTGTCATCAATGGGAGGGTCATGCTTATGGGTGGAGACTCAGAGCAATAAGGCTTGGTTGAAGAGAGTGAAACGAAAGAGGCTCAATTAAACAAACACTAAACGAAAAAAGATATCGTCAGCCTGCTGATAAAACCTCATATCTCCAAATCTCCAAGAAACAAAAACTCGTATGTCCACGAACATAACATAAACATCGCAAAATACAAAATACATTCTTGGAAGAAAAATATTCATCCTACCCAAACACAGCTCAACTGCATTCTTATATGGAAAATTAAACATTTTTTAATGCTCTTCTGTAAACCTTATCATTTCGAGGATATGAGGTTTTATCAGCAGGCTGACGACATACTGTGTGTGTGTGTGTGTGTGTGTGTGTGTGTGTATATATATATATATATATATATATATATATATATATATATATATATACATATAGAGTCTGAGAGCATCTGCTGATGCTGGATACCAAGATATGCTCCTTTGTTCACTTTGATTGATTAAATCTCACCTAGAGGTGAGAGAATGGCTTTGCATTCCTTTTAATTTCATTGCAATTAATCGAGGCACCTCACGATAGCCATCTCTCACAAAAGATATTTGAATGTTGAGAGACCAATAAATTGTGTTAAAGTAATGATCTATTGCAACTTACAGAAGGAACAGATTAATGGCTGTGATAACAGCCTTAAAGTCTTTGGTGCATAAGCATTGAAAGAGCGATTTTGTAGTTGATGAGCATCTGGCCTGAGCTGCAGAAGGATAAATCCCCCTGCTGAGTCCAGATACTGGGGGTAATTGTGGCGGCTGGGGACTCTGCTGACTAACAGGCTAATGAGGACGATGAATGACGTCAGAGAATCATACTTTAAAAGACAGCAGCAAGATGATAGGCAAATAATGTAGGTTTGTCGCAGTGGTATTGGATGGATGTGATCAGCAAACGATTCAACTGACATTCCCACATGATGACAGCTGGAATTATAAGCGCGTGCATGAGGGTGAAATGCATGAGGGTGAGAGCAGATTGAATAAAAATAAAATACTGGCTGAAGCCTGTGGAAGGAGAGTCTTCCAGACTGAACTTTCACTCAGGCTTCATTTGTCGCACTTTGTTAGAAATTATTATTGCAACATCAACTGGTCTGATACCTGTGAATAATTTGTCATTTAAAAACAGAGGCTGCGGGTGGTAAAAAGGGAAAGAAGAAAGGTGGCTCTTTCCAGACTGTGTCTGCTCTCTTCAGGGTAATGTATTCATTTTAAGACAAGTACAACTAAGCTGCTATTCACAATTTCTTTGGATGCAATAATGGGATCCATCTGAAACTTGCCAGGGTCAAAAACTATTCATATACATAAGGGATAATAGTATACAGTCAGCTCACACCCCATAGACAGAAGGGCTTAATGGCTGGTAAGGTTGTGTCACATTAGATATGACAGCAGTATCCAGGATATGTGTCCAAAAATGACTGTGTATTTTGCAAACCAATATGTATATGTAAAAAGGGTGACTATTTAAAAAGTTTCTGTGTATGGTACAGTTTTTAATCTGTCTTTGAGAATAACCTTTTATTAACTTCCGCCAGGAGGTATACGTTTTCGGTGCCGTTTGTTTGTTGGTTTGTTTGTGTACAACATAACTCAAAAACTTATGGACAGATTTTGACTAAATTTTCAGGGTAGGTGGATATTAACTCAAGGAAGAGGTGATTAAATTTTGCCATATCTAGGCCAAAGTACTGCTGAGATATACGCCAAAGTTCAAGATGTCAAGTCTTTCCAATGGGCCGGCGTTCTAATCGCCATGCTTTTGGCTTTGCTGCCCCCTGGCGGAGGTTCTGCGCTCTCTGAGTGCTTTTCTAGTTTTTTTATTGAATTCATCAATAGTCAGTTTTATACTATCCCTCTTACCATTTCACAGGAGAACTTGGGAAAGCTGATGACCAACCTGAGGAGCACTCATCCACACTTTGTGCGGTGCTTGATTCCTAATGAAACAAAGACACCAGGTAAGGATTGTATTAAACTACTTTTGAATGTACAGATGGTGGGATCATACAGTAATTAGCAGCAGTACACCTACTGGACTCAAGAATTCGACAAACTATATTGATAAAACTCCTGGTGCAAAAAAATATGCAGTATTCAGGGACAACATTCTGCATTTATGTTGCTTTTGTCCATCTGATGAATGCAAATGCATACTGGATTATTCTGTCATTTTCAAGGTCTCATGGAGAACGAGTTGGTTATTCACCAGCTGAGGTGTAATGGTGTGCTGGAAGGTATCAGAATCTGCAGAAAGGGTTTCCCCAGCAGAATCCTCTATGGTGATTTTAAGCAGAGGTAAATTATGAAACTCCTTTTGAAATGGAAGTGTCATGCATTTAGATGACAGAATAACTTGTGAGGCCTTGTAAGGTAAGATCATGTGTCACTAATGTAAAAATAAGTCTGTGCATCACCTAAACAATTTTCATGAAGGGGCAATAAATTTAGATGTTAAAATGTTGATGTTGAACATTTGAAATCAGCGCAGTGAATGTATCTGAGACATTTAATTCTACCGAACAATCTATGACTGGAAAAGAGGATAGACCACTTAAAAATGTATCCGATTCTTTTAGATATAAAGTATTGAATGCGAGTGTCATCCCCGAGGGTCAGTTCATTGACAACAAGAAAGCTTCTGAGAAGCTCCTGGGCTCCATTGATGTGGACCACACTCAGTACAAGTTCGGCCACACCAAGGTAAGAAACTGTTGCAAATGCGGCACTAGTTGCCTTTCAAACAGGTGTAAAACTCACTGAAACTGGATTGTTAATAGTCACATACATTGCAAATACCTATTTCCATCACCATACTGCATGTTGACGTGTGTTCCATAAAATTCAAGTAGACTAATATTACCCATTGAATATTTACATTTCCTTTAGGTGTTTTTCAAAGCTGGTCTGCTGGGTCTCCTGGAGGAGATGCGAGACGATAAACTGGCTGTCCTGGTGACTATGACTCAGGCTCTCTGCCGTGGTTTCCTCATGAGAAGAGAGTTTGTCAAAATGATGGAAAGGAGGTAAAGGAAAATCTGTTTTCAAAGGGAAACTCAAATTTCAGAGTTTTGGTGTCCCGCTGGATCACTTTTCTTTTAAAATTGGAATACATCTCTGGAAAAATTAAGTGACCATCCAATATATTTATATGCCCGAAACATATGATGTTTGGGGATATAAAGGATTTGCCTTGGCCACCACCACAGACTCTCTTAGACGGCACAGTAACCAAAACAGTTTTCATGTGAATTTCACAAAACTTATTTTGTTCATTCCTGGTGCATAGAGGACTAGCAAAATCATTTTGTGTGGCCTTTTCTGTAGCCCTGACGACAGGCCAAACTTTTTATTTTTAGAAATGCAATAACTCAAACTGTTTCCATGAGAATCCTATCAAATCTACTGTCAACATTCCTGGTGCAGCGAGGAGGAACCTTCTTGATTTTGATAGTTCTATTACTTTTACTGTAATGCCGCCATTAGGAGAAACAATATTTTCAAATGCAAGAAGTCACAATGTTCTATTGAGAATCAGATAAACTTTGCTGTGAACATCGTGGTGCATTAAATTGCAATCTTAAGGCTCTTGTGACACTATGAAGGATTCTGTGCAGTAGCACAGTCTGTAGGCCAAACTTAACTTTTTCAAAAACAGCAATTAATCAATAAGTTCTCACGGGAATTGGATAAAATGGAGGACGATGCTTTATTTTGGGGGATATACATAGCTGTTAGCCACTGATAGCATTTGATTAGTTTAAGATAAATTGGGTTCTATCCACTGGAGAATGGTTGCACATTCCCTAAGCAAAATTATTGTTATTTCTGTAATTTTATTGGCAGCATGAACTAGTTCAGTTTACGTAATTAACGGACCAGAACATTATTAATTTCTTGTCATTGACTGCAAAGAATAGGTTCAAAGAACAGAAGCAGAGCAGTTCATGAAACAAGGTAGTAACTGCTTGTTGTCACAAAAAAAACAAGCGTCCTTCTATTTTGCACTTATTTCAGAAAAATAGCAGATATAATCATAAACTACAATGTAATTTACAAAGATTGTACTTAGTGTCACGACCGCAAAAAGTTTGCCTGAATATTTCACAAATCAATCGTAAAATATTTGTATTTAGAATCAAATGCGGTCAATCATACACAAAAGAATATGAATAGCCGTGTTTTGCATATATATGGACCCATAAATTCTGAAAGTGAAAATAGAAAACATTAGGTGGTCACATTTTTTTGCCAAGAAAGGTATTTATCTGCATTTACTTCTATATGTGTTTTTTTTTTCTTTTTGCTTAAAATGTTTTTTCATTGCAATAATGTTGCACACAGGGAGTCCATTTACTCCATCCAATACAACATCCGCTCATTCATGAATGTGAAACACTGGCCATGGATGAAGCTTTACTTCAAGATCAAACCACTTCTCAAGAGTGCTGAAGCTGAGAAGGAAATGGCCAACATGAAGGTGGAGTTTGCCAAGTGCAAAGAGGACCTGGCAAAGGCCTTGGCCAAGAAGAAGGAGCTCGAGGAGAAAATGGTCTCTCTGCTGCAGGAAAAGAACGATTTACAGTTGGCTGTAGCTGCAGTAAGTTGATCTCCTTACATCCAGGCCATAGTATACTGTGTTAGCAAAAATAAAAACCATCTGTTTTTTTTTTTTATTATTAAAATGTTATTCAATTAATTTTTGTATTTTAATTTGATTAAAGGAAAGTGAGGGTCTTGCTGATGCTGAGGAAAGATGTGAGGGACTCATCAAGGCAAAGATCCAGCTTGAAGCAAAACTCAAAGAGACCAATGAGAGGCTGGAGGATGAGGAGGAAATCAATGCTGAGCTCACTGCTAAGAAGAGGAAACTGGAGGACGAGTGCTCTGAGCTGAAGAAAGACATTGATGACTTAGAGCTCACTTTGGCTAAAGTGGAGAAGGAGAAACATGCCACAGAAAACAAGGTTTGTTCTTGAGGAAAACACATGTGTGAGCTTCTAAGATGACTCTTTATCTCTCTAATATGACGAATGAATTTACCTTCCTTAGGTTAAAAACCTAACGGAGGAGATGGCTTCTCTGGATGAGAATATTGCTAAGTTGACCAAAGAGAAGAAAGCCCTCCAAGAGGCACATCAACAGACCCTGGATGATCTACAGGCAGAGGAGGACAAAGTCAACACTCTGACCAAAGCAAAGACCAAGCTTGAGCAGCAAGTAGATGACGTGAGTAAAACATGAGTCCTCTTGACAAAGACAGGTAAATCATCTGGTCCACAGCTAAAACAGCAACCAAACTGCAATAAAGTCCAAAGAAAGAAAATTTTATTCAATTATTTCTGTTTAATTTATTTTTAAGAGAATCTCAACTTGTGCTCCCTGTAATAGCTGGAAGGCTCCCTGGAACAGGAGAAGAAGCTTCGCATGGACCTTGAGAGAGTCAAGAGAAAGCTTGAAGGTGATCTGAAACTGGCACAGGAATCCATTATGGACCTGGAGAATGACAGGCAGCAGTCAGAGGAAAAGATCAAGAAGTGAGAGAGGATTTGGATCATAATAATTTTGAAAAATGGAATGGTATAAGTTCCAATCATTGAACCTCTTCCGGTGTATTTCCTCAGGAAAGACTTTGAGATGAGCCAGCTTCTGAGCAAGATTGAGGATGAACAAACCTTGGGTATTCAGCTGCAGAAAAAGATAAAAGAACTCCAGGTAACCCCAAAAACCACCAAATTAGTTCATTATAGCTGTTAAAAGTATCACGTACAGCATGGAACTACTCTACTTTTAATGACAGGCTCGTATTGAGGAGCTGGAGGAAGAAATCGAGGCAGAGCGAGCTGCTCGGGCCAAGGTTGAGAAGCAGAGGGCTGATCTCTCCAGGGAGCTTGAGGAGATCAGTGAGAGGCTAGAAGAAGCAGGTGGGGCAACTGCTGCTCAGATTGAGATGAACAAGAAGCGTGAAGCTGAGTTCCAGAAGCTGCGCCGTGATCTTGAAGAGTCCACCCTGCAGCATGAAGCCACTGCTGCTGCTCTCCGTAAGAAGCAGGCCGACAGTGTGGCGGAACTGGGAGAACAGATCGATAACCTTCAGCGCGTCAAGCAGAAACTGGAGAAGGAGAAGAGTGAATTCAAAATGGAGATTGATGACCTCTCCAGCAACATGGAGGCTGTGGCCAAATCAAAGGTATGCAGAAATTTTACTGGCTTGTGCTTTTGTGAACCCTCATGATTTTATATTATAAACTCATGTTTTATCGACAGGGCAACCTTGAGAAATTGTGCCGTACCCTTGAAGATCAGCTGAGTGAACTCAAAACCAAGAACGATGAGCATGTTCGCCAGTTGAACGACACAAGTGCACATAAAGCAAGACTTCAAACTGAAAATGGTACACAAATAAGATATACATATGAGATGTAATTTTATGTTCAAGGGCATGATGTAATTGCACAATGATTGGTTTCCACAGGTGAATTGAGTCGCCAGTTAGAGGAGAAAGAAGCTCTAATTTCCCAGCTGACAAGAGGCAAACAAGCCTACACACAGCAAATTGAGGAGCTAAAGAGGCACATTGAAGAGGAGGTCAAGGTTAGTTAATAGTTAAAAAAGCATTTCAGGATGGCCTGATTGGCAGTTGTTTAGTTTATCAGGCACTTTGTGCATTGGTGAGATCCCTGATCCGGTATGAAATCCAAATTGTGGCCACACAGACTGTGATAGACTTCTCTGCACGGCGATGGCGCAATTGAAGCACTGATTACTAAAACCCCACAAGTCAAGTCAAGTCAAGTCAAGTGTGACTTATGGGGTTTTAGCAATAGGTGCTTCAATTAGATGGAGGTGGGTCTCTGTCAGCAAGAATGATAGCATCCCATCATTCCCCCCAACTCACACTTGTCATCTCAAAAACCTTTACCCATAAGAAGTAACATATTGAAAATGTATTGTCCTGATTTAGACTTTCAGACATATACATAAAAAATTACACGATTTCCATTGCTATTTTCATGTTAGACATGCAGTTTACACAAATTGCATCTTTATCACACGATCACAATGGCTTCCCTAATTCATTTTCAGAATAAAATAAAAGTGGCTTAAAGATGTTGTTTCATTCGGCCAAACATAAGACTAGAGGAGGAGAACTAACTTTATCCATTAATTTCTCATTTCTAAATCTTGCATTAAGGCCAAGAATGCTCTGGCCCATAGTTTACAATCAGCCCGCCATGACTGTGACCTGCTGAGGGAGCAGTATGAGGAGGAACAGGAGGCCAAGGCTGAGCTGCAGCGAGGAATGTCCAAGGCCAACAGTGAGGTGGCTCAGTGGAGGTCCAAATATGAAACTGATGCTATCCAGCGCACTGAGGAGCTGGAGGAGGCCAAGTAATTAAACCGTTTTACACAAATTCACAACCACTGCATTTACAGCATCTTGCAAAGCAAATTGGACTTGCTGTTTCTTACAGGAAGAAGCTTGCACAGCGCCTGCAGGAGGCAGAAGAGTCCATTGAGGCTGTGAACTCCAAGTGTGCCTCTCTGGAGAAGACCAAGCAGAGGCTGCAGGGTGAAGTGGAGGATCTCATGATTGATGTGGAGAGAGCAAATGCCCTGGCTGCCAACCTTGACAAGAAACAAAGGAACTTCGACAAGGTACATCTAGCATTACCATGGCTGAGATAACTAGTAACTCTAATGTAGGTAACCATGATGTGCATAAACATTAGTTGGAATTTGTAATTATGGCTAAGTTGTGTCGTGCTTCTAGGTTCTGGCTGAATGGAAGCAGAAGTTTGAGGAAAGCCAGGCAGAGCTGGAGGGGGCTCAGAAAGAGTCTCGTTCCCTCAGCACTGAGCTCTTCAAGCTAAAGAACTCTTATGAGGAAGCTCTGGACCAGCTGGAGACCCTGAAGAGAGAGAACAAGAACCTGCAGCGTATGTACATAGACTGTAGATCAGGGGTACTTGCTCTAATCAAGGATGGGCTAAGCAGGTAGTCTTCTCAACTAAATCATTACAAACCTGCATCCGATAATCAAGGTAGTCATAAACAATCTTGTATAGCCAAATTATATGGGTTAAATAGTAGAATATTACAAAAAAGGACACATATCTGGTATTATGAAGTATAACTGAAATTCATTGCAGTACTCATGCAATTCAGTGAGTAACAGCAAAATCACTGCGGTACAACTGCCGCTCAAATTCAGTTCGTTACGCTGGACTGCATTTAGAATACAGTTGCACTTAGTTAAACTGCAGTTATACTACCTCACATAATGCAGTTGTGCCATTACAGTTGGTTTATACTGCCATTGTGCAGCAAAATACTGAAATTCATGCCACAGTTTTTGCATTTATGCATTTAATCTGTTGCACTTTCTGTCACGTAGTCCTGTACATTTATAGAAACAAAGATAAAAAAAACTCTTTATATTGCAGTTGTATTTCAGTAGTACTATATTGCATTTATGTTGCTTGCATTTGAACTGCCGTCCAAGTTCATTTGAACTGCATTAACTGCAGCATTAAACCAAAGTGTATGAGTATTTTGACATAGTTTTTTGTGTGTCCAACAAAAAAAATACTGCACAGGTACTGCAGTTCTCAGAAACTGTAGTCTTTCTGCAATGTGACTTGGCGAAAAACTGCAGTTTTTTGTAAAAAGAAAAAAAAAATTCTTGGAATGAGAGTCCACAGCAATGTTAGCCCCTTCTGGATAATAGTGAGTAACCATACTAAATGCTACAGATACTTCGGTATACAACATCAAAGTTGTAAAAATATGTAAATATCTGCATACTACACTTAACAAAAATATAAACGCCTCATGTAAATAATTTATTTAACATGAAATGTGTTACACTAAATGAGCTGATAATGTCTTAATTGTGTAAAATGGTTATTTGTCTTGATTTGAATACAACATTTATGTTCATCTCTGCCAGTGAGCACTTGCTTAGTGTTGCATTGATTCCACCCACAGCACAGGAGTGGCATGTGCAGACGCTGCTCAAACAGCGTGGAGAACTCAGACACTCCCAAAAACTGTGGAAAATAAAAGGGCACCCCAAAATGTCAAAATTTCATCAAACGTCACCATGCCACAAATCATGGGGGAATGCGTCATAGGAAAGCTAGATGCAGCAATGTCCACCAGAGCGGTTGCTGCTCAGCTGAATGTTCACAATTGGGCGTTTAAGAGTTCGTTTAAGACAGTCTGTCAGTACAGCAAATCGACCTCACCCTCGTCGTCCACGTGTGACCACATGGACACAAGATCATTCCATCCGGTTTCCGGGTTTCTTTCTGCATACTGTAATAATGTTTTTGTATCAAATCATTATTTCATATCTCCCTGCAGAGGAAATCTCTGACTTGACCGAACAAATTGGAGAGACTGGAAAGACCATTCATGAGCTGGAGAAGGCAAAGAAGACTGCAGAGACTGAGAAATCAGAAATCCAGGCTGCCCTGGAAGAAGCAGAGGTGCAAAACCCTACACAAACTCATTACAAACAACAAACACTTACAAATACATTCTGTTTGGCTAAAAATGACCACTGAATGAATAGTAACATCATTTGTGTTTAAATTAATGCAAATAACATGTCTCCATTTTGAAAATAAATTCTACTAATGAATTTACTTAAATTTAGTTGAATTTATATTCCTTCCTGAATTAATTTAACAGGCAGCACTGGAACATGAGGAGTCCAAAATTCTCCGCATCCAACTGGAGCTCACTCAGGTCAAGGGTGAAATTGACAGGAAGTTGTCAGAGAAAGACGAAGAGATGGAGCAGATCAAGAGGAACAGCCAGAGGGTGATTGAGTCCATGCAGACCACTCTTGATGCTGAAGTCAGAAGCAGGAATGATGCTCTTAGGGTCAAGAAGAAGATGGAGGGAGACCTCAATGAGATGGAGATTCAGCTGAGCCATGCCAACCGCCAGGCAGCAGAAGCCCAGAAGCAACTGAGGAATGTCCAAGGACAACTCAAGGTATTTTTATAAAATATGCATAGTGATGATATGCTTATCATGTTCCTGTTATTACAAACAGCTAATTAAATCAATCTCTTTGTTAGGATGCCCAACTGCACCTTGATGACGCACTCAGAGTGCAAGAGGACATGAAGGAACAGGTTGCCATGGTGGAACGCAGGAACAACCTGATGCTGGCGGAGATTGAGGAACTGAGGGTTTCCCTGGAGCAGACAGAGAGAGGCCGCAAAGTGGCAGAGCAGGAGCTGATCGATGCAAGTGAGCGTGTGGGACTGCTGCACTCCCAGGTGAGCTCATAGGACATTCTTTTCTGATTTTATCACACAAGGTGCAAAGTCCTTGGACTGATTACATCACAAGCACATGCCTTCAGAGAAATGTCTCATTTCCTTCAGAATACCAGCCTTATCAACACCAAGAAGAAGCTGGAGGCTGACCTGGTCCAGATTCAAGGAGAAGTGGACGACACCATCCAGGAAGCTAGAAATGCTGAGGAGAAAGCCAAGAAGGCCATCACTGATGTACGTCATGGTCATATCAGGTTTTTTAACCTTTATTTAACCAGGGAAAGTTTGATTGAGAACATTTTTCTCTTATCCAAGAACACCATTGAGAACATGTTTCCTGAAAATCATAAAGTTGGTCTTGACAAGATAGAATTGTTATCAGCAAGGCCAGTACAATAAAACACCACTGTCTTAACTTGCCCCTCAATAGTGTTGACAGGCAAGCAGAAAATTACCATTCAATAAAATGTTTGTTGAAAAAGGTTGTTTAAATAATGTGTGAAAACTGCAGGCAGCCATGATGGCAGAAGAGCTGAAGAAGGAGCAGGACACCAGCGCTCATTTGGAGAGGATGAAGAAGAACCTGGAGGTCACAGTGAAGGACCTGCAGCACCGTCTGGATGAAGCTGAGAATCTGGCTCTGAAGGGTGGGAAGAAACAGCTCCAGAAACTGGAAGCCAGGGTAAAATACCAGCGGAAAACGATTCAACCAAAGCCAAGAGAAAATCATAATTATTGCTCCTTTGATGGCAGTTGATATGTTTCATAAATTACTTTGCAGATTTTTTGCCAGATTGCACTTTAGCCAGTGAAAATAATTCATTCGTATTTACAAACTGTATTTTGTAGTAAAATGTTTCACATGACAAATGCTCTAAGCAAACTGTGTGAATCTTAAGAGTAAAGCTAAAGACCAAGTTGTAAACTTGACTGATTTATTTAGCTAATTTTGTCATCATCTGTGAGCTTTAAGTTACTCAAAATTCTAATGCAAACCATTGGAACAGACAGAACAAGGATGCCAATATTTTCTGGATATTTAGTACATTTTCTTCGTATATCTTCAATTAGCTTTTTTTGATCCAAGGTGCGTGAGCTGGAAGCTGAAGTTGAGGCTGAACAGAAACGTGGAGCCGAAGCTGTTAAAGGTGTCCGTAAATATGAGAGGAGAGTCAAGGAGCTCACCTACCAGGTGAATTATTTTTAATGTTATCCTTCCATGAAACCGCAGGCAAAAAAACTGCCACTGATGCTAACTCATCTGAATCTCCACTCTACAGACTGAAGAGGACAAGAAGAATGTCCTCAGACTGCAGGACCTGGTGGACAAGCTGCAGATGAAAGTGAAGTCCTACAAGAGGCAGGCTGAGGAAGCTGTAAGTCAAATCCTCAGTGTCAATAGTTAACACCACCACAGTTAACCATGATTGAGCTAGTATCATTCCTAATTAATAAAGGTATTACCTTTGTGATTGAATTGCAGTTCACTAGGTATTCAGTTTCCCATAGGTCAACGTGTATCCCTGGAAGCTCTCTATTCAAAAACGCCAACTCATCCTCCAAACAATAATATAGTCTCTCCCAAAATTGTTAGGCTTCATGACCTTACAAAACACTAGGTTCCTACCAAATATGAAAAGAATCCATTAAGAACTGTCAGTAGCGGATCTAGACCCGGGAAAAGGGGGGGCGCAGACACGTCCCTGTATGACAATTAGTCCTGGGTAGTTCGCAATCATTTTCCTTTACTGAAACGTTTTCCAATTATCGAACTTGGCAACTTAAGACACCGTCTCTCCATATGCAATGAAACGGCGATGAAATCGTGGGCTTAATTCAGCTCAGTGGCGGAACCTAAACCGAGAATTGTGGCAAAACATCCATTTAAAACAGTCTTTAGTCCTAACCTGTTCTCAGTCATTTTCATGAGTAACCGAAGGTTCGCTCAGAGAGCACTCCACAGTTAACAGCTGCTGCTTGTTCTCCCCGATTACGTAAGAAGACAATCATTCATCTGGACGCTTATTTGCTGTATTTAAATCAACGTTAGTCAAAATTGCATACCTGTCGACTGATTAGTATCACAGCAAAAATATGCTAGTTGTCCTAAATCATATTGCCAGTTTTTGTACATTGGCTGTGAATTTTCAATTGGATCATGTATTTGCTGAGAGTTTAGTATTCACTTCAATTGTTTAATCTGATTTTACTGTACATTTTAAATGTTCTAATTGTTTCTCCAAAGCCAGAGGATTTTAACATTTATGTGCAAAAATAGCATTAGCTTTGTACCTAATCCCATGTCAAGAATTTTCTAAGATGTGCGGACAAATCTGGAATAGAAATCAGTAAACTGGCTATGGCACAGTATATGAGAATACAGACTTTCTTGCAGGGCTTATTGTGGAATTTTGTTGGGTTGAAACATTGCTCCCTTTTCAAAGCTTCAATGATCTGTTCAGAAAATGCACTAGTGAAAATGCTATGGTTAATGCATTTCAATTCATATTGTAAATGCCAGCAAAGTTCATCAAATGATAGTAATACTATAATGATGTTTTAATGGTGTTTAAAAGTGTTTACAATTTTTTGTTACTATCCCTGACAAACAGCAGTGACCAATGCCCAGCTCACAATTTTTAGATAAAAAAATATTGTTGCAGTACACATAGATATTTTGATCAGAGAAATGTCTCACCCCTTCACAGGAGGAACAAGCCAACACTCACCTGTCCAGGTACAGGAAGGTGCAGCATGAGATGGAGGAAGCTCAGGAGCGTGCTGACATCGCTGAGTCCCAGGTCAACAAGCTGAGAGCCAAGAGCCGTGATATTGGCAAGGTAGGTTACTATTCATAAAGGAGTCATTTGAATGAATATATATATATATATGACATTAACAGTCAAGTTGCAGAATTTTAAATGCATTGTTACTTTGTTTTAGGGGAAGGTGGGCGAATAACGGATGAAACCCAGAAGCAGTAACAAGAACTCGTAGAATATGAGCTTCTTGCGAAACACATTCATCTATGCCATCAGTCAATAAAGAACAATGAATAAATCCTCCACTTTTCTGGTACTTTTTATTATCCTTTTATGGAATTTACATGGGATCTCAGCTGACAACCATGCAATTTTTCTGCTCTGACTTGCCAAATATTGATTTCAATACAGAAAAGAAACAAACGAACAAAAAAAAACTTCTGCTTACCGGGTCAGTGTTACTTAGTACAGCTCCTGTCTTCCTAAAAGTGAACAAAATATAAATAGGATTATTTACAGATGAATCAGTTGAGTGATCATTTGCATAAAAACTACACCATTCAAAAGATACCTAGAAAGTATTATCCCAATTAATGATCAGGAATACACCAGGAATACACTGAATGGCCTGCAGTCGGTGGACAGCTGTTCATTCAACATCTTATTCCAAAGTCATAGACATTCATATGAAGTTGCACTCCTCCCCCCTTGAGGCCTACATGGCCTCCACTCTTTAAAACTGTCCATTATGCAATGATTTTCACGAGAGTCCACTGGTGGTCAAAATGCCAGTGTCCAAATCATCCATCCATCCATCCATCCATGCATTTTCTTCCGCTTATCCGGGGTTGGAGGGTAACAGACTAAGCAGAGAGGACCAAGTGCCCCTCTCCCCAGCCACTTCCTCCAACTCCACCTGGGGGACCCCAAGCCGTTCCTAGGCCAGCTGGGAGGTATAATCCCTCCAGCATGTCCTGGGCCTGTCTCAGGGCCTCCTCCCAGTTGGACATGCCTGGAAAACCTCTAAAGGATGAGATGCCCGAACCACCTCAACTATCACTTCTTGACACGGAGGAGCAGCGGATCTCCTTTGAGTCTCTCCTGGATGTTTGAGCTTCTCACCCTATCCCGAAGGGTCAGCTCAGCCACCCAACAAAGAAAGCTCATTTCGGCTGCTTGTATGGGTGATCTTATTCCTTTGGTCACCACCCAAAGCTCGTGACCATAGGTGAGGGTTGGAACCTAGACTAACCAGTAAATCAAGAGCTTTGCTTTTACGCTCAGCTCCTTCTCCACCACAACAAACCAGTACAACGCCCACTTCACTGCAAACCCGGCAGCGATTCGTCTGTCAATCACGCTCCATCCTACCCTCACTCGAGAACAAGACCCGGAGATACTTTGTAAACACCATGCAACTAGGCCAAGGAGAGTCCCGGCTGAGGCAAAAGGTATCAGCGTGTTTGCCTTAACAGCCAGGGAAAAGAAAGTCCTAGCGGTCGTCATTATAATAATGGGGCCTGGTTCTGCTTTTAAGTGGCCTGAAACGTGCCTTGCGGATGCTGCAGTCCTCATGTCATAGTGGTTGCAATTCATCTGACTCCAAATGAAATTTAGGATATAAAATTTAGTTGTACCCAATCGCAGTTACCAAGCGTTTGCATAAATATTGATTTGACTCCAATTTATGAATTTAGAGCTATGTTGTGCTTCGGACCTAGAACTGGTCTATACCTTACTCTGCCGGACCAAAACATCTGTACTACCCAATTCGATGAATTAACTCAGAGGCTGGCGGTCTTATTCCGTGCGATAATTTGACATAGACATCAGCTATGACTAGGGATTATCGGGGCCCAAAACGAGATCTCCGCTCAGGGACCGATTCCTATTCGGAATGACAAAATTCTCCTCAAAATCTGTTCAGGGACCGATACATTTTCGGTATACCGGATTCTCTTGGCGCCAGTCCAAATTACACTCATCACAGCGTGGAAAATCCACCTTATAAGGCAGGCCAAGCATGTTGATCAGGCATGCGTTTACAGTCCTACATTACCCAATTGGAAGCCAGGACTCCGAACTGGGAAATATAGGTTTGTTCAGAGTCAGAAAACCCACAACAAATTGCAAATATCACTTTATTTCGCCAGGCAGGCACAAGCTTAAAATAGAAACCAAATTATGCCATTACAGAAAATATAGAGAGGAAGTCAATTCATACCTGGTGCAGCTCAAAACTACACATATAGGGAAAGATGGATACAAGCTTCCATAGCAATATCACGTCAAATTGCCCAAAATCTTCAATGACTAGATTAAAGCTAACCACTTGAGGGAAGTTGAATGCACTGCTCCATTGTGATACCGGCTACAGACATACAGATGCACGTGTGGGAAGGCGATCCCCCATAACTACTATTGGCTACATCACGGCATGGAGATGCACGCATGGGAGACAGGATGCAGTCTTCCCCGAATCCTTTGTTTCTCTCCCTTTTAAGCCCAAACTCCAGAAGCACTTCCTACAGCAGGGTCATAAATCATTTTGGGTAATCAGGAAGGCAACCCCTCCTCAGAGGGGGTTTGGGAAGTGGTATTACCATGAGAAGCAGAAGGAGATTTCTTTTCATACTTATTGAATGAGGGTTCAGTACAATTTTAATCCCTTCGAAATATGGACCATGCGATTTCGGAATCTTAGTGGAGTAAAATGGTACCAAACACGCTATGCTTGCACTACAGTTTACCATGAACTGCTAGTTACAGTCCAGAATTACAAAGATCCCTGGTATTAATGTTACCAGTCAGCTTATGTCATATAACAAAAATACACATTGGATTTGCATCATTACGGGAGGTAATGTGAGTTATTTTGCAGGTGTAGTCTCTGAAAAGTCCAGTTTATGGCACTGCGGCGTTTTCTCTGCCCAAGTTGTCTCAGTCATTTCTGTCCGCTCCTTAGTCTGTCGTAAGTTGAGCAGACCAAGTGACGCCAAACAGACCCTAATTCTATCTGCTCTCATGACCGCAGAGGTCTCTGCCAAGTGCTGGGGCCCTTAAGACAATAAGGGTCTGTTCGCTTTCCACCATGGCTTACAACTTAATCTCCTCCACTTGGGGTAATAACTTGCATCCCACCTGAAGGGGATAATCCACCTTTTTCCGGGAGAGAATCAGGGCCTCAGATTTGGAGGTGATGATCCTCATTCCAACCTCTTCATACTCAGCTGCGAACCACTCCAGCTGCAAACCGCTCTCAGGCCCCCAAACTGGACACCTTCCAAGTCTTGGCGACACATTGATATTCTTTCCATGAAAATAATGAACAGAATAGGTGACAAGGCACACCCTTGGTGGAGTCCAACACCAACGGGAAACGAGTTTGCATTAATGCCGAGAATGCGGACACAACTCCAGCTTTAGTTGTACATGGATTAAGTGGCTTGAATTAATGGCCCTGGAGCCCCATACTCCTGTAGCAACCCCCACAGGATACCTCGTGGGACACAGTCATAAGCCTTCCCCCAGTCCACAAAACACATGTAGACTGGATGGAAACCTCCGATATCCGTGCGAGGGTAAAAAGTTAGTCCACTGTTCCACGACCGGAACCCGCATTGCGCCTCCTGAATCCAAGGTTCGAAAACCGGGTGGAGTCTCCTTTCCAGCACCCTGGCATAGACATTTTCTGGGAGGCAGAACAGTGTGATCCCACTGTAATTGGCGCACACCCTCCAGTCCCCTTTTTTAAAAATGGGAACCACCACCCCAGTTTGCTAGTCCACGGGTACTGTACTGGACCTCCATGCAATGTTGAACAGGCGTGTCAACCATGACAGCCCAACAATATCCAAAGCCTTCAGCATCTCAGTACAGATCTCTTCCATCCCGGGTGACTTGCCACTGCTGAGCTTTTTAACCACCTCACTGATTTCCACCAGGGAAATGGGCAATGACTCGCCCGAGTCCTCCGTCCCTGCCTCCTCATTTGAGGGCGTGTCTGCCAGATATAGGAGTCCCTCAAAGTACTCCTTCCACCGCCAGACAATAGCCTCAGTCGAGGTCAGCAGTTCTCCACCCCTGCTGAAAAACAGCCTGGGCGAAACCCTGCCTCCCCTTCCTGAGTCATCTGACGGTTTGCCAGAACCTCTTTGAGACCACCCGAAAGTCCTTCTCCATGGCCTCTCCGAACTCCAAACCCAGGTTTTCGCTTCAGCAACTACCACGGCTGCAGTCCGTCTAGCTTGCCAGTACCGATCTGCTAAATCACAGGCAAACCCAGCCCAAAATGCCACCTTCTGCAGCCTAAGGGCCTACTTCACTGCTGGAGTCCACCAACGTGTCCTTAGGTTGCCGCTATGACCAGTAACGACAACCTTCAGGCCACAGCTCACAGCAGCCACTTCCACAATGGAGACTTTTAACCGGGTCCACTTCGACTCCATGTCCACAACCTTCCCCGGGATATGAGGGGGACCTCACCCAGGGACTCCAGGAAGGCTGAATACTCTGAGCTGCTGTTTGATGCGTGAGCACAAACAACAGTCAGAGCATTCCCCTCCGCAAACTTCAAGTGGATTGCGAAGACCCTCTCGTTCACCAGGATAGACTCCAACACGACGGCACTCAGCCTGAGGAGACACAACTATCCCCATGCCTGCTCGCCCCCTCTCAACTTGGGCAACTCCAGAAAAGGAGAGAGTCCAACCTCTATTAAGGAGCTTGGTTTCGGGGCCAGAGATGTGCGTAGAGGTGAGTCAGACTATATCTAGCCGGTTCCGCTCAACCTCCCGCACAAGCTCTGGCTCCTTCCCCACCAGTGTGGTGATGTTCCATGTCCCAAAATCTTTTTTCTCTAAAAAGACAAAAATGGACTTGCAGACTTTTGGAATTCAACCCTTCATTTTCATTTTTGAGTGAACTATCCCTTTAATGGCCTTTGAAACTTCCCCATCAATGATGAGTAAAGCATGAATTTTACAGTGTAACTCCTTAATAATGCTTGTAAATTATCAGGATAACCTATCTTCTCAAGGATTTTGAATAGAAGTTCACAATCGACATAGTCAATGCTTTGGTAAAGTCAGTCAACACAATGGGCTCTAAATTCATTTATTCATTTAAGAATCCTTGTAAGAAAAAGTCTGGGACCTTTAGTTGCTATACAAGCATCTCAGATAAAAGACAAGTGTTTGTTCATTAATACTGTGAACAGAAATGTAGACTTTGCCTTCAAATTCATTAACCACAGAGAAATGCTCAGATAGATGTGCGGATGAAAATGACTTTTGAAAGGCAAGTTTACTGGAATGTATGTTCTTCTATGTACTTTTATTTTGTTATTTTTGTTTTTTTTTGCAACATTTAGACAAATGACCCCTGTGCCTTATTCATCTAGAAACTGCATTACAGACAAGATAGAAAACATTGAATTTGGTGGATGTAACAGTGTAGTGTATTACCTTTCAGTGGATGTGACGAGCTGTAATGATGTGAATCCAATTTTATCTGATTTGGTGACAGTTATGTCCAGATGTTTTACACTGGACAAAACTGTTAATTGCAGTCAGCCCTCGATATTATCTTATTAAATAAGTTGTCCTCTACTGGTCTCGGTTACAGAGCATGCTCATGGTTCCAGGACGACTACTCAAATAGAACACAAGCTATTATTTCTAGGGAATATTGAGGGCAATTCAAAATATCCTGGACTGGAATTTTGACTAGTCAAAATTTAATTGTAGATATCTCAAACTTAAATTATTACTAGTCGTAATTCAGTGGTAGATATCCGTAATTCACTTTGCGGATATCTGCAACTGAAATGTAGATATCTGTAACGAGAAACCCCATTCACATGAATGGAAAAAGTGACGTCATTTATCCTAGGAAGAAGGACTTTGTAGATATCTTAAATGACAATTGTGGATAGGAAGAATGTCATTGTAGATATCTGAAATGCTCTTTTTGACTAGGAAGAATTGAATTGCGGATATCTGCAGCACATATCCAGTCTAGCTATTAAATGTTAAAACGGTTTTTCATACAGTTGTTGTCTGATTCCATTGTGAACTTGACTTCAGCAGAGATGTTTACTTGTCGTTACGTCACGTCTGGTTGGAGCGTTTTTGAGAGGCAGAAGTCATTTTACTTGCAGTTTTACTCAAAAACTTTTTTAATGCACATATCTGATTAATTTCTTTCAGCAAAGTTCCTACACTGTTTATCAACACGTTCATTCGCAGGGGTGTTCAACTTGCACCATGCGCTTTAATGACATCAGAAGTTTGAAAATATTGTGGCTTATGTGTTGTCATATGAGCTGTGTTCCCCTGTCAATTTCTCTAAAATTCCACAGTAAAATTATATGAAATTATATGCATTAATAGCCAGAGTCCTTCTTAACAAGAATCTGTTTTACTTTTCATGTAACCTCTCAAGGAAATTGCTTTAATGACTTCTACATTTTGAAGATATTGTGGCTGTGTTGTCATATGAGCTGAGTTCCCTCATCAATTTCTCTAAAATTCCACAGTAAAATCGGATGAAATTTTATGCAATCATAGCCAGGGTCCTTCTTAACAAGAATCTATTTTACTTTTCATGTAACCTCTCAAGGAAATTGTTTTAATGATGTCTGAAAATTGAGGACATTATTACTGTGTTGTCATTTAAGCTAACTTCCCTTTTGAATTTCTCTTACACCGCACAATAAAATCTAATTTGCTCTTTAGTCTTCATAGTCAGTGTCACCATGAGGAGGATTACATTTGTAATTTTATATCACCTTTTTTGTGTATTTATTTTCATGATTGCTGAAATAGAAGGACATTATGATTTTGTTGTCTATTGAATTGAATTTGCCTTTACATTTCTTTGATAGTGCACAGTAAAATCATCTGAAATATAGTGCTTTAATAGCCAAGGTCATCCTGAACAAGAATCCATTATTAATCGTGGGTAAAGTATTCTGTATGTTTTTTTAATCACATCTCAATTTGGTGGAAATTATTACTGTATTGTATTTTGAAATGACTTTCGTTTCTCTATATTTCTCTATAACTGTACAGTGAAATCTTAGGAAATTCTTTGAGTTCATAGCCAGGATCCAATTGAACAAGATTGCATTCCAAATTTCATGTAAAGTTTTCTGAATATTTTTTTATGACATCTCAAATCAGAGGATGTCATGACTGTGTTGTCAATGATGGTGACTTACCTTTTCAATTCCTTTTAAACGGAAAAGTAAAATCACGTGAAATATAGTGTTCATAGCGAGGGTCATCCCGAACAGAAAATCATTGTCATTTTCATATAAGCTCTTCGGTATATTCTTTAATGACCTCTCTAGTTGGAGGAAGTTAAAAGGGTACTGTCATTTGATCTGATTTTCTTTAAATTTCTCTCAGATTGAACAATAAAATCATGTGAAGTCTTATTTATTCATAGCCAGAGTAATGAAGAACAGAAGTCCATTGTAAATTTCTAATTGCTTACAAAGAAACTTTATGAATGACAGCTCAAACAGGATTAAACTGAATACATTTTTGTTGACTCTCCTTTTCAATGTCTCTAAAAGTGCACAGTAAAATCCCATAAGATTTTATGGGATTATAGATAAGATGATAGCCAAAGATACCCAAAGCAGAAATCCACCTTCAGGACTTTCCTTGTCAGGACTTACTTTAATGACACCTAAATAGTGGGAAATGTTGACGTTATCGTCATGTGATCTCCTCCCCTGGTCAGGCGCGTCCCTGGGTAGCAGCCAGTTGGAGCAGAACTGTCTGATAGCAGGACTGGAGAGTTTCACAGGAATGCAGTCCTAATCCTCAGGACCGGCGAGATGTTTTCTCTGAAACTATGCAGAAAAACAAGGCAAAAAAATTACTAGGGCCTACTGGGGTTATCAGGAACAGGAATTAATTTTAAAGTTCAATTAACCTTTGAAAATAAGGATTATATGAAAGGTTAAAACAAATTGTTTATTATTTTAACTGTGTTGGTCCCTTCACAATAAAAACAGAGCAGTAGAATACAATTTACATTGAACTGGCTTACATAAATTTCATGTCTTTTTTACGTGGCAAATTGATGGAGAAATCATTGCTGAAATATGGGTCTTTCTTCGCCTATATCGGTTGTTTCAAGCCCGCCCATCGACCAGTACCAAAAATGATTTTGGCAGAAAATTGTCAGCCCAAATTGAAAATCCAGATGGACCGCCATTAAGGATGAATGTTGAAATGGTAAGGAGACAAAAGTGCATACTTTGTACATGGACAATCCTGGTTTTGTTTTTCATGTGCCCACCACATATTACTGGGAGAATACAGGGTTCTCCTTGTCTGTTTGTTTGGTCATACGCACATATGTACATCCACACTTGGTTAATCGTGTTGATAGGGGGTATTGTTTACCCACTTCTCAAAAACCAGTCAACAGAATTCATTGAACTTACACGTGTGCCTTTTAGGGACATTGAAGGTGTACATCTCATTGCTTGTTTTTTATTTTGATGATTTTTTTCAGGTGTGTGAACTTAGGTGAATTTTATTTCACTGTGTTCCATGTTCCATCTTTGTTCCATGGATGCACATGCGGACCCAGACAGTACATAATATACATTCATTTCACAGCAACAGTGGGGCTCGAAGTGGGCTGTAAGCACGGGGCCCATTTTTTTGTGCGTTGTGGCCCGACATGGGTTCCAGAAAGGCACATTTGCCAGGGTACTACTAATAGCTAGCTGTGGTGGATGGAAATCAATGGAGAACTGTGAATAGTACAAAACCCAAAACCAGTGAAGTTGGCATGTTGTGTAAATCGTAAATAAAAACAGAATACAATGATTTGCAAATCCTTTTCAACCTATATTCAATTGAATACACTGCAAAGACAAGTTACTTAATGTTCGAACAGGTAAACTTTGTCATTTTTTGCAAATATTAGCTCATTTGGAATTTGATGCCTGCAACATGTTTCAAAAAAGCTGGCACAAGTGACAAAAAAGACTGAGAGAGTTGAGGAATGCTCATCAAACACTTATTTAGAACATCCCACAGGTGAATGGACTAAGTGGGAACAGGTGGGTGCCATGATTGGGTATAAAAGCAGCTTCCCTGAAATGCTCAGTCATTCTCAAACAAGGATGGGGCGAGGTTTCACCACCTAGTGAACAAATGCATGAGCTGATTGTCGAACAGTTTAAAAACAACATTCCTCAACGAGCTATTGCAAGAAATTTAGGGATTTCATCATCTACGGTCCGTAATATCGTCAAAAGGTTCAGAGAATCTGGAGAAATCAATGCACGTAAGCGACAAGGCCGAAAACCAACATTGAATGCCCGTGACCTTCGATCCCTCAGGCGGTACTGCATCAAAAACCGACATCAGTGTGTAAAGGACATCACCACATGGGCTCAGGAACACTTCAGAAAACCACTGTCAGTAACTACGGTTCGTTGCTACATCTGCAAGTGCAAGTTAAAACTCTACAATGCAAAGCGAAAGCCATTTATCAACAGCACCCAGGAACCCGCCGGCTTCGCTGGGCCCAAGCTCATCTAAGACGGACTGATGCAAAGTGGAAAAGTGTTCTGTGGTCTGACGAGTCCACATTTCAAATTGTTTTTGGAAACTGTGGACGTCGTGTCCTCCGGACCAAAGAGGAAAAGAACCATCCGGACTGTTATAGGCGCAAAGTTCAAAAGCCAGCATCTGTGATGGTATGGGGGTGTATTAGTGCCCATGGCATGGGCAACTTACACATATGTGAAGGCACCATTAATGCTGAAAGGTGCATACAGGTTTTGGAGCAACATATGTTGCCATCCAAGCAACGTCTTTTTCATGGACCCCCCTGCTTATTTCAGCAAGACAATGCCAAGCCACATTCTGCACCTGTTACAACAGCATGGCTTCGTAGTAAAAGAGTGCAGGTACTAGACTGGCCTGCCCGTAGTCCAGACCTGTCTCCCATTGAAAATGTGTGGCGCATTATGAAGCGTAAAATTCGACAACGGAGACCCCGGACTGTTGAACAACTTAAGCTGTACATCAAGCAAGAATGGGAAAGAGTTCCACCTGAAAAGCTTCAAAAATTGGTCTCCTCAGTTCCCAAACGTTTACTGAGTGTCGTTAAAAGGAAAGGCGATGTAACACAGTGGTAAAAAGGCCCCTGTGCCAACTTTTTTGCAATGTGTTGCAGCCTTTAAATTCTAAGTTAATGGTTATTTGCAAAAAAAAAAAAAGTTTCTCAGTTTGAACATTAAACATCTTGTCTTTGCAGTGTATTCAATTGAATATAAGTTGAAAAGGATTTGCAAATCATTGTATTCTGTTTTTATCTACGATTTACATAACGTGCCAACTTCACTGGTTTTGGGTTTTGTAATTATTTTGCTACAAAACTTGCTTTAGGTGGAAGTGATTCTTTCGCTAGACAGGTAGCCTATTAGCTTAGTAACGTGTACTTTAGCTGGCCGATTAGTAATTAGTAAAATATTAGTAAATTAGTAGAGATTAGATTAGTAAAAGTTCAGTCTGCCAGCTTCTCAAATATTAAACCTTGATAATATACCGTACGTTCACAGTTTATGCGACGAAATAAGCTAAATGGTTGCAGATTTGATGACGTTACAGAGGCAGTGTAAGAAAGTTCGATCATGTTTACATGGCAGTCGCATTGGCACATATGCGATACATATCTGATTTATTTCCACATATGAATGAGGCCTGCATCCAATCTCAAACTATCCGAATGCATGCGTCTTTTTCCTGTTTACACTGTCAGCGAGCATATCCAATCGGAATTGGGTTACATTACACTGACAATATAAATGAGGCCTAAATGTGTCCCTAGGTCTCTTATTCTTCCCAGCTAGTTCAGTCACAGCATGGTTGAGGAGGATAAATAACTGTTCTAAATATGAAAAGAGTCTAACTGCGACAAATTAACGGCTAGTTCAAACCCTGCAATTGAAATTATGCCTGGAATAAAAGCTATCATACCCAGGGGGCCCCAGGACCGAGTTTGAGAATGAATGAGTAATCACGTCGGAAACTGAAAACGGTGTATAACTAATTGCTCGCTCGGGATTAAGGCACAAATAGCTATAACTACATATCTGACCGCCTGCAGTCACTAAAAACAGCATTTGTAGTTACTTGGAAATATGATGCAAAATTTCGAAATCGACGGACGCTCAAAAATGATAGGAAATACTCCAAAGGTGATTTTTATTTATTTTTAAAGCACACATGGGAAAGGAGAATGGGCTTTTTTATTTTCACCAGCGTGACGTAGTCACTCCAGTGCTCTCAAGCGCAGGATTAAAACGCTGCATCACCTCCAATGGCCACTGGAGGTTTTATGAGGGAATGTCAGTCCCTTGTGTCCTGTCTGTGTCCTGTGTAGCCTGAGTCCGGGGACATATTAACTGCGCCGGCGAGGACAGATATCTCTGATGAGACGATGGCGTCATGTTTCAAGAAGTTACCCGCGTCGCGGCGACTCTGGTGATCCTATGCGCAGTGAGAAAAGTCATTCGTCGTTGGAGAAAAAAGCGAGCCTAACGAGTTATCAGCGAATATTAGTGCCCGGATTTCGTGATGTAGCCGCGACTGACGTATCGAATCAACTGGAAAGCGTAGCCTATACTGCTAGCTGGCTATTATGGTGTTCCGTTTTCCAAGCTGCGGTAATTTGCAAACATCTGCTGGCTCGGCCCCTAGAACTGCATTAGAGTAAGTGCATCTTGTTCGCTGCACCTTCAAGCCGTCTGTCACGAAGCCGAAAGCACTGAAACTTACGCCCTTTTGTAAAATGGACAACGAAATGGAGTTTAAAGGCAAAAAACGGAGTTTTATTGCGCTTGAACACTATCTCGGGAGGGATGATTTGCCGCATAATCAAAAATTTAAAATGCGCCTGCGAGCTTAACAAGATCACGTAAAATATATACGCCGTAGTGCAGCGCTGTTCGCCTTGCTGATTAGCGAATTAAATTCTAAAGCACTTCGTTTCAGATCCCTAGGTAAATAACACCCGATCTGGACATTTCTACTACTTGCTGGTCAAGCTGTGATGACATTCCATGCTTCATCGAACTGTGGTTACTGCCTGAGGCTTGTAACTTCGGTGACAGCCTTCATGCAATCCAAGGAGCGTTAGCAATCGAGACTGAAAATAAATGCATATCGTAACGACGATGACGGAACCTCAGGAAGATGTCCCGGAGGAGGATACAATACAAGGCATCCCAGCCGCGGCCAAAGAGCGTCCCTCGCTGCCTCAGAGGAGAGGCGTGTGCTCGCGCTCTTACTTCATGGTTGTTATGGTGTTCTTCCATGTTTACATTGTGAACGTCATCGCCCTGCTGATGTATGTGCACTACAACAACGGTCCGGGAGCTGCGACCAGTATCACCGGGAGCAGCAATGAGTACGCGCACGCTGCGTCCAGCGCTGAGTTTCCAGACCCAGGAAACAGCCGGTCTCTGCGCCTTCCGCGCATTGAGGGAATACGGGTGATGCGAATATTTTATTCTATTGTACAGCCTACCTTTTCAGATATAGAGGAGAGCGGAAACAAGTGTGCGCGCTTAACCCTTTACTTATTCAAAAATCTACCCATATTTGAGCAGACCTTTTTCCTCTTAGGAATAGCCTATATACAGGTTAAACTACCATCAGTACAATTTTCTTACTTTCCGGGCGGTTATATTTTATGTTAAGCTAGCGTAATTCAGATCTTTATCAGCTCCGGCCTGGGAATTGGTACTAATGGCCCCAGGCACGTTTTGCTAGTGTTCGAAATGTTGAGAAATGTAATTAATGTAAATTGTAGAGATTAATTGCCTATTGCAACCCGTTTTAACATTTTATCAGTAGCAGTGATAACAACTGTAGATATTAACAATTCATTTTTGTATGGCTTGCCTTTATAACTTTAAAACAGTATCAGTGATATGTGTTGTAGATGTCAACAATTGCTTTTTAATTAGTGAGAATTTTAAGCCAACATATCCATAATGTAATTTTGACTAGTGGAATTTCTAATTAAAGAGATCTACAGCTCAGTTCTCTCCAGTCAAAATGTTAATTCTTGACATCAACAATTACTTTTTCACTAGTGGAAATGTTCTTTGTAGATATCTGAAACTCAATTACTGTCAGTCAAATTTCACCATTGTCTTCCATTCAAATTTTATTCAGATATTTCTAATTCACTTCTTTTGTGTTGTAATTCCAATGTATCTATAATGTAATTTTGACAAGTTGCACTTCTTTGTAATGATATCTACAACTCTAGACAAAATGTTCAATATATATATATATATATATATATATATAAATATCTGCAATTCAGTTCTCTCTGGTGGAAATATCCATTATTGATGTCAACAGTTCATTTCTTACTAGTAGCTATGTTCATTGGAGTTCTGCAATCGCGACGAGTAGTTCTCTCTGACCGCACACACCTTGTACATAAGCCCATTCAATAGTAAAACATTTTGATTTAATTTTTTACAATCACTTGCTAAGCTATGACGAACTTCTTCCTGGTTAGCAAATGTACAGCACCAGTTTTGGTAAGTAACTGAAAAAAGCATGCGTTTCACAAAGCATTAGCCCTCGTAGAATGTTCATAAGGTAGGCATAGCCTAACGCCCACTTATCCAAAATGGAATTTGGATATGTGGGACATATCAGAAGCGCATTTTCGCTATAGTCCAAATCCCTTTTCAGCATGTGGAAATTCTGTTGTTGATACCCGCAATGAACACTGACTTGAACTGAGGCGAGTGAGGCCTGCAGTTCTTTAGATGTTGTTCTGCGTTCTTTTTTGACCTCCTGGATGAGTCGTCGATCTGCTCTTGGAGATATTTTGGTTGGCCAGCCACTCCTAGGAAGGTTCACCACTGCTCTAAGTTTTCTCCATTTGTGTGTAATGGCTTGTGGTTCGCTGGAGTCCCAAAGCTTTGGAAATGGCTTTGTAACCCTTTCCAGGCTGATAAATGTCAATGACTTTGTTTCTAATCTGTTCTTGAACTTCTTTAGATAGTGGTGTGATGTGTTGCTTATTGAGGTCTTATAGCAGTCTCTACTTTGTCAGACAGGTTCTATTTAAGTGATTACTTGATTCAGCAGGTCTGGCAGTAATCAAGCCTGGGTGTGGCTTGTGATATTGAACTCAAAAAATGTGGTTAATCACATAATCACAGTGAATTCATAATTTAATGGGGGGGGGGGAGCATCCAATTCAAGAATGATCTCCTGAACTGTTAATTATGATCTTTACTGTATCTATCAGTAGATTACCTTGGCTTCCTAGCTGATGTTTATAAACAGATATTCCTGCCTGGCTGTGCTGTGATTTAACCCCTTAAGACTTAAGCCTCTTTTTTCGAAAATGGCAAGTCCAAAATTAAGTGAGTATATCTCTGTGACTGCTTGGTCCATTTGAATAATCTTGGCATCATAATAAAGGAAAAGCCATTTGGGATGTCTGCCCTGGTGTAAAAATCACTATATATGTCAGTGAGTCCAATTAAATGAAGATGGAACACAGTATAAATAAAAGATCTCATTTTGCACCTAACAAAGTTTTACTTCTATCCCTTGTAACTTTGTTGAGTTGCAGTCTGAAACCTCTAAAAAATTACAGCACAGAATCTCATTATTATCTTTGCCAAAGATTATTCTGATAAGGTAAATCGGAGCAAAATGAGAGAGGAATTTCTAGGTGGCTTCTCCAATTTGGCAGTTTAGGTACATTGTGTGCCATTTCAGATTTCTCAGATGACAAAATGTAAAACTAATTTAATTTCACTTGCATATCACCACAGGCATCCATTCCATCCGAATACAATATAAAAAAAATTTTTAGAATAATAAAAAAATATAAATTATTATTTCTGCCAGTTTTATTGCCAAATTTCCCATTCAAAAATTATGCACGCAATGAAAATGAAGTTTGACGCCACTGGAGCAGATTTATTAAAAAACAAAACAAATAAATAAAATAATAAATACAAAGGCAATGTGAAAAAATTTTAAAGAAAATTAAGAATTACAAAAACCCCAGCCATTATTTGTAGAAGGAGACGGTAATCATTTCCCAAAAAAATATGCCTTGACCAGGAATGAAACCTTCAGACTCTCCCTTGCAGCGTAGCATTTTCACCATTAGGCTACGCCACCTGACAATGCTTGTGGTCTAATTGCCCATTTCGCGAATGGATAAAGAAGATACGTACTGTACTGTTGTAGTCTCAGGATTTGTGCGGAATAGTGCAAAGATTATTTCAGAAAACGACTTTGAAAATTAATGTTGAATATTCAGCAAATAATTATTCAGACAATACCTCAAACAAACTAGTTATGCGTTTATATTGTTGAGCTATTCAAGAACATGCAAATGGCCCATGGACTCAGTTTGACGCACTGTGAACGCAAGGCTGTAGCTCAGGCTAGGTTTCTGGGATTAAGGTGGTTTAGAGTTCGTTGGAAACAGCAGGACTCATATAATCAAATGCCTACCAGCATAGTCTTACTGACATCATCACAACCCGATCGCAGAGAGGAAAATATATTGCAAGCCAGCTGAATGCTAAGGAGCTGAGATCTTTGAAGCAACGCCCTGGGAAAGAACATGCTGGGATCCTGGTAGATTTAGTTTCGTTATAACAAGAACACATTGGGCTAACAATAGCAAGTGCAGATTTACCCTCGAGCAGTTTATTATTTCAAAATATCAAAGGTAAGAATTTTTTTTTACTCATCTCTGTATACTGTAAAGTGTATGCCTGCTGTTCTTTGAGTGTGGTGTTGGTTCAAAATGACAGGGCTCATCGTTGCATTCTGTGGACTTCCCTCTTTCATCTGAGGTATCGTTTGTGTGCATAGCACTAATTCAGGAGAAATTATGCCGATTCAGCGCTGATATGATTTATCCTGTGTTTAGCTACATGCTTATTTACTTGCTTGGTGCTTGAATTGTGTTCAGTTGAGGTAAAAATGGTCTACATGAGCTATTGGCAGAGTTTCTTCGCAAAATGTGGATATGCCGCATGATAATGTTGCGATTTGGAAACATGCTGTATTTATAATGCGTAACAACTGGCCTCCGGTACAGGGGTGTAGGCCTTAAGGGGTTGAAAGGCCTTTTTTGCCCATTATGATAGTCCGTCAAATATAACATGAGTAAGTGTCCCCCAGATGATTGTGATTTTGTTTCTTGTGGGTCTTGTGTTTTGCTCTAGATCTTAAGGTCCCAAATACAAGTGTTATGCCATTTCTGTAGCTACATTTGCTAAAATCTGTGTAAGTCGGT
The DNA here is from genome assembly GCA_029721435.1 of Gymnothorax reevesii. Lineage (NCBI taxonomy): Eukaryota > Metazoa > Chordata > Actinopteri > Anguilliformes > Muraenidae > Gymnothorax > Gymnothorax reevesii. The sequence continues at coordinate 11,480,288 of CM056581.1, forward strand.
AAGATAGAGGATATATGCAGACTGATGACTCATGCTAATTAATGCACTAGGGTCTCAGATCAGCTGCATGTACTTAAGCATCCTGTTTAATTAATTAGCAAACATAAAAATGCTTGTGAAAATCTCATCCCTCATCTGAAAATTGTGCTGCAAGGAGACTAGCCGCACAAAACACACCATTTAGTACGTAAAACAATAACACCTGCAAGCAGTCACATCTCTGAAGAAAAGGTCACATGATTGAAGAAGTCTATATTGTGATGTTAGTTTAACATTTTATTACACCTTAGCTGTTTCTGATATAGAGACATTTACCTGCATTAATTCACCGGCGAGTTTAGGCCGAACATGCAATAAACCAATCAGAAAATCAGCTCTCTTCACGTGTAAGAGGTAGGTGCACCAGCGGCGCAAGCAATGGCAGCATGACGGCAGATTTAACAGGAGGAAACAAGAAAAAAGATTTTCAATGCGATGACACAGATATCCTGGTTCCAGAAGTGAACCCGTGAGAGCGCGCAATATATGGAGACACGTCTCCTCCTTCATGTGTAAATACTCTATTTTACATGAACACCTGCAGAAACCATTTCAATAAATTAACCGCAAATGTCATGCAGATATGTTTTACACTGAAGGACCCGCTACGAAACAATCCGAAAGAGTTTCTGAAGTTTGAAGTGCGCAAAATTACGCATGGATATATCCAAGACCACTTTTTTGTTCAGACCACTTTTGGGCTTATTTGACCACTTTGTACCGACACGTCTTATTTTTGTCGTTCGAGCCACGCCTCTTCCACCACAACTTTTTCTTCTGTGTCTTTTCAATTTATAGGCCCACCACGACTTCTTCTTCAGCGTCTTATTAATTTATAGGCGGCGTTACGATGCATACCGCCACCCAATGCGCCAGAATTGTAACGACACGCGACATTCACAAAGCAAACAGTCCGGAGGCGAGGTCGAGTCAAAAGCCGAAAAATGTGTCCGTGGCGGCCAAAATTTATTCGTGGCGGGCCGCCACGAATAAATGAACGTGTGGGAAACACTGTGTATGCATCAGAGCTCTTTGAAAGCTTTTTGTCTAATCAGAATATTGACTTGGAATTAACTGTTGTATATTCGTTTAGAGCCATTGGAAAATATTCGTGAATATCAAAATATTCTCCAGCATAACTTAAAAGTAATTAGGGTGTGTTTTTTTTTATATATAATTTAGTAGATCTGACTGAAACAAATGGGAATAAATAAATGCTTTCTCAGAGAACACTTGCAATCCCCCTAATATTGAATGTGAAAATAGTTATTGCGACCCACGAAAAGTCCCTGCGCCATTTGAAATACCTCATTAGCATTCACGACTATGCAAAAATGATGTCACGTGAAAGTGGATGTGCGCGGTGTATGCAGAAATGAAGAGAAGATGGTTTACAGCAGAATGTCGCTGAAATATCTGACTGATTCGGCCCATGAAAGTGCTAGAAAAGGCCAGGAAGAAGATCGATTGAAGATCAGGATAAATATAAAAGGCCAAAGTGATCACTGGCAAACTTTTTAAGCCAGGTTTGGAGATATTTCCAATGAAGATGTGGCCAAACTTTGGCTGGATATGTTAGTAAACTTGATGCTTGGTGCAAAATTCCAGATTTTCCTGTTTCCTAGCTCTTTCAGATCATTAATGTACTTAACATTGTCCCATATTTGGAAGTAGACGTATTTATAGTAATGATTTTCTAATGCATGAAGGTAATTAACTAGCAGTTGAATCTGATGACTGATCTGACGTGACTTTTCATGCAAATCGCTCATGCATATTAAGTGGTATGCACATCGAAATGGCCGCGGTCCAGCAGCCACAATGGCTGATCATAATGATCAAGTGATTGCTTTACATTGGAATTTATTCGTTAGGGGTTGAGGACGACATTAAAGATACCATACCAGGCGGCTGGACAAACGATTTTCTTTTTTTCCGAATTGCACAACTGATAAGCACCCACCCCCTCCGTCCAATCAGGAATCACCCATACCACGCCCCCACCGCTCAGTTCGTCTGCGTGCGTCATTCCACCACAAACAGCTGACTGGTGCGGCCGGTGTTCTGACAGTTTGTGCTGCCTTGTCAAAAAATTCTATTGTAATGCAAAGCGATTATAAAGTCTTTGTTTCGCCGCAATATTGCAATATGAATCCGTGTACAGTAGTAACATTGTCATTTGTTATCGTATCATAAGCAGATGTTATATTGAGTTGGATAAGTTTGTTTGATATATGCCCAAATACGCCATTATCATCCAATCTCTGTGTTTTAAAGAAAACCCAGCATGTACATGCAAATATAAATACGCTAAAAGGTTGAAAGGTGCACCGAAAAAAGATGTATATTCATGATTTTTGAAGATGTGAGCGAAGGAGTGGAGCCCAACATTTTAGGTTAGCGTAAGCGCAAAACCGCGAGGTAGCATATTTTGATAGGTAGCAAAAATTGACAGAACATTTTCTGTCAATTCAGGCGTATTTTGCAATTTCCTGCTCGGCGCAGTCCGGCGCAAGTACTCCTCTGTCCCGCCTCTGTCCCTCCTACCGGCGCAAGTGGCAAAGAGGGAGGAGAGAAGGCCTGAGTGGGTTTAACACAGCCGAGTCAAATCTTCACCAATCAAATGAGCTCCTCTCCTCACCTTAAAAATGTTGGACTAAAGAAGCCTCTGTCCTATATCTGCATGATGCGTTAATGTTTCATTTTACTTTGCTGCTTCAGGCTTGTTTTCTGCACCGCTTGCGTCCATATAAAGCATTACGAACATGAGTTAGCTGGCTTGATAGGGCATTCGCGAATTATTACCATTAGCAAACTTGAATGGAATTTCAAAACCTAATTACGTCAGATCCTTCAAACTTGTGAAGTTGGAATGAAACATGACGGATGCTCATTTATTTCTTCTGTCAGTATCATTGGGAAGAGAAACAATGGATAGCGTTCCTATTATTACACCCTGTTGCTGCATAAAATTTTGGGATTATCATGCATGGACAACAATGCAAGATACGTTACACATATATTTTCAACATGTGTTCTTAACTCCATACGAGATCATAGCAATCAGGCTGTATTCCTTTCCCCCATTAAAAATGATAAAACCTAAGTGACAATAATGGTATTTAGCAGCTTGCACACTGGATGCGAAACAAATTTTTCGCACAATACATTCAAAGTCAATGCAAAGACGCGAATGAACGCAAAAAATTTGTTTCGCGCCCGGTGTCAAAGCAGCTGAAGGACACATACCCACTTAGAGTACACATGCACTCACGCCCACATGCGCACACATCTTTCTCTCTCTCTCTCTCGTACGTTGCAGACAGGGGTATTTGCGGTCAAAGCCACTGCCGCAAAAAAGTCGCCATGGCGCTCAAAGTGATTTAATATCAATACTTACATTTTATAACAGAAGTTCAAAACTTTGATATAACATAGAAAACACATATTTAGAAAAAGTCATGGATGGATGGACTTATCTTTTACTGACATGAAATGCCATGCATTACTAACATCAGTGCCGCGGTTCTAGTGTTAAGGACAGAGCTGTGCAGCCTGGTGGTCTCTCCTCACCCGTGCGCTGCAGCTCTCCCTGCTGATACGGCACATGCAGTACAGCCTCTCTGTCTCAAGTCCTGTAATGTCTCCTGCATCAGGTCAAAGTGACATCCATGGCGTACAGCTATGTTGTGTAATGCACAACATGCCACAGAGAATGCGCTGACACTCAGGTTGAGTTTCCATTCCACGTGCTAACCGCCTTTGATCTGAACAATTGATATAGATGCCATAATTTACATTAAATAGTGAAAATTACTGTAATAATTTATTGCATTGAAATATGCCTGACAGTCTGGAAACCTGCCTGTGAAGTTTTGGTGACGTGTGCGCACTGTGCGCTGGTCAGCCAAATTACCACTGCACAGAAAGTAAACCAGAGCTGGCGAGCTCTCTGCGCACTTTCGGAGGATCCTTTTGCCGCAAAATTGTCACTGCGTCATGATGAATCTGTGACTCCTCCCCCTACTACGCCGCCACACCCATCTCGGCGCACATCCACCTACCAAATTTGCAAAGTGGCTGCGCACGGTGTTGCTCCGCACGAAATTGCCACTGCGCGGGCTGCAGCGGACGAAATTACCACTGTGTGGGCTGCGCCACCCTGCGCTGTGCCTAGAAATTAGAGCCCAATAGGTGTCAACCCAATGAGTTTGCTCATATAAATTGACTTTCAACACAATTCCGTATTTCACCCTTTTGCATGTATTTTCAGTTGAGTAAGCCATCTTGCGCCCAGCGCTCTATCATCTTTGGTATGAACTTAACAACTAAGTAAACTGTAAAGTGGCCGGTCCGGCAGTGAGGCCGGGCAATTTCATTGGTCCACATGTAACCTGGCACTCTGTTGGTTAGCGATTTCTGACGGCAATGTATCACCACAAACTCAAAGCGCGAGCAGAAGTGTTCCAAGTGCTAGCAGAAATGTTCTGAGCAAACTGAGGCAGTTTTGACTGCTAGTAGAAAGGCTGAAGTTTGCACATAAAAATCCATCCAAGCAGGAGAAGATTCGAGTGCAAACAGGGGCTATTTGAGTGCGAACGTAGAAATTTGGGGGGAAAAAATAGCAAAATCTATGCATAAAATTTATATACAGTATACCACATTCTTGAAGGAATTTACTTCAGCTAGCCACAGGTTTGAGGCATGATTGTACACAGTCATGATGTGACCTCCTGATTAGCACATGAAACATTCTTCAAGTGTCCAAGTAGCAGTTGATACAGATGGCAAGTTGACAGGAAAATCACATATTCGCTTACTTATGGTGGTGAAAATGGTTGATTTTGTATTTATTTTTATGTTAAAGTTACCATTTAGGTGAATGGAGAACAGGGTGTTTTTGACCTATAATGGAGTTATCGGTGCACAATGTCTCACTGGGAGACCAAATGACACAAAAAATTATATGTCATCAGGCCTAACATTTTTTTTGTTAGTTTGTTTTTTGTTTTACATTTGTTCTCAAAATGTGAAAACTTCTCAATGCTGAGGCTAATTTCAATGCTAACATATTGATAATGGGTTGATGTAATTGTGTTTGCAGGTTGGGCACGTCCAGATGCTATCTTTGGTGCCAAACAAAGTTCATGAGATGCGGACGCTGAGCTTGAAACCTCTGCTGTTTGGTGAGAATGGTTTTCTTATGACCTCTGTGGTCAGTTGATTCAGAAATTTCACTTCTTTCTCTTAGTCTTCCCATCAAAATGCCAAGCTTGTGTTACCCACCCATCCAGTTCAGCTGTGTGTCAGTTGGTGCGATAGCCATTGCTGGTGTTCTCAGTTGCACATTGGACTTTGGTCATTGATTAGTGCTGTATCAGTCAGTGGATTTTCCAACACATAAGTGGTACCTCGCTTCCACATGGCATTTCTGCTTGAAAAAAATAGAAATTGCATGGTGTGATTTTGTCCCCCTGAAAAAGATTAGAAGATAGCAGTACTACAGTAAAAAAACCTACAGGAGCCTCTGATGCAGTTCATATTTAGTGCACACAGTATAGTGGTCTTCTGCTGTTCTGCTTGGAGTGTATTCTTAAGTTTAATCGTGCTATATAATGGTACTGTGTGTGCTTGTAGAAATCCCAGGCTTCCTATCAGAAGAGGAGTGCAATGTGGTGGTTCAGTTGGCTCAGTTGAAGGGCCTTACAGAGAGTCAGGTCATGGCGCCAGAGGACCAGGATGAGTTGACCAAACAGCTAGATCTCAGTCCGGAGGAAATCTTCAATTTCCTAGACCTGAACCAAGACGGTCAACTGCAGCTACAAGAGGTGGGGCAATATTGTTGAAAGGGGTTTATTGGTCTTACCAGTATAACTCACACGGTTTTGCATAGAATATTGAACATGGGTTTAGTCCATGTCTGGCCCATCCGTACATCACCGTGGTCACAGATAAGTATTGGGTCATTGTGGTTATCAAAAGATTTGGGTCTACAGATTTCTGTGCCAATTTTATTTTATTTTTTTCTTGTTATTGCAGCTTGGTAGTGGGCTGGTTAGTGTTCACAAAGCAGTTGTCCATTATGCTGGCTTAACCTAGCGTATCAACCCAAAGGTCACATTAATTTTTGGGTTAAGTATGAAACTAGCACTTTGCCCATGGGGATCCACAGGTTCTATTTTATGTAACTTCGTCTTTATATTATAGAGAACAGTGCGCCATTATGATGTCATCACATGCACCTCTATGATGTCATCACGTTGCTATGGTGTTTCCATGTCACGCGACCAATGTTTTTATAGTAACTAAAACTAAGTTGCCATCAAGGGGAATACGCTGCACTGACATTCCGCGCTCAGTGGAACATGAAGTCGCCTGCAAGACGGAGCAAAATAGCGTCGCTCACATTACGCTGCAGATTACGCGCTACTCTCTCTTGCAGCCTGGCATCTGTTTTTTGGGATTCGGGACTCCTGTGGATGAATTGGCTCGGGTTCAAAAGGGGGAATCCCCAGGAGATGACAAAGGGGGAGTCCTCCCTGCATGTCTATATTATAATGGCGTTGTTCACGTTATGCTGCAGATACGCGCCCAGCACAGTCTGGCACTGATTGGCCGGACACAGCTGCCTGCAAGACGGTGCAAAATAGCGTCGCTAATGCTATGCTGCAGATACGCGCCCGGTGGAATCTAGCACTGAGTGCCTGGACACACACGCGCGTGTACACACACACACACACACACACACAGAGGCCACTTTGCTATTATAATATAGATGAAAGTTAAATGTCCCATTCTTGTCTCCATCATAAATTTCATTGTCATTATGAATGGGATTAGTTACTCTTTACTTGCTAAATTAATGGTCCCTTGACACCCAAAATAAAAGAAAAAGCTCTAAAAGCCTTCTACAGTACTTTTACCACTTTGAATGGAATCGGACACTAGTTTTCCGTACTTCTATTCATGAGAAATATGAAATGCATATTAAAACCTTGCTCATGAACGCCCCTTGAAAATTGCAAAAAGATAATGTATTCCAGAGAACGTCATCTCCAGATGGACAATGCTCTCAGCACCGTCAGGGGAAGGGGATTTTGCATACAGCACCTTACACACGCATCTCGAGCTACTACTAATTGTTTGCATTTTTCATTTTCATAAAAATCATGTGCAACACTTCCAACAACAGTAGTGAGGATGAGAGAGAAATTTTTCTCTCCCTGCTCCAGTGCAGGTGATTCAAATGATCAGGCTGTCATCAATCAGCTTTAGGGGGTGATTAACGAGCTGATCATTTGAATCACCTGTGCTGGAGCAGGGAGAGATCTAATACATGCAGGACAAGTGGGCCTCCAGGAGAGGTTTGGGAAACGCTGCAAGTCTAGCATTTACTAAAGAATTCCTTCCATCTGTCTGTTCGCACGTCTAACCGATTTCTCAAAATCAGATTGAATTCAAATTGCAGTCATGCATTCTACACTTCATGAGGAGGTGCACTGCCAAGTTTCAAAAAAATGTGATGATTTCCTCAAAAATTACTTGTTCTCCGTATTTTGAACCTTGAGAACATTTACCACTGCAAATGTTGTCTGATTAATTTCTCAAAAATCGCTTATCAGATTGTTTCCAAATTCAGTCATACATTGTACACTTCATGGAGAGTTGCAGTGCCAAGTTTCATGAAAATGTAATGATTTTTTCAAAAATAACTTTTGTTTTTCATATTTTGAACTTCAAAAATTTACCACTGCAAAAGTTGTCTAACCTATTTCTCGAAATCTGATGAGCAGTTTGTTTTCAAATTTCTATCATGCATTATATACTTCATGCAGCAGTGCTGTGCCAATTTATATGAAAATATGTTATAAACTCTTCAGTGCACAGGGGTCGGGGTTATTAATGAGCTGGGCCCATTTTTTCACTTGTTTAAGAAATGAAAGTCTACCCAACTGCATCAGTTAGGGTTAAATAACTTGTTGTCAGCTGAAATGTTCTGCGGTAATTTTCCAGTAGAAGCCTTTGACATATTTGCTTAGTTAAATTCAGATGGTGACTTTTTTTTGGACAGGCAATGTATTTCAGCAGGTCTCAGATAGAGAACAGCAGAGTGACTGGAGTAATAGGTTTGTATGGGTAGAGAGAGGGGTACAGTTTATTAGGGCAAAACAATGATCAGTGCTGTGGATCTGATTTTCCTAGATTTTGACCCATTCGCGTGTGCGGGATGGGATCTGGCTCACTCCAGAGAACTTGAGGGAGATATACTCAGGACTTCAGGCAGACCCTGATGGTGATGGTGAGAGCCTGTGTGTATGTGTGTTTGTTTTTTGAGTGTTATTCTGTGTATAGCTTGTGGATGTGTGGGTGTGCTAGTGTACTCGTACCTGTTTGGGTGAGGGGCTATGCTGGTGCCTGTCGTTCATGCGTGTGTTTGCATGAATACTGTTGTGGTGCGTCTGCCAGTGTTTGTTTATATGTAGAATGGGTGGGCTTTTATCATCTCTGCGTGTATAATGCGGGGGAAGTACCCATAGTATTGTCTGACTTGCCGGCTCCCACTGAATGTCAAGGTTCTTGTTTTGTGTCTTCACAAACAGTTTCACATGCTGGTAATGTTATTGACAATTGTATACGTTGCAATGGCATATTTATCACCTTAGGCAGTTTGATAGATTAGTGTTCTGCGAAAAAAGATGTATTTTTCTCAGTGGGTTGAATGGCGTGTTGGGGGTTGAGTTAATAAATAGAGCTGGTGCTTTGCATGGTTTATGTCCAAGAGCTCTTTTGCATTTTGACTCACCCAGATAAAATCTTTCTGATAACACCAATCTTGGCAACCTACAACCTATTCAGTACAGGAAATACATTTACTTAATTCAATTTTGTCAGAAAAAAAGAATAAAAACATAGGCCCGATCTAAATGAAATTCGCCCAACCCTTTTTCCTAAACTGGTCACCCATCGTTTGACAACCAACACAGAAGGGGAGCACTAAGACATGCAGTGATTAATTTAAGATATCAATATGGCTTGAAATGAGTGGGAATTTGGGACAAAACGAGATAAGCCAATTGGTTAAGCTACGGTCAATCGATTTTGTAGTCTAGCGACTAAAAATGCGTTCCGCAGCCTCTCATTGGCGAAGTAACCAGTCCTTTATGAGGGTTGTTAAGGTGGTGAACTCCTTTTTTAGTCATATTCTCTCATGATATCTGGACTTAATAAGGGTAATTTTTTTTACTTATTGGGAATTTTTTTTGCAAAAGTTGCCTTTCACTTTAAAACTTAATTTCACACCGGAATTCTCCTTTGACTTGGGGTGTATTGAAACATGATGAGTACTAACTTTTTCTCAAATACTCCTCTTCCGTACGCACGCAACATTTCAAAATACATGGCTTTTCAGCGAAGCTCCCAACAGGCTTACAATGGTAGTGAATTGGGCATAGAAAGAAATCGCTAATTTTTCATCATTAACAGGGCTCAAAGTAGCTCCACACTTCATTGGTAGAATTTCGAGGGCCCTGACATTTAAAACGAGGCACTGAGAACTTTGAAAATGCACTGGTAGTTTATTGAAAAAGACTGTTAATGCGAACAGTACCTTGAGGTAGTTTCCAGTCGCCTCCATCTTGAAAGTCACGATAAGTCCATTGACGAGCAGGAACGAATAGGATAGGGGAACAGATTGCAATCTATTCCTCAGATGACCTTAAATGGTCAAACTTCAGGTCAAGCAAAATGTTAAAATTTTCAAAGACTTGTAGGCTTGAAAATATTGAAGATTGGGAACATATGTGTATTGAACACGAAGTCATGAACTTTCATTTGGTGGCCTTAAACTTGACCTTCAATGACCTTCAAAGGTCAAACATCACTTACCAAAATTTCATTGACTTCTATCACAAAAACTATTACAGGTAGAGCTTAGGTTTGTATAATGGGCATATAGGAAGTCATGTATGAAGTTTTATTTGTTGACCTTGAACTTGATCTTCAATAACCTTCAACAACCAAATTGCTAAAAAGGTCACAGATGGAGCCTAGAGTTGCATTGGAGACATATAGGAAGAAATTTCATTTGGTGATCTTCGTGTTGACCTTCGAAGGTCAAATGTGACCTAGTGAATATTCAATGACTTATATCACTAAAATAGTCGTAGATGGAGCCTATGTTTCTGTTACAGACATCTAGGAAGTCACATATGAACTTTAATTCGTGACATTCAACTTTACTGTCAGTGACCTTTGAGGGTCAAACTCGACAGTGAAATTACAATGACTTGTATCACCAAATGGTCACAGATTGAGCCAAGGTTTGTATCGAGACATTTAGAAAGTCTTATATGAAGTCCATTTGCTGACCTCAACTTGACCTTCTGTGACCTTTAAAGTCCACAATTGACATACTGAATTTTCAATTACTTGTATCACCAAAACTGCTTCAGAGCTAGGTATTGTATTACAGTCAAACTTCACATGAAATTTTCATAACTTATATATTCGCTATACGTTTGCTTGCTGGTAAGCCACAGGACCCTTGGTCCTACTTTTATTAGTACCTTTTACTTTCCCAGCCTTTTGTTAACCCTGTCCAAATTTTTTTGAGATGTGTTGCTGCCATCGAATTCAAATAATAAATTTGAGCTAATGAATTTCATGAAATGGTAAAATGTATGTCAGATACAGTGGCTCCAATAAGTATTTGTACACTACTTGAAAATTCGACTACATAACAGCTTTTGTATATTCAGCTAAATGCTTGCTATTGTGTGTAAAAGTGATTAAAATATTTGATAATCAATATGTTTTAAACAAATATTTAATGTCAAAATGGCATATTTGGTCAGAAAGGCGATTATCTGACCCAATAAGTATCTGTACAGTTCCATTAGTGAGTCACAAAACTTATAATACTCACTTAAAATTGACTCAAGATGTTTACAGGACATGGTTGACTCACTTGGTCTGATTTGGTCAAGCGTGACCATACTGGACACTCCCTCTGTCCACAGACTGTCCTGTGTAAATGGCCTGATCATGCCCATAATGTATTCCTGTGATATATGGCTAAGACGGGCGAGATTCCCCGTCGAATGCGGGAAAAAATCATTCAGCTACATAAAGAAGGCCGAAGCACCAGAAACATTGGAACTCGGCTATCGTTACGCCACACGACCGCGCAGTACATCAGTACATCTGTATATTTCATACAGAATTGTTCATAAGTTAGGAAATTGCCATTCGTGTCCATCAAGTCAACTATAGACCATATATTCCTCTCATACCAATCTTCAAAAAATAAGGATTTATCGCCTTTCTGACCAAATATGCCATTTTGACATTAAATATTTGTTTAAAACATATTGACTATCAAATATTTTAATCACTTTTACACACAATAACAAGCATTTAGCCGAAACTACAAAAGCTGTTAAGTAGTCGAATTTTCAAGTAGTGTACAAATACTTATTGGAGCCACTGTATGTTGTCTATGTTCTATATGTGAATAAAATGTGGGTTCATGAGATTTGCAAATCATTGCATTCTGTTTTTATTTACGTTTTACACAATGTCCCAACTGGTATTTGGGGATTGTACCTTATCTAGTAGGCAACCTGAGAGACTACTTCTCTCACTTGGTTTCATGGACATAACAGTTTTATTGTCAGCTTCTTCACTAACATCAAAACTATAATTAGTTGACAAATCAGCTTGCACCTGCTTTGTCAAAGTAGAGGCCATGAACATATTGTAATAGAATCACTACATCGACATTTTAAAGATATTCACAAGGCACACGATGTAAAATACACACACGTTTGTCCCATTTGCCAATTTCGCAAACTCGTCCAATACAGAAGCAAAACAATATGTTCAATGAACAGCTAGCAAATGTCACTGATACAAATGGTAAATGGTTTGCATTTATATAGTGCCTTTCTAGTCAGATGACACAAAGTGCTTTACAATTATGCCTCTCATTCACCCCGATGGCGGACCCTGCTGCCTTTTGGCTCCCCTCGGAACCACACTTAAAACTTAAAAAACGATAAATAAACAGCATAAAGTTAGAAAGCACATTTTCTTTACTCATTGGTTGGAAGCTATGAAATTGCATAACGATGTTTCAAATGACCTTATTTCATTTAAACAATTATGGAACACTTGCAGTGCTTCCAACCCCTGAGTAAAGAAAAGCCTGAGCTTGCAGTGGCGGGTATTTTGAAAAGCTCATTCTTCTTTTACCAATTAAGATCGATGATGGGAACACCAAAACTTAATTGTTTCACTGCCTAATTATTGCTACAGGCATAAATCTCAAAATGTTTCCATTCCCCTTTAAGATACATTCACTGGTACAACTCCACTTGACTCCAATGATGTCAGCTAGCCAATCAGAAGCTTCTAAAGCCCTGACATAATTTTATGGAATTCTTCAAATTGTTGAAAGGCACATTGCACTTGGTGTATAAAACCCTCTATCCCACTGGGATCGTGACATTGTGAATAATAAGTAAAATGATCTGTCTGTAAACAATTTCTGGAAAAAGTACTTGTGTCATGCATTAAGTAGACATCCTAACGGACGGTCAAAACTGAAGTTTGTTAACATTTGTGTGTGGAGTGGCTCTCGAGGGAGTTTTAATGACTTCAACCTGAGGACTTGTAAACTTTTTTCTTCAATTGTATGTTTGTACAGTGTATGTGTGTCTAGTGTGAGTTTGTATGTTGGTGGGTGTGTTGTGCATGCTGGTGGTGTGTCTGTATAATGTCTGTTTTTATATGCAGGCCTGCTTAGCCTCGATGAGTTCAAACAACTCAGCAGTAATGCCTTCCAGCAGTTCTTGCGGCAGCGTGGGGTCAAGAGGAGTCAGCTGGTGAGAAACAGCTGGCACACATGGCTGTACCAGGGAGTAGGGGAGCACCACGTTCTGCAGTCACTGAGGAAGAGGTCAGGCCCAGCCATCTCTGCCCCTTCTCTGAAGTGTTAGTTTTTTCTTGTGTCATCCGTAACATCTGCCAACCCTCCTGTCTCTCTTCCACCGCCCAACCTCAGGGTCACACATCTGACCCGATTGCCATCCTCTTTAGTGGACCTGAGTGAGCCTCTGCAGGTGGTGCGCTACGAGGAAGGGGGACATTACCACGCCCACCATGACAGCGGCCCGGTGTACCCAGAAACTGCATGCACCCACACCCGTCTGGCAGCTAACAGCTCCACCCCATTTGAGACCTCCTGCAGGTGCGGAAAGGACATCCGTCACTGTGTCTCTTCGTGGTTTAGTGTTTGTGTGACATCTATGCATGTCCGTGTCAGAGATGTCGCTGTAACAGCATTCGGTTACATATGTATATCAAAGCACCGAAGAATGGTCTCGGTCGAAAACATTGTTTACTGCTGGTAAATTTGGGCCTTGCCAACAACTTAATACCAAAGTATGGGCTCTTGTAAGATCCCTTGTCTTTTTTGCTAAAAGCAAGTGTATTGTTTGCACAGGTACATCACAGTGCTATTCTACTTGAACTCTGTCGAGGGTGGAGGAGAGACCACCTTTCCTGTCGCAGACAACAGGACATATGAGGAAGTGGTGCGATGTGTGTTAGTGTGTTTGTGTTTGTACGTGTGTTTATTCAAAAGTATGTACATGTTGGTCTGTAGATGTAATGCATCAATGTAAGTTTAATTACAGTGCTTTAATTTCAAAATCATTAGGGCTTTTTTTTTCTTGCTTGATTTCAGTGTTTGATCCAGAATGATGTAGACCTTTTGGACACACGGAAACACTGTGACAAGGGCAACCTGAGGGTGCAGCCCACCAAGGGCACGGCAGTCTTTTGGTACAATTACCTGTCTGATGGTAAAGGTATGTGACATCTGGACACTTGGAGCCACCCAGCCAACAATACAATGTTGGACCAATGTTAGGCCAACGTGAGCTCATATGTTGGCTCAACGTCACAAATGTGCTGATGGGCCAACGTCTTTTTTGCAATTGGGCCAACTTTGGTGCAAAATATAAAAACAGCAACAAATTAGAGGGCCAACGTCGTGCAGACGCAATTTTGAATTTGATGCCTGCAACACGTGACTCAAACAGGTGTTTTTTGAACATTCATTAACTTTCCCAATCTTTTGTTGCCCCTGTTCAAGCTTTTTAGGAACGTGTGGCAGGCATCAAATTCAAAGTGATGGAATATTTCCAAAAAAGCAATAAAGTATTTCAGTTTGAGTATTAAATATCTTGTCTTTGTAGTGTACTCAATTCGTAATAGGTCAAAAGGGATTTGCAAATCATTGTATTCTGTTTTTATTCACGTTTTATGCAATGTCCCAACTTCCAAGATTGGAATTGGGTTTGTACAATAAACTTTAAGGGTACCATCAATTGTGAAACCTTGATTTGGAGGAAACTGATTTTCACTTAACCCCTTTCTGCAGATGTAGACGCTTGCGTCTATGGAACTGCAAATTTAAACACGCAGTTACTGTACTCGATCACTAGATGGCAGCCATGAATCAGTTATTGAATATTCACAAGCAAGCAGAGTTTGAATGTGATTTAGAGTATGGGGAAGTTCTCTCCACTCCCTGTTTTTCAAGAGTAACTCCTCAGCTAAGCCTGATGTGCAAACTGGTCAACATCCTTGCCCATAATATTGATCCAGCAGTTTAAAAAATGATTTCTTGCAACAGAAAAAATCATTGTCTTCTGTAGCAACCACTTTAGCCAACGGTATTCCAATAAGTGGTTCAGAAAAATCAGTTTTCTGGAGCAAAAAAATCTACATGGTATTGATTCTCTCTCATTCTACTGTCAATTGCAGTCATCACATACAAAAAATGCGTTGTTCCCTACTGTGGATTTACATGTAGATTCCTTCATTGACAAATTCAGCGCTTCCTTATATCCACCCAAGTACTGATGTTGATAGCCATTCACTCAATCATGCACTCAGGCTCTTCTGCGTAACTGCACAGTTTTACTTCACGCTCTCGTGAAACTTCCCCGGTAACAATGTATTGATTTGGTCGTTTCTTATCCTATTCCTGAGTGTTTAAACATTCCACAGTAAGTGAAACATATTGATTGGACAAGCACAGAGCATACAAGCCTATGCGTATCAGCAAGCTCAGTTGTATCCTGTCTCCGTTGTGCGCATTACGCAGCTGAAATAGCCGTGATATATAGGAAAAAGACTCGCAAAACTGGCCTTGAAGTGTTCAGTTACATTTACTGATTTAAATGAGATAAGGACATGGTCAATGGGAATCATTTCGAATGATACAGGACATTCGAAGGCCCTGGTATGTTCATTGCACCGTTCTGTTGAATCTAGGGAGGCATATAATGTTTGATCTTCCCTGAAAGTGGAACGTCTGTTTTGTTAAAATAAGGTATATTTCTGAATTCAGATATTACAGAGTTAGTGAGCTGTAGTTGTTCCTTATAAGTGTTGAAATTAGTTTTTGAGCTCAGAAGTGGAAACTGTTAGCTTTCATTGCAGGGTGAATGTTCTGACTGTTTAATTAACAGTTTATTTAATGATTATGTGTGCTGGCTTGGGGGACTTTGAAGAAAAATGGACAAAACTCTGAAGTTTATGATGGAGAAAAGGTATTGATATTGATAAATTCATGCTAATTCAACCAGAAAATCATTGGTTCATTTTAAATTTCATGCCTCAAAACTTTGTGTTAAATACATGATTATTTTATGATTTGATAAAGTACCTTTTTGAGGGATCTCCGACTTTGGGGAGCCACTTGGATAGCTGTATAATTTGGCTCATAGCATGTAGGTAATCTAGAATGTAATGTTGAAAATGAATTCTTGTGGTCAAGGAGTTTATGATCCCAGAAATGTGTAAATTTAAGCCCCAGCAGTTTTTAAATTCTCAGTATTATTTTTTTTCTTTTGCAATTTCAATGGTGAATTCTCATGAAGATTTTTTTATGTTTGCAGCCCGTTCTCTCTACCAAAATCATGAAAATAAACTGAAATACGATGTAATTCTAAATGCTATTTAGAGTTTTTCTACAAACACATTATGTAGAATTTTTTTGAAGTATTGTTTTTGCATTGCCTGTCAGGGGTGAAAGTAATTTTGGAGCCTACTGTATAACTAAATATACTATGTACAACATTAGCACAAATAGAAGGAGTATTTTGTGGTTCAGCTGGGAAAAGAACCCTGAGGTACTGTCGACAGTTCGGTCCTCAGTATCGTCTGAAGATGTTCAGTGGTGTTACTTGCCTTATTGTTGTGGTAGATTTATTCTTTTTCACTGGTATGTGTGCTTCTCAGGCTGGGTTGGTGAGCAGGATGAGTACTCCCTACATGGTGGCTGCATAGTCACCAGGGGTACCAAGTGGATTGCCAATAACTGGATCAACGTCGACCCCGACTACCAGCGCCAGGTTCGATACCAGCAGCTGGTGTTCCAGCAGCAGGGCTCAGAGACATACAGTTCTGAGCAGGATTCCTCCGGGCAGGATTCTGCCGAGCATGAAAGCCTCCACCAGGACCTATAGCACCCACCCCAAAATTTCCCCCTTAGTGTGGTCAACCAGAACCTTAAAGCACAGGCTGAATAATAATGTATTTTTTATAGTGAAAAGATGCCTTTCTTTTGGTCAACAAGTTGAAATCCCAAGTCAAATGCCCATGCAGGTTCCTGAGATCGAAGGGTTTAAAGCTGTTCAATTCAGTGCGCCCGAACACGGACAGTGTAAAACTAGCTTTACTCAGGTGTGACATCACTCCACAGGTGCTCCAGTCTGAGAGTTTGCCCAATCAGTTACTAAAACAGTTCAGGTAATTCAGTAAGATATCTGCAATTATGAGCTTTTTTGGGATATGTCTTCTTCTGAGGAAACGTAGAGTGCATCAGAAAGTTTTTTCCTCCCAAGATAAAATTCCTTCAGAGCAAAATGAAAAGCTGACTACCCAAGAGGATAAGATTGGTATTTCAAACTGGTTAGCAAATTTTACATGGTAATATTGAGACAGTGTCAGAATTGTATTAGAACCTTTAAAGGTGTAATGCGTAGATTTTGTTTGTCGCTGTTTGTAAAAACATCATTCAGAATTGGCCCCGCCACTACAGCTCTACCAAACCAGAAGCAAACACCCCCAAATGTAATTTGAATTGCTCTGAACTAGGTACATACCATCATCCTGTGGAAACATCATTTAGCTAGCGCTAATATGATTTTAGCCAGTTAATGCAAAATTACTCTGCATTGTGGTTGTAGACCACGCTGCATATGGAAGTGTTGTCTACCAGTTTTACTATATTATAAAAATGAACTGCCAAGAGTATTGTTAGCTATCATCAGCAAGCCTGCACTGACTCATTACATATTAGCCTAAATAGAATCTCGGTTCCTTTTGGGACCCATCATTTTCAGGAGTTAAACCACCCATCCCATTCTTCCCATTGACCATGCTCATACAGCTCCTTCTACAAGCTTCTGAGCTTATTTAGAGCTTGAGTAAATACCCGTCAGGAGCAGTATTGTTTGGGATGAGGGCGCAACATTGGTCTCCAAACATCATGCGGACACCTGTCTCTTCAGCTCAGAGCCAATCTAGACCTTGGCTGGTTTGTGAGGCCATTTTACTTGTTACTCTTGCCCGTTCTCCCAAAGCTGACATGGTGGCATTGGAGCAGTTAATAAATCTTCACTGATAAAAATGAATGAAGTGAATCCACTGTGTATTCTCATTTTGAGTTACCCATATTGGATTCCAGTTCAACTAACATTTAATTTCTAGGCTTCTTCTCATTGGGGATGCCTCCTGTTTGGCATGTTTCATCAAAATATACCCCATGCCCTGTTTCATCAGATCTCTTCTTCCTTAGCTCAGTATTTTTCCCCTGTGTGTAGAATGTGAACCTGTTGTGCTAACATTACCCAAGCACACATGCTTCCCAAACCATAAGGCCAGGTTGGCAGTTACAGTTGCGCTTTTCCAGAACACATCTCCTAAAGCATTGTTTTGCCTCCATGGTCCTGAGGGAGGAAGAACAGGTCCTGACCTGTGGTTCTTTGCTTCCAATCTGGACACAATCCATTCTCCCGAGAAACTCCCCACAACCTTTGTGCAATTATTCACAAAACATTCATTGGGCCTGGGCATTATTTCATACGCCGTGGGGGAGCCATGGAAGATCTCTAGGTCCAGGATAGGGGTTTCATCACCTTGGTCTGCCGCATCCTAGTCCTCAGGTGCGACATCTCACATTCCATGCTCCTCCTCCCAGTGTTTTACAACATGTTCTACACACTCGGGTTTATCTTTCATCTCTGAGCCAAGGGGTGTGTTCACACCTCGGTGCCCCGTAGGGTGGCACTCTTGGCCTCCCTGACCTGTAATGTGGGGAATCATCATTCATCGATGTTTTTGGTCTTACCACTGCGTCTACAACAGCGACTGGTGTTGGTGGTGGATGGAGTGGGTTTTGGTTTTGTGTGTGAGGCAGCGACTGTCTCTAGGAAACTGACTGGGCACTGTTGTTTCCTTGGGGATTTCCCTGGAGCGGTGGGAGTGGGCAGCCTTGGTATGCATTAAATGATTGTCAGGCAGGAGCTGGACTGCATGTAAATGTCGTTCTTGGTACCTACTTCTTCCGTCAGGATTACCTGCCCTCTCACTCACTTTACATTTAACGGTTTGACTTGGATTCTCCTGCTGTCCTCTGACAGCAGTTCGTTGGAGTCGGGTCCGTGGGGTCACTCAGTCAGACGAGAAGTCCTGGGGTTAAGACCCTGCTCACAGCACTAATTTTACTGTTAGGGAATAATTAGGACACTTTCACAGAGCATGAAAACACTATGGATATCCTTTTACAACTTTATTAATTATTGCAGCAATTTGTCAAAGAATGGGGAGCGTCACTCGATGCACTGAGGGGTCAGAAAGACTCTCTCTTGAAGCACTTGTCGAATTTGCTGTAATGAAGTTCTGCAGAGGTGGGGGCATGATGATTGTCATGTGAACGTCCTCCAGTTCCTCAATATCTGGTTTAATGCCGATGCCGGATCCATTTATCCTGGCCACAGGACATTTTGGGCATTTCGCAGAGATGTCCCGGGTGTTTGTTTTCCTACTTCTTCGTACACAAACAACAACACACACACACACACACACACACACACACACACACATTGTACAGCTCACATAGAATACTAATGCAAAATAATTTTCTCTCTCAACTGCATCAGTGTAAAGTTGCAAGTTGCAAGCAGCTACTATTTTTGGACAGGACATTTGATGTAATGGAAAAGCAAATACCTTCGCAAGCTAGTAAGCTATTCACTATTCACTTACCTGTCCAAAAGAAAACAGGCCAACTCCTTGTCGCTGTTCATCCCCAAACTCTCCTTTATTGTTTGCCAGCAAGTGAAAGCCAACCCCAGATTTGCTCTCCGTTAGGAATAAGCTTCAGACAGTAGGTTTTTGGGTTCACTTTATTTCTTTTATAGCTTACCGGCCCTATGGGCCGATGAGCTATTGTCGTGGCGCGGCGTCCGTCGTCTGGAACATTTTTTATCTTTTTTTTGGCCTGATGAATTTCCCTGTAAATTTGCAGTAACATACTACTAGCACATATCTCATTTCTCAGATTTTTGATTGAATCATTTTTGTCCATTTTATGGGCCCTTGAAGTTTTGGCTCCAATGTTAAAGATAGGACTGAGAAATTTAAAAAAATAATTTCTCAAAAACTGCGTGATACATTTTTTTCTAAATCAGACAATCAACTTACCTTGGTACCGTCAATGTACAGTGCGAGCGCCATTTTGATTGAATCGATGGAAGTGGGTCTATTGCGGGCGCTGTACTTTATGAATATGCAAGATGGCCTGTAGAGGCCAAATGGTTGCAGATAGAGATCAAGTTTGTATTATTTGTATTATTGACATATGACCTATATTTTGGCTGTGTTAAAGTTGACCTCAGGTGACCTGGAAAGGTCAAACTGGAGGTCAAGCAAAATGTTACAATTTTTAAAAGTTTCTTGGCTTGAATATATTGAAGATTGAGAACATATGTACATTGAAAACATATTGGAAGTCATGTATGAACTTTCATGTGGTGGCCTTGAACTTGACCTTCGGCAACCTTCGAAGGTCAAACCTCACATAGTGAAATTTCAATGATTTCTATCACTAAAACTATTACAAATAGAGCTTAGGTTTGTATTGCAGGCATAATCTATGAAGTTTCATTTTGTGACATTGAACTTGACCTTCAGTGACCTTGAATGCCCAAACGTCACAGTGAAATTTCAATGACTTATATTAGCAAAATGGTTACAGATAGTTTCGGTTTGTATTGGAGATGTATAGGAAGTCATGCATGAACTTTCATTTGGTGACCTTGAACTTGACCATCGGTGACCTTTGAAGGTCAAGCTTCACATAGTGAAATTTCAATGATTTCTATCACTAAAACTATTACAAATAGAGCTTAGGTTTGTATTGCAGGCATAATCTATGAAGTTTTCAGGCAGATTCCAGGCTATGTAAGTAATGCGTTATTCCTCCCGATCGGGTGTTTGTTTTGGAGCAACAGTGTTGGAAATAGTACCATATTTAGCCTCCATCAATATCGAATGAAATCAGAATCTTTTCGACTTACCGTAATGTTTGGGTACCGAACCATTCGGGTGTGAAAAAACATCAAGCTTGCATCCAGTCAAGAAATTATAGAGTTTAATTGGTAGTGCTGCTGTACATGATAATGGCGTATAACGGCGGCAGCTGTGATACTGATGACACTCCTGCAAAATTTTTTTTCGTAAACATGCTAAAAATATAAACCAGTTGAAAACCAATTGGAACATTTAAGGGTCAGGGTTAAGGATACGGGTTATTGTTCTATGAAACCATCACTGTGCATGTCACAATGTTGTACTGTCATTAATATTCATTTTCAGCTGGTTTCTGTCCTGGCTTGTTTACAAAAAAACACGTCCCATCGTCATTGCTATTTCGGGCATGCACAGCATGCATTCACTATATTAATTATTTATTAATAAATGGGTCGTTTCATATCGCATGAGTAACAACACTACAAGTCCATATCAGCACAACTGTCAGTCATAATTGCCAGTGGAGTTCCGAAAGTATACGCTGCCATGGTAACGCCTTTCTGGTCGCTGTGTGAAAGGTTTAAGACGGCGAAAAGGCGCAGCTGCTACGCCTATTTTTCATTGTCTGAAAGGGGTTCCTGGAGCGATTCAAGACTGCTCTGAACCGCCTCAGATACATTTTTTTCTTTCTGAATACAGCTTAAGTCCATACATTTTGTTTGAAAAATCCTACTCCGTATACCTTTTTAATGAGGTTTATTCAAGCAATAGAATACAAGAGGCCACGTGTTATTGGAAATAACACCACGGATGTGATTTGTTCGGCTTGTGCCGAAGGTCATTGACTATAATACACAGGCCTCAAGTGTTATTTTGCTTTTATTGATTTCTTAGCAATGAGATTAATTTTTCATTGTTATAAAGTTGTGGTTTACAGTTTGAATCGTTCCAAGAAGGAAAACGTGTTTCTTCGGAGGGGTTTACATGGCAAAGGATCGAATCCATAATGTTTTACTGCTTATCTTTTGCGTTTGCTCCATTATCTTCAGCCCCACTACCCAAATAAATCATTATATTGGTCAGCATATCCATTTTTATGCACACAGGGAATTGATTGAATGAGCTGTCTGTGTTAGCAAGCTTAAGCAAAGCCGAACGATTTGCGATGTGTGGAAATTTGTATAATGATTACCCAGAGTTTATTACTGTTCCCACATCCAAAAACAACACAACTCCTTCCCTTTTACAGTGAACCTGCCTTTGCCAAAATTTTGTATTATGGGTACTGTTACCAGTGGTTTTGTGAGGAGCAAGAAAATCAGTAAACAAAGTTGCTCTGACTTTGCAATGGAAGAGCGCCATTGAACTGTATAGGATTTCTGAGGGGAGCACCAATGGAGTGAGGTCACCTCTGGTCTAAGACTACTCGCTCTGTGATGACAGCAGCAGGGAACAGCAGATTTTACTGTCTGGCTTGCCACAGTATATTGTTGCAGTATTCGGTTTAGTTGGAAAAATAGTGATTATCTGTATTAAGCTGAAAAATATATTCATTAGTCACATTCTTTTAAGGGGACCTGTTTTTTATTCAAATTATAATATTCTTGGATGTCCAACTGTCAGGTTTATAAACTTTTTTATTGGAAGAAACATAAAAATTATAGGATTTCTTGACAGTTGGATTCCTGTCTTTCCTAACCCTCTGAAAAGCAGGCCTTCTATGAAATGAGCTCTGTTCTGATTGGCCAGCGAACAGAGCAATGTGTCAACGGGGAGTGACAATGTCAAAATCCCATGACAACTGTTAAGTTCAAAATACTGATGACTGAATAAATAACTAGTTTGCTGTTAAACTAGCTTCAAAACGAGTATGGAAAGTTAACATCTGCAGGCTAGGCCAGGATGATCCTTACCTTCACAGAGAAGGGCGACATGCATTCACCCTGTGAGTTTAACTGCACTTGCTCAGTCCGTTATTAAGAATGATCTGTAGTCTGCATCAGTAGAGTAGCATCCAGAGCCTTGGGACAGGACAAAAAAATTATCCCATCCCATCCCAATTATTTCTTATCCCATCCCGTTCCAAATCTCAAAATTCTATCCCATACCATCCCATCCAATTTCCATGGTATGGTGATCATTAATATGCCAGATCGTATGATTTTGTGTGTGTGTGTGTGTGTGTGTGTGTGTCATGAACTGGCAACAGGGGAGGGTCAGATGATCCCTCAAAACTAATGATTGGTTATGACCTGTTTTCGATCATTAATTTTAACTGCAGTTATTAAACTCCATAAACTCTCAACATTATCAGGTGAGGCCAGTTTTCATTTATAACTCATACTGGTCACGACTCCGGACTTCTCATGCTTTTCTTTACTCGGAGGTTGGAAGCAATGCGTGTGTTTCATGATCGTTCAAGTGAAATAAGATCATTTGAAACGTCTTAATGCAATTCCATTGCTTCCAACCCCTCCATGCACAAGGACTTTAATTCCGTACACGAATCTCTTACATATGCGTTGATTCAAT
Source organism: Gymnothorax reevesii (assembly GCA_029721435.1). Lineage (NCBI taxonomy): Eukaryota > Metazoa > Chordata > Actinopteri > Anguilliformes > Muraenidae > Gymnothorax > Gymnothorax reevesii. The sequence continues at coordinate 11,503,469 of CM056581.1, forward strand.
AATTTCTGACTACAGCAGAGGAATGTAAATATGACACTTAAACTCACACCAAATGCATGAGTGTTGACAGGTATGTGTTTTAAATGAAAACTGAAAACTGGCCACACCTGATAATGTTGAATTTTCAGTTTTTGTAATGGTAATTTAAACTAGGCTTATGCCGTCGGAGGCGACGGCATGGGGTATATCCCCGAACGCCCCCAATCCTTGAATAGACCCAATACAATATAAATCCCCTCAGGTCATGACCTTTCATTTGAACTTAATTTCAGTTCAATCGGACAAATGGTTCTGAAGATATGGCTAAAATGGTAATTTTCTATCACAAAGTGCCACCTGGTGGCAAAATATTGAACCATACAGGTATGATGTCATCATGTGACACGTTGTGAGGTCATGACCTTGCAGTTGCACATAGTTTCATGTCAATTGGACAAATAGTTCCAAAGATATGGCAAAAATGGTGAATTTTATGTGACAAAGCCCCACCTTGTGTCGAACTTTTGAACCAAACAGGTATAATGTCATCGTGGGACACATCCTCAGGTCATGACCTTTCATTTCCACTTGATTTGAGGTCAATCGGACAAATATTTCCAGAGCTATGATAAAAACAGTGATTTTTTTTCAGTTTTTGGCCCCTGGTGGCCAATCAAGAAATCGTAAATTGTCCAAAATTGAATCAGTTCTTCCTCTTTATGATACTTATATGCAAAACTTGAAATTTCTAATTGAAATATTACTGAAGTTATCGCGTTAACACGTAGGGGGGCTCAGCGGCGGCGGAGGTCGGACCAAAAACATAATATTCTTGGAACGTCATTCGGCGTTCGGGGACATAATTAATGATTGAAAACAGATTGCGACCAATCATTAATTTTAATTGATTGTTTGAGCCTCCCCTCTTGCCAGTTCACGAGACGCCACTGATATATATGCACCGATCAGCCATAAGGTCCCCTTTTGCTGCCAAAACAGTGCTGCCAGACTGATGCCACCTGAATCCCTGAGTATCTCACTCCCTCCACCAGCTGTTCTTCTTCCCACAGTGCATCCTGATGCCTCTCGTACCCCGCCGCACATGATGTAAAAGAAAATGTGACTCACTGGGCCAGGGGACCTTCTTCCACTGCTTCAAGGTCCAGTTCTGAAACTCAGGCGCCAATTGCCGGCACTGTTAGAGGTGTCCCGGGGGTAAGAGTGGGCACTTTAACTTGAATGTAAGCTTTGACTAGGCGAGAGCATCCTGAAAACTGCTGCTCTCATGGGGTGTTCCTGGTTTGCAGTGGTTAATGCCAGTCAAAAGTGGTCCAAGGAAGGAAAACTGGTGAGTCGACAACGAGGTCATGGGTGGCCAAGGCTCACTGATGCGTGTGGGGAGCTAAGGCTGGCCCGTGCGGTCCGATCCAACAGAAGAGCTTGAGTTAGTCATATTGCTGAAAAAAAAAAGTGCTGGTTCTGATATAAAGGTGTCAGAAGGCACAGTGCATTGCTGTTTGTTGTGTATAGGGTTGCATGGTTGCAGACCGGTTAGGGTACCCAAGCTTGACCACTGTCTGCCTCTGAAAGCAACTAAAATGGGAACATAAGCATCAGAACTGGAGCTTGGAGCAATGGAAGTAGGAGGCAGGGTCTGATGAATTATGATTTCTCTTGCATCATGTGGATGGTCAGGTACGCGTCTGTCACCTGCCTGGGGAAGACATGGCACCAGGATCCACTGTGGGAAGAAGACAAGCTGCGAAGGCAGTGTGGTGCTTTGGGCAGTGTTCTGCTGGGAGACCTTGGATCATACCTGTCATGTAGATGAAACTTTGACATGCACCACCTACCTAATCATGATTGCAGATCAAGTACACCCCTTCATGGAAACCGTATTCCCTAATGGCAGTGGTTGCAGGATAATACACCTTGCTGCCCAGTAAAAAGGGTTCAGGAAGGATTTTGTCAGGATTTTGTCCACCCCCTGCAAATTTAAGCAATATTGTGGTTTATTAAACTTGCACAGTTGTCCGGTTGATCATTAAAGCTGCATTTTGTCCTGCATTCATACTAAAATGTTGAGTTAGTTATAGGCCAAAGATAATGGAGCCATGAGACATTTCCAAGTTTCTTCCTCGGAGTCACGTCTCGGAGACTGACGGGAATGTGTTTTTTTTTTTTCTTTGTCAGTCAGCGGTAACTTTGTGCCTGTGATATGATGTGAATCCAGCGTTAGACTTGTAGCAGTCCTGCAAAATGCTCCACCTACCCCCCCTTTCTCTTCCCTTCCCTTCCCTAGAAAGAAATCTTTCTCAGCCTGACAAACCACAACATGAAGCATCTTTCAGTTAGGGGCCTCCCCCTAAAATTTCCCAAACACCCTGTCATACCACCTTTTTCTTCATCTTGAATGCAAGGTTCTAATGTGGCAGCATTGAGATGTTCTTCCCCTCGGAACCACTGTGAGACACCGCGCGCATGCACATACACTCCTGCACACTGGAGGCGCACTGCTGATCCATCAAGTTTTTGTCTTGTCCGCCTCTCCTCTTCATTCTCATTGACCAAAGGAAATTTACTGCACCTTTTTTCCATTCATTAGTGTGATATTCTGGGTTATTTGTATATCTTGTAGCTACGCTCAGGGGTCTGCATGGTTTGAGGAATATTATGTTCTCCTTTCATGCGATTGCACTACATGCATGAACATTCAGATGCATGTAAGCATGTGCACTTACACACACGCATGCGAGCACATCCAAACACACTTATTATTATGCACAATGAAGGAACATGAGGACAGGTTGAAATCAGTCCAGCGTTCTCCTCAAAAGGCTGCCTGTCCTTCATTTGCCTGAGAAGCACTGTATAGTTCAGGGAACCGCTCGGTTTGTGGTTATGCAACTATTAGTAATAATAATAATTGTCGTGGTGGTCTCCATTTTCTGTGGATGTCTTATCAACCCTTTAAATAAATTTATATACTACTTCTCCTATGGAGGGGTCACTTTGCATGAAACTTCAGAAAATCTCTGCAGTGATGTGCAAAAGTCCTCTGCAGATCGGTAGAATTGAAGCTGCATGTGGTCAGTCAGACACCAGCGGTCTCTTCCCCATATTCAAAAAAAAAGTCTCCAGCTTCACTCTTATAGACCTAACCTATGTTTTCTTGTGGATGCATTTTAAATAAGTAATGTGCTGTTTCCTTTGTGCCCGTTTTATGCATTTGACACATAACCAGCTCACAGTCCCGATTATTGTGGTAACATGACAGTCCACAGCGCCGTGATCCATGTGTCAAACTCCTATAGATGTGCACGATGTTGGTAAGGTTCTTGAACTTTTGGTAAGATGCTGAATTAAGTCCTCAGACCAAAAAGCTAAACTTGTTCGTAATAAATTAGATGATATTTAGTGTGCACCAATGCTTCTGTCCTCAGCAGACCTCTCCTGTCCACGTTTTCCACTGTACTGCAGTTGAGTCGTTTTTTTTTAAAGGCCACTTGAATCCACTGTGTCCCCATCTTTTTTCTGACCTTGTGTTTGTAAATGTCACGCATGTCCTGAATTTATATATGTATTTGATCGGACTACTTATATTGACAATGCACTAAATCACTTTCTTCTATGCTTTAAATAATGGATAATTAGATATGGATTGAATACTTGAGAAATTTGTTAAATATATTGTGCATGCTATTAAGGTTAATAAAGGAAATTATGTTTTCTGAAGGTGTGATGTTTACTTACTTTGCATGCCTTACATACTCTTCAGGTTGGCATTACCATATAGGACTACAAGTTACTCATAAGGGATAAAAGCACTGCAGACAATCGTAATGTGCAGATCTCTTCTATTTTCTCCTCGTAACATGGAGATTATTCTTCAAATACCGTTTGGGGCACGGAGATCCTTGTTTACGTTGATGGAGATTACACGGCCAGTAATTAAATTTCAAGCAGTCAATAATAAGCCAATGGAAATTAACTTCTGTCTCCACATTTTTATTGTAATACCCATTTCAAACAACAACTGACAGAAAACTCACCATAATGAAAGTCATTAACTTTGTTTCTGTTGTTGACCTTTGGAAAAATCATGCAATGGGAGCTGGCTGATGCATTGTGACAAACTAATATACATTCCTCCCATTTGCCCATTTACCTAAACAATAAATCTTTAGTAAAGGTATCAAACAAGGTGAACACATAAATATTTTCTTTAAAAATGTAACAAATATTCATATGTAGTGTCCTTCTGTCATTTTACAAATAAACAAATACATTCTTGACACAGATATTTCAGGGTCCGCTAAATAAATGGGGGGCCACTCTGTTTCTTGCCTCCTGGGATACTTAGCCGTACAATTCCTTTTCCAAAAAGTTGGGATGCTTTGTAGAACAAAAATAAAAACAGAATCCAATGATTTGCATATTATTTAAACTCCACGTCTAACAGAAATAAGTGCAAAGAACAAATCAGATGTCACAGAAATTTTGTATTTTGAAAAATATCCACTCATTTTGAATTCGATGGCATCAACACCTTTGGGATGTCACCACTGTGTTGCGTCACCTCTTTTCGCAGCACACTGTGGGCACTGAGATCAACAACTGCTGTAGTAATGAAAGCAAAGTTTTATCCCACTATTGCTTGTAAGATTTTAGCTGCTCAAGACTTAATGGTCTCCTTTGTCATAGTTTTCATGTCATAATGCACCAAGTATTTTCTATGCGTAACAGGTCTGGACTGTGGGTAGGCCAGTTTAGCACCTAGACTATTAATGCGTGCAGAGTGTGATGTATTGGCATTATTCTGCTGAAATAAGCAAGGCGATCCCTGAAAAAGATGTCCAGACGGCAGTATATGTTGCTCCAAAACCTGTTTTTATTGTTCAGCATGAATGGTGTCCTCAGAGATGTGCAAGTTACCCGTGACATGTACACTGGTGCATCCCCAGACTATCATGGATGCTGACTTTTGAACTTGGCACTGATAACAAGCAGGATGGTCCCTCTCCTGTTTAGCCAGGAGGACGCAGCATCCATGATATCCAAGAACAATTTCAGATTTTGATTTTTCAAATCACAGGATAGTTTTCTACTTAGCCTCAGTTGATCTTCAACGAGCTTGGGCCCAGGGAAGGCGACTGTGTTTCAGGATCTAGTTTATGCATGGTTTTATCTTAACATGGTTGAGTTTAAATCAATCTACGTTTGAGGATGCAGTGACAAACTGTGTTATCTGACAGTGATTTTCAGAGGTGTTCCTGGATTCCTGCAGTGATTTCCAATACCAAATCCTGTCTATTTTTAATGGAGTGGCACCTGCAGGCCTGAAGATCATGGCCAATTAATACTGGATTTCAGCCCTGTCCCTCACATAGATATTTCTTCGCATTCTCGGAAACCTGTAATAATACTTTGTATCAAAGATTATAAAATAATCAAATGCTTGAAACTTTACTTTGAGAACCCTTAGTAAAAAATTTTCACTCATGGTCTTTCACGGAGTGATGAAACCCTCTTCTACAAGACTCAGCTTCTCTGTGATGCTGTTTTTATTCCCACGCATTATTGACCTGTTGCCCATTAACATGATTAGCTGCTAGATGTCCCATCAATTGTATTTTTCTGTAGCATTTTACAACTTGTCAAGTGTTTTTTTGCCCCCTTCCCAACTTTTTTTGAGATGTGTTCAAATTCAAAATGAGCAGATATTTTTAAAGAACAATTAATTTTTTTTTCTGTATCAACATCTATGTTAACTTCTTTCTGTCTTCAATAAGACATTGAGTTTAAATGATTTGCGAATTGCATTCTGTTCTCACTTACATTACACACAGGATCCCAACTTTTTTTGGAAACAGGGTTGCACAATACAGTGTAGTAGACTTGATGTGGTTTTGTTTCAGGGTTCTTTGGCCATCACTCATGAGAAGGCACCAAGTGTTTTAATTTTAGGAAGGGACACAGTGGGGAACATTCCTGTGAGCCCAACCTCATGGTTTCGGCCACCACCTCAGCAAAAGCAGATGCTCAAAAAAAGGGGTGAAATAAAGGGGAACCCAGGTGGATAACGGGGATACCCACATCTATTAATGGAGCGATGCACAATTCTTTTTCCCTCTGCATGATATAAATTTTATTCAGTCAGAGTTGACTTTACTCAAACTAACTAAAGTGCTGGCCAAAGGAAGAAAATCAGTTTGAAACCAAAATGCTAAATATAGCTAATCTTGGATAACTGAAATAACTCATGATGTTGAGTCAGAAGAGTTTTCTAGTAACAGCCAGTGTATGACCCTTACAGATTTCTTAAACCAGGGCTATTCAACATTATCCTGAAAAGGCTAGTATGGGTGCAGGCTTTCATTCCAGCCAAGCATTTACATACCTGACACTAGTAATCAACACCGAGAGTCTTTGCTATAGAGCTTGATTAGCAGTATCAGATGTCTAACTGCTAAGTTGGAATGAAAGCCTCCGCCCACTGTGGACCTTTCAGGATAATGTTGAATAGCTCTGTCTTAAACATTCACTCTCCTTCTATCACTATCAATTTACCTGTCTTTCCCACTTCGTCTCCCTTAAAGCCAATGAGAACTGCAATGCTGCAGCTACGTGTGGCTGTATTATTAGGGTCTGATGTGGTTGTCTATTGTCCCATGGAGGAAAATGCAGTTCATGTCAGTAGGTCATAGAGATTTGCTGTGGCACTGAATCGGTAGGAGAATCTGGATGAGTAGGCTGTCCAGACAAAGCCTGCAACAAGAGCCTCCTCTTCTGGTCACAGCCGGGTATTGCCCTGAATTTTCTGTAATTACAACACAAACATTTGACATGGTTTGAAATTGGAACCGTTTTTGCATTTCAGTTTATTTTCATTCTCCTGATCCACAGCACAACACTAAATAATAGCGGATATGTGCTACCATAGTGTCTAGTCTCATATGCGCAGGATAAACTTGTATATGTTTGTATGAGAGTGCATGCACGGATTTTTAGCTCACCACTGCACAATCATAGCTCGGAGCTGCTGATGCCCCCCGGTGGCTGAGGCAGTACAGTACAGCATCATGGACGGTGGCAAACAGATGGCCCTTGGTGATGAAATGGCTGAAGAACCGCCCTCTTTCCAACTGCTCCACCACTGAGGCTGGAGACCACAGCACAAGCAGAGATGCCATGACACGCTCAAATCCTGACACTCCGAGCCACACTTTTGCGGCGTTAAGACTACTGGCCTTAATGCTCAGGTTCTATTTTGCTTTCATCTCAATTTTTTAACTTGGCTGCTCCTAATTCGTAGTACCCAACTACATCGCGGATGTTTTAAAATTAAGTGTGATTACCTGTTACACAGTCATCAAGCATGCGTAAATCACTTTGCTGGTAGCCTATACGTCAGCTCTAAGTGTGGAAAGTCTTGTCTGAGATAGTATCTTTGCGAGAGGAAAGAGAATTATACGCACATCACGTATAGGTGCAAGGCGCCTAAGTATAACGCGTCAATAGAAAAGAAAGCGAAACCTACACACTTATTCCATGCCACAAGAACTTTATTGAATACGGGCAACGTTTTGATCCGATTTGGATCTTCGTCAGGTCATCATATTTAAAAATGGAAAACACACACATATTTATCCATTGTCCACACCAATAGGCAGACAGGATCAATTATAATAGGTGTGGTTAACCATCCAAAAACCCAATAATAGTAAAAGCCGACGGATTCAATGTGCTCTGTAAAAGGATACAAACAGCAATTATACAACGGTGTCTTATACATGGACATTTGCAAAGAATGCAAACCTCGGACCATATATTAAAGTGCAATTCAGCTGCATTAAAGGAATCTAATATAAACATTGTATCAAAGACATGTAGCCATAGTACAATGCACCAGATTATAAAGCAATCATGGGAACACACTCATCATATATGAAATTCAGAAATAAAGGTGCAAGTTTTTATTTCTAAATTTCATATGTTATGCGTGTGCATATATTTGCATTCTCTGCATATGTTGATGAAAAAGACACCATTGTATAATTGCTGTATGTATTTCTTTCTTCCTCTGTGTATTCCTGGGCATAACCCGCACAACTGGCAATATGCTGTTCCACTACGTGAGTGAACTGAATAATTTTGATTTTAGTATGATTGAGAATGGACTCAAACATGGCTTGCAAGTCCCATGGTTATACTAGTTCACTACCACTTATACAACCCCAATTTCAAAAAAGAATTCCACAAATTGGAATTGTATAAGTTTCTTTTGACCCGTTCAAATGGCTGTAAAACATCCAAACTGAACCTAATTTTAGATTAGGAAAGTTTGCAAGCGTAAATAGCTTTAAAATAAGTACTTTGGTACATTAAATCATGGGTAAGATTGGATAGTTGTGTTTGGGAAAGTAGTGTTTTTCAGAGATAGATGCATACAGAACTGAGCAAGAGAACTCGAAACTTACCCTGGCAGCCTGCAATATAGATATCCACATTAATCTCTCCAAAATCCTTAAATATCTATAAGAGAGAACAAAAAACTGGATTTGACTGGATATTTCCCATGGAAACACATTACTTGGCCCAATCTTAGTTTAAACTCAGTTTCAAATGTATTTCTTATCTTCCTGAATCCCCTTGTCTGATATCACTCCCCATTCTTCTGAACTTCAGCAAAACCTCCCCCACTTACATTTTGAATGGTCTTGATGGCCACCGTGTCAATGAAGTTGGCAGTGGAGAGGTCAAGGATGATTGAATGGATGTCCCAGGTCCACTTGCCCAAAGAACCCAGCGAAACTCTTTCCAGGTCCCTGCTGATGGTGTCATCACAGCTGGAGCCCAGGGTGGTGGTGTCGCCACCCAGCTCAGAGGTGGAGCCCAGCGTTGCTGAGTCAGGGTCGTTACATTTCAGGTACTCCCATGTGCCTGTGGTGTTGGGCGTCGCCGGCATCACAAACACTGTCCCATTCTCCCGGCCGCACACCTCCGCTTCACTTCCTGTAGGGCTCTCCCGTTTTTCTCTCTCCTTCCAGGATGCCGCCTCCTCCTCTACTGAAAAGACCGTATCCGTCCCCCCGCCAGCTGCCTTCGGGGAGAAACAAAGACATGCGCAGGTTAACTTATGTGTTCAGTGCTCGTGCGGGGATATACACGATCGCCACCATAATGCTTGGTACAAAGACATCACTTTTTTTTTCCTTTATATATATTTTAAAATTTGGCATCACCAATCCCACCTGAATCTGGAATGCCCAACTAGCAAATTATATACTCAAGCTTGCTCGTATGTGACCCGTGTTGCCATCTCAGGAGAGTGAGACAGGTCGCAGCTTTTCTTCAAAGCACACGCCTATCAGCCACTGCTTCTTTTTACACTCATAGCTCGAAACTTTGTAAGCTTAGAATGAGGGCAGAGGATGCCCAAACATTTCCAAGCTTAGAATTTTATTGACAAGGGCCTGGCTGGCCAACAGGAGGCGCAACGATCAATTCTGTCATCCTATAATCCCAAACTGGCAGCACCACCCAATTTATTTCCCTGCAGCATAAAGCCATTTGTGCGCTGTTCTGAATAGGCTGCTGTCCGTGCCGGCACAGGCACGACTGGGGATTGAACCCAGGCCTTGGTAGTCACTACTGCTCCTCCCTACAAAGTAGTTTGGTAACCCAACGAAGACATATTTTGTTTGCAACATTTGCAGTAATTTATTTTTGACAGCATTTATTATACAGAAGCAGCACTTAAACCATGTGAATGGTTTGATTACAGAACTAAAATGTGTGCGATACAGTGCAAAATGACAAAAACGAGTCCTTGTCCCAAACATTATGGCCCCAGCTGCGCAAGGGTGGAGCGATATAACTCACTTTAAATCAGTGGTGCCCAATCATGCGCCATGGAGGACTGAGTGTTTGCAGGTTTTCATTCTAACCAATCCTTACGCCTGCTGATAAAACCCAATTAGTTCCCTTCTCTCTGTTTGAAGGTGTCTGAGTCAGGGATATTAGCTGCTGCAGCCATTGGTTGGACTGAAACTTGCATATTTTTGGCCCTCTACAGTAGATGATTGGCCACCACTGCTTTAAATAATGTGAGAATAGAACTTTGTAAATGAAACCATTATTAGTGATGTTTACTGTGGTGCAGGTGTGTGTAGCAGTGCGGTGTTATACAGGTATATGCACAGGTGAGTTTACAGTGGGTGAGTGTGGAGGTGCAGTAGCCCACCTGTCTCTTGGCCTCTCTCTTCGCCCTTCTCTCCGCTCTCCTCTCTCTGCGTTTCTGCTTTGCCTCCTGCCTCCTCTTGTAGGTTATCATTTTGGTGATGTCCAGCCCACTCTGTACACAGAGGTACTACAGTCACTGATCCTGTCCAGAACTGTGCTGATGGTGACCCCGGCAACTCCTTATGGCATCCATGGCACATCTAACTTTTATGCTTTAACTTTTTTCAACCTAATATTGTATTCATGGCAACTTTGTCCCGAGCATAAGTATGATGCACAAGTGCTTGAAGTGGCTATTATATACTGCTGTAATTTCCGCACTGTGCAGTCCAGGTGGAAGGCTGACTGTTTCTGCCTCGATATGAGAGTATTCGTATTCACGTGGAGTGAACTATGGAGAGGTGCAAGCTGTTATTGTCATCAAATATGTCCAGAGACTTATGGTCTCACTGCATGATGTGTCTAAGATAACGTCTATTCACCTTTTCTTTCAGGGCCTCCAGGTAGAGATCAGCATTGGCAAAATACACCGTCGCAGAAGAGCGGAAGATGGTTATGCCTGGCACTGCCCTCACCTGCAGGAGATTAGGAATGCAAAGCGGTTTTGAGATTCCATACTGTGGTCTTGGCAGCAAGAGGAAGGCGCACATCATCTGATTCCCTGTAACCCTTCATCAATCCTCTTCATTCTCACCCTACGCCTCACCTCTTTGTGCATCCCCATGTCCAAGTATATGTCTGTACCGGGCACCTGTCCCAGGACAGAGTATTTTGGGCTGTAAGGAAGAGTATGAACATTTTAAGTACATTAGAAATTATATACTGCATAAAATCACACATAAAATGATAGGCATTGTGATTTCAAGCAAATGACTATTGTAGAACTCTTTACATTCTAAATTAGGCTAAATTTGATTAAAAAAGGTGCATGTGCAAAGACAGGAATGTAGAGTGCCTCACAGTTGGGTCCTAAAGATGACAGTCAGCAGTGCGAAGGTAATGGATATGGCCAGGCCTACGTCCAGATTACAGAGCACAGTCGAGACCCAGGTAACCAACCACACCAACTAGGCGCAGCAGCGAGAGTTTAGGAGAGAAGTTCGGTGACATGGGGAGAGGGAGAGAGAAATTATGACCTAGTATGATGATAAAAATAATAATAATAATAGTAATGATAATAATTAATAAGAGTTAAAGCCATTATTCATTTTACTGCTAAAGTGCTTTGGAAAAGTATTTGCATCCTTCTCAGTTTCTAGTATTTTTGCTTCTGTGTCATTTTTAAATGTTTCAGATCATCCGACTTATGTTAATATAAAATAAATACAATGTGGGTAAACTGAAAATGCCCCTCTTAAATGATCTCTTCTTTCTTTGAGGCAAAGAGTCGCTCAAAACGTATATCATCCATGTGGAATAATAATTGCACCACAACACTTCATCACTGGTTGTGCCCTCCTTGGCGGCAACAACAGCGATCAAACCGTTGAGACAACTGGCAATGTGTTTTTTCCATTGCTGTGGAGGAGTTTGGCCCAACTTTGGCCCAACTCTTTGCTGATTTGTTTTAATTCAGTCACACTGGAGGGTTTTTAAGTATGAACTGTCTGTTTAAGGTCATGCCACAGCATCTTAGTAGGATTCAGGACAGGACTTTGTTTAAGCCCCTCCAAAACCAGTTGTTTAGGCAGTAATCATAGCTGAGCGAGTCTAATGTTGTAATTAAGGAGGCAATTATTTTTTCACAAAGGGCCAGTAAGGGTTTGATTGCCTTTTCCCTTCAACAAATAAAGTCATTATTTAAAAGCTGCATTGTGTGTTTACTCAGGTTAAATTAGTCTAATGTCAAAAGTAGTTTAATGATCTGAAACATTTGAGTGAGAAAAATATGCAAAAACAGCAGGGAGCAAATATGTTTCACAGCAATTTATCGGCAATGTTCTGCATATTGTCAAGTGTAACAAACAGCACACAATACAGATTGTTATTCATGAATAAGTGAGATAATGACCAGCACTCCTTTGTGTATATCATATCTCTGTTTAAAACATGTCTCACCAAGTCAATTTTGCAGCTTCTCCACAAAATGATGATATCGTAATATTGCAGGAACATGCCCTTCAGGTTGACAATGACGATAGCAGCCAAGACTGCCTGACATACAGACAAAAGAGGACATACACACAATTTTGTAAAACTGCAAAGAAATGCACACTTATGCTTGCACAAATCCAGAAACTATTGGTCTAGAATTTGAATTTTGATCCAGAATAGATATACAGCATCCCATATTCAGTTATTTTTCTCAAAAATACACTCATACACTCACAAAGCACTCACAGTGTGAACCAGCCATTTGCGTCATTAGGGTTTCTGAAGTGGCATCATTAATTTGCTTTAAAGTAGCAGAATAGAAGGCTCACCTTGGGTAGCTCGTGCAATAAGGATCCAAGCTGTAGAACTGTCACAAGCACAATCAAAGAGGAGACCACCCCTGCAATCTTTAAATACAGTAATATTATATAAACAATCAAAGAAAAGACCTTCTTCACCTTCTAACATGACAATAAAAATGTTCTGATTGTGATTTGTCCATTCATTGTCAGCATTGAGAACGCAGGCGAGTGGACGCACATGTCCATACAGAGATGAGCCGCATACTGTATTTACATGCTTGTGTGCTTGCTGGCAAGTGTGAGCATCAAAGAAGTTGAGTGACTGTGCATATGTGAATGTGTGATTTGATGTGTGTGTGCATGTCTTTGTGTGCGCGTGTGTGTGGGTGAGTGTATGTGTGTGAGAGAGAGAGAGTTTGTGTGTGTATGTGTACACTACCGCTCAAAACTTTGGGATCACTTGCAAATTTCTTTGTTTTCCAAAGAAAAATACATTTTCATGCAATTCACAAACATTTTTTTTCCCATTTCACAAACATTTTTATCCATTTCACAAACAATTAAAATTAATCAGTTGATTTTCAAAGAATGATCTACATTTTTGCATTGAGGCCTATTGTCAGCAACTGTCAGTCCTCTGCATCAGTCTCCTGGTATGGCTGCTAAACCAAGTTAAGCATTTTATAAGGCTAATTGACTGTTAGAAAACCCTTTTGCAAATGTGTTGCACAGCTGAAACCCATTGAACTAATAAGGGAGTACAAAAGGGAGCAAGGCATTCTTGAGGTTGGTTTAGTACCTGAAGCATCAGCAGTTGTTTGTTTGTTTACAGGCTCAAAGTGGCCAGAAAGAAAGAACTTCCTTTAGAGACCCGTCAGTCTATTGTTGTGCTCAGAAAAGAGGGCTATTTAATGCGAGAAACTGAAAACTTAAAATCTCTTACCATGCTGTCGACTACTCCCTTCAGAGAGCAGCGCAAACTGGCACTAACAAGGACAGAAAAAAGGAGTGGGAGGCCCCGATGCACAACTGTGCAAGAAGACAAATATCTGAGAGTGTGTAGTTTAAGACAAAGATGCCTCACAGGTTGTCAACTAGCAGCTGCGCTAAATAGTTCCAGTCAAACACCAGTTTCAGTCCCAACACCGAAAGTGTTTTTTTTTTTTTTTTGATGAAGGCAAAGTTTGAAGTACATATAAATCATTTTCCATTAAAATCATTATTTCTAACTCAGAAAATGTCAGCATGTTCCGTTCATTTGCTATATTTCCTATTCCGACTAATTTCATGTGTGTTTCCATGGAAAACAAAAAAATTGTGATCCCAAACTTTTGAGCGGTAGTGTATGTACGCACATGTGTGAGTGTGCACGTGTGCGTGTTTGAATCTATGTGTATGTGAGCAGGCTGAGGCCCTACCTGGGTTTTGCCCCCTGTCGTCTCCTGTATCAGGCTGCGAGACATTGACGCGCAGACTGAGAAGCACTGGAAAAATCCCCCAATCCCATTACTGAGCCCCAGGGCCACCAGTTCCTGTTCAGAACAACAACACAATACAAACAGGCCCAATACAACCCCTATTCAGATAAGGTTGGCAGTTCATAAAGAATGCAAATAAAATCACAAAAATACAGATTACATCAACATGGCATTTTATTTTTCTCCAAAATTTGTGCATATCTTTCTGCCATCGTTTTGGGGATATACCATGCTGTCGTCCACCAGCAGTGTCTTTCTTGTTTATTTGCATTTTCTATAATGCGCCAACTTTTTTTGGGATTGGAGTTGTGCATTAGAAATAGTACCAACATAAGCAAATCACAAGGAAAAGTGTATGTTGTCCATAGAATGCAAAGACAGCTGTCTCAGTGACTTTTGATAGTGTATTTGTTATAAGCTGTTAGGCGATGATTCTATGCTCCAATTAAGTCAGTATTATTTAGCTAAGAAAGTTCTTACTGAACAGAGGTTGATCTACACAAATATTCGATTACATTTTATATTATTTATGGTGAACACCCCAGTGCCCCCTGGTCTATAACTGTAAATTAACCCTTTGAATAAGCACTGTCATGCATATTCTTTCAGTCTTGGCCCAGGATGGACTTAAGCCCACGCAGGCACTGCGCCCTATAGGAGTAAACCTTGGAAGCTGGTGGACCCTCACATGAGATGGAAGCTGTCATTAAAGTAAAGAGAAACAGTTTGCAGTAACATCTCTCACCTGGTTGCTGTCCACCTTATAGCCATGCTTGAGAGCAAAGGTCTTGCCCAGGGAGACAGAGATGGCATAGCCTACCACAGCCAGGGCAAAGGCATCTCCGCTCACCTTCCAGAAAATACTGATATCGGGCATCGAGGGGGGTATCAGCCTGGAGTCAACCACAAGGCAGGAATATAAATGGGTGGAAAATGCAAAGAAGAGAAGGCTGCCCCCCCCTCCCCCCCCCTCCCCCCAATAGCACTGTCACTCACCCACTTGGAATATGTCCAACAACATCCACATCTGAGCGGCCGTTCAGCTCTGCATAATATGAAACCACCGTCGCCAGAACAATCTGCAAAAGGCACATGCCAGCGTAAAAAAGGACATTATCAATTTGTGTCCCTGTAACGAGCTGATGCATATGTATGTGAGTTTGAAAGTCTCAATAGTCCAAGTGAAACCAAATAAAGGTTCCAATATAAGCAGGAAGCCCTACTGGACTACCCAATACTTCTTGGTTAGATTATTATCTCAGATCAACACAATGTGTAAGCAACTTAAAACATAAGAAAACCAGAATGCCTGATATTGAGCAGGTCATTCATCTATTTTTTTAATGTTTTCATCATTTGTCATTCATCTAGCCTATAAGCTTCTAATCTCAATTTATCACTTATTGACATGTATAGAAAGTATCAAAAATGAAATTGTCTTTTGACACAAGTAGCACATGAATCTACTACATCGCCTACGTAAAGTCACAACTGTGTAAAAAAAATTCTGGTCGGCATTAATGGAATTGCACTGTATAAATTTACATAAATGGCTCTTGAATTGCATTGCAAACTTCGCCACAAAAATGTTTCAAGGGAGAAGAACTCACAGTGATGAGCTCCACTGGAACGGGTACTGGCAGTTTACGGCTGAATTTGGAGTTGAGCTCCTTGGCAATAATGAGAACTGTCACAGATACAAAGCTGACCAACAGAGTGGCCACATGTGCCTGAGGCAGCAGGGAACACACGTCTATCAACGTCTGAGGGAGAGAGAGAGGGAACAAGGAAGGAGGGAGAGAGAGAGAGATTGAATGAACAAGGCGCAGTTGAATTCAGGGAGCGAGTTGAACACAATCTCATTTTGACTCGTCATATAGTGGTGCTACCTGACCAAGCGTCGATAGATACTGAGCAACAAAAGAAACGCCAGATAGCTAGTTAGTTGATGTACTCTTATGGTAACTCAGTCAAAGTGACCGCAAAACAAAGAGAAGTTTAATGAAACAAGTGTAAATGTGCCCGTGCTAGTAATAAATTAGATTTTCTATAATAATTACGCGCAAACTTATATTCAGGTCTGTCTTTAATTAACTTGCGTTTCTTTTGTTGCTCAGTATACGATGCGAAAGGAGGCTTATAGCGTCCTAAGTTGATGCTTAAGGTTAGGGTTTGGGTTAAGGGTCAGGGGTTGGGGGTTGGGTTCGTTTTAAACTGGCATCAAATAAGGAAACCAAAAGCCTCCTTTCATATATCAGTGCTTGGTCAGGCAGTGTCTCTACATGACGCGTCGAGATGAGGCTCGACACGCATGTCACATCGTTCATGAGGTGGAGACGACTGCAGGTGTTCGTTCATGTAGGAGAAGTGAATCAGAGGGCAAACCGGCAAAAAGGGTGGATGAGAGAGGAGGCCTACTACAAACTCTTCTCTGCCCTCTGAAGGCTGAGGCTGACATAAGATAGGAATTCTGAATGGGAGACTCTCACATAAACTAATGATAACGGTCCATTGAAGCGCTGAGGAGAAACATCGAAGATGTACTTGAGCTGTGCCACCACAGCGTGAAGCGCAGCAGCTGTGGTGTAGGCCCGGACCAACGGCTCCGACAAGTATGTTCCCACAAAGCCAAACCGCACCATGCCCAGAACCACCTGGGGAGAGACGCAAAAAGAGGCGGGCTCACTCACTGAGAAAGCAGCCTGGTGGGTAGTGTGAAGGGTCATTGCTGCAGTTTGTGGGTGTCGGTGCTGCAGGGAGTGTGACTTCAAGCAGCAGTGTCAGTGTTATACTGTGCAAGAGTTTCAGTGCTGCAGTGTGAGAGTGTCAGTGCTGCAGTATAAGAGTGTCAGTGCTGTAGGAAAGTATGTCAGTACTGCCGTGTGAGAGTGTCAGTGCTGTATGAAAGTATGTCAGTGCTGCAGTGTGAGCATGCAGGTGCAGCTGAGTGAGTGTGGTAGCATCAGGGACTCAATGCTGCATTGGGGTATGCTGCTGTGTTAACCTGGATGGCTCCTGCGAGGACAGTGGTAGTGGCTGCCACGGTGACCCTGTAGGCATCCTGTGCTTGAATGTCCACTTCGCCGGTCAGATTGGTAGCATTTAAGACGGGGAATAATTGGTCCGGGGCCAAGCGTTCGGTCACACTGCCCACCATGATGCTGAGCACCGTGAATGTGCCTAAACACACATGCGCATACAGGCAACCATGCAGGCATATAAAGACACGCATCCAACGCACAATCATTCACACAACACAGATAAAAAACATAAACAGACCTGCCCAAGAGACGAAACCCATCTGTTTGCATAAACACAAATGCACACGTACAGAAAACGTATGACTGCACGCGCTCATAAGTGCGCTCATAAACACGTATCTACTCATGCTGAAATAATTTGGAACTAATACACAATCAGAACGACTGAAACTATTTCCTTCAAGGGATGGGTTTCCCTATTAAATGAGAAAAAGTTAAGCTCACCGATGGAAATATGTCGAGATGTGCCAAAGATGAAGTAGATCAGAGACGGGTAGAATGAGGAATAGAGCCCGAATACCGGAGGCACAGATGCTAGTAGTGCGTAGGCCATCCCTGCATGAAGGAGCATGCAAATCAATGAAACTTAAATTTATTCAATGTTCCCGCAGTACCTCACAATAAAGAGCCACTTTTTACAGCACATCTACTGTACTCCAAAACCACAACAGTAAATCTCAGTTTTCTGTCTGCTGTATTAAGTATTCATCACAGCAGTAACTGGGCTCCCCAAATCATGGTCCTGGAGGGCCAAGAACTGCTGGTTTTCCACCTTCCCCTTACCTGGGAGTCAGGTGTGATGACAGCCTGGCCAATCAGTAGCAATAACTGCTCACTTAGTTGCCTGGAAGCAGAGAAAACCAGCGCTGAATTTGAATTTGAGGCCCAGATTTAGGGAGCCCTGAGTGATGAGGGTGAGCCTTTATGATCAGTCTGCTGTAGCGAGTCTCAAAATTGTTTTAAATTTGGTTACATTGGATGTCCTACGATGGATGGTTATTATGGTCAGCATGGGGTGTTCACTCACTATGGTAACTCTGCTGTGGTGTGTCTCTTTCCATAATAATCTGCAGAAATTTCCCTTAGGTCATGTTGCCCATCTTCATTCTGTTTACCTTGAAAAAGCTACAGTAGGGGCGTATCTCCAGAGTCACACTGGATCGTGAGTCTGTTCCCCTGTGCTGGCTGAGTGCCTGTGATCATTTGGGTGTGTTTGCCCCCTCTGTTGGTTACTCAGTGGTAGTGAGTGTGTAGGATTGTTCTGCTGCTCTCATACTCACCCTGAGGTAAGTGCATGATGCCCACACTGATACCAGAGATGAGATCTGACATCCCATAGTCCCGCAGAGAGTACCGGGGCAGCCAGTAGAGTACTGGGAGGCAACTCACTATGAAGTGCTTTAGTCTGGGTACTGAACACCTGAAGAGGGGGGAGACAGAGCGGAAAGGGACAGGCGTGAAGAGGTAAACAGCTGCAGCGTAAACTGATTAGTAGGAGAAAGGGGAAGGAATTCTTTTGTTACCTACCAGTCAGGTTACCTACCAGTCAGATGAATGAAAGGTAAGAACTCAGGTAGAGAAAGTAAATATATTGCAATAAAGGTGAGAAGCCATAAAATTTATGGCAGTGGCAGACTCAGCCTTGTCATATATTTTCGTATTTGTCGCTGTTTATTTGTGTGCATTTACGACTCCTCTTTCTGTTGTTTATGACTACAGGAAGTTCCCAGTGGGTTTATAGACGGGTTTATACAATCACTCTTGGTTTTGTTCTTGCCATCGGTGATGGACAGCTGTGCACTTCAATAATATTAATTTAAAATATTTTTATATCATATACTCATATATCATTCAAATTGCTTAACTCATTTGTATGGTCTATACATCTGTGGCACCAGGAATACAGCACAGACCAAGCCACTTATTCTGAGGGCCATATTTTCTGTTTAACAGTAGCTACACCTTATGCAGTCGCCATCTCGGCATGAAGCTAAGAGAAGACACCTTTATGATCATTGTATACTTGTCATGGTTTTTGGAGGCTGGCGAGCTTTCTTTATTACTCTCGCCCGGGACGATATCGTTTTGCCCGCAATAGGATTCTGTGGCCAGCTGGCATTAATTGTGGGCAGCGTCCGGACTCTATTTAAACCCAAGTTTCGCCGCGCCGCCTTTGCTAGAGTGTCAGTGTTACCATTGCACTGTAGCCCGCGAGATCTCTAGCTAGAGAAGTGTTGGGGTATTAGTTGTAAAAAAGGAAAGTGTTAGTAAAGGTTAAAAACCACTGCTGACCAAAAAGAAAACAAATCTCTCATTTGCCAAAATACATCTTGATGACCCCCAAGACTCTTGGTAAAATATCCTGTCGACTAATGGGACAAAAGTTGAACTTTCTGGAAGGTGTGCTTCCCGTTACATCAGGCGTAAAACTAACACTGCATTTCATAAAACGAACACCATACCTAAAGTCAAACATGGTGGTGGTAGTGTGATGGTTTGTGGTTGCTTTGCTGCTTAAGGACCTGGATGACTTGTTGTAATTGATGGAACCATGAATTCTCCTCTCTACCAGAAGATCCTGAAGGAGAATGTCCAACCATCAGTTTGTGACCTCAAGCTTGAGCACACTTGGGTTATGCAGCAGGACAATGATCCAAAACACACCAGCAAGACTACCGCTGAATGGCTTAATGAAAACAAAATGAAGATTTTGGAGTTTTTGCCTATTCAAAGTCTGGACTGAAATCCACTTGGGATGCAGTGGCATGACCATGATATGCTTGAATACCCTGCAATGTGGCTGAATTAAAACAATTCTGCCAAGGAGAATGGCCTAAATTTCTTCCACAGCAATGTTAAAGACTCATTGCCAGTTATTGCAAACGTTTGATTGCAAATCTTGTTGCCGAGGGTG
The DNA here is from genome assembly GCA_029721435.1 of Gymnothorax reevesii. Taxonomy (NCBI): domain Eukaryota; kingdom Metazoa; phylum Chordata; class Actinopteri; order Anguilliformes; family Muraenidae; genus Gymnothorax; species Gymnothorax reevesii. The sequence goes on from CM056581.1 coordinate 11,523,522, forward strand.
GCACAACCAGTTATTAGGATGTAGGGGGCAATTAATTTTTCACATAGGGCCAGGTAGGTTTCGCTAGTTTTTTTCCCCTTAATAAATTAAATCATCATTTAAAAACTGCATTTTGTATTCACTCGGGTTGTCTTTGTCTCATATTAAAATTTGTTTGTTTCAAATGATCTGAAACATTTAAAGGAGCAGTGTGTGGAATTTAGATTGATATTTTGGCAGAAATGGAATATCACATTTATATCCACTTTTTTAGTAGTTTATATAAGCACATGAAAACAATAATCTATGAGTTTCATTTCGCCTCGAAAAAGCCCTTTAAACCTGCGTGGGAGCAGGTCCACCTCCGTTGAGGCCAACATGTTGCGCCGCCATTTTTTCTACAGTAGCCCAGAACTGAAAAAAGTAAATGAATAAAGCACTGACACAAGAGAGCGCCTTTCACGTTTTTTGCAAGTTTTGCGGCCACGGTAGGAATGGTCAGTTGGTTGCAATCTATAATCTTACCACTAGATGGCTCTAAATCTTACACACTGATCCGTTAAGTGCGACAAATATGCAAAAAATAAGAAATCAGGAAGGGGGCAAACACTTTTTGACGGCACTGTATCAGTGGGAAATATTTTGAGGCTTTTTGATTGGCTTTGGCACTTGCGACGGTTTACGTTGCTATGACAGCTATGACCAGCTCTGTCTATCCAGTTGCATCTGCTTTTATGCATAAATTTCAGTGAAAAATCTTCAAAAATTGTGGTAACTGAAAAATAAACTGACAGCTTAAGGAACACTCTGAGGAAGACTTTTGCCTACTGTGACCCTAATTTTTTCACCACTGCTGCTCTGAGCCCTCATTGTAATCAAACCAAATGCTGTGAATGGTTGGATTATGTAAATACTGTAGATTATTCAATTGTTGTTTTTAATAGAAATAAAATATTTGTAATGGCCAATAATTACGCCTCTTGCATTTATTTTAAATTATTAAACATCTGAAAACATTTAATTCAAATGGATTGTGTTAAAATTTTATAGAATACACACTAAATATGTATCGGGTGTTGATATGTACCTATTGTAGTGTGCAGGGATGATTATACCCTTAACAATATCATCACAAATCAGAAACCAAGTACTATTCGAGTATTCATTTCATACAATATTAGATCATCAAAATGAAGATAAGTAAACAAATAACAATACGTAGTAAAAACAAAGATAATAATGTCTTTTTGAGAGAAAAGGCCAATGTCAAGTGTGGGCATCCTTTGCTTTGATTACAAATGTTTCTTTCCAACTGAGATAATTCTTGCACAACTTAGAACTGTATTTACGGTCATTATCTTGTTGAAAATAAAATCCCCGACCAATCAGTCTCTTTCCAGACGGCAATGCGTGCCTCGTAAGCATCCTGTGATACCTCATTTGATCTATGATTGCGTCGATTTTTATGAGATTTTTATCGCTCCTTTCGATCGGTCTGAACCCCAAACCATAAAATTACCACCTCCATGTTTTACTGCGGGGGTTAAACAGTCATTTTTGAATCATTCTCCAACTCTACAGTGCACATAAGTTCTGTGTCTTGGTGTGAAAATTTCTTATTTTGATTCATCAGTCCAAAGGACTTGTTCCCAGTCCATCGGTATCCAATCCTTGAATTTCATGGGAAACTCAAGTCTTTTTTTTTTTCTTTGATGTTCCCAGGCCCTGAGTACCTCAAGTCCCTGGATGTAGTAGGGCTGTTTTGGTTGACACGCCTCTGCAGCATCGCGTGGCAGTCGGGGACAGTGCCTCTGGATTGGCAGACCGGGGTGGTGGTTCCTCTATTTAAAAAGGGGGACCGGAGGGTGTGCTCCAACTTTAGGGGGATCATACTCCTCAGCCTCATGGGTAAAGTCTATTCCAGGGTGCTGGAGAGGAGAATCCGGCCGATAGTCGAACCTCGGATTCAGGAGGAACAATGCGGTTTTCGTCCTGGTCGTGGAACACTGGACCAGCTCTATACCCTCCGCAGGGTGCTTGAGGGTGCATGGGAGTTTGCCCAACCTGTTCACGTGTGTTTTGTGGACTTGGAGAAGGCATTCGACCGTGTCCCTCGTGGCATTCTGTGGGAGGTGCTTCGGGAGTATGGAGTCCGGGGCCCTCTACTAAGGGCCGTGCGGTCTCTGTATGACCGGAGCAGGAGCTTGGTTCGCATTGCCGGCAGTAAGTCAGACCTGTTCCCAGTGCATGTTGGACTCCTGCAGGGCTGCCCTTTGTCACCGGTTCTGTTCATTATTTTTATGGACAGAATTTCTAGGCGCAGCCAGGGGGTGGAGGGAGTCCGGTTTGGGGACCACAGGATCTCATCTCTGCTTTTTGCGGATGATGTTGTCCTGTTCGCTCCTTCGAATCAGGACCTTCAGCATGCACTGGGGCGGTTTGCAGCCGAGTGTGAAGCGGCTGGGATGAGAATCAGCACCTCCAAGTCCGAGGCCATGGTTCTCGACCAGAAAAAGGTGATATGTTCCCTCTGGGTTGGAGGAGAGTTCTTGCCTTAAGTGGAGGAGTTCAAGTATCTTGGGGTCTTGTTCACGAGTGAGGGAAGGATGGAGCGTGAGATTGACAGACGGATCGGAGCAGCGGCAGCAGTTATGCGGTCATTGTACCGATCTGTTGTGGTGAAGAAGGAGCTGAGTCGAAAGGCAAAGCTCTCGATTTACCAGTCAATCTACGTTCCTACCCTCACCTATGGCCATGAACTCTGGGTCATGACCGAAAGAACGAGATCTCGGGTACAAGCGGCTGAAATGGGTTTCCTCCGCAGGGTGGAGGGCCGCTCCCTTAGAGATAGAGTGAGGAGCTCTGTCACCCAGGAGGAGCTCAGAGTAGAGCCGCTGCTCCTCCACGTCGAGAGGGGCCAGCTGAGGTGGCTCGGGCATCTTTATTGGATGCCCCCTGGACGCCTTCGTGGGAAGGTGTTCTGGGCATGCCCCACTGGGAGGAGGCCTCGGGGAAGACCCAGGACACGCTGGAGGGACTATGTCTCTCGGCTGGCCTGGGAACGCCTCGGGATACCCCCGGAAGAACTGGAGGAAGTGTCCGGGGAGAGGGAAGTCTGGGCATCCCTACTTAGACTGCTGCCCCCGCGACCCGGCCCCGGATAAGCGGTTGAAAATGGATGGATGGATGGATGATGTTCCCAGGTCTTGGCAGCAACACAACCAATCAGTACATTTTCACACAGGCGTCCGGAAATAGTAGATCCTGATACTTTGATCCCTTTACTTCTGGCAGTATTCTTATCATCACAGATGCTGTCACGCTGTCAACTGCCAATTTTCTTTTACTTGTCTTGCAAAGATAACGAACATAATTGGCACTTCCGTTCTGCACCTCTACTGCCGCTAGTTTTCAGTGAACCGGTCTCTTTGAAATGCTTGATGGTGTGTCTTACAGCGCTATTGCAGCATTTAAGGTCTTCATATCATGTAGGGTCATAATGTGGCTACGAACAATCTCAGAGAGCTCCTTCTATCGTACCATCATGTTTAACGCTGTGACACTGCTCAATGTTCGTGTCACCTTATACTGGAACATTTGACCATCAGAGGCAATTTTGCAGAATAACATTGCCTGAAACCAGTTTAAACAAATGTTTTTGGATCAACATTAATGGAATTAGCCTTCAAACATGCATTCTGACTATGCAAGAGTCAAAAAAAAAATTGCGACCCTGTTCAATTGTCAAAAAAATAAATGTTTTTAGTGTTTTTGTTTATTACCTACATTTTTACCTCAGGATACTTGTTGGAATGATTTATTTTTGTTCTCCTTGCCTACAATAGTATTTTTCAAAATATTTTTACAAAAAAAAATCTGTTACAATTATCAAAAAAGTCTGTTACAATTATCAGATTTGAAATTTACGATTAACAGTCAAGCTCTGAATTAATACATCAACTGATGTGTTTAAGTGCTTTCAAAGTAGTAGAGGATAAATGGATTTCTAAATTCATTCCTTTTTGAATTTAAGTTTCCACAATGTGCAAACTTTTTTTGGAGATGGGCTCGTAATTTAACCTGCTAATTAAAACATTCAGTGCCACAACTTCATTCTTATCAGCCCAATGCCTAAGCCACTCCAGAGACACATATTGCCCAGATGCCCTGGCATTTGTCACTACTGTCATACCATGAGATGACTACAAGCAGGTGCCAATCTCACCGCATATGCATTGTGAACATGATTTTTGCCAGTACCTTTACTTATTTTACCTCAGAGTTTGTTTGAGATGCTGAGATGGTGACTGGTCACCAGAGTTCTCCACTTTTCGCGCTGTTTCCTCTAGCCGTTTCACATCCAGTAGGTCTCTCTGCACGCTGTAGCGCGTTTCCCGCTGATCCGCACCCATGGTGTCTTCTCCAACCATCCCACACTCTGTCACTATTATCACTGTCAAACAACATAAACCCTGAAAACGCCAACTTACCCACGTATGCTTAACGTGAGAGCAAATATCTCCTAATAAAACACTTTTTTTTTCACCCCTAGAATCAAAGTTGGATTCAGGCAGAGTTGAAATCAATTTTATCTATGTGGAGGTATGTATCCAGGCTCAGAAAAAAGGTAGATACTACCCTCAGCTCAATATATCTTCAACTGTCCCCCTACTCCCCCAACCCTATTTATTTATACACCTTGAAAGGGGCGTCCTTTCACACTTAATGGCTAACTTTCATCATAACTGCATAGCATCATCACAAGGGACACAGAGCAAAAACACCATAACCCATTAAAACTCATTTAGCACTTTAACCCATCACCAGGACCAAATTACCCCTAATTCAGACTGGAAAGGCACATTGCTTTACAAGGTTGGAAACATGCCTCTCATTTATGTTTATAGTGTAAAGGGCTTTGCGTAAGTCTTAATAGGCCACTCTTGTGTTTGGTAAGAGGCTGCCAAAATCAGTTGCCAAGAAAGATTGTGCTGTCTGGATTTAATGGCACTACATTATAGAAAGAATGCGAGAGAGAAAGAGGGGGGGGGGGGTGTTTATTATTATTGTTTATTCATTAATAGCTAATTTGTTGTTTGTTTATATCTCATGTTACCTACTTTTCATAGCCCCTCTTGTTCTTAAGACTTTATTTCTTGGGCCCAGCTATTTTCTGCCCTCATCTCACATAAGGCGATAAGCATTGCTCTGTCATGGAGTTGGATTCACTTGCTTTGTAAAGCTGGAAACTTAAAGTAAGTGCAGATATATTTACTTGATTTCATGACTCATCAAAGAACTGAGGAATTGTTTTCATGACCTTGAGCAAGTTTATCAAAAACCTTTTTTAACTGTTTTCGTAAATTTGATGCATTGGAGCATTTTCCACCTCATTCCTTGGCTCTATTACATGCCTGATTGCTGTGCTCCATTAGTCCCTGAGTGAGGATGTTTTCACGGCATCATAGCATCACTCAAGTAAGAGCGGTGTCGAGGGCACAGCGCCAAAGAAATGAAGGAACACTGTCTCGTTTATATAAGCTCACCAATTAAGAGGGAGGAGATAAAGTTAAGATTGACTGGGCAGAAACAGTCTTGTGATCAGCCTGACTACTGTGCCTGACTGAACTAATGCCAGAATGCTCCATTTAATTTAGCATTATACACTACTGAAAATTCTCAAGATCAGCGTGAACAACATCTGCCAGTAACGTGAGGATAGCAGCCAGAGATCACTGGTGACATCCAAGCATAACTTCTTTTTTCCGGTGCCGCTAAACTTTTATCAATATTTAACTCGCTAACAGGACATTACTGCAGAAATAATGACGAGGCAGGAAGTGCGAAGGCGCACAAGGGGCGTACTTACAGTACATTAACAATTATCTTTTGCCTCAAAGTCAGGTGAATGACCCCACAAAAGCATGAAATTACAGCTTTAAAGCTCTGTCAATGTATTCTCTTTGCCTTACCAAAAGCCAATGTTACTGTTAACATCTCTGGTGCCAGAGTGAACCCATTCAGTCTCTTGTATATTTAGCTGTAGTGAATTTACAGAAAAGAAAAAAAAAATGACACAGAGGAAGAAATGCATTCCAAATTTACTCTCCCTAAACTAGTGTAAAGGGGGCTATTTTTGTGTTTCTATTTTCTTTTCGTAACCAGTTTGTGTACAAACATCTGAGGAAAAATGGCCCAAAGAATTAGAAATAATGTACCTTTTAATGGTGTTGCAAACAAATCATTGCTCCACAAAAATTAAACAAATGTACTCCTGAGACCTTCTGCCCCGTTTCCTTTGACATCATGTGCGCCAGCCGGGTACTTGTGCGCCATTTCCCTCGGGAAGTGATGGCACCCTCTGCATTGTGGGTAGAAGACAAGCTGGTGGTGGGAGTGTAAAGCATTACTCAGCTGGGAAACTCTTGCTCTGGAAATTAAAGCAAATATCAGTTTAACTGAGCAGTTTTGCAGGATAAGGTAGACCTACACAATTTAAGGTAAGTTGATTAATGTTGTGGCTGATCCTAAAAATTTTTTAAATGAAATTACATTTAATTTTTTAAAACCAAAAGGAAGAAACGACTACGAAGAATAAGATCAGGTCACTGGAGAACAAATTATGCCGGAACATTACCAAACGCATTATTGTGTCATGCCAGGGGGGCAGTTTTTTTTTATGCACAGTGGAAAGAAGCCAAGCTGATGGAGGGAAAGAGATGGTCAGATAAATTCATTTTATTTATTCATTCAGGAAGGGGGTCTGGCGAAGGCTTGAGTCTCCCTTTTATCAGCAGGGCCCCGCATCACATGCAACAAACACTTAAATCATGTTAAAGAAAAAAATAAAATAATAATCCAATACCCAAAATTGGAATCATGAAAGAACCAAGCTAGATCAAAACCTACATGGCTGGTGGGCTCACGAACGGAGGCCAGGGCAAACATAGATCTAAACAAGAGTTTAATGCAGGATTAAACAAGAAAGAAAACCAAAGAGGCATGTATGCAGAGCACAGAAAATAGAGAATGGGAACAGGGGCAGGACTGGAGAACAAAGAAATCTAAATTAGGGACAAATAAAGAAAAAAATCATAAATCAGAATTGGGAAGTAGAGCCACACAGTGACAAAAGGTCTGCTTAACACAAGCCCCAGGGACAAGAGCCAGACGACTGAGGGGTGAGTTTGTCGCTTAAATAGAAAAGTCCAATTGGGAACAGGTGCAGGGAAATGAACAGTCAGGGTGGAAAATGCGGAATGGAACTGAGTCCAGTTCCAGTCCATTGTGGGCAATGAGGGACAAGCAACAGGGAAAGTTCCCTTGGCTGGCCGACCAATAATGTACTTTTTTTTCACTCACTCCCTCGCTTGCTCGCTCGTTTCCTCGCTCGCTCACTCATTCATTCATCGCCCTATCTGCAATGGACATTCGCAGATGTATGGCCAGACCGTGTCAAAAATACTGTAAAAAAGGGTGTTGAAAGAGTGTTTATCTTGCTAAAAAAAGACTTGACAAATGTTTTCAAAAGGGATTAGTTCACTAGTTTCGGAGTAGAAGATCAATCTGCCAAAGATTGGCAGTTGCCATTGGAGGTAAATTTGAAAAATGTGATCAGCAAGAAGAGCTGAATGTGAAGAATTAAATGAGATCACTGGAAAATAAGGCAGTAATGTTACCAGACACAGGTTTTGTGTCCTGCCAGCAGGGGATGTTTCCATGATTCAGAGACCACTGTGGGACCCATTATAAACAAATAATGTCACATTCGCCCAATTTGAACAATAGAATTTCATGAGAGAGTGTAACACTTCCCATATTATAGGTATGCAAATAAATAAATAAATAATTGCCGCATATGAACTTGACATTCTCCAATGTGAATTAAAAATGTTCAATTGAAAACAAAAAGTGATTGAAATAGATAACCTTTACTTGTTTATGTATATCGTTACGCAGCCATGGGCAATTTATCTGGAATAATTCAAAAATCATGATCAAGAATGATTTAAAAATTATGTTTTGTTTTTGTTTTTTCCTTATTGCATTGGTGTTTCGAGCGTTACAGAGAAATAACACTAGTTTGTCCCCTTGCTGATTTTGTTTTATTTAGTGTGCATATAAAATACCTTTATTGTACACTTCTCATTGCACTAAATTGCCTATTTAGATTAATTATATTATCCTGATGGATTATCACATTTTTGCTATTTCACAAATATTATGAATATCAGCCCTATTCATGGTGCACAGAAAAAAAAACTGTATTGCAGCTCAAATACTTACAGATGATATGATTCAGAAAACTGAACAGCTTGATAAAATTATGGGTTAGTAATTTTGGTCGGAAAGCAAACCAAAATATACTACAACCCCAATTCTGAAATAGTTGGGACGAAGTAAAAATTGTGAATAAAATCAAAATGCAATGACTTTCAGACCACATGAGCCAATATGTTATTTACAATAGAACATTGAAAACATTTCGGATATTGAAACTGAGAAATTTTCCATTTTATCCACAAAATTAGCTTATTTCAAATTTTCTGGCTGCAACAGGTCTCAAAAAAGTTGGGACACAGGGCTGGAAAGCTAATAATATATAAGAGAATCAGCTGAAAGAACATTCAGCAAGTAATTAAGTTAACTGGCATCAGGTGTGTAACATAATTGGCTATAAAAGGGATGTCTTAGAGAGGCTGAGTCTCTCAGAAGTAAAGATGGCCAGAGGCTCTCCAACCTGTGAAGGTTTGCATAAAAAAATTGTGGAGTACTTTAAAAACAATGTTCCTCAACATCAAATTGCAAAGGTTTTGCAGGTCTCATCATCAACAGTGCATAACATCATCGAAAGATTCAGAGAAACTGGAAAAATCTCTCTGCGTAAGGGACAAGGCCAAAGACCTTTACTGGATGATCTTCGGGCCCTCAGACGCCACTGCATCACTCACCGGCATGATTCTGCAATTGACATGACTAAATGGGCCCAGGAATACTTCAAGAAACCACTGTCTGTAAACACAGTCTGCCATGCCGTCCACAGATGCCACCTAAAACTCTATCATGCAAAAAGGAAGCCATCGTTGAGCATGATCCAGAAGCCCCGCCGTGTTTTGTGGGCCAAGGCTCAATTAAAATGGACTGTAGCAAAGTGGTAAAGTGTCCTGTGGTCAGATGAGTCCAAATTTGATATTCTTGTTAGAAATCATGGGCGTCGTGTCCTCCGGGCTAAAGAGGAGAAAGACCACCCCTCCTGTTAGCAGCCTTCAGTTGAAAAATTAGCATCTCTGATGGTATGGGGATGCATTAGTGCATATGATGTGGGACACTTGCATGTTTTAAAGAGCACCACGAATGCTGAAAGGTATATAAAGGTTTTAGAGCAACATATGCTCCCCTCCAGATGACATCTATTCCAGGGAAGGCCTTGCGTATTTCAGCAGGACAATGCAAAACCACATACTGCAGCTATTACAACAGCATGGCTTTGTAGTAGAAGAGTCTGTGTGCTGAAATGGTCTGCCGGCAGTCCTGATCTTTCACCGACTGAGAACACTTGGTGCATAATTAAACAAAAAGTCCATCAAAGGAGACCCAAAACTCTCCAGGAGCTGAAAGCCTGTATTAAACAAGAGTGGGATCAAATTCCAATGGCTAAACTCAAGAAACCTGTCTCCTCAAAGCCCAGTCACCTACACTCGGTGTTAAAAAGAAGAGGGGATGCTACACCATGGTAAACAAGCCCCTGTCCCAACTTTTTTGAGACCTGTAGCAGCCATCAAATTTGAAATTAGCTGATTTTGTGGATAGAATTTTAACATTTCTCAGTTTCAACATTTGCTATGTTATCTCTGTTCTCTTGCGAATAAAATATTGGCTGGTATGATTAGAAAATCATTGTGTTTTGATTTTATTCGCAATTTACACTTTAACCCAATTATTTCGGACTTGGGGTTGCATGATTTTTAAGGTGAATAAGTTTTATTTGATTATATTTTATAGAATATGATTATAAATGTTGGATAAGTGAGGAGTTTTAACAATTGATGCACAATTGGTGCCGGACGATAAGTAAGGACATCTGTCTGCTTAAACTGCTGGATTCAGAAATTGAACATAATTCAATTAAACTTCAATTCACCGGCAACATGAAACCAGAAAAGTGTGAATTCCATCACACCACCATCTCTGTTTTGTAGTAATGCAGGGTGCCTCGGAAGTGGATCACCAGAAAGTACAGGCTGTGCTGGATTAGCTGTACCCTAAAGGTTCCGAGGAGCTGCAAATGTTCCTTGGGTTTCCCGACTTTAACCAGTGATTCACTCTTCTGTTGCTGCCGCCCTGATAAAGCTGATGTCCACTAAGGTCCCCTCGCCTGGACCCCCAAGGCAGCCTCTGCATTTAACCATCACAAGACACTGTTCAGCGCTGCTTCTGCCCTCAAGATCCCAGACCCCCAGTACCAGTTCATTGTTCAATTCGACACCTCAAACGTAAGAGCTGGGGCTGTCAACTCGCAATAAGCAAACAAAAACAAATTATATCCCTCGGCATAGTTTTCTCGTTAGTTGTCTGCTGGGGAGAACAACTATTCCCTCGGCACCTGGGAGCTGTTGGCACTGAAGTTGGGCTTTTAAGAGTGGAGACACTGATTAGAGGGTTCCAGGTTCCACTCCTTTATCTGGATAGACCATTACAACCTGGAGCACCTCTCTATATTGTCTTTTCCTCTTTCTCACAAGGTTCAACTTTGTCTCAATGTATTAACCTGATACCGAAAATTGTAAACCTCACTCCCTTTTTCACTTGTATCCATTGATGCCCAGTGATCCACCAGATACCATCAGGTAGCTGTCTACTGGCCGTCAGCAAGATGCAAGTGCAGAGTGAGGTCAAAGAGGGATTCTGGTCCTTTCCCCCTCGACCAGACAATCCAACAAATTGTCTCTTTGTCTCTGAGGGGGTGAGAGGCAAGGTCTTGGCATGGAGCATTGCTTCACAGCTAGCATACTATCCTGGTATCTCTTGCACTCTCACCCTCGTGCATAGGCATTTTTGGTGGCCAACCATCTGTCAGGATACTTGGAGATTTGTCGCAGCCTGTACTGTGTGTGCCCACTCCAAATCAAGTAACTAACTGCACTGCGGTCTGCTATTACCCTTGGAAGTTGCCAACTGACCTTGGGCTTGCATAGTCATGGATTTTGTCTTGGGACTGCCCCCATCTGATGGGTTTATGGTCATCCTTTCCATCTTTGATCGGCTCTCTAAGTCAGCTAACTTCATCCCACTGGCTAAGCTTCCCACTGCAAAGAGACTGCTCCTTCAACACATGGATCACCTTCTCAGCGCACCCCACCAGTGCGATCTCTGACCGTGGTCCCCGATTTGGCAGTCACTTTTGGATGGCCTTCTGCACCCTGATGGGTGCCACCCCAAGCCTCTCCTCAGGGTTCCACTTGGAGGCCAAAAGCCAGGTGGAGAGGCTGAACCACGAGCTGGGCAAGACTCTTTGCTGCCTGACAAGAAAGAATCCCACTTGGTGTTCTTATTTGTTAATTTGGGTACAGCTGGCTCACTATTCATTACCGGAAGCTGGTTTGGGTACGTCTCCTTTTCAGTGATGTATGGGTTACCAGCCACCCTTATTCCTGTCTGAGGAGAGAGAAGTGACAGATCCCTCTGCTTAGGTTCTGGTTTGCCGCACCCGCTGGGGCAGGAGAAGAGCCCCTGCTTTACAACTCGGGCTTGTATCTGCCTTTGAGAAGCAGGGGAATCGTCTTCACAGGCTAACTCCTGCCAACCAAATAGGTCAGAAGGTTTTGCTTTCCACAGAGGATCTCCCACTCCAACATTACCCCCGGGTTCATTGGCCCTTTCACCATTTCAAGAATCCCATCTTTATCCACTGTCAGACTCTTCCTTTCCCATTCCCTTCATACTATTCATCCTGTGTTTCAAGTCTTGAGAATTAAATCTGTGTCTTTATCTTATTACAGTCCTCCATTGCGCTCCCCTCCTTCCCCCAGGCTCAAGGATGATGACCCCATCAATGCTGTGTGCCGGATCCTGGACATTCGCCGTAGAGGATGCAGACACCAATTCTTAATGGATTGGGAGGGGTACAAGCCCAAGGAATGTTTCTGGGTCCTGAAGCACAACACCTTAGACTCCTCTCTGGTTCACATTTTCCTGTGCTGGTGTCGAGGGGTCCATCGCTGGACCATCAGGTGGCGCCCAATGAAGGGGGTTAACACTGTCACAACCCTTGTGTGAATATCCTCTGTGTCTCCTCCCATTCAGCATCTTTACATCTTTTACATCTTGCATTCTCCCTTTTTGATTTACAAGCTGCTAGATAGTAATTTGCTATGTATGCTTAGAACCAGGCTTTGGTAAGACAGTCTTCAGTCTTCAGTCTGGTAAAAGTAATCTTTTGAGAGTGAAACTTAACCTTTAATAATATTCATTTAAGAAAATTTCCTTCCTAAGTAATAGGACCAAACTCCCAAACCTTTCTCATCATCTATAGGATTGGGACTGTGCTCCTGTTAATCCTTTCCCAGTTAGTTCCTCTATCCAGTTCATTAGGAACAAGCTCCCAATCCTCCTAATGTCATCAGGATTGGAATCGGGTTCTTCGTAATTACTGCATATTGCCTTGGATAGTTCGGCTCTGGCAAAGTGTACACTCCATCGGGCAGTCATTCTGAAATGTCACTGGCGGGAGATGAGTGACGCCTACCCTGCTTCACCCATAACATCTAAACTGAGCTGTGCTATTCTCTTCTGGTCTCTTTCTCCCTGATACCATATTACCACCAATAAACCCTACCATTGGATTGTACTCTGCCTCCGTACTGGATTCCTGATCCAGATAATACAGAGAGTATTAAGAACGGTATTCCAGAAATTGTGGATAATTCCAATAAACAGTGAATGTATGTGCCTTCTATATTCTAGCACTTATTACCCAACTTTGTCAGTGGTAATATGAAGTCTATGCTTTATCTTAAATTGAAGTTCTTTTGCTCTGTTAGAAGTAAAATTTCTTCAATTTCAACACCAAAATCAAGCATCCCATTCTGATTTAATTTTAGCTGTATTTTCTTTCGTTATCCCAGAAAGTATTTCATAAAATTGTGTTACTAATATAGTTGGGTCTTCACCATTAATACATTTTTCTGAAGGAGAAATCGCACAACAGTATCGAGACCATTTAAGATTCGATATACCATAATTGATTAACTGTAAATATTTAAACTAATTGCTGAGTGGGATCTTGTGCCTGTGGTTAAATTGATCAAAAATCAAAATCGGCCTATTTTCTGTAATATCTGCCAGTGTCTTGATGCCTTTATCAGACTATGCACAATAAGAATTCCTTTCAAGACTAATGGCCAGTACACACTGTACGATTTTAGCAATCTTATAAGACCATTGCATGACACACTATGCGACTTGGATCTAATAAACTTTGGGACAACGTTAAGTTTGTAAACTGTACAATGGTAGTTTACTGAATCGCAGGACAACGTACGTCAATATGCAACGTCATCAGCGAACAACATCCATCTGCGCTACCATGTTCATTGTATTCACAGTTATTTTAGCTCTGTGCTCTGTGTTAGCGTAATGTTAATGTAAGATGCGGATAAGATAACGTGCAACTAATATGGTTATACAATCAACAGTACTTGCGATAATGACACGATGAACCATCTAAGCCACAGTGAACATTTAAATGCTTTTTGAAGAATAATTGTTCTGTAAGGTTAATGGTTCATAGCCTTCAAAAGCCGATGGGTAGGCAAGTTGCATTTGTGAAATGTTTTAATGCTCATTCTCTTCGAGAATGCTTTGTATTGAACTGATGTGTAATTGTATTTTATTTATTAAATCAGTTCACACGGCATGGCAAATGTGAAGAACTGTATGCAATTAAATGCCCGTTAATATCGAATGCGTTGTGTCCGTGATTTAGCTCCAATGTGTGTCAACATGACTCACTGCCGGCATCAGCTCATAATTTATGAATTATTCTGTTTATTTCATTAAAAAAAATAGCCGATTATTTCCTGCTGCATTTATATTGGCTGATTAGTTCACGTAGGTCGTAGCAGCTGTCATATTGTGAGATAGTCATCCTAAATTTCTGACACCATCAGAGTTTAATCTCAGGTTATCTTTGGTCGCAAGACGCTGGCAATGGCCGTCCTTGAACCTGTCTCACAGTGCGCCGTAAGACCACCGTTTTAGAGCCACGACCAATGATTTCTCCACGTTTCTCCTACGATGGTCATCTTTTATCTGGGACGGCCCAAAAATGGTACATAAAAAGGCCATAAAAGGAAAATTTGGATCAAGGAATAGGGGCGTCAGTGATAAGATAAGACATACTTTACTGAACCCCGTGGGGTAATTTGTCCTCTGCATTTGACCCATCCTATAGTTAGGAGCAGTGGGCAGCCACAGAGCAGCACCTGGGGACCAACTCCAGTTCTAAGGCCAGTTCCTTGGTCAGGGGTGCTGGTTGGTGTGTTCCTGTGGTGCATGTTTTTGTGGGTGGGGGAAACCGGAGTACCCGGAGGAAACCCACGCCAACACAGGGAGAACATACAAACTCCACACAGAAAGGCCCCAGGCCGGATTCAAACCCACGACCTTCTTGCTGCGAGGCAGCAGTGCTAACCACTGTGCCTCCATGCCGCCCTGTGGGGGCGTGGTGTAACTCTTATATTCAATCAACAGGGGCCATGGTTGAATGTGAAGAAGATGTTATATGACAGCTGGGAAGGAGCAATAGTTTGGGCTGAGTGGGTAAGAGAGATGCAGACTAAGCAAGATGTCTGAGTTTCTCCTACTGTTGAAGCATTTGGTTCAGAGATTAGCTACTCAGTTATGACTTCCTTCTGCAAGGTGAATATTAACATAAATACATGTACTGCCAGATTAAACATTACCCTCAAGGCTGATTCTTACACCACTGTAACACTTAGTAGCTCAGTTAATTTCTAGTCCCGATCACTCTTATCATGCTTATGGTCAGTAGTGCAGTATTCAGTAACATAAAGAATGATGTTCAGCAATCCTCTCTAGTGAGCTATTTTGATTTTACTCATCATTAAGCATACATCTGCGGAGATCTGTATACTAATGTTTAACTGCATTTTTAACACAAGTTTGAGGCATATTGGTGTCCCAATATTTATCTAATATTTTTTCCAACAAAATTCCCAAGTTTCAATTTTGCCACTTAAATTTATCCTATGGCATTCATTGGTAAGGATCTCAAAATCATTTGCAAGAGGGCGATGAACTTAGACTTAGATTTTTGTGATTTAGTCGGTCTGAAAAGTAGTGAAGGACGTTTCAGTCAATCAAGCTCTTCAGTGCCAAAGTAAATCAAACCAACTGACGTCCCTTTATAATTTGACTGCCTTGATCTTTTACCCATTTCACTGTGGAAGGTTCTTTTTCTCCCCAACATGCATAAAATGGGCCCACCTATGGGTCCAATGAGCACACAGAAATCTAAAGCACACTTTTCACTGTATGGTGGTTGACATGGCCAAACGGAGCCACTATCCACACGGCTGCATTGTTCTTTTTTTAGGTTTGGTTCACCAAATGGTGAAGTTTTTTTGCCCATTTCTGTCATGGTTTAGCCCCTGCCGGCTGGAGACACAAAGCCGGCGGGCACTGGGACCATGTACCCAAAGAGTGGAAGGGACCCAAATGCACAAAAGAACTTTTAATAAATATTTAAAAATGCAATCAAAACCACAAGGAGAGCAGCAGCACAAAAACCAGCAGGGCTTCGAAACCAGAATGCAGCTACGCCTTCTCAAGGCGCAGCCAGCCCTTAAATAACAAGCCTTCACCTCCACCTCAACGAGCCACACCTGTTGCCCGTTAAGGTGGAGGTGAAGAATGCAGCAGGGGGAGGGACTGCAGGGCAGAACCACCACACGTTTCTATACGTGAGACACAATCTGTGCAGTATGCTCCAGAAACAGTCATATTCAACTGCCCAAATCTTGTCAAAAACTGACGACACACAACCTGAGGTGCGTTACCAAAAAGCACAGATGTTAACTTGCATAGTTGGAACCACTGATTGTGAATGCACAAACCATTTAAGTTGCTAACTTCTTTAGCCACAACGCCTCAGGAAACGCACCCCTGATCAGGCTGCACGGCAAGGGCAATGACCACTGAGCACTGTCAGAGAAATTCTGGGCTGACATTAGTGTGCCTTTTATTGCGGAAGGGATGACAGCCAATAAATTGCTTGAAAAGACGACACACCTCACGCTCCACACTTTCTGATGGGTTACTGCCAGCCAATAGAAAATCAGACAATCTGACTAGCCCTTGTACTCAAAACCGGATCACAGACAGTTTTATCTTTACAGCTGCTAATGTCTGTGAGAACACGCTTCAGGGTTTATTGCAGTCATTCTCCCATTGACTTCCTGGTCTGCATGGGCCTTGAATCAGTAAAAATAATCAGCTGTCCTATTTCCCGAATGTGGTACTATTCTATTATAAAATTAAATAAGAACAATAACAAAAAAGTTTTTCCTTGAAAAATGCTTAACTTTTACTGCAATATAGAGGACTCAACAGAGAGGCATGCTTTAAAAGTGGTACTTGGATCAGTTTAAGCTGTCACGTCTGGACCGGGTTTTCAGACTGATATGCCCCCTCCAGACGTTTTCCGTTCCACTCACCTGATTGTTTATCTCCTGCTCCCAATACTCTGCCAAAGTCGTGATGTCACCCTGTCGACCTGCCGCAGCCATGGAAACTGGTTCACGCCGAACCAACCAACCAACTTGCACAGTATTTATCGCCATGGCCCTCGTGTCTATGTATGGCATTATGCTTTATTTTCAGCGATCTCATACCCAAACTATGCTCATTATAAAAGAACAGAAAGCAATTTCTCAGTATATTTTCATCGTCAAATATTAGTTACTTAGTGCCGTGTGTTAGTGTACGAGTTGGTGTGTTGCTATGCTGTGAGCATGAACCATTGTCAAGGAAGTGAGTGGTGACCCCAGCGAAACTGATGTTGCACTTTTTCGGTGAATTGTCAATTCCCCAGCACCTGTTTTACATTGGAGTTCCGTACATAAGCAGTCACTCTCCCTTTGCTCTTTGTCTGGCCTTCATCTTCATGGTTTAAAGTTTATGTTCCCTCCAATTTATTACATTCTCACTTGGATTCTTATCGTCAGCCCTGTAGTCTGTTCATGAGCCCCCCACTATGACAAAAGCAGAAATTTGGCAAAAAAATTTCTGTTCAAGATTAAGAAAAAATATATATATATATTTTTTATATTATTAAAGGGGACCTATGATGCTGATCTTTCTTTAAATACATATTAGTAATGTTATAATGCTGGATGTCTATACTCAACCTCTGTAAAGTTTCTAAACATAAAATACAGGGGTTTTGCCGTAATCCAAAAACGTGATTTTGTGATCGTGATTTCCTCTTTGAACAGCTCGTCCCCAGATCTTCACGAGATCTGGGCAAAACCTGATGTCAGGTTATGCTGTCCAATTAATACAGACCAAGCCAGAGCCAATCGTGGCGCTGGACCTGCCCACACCGGAACCTATTCTAGCAGGCACAAGCAACCGCGGATCATACCATGCCTTAGTAGCGTTTATACGCTGGGAAATACAAAAGAAGAACCGCAGATCATTTGAGGTGCAGTTTTGTCAGTATCTCTCCCAAAGCTGCTTGTCCGTCAGAAGTATCATAGAGACCCAAGTTAGACGGGTATATTTTAAGTCTTCATAATCCAGAATCCAGAATGTGTTCCGGATCACTTCCAAAAATGAATCTAATCTTGGACTACTGCCTATCATCTTTCCAAATTTGGTGCCAAACCGTTTTAACTTCTTTGAGTTATCCTGCTCACAGACAGACCAACAGACAGACAGACAAACAAACAGGGCAAAAACATAACCTCCCTGGCAGAGGTAACTATTCTCATGTTGGGTCACTTAAAGCTTGTGAGGGCTTAGAATATGCTGGCGCCCATGTTTTTAAAATAACCGCTGGTACAACCATACCATGAGGTATGTCGTGAGCAGTAATCTCATCTTACCTGATCTCAAATAAAAGTACATTTTTTTAAGACAATATCATCTTAATCTAACTAATCAATAAAACTGGATGCATTAAAACTCTGTTGAAATACAATGCCTCCAGTGAATTCTCATGACCATCTTTTATTGAGCTCATATGTCAGTTCCCTGTGTACTGCTTGCAATTTGACACGCGTACTCAGGGTCTATTTTGAGCTCTGTTGAAGAGTACGTGAAGCAGTTTAACATCCGTTCAAAGCGATAGCTCTTCATGCTGAATTTGCTTTCCTTTTATGTTTTGAGGAAATTCCTTTGTTTCTGAAGACAGGAAGTCTTGAAAAAGGGAGGGAGGCCAGTACTGCGGACGTCATTGGATGCATACCTCAATGTGTGTCAGTAACAGAGCTCTCCAATTTTATATGCTTTCTTTTTTCCTCAGATGATGCAGGCTTGGGGTTTTTAAATTGCTTATAATGGTTTTGATATGAGGCATACCTGCAAACGTGTAGTCGTGACATGTTTGCTGTTTAATGTTGACTGTTGGCAACCATCGTTTTAAAACCTAGTGCCCCAAACATGGGCCTGCGCATTGGAAATTACTGCAGTTGAACTTTGAATCTTTGTGTTCTTTGGGCTTTACGTTACATCTTTCTTATATAAGCGAAAAGCTGCTATTTATATTTGAGCAATCAAAGATATATAAGTGGCTTAAATGTATTTGATAAAATGACAGCTGTTTATTTTTCTATGTCCTTGAATTTAACAATAGACAACAGCATTCCATGTGTTAATGCAGTGCTTCCTGAATTTCATCCTGGGAGCAATCAGAGGATTTTCTGAAGCTGTTAATTTGTCTTAATCAGGTACATTTCATGTTAAAGCAGCAATTTATGCTCTTAAGCTACATTAACATGGAAATATCCACGTGTGCCTCGAAGAATAATAAAATCTATGTGTACAATGTGATATATTAGAAATAATGAAATAAAAAGGGAACAAATTTAACCAGCCAAATTAAATCAGTTGTTTCCTAACTGGTGACACTGTAAACACATGGTCATGAAAACTAACGGAAACCTATTTGGTATAATTTTTATGTTGTTAAGTTCACACCATAGACTGTATAAAAAGATGGACGACGCAACTGTGATGTCACTCATTGGTTTCACCGTACCATTTCGGAAACCTCAATTTTGGCTATTTGAACAGTGCCGTTTTGGCATTTTGACACCAGGTGTGATTCCTATTGGACGAGAGCATGAATTGAAGATCCAGAGAGGAGTGAGGGTTGGATCTATGGGTGGATCTGACTGTATCTGACGAGGATGTTCAAAAATGAACATCATGATACATTGAAGGGGACTTGAAACTTTCGATAAAGACCATAAAATAATGTGAAAAATCATTATTGAAATAATACATCAGGTAGCAAAGTAAGGTCATTTTCTCATAGACTTCAATAGCATTGAACTTCTTCCTGCAACTATTGATGTCGCCATCTGCTGGCCATTAAATAGAATGCAATTTTAACAGTTTTCTGCATTGGCCTCACTTTTCAGACCTGGATGCTGCGTCCATCTTTTTATACAGTCTATGGTTCAAACAAATTTTTTCAATGACCTGACAACACTTTGTTTTCAGTAACCTAATTTGGAGCCTGCTTTTCCAGTGTCTGATTTGATCTGTTTAAAAACTCGCTGTAAGATCATGCCCCCAGCTGTCCAGCTCACTGGTCAATTAAGACCTGGACTGCATTCCACCGCCTCTAATCATCACCTGCACCTGTATCTAATTTCATCTGAGTGGTAGCAGTGAGCTATACAAGAACGAGCCTCACACTTTCTCATTGCATAGTCTCGTGACACCATACCTGTTGCATTCCTAGTCTTGTATAGACGTAATCCCAGCTTTTTGTGTGTATTCTAACGCTAACCCCTGGTGTTTATTGTCATTACCAGTACCTTACATTAAGGAACCTCACTTCCTGTGTGTTTTTCTATTTGGAATACATCTATGCTCAGAGTTTGTATTGCTCATAGTGTTTATTAAGGAACCTTGATTCCTGTTTGTATTTGTATTGCTTTCTTCATGCCTTCTGCTGCACAGTAAGCCTTATAATTAACTACCAATTCCATCCTTTCACCTGAGTCCAGTCCTCAACATCCTGTCCTCTATACACGTGAACTCTACACGAAGCACAACCGTTACACTCGTTTACCTGAAATTACTTGAATTGTAAAAGAATTAACACAATATGTTGTGGGCTCCATTTATTCATGCATGGGTATTTCAGTCAAAATGTGGCTTAAGAGGGTTAATCACTCATGAATAGCAGGCATGAAATGCACCTATATTAAGACAAATTAATAGCTTGATAAAATTCTATGATTGCAATTGGTTGGAAAGTGGTTGGAAAAAAAAAGGAATAATGAAAATATCTGCAAGAGGAGTCCATGCAACGTGAGGCAGTTTTTCATTTTGTAGCAGTAACAAGACACATCTGAATTTTTGAAACAATGTTCAGTCTGTAACCTATAACTGTACATTGTATGCCTTGCCCTTCATACTTAATGTTCCTTAGTAATTGCTATGCCCTCCAAATATGTGCTGTTATCTGATTGGTTCATAGCGGACATATTTTTTTAAGAATTATTTTGCCTATTTGAAGCACTACTAAAAACTTACTCAGAGATACAGTATGCAAACTTAGAACCATTTAAACCAAGTGGTTGAAGAGTTTTAGGTGATTTTACATTTTTTACTTCTTACAGCACTACTTAATCGGCCCACTGTAACAAAATTGTTACAGGTCACACAGATATCATGTCTGTGCATGTGCACCAAATCTGATTACAATAAAACTGTGCAATCAGGAGATAAGAGACTTATTACAAAAATAAACCTTGCCCACATGGCATTTGAGTAAACTGACAGGTAATAATAGGCGAATGGATGGAACATCAAAATAAAAAAAAAGTGTTTTTTTGTTTTTTTTTCCCCTGGCTTGGTCCAAAGATTATTTCCATGAAATTGCTTGGTGATTATTTAAAAATTGGCGGAGGAGTAGGGGATAAACTGTGTTGAACAAAATTCAAAATGGCTGAAAATTTGCGAACACAAAAATTAAAGTGGCACAATGTATGATCTGAATCTGTTTTTATTAGTACTTGCAATGACAAAGAGTAAGCTTCAAAAACATGGTGCTATTAGCTAATCTGGTAACAGGTGCTACTTGGCATGTTTAGCAATGACTCATCAGCATGAAAGTCGGTTGTTATATTTTGGCCATTATTTTGTGGAACTATACAAACTCTGGAATTCTCTGGCCATTAGAAGGCGCTAAAATAATGAACTTTACAGTTTGGCCAATTAAATTTGAAATCTAGGTCTCAATAACAAAATTATTGTTTTGCTGGATTTTGTGGGTCAAGACAAAACCATGAATCTGCCTGACAGGAACAGTTTGGCAGCCGATCTTCAGTCCAGGGCGGTTCCAGGCCAGGGGAATTGCGGCACCATCCCAACATTGTTCAAGCAATCTTGGCTCACTTTGAGCAAGCTCCAGTAGATTTATTTATACCTCAAGAAAATACCCTCTGCCCCCAGTGGTTCTTGATGGTAGGGCCAGAGGGATCATTGCGAGTGGATGCATTGGCGAACAAGTGGCCTCAAGTCATTCTGTATGCTTTCCCACCGTTTCCACATCTGCTGGCATCTAAGGATTTTGAAGGCCAGGGTATTGCTACTGGCCCCAGATCTAGTATCTAGTATCTACAACCCCAATGCCAAAATAGTTGGGACAAAGTGTAAATTGTGAATAAAGTCAAAACACAATGACTTTGAAATCACACCAGCCAGTATTTTATCGACAAAAAGAACAAAGATAACATAGCAAATGTTGAAACCTAAGAAATTTTACGATTTTATCCAAAAATTGAGCTAATTTCAAATTTGATGGCTGCTACAGGTTTCAGAAAAGTTGCGACAGGGGCCTGTTTACCTTGGTGTAGCATCCCCTCTTCTTTTTAACACAGAGTGGAGGCATCTGGGCATTGAGGAAACAAGTTTCTTGAGTTTAGCCATGAGAATTTGATCCCACTCACGTTTAATACAGGCTTTGTGCTGCTGGAGAGTTTTGGGTCTCCTTTGAAAGACTTCTTATTATGACAGAATTACGCACCAAATGTTCTCAGTCGGTGAAAGATCAGGACTGCAGGCAGGCCGGTTCAGCACACAGACTCTTCTACTACGAAGATATGCTGTTGTAATAACTGCAGTATGTGGTTTTGCATTTTCCTGTTGAAATACACAAGGCCTTCCGTGGAATAGATGTCATCTGGAGGGGAGCATATGTTGCTCTAAAACCTTTATATACCTTTCAGCATTCATGGTGCTTTATAAAACATGCAAGTGTCCCACACGATATGCACCTAATGCATCCCCATACAATCAGAGATGCTGGCTTTTGAACTGAATGCTGCTAACAGGAGGAGTGGTCTTTCTCCTCTTTAGCCCAGAGGACACAACGCCCATGATTTCCAACAAGAATGTCAAATTTGGACTCATCTGACCACAGGACACTTTGCTACAGTCCATTTTAATTGAACTTTGGCCCACAAAACACGGCGGGGCTTCTGGATCATGCTCAACGATGGCTTCCTTTTTGCATGATAGAGTTTTAGGTGGCATCTGTGGATGGCATGGAGGACTGTGTTTACAGACAGTGGTTTCCTGAAGAATTCCTGGGCCCATTTAGTAATGTCAATGACAGAATCATGCCGGTAAGTGAGGCAATGGCATTTGAGGGCCTGAAGATCACAGGCATCCAGTTAAGGTCTTCGGTCTTCCAATTTCTCTGAATCTTTTGATGGTGTTATGCGCTGTCGATGATGAGACCTTCAAAGCCTTTGCAATTTGATGTTGAGGAACATTGTTTTTAAAGTATTCCACAATTTTTTTTACGCAAGCCTTCACGGGTTGGAGAGCCTCTGGCCATCTTTACTTCTGAGAGACTCAGCCTCTCTAAGACATCCCTTTTATAGCCAATCATGTTACACACCTGCTAAATGTTCTTTCAGCTGATTCTCTGATGTATTACTTGCTTTTTCAGCCCTTTTTTTGCCTGTGTCCCAACTTTTTTAACACCCATTGCAGCCAGAAAATTTGAAACGAGCTCATTTTGTGGATTAAAATGTAAACTGTCTCCGTTTCAACTTTTGAAATGGTATCTATGTTGTATTGTAAATAACATTGTCTCATGTGATCTGAAAGTCATTGCATTTTTATTTTACTCACAATTTACGCTTTGTCCCAACTATTTCGGAATTGAGGTTGTAGTATCAGATCTAGTCATGGACACCAGATCTAGTAGCGCTGCTGGTGGCGGCACCATGGCTCAGGGGTGCGGCCCCTGGATGGGAGGCATACAGCAGGCCTGCCACAGGGGCACTTGTAACCTTAGAGGCGGCCAGGGCTCCTTCTACTGTCCCCTGTATGACATTTGCTGGGACTGATATTGTAACTGGCATCGACTCAGTGGATTGGACCCAATATCCCCTCGGTCCTGTCCTTCTTTCAGTCCCTTACAGGAAATGGCTTGTCAGAATCAACTTTGAGGGGGCATGTGGCAACCATCTCTTACTGGTATGGTTGTGTAGATAGTGCGCTGGGTCGTCAAGCCATTGAGCAAGTTCATGGTTGTGTGGGAAGGCCTCACCATACCGGGGTGGGGGCTCATGCTACCAGAGGGGCAGCTACCTCCTGGGCATTGCTCAAGGGTGCTTCTCCAGAGGACATTTGCGCAGCAACGGGCTGAACATCCTTGCTTACGTTTAGAAGGTTTTACTGTGTTCTGTGGCTGCTACAACTCTGCAGGCTGAAGAGCGCCTGCAATTATTTTTATTATTATTATTATTACTATACGCCCGTCTTAAGACGGGACATATTATGTCATCACCCCCGTCCGTCCATCTGTTGTCTGTTAGCAATTTCTTGTCCGGGGCATAACTCCTGAGCCGCTTGAGCTACATTCATGATACTTCACATACACGTGCACCATCACTAGGCGCTGTGTCGCGCACCATGATTTCGTTCACCTGGTCAAGGTCAAGGTCACTGGCAAAGGTCAAAGGTCACATGGGGCCCAGATGGGGCTTGTCCGGGGCATAACTTCTCAACCGCTTCAGATACATCCATGATATTTCACACACACACGTGTACCATCACTGAGCGGAGTGTCGCCTACCATGTTTACGGCCCTCCCTCCAAGTTCAAGGTCACGGACAAAGGTCAAAGCTCACATGGGGCTGTTGTCTGTTGGATATTGGTATCATGTTGTCTGTCCACTTCCTGATCCATGTTCATGACGGGCGTATTATGCACCGTTGGCGGTGCTCTTCTTGTTGTCTTTTTCATTTGTTTGCAGCATGGGATTGAAGCTTCCAAGAGCAGAGATCCCCAATGGTTGATTTATAATGAATCTTGAGATGCACTGGTTATTTCATTTCTTGTTTCAATGACATTAAAGTGGCACGATCTTTTCGGAAAGTAATGTCAAATATAGTGCTGGAGAACAGTTTTGTTTAAAACCCAGACTAAATAAGGACTAGAACTTGATCGGCTGAAAAAAATAGTAGTCTTAGTAAACGTAGTCTTGTATTTGACGTTTTCTACCTAACCGTTGCAGCTTTCTTTTTACTGTATTTATCTAACACATTTTCAGCATCGCTGATTTGTCACTGTCGCCCCAGTATATAAGTAGATTTTCCAGGTTAGACACCTTGTAAGTGATAATGTGCACATTTTGGGAAAAAAGTTTTGAAAAACTGAAACTTGAGTTTTGAAAGGGCAAATCTTTATTTTGAAACTTTGGACGTTGCGCATTCGCACTCCTATTGCAGACTGTTTCTTTCAGAGCTGAGATTACAGCACACACCTTTCAGAGATTAGCCCACAAAATTTGGAGCTTGTGAGTCATGGGATTTCTGATTACGTTGTCTCACGGTCTGAAATTCTGAAAATAGTCATTTGTGACCCCAAAACATATGGTGTGAAAAAATCCAGAATCCTGAAAGTAGGGACATTGTTTGCACTCTGCTGGAGTACAGTCCAATCACTTGCTGTAATTTCCAGGTTTGGTGGGATTCATAGAGTGCTTTGCAAATGGTTGACATGCACATTTACATGACCAGGATGCATGCACAAGTGTAATTACATTTTTTTGAGAATAAAATCGGTCCCTCCACAATGGATTCACGATGAGTGAAAGTAGTTATGCATTATTAATTACATTATGATTGAGTGGCTAAGCAGGCAAGTACTTCTTTGCAAGAGGCCAGCTGGTGTGAAATTATCATTTAAAGATATGAGGGATTGTTGCGCTTGGTCAACACTCTGAACTGATGAGGACTACAGGTGCGTAGAGCCAACACAGTAGGACGAAGGAATGCTAGCTGCACACTGTGAGAAAAAACATCAGTCTGGCCCGTAGAAAAGCAAATTTATGACTTAAACCAGCAACAAAACATAGATTACAAGCCTGTGGCATTCGATTTTCAGAGCCCCGGGTTTCAAAAGTATGGATCTGCGGTCCAAACATGCACTGGTGCTGATGGAGCGCCTGTGGAGGATGAAAGAGACGGGAGAGATTACAGACGTGGTGCTGGTCACAGAGGGCGTGTGCTTCCCCTGCCACCGGGTGGTGCTGTCCGCATTCAGCCCCTACTTCAGAGCAATGTTCACCTGCGGCCTGCAGGAGTGCAACCGGACAGAGGTGATGCTACAGGACACGCCTCCCGAAATTCTTCGTCTCATCCTGAACTACATGTACCGATCCGAGTTACCGCTATGCAACGCCAATGTACAGGGGGTAGCCGTGGCCGCCTTCATACTGCAGCTGGACGATGTCTTTGAGCGCTGCCAGAGGCATATGACGGACAACATGGATGCCTCAAACTGCCTCGGAGTGTACTATTTTGCTCGTGACCTGGGAGCTGAAGACCTAAGAGACCTGGCCTATCGTTATCTGCGTCAAAACTTCGCCCAGGTGTGCCTACATGAGGAGGTGGTGGATCTGGAGTGCTACAAGCTGCTTGCACTCATCGGCTCCGATGATCTCAATGTGTCACGCGAGGAGAGCATTTTGGATGTCGTGCTTCGCTGGGTGAACCGTGACCCCGATGGCCGAGCAGCAAACCTGCCCGAGTTGTTGCGTAAAGTCAGGTTGCCTCTCGTGAGTCCAGACTTCTTGCGGGAGGCCTTACGAAGGAACACCGTGTTGCTGGCCAGTGCGGAGTGCCATGATATGGTGCATGAAGCCCTGGATATCATCCAGTGCCCCCCGATGGCCACACCGCGCAAGCTCAAGCTACGCTATGGCATGGAGACTGTTGATCTACTGCTGTGCATTGGGGTCGAGGGCCACGGCCTCCGATCTCGCCGTAGCTCCTACTCTGACTACAGCTTCTGCTTCTCACCCACCACTAGTCAAATCCACTACATCACCTCCCCCAGTTATGGGGAGGCGCTAGGCTATGTGTGTGCTGGGGTAGTTACTCATGACAATCAGATTGTGGTGGCGGGAGAGGCAGGAGCTCGCAGGTTGTCCCGGGAGAGCAGCCAAAACGTCGACCTCTACAGGTGAGGGACCTGTAGAAAATGCAGTGACTGGTGTTCAGATGCAGTGGCCTTCATAATTATTGGCACAGCTTGCTTGGAAATAAAAACACTATTTTAAGAAAATCATAACATTATTAAGAGAAACTCAAAATGGCAACATGAGAAATGCTGTACCCTATCATGATTTCAATGGAACCAACTAATATAGTATTATATATTCTGTTTTATATTCAGGTACCAAGCTGAGGCAGTTTTTGTACCAAGATAGATCAGGTCTTAATAATGAAAATGTGTTGCATGATCTGTTACTGCAACACTGCTGTGTTAGTAACAAAACACTGTCGCTATTGCGTTGCATTACTCTGCCAGAGACATCTTGGTGCCAATTACGCCCTGCTGGTGTTGTTTTTTTCCAGTTTCTTTTTGGGATCCTGAGGTGTATGTTCTGTATTTTCCCACCCATGCATGCCCCAGTGGTTTGGTGTAATGTTGGACATGATTGTAACCTCCTCTTCTGGTTCAGCAACTTCATCCAAAAGAAACTGGCCGGCAAAAATTCACTCCAGCACATAAACTCTACCTCATTTTCCATCAAACTCAGTCCATTTACCGTAGTGGAAGCACCAGGTGTCCCTTGTCCATGTCTGAGTCCAGCATCAAACTACTCAAATTTTGTTCTTCCATACCTTCTGTCAGGGCCGTCGTAGGGGGGTGCGAGGCCCTGCTCACGTGCACGTGCATTAATTGTGTCAGGCTGCAAGCACATAGCTGTTCTGGTTATACCCGGTGAAATGACATGCATTTTTAGACTAAAAAAGCATTATTGTGGCAATAATTTCAACTATGATTTTTTGGATTTGATATACTTTCAGAGGCAAAAAAAATCAACAGCGCAACAATTGGCTTTTATCATCAAATCAGCTCAGCTTTCACTTAATATTGGCATGTGGAAGTATGACAGCGTGTCATGAATTACAATTCAACAAACACTAATACCTAATGGCTCACACTCATTGGTCGCTTATTTTGACTCATTTCTATGGAAAAATCTCAGATTAACAAAGGCGTAGTATCCGCTGACAAACGCGACAGTTTAACATTTGATTACGATGCAGTATATTTTCTCATGGTTGTCAGTCACAAACGCTCTGCTGCAGTATAACTTTAAAACATCAGATTCCCGCTCACCATTCATTGATTAGGTGATGGTCACATTCCTTGCCTTTTGGGCCGCAAACTCCGCAATTAAATCCTTATAATCCAGCCTGGATGCAACGATAGACAAAAGGGCGAGCCCGCATAGTCTCTCCTGCGACATGGAGGTCTGAAAATTGTTTTAAATAACTTTGAAAAACTTCGCTACCCTGATGCCAAGTATTGATATCGTCAATAAGACCCTGAGAGCAATCTCACAGTTAGGAAAGGCGAGTGAGCAGCAGGACAGAGCATGTTACGTATGACGACATAAAAAAAAAAAAAATCTGGGTAAGCTTTTGAGATGAAATGGTAAATAATGAAACCCACACAGAGAATCGTCATTCAAGGAGCATGATGAGTCAAGTACAGTGATGTAAAATATGTAGGCAATTAATTTCTTTAAAAAAATCACACACCAGCCATGAGGCCCCTTAAAGGCGCGAGGCCCTGTGCGGTCGCAAACTCCGCACAGCCCTTGTGACGGCTCTGCCTTCTGTTATCATATTCCAGTGGTTGTTCAAAACATAGCGGACAGGATGGATCCGATGGGCCAGACTCTCTTGATCCGTGGAGGCTGGCATACGAAAAAGCACAGGAGTAGGATGTGTAGTTCTACCAACAACTCGAGAGCCCTCTGGCAAGCAATTTCTGGCAAATTACCAGGGAATACTCGCAGGCAAAATTGAGGAAAGTTAAACATTGTTCTTTTGCATGCATTTATCACACTATAATTATTCAAAGCCAGGTGAAAATGGGTAAAAGTAGTCCGGGAAGCTATATATTTTTTTGCATCTTGGCATTTTGAGTTATCTCTATAATGTAATTACGTGTTATTTCATAGTATTTTAGTGCATTTCCAGACAGGGATACCAATAATTCTGCAGCCCTCTGTAAGTGTCACACTGTATAATGGCAGGAATTCTCGTAGGCTGTATGTTAAGCTATGAATATGGCAATTTCTTGATGTGGGGAGTAATATTTTAGTATCACTACAGGGGCCAAAAATGGGCCTGTAATGATCTTCCTGCCTTCTTTTGTCCCTCCATCTGGTGTGTGATTATCCTGTCAGGTATAATGAATCGGCGCAGGGCAGCTGGAAGAAGCTGTCTTCGGCGGAGCACAGAGACATGTATGCACTGGGAGTAGTGGGGGACACACTGTTCCTTCTGGGCGGCATGATGAAGTTGAGGAAGAAGTACTTCATGACCAACTCTGTGGAACGCTGGTCTATGCGGGGAGGGGCCTGGCGTAGCACCACCCCATTGCCCCTCCCTTTGGCCTATCACTGCGCTGTCACTCTCAATGACCGCCTCTACGTGCTAGGGGGAAGAACCCCACAGGTAACTGGCATGAAAGCCTAAAGAACTGTACATTTTCAATAATTAACCAACTGACCAGTGTGATTCATCGTACTGCCCATAACCTTCAAGCACATCTTAATGAATCAGCCCACAGTCAGATGTGCAAAGAGAACACAATTTTTTTAGCCTTAAAGTGCAGTCACATATGTAGAATGAAGGAGTGTCAAAAGATTGCGCTCCATTCATTCCAATTAAGAGGTCAAAAAAAGTGTGTCCTGTTTTTATGTAGCACAATGTTCAATTAAGCTGAACTAGCAAGCAAATTATTGTGACTCACTGATGTTCAACTAATATTTGACATGGGGGTTGAGTTGATCTCCACACTCGCAAATTTGAACATGATGGAGACGCTTATATTGGCTGTATTCAGGCATCCTATCTTGAACGTCACGTTTTCCGCCCATTGCAGCCCGCTATACCGCCCAGTTTCACCACAGGAAACCTTAAAACATTGCATGCTTATTTTCTTGTGTGCACCAGTACACAAGTCAGTGTTTATTTAATGAAAATGATCATCTTTAACTCTTAAACACACTCTTACAATTGTTCTTTTTTACAATTGTTCGCACATTATCCACTTAATTTGGTACACCTTTGGCCCAGAACAGCCTGAAATCTTCGTGGCATGGATACCAGAAGATTTGGCGACTGCGAAGGCCATTGGAGTACAGTGAAGTCATTGTCATGTTCATAAAACTGGCATGAGATGATGCGTGCTTTGTGACATGGCAAGTTATTCTGCCGGAAATATCCATTAGGAAATAGGTTGACTAAAAACAGCGTCAGATGCTGTTTTTAGCTGACAGAGGTAGAACCCAGTTTGGTCGTCTGCTGCATGTAGCCCATCTCCATTGAGATTCAACACGTAGTGTGCTGAGAGATGTCCTTCTGCTTGAGCGGTTATGAAGCGCAGTTATTTGAGTTATTGCTTCTATCCTGTCTGCTTGAACCAGACAGGCCATTTTTCTCTGACCTCTCTCATTCATGTGGTGTTTTCGCCCATAACCAAAAAAATGTTGTTTTCAGCAGCATTCTTCAGTGCGGAACTTCAGGGTTTTTGCTTGTGAAAGCCTTAGGAGATCATAGGTTTCTGGGAAACTCAAGCCACCCCTTCTAGTGCCAACACTCATTCTGCACTCAAAGTCGCTTACAAACCCATTTCTAAAAAAGTTGAGACGCAACGTAAAGTCTAAGTGAAAACAGAATGCAAAGATTTTCAAATCATTTAACTTTTTATTTATTTGAAAATAGTACAAAGACAAAATATTAGATGTTGAATCTGATATATTTTATCGTTTTTTTTTTTTTGTTGGAAAATATGTGCTCAATTTGAAGGTTAGCTGAAGGTTCCATAATACCACATTTCATTCCATAATTTAAAAAAATTCAACTAAATTGCTTAATCCTAAACGACCTTTGTTACACATTTGGCAAGCAGAAGGTTGAAGGTCCCAAACTGACAACAACTGAGAGTATTTCTCTCAGAAAAGAAATATCACAGTTGAATTGCAATAATTAATTTGCAAAAATTAAGCACAATTTTAATAAAAATGCTTTTTACGATTGAGTTAACTCCAGGGCATGAATAATGAAGGGGCTGGGGAAAAATGTGAAAATAATGTTGTAATCTGCTGGTACTGCACCTGTCCTGTCTCGTCACGTCCTGACAGTTTGACCGGCCTGACGATGAGCCCGAAAGCCTGAGCAGCCGATTGTTTCGGCTGGACCCGGGAGCGAGCACGTGGGTGGAATGTGGCCCCATGCGGTTCTCCAAATACCGCTGCAGTGCAGTCACTCTCAATGGCGAAATCTATGTCATGGGTGAGCACTCGGTAGGATGGGGCAGAACCAACATGGTCTTCACTGGAGTATCATAATCATATTCATAACATGCCCATTATCAGTATAATAATCAAAGTGCATGTGAAAGGAGTTGATAACTTTTAGCAATCATTGCATGCAGCTGGCAGTTATACTGTAAACCAGGGGTTCCAAAACTCGGTCCTGGGGCCTCCCTGTGTATGCTGGTTTTATTCCACCCTTGATTGCAATCATCGGATTTTAACAGCCTGTCAATTTGTCTTAATTAGGTGCATTTAAATTTAGAGCAGCAATTTATCATCTCTTGACATACAGTATTTTGACAGATATGCATACGTACAGTGAGAAATAAATTCCACATCCACACTGGAATATATGAGTAACAACTGCATAAAAAGAATAGAAAAATGTACCTAATCAAAAAAGAAAACTCAATAGGTTCCTAACTGGTGAAACTGTGGGCACGTGGGCACTTAGAACTTACTAGACAAGCAAATGAGAGGGTCAACCCTGTTTTATGTTATGTTTTTGTTATTAAGCGCAAGCAAATTATTTTGAAAGAATTCTAATCACCTGTGTTCAGCAACACAGGTTACTAATTTGGAGGTTTCTGATTGATCTGTTTAAAAATGTTATTGCCTGAAATCGCTTGAAACATAGCAAAAAAAAAACAAAAAAAACTGTAAATTCAAGGACCTTTTATTCGTCATTGCATACATGGATATTTCTATAAAATTTTGGCTATAGATAGCAAATAACTTCTCTAAACACAAAATGCACCTAATTAGGACAAATTCACAGCTTATTAAAATCCTATGATGGCAACTATGGTTGGAATGAAAACCAGCATACACAGGGAGGCCCCAGGACAGAGTTTGGGAACCCCTTCCCTAAACAAAACACCTTTAAGCTCAAAACTTAAAACATTAGGAATACAATAGGATCTCCTCTGAAGAAGAAGAACATGCAGGATAACAATCGGGTCCTGGCAGCTTAGGCTGCCTGGCCCCTAATACTAATAACAAACTCAGCTGAGATGGTGGGCAGCGAACT
Organism: Gymnothorax reevesii; assembly: GCA_029721435.1. Classification (NCBI taxonomy): domain Eukaryota; kingdom Metazoa; phylum Chordata; class Actinopteri; order Anguilliformes; family Muraenidae; genus Gymnothorax; species Gymnothorax reevesii. Next base: position 11,555,657 of record CM056581.1, read on the forward strand.
TAATACAAGCAGCTAACAGATGCAGAGTGAACCCAATATAGATGTAGAAACTTGCTTATCTGGGGCCCCAGATAATGGGGGTCTTGCTGATAAGTGCGGCTAGTACACATAATTATGATGAGGGAAGAAACACAGGTGTCCTGATTTCGGCTCTTATTTCACAGGAGGCGTTGGATGTGAGGGGTTGGATCACGGGCAGTCACGCCGCTGCCTGGACGTAGTAGAGATCTACAACCCAGATGGAGACTTCTGGAGGGAAGGGCCCCCACTGCCCGGGCCTTTATTGTCCCTGCGCACCAACGCCTCGAATGCTGGGGTGGTAGGGGGTAAAATCTATGTGTGCGGCTTCTACAGAGGGGCAGGTGAGCTGTGCCCCTGCCCCTTTCATTCGCCTGTAATCCAATCATCAGCAATCAAAGAGGAGAATCCACATATTAGAAAAATAGCTCTGTGAGGTCACTGCTAGCCCACCATTTTTTTTTCCAGTTCCAATGAGAATGGACCACATGAATATGGTATGTGAGTATTTTTTTGAGTTTGTACTGTGCTGGGAACTTGTAATAAGTTGCATATCGTATGTAGTTTCATGGAATTTTCTCTCCAGAAATGTCATCATTGTCATTTGTAATGCGACTGAAGATTTTACGATGACAAATAGAATCGTAATGCCAACCAGGTAACTATGGCTGGCTCTGTCGTGTGGTCACACACACACACACACACACACACACACACACACACACACGTGGGAGACTGCGCAGTGGACTCTGCTCGCAATTGCTACAGAGAAACAACTTGACAATGTGAAGTAAGCGGAAGCCACCACCTTTATCACCTGTAGGAAGGCTAAGCACTTAGTGCACAATTTACACAGCTGCCGTTTTCTTGTAACCTGATCCTTTGGTTCAAAGATAAAGGGGACTTCGCAGAGGAGCTTGAGGAAGACCATTGTGCCATCTCCCTCACATTCCACAACAGCTGTCATATGTCTTTGCATGAAGTGCACATCTATTGACGGAAAGTGATGCGTCCCTGTTGGTCAAGTTGATACCTTCTGTCTGCGTCAAACACAGGTCGGCATGACATCATCACCAAGGACATCTTGGAGCTGGACCCCTGGGAAAACCGATGGACTATGGTGGCGAGGCGTGTCCTGATGCACAACAGCTATGACGTCTGCCTGGTGGCCAAGCTTAACCCCCGAGGCCTCAAGGCCCCACCCCCTGACCTACTTGAGGAGTAGCATGAGTGCGCCCCTCTCAGTCCTGCCCCCTGACCTCTTAAAAGAGCAAAATATCATTTCGCTCCTTGCCCACCCACTGAATGTGGTGCACCCCTTTAAGGAGAGGCTGACCAGATGAGGCCACAGGTGAGATTCAGCCAGACAGACACTTTCCATTGAAAAGTTGTCATTGCTTTTTTTTAACACTGGATACTTAAACTCTGGTCAGAGGACACTTGTTCCCTGTTCTGACGCAATTAATGGGGACACAGTGGACATGTTTGGCATTTGTAGTAAGGTTTCATCATCTCAATACTTGCCATGGCATTGCAAAACTTGTTTATACACTGTTCGCCCTTTCTTGTTGCTAGGTGTTCTTTTATCTTACCCAATCATCTATGCATTTTTTTCTACCGCCAAAGTCAGGGTCACCTTGCCAATTTAGCTTATGTACAGCTGTTTCCATAGTTACGCTATACACTGTCTTACAGTCCCTGAAAAGTGCTTTATTAGTCGGAGCAGTTGTAGCAGTATCATCATTATATGAAAACCTGGGACAGCTGCAGGCTCGACGGTGTATCGACGCGTCAGGCTCCCACTCGCTGTTGTTATTATCAATCAGCAGGATGACGGGCAGGGAAATGAAACGAGCAGACATGCAGGACAAAGTGTCCCTGTCCCTTTCTTCTCTGCTGTAATACCTGAGCTCCTTCTCTCAATGATCAGAAACAGCGAATCTCAAAGCCCAAGGGTCATGATCAGAGATCACACACTGCGCAGACAAGCACATCACCTCTCACTGCACATACACACACGGGCACACGTCGTACATAAGTAGCCTGGGCAAAAGTAAACAAGACAGTCTAGACCTACGGTATAATAAAGACAACAATAAAAACTATAAAGAAACAATAAAACTATCTGTTCTGATAGAGCGCTGCCCTCTCACCATGACAAACATCTTTCAAAGTGTTTCCAAGAAATATTGACTTTATCAACACAGCCCTGATAAATGAGACAAAGAAGAAACTAGGAAATAATGTGGAGCTCTGTGGACAGAAACACTACAGGAGGCACAGGAATGACACGAAAACATTCAAACACTTGAGATAAAAAAAAAAAAACACAATTCATCATTATTTGTGTTTGGTGTATGGTTTTGCGACATGTAGCATATTATTGGATCAGTCAATAAAAGCAAAGTGAATAGATGTATGTTGTCAGTTTTATTGAAATCAGGGAACAATAAAATGAGAGCTATGACTTAATGGGAGACGACTGCCAACATGAAAGCCAAAAAAATAAAAAAAACTTTCCTCAGGAAAACAATCCACATGTCATGAATTCCAAATGAACTGTGCAAGGATGATGAACAAGGTGCTCATCACAGCAATGCATCTGCTACTCTGCTCTGCTCAGCAGATTTCAACAGGAGAACAAGTAATAACAGTTCAGGTGGTTCCACAGAAGCCATAAAGGAGTCAGGAGACAACAGCACATTTCTGCAAATATCAAAGAACAAGTTGCTCTGTTGTTGATTACTACAATTTACCAGTGAGACCTGTAGCAACACTGCATCACTAACAGACCTCTGAAACTGGCTTCGGTCAGTTTGTATTTTTGGCAAGCGGACTTGGTTTCTGAAAAGTGTTTTAAGTGTCTATAAGTGGCATATGTAAATTACTTTTAGGGTTTCATATTAAAGACTTTTCTTACTCTGATGTACAAGAACAAACAACTTTTTTGTTCTAATGAGCTGTGGTTCCATTGAACTCATTTTTGAATATCATACATGGAAAAGTCACATTAATGCCACAGAAGGCTGGTTTATGGAAGAACGTTACTGACAGCACACAACAGCCATCGGGAGCGACAGAAAAAGCCATGGCTGGGATGTAAGACTGCAGTCCTGGTTGACCACAGCGTGTGCTGGTTTTTGCCATGTTTTAGCTCTTAAGTGATTCATTTCAGACACTGATTAGCTAGAGTCCAAGCAAAGTGTTCCAATGCCTGCGCTGACTGCTGATTGAACGGAAAAACCAGAAGAATCCGCCGATGCTGCAGTCCTCCAGGACATGAGTGTGACACCCCTGACGAATAATAACCAAGCATGAACCAGTCCTACTCAACGGACTTTTCAGCACTACAGCATTACACTACACTACACTACAGCACACATGAAGATGGTGCGTCTAGTCAGAATCATCGCAGAAATCAAACAGCTGCCACAGCCCTGTCTGCGCGATCCCAGCCTTGGCTTCGGAGAGGGGTACTCCCCACGATGCCGTCGTGGCCTCACACCCCGAGACAATCTGTATACCGCTGCTGTCCTGGGACCAGCCGGCGCAGGGGTTGAAATATGCCCCGGTGTTCATGGGCGAGTGGTTGGCAGAGCTCTGGAAGGGCGTGGGGACAGCCATTATTGCTCTGCCCCTGCTGCCAGTGCCCTGGCCCCCGCGCAGTGGCAGTGCCCTCCTCCTCCTCTTGGGCATACATAACCTGTGCACTCTCTGGATGCCTCTCCTCTGTCTGCCAGCCCGCTTCGGGGCTCTTGCTGAGAAGCCGATGCCCCCGTCAGCCTCGGGCCCAAGCACAGGGCCGTTCGGCACGGTGCCGGTCTGAATTGGCGCTGCGGTTTCCTGTGGCCTGGTGTCAGCTGTTTTTTCTTGTTTTCCCACTGAGTAAGCTGTGGCAGGGCAGGTATGGTGTGCATTACACTCCTCCATCCTCTCCGGCAGAGCTCTCTCCGGCTCCGAGCAGCCGACAGCCTGTGGGTTTGAATCTTGGCTCCGTCTGAGTGCCGGGTCAACGGGCTGCAGTGGCCTGAGGCCTCCATTCTCCCCCCGTGGGGTCAGTCCTGGCCCACCGCTCAGCTGCAGGCTCTGGAAGTAGCTTGTCTTCTCGCTGACCAGACAGAACCCCTCCCAAAGACAGGGCGACGTCTGAACGCCGCTGTCTACCACAGCTGTAGATTGAGGCTGAGCTGAGGCCACAGCCTGCAGCAGGGAGAGCATCTCTCTGATCGTGCACTGCTGCTGGGCCTGCTCCGTCCTAATGCTCTCCAGCTCCCTCTGCAGGCTGTGCACAGAACTGGCCAAAGTGGCCACCTCTGAAACCACCTGGGATAATGCACAGAAACAGCCCACCTCAGTGGTGAAGCATCGTAGGCTTCTCTCCAATAAAGTCACTTTGCTAAAGTGTCCCACACTACATTCTTCATCATTTATGAGTACTTCCACACTGCTGTCATGTTAGACTGTTACTTTGATATCTAACCATTCTTTAAACACTTGTACTTTCTCATAGGAATAATCCATCCATTATCGATACTGTTACTTCCTCACTAGGGTTGCGGGGGAGGAGACTATCCCCGCTGACTATGGGCGAAAGGCAGGGACATACCCTCACAGCTCGCCAATCCATCGCAGGGTGCACGCACCATTCATATACCATTCACTCACACGTTTATTCTTATGGGCACTTTAGAGTCACCAATAAGCCTTGCATGCATGTCTTTGGACTGTGGTAGGAAATGAAGGTGCCTGACGGAAACCCATGCGAAAACAAGGACAACATGCAAACTTCGCGCAGAAAGGCCCCAGGCCGGACTCAAACCCTACACCTTCTTACTGTGAGGTGATAGGAATAATCAATTCTAACAAATTCTAACAAAGGGTGCTCCAAAGTTCACCATCCCATATATATAAACCACAACTCAAATGAAGTTGGGACATTGTTTAAAACATGAATAAAAACAGAATGCAATGATTTGCAGATCTCATAAACCCGCATTTTATTCACAATAGAACATAGATGGCATATCTGCTGTTGAAAGTGAGACATTTTACCATTTCATGAAAAATATTAGCTCATTTTTAAATTTGATGGCAGCGACATATCTCAAAAAAGTTGGGACGGGGCAACAAAAGGCTGAAAAAGTAAAAGGTACAAATAAAAACAGTGGAAAAGCCACTGCGCCCACTTGGCCAAACGTGGCCAAAATGGAACGCCCCCTATTGGCCATAGTATTGGTCCGATTGGGCTGAAAAATTGAACTTGGTCAGGACCTTAAGACGCTATATACACATATGAAATATGAAAAGGATCGGTGAAAAACTGAAGACGCTAGAGCGCAGACAAGCCAAAAGTTTACACACGCACGCACGGATGCACGACATACTACCACTAAAGACCCCAAGCATAGCATAAGCCCATTGGGCCTTTTGGCCGAGCGGGCAAAAAACTGGAGCATCTTAGCTCGTAGAATAAGGGAGCTCGAGCTGTTTGAAGTTTTGCAGAAAAGGCCCCCTGGTGGCCGAGAATCGCAGCATGCCCAAAATCGAACTGCGGTTAGATCTTAGGCTCATAGACATGCATATGAAATATGAAAATGATCCTTTGAAAAGCGAAGGCACTATTGCAGTGAAACAAAATCTGTGCATTTTAAGACCTTTGACCAACATAACCTTTAAATTTAGGTCAAATCAAAAACCCATTATATGCATGATGAACCCTTGGCAGAATAACCTACAGTAAAAATTTGACCCCTCATCTCATGATCAGTTTTGGTTGCTGTCCGGAATCTGTCTAGTACAGGGTGTAACCAGATGTGGCGCTCTTGAGCCGGCATCGTCACTCGTGGCTGCCCTAAGAGGGGTCAGTCAGTGACAGTGCTTGTGTTCCATTCTCGGATGGACAGCCGACTGATTGTTGAAAGGTGACAGTGCAAATGACGAACCACTTCTCGGCGGCTGAGATCTGCCCGTAACATGCCAAAGGCTCTTTTTCTCTTTCCTGTGTCACAAGCCATTGCATTTTCTTGATGCAGTAGCATTTTTCGGTTTTTTTTGTTGGTTTTATGAAGGCTATTAACCACACCAAAAAGAACAAGTCAAGTGTCACTGTACACATCACAAACAGCTCAATGTTTGTTATTACTGAAGTGCTTGGCGTGTGCAGGTGGTGCGCGTCAGGATTAAAGTACCACACGCTTTTCTTTATTTCCTCTCATGCCTCACTGGAAAAGCAATAATCGATTCTTCAATTTGCCGCAAATACAGTACATACCTCACCTGTGCGTTTTTAATGGAGTCAAGTATATATCAATAAAATATTCCAGTTTCAACATCTGATTTATTGTCTTTGTACTATTTTCAAATATAAAGTTTAAATGACTTGAAAATTACAGAGTTCTGTTTTTAGTTACATTTTAGACAGCATCCCAACTTTTTTGGAAATGGGGTTGCACATAGTCTTTTGAAATTTGGAGTTTGATTCTTAGCTGCAAATGAACCACTGACCAAAACACCTTCCCTCAGCAGGTTGGAGAGCTTGTAAGAGGCTCCACATGGCTGAACATGTTCATCACTGAACACCGCGAAGCAGCGACAGGATCGCCATCAGCCCCCCCCCACTGAAAAATCAGCTTTAATTAATAGTGTTGGGCCACCTCTGAAATCCACATCAGTTTCTAGTGCAGGGATCTCAGACAGAAGTCTTCCACCTCATGTGACCCCTCTCTGCGCTGCGATTAAGTATCACTGTCTATCTCAATGCCAGCTAGCTAGCAATTGTGTTCACCATTACAGTTTTCACCTTTATTTGAAGTGTGTAATGTTTGAATTAGCACGTGTACATGCTCAAAAGCATCCGTCCACCCCTCCCCTGGCCAATCAAAATGAACCTGAGACCACGGACTCGTCTCCACTGTCACACCCAATGTTTTGCATGATTTGCAACAGCATAGGAGGCGAAGACAGGCCCAATCCCAGTGCAACATTACTCTAAGTGAAAACGTGAAGATGTGTATTATTTTGCCCGACTCACCTTAGACTCCCTGTCCTGCATATCTTTAAGGGCTTCCATCTGACAGTCCAGCTTGTTCAGCACTCCCCCCAACTGCACTGAGAGGACTTCATGCATGTTACCCATAGTGCCCTGAACTAAAATGAAAGGATATTATGTCAACCAGTTGTCTGAATTTCACTTTCTTAATCTGTAACAAGGCAATCAGAGATGGCAGACTTCACCCCATTCACGCAAATATTGTCGAGTGCTGAAGCACGAACAAACATGCACAGCCACTAGATGGCAGCCTTCACCCATCAGCAAGTGCGGAAACACAGACAGACAGACAAACAAACACAGGGCTGCTAAAAACAGTACTTCACGCCCACTCCGTGGCGTGAAGTAATTATACAATGCAGTTACAGTGGACTACAAAATTATTGACACCGATTACTGGCAATGCAAAAACAATACAAAAAAAAAGAAACAATATGATTATAAAGAAATGGAATATCCCTACATGAAAGAAATACTTAATCAATGTTTCAATGCAAACAACGAAAATCATAATCACCTAATATAAAATAGATTTCAACAAAATCAAGGTTTCATAATAATGGCACCCTTCATTTAATACTTATCCTTGCCAGAGGTGGCTGCACCAACAGCATTGGGTCTTTTCTCATGATTTTAGATGAGGTTAATTCACACATTTGGGGGGATTTTAGACCATTCCTCCAAACAGATCCTCCTTTCAAGATCCATCAAATTCTTGACTTCGTACTTATCAACTGCTCACTTCAACTCAGCACACAGGTTTCCCATTGGATTGAGGTCTGGTGACTGAAATGGCCATAGCAGAATGTTGATTTTTGTTGTCACAAAACCATTTCTGTGCAGATCTTGAGGTATGCTTTGGGTCAATGCCTTGGAAAGTCCACCTACGGCCAAGTCCCAGGCTTCTGGCAGAGGCAACCAGATTATCAGCCAAATGATCCTGATACTTGGTGAATTTCATTATGCCACTAATCTTAACCAGTGCCCCTGGACCGCTTGAATGTAAACAGACCCAGAACATGACTGACCCACCATATTTCACTGTGGGTATGAGGTGCTTCTCCTTGAATGCATCTCTGTTTTGACGCCAAACATGCCGTAACTGACCAAAATGTGAAATTTTTGTCTCATCTGACCAAAGCACCTTGTTCCAGTCTTCATTTAAATGACGTTTGGCAGAATCAAAGTGCTCACTTCGGTGTCTTCTGTTCAGAAAAGGCTTTCTTCTGGCAACCCTTCCAAAGAGCCTGTGGTTGTGGAGGTGGTGCCTGATGGTGCCTTTTGAAATCTGGCGACCCCAAGATGACACCAAGTCCAGCAATTCCTTCACATTGATTCTTAAGCATTTTGTTACTCATCTCACCATCCTCCTAAGCATTCTTGCGTGCAAAATGCAGTTGCATACTACACCTTCGAAATTTTCAACAGTTCCATATCTTTGGAATTTTTCAATAATTGTCCTGACAGTGCTCAGTGGCATATTCAATCATTTGTGAATCTTCTTGTATTCATTACCAAATTTATAATGGTCTATGACCATCCGCCTCTTTTGAACTGACAGTTTTGTTTTCCACATGGGATACTGCATGAGCATTACCTCATTTTTATACCCAAGTAAAACAGGAAGTGATGTAATGGCTCAACATAATTCCTTAATACTTCATCCATCCATTTTCTATACCCGCTTATTCCTCACAAGGGTCACGGGGCGAGCTGGAGCCTATCCCAGCTGACTACGGGCAAAGGCAGGGACCCACCCTGAACAGCTTACCAATCCATCGCAGGGCGCACACACCATTCACGCTCACACTCATACCTATGGGCAATTTGGTGTCTCCAATTAGCCTGATATGCATGTCTTTGGACTGTGGGAGGAAACCGGAGTACCCGGCGAAAACCCACGCAACACGGGGAGAACATGCAAACTCCACACAGAAAGGCCCCAGGCCGGATTCGAACCCACGACCTTCTTGCTGTGAGGCAGCAGTGCTAACCACTGTGCCACCATTCAAATTCATAGTTTAATTTAGGTAGATGTAATTTAAAATAATCTTTAAGGGTGCCATTAATTGTGAAACCTGAATTTAGAGGAAAGAGATTTTAACTAAATCAGTAAATGATTTTTGTTGGTTTCATTGGAACAGTAATATGATTCAGTATTTCTCACATAGTTATTTAGATTTTCTCCATTTTTTTTAAGAGTTTTTTTTTTTGTTTGTGCATTACTAGTTAGGGGTACCAGTCATTTTGGAGTCCATTGTATAATACTTCCTTGATTTATTGAAAGTGTCTTATTGGGCATTGACTTAGGCTTCAAACATGAAAAGATCAAATTGTCAAATCCAGAAAGATTTTCTGTTACTACAGCTGAATAGAGTACATCAGCTCAACCCCAGGAGTGTAAAATTGCACTGTCAATGTAAAATTTTAATATAGTTCATCAAAAAAGGTATGACAGCTTATCTGAAACAAAAAATTTGGTTTAAATTAAACAAATATTTATACGTATATATACTGGCTACATCAGAATCAACCAGGGGAATGCAAAGACCACTTAATAAATGTCATCTTAACATCTTCAAAGGCAGTGTTGGGTCACAGGCAGCGCCCTCCTCTGTTCATACTGTTTAATACACTATGGCAGTGAAAATGTCATAATTTTAAATTCTCTCCACCTCAGATTAACTTCAGTATGTCTGAATGGTATTTAAACATGCATTAGATCCTCAAGGGTTTACCACTGATTATGAGTTCTGTAAATTATATAAATAGTACTAATCTTCTGTAATAACGTGACAAATTCCAGTTCAAACTATTCGTCTTACGTGATTTCGTGTAACTGTCCAGGGCTTCCATGACAGCTCTTTTAGTAGAATCTGTGCTTGCATCCAGACTGCTTAAAGAGATCTTCATCTGAAACAAACAGCCATTATAAATATTACCAGTTTAATGCGGTTTTTCACAACCATAAGTTTCCAGAAAATGGAAAGGACTCATTTATGTACAGTAAATCAGCAAGTGGTATTTAGTTAGTTTATCATCCCATGGCAATTGCATATCTTACATTTTCCATGCTTCCCTTAAGTTGTGACAATTCATTCAAGAGTATCTCACTAAAAGACACGGGGGAAAAAAAGCATATGTTACTCCAGTAATGCGCACTGCCAAATGTCAGTTTCTTTATTAAGGCTAAAGAAGACCCTTCACCTTTCAGCCTTCTCTTTTGCTTTTATCTTCTCCTCTTCAAACTGCTCCAGGATTCCTTTGTTCATACTGTATGTGAAATTTGGCATCTTGGCTTTGTCCTTTGAATCGCCATTGAACAGGTAGGGCTTGGTTTGGAAGTTCATTGAAACTTTGGGCTCATTTACCTGAGAATCAAAATCATTTTTCACCCTCATACTGGCAGTAAGGGGAAAGAACAGGGGGTTTCAGGACTTAATGATTAGGATATGCCACAAAAGGGATTCAGGACAACAAAGCACAGCTGAGATATGCCACAAAGGGGGTTCAGGGCAGTGAAGCAACACTGGGATATATAACTGACAGGATTCAGGGAAGCAAAGCACTGTTGGGATATATCACAGAGATGATTCAAGGAAATGCACAACCACTGGGATATACCATCAATGGGATTCAGGGAAGTGAAGCAACACTAGGACATACCACAGAGGGAATTCAGGGCAGTGATGCACGGCTGGGTATGTCACAGGGTACAAGGGCTTCAGGACTTTAAAGTGCAGTTGGGATATGCCAGGGGCTTCAGAAAGTGAAGTTAAGCATACAAAAGCTACTGACTCCAATGTACCTCCTGTGAGTTTTGCTGGGAGTTCTTGGAGTGCAGACTCATTTCCTGGGAATGACCAAGTTGATCTGACCAGTACTGAGACCCAAAGAGAAACTGGGAGTCTGTCAGGCTGGAGTAATCACTGGTGGCACCACTTCGGCCAGAGGATTTACTCCCACTGCGAAATGTATTTTTACAGTAATGACTGACTATGCATAGATAGATTAACATTAGGCATACACTCTGATATTACAAAAAATAGCATTAATAGTTGGTTAAGTCAGTGTCTCATTAGATCATTCATTATGAAGTGTATTTAATTAATTGATTGTAGAAAATGGCATATTTCTTCGTCGGAACATTTTTCATCACAATCATTTATGGCTGAGTGAACATGCAGTAACGCTGACAATGTCGCTAATCTATCACGTACTCACCCATTTGATATATTGACAGTTTCTTTCATTATCCACCCGTTGAGATTCATGTTTCACTTTGTTTCTGCAAGATAAACACGGCCGTTTAATTAGCTGAGAGAATAATCTCTAACGTTAGGCCGAATATGATTGATTATGTAAACAGTAAACATTCGCTCGTTGTGGCAAAGACCCAGACGCCAGCATGGAAACAGCACCTGTACAGAACAGCATAATTAATGACCGTTAAGCAAACCTACGATACGAAAGTCACCCATCAAGCTAGGATAGCAAGAAAGGTTAGTAAGCTGTCCTATCAATCCTATCTATCAAATGCAAATTATTGTCAAGAACTACCATCACTAAAGTAAGTAGCGAAGTTATCCGTCGTTCATTTAAAATTATTCACAATAGTTGATCCTATGAAAGTAACGACAGTTTTAATGATACCTAAATATTTTCGTTAGTTTCTTCTCATCGGCTTGGTTTAGCTGACAAGTTTTTACTGATTTGATGGTCATTGAATGGTCTGTGTCTGTGAGTAAATGTAAGCAGGCGTTAAAGGGCATCTCCTGACACGTGCTGGCTGAAGAGCCACGCGAACCGGCTGGTCGTTCACCTGCGCACGAGTCCGAACCGTCCGAACACGAGGGAAGGGCGTTCACTTTAAGATAATCTTTGCAAGCATTTCTTTTTTCACTTTTATTTTTTTTTAGATATACCGTCGTCAGCCTGTGCATATGCAGTCCGGCATTGAAAACACTCACTGTAATATTTTGTTAGACCGCATTTTGCTTTGATTATGGTACGCATTCGCCGTCACGTGGTATGATCTCCGGTGGCTAATCCTTGCATGTAGATCAGGGGTGTCCAATCTTATCCAGAAAGGGCCGGTGTGGGTGCTGGTTTTTGTTTGAGCCCAACACCAACACCTGTTTCTACCCACCAAGGTCCTGATTGAATCCCCTGATTAGTTAATTAGTGCAATCAGGTGCTGTACCACTGCTGGCTAGCACAAAAACCAGCACCCACACTGGCCCTTCATGGATAAGATTGGACACCCCTGATGTAGATGATGCCTCATGCTCCCTGAACCACTTTAATTGTAGCCCGAGAAATCATGGCATTATCATCTTGGAGTATGCTTGAGCATCAGGGAAGAAAAAAAATCCATCGACGTCAGTGGCGTCTCTGGAAGTGATAATTGGCGGGGCCCGGACCATGCCTTTGCGTCACACAGGGCTTAACCAAAATTTATATAAAATAGGGAAGCACCCAACTGGGAAATGTATTCACTCTGGACAGTCAGAAACGGTTGAACATTAGGTCATGTGCTAAGGCTGAAAATATGTCTGGAAAATGGTTTTCGTTCTAACGACTGGGTAATACTTTATTTTTGCATAATTATAACCAGAAAAACATGCTATCAAAGTAACCAAAAGTTCTCCAATGAAAAGTTTGCAGTTTTTGCAGAAACAACTACCATTTCAGGGGCAAAGGGAAATATAGCAGGGGTAAAAAAAAAAAAAAAAAAAAGTCATCGGATTGTAACTGTTACGAAAAACACGGGTGGAACACACTAGGGGAACATGAGCATGGAAACATGAACGTGAACTTTGAAACACAGAAGAGGGAGACACAAAAGAACAGACTCTGAACAAGACATGGAACGAGACTTGAGACAAACAGAACTCTGGAAGCTAGACATACTCACAAGACAAGACAGTTTGCACAGCTGGTAGATGGCTAACTCGGGTGGCACAGCTGGCCAGGAGAAGGGTAAGGGAGAACATCAGGAGGGGGACAGACAGGACACAGGGCTCAGGGCAGGCAGGAACGCTGGGGCTATGGCTTGGGCTATGACAATGGCTATGGCATGGCTTGGCTTGGGCTTGGGACTGTGGCTATGGCTTGGCTGGTGCTCAGGACAGGCGGGGCTTGGCTGGTGCTCAGGACAGGCGGGGCTTGGCTGGTGCTCAGGACAACTCAAGACAGGAGGAAGACTGGCACAAGGACACAGAAGACGCTGGAGGTGACAGGGGGCACCAGGGGCTTGAATGCAGAAGGGCAGGCTGGACAGGGAAGGAGGCTGAACTTGAGACACAGAAAAATCTGAGGGGACCAGAGAAGAAGTGCACAAGGCAGAGGGAGGGCGAATGCGTGCGAGTGTGGTGCATGAAGCGAAGTCAGATCGGCTGACGTGCAGAGACTGCTCAAACATATAGGGCAGGGGCACACACAGACACAGGTGTTGAAACTTAATCCAATTAACAAGGGGTGGAACATGAGGGAAACCAATTACTTGAAAACATTAACACTCAGACAAGGATCACAAGACAATCCCAAAGATGGGATAAATAAACTGGATAAAAGACTCCTAAGTGTACAGAAAAAGAGCCAGAACAGATTATAAGAATGCAGAGATCCTGCGGGAAAACTTTAGCAAAGCCAGTGAACAGTAAAGCGAGGGGCGAAGCTAGAACAGAGCGACTGCTGAGAGATAATTAGTCAATTAGTAAGTGCAGCTATACAATCCCGGGTGCTCGTTAGTAGATTAGTATTATATACAAGGTTAGTTTGGTTAGTAATTTTAGAAAACAACAAACTGTTAGTAATGTTAGTATGAAATAGAAAAGCAAGGGGAAACTAGCAAACGAGAACAGAAGGAAGGATGAAACCCAGAATCCATTAAATCACCCGAAATAGTGTCACAATCAATTACCACAGAAACTGATACAAACAATGACGCGACCGGGGAGAAAGCAAAGACAGTACATGGGTAAAACGTGGACTGGACTACACAGGAGAGGAATGAAATGTGAACACTAAGACATGGACTAAAAACTGACATACCAAAATGATAGAAACCTAAAAATGACTAACCAGACACTCAGACCACGGAACACAACAGTAACAAGTTTGGTATCAAACTGTAGGTCTATGAATGTGCTTCAAGGAAATATGTGTCCCAATCCACTGGCCAGCCCCTGTGCCTCTGTTGAGGGGGTTGAAATCTGAGAAAATGAGATTTTGGCCCCTTACCATGGGGCCCAGGGGCAAGTGAGGAGGATCAAATATGTTGTATTCAAATATGTTTAGTTAGACCTTTCAAATGACACCTATGTCAATGGGGTCCACAAACCCATTCACTCAGGGGAAATGTTCATGCATTTTGGTCTAACTAAACATACTTAAATACAACATATTTGATCCTCCTCACTTTCCCCTGGGCCCCATGGTAAGGGGCCAAAATCTCATTTTCACATATTTCAACCCCCTCTGCAGGGGCACAGGGGCTGGCCAGCAGATTTGGACATATATTTCCTTGAAGCACATTCATAGACCTACAATTTGATACCAAACTTGCTACAATCTGATGACATCAGATTTCCAACCCCTACTCTATTTCCCTTTGCCCCAGAAATGGTAGTTGTTTCTGCAAAAACTGCACACTTTTCAGAGGAGAAGTTTTGTTTACTTAAATAGTATGTGCTTCTGGTTAGAATTATGCAAAAATAAAGTATTCCCCAGATGGTGGAACGAAACATCATATTTTGAGCCTTAGCACGTGGCCTACATGTGCTTCTTCAGTGTAGGAAATACAGTCATGAAAGAAATCACCTGTTTCAGTCACTATGGCAGACAGAACATCATGATTTTTCTCTAATCGGTCTTTTGGGGAAAACGGCAGACAAAATATACGCGGACTGCATTATATTTCGTAAAGAAACTGGTTTGTTTAAGAGAATCTAGGTTTTTTTCTGCATAATCTCTTGATCCACACTCCAGTTCAGATGGTGGCGGTAATGCACCTTGAGCTGATTTAATAGACATAAAGAAAGAAGAAGAAGAGGAGTTCCTTAGCGCAGCCTGAATGAACCTAAGCTTGTTGTCTCGTTAGCTGTAGTACTGTTACCAGTTCGCGACATGGCTAGCTAGATACGAAAGAAATTAACGACAGTCTTTATACTTTGAATGGACAGACGATTTTAATTTAGCTAAAGCGTCTGCTCGGTTTCTGGCGCAGTGACTACGGTTTGTTGTTAGTTAATTTTAGCCATCACATTATCGGAGAACAGGCTATACATTGGGTAACTGCTCACAGCGTTAGCCTTAACTAGCTGGCTAGCTAGACAACTACTGTAAATTGTCTGATCACAAATAGCTACATAATCCCGTAGAGTAATCCTTGTTTGGTTGCTCATTTATGTTCATTTTCAAACTGTGTCTGAACGGAAGTTTACTTTGTCAATGATGGCTGACGAGGCACTTTTTCAGTTTCTTCACAATGAACTTATACAGTATGTTTACAAATCGGCAGAGCATGGAGAGATGGTAAGATGTGTATAACCAATCTGTGATCAGCATGGTTTGCCAATGATGTTAGTAAACTAGTCTTTCGTCAATTACTGTAGATTGTTTTTTGGAGCCTGTGGTTTTGGTTAAATAACATTTGCGACTTTTTTGGTCTATTTGTATTAGCCTGTAGTTTTGTAAAATACGTTTATAAAGCTGACAGGTTGTCTATAATGTCTCTACTGCAATGTCCTCTTGTTTAGCTTATTCAGAGAATATAAGGCCCTTTGGTGCATGTTAAAGAAACGACTTCTCTTGAAAAACGCCATAACTTGCTCAATTCTGTGGACGCTTTCAGGAAAATGGGAGATGCATTTCTAAACTGGAGAACATAGGATTCCGGGTTGGTCAAGGACTAATTGAAAGGTATGTTGCATTACATTTTGAAAGAATTATGTTCGGTTACGGGTCATTCCTTACGAGCCTTTTCAGAGGCTCCTAGGTTCCCAATATTCTTATTGCATACAGGCCTGGCCCTAAATAAATGGAATGCAGCATCATTTAACCTCTGCAAGAGATTCTGGGGGCAATTCCAGCTGAAGTGTAACATGACCACTGAATATTCAAATATGAAATGGCAATACAATATGGCTATATTTTTAGTATATCCAGGTGGTTCAGAAGAAATTGAAGGTCTGAGGCCAATCAAATTTTCTTGGTACTCTGATAAAAGTTTGACATCATTCACATACTGAAGTTATGAAGAGACTACTGGGTTGGTTGAATCATGGGAAAAAAAGTGTTATTGGTTGTTCTGAGAAACTAAGGGCCAAGAGTGTGTGTGATATTTTTCCGGGGGGGAGGGGGATGGGGAACTAAGTGGATGGAGGATGGACTTGCAGATTGGGGCCGTACTGGAAAACTAGAAATCATGAAGGCCTCTTGAATAGAAATGGCTGACACGGCTGAAACATTGTGAATAAATGGCAAAATGCAGTACGGTGAGCCTCCAGATGTTTAAAACCTACTTGTTACATGAGTAACGTAACAGGAGTAACAGGACTTTTTTATTTTAAGGGCCCGTTACAGAAAATTACTGTTGCATTAAATTGAAATCCTTGTTGTGTTAGAATTTTCAGTAGTAAAGGTTCAAACATATATCATCAAGTTCATTCTGTGATGCATCATTGATCAAGAAGATTGGACTAAACTTAGGTAAAAAAAAAAAAAAAAATCATGTTACTTTTGAGTAACGTAAGTAACGGTTGAAAAATCCACTCTGCCAGCATAACCATTGAGGGGTTCATTTGGGGTTTTCTCTGGTAAAGATGATTGTGGTCAGAGGTTGACACAGTGTAGAAGTTTTGAAGTTTTGTCCATTGAATAAGCAGTGAAACAGTTTTATACTATAGCCTAATGCAGTAAATGTTCCGTGAGTAACCATGGAATTGCCCCTGAGCTAATGGGGGGGTCCTTGAGAATTCAATTTTTGGTTTCTGCCCATCAGAAGATTAATATTTGCTAGGCCAATAACACTGAAATGAGAAGAGGTGGACTAACTTTGATGGTAGAATATGAGGGCCTGGGCTCCAATTACCCTGAGTAGCAATTTTCAGGCCAAAGCTGTGATTTTACCAAGATATTAGCCCCGAAAACTCCCTACTAATAATTATTTGAAAAAAAGTTTGCATGGCCTTCCCTTTTCTGAGAGGCATATGCTAGAAATGCTTTGGAGTTGAAGCCTAAAAGTTTGCCTCTGTTCGTTATACTCTAAGACAGGGGTGTCAAACTCGCCCGAAAACGGGCCAAGAGGCTGCAGGTTTTCACTCCAACAATGCAGAAGCGCACCTGATGCTACTAATCAGTTGTGCAGGCCTAGATCAGTTGATTAAATCAGTGCTTTCAGGTGAGCTTCTGCTTGGTAGGATTGAAGACCTGCTGCCTCCTGGCCCGTTTACGGGTGAGTTTGACATCCCTGCTCTAAGAGACATACTCAAATAAAATTTCAGCCAAATCTGAGTCAGAGTCTGTGCAAGATTCTGAATCTTTGATAGGGATCATATGGAATAACCCTTATGAATGTTCTCCAGTGAGATCATAATATAATTGGTCTGTGTTATTGGCGAGTACATTTAGATCCTATTTTATGCTAGGCATTTCATTATTGGAGTGGTAAACCTATATGCAGCACATAACTGGGAGACTTAATTCAATGGAATGGTCATATGGTTGCCTGGTAAAGACCTGGATTGCGAATGGTGGCAGAGTTTCAGTAGTGTTAACTGATCTCCTTGGTAGAGAGTGGCCCTGGATAAATGTGATCGCTCCTGCTTTTTGTATATTTTTCTGGTGGTTTGTTGCAATTTACAAGTTTGATTTTGTCTTGCAAACCTGAGCTGTCATTTTCTTTCTCAGATTTACACGAGACACAGCACGGTTCAAGGATGAGCTGGATGTCATGAAATTTGTCTGCAAAGATTTCTGGACCAGTGTTTTCAAAAAGCAAATTGACAATTTACGTACAAATCACCAGGTAATAAATTTATATTGAGTTTTATGAAATCTTTTTAAAATTGTTTATTTTTTTATCCGTTGTTGAGATCCTGTAATTTTTATCCGATTGTACTCCTACTACAACTGAAACTGTAGTCTGAACACAAATTTGACCAGCAGTGCCAAGCACAACAAACAGCCGGGAAAATAAGTATTGATCGCTTCAACATTTTTCTCATTAAATACACAGTGCTGTGAAAAAGTATTTGCCTTCTTCCTGAGTTCTTATTTTTATCCCACCGGTATGTAATACCGTGGGATATAGTCATCGCCCTGTCCCTCTGTCCGTCCGTCCGTAATCATTTTCATTTCCGGAGTAGAACTCAAAAACTATACCACTTACAAACTTCAAATTTGCTGTGGAACTTACTCTTATGGTGTAATTGTGCCTTTTGGGGGTTATAGTTCCATGCTGCCCATAATTGTTGAAATTTTTACCAAAACAGCCCTGAAATTGGACTCGTTTCCGGGACAGAACTCAAAAACTATGCCACTTAGAAACTTGAAAAACTCCAAAAGTCTCAGGTCACACAGACCAAGTGTAATAGAGTGAAATGCCCTTGTTGTATCTCACATCCGAGCCATGGAATGAGAAACACGCAGAACTGTCAATTACCTAGGACTCAGTAGCACACCAGCGATCGCTATTGAAAGAGTATGGGTTACAGAACACTGTCAAGTTTGTGGTGGACAATATATCACTATGGAAGGTGCATCATTGATTGTTTATAAAGGTAAGTATATGTTAACATATACGGAAATAGGTGTTCCATTTCATACAGTGGTAATAGCAATTCTCACATTATTGTATTCCCCACACTTGATGACACAAGATCCTAGTTCTGAATCAATGCATTCATCATTACATGCTTGCCTTGATAACAAACTAATCAATCCATCTGTTTGATGAGTATAGAATTACTACAGTGATGATATTAAGAGGATACAATTCTGCAATGAGTAAATCACAAATTATGTGGAACCGGTGGGATATGTCATCTTCTGATGACTCTTGTTTTTGCATATTTGTCACACTTAAATGTTTCAGGTCATCAGACAAATTTAATATTACACAAAGATAACCCGAGTAAATACAAAATGCAGTTTTTAAATGATTTCATTTCTTGAGGGAAAAAGCGATCCAAACCTACCAGGTCCTATGTGAAAAAGTAATTGCCCCCTAAACCTAATAATGGTTGAGCCACCCTCAGCGACAACAACTGCAATCAAGCATTTGCAATAACTGGCAATGAGTCTTTCACATTGCTGTGGTGGAATTTCAAGCATGAACGGCCTGTTTAAGGTCCTGCCACTGCGTCTCAATCAGATTTAAGTCAGGACTTTGACTAGACCACTCCAAAACCTTTATTTTGGGTTGTTTTTTTTTTTTTTTGAGCCATTCAGAGGTGGACTTGCTGATGTGTTTCGGGCCATTGTCCTGCTGAATAACTCTAGTGCGCTTGAGCTTGAGGTCACAAACTGATGATCAGACATTCTCCCTCAGCATTTTCTGATGGAGAGCAGAATTCATGGTTCCATCAATTACAGCAAGTCGTCCAGGTCCTGAAGCAGCAAAGCAGCCCCAGACCATCATACTACCACCACCATGTTTGACTGTATGTATGATTTCTTTTAATGAAATTCTTTGGTAATTTTACGCCAGTTGTAACGGGACGCAACCCTCCAAAAAGTTCAACTTTTGTCTTGTCAGTCCACAGAATATTTTCCAAAAAGTCTAAGGGATCATCAAGATATTTTTTGGCAAATGTGAGACGAGCCTTTGTGTTCTTTTTACTCAGCAGTGGTTTTCACCTTGGAACTCTCCCATGGATGACATTTTTGCCCAGTCTCTGTCTTATTGTTGAATCACGAACACTGACTTTAACTGAGGCAAGTGAGGCCTGCGGCTCTTTAGATGTTGTTCTGGGTTCTTTTGTGACCTCCTGGATGAGTCATCGATGCGCTCTTGGCAGTGGCGCCAACTTCAGGTCAACATTGGGGGTCACTATTTTTTTTTTTTTCAGGCTGCTGTATTCCCAAGGGTAGGCTGCCTTGTCCAAAGTCCAGCCTTTTAGAGTGTGAAAAGGGTTTATTTAGAAAATATTAGTAGGCTGCTTTATTTGATTAATGTTAAATCTGGTTGTGATCTGAAATAAAGTTAATTGGCTGAATGGATGCGAGATATGAAGGCATACAGGAATTGAATGTCGGAGGGAGCATCCATTTTCCATCCCCTCATTTATGAATGTAGGCTAAACGATTTTCATTCATTTATTTTGCCTAGGATTTGAAATTGCAAACGGAACCTTAAAACATTGTGTTAACCTATAGGATACTCATGTGTTGCATTTTTTCCAGCCTGCTTCAAGACGCATGCAATATGCGCGCACAATAATTATGCATGCAACGCGTGGTTCATCGGCCAAGGCCGCTCTCTTAATGCTAGTCCTACTACAACGATATAGGCTACATAATCTACCATCATCCACACATCTACTGTGTTTAAATCGTGCCGCATGCTGCAGACGCATGGTTAATAGTACACTCTTCTCGACTATAAAAATGAAATCCCAAGCTGCAAGTTAAAAGCCAATTTAACCTCCGCACTAAACTGAAGTATAAGCTGCTGATTAAGGCAATGCGGGACCTTTTTTAATAAGGCCAATGCAAGCCGTCTACGATTGTAGTTGCAGGTTTAGAAGCTGAATCCAAATTGGAATTAATATTCAAGTCCAGAAAATGTCACAAAATTTGGCAGACGGTTTATTCATTTAATCGGCTATTGCTTCATTAACTCAATACAGACAGGGTAGCAAAAGACAAGTTGTTAATATCAGTGGGCTCTTTTTAATGAACTAGTTTAAGAAATAGGCCTATAATTGCATGATAAAGCCTGCATGTCATTTTCCTGAAATATAAAATTATGTTAATTAACTGCGGTACTTTATTAGGTCACCTGAGCCAAAGGCGTGACCTATTGCAATCCCCTTTTGTCTGTCGTCGTGTGTCGTCCATAAACTTTTCCTTGTGAACAAAATAACTTAAGTATTTATGAACCAATTTTGATGAGACTTTGTATGCAGGCTTATATTCATAAGATCTTGGACGAGTTCGAAAACTAGATTGATTCGATCATATTTGATGGAGTTATTGCCCTTTGTTGTGTTATTATCATAAGCAACCTTGTGAAAACAATAATTTTAGTAAATATTGGTCAATTTTGCATGCTGGCTTATATCTATAAGATCTCAAAGAAATTCGAAAACCAGACCGATTCAATCAAATTTGATGGAGTTATTGCCCTTTGTTATATTGTCATCATAAGCCACATTGTGAACACAACAACTTAAGTAAGGGTCATTTAAGGATGTGTCATGTTTAGGTTTCGGAGGAAACTTGAGTATACCTTTAGAAAACCAACAACCAGTGGTTGGTACTTGGCAACTGCCTGAACAGTTTGAGGGGAAAATGCCCCGCGGGATGCGGTTTTACCTCAGAAGTAGAAAAGTAACTTGACATATGTTAATGAAGGTATTATTCCTTCCTTTCACAAAAGCGTTTTTTTTGTTTAAACGCAAAATGAAGTTTTTATGAGCATATTCACAGACCGCACCGACCAAACCTATGTATTGTCAACTCTGTTAGTGCAAGCCTATTGTCTTGCATTTACTTTTTTATTCCTAGATATGCTGGAAACCAGTTATCTTTATAGATGGAAGTGTCTTGAGGTGCTTTATAAAAATTGTGAATTTCATGACCCCCAAGCTCCATGTTTGCCCCTGGGGAGGGGGTCAAGTTTACTATAGTTTATATAGGAAAATGATACTTTAGGGTATATTCTGTTTAATTTCTACTGGAAATCATTCACACTTGATTGACATTACAACAATGAGATGATATTATGATATTTTTGACAGTTTCCCTTACCCAGGGGCTAAGGGGCAGGGCCCAAGGGTCAAAATGGCTTGAGAAATCTTCTTTGCTTAAAGAAAATAGCCACAAGTTATATACATACAATTTAGAATACTCTATTGCTTATGATACTGGTTTCCATTAATCAGATCCCTGGGGTCAAAATTAGGGCCACGCCTAATGGCCAAAGTTTAACATTGGATACACTATACTCAGGTGACCGTTAAGGCCCATGGGCCTCTTGTATTTTATTGTGTTTAATCTCAGCAAGGGAAATTCTGAAGCCAACGTTACAATTAATTTCCAATATGTATCCAGCTGGACGATGAAAATGAGGTCCGGATACAAGTAATTAATCCTACTTATAATAGAGCGCTGTACCTCAATGAAAACATTTGAGCGAAGACATGGAAAACGGACCAATTCTGTAAAAGAAAAAAAAAAGGGTGTGTACTTTTTTTATTGCCAATTAATTTACTTATTATTTTAGGTGTAATTCTTTTACAGATTTATGTAAAAAAAAAAAGCCTGTTTTTGAACCTTAACTATTTGACTATTGCATTGCCAAAAACCAATGAATCCCGCCAAAATTTACTTTACAAGTAGTCAAGACCATACGCTCTTCACATGCAGCGCACATCTAAATGATCATGTTGAAAAACCTATTTGTTTATCCACATTTCTGGGAAAAATTGACTCGTTTTTCGTGTCTGTGCTTATATGGAAGTGGAGAACACTTTTTATTATTCATAATTTCATATTATTTACGTATTCACCTATGCGAAAGCATTGAGACGAACCATGGTACAACCCCAATTCCAATTGGGACAAAGTGTAATTGTGAATAAAATCAAAATGCAATGACTTTCAAATCACACAAGCCAGTATTTTATTCACAATTGGACAGATATAACGTAGCTAATGTTGAAACTGAGAAATTTTACAATTTTATCCACAAAATGATCATTTCAAATTTGCTGTTTGTTACAGGTCTCAAAAAAGTTGGAACAGGGGCCTATTTACCATTGTGTAGGATCCCCTCTTCTTTTTAACACAGAGTGGAGGCGTCTGGGCATTGAGGAGACAAGTTTCTTGAGTTTACCTATTGAAATTTTATCCCACTCTTGATTGATACAGGCTTCCCGCTGCTGGAGCGTTTTGGATCTCCTTTGAGAGACTTTTCGTTTAATTATGCGCCAAATGTTCTCAATTGGTGAAAGATCAGGACTGCAGGCAGGCCAGTTCAGCACCCGGACTCTTCTACTATGAAGCCATGCTGCTGTAATAGCTGCAGTTTGTGGTTTTGCATTGTCCCGCTGAAATACACAAGGCCTTCCCTGGAATAGATGTCATCTGGAGGGGAGCATATGTTGCTCTAAAACCTTTCTATACCTTTCAGCATTCATGGTGCTTTTCAAAACATGCAAGTGTCCCACACCATATGCACTAATGCATCCCCATACCATCAGAGATGCTGGCTTTTGAACTGAACGCTGATAACAGGAGGGGTGGTCTTTCTCCTTTTCAGCCCGGAGGACACAACGCCCATAATTTCCAACAAGAATGTCAAATTTGGACTCGTCTGACCACAGGACACTGCCGCTTTGATAGTCCTTTTTAAATGAGCCTTAGCCCACAGAACACGGCAGCGCTTCTAGATCATGCTCAAGAGTGACTTCCTTTTTGCATTATAGAGTTTTAGGTGGCATTTGTGGATGGCACCACAGACTGTTTACAGACAGTGGTTTCTTGAAGTACTCCTGGGCCCATTTAGTAATGTCAATGACAGATTCCTGCCGGTGAGTGATGCAGTGTTGTCTGAGGGCCCGAAGATCACGGGCATCCAGTAAAGGTCTTTGGCCTTGTCCCTTATGCAGATTTTTCCAGTTTCTCTGAATCTTTTGATGATGTTATGCTCTGTCGATGATGAGACCTTCTAAGCCTTTGCAATTTGACGTTGAGGAACATTGTTTCAAATGTATCCCACATTTTTTTTACGCAAGCCTTCACAGCTTGGAGAGCCTCTGGCCGTCTTTACTTCTGAGAGACTCAGCCTCTCTAAGACATCCCTTTTATAGCCAATCATGTTACACACCTGATGCCAGTTAACTTAATGAATTGCTAAATGTTCTTTCAGCTGATTCTCTTATATATTAATTGCTCGTTCAGCCCTTTTTTTTCCTGTGTCCCAACTTTTTTTGAGACCTGTTGCAGCCAGAAAATTTGAAATAAGCTCATTTTGCGGATAAAAATGTAAAATGTCTCAGCTTTAACATTTGAAATGTCATCTATGTTCTATTGTAAATAACATATTGGCTCGTGATCTGAAAGTCATTACATTTTGATTTTATTCACAATTTACTCTTTGTGCCAACTGTTTAGGAATTGGGTTGTACATTGAAAGTAACTGTTCAGGGGTACATTTCCTAAAACCTTATTTTGAACCGGACTATGGAAGATGTTGAAAGTTAGCAAATAGCTAGGCTTTTGGGAAACATAACCCCAGCTCAGTAAATTGCAGTACAGTTTCCCACATTCTGTTACAATCTTCTTGAGTTGCTTGGCTACAACTGCAGCTAAAGATGATGTGTTATTCACTATCAGATTTTTTTACAGTTGGCCACGGCAACGAATCAAGGGCATAGATTTTCTGGACATGAATATCAATCCAATATGAATTCAGCTTCTAAACCTGCAACTGCAATCGTAGACAGCTTGCATTAGCCTTACTTTTTTTTTTTTAAAGGTCCCACATTACCTTAAACAGTAGCTTGAGTGAACGGGGCAATTTTAATATTGCAGGGTTTTTGCACCCCCAACCTTAGCTATGGTTGGTGCCTCTGGCTCTTTGAGTTATTTTGGTAGGCCGGCCACTCCTGGGAAAGTTCACCACTGTTCCGAGTTTTTTTTTATTTGTGGATAATGGCCACTGTGCTTTGCTGGTGTCCCAAAGCCTTAAAATGGCTTTGTAACCCTTTCCAGACTAATAGGTGTCAATGACTGTTTCTCATCTGTTCTTGAATTTTTTTTTGGATAGCGGTGTGATGTTGCTTTTAAAGATCTTTTAACCTACTTCACTCTGTGTCACAGGTTCTATTTAAGTGATTTCTTGATTCAACAGGTCTGGCAGTAATCAGGATTGGTGTGGCTAGTGAAATTGAACTGAAAAATTGAGATAAATCACAGTTAATTTAACTGTGGCGGGTATTACTTTTTCACTTAGGGCCAGGTAGGTTTGGATGTCTTTTTTTTCCCTTAAGAAATGAAATCATCATTTAAAGACAGCATTCTGTTTTTACTCGGGCTTTCCTTGTCTAATATTAAAATTTCTTCTGATCTGAAACATTTGTGTGGGACAAATATGCAAAAAATTAAGAAATCAGGAAGGGACCAAATACTTTTCAGAGCACTGTACTTTTAATGGGGTTATTGGCACGAAATTTTTGCCAGATGTCACTAACAATGCAAGTAATCCACTCATAGAAAGAAATCAAAACAAATAAATCCATAAATGATGTGTAATAAAGTGGAATGACACAGGAAATAAGTATTGAACACACTTACTGAAAATTATTTAATACTTAGTAGAAAAGCCTGTGTTGGTAATGACAGCTTCTAGACCCCACCTGTATGGAGAAACTAGTCACAAGCATTGCTCAGGTGTGATTTTGGCCCGTTCTTCCACACAAACTGTCTTCAAATCTTGAATGATCCTGGGGCCTCTTCTATGAACTCAGATCTTCAGTTCCTTCCATAGATTTTCAATTGGATTAAAGTTGGGTGATTGACTGGGCCATTCTAGCCGCTTTAGTTTCTTCCTCTAAAACCAATTGAGAGTTTCCTTGGCTCAATTTTGGGATCATTTTCCTGCTGAAATGTCCACCCTTGTTTCATCTTCAGCATCCTGGTAGATAGCAGCAGATTCTTATCAAGAAATTTTGTCTCCATATGTTTCTCCATTCAGGTTTGCTGACTTCCATCTCTTGGATTTTTTTTTAACTTTATTCAGATTACTGCCATTCTGACGATGTCACTTTGCTGTGCATTGACCTGAAAATGCCCTTTAGTCATGACTATTTGTTACTGCTGACGGACTGCTGCTAGTTCTGAACACAGTGCCGTTCAACCAGTCAAAGAACATGTACTAAATATTCTGTTCAATTTTTTATGGTTTTGCAGGGGATTTATGTGCTACAGGATAACAAGTTTCGGCTGCTAACACAGCTCTCCTCAGGAAAGCAGTATTTAGAACACGCGCCAAAGGCAAGTACAAAATGCTGGGGTGTTAGATAGGATAGTAGCCCCAAAATGTCACTTGAGCTTCTCAAATTTTGAATAAAGTGAATTGCTGCTTTCATGTTGGTGCGCACCCATCCAGCTGCATATTTAACTATGAAATATCTTTCCCTCCTTGTGCTTTGATTATTTCAGTAAAATACTGTTAGTCATCAATTATATGCATATTGTACCGGGAATCACATGATTTTTTTTTTTTTAAATACATGCAGGGCTCAACATTAATACTGGTCTAATGGACCAGCAGTGTTTTGTAAACGTCCTAAGCCAGTACGGGCCACCACACTTTGTCTGTCATTTGTCCGATCAGGCCACTAACAATTGAAATCACTTTCGACAAACTTATTCAGCTTACCACATTGAAAACAAGCAAAACGCATCTCAAACTTAAAAAAATCGACTTAATGTTGATTCCATTAAAGTTTATTCTTTTGAATGAAAGTTACAATTGAACTCATCTATGCTTATATCGCATTCTGAACGAGTCAGTAAACCTTTTAAACAGTCGTATTATCAAAATCGATCAAACTCCCTCTTGGCTCTTAGCTACCTGGCATTATTACAAACACTCGCACAGAATTGGCTAGCTATGTCAGCTAAAACCCGTATTTCTGCAAAAATGCCCATTTCAGAAATGGTCTGATTAGCAGCTAACATTGTCCAACACTCGCTAGTAATCCTTCGTGATGAGAATGTCAGTGTTTGCCGCGTAGCGTCGCACTGCTCGTTCAGATGATCCTTTAAAGACTTAGTTTCACATGCAGCTTGACTAATATTATGACACCATTGACCAATATTTTCAAAAGATCGCTAAAAAATATCAAGAATCATTTACGATAGGTGCTGAACGAGTGCAGCTGCATAGCCAGCCACCTAACGCTAATGTTCATTTAGCTTTTAGCTGTATGGCCTGTGCGATATCTGATTTTAAGCTTAAAGCACAAATGGAGCTCTAATCCGCTAACATGAAAAGCTTTGCACATGCCTTGCTCGCTTATGCGTGTATGCACTGTAGCCATTGCATTTAGCTAATATTATCAATGTCCCAACATTTAACTAAACCTCACTCCTTTGTCTTAGGTAAAAGGTGGCAGGAGCATTGAAAAAAATGAATGTGCGGTTGAGAAAATAAGCAAAATTTTCTGTGTTGGAAATCAGACTGTGGTGCAAATGAAAAACTCAAAATTACTGATAAAATCAAAAAGATTACTGAAAATTGAAAATAGCAGGTAAGTATTTAAGGTCTAAGGTGGCATGCAAGCAATTGCAAAATAGTGCAATCCTGAGTCAAAAAAATGTAATCAAATGTTGCTCATCGAAGTGCTGCATTGTGCCATTTTATTTCTATTAATTTCAGCCTTAGAATGTGCCAGAATGCATGAAATTGCACCTAAAAATAATGCTTACAGAGCCTGCCTTTGGTGGGCATTATGTAATGTGCTCGCGATAAACTGGGCCAGTGAATTAAATTTCTTTTGGGGCAGTGCCTTTTATTTCTTAATGTCAAGCCCTGACATGTATGCGCTCATTGTAATCGCCCTAAATGATTTTGCGGAGCTTGATCTGCTTCAGGTTTGCATGTATGTGTGGTGCACTTGTGTTGGCTTCCATTTTTTTCCGTGAAAATTCACCCCAGTAACATTTCTGTGGCCCTGTGGTGTTCTGGCTTGGTACACTGTCGAGGACCTGGGTGCCGATCAGAACAAAATGGTTCAGGGTTTTGGGAAAAAAAAATTTCAGATTTTAAAGACTCGTGTTTATCAAGTGCCTCAGAGTGGTGATTAAGAATCAATTTACCCATCTAATTCTTAAAGGATTGTGTGGATATAGACGATGAAAATTTGGTTGTGGCTTGGTGTCTGCTACTTTCTGGTGCTTTATAGATACAAGGTGTGATCCCTTCAGGAGAATCTGATGAGCTGGATAGTTACTCCTGGTTTGTGCTTCTCCTACAGTACCTGGCGTTTACCTGTGGGCTCGTGAGAGGCAGCCTGGCCAACCTGGGGGTGAAGAGCATCGTCACAGCAGAGGTTTCGCTCATGCCTGCATGTAAGCATCACTTCATCTGATATTTCAGCTGCACTACTGTAAACATGAGGATGAGGGAGTTTTGTGATTGGGACCTGAAACACCCCCATCCACTCAGAATGCAGGAGATTAATAAAAATATAAATACACAAATTACTAGAATACTGAAGAAGTGCTCATTTACTCTCATTTGTCCTTGCTGTGGCTTATCTCTGTGTGATCTGTGGGCCTCCCCTTTTGAAAGAGGTGCCTTTGCCTGCTATAGTAGTCAGGCCCGTACATATTTGGACAGTGACAAAGTGGTAGTTTTTTTTTGCTGTCTGCAACAGCATATTGGAGTTGAAAATATGTACTAAATATTAGCTCATATGGCAAACCATCAGGTTTAATTTGAGGCCATTTACATCCAAATCATTGAATGGTGCACCAATTACTACATATGTTATATGTGGCAGGATATGTGTTATTTTCTCATTATTTCATTTACCAGTAAATTTGTAAAAGGTCTAGAGTTCATTCCAAGCACGATATATGTGTCAGACTAGGAAAAAGGGTCACTTAGGATTTTCTTCCATTCTGAGATTAACGGGCTATCTCCGTGATATCCCAGTGATAATGATATCCCAGCCTTACTGTACTATCAATTTACAACACTTTGCTGTGCACAAATTCACCCAATTCACCCAAAAAACTTTTGCTTTAGAACCTTAATGTCCTATGGACAGATGGGACAAAAATTAACTTCTACCACTATACTGGGACTAACCATATATGAAGTGGGGAAGGAATTACTCCTGATCCAAAGCATATCTCATTTGTGAAGCATGGTGGAGACAGTGTTTTGGTGTGGGCATGTATGCCTGCCAATGAAACAATGAATCACCTGACTTGAATCTAACAGGGTACGCTGAAGGCATGATGGTTGTACTGTTTCTTCACAGCTAGAGGGCTGGGGGTTTGAATCCAGTCTGGGTCCATGATGTGTGAATTTTGCATGTTCTCTCCATGTTTTCTTGGGTTTCCTCTGAATGCTCTGGTTTCCTCCCACATTACAAAGACAAGTATGTCAGGCTAATTGAAGACTCGAGAAATTGTCCATTGGTATGAGTTTGTGAGTGAATGGTGTGTGAGCCCTGTGTTCCTGCCTTTAACCCATAGTTTGCCTGATAGACCTCAGGCCCCCCTCAACTTTATTGAGGAAGAAGCCGTTTTATACTATCAATGCATGTACACTGAACGAAAATGCAACAGTTCAGTCCTTTCAGTATTCCGCGTAATTATTTCTTAGGTTGGCTTTGTTGGGTTAATTTACGTGTCCAAGGTTGTGAGCGACTGGTCTGTGTGTATTTCAGTCACCTTCTCCATATCATAGTTAAGTTTATGCCCTTTGTCAAAATTGGCCTGTCAGACAGGTGGGGCATGATCCAGAGCTATTGAAATCAGGTCGGTCAGCCCAGGTACATCCTGTACTCTGGTCAATAAAAACCACCCCTAAAGTCCCAGTTCTGCCATTGTTCAAAATACCATAGATGACTCAAGCCATCAGGGAGCGCGCTCAATGCAGGGATGTTTCTCAGAGCTGTCGCAACGGCTTTTGATGGCCATGTTTAACGGCCCACATGCATGAATAGACACGTTTGATGGCCTGTGGTACAATGGAGGACTGTTTTCTTTACAGACAAGTCATGTTTCCAACCTCCGAGAGCATACGGTGGAACATTATGCTGACATCAGTGTGGTGCACATGGTGGCATATGGAGGTGGAGTGCTGCTCGGGGTTGGAATATCCCATGGACATTGCATCCAACTGCATTTCATTAACAGAAACTTGAATGCAGTCTGATATTGCAATGAAATACTGCAGCCTATTGTCCTACTATTAGTCCATCAAAACTACGCAATATTGCAGTATGACAATGCCAGACCCCACATCACCCGTACATGCATAGAGTTTCTTTAGTCTGAAAACATTTGTATGCTTGAATGGCCAGCTTAATCCTCTGACTTGTCCCCCATCCAGCATCTTTGGGATGTCCTCAACCGAGTTCATCATTGTGCACCGTTGGTCGCCTCCATCACTGAAAAGCTACATTGATATTGACTCAAATTTGTCCTCTTGCTGTCTGCAGCATTTTTCTGCTTTAGGCTTTCTTTTCCTGACCTCTTAGGCAGGACGAGCGGTCGCAAGTAACCATGGCAGTGGTAGTTTTAACAGAGTTCTCTCGATCATTTTTTGGGAGACTTCCAACTACCTCTTCTTTGGATTTTATATCGGAAAAACTTTCCTCTGGCAGCCATTACGCGCTTTGAGTTCTAGCTTGAACACTGCAAGGCTACAGTACGCGCAGGGAGGCGAGGATGCTTTTCATTGGTTCTTTCCATCCTTACTGAGAGGGAGTGATTGGTTGGCGTTTATACAGTATTACAGCAGCTACAGACGACTAATCTTTTTCATTCCCTTTTCAGAATTCCTAGGTCGTTTCTTGCTGTCCACGTGCAAAGACCATTAAAAAAAAATAACAAGAACTGTATATTTGATTATTTTACGTAGCCTGCCTTTAAGTAAATGTTTACACTTTCAAGCACGCCCCGTTCCATTTCACATCCATTGTGGTTTACACTCAAAGCCAAAATGATGAAAATTGTTTCGCCGGCCGAATGGTTATGGACCTGACTGTACTACACCTTGGTGAAGGCAGCGTTTACACTCTGTTCTCTTTTTGCAGGTAAATTTCAGGTGATGATCCAGAAGATGTGAAGGACATAGAAGAGCCGCCCCTGGCATCTCCATCCAGTATAAAAACTTGAAAATCACACTTCCATCTCTATTTTATTGCCTTTAAGTGTTTGAAAAGTTCCTGCATGCAAATAGTGTTGTGAACTACTGTGCAATGTATTTTTAAAAATTTTGTTGTTAAATGCTCATTATAATAACCATATTTTCACATGGACCATGTTTGCCTTTTATCATTGAATATTGTGAAAAAAATGGTTTATCTTGACTTGCACTAAGCTTTTATTAAATTATGAATAGAATTCAATGTTTTAGATTTTTGCCTGCATGGAAACATCACCTTGTGATATGTTAATATCTAAGCATCAGCACTAGCACAGTGCTTGTGATTTGTCCCTGTGATCATCTAAAAAGTTGGTGATATTTGCTTATCTATTCGTGGGGGAAGATGTATTGTTCTTGGCTTTGGCGTTGTATATTTTTGTTTCCAGGACATAACTCTGGAACTGTTGGGTACATTTTAATGAAACTTGACACACATTGAGCTTGTGATGTAGTTGTGCCTTTTCAGGGTTTGAAATTTTTGACAACAATATTTTTTGTGCTTAAGTATCAAAATTATTGACTGTTTATAAAGATGGATTCTCGAAAGTGAGGCCAAAACATCTTGATCTTCATCTAGTGGCTGCCTTCAGTACAGATCATAAACCCTCCTCCTCAACACAGGTGAGGAAGCATCTGTGCCCTCTGAGTCATTAATCAGACTATGCTCTGTAACCCTGGTCCTCAAATCACACCCTGCGAGGTCAGAGGACTGCTGGTTTTCCACCCTCCCTTTACCTGGGAGTCAGGTGTTAACAGTCTGGCCAATCAGAGGCACTAACTGTTCATTTACTTGCCTGGGATAACAAAAAACCTGGGCTGGATTTGGATTGGAGGTCCAGATTTGAGGATCCCTGCTCTGTAACATGTAGACTGGAAGATGAATGAAATGTTATCGTATAGCATGGAAGTATAATCAACTCTTCTTCACCACCGAAATACAAGGGACTTTAAGCAACGTCAGATTTTGCGACGGCTACGGCACCCGGACATAAATCTCTCCTGTCGCTGGTACCGTAGCAGTCAAATCCAGTTTGGACTTTAGGCAACGGCAGATTTAGATCAAAGTTTGTTAGCAAAGTAGTTGGTTCAGCGTGAACTGTAAATGTAACTGTAACCTATGCTGTGAGTGCTTATTTGTCCCACTCTCACTGGCAAAAAGGGCTTTCGGGGACGTGGGAAACTTAAGTTTGAATAATCTAATCTAATATTGTCATTCTGCCAAGTACAGGTACAGAGCATAACGAAAAGTAATGTGAATTTTTTTATATAAACTTAATTTCAAAGAATTCAATTTAAAAAGTCACAATTTTACTATTTAAGCACAAATCTAATCAGCGTGAGCGAATGGTAAAGTGCATGGGAGTGTGCATATATATATACTGCATATGTGTGCTATATGTGCACAGCAATAGAATAAAGACTAATGCACATGGGAGTAAATATAGTCAGAGGCAATGAAAACGCAACACCAGTTTGGATTCAAATAATTTTGTGGCAAATTTATTTTCTTTTTTTAACAATTCAGATATGGTGGGTGGGTTGACGTTGATGAATCAAATGTGTAATGGGCTGATTTGGACAATAATAAACTGATGCTTTAAACATAACGAGCACAAGTTGAAAATGAAAAATCACAATAAGACTGAACGGAACACACATTTAAAAATGAACTGAAAAGAACAGTCAGTATCGCGTGTGACCCCCACAAACATCCACACAGGCAGTACCACGTCTCCTCATGGACCTGTTATGGCCCCAATTTGTTTTTACATTTACAACATAACAGCAACAGCAAGGGATGACAAACACAGTTTTAACAACTAAAACACATTTAATTTTTAACAAAGACAAAGACTAATAACAACCTACAACTAAAGACCAAGATTGATAAATAAGAAAAAAACAGAAATAATTACAGTCCCTTCTTGGTGGGGTGGCTTGGTGATGTCCTGGATGAAGAAAATGCTCAAACACAGGCAAAGAAATCCACAAAAGAAACTACACAGGTCTTGAACAGAAATGACAGGTCTGGTCACACGTATCCTTCTTCTTGCAATTTCTCCTACTACTTTACTGTCTCAGTTCTTTTCCTTATATACTCTTTTGCAGACCCCACCCACATTTAGACCTCTTTTTTTTAACTTTCTGAGACTTGCCCCAGACATGTCCAGGACATGTCTATACATGACTCCAGTCTGAGCTAAACAAAAAAAAGATAAATACTGCCATCTAGTGGCCTATATTCACATTACACCTCCATTCCAAAAGGGAAAAATTTTGACTCACAAAGGCAAAATTTTTCTATTCAATACAAAATGGTTAAGTGAACACTTGTCTATATATACATATCATACAATATTCAAACACGGGATAAGCAATCAGCAATTACATTGTCTGTACCCTTCACATGCTTAATTTCCAAGTCAAACTCCTGTAAAATCAAACTCCAATTCAACAATCTCCGATTCTTGTTTTTCATCTTACTCAAAAACGTTAACGGATTGTGGTCAGTGTACACAATCATTGGCTTTTGTCCTATACAAACATAAACCTCAAAGTGTTGTAAAGAAAGGACCAGAGCCAACAGTTCCTTCTCTATTGTGGAATAGTTCCTTTGGTGGCGATTGAACTTCCTGGAGAAGTATGCCACGGGATGCTCAATGTCATCAGAGTCACTTCTCTGTAGGAGCACAGATCCACAAGCTTGGTCGCTAGCATCGACCGCGATGGAGAACGGTTTGTTGAAGTCAGGAGATTTGAGCACGGGGAAGTGACACAGCAGAGACTTCAGGTGATCGAAGGCTCTCTGGCATGCATCATCCCAGGTGAACTTTACGCCTTTCTTCAGTTGGTTAGTTAGACTGAGAGCAATCTCAGCAAAGTTCTTGCAGAACTTGCGGTAGTACCCGATCATTCCAAGGAAGCGGCGCAAAGCTTTTTTGTTGTCAGGAACTGGAAAGTCCATGATGGCTTGGACTTTAGCATTTATGGGTGCCACCTTACCCTGGCCTACGACGTAGCCAAGATAGGTGACAGTAGCACAACCAAAGTCACTCTTGCTCAGGTTAACAGTCAGGTTAGCCTGGGTCAGGCGCTGGAACAACGTCTCTACATCTTTTAGATGTTCTTCCCAGGAGTCACTCCATGTGACCAGGTCATCGATGTACGCACCCGTGTGTGGCAATCCGGCGATTGTAGACTGTATCATCCTTTGGAACGTGGCTGGGGCATTTTTCATGCCAAAGGGTAGGACTTCATACTGGTACAATCCAGATGGTGTGGCAAAAGCAGAGATGCTCTTGGCCCTCTCAGTTAAAGGCACACACCAATAACCCTTCAATAAATCAATCTTGGTCAGAAACTTTGCTTGCCCTACACTATCAATACAATCATCAATCCTAGGTATTGGAAACACATCAGTTCTAGTTACAGCATTGACTTTGCGATAATCTGTACAGAATCTAGTACTTCCATCAGGTTTTGGAACTAGCACACAGGGTGAACTCCAATCGGAGTTGGAGGGTCTGATAATATCATGTTTTAACATGTACTCAACCTCTTTCTCAGCAATCTTTCTCTTTTCAGGATTCATCCGGTATGGATGCTGTTTTATTGATTTGGCATCACCAACATCTACATCATGAGAGGCTATAGAAACTCTCTTTGGAACATCAGGAAACAGATCCTCATATTTCTTGATCAACCTTTCAAACTGATCTCTCTGTGAGGGTTCTAAGTGCTGGAGTTTTACATCAAGATTTTGCAACACTTCAGTGTTCGACAATTTACATGAAAGAACTTCAGCTTTAATTCTTGGTTCATCATCTTGAAACTCCCCCTCATCTTCACACGTTTCGACCATTGGAGAATCTGAAGTGACAGCTGCAACCCTAGCATTTCTGTCATGATAAGGCTTTAGCATGTTAATATGACACAATTGTTTTGGTTTTCTCCTATCTGGAGTCTTCACAATGTAATTGAGATCATTGAGTTTTGTCAGAATTTCATATGGACCATGAAATCTAGCCTGCAATGGATTGGACTGCAAGGGAAACAACACAAGGACCATTTCTCCTGGTTTAAACTCACGGCTTCTAGCCTTATGATCATACCAAGTTTTCATTTTTCCCTGACTTGATTTCAAGTTCTCTTTGGCAAGGTCACAAGCTGCACGCAATCTTTCCTTGAACTTGCTAACATAGTCTAACAGACTGATTTGCGGCTCTTCCTCTTGCCATTGTTCACTCAATAATAGCAAAGGTCCTCTCACTTCATGACCAAACACTAGCTCAAATGGACTGAATCCAGTAGACTCCTGCACTGCTTCTCTAGCTGCAAACAACAGCAAATGAACCCCTTCATCCCAGTCTTTCTCATGGTCATAACAATAAGTCCTCATCATTGTCTTGAGAGTGGAATGAAACCGCTCTAAGGCACCCTGACTTTCTGGATGATAGGCACTAGAAAGAATCTGTTTTGCACCTAGTTCATACACAACCTGCTGAAACAATCCTGAAGTGAAATTGCTACCTTAGTCTGACTGAATTTCCCTGGGAAGGCCAAACAACGTGAAGAACTTTATCAAAGCCTTCGAGATTGCAGTTGCCTTGATGTTACGTAGAGGTATGGCTTCGGGGAATCTGGTAGATGCACACATGATTGTCAACAAGTACTGATTTCCAGATCTAGTCTTGGGTAATGGACCAACGCAATCAACAATGACCCTAGAGAATGGCTCCCCAAATGCTGGGATAGGCTGCAATGGAGCTACAGGTGGGTCTAACTGGTGTTTTCCAACTACCTGACAAGTGTGACAGGTTTTGCAAAAGTTGGAAACGTCTTTCCGAAGCCCAGGCCAAAAGAAGTGTTTCATGATCTTATCAACAGTCTTGTTAACACCAAGATGACCTCCTAAAGGTAAACTATGAGCCATTGTTAAGATCTCATTCCTATAGACCTTCGGAACAACAATTTGCCTGACCACTGCCCAATCTGCATTGGCAGGGATATCAGGAGGGCGCCACTTCCGCATCAACACACCATCCTTGAGATAATACCCAACTGGAACTGCATCTATTTCTTTTTCAGGAAGGGCTCTCCTCTTTAGTACACCAATTTCAGGATCATTAGTTTGCTCCTCAATCAACCGCTTTCTGGACAGAGACAAGTCTCCAGACACATCAGAATCACCAGACCCATCCGGCTGGCTGAATAGAGAACTGATAAAAGTATCTGATAAGTCCTCAAACGGAGAAACCATAGTAGGCCAATCAGAGTCATGAGGCGAACCACCTGAGTCCTGACTATTCAATGTACTGGACGGCACCACAACATCATCTTCTTTAGCCTTCTTGGCCATAGCACGAGTCACTGCGCAAGAAGGATACAGAGATGGGTCCTCATCCCCATTTTCAGTGCTCGGCTGTGAAGTAAGATGTACAGGGGGAACTACTTTGCCCCCAGCCAGGTCATTGCCTAGCAACAGAGAAACACCCTTTATAGGTAGACTTGACATAAGTCCCACCTTTACCTGTCCTGTAACTAAATCTGACTTCAAGAATATAGAGCGCAGGGGTACAGATACAGTCCTCCCTTCAATACCTTGTACAAGTATGAAATCCCCTGAAGCGGTCTCATCACGTAACTCCAAGGAGTCCATCAACAAAAGTGACTGAGAAGCTCCGGTATCCCTTAGGATATATATGGGGACAGGAGTAGTATGCTCATTCAGAGCCACAAATCCCTCTGACACAAATGGAAGAAATTCCTCCCTCACAAAGTCAGCTGTATTAGGCTTTTTAGCCCCACAAGAAGCAGGCAATTTAGCAGATTGGTTATCTACTACAGGGGTTTCTAACCTTGTTTTCACAAAGGCATTTGGTTTGGTATCCTTTTCTTTTTCTTTCTTAGCTTTAAGGAACCAACAGTTAGTTGTAACATGACCAGATTTCTTGCAATAACTGCAAACTAGACCACTTTTGTCACTGTCAGCTTTCACACTTTGATCAGACCTATTACTGGATTTCTGAGCACCATCACCAGATTTGTCTTTGTCTTTGGGTGAGGAATCTTGGGTATCACCGTAACCCTTTTTCTGAAATTGGGAC
This sequence comes from Gymnothorax reevesii, assembly GCA_029721435.1. Classification (NCBI taxonomy): domain Eukaryota; kingdom Metazoa; phylum Chordata; class Actinopteri; order Anguilliformes; family Muraenidae; genus Gymnothorax; species Gymnothorax reevesii. The sequence continues at coordinate 11,592,957 of CM056581.1, forward strand.
CATTTATTGTTACTGCTAGACTGAAATTTGGACTTATGAGTGAGAACATATTCATCTGCAAATTTGGCAGCTGATTGCAAGTTCAGTGCTTGCTTCTCATTAAGGTAGGTCTTAACATCATCCTTAACACAGTTCTTGAATTCTTCAACTAACACCATCTCTTTTAGTGAGTTGAAATCATCCTTGACCTCCATAGAAGTACACCAGCGCTCAAAGCAAACCTGCTTTTCATTAGCAAATTCAACATAAGTCTGATTTTCAGATTTCTTCAGACCTCTGAATTTCTGTCGGTAAGCCTCTGGAACCAACTCATACGCTCTCAAAATAACCTTTTTGACAACCTCATAATCAGAGGAATCATCTGCAGACAAAGCCGAATAGGCTTGTTGAGCTTTACCCTTGAGGACAGTTTGCAACATCAGAGGCCAGTGTTCCTTTGGCCACTGGCAACTCTTTGCTACCTTTTCAAAACATTGGAAATAGTTGTCAACATCCTTTTCCGAAAATGGAGGCACCAGTTTTACCTCCTGACTAGCACAAAATTTATTTTTCATTGCTATTTTAATTTTTAGTTGCTCCATTTGGAGTCTTTCTTCTCTATCGAATTTCTCTAATTCAAAATCTCTCTGTCTTGCAAATTTTTCTAACTCAAATTCTCTTTGTTTTTCTTCTCTTGCTAATTTTTCTAACTCAAACTGCTTTTGTTTTTCTTTTTCTTCCCTCTCAAATTCTCTTTGTTTCTCTTTTTTCTTCCTTTCTTTTTCTCTTTCTTCCCTTTCTTTCTCTTTTTCCTCCCTTTCTTTTTCTCTTTCCTCCCTTTCAATCTCTAGCATTTTTAATTTAAGTTCCATTTCTATATTTGGATTTTCCACTGGAAACTGTTCCAGATCTCCTGGTGCAAACACATTTTCATCAATGTAATATTCAACTATCTCTCTAGCCAGTCTTGCTTTTCGCATGGCTGGTTTTACCTCTGTCAGCTCCAACTGTCTGCAAATTTCTAGCAGTTCTGTCTTTTTAAAAGACTTCAAAACCCCTACGGTTGGTGATGCCAAGAAATCATCCATTGCTGTTGTCAATATATATCTAGGAAAATTCACAAAAACAATTTCACAATTTGGAATGTTAGATTTTCAATAAATTACTCACACAATGGTCTATCCCGGACCTTGAGCCCCCAATTTGTTATGGCCCCAATTTGTTTTTACATTTACAACATAACAGCAACAGCAAGGGATGACAAACACAGTTTTAACAACTAAAACACATTTAATTTTTAACAAAGACAAAGACTAATAACAACCTACAACTAAAGACCAAGATTGATAAATAAGAAAAAAACAGAAATAATTACAGTCCCTTCTTGGTGGGGTGGCTTGGTGATGTCCTGGATGAAGAAAATGCTCAAACACAGGCAAAGAAATCCACAAAAGAAACTACACAGGTCTTGAACAGAAATGACAGGTCTGGTCACACGTATCCTTCTTCTTGCAATTTCTCCTACTACTTTACTGTCTCAGTTCTTTTCCTTATATACTCTTTTGCAGACCCCACCCACATTTAGACCTCTTTTTTTTAACTTTCTGAGACTTGCCCCAGACATGTCCAGGACATGTCTATACATGACTCCAGTCTGAGCTAAACAAAAAAAAGATAAATACTGCCATCTAGTGGCCTATATTCACATTACAGACCTGACTAAGCATGTTAGGTTGTCTTGGGGAAGTTGTCGCCCCTCTGCCTGTAGTGCATTCTGGAGTTGCTGCCTGGTTTGAGGTCTGGGTACTCTTGATGAAAGAGCCCTTCCCAGTTGGACTCACTACACCCAAAACGTACTGATGCTGGACGTACTACACCCAAAATGGTGAGCCACTTGCCGGGCACTTACTCCCGCCTCTAGCATACCCAGGGCCCTGGTCCGTTGTTCAGTCGACAGACGTAGCATTATGACACTTAAAAATGTTTTTTGTGTGGGTTTTATCATACCTTTATTTAGGGAAGACAACCCCTCCTCCATTTCAACCACTGTACTTACACAGCTCCTAATCCCATATGTTGTACTCAATATAGATTGATGAGAGTCCAACTCACGCTTGAGTTACATGATGATCATTCATGTGTAACGAGGTACACATTGTGACCCCAGTGGTCACTTAAGACCTCAAATTGGACTACTCAGGTCCTGAGCAAAAATAAACCAAAATTTAGTGTTGCGTTTTCATTGCCTTTGAGTATATACACTGTACAAAAAATAAAGGCCTTTAACAACACAATGTAACTCCAAGTCAATCACACTTCTGTGAATTCAAACTGTCCACTTAAGAAGCAATACTGATTGGCAATCGATTTCACACGCTGTTGTGCAAATGGAATAGACAACAGGTAGAAAATATGGGCAATTAGCAAGACACCCCCAGTTAAGGAGTGGTTCTGCAAGTGGTGACCACAGACCACTTCTCAGTTCCTATGCTTTCTGGCTGATGTTTTGGTCACTTTTGAATGCTGGCGGTGCTTTCACTCTAGTAGTAGCATGAGACGGACTCTGCAACCCACACAAGTGGCTCAGGTAGTGCAGCTCATCCAGGATGGCGCATCAATGCGAGCTGTGGCAAGGTGGTTTGCTGTGTCTGGCAGCGTAGTGTCCAGAGCATGGAGGTGCTACCAGGAGATGTGGAGGAGGCCGTAGGAGGGCAACAACCCAGCAACAGGACCACTACCTCCACCTTTGTGCAAGGAGGAACAGGAGGAGCACTGCCAGAACCCTGCAAAATGATCTCCAGCAGGCCACAAATGTGCATGTGTCTGCTCAAACGGTCAGAAACCGACTCCACGAGGATGGTATGAGGGCCCGATGTCCACAGGTGGGGATTGTGCTCACAGCCCAACATCGTGCAGGACGTTCGGCATTTGCCAGAGAACACCAAGATCGGAAAATTCACCACTGGTGCCCTGTGCTCTTCACAGATGAAAGCAGGTTCACTCTGAGCACAAGACAAATGTGACAAAGTCTGGAGACGCCGTGGAGAAAGTTCTGCTGCCTGCAACATCCTCCAGCATGACCGGTTTGGCAGTGGGTCTGTAATGGTGTGGGGTGGCATTTCTTTGGGGGGCCGCACAGCCCTCCATGTGCTCGCCAGAGGTAGCCTGACTGCCATTAGGTACCGAGATGAGATCTTCAGACCCCTTGTGAGACCATATGCTGGTGCGGTTGGCCCTGGGGTCCTCCTAATGCAAGACAATGCTGGACCTCATGTGGCTGGAGTGCGTCAGCAGTTCCTTCAAGACGAAGGCATTGATGCTATGGACTTGCCTGCCCACTCCCCAGACCTGAATCCAATTGAGCACATCTGGGACATCATGTCTCGCTCCATCCACCAACGCCACGTAGCACCACAGATTGTCCAGGAGTTGGCGGATGCTTTAGTCCATGTCTGGGAGGAGATCCCTCAGGAGACAATCCCCCACCTCATCAGGAGCATGCCCAGGCGTTGTAAGGAGGTCATGCAGGCACGTGGAGGCTACACACACTACTGAGCCTCATTTCGACTTGTTTTGAGGACATTACATCAAAGTTAGATTTTCCACTATAATTTTGAGTGTTACTCCAAATCCAGACCTCAATTAGTTAATAAATTTGATTTCCATTGATAATCTTTGTGTGATTTTTGTTCTCCGCACATTCAACTAAGTAAAGAACAAAGTATTTCATAAGAATATTTCATTCATTCAGATCTAGCATGTGTTATTTTAGTGTTCCATTTATTTATTTTAAGCAGTGTGTATATATAGGTTACGGTGCAAGTGTTTGTATCGGATTGAAATTTCAGAATGAGTTGGGCAGCAGAGGGATTTTTACCACACGAGACCAAAGGTCAAGGGCGGTAAACATCCCTCCGCGGCCCAACTCGTTCCGAAATTCCCCAGACGCTACAAACGCGAGCACGGTAAACAATGTATTATTATGCGCTATGACAAAATAAGTTCTAATTCATTTGATGTAGTATGAGTGTACTGGTACTGTCAGCGAGACGGCATATAATACTTAGGATTACAGCGATCACAACAGTCATTCTACATTCACATGTATGATGAAAAATGGCTAGATTTGCAATACCTGTCCAACAAGAATTGTCTACATTGCTAGCAAGAACAATGCAAAACAGATGTGGGACACAAAATCCATTATATCAGCATTTAATAATCTGTCACATTTGGCAATTGTCGTATGCATAGCCACTGACTCTCCATTGCTCGCTATCAGCGCGACCGCACTCCTGCTGCGTCAAGTACCCACTTTAAAATGAAGTTATACTAGCACTTGCCGCTGCAATGATATTTGGATCTTCCGAAATTGTCGAGAAGTCAATGGTCCTAGTTGAACGGCGAGAATTCAAGTCATCCCGAACACAACAGGGGCAATATCTGATAGAAATGTTGACTGGTAATCAGTTATGGCTCCTTCAAAAAAGCAACCGATCTGGACAGAACTCTAAATGGGAAAACTACTCATCCGTATTATTTTGAAAATAACACTTTCTACTGCCCGAGGTGACATGTCACGTCCACCTTGAAAGTAGTTCTGACCCTTTCAGCCCCGTATGCCATAGGGCGAACATCATGACACGAGTGTACTGGTTCTGTCAGGGAGAAACTGAATGTTAAGGTTAGACCTGGACACCAGGGCTCAACCCCACAATCACTACTACAGTGCATGTAGAATGTTTAAATTTTGCATACATTTGTACAACCACAATACTTAAAATCAGTTCTATTTACCTATTTTGTATATCACATGCTTTAGCTTCCATATTGAATTTTACAGATTTGTTTCACTTGGGTTGGTTTGGAAGAGGAATAAAACTCACCTCTATATGTTACAGGCAAACTGTATAAGCATTTCAAATCAGTAATTTTATGAAATGCCTAAAATCATAACTGAATTTATGCCTGATTACGCCATTTAACTGTAACATGCATGTCATGGGATAACAGAGAGCCCACTGATCACACCCCTTTGGCAAAAATGTCTTTTGCTCATATATTTCTCAAGTTTCTCAACCTGAAGATGAATATAGAATCCTGTTTTGTTAGAAAGTTTATTTTCTCCTATTCTGAAATATGAGGTTAACTGGTGGTACGAAGCCGAATGTATACTCGCCGTCAATGAAAACTTTACACTTGATTTTTCTCTTGTGGGAGCTTAATAATTATATTTTTTCAAATCAACTCTGTTGATTTATTTGCTTTACCATTCTAAACACGAAATTAAATGAATGCCGTGTATTTATTGCACGATCAAGGCCAATAAATTTGTTGAAAAGAACAATATCAATATCTGGTATGACCACCAGTTACCTGGACACAGGCTATGCAACGCCTTCTCAGCGAGCGCATCAGACGTCTGATATTGTCGTGGGAGATGACCTGCCACACCTGCTGCAAGGCTGTCACCAACTCCAGGCGAGTACTTGGACTAGTAGTGCGTCTGGATATGCGTCATGGCAACTGATCCCAGAGATGCTCAATGGGTGACAGATCAGGCGAAAAGGGTGGCCATGGCAGAACATCAATGTTGTTTTGCTTCAGGAAGGCTGTAGTGACCCGATCAGTGTGGGGACGATTTCTGGATGGTCATTGTGGCAGGGCAGGTAGGTCATCTCCAGCAAATTGATGTAGCATCTGGCCTTCAGACTGCCGTCAATGATCACCAAGGGCGTTTGGTGATCAGCAGAGATGCCAGCTCACACCATCACACCAGGTCCTCCCCACCAGTCATGCTGGCGTACACAGCATTTCGCAAGCCTCTCACCAGGTTGGCGCCACACTCTCTGACGTCCATCATTCTAGTAGAGGCAAAACCTGGACTGATCAGTGAACCCACCTCCCTCCAGTGTCCCTGGGTCCAGTTAGAGTGGCGTCGGGTCCACTGAAGTCGGTCTTCACGATGAACTGGCCTCAGGACACTCCCAACTGCTGGCCTACTGGATCTCAGGTTCCTTGCGTGGAGCCGGCAGCGGACTGTACTGGCACTAATGTGTGGCTGGTTCCTGCCAGGTGTTTCAGCAGCAGTCTGTGTGGCTGTACAAGACCTGTCACGCAGATGCTGCAACACAATCTGACAGTTGTCAGCAGGGTTCGTTACTCGTTCTCCTCCTGGACGTGGACGATCAGTCACAGTGCCCGTCTGTTGATGCCGCCTTCTCAGGTTGATGATCGTGGGTGCAGAACAGCCTATTCTTCTGGCCACATCACGAGCCGAGAGACCTCCTTCCAGCAGACCCAAGGCACGGTGACGATGATTCTCGGATAATCTTGGCATGAGGTTGTTCTTGAGATCAGGTTATTCTTCACTTTTGAGGGCATTTTATAGCCAATCAGTCCCAGGATTAGAATTACAGGATTGGCACTGACTACTGAGGAAAATCACCTCATCCGTTTTTCAGCCAATCACACGACAGCCTACCAGGAGGTTAAAAATGGTCATAATTCAGTGGTCATCATCATGCCCTGAGCTGCTACAATTAACTCAGCCAGAAATCATTGCTCAAAATAAGTATTAATAAAAACAACAGTTTTCATTGATGCCGAGTGTATAAACCACAATTCAACTTTTGTGAATTCAATCTGTTCGTGTGTCTAGTTTCATTGTTTGTTGCCATGGCAACTTCACTGATAACAGGTTGTCGAAGTATTCCCACCAAACTGGGACGGTAGTTCTAAGTTGTCGAGAGACGTTGGAAGTTAACCATTTATGCTTGAGAACCATGATTTTTGGCATAGGTTAGTTTATTTTGCTCTTTAGATCATCTCTTCATTTTACATTCTGTAATGTAATTATCATAAATAGCAACCTGAACCAAAGGCAATTTGGGCTGTCATCAATGCAGAAATACTTCCTGATTTCGACAGAACATCAGTTCAGATCCTGAGCCAACAATATACTTAGATCTGGTTTCAATGTCTGTGGTGATAATGCTGCACTCATAATTTATCATCCCTGCCTCAAACTGGCGCGGGGATATTGCAATGAAGCCTGTCTGTCCGGATGAGTGGGGACAAGTTTTTTTTTTGACACTACATAGATGAATTATGTTTTGTCTGTGTATGTTTACAAATCATGAACTTGACTGGGTTAGAAAATGGGACCGCATGGTGGCTGGGGATATTGATGTTGATGACTTTTTTCTTGTTACTAATGTCACTACAACATCACACAACTTCAGAATGAGATAGATGCATTCAAACTAATCCAAATTTGGTGCACTGCCAGGACTACTATACAAACCACTCTGCATTAAGGCCAATTTCCATTTGCAACCAACAGAGTTAAAATGGTTACTGGCAAAAATTTTCCGGTAAATTTTATGTAAAGTCTGTAAAACATGATCTCTCACATCCACAATTTCATGTTGTTACCCTCTTGTGATAACTGGCAAAGCTTACTGAAAGATTAAAATGAACTGGTTAAAGAATCACTCAATCTGATATTACTTGTGAAAACAAATGTCTCTCATTGATGACTATATGTATAGAGACATAATTTATTATTATCCCCCGCCACGAAGCGGGACGAGGGATATTGGATTGGGGTCCGTCCGTGTATCCATCAGTCTGGACCACAATGGGGACAAGATTTCTCTGAGACTAATATACCAAGAAATTACTTAAATTGAACCTGTTTGACAAAGTGAAGTAGGCTAAAAGATCTCAAAAAGCAACACATCATGCTGTGATCTAAAGAAATTCCAGAAAAGATGAGAAATTAAGTCTATCAGGCTGGAAAGGGATATAAAGCCATTTCTAAGGCTATGGAACTCCAGAGAATGACAGCGCATTTCCATTAGGCACGTTTCCATTAGGTACTTTTTGTCCTCGTGAGACGCTATGGGTGTGGCTTGGGAGAGAGGATACGCCCAAGATCCGCCCACATTCACCGATAAGTGCCTCACGAAGCGGCTCAGAAAGTACCTACCTCGGGACTCATCCAGGAGGTCACAAAAGAACCCAGAACAACATCTAAAGAACCGCAGGCGTCACTTGCCTCAGTTAAAGTCAGTGTTCATGATTCAACAATAAGAAAGAGACTAGGCAAAAATAGCATCCATGGGAGAGTTTCTTGGTGAAAACCACTGCTGACCAAGAAGAACATGGATGCTCATCTCACATTTGCCAAAAAACATCTTGATGATCACCAAGACTATCGGGGAAATATTCTGTAGACTGACGAGACAAAAGTTGAACTTGTTGGAAGGTATGCGTCCGGTTACATCTGGTGTAAAACTAACACAGCATTTCATAAAAAGAACATTATACCAACAGTCAAACATGGTGGCAGTAGTGTGATGGTCTGGGGCTGCTTTGCTGCTTCTGGACCTGGACGACTTGTCGTAATTGATGGAACTCTGAGTTCTGCTCTCTACCAGAAAATCCTGAAGGAGAATGTCCTCAAGCTCAAGCGCACTTGTTTTATGATCTGAAATATATAAGTGTGACCAATGACAAAGGGGGAAAATACTTTTTCACAGCACTATATATATATATATATATCAGTGGTTCTCAAGTTCGGTCCTGGCGCCCCCCTGTGTATGCTGATTTTTGTTCCAACTACAATTGCAATCCTTATTGATTTTAACAAGCTGATGATTTGTTTTAATTTGGTGCATTTATGCAAATATCCACATTGAGATATATTGTAAATATTGGCAGAGGGAAACAATTTAACCAAACATTTAATCAACATAAATAATCAAAAGGTTCCTCATTGGTGAAACTCTTGACACATGGTGGCAAAACCCGACAATTTCCTTGGCAAACAATGGAGTCACACCTGTTGTGTTTCCTGTTGATTTAATTTGGTTCAGGCAGATTATTTGGGAAAAACTCAAAACACCTGTCGTCAGAAACCTAATTTGGAGCTTATTGATTTTCTCAGAGTCTAATTTGAACTGTGTAAAAATGTTTTCACCTGAAAATCCTAGCAATATTGAAAATTAAGCACAATATGTTCAAGGGTTTTTTTTTTCATAGCAGAATGGATATGTCCATCCAAATGTGACTTAATATGGTAAATAACTGCTCAAAACATGGAATGCTGCTAATTCAGACAAAGTAACAGCTTTTTAAAATCGTAGAATTGCAATTGTAGTTGGAAAAAAACCAGCATACACAGTTGGGCGCCAGGACCGAACTTGAGAAACACTGATATAGATAGAGTGCCCTCAATAATTATTGGCACCCCTGGTTAAGATTGTTCTTTAGCCTCTAATAAATTCAGTTTTTTATAGATAATATAGAACCACAATGAAAAAAGAGGAAAATCCAACCTTTAATTCAAGTGTGTTTATTCAGTGGGAAAAAATCCCACATTAAGAAATAATTCTTTTACATCAAATCATGTGTGCCACAATTATTTGTACCCCGATGTTAATACTTTGTACAACCCCCTTATGCCGACAAAACAGCACCTAATCTTCTCCTATAATGTTTCACAAGATGGGAGAATTCAGAAAGAGGGATCTTCGAGCGTTCCTCTTTGCACAATCTCTCCAAATCATCCAGCGACCTGGGTCCTCTCCTCTGCACTCTCCTCTTCAGCTCACTTCACAGGTTTTCAATAGGGTTGAGGTCTGGAGACTGAGATGGCCATGGGAGGAGCTTGATTCTGTGTCTGGTGAACTATTTCTGTGTAGATTTGGCCACATGTTTAGGGTCATTATCTTGCCGAAAGACCCAGTGACGACCCATCTTCAGCTTTCGGGCAGAGGCCACCAGATTTTGATTTAAAATGTCCTGGTATTTCAAAGCGTTCATGATGCCATGCACTCTACAAGGTTCCCAGAGCCTCTGGAAGAGAAACAGGCCCACAGCATCACCGATCCTCCCCCATACTTCACAGTGGGCATGAGGTGCTTTTCTGCATACTCATCTTTTGTGTTCCGCCAGACCCACTTACAGTGTTTGTTGCTGAAGAGCTCTATTTTGGTCTCATCTGACAAAAGCACATGGTCCCAATTGAAGTCCCAGTACCACTAAGCCAACTCCCGACATTTGCGTTTATGATTGCGAGTAAGAAAACATTTTTTTCCGTGCATGCCTCCCAAACAGCCTGATGGTTGTTTTGGAGACTTTGTGACCCCAAGATGCTACCATTTGTTGCAATTCTTTAACAGTGAGCTTTGGAGAACTTTTTATTTCCCTTACCATCCTCCTTACTGTGCGTTGTGGCAAAATAACGTTGCGTCCTCATCCAGGCTTGTTTACCACTGTTCTGGTTGTTTTAAACTTCTTAATGATTCCTCTGACAGTAGATATGGGCAGGTGCAGGCGAGTGGCTATTTTCTCGTAGCCATTGCCTGACTTATGAAGGTCGACACACATCTGCCTTACTTGAATGGTGTGTTCCTTTGTCTTTCCCTTGTTGAAAAGTGGATAAGAGAAATGGCCTCTGTGTCAAGTCATATTTATACCCCAGGGAAACAGGAAGTGATGATTTACTGATTAAATGTTCCTAGATACTCTGGTCAACTTTGTAAACTACTGTAGAAATGACAGAAACACTTCAATTACATTTATTTCCTAGGAATTGTTAGGGGTGGCAATAATTGTGGAACAGGTGAATTTATGAAAAAACAATTATTTCTTAGTCAGGGAATTTTTTTTTCCTTTAAAATTCATTTGAGTTGAAGGTTACATTTTTCTACAATTTTCAGTGTGAGAGTATGCTTCTGCAATAAAAATTGAATTTACACTGCCCGGCCAAAATAAAAGTTACCATTTGGAAATTAACAAACAAATTCTATAATTGGATCATTATTGTGGTTATTAATATGTTTCAGCTGGCAATAATCATTTTACCCTGACTGATGAAGCGCGTCGCTACTCATTTCTTAAAAAATCATGTTGGAAGACACATCCCCTGATGGTGGAAAAGATGTTACAATATTTTAGAACGGGCAAATTATTGGCCTTTATTTAGCAAAGAAAACCATGAATGACAAAAACAAGTATGAGGAATCATTTTCACAAACAAATTTGCCACCACAAAATCCTGACCTTAAACACATTAAAAGTTATTGGGATGTGCTCAAGAAAGACCACAGTGGTTCAACCATTATGTCGAGAAGACAAGATCTCGGCCAAAAATTATGGCATTTCTGATCTAAAATAAATGTTCTGGCATTGCATATAGATGTTAAAACAATGACAAGAAGAATATGCACTGTAATCAAAGCTACAGGGGTTCCAACTAAATATTTCAGTGTACGACTTTTTTTTTGGCCAGGCAGTGTATTTTAAGGCTTTTAACCCATCTTAACCAGGGGCGCCAATTATTATTGAGGGCGCTGTAATTCCAGGTATAAAAGATGAAAGCTATGAGAAGAGGCTGAAGATCCTTAATCTTTTTAGTCTTAGATCACCCCTGAGTCTCCTTTGATTGATGATTGAGGTCTTTAAATACGTTAAAGGAATTAAAAAAGTGAATCATGTTGGATTCCTTTGGCCAAGTTTTGTTAGTCAAACTCTGGGTCAGAAATGGAAGTTGACAAGGGTGAAATTAACGCTGATATTAGGAAATATTTTTTCACCCAAAGAGGTAATTTTGATGTCGGATAGCTTGTCTGACTATATTGTTGAGGCAGAAACCTTGGGAATTTTCAAGAGCAGTCTTGACTTGAAGCAAGAAACCATTGAGTCTTTGAGTATCTGAAGTGATATATTCACAATTAAAAAAAAAAAAAAACTGGCATGCCAAATTGGGCTGAATGGCCTGTTCTCGCCACTCATGTTATGTTGTGTTATTAATTTATTCTACCTCAGCATCATGTGCTTTTAGCTGTATGCATAGGGGCCTATTACATGTGAGTACAATGAATTTTGTGCATGCAGCACTTCCCTAGTCTGAGTTAGATGGGGGGTGCACGTCAATGCAACCTTCAAACAAAGGCTGTCATAAAATGACCGATGGTTTTTGTTGACCCCAGAGAGTGGTTTACATTTTGATTGTTTGGGATTATGGTAATTCTTTGGCAAGTATTTAAAATAACACACAGTGTGTTTTTCACTTTGATTGCAATGAAACGTGCGCGTGCTGCCGCGAAGGGGTGCCTTCCACGGCCAGGGGCACATTCTTCGGCATCAGCATACTGCACAACACACCTAAACAGTTTTTTTCCTCCCAAGACGGAACAAGATTTTCTGACAAAAGCTATATTCTTCATATAGAAACAGTACAGTCTCACAAACGCGATAGTGCATTTTTCCTTACAAATGAAACAAAGTGAACTTACAAGCTGGATAATGGGCCAAAATATTCTTTATTAAAAATATATATTGTTTGCAAATGTGAATGCATTTGTTTTAAAAATGGTAATCAATAGCCTTGTATAGTGGCGGAGCGATTTCTGTTTGTTTTGTCGGTCGGGTTTCATCTTTGAAAAGCAGTATAAACGCATTTGTGAAGAAAATTTGGTCTGTTTTGAACAGCTGGGAACGTATCACCATCACCCACGTCACGTCATTCGTACTGACTGCCACGCATACGTAGAAGTCACATGGTCAGGAAATAGCTGGCGATAGGTTTATTTAAAATTGAGTGCATTTCAAATCGCAACCGAACCTCAGCGTGTGAGCAGAGCCACATACTTCCCTCTCCGTGTGTTGATAAATACAGCTTTATTATTTTGTGCAGTTCAGAGTAGTTTCTTCATTGGGAGTTGGTCATACAGAAATCCACTTTTTTGGAGCCGAAGGCTTTGAAGGTAGGACGGAAACGATCGCCTTCATGTGTTTTAATGTAGCTTCATTAATTTGGCTTTGCTTCAGCGAGGTCTCTGTGCTACATTAGCGCTCTCAGTACTTCGCAAGAGTTGAACGTAGCGAACTCAAATTTCCTCTCACAGCGAGTTGCAACCGAACGTTATTCAGCTGGCTTATCCAGTAATTTTATATGAAGTTACGCGATTAGTTAGCTGGCTAGCTACATTGTTTCAGCCCTAAAGCTATTTCACGCATTCCGATCCGTGCTAATGTGTGTAAGTTATATTCGCTAACACGCTAATCGTTCGCTCATCAAGGTTTAAATTTTGTCAAACCAGTTGTTGATTTCTCGTTCTCACTAACTAAAGTTAGGTAACTTGCTTGCTAGTTAATGTTGGCTTTGTGGACAAGTAAGTCAAGTGACAATTCCGCAGACTAGATCTTATCGCTGGAATGGCTGAACATGATACTAGCTAACTAACGTTATTGTAAATTTAATTTTCCACCCCATTAGGTTTGAGCAGCTAACTAGATGAATGCGGTAACGTTAGCTATATTGTACTGTATTTGGTAACCTTAACAAATGCAAAGGGTAAGTAACATTCCGTGCCCGGTGGTCCATGGTTTGCACCGCACCGTTTCAGGAAAAAATGGAGAGAGGGGGGAAAAAACATGGGCGTTTGCCATCATTTCAAATGGACAGGTCTTGAACTCCAACTCTCAATTTTTCATGGAGTAATTGCCAAATTAAGGGATGGGTCACTCGTGAATGTTGCAATGACTTATAAGCATTTTTTAAGGGATATAAATATACTTTCCAGTGCTCCTATATTATTGTCAATGGATGCATTGATAAAGATACCCTAAATGTATGAATCTGCCGTCAGATTTGGCATATCATTTGATTTTCCTGTAACAGGCAGTCGAATGACAATTTTTTACAGCACCAAATATTTTTTGATTTTTAGTTGGTCCTCTCGACCGGAGTATGCCTCATCGGGGTTCATATTGCAGCCTCGTCGTCAGCCGAGCACTGGCCCCTTAAACTCCAATCCAATTTATTGCAACTAGTTTAGGAGTAACTCACTTGCGTCTGAGAATGCTCATTAAAAAAAGCCTTAAGTCGAGGCATAGTTTGGTCATGTGGACACGACAGAAAAAAAGATACAATTTGTGGAGCAGCTTTTATATGAGAGCAATAAGCGGTAGAAAATTCATTTTGTTTCCAACTCGCTTTAGAAAAATTCTTGCTTTTTCATTTACCTTGTTGTGTGGCTTACATCAGCCTGTAATATTCAATAAATCCTGTCAACTTTCTTGTATATGGTTAATGTATGCATTATAAAATATTGCATAATATTGCAGTGCAAGTAGGATGCGAGGATAGGATGCACTTTAATCCCCAAGGGCCGGTTGCATAAACTTAGTTTAAGACTGGTTTTCACTGTAGACTGGTCTTAAATTGTCGAGTCAGACTTGTCTAAGACTGTCTGTTGCATAAAGCTTAAGACTGACTTAATTTGAGGCAGAAAAATTAGCCACCTCTCCCCCTGGCTAAGACTTGAGATGAGAGCTTTGTTACCATGGCAGCACATTGTTAGAACACCTGTTAGGGGACCCAAAGATAGGGCAATATTTATTGTTTTTCTTAAAAAAAAAAAAGGAAAAAAATATTTTACATTGGAAACAGGATTATCAGCTTTGTTATTTAGCCTATTTATTTATTTTTGTTAGGGGTTCTCCTCCGGTTTTTATATTTTTCTCTCTTTCACATTTCCGTTTTAAGCTGCTTTCACACCGGACGCGAAACAAATTTTCCGCATGACAGATTACATTCGAAGAAAATGCAAAGACCCGAATATACGCATGTATTCGCGTCTTTGCATTGACTTTGAATGTAACTTGAGCGAAAAATTCGTTTCGCGTCCGGTGTGAAAGCGGCCTTTGATTCTTGCACCAAAGTTTTTGCACATCTTTTACGGTTCTCACGACCGTTGATACTGTTCGTCTTTCCGGAATTTTCTCCCCTAACTTGATGACGTGTGAAATTTTTTGTTCGCTTGAATAAAATACTTTTTTTCGGCATTATATTCCGCCAGCAAGCAAAGCTTTTCTGTTCCGTTTAAGTGCGATGATCTCCCGCTGCCACCGGGTGTCACTGATGTGTCCGCCATTTTTTTCTGCTCTGTGAAGTGTCTTATTTTACCCATGGTGCATAGCGCGACAGGCAATCTAAGTCCGTCTTAAGTCACTCATAGACAGGTTTTATGCAACAGGCTAATTTGTGTGTCCATAGTAAGTCTGACTTAAAATTACATTTAAGTCTAAGACTGGGTCTAATTTTATGCTACCGGCCCCAAGTGGAAAATTTATTGTTTTCAGGCCAAACATGCACCAACAAGATGGTGACAATGTGATGGGGTACAAGACACTGGACTGCATACAAAAATAAATCATCTGCACCAGGCGTAACACTGGGCACAATAATCATATCAGTTAATAAAGAGGGGGAAAAAAGGCTGGGAAAGTGAAATATTGCAAAATACACATGTGCAGACTGCAGTATACATACAGAGCGGGCACAATCTATTCCACTCCTGGCAATTCAAGTCATGTGAATCAATTGTTCAAGTAAAAAATGACACCAACAGCAATAGTACTACTAATAATAAGTAAAAACTGCAGCAATCAACAGTTCTTATTCAATTATCTGACTGCTGAAGGGAAAAAAAATGACCTCCTAAACCTCTGTCATACATCTAGGTGCAGGTAGCCTTTCACTGCTTCCACTCAAAGAAAACACTGTGCAAAGGGATAATCATCCCTATACAAGACATTTCTGAGTTTCTTAATGATCTCTGCTCCAGATTTTAATCCAAAGAGCGAGGGCTCGTACCAATAATGGAACCTGCTTTTCTAATAAGTTAAATATTTGCCCATAAATTGGGAATTAATTTCCTCATGGCCCTGAAATTAAACTCAAATTACTTGTGCTGGTATTGCAGGCTCAAAAAAGAGATTCAAGCATGTTTGGAACATTGATGCTCTTGGAAAAGGTATGGGGAAAGCCAGATTTGTGCAAAAATTGATTTTATTTTAAAATGAATCTTAAACGTCCAAAAAGTGAAGACTACACCTTTATTAGCACCAGCATGTACAAGTAGACTCCTGAGAAATAATCTCCGCAATTGAATTCATAAGACCCCAATTGTCTGCCCCACTATTTTCAGTCATATTATTAGGCTCATATGAGCCACACAACATGGTAAATAAAGATGCCAGAATTTTTCTAGAACCAGTTGTAATCACAAGATGAATTTTCTACTGTTCACTGCCCTATTATAAAAGCTGCTCACAAATTTACCGATTTTTTTTTTTTTTTTTTTTTTCTAGAATGTCTTCAAGACCAGTTGATGCCTTGAATTTAGGCTTTTTTTTTGTTTGTTTGTTTTTTTTTTTAAATCAAGCATTTTAAGTCAAGTTACTCCTAAACTAGAGACAGGAGATTAGATTGGGTTTAAGAGTCCAGTGTGCTGTAGCTGCTGAGGATCAGGCTGCAATATGAATATCTGATTGGTGCCCTTGACCAATGTGTGCCGCCTTAAAAATCAAAGTAAAAAAAAATGTTGGTTCTGTAAAGTTGGTCATTTTCAACAGCCTATAACAGGAAAATCAAATGAGATGCCAAATCTGATGGGAGATACATACATTTCAGGTAATTTTATCTAAATGCAGCCATTGACATTAATTTAAGAAAGCTAGAAAGTGTGTTTATATCCCTTCAAAAATGTGTACAAGTCATCGCTACATTCGCGAGTGACCAGACACCACCTCCTTAAATTGGCAGTGATTCCATGAAATATTGGAGCTGGAATGCAAGATTTGGGATTTGACCATTTGAAATGATGGCAAACACCCTTTTTTTTCTCTCTCTCTCTCCTCTGAGACAATGTGGGGCAAACTTTCTGAAAACTGGTCCACTTGGCATGGAATGACCTGAAATCTTCTGTAGCTAGCTACACATCTTGCATTAAATGTTGCATTGACTGAATGCACGTTTGCAGGAAATCGCAGTGTTAACTTGACCTGCTGCTGTTAAAAATTATTTTGATAATTACCCGACGGCACAAAATATTCGCTCCATATAACCTAAGCTAGCTAACATTACTGGAATTTTTTTCATTAATTTTTATCATTAGCGTTAACTTGGCGGTGTGGCCTCGAGTTAACGTTAATGTAATGTCATCTGGTTGGCCAGCGAACAAAATAAAGCTGGCTAGCCAAATCGACTTTGTCGAAGTAGCTAGCTACCGATGTTTTGTTAACATTTATTGGCCTGTGCATCGTATGAATCAATTAACTTGGCGAGCTAGCCATCTGGCTTGCTGGAGTAAGGTTAATTGATGGTCTTGCCTTGTTCTGATTTTGCTTAGTTGGCTAGTTATCCTCCTGGCATACTTGGTAAAATTATCTTCACTTGCGACAAGAGCTTGCGCCTGAGTGCAATTATGCTTGATGGCTGGCATTAACTTATACTGCATTAATGTTAGCTAGCTTGCTTTGTGATGTTTTGAGTCAAAATGTCAACTAGCCATTTTTATTCCCCCTCTCTCATTTTACTTAAACTGATTTCCAAAGAAATGTGGCCCCAACCACTCACGTTTAGTTTTGAATTTGTCTAGTGGCAGATGGAGCAAGCTTCTGCTTACGAATTTGATGCACCATCTCATGTAATCGACTTCCACACTTTGGAAACAGATGAGAATGCTGACGATTGGTTTGGTGAGTTGATTGGTATGGCGTTCATCTGGCTGTTCAAAGAGCATGAGCTATGTTGTATGCAACTGTAGACGGGCTATGCCAAATGTTACACTATTTGAGAATGCAAATGCATCTTTGCCCTCCTAGTCATTATGAAAGTCTAAAATGGTTCCTCCTCATGATTGTAAATCTGTGTTTACTTGGTAGCTTTCAAGACAGATTTTGTGTGTGTACAGATCGCATGGCAGACCCAAATTCTGCTGCACAGCTTGTTACCCCAAAGGGTGAGAAGCCTCTGGGTAGGCCCTGTAGAGTGGACATCCCAAGGGCTGTGGTCCCTCCCATTTGTGATGATGGAAGCGCTGGCAGAGGTCAGTATTTCACTGCTCTTTGCATAATTCTGCCATTAGTAATGGTAGTCTGACTTGCCCTTAGGTATTCATGCTCTAATGATCCTGATATTGAGCAGGTTAAACAGTAAATTTTGGCTTGACTCCATCTGAACACCATTTTGTCTGTTGAGCATCTTTCAAATCTTGAAATTGGTGTCTTCCAGATCAAGGAAGTCAGAATGCGCATGTGCTGCCGAATGTCGTGACTTCATGGGGTAATGCAGGACCATCCACATCCAATCAGAACCAACGGAATGGTCCATCACGCCAACCGCGCAGGTGTGCAACTGTGCACGATTTGTTTTTTTCCTGAAAGGAGGTTTTGCAGGGTATAGGCAAATTTGCCCACAACCCAATTTGAACCATTGTCTGGTTATATGTACCTATTAGTGGGTCTGTCCAGATTTGAAATTTGCATAAAGGAAGTGAACTGTGACCTGTTTGGTGATTTCAAGATTTTTGTGGGACAAGGCCTCAAAGTGCTTATTTAAACTCATAAATGATTGTTCTGAAAAACCAGAATATTTTAATAGCTACACAACAACATGATGGACATTTTAATACCAAACATAAGAATATATGTCAAAAACTGAAGTTTCAGACCATTTTCCATTGAAAAATTCATCTGTATTGACCAAAATTGATGAAAAATGTGAAGTTCATCTTAGAAAAACAACCAGGTTTCATGAAGTTGCCTCATATAGTTGGCTAAATAATGTGCGACAGTTGTTAAATTGCCTGACCGGTTCGTGGATCAGTATAGCGAAAATTGAAACCATCCCTGTATTTAGAAAAAAAACTGACAAACGGGATGTGAAGTGACATCTCTACAACGCTTAGACATATCAACCCAAAACTTGGTACATGGCCTCAAGAACTGCCCCTGTGGAAGCCCAAAAAATAGTGACTTGACCTCCGGGGGCGATACAGATGCCAAAAACATGTTTTGGCTGATATCTCTTGATCTGTTTGGACTTGAGCCTTATATCCAGTGTCGGCTGCCTTATCCTTTCATGATGTGGTCACTGAATACATGAGCATTGTCTGACTCTGCTCCTGCAGACTTTTAAATGGAGGTTTTTAATCCATGTTTCTCCCCCAGGGATGTTTACATTGCTTAGACTTGTTTCATAAACTCTGTGTTTTGCCTGTCTTCCAGGGTGTCCAAGCGTTTGGAGACAGCCAGGCGAGACCATCTAAAGAAAGCACCTGCTGATGTGGCGATCACACCCCCCGCTAAAAAGCCATGCAGGTAAGGGGAATCACTGATCAGTCCGGCCTGTGACATTGCTGCTGCCATACAGTGAGCTGATTGCAGGACTGCTCATGCATTATCTCTGTGCGGACGCATGGCAAAGCTCCTCAATATTACCAAAAAACACTCCACTGTAAATAATTTGTGCATGCTACTATCTTTCAAATGGATACGCTCACCAATTGGAGAACATGGCAGAAGTAATGGCACAGTAGATCTGTGGGAGGTGGGGCTTTTACAGTTCATTTAAAGCCTCCTCTTGCTGCCCTCGCAGATTCTGTCTTCGCATTTGTAAAGTTGTTATGGCTGCACAATAGGCTACTGCTCGTATTTGACAAAACTCCCACATTTCAATATGTAGTCTTTGTTCTATTTAATAAACCTGGTTGGTCTCACTGGTATTTTAAATTTCTTGTAAAAATATCTTGGGCTATAACGATAAAGTCAAATTCTCATTGACTGGCATCTCAAATGGACTGAAATTGACAGAACATTAAATTTAAAAAAATTTAAAAAAAAACATGGGCTTCGTTCAAGAAATTCTTCCTTTTCAGCTGCCAAAAACAATGTATTAAACCATGATCATTAAGTCTTGTGTTCAAATGGAATGGCTGATGGTACATTCAATTCCCTCATGTAAGAGCCTAATGTAAGAGATGCTCTGTTTTTTCCACATTATTTGTAAGAACAGTTCCAATTGAACCAATAGAAGTACGTTTAAAGTTGAGTGATATCAAGTTGATATTCAAACGAAATGATTAATCAAAGAAGCAACCAAAGAAATAAATGGGGTAAAGCCAATTCACACACGGTGCCTCATTGTAGCTTATGGCTAACATTTAAGTGCCATGAAGAACATTGAAGAACATTGGAACTCTTTATTTTCATTTCAGTTGTCAAAAACACTATGTATCTAACCATAAGTTGTAACTCAGACAATTCCAATTACTGGTCAGGACAAATGGCTTGTTTTTCCACGTTAATTGTGACAGCAAGTCCAAATAAACCAGTACAAATATGCTTAAAATTTAACAATGACGAAATCCTTAATCAAATAAATTGCTAATGAAATGAATAAGATCTGATTTACACAGGGCCCCTTATCTAGAGGTCGACCGATCAATCGGCCTGCTGATTATTAGGCATTTTGGCTTAATCGGCATCGGCTGATGCCTGCTGTAGGAATTTTGATTTTATATTCCTGGTATTACCTTCACAAAAGGAAACTCGGGCGACTCGGAGAAAAAAAAATCAGTCGGAGGCAGAGAGGTTAATATCCAGGCCAAAGTCCGTTTACTTTTTCTGCAGAAAATGGATCCCCTCGTTCAAGTCAGCAAAATCGAGGATGAAAAACCGATTCTTTCCCTGTGGTTTAAGTAAGAGTCCATCTTGACATCATCCCCCCCTCAAGCTAATTTACGCATCATTGTATCAACAGGAATGTTGCGGGGAGACACACCCCCTGTAAAGCCGGGCCGAATTATGCACACATCTTATCGTTCTACTCCTCTTTTTCCTGAGAACGCATAAACTTAGGGCCAAGATGTTCTTCTCTCCTGTCAGGACTGCATGGCTCCAGATAGACTATATGCCATGACACACTTGGTCAGATTCATGGATAAGTACAATTATGCAGGCCCTGGCTCATCAGAAACATGTGAGAGGACACACTGGGGCCTAAGGAGAATTGAGCCAGAGCAAGCAAGGATATAAATTAATAAAGCAAGTTAATCAAGTATTAAAAATGATTCCACAATGCCAACCCTCACAAGGCCGATTAAAAATGACTGCAACAGGGACTGTGTGGAAAAAGCAGATTTGGTCCAAAAATGCCTCTTGGACCAGGCCTACTCTCTCCACACCAATGGGGTGTAGGATCCTGAAATTGGGTTTAAATGAAAGTATCAGCAGGGTTCTGCCCAGTGGAGTGGTGGTCGGATAATTGTCAGTATGCGCTCGCTCGCTGGAAAAATTTTTGCGTTAATTCGAAGGCAGATATTGCCTCCCAGTCACCAGAGATCACTGTGTTTCTTAAATGTTCTCCTCGATGCATAGCAAGGTGCCTCTAATTTTCATAGATGTCATGTTCATAAACTTGTTTTTCTATTTTGTATCAAAATACTTTTGATTAAATTTCTGAATACGACTTAACTGTCATTTATGTTTGAAACATTTCTTCGGTGGCGCCCATTAGACAGAACAAAGTGCGATAAACGTCTAAACTGCTTATTAGTCTTGATCCGTTTCAGTTATTTTCCTTGATAAAATATACTTTAACTCTTCTAAGGTGTAGCTAATTCTCCAAGACGAGGGATTTTTTTCTTTTTGACTCACACAAAGTACAAAAGGTGTTTTCTTTGTCCCAATGTTTGATCCAAGCATAAGAACAACCACTTGTGAGTTTGCATGACACAAAGGCCTGAATAAGTGAGCTACAGTGGCACTATTTTTAGAATTCATATTTACCCAATGTCTCAAGGAAATTTAGGGCAGCATGTTCAACAGTTTAAGGTAGATGTTGCCGATCAGTGTTTAATGCAGAGTTTCTGTTTTTCCAGGAGCTCCATGTCCCGGGCTGTGCGCCGCAGTGTGAAAGCTGGGAGCCTGCGCACTCGCCGGTCTGCAGTACCTGTGTCCAGCAGTGGGTAAGGCTCTGCCGCTCATTTCGCTTCCATACTATGCTGTGCTGATGGTGGCTAATCTACAATTCTGAAGGTTTACCTTGATTAAGAAATCAAATTTATTGGCAGCATTACTGGAGTTGTTCACATGGCGAGCATCAATCTAAAGGTGGACTTGGGGGGACTTTTTTTTTTTTTTCTTTCTCCTCCTGCAGGAAGAACACAAAGTTGAAGAGCTCTGAGCAGCAGGAGTTGGAGCGGATGGAGGCCTTGCAGAAGGAGGTGGCCGAGCATCGCAAGAGGAATGAGGCCAGCTTCAAGGCGGCCGTGACGGGAAGTGAGTATTGCGTGTCCCATCGGGAGAGCTGCCTACCATTTGGTGCATTTCTGGGCGATTTGAGCACCACTTAATGCATAGATCTTCGTGCCCATCAGGTCAGCTGGCTAAAAAGCCAGCGCTCTCCACCACTGTTCCAGTCGAGTTCCACTTCCAAACAGACGGCAGACTGAAGCAGCCAAATGCCCAGAGCTCTGCCTACAAGGAAGTTGACTTCAGCTCCCAGCTTCGCAAGCGCACAGCTCCCTCTGTAAGTCCTACCGACCCCCCCCTACAGCATGGTTGCAGACTTAAATGCATCACCCTCCAACCGGCAGTGGTCGGCAGCTTTTTCAGAAGTAGCGCACAATTGGCCATTGCGCCACTGGTATGCAAATTGGGAAAGGTCTACCGGGAAGGGTTTTATACAAATGGTATCTTTGCTCATTGCTTTAGCGCCTCCTGTAGGCCAGACGGGCGATAGTCAGGAAGATTCTAAGCTTGTTCATGTTCAGGTATCCACCGCCCTTGTTCTGAACTTGCAAGGATTAAACTAATGAGTCTATAAGAAGCAGTATTGATGGGCCTGTGTTTCGTAGGAGAGCCGTGAACCGTCCCCCTCTCCTGAATTGGCAACAAGGGATCGCATATGAGCAAGTCTTGTACATAGTTCCTCAATTGGGCATTCCAGAGTCTGGTGGGATTGGAGATGCCAAATAAAAAAATAAAAATAAAAAAATGCTCCACCCTGATTATATCAGAATTTTGTGTTTCATTGAGCAGGGGACAGTATTCAGCTCAGTCCGTCCATCACGTACCGTTTAACGCGACATCTCAAGAACGGTTTGACAGATTTCATTCATCTTTGGCTTCAATGTGTATTAGTCTGATACGCTGACCGCAGTCGTGACCTGGCGGGGGACATGGCCAGTTTAGTGGCAACACTTGTTTTTAAAATATGTTTAAATGCAAAGGCTTTTCCTCACATTTTACAGTGTTTCCCCTGGTCATCTTTGTCCTTCACCTCAGGCAAATGCTTCGAAGGGAGCCACAATCCCTAAACCCTTCAACCTCTCGGCCCCTGGCAAGCGCAAGCATGTGGAGACAGAAGCCTACGTCTCAATGGCTGAACAGATTGAGCAGTTCCAGAAGCGCACTCCAGCCCGCTACCACCTGCGCAGCCGCCAGCGGGAGGAGAAGGGTACGGACAGCTTTAAAAACCAGTCTAGTGCTCTGGCTTTGGGAGTTAGTGGCGGTTGGTGTGAGCACTGTTGCATAGTTGTGACTAGGGATGGGTTGATTTTGCTAAATTGGTAAACGAGGAAAATTTAAATGTTTAAATGATTGGGGGGGTGCTGGATTAACTGAAGATTGATGCCATTGAACACTTAACTTGCACTTATGCAGTGATGGCTTTACTATGAGCTTACATTATAAAATATCAACACTAACAACTGGTTCTCTCAACTTGTAGGATAATTTATTTTGTATATTTTGCTAATCCACGTACCGCACTACTCCCAAAGACTGCAAATTCTCACATCCGACTATTCATAACCCACTGTTCAATAAAAGCAGTCTTGAGGGCAACATTATCCACTCCAAGGAAAAAAAATTGTTCTTTCAAAAAAAAAAAAAAAAACCCGGTTATCTCCGGGCCGAACGGCAAAAATGGGTCCATCCTAATTGTGCACATTACCCATAAATGTTACAAAGCCTAAGGAAAGGATTTTTGTCTCCGTTTAGGCGTCTTTAGGCTGCAGGGGGCTGTGACATTACGCAGGTTCTTGTCACCAAAGAAAATGTGGTCACATACATACACTGTAGTAGCAGCAGCAGAAGACTGCATAATTGTAGAATGAGTTTTCTGTTTAAATAATCTCTTCTCTTTACCCCCCCTGCCCAGGACCATCTCCTCTTAAGACTGACAAGCTGAAAATCACCCACCCCCAAACCCCCCTGCTGATGAAGAGGCAGAAGCCTCGGCCTGTGGCGGTGAAGAGCAGCGCTGAAGTGGAGGAGGAGGAGCTTGACAAGCTCCAGCAGTACGTGTCACTGATCCCACCCCCCCTGTACTGGCCACTGCTGCACCTCTGTAAATGTTTGTGTGAAGGTCGGCTGCAAGTCAGTCGGTCACTTGTCCTCATTTGAAAACTTCCTCTGGTGCCTGAACTTGTTCTACCTGCTGAACTGCTTGGTGCAGAATTGTAGGCGGTGTTTTCAAATGCCAGAAGTGTATTTGTGCTTGATTTGGCTGAATGTTGGCTTGATGATGGCCTGATGTGAATTTGGAGTTGCAATGGCAGTGAAGAAATTTATCTGATCGTGTGCTTATTTCCTAACCCAAGTGGTGGTACTGCTTCTGCTCTGAGCCGCACCTCAGCCAATCAGATTGTACCTAACTGGAATTGTAACCCAGTCGGAATGTTCATGGCTGGAATTTTCGCTCACTTGATTTTGATAAATGATTCTGACGAACCTGGTCACCCTCCTCATTACTTATTTCTCTTCTTCAGGTTTAAATTCAAGGCGCTGGAGCTGAACAGGAAGATTCTGGAAGGGGCAGTGATGCCGAAGAAGCCGCCCTCTAAAGAGCCCACTCAGCCTGAGGCTTTTCATCTGGCGACGGACCAGCGCATTCAGGAGCGGCAGGCCAGCCGAAAGCCTGAAGACGCCGAAGACTACACCTTCCATTCCCGGCCTGTACCCGTGCACATCCTGGAGGACGTGGTGGTGCGTATTTCACTCCATATGGTCTGCCAGGATTTTGCTCTCCAAGCACTGTATGGCCTGAGTGGTAATGCATGAAGTTACTTTTTCATTTCACTTGGTTTCCAAAACCAAAATGCTGGATTTCTTTACTTTTTTTTAATTTATTTTACCTCAAGATCAGTTTTAAACTTCATAGTTTTGTGTTCAGTTTTAAACTTCATACAGTTTTGTATTGCCAGCCATCCTTGCATTAAATAGTAGGTCTGCAGCTACTTTGCCTTCAACTATTATTGGTTCCCTTTGTGTGTGTATGTATATGTGTATGTATATATATATATGTGTGTATATATATATATATATATATATATGTGTATATATATATATATATATATATATATATATATATATATATATATATATATATATATATATATGCATGTGTATATATATATATATATATATATATATATATATATATACACATATATATATATATATATGAGAATATATATATATATGAATATATGAATGAATGAATTAAATTTTTGGGATTAGCAATCCCTCTTTTTTATTTCATTTATTTATTTATTTTTTAGTTTTTC
Source organism: Gymnothorax reevesii (assembly GCA_029721435.1). Lineage (NCBI taxonomy): Eukaryota > Metazoa > Chordata > Actinopteri > Anguilliformes > Muraenidae > Gymnothorax > Gymnothorax reevesii. Next base: position 11,618,372 of record CM056581.1, read on the forward strand.
TCCGTCTTGGTGCTTTCCACTAGAATTTACAAAGCGTGGCAGTAATAATTGAGGGCGCACTATGCATTTGAAACCTGTTGGGTAGATGACCTTAAATTCATAATGGGGTTTATGTGGTGGAGAAAAATAATTTTATTTTATTTCCAGGGTGTTCCACAGAAGAGAGTGAAGAACCCAACAGTCCCTGAATCTCCTGCCTTTGCTCTGAAGAACCGTGTGCGTATGGAACAGAAGGTGGAGCCGGTGAGTGGGGGGACGGGGTGGTTTCCTTTCATGGCTACGATGCTGAGCGAAACGGTAGAGTTGGACGTTAATGAGGGAGTGGTGCTGTGGGCTGTGGTTTGAAGAGCTGCTTTGCACTGCAGGAGAAGCCGGCTCCAGTGAAGGCAAACCCTATGCCGCACATGGGCCTGCCCTTCCAACCAAAGCTGCCGGAGAAGTCCCAGGTGGAGGTGTGTCCCTTCTCCTTTGATGCTCGGGAGCAGGAGAGGCTGGCAGTCAAGGAGAAGAGGCTCGAGGAGCTGCGCAATGAAGAGGTCATGACCTTTTCCAGCCATTTAAAATGCTTTAGATTCTGAAATCTGAGGTGGGCGCAGGACCTCAGTCTACAGACGGATTTCCGTCAATCATGAATTCTTGGTTCCGTCAGAGTCCGTTATTCAGCGCTGTGTAGATTCGCAATTGTGGTGTAAGAAAAATAATGACCTGCTCGTGCTCACCAAGTAACGTCTCGCCATGGAACCTCTCAGATTTCCCACTACAATATCTGAATGCCTCTTTATGGATGCGGTTGATTCTTTACCACTCAGACAAACGTGCCATGCCATCGCAGCCTTTATTTTGTTTTTATTTTTTTGAAGTGTTTTCACACATTACTTTAGTGGTAATCATAATGCATATGTGTGCGCTATGAGCTTCACCCACCACGTAACCAACATATCTGTTACTGTTTGAAAAGGTTTTACAACTTTCGCTGTTCATGAAGAACAGAAAATCATCTGCGCTGAAAAGCGTATTAGCGAGGATAAAATAATTTCTGTAGGTGGCATTTTCATAAAGGAAATTTGCACTACGATGCATATTCATCAACAAATATTCATTATTACCATGCATTCATTCACACCATAGAACATTCGTTTATTAGTCCCCTACCGGAAACGGAGGGGACTATAGGATTGCATTCATTCCGTCCGTCAGTCTGTCCGTCCACATTCGTATCCGCTCCATAACTTCAATACCGTATGACCTAGGAACATTAGAGTTGGTGTGTGGATGCATTCTTGGGGAGAGGGTATGTCATGTACCCTATTCAGGTCACTTTGACCTACTTTTTAGGAAATATAATATGCATACACCGGTAGGGGATTAGTATTGCGCAGCAATACAACATTCGCCGATAGGCAGTGCACTTAAGTTGTTTCAATAGAATTTCTATAATGTATAGGCCTACATGTAATGCACGAAATAAAATGTAGCATTTAATGACTTCTCCCTTCTCCCATTTATGCAACTTAAGCAATGAAAAAAGCGGGTCGAGCCGGTTCCACGTAGTAGAAATGCGGCATAAGTTACTGTTACTGACGTCTATTAAATGGACAAAATGTATGTTCTACATGATATTCTGATTAGTGATGTGCGAGCTCACATCAGAATATCGGTTAAACATAGGCCTATAGCAGTGTTTCTCAAACCCCTCCTGGAGGACCACCCGCCCTGCCTGTATTAGATCTTTCCCTGCCCCAGCACAGGTGATTCAAATAATCAGGATGTTATCAATCAGCTTTAGAGGGTCAATAACGAGCTGATCATTTTAATCACCTGTTCTAAAACATGCAGGACAGGTGGTCCTCCAGGAGAGGTTTGAGAAGCACTGGCCTATAGCCTTTCATTCAGGGGCAATGCCACTTTTCTATATTTTGTGTTTTTTCCATACTAAGCATGGCAGGTCGAGTAAGACTTTTGGGTAAATGACCGCAAAATTTTGCTAATATCTCCCTGATATTTTCAATGTTTTTCAATCTATGACAGCCTTCCATACCAAAGTACACAAACTCCCATGAAAACTGCAAACTCAGATCAGTAGATCCCGATGCGTAGCCAACTTTGAAAGTAAATCTTGGCTCAAATGGTTGGGCACTCTTGCTCTACATCAATGCCAATACAATGCAATATCACTTAATTTTGATGGACTGATACTGAAAATGATACTTCCATCACCATAACACATTATCATTGTGAAAGATGATTATTTGTTGCTTGATCTAAACGGAGCCATTTACCTAAGAACTTGTCAGAGCTTTTCTAGAGTGTTTAATCACACTTGCACGTACAGTACAGTTTGTGTAGTTTTGTACATGATTTAACTCAAGTCACTGGAATATCTTAATCTTTCTGATATAATGAAAAAAATCAAAATTGGAGAGCAAAGTGAAGCAAATTTACTAACTGATCCCTTATATAACTGTTGTAGCTGTGTTGTAATATAAATTTCAAAAATTCTTTTTATTTATGCAACCTGATAAGAGTTCATTGTGTCTTCTCACAAGACACTATTTGCCTCAATACCCTTACATTTTTTTTTTACATTTTTTTTTAAAGGTAAGAATTAAACATTGGCACACTTTAGTTCCTTTTAATAATCTGAAATTCTTGGCCGAACTGCCATGAGAATGCACCAAATTTGACTTTTTTGGGGGGGGAGAGAAATGTTTCAGGGGGCATGCCCCAGGACGCCCCTAGGGACTTCGCGCCTTTGCGCTTGTCAATTTGCCCATGCAAAAATGTGTTAATTTTTCCACTTGCACCCATGTCTGAGCCTCCAGCATCCTCTAGCTGTCTGGACTTGCTAGAAATTGAACTTCTATGCAAACAAATTTATGAGTTTAGGTGGCAGAAAAAATGTATTTTATTTATTTTTTTTAATTTTTAATGGATTGATATGAAAGCTTGCCTGGCGATGCTTTTTGCAGTAGTTCCCCACACCCATCCACCACATTTTTGCTGGCTCACGTTCTAGTCATTTGACTGGGGCTTCTCATAATATTCACCCTACAGGTCCCCAAGTTCAAGGCACAACCACTGCCGGACTTCAGCGAGGTTCACCTGCCTACGAAGAAGGTGTTGGGGCCCACTCAAGTGGAGCCTTTCCAGCTTGCGATCGATCAGCGCGGTGCAGTCAAGAGTGAGCGCTGGGCGAAGCAGGTGATTTTTCTCTCTCTCCCCACACCTCCGCAGTGCTCATCAGTCTGTGGCCTATGCATTTATCCTGATTGTTTATCTGTGTTTTCCGCAATGCCCTTGAAAAAAGGTTGTTTCCGGTGTACTGACCCTACCTACATAATTGAGGCCAACCCTAAACAGTTTTATACGTTTTCAATTAAAAAAATATATAGGGCTGACCCCCCCCCCTCCCCCCCCAATGTCTGGTGTGTGGTCACTGATGGCGGCCACCGCTTTTTTTTTTTTTTTTTTTTTTCCCCCCCTCTTTCCCTTGTTTGCTGGTTTAGCCATTTTGCGGCCCGTTTGTCCTCCAGTAGAGCTGGAGCAAAGCTTTGTGTAAAAGGCCTTTGAATATTTGTGAGCATCTCACCTATTCATTGGTAGTTTTTAAGGTGAAAGTCCGCAATACATTCTAACCAATCAGAATCGAAAAAGCAGTACAAAACTTATGCCAATTAGCCCATTGCTTGATGAGGTACGCGCTTGGCATTTTGAGTTTGAAGTTTGGTCCTACTGTAGCAGGTCAGATGAGCGCTAACTACTGCATTTTCAATTAAGACTGACTGAATTGCTAATTAAGAGAAAGATGAAAATTTACTCATCTACTCGCCTCAAGGCTAACTGAAGGGTCCATGAATTTTTCTCCCTCAAAATACTTTGAGTTACCTAGAGAAATGGCACTGAAGACGCATACAAATCAATTGAAGTTAATGGAGACCACTTTTCAAGCGTAAGCATTTAAAACCACAAAATGCCTCCATACTGCTTGTGCGGAGTAATCAAAGTGTCCGTAAGCCCCGAGATTCAAATTTGACTCATGTCTTTTCACTACATTTTTTGCCTAAATGTCCAATGTAGCCACTTTGCAAAGAGCCCTGCTTATTTTCGCAGAAGTTGACCTCGCCAAGTTGGCCGCTGTTCAGTCAGCGAATACTAACATTCAGAAACTGCAGTGCGTTTCTCTACTTGGATGTTTGTAGAACCGTGGCAGCATTATTTGCCCTCATTGGCCACCATAGCTAGAGGTCTCGAATTTTAAAGTTCTTCCGTGAAAATGAACAAGGCTACTAGCTAAGTGTCGGCTGCTTCAACGGTGGCGTGATAATGATGTAACGTCGCCCAGAGGTATGCACTTATTGTGTTGGATAGTGTGATTGTCCCAGTCCAACATTTTATGTCAACAGATTGTTCAATATGGCCCATTGGCTAGTTGCACGAGATGGTGTGAAGTACTTTCTAAAATATGCAGGGTTGCTTCAACATTAAGTTTGCTTCTGTCACTCAGTCTATATCAGATGCTGAGCAGATGACAGGTGTATCATCCCAGATATGTGATTTTAGCCATTGCCGATATTCCCAGGATTTTGCTTAATTAACCACGTATGTTTGCAAGGCTTGTCTTTATTACCCGTGACGTTAGTTTGTTGTGGACACTCTTAATGAGACATCAGCTGCTCCACCGAGAAATGGGTGGGTTTTTAACTGGCATATTTCCAGCCGTTCTCACTGATGACTGAACTGGCTTTAGGGGACAGACAACAAACGTGAAAATATCTGGTAATTGATGTGTAAATATTCTATAACGTCGAAATGCCGTTTAATAAGTCTAGCATTTGATCAACGGATGTTTTAATATTGTCAATACGTTTACCTTCCCACTCTGCGTCAGTTGCACTCTTAGGACCATCACTTCTGTAGCTATGGTTGGCGTAGCACATCTAAGAAAACCATTAAGATGTAGCAGAACTAGCTTGGTAGTTGCATCAGAAAATGTAGAAGTAAATTCACTTACAAATTACGTGAATGAATTAAAATTAAATTAAACCAAAACAATTAAGCCAAATCCTGGGAATGTCGGCGATGGCTAAAATCACACATCCTGGATGATATACCAGTCATCTGCTCAGCATCTCAGCATCTCGCAAATTGTTAATGTTGAAGCAACCCTGTGTATTTCAGAAAGTACTTGACACCATCTTGTGCAACTAGCCAACGGGCCATATTAAACTGTCTTTTGTCATAAAAATAATGGACTGGGACAATTAAACTATCCAACACTGACAGCGCTTGCCTCTGGGCGAAGGGCGACGTTACGTCATTCACGCGACCGTTGAAGCGGGCGACAACTAATTGGGGGGAATAAAACCTCATCACGTCTTTGAAAACAAAAATTCCACATTTTTGTATTTTACACTATTTACTGATTATGTTTGTTTAAAACAGCATTGATTTTTCCCTGAGTTACTGTTTAACGCTAAAAATGTCGCAATAAGACTTGAGTCAAATTTGAATGTCAGGGCTTACGGACACTTAAGTTACGCTGCTTGAGCAGTATGGAGGGATTTTGTGGTGTTTAAATGTTTGAAAAAGTGGTCTCCAATGACTTCAGTTGATTTGGATTTGTCTTCACTGCTTTTTTTTTAACTCCGTGTTTTGAGGAATAAAGTAATTCACGGACCCTTCGATTAGCCTTGGGGTGAGTAGATTAGTGAATTTTCCATTTTTAGGCGAACTTTTAAGAGCTCGATTTCACTGACTGTTATGCCAACGAGGTCTTTTTCCCTGGCTCAGTTGAAGTAGTCTGCACTTGCCCGTACTGTGCCTTCATTTCACCTCTGCAGTAGCTTGATACAGAGCTGCAGGATAACCGTGGCATTGTAAACTGTGGCGTTATGTCGTAAATTCAGCCGCTTTTCTTTTTAAAGCACAAGATTGCTTTGTTTAAACAGAAGCAGATAGAAGCACTGTGCAATTATCGAGTGCCCAACTTCGCACGATGTGGCCCATGATTGCACTCAACAAAATGTGACACGACTTCAGATTTAACTAAACTTTTCATCAGCTCAGATATATATGCTTATGTGCCAAGCGAAACGGCGATACCCCATATCTGTCCTATAGCACATAGCGCGTATGTCATCATGCAGTAGGTTAATATGAGGACTGCAAAGATGTTGGCAGAAACCGGTACTGTCCAGGGACCATATGGCAAATGTAGTAATAAAGACAAGTGATTTGACTTGCCAAAATACATTGTCTGTTAGTGATTTGGTTTTTCCAGTTAAAAGTTGAAGTGAAGTTTGAGTCATGGATTGTATTAAAGACGTGTTCTTTTAAGTTACTTGTTTGGCTGGATGAACCTGCAGTTGGGACTGCTGTATATGCGATGAAACATGTTTGGACACCAAGTGGTCACAGATTCCTGTAGTCCTCCACTTAGTGATGCAAACTATCACAGACAAATTACAGTATTCTTAAACTTAGTTGTCTCAGTCTCACTCAGTGCTCGTAAGATGTACAGTGCTTGTACTGTATCTTAACTTTTATTGTTTCTGTTCAAGTTTTTTGCTAGCATGTCAGTTTTTGCGTATTTATATTGAATGTAGCATTCACCAAAATCATTTACTGGTTGACTGTCTCCGGTTTGGCATATGCTGTACATACAGCTGTGAGGGAGGGAGGGGGGTGAAGACCGGTCACCTACCTACCCGGAAAATTTTACCAAAAAAACTTTCACCAAAAAAAAGGCCGACCTATTTTTCAAATCAGTGTAATGGGAAACGTGCCTATTTTATTTGGCCTTATTGAACAGTGTCCAGAGGTTAGTCTGGCCTTGTGTGACGTTATTGGCTCCCACTGCTCGCGGTGTGGGAGCTATGGTATCGGGCTCTGTCCGTGCGTTTGTTCATCCGTCAACACATTTCGCTTCATCTCCTCAACGATTTCAGTTACAGGCTCCTGATTTTTACTGGACATGCATCTCAAGTCCTACAAATGACGCGCCTTAAGGTGACCTTGGCCTTTTTTTTTTTTAATTTATTTTTTTTTTTTTTTCCTTCTTCCCAAGGTCACTGGCCTAAAAATATCGCCAAAAACTTTGACAATTTGCTGTACCACCTCAACATTCAGTTACAGGCCCCTAATTGGCTCCTGCCGCCCAAGTGGCACGGGAGCTATGATATCAGGCTCACTCCGTCCGTCCGTCCGTCCATGCGTGCGTCAATAAACAAAAACTTTCACATTTTGTTTATCTTAACGGCGGGAGCTTCTGAGGCTGCCAGTGCCTTATTTCAATGTCAAATCCAAGCTCACGGACAGTTTTCTGGACGGGTCACTATCCATCTAGCATCTACCTTCACCGCATCTTTGTTTAAATAATTCAACTGTACTTGTCAATTCATTTTGTTCAACATATCATTCCTTCTCATAATGTGTTTTTGAATCTATCAATTTTGACATTCACATTCCATCAATGCTCCCTTTATAGACCCATTGTTGCGAGTGAAATTTTCAGGGCTTGATAATGTTGGCGATTATAGGCACTTTAAAATATATTAGGAGAGGCCAGTCAAAACCAGTTTTTAAAAACCATCTCCACTTACAGGAATGTGACCTTCAGTTTTGTAGCCAAGTGTTGACTATAACTGCTGGAAGAAATCAGCTTGTATACTATCCTAGTTGTCGCTCATTTTTATTGTCTGAATGTTTCCTAACACTACTTTTCTGGATCCAGTTAAAGGAAGAGATAAGGCAGCAGATTGATTCTGCCAATTTTAAGGCGCGGCCCAACACGGTCACCCACAAGGAGCCCTTCGTGCCAAAGAAGGAGAATCGATCCATTGTTGGTAAGTGATCGGTGTGTTCGTGCACTCGTGTGGTTCACATGGTTATAGACTGACAGGAAATATTTCATTTTCTTCATGGCAAATTGAGTGCATCCCTGTCTCCATGGTGGGGTGTAAATTTTATTTATTTATTTCTGATCATACTGCATAAAATTTGGTATTAAGATGCCACCGGAGAAGGAACCATGAGAAGCATTGAGTGGAAGCTGTTCGTTGCTGGTCCTAATCGTCTGTGTTGGGGCCTCCCTCCCCTTTCTCTCGCACTTTCCGGCCGACTCTGCCCGTCTCCCTTTAGAAAACACCTGTAATTTAACAGTTACAGAGGGTTTCCAGCTGCACACCGAGCGCCGGGCTAAAGAGCGCCTGGAGTTCGATCAGGCGCTGTGCGAGAAGGAGGCGCTGCGGGCGCGCTTGGAGGAGGAGCGCCGGAAGGAGGAGGAGGAGCGGGAGAAGGAGGAAATCGCCCGTCTCAGGCGGGAGCAGGTATACTCACCCCCCCTAACTCCCTTCTCCTGTGCCATTCCTCCTCTGCCGTTTTATATTGGTTTACTTTAGTCTTAAACGGCAAGTTAACATTTTAATGCCCCCTCAAATTATCTAGGTTTTCATTTGCAGTTAGTAGGACACGCCTCCTGAGCCCTCACGGGGCCTGCCTCATAGTGTAGACAGGGGTTTGTTTTTTTTTTTTTCCTTCTTCTCAAGTCAGTATCCTGTTTTAAAAATGTAGTTTCCATCATAACTAATTTCTAATCTGCCTCGCTTACAGGTGCACAAAGCTCAGCCAGTTCGACACTACAAACCGCTGGAGCTGAAGACGGGAGAGATGCCCTTGACCATTCCCCAGTCACCCAACTTCTCTGACCGCTTCCGCCTCTGATTTTTACTCCGAGTGTTTTTATTTGACTCTTTCCTTGCCTTTTTTTTCTCCCTTTTTGAATTTTTCCTATTTATGTAAATACATTTTGGGCTTTACAATAAACTGTTTTATTGAAAAGCTTGTGTTGTGACTTCAAGGAGAGGTTTGCATTCATGGAACCACTCATGGTGAAGGTTGTATTAATTTCACGGTGCACTTGCACTAAGTTTGGCCCTGTGGGTGTGAAGTGCCCGTCTGACTCGGGGGCAGCTGGGGATTGAGAATGTGTTCAGTGCTCTGGCCTTAGCTGTGCATTCCTGTGGTCACAACATGCTATACCCAGAGATGATGGACCAGGTGTCCTTTTAACAAGATCATTTCCATAAATCCTTCCAGTTCTACTCGCAAATTATTTGATGCCAGTGCCAATGATGCCCTTTGAAAAGGGCAGAGTTGTGGATGAAATTTGAGGGGTTGAACCAGCATTCCCCTGGAAGTGTGGTTGCGCAATGAAGTATACTTAAATTAGTCTTAAAGGCTTGACTGAACAAAGGGTCCTGTGCCAGTTTCAAAAACCTATAAAAGAAACCAACTGTCGTCGAACTGCAATGATTCTTGTTTACCTGATTTACCATTTCTGCATTGGGTGGACTACTTACAATTTCATTCCATGCTGGCTGAATGAAGGAGTCCGTAATGAGGTCTCTGAATGGGACTTCTGGGTGTCTGGAGTTGAACTCCAAGCCATGGACTCTAAAGCTTATTTGGCTGTACGGCAATCTGCTAAATTGCTTTATTTTGTGAGGAATTTGCATTACAATTGTTTTAATTTTTTGGCCACTTGGCTTTGTCCTCCCCCCCCTTCTGGTTAGAATAATAGAAAAATATTTTTAAAAAGGGGGATAATGAGCCATACATCAGTGCAAAGAACAGGATTTTCAAACTGAGTTACACTCCATACAGTGTTATATTTTTTGCAGACATTTACATAATGGTCAGATTGTATCCTTTAGGGAAAAGGTCAGCATCTCCATGCGGTTTTATTTAATTGATGGTGGGTTTACCTGCCGGCACTTGTGTGTTTTAGCTTTCTTAGTCTGCAGTCAGGAGGACTTTCCGATCCTGATGGGGCCACAATATTATCCAGGATTTTTCCAGGTAATGCATGACGAGTAATCATGGAGGTAATATAATAGAACTGGTGGAAGTACCACCCCTATTACTCTGTGGGAGATGCTAGGCTGGCTACTTCAGCCCAGGAAGTACAGAATTGACCGACACCATCTATAAAAATGGCGTTCCATGGGTGCTCATTTCCGGCACCATCTCAGAAGATTGCCAATCTGATTACACAGCACAAACGGCTGAGAATGTGTTGTCTTTGCGGATTGGCGACTGTGTTCGAGGGGAAATGACGAGAAACACTATTAATCCGGAACACGCGTGCACAATACACTCTGGCTGAACTGCTGCTGTCAGAGCCACAGCTGGACAACCAGACTCGTGCATGAGCTGTCATCAAGCTCTAAGTAGCAGTTCTTATTTACTTGCTCTTGAAAACATTGCACAGTTACGTGAGACAAAGAGCAAAATAATGGAGGATTACCGAATAAATTCTTTTGTTTTCGCTTTAGTTGGCTAAAAAAAAAAAAAATGCACACTGTTCAATTGGTGTCTATGGAGCTTCAGCGTCTTTGGCCACAAATTTGCATCCTTGGGAAATGCGGAAGCAGGAAGCTAACATGCTAACTGACTGAAGCAAAGGTACTTCCTCATTCTCTCTGGTTCGATTATACATCTCTGCGAGTAATTAACTTTTTGATTCTAAAAATGGTATTCATTTCTTCTGCAATCTCTTTCCAGAATGGCTTGATTAAAGAGCAGTACCAAAGGTTATCTGCCATTGATTTGCCACAGTCTCTAACATCCGTTCTTGCCCTGAGAACCCCGCTGTAGACATTTAACTTTTGTATTCACAAAAAATCCCCACCAGCGAATTCTCACTAGGATCTTCAGCTGATTGTTTTAACCTGATTTTCCTACATATCATTACATTTGACTTCAGATGGTTCCAGGCTGCAGTTCCTCATCAATGTCTGTCAGAACTGAGCAGTGCGGTAATTTTCAGAGTTTTGCAGTTTCCTATATTGTGATCCTAGATGTTCAATACCTTTAGTCTTGTATGCCTCAGAAAATGCGTTGTTAAATTCACTATCCTGTTTGTTTGATTTCTTGATTAAAATGGTGACTGACCCAGAGTCAGATGAGCTTATGTCGTGGCCTGTTTGCCCGTCGTCTTCGTCGTTCGTTGTCCGTAAACATCTTCTCCTCCGAAACCACTGGGCCTATGATGCTGAAACTTGAAAGGTACCTTCCTACCCATGAGGAAACCGAAGTTTGTTCAAAGCGTTCCGATCCGATTTCAAACATGGCCGCATTGAAAATCACATAAATGGCCATCTGAGAGCTATTTGTGCACATATTCAGCTGAAGTTTGCTATGTAGTTACTACGTGGCAAGATACATCACATATCTAGTTTGAGTTAAACTGCTTCTTACTTGAGTACTTGACTTGAGTGGTCAGGTGAGCTACAGGGCCTGTGGCACTATTTTTTTTATGGTTACATACATTTGAAAGGCGATTTGAAAGACTCCAGATTACAACCACTGTCTATAGTGCAATAAGCAGCTATACCTTTGTGCACCCAGTATCTAAATTGCTCATTTAGACTGCACTGCTGTGGTTTAGTGCATCAATGAATAGAAATGTGTTTATATGTGCACTATATAATGGATCAGCATTAGATGCACTCATGTCCATGGAGTACTTTGAGGGTTTGGAGCACAATGGTGATATGTCCGAATTTTGAGATTTTTTACCTCCTGTCACAAATTTCTATCAGCTGATTCTTGGAGCACAATAATTATGTTCATCCGCCTCAGTTTTAAACAGAATTCACATTTTCATTTTGTGATATGTCCAACAAAATCTGCTTGTATGAATTAAACACTGATATTTTGATGAATAACATGAATAGTATTACAGAATCATCTGCCTTCCATTGCAAACAAACTTAACTTCAATCTATCACCTTTGTGTTATATCACATCATGTGCTAGAATTGTTGGAGCATGGAGATGACATGTCCATGTTGGCAATTTTGGCCATGATGTCGCAGTACCACACTTATGAAAACTTACATGTTCAGTATACTTCTGAACCATGCAGTAATAGAGTGACTAACATAAAAATGATGTTAATGAAGTACCTGATTTAATAGAACATTTGCAAAACAAAAAAATCAATTTTTCTCAAAACCTCTAAAATGGACATATAACCATTGCGCTCCAAACCCTCGATATCAGGGTGGAATGAGTCATAATCTACTTGGAGATTCACAACAAGCAGAACATTGCTTGAATGTTGATACAAAGATCAAAGGGCACTTTTATCACTGCTTTCAGTATCAGTGATCATTAATGTAACTGAGAAAGGTTACCAAAGGTGGCTTTTGCTAAAACGGCAATTCATGTTCAAGTTAATTGTTCAAGGTCATATTTATTTGAAAAGTTTTTTTTTACCTGGATGTGATGATCAAATAGGCTCTTCTGCACATTATTTTGGGGGTTTATATACAGTGTATGTTTTGTCTAATTTAATAGCAGCACATATGTAGCGTATTTCTGAGATGTACAAAGTTTCAAAAGGTAAAGACAGCCTTGAAAGGGTTAACAAGATAAATCTTTGTAAAGGCTTTTCACCTTGATATAGCAGTTATTCTGTGTGTCATTTGAATCTAGAGGGTCATAATTCCAACCACCAGAATTATCATAGAGCCAGTCAAAAGTTCACTTAGTTTCGGGATACCACTATGGCCTTGAAAGGGTTAACAAGCTTAATCATGATCAACTTGATGAAATTCCACCCTGAAACGATCATTGAGTTATTCTATGTATCATTATTTTTTTGGTATTAGAGTGATTTAAACCACCAAAACCATTAATACTGAGCTTGTCAAAGTTGACCTACTTCGGTCATTTTTTAAGGATTGTGGGCCAAAGGGTCCATACTTCAAAAACTCAGTTCACACAGAAGGAGCTGGATAAATAAACTTTTTATTGACCTTAAATTTGGATAAGGTGTGTAAGTTAGTCATATTTAAAGCAAATTGTCTATCTCAGGTGGAGAACGATCACAAGCAGATGTGCGGCGCTACACGTTGCAATGAATTCGGTCTCATTCAAGTAGAATGTTTGCGCGAAATATCTTGAGTGTAGTGGTGCTTCTCTACTGGCTGCGTGTCAGAATTTGTGTGCGTGAGTGCCATTCAGTGAAATGGAAAGATTGCGTGCTCTCTGTCCTTAAATACTGATGTGCCACCGGCTGCCTCACATACCTACATTATCAGGGAACATTAACAGTCCTCCATCCAGTACAACCCCTCCCCCATATTCAACTTCTATTTGGAGAGCTGTGGCCGTGAAAGATAGAGGAAGAATCCAACCAATATATCCCCCCCAACCTCCATTCTCGTTGATATAGCGGATCTGAAACCCAATAGCTAAGCTGCCAGACCAATGGTCCCTACAAATGGCCCAGCCACAGGAGAATAACAATGTAAGCGGTGAGTATGTACATTGTGTCAGTCTATGTATCATATGTGAGTCTATTGAGAGCATTTTTTGTACATGTGTATTTTATTCTTGTGAATATACGCTCTTTATTTGTATGTGTTCGCGCTTGTGCGTTTTCAGATTCCTGTTTTGGCCTATTTCTTAGACTGTAGCTGCATGCTTGCAGGAGTCACTTTGAGGCAGTTGCATGCTCGTTGGAATCTGCTGTGGTGATGGGAACAGCAGGGGTTCCATTCAAAGGACAGTTAACACTGGAGGCGAAGCTCGACAGCCTGGGACACAAGCTGGATCAGCTTTTCTCCGGCTCAGCGCCGTCTGAAGTGCGCACTGCCTGCGCATACTGCAATTCCTGCAGTCTGCACGCTGCGCAGCAGGAGGCTATAGTCAGTATGCTATCGGCCCAGGCCCACCGGCTCGAAACACTGGAGCGGTTGGTTCTGGGCATGGGCTTAAAAATCGAGCCTTCAGCTACGGGAGCAGGTCGGACCACACTGAGCCCAGACAATGGAATTGTACCTGAGAAACCTCTTTCCTCAACAACGCTTGTTCCAATCAGAAATTCCTGTGGAGATACAAAGGTGCCACACTTTCCATTTCATCCACTTTAAAGAATGCAAATTTTACCAACGGTAGATTATATATTCAACATTAATATATTCAATGGTTGTTGATCTGTAGTTCAAACGGTGATCCGATGTCCTTACGGGCAGTAGGCTTGTTTATGTTGGATTTTACCAAATTGCTCATACACTTGAACAATTGTTAAGCAATAAAAAAGCCTATGTTTATCAAATAGATCTTTGTTCTTGTTATAAATATTATTTCTTTTAATATTTCCTTCACCTGGCCTAACCCAAAGGCAGTGAAGATCCAGGCTTTGGTCTTTAAATTTATGATTGCAGCCTCCTGTGATAATCCTACTGAGTGCTTGCTTTTTTAATCTAGATGACCCTCATTTTACTTTAGCCAAGCATGTACAACCACCTCCAAAAATTACAGCAGCTTACCCAAACTTCTAGTTCCTTGTGTTTTTTTAATGTGAAGCATGCATGCAGACTGCTTCCTTGGCTGTTTATAAAACTAAGCCAGGTGAATCAATTTGAGCCAAAAATCAGTACGCACACCAGAACCTGCAGGACCAGCAGAATGGTCCTGCCCATAGCCCTTTATGGAGATGAGTTTTTCTGTGGCCGAAGTCTGAGTATTTCAGTATATTTGTGTCATGAAAGTAAGGGCAATTACAGCCAGTAATCAAACTTGCATGGGAGAAAAATGTTGCACAGTTATGTAATGTGTTGACGTGTAGCCCTGTTAGCATCCTTATCCTCTCTGTCTCTGCTCTACTTAGGAAAGGACTGTCCGCACAACCGAGAAAAGAAACCAGGTCCTAAAACAACAAAATATCTTTGGGCCGCAACAGAGGGGTAAATACTGAACATTTATCAATACTACAAGGAGCTGAAGCATCTTAGGTTTCCCATTTCCAACTTCTTCAACGGGACATATTGTGCTTGGCGTAAATTTCACTTTGCACAAACCAAACATTACTCACTAGACACATTAAAAAAGCAATTGCCACAGCACAGGGATCTGATGGGGAGCTCAGAGGGCTGAGTGATCGGATAGTGGTGGTAAAATGAGGTGTGAGAGCAAAGTATGTCTCGTATACCATGCCTAAGGTACTCAGCCAGTTTTACTTTTGTCCTCCCTCCATCTGGCGGAGGAACAGTGGTAATAAGCCATCCCTAGTATTTGGAACAAATTCCTGCAGGGGGGTGGGGCATTACTCCGTGACCCTGAATTTTACATCCCTGATAGTAGAGTGTGCTTGTGGGTAATACTCCAGCCTGACTGTATTGTCTCCTCTGTAGGGGCAAAGAATGATTTGAGAGGGGACAAGGTTGTGAGTGTGGACAAGGCCTGCACTCTCAAGCAGGACAAAGGGTCAAAGTCTAAACTCAACACGACAGTATCCCGTTTCACACAACCAGCACCCTCTCTCAGCTCCAAAGGGAAAACTGGCCCTCAGAAAACATGGCCTCCAGGTCAGGAGCCCCCTCAGCATGCAAGATTGACTTCCCTAAAAAACAACAGCAGGACTTTGTGCCAAACTTTGCCTGACAATAGCGTGGGTGGAGCTGAAAAACAAGAAGTGAGGCTGGAAAGATCTGACCCTCCAGACTGCCCGTCCTTAAAGCTTACGGTACAAATCCATTCTGAGAAGGTGGAACCAGAAGTTACCATCATGGCCCCTCCGCCATCAGCAGTGGAAATCACGGCGGTGACCCCGTCTGAGACAGAACAGAAGGCAGCCCCAAGTCTCTTACAGGAAAATTTGCTGGGAGTCATGATTCCTAAGATTACAGCACATGACAGCCATAGTGCACTGAAGCATGTCCACAGCTGTCCTGTCTCCCTGCAGAGGTATTCAACTGGCTGTCAAATGGAACTGCTGCACAATTAAATCTTAATAATTATTATGTTTGAGCTCTCGCTGTTCTCATTCTCCATGTAGTTGTTACTGTAGATGCTTTATTTTAGTGTCATTCATGCTTTACTGTTCAAATACAACATATTACAAATGCTAAAGGAAAATGAAAATAAAAATCCCATAAAAAGGAATATCAATGTAGGAATTAAAAAAAAAAACTAGAGCCAGATTTCCCCATAACCAGTTCTCAGAAAACCACAACTTTAAAACGGGAGAACTGGACTTTAGAGCAGATGCTAAGATGGGCTACACGATTAGAGTCCTGAGTTGATCTTTCTTTTGGACCATTAAGCATTACATATAAGAAAAGAGCGCAGTTTTCCATTATTTAAATACCCTTTAATGCATGTTCTCCCTTTCTGGCAGTACAGCTAGTATCCTGATGTCTGAATTCTTTTCCAGGTTGCAAGACTCAGGAGGCAACCTCCCCCTCGGTCTCTCCAAACTGGCGGGGATCCCTCTGCTGAAGACATGCAGTGCAGGTGCTGAGGATCCAGTGAATGCTGCAGGCATTCATATCGCAGTGAGCACTGCACCTGACTGCACATCGCTTCCAGATACACCCAAACCCCTGCCCCACATTGCCCAGAAAATACTAGGTACCTGTGAGTTTGATGGCTGAATGCCTGACTTCAGGGACAGCTGAGGTTCTGTAGAAGAGCAGACTGCCTGCCTTCTTTCCATTCTTTGGTTTGTTTTGTGTTCTCAGACAGGGAGACAGGGGTTCAGAAAGACATAGAGTGACTGAGATGTGTCATGACTGGGAATCAAACAGCTGGCATGGGTGTTTTTGAAAACATATTTTTCTGTGCATTTTGGTCAGTGGTCCATATGCAATTGGCATTTTAGGTCACTAAAAAGAATGTATTTACAAAGCCCAATTCCAATGAAGTTGGGACATTGTGTAAAACGTGAATAAAAACAGAGTACTATGATTTGCAAATCTTTTTAGACCTACAGTAGTGAAAAAAAGTATTTGACCCCTCGCTGATTTTGCAAGTTTGCCCACTTAGAAAGAATGCAACGATCTACAATTTTAATCGTATATACATTCTAACAGTGAAAGACAGAATCACAAAGAAAATTCCCGAAAATCACATCATATGAATTTATAAAAATTGATAACCATCTGATGAGGAAAAATAAGTATTTGACCCCCTGGACAAACAGCATGTTAATATTTTGTAGAAAAGCCATTATTGGCCAGCACAGATATCAAACAATTTTTATAGTTGTTGACAAGGTTTGTGCACATTTTGGCAGGGATGTTGGCCCACTCCTCCCTGCAGACAGCCTCCAAATCATTCAGGTCCCGAGGCTGTCGCCTTGCAACCCGAATTTTAAGCTCCCTCTAAAGATTTTCAATTGGATTCAGGTCTGGAGACTGGGTAAGCCACTCCAGACCCTTGATGTACTTCTTCTTCAGCCACTCTTTTGTTGCTTTGGCGGTGTGCTTAGGGTAGTTGTCGTGCTGAAACACCCATCCTCGACCCATGTTCAGCTCTCTCACTGAGGAAAGGAGCTGTTGGTCCAGAATTCCACGGTATATAGCCCCGTCCATCCTCCCCTCAATGCAATGGAGTTGTGCCGTCCCCTTGGCTGAAAAGCACCGCTGTGCTTGACGGTGGGGATGGTGTTCTTTGGGTTGTACTCTGTGTTCTTTGCCCTCCAAACACCGCGAGTTGAGTTGAGCCCAAAATGTTCTATTTTGGTCTCATCTGACCACATCACCTTCTTCCAGGCCTCTTCTGAGTCATCCGGGTGGTCAATGGCAAACTTCAGGCGGGCCTTTACATGTGCTTTCTTAAGCAGGGGGACCTTGCATGCGCTGCAGGATTTCAATCCATGACCGCGTAGTGTGTTACCAACCATTTCTTTTGTAACTGTGGTCCCAACTACCTTCAGTTCATTAACCAGTTCCCCCCTTGTGATTCCTCACCGTTCTCATAATCAGGGACATCTTAGAGGCGAGACCTTGCATGGAGGCCCAGACCGAGGGAGTTTGGCGGCAGTGTGGTACTTCTTCCATTTCCTGATAACTGCACTGACAGTTGATCTTTTCTCTCAAAGTTGCTTTCCCATTCTCTTGTAGCCCATCCCAGCCTTGTGTAGGTCAACAATCTTGTCCCTGATGTCCTCAGACAGCTCCTTGGTCTTGCCCATGGTGGAGATGTTGGAATCCGGTTGTTTGAGAGTGGACAGGTGTCTTTTATACATTTAATGAGGTGAGGCAGGTGTATTTGATGTAAATAATTAGTTGGGATTGGGGGTGCGTCTTAAAGAAAGACTAGCTGGCTTGTGGGACCCAGAATACTTGCTGTTTGGTAGGGGGTCAAATACTTATTTTTCCGCATCAGATGGTAATCAATTTTTATAAATTCATATGATGTGATTTTCGGGAATTCTCTTTGTGATTCTATCTCTCACTGTTAGAATTTATATATGATTAAAATTATAGATCGTTGCATTCTTTCTAAGTGGGCAAACCTGCAAAATCAGCGAGGGGTCAAATACTTATTTTCCCCACTGTATATTCAATTGAGCACACTACAAAGACAAGATATTTACTGTTAAAACTGAACATTGTCAGTTAACAGGTTTTGTTGCGACACCTACAAGTGCAAGGTAAAAGTCTACCATGCAAAGCAAAAGCCATTGATCAACAACATCCAGAAACACTGGCTTCTCCGGGCCCGAGCTCATCTGAGATGGACTGACGCGAAGTGAAAAAGTGTGCTGTTGTCTGACAAGTCCTCAACATTTCAAATAGTTTTTGGAAATCATGGACGTTGCCTCCTCCATGCTAAAGATATGAAAAGGACCACCCAGATTGTTATCAGCGCAAAGTTTAAAAGCCAGCATCTGTGATGGTATGGGGATGTGTTATTGCCCATGGCATGGGTAACTTGCACATCAGTGAAAGCACCATTAATGCTGAAAGGCACATACAGGCTTTGGAGCAACATATGCTGCCATCCAAGCAACGTCTTTTTCAGGGACGTCCCTGTTTATTGCAGCAAGACAATGCCGAACCACATTCTGCACTTGTTACAACAGCGTGGCTTTGTATTGAAAGAGTGCGGGTAATAGACTGGCCTGCCTGCAGTCCAGACCTGTCTCCCATTGAAAATGTGTGACGCATTATGAAGCGCAAAATACGGCAACAGAGACCCCGAACTGTTGAAGTCCAGCATCAGGCAAAAATGGGAAAGAATTCCACCTACAAAGCTTCTGCAGTTAGTGTCCTCATTTCCCAAACGCCTATTGAGTATTGTTAAAACGAAAGGTTTAACAATAAAACAATAAAGTTCATCAGCTTGAACATTAAATATCTTGTCTTTGTGGTGTGCTCAATTGAATATAGGTTGAAAAGGATTTGCAAATCATTGTATTCTGTTTCCATTCACATTTTACACAATGTCCCAGCTTCCTTGGAATTGGGGTTTGTAAAACGGCTTCTAAAAAGATTTTTTTAATAACACCAATTTATGCATATCCGTGATGACTTGGAAAACGGATGGCTGGGTAAATGATATCACAACTCAGTTTGAACATGCCCACTGTTGCTTTGAGTATGGCTCTTCTCTGTTGACCCATTTAATCCCACTGGTCACGTTTATAACCAATTTTTTTTTTCATCTTCTAGAAGCTCTAAAAGTTGCTTTCTTGTAGGTATGGAAATATACAGACAAAAAAAAGAAACGCAATTACGTAATCCGGTGCCAAAT
Source organism: Gymnothorax reevesii (assembly GCA_029721435.1). Classification (NCBI taxonomy): domain Eukaryota; kingdom Metazoa; phylum Chordata; class Actinopteri; order Anguilliformes; family Muraenidae; genus Gymnothorax; species Gymnothorax reevesii. Next base: position 11,637,926 of record CM056581.1, read on the forward strand.
TTCGACAAACCAGAGCAAAAGAAAGATGCCTTTGCTCTGAGTTATTTTTGGAGGTGAGTACTTCGACCATACAAATTGAAGCACCTATTACTAAAACCCCATAAGTCACACTTGACTTGACTTGACTTGTGGGGTTTTAGTAATCAGTGCTTCAATTTTCGCGGTCATAGCGCATATTCTGGAGCTGCCATTCCTCCGGAACCAAACAAACGGCAGTGTGTAGGTTTGAGTGCTACCATTATCCGAACACTCCCATTTTTGTTTTGAGTTCCTTATAGACACCAGGGCTTATAATTGTCCAACCGTAAACGAGTAAATATCAGAAAAATTATAATGCCAGGGCTAATGGAAGTTCAACAAGAACGCATGATTGGGAAACTACAGGTCGAAAGTCGGGTAGATAGAGTTTCCCGTCAATTCGGCATGCATTCTGAAAATTAGTCGCCTCAGAGCCAGATTAATGCCTCTGAACACATGGCCGATCTGCCCAGATCTAGTTGGCCACGTGCAACCACTCCAGCGTCTGACCGTCACGTCTGCTTGTTACATCTGCGGGATCGCTTCCGGTCGGCAAGTCAAACTGCCGCCGAGATGTCTGGTCGGTACAACAACCGGACCAGCGATCAGATGGTTCGCAACAGATTGCATGAGGCCAAATAACTTGCACGTAGACCGTTCCGTGACTTAGTGCTTACGCCGCAGCGGAGAGACACGTGTCATTGTTGGGCAACCACCTACGGCCAATGGACCCTCAACAACTGGTCAGAGGTCCCTCTCACTGACAAATCCCGATTTGCACTGTCAGGCACTAATGGGAGATCGCATGTGTGGCATCGCCATGGAGAACGCTATGCTGATGCCTGTGTACCTCAACGTAATCGCTGGGGTGGCCCAAGCGTGATGGTATGAGGCGGCATCTCTGATACACACCGAAGCAGCCTTCATTTTGTTGAAGGAAACCTCAACGCCGTCTGTTACCACGATGAAATTCTCTGTCCAGACATCCTTCCGTTTGTCTGACGTCACCGACTGACTTTCCAACAGGACAACACGCGTCCGCATGTGGCACATATTTGAATGGAGTTCCTTTGGGTTGAAAACGTGCAAATCCTTCCCTGGACAGCGTTTTCTCCAGATCTTTCACCTATACAACACTTGTTGGACATTCTAGATAGAGTGATCCGGAGACGTCAACCACCACCAGCTACAGTACGTCAGTTAAGACAAGTACTGACCGAGGAGTGGCACAGCATTCCTCAAGCAACAATCAGACGTCTGGTGATGTCTATGAGACGCAGGTGTACCGCCGTGCGCAATGCTAACGGGGGACATACAAGATACTGATAGTGTCATTTGTATTTTGTAATGTCGAACTTCGCCTTCTTAAATAGAAACCAACATGGTGATATTCCAACCCGATTTTCTGTAATAACTATTCTCTGAGATTCCCTCTTTCATTTGATAGCAATGAACTGTTGATTAATAAGTTACTCTTGATAAAATCAGGAAATAGAAAATTGCATTTCTTTTTTTGGTCAGTATATTTTCTAAAATGAGGTCTTGTGGACAGAATGTTTTTTTTTTTTAATGGAGGAGGAAAATATCAGTTTGGAAAGATATCCATATTTGTGTGGAGAAGGCCTTTTAAAGCCGTAATGTTCACTTGCTTTGGCACGAAAAATGATGTTTGCCCTTGAAGCCAGAAGTATCTTTTTAATCCCATAACAATGAAAGGTATCTTCCAAGCCCAGTGATCCTGTAATAGGAGAGTTGGGGAGGTCACCTTAGACCACCACCAAATGCAACTGCCGTGTGGATTGAATGCAATGGAAACCAGTTTAGTCTGTCAGCATCTGGGGATCATGGGTAACCATACACCCTCATACCGTTCTAAGTAATAAAGTCAACACTAATTTAACTTACACAGCACTAGAGAGTCTAAGTAAATGCGATGACAGTTTTGTATAGCGGCCTGATAACTGTACCTTTTATTCCATGTGTAACCTCCCTTCCACAAGCATTGAGACAGTATGAAAAATGCATATAAAAACAAAATCAAGTGATTTTTCAATTCCCCTTTACCAAAACATAGCTGAATTAGAGTAATTAAAAATATTTAAAGTTTTATCTTATCAATTGTACTTTGTTTATAAATACTTGCAAATTCCAAATCTTATGCTTGCAACACTTTCAAAAAATGACATGGGGAATATGATGATTAGAAAAAAGGAGGATTCGTCAGAAAACCAACCATTTGGAACATTCAGCAGGTAAACAGGTGCATAGGTAACAGATGATTAATTTATGATTGGGTTTTAAAATGAGCTTTCTCACGCATGTGACCTTTGAGCGCCCAGACTGCATGGCTTTAAGAACCAACAGTCCTCTGTAATGGGCATAATCACATAGGCTTGTTAATAGTACACAAGATCTGTGTCAGTGAACACAGTTTGTCATTGCATCAAATGCAAGCAAAGTTGTTCGTACGCAAAGGGGAAGTCATACATCAACACTATCTAGAAGCACTGCCGACCTCTCTGGGCTTCAACTCACATGAAATGGACTGGCGCTAAGTGCAAAGGCGTGCTGTAGTCGTATGAGTCCATGTTTCAGATTGTTTTTGGAAATAATGGAGATTACGTTTCTAAGACCAAAGTGGAAAAAGTCCATCATGACCCTTATCAGCAACATGTTCGAAAACCAGTGTCTGTCATGGACCGGGCCTACACTTGCACTTGTGGTATTGGCATATTTGAAGGCATAATTGAAGCAGAAAACTATGTATGCATTTTGGAACACTGTAAGCTGCCTTGCAGATGTTGTCTCTAATAATCATTTTATTATTTGCGGATAAAAATGTAAAATGTCTCAGTTTTAACATTTGAAATGTTATCTATGTCCTATTGTAAATAACATATTGGCTCATGATCTGAAAGTCATTGCATTTTGATTTTATTCACAATTTACACTTTGTCCCAACTATTTTGGAATTGGAGTTGTAGCATTGAGCTCCACAAATACTGCTAAAACCACTCCACTACCGGTCAGAATTCTTTTTTTTTACACCAACTGTTGTGAAGCAGTCAGAGATGCAAATATTTAATTTAAATGCTTTTAGTTTTTTATATAGAAATGTATAGTTCATGCAATTTTTTTCAACTCCAAAATTTATGCCAATAATATAAGTTTACAGATTCTTTTTGATGTTTCACAACTCAGATCTTGTTCTTTGCCATTTGAGGTTTTTTACATGGAAAAAAAAACACAAGTTATGTGCTCAAAGATTTTTGACTGGCAGTATATTTCCCATCTTCCTGGTGTTCATAATATGCTGCCTAATGTTATGTCATAGTTTGCATGATGTTACTATCAGTTGCAACAATGAAGGACTGGAATCCTATCTTCTTTTGCTTTTGTGTAAATATAATGGTGTGAAATGACCAATCTTGGCTTTTATTATGATGAGACCGTAACATTGAGATTATCGACAGCTCCCAGGCATAGAGTGGATACTTGGGGAGACTTAGGTCCAATGATCCAAGGGACCACTGAGCTTTATCATTATTTTGCCTGTTTTTAGCAGCTGCCATCTGTTGATTAGAAATATGTGATATGGCTCATTGGTCCACTCGGCTCACTGGACCCAGTCTCCCCTGCCTCTCCAGAACCTGACCACAACTCCATAACTTCTGTACCTTGCTTTAGATGATGACCCCCCTCACCCTGCCCCCTTCCCCCATCGTGTGGTGACGCTGCGGTCCAATCAGCCCCCAGACACTTACATCATCAACACTCAGGAGGTCCTGGGGGGGTAAGAGACAAATTCTATCGTAGTCAGTGATGTTTCTTTGACAGCTCTGAAAAGCGGCTTTTTGTGCTAAATCCATCCATTTAGTGTTGTTGAAAGGATGATCACATAAGTTTAATGATAATCACATAAGTTAAATGCTTGTTCCCTATGCATTGTTTGGGGTTTTGTCAAGTTAATGATTAACTTCACTTCCTAAAGCCTGAAGTTTCTAGTCAGAGTTCTAGACTCAAAACCATTAGGTATCAGTGTGAAGTAGCAGTCAAGGTATAGTGTTTTTCCACAGCTTTCATTCTTATACTAGGCGAAGAAGTTTGAATGGTTGGAGGTCTAGAATAACCATAGGAGAGCCGAAGTAATGTATCTCCTGTAACCCTCCTGGTGATTCTAGCATTGCTTTGCCCTTCTAGGGGTCGGTTCGGCACAGTGCACGGCTGTATAGAGAAAGCATCAGGCCTGAAGCTGGCGGCCAAAATCCTAACTGCACGTTGTTCAAAAGAGAGATCGTCTGTGAGTTTCAAACGGACCTGCAACCTTCACTTGTATACATTCAGCATTTATGGCTTTAATGTGCATGTGTGTTCTTAAGTACATACATGCCAATCAAACACATCCACTACCAGCGGCCTGCCTTTTTACACATGATCGAAAGCGTGTGAAGCTGAGCTGCTGCTGCCTATTCAGGTGTGCTTTACTAGACATAACTGTTCATTTCTATCTGTGATGTGTGTGTGAATCTGTGTGCATTTATGTGTGCTTATGCAGGCACTGCATAGACAGGATATGTCCCTGAATGAGATACAAGTGATGAACCAGCTGAGCCATCCCAACATCATTCAGCTCTATGATGCCTACGAGATCAGGAACCAGGCAGTTCTGATCCTGGAGTTGTGAGTAATGCACACTGACTCTTGTGGATCTTACCATATAGTCTTGTGTGCGCTGGACTAGGTCTAATCATTCTTTTGAGATTCACTATTTAGCATGTGAGACTGGTGGTAATGGGTGAAACTGATTCACACTCAGTAATCTGTCTGGTTGACTGGATCAAATTGGTCAAAGTGACACACATTCAGTCTTCATCGTTCCAGATTGGGTCCAAAGCTGGTACTAGACCATGGCAATAGATACCTAATAGTTGGCTGTATACACTCCACCACTGTTTTTGGACCTCTCAGTGCTGGTCAGGAGTGATCTGACCCTACTCACTGAGGTGATCAAATGCCAATTTGTGAAAATGCACAAATCAAAGGGGCTCCAAATAATTTTTTGAATAAGGAAATGGGCAAGGTCCAGACAGCTTATGCACAGGCCCAGGATTACGTTTGTGTATTCCCAGCTAAATGGCTATGACTTATTCACACACATCCAGACATACTGCCTGGCACAGGCCATGATGTTATTTTGAGTTCTTCCTTGTATACAGCAGGGATGGCCAACCCTGGTCCTGGAGGGCCGCAGTGTCTGCTGGTTTTTAGTGTTACTTGATTGATAAATTAAAGCAATTGATTACACCCTTCACTTATATCACCTGGTGTCTTTGGTTTTCTCCACCCGATTAAAACCTAACTCAGCACACCCTCTGGCTCTACAGGACCTGCGTTATCCACCCCTGCTCTATAAACTTTTATCTGTACTCTGTGCTTCTACTTTGCCTGCATTACAACTAAACTAAATATCCAACCACATTGACAAATCTTTCACAACCTGCAAGTCTGCTTAATTGACTCTAGGAGTCTTCTGGGTTGTTCCTGCTAATTGCTTGATTGGCTCAAGTACCAAATTAAGCCTGAGACACCAGGTGAGATCAGTTAAGTGAGTAATCAACTAATTTAATCCATCAGTCGAGTGCAAAGTAACACCAAAAATCAGCAGACACTGCGGCTCTCCAGGACCAGGGTTGGCCACCCCTGGTGTACAGCATCACTGCTTGTCATGGATTTGCCCCCGCCGGCTGAAGACAAGAAACCGGTGGAGACTGGAACCATGTACCCAAAAGTAGGACCAGGGACCCAAACCCCAGGGACGCACAGGCTGAGTAAAAATGTAAAAATCTTTAATTTAAAGAACATAACATCCCGGAGGGGAGCAGCAGCACACATAACCACATAAAAAGGGCTCTAGAAACAGAATACCGCTGCACCAAAATGAGGCGCAGCCAGCCCTTAAATACAGAGCTTCACCTCCACCTTAACGAGCCACACCTGTTGCCCGTTAAGGTGGAGGCAAAGAATGCAACAGGGGGAAGGGCCTGCAGGCCAACACCATGACACTGTTAGGTGTGCGCCATTTTTGTAAGGTATTGTATTGCTGTGTTATAATCTCTTTGATTCATGCTCTAAGAGATAAAGGTTGCTTCTCTGCTTTGAAATCTAATGAAAGACGCATTCACTGAGAATCAGCTCAATTGACTTACTACAGCCCCAATTCCAAAAGAGTAGGCACATTATAGAAAATGCTAATAAAATGAAAAAAGAGATATATGAAAAGCCCTCTCGCCTTCTGAAATATTAATGGCACTGCAACAATGCATTATTTGATACTTTAACTTGTGAATTCAATTGTTTATTCAAAATATGCTTATTTCAAACCAAATGACTGCAACAAACTCTAAAGAAGTTGAAGTGGGGGCAATTTTGGAGCCAGTAGCAGTCTACAGTTTACTCTGCCAGATTAACAACAGTTGCTGAGACTAATTGGTAAAATGACTGTCAATTGCATTCTCCTTGCTGTTCATTGCATCACAAAGTTATGAGGAATTATCTTCTTCTCTTAAAAGACGACAGTAAGTGTCAATATGTCTATAAATACTGAACTCATGTCACTCATGAAACATCACAGCATCCGCTCGGCTGCACTTCAAAATCTACTTCCATCTTTGCAAATCTGTCATCATTTTGCATTGTATTTGTATATTTTAGTTACTCAGGCATAATTCCTTCTATAGTAAGGAGTTTTCTATGTAAGTTTGAGGAAGCAAAGTGCCATTTTAGAGCTTTAGCTGAGGGATCTAGATCTGGATCTGAAAGTATCTTTTCCTTTACCATTAAAACATCAATTTTATTTCTTTCTTATCTCCTTTCTAAACCAAAACAGTAAGACGAGTTCTTCTCCCCTTGTTCGATCCGCCTAGCCCTGGACCTAACATAAGCTCCTTGTGCCCTTTCAACGAGTAGGTTATCTAATTTGGATTGTAAACTAATAAAATTGTCTTTGTCTTCATTAGATAACTGATTTTTTTCTACAATATTCATTCAATTCTTGGACCATTTTTACTTTATCTTCCCTTTGTTGCTGGCACCTGATTTTACTGAATTTAATGGAAAGATTCTTGGTGGTATATTTTAAAACTTCCCATTTTCTGCAATAAGTGTCCATTTCTGCATCATTTCATATTTTAATCATTGACTCCTTAACTTCCTCAACAAATTTTTCCCATTTTTTACATCAGCATTGAACTTCCAATAATTTTTCCAATATTTAAGATTATTTTCGGGTTTCAAGGTAATTTCAACAGCACAAAGGTCAGTCAACGGAGCAGCCGAAATCGACACATTTGACACATTTTTTGTGATTTCAGGAGATATTAGCCGCAAATCTATTCTAGACCTTGACCGTCCATTAGGTTTTATCCAAGAAAACTGCTTTATCATAGGGTTTTTTTTTTCTCCAGATATCAATTAAGGAATTCATATTCATGAATTCTTTCAATATCAAATTATCACTGTGATTATTATAAGCAGATGGACATATTTGTCATATTTGCATCACCGCCTAACAAAGTAAAGCTTATACTATATGTTTTTTTATATTCAACAATGCTTTCCGTAACAGTTTCTAATAACATTTTGTTTTCATTAGTGTTATGATATCCATATATATTGATCAGAATTGCAAACACCTCTTCAAAATTAATAACCACAACAATCCAGTGTCCATTTTTATCTGTCTTGAATGTAACCATCTCCCCAGGAAATTTGTGAAAACATATGGTGCATAATGCCCAAGTATCTACAATATATAGGTGCAATGCAAAACAATGACCAATTAGCAAGGATGGAAGTAGATTTCGTATTGCAGTCGAGCGGATTCACTTCATTCAATGTTGTGAGCATGCGCAATAATCCTGACACAGCTCCATTAACCAAGAAAGCCTAATGCCTGAGTAACTAAAATGTATAAATGCAATGCAAAATGAAGATGGAATTATCAAGGATGGAATTAGATTATGACTTGCAGTCAAGCAGATTCACTTTATTCGGATGTAAGTTCTGAGCATGCACAGTAATCGCGATACAGCTTCCTTAAGCAATAAGGTATGAGAATGTGTGATATAATTTGAATGTAGTCATGCTAAAGGCCCTCATTAGGCAAGATGCACCGCGGAGTGTAAGAATGACGATAATCCAAGTAAGTGCAAAAAAATCCAAGAGAGATGGAAGTCAGAGAAAGCTTTGGATTTTTTGCATTAATTTCCTTGAGAACAATCATGCGGTTCAGGGTGAGGTTACTGAAGGCCTCCTGAGAATCTGACTGCACATCACTGTTATTAATAATGACGTGACGTGTTGCAACAACAAGGTGATGTGAAACGGGTGATGTTGAGCAGGTGAGCTAAAAGGAGCCTCCAAAATTGGCTTCCTCCCTTGAAGATGGGTCGAGGCTCACCAATTTGTCAACTGATTGGAAAACTTATTGTCCATCACTAAAAGAACAACATTCCCCTAAGAAAAATTGATAGAATATTTGGCATTTCACCTTCTACAATGAGTAATATAATAAAAAGATGGAAGGAATCCTGTCAAATCTTTGTGTCCGAGGGGCAAGGCCACAGACCACACCTGAAAGTGTGTCATTTCAATCCCTCACATGTCACTGATCACCGTCGTAAAAACCATCATGTGACTGTAATGGATATCATGGCTTGGGTTTGGAAATACTTTGGTTAACCTTTGTAAGCCAACACCATTTGCGGCTGCATATACAGATGCTTGCTAAAGCTTTAAAATACGAAGGCAAAACCTTAAAGCCTCGCTGTCCAAAACCTCTGCTGATTTTTTTGGCAGGGTGTCGTCCTAGATGGACAGTTAGCACAGTGAAAGCATGTTTCATGGTAAGATGAGTCACAATTTGAAGTGTTTTTTGGGGGTAAAAAAACAGCTCTGTCCTCCAGACCAAGGACCAAAGGGTCAACCAAAGCCGTGATCAGCATCAAGTACAAAAGCCAGCATCTGTCATGGTATGGGGGTGTGTCAGTGCCAAATGTATGGATGACTTGCACATTTGCAAGGGCACCATTAATGCTGAATGATTGTGCAAACTTTGGAGCGACATAATGCTGCCATCTAGTCCTTGTCTGTTCCAGCAACAACAAACGACGTTCAGCATGTATTATACCTGATTGGCAGCATGAGCAGAGTGTGCTGAGGTGACTGCCTGTTGTCCTGATCTGTCTCAGGTTCACACCATACGGCATATTATACAGCAGTGTTGGCCATGTACAGCTGCGCAGCTGAAGACCTGCATAGGGGAGGAATGGGGGAAATTCTGTTCGCTGAACTTGACCAACTGCTGACTTAAGTTCCCAAAATGCTTTATCAAAATTAAAATTGTTTTTAAAAGACCGTGTGATGCCAAACAGTGGTAAACGGACTACTATGCCAACTTTTTGGACTTTGTTACCTTCACCTTGTTGTATTTTTTCAATAACAAATTATATCAACATTTGAACATCAAATAATGTGTTTTGTTGTCTGCAATATAATAGATGTTGCATGCTTGAGCGGACCACCACAAATGCTTATGCACTGAGATCACATGAAATAATTTTATTTTATGTTCCTAAAACACATACTGCTTTTGGTGAACAGGCTTTTAGCTGTGCTGCTACTTCAGCTTGGAAGAAGCTACAAGAGAAAATCCAGCTTAAAACTCTGGTTTCTTTGGAAAGGTTTAAATTTCTTATTGCGGACACATTGGACACTGTATGCACTTGTTTTTCATCGTAAACGGTCTGTATCTCTGTCTGTCTGAATGATACACTTGTAATCCTTGCTTTTACTCTTTTGAAGCCATTTTTGGCCAGGACTCCCTTGCAAAAGAGATGTAAATCTCAATGGGACCATTTCCTAGTAAAATAAAGGTTAAATAAAAATAAATATAATAGAGCTTCAAATCATCCATTTTTGATTTTATTTGCATTCCATGATGAATCAACTTTTACAGAATTGGGGTTGTAACCAAGGATGATTAATATGATGGAAAGACGTAAATCTTGCGCAGATTTGTGTTATTAGCGTGGAATGGATAGTTTGGGGTACATGTAAGGTATTTGTTTCATGCAGTGTGGAGGGGGGAGAGCTGTTCGAGAGGATTTTAGATGAGAGCTTCCCACTCACAGAGCTGGATGCCATGATCTTTATAAAGCAGATCTGCGAGGGGATTCAGTACATGCATCAGATGTATGTTCTACACCTGGACCTGAAGGTAAGACCGATTGGTGGCATTGCCCACATATACATGTGTGTTGGGGCCCAAATACACTACAGGACAGAAGTTTGGAAGCAAGGCCAATACAGGTGAAAAATTTGGAAGCAACTTCCAAGTTTCTGTTCACAATGCCTTTCTTAAAAACCAATATGAAATCTATGGATTTTGGGATACTGCATGATTGTACTTTTCTTTCATTGATATGCACCATTTTCCGCTATTTACCTTTAGGTACTGCACATTGATGTTACCAGACCATTGCTGAATAAATGTTAACAAGAGAAAGGAGAGGCTTAGTTTTTGGGTTGAGAAGATTTGAAAGAGTCAAAACCAGGGAAGTAAAAAAAGAAATCACATTTTGCATTATTCACTTTATGACATGGTTTACAGCCCACCGGATGCCAATAGCAATCCGGCAGGCACTAGGACCATGGGCCTAGAAAAATGAGCCTGATAACTTGAGTAAAAATGTATTCTGATAAGTGACTCTTTGTATAATAATCATGTTTCTTTTGTTGCAAAATATGCCAATGAAACTATGATTTTTTTTTTGGACAAATTTAATCTTGCTTCCAAATTTTTGGCCAGTAGTGTATGTGTCTGCGCGCGCGTTTGTGCATTTATATGCTTATGAGTTTTTGTGTTTGTCCATATGCGAGTGTGTGTTTGGTAACACAAGGATAACTATCTAAGTTAACCATCTCTTGCATTACACTGCATGACTTACAGCCGGAAAACATTCTTTGTGTGAATCGCAAGGGGCACCAGGTGAAGATCATTGACTTTGGGTTGGCGAGGAGGTAGTGTTTCTCTTCCTTTATCTCATTCATCTGTTTGTAAACCTGCATATCTGTGCTGACATGCAAGGGTATAAAATGACCAGAAAACATGGTGACTACTAATGAGTATTCCGTATTCCCTCAAATGAGCACTTTTTGTTTCAGAGTAAAATTTACATTCACTAATTGAAGCACTGATTACTAAAACTCCACAAGTCAAGTCAAGTCAAGTGTGACTTATGGGGTTTTAGTAATAGGTGCTTCAATTTGTGCAGTCAACAATATGGAACACCATTTTAAAATTTGAAAAAGCATTATTAGTTTAAACTTGCATTTTTATGATGCCAGTGTAGTCTGAAGCTGCTGTGCACTGACTGTGATTACTTTACATTCCAAATCAAAGTTGTTTCCTTTCTCTTTGCGTCCGCCCTCAGGTATAAGCCTCGAGAAAAACTTCGGGTTTCTGTTGGGACTCCAGAGTTCCTGGCACCAGAAATTGTAAACTTTGACTTTGTGTCCTTCCCTACAGATATGTGGGCAGTGGGGGTCATCACCTACATGCTGTGAGTCACCAAAGTACCAAAAACCGCTATATTTTCCTCTCGCCAAGAGACTTCCTGGGTGATTACTGTGTTTTCTTGTGTCCCCTTCAGATTGAGTGGCCTGTCCCCGTTCATGGGAGACGATGACACCCAGACGCTGAACAACGTACTCAGTGTGAATTGGTACTTTGACGAAGAGACCTTTGAGCATATCTCCCCCCAGGCCAAAGATTTTGTTTCCAACCTGCTGATCCGTGAGAGGAGGTGATACTGGGATGGGGGATTGGGTAGAACAGGGTAAAGCACTGAAATGCGGCCTCCTTTTGGCTGCTGTAGCTCTGTGCTGCCTCCTATTGGTTGAAACCACAGAATTTGTCACATGTTTGATTGGAAGTTACTGATCCCCCTTTATCCTGGACACAAGATTTTCGTAATCGAGTATGTCTCCATATTTTTTGTTATGGACTGGGCGTATTTTGTGTCTGTGAGACTGGCCCAATGAATCACTTTACAGTAAAACTGGAAATGGCCGCGACATATGAGAACACATTGCTCCTATGGGGAATAGGTCAGCGGTTACAGTTATCAAGTGTTATTCACTAATAAGCATGAGTTCATTATTGATTACATTTGTTATGTCATGACACATTAGTTTTTAAGTGAGGGGCATTCTATACTTAGATGATATCAAAACCTCTGAGCACGTTTTCAATGTAATACAGTTTACAGATAATTCACAAATCACTACTTTCAGTTTCAGTTTTAATTTAGCATACCGTCCCAACTTTTTGTGATTTGAAGTTGTAGTAGAGAGTGAATGGAAATTGAAAGTCAGCCATTTTTAATTTGAATTTTCAGAGATAAGCCCAGCATTTTGCTGGTAATACAGCGTACATCTCAATCAGGAAGTGAATAAAGTGAAGATAGTTGTTTAAATGACGTAGTGGTGAAGTCTTGGTGTAGAAGGTCTTTGGCACTTTGACTTAATGGAGTAATTTGCAATCGAGAGCCATTTGCCATGAGCAGCCACCTTACAAGTCTCCCATGGGTGGTTGTGGTGGCTGCTCACTTTAGATGTTGCTAATGAAACCAATAAGACTTATGAAGTGGAGACACTGAATAATCTGCAAAGTTAAGGCAGTGATGGGGAGGTGGTGGGGTGGGCATGACAGCAGTATGACGCCGTAGAGCATGAAGAGAGACATTTAACAGGACAGATGGTGAGCTAGCGATGGAGGCGTGTCTATGTGTTACTGGACTGAAAAGAACAGGTGATGTAGCCCAAATGATGTCTCCGAACAATGACGGCAAAGGGAATTATGGGTGAGCATGTGTTCGAGATGTGAATGGCAGCATTAAAATGAACAACACGAATAAGACCAAGGTGATGTGCATCGGACGTAACACGACCATCACGTGCCTTTCACAGTCAGAGCCACATGAATGACTAAGAAAGAGGAGAAGGAGCTGGTGCCCTATTTTTTAAATACCTGGGTGTCACAGCCCTCATGTGACTGCCTTCCATTACTCTTCCTGTTCAGCAACTTGTGTGTTTATTAGAAGTATGTCTCTTTTGATTGGTTTACATCTTGCGTCTCTTCTCCTTCCTGGCTGTGGCTCGTTTCATTGTTACTTCCTTATAGCTCTGTGATGTGTGTTGAAACATCCTGCTTTGAGTTGTAAGTTTCTGGATTGTAACTTGCTGTTTGGGCATAAAACCAGTCAGTATTTCTGGTAAAAACTGTGCCTTAATTAAATGTAACATAACCGTCAATGAGTGCAATTTCTGGAAGCATTCCTCATTACTCAGTTAATTTGAACAAGCTTCCAAGACTATTCAAGGTCCAGTATTGGGAACAGATTAAAGTTAACCCAGCTCGAGTCCATTCCTCTGTCCAGTTTAATAGGAACAAGCTCCCAAACCTAATCAGGGACTAGGATTGGGACCGCGTTCCTGTTAACCCTTCCAAATCTGTTCCACTGGCCGGTTTATTTGGAACTAGCTCCCAATCCTTCTACAGTCATGGAGATTGGAATTAAGTTCCCCTCAAGCTACTCTATCCTCCCGTAGAACTGTTCAGCTCTGGCAAAGTGTACACTCTGCATGGCTGTTAACCCGGAAGCCTTTGAATGACGATTGGCAGCCCAGCTTCGCCTGTCACATTTGAGTAGAACTGACCTGTGCTCTCTTTCTGGGGGATTTCAATCCATGACCACTACTATACTGCTGTCAATAAACCTGCCGATTGGATTTTACTCTGCCTCGGCATTTTACTCCTGGTTTGGAACAGAACACCTTGGCACTGAAGTAGACCAGATCCTCTCTTTGTGAGGACACAGGGAGGCAGTATATAAGAGGGCCCACCAGGGACTTTTTCTGCCGCAGAAACTTAGGGTTCAGAGTCAAAAAGGGATCCTGAGCAGCCCCTACCAACCTCTGACTGAAAGCGTACTAACGTTTAACACTGTGTCCTAGATGCGAAGAGCAAAGCCAAACTGTCCAGAGTGGTTAACCAGGAAGGCAAAATCACAGGCTGCACTCCGACCCTAAATTTTTTAATTTGAATTGAATTGAATTAACTGCAGATAGTTTATTCTAGTCATTGGAAAATTTGAAATTTTGTTAGTCAAGGAAAATGATTGAAAACCAGTCAAGAGTACTTAATAGGTAAAAGAGATCTAATTTTAGCTGAGCAACAGTTGCGGATGTGTATTTCTTTACGACTGTACGTGTGTCTCCATAACTTCACATATACAGTATATGCATCTTGGTGAATATGCGCATTTGTGTTGCAGTGGACGCCTGAGTGCTACTCAGTGTCTCAGACACCCCTGGTTGCATGGTATCCATGACAGAGCCAAAGCTAGCAACATCCTACTCAAGTCCCAGGTCCAGCTGAGAAAGTACATGGCCAAACGCATGTGGAAGGTAGGCTAGCCGAACATAAGATTACGGACTAACTCCCTGACTCCAAAACTATTGACGAACCACCACATTTCCCATGCCTAAACTTAACTGGATATTTATAATGGAAGCAACAACCAAAACCTGCGGAAGGTCCAGTGCCTGGACTGGAGTTGCAGGCCCTTGCTTTTAAATGTTGTCTTGGTGTCCTCTAAATCACATGCATGTGTTTTCCATTCTGTGGTTCTATCTCATTTGTCAGAAAACTTACATTGCCATAGCAGCAGCCGTGTTCTTATTCTGTGGTTCCATCTCATTTTTCAGAAAAATTACATTGCCATAGCTGCAGCCAATCGGTTTAAGAAGATCAGTAGCTCTGGGTCTCTCACCACCCTGGCCATCTGAGCGGAACACGGACTTGTGCAGCTGTGTGGCATGAAGACATCACAATTACTCATGTTACTATCATAGGAACTCTAAAAATGGAGTTATGTGTTTCATATTTGTGTTACATCATCATTACCATCATAAGCACGTTACTGTTCTCAGAGATATTTTTCTGGGTAACATTTCAAGCACAAGCAAAGGAAATTCCTACCACCTGTTTCCACTTGCCTTAGATTCAGTTATGTGCATTTGAAGCCCATCTTTCACCATCAGTGTGGGAGTCTTTCCAATTGAGCTTTTCCGGACTAAATAAATGAGCCAAAACTTTAAAGGTGAATTGAAATCTGTTTGGAGATTAAATAAAGACCTTTTTGTTTCAGAATAATTTGTGTTCAATGATGCAAAAATACCTTAAAATAGTTTTCCTGACAGCAAGGTGTTGGTAATAATCTGCAGGCCTGGACTCCAGATTGAGGTCTCAGTGCATGCACAGGGATGCGTGCATAAACACACGCACACACGCGCGCAGATGCACAGTCACAGTAACGGCAAAAAGAAAAGTAAACCCTCTGTCAATCTTATAGTTTTACATATGAAAAAAAATCAGGTCCTAAAGTTAGGTAAATCTAACCTGAGGTGTAGAACAACAAACAACAGATTGTGACTGCATCCTATGTGGAAACCAAGATTTGTCATTGCAGTTGGATATTTAGCATGGCTGTAATGCAGACAATGTAGAAGTGCAAAATACGGATACAAGTTTACAGGGCAGGGGTTTCCAACCCTGATCCTGGAGACCCACAGGGTGTGCGGACTTTGGCTTTCTCCACCCAATTCAAACCTAAAGAATTTAAGTATGTAATTGACTGCATTCATTCATAACTCAACTGCTGAGTGACACCAAATACCAGCAGATACTGCAGCCCTCCTGGCCCAGGGTTGGCCACCCCTGGTCTAATGTTTCTTATTTCTAACTTTATATTCAGAATTGTTAATCTCTCCAAAAGGATCAAGGTTTCACATACTCCATGGACTTGCCTGGTGTTGAACGGCAGGTGTATATTATTGTATTTCCACAGCTACCTTTGCTTTGTTTTGGAAGTTCTCCATTGTGTTTGGTCATTGTTAAACATTTATTAACATTTTTTAACCTTCCTAAAATGTGGAACTGAATTCACGTCAAGACTGAACTAGTTAAGCGCACTGAGGTATCCTCTGTATTAACAGTGGCTTAACTAGCATTAATATTGGTCATATCTCGAGCTTTCTTGCCTAAGCTTCATTCGGACAGCCGAACTCTGAGAGCACCTTTCCTGTTAGCCTGCAAACAGGCGCTAGTGGTCGCTGAAGGCAATTTGGAAAGCGCGCCCCAGAAATCGAGGCTGCTTGCGCCTGCTCTGATCTTTGCATTGTTGGGAGTTCTGCCCCCCTTTCCGCTGCGACTTCTAACTACAAAGTGCGTTTGTTACATTCGAAGTGGCTCAAAATACCCCGACAAAATCTTACAAACGCAATAAGAAGAAACCCAAAAGCATCGAGAGCTCAGTAGATGAATTTTGCAGAAATTACAGTTGTTCAAGAACGATATAGCTTTGGCTATATACACTTGTACATTACATCGGACACTGCGTCTGCAGCTGTCAATGTTTTTTTTGTACGTGTCCCTCACAAATAAATTAATAAACCAAAATAATAAATCAGTCGAAATCCGGCACACTCGTTTGTTTATACCATTGACTGTATAGACGGTCATGTGCTGTAAATTGACCGATCAGTATTTTACGTTCTGATCCGCTGAAATTCTACAGACCGTTGCAGGGTCTCGCTTTCCCCGCTCGCTTCAATCCCCAACTCCTCACCGTGCGCCTTAGAAGTTTCAAATCCGGGTGTTAACAACACGGCACGCTATGCAACCGAGGAATCACAAGGGACCACCATACAGCATCAGATACGTAACCTCTTTCAGGGGGTTGCAGATGGCTTCATCCCGTCCGCATTTGCACATTTGAGTCAGTGCCCCAACAGCAGCTTGATATCTACCTTACATACAGGTCAATTCCATGCAAAATGATCCACAGGGGAATTTTTTATTTTTGGTCATATATTTTGAATTATTTGTGTTTTGCAATAATTTCCTTCAATTAGTGTCATAGACTGTATGAAAAGATGGACGAAGCAACCGTGACGTCACCCATTGGTTTCAGCATACCATTTAAGAAGCCTCAAATTTTGGCAATTTGAATTGCGCAATTTTGTCATTTTGAAACCGGGTGTGATTCCTATTGGACGAGAGCCGGTACAGAATATCCAGGGAGGAGCGAGGGGTGGATCTAACCGTATCAGACACAGGACCAGAGGATAGCCACGCCCCTTAAAGCATATATCCTTTATTCTAGTCTATGTAGAGCCAAAATTTACAAAAATGGACATCATGATATATCGAAGGAGACTTGAAACTTGCGATAGATAGCTAGATAGATAGATAGATACTTTATTCCAAACTCCAGGTCCATACAAAAAGAAACGTACAACACATAAATATAAAAACAATTACAAAATACTCTATCAACCCATTTTAGAAGGCACTTACACCAGTGCTGCCAAAACTGAGACATGCAGCGTGTGGCACTGTATGCAATGTTCACCAGTACTAGAATAATTTGATTTTCAGAATCATTTAGCCTACAGATCAACTTATATATCAAATATCTCAAAACAGTTTGAGGTGTTTACTCGAGCAGACACAAACATTTCACTGGCGCTGGTCCATCTGAGCCTTTTTAGTAGTAACCTGAGAGCATCATTGTATGCTACTTGTAGTCTCTGAAAGCTCGCTTTTTTATAGTTGGACCACAGATGTGCAATATGCTCTGAACAGTCAGCATCAATCCATCTGTGCACAAACCAAACTTACGTGACAACACATTTGCTTCTACATACAAGATTCGACACTGCCGATACAAATCCTTGTCATCTGATCTGTGATCACGTCCCAGATATTTAACTTCACTGCTGACCTTCAGAATATTACCTGACAGCTCAAAGTCAGGAAAAGCCATATGTTTCTCTACCTTAGTTCTGCAGATCATAAAACTTTTTGCACCATTATACTTTATGTCATGTTGTTCCCCATACAAAAACACACACAAAGGAGCTACTGAAGGGCAGCTAAGGAATTCTTAGCCCATTTCTGTGCTCCTTTGAGTGAGATGTTCCATTGCGTAGTAGGACAGAGTTCAAACAGGATTTTCTTTGAAACTTCTATCCAATCTGAGTCAAAGCTGTTGGCAGCTAACAGGACAATCTCATCCTGACTCAGTGTTCTTATTTTCATAGCAAGGAAGTGTAAAAATTCATCTTCTACTATGACTTTACCATCAACAGTGGTATATACCTCGGGTTTTAATTGAGCTCTGACAAACACCAGAGCACCAGAGGAGCACGCGGAGGAGAAGTCAGCCATCTTGGATGTTACTTTAAGTTCTTATAGATACAATAAAGTGGAAAATTATTATTTAAATAATAAATCAGGTGGAAAAGTGAGGCCATTTTCTCATAGATTTCTGTAGGATTGAATTTCTTTCTGCACTGAAATGTTTTTTTTTTTAAACATGCTTACACTCCTTCCTCAGAATTATATGCCACAGAAAAGTCAGCAAAGCTCAGACATGTTATGTCAGTTACTCTACTTTTTAACTCTGAAAATATAATTCAGCCAACATAAACAATTCTGATTGCTGGAGAAGTGACTGTCAACCTCGTTTTGACAGAGAGGCTAAGTTGAAATCTTCCAATTTAAAAAAAGCATGTAAAATTTTTTTTTCCCCGCTACCCTGTGAAATGACTAACTGTGGGAAAGTGTAATATGCAAAATAAAATCTATTACATGGGTTCTCAAGCACCAACAAATGTTTGAATCCCTGTGATATTTTGTAGTAATCTGCCAAGTAATTAGAGCAACTGAAGTTAAAGTTGTTCTCAATGTTGCATCAGTTACCATGGAATTGGCCTATAGGTCACTAGGTATATGACTCCGATAGTAATTGTTGATAACTCTAATGTATAATTTTATATGCCCTTTTACTTAAATGTAATAAGTTGTGTCTCTGGTGTGTATGTTTGCAGTAGCAGTTGAGTAAAAGCAAAGGTGCTGAAACACTCAACAAAAACAGCACTTCAGAACTGCAGACATGAACAGGTTTGCACCAATTAACTGTTTTTACAGTGCCTACAAAGCAGCTGGTAGCTGGCACAGACAAACAACTCAGGGGCTACAGTGAAACTTGACCATATTCCATCAGAGCACGGTTTGATACTTTATTAAAGTCATAACATGACAAGAAGTTACTGCACTAGCAGACAAACAGCATATAAGTAATGGTGTAAAGCGACAAATGAGGGGGCAAAGATTGCTTTTATGGTGCAATTAATGTTTTCTCCCAAGGTTTCGGTTTACGGATTAATTTCGAAGCAGTGGGTTTCTGGTAACACGGCTGGATGTTCAGTTCCTGCACGCCAGGAATGACTTCTCCAGCCTGGATCAGCCGAAACACTTCCGCGAAAGACATCGCCTGACTCGCCCCGGGTTCACAGTCCGTGACCGCGGAACATTCGCTGGCTCCAAAGTCTGAAATGGGCATTTCGCCGCTCGGCTGTCGCCTCTCATCATGGCCGGTCTCCGTCGGCGAATTTCCTTCCAGATGATCGTTTCTGACGTTGTCTCTGCGAATGTAGATTTTGTCGCGCTTATCTTGAAGTTCGCATGTGGGCTCATCACCCGTCACTGGTGTCCGATGGGCTTTGTGAGATACTAACCACTGCAGGTAACCATCCAACTCAATTGGCCCGACGAACCTAAATTGAAGAAAACACCAGAAGAAGTGGCCAGTTAGCCATCTGTACAAAACTGCAATGAAAGAAATACGGAAAACAATAGCTACCCTACCCTTATTCCCGGGACCAGTTAATTATACATCGGTTCGTTATGCGCTGGACAAACCTGTTGTAATAGGATATTTTAAGCTTCAGAATATGGTCGTGGTTTTCCTCGCTTAATCGCAGACGCTTTAAACCGTCTTGATATTTTGCATCTCCATTGAAGTCGTACGATTCAAAACTAACGTACACATCCTCCATTGCACCACAGACTTGGCAAAATTACAAATTAGAAAGTTCGCAGGCTATAACTTGCGAAGAGGCAGCCTTGATGAAGGCATTCTCCAGCAAGCCCATGGTCTGCATCCAGTCTTTTAGTTCCTTGCCATGGCTGACAACTAGCGCCGAAAGATCAACAAGATTTACCAGAGAGAGTGGTCGTGCGAAATTAATGCTGTAAAAATGCACCGCCATCTAGGGGACAGTTTGCACAAGCGATGAATATCGAACGTGCATAAAGGCTGGCTTTTTTTAACAGCCTTCAGGTCCAATTCGAGACTGGTTTGGTTTGCCCTTGGCTCTGGGTTTGACCAAAAGAGGGGCTTAATGCATGGTCGGACTAGTCACGAGGACTGTCGCAAATTCGTTTCGAACTCTTACCCAGACTGCTGAGGTTCAGCAAACATTCAAATCCTGCTTTTACACAAACTTGTAATTCTGCCGATTTAAGCTTAAAAAGTGTTACAAGTTCATTACTTTGTTTTTTTTTTGTGATTTTCTTTTCTTCTAAATGTATTCCCTATGTCTTCTGCTCCTTCATTGTCATCATAACCATAATCACCATTATCACTGTTATTACCTCCGCCCATGAAGTAGGGGCGGAGGTTACCTTTTCGCCCCTGTTTGTTTGTTTGTCTGTTTGTGAACAACATTACTCAAAAAGTAATGCACGGATTTGTCTGGAATTTTGTGGGTGGATTGCTATTGCATTATGGATGGATCCTATTGATTTTCACCACGATAACTGAAACAATATGGCTGCCACGACAGCCATGTTGAAATCCTATCACACGCGATAACTCAAAAAAGTAACGCACGGATTAGTCTGAAATTTTGTGGGTGGATTGCTATTTCATCATGGAAGGATCCTATAGATTTTGACTGTGATCAGTGAAACAATATGGCCGCCATGGCAGCCATCTTGAAATCCTATCACACGCGATAACTCAACTTAGCAACCACTCATGTACATTTGGATTGTGCTGCCTTGACAGAGGTTTGCCCTCTACAAGTGCCTCTCTAGTTATTAATGTTATTGTTTTTGTTACAACCCCATTTTCAGAAAAGTGGGATGTGGTGTAAAATGTAAATAAATACATTAGAATAATTTTCAAATCACTTAAAATCCACATATCTACATTTAATTGAAAATGGAAAAAGACAAAAAAAAAAATTATACGCGAGAACTAGGTTAAAAAACAATATTGAATGGTTGCAATATTCAGGCCCTCAGGTGGCACTGCATTAAAAACAGACAGAGTTCTGTTGGGGAAATTGTTGCATGGTCTCAAGTATACTTCTGTAAACCATCGTCAGTGATCAAAATGTGTCACTGCATCTACAAATGTGAGTTAAAACTTTGCCTTGTAAAAATGAACCATTTATACACAATCAGAAATGCTGCTGCCTTCTCTGGGCCTAAGCTCTTTTAAGATGGACTGAGGCAAAAGAGAAAACTGACCTGTGGTCTGACCAATCTCAATTTGAATGTTGTTTATGAAATCATGGACGCTGCAGCCTCTGGGCTAAAGAGGAAAGAGACCATCCACATTGTCATCAGCGAACAGTTTAAAAGCCATCATCCATGATAGTTTTGTGCATATGGCAGTGGTGACTTGCATATCTGTGAAGATATCAGTATTGCTGAACAATGTATACAGGGTTTGGAGCAACAAATACTGTCATCCAGATTTTTTTGTTTTTTAAGGTAAGGCCTTGCTTATTTCAGCAACTAAAAGTGTGAGAATTATGAAACTAAAAGTATAACAAAGGTAGAACATAAAGTATTGAGCAGCTGATATCTTAGATCAAGCAAGAATGGAAAAACATTTTGGTTTCAAAACCACAACAGTGGGTCTCCTCAGTTCCCAAACGCTAAGAGGGTGGTGGTAAAAGAAATGATGCAGCACAATGGTAAATGTATCTCTGGTCTGACTTTATTGAAATGTGTTGCTGACATCAAATTCAAAATGAGCATATATTTTAAAAAAACAATACGATTTCTCAGTAACAAAATTAGATACGTTGTCTATACACTATTTTCAGCTAAATGTAGAGTCTAAATGATTTGCAAATCATTGAATTCTGTTTTTATTGACATTTTGCACAGCAGCCCTTGGAAACAGGGTTGTATTATTGCAGTTATGTTGATATGTCAGGCACAAGTGATTCTAATCTCCCTGAGCTATAACTTACCGACAAAAGTAATAACAATAGCCATCTCATCTCTCAACAAAGTTGACTGACACCGTCTGAAATATGTTCAAATAAAGAATGACATTTTAACTATCTCCAAATTATTGTGTAAAAAAAGAAGGAATTAGCATCATAACAAGTGCTTGTAATGGATGCTGTATTTGGTTTGCCTGACATTAATGTTCATGGTGAACATCATGTGAAATAACTTATATTTCTTTTCTGCATTGAGAGAGAAGAGTGGTATTGCACACAATTGCTTTATAAAAAAATACCTCAGAGGAAAATGTTTGCATCATCCCTTTATTTTTTTCAACCATTTATTGTCTGAAAAGTAAATAAGTACTTTTATTGGCACAGGCAGAGTGCTGTAGTGGAAGCTGTCCTCCAAAGTCTTGGAAATTCTCAGACCTGGAATCACATCCCCATATTGTGTTTTCACCCAGCATATCAGTTAGACTGAGAAATTCTGGGGATTCAAGTTGTAATTGAGTGAAGTGTGACCTTATGACCAGCTCATTCATTCATTCATTCATTCAGTGGATCAACGCCCCCAGTAACCATAACAAAGAGCACGAAGCAGGGGAAAACAGGCTAAGTTATATCATTCTTGGGGGGGGGTTGCAATAATGCCTTCAAGGAAAATTAAAGGTACTGGATCACGTAGTTCTAATCGGCTTAAATACTGAACAGTCTCTTATTCAAATATCTTTGGAGAGTCTGCCAAAATCTTCTGATTTGGGAACTCACACAATTTCAATAACATGAGGATTAATGAAGAAAAGTGTGCACACCCAATACCCCGCAATGAATCCTGGGATATATTGAAATCCATGATCAGATGTCTGAAACATTAGGGATGGGGTAGACAGGTCTGTTTTCCTATACCAGGGCCTCATTCTATTTGGCTAAAGTGAACAACTACTCCTACTTCCCCTCAATAGTCTATCTTGGGGATCCCTGGGCAAACTTGTGGTTATAAATTGGAGGGTGGTTCAACCCATTATAAAGGCAAGTGAAGAGCACATTTTCTTCCCCTAGAACCCGCAATTTGGCTCAAGGGAACGAGTCTATAATATTGCTGACTTGAAACAGTTAAATTGCCTATAATCCAGTACTTCAACCCTACACTTGCAAAAAAAAAAAAAAAAGGTTTTGTTTGCCACCTTTTTGTTATGATCCAGGTGAAAAATCAAATGCAAACTCAGAGTGCAATCCAACAGTAGAGTTAAATGATAATAAAATGGTAATGACAGAGGGACAGAGCCCAGAGCAGAATGAGTCAGATGAGTGCAGATAGTGCGGACTTGAGTGAAGGGGCGTGTCTGTGCGCTGCCAGTGGCATCCCAGGACAGCAGCCAGATGGAGTACAGACTAGTCAGACCAGGGCTGCGTCCGAATAGTTAAAAAATTATAGCTTATCCACTAATTCCTAACCACTTTTCTTTAACCTTTGTGGAAAACGTCATAAGGTAAAAAGAAGATGTAATAGGGAATTCCCAACTGCTGAAGAGGACAGCCACGCTAATCAGAGAATCCGAATGCACTTACTCTAGGCACAGTGACCCGCCTCCTGCCCGTCGTGTTTGTTTGTTTTCGTGATTGGCCGGATGGACGGTCGTTGGGGTATAGCAGGATAGCATTGGCTCCTTTCTTTTCGTAAAGGATGGTTCAGCGTATCCTATGCTAAAGGTGATAAAATAGAAAGCAGTGTAGCACCTTTCCTTTACATTTAAAGAATCCGAACACACTTATCATGGCTGCCACGTAAATACTTCCAGATTGTTTTCTAGGAGTTTGGAACTTTCCTAAGCAATTAGACTATTCGGACGCAGACCAGAACTGTCTGATGGCAGGACTGGATAGTCCAGCAGGAAAGCGGTCCCAATCCTGATGACCGCAGAAGGCTTGAGAGGTGTTCCTAATAAACTGGGCAGAGGGACTGACTGAAGGATGATTAAAATGACTGTGGTCTCAATCCTGGAGACCAAAAGAAAGGCTTGGGAGACTTTTCTTATTAGTGAGGCTAGGGCGAGTAACTATCATTAAAGGTTATGAATGATTTCCAAAGACAATAAACTTTCACAAGAAAGATAGTCATAGGTTGGTAAAGAGCACAGAGCAAGTAACAATCCAGCAAGCTGCGCTTGTTTTGACTCTAAACACAATATTAATATGCTCAGTAAGTTGGACTTATTTTTCATGTTTTTTGCAGTGTTAATTATTGAATAATCTGGAAATTACCATTGACTGAACTCATAATACAGTGGGGCGAAAAAATTTTGGCGCCCTGGGTTTAAATGTCTCTTACAATTAATCTCTAAGTGATTGAAAGCAAAACTGCACACTAAATGCTAAAAAGTTAAACAGGTCACTTTTCTGCAAATTTAAAAGGTTTCTTTTTATTTTAATTTTTCTGAACCTTTAAATGATAAGAAAGGAAAAAGGGCCCAGTGCAAAAGTTTAGGAACCCTTTTGGATTATTCTTTTTACCGTTTATGAAGATGATTACAAAGGCCCAGACCCAGCTGATTTACTCTTTAGGGCTTCAATGAGTCAGGTGAGTGTAATTCCAGGGTTGATATATATATTCTGAAGTAACTCCATGTCTTCTAAAGTATCTGACTGTGGTGGCTGCTGTGTCTGGTATTAAAAACCATGTTTTCCTCTAAGCAGTGGTCCAAGGATGTCAAAATCAAGATAATTCACTTCCATCAACAAGGAGAGGGCTACAAAAAACTCTTGCAAGGTTTCAAACTACCATTTTTCTACTGTCAGAAACATCGTAGGAAAATGGAAAATAAATGGAACAGTTGAAGTCAAGGCAAGATGTGGTAGACCATGAAAAATTTCAGATAGAATGGCATGAGATCTGGAGTGAAATGCTCAGAAGAACCCAAACATCACTGCAAAAGAGCTGCAAAAAAGAGTAGCAGACACAGGTCTAGTTGTTCACTGGACAATAAAGCAGCGCACCTGAAACTACAAAACCCAAAACCAGTGAAGTTGGAACGTTATGTAAATCGTAGATAAAAACAGAATACA
The DNA here is from genome assembly GCA_029721435.1 of Gymnothorax reevesii. NCBI lineage: Eukaryota > Metazoa > Chordata > Actinopteri > Anguilliformes > Muraenidae > Gymnothorax > Gymnothorax reevesii. The sequence goes on from CM056581.1 coordinate 11,663,231, forward strand.
ATGATTTGCAAATCCTTTTCTACTTATATTCAATTGAATACACTGCAAAGACAAGATGTTCAATGTTCAAACTGAGAAACTTTATTTTTTTTTTGCGAATAATCATTAACTTAGAATTTAAAGGCAGCAACACATTGCAAAAAAGTTGGCACAGGGGCCTTTTTACCACTGTGTTACATCGCCTTTCCTTTTAACGACACTCAGCAAACGTTTGGGAACTGAGGAGACCAATTTTTGAAGCTTTTCAGATGGAACTCGTTCCCATTCTTGCTTGATGTACAGCTTAAGTTGTTCAACAGTCCGGGGTCTCCGTTGTCGTATTTTACGCTTCATAATGCGCCACACATTTTCAATGGGAGACAGGTCTGGACTACAGGCAGGCCAGTCTAGTACCCGCACTCTTTTACAACGGAGCCATGCTGTTGTAACACGTGCAGAATGTGGCTTGGCAGTGTCTTGCTGATGTGACAGTTGAAGGGTCCTGTCACCGGAAGTGTCTCCTAATAAGTATGCGCACTGGCTACCTTGCCAATGAGCCTGGCTCTTTGGCGATGTGGTCAGCGCGAATGACTCTTACCTGGGAGACTGGAGGTTCAAGTCCCCGCCCGGGCCCTCCTTCGTCCTGCTGCATTCTGGCGTAATCGGCAGGATATGTGGCATCCTAATGGATGGCAGCATGTGTAAAGCATGGAGCGTGAGGACACGCTCACGAAAGAGGGGGAGAGATGTGACAGTTGAAGGGTCCTGTCACTGGAAGTGTCTCCTAATAAGTACATGCCCTGGCTACCTTGCCAACGAGCCTGGCTCTTTGTCGATGTGGTCAGCGCGCATAACTCTTACCTGGGAGTCTGAAGGTTTAAGTCCTCGCCCGGGCCCTCCTTCAGCCTGCCACACTAAAATAAGCAGGGGCGTCCATGAAAAAGACGTTGCTTGGATGGCAACATATGTTGCTCCAAAACCTGTATGTACCTTTCAGCATTAATGGTGCCTTCACATATGTGTAAGTTGCCCATGCCTTGGGCACTAATACACCCCCATACCATCACAGATGCTGGCTTTTGAACTTTGCGCCTAAAACAGTCCGGATGGTTCTTTTCCTCATTGGTCCGGAGGACACAACGTCCACAGTTTCCAAAAACAATTTGAAATGTGGACTCGTCAGACCACAGAACACTTTTCCACTTTGCATCAGTCCATCTTACATGAGCTTGGGCCCAGCGAAGCTGGCGGCGTTTCTGGGTGCTGTTGATAAATGGCTTTCGCTTTGCATTGTAGAGTTTTAACTTGCACTTGCAGATGTAGCGACGAACTGTAGTTACTGACAGTGGTTTTCTGAAGTGTTCCTGAGCCCATGTGGTGATGTCCTTTACACACTGATGTTGGTTTTTGATGCAGTACCGCCTGAGGGATCGAAGGTCACGGGCATTCAATGTTGGTTTTCGGCCTTGTCGCTTACGTGCAGTGATTTCTCCAGATTCTCTGAACCTTTTGACGACATTACGGACCGTAGATGATGAAATCCCAAAATTTCTGGCAATAGCTTGTTGAGGAATGTTGTTTTTAAACTGTTCGACAATCAGCTCACGCATTTGTTCACTAAGTGGTGACCCTCGCCCCATCCTTGTTTGTGAATGACTGAGTCATTCATGGCACCCACCTGTTCCCAATTAGCCCGTTCACCTGTGGGATGTTCAAAATAAGTGTTTGATGAGCATTCCTCAACTCTCTCAGTCTTTTTTGCCACTTGTACCAGCTTTTTTGAAACATGTTGCAGGCATCAAATTCCAAATGAGCTAATATTTGCAAAAAATTACAAAGTTTACCTGTTCGAACATTAAGTAACTTGTCTTTGCAGTGTATTCAATTGAATATAGGTTGAAAAGTATTTGCAAATCATTGTATTCTGTTTTTATTTACGATTTACACAATGTGCCAACTTCACTGGTTTTGGTTTTGTACAAAGACCTACATGGCAGAGTTGCAAGAAAGATGCATTTCCTACGACCTCAGCACAAAATTAAGCATCTGAAGTATGCAAAAGAAAACTTTGAGAAACCTCAAGCCTATTGAAACAATGTGCCTTGGACTGATGAAACCGAAATTGAACTTTTTGGCCACAACCAAAGAAGGTATGTCTGGAGAAAAGGGTGAAGCATTTGTAGGGAAGAATACGTTGCCAACTGTTAAGCATGGAGGTGAATCCATTAAACTTTGGGGTGGTGTAGCAGCTGGGGACACTGGCAATATTGTGCGGGTGGAAGGAAAAATGCATTCTATCAAATATCAAGACATTCAAGAGGTTAATGTTCAAAGCTCAGTCCAGAAATTGAAGTTGAAGAGACGTTGGGTATTCCAGCAAGACAATGACCCAAAACGTGAAGCACCAGCGTGAAGCACCTCCAGGAAAGAAGGATGAAGGTTTTGGAATGGCCATCACTGTCACCAGACTTGAATATTATTGAAAATCTGTGGAGAGACCTCTAAAATGCAGTGCATGCAAGAAGGCCGAAGAATATTTCTGAGCTAGAGGTGTCCCGTCAGAAAGAATAGGGAAAAATTCAAAAGACAAGAATTGAAGGACTGATAGCTGGCGACAGGAAGTGTTTGCAAGCGGTTACAGCTGCCCGAGGAGGAGTTACAAAGTACTATCTAACAGGGTTCCCAAACTTTTGCACAAGGCCTTTTCCCTTTTTTTTTATTATTTTGAAACTGTAAAAAGTTAGAAATAAAAATTATTCTTGCTCTAAAATGTGATGAAATGTATCATGTTTAACTTTGTAGCATTTAGTGCTCAGGTTTCAATCACTATTATATGTCCTTTCGAAGCGCGAGTACTTTCGTTTGGTCTGTATTATTCTGTGTGTTTGTACTGTGTCACTGCTACTCTCTTTCTCTCTGCTCATTGCGCTTGGCCTCCGTATACTACCGGCCATTACAAAATTATGCTTTTTACGGCTTCAATTCCTCCTGGGTCTCATATTTTCAAAGTAATTAAGCCACGTTTGGTGTCAAATTGTTCCTTGGGGTGGCAGCAACAATAACAGATATAAATTTTAGAACTAGCACTATGATAATTGGGAGGTATTCATTGATTTATCCCCATATGTTGGTTTTAGGGGGGTGCTCATCTAAATTTGGCCCACATCTGTCCTAGCCCATATGACACCAAAACAAAAGCATTTTCTAGGCCCGCATACATCTCTGCACACAGTCAATATGGTAAGGAATCAAAAGCTTTCATGGGCAATTTTCCCATACTGACACAACAGCACCTTTCCATAGAAAATGTGCTTTGTGGGGGAGAAGGCAATATCCCTCAGCCCCGACACACTGAGTCAAAGGTGAGGGTGTTTGAGCCAGAGTGAAAAGCTATTCTGGGACAGAATCTGGATGAAACACACCAACCCACCATGGCAAGTCCACATATTCAAAATCAAGTTCCTAACTCAAGCATTTTGAGAGAAATGGCCCCGACAAAGTTTTAAAGGTGAAGGTCATTCAGGTACAAAACCTCAACGAGGCACGCCTACCCACTAAGGCAAGTCCACATATCCAAAATCAAGTTACTAACCCAAATGGTTTGAGAGAAATGGCTTGGAAAAAGTTTTAAAGGTGAAGATCACTGAGCCAAGGTCAAAGGTCATTTGGGAACGAAACGGTGATGAGGCGTGCCTACCTGGCAAGGCAAGTCCACATGTGCAATATCAAGTTCCTAACCCAAGCGGTTTGAGTGAAATGGCCTGGACAAGTTTTAAAGTGGAGGGTCAGTGAGGCAAGGTCAAAGGTCATTCAGGTACGAAACCACGACGAGGCACGCCTACCCAATAAAGCAAGTCGACATATGCAAAATTAAGTTCTTAACCCAGGCAGTTACAGAGAAATGGTACAGACAAATTTTCCTGCCCGCTGCCTGTCCGCCTGCCTGTCGGCGAAGGGGACAACAGTTCCCCCTCTGCCCCTTTGTCAGGGCTGAGGGGTAATAAAAGGTATAATGCCTCAGTTGCAAAAATCTATAATATATTTTAGGTCGATGTTTGTCTGTCTGTGTGTATGTACACGTTTTTCTCCTACATTTCGCAACCGATTGTCACCAAATTTGGTGTGACTTGGACACCAGGAAGGACTTGACGTCGCCTGGTTTTTGAAAAACGGTCATGCACGCAAAAAATGGCAATTTCACTGCAGGTAGCGGGTAGCAGCTAGTATGTAAATACAATGCAAAATGATGACAGATTGGCTAAGATGGAATCAGATTATGGAAGCAGATTCGCTCTGTAAGGAAGTAAGTTCTGAGCATGCACATTAATCGTGACACAGCTACATTCAGCTGGCTAATATCAGCTGAACGATCAGCTCTTTGCTTTCAAGTTAACCGGCAGCTAACGAGCAGTGTAAATAAAGCAGTGCCGGGTAAGTCACATTTTTTATTTGATTAAATTGAAGCCTCACAAGGGTTTTTCAGATCTGTAATTTTAATGAATTGCCCAAAGCACAGAACACCAGCAACACCTTTGTCTGTTTCATTGGTATGTCTCACTTTCAAGTACATGAGGGGGCCAATCAAAAAATATACCCATCTTTTCCTCGTATCATCCCCTGTTCAAGCGTCAAATAAATGTATTTTTGGCTCTGCGTCACATCCTTCTGAGTTATAACAGCGAGGGCAAGTGGGGGAGAGCACTACGTTCAATGAATTGGACTGCAGCCCAGATCCATTGTGCCTCATTTACCATTTGAGTCATTCCTCTCTGACAGGTGAGGATTATCTGTCTGGCCTGCAAATAACGGCCCGTACTCTGGTTGCTGGGCAAATTTTTCTCATTGTGTCACTGAAGTTCTTTTGCTTTGCACTTCACTGGCAACAAGATCTGTCTTAATAGAGATGGCAAGGTAAGGCTTCAAAATCCCCGGAATAGGCAGCCCCTCAATGTTCTGTCAATGAAACATGAATCAAAACAGGTTCAAGTTCGAGTGGCAATCAACAGGATAAAACTCAAGCACTTAAATGCTGGAGATCTACTTGTCTCTGTTCATTCAGCGCCATCGTAAAACTTCAGGAACACAACCTCAGGTTTACTTAGTGTTGAAACACATGAACTGCACGCAAACCCTAGTTCCAGGTTTTGACAACAGTGGTTTACAGTCATTTTCCAAAAATGGTTGGCCGCGCTTGATGAATATTTCCGTTCAGCAAGTAGTGCGCATATATTCCCAGTAATGTGGCTGAGTAATAATTCGGATACCAATGTCACGTAGAATGGGAAAGTGTTTTCAACACGCCCAATAGGTTCCGGGTGGTCTGTCGCCTTAAGACGAATTTTGAAAAAAATAAATAAATAAAAGTATGTGACGTAAGCTGTGAAAATAAGAAGTAATTGGACTACAACACACAGGGACCGCCCTAGTGAAGGCCGACTATCCGCCCTTCATCCCTGGTTCCAACCCGACCGTCCCCGCAGTCCCAGCCGGACCCGCGCACTTCGCCCGTCAGTCTCTGGCGACGCGCAGAAGGAGTGAACCAGAGAATGACTGAAACTGATCTTTCCGTCAAGATTTCTGTGACACGCAGGCTGGCTCCGCCGCTTTTCTCAGCCTCTCCGTTTCACTCTGAGTGTTCGGGTTATTGCACATTCAGGCGCTTTTTCTCCTGGGAATTTGCTATGACGTTTGCGTCCTTTTTAAATTTTTTTATTTGAGCACCGACAGCAACGGTCCACTATTCTCGAGTTCACTCACTGAACCGTAAGGCACTGCCCGTCGTGTTGCCTGACTTAACATCCAAGTTGCATCCCTATAGATTCTTTTGTTTAATGCAAACAATTGATCGCTTGTTTGGCTTTGGGGACAGGGGCGAAATCGCTTCCCGAGTGTGAAATAGATTTTCTAATGGGAGTTGCTAGCTAACGTTTCATATCAGTGAGAGTTTATCTGCACATTGCCTGACTTGAGCAAACGCAATTCACGAGGTAAATGCACTTCCTGCTGTTTTATTCTGAGTTTGATATGCGTGTTTAATTACCCTTCTCTGTTGACCGTAGCACCTTGCAGTAAGTAAGGTAGCCACAATAGTGATATCGCAGGCTTGGTTCCCATCTGTTACTCTTACATATAGCTGGAAGCTTGAAGGGCAGATAAGTAGCTACATGAACTGGCAGGTTACTGCGATTGACTGCTGGCATTGAGGTCTTTGCTGTACGACTTATCGGAATTGTGCTAAAAAGCCTTATTTAGTTACTGTCGCAGATTCCATAGGTTGCGCTCATTTTGAATATCGCTCGCAGTTTCTCTACCCCGACCGGAGCCAAAAAATGATTCCCGAAAAGGTGCCCCATGAAGACGTATATCGAGCCCCTCCAGACCTGGTCAAAGGTTCTCATGTACCTGACTTTCACAAGTACAGGGAGCTCTACCTGAAGTCCATTCAGAATCCGGACGGTAAGTGATTTTGATCACAGTTTGCCTGTTGTTTGTGTTATTGCTTGCTAGATGGTGATCACTTGATCTTGATCCAACGTTAGAGGAGCATGATCGAGCTCTCGGGAACTTTTCCAAACCGCCCATACATATGTTAAGTGTGCACAAGCCAAGCTTTGCGTTGTTTACTCGTCTCTGCCTGCTGACGGTAGGCGGGCGCAGCCCTGGAGAGGGTCACGCTCGGAGCTCATGAAGTCTTTATGCACAGTGTTTAATTACCTTCTGAGTCGACAGATCTTATTGGTTTGGTTTTAGAAATCGAGTCACCATGCCTGTGTGAACATTTTTGGAAGAGGTTTGTTCATGATCATTTACAACTGTGGCCACTTGGGTGACACAACAATAACGTGGTTTTGTCCCCATTTCCTACAACAGCGTCCAGTATTATTATTATTATTATTATTATTATTATTATTATTATTATTATTATTATTGATAATAATAATAATAATAATAACAACAATATAAAAAATATAATTGTTGTTATTCAAGTAGGCGCTGGAGCATATACAGCGGGGAAAATAAGTATTGAAGGTGTCAACTTTTTTCCAATGGGGCTATGAAATTTTCACCAGATGTTGGTAACAACCCAAGTAATCCACACATACAAAGAAATAAAAACAAATAAGTCCATAAATTATGTGAAGTATTGAACGCATTTACTGAAATTTAATTAATACTTTGGGGGGCCGCCAAGCCAATGTTGACATGGAGATTTAAAAAAAATTTTAAGTATGTATTAGGATTGGTCATTATTAGTGGAAAACTCATTGTAATAATATATTGCTAAACTGTAAAAATGTAAATAATTATGTATATATGTATAATATATTGAAATAAATACATTGAAACTAATTAATACTATTGTTGTCATGCCGTGACAATTTGCCTCTTGTAATTCTGTGACATTGACTTTTTGAAATTTCTTGCCCATAAAGCAGGGTTAAAGTAAATATTTGTTTCTATAACTTACAGTATTAACAAAAAACACCTTAAATATGAACATATTGAAGTTTCATAACTTAACTATGATAGGAACATCACTTTCTGGATAGTTATACACAACATTAAAAAAACCACGTCAATTTTGTCTAATTACGTGACAGAGTAGTTTTTGCTTGTTTCTTCTATAAAAATTTCTCAAAAAATATATTTTCACTTAATAATATTAAAGAACAAGTTAATACCTTCAATATGACATATCATACTTGATTTTATCTTATTTAGTTGTAGAGTTACAACCCAAAATGTAATGGGACTGTAATTCCGTGACAGCTTGGCAGCCCCCTTTGTAGAGAAGCCTTTGTTTGTAATGACCGCTTCAAGACGCCTCCTGTATGGAGAAACTAGTCACATGCATTGCTCGGGTGTGATTTTGGCCCTTTCTTCCGCACAAACTGTCTTCAAATCTTAAAGGTTCCGGGGCTTCTTCGATGAACTCAGATCTTCAGTTTTCTCCATAGATTTTCAATCGGATTCAAGTCGTGTGATTGCCTGGACCATTCTAGCAGCTTTATTTTCTATCTCTGAAACCAATTGAGAGTTTCCTTCGCTTTGTGTTTTGGATCATTGTCTTGCTGAAATGTCCACCCTCGTTTCATCTTCAGCATCCTGGTAGATGGCAGCAGATTCATATGAAGAATGTCTTCTCCATTCAGCCTTCCTTCAATGATATGAAGTCTGCCAGTACCATATGCTGAAAAACAGCTCCATATCATGATGATCCCACCTCCAAATTTCACTGTTTGTATGGTGTTTTGGGGGTGATGTGCAGTGGTGTTTGTCCTGCAAACATGGTTTGTGCTATGAAGTCTAAAGAGTTCAATTTTGATCTCATATGACCAGACTGTATTCACCCAGTATTTCATAGACTTGTCCAAATGTTGTGCAGTAAAATTTAAAGGGGACCTATTATGCTGATCCTTGTTTTAATGCATATAGGGAATGTTATAATGTCGGATGTCCATACTCAACCTCTGAAAAGTTTCTAAACATAAGATACAGGGGTTTGCTGTGATTTCAAGAACGTGATTTCCTCTCTGAACAGCTCCTCCCGAGATCTTCACGATCTGGGCAAAACCTGATGTCCGATTGTGCCGTCCAATTAATGCAGACCTAGCCAGAGCCAATGATGGCGCTAGACCTGCCCATATTGGAAACTATTCTAGCAGGCGCTAACAACGGCAGATCATACTCTGCCTTAGTAGCGTCTACACTTTTGGAAATACAGAAGAGGAACCGTAGGTCATTTGAGGTGCAGTTTTGTCAGTATCTCTCCCAAAGCTGCTTATTCGTTTACTTTTGGACGCGAAGAAAAGCACCTATTTCTCTTCCAAAAGACGATGCCACCAAAAATCATGGAAGCTTTTTTGTCTGCTGGCAGCGAACAGCCATGGCCAAAGGAAACGTTAGCTGTTTCTGCTCAGGATTTCACCAAAGACAGCTTTGTCAATAAAGGATCATTCGATGCTGGATAAGTGTCTCAGCTGCTTCTCAAGCCTGAAGCAGTTGCATTGATGAAGCACTTGGAGCCACAAGCTGTAAGTAACGATATAACGGCAAATTGCCTTTTAATGAAGCATTCTAGACAGCAATTCTCAGATTGCTGAACTCGGGGAGATGCTGGCGTGAGCACCACCTTTCATGAATGAAAAATCTGAAATGAAATTAACATGAACATGTACATAGAAGAGCAAACTGCTGGAGCCTTCCTCCACAAACTCTGTCTTTTTACCCCTCAGCCCTCAAAGCTGACGGGGTATTGCTATCCTTCGTGCGGTTGGGCAGGCGGGCGGGCGGGCGGGCGTCTCCAAAAACTTCGACATTGGGCTGAGGGGTATTTCTTGCATTGCACGCCTATATTTTTGATACGGTTTTAACGACGTGTTGAATAGAACGCTCAGCATACCAGCATGCTTTGTGCTGTTTCTGAAGTTGTCTCATTTCGCCTTCTCGGATGAATGGATAACTATGCTGATAAAAATGTCGCTAGGAATTTGTTTATGGTGTGGCATAAAAATGTATGACTTTCTTCCATCTTCTTTGTAGTCCATCCCCTAAAAGCAACGTTTAGTTGGTTGACGGGTAATACTTGGAAACTTCAGTGAAAGGGAAAACAAAACCTCGACCTGAAACGGTTCCCCGTGTAGAGCGAGACAAGAAGCCTTTTTTTTTTCTTTTAAGAAATCAGTGTTTGCTGATCTTCAGTGTTTAGACTTATTTCACTGTAAGTCTGGTGAAGGTCCTGACTGGAGGAGTATTGCTGCTGATGTATTTGTGTCGCCCGGTCAGATGGACCAAGTGAGCCATTGCCATGGCGCGATGTTCGCTGTTCATCTGTCTGTCGTCCATTTTCTGTCTTGACTTTATGACCCAGTGTTAATTTTCAGCCTGGACCCCCAAAAAGTGAAAAATCACTCACCACCTTAAATAAAATTAGGATTTTGGGGGCCTTCCTCTCACCCCTCTGATGTCTTGTGGTAGTGAGGAGGTACGGTCCTTCCAAAATGCTACAAAACGAAATAACCAATTCACACAAGTCAAAAAGGGGCGTGGCACCCAAATTTCAACAGGGCGCCACTAAAAATCTGTTTGAGATATTTACACAAAACTTGGAATTCGTTTGTTTGGTGCCATAAAGTGTTATTGGACAAAGCTTGAGCAAAATCTGAGAGGTGTAACATGGGTGGCTGAGTTGACATGGAATGATCCAACAACTCTTTTCACTCACCGAGGCTTGCCGTGTGCGTAAACTGTCATGTCTCGGCTGAGCCTCGGTGAATATCACTTATTCAAGGTTGATAAATCATTGGATTCACCGCAACTGAAGTCAATAATTGTATATGTACACATACACTATATAGGCCCCTAAATTAAGTTCAACCTGCCATAGTGGTTAGTGGGAGTGACTATGTCGCACGCCTCTGCTGAAATCCTCTCGCATTTGGGGGTGATAATGTCAAGCTCTGGACGTGCGTTATATTAGTTCATTTGATCTGTGTGTATATATGTGCCTTTGTGATTTCAGTTACTTGGCAATCGTCTAATACCGTGCTGTTTAAGTCTGTTGCATTGCACTCCTGCTGTGTGTATTAGCCGTTCCAGAGCGTGTCTGTATCTACAGAGACCCTGCCGTCTGCCTTTATTTTCTCATTTTTCTTTGAACGGGACCTTTCTGGGCATCAGCCTTTGGACAGCAGGTGTTTGGTCCTAGCCAATAAGAGCTTGCATGGTGTGAGGGCGGGGCATAGCGCTGCACTGTAGGGTTGTGCTTGTGGTGTCATTGAGCTGGTGAGGTGCCAACTTTGAACATTGCTTTTACGAAATACAAGCAACAAGTCCTACCATGTATACCATCAGCAAAAAATTAAATTACCGATTGTTTTGCGTGAACACCCGAGGCTCGACATAGGATGGTAGTATTGGGATAGATGTCTGGCTAACCACATTAGGTACATCACCCCTACATTTGCCTTGCTAGCTTGTATTGCATAGTCCATGAATTTATTTTATTTTAATGAATACAGAGGAAGCATGCCCATTGATGGATAGTGGAAGAGATGACAATATTCCTTGCACGTATTGCATATGCTGGGGAAAAATAGGCCTTTAATGTTACTTTGGATTTTGATAGTGATTTTTGTCTGTCCACACCGGCTCTGTTTTGTTTCAGATTTTTGGGGTAGTATTGCAGAAGATTTTTTCTGGAAGACAAAGCCCACTGGGAAGTTTTTGGACTATAACTTTGATCTGACAAAGGGAAACATCTATATCAAGTGCATGGAAGGTGCCACCACCAACATCTGCTACAACGTCCTGGACCACAATATCCATGAACGCAACCTGGGGGACAAAGTGGCCTTCTATTGGTAAGCTGCAGCAGCAGGACTGCCCACGTCATTCTGAGCTCCAGTGTTTCTTCTTTAACCTTTTGCAGAAACACTGAGGTTCCTACTGTTAACAGGTGTTTTTGGTGGCATAGCATGACCTAACTGTTTCACTTGCTTCAAAATAAATTTAGAAGTGTCTAATTCTGCTGGAAAAGTACAGAGAGAAAATTATTGATTTTTCTACAATGTGTTTGCACTGTGTGTTCGTGTGTTTTTGTGGGAGCTGTGCACAATTTACCAATAATCAATCCATGTCTCAAAATCATTTACAGGAAAGGGTATTGTCTTGTGAAGAGCAGTTAATTTGTCGGATCTTTCTGGCTTTTATACCCCTAATCTGCCGTTTACCCACTCTGCATTGCTGAAGCCAGTCTGGGTGTCTTGCTGTAGGCAATGAATTGTCTGCAATGTCAGCCAAGTATTGAGCTCATACACTGATATATTGAGAATGCGGGGGCTGCTTGTCAGTGGTAATCAGCTAATGGGTAGAGTACTTGCAGACTCCTCCAAGGCTGGACCTTTTCCAATTGCTGGCATAATGGCATGGGAGCACTGTGCTTAATTTTCTAATTGAGTTCAAGTAAGCAATTGAATTTTGTTTTATTTATGCATTCAGTCTGGGTAAATGTAATTTATTTAAGGATTCTACTGTGGTCCTTGAAGGCTATCAAGGGTACTGCAATTATCAATAGTGCTTTGAGCACTACTGTGCACCAGTAGTTCTTAGTGTGTGTGTGTTGGAGTGTAGGTGTGTACATGTTTCCTATACTTCTGGGGAATAAAAATGCCTGGTGGAGACTCAAAGAACTGACTAGGATGGTTAAGTCTGCACAATAGCACTGTGGGGACATTCTTTGGGTCCCCATGAGGAAAAAGCTTAATTCTGGGCCAAGGGGGCCAAGAGTTGCATTGCACTTATGACCAGGATTAGGTCTAGTTTTAAGGTTGTATATTTGATAGAAATGTGCTTTTGGTGAAGGTGAGATGATAACTGAAAGTTAACAAGAGTACTCTGACAGTGCATACCTCTGCAAAGGCATTTGGGACTTTACCGGCTAGTTGACTTTAAGAAATATGGCATTTGTTGTTCCAGTATTCCTTCTCCACAATGGTGAAGAATACATGAAAAAATTAAATTCCTGAATCTGGAATTTTATCCGGATCACTTTCATAATGACATAATGATTGACGAGGACACCCCTCTGGTAAAAATTTAATCAAAATCTGTCCATAACTTTTTAGCTCCGCTGTGACGATAGTCAGCAGTCAGCGTAGCTTTTCTAATGCTGAGTTGCCCGGCGTCTATCTGTCTGTCCGTCTGTCTGGCGTCAACGTTTCACTTAAAATTTGGATATCTCCAAAACTGTCTGATAACTTTTTTTCAAATTTGGTGCAAGCCTTCCTTATTGTGTTCTGATGATCCTCTGTGAAAATTGGAAAATTCTGCGTCCCGGTTTTTGAGAAATTCAGCATTTTGGACTGAGAAAATCAGTATTTATGCTCATTTTTTCACTCTTTCATTAATATCTCAAAAACTGTCTAAAAATTTTACCTCTGCTGTGACAATAGTCAGCAGAGCTTTTCTAATGCCCAGTCGTCTGGCGTCTGTCTGTCTGTCCATCCGGCGTCAACTTTTCTCTTCAAATTTGAATATCTCAGAAACTGTCTTTTTTTCTAATTTGATGCGAGCCTTCCAATACTCTGAATATTCACTGTGAAAATTAGAAAATTTTACATCCTGGTTTTTCAGAAATTCAGCATTTTGGACTTAGAAAATCAGTGTTTGTGGTCATTTTTTCAGTCTTTCATCAATATCGCAAACATTTTTTGTCTAACTTGTTGTGAGCCTTCCTTATGACGTTCTGATGATCCCCCGCGAAAATGAGAAAATTCCATCTCCCGGATTTTGAGAAATTCAGCATTTCATTCAAGGACTCCTGAAGTTAAGTTATGACATGGACTTTTCAGTCACCCTCAGCGGAGCTCTCTAGGCCGACAGGCCTCTTGTTCTGTAAAGTTGCTAACAAACAAACCAACAAATCAGCAAACATAACCACAGACTGAAGGGGCAACTTTGGGTGTTTGTAGGTTTGGATTAAGAGTAGAGTTATGGGGATAAATTTAGGGTTGATGTTAGGGTTTGGGGGACTGGAAATATAATTGTGGTGCAATAATAGTTGTTAGTCCTCATGAGTATTGAAAAACATTGTTGGTTTTCTTTATTCATATTCATATTTGGTTTATTTATGCACTTGTGTGTCTGTAGAGTGTGTGTGGTCATGGCATGTCCAGTCTGTGGATTTCTGTAATGCATGTGAACTTTCATCCACAGCAATGGCAATGCTGGGACTTCCTGTATTAAACTGACAATCATTGGTTATCCTCTGCTCTTTATTGTAGTTCATGATGTGAAATATCCTGTCAGAGCCTGGTCATTGTGACGTTTTAACATTCCAATTTTCGAGGCTACAGATGGAGCTTTGAGCTGGCCCTGTGTTTGAAATCCCAGTCTTACCCACACCCACAAGATTTCCTACCTTCTCTGTTGGTTCCCATAAAGGTTCTGTGCCGTTCCCCTCAATTCATCCCATGCATATCCTGCAAACTCGTCCAGCTGCCTGTCTCTGGAAGCATTTGCAAAAGCCTGTCCTATGCCCACAAATTTTTTTTTTGACATGTGAGACCTAGTCCCTTTACAGGGCTTTCTGATGTTCTAATGTCATTTCTGAGGCACATGGAGAACTGGCAGTATGCAGGCAGTAGTATAGAAAATTCTGGCATGATGTCAATGTTTTTGTCGCATGGTAAAAATTGGTAGACGCATAGCTGGAAAAATTTTGCAATAATCTGAGTGCAAATACTGCCTTTTCCATATATGGAGATCATTCTAATGAGAGTTTATTTGCTTTATTTAATGCTAAGTGAGGTGCATCCATAACTTTCATAGATGGATGATGTATTTATAGACTTGTTTTTCAATTTTGTATCCAAATACTTTTGATTTCATTTTTGAATGCAAATTTACAACTGTTATTTGCGTTATGGACATTCATTATGAAGCTTAATAAAATCAAAAAATTGAAATGCCCTTCCCAGTTTATAACCTGCTTAATTACATCATAGTATGTTATATTACAAGCAGACATTACAGTCATTATGCCATCATTTATTTGCTAGGTGTGGCTCGCAAGCTAGCTAGCTGGATAGTGATCTGACGTAATTTTCTGATCCCAGCTTTGCAACTAATGGCTCTGCACAATTCAGACTTGGAAATGCCTGGCTCGGTTTGTGTGTAGTCCAACATCCCATATCATCCCCTCATAAGTTAGATTACAGTTTTAACACTAGGAATTTTTCAGTATAGCCATTATTTGGCATTTTCAGAACATCCCGATTTAATTGCTTAAAGCAAAAAAACAAAAACTGTGTGCAAGCGAGGCAGGCAATCGCACCTAGTTGCCGACTGTCTCACAAAGGTGAAATGGTCGAGCAGGAAACACTAAATTAGTAGAAAGTAAAATGAAGTCCCAACTCAAAGGACAGAAGTAGGCTAATTAGCTAGCTAACCAGATAGCATCTGGTGCCTGTCTGTCGTCTGTCCGTCCATCCACTAGGTAAGGCAGGGAAGAGGGCTGGGGGGGGGGGTTATTCATAAAAACATATTCTAGTTTACTTTATGCCTCATCTTCCTCTCTACTTTCTTCTTTTTTTGGTCCGCGTTTCTATTTGTTCTGAGATGACAGATCCCTTACCCATGGGCTCGAGTGGAACTGCACCTACACAGTTTCCGCGTGCTGTTTAAATTCCATTCACTTTCCACAACCTTCACAAATAATCTCTGCACACTCCCGAAACCCGCTCAGTCATGGTAGAGTGGACATCGAAAAGAACTAAGTTGACATATAGCTATGTTAGCTAGCCAGTTTGCCATCTTGTCTGTTGAGCATCTTAATGTGCAGTTTGATTTTCTTAAATCAGCGTTAGTAACATGACTGCATCTGAAATAAACACTTCGGATCGGATCATTGACTATCCCTGGATTGGATAAAGCTGCAAACCGAACATTACCTTGAACTGGATCATAATAGATTTGCGATTCCGTGTTTGTTTTGTTTTCCTCACTGATCCAAGATTGGTCGAGAACTCGAGATATTTTTGCTACTTCTGAAAGTTGGTCAGGACGTATCCTGACCATCCCCACCCAAATCTACGCTTATGGTTTGAATTTCGTTCCAGAGTGATTCTTTCAATGTTACCAATGATTTCTTTATCTTGGAATCAGGCAAATCCCAGATTTGCTCATTCAGATTAAGGTCAGGACTTTCATGTCATGAGTCATGACTTTTTATGCCACCAGATAATTCTTTCTAACTGATGATTCTTGCAGAACTTAGAAAAGTGTTTAAGGTCATTATCTTTTTTAAATTAAAATTCCTGACAGATCTGTCTCTTTCCAGATGGGAATGCGGGCCTCACAGGGATGCAGCTCTGGCTCCTTTCAAGCAGACTGGACCCCTTACCATAACATTAAACATTACCCATTAAACATTACCACCTCTATATTTTCCTCAAGGGCTTAAAGTCATTTTTGAAATGTTCTCCAACTTTGTGGCACACAAGTTCTGCGTTTAGGCAAGAAAACTTTGAATTTTAATTAATCGGTCCCAAGGACTTGTACCCTGTCTATTATTGACCAGTCCTTGAATTTCTTTCAAGTCTTTTTTTTTTTTTTTTTAGGTCACCCGAGACGAAGTCTCAAAGTGACCTATTCTAATCGCCTTTTGTCTGTCGTGCGTCTGTAAACAATTTACATTTTCAACAACTTCTCAGAAATCGCTGATCCTATTTCAATAAAATTTTGTAGGAACCTTCCTTGGTCAAATATGCTCCAAATTGTGAATTATATGCTGCCCACCCCCAGGGGCTCTGAGGGGCGGGGCTAAAACTGGTCAATACGTTTTTGACTTCTTCTCAGACACTGCTAATCCGATTTCGATAACATTTTGGAGGAACCTTCCACGGTCAAATATGTACCAAAATTGTAAATTATATTTTGTCCACCCCCAGGAGCTCTGAGGGGCGGGGCTAAAACTGGTCAATACATTTTCCACTTTTTCTCAGAAACCGCTGGTCCGATTTCAATAAAATTTTGCGGGAACCTTCCTTGGTTAAATATGCACCAAAACTGTAAGTTACATTGTGCCCACCCCCAGGTGTTCTGAGGATCGGGGCTAAAAGTGGTCAAATTGGCCGAAATGTACAAAATCATCTTCAACAGACCCAGATATGCTGGAAAACAATACTCCTCATGCATGGAAGGGTCTTCAGGTGCTTTATCAAAATTGTTCATTTCTTGGCCCCCAGGCTCCATGTTTGCCCCTTGGGAGGGGTTGAATTTTACTATACTTTATATAGGAAAATGATACTTTTGGGTATATTTGGTTCATTCACATCTATTACAATAAGTTTTTATACAACTCAGGTGACTGTTAAGCCCCATGGGCCTATTGTTTTATGCTGCCAGCTCTAAGAAGTGGCTTTGTTCCAATCAGACCATTTTCTCATAGCCGTCTGGAAATGGTAGATTTTGATACTTTCATCTCTTCACTTCTGCTGCCATTAATATCATCAGGGAGTTGTTGTGCTGTCAACCGCTGATTACCTTCGCCAGCGACTTCGCTGACGAAGGTAATGTTTTGATCCCCGTGTATTTATTTGTTTGTGTGTCTGTCTGTGTGTATGTATGTGTATCGAATAACTCAAAAAGTACCAAACGGAATTTCATAAAATTTGGTGGGTTGACTTGGCATGACCTGAGGATCAATCGATTAGATTTTGGGAGTGATCGGGTCAAAGGTCAAGGTCAAGGCCACGAAAAGGTCAAAACCGACTCTCGGCCATATCTCGGTCAATTTTTATCCGATCGGCATGAAACCAACGCCAGTGGCGAGGGATTCAGTGGCGTCGGCGAAGGTATGCGCTCTACTGAGTGCCCGTTCTAGTTTTTTATTTAATTTTTTTTTTTTTACTTGTCATACATGGATACCAAACATCAGAGGCACTTACCTTCTGTTTTGCACCTATATTGCCACAAGTTTTCAGCGAACCGATCACCTTGAAACGCTTGATGGTGTGTCTTGCAGTGCTATTGCAGCATTTAACATCTTAAAAAAATTTTCTTGGTGACCAACCAGCATTATGTAAGGCCACAATGTGGCTAAGAACGATCTCAGAGAGCTCGTTCTGTCCGTCATCGTGTTCAACACTGTGACACTGCTCAAAGTTCATGTCACCTTAGTATATAGTGGTATAACTGGCTATCGGAGGTAATTTGCGAAGAAATGTTGCCTCAAACCTGTTCAAGCAAATTTTTAGCAGTAATTTTGGTTACAGAAAGACCGCAATTCTTTTTTGGAGGGGATTACCACAAAGGTAAATCAGAATAATGTGATATGTATTTGGAACAGGTGTTGTTTAGTTGCTCAAATACTTCAGAATTCATTTCCAGTTAAATTATAAAATTTAATATCATATATTTTCAAGTGATTGTACATTACTAATTTGAATTCTGCTGTAGTAAATTGCATTAATATTAATTTTTTGGAGTTCGTGGACTTGTCTTGTCTTGTTTTGCGTGTTTAGATCTTGCCATTTTCTGGACTGTTTTGTGCAGCTGTCAGATAAGACAGGATCAGTGGGACACTCAACTGGAGTTTGTACAGGGATGCCTGACTCTGGAATAAATATCATTGTTCCCTGTGTTTGTGTGTCTGTGTGTCTGTGTGTTTCTGTGTCTGTGTGTCTGTCTGTCTGTGTACTGCCTAGTTCTCACTTCCATTTCATTTTGAGTTTTATAGGTCCCTGTGTATAGTTTTTGCATACTTGTCAGTTCAACTTTATCAAGTCAACTCTGGGCACTCTTCTTGAAAATGCCTTCGAGCGAGTGTGTTAGTTGCTTTTCCTTTAATTTCTTCTGTCATAAACTAGGACAGACCATTGGTTTTATACGGTCGTGCTGCATGTGTCTGCTATTACTGCCTCTCTTTTGCTCAGATCTGCTTTGGCCTCCAGAGCTTCCATTTTTGCGAGAGAAAGCAGCACATTTCCATTGCTTTTTTGCACAAAACAATAATGCACTACCCTTTTCCTGAGGGAAAAAAATGAAGAGAAACATCAGGAACTGCCAGGGGGTTAGAGGAACATGCAAACCTCCAGGATACTAATGAATACAATTTTTAAAATTTGGGTTTCATTGTAATTACCTTCGCCAGCGACTTCGCTGACGAAGGTAATGTTTTGATCCCCGTGTATTTATTACCTTCGCCAGCGACTTCGCTGACGAAGGTAATGTTTTGATCCCCTTGTATTTATTTGTTTGTGTGTCTGTCTGTCTGTCTGTGTGTATGTGTATCGAATAACTCAAAAAGTACCTAACGGAATTTCATAAAATTTGGTGGGTTGATTTGGCATGACCTGAGGATCAATCGATTAGACTTTGGGAGTGATCGGGTCAAAGGTCAAGGTTAAGGCCACGAAAAGGTCAAAACCGACTTTCGGCCATATCTCGGTCAATTTTTATCCGATCGGCATGAAACCAACGCCAGTGGCGAGAGATTCAGTGGCGTCGGCGAAGGTATGCGCTCTACCGAGTGCCCGTTCTAGTTGTCTTTGTGTTTAATCTGCTCTTCCATCTACACATTTGTTGGAGGACAGCCTTAAGTGCTGTGTAGTGGCTTGTGTTCTGAGAAAAGCTTTGGTTCCAAATGGGGTGAGGTCAGATTGAGACGGTCACATTTGAGGCTCGCTGTTGTGGGGATGTGATGCCATATGGTGGGTTTGCTCACACGCAGAGTCAGTGTCCACTTAGGTCCATGGGAATTGGAGCTCTTACCGCATGTCCTGTTGTTCTACAGATCACAGGCAGTCCCTCGGGTGAAGGCAGCCCCTGATCACAACTGTTTCTCTGCCTCCTCCTCCTCCTCCTGTTATAGGTGACCCATCCACACATTATTACGTGGATGATACTCAGCAGATCTGGGCCGTTTAAGAATTATTTACTGTTGCACTCAAGTATTCTGCCTGAGGCACTGTAAATCCCAATATTCAAACTTTTCTGCTGACTTTTCCCCAAACAGACTGTTGAGAGGTCCCTCATTCGGGCTGTATAAACGGGCTCTACCAATTGAGGGTATCGCCAATACGCAAAAAAATGCCAGGATGTTGCATTTGTACCCCGTTTCAGATGCATTGTGGGATTTTTCGGTAACCTAGTCACTTCCAGTCTCTTTAGCGGCTGCAGGGAAAAATCGAACACTGCTTAGGCATGCGTGGTTCCGCCGACCGCGTCAGGTACTTGCTTGCATACTCGACCGTACGCTTGTGAAAGCTGTGCACTTGGTGAATGTTTACATTTTCCTCGGCTTGATTTGGCATGCGTGCTTGCAGGGGCGAGCTGCAGCTAGCTGATGCTAAACGATAACCGTGATCTCAGTAACGCACCGGAAGTAAGTGGGTTCCGGAAGTAGCAAGATATTTTGCCGAATGCTCCACATCTGGGCATTTTTTGCGCATTGGCGATACCCTCAGTTGCCCACCAACCTCCACGCACTGAATTAGTGAAATGTCCCTATGACTTCATTCGACAGTATATTGAGAAAAGTGGTCTCTTGCCACTAGGGCTTTCTTTGTTTTTTTCTGAGCCATGCAAAGGTGGACTTGCTTGTGTGCTTCAGATCATTTTCCGGCTGCATCACCAAATTGCACTTGAAATAATGGTCATGTTCTGATGGCCAGACTTTCTTCCTCTAGATTTTCAGAGACAGAGTGGAATTTATGGTTCTATCAATTATGGCAAGTTGTCAAGGTTCAGAAGCCTAGACCATCACACAACCACCACTGTGCAAGACTGTTGGTATGATTTGTTTTTTCCTTGTGGAATGCCATGTTAGCTTTATGCTAGATATAATGGGACCCATGTCTTCCAAAAAGGTCCACTTTTGACCCATCAGTCCACTGAATATTATCCCAAAAGTCTTTGAGATCATCAGGATGTTTTATTTTTTTATTTTTTCTTTTTTTGCAGAAGTGAAATGAGCCTTTATGTTTTGCCATAGTGGTTTTCACCAAGCTGCTCTCCTACCCAGTCTGAGACAGACAATTATTGCGGAATTGTAAACACAGATCTTAACAGAGGCAAGTGAGGCAGGCAGTTTTGTAGATGTTTGTCTGGGTTCTTTTGTGATTTTCTGGATGAGTCGTCAATGTGTTGTTGGAGGAATTTTGGACCTTAGGAAGGTTCTCCACTGTTCTAAATTATTTCCATTTTTAGTTCCTGGTTCTCACCATAGTTCATTGGATTCTCAAAGTCTGAGAAATGGATTTGTATCCTTTTCAGTATCCTGGGTGTTTCTTGTGAAATTAAACTGAGTTATCTATTAAATTTGTTAAATTATTTCATTTAATAACTTAGGGTGAAATTAATTTTCGCTAGGAGCCAAGTAGGTTTGGATCGCTGATTTCTTTATATTAGTGAAATTGAAAATTTTGCATTTTCTCAGATTATTTTTGTCTACTATTTAGATTATTTTTGATGACCCGAAACATGTAGGTATGACAATTATGCAAAAATAGGGGACATGAGGAAGGGGGCACATACAGCGCCCTCCGTAATTATTGGCACCCCTGGTTAAGATGTGTTCTTTAGCTTCTAATAAATTCAGTTTTTTTCCTTAATAATATAGGACCACTATGAAAAAAGAGGAAAATCAATCCTTTAATTCTAGTGCATTTATTCAATGGGGAAAAAAATCCCACTTTATGAAATAATTGTGTGCATCAATTATTAGCAGCCCTGATGTTAATACTTTGCACAACCCACTTTTGCCAACAACATAGCACCTTATCTTCTCCTATAATGTTTCTCAAGATGAGAGAATACAGAAAGAGGGATCTTCAACCATTCCTCTTTGCACAATCTCTCTAAATCATCCAGCGACCTGGGTCCTCTCCTCTGCACTCTCCTCTTCAGCTCACTCCACAGGTTTTCAATGGAGTTGAGGTCTGGGGACTGAGATGGCCATGGGAGGAGCTTGATTCTGTGTCTGGTGAACCATTTCTGTTTAGATTTAGCCACATGTTTAGGGCCATTATCTTGCTGAAAGACCCAGTGACGACCCATCTTCAGCTTTCAGGCAGAGGCCACCAGATTTTGAATTAAAATGTCCTGGTATTTCAACGCGTTCATGATGCCATGCACCCTAACAAGGTTCCCAGGGCCTCTGGAAGAGAAACAGGCCCACAGTGGGCACGAGGTGCTTTTCTGCATACTCATGTTTTGTGTTCCGCCAGCCCCACTAAGTGTTTGTTGCCAAAAACCTCTATCTTGGTCTCATCTGACCAAAGCACACGGTCCCAGTTGAAGTCCCAATACCTCTTGGCGAACTTCAGACATTTGCGTTTATGATTATGAGTGAGAGAGTTTTTTTCCGTGCATGCTGCCCAAACAGCTTGTTGGCATGTAGATGGCACCTAATGGTTGTTTTGGAGACTTTGTGACCCCAAGATGATACCATTTGTTGCAATTCTTTAACAGCGAGCTTTGGAGAAATTTTTATTTCTCTTACCATCCTCCTCACTGTGCGTGGTCGCAAAATAACCTTGCATCCTCGTCCAGGCTTGTTTACCGGTGTTCCAGTTGTTTAAAACTTCTTAATGATTCCTCTGACAGTAGATATGGGCAGGTGCAGGCCAGTGGCTATTTTCTTGTAGCCATTGCCTGACTTGTGAAGGTTGAAACACATCTGCCTTACTTGAATAGTGTGTTCCTTTGTTTTTCCCATGTTGAAGGGTGGATAAGGGATATGGCCTCTGTGTCACGTCATATTTATACCCCAGGGAAACAGGAAGTGATGAATTACTAATTAAATGTTCCTAGATACTCTGATCAACTTTGTGAAGTACTGTAGAAATGACAGAAATACTTCAATTACATTTATTTCCTTGGAATTGTTAGGGGTGCCAGTAATTGTTGAACAGGTGATTTCATGAAAAAAAATTATTTCTTAGTCAGGGATTTTTTTCATTTTCAGTGTGAGAGTATGCTTTTGCAATAAAAATTGCATTTATTTTATGGCTTTTAACACATCTTAACCAGGGGTGCCAATAATAAT
Organism: Gymnothorax reevesii; assembly: GCA_029721435.1. NCBI lineage: Eukaryota > Metazoa > Chordata > Actinopteri > Anguilliformes > Muraenidae > Gymnothorax > Gymnothorax reevesii. The sequence continues at coordinate 11,685,762 of CM056581.1, forward strand.
GGAGGGCGCTGTACTTTTTCGCAGCTCTGTTGGATTTTTCAAGTTGCAGTTTGTAAACACGACATTCAAAGTCGGCCCCTCCTGTCCAACTCAACGACACCAGAAGTGCTACCCTGCAGTGCAGTGCTATGTCCTGCCTTCACACTCTGCTCACTTTTATTGGTTGAGGGCTACACACCCACTGCCCAAAGGCTGACGCCCAGAAACATCCTGTGCAAAGGAAAATGGGAATATACGGCCAAATTGCAGGGTTTTTGTAGTTACAGACTCTGCCAATCTCTTCTTGTGGGTCATAGGTGACGATTGAGAGGGATTCGTTCTGTGTGAGTCCATATATTATTTTTTAGAAAAATCCTTGTCATTCCTTTAACTCTCACTTTGTTCTTTTAAGCTCCCCAAGTGCCTGGTTAGATGCCAGAGAGTGCGGTTTCGCTGTGGGTCTGCAGTTGCAGCCGCATTTAGAGGTTATCTGTTCTTGTGGCTTTTGCGCTTAGTCATAAGTCATTCTGTATCACAAGGGAACTTGCTGCAGCCTGGCCCATTGTCTTGATGCAGAGTTCACCCAAATGGAACTCGGTGACACACATTCAGTGACTCCTGATTTTGAACTCTCACTCATCATTTCAAATGCTGTCTGAACAGAACAACTTCACTACCAGTAATGAATGCAATTCTAGACTGCTTGATGAATACTTATTTCCTCACTCATTGGTTTTTGATATTGTATGATTATATGCTGCTGACTGGCAATTGAACCCATAGTGGGATAAAGTGGTGTGTTTTGTACCTTCACTTCCTTCTGTGTGTGTGTGTGTGTGTGTGTGTGTGTGTGTGTGTGGGCATGAGCATGTGTGCATGGACATACTCGTGTGCGTACTGCGTGTGTGAGAGCGTGCGAGAGATGAATAGCATGGAAACGAAAGGTTCTGAAGTTCATATTCGATCTATTCCATCATGCCTCATCTTTCTGTTAGCTTTCTTTATTCTGTGTTTTTCCAAGTTTAGATTAGCCTGAGTTTATTGGTCATATTCTACAACTGTTTTACAACTGTTCCGTTGTAGTCTGATATGTTGAGAAGTTACATTACCCTTATTGAAATGAAGATGGAGTATTCCACGTCAAATCACCTGACAAGGTTTTGGCGCGCACCATCTCTGAATGGCGGAGCTGAAACTCTCATCAGGTGGGGCGGCACACTCATTAAAGTGGTTTTTGGTAAAAAATGTTCATGCGTTTCATAAATTGTAGTAAGTTCATATGGGCCCAGATATTTTTACCTGCATCGCCAAAGGCTGCAGGTCTAGGAGTGGCTTTTTCACTATTTTCATCAAATAGAGCGGGTGAATTTTTATGGTCCGTTGTCCGTCCGTCATTCCATCCGTCCGGCCGGCCGTCCGTCCATCCGTCCGAAGTAACAACGTTATCGAGAGAACTCAAAAAATAATTGACCCAGGAAGTTCTAATTTGATATGACGATGTATCTTGACCCAAGGCAGGTTGCTATTGAAAATGGACGCGCTGCGTCAAAATCCAAGTTGGCCGCCGCCATTTTTGTAAAAACAACGTTATCAAGATAACGCAAAAAAGAAGAGTCCTAGGAAGTTATTATTCGATAGGCTTGTGTATCTTCACCTAAAGCACCTCGCTATTGAAAATGGTCGTGCTGCGTCAAAATCCAAGATGGCCGCCGCCTTTTTTGTAAAAACGACGTTGTCGAGAGAACGGGAAAAATGTGTCGGAGGAAGTTATGATTTGGTTTGCTTATGTATGTTCACCTAAGGCAGTTTGCTATTGACATTGCCCGCGCTGCATCAAAATACAAGATGGCCGCTGCCTTTTTTGCAAAAACGACATTATCGAGATACTTGAAAAATAAGTGGCCTAGCATCTTTTAATTTGGTATGGTGGTGCATCTTGACCTATTGCATGTTCTTATCGAAAATGATATCACAACATCAAAATCCAAGATGGCCACCAAATGACGTTAACTAGATAACTCACAAAATAAGTGGCTGACCCAAGGCAGGTCATTTTTGAAGATGAGTGTGCTACACCAAAATCCTTTCCAGTCTATCTTTTCCATATGGCTGCATCTATCGTCATCGTCATAACAATTCATCATCACTCAATCAATGCAAATTGTATTCACCGAAGCATTCTTGTACATAACACCCGCGCAGCGACGCAGGTTCAGTGACTTCGCACTTGTTTGAAATCTCTCATTTACTTCAGAATTATGGCTCTAATTTGAACCTTCTTTGGCAGTATTACTGAAAATGGAATAAGAAATCCAAATAACAACCAAACATTCCTTGTTAATTTCTTAACCCCACAAATTGAATATTTAACTGGAGTGTATACAATACAATTGTACTATGCCAGGCAAGACATGAAGCTGAACATCTGAAATTACTTCCTGTGCGCTTGATGGATTAGTCTCTCAGAAAATTGTGATGGTTATTTATTTTATGGCTGGAGAATTTAATCTCCAAATTTATCATATTACTCTGACCATAAGCATTGCAGCAGCTGCATAGTGTACCAGATATCTAAAGTAGACCATGCATCAAGGAATTTTTGAGTTTTCACTACAGTATAAAGTAGTGTTTCCCAAACCTTTCCCGGAGCACCACTTTTCGTGCATCTTTTAGATCTCGCCCTGCTCTAGCACAGGTGATAATTTTAATCAGGTAATTTTCAAGCCCTGAAGCTGCTTGATAAAGAGTCTATTATTTAAATCACCTCGGCTAGAACAGCTAAAACATGCAGAACGAATGGTTCTTCAGGAGAGGTTTTGGGAAACTCAGCACCAGTGATGAATGGACTTTTCAAATTTAACTGATTTCATTTGCATTTTCTAGAAAGTGCCAACATTTTTTTGTAATTGTGTTGTAAAATAAAGTGTAATCACACCTGGCTGATATCTGTGTGTCTGTGTGTTTGTTTGCAGGGAAGGGAATGAGCCAGGGGATGAGCTCACTGTCACCTACAGTGCACTGCTGCTGCAGGTGTGCAGGTTTGCCAACGTCCTCAAGTCTCTTGGTAGGTTGCCCCTCAGAGCAGATCCACAATTACCACAAAGTGTGTGCAGCTTGGCCTTAAATCCCATTTCTCATTCCGTGGTCGAGTGCTATTACGAGGCCTTAACTGGACTCAATGGCCGTTTCTCAAAGCATAAGCTGCAGTCTAGGTTGGCTGCTTTTCTAGGCTGTAGCTTCATCGTAGGCCGATCCATTGTGATGGCGCCTTCAAATATAGCTGAGAAACGCAGCCTTCATCTCGCTGATATCAGAAAAGATTATCAACATGGAAAATGATGATGAAAGAGTTGAAAATTCCGTCCGATATTCGGGATAGATGAAGCTGCATGTTTCTGCTTTATTTGAAAGTGCCTTCACACTTGAACAGCCTGCAGTGACGTAGCAGCCAGATAATGCAGCCTAACAAGTCTTCAGCCTGTGTTTGAGAAACGGCCGTACATGGTTCCTCAGTTGCCATATCAACATCAAATTGATACCATGGCACATAACTGATAACCTATAACTTCTGTTAATATATGATATAATAGTAGCCCATCTTTAAAAATATTTTGCTCAGTTAGAAATGAAGTTACCTGAGATGTGTACAATTGAACTTAACTTCTTAAACAAGACGGCTTGAGCATTTGAACACCATTTTCTCTCAGTGTGTCTGTGCTTTTACTGGGGTCTTGTCCGACAGTGGCCTTTACTTGGCTTGATGCATTGGCTTCCTTTGCAGGGCTGAATTGCCAGTTCTGTTCTGGCAGTTCAGTTATAACTCGGCATGGTGCGCTGTACGATATGAGCGCTTTGGTCTTGTGCTCTAAGGCTTAGTTGAGTGAGCGAAGTTTACTGTGAAGTTTTCTGTATTCTCCTGTCCCATGCTTTTTGTTAAGTTTGTAATGACTGTTATTAATGGAGTAAGGGGCGTCTTGTTTGTTGGTTTGTTTGTTTGTTTGTGCGTGTCTCAGGGATAAAGAAGGGTGACCGTGTGTCCATTTACATGCCGATGGTGGTGGAGCTGGTCGTGGCCATGCTGGCGTGTGCTCGAATCGGGGCGATCCACTCCATTGTGGTGAGTGAGATTCTGGCCCCGCCTACATTTGGCCTGTCATGCACCATGCAACACTGCACTTAAGTCTTAGAAAAGAGGATAAAGCAAAGATGAGGAAAAACTACACCGTACTTAAAGCAAACCATGCATACTGTAAAGATTTATGATAATTTTTTATCAATATTGTGTATAATCTCCCTTGGGTGTAAAATTAGGTCAGTTTTCTTTGTTAACCTTGCCTTCAGTTTTTTATTTTTTTTTTAAATTTTTTTTATTTTTGGAAATTCAGGTAGTTTGTTGCTTATGAGAGAATCTGCTGCAGAGTTGCTGCTGCTTCTTACAACTAATTTGTGAAAAATCTTGGTGGCCCAACGTTGTGGCTCAGTACTGTACCTACTGTGCAGTCTGTATGTGCACATGTCCTGATTATTCTTTGGGCACTCTGTCAATTGGGCTCTTTTTTTTTTGTCATTCAGTTTGCAGGATTTTCGGCAGAGTCTTTGTTCGACAGGATTGTAGACTCTAGGTGTACCCTGCTAATCACTGCTGGTAAGAAACGGTCAAAACCTCGTTTTGAATTTGCTCCAGGAAAAGTTAAATGGAATCAATTAGTGTTTTCGTTAAATTAATACTTTTGCTAATTGCAGTTTTTTATTTTCTCAGATGGGTTTTACAGAGGAGACAAACTAATCAGCCTGAAGGTGATTGCTGATGATGCTCTTCAGAAGTGCAAAGACAAGTAAGAGAGATGACACTGAGCGCTGCGATCATAACTACAGTGCTGCTGCGGTTTTTGAACGTGTGCAAATGCTTGTGCATAAGTGAGCGAGGGAGAGTTCTTTGTGTGGGGTGGGTTGAATGAGTTGAGTGAGTAAGTGGATTGAGTGAGTTGTGTGTGTCTGGAATGAGTGAGTCAGTTTAGGGAGTGCAGTGAGTGATCGGACTGAGTGAGCATATTGAGTGAGCGAGTAGGTTGAGTGAGTGGGGTGAGTACAGTCAGTGAGTTCAAGTCGGTGAGCGATCGGACTGAGTGAGCAGATTGAGTGAATGAGCTAGTTGAGTGAAAGAGTGTGTGAGTGGAGTGAGTGAGTTCTTTATATGGAATGAGTTGAGTGCATTCTGTTTGCAATGAGTGGCGTTAGTTCAGTGTATTGAATGGTTTGAACAAGCTGAGTGAGATTGGTGAGTTTATGGATTGAGCCAGTTTAGTAAGTTGAATGATTGGAGTGAGTGATTTCAGTGAAGTGAGTTGAGTGTTTTCAGTGAGTGAGTCCATATTGTGAGTGGACTAAGCAAGTTGAAAGAGTGAGAGCTGGATGGGCAGATGACGCTGAAGATTTTTCACTCACTCATATACATAAGCGTGGATTATGATCTGGTTGTTGTGATTTATGTGCTCTGTAGAGGTGTCCCAGTTCAGAAGTGCATTGTGCTAAAGCACCTCTCAACAGAAGAACCTGGCTCTCAGTCTCCACCTGCCAAACGGCCATGTCCTGACCTCCAGGTGAGAGGGATGATGCCTTCACTGTGTTTATAAGGTGTGGTGTGAATCGGGGAATCGTCCAATGTCCATAAAACTTCAGATATATGTTGATAATTATATGAACTACCCCTTTATTATAGGTTTAGAGGACTTTTCACTGTCCACGAGGTTAAGTAAAGCAGACTTTTAGGACCCAGAATTTCATCAAGGAAAGTTTTAGACTTCAGCTCGTCACACGGAAAAAAATCGAAGACAAGATAATACAGGGACGTGTGTCTGACATCATCAACGATAACATACTTTTTGATGAGCATAAATCTTATCCGCTAGAAATATAAAACAAAACGAGGCCTAGAAATCAGCAAATTACGACAGGCAGACGATGGTGGATGCACTCAACTACCTTGCTGTGCGTCCCTGTCTCTCATGAATTACATCATCATAAAGGCGCTATTTTCACTTGGTCTTCTTGAGGATGTGCATGAGTTGAAAGGGTGTTCAAAATTCCTCTTTTATTCTCTTCCTATTTGAGTGAGTGTCCAGAAAATGTTTTATTCATCATCTCCATGACATTAGATTTCTGTAGAAGCACAATTTGCCCATTTTCTCATTTCTTAATATTTGTCTGATTTAATCATCAGAAAATCCAGTATTGTGCGTCATTTGGTCCATGAGGCTTTTTTGCACAGTTCGAGCCAGGCAATCTGGTTAAGATGAATTTTTACTCCTGGCCTAATGTGTTTTGGTTTGTTTTAGTGTCACAATGTAGTCACTTGGGGTAATTTTTCTGACCTGTACAGTGAATGATCGTAGGAACTTGGCTACTCAATTTTGTTTAATCAGAATGTACATTTTTTTTTTCTCTGAGCAAATGCCATTACGACAGAAAAATAACATGAAACTGTAAAAAATTGAAATTATTAATAAAAATAACAATTTGAAGAAGAAGTAGAAGAAGAGTAACAAAATCAATTGGGTTTTAGCAGCCTCACTTTTTTTGGGGGGGGATACAGGCATCGCCTCGTCCGTCTGTCCGTCCGTCCGTCCGTAATCATTTTGTTTACAGAGCAGAACTCGGAAACTATACAAGATATCAGCACCAAACTCAGTACATGTATTCTATGTATAGTCTAGAAATGCCATTTGCTACTTTGGAAATTTCGGGATTCCTATTTGTGTCGTTTCTATGGAAACAAATCTGGACTTGGTGCACATCAGGCCAAGGTCGTATCCAGAGCAGAACTCAAAAACCGTTCAAACTCTGCATGTGTATTACCCACATACTGAAGTGGTGCCTTTTTCGTATTTTCAGATTTCTGAAAATGTTATTTTTTCGTTTCCATGGAAACCAGTTGCATTTGGACTCTGTACAGAGATGGTTTCATTTCCGGAGCGCAACTCAAAAACCGTTCATTATATCTTTCTGAAACTTTGCATGTGTATTACGCACATACTGCAGTGGTGCCTTTTCATATTTTCAGATTTCTGAAATTTTTTTTTTCGGTTCCCTGGAAACAAGTTGGATTTGGACTCTGTACACAGATTGGTTCGTTTCCGGGGCAGAACTCAAAAGCCGTTCATTATATCTTTCTGAAACTTTGTATGTGCATTACCCAAGTACTGAAGTGATGCCTTTTCATATTGTCAATTTTTTTTTTTTCTCCCCTCCCCCCCCATTCCATGTAAGCCACATGGATTTGGACTTAGGGCTGGGTTTGTTTCTGGAGCAGAACTAAAACACTGTTCATTAATGTTCATTTTTTTTTTTTATTGCCTTTGCCAACGTGTGCTTCATAGTCTTTGCTAGATGTTGCCAGTTCATACTTCCAGATCATTCCGGAGGGAAAATCACCTCAACATTCTTGTTTGAATTTCTTTGAAGGTGTAGGATTGACATGACTTTCGCAAATAATCGGGCCGGGGGATATGTCATCTTCTGATGACTCTTGTTTATGCAAGTTTATAGTTGGAAATACTTGACTAGACTAAGAAGACATTAGATTTATGGAATTAAAAATGTATCTGGGGTGTTTTGGTGGGGCAGCCTGTAGAGCACTATCCACATGCTCTTTATAACCCACGACATCAGCGATATGAATCCAGTCAACCACGGTTGTTTCATGCCCCCCCTCTCTCACGCCCTCTTCTTCCGATCTCGACACTATCCTGTTAAAGCTTAAAGAAACCAAAGAATGAAGTGTCATTTCAAAATGTTCTGATGTGATGCTAGTTCTATGGGAATAAATGGAGGACAATAAGCAATAGTGATACAGATTTCTTTTTGTCAGCCCCTCTTGGAATTAATCTATTTTTCTTCAAAACATTTTTGCTTAACAGTTTTGAGCAGCCTTAATTTCAGTTTTCTGATTTTTTTTTTTCCTGCAACTTTGTTAATGATTTGTTTTCCTGAGTGATGAGATAAAAATTTTTTGGTTTGTCATCCAGTTTGACTTTCATCAGTCCCACAGCTTTGTTTATTCCTGTAATCTTTGGATTAACCCTTTAGCAGGAGAGAGCCAGAGAAAAAGTAAGGAAAACCCGTCCCAAGCCCAAGGTATTTCCCAGCATTCCCTCAAGATTGCTTTTCTTCTTTCTTAGCACTGTAGAAATGTTTAGCTTTTCACTTTTAACAATATCCTGATGCTAACTGCTTTCTTATTAGCTTGCCTACAAATGGGAGGGCAGGGTGCAACGTGCTAGCAGTGATTTGTGATTCCAGCCAGTTCAGTGGATTATGCTTAGAGAGCTGTCTTGAGTGGCTTACTAAGCGGTAATGGCAGCGCACCTTTAGCCGTACCCCTCACTTCCTTTCTCCTGAGTGGTGTCCTTTGTCTGTGTCACTCAGTGGGCTCACTCAAATATCCTATTTTCACTGCTTGCGGTCTGTCTTCATGTACTTTCTATGCTCCGCAGCTTTAAGCAATGAGAGTTACGTGGAAACCAAAGCAGGGAAACGATGGAAGTACGATGGAATCTTCTTATTATTCATTGAAGTTACAATTCAAATTTGGTCCGCAACGTCATCGCATGCATATCACAATTTCTGAACAAGTACTTTTATTCACTTATAATTCCTTGCTCAAGCATCCTTGATGAGCCTCTCCGCTCCTTTAAGGACCATTAGATGATTGTGAACATCTTTAAAGGTATTTCAACTGAATTGATTCTCAGGTCAAGTGAGGAGCTTCAGGGACAAAGACTGATGAAATAAGTGATTTGAATGAGCCCACTGCCTCACCTTTTGGGCAGTTCAACCCTGGTCTGCGCTGATAATGCTACTGAACATTACTTATGCCTTTCGGCCATGTCTGTTTTTGGGAGGGGAATAGTCTTCCAAATTTTCCGGTCTTTAACTATGCCTTGATGAAAGTATGGGAAAATCTGGGTAGGATCTTTAGCTTGTAAGATGCATTTAATACGTAGATCAACATTTCAACCATCTGATGAATGCGTGAGGAATGGAGTGTGAAGGAAGTTAAAATGTTGGGTGGGGAAATTTTATTGTCAAATGCATGTGCGTCGTCTAGCCAGGATCCCTTGCCTGTAGTGGGTGTGATTTAGTGTAGCTTTCAGAGCATAACTGTTAAATATTCTGACAGAGTCTGGAGTGCATGTCAAGCGAAACTGGTTAAGCCCCACCCACTGTATCTGGGAGAGCTGAAATGACAGGCATGTAAATGGTCCAATCACCGGCCCTCGTGTTTCTTGTGACTCTACAGGGCGGGCAATTCGAACACCATGTTACTCCCAAAGTAAACCTGACTAGATACAGTCCTTCTAAGTCTATGTATGATGGCACATCAGTCAGTGGAGAAGAACATGCAACATTAAACCAGCTGCAATGTCTGCACACTTTGGCGAGATTTAGAAGAGACAAATCAAATAAATACTGTGTTGGGCATGTTTGGAACACTATATTTTAACTGTATTCTGTTGGAAAACCAGCCCGGATATTCCTTTTTTTAAACTAACTAAGTAAAACAAAACTCTTGCACGTACTGTAGTGATAGAATTTTATGAACGACATGCGCTTTTTTTTAATCCTTGGGATAATTCAGAAATTCAGCTGGATGAGCTGTGGCAGCGTCTGGATAGTTTAATCAGAAAACTGGTCATTGTGAATCAGACGGACAGCGAACGAGCTGCAAGCGGAAGTCTGAGGCTGAGAAAAGATATGATGTAGCTAATGTAGTTCAGTCACGTTTTTAGGTGAAGGCTGACATCCTACTGAGATGGAAATCCTTCCAGTCTGACGTCAGTTGCCTCTGGGTCTGAATAGATCACTCCATTAAATGTACTGAGCATGTCTGGAACCTGTCAGTCAGCTAGATATCCCACAATCAAGCTGACGCCTATCACATCTCCTCATTTTCTATCTGTGTCCCAGGATTGCATGTATTTGACACTGGTTTTAAAGTGCTGTGTTTGTATACAAATGTGCTATTGAGAATTAAATTATTGGATGCTTTTCTTGAAAAAATAAAAATCTGTGTTTGTAATATTGAGAGTGCATCAAAAAAAATCAAGACCAGCCTGGAAAGAGAATTCTTGATTACCTTTTTAAATTTAAAGGACATTTATAATTAAACTCTACCATTGATACTCCCTCTAATCCAACTCACTGACTGGTATTTTACAGGACCGTAAGTTTAGACTAGCAGTGTCCCCCACAGACATATATATGTAGACTGGACGCCTTACGGTGGAATCTCAGTAGACTGACATCCGACGGCGGAAGCCATCTTGCCGCGGTCGACCCCGCGATTCACTTTGCATTATTGTATAACCAATACAAGCTTTCGGAAATAAATCTCTATTCCCCTTGAATATTTTGAAGTTGTAGTGGTATAGTTATCACACAACACTTATTATTTATAGACTCGGGTCAAATTCTCGCTTGTAGCATGTTTTTTTCCTCTCAGGTGTGCATCAGAAAGTATACTCTATCATTAGACATGGCGAATTTTAAGATGCCTGTCAGTCCATTTGTTATCAATTTGGTTTCTCATGGCCATATATTAAAAGATTAGGCCCATGGAAGAAATTAAATTAAACTAAACATGTCTCACCTGTGAAAGGTAATTCCATGTTGACTGGATTGTGCAGTACGCCGGTCTTTACATCCATAGGCTGCACAATGTTGAGACATTTTGCAACAACATGATTTATTATTATCACCGAGTCCCACTCTGCGTTTGGGCGGTCGACCGCTTTAAGATGGCCACCGAATCTGCCTTGAAAAAAGGGGGAGGGGCCGATCTAGCCTCTCTTAATGTCTATGGTGTTCCCTACGCCCCGCTACTCCTACATGCGATGTGATGGGTAGAAATTTAGTTTTCTCATACGCATTTTTTTTTTTGCGGGCTTATTTGCCTTTTCCCTCTGTTATTGCCACTAATAGAGCCACAGCATGTCATCTTTGTGCGCCGTCCATACTGCACTAATTTGATTTTGTGAATCTTTAACACAGATTTTGTCTGCATGTCTCATTGGCATCACTAACATTAGTTCCAGTGGGGATTACTGTTACTTTATTCACTTTCCTATGGTGATTGTGTCAAAATGTGTTTTCTGTTCCCTTGAAATATTTTTGTTCTTTTTGCCCATTGGAAATGACAGCAACTACTTATCCTGCTTCCTGTCATAGTTCCCAAGATTTAGAGTAAGTGGCTGCAGGCTTTTTTAGGCTGTCTTTTGAGTTAAATAAGTGGTATATAAATTTTGTATCTGAAAAGAAAGTTACGAAAAGGTCAGACTCATAATGGAAGGGAGAAAATCGGTGTATCAGATGGAGCCGCACTCCGACAGGAAGCCAGTCAGTCTGAGGAAAGAGGAGGGCCGTGACGTCACGTGCCTCTGTTGGGCCCACTCTCTGCCCTGTAGTGTTATGAGCGGGCTGTTTTGAGCCCTGTGTCGTGTGCAGGTGCCGTGGAACCCGGAGGTGGACCTGTGCTGGCACACGCTGGTGAAGGGTGCCTCGGACGAGTGTGAGCCGGAGTGGTGCGACTCTGAAGACCCTCTGTTCATCCTCTACACTAGCGGCTCCACCGGGAAACCCAAGGTTCTGCATGTCTTTATGGGGAAAACATTTGTACATATCGCTGTTGTGTTTCCGACAAACAGATGAATAAGTTGTAAATTGTATACATGCAAGTAACAACCAAAAACTGTGAGATGCTTCAGCTCAGACTGTCTAGTAACTGAACAAATTCCCATCTATATATTATCACTTCTGGTTGTAGGAATTTTGCGTCACTGAAGGGTTTGTTGCATTTTTGTTGCTTCAAATGCAGTTGGTTTTTGTACATTGTGCTGCATTGTAGCAGCTGCAAAATTACAATAATGTCACTGAACCCTTAAAGTGCTTGATTTTTACTCACCCTGTGTCCCTCTTTGAAAGTTAATCATTCATTATGTAGCTGACAAATGACCTTCCAATGAACTCACAGGTACCTGTGAACCCTTCTAAAGGTCATTGCCAACTAAGAATTTACAACATTGGTGACCTTTTGAAGGCTGAAATTTCGCTTTGTAAGTTTTGCACCTTACATGTCTACAGCAGTGATTAGTACTTTTAACTCTTTCCCCTTCACTAGCGCCTCTCGACGCCTATCCATTATTTCCCCCACAAGCGCCTCTCGACCCCCGGTCTCGATCACCACACAAGCGACTCTCGACGTCTCACCGAGATTTCCTCATAAGCTTCTGTGGACGACTCTCTATTTTAAGCTTATATGAGATCAAGACTATGACGTCAACAGTTTCAATGTTATCACAGCAGCAGCTCTGTGTGGAGATAAGGGTGCTGCAGTCAGTTCCCCACTGAGTTTACACTGCTGTGTTATCTTTGGGGCTGTGATGGGGAGGGAGTTGAGGGTTAATGTAAAGTGTATGTACAGAGAAGCACCATCATTTTTATTTGGAATGAGGTTTCCCTCCCTGAATTGTAAGTAATCACTCAAAGAGACTGAGGATCCTCTCATCTTGGGCTCTTCGTATACAAATCCGTTTGGGATTTTTATTCAAAAAGAAAGTCCATCTGCTTCATTTGTTGCTGTATGTTTTCTTCAAAACAATGAATTGTCCTTCATATCTCACACATATTGATAAATGTCAGTGGTCTCTGTTACAAATCCTCTGTTCTGTTTGCCTAGGGTGTTCTGCACACAGTCAGCGGCTATATGCTATTCGCTGCCACTACCTTCAAGATGGTGTTTGACTACCGTCCTGATGATGTGTACTGGTGTACTGCTGACATTGGCTGGATAACTGGTCACTCCTACATCACCTATGGTCCACTAGCTAATGGAGCTACCAGTGTGCTGGTGAGGGGTGTGTGTGTGCGTGTGCGTGTGTGCACGTGTGTGTGCGCGCGTGTGTGTGTGTGTGTGTGCGTGTGTGTGTGCGTGTGTGTGTACGTGTACGCATGTTTGTGTGTGGATTTAGGTGACTGCTATGTGATCAGTCTGACTTTGTTTTAATGACCATACTCAGCAATGACCCACCTGTCTTTACATCTCCCAGTTTGAGGGCCTGCCCACATACCCAGACATGAGCCGAATGTGGGAAGTTGTGGATAAGTACCGGGTGACCAAGTTCTACACTGCGCCCACAGCCATCCGTCTGCTGATGAAGTATGGCAGTGCTCCGGTGCAGAAGTGAGTCCAGTAGCACTGGTTAGCCTCGAGTCCTGCACTCTGCAGGGAGTAATGCCTGGGCCATTAAGCACATGCCGACTTGCTGTGGTTAATCTGATAGATGAAATTACTGAAAACCGTGAAGCCATTGGCATCTTGCTTGTATTACCAGGTGCAAGCGGGACTCTCTGAAGGTTCTGGGTACGGTTGGAGAACCCATTAACCCTGAGGCCTGGCACTGGTACTATAGTGTGGTTGGGGAGAAGAGGTGCCCAGTGGTTGACACTTTCTGGCAGACTGAAACGGTGAGTTAGAATTACCTTTAATATTTTCTGACCAGTTTTCACGAAAAATGGTTTTGATTATGGAGGCAGTTTTTCCTGGATCCAACTTCCAGACACTGAATATAGAAAAGAGAAAATATACACGGTGAGTACAATGCAGACATTTCTTTCTGCGGTTTTGGTAGATTTTCCAAAAATCAAAAAAACTGTTATTTTTAATGCACACTTTGGGTGGGGTATTTTTATTTACATGCTTTTAAAACCATGGAAGTGTTAAAACTATAGAAATGATTTCAGCCCTGAATTGTGGGGCAGTTTCCTGAAGCAGGGCTGCAAAGTTTGGAAACAATTTCAGAATTTTTTTTTCCCTTTATTTTTTCTTTATTTTTGGAGCTGTCTGGACAATCAGGGATAAAAGATTTTCCGCCACGCGAAAATTTAGTTTCGCGTCCAGTGTGAAAGCGGCTTATCGCGCCCATTTTCTGCGAGCAAACGCTGGTCATACCGAGACAATAAGTAAACCATTGCCTCGGGAAATTTCCGAAAAGGCCGTTTAGCCTGGAGCTTTTGCCCCCTCGTCATATACCAGAGCAGAAGCTGTTCGTTACTCCAAGCTAACGACACACCACAGTTATGCACACAAACCAGCAGGTCCTTATAATACACACCTAAGCAGTCCATAAGTTGTTGGTCCACTTTTTGCTGCTCCTCACTGTCCACATTTCCCTCTAAACTCAGACCCACCGGATTTCTACGGTCTCCAGTGTACACTTGGGTATGTCGACCAGTTCTACAAATGTGTCTGTTTGGGGTGAATTCTAGCTTTCCCTCAATCTTAGCTATGGAGTAGAAACACCGCTGTACTCACCGTAGTAGCCGTAGGTAGATGGTAAATTCGAGCTTGAGCTGCCAGACTTTCACACTGCGTCCTCAACTTTCGCCGTTGCGTTTATTAGAACAAATTCATTTCATTGGATCTTATACACAAGTACAGCGTTAGATTGCAGAATTTTCCCATCGATTCCTTCTCCAATGCCAGACTCGTCTCAGTTCCTCTCTGGGGAGACGGACCCGGAAAACTGTGTCCTGCAGCCTCGTCCAGCCCAACTCCACCCTCCACAGAGCTGGCCAGTCAGAAGAAAGTGGGCACCCGGGGAGTGGGGGCCATAGCAGAAGAGCCGCCCCAACGAGGCGTTTCAGACAGAGACTACAATGGACTACAAATGGGGTTTTTTGAGGATGGCAGTATGAGCTAAATAAGGACCCTGTTTTGGACTTTGAACGATCAGGAGTACTCTAGGGGAGTCCAAGATCAAAATATAAATTTGGAAATATAGCATAATAGGTTTCCTTCGAAGACAATTCACTAATTGTTGCTTTCAGTTTTAATTGTGGCATAATGTCACATCCTTTTTAGCTCGCCGGGACGAATGTCCGGAGAGCTATTGTCGTACCCCCGGCGTCCGCGTCCGTCCGCGTGCAGAAAAACTTTAACCTTGCCCCCCGGCGAGCTTTGTTGTCTTTCTGACAACTCTTGTTTTGATTTGTGGTGGTAAAAGGAAAAGTAACTTGCGGTTAAAATAAAATTTGGGAAGTTGTTCAGAATCTTCCCTGCTCTTAGATGGTGACGTGATAGAAAGGAATCACCAGAATATGAAGTTATTGAGAATACTTTTAGATTACTTGCATCGTGAGGCAACCGGGTTTGATTTATCATTCATATTTCAGATAACTTTGTGAACACCTGACCTATATTATGTTGGGGGGAATGGTTCACAGAGAATTAATTTTGGTCATGATTTTGATGTACTGGTCGCACCAATGAGGTCGCTGCTCCTCTTCCACCCCCAGGGGGGGCATGTGTTGACCCCGCTGCCTGCTGCCACACCTATGAAGCCGGGATCAGCTGTGAGTTCTACTTTTTATAAGCAATATTGTTTCATGGTCTTTCTCTTGTGAAATGGCTGTCTCCTGTGCCACCTTGTCACCACTCTTAATGTGAAACGGATACTTTTCTGGATTAATGGTTGTTTGATGATATATTCCCAACAAAAATTTTAAAAACTTTCTACACAAGGTTTTGGAGGCAAAATCGTAAGTCTCAAGTTGCAAGCATTTCCTTTTGCAATTTGTGAGGTCCAGTGTGCTGTCCTTTGTCCATTTTTTGTCTCTGTTGTCATGCACACTGGCTTCAGGTAAGCATATGGAACACAGGGCTTGGTTTAATATTATCAACAAAGTCATTTTTTTATCTGAAAAAATGTTTTAGCATTTATATTTTGTATGAATTGCTCCAGTTTCAATGTAATGTTGGTGCAGCTGGTGATTTGAGTCTGGTTTGGTTAGTCACCCCATTTCCCCTGTATGACTCTCTAGACTTTTCCTTTTTTCGGGGTTGTTCCTGCCATCTTGAATGAGTCGGGGGAAGAGCTGGAAGGACCGTGCGATGGTTACCTGGTAATGAGATGTTAGTCATCTTTACATGTGTGTTCATGTGTTAATTTGTGTTTGTCAGTGCTGTACAACCCTGTTTCTGGAGATATAGGAAATGTACAATCTGCCTGTAAGTTTTCGTTTCAATCCTGATTTGGCATGCTTGATTCCATTTTTAAATTTTTAGAAGTTGTTTAGTTGTTGAATTTCCTTTGCTTTGCCGGAGATCTTTTCTGACCTTGTCTGTTTGGCCGGTGGTTATTGGAGAAGTAAAAGCAGAGACAGACAGTGTCTTGGTTGGGATGTATTTTGATGTGATGGGTTTCATTTTGTGTCCAACTCTTCTTTTTACTCAGGTGTTCAAACAGCCCTGGCCGGGCATCATGAGGACTGTCTACGGAAGCCACCAGAGGTTTGAGGCCACCTACTTCCAGAAGTTTCCAGGGTACTATGTCACCGGAGATGGTAGGATTTGTGAGAAATTAATCGAAATGAAATGTTCTGTGCCTTCACCTCTGAGTCTTTTTGGTGCCTCTGGTCAATGACTTGAGTTAATGAGTTGAATGAGACTGATGTGTTTGTGCCTGCAGGTTGCAGACGGGATGAGGATGGGTACTACTGGATCACTGGCAGGATAGATGACATGCTGAATGTCTCGGGTGTGTATGTTTGGTTGTGTTTGATACACATTATCTATGTAATGCTTTTGCATTTGTGTTTATGATGTAAGGCACCTGCTGAGCTCGGCAGAGGTGGCCTTAGCAAGCGTGATGCGATGTGTGCGCGCGTGTGTGCGTATGTGTGCGTACGTGTGTGTGTGTGAGAGTGAGAATATGTGTGTATATTTGCGTGATGTCGGGCACCTGTTGAGCAAGGTTGAGCTACCCTGCTTTGCAGAACTGTGCGTGTGTGTGCAAGAGAGAAAATAATATTTTGTGTATTTGTATGTGTGTGTGCGTGTGTGTGTGTGATGTAGGACACCTGTTGAGTACAGCGGAGGTAGAGTCAGCTCTGGTGGAGCACCCTGCCGTGGCGGAGGCAGCGGCGGTGAGCCGACCCCACCCAGTGAAAGGGGAGAGTCTGTACTGCTTTGTCACTCTCCGTGACGGGATCTGCTACACCTGTGCGCTCGAGGCGGAGCTCAAACAGCAGGGTCAGTGATACTGTCATCCATCCTGTTACTGTACCTGTCCTCTGCTGTGGGCTCTGCGTTTCTACTCTGATCTATGCGTGCTATGTGCACGCTGTGTGTGCGCACACTGTGCGCTGTGTTTGTGTTGTGTATGTGTGCGCTCTGTGGCCTCTGTACTCGTTGTGTAATTTGCCTACATGAACACTCTTCTACAATCATTCCTCAGTCTGTGTTCATTTCCTCTTCTGTCAGTAGGGGGAGACATAGCTCTCCCTTCACATTTTGAAGCAGTTCCTCCTCCTGTTTGATATTTTGAGCATGTGATTCTTCTTCTGCCATATTCACTGTTCTTTCTTGTGTTCATTTTTTTGTTCTCTATTATGTTACTCTATCTTGAGCATTTACTTGAGTTTAGTTATAGAATAATTCCCGAGTATATCATGTGCTCTATTTTTACTCCACCCTAGTATTTTCTTGTGTTCTATTTCTATCTTCTGAGTAACTATTATGTTCTGCTTGATAGTGCGGGAGAAGATTGGGGCCATTGCCACCCCTGATTTCATGCAGAACGCTCCTGGACTTCCCAAAACAAGATCTGGTAAAATTACCATGACTTACTGCCCACTAGACCAAGTCTCAACCACTGATGACAACATCTCTAGCACTATTAGTTTCAGAATCTCTCAAGTGATTTTTTTGGAGAACCACAAATGGTTAATTTTAAAGTAATAGTGAAGTGCACATTGCTACTATTGTAGTTTGTGTTAAAGGCCTGTTTGGATTGATTGTGGTCAGATTCAAGGTAATGCACTTTTGCTAAGCTAATGTATTCCATTAGCCAGGCAACATCTATATTCATACTGATTTAAAAAAAAAAAAAAAACAAAGCTGACTGTGGAACTGGAGTTTAAACCCTACTGACAGCTATAGTACATGGCTCCAGTGCACTGGTACCCAGCAGGGGTGTGTGTCGTCGCTGCTTGCAATGCATGCATCAGATACTTCAGCATGATCAAGCCTTTATTCATTGTTTTTTAATTATTCAAATTTTCCTGCTGGTTATGATAACTCTTTCTTTGTACAGGAAAGATAATGCGGCGTGTCCTTCGTAAGGTGGCTCGGAATGAGCGGGACCTAGGAGATGTGTCCACACTGGCTGACTCCTCTGTCATTGAGCAGCTCTTCAAAAACCGCTGCCCCACGGCCGTGTGACCCTGAAGCAGGGGGGGAAGGGGGGTGTGCTGTGTGCAAGTGAAGATTGGTGTGGGGGAAATTAAAGGAAATCGAAGACTTTCACAGTAATTTCTCTCGCAAATCTTGGATTCTCAGTACATTAATGCATATTGTACATAGATTTTACTTTTATAAAGAAAACAAAGTTGTTCCTGGTGTTCTAACTTTTATTTTTAACATGGTTGGCTATTGCCAAAGTGTCCCGTCTGTATTTCTGGGAGCTAGTTGTGCTCTTCTCGACACTCAGAAGACATATATTAATCTTTCGACAGATAGCCATCGGCTCACTTCTGTTTATGTTTGAACCCACAAGGATCTACTGGAGCCATAGATGAAATTGTGCCTGTGTGTTTCTCAGTGGCTTTCTGCTGCCTTCTTGTTCCTCTCTGAAGCTCCATGTCTAAGCATTTTTGTCAAGGCTGATCACGGTGCTCGGTCATGTATACCGCCTCATGGAGCATTGGATACGGTACATAATATTTTAGATACATAATATTTCTATCCGTTTGTGAGTATGTGTGTTTGTGTGCTGGTGGTGATGTATGATTATGATTTCCTAAATTTAGCCCATTTGCCAAATCACTGAAACTTATTTTTAGTTGGAATTGAATCTGGAACAGTCAGTTATAGATAATTGTTAGTTTCTCTTCCATTCTTTTGCACTGTAGTGATATTGTATGTTGGTAAAGGTGAAAGCGCTCATTGATTGGTTAATGGCTCAAGATTTCGAGGATTATTTGTCAGTGACATTTTGTGGTTCAGGGGAAGGATTTGTTGTTTGCAAGGGATTTTCCGATCTTATCATGACCTGTGTGATGCAATGTCTGTTTCCTCTCTTTAATGATCCTTACACCATGTGTATTCTAACCCATTACTTGTGTGTTATGAACTGAGCAGCCAGACTGTACCAAAAAACCTAAAATAAAATCAAGTGTCATCTTTCAGTTGATTTGAATTTTTGGAAGATATTTATGCTGTATGTTTAGCTAAAAGTACTGCCCTGCACAGACCCATTTGTTTGTTTTTGCGCATAATTGCCACTCACAGGATGAACACTTGCTAGAGCATGCTCATTTCAATTGTGGCTATGTCGTTGGAATCCCCAACAGGGAGTGCTGTTTCGCGGAATGTAAATGTGTCTTTATAATCAATGTTTTAATGCCACTGACATCAAATGTGAGCTTTCAGCAGCATGAAAAATAATACGAAATATTATACTGTAAACTGTTTGGGAAACATAACAATGGAAGGTTAATGTAAATAAGAGGGTTTTGGAAACATGGGTTTGGGAAATGTTTGAAAATTTACTCTAATCATTAAAAAAAAAAAAAGATGAATTAATCTGCACTGACACCCCACTCAAAGATCTGAGGTAGATGACTAGACGTTAAACCCATTAATACAGGAAAGCAGGTCCTGTTGGACACAATTTTAGATTATTTTCTCCAATCATGTGCTACTCCAGCTGGTGTGAGTGTCTTTTCGCCTCCTGGTCCTAAAGTCATTCCAGGAATCAGGTGGGGTAATGTTCTATGGTGCAATAATTTGCTGAAAGTAGTGCCTGGAAGTGGCCACATGCTACCGAAAACGTCAATTCATTGCTGTTACCAATTGCAGTACATTTAATTTTTACAGGGGGCAGTACTGAGACACCATGAATGATAAATGTTGTCACTGAAATAAGAATACATGCAATTTTCATTAGGTCCTAAACATTCAGAATTGCCATATTTTATTCAGCGCTGAACATGTGCAATATTTAGAATCAAGTGTATTTTTTAGGTCACCTGAGACAAAGTCTAAAAGTGACCTATTCTAATCGCCTTTTGTCCATTGTCGTCCGTCCATAAACAATTTACATTTTCGACTTCTCAGAAACTGCTGATCTGATTTCAGTAAAATTTTGCAGGAACCTTCCTTGGTCAAATTTGCACCAAAATTATGAATTGTATAGTGCCCACCCCCAGGGGCTTTGAGGGGCGGGGCTAAAACTGGTCAATAAATTTTCGGCGACTTCTCAGAAACCGCTGATCCGATTACAATATGATTTTGCAAGAACCTTCCTTGCTCAAATATGCACCAAAATTGTGAATAAAGATGCATTCAGACAGCAGGTCTTGATGCGCAATTCGGATTTTTTGGAGAAATCCTTTTTTTTTTGTGTGTGCTTGTTCATATTAGACATTATATTCCACTTCTATCAGTTTTGAGTATGAACTGAAAGCGACCCTGAAGTGTCCCGTATGCTCATAAGAGGTCCTGAGGTAATACGTCACCACGCAGGCACGCACCTTTTGTTGACGGAAGGAAATATGGAGGCATCTCGGCTCGGCATTTCAATGACGTAAAGGCCGTTCAGACAGCAGTCGCATTGCAAAATATCAGATTCGTATCGGATTTAGGACCACATATGAAAGTGGCCTGGGTCGGATTTAAAAAAATCGGATTTGCGCTGTTCAAACTATCTTTAACAGATTGGATACAGGTCACGTATGGGCAAAAAAAATGGATTTGGGCCACATTTGCCCACATTTGCTTTCTGAACGTAGCCTTATATGGTGCCCACCCCCAAGGGCTCTGAGAGGCGAGGCTAAAACTGGTCAATAAATTTTCGGCGACTTCTCAGAAACCACTGATCTGATTTCAATGTAATTTTGCAAGAACGTTTCTTGCTCAAATATGCATCTAAATTATGAATTGTATGGTGCCCACTGCCCACTCCTAGGGGCTCTGAGGGGCGGGGTTGAAACTGGTCAATACGTTATCGACTTCTTCTCAGAAACCGCTGGTTCGATTTCAATAAAATTTTGCAAGAAACTTCCTTGGTCGAATGTGCACCAAAATTGTGAATTATATGCTGCCCACCCCCAGGGGCTCTGAGGGGTGGGGCTAAAACTGGTCAATACATTTTCAACAACTTCTCAGAAACCGGTAATCCGATTTCAATAAAATTTTGCAGGAACCTTCCTTGGTCAAATATGCACCAAAATTGTAAGTTATATGGTGCCCACCCCCAGGTGCTCTGAGGGGCGGAGCTAAAAGTAGTCAAATTGGCTGAAATTCAAAAAATCTTCTCCAGACTCAAACATGCTGGAAAACAATATTCATCATAGATGGAAGGCTCTTGAGGTGCTTTATCAAAATTGTGAACTTCATTACCCTCGATCTCCATGTTTGCCCTGCGGTGGGGGTGAAATGATACTTTTGGTTATATTTTGTTCATTGACATCAATAACATCAGTTTTTGTACAACTCAGGTGACCGTTAAGGCCCATGGGCCTCTTGTTTGTTTATCCAGTTTCCAACTCTTAATTTTGAAAAACAAATCAAAACCATTTCATTGTACATTAATTTTACATTTAAAAATGCTAAAAATTTAGACTACCATTCTGCTGTCAGTGTGTCAGGAAGAGTGGTAATAAAAGCATTTATTGTGCCGATGTGGAAAAGTAAGTGACTATAGAACGAAATTCAACATGACCCAACATAATTGAATTTACAGTGCTGTGAAAAAGTATTTGCCCCCTTCCCAATTCCTCCTGTTTTTGCTTATTTGTTTAAATATTTCACATGATCTAAATAAATTTTGTAAGACAGAACAACTTGGGTAAACACAAAATGCAGCTTTCAAACGATAATTTCATTTATGAAGTTCCTCAAAACCTACAGTTTATCTAAGATTTAGACAAGGAACCAAGCTCAGATTCAGGGTACAAGCCTTAAGGAAGTATTTATTAACAGGAATACAGTAGTTGAAGATGGAAACGCCATTGTCCGGAGCTGAAGAAACACAGTCTAGCTAAGTTGGTAATGACTGGAGAGGGTCGGGGCCCAGGCCTGTGGATGTCAGGGCAGAGGCCAGGAGTTGAATCCCTTATGCAGAAGCAGGACTGCTTGCTAGCAGGACCATAGGGTGCAGCAGGAATGCAGTCCCAGTCCTGGGGTTAATGAAGGCTTGAGAGGTGCTCCTAATAAACCGGCTCAGAGGAATGGGCAGGAAAAAGTACTAGCTAGAATGCGGCCCCAATTCTGGAGACTGATTTGAGGCTTGGGAGATTGTTCCTGTTAGTTAGACTCAGGAGTAATTATGTTTTTCTTTTTCATAAATTTACCAAAGTACATGGAAGAGGAGAGTTTAGTTCAATTCTAGAGGACACAAACTGAGTGGAACGTTTATTGGGGTATGAACCATGACAATCCAGCAACCACACTGACACCACAAGAAAATTATATACACTAGGCTCCGAAATTACTAGCACCTCCGACTGCCAATGCACAAAGAATGCTTTAAAAAAATTCAAAAATTTTGGTGGTGTCTTGGGGTCACCAGGTTTCAAAATGCACCATCATGCGCTACCTCCACAACCACAGGTTCTCTGAAAGGGTTGCCATAGGAAAGCCTTTTCTGACCAAAAGGCACGGAAGGAAGCTTTTGGAGTTTGCCAAACTTCATTTACTGGAACAAGGTGCTTTGGTCATATAAGACCGAAATTGCTTGATTTGGTCAGATACAGCATTGGCGTGTTTGGCACTAAAACAGAGATGCATACAAGGAGAAGCACCTCAAACCCCTGGTGAAATATGATGGTGGGTCAGTCATGTTTTGGGGCTGTTTTAATTTGAGAGGACGAGGGGCACTGGTTGAGATTAATGGCTTAATGAATTCCAAGTATGAGGATATTTTGGCTGACAATATGGTTGCCTCCACTAGAAGGCTGGGGCTTGGCGGTATGTGGGCTTTCCAACAAGACGCTGACCCAAAGCAAACCTCAAGATCCACACAAAAATGGTTCTGTGACAACAAAATCAATGTTATGCATTGGCCATCCCAGTCGCCAGACCTAATCCAATTGAAAGCCTGTGGGCTGAGTTGAAGAGGGCAGTTGATAAATGCAAACCCAGGAATGTTTAGGATCTTGGGAGTATCTGCTCAGAGGAATGGTCCAAAGTCCACCCCAAATATGTGCCTTAAATTTGTCAAAAATTACTGGAATAAAATCCCTGCTGTTATTCTTACCAGAGGTGGTTGAACTAAGTACTAAATGAAGGAAGCCAATTATTGATTGATTTTGTTGAAATTTATTTTGTTTTAAATGATTATTATGATTTTGGTTGTTTCCATGGAAACATGAAACAAGCAGTTCACACGTTGGAATACTCAGTTTCTCCATAATTGTCTTGTTTATATATTTTTTGCATTGTTTATGCATTGCCAGTCAGGGGAGCCAGTAATTTTGGATCCGACTGTAGCTGGGAGTCTCACAAAGGGGTGAGGTAACAAATGATAACACCGGGAAGGAGACGAGACAATAAGGAGACCAAATGCAAAAACACGTGGACTGCTGGAACAGGGGAAGAGCCAATTAATGACACTCCAGAGGGTAACTTATAGTGCCGTGAAAAAGTATTTGCCCCCTTCCTGATTTCTCCTTTTTTTTGCATATTTGTCAGGCTTAAATGTTTCAGATCTTCAAACAAATTTTAATATTAGACACAGACAAAATGCTGTTTTTACCCCTCGGCCGACTCTGGCCAGAGGGGTATTGTCGTCACCTGCGTGTCCGACTGTCGTCCATCATCCGGCGTCCATCATCCGTCCATGATTTTGTCCGGGCCATTAATGATCGCAGCTTCACCAAATTTGGTATGGTTACTCATTATGACGCATAGATGTGCAATGTCAGGTTTTTGCTGGATTTGACCTTTGAACTTAGCGCTGTGACCTTGACCCTGGAAATCTTGTTCGGGTGACATTTTCAAGGCCAGTACTCAGCAAATAATGATTACAGCTTCACCAAATTTGGTATGATAACTCAATATGACCATAGATGTGCAATGTCAGGTTTTTTGCTGGATTTCACCTTTGAGCTTAGCGCCGTGACCATGACCCTGGAAATATTGTCCTGGTCAGTACTCGGCAACTATTCCTCACAGCTTCACCAAATTTGTTATGGTAACTCTCTATGACCCATAGCTGTGCAATGTCAGGTTTTTTGCTGGATTTCACCTTCGACCACAGTGCTTTGACCTTCACTTCAGAAATCTTGCCCAGGTCAGTACTTGGCAACCAATTATCGCAGCTTCACCAATCCTGGTATGGCAACACACTATGACCCATGCATGTGCAACATCAGGTTTTTTGCTTGTGGTTTTTTTAAGCCTTTCGGAGGTGGACTTGCTAGTGTCTTTCAGATCATTGTCCTGCTGCATAACCCAAGTACACTTGAGCTCGAGATCACAATCTGAGGGTTGGACATTCTCCTTCAGGATTTTCCAGTAGAGAGCAGAATTCATAGTTCCATCAATTATGACAAGTCATCCAGGTCCTGAGGCAGCAAAGCAGCCCCAAGCCATCACACTACCGCCACCATGTTTGAGTTTTGGTATGATGTTCTTTTTATGAAATGCTGTGCTAGTTTTGCACCTGATGTAATGGGACGCACACCTTCCCAAAAGTTCAACTTATGTCTCCTCATTCCACAGAATATTTTCTCAAAGGTTCTGGGGATAATCAGTAGTAGTTTTCCCCTTGGAACTCTCCCATGGATTCCATTTTTTTGCCCAGTCTCTATCTTATTGTTGAATTATGAACACTGACGTTAACTGAGGCAAGTGAGGCCTGCAGTTCTTCTTTTTTGTGACCTCCTGGATGGGTCGTCGATGTGCTCTTGGAGTAATTTTGGTAGGCCGGCCACTCCTGGGAAGGTTCACCACTGTTCCAAGTTTTCTCCATTTGTGGATAATTGCTCTCACCATGATTCGCCGGAGTCTCAAAGCCTTAAAAATGACTTTGCAACCCTTTCCAGACTGATAGATGTCAAGTTCTTTGTTTCTCATCTGTTCTCGAATTTCTTTAGTTCGCAGCATGACATGTTTCTGTTGAAGTGATTTCTTTATTGAACAGGTCTGGCAGTAATCCAGCCAGGGTGTGGCTAGTGAAACTGGACTCAAAAAATGTGGTTAAGCACAGTTAATTCATGATTTAACAAGGGGGGGCAATTACTTTTTCACATAGGGCCAGGTAGGTTTGGATAGCTTTTCCCCCTTAATAAATGAAATCATCATTTATAAACTGCATTTTGTATTTGCTTGGGTTATCTTTTTCTTATATTGAAATTTGATGATCTGAAACATTTAAGCGGGAAAAATATGCAAAAAAGTAAGAAATCAGGAGGGGGGCAAATACTTTTTCACAGCACTGTATATTGCAATTCTTGCTTTATGTTGTGCTTTTATCTGAATATTTTGTACTATTGTTACATTGTTATACATTATATACTGTGATAATTTTATACCAGAGGATATAAGTGTGTGGGTATATTTAGGCTTGTATAGGTGTTGTTGAGGTAATGATATGGAGGGACAGTCTAAATAAGCTTCTGCTGCCAACTGCTCCCTCTCAAACACACATGCTTTGTTTGTTTCTTTTTTATTTTCTATTTTTGATGATGACTGCTTATTTTATTTCTTATTATTACTTTTATTAGTTGTTCTACCTTTATTTTTGTTGCCGTTTTTTGTTATGAATGACTTTTTATTTTTATTTTGATTGTTGTTTCAGATAAATAAAATAAATAAATAAAGGGTTGTGACAATATCACTCCCAAGAAAAAAAAAAAAAATTCCCCCCGAAACATAGTTACTGGAAACAGCTAATTATTGCGATGAAACTTTTGCAGTAACAGGCAATGCATCTTAATACAATGCTTTGGAGGAATTTTTGCCCACCCTTCTTTGCAGAATTGTTTCAATTCATCCGTATTGGAGGATTTTTGAGCATGAACTGCCTGTTTGAAATCATGCCACTGGATCACCAGTGGAGTCAAGTCAGGACATTGGCAAGGGCACTCCAAACCCTTTATTTTGCACTTGGATTTAAAGTCACAAACTGATGGCTGCATGTTCATCCTTTGGAAGTTTCTGGTAGAGAGCAGAATTCATGGTTCCAGCAAGTACAGCAAGTCACCCAGGTCCTGAAGCAGCAATACAGCCCCAGGCCGTCACATTAACACCACTGTGTTTGACTATTGGTGTGATGTTGTTATTATGGAACTGATGTTTCATGCCAGACAGAATGGGACCCATGTCTTCTAAAAAGTATCATGTTTGATTCATCAGTCCACAGAATGTTATCCCAAAAGTCTTACGGGACATCAAGATGTTTAATTGCAAATATAAGACAACCCTTTCTATTTTTTATTTATTTTTTTTGGTCAGCAGTGGTTTTCGCTTTCCATGGAGGCCATATTTGCCTGGTCTCTTTTCTTTTGTGGAATCATGACATCTGACCTTAACTGAGGCAAGTGAGGCCTGCAGTTCTTTAGATGTCAGTTTATGTTCTTTTGTGACCTCCTGGATGAGTCATTAGCATGCTATTGGAAGAATTTTGGTTGGTCAGCCACTCCTGGGAAGGTTCACCACTGTTCCAAGTTTTCTCCATTCATACATAATAGTGCCCAATGTGGGTAGCAGGAGTGCTACAGCCTTTGAAATGCCTTGTAAACCTATCCAGATTGATTAATGTCATATGACTTTGCAAGTCATCTGTTCTTGAATTTCTTTCGATCGCGACATCATGTGCTGCTTTTAGACTACTTCTCATTGCCAGACAGTTTTTATTTAAGCAATATGTCCACTCAACAGGGACAGTAGTAATCATGCTGGGGCTTGTCTAGTGCAATCAAACCGTATTATTATTAATTTAATGTTTAATTAGTTGATTTAGTGACTAAGGGGGCAGTAACTCATTTCACATAGGACCAGATACAACTGGACAGCTTTTTTCCTTCAATAAATTAAATCAGCATTTAAGAAGAGCATTTTGTCTTTGCTCAGGTTGTCTTTGCCCAAGATTAAAATCAGTTTGATGATTTGAAATGGTTAAGTTAAACAAATATGCAAAATAGAGGAAATCGTGAAGGGAGCAAATAGTTTTTTCACAGCACTGTAGGTCCATGGCACATGACCCTCTGGGTATTATTTTGAGTGGAGGGCATTTCAGTCCCATGGACTTGGGTGTGTTTGGGGAGTTGGCAGGACAGCTGTGATGTGAGGGGGTGGGAAGGTTTTCAGTAAATCCTTTGGGTGTGGACCAGCTGTTCACTGTGATCCTATCGAAGCTACGGGTGAGGGAAACTATTAGCGAAGTAGGAAGGCATGCTGGTGTGTGGCTGCAACTGTGGGTGTGCGTCAGTGTTGTGGAGGGCGGGGTAAATCTCATTATGTCCAATTAGTGTTTAATTCTTAGCCTCTAATTCTCTGCAGGTGACAGGAAGACATTCAGGTAAACACTTAAGAGATTTAGTTTCGTTTCAAATTCAGAATTTTATTAGTATACGTGTCAGCTTTGTAAGGGCAGCAAAATGGGTATACTCAAACGGCTTGCACCTTTTGTTTGAACTCACATCTTCATTAAATGGACTATTTTTGCGTTCATCTCAGCCAGTGAAGTCTTTTGGTGGCTTTCCAGCCCAGCTCAATTGGTGCTCTGGTATACCTATTTTGCGGTCCTTACAAGGTTGCCTCCAGCACCGACGCACCCAAGATTTACTTTTTGCTTTTTTGATGCTTTTAAAAAGCACAGTATCAAAGCATTCCAACAAATGTTTGATACACCATTAAACTGCCTGAAAACAGTCTTGTTGGTTTTAAGAATGAAATGGCCAAGCTCCACCCCCTTTTCCCTGGAGACAGGGTAAAATATCGAGTAAGTAGTCTTCCAAAATTCACATCTGTGAGACAGCAGTAAAACTGTAATATACTCTTCAAATGTCAACCTTCTGTAGTCAAGAAATAAAAGAAATTAATACTTTATGAACTGTTCAGGGGTGCTCTTGTCCAGAATAACTGCAGAGCCAATAAATCTACAAGTAGACATTAAGGGACTGAAATTCAATTAAATTCCATAAGGGTCTGAAAGGTGCCAGCAAGTAAAATCAAAGCAGATTTAACCGTTAACCTGTAAATTTAATCTAACAAAGGCAATTGTAGAAATTTGCTTTTGCAAGATACTGTACAATGTTGAATGAAAGTAACTATTGTTTAAAATATTTATTAGTTACTCACTTGCACAGTTCTGGATCCTGAAAGATAATATGGCGACAGTGAACTATAACACAAGTAAAGCCATGGGCAGCTGCACAGTTGGCCTAACTGTATTTCAGGCAGGGCAGCATGAGGAGTTTGAAACCAGACAGCCCTGTAATCCCTGTGAACATATGGCAGCTACAGCATTATCAGCAGCACCCTCCTGTGAGGGATTAATCTGTCTCCCCTCTTATACTGTAGCACAGCTCAGGAGATGAGAAAGCCGAGACCCCTTATGTCCCCCGCACTCCCAGCTCGGCCTCTACCCGCGGGTAAGAAGTTACATTGCTGTACATCACAGACATTCAGCGAAAAGTACAGTTGACTTTGCTTTATAAATGGTATCAATTTATACAGAATTAAGTCAGGTTACAAAAGCAACATAGAATGAATTATTGTTATTTTATTGTTATTGATAACAATTATGACAAAAACTTGCTAGTCACCAGCCATACCTTCATAATGTAAAAATAAAGTTGAAAGTCATGGCCGATATAGATTTGGTACTGCGAAAAGGTTTTATGTACCCTCAATTTTCTTATTTAAATTTGGTTTTAGATTTTTTTTATTTTTTGTTTTCCACATCAAAGTTGCTGAAGATCAAATGCAGATCTTCATTAAAGATGGCTCATTGATTATACAGCCTTGGCAGAGCCCTGATCTCAACATCATGACTGTCTGGGGTTACATGGAAAGAAAGAAGCAAGTTAGACAGTCTGTGGCAAGTTCTCCAGTGTGCATAGAACAAGTGAAAAGGAAATCATACTTGAAAATTTTGGAACTACAAGATAGTGTGCCGAATTTTTAGAAGGACATTCAAATCAAGTGTTGATTTCATTTAGGTTCTAGCAATTCATACCTCTTTATGGTACATTTCTCACTATTAAGAAACCTCATTTTGTGATCTTTAGAAGCACCTTTGTCTTATTAAATAGTTTTAAATGTGTTTAAACTTTTGCAAAGTACTGTACTTTCTTAACTGTACTGCAAACGCGATACATATGTGTTTATATTAACATAGTACCGTTTGGCACTGGTAGATCTGACAGACATTAAAAACCATGTTTGAAAAGAATTCTTTGGTTGAGAGCTACCAGGCCTGATCCTTGGGAGGGCCTTTTGAATGAAAAAAATTAAAGTGACCATTTAGCTACTATGTTGGAACATAGTGTTAGGTGTGGAAGGACCATGTCCTTTGGCTACATTCTGATGCTGACTGGACTCTCGGCATGGTCCTCCTCCAACACATTCTCATCCCGACTCGTCATATAGTGACGCCACCTGATCAACCATCGATATATTATGAAAATGGATGCTATTGGTATCTTTATTTTATGTTTAGGGTAAGGGTTTGGGTTAAGGGACTGGGGTTAGGAGGAAGGGTTCATTTTAAACTGGCGTGAGATGAAGACGTCAAAGGCCTCTATTTTCGCTATATATTGACGCCTGGTCAGAGAGCATCACCATATAACGAGTCGGTATGAGACTCCTCGGGCATGGAATGCCATTTTTAAGTCCTGCTCCACATGAAAGGTTATTTGTTGTAGGCTGCCATAAATTCTGAATGATGCACTACATGAGGCAGTCACAAGAGCAATCTGGCTCTCTGTGGTTCTTTGTCTAACGGTGCTGGGTGAATCTGCTGATTATGTTTATTAGCACCGTTACACATTCCGCCGCACATTTGCTAAGGTGTTAAAGAGAGCCACCCTGCTGCAGCATTCTCCTCCCCCCAGCGTGGGACTGAATACTCTGGGGCGAAGCTCATACCTCAAGCCTAAAGAGACACTGTTTCTCAAAAGCTACATAGTTCTGGTATGGGTCACACACCATGGATATAAATAACCAGAAATTAAAGCTGGAAGTCATTACTCAAACCTCACATTTATTGTTCTAAAATCCAATGAGCTGCAGAAACACAGATTCTCCAAGTACTAATGGACTTCAGTATAACCTGGTTGTGAGGGGATGAAACTCTGAAATGCTCACACTTGTCCATGAGGAATGCAGGGCGGTGTCTGGGCAGTGATTGACGGTTGTGAGAAACTGGACCCCTGACAGCAGAAGGGTGGGGGTGTGTGAAATATCCTCAGCTGTTGAGGAATCATGTATTTCTCCAGGAAACATAACCTACAACAATCCAAGTACTCTAGGATGTCTGAGGCGCCCATTACTACTCAGAGACCTTTCTTCAAAACCAGGGATGGAGGGATTCCATGCCAAACAGCTATGAGTTTTACCTGAAACATTTTTATTTGGAGATTTTTTTTGGAAGGAATGTCTGAGCAGAGCAGCTATTATCTTAACTTTAAAAGAGGAATCTTTTAAAGTTTAACTTTTTAAGTTAACTTAAAATTAAAATTAATATTAATTTTAATATTAATATTAAAAATATTAATTAAATATTTTAAAAATTATATTGCATTATTTCTATGCAAGAAGAATAAAAAGTTGACTCAAAAAGGCATTATTGTGAGGTTTTTTTCAGGTTTATTGCATTCAAAATCACAGCATTAACATGCAATATTTCCATTTGTTTTTTTTTTTTTTTGAAGAATAAAACAGGAAAGGGCTGAACATGGATGAAAAGCTAGCTGTCGCCCAGCCCTGCATTCTGAAGCAGTTTCTGACGTCGGAGATCTGCCCACCGTTTGGACACGTTTGGCATCAGCTTTCACACAGGAAAGAGCAGAAAAACTTTGCCGATGTGACACTCCTTTTGGGGATATGAAAATACAATCTAAATTTTGGATCAAACCTTCTGCAAACTTCGGCCCAAGGGCAGGCCACTAAACATGCCATCAAATTTTGTGCTACATCGTAGAGCTACAAATCTTTCAAAAGTCTGAGGACTCAGCATTCTAACTGCGTAACCGTTCTCTGATGCTAATACGACAGCGAAAATAATATTTTAAATTGTGTCATATCAACCCTCAGCCTGACAACTGTATGCAGCCTCATAGGTTCAATTGGATGGCATTGTTCGGATTTGTCAAAATATGCGGAAATTGATGTTCTTGCCTTGGTTTCAGTCCAGAGATGACGCAGTACCAGTTAACGCAGTGGGCCCCAAAACCACTGGCATCCTTGACTGGCAGTGCAGAAACAATAAATTTAAACATTTTGAGAAATATATTTATCGAGAAACTCAAAAAACCAACATGAGAGAAATACTGTATGATATTGGTGCTCAAATGGAGACAACCAAACATTTACTGATTTCATTAAAAATCTATTTCCTCCAAATCAAGGTTTCACAATTAATGATACCCTTAAAGATTATTGTAAATAACATTTAGCAAAATTAAACCAGGTAGTAAATTCCACTTATTTAAGTTTTAGCTGAGTATTAAGGAACTATATTGAGCCATTACATCACTTCCTGTTTCACTAAGGTATAAAAATGAGGTAACACAGATGCAATATCCCTTTATCATCCAACACCATGAAGAAAACAAAAGATTTATATGTTCAAGAGGCAGATGGTCATAGACCTTCGTAGACCTTGATGACAATCTGGGTTGAAAATGATTGCCAGGGACCTCAGCGAAGGTGAGGTTGCCAAAACAGTTCACAACTGCTTTATCCAGAATTTGTTTATTAGCTAAAATATCAGTTGGACCGGAGTAGTACATAAAATGATTTAATCTCATATTCTTAAGAGTTGACAGCAGCAGCTGTGGAAATGGATGATATGAACAGAATATGACCTAAAACTTGAGTAAAGAAACAGGTGCTTATAAAAAATACCTTTTTAATCTAGTTTATAATTTGCAATGCCACTTCCCTGATTTCTTGTTTTCTCCGTTTTTTTTTTTTTTTCATTTTATAGTTTGATTATTTTTACTATTTTAATTTTATCACTGTCTTGATTATTTTAATTTTGTATTATTTTATTTACACGATTTTCTGTAGGATTTGCTCTTAAACCCTCATCTTTTTACTATGCAGTTGTTTTTATTTTATTCCTGGATGTAAAGCATTTTGAGGTGCATTTTTGTATGAAAGATGCTGTATAAATAAAGTTTGTTATTATTATTATTGAAGACCATTTGATCAGCCTGACCTGATGGAGGGAACCTGTCAGACCAAAAAGATTA
Organism: Gymnothorax reevesii; assembly: GCA_029721435.1. NCBI lineage: Eukaryota > Metazoa > Chordata > Actinopteri > Anguilliformes > Muraenidae > Gymnothorax > Gymnothorax reevesii. The sequence goes on from CM056581.1 coordinate 11,718,225, forward strand.
TCACCACACCAGCCTTTTGGTTTCAAAACATGAAAGTTCATGCAATCTTTGGCTGATTCCAGGACTATGTAGATGAACGTTAAGAGATACCCGTTAGAGAACCCAACTGCTCACATGGATTCCCATGCATAATGAAGGCATTCTTAACAATTTCACAGCTAATGCAATCTGCTCATGGTTAACTTGCCTTGTCGAGTGCCAACTCAGTTGTCCTGCCTGTGTTATGATATATGCATTTTGACCTCTAGTAAATTCCAGAAGATACAAGCCTAATTTAGGCACTGGATATCATGAATAAAAAAACTCATAAAACAATTCATAAAAGAGTGCTTTCATGAGTGAATGTTCCTATACACCACCAGCAGTTTTTAGACTGTTTCTTATTTCAGAACCTCTCAGGTAGGCTCCACCGGTCGGCACTCCAGAATTCCTCCAAACAGGTTCTAACGCTCAGCATTCCAAAAACCTCCACAGACTAGTTGACGCTTGGAACTCCAGAACACTGGTCAGAATTCTGTACCTTAAAGAGAGGGTTCTGAAGATGATAACCTGTTCCCTGAATTCCAAAACAATGGACAGTCTTGTGTCAGTGACAACTACTGTCATTGGCTTGATGTCACGTCACTCATCAACTGGCTGTCCTTCCCCAGAGATGGTAGGCAGCCTTCCCCTGAGAGCGGCCGGCACTGGCTAGGAGCGTGAGGGATGCGAGAGCGTGGTGGGCGGGCAAAGCAGAAGGTCAGAGAGCGAGATGTGCAATCACATGCTGTGTCCTTAAAGCAGAATAAGAGAGCAAGATAACTTCTTTAGTAAAGGCTTAAGCATATAAAAAGACTTGTTGCATCATTATTTTACTGATAATTTGCAAGTGCTTGTGTTAAGATGTACAGTATAAAGTATAGGGGCAGGGTTTGTAAGGGGACTTCATAGTGTGGAGTTTTATAACCTAGACCGTAACAGTGTGGGCTGCATCCACAGGCTGTGACTTATCAACCCCTTCTTGAATGGTAAAGGTATCATATGATTGAGCGCATCTGCACATTGTTTTGCTTGCATAGTGTTACATTCAAGTGAAAGCTTTCCTTCCACAAGCACTAAAAAATTACAGGTAAGTTAGTTGTAGTGAGCTTTTCTGCCACGAAAAGCCAGAGCCACTGCAATTTTGGCAAAAACCTCAGGCCAGGATTGCTTTATATTTGGTGGACGTAAACCTTGCAAATGGCTAAAGCAATTCATTCCTGAATTAGCTTATCGCTTTGCATTGTATCCAAGTATAGGTTCTGTAGATCTCATTACGCCTGAACTGGAAACAGATGCAGCCTGCACTCCAGGTACGGTGTAGGACATTACACAATGGGGTAGGGAAGCCTCACCTCTGGGGCATTGCAGCTCCTCTTTTTATCTCTGGTACCGAGAGCCCCACCCCCCCGGCCTGGCTCCTCCTTCACGCTGTTCCTCGTGAGCCTTTTATTGACAAAGCTTGTGATGCCGTCACTTCCTGGTGGTACAGTCACACGGGGGGCGGCCTTCTCCACTTTACCCCGCATGTTGGAAATGCCCCTTCCCAGTCCGTTTGCCGCTGGCAACTGGCCCCGCCCGCACACGCTTCTGAAGAATTCCTGCACAATGCCGCCCTTGTGTTCACCCTCTGTCCCCACTGCAGGCCTGCCCCCAACACCCCTGCCAGCCCGTGGACCTGCCGCCGGCTGCTCGGCAGTCCCACCCCTCTCCACCACGCCTGCGCTCCGGCCGACTGGCAGTGATCTGGCACGCGGCAGGGTGGAGCGTGCCCAGGCTGACCCGTTCTGTCCCCGCGTCTTCCATGAGGGGGAGCGCGGGGGGCCCTCTGGCCTGCTGGAACCTGAGCAGGAGGAGACGCTGGACGATACTGAGGAGGAGGTGGAGAAGGAGGCAGAAGATGGAGACAGAGTGGATGAGGAGGAGGAGAGGGGCAGGGCTGAGGGAGTGGAGACCCGACGCTGCAGTTTCGGGGAACGGCAGTGAGACTGCCCTAGGACCCTCCCTGGAGGGTAAGAAAGATGGCGGCGAGGTGGGCGGGCAGAAGTGGGGCCCTCTGTCTGAAGAGCCACGCTGGCAACACCCACACTGCCAACCGCGCCCACTGTCTGACAGGCAGCGTCAGCCCGCCTTTTCTCCAGTGCCCGCCGTGTGCAGTGCGTCCTCTCCTTCATGTCATCGCTCAGATTGGCCTGAAGGGGGAGCCAGCCAGTGTTGCTACTGGAAAGGGGGAGGGGACCCGGCTCCGTCTGGTAGGTACGGCGCATGGCAGGGGGGCTGAAGTAGAGCCTCAGGCCGGTGCGCTCCGGCGCTGTCTGGCTCCTTTTGGCCTCTGCATGGCTCAAATCCAAAGCAGGGTAACTGCTGGTTCTGAGGGAACCATCCCAGGTCTTGTATGGATTGGCCCAGTCCTGGCTCTGGTAGCTCCTCTGGTACCCAGATTGGTGCCTGAGTTCAGAAGTCTCACTCCGGTGGATGGAGGAGGGGTGTAGAGCGCTCCGCAGCTCAATACTGGACGAGGAGAAGCGTGTAATCCTGAGGAGCCAAGGAGATTATAACATTAATACCTGTAGCCGCTCTCAGGTTGGATCCTTCATCAAACTGAATGACTTCATGTTCATTTTTGAATGCAACCCAGCAATATTTCCAATGAAGATTTACAGCACGGTAAACCTGTTTATGTGAGAATGAACAGATGTCAGATGATATTCATGGGTGTATCAAGTACATGTACGTATTTAAGAGGGATAAATTGCACCTGTGCAAGTCAGATCGTTTTGCTTCCATCCCTGCATTGGGGCTTTTTTCCAACACGTCACCATGTAGAAGCTGATAGAGAGGGGAAGAGGGGAAGTGGCAGAAGCAGATGTTAAAGTGTTATATCTTATGATTCTGCACACATTACTGTCCAAAAAATGCCTGAGTACACATACCAAGTGCTTGAATACCCAGACAAGACAGAGATGGAAAACTGAAATTTGTAAGCACCTTAGGTTTAAGAGAAAACTTTTCATGCTTTGATTTAAAATGGCCATCTGTTGCCGAAGTCCTCCCATTTCCAGGCAAATTAACAACGGCCTCTGCCTTATGTGCCTATTTTTAATCAATTATATGCTCACTAAATGGTATTTTTTGTAAATTTCAGACGTGTGTTTTGGAAGTGTTCGGTGTTTGCAGAAGTGTGCCCCGGTCAGTCCCGTGTATTACATATGGTAGAAGAAATAAGAAAATTGGACCCAAGAATCTCATCTTCATTTTACCAGTAAAATATATATTAGAACATCAAATGCAACATAGAAAAGGGTAAATTGACTTCTCAATTTAGTCCTTTTTGATTTAGTTTACATTATCTATGATGTGCCACCATTTTTCAGACTTGAAGTTGTAGAGAAGTAAAACAGTTACCATTTACACTCACTTGTGTGTTAGGTAAGGCTCACCTGGTTGATTTGACTCTGAAGTTCAGTTCTCTCAGCCTCCCACTCAGATTTAGCAGATGCCAGTTTTTGGGCAAGATCTCCTGACACACGCCGTTCTACCAGCATCTCTGCAGTCAGCTCCTGCAGAACCCCCTTCAGCTCCAATAAGGGAGAGTTCACAAGGCCTAACTGCACACCAGCAAGTAAAATACACACAGTCTGTAACAACATATTATCATTTTAAAAATGCATGATACATATACAAGTGCTGGTCAACGAATTAGAATAATTTGAAATAGCGCAATCGTTAAATTTTCTTGATGCATTTTTTGTGCAGAAAGCAAATCAGGTGTTCACCGCGCCTGTCCTACTTGTTAGAGTAACAACTCGCTACCTGTAAAAAATTTGCTCAGCTGAGCTTTCCAAAAGGCCCATTTAGGCCATTTAACTGTGACACTGTGAACACCTGATTTGCTTTCTGCACAAAAAATGCATCAAGAAAATTTAAAGATTGCGCTATTTCAAATTATTCTAATTCGTTGACCAGCACTTGTACTGTGCCTGATTAAAAAAATTATCTAGGTGCAAAGAAGTCTATTTTGAATGGCACACAATAGAGGATTTGCTCTATTTCTTTGCCTAGCTTCATTCATATGATTATAATAAATAAATCTCCTCTGGTCCCAGCCCTGCAGTGCTTCCCCCTCCAGCACTGTCATTTGACATGTACAGTGACATAGTTGGAAGTGAGGAAGAAATGCTAACTATTTCAGCTTGGATTTTTAGCCTCCACTGCTAGGCAGCCAGGGTGCATACCCTAGACACTGTACAAAAACAAAATTATCTTGTTGTCTTCGCTTGCTTTGCAAACTAGCGACTTTTCTGGCAGGGGTAATGGCACCCCAGTAAATGGGTGCAGAGGACATTATGAACGTGGATAAATTCTACAGAAACTAAAAATTTGTTGTCCTCAAGAAGAAAATACCTTCTTCAAACTCATAGCTACATTTGTACATTTATTTGCTGATATGTCTATTTTATATGTCGACTTTGTAATGGCCCTTTGCTATTCAACCACCCACCCTGTATTTGCAGGTATAATGTGAAAAATGAAACCTCTAGCTTAGGCCTTTTTTTAGCTTGTGCACTAAGGTACAGAACAAACTGCCAGGATTATTGCCATGGCTGGTACTATTCGCAGTTGTTAGAATAAAGCTCCAATGCAAGGCCATGCCAGCTGCATGTCACCAACATGGGTTTGAGGGCGTGGCTGGAGTAGTGAGCTAGCACAATGCATTGTGGAAGTTGTCTTTACAGGAGATACATATGGAAGCCGTGAAGGTGACAAATATGAAACTTTTGAGCAGCTGAGGGAAAGTATGTACGATTTGTGAGCAACTTATACAGAGCCCACACTGCGTATGGTCTACAAATCTGAAAATTACCTTGATGAGGTTCAAATTAAAGAAAGCGCATATTGTATAGTCTAACACAGGTGCAGCTGTGACATACCTCAACTGTGTCTGGCCCCTGCCTTGTCTGAGTGCATGCAGCCATACGGTGCTCACAAATGTCGATCTCGTCCTCTGCTCCCTGACCTCTAACCCGCCACTGTGACTGGTCCTGACATTGGCATTCCTGTGTGGTGCAAGTAAAATCCAGCTGAGTGTTTTGGCTACACAGTGCATGTAAAATAACATAAGTGCATGCAGAAATCAGTTACCTTCAGTTCCCCAGAGCTTTCACCATCTTGGGCATCCACAGGTGAAAGAAGGGCATCCCCATTCCGCACTTCCAGGCTCCCAAACCCCTTGAGCACCTCTATCCCTTCCATGAAGGCTTGCAGCTGGGCCTGCAGGGTCTTTAGCCAATGGGCCAGGGTGTGCACTTTGCTGTGGCTTTTCTCCATAATCCCCTGCTCTATGGGGCTGCGGGGGGAGGGGGATCCAGGACAGGCAAGTGTGTATATGGGGGAGTGGAGATGGTTGGAGTTGGAGGCCGTGAGGAGGCAGATGGCTGAGTGCAGGAGGTAAGCCTGCTCTTGGATTTTGAGGAGGGCTGGATTGCTCCCCAACTCCGAGGTCAGGCCACCATGGTCCAAGTGTGCGTAATCTGTCCGGTCCTCAAAAGCACATCCCGCCAGAGCCCCTTTAGAAGACTCCACCCAAGAGACCAGGGGACGAAAATGGATCACTGTCTTAGACGCCCCTCTTGACAAGTTCTCAGGTTCTGCACTGTGGCCTGGTCTCTCCCTGCCATGGCCCAACTTCCCAGCCAGAGTTGTGCTCTGGTCATCCACCTTCCCAGTGCGGTCTCTGCTGATAGGCCCACCCTGTGGCCACTCCCCGTCCTGCTGCTCTGGGTGCTTCATCTCCTCCATTTCTGCTCTCAGACCGCGATTTTCCACCTCAAGCTCTACAATCCGTCGGCTCAGTAGGTTTGCCTCCTCTTCCACCAACTGTAGGCGACCTCTGACCTCAGCCTCACGTGTTTGGGCAGCCTGCCCCTCCATCAGACCCTCCACCCTGCCATACAAGGAGCGGAAACGTGCCAGTTCCTCTGACATTCCTTCGTTCTCCCGGGCTAGCTTAGCTAGCTTACGGCACATCAGTGCTGACTCTTCCTTGGCGAAGTGAAGCTGACACCTCAGATCGGCACTGTCTTCCTGTTGCAGGCAGACAGCAAAATAGAAGGTCATTATTGTACTGGTGACTTCATAGTGCACTGATGTTGCTTTGGACCTTCCGGCAAATCCTTCCATTGAACGTCCCCTCGCCAGATGTCCTCCCATAAACTGATATTTTCCCAGAGAAGGCAGTTTTATTTGAACACAGAGGCCACTATGGATATTTTGAAGGAGCTCCATAATATTTGGGACAAATCCATTTTTATTTTCACTTGGATCTGTATTTGACAAATTCACTAAAAATTTAAAAAAGATTCTCAGTTTATCTTAAATCATACTTTCTACACATTCTCCACAAAGAGAGAAGTTTCTCCACAAAAAATAAATAAATAATTGTGACAATAAAAATGTAGACCAGGATTAAGCTTATTTGCTTAATCAAGTGCATAAATATGGCCCTATTATGTTTGCATGTTTGTGTTGAGAGAAATTAAACTACGGTTACCTGAGGCAAGTGCTTCCTCTCTGATTTAGAGGACCGGGATCCTTTCCTCTTCAGTGAGTTCTGTTTAGTGAAAAAAGAACAACATGCAAGACGCATGAAAACAATCATCTTTGCTCCTGTTTCAGAGGGGGGCGGAGTGGAGCAGTGTCCAGAGTGCAGGACTAGGCTCTCTGGAGAAAATGTTATGGCCACAAATTGAAGGGGTGTGATTTCAGAGCAATCAAAAGAGGTTTAAATTGAAGAAATGCAGGTGTTCTACTGTCCGTCACTGGAAGACAGGGGGTGCCCTGCCTTAGTTTAATCAGATGTAGGGTAGCATTCACACCCTATAAATAGAGTCAGACATGTCTGGCCACAGCACTCATGAGGGGGTTGACATACCCGGCCATGTGGCCATAAGTGCATATGTGTATGTGTGTATCGGTTATCAGAATACCCTCGGTTCCAAAAACACAAAGTGTTACAGGTCAGAAGTCAGAATGAGCAAAGCGAGTAGGTCATGTGGTGTGAGCAAGAGGTTACTATGACAGGGGCCATTGCCACAGCATGGATGAGAAAGGGGGAGAGCACGAGTGTGTAAGGATCAAGGCTTCACTGATGCTTTATATTTAGTTTCAGAATTCAGGGGATGTAAAGGGGAGATGGGGAGAGAAATTCCTCACAAGCAGGAAATCCCTCCCATCTGCCATTCCTTTAGATCTCGCCTACGACACGTTTTTCCCGTGACTACAATGAAGTTCATCTTGACCTTTACCGATTGACAGTTATTTTTTACTGGTATCTTTTTACTGTTAAATTGGAAAAAAAAAAAAAAAAAAAAGCAAATTAATTTTCCTTTGTTCTCCTAACTGTTCAACTATGATTTTTTATCTAAGCTTTCCCAAAAGCAGGTTCAAAGTCAGAAAAGGCTTTTTTTTTTAATATTGTTGGGCAATGTCACCAACATATTCTGAATCAGCTGGTTGAAACAGTTCACTCAATTAAGTGAAATATTCAAATCCAGGATTCCACCATTTTTTCATAGCCAAAATATCCAAATCCCATACATCATTTTTTCTTTTGACACATTTCCCTGTAATTTAGAAGGATATATGAGGAATCGATTTGAAAAACCTATTAAGTCAAGTTTTGAAAATAAATGAGTCATCTCCCTTAGCCTCTCTTTCAGGCACCCGCGCATGTCCCACTGATAGCTCCACTTTCATAACCTACGAAATCATGTAATAAATTGTAATGGAAAAGTGAAACTCTGTCAAAACCCGCAAGTCAAGGAGGAAAACTGTCAAATTCTGCTATGTCATCAGCCAATGTGGAAACGTGATTCCATTTTCATTCGCCAGAAGGAACCAATCACAGTCGAGCTTTTATAGCCTGTTCAGCTTTTGCTTTCTCTAACTGACTGGTTAGGGCAGTTCAGAAAAGTGTGGTGATAGTGATACCAAAAAAGGGAGATTTGAGCCCATGGACTCATGTTTATGTTGTCATTGTCATAGCAGCTATTCAACCACTGTGCTGTCTGTAGCATTGAATTGCATGGAGAGTGGGTCCTGTGTCAAACACCTTCACCTATTGGGCAAGGGGGATGGTTTAAACACTGTCAAAACCTGCCAAATTTCCACTCCACTTTCAAAACCTGCTAAGTCAAAACCTTGTGTTGCACAATCAAAGTAATTTCTGAATAAAAAAATGATGAATTGCCTCATGGATTATGTCTGCAAGGCTAATAGTTTCAGTATAGTGAAAATTGGAGTCTATGGAAGATGCCTACCAAAAACTCTGATTTTCCTAAAACAAGAGCCATCTGGCAATGGCATATCCCCCCGGCCCCCCACATTCATGGATGAACCGTTCAATAGACATGATGAAATGTACTACAGTATTGAAGGACTTGATCTGAAGTAATAAGGTAGCAAATGTTATGGTTCTGCCTCTTGTGCTTAATTGTACTTGTACATTTTCCCTGTGCCTCTCGATTTGCTTTTCAGCTCTAGTCCGGCGGTCTGACCATTGATTCCCTATTGCCCTGACTCCTGTGATGTCGTGTGACAGCCTTCAGCATGCCAGAGTCTCGTTATCCAATCACGTTTCCTCTTTCAGTTTCGGCTTTGGTATTTCATTCATTGCTTCCACCTGTGCTTAATTCTGGGTCTCGCAAAACTCTGAGTGAATGCATTCTCTAGTAGGGTCATTACTAACCACACTAACCAGCACTTATTTAAGGATGTGTATATATTTTGTCACATAGTATTACAGAAACTCCTAAATATGAAAAGGCACATATAGAAATCATGCTCAACATGTGAATCAAGTTTGGTCAAAACTATCGTTGAGCTTAGTCCAAATTCAACCATGTTTCCATGTAAAGTGCAAAAATCAAAAATTATAGGAATTCCTAAGTATCAAAAGGCACATCTAGACATAATTCGTAACATATCTGTGAAGTTTGGTGAAGGTCGTATGTATAGTTTCTGAGATATGGCCCAGACAAGCCAAGTTCCAATTCAGAATTCACAAAAGTTTCCATGGAAAGTGCAAAAATTAAAAACTCCAGAAATTCCTAAGTGGCAGTTTAAAAAATACTAAACTCTTGCACATAAGAATTTCCATAAAATAACAGCTAAGCAATGGATCTAGGATTTGCCACTGCAGCTCCGCAAAAGCACACTGCAGCTGCTCAGTGGGCCCACACACTTGCAGCCCGAACCCACCCCTCATGCTGATGTGCTTAGAAAGAGATCTGCTGTATTTGTGCAAACAAAACATCCATGCAAATCATTCTACAGATCAATAGATTCCAAACCAGATTGCAAGATAAGAAATAAATTTCTCAACAATTCCTCGCACAAGTTGGATATGAGGCCAATTTGCTTAAGAATCTGTGACCACTGAACTTGTAATCTCTCAAGACATTGCCTCCTATCCCTAATCACAGCAATTGGCATTCTGAGCCCTATATACAGACAGATTTAATGCCAACCCTTTCTCACCTAACCCAACTGATCCAACTCATGATGTCCAAACTGACCCAACAGTTTAACAGAGGCACATAAAGGCTGCCAAACAATACACTCCATAAAATCCTGAAACCTAGCCTAGTCTGACCTTGCTGAACTAAAATAACTACCAGATCCATCCCCCAGCCAGGCCCAAAAACCCAACCCAGACAGCTTATCCGAACCATCTGGAAGATTTTCACTTTACTACAGCTCTGCATGTTCCACGGCAACTCTGACCTCTCCAGCACCACCCTGTGAGGCCCTAAGTGAGTTTCCAAATTTTGAGGTGCAGTTACGCATGATTGATCATGTGTGTCCAGTACTTTGTGCTCTAGGTGTGTAAAACTCCTAGATTTAATAAGGATTTCATCCAGGAATTCTCTGAGGAGTTTTCATCATGCATTGTAGCCCACTCTGATAATCTTTTAATTCCAGGTGATTTTAACGTTCATGTCTGTTGTCAATCTCGACCCTTGGTGAAAGAGCTCATTTTACAATTTTACACAGTTGGTGACTGGCCAAACACCCCAGAAGGGGCACACCTTGGATTTCTTTTTAACTATAGGTCTCCCGGTCAAAAATTTGGAGGTTTTTGCTGCAGGTCTGCCCGACCACAGTTCACTTGTTTTTGAATCCTCTTAATCCTGTCCTACACCCCGACTTCCTCAACCCCCCCGGTTTTCTCGCTCCATAAATGCATCTACAGCCATGCATTTCACCAATGCCTTTTAATCCTCTCATCAGTCCGTTGTTAACAATGCTTTCACTCACTGCTCTGATACTGAGGAGTTTGTTAAACTTTTTAATGTCACCTGTACTGAAATTCTGGACTCTATTACTCCTATTAAACTCAGGCACCCCAAGGCTAGATGTAGTGCTCAGCCTTGGCTTACTGAGACAACTCGCGCTCTGAGGTAGGAGTGTAGGCAAGCTGAGCGATGGCAGATCAGAGATTAACTTCAGGTATCTTGCCAAATTTTTAGGGACCATCTCTCAAAATATGATATCAAATGTCCGTCAAAGCTGGCAAAGTTACATATTTTTCTGACATTATTACCAAGAATTCCAACAGGCCTTAAGTACTTTTTAGTACCATAAACACCGTTTTGAATTGTAGGACAAATACCTTTTCCTATTGCTTCACTTGAAACCTTTGAGCGATTTCTTAACTTTTTCATTGGCAAAATACAGTATATCAGGTCTCAAATCCCTCCCCCTGCTTATGACCCCTCAGTGTCAAAATCACCGCCAAGTTGTTTTAGCTGTTTTCAGCCCGTCTTTCTTCCGTAGTTATCTGAGATTGTCTCTCATATGAAGCCTACTGCTTGTCCTTTAGACATTTTGCCTCCACATATTTTTGAGGAAGTTTTTTTTTTTTCCCCATTTTCAGCCCTAGGGTCTTGAGCCTAATAGCTGTCTCCTAAATGGTTGTGTACCTTCCAGTTTTAAACACGCTGTGGTGCAACCATTGCTAAAAAAGTCAAACCTTGATCCAACTGTCTTCAAAAATTATAGGCCAATTTATAAACTTCCATTTTTGTCTAAAATCCTTGAAAAGGTTGTTAGCTCTCAACTGACATCCTATTTGAAACACTACAATATCATGGAGAAATTCCAGTAAGGTTTCAGTGCCCATTACAATACAGAATCTGATCTCGTGAAAATTATAAATGACCTACTGTTGGCTGTCGACTCTGGGTCTTGCGCAGTCCTGGTTTTGCTTGGTATCAGCTCTGCACTTGATACTATCACAGTCACTGTCTTTTGAAATTTCCAGGTGAGTGGCTAAAAACTCACCTAGGAATTCAAGGTGAGCCATTTTGCGGCCCTCGTGGCTCATTCCTAGGCTGAGACAACCGGAGGAATGAAAACATAGGATGTCCACTACATTTTTCACAAAGAACTTCTTTGCTATGATGGGTATGTTACTCCAAGATAAATTCATTCTGAGGTACAGGGCCCTTGCTGATGCATAACAGGTTTAAACTTAATTTACCTCTTACACTAAACATACAGAGATTTTGAGAAGCATCCTGAACTCACCCTCACTCCACTGACGCTTCAGTGAAGTAACACTACGCGTGTCCACAGCAAATTAATTTCTGTGAACGAGAATCCTTAATTTATGCACATATCTGCAGCATACAAACATTCTCAAAAGCCATATTCACCTCGCATTTTATCGCTTAAGTCACTTAAACTGTAGTCAAACATTCACTTACCTCTGTTACCATAGCCTTGCCATTTATCTTCTTCACTCCATATACATAATGCCTTACAGAATGTCCCAGTTTCCAAAAGTTTCTTCCCTAATGTCCTGCACCTACGTTCGCCATCTACAGATTGGTTCAAAAAGGGTCACCCAGTATAGATTGCCCAATCACAGAACAGGAATCTCTTGCTTTTGCTTTTCCAGTCTCCACGTAAACCTGTTCCCATCTTTGGCGCTACTGTTCTGCATCAAAAGGGGTGTCTACCAGCGAAGTGTAACAGTGGAGACACAACCAGCCTAGTTTCCAATGCGCGCGGTTTTTTCAAGCTTTGTTTTTGTGAGGTGCATGCTTTTTTCCGCAGCAGATTTTTTTTTTTTTAGGCGGCAATGGTGCTTGTGCGCGAAAGCGCGCCTTAATAGACCGACCATAATATTTTGTTAAACCGATTCAGCAGTGAAGTAGGCATTCAGTGGTTTATCTCTTACTTTGAAGACAGATCTTTCTCCATAAATCCAGGCAGTACCTCCTTATCGCAGGGTCCAATCTCATATGGTGTTCCCCAAGGTTCTGTATTAGGTCCCCTGTTTTTTTTTTTTTTTTGTACATGCTCCCACTTGGCTCTATTTTTTAAAAGCATAACATTTCTTTTTACTGTTTTCCAGATGATATGCAGCTCTATCTACCAGTGAAACCCAATAGAAGTGGCTCACTAATGTCACTTTCAGATTGCATTGATGACATTAAGTGTTGGTTAGCAAACAACTTCCTTCAACTTAATGAGGATAGGACTGACATAATCATTTTTGGACCCCCTCCCTCTGTCCCGATGATTGGTAATCAGTAGGGCCCACTCTCTGTCAACCTACATGACAAAATCTCAGCATAGTTTTTGAGTCCTCAATTAGCGCTGTCATGAAAGGTAGTTCCTTTCAGCTTCATTTGATAGCAAAGCTTAAACCTCTTTTAAATCCCAGGGACTTGGAAATTGTAATCTATGCCTTTATGACATCACGCTTGGATTAATGCAATGCGCTTTATTTGGGGGTGTCTCAAACCTCCCTGGCTCGGCTCCAGGCTGTGCAGAATGCGGCAGCGAGGTTTTTAACTGGTACAAAGGGGAAGGATCACATTACTCCTGTTCTGGCTTTACTCCACTGGCTGCCAGTTAAATTCCGCATTGATTTTCAGGTTTGACTTTTTGATTTTATGACACTTCATGGTCGTGCACCTGAGTACATAAGTGACTTTCTTACACTATATTCTGCCGCAAGGTCCCTCAGATCATCTAACCAGCGATTATTTCCAGTCCCGCGATCACGGTTGAAACTCAAGGGTGATCTGGCCTTTTCATTCGCTGCCCCTAGGCTTTGGAACCGCCTCCCCTTCCACATTCAATGATGAATTCATTCATCTTTTTAAAAAATCCATTTTTATGCCTTAGCCTTTCGGGCTACTTGAATTTAAATTATTCTATTTTTATTTTTTTCCTGAGAAATGTGCTTATTTTAGTCCCTTTTAATGGTCTTATTTCTTTTTACTTATTTTTATTGTATGTGATTTGTATTGCGCAGCACTTTGAATCGACTTTGTTGTGTTATAGACGTGCTATAGAAATAAAGTTGACTTGACTTGACTCTAGCGTACCTCTCTTTTCTTGTCCATCTCAGCCTGCTGCACCTCCCTGGCCACCTCCAGCTCCAGCAGCCTCTCGCGAAGATCAATGTTCTCTTGATCCAGCTCCGCCCGCTTCCTTTCCACAGAGTCCAGCTCCCCACGCAGCCGAATCGACACATCTTTTGCTACCTGGGTGGTATGAAGCGTTATCATGATCGATATGTCTAACTGCTGTTCTGCTTTTGGATCAGTTTTATTTTCTGTATTTTTTTCATGCACACACCTTAAGATCCTGCTCAAGCGTGCAGAGGGGCTGTCCGCCCATGCGACCAGTCTGTGCCACAGTAAGACAGTGGCGCTCAGCTTTGTGCAGGCGATACTGCAAGATACGGCAGTTCTTGTTAGCCTGGTCCAGTTGCTGCCGCAGCACCTGCAGCTGGTACATGTCCTCCTCCAGGTACTCATCTCGCATCTCCAGCATCTCTGCCTGCAGTTCCACCAACTCATCCTGTGTGCAGTGTGTGTCAATTGTCATTCAGAATCATCTTCGCCACTGCCATCACCATCACTATGATATCCTCTGCACAACTCACATTATCAAATTATTGGTTCTCATAATTTGCGCCATGCAATTTATTACTCAGCCTCTAGGCTAAGATTATGGACATTAATTCATATCATAAATGCAGGAACAGCTCTTCAACTTTGTCATACAAAAAAAAACCTGAGGGTATGCAGGTGCTCTGTCTTTGTCATTAGTAATGACAGAGTAATAGTTTCAATACATGAAGCAATAAACCCTTAATGACGGTTTATGGCAGGAGAATGTTGTTTCTGACCCCAAGAGGGTTGGCAATTCTGCACAATGTTAAGTGGTACACCAGCTGGTAACACCGACTTTCAACAATGGCAGTCTCAATGGAGTTTGTCAGAACAGCAAAATAGCCCCTAACATTTTTGTCTTGTCAAAAATCTATTACACTGCCCCCTGAGTGTGTCAAGTAACTGCATTTACGAGCTTCAAGTGACCCTTAAATCACTTTTCACTAGTCAAAAACAATACCGGATCAAACAAGATAAGCAGCCAACGGGTTGATCCCGATTATTGATCATAGTTGTATAAACACTATGCACCCAAGACACAATAGGCTGTGGCCCATAGCAGGCTATTTTGCGCACATTTTCACAACCAAAACAAGATGCAAAAACAATCCTTGATTTAGTGACCAAGACTTTTTACAATACATGGGCTATAGAAGATCAAATGTTCTCGGTTACTACGCATGCAACCACCGAGTTAAATGCCAATCAGTTCCACTTAAACTACCAAGAATTTTCGCTCCTTACTTTGCCTTTCTTAAATTGGGGACAGCAATGACAAAATGAATTTACGTGGAAAGGAAGACGTCGAGGGGCAATTTTTATCACTGGGGCGCAGACATGCCCAGTGCTGCTTACTTTTAAATAATCGTTTTCTGATCTGAGCTCCTCAATTTCCCGGTCGAATTGTTCCTGCATCCCGCGAACCAACTCCTCATGAAGGTCGGATAAGGTGAAGGAAGCTCTGAAATTCAAACGGCTGTCAGAGGAGGTGAAGGATCGCTCGTCACTCGGAGAGAGACTCTTGTGCCCACTCTCCAGTCCTGACGAGGCAGCATCTTCCTGGTCAAGTGACATTTTAAACCGCTGATGATCATCCGTACCATCCCAGCCAGATACCGCGTCGCTCTGCGCCCCTGGACTCCTGCACTAAAGTCTTAGGAGGGAAAACTCAATTTCCTTCGTAAAACAATCGAAGATTGCAGCTGCAGCTGTCAGAGAGTGAAAGCTTGGCAGGACTGCATTCATTGCTAACCTCTTCGTGACAATTTGCGGTGGCGCAAGCTGGAGCCAGGAATTGGCGCAACAGGTTTGTCAGACAATTCCCTCTCATCTGGTTTCAAGTCGCACAGGGGAAGATGCTTATGGTCCACGAGTGTGCCGCTTAAGTTTGGAGTGCTAGAGCTCGCTTAAATCTTCTCAAGGGACACGGCGAACGAGTCTTCAGCTTTTGATGGAGATGTGGATCGTTCTCCTTGCTGCTGTTCGTTCGCATGCGGTCGCTGCGCTATCCAATGGTGTGGAGACTGCGGTAGCTGTCGGTGGATGACGCTGTCCCCTTGTCCGTTTTTTTAAAAATAATATGCACGGTTTTGAAGGCATCAATCCTTGTCTTCGCCGTTCTTTCTGAAGGACGCAAACAGTAGGCGACTGGAGTCAATCTCACCTGGACACGATTAGACTAATCACACATGACTTCCATGAACTGTTTGAACGCCGGATTATCACAATGTCAGGTCAATGGCCGACTGAAAGTCCACTGAAGGGTCCTCGTTATAATGGGCGAGAACACCATCCCGCCTGAGACCACAGTACTTTCGTAAGTTCTTACCCTGTGAGAGCACTCAGTGCGCAATCTCAAGCGCGTCCATTCAGTGTTTTCCTCCTCCCCCAATCCATCCGGGATAATGAATATTATTTTCTGTCTAATCACTGCTAAGAAACTTTTGTTGTTTTTGAACATATTTTGGGCATTAATATTAACTACTGACTCCAAACATTCAACACAATATACCCTTTATTTGTAAAAATCATATTTATTTACGGTTCATATTTTAGCGCCAAAATTATGTCTATAATGTCTTGCTATGCAGATATGCTTTTTTTAGACACATTAATTTGTACTACCACTACTATTTATTCCAATCAACGTTGGGAATTAATGAATAATTAGTCAGTGAAATGGAGGAATGTAGGCCTACATGCCATGATTTTTACTTAATAATGCTATAAAGGATCTACAGGCTGCAACTGTTGCTATTTTTCCAACACATGCAATTAACCAGCGAATAGTTTACTAACTTCACATCAGCCCATCACCAAACATACGAAAAAAATTTCGGTGATCCATAATCTGACAGAGCCATCTTGTGGCCATCTCTGAACGACAACAGGCTCCGTTTTGTGGGGGGGGGAGATTGGGTATGGTCCTCGGCTTAATTCAAGTCCGAGGGAAGATCCTGAATAAAAACCTCAATTTAATCCATTATTCCGGTATTAGGCTTAATCTGCGTCCGTGAAACTAAGACATGAAAAGCTTTCCCCCTAGTCCAGAGGTGGGCAGCGAGGGCCGTATCTGTCCCTGGTTTTCACACCAACGTCTGGTCTTTAATTAGTTGATTGTCTCAATTAGCCAAACAATCTATGAAATCTGACGTTTCATGCGCATTTCTTTAAATTATAATGAAACTACAAAGACTAATCTTGTCTCCCTTCATAAAACATTTTCCTTTGATCGAATCATTGCGAAAATCTATATTTGTGCATGCAATCAATTAACTCAATTAGTCCGGGTAATTGATAGGAATAAAAACCTGTATACACACCGGCCCTCCAGGACCGTGATTGCCCACCCCTGCCCTAGTCTTTGCTTGCAAGGATACAAACATTAAATTGAAACCTCCATTCCGAAAAAGTTCGCGTATTATGGTAATTGCAAATATATTTTTTTAAAAGCTGATTTTAAGAAGCACATAGACAACAATACAATATAGGCCTATTATTTTAAGTTCTAATTAGTAATTTTAATTGATTATTGAAAATGTACAATGTGATGACTGCAACAATTGGCACAGTCAATTACTTACCACTGTGTAACATTCCATTTTCTTTAATCTCATTGATTAATCATTTGGGCACTGAGGACACCAGCTGGTCAGTTCTAGCAAACGGAATTTCCCCCATTTCTGCATTTTGCTGAACCTAAGCTGCGCAAACGTATGGGGCCTTTGTTGGTGCTTATGTTACTTCGTAATTAGTAATTCTCGATATAAGATAGGTCACGAATGCTTGCAAGCCAACTAACATCTGCACTGTCTTTACACAGCCATGCACCTGTAATTTGTGCAGAATGTGGTTTCCAAAATTTGTATTTATCTCTTTACATCAGGGGTCCCCAATCTTTCCCAGAAAGTGCCGGTGTGGGTGCAGGCTTTCATTGTAGCCAAGCAGCAACACACCTGATGCTATTAATTAAGCTTATTAGCAATGAGTACAGGGGTTGATTAGTAGTATCTGGTGTGTAATTGCTTGGTAGCAATGAAAGCCTGCATCCACACTAGCCCTTTCTGGGAAAGATTGGGTACCCCTGCTCTACATCAATGGTGCCCCACCACCCCAAGTAAGCAAATCACCCATGCCATGTACCACCACCCCCCCCCCCCCATGATAAATAAGGAGGCAATTACTTTATCACACAGGGTCAAGTCGGGTTGGGCAGGTTTTTTCTTTCAGTAAATGAAATCATCATTTTTGGACCTGATGCTGTTGACAATTGGGTTGTGTTTGGTCCAGAGAACATAGTTCATAATGCCCAGCCCTTTGCTAGCTCAAAAATTACTATGATTTTTTTTTTGAGTGCCTTGATATTGATATTGAGGCAATATTGTAGGGATAACTATTGGTGCTTCCTCAAAATATCCAGGCAATGTGATTTTTTGTAAACAGGCATTAATAATTTAGCTATGATGACTAAGAAGGTGCAGCTTACATCCCTGTGCTGCAATACAACCTTTAAAACCAGAAAAGGCAACACTTGCCCTGTGAAAAAGTAACACCCCTTCCTGATTTTTTTGTATTTTTGCATGCTTGTCGCTCATAAATATTTCAGATCATCAAAATAATTTTAATAGAAGACAAAGAAAACCCAAGTAAACACAAAATGGGGTTTATAAATGATGATTTCATTTACTGAAAGAAAAAACCTGCCCAACCCGACTTGACCCTGTGTGATAAAGTAATTGCCTCCTTATTTATTAAATAAACCAAGTCAACAATTTTGATTAATAATTGGATTCAATTTCACTAGACACACACCCAAGCATGATTGCTGCCAGCCCAGATGAATCTGAACATCACTTAAATAGAACCTGTGGCATGCAAAGTAGACAAAGAAATTTGATAACAGATGAAAAACAAAGTCATTGACATATCTGACTGGAGAGGTAACAAAGCCATCTTTATGACTCTGGGACCCCAGCAAACCATGGTGAGTTCAATTCTCTAGAAATAGAGAAAACATGGAACTGTGGTAAAACTTCCCAGGTGTGCCTTGCCTTGCCTTGCAACATCCCTCCAAGAGCATGTCAGCAACTCATTCAGGGAGTCACGAAAAACGCAGACAAACATCTAAAGAACTGCAGGCTTCACTTGCCTCAGTTAAGGTCGGTGTTCTGGTCACTTTTGCTAAAAAAACATCTTGATGACCTCAAAGAATTTTGGGATTATATTCTCTGGACTGACGAGTCACCAGTGGAATGTTTTGAAAGACATATTTGGCATAATGCTTACATTACATTCCAAACCTAGAGGCACTCAGTAGAGTGCCAAAGCAGCACAATCCAAATCTTCTCAAGTGGGAGCAAAGTTGAGTTATGGTGTGTCATACGATTTCAAGATGGCTGGCGCGGGAGCCATATTGTTTCACTGATCACGGTGAAAATCTATAGGGTCCATCCTTGATGTAATAGCAGTGCACCCACAAAATTTCAGCCAAATCCATGAATTATTTTTTGAGTTATGTTGTTCACAGACAGACAGACAGACAGACAGACAGACAGACAAACAAACAGGGGCGAAAACATAACCTCCGTCCCAACTTCGTTTGCGGTGGTAGTAAGATCGTCATACCAACAGTCAAACATTGTGCTGGTAGTGTGATGGTCTGGGGCTGCAATGCTGCTTCAGGACCTGGGGAACTTACCATAACAGATGAAACTATGAATTCTGCTCTCTGACAGAAAATCCTGAAGGAGAATGTTTGGCCATCAGTTTGTGACTTCAAGCGCAAGAGCAAATTGGATTATTCTGATGGGCAATGATCAAGCTCATAAGCAACTGGACTTCTGAATGGCAAAAATTAGAGAGACCTACGCGTTGGGACCAATTTGGCCTAAACAATGTATTAAATAGGCCATCCATCGGAGTTCAAAGGGTAGGTCCTTCCCATTATATCATGAAACATAATAAAGATACATACTACATATCATTAGAAAGACTAAAAAGGTATCAAAATATATCTTTATTTAAAACACGCGTGCGCAAAATCCACACTTTACAGAAAAGGAGAAAAGTCACATTCCTCATTCAATCCGGGGAATGTTGTGGCTTTGAGTGTACTAATCCAGAAAGTCTCCCGTTGGAGAAGGGTCCTAAGTTGGTTTCCTCCTCTTGGGGGTTTAGAGATCACTTCTATAACCATCACCTTAAGGAAGAGGAAGGGTGTCCTGCCCGCTGCTAATGTACCGCCATGGGATAAGATGGATTTCTTGTCCGTATGGCATTTTTGTGTCCTTGAATCTTGTTTTGGTTCTGCCAATTTAAAAGCAGCCACACTCACACTCGAGTCTGTAAACCACTAAGGATGTATGACAATTGGCAAAAGAGTTAACGGTAAAGATATGTTTAGATATCCACGATAGTGCCAAGTTGGGGCAATGAAATATTTTTGACCGAGCGTCAGCGTATAGATAAACGCAAGTTCAAGCTCGCTTTCCTTTTTTCACAAGTGATGCGATACCTCCTCCAAAATAACACTGTTGCCGCTACGGTTGCCCCCTCTTGCTGAAGAGAGACGCCTCCCTCCGGAGCGCTGTGATTGGTGCGCCCGCCCCTCATCCACTTTCATTACACAGTCGGCCTGTCAATCACTTCATCACCGACTCCTTCTGCCTGCCGAGCGCTTCATTCCGCTGAGACGGGATCCGCCACTTCCGCCTCTGGGTCAATTCCACGGCTGTAGAGCCGAATATACTCATTGTGGCTAATAAATTTTACTGCATTCAGCTCTGAAACACACAGGTGAAGTGCATTTATTTTACATATGTCTTTGTGCGTGCGTGTGCGTGCAGTGAAATGACGTTCATTACAGCCGCACGTTTGTTACTTATTCAAGGCCATCCGAGCCTGACGTTGCCACGTTAGCTGTTTGCTTCCTGAGGCTAGCCGGATAATGTTAACTGTGTACGTCAAAGCATAGCCAATTGATATTCAGGATCGATATTTTAGACTGTTTCTTATATTTTCTATCTTGATTAACGGTGTTCTTTGCTATTTACCCGTATATCCATTTTCCAGAGGGTTTGTTCTCTAGCTAACATTACAGGCAAAGTAGCCGGGCTGTGATACTCAATCAGCGCCCTACTGCTCCTCGGGCATTTGCTAATGTTGACCCAAATATCATGTTGTATTATTTCCTGCACGCATTTGATGAGTCTGGCTAAATCACCTTCGGTCGCTCAGATGGTGAGCTGGTCATCTCGCTCAATGGAGCTGTAACTTTGTGTCATTCTTTTGCATTTCAGGATTCGCATAGGCTTAACGTCAGGCTTTTCAAAATGAGACACTGTTGGACTAAGGTTTAATAATCTAGCTGGTTAACTTCACCATTGTCTACCTTAGTGGTTTTTCAACTGGGTCCTGGGGCTTCCCTGTGTATTCAGATTTGGTTCCATCCACTTTTGCGATCGTGGGATTTTTGCAAGCTCTTGCTTTTTCCTACTTGGGAGCATTTCATTTTTGGAGCAGTTATTTACCCTCTCACGCTACATTTTGACGGAAATATTCATGAATTCTTGCATGCCATGAAGAATAAAGTACCCTTGAACATACTGTGCTTTTTTCCATTTTACAAGTTATCTCTGGTAATGACATCTTTAAACAGTTCAATAATCAAATGGACTCTAAGGAACCAGTTAAGCTCCAAATTAGGCTGTTTTGCTCGTGTTTTGAGTTCTATCAAAAAATTGACTTCAACTCGATCACATAACCATGATGCAAACCTTTTTTGTGCCGTAGTTATTTGTTGGAGGAAATAAGTAAAAGATCAATTTTAGAGACAGTGTGTCAACTATTTTGTACCGGTTAGAAATGCACTGATTCTTCAGTTGATCAGTCACATTTTTTTTTGCTTAAATGTGGATAAAGAGGGTAAATGATTGCTCTAAACATTAAAGTGCACTTAATCAGGGCAGGTTTTTTGTAATTATAGAATTGAAATAGAATTGCATGTGACGTGTAGGACCAACTTCGTGAGCTTCTGGTCTTCCCATACCAAAGTTATGCTTGTAAATTAAAGGGGAACTCCAGTGTGAAATTGACTTGGGGTGTATTGAAACATGATAATGAGTACTAACTTTTGTCCAATACCCCACCTCCGTATGCACGCAACATTGCGAAATACAGGGCTTTTTCGCCGAAGCTCCCAACTGGCCTTCCATGGTAGTGAATGGGGCATGGCGTTGCCATGCAAAGAAATCACTATTTTTACATCATTAAAAAGGCTCAAAATAGCTCCACACTTCATTGGTAGAATTCCGAGGGCGCCAAGGCACTGAGAACTTTGAAAATGCTCAAGTAGTTTATCAAAAAAGACTGTTAATGCAGACAGTATCTTGAGGTAGTTTCCAGTCGCCGCCATCTGGAAAGTCACGATAAGTGGATTGACAGGCACAAACATTTTTTGCAATCTGTTCCCCTATCGTACTTGCTCGTTCGTGCTCGTCAATCGACTTATCGTGACTTTCAAGATGGCGGCAACGGGAAACTAACTCACTTAACAGTGGTTGCTGAGCTGAACCTGACTGACCAGGCACAAAATAGTCTATCAATTTATTTGCATTTGTTAGGTACCGCTGGACGTCCTCAAAGTAGAGTCCAAGATTCTCAAGGATTAAACTGCAGTGCAATTTAACTCAATTTTTTTACTTTTTGCCTCTGATCTGGGGTTCCTAATTTTCCTGTGTCTGGGAATAAGGTCTCCTATAAAGTTTACATGCTCACATCAAGTGGGATCTTTGTGTGGTTATTTAACATATGGTTACTCAGAATGGCCCATTAGGTAATTTAAATATAGATTCAATGATTTTATTTGGGGCACTGGCTTTTGTTAAGACATGCGTGCTCTAGGTATCATTTTTTTTAATTATCCCCCACTGCGCGTTTAGCACGAAGCAGGGGATATAGTATTCAGCTCCGTCCGTCCCGAACATTGTCAGCGCGATATCTCAAGAAGGAGTCAACCTATTTCAATTCTTTTTGGTACCAGCCTTCATACTGGGAATGCACAGACACCAGTCGGTTTTGGTGACCTAACAGCGGGGGATATAGTCACTTTAGTGACAAACTCTTGTTATCCCTCAGCCCTCAAGGCTGATGGGGTATTGCTATCCTTCGTGCAGTTGGGCGGGCAGGCGGGCGGGCGGGCGTCTCCAAAAACTTCGACATCGGGCTGAGGGGTATTCCGTGCATTGCGCGCCTTTTTTTTTTTTTTTTTTTTTTACTGCTAATGTTAATTGAACATTCTGCTTGTGTCCCTTCCTTGTCGGACAACCTTGTGAAATGGAGTTGCTTTAGCTTGCAAAATCCTCTTTCCTCTTACAGTGACTTTCTTGTTCACCCAGAGTCTTGAAATACACTGGCCTGTGCATGACTAGAGTAGGGTGTCAATATCAGCCGGAGGTCCTGAATCATTGCGGGTTCAATGCAGCGTGTGTGAGAGCGAGTATGTGTCTCTGTTTTCAGAGTTAAGGATTTATAAAGCAAAGGTTTTTGTGTCTTGCTGTGAGAGATGTTGCTGGTGTTATGTTTCTTATATTTCAAAGTAAAATGGCCACTGGGTTCAGTCATTCGTATATCGATTGAAACAACTTTCTCGCATTAACCTATGGAAATCTAAGCTTTCCTACTGGCTTTTCAATAAACCAGTCTTAAAAGTTATTGCTTGAACAGATTGTACACTGGGTATAATAAAGTAAGCATTAGTGGTGTATAGGGCTGAGAGTGACTGCTGATAGGGGATGGTTGTGTGGGTGGGTGATTGGGTCTGGATTGTGAGGGTAGCCAGTGGTGTATGTTTGACTCTCCTGGTTCCCATTTGAGGGTTCCCGGATGTTTCAGTGAACCTCCGGCCCTCAGTGATGCTCTCTGTGTTTCTCTGACTCAGCTTATTTAAGCAGCACAGTGCTGTCTTTGTCCCAGCCTGGTGCATATGTACGGTTTGTCCCTTCTGGGCTTAATGTTGCTTGTGTGAAGACCTTCATCAGTGCTCTGCGGTATTTGGCGTGTTCTCGGGTTGAGTGGGCCTTACAAAGAACAGGACTTGACTAGTGCTGCAACTAACGATTATTTTGATTGTCGATTTGTCAGCGAGTATTGACATGATTAATCGATTAGTCAAATACCGGAAGCGGAGGGGACTATAGGATTGCAGTCCGTCCATCAGTCCGTCCGTCTGCATTCGTGTCCGCTTCAATACCGTATGACCTAGGAACATCAAAGTTGGTGTGTGGATGCAACTTGGGGAGAGGGTGTGTCATGTACCCTATTCAGGTCACTTTGACCTACTTTTTGGGAAATATAATATGCATACACCGGTAGGGGACTAGTGTAATCCCCTGCTATAAATTACCTAAATCTGTCAAGGCAATGGTATAATATTTTTATTTTTCATCTTTAAAATACTACTTGAAATACTTTCAGAAAGCACCAAATTGCTTCTTTTTTTTTTTTTTTTTTTTTTAATTTCCAGGGGACATCCCACCCCCCCCAGGCCCCCCTAAGGCTCCTTGCTCCTATTGCACATGTGTTCAGCCTACACAATTCTAAATATTGTTCAGTCAAAACATTTTTCCTCACTTGCAGCCATTTCAAAGAAATGCATTATCCAATGCCTGTATCAAGTCTAGATATGAAAATTATTTTCTTGTTTTGTCTCTTTTAGCAGCAACCACCGCAACTAAATGTTTGTGATGATCAGTCTCTCACGTGGCCATGTTGGAATTTTTGGCTGCGCTACTTTGCAGAACTGCTTTTATTCTGCTTTCATTCTGCCATATTGGACCAGGATGGAGGGGTTGAGGACAAGCTACAGTTTATGGCACTGCCACAGCACCTCCATGCAGTTTAAGTCAGGACTTTTACAAGCCGCTCCAAAATGTTGGTTCTGTTTCTTGTGAGCTACTCAGTGGTTCGACTTGCTCTTGTGCTTCAGATTATTGTTTAGCTGCATAACCTAAATGCACTCAGCTGCTGCTTTTCCCTACGTGCAAGTGACGCACTTAAACTGATGCCGAAACTGAGCGTGGCAGGCAGGTAACACTCTGGTTTGGACCACTGCTGGCGGGGTAAATGTGAAAACAGCCTTAAGGTGCGGTCACTTATGTACAAAGTGGGAGCGTCAGAGAATCGCCGTCCATTCATTCCACTGCAGGGGGTGGAAAAAAAGTAACTCTTTTCTGGATGGAAGAAATCTCGCCCGGTTTTTGTAGTTCCAAGTGCTATTATGCTGAACTTTGACAGGCAGATTTGTATGACTCAGCGATGCTCCACCAATATGTAAGGAGAGGGTGGAGCTGATCTGCAAACACGCAGATTTCGGTGTGGAGGCGACACAAGCATTCGCTTTGCCCAGTCATCCCATTCTGTACATGTTTTCTGCCCTCTAGGGGGTTAATGTGCACACGCTCCCTTTTTCAAACCCCTATGAAAAGCAGAACGGAGTGAGATATTGAGCTAAAACCAACTGCAATTTTCTTCTGCCATAACAGTCTCCAAAATATCAAAGAACAAAGTAATTCTGAGATCACTGAGCTGGGAGGTCTGGTGATTTCTTGCGGAATGACGCGTTTGTTCTCTTATGTGACTGTACCATTGGGTATCTGCTTCCTGTGGACATTTAGATGATGGTTGCACATTTTCTGGCATGTTCACAGACCACTCTGGAATTTGAGAATGGAGATGTTTACATCTTATATGGTACTGCCTTCCATAATTTTGAATGTTGAGTAAAATGACTAGTGCAAAGCAATGAAATTTGCATTAGAGGAGCACTAGCAGAATACGTGGGCTTGAACTTTGTTAACAGATGCCGATTGATCACCAAAAAACCGTGAACAAAGACTCGCTGCTTATAATGACGCACCAGAGTTGGTTGGCTTGGGACTGATGAAATTGCTCTGCATGTTAAAGCCTGAGCTAGTAGTGATAGAACAGGCACAAGAATATGCCCTCCAGGTCATAGGATAATCTTATAGATGGGTCTGTTCCAATCAGAGCGTGTTTGCACCATACTGACATGATGATAACTCTACAATGACTCTTCTGTGTAGGACTTTGTATTTATTTATTTATTTTAAACATCATCTCCCATCCCGCATGAACCTGGAATGTGAAATTCGCTAACTATGTAAAACTTCCTTGTATTTCGTGCAGGCGTTTTGGGGAAGCTTTGTCTGTTCTTACTTCCCAAAAACATGCGCCTGTCAAGTGCTGCTTCTTCTCTCACTGCAGCCAATGCCCTTGCATACACAGATTGAGGAAACTCTGGTATGAGCTTGTTTAGTGGCCAAGAACCCTTGGGCACGTTGATGGCCAGTAGGAATTACTGAGTTAGGATAGCTTTCTTAGGTGCTCTAAATGACTTTCATGGAGTGGCGCTCAGTCAGTTCAACACTCCTCCTTTGAATTTAGGTGGAGACGGTGGAGGTCACCACAGGCATTTCCTGTACTGAGCCACCCAGGAGCTGATAATGTGTAAATTATCCACTGCTGCAAAGTGGATAGGGATTGAGGAATGTTGTCCTTCTGCATGTCTGTCCGTTCAACCTTCACACTTGTTTTCTGGGTCAGAACTCCTAAACCGTTCTACATTTCTCAATGAAATAGAATTGTGTGATATTTTGAATTGTGTTGGCGTGCCTTTTCATTGGTCTGTCCCTTTACCTTGCTTGGTTTTCAGGCCAGCAGTAAGCAGTCTCGTGGCTGGGGATCTGAATATTTCATGCTTGTTAAACGTTACTTCACTTTATTGCCTAAATTACATGAGTCTGTTTTCAGTTGTATTGAGAGGAACAAAAATAATTTCTGTTTGGCTTTGTCTTTGACTCTTTTCTTGGAATCCTCTGTTCCTCTGTTTTGTTCAGGTCATCCCAACACTCTGAATGTAGCAGCAGAGCTAGTACCAGGGACGATTTTTGTGAGATGGATCGCAGTGCCATTGGAGCTAATGGTTTTAAAACTGTGTCAATATTTTCATTGCGATAGATAACTCTTGAAGTGAAAGCAAGAGAACATACTGCTCTATTTAGCAGCCTTTCTATCCCCCACCATGAAGTTGAAGGGGGATGTTGGAATGAGTTTTTTTTCCATCCGCAAGTCCATCTGTGTGTCTGTCTGTCCATCACACTTCTTTTGCACTTCTTTTCTGGGCCAGAGCTTCTAAACCACTCACAGGATCTTCATCAGGCATCAGGATTTGCCTGATGAAGACCCTGTGAGTGGTCGAAATGTTGCTTCAATAAAGGTTTGGGAGCTTTAATCCAGTGTGTGGATTTTTTAACTTTCTTTGTATGATAAAAAACCACCCATAAATGCCTAAATTCAAGGCATGATTTGGTCATTTGGACACGCCTGAAAAAATCAGGCGAAATCAAGAGAAAATTTGTGGAGCTGCTTTTATATTAGGCAAATGAACTGTGGGAAATTCATCTTGTGTTCGCGACTCATTCTAGGAAAATTCTGGCTTTGTAATTTTTTATAATTTTTGTCTCATTATAATGCATTCGGCGAGTGCATACTTGGACCTTTGAACTCAGCCTTAATTTTTATCCCCTGTTTACCTAATGTTTTGTGACTGCTTCTTAAAAGAACATGAGATCGTATTCACAATAATTGTCCAGAAACAGACAGACAGACAGACAGACAAACAGACATCAACACTTGCAGAAACACTGGAAAAAATCTTTCATTGCAGTTGCCAGTTGTGCAGTGATTTCAGATTGGTCATCTTGATGTTTGCTCTAAGGACGCTCACACTGATCAACTGAAAACAAAACCATCTTCGGTATTGTGGCTGTTTATCAGTTCTGCCATAGAGGGAGGTTACGCTGACATCAGAATGGTAATGTCACTATAAGCCATAGGTTGAGCTCTGAAGTTCTGCAGTTCTATAACACCAGTTAAAGTTTTGGCCCTCCGGTGCTGGATTATAACTTCCTGTTGCCTAGGTCATTTTACAGCCCTGCTTCACGGGGATTGGTAGGTTAATGTTTTCATGCGGCTGTACCCCTCTCTCAATTTGTGGATGTGTCTTGGTTCCTAGGCATCTGCTGCAGTTGGCGGTGGCGCGTGATTGACAGCATTGGGCTCAGCCAGGAATGATGCTACACTAGAGGAGGAAGTCGGCTTCATCATGAATGGCGATGAGGAGTTCTATGATGCTGTGACAGGTAAGAGTGCTGCTATCCCACTGCAACCTGGCCAAAACCCAACATCCCCTTTCATGAGGATCTGGGGTGGAATACATCCCTCGCACCCCCTCGCTGATCATAAGTGGAGTAACTTTTGCCATGAGTCGCAGCTCGTGTTTGTGGAAGGTGAGGTCCTGGTGACTTGAGTTTTGTGACTGACTGCAGCTATCACAGAGCCTACATGGTGGCTTAGCTCTCTCTCCATGCAGGCAGGAGGCTGGAAGGACCCGATCAAATGAAGCAGCTAGTCAGTTCTTGCTTGGTGCTGCTCTTTCAGCATCCATACTGGCCATACTTAAATTGCATACAGTACGTGTTTGCAAAGAGTCAGTCAAGTAAGGTAAACTTTCTGTGTACATTCTCCTGTATATCATCCCTGTATCCTTGGTTAGGAGCAGAGATGATGAAATGATTAGTAAATACAGGTGGCTACCAGACAAACTCCTGAAAGACCGATGTTGGATCAGGATGAACTGTTTGCTTTGGACTCGCTCCTGGCATCTACATCTGAAAGATTGCTATAAGGCTTTTCCATCGCATAAATAAAAAGGGAACACATTTTTATGTGTGTTTCCATGTGCTCCTGTAATTCATACGCGCAAAATTCAGAAGACACAACCTGTCCTGCTGTTATGCATGAGTATATATTCTTTTTCTAAAGCCCCAAGTATTTCTGTTAGTCATCATTGGACAGGTTATGCTTCCCTCTTTTGGAGTTGATGTGTGAATTCTTAGATGATTGTTAAGTAAACACAAAGTGGTCCTGAACAACAGATGTGGATTTACGCTGCACATTATCTGTTGCAACTAATCAGTTAGAATTTCTGGGAGAGTTTATTAGTTGAAATAGCTGATCACGTAATACTGCGAGGGATGCATCTACGCGTGAATCAATGGTAGGATAATGAGTTTATTTCATATCTCATTGCTATGAATGATTGTAGAATCACATTCTAGCAATGCCATTTTGAGTTTTTGCTTCATGAAGCTGATATATTTTTTTCCCAACTTCTAAATTGACATGCCTTTGGGCTATTGTGACTCGAGGTCATCATTACAATGGAAAATTTTTTTTTAGAGAGAGATCATTCTTATCAACTGCTGGATGGATACTATTGGAAAAGATGCAAGGCTGTTTACAGACCAGGCTCTGTTGAGGAGCTTAATTCATACACTTCTAAATAAACAGTGATTGGACCTAGCACGTTCATATTCAAAAACATTTATGGGCACCACTTCCTCTTGAATATCCAATTTGCATTTCGCCCTACCTGATATCTAGCTGATGGTACAACCCCAATTCTGAAATAGTTGGGACGAAGGGTAAATTGTGAATAAGATCAAAATGCAATGGCTTTCAGATCATGAGCCAATATGTTATTTACAATGGAACATAGATAACATTTCAGATGTTGAAACAGACATTTTACATTTTTATCCACAAAATGAACTTATTTCACATTTTCTGGCTGCAACAGGTCTCAAAAAAGTTGGGGCAGAGGCAAAAGAGTGCTGAATAAAGCAATTCATATGTAAGAGAATCAGCTGAAAGAACATTTAGCCTGTAATTAAGTTAACTGGCATCTAGTGTGTAACATGATTGGCTATAGAAGGGATGTCTTGGAGAGGCTGAGTCTCACAGAAGTAAAGCTGGCCAGAGGCTCTAACTGTGAAAGTTTGCGTGAAAGAATTATGGATATATATGGATATAATAATTAACCCTTTAACTGCTTGCTCCCTTTTGGTCAAGCACAGTTTGAGTCGCTGTATTAAATTGAAAGATGTGTTGAAGCCTGATGAAGCCTCCTCCAGTAATCATTTGCAGTCTGTAATGCTGAAAAAAAATCTGATCTTTTAAGTTAAACACATCTTTTTGATGAGAAATAGTGATTCAAAATGTGCTCTGCCAATAGGTTGAGCAGGCAGTTAAAGGGTTAAAAACAATGTTCCTCAACGTCAAATTGCAAAGACTTTGAAGGCATCATCATCGACAGTGCATAACATCATCAAAAGATTCAGAGAAGCTGGAAAAATCTCTGTGTGTGAGGGAGAAGGCCGAAGACCTTTACTGGATGCCCGTGATCTTTGGGCTCTCAGACGCCACTGCATCACTCACCATCATGATTCTATCATTGACATTACTAAATGGGCCCAGGAATACTTCAAGAAACCACTGTCTGTTAACACAGTCTGCAGTACCATCCACAGATGCCACCTAAAGCTCTATAATGCAAAAAGGAAGCCATTGTTGAGCATGATCCAGAAGCGCCGCCATGTTCTGTGGGCCAAGGCTCATTTAAAATGGACTGTAGGAAAGCGGCAAAGTGTCCTGTGGTTAGACAAGTCCCAATTTGACATTCTTGTTGGAAATCATGGGCGTTGTGTCCTCTGGGCTAAAGAGGAGAAAGACCACCCCTCCAGTTATCAGCTTTCAGTTCAAAAGCCAGCATCACTGATGGTATGGGGATGCATAAGTGCATATTGTGTGGGACACTTGCATGTTTTAAAAAGCACCATGAATGCTGAAGGGTATATAAAGGTTTTAGAGCAACATATGTTCCCCTCCATAAGACATCTATTCCAGGGAAGGCCTTGTGTATTTCAGCAGGACAATGCAAAACCATATACTTCAGCTATTACAGCATGACTTCGTAGTAGAAGAGTCCCGGGTGCTGAACTGGCCTGCCTGCAGTCCTGATCTTTCACCGATTGAGAACATTTGGCGCATAATTAAACAAAAAGTCAGTCAAAGGAGACCCAAAACTCTCCACTTGCTGGAAGCCTGTATTAAGCAGGAGTGGGATCAAATTCCAGTGGCTAAACTCAAGAAACTTGTCTCCTCAATGCCCAGACACCTCCACTCTGTGTTGAAAGAAGAGAAGATGCTACACCATGGTAAACGGGCCCCTGTCACAACTCTTTTGAGACACGTAGCAGCCATTAAATTTGAAATGAGCTAATTTTGTGGATTAAATTGTAAAATTTCTCAGGTTCAACATTTGCTGTGTTATCTCTGTTCTATTGTGAATAAAATACTGGCTGGTGTGATTTGAAAGTCACTGCACTTTGATTATATTCACAATTTACACTTTGTTCCAACTATTTTGGAATTGGGGTTGTAGTTCATATCCTGGCTTAAGTCCATTTATTACAGAAGTGGAACTAAATCATCCGGGACACAATGTACTATATGGAAACAAACTGCCTGACTTTGCTGAAAAAGAAGTCATTTCAAGAATTTCTTATTGTCAAGTGTCACTGTCAGACCTTGGACTTTTGGTGAACTCTCGCAATGTGTTGCCTGCATTTTTCAGGTTTGGAGTCCGATGAGTCTTACGAGGGAGTTTCGGAGGCCAGCTTTAAAGATGCGATAGTGTATGAGGGAGCACTGGAGGATGGCGACAGCCTGTCCCGTGAGAATGGAGTGAGGGAGCGCAGGTGAGCCAGTGCCCAGGTGCACTTTTGGTCAAGTTTACAGCTCGCTGTACATTTGCTACAATGTACCCATGTTTTTGACTTAATTTCTCTCAGGACTGCCTTACCTGCATGTATGCACTCGCGGAATAACTTCAGTGTGTGGGGGATTCTGAAGAAATGCATTGGACTGGTAAGGGCGATTAGACATGGCATTTCACCTGTCTTCAATAAATCATTTCCATGCTGTCGCACTGACTGCGTCACGCCTCGTGACGCTTGTGCTTGTCGTGTTGCAGGAGCTGTCGAAGATCGCCATGCCCATCGTGCTGAACGAGCCCCTCAGCTTCTTGCAGCGGATCTCGGAGTACATGGAGCACACATACCTCATACACAAAGCCTGCGCCATGTCCGACCCTGTGGACCGTATGCAGGTTAGAGTGCAGTTCATGTGCTTGCATGTTTGTGCTCTCTTTCACCCACGTGTGTCTATGCTCAAATGAACTCGGCCACACGCAGAATGTATATCCGCGCTCACTGGCTGGGGACGTTGGAATAGTGAGACTGTGCTACGTATGATAGAAATTTGAAACACATGGAAATGTGCCCTCAGACTTATTTTTTTGAACCAAATCCTGTATCATTGAGTATAGAAGCAGCAGTGGTGGATCACCAGTGATGCACATGAACCATATCTGGCTGAATCCTCCCAATCTGTGACCGATGCGACTGTACTTAGTTACTGCAGGCTTAAGTTGGAACTTCCTCTTTCACTGCAGTACAGAGCCCTTACTGACTGAGCCAGTAATGATTTACCGTAATGGCTGCTCATTTGACACATGCAATGTTTTCTGATTGTCCAATGAAGTTTTCTGTTTCTTTCAAACAACTGTTTCACACATTTAATGCTTCGGTTGGTCTGTTTTTGTTGTAGTAGTGACTGTTTGTAGACCTTTTGATGCATTTGGCTGGTTTAAAGTTGCGTACTGACTGCTATGATGATATTCTCTCTCTCACAGGCTGTGGCTGCATTTGCTGTCTCTGCTGTAGCGTCTCAGTGGGACAGAACTGGCAAACCCTTCAACCCCCTACTGGGGGAGACTTATGAACTTACCAGGTCAGGGAGAAAATGTGTGTGCATGCGAGATCTGCATTATACTCTCTGTTGCAATATGACAATATCCAATTCAGCTGTCATGTGATGAAAGTGACGAACAAATAGTCTGGTATTTACAAGTTCTGGAATTTTGAAATGAGTATCCAAAACTGTGCCCAATATGCATTTAGCTTGAGAATGTGCTGCAGGTGTGTACAAATTGGCCACTCCCACAGTGACATCAGCCTGGTCAGACCCAAGGGCCAGACACATTAGTGAATCAGTAACTTCCCATTGGGTAAACGGTTCTCACTTTTCATTCACCTGCTTTTGGTTTTTTCCTTCCTGTCTCCCAGGGAGGAAGAGGGTTACCGTCTGATTTCGGAGCAGGTCAGCCATCACCCTCCCGTCAGCGCCTTCCATGCAGAGAGTCTAAAACAGGACTTTGTGTTTCATGGCTCCATCTATCCCAAACTCAAGTTCTGGGGCAAGAGTGTGGAGGCCGAGCCTCGGGGAACGATCACTCTAGAGCTTCTCAAGTGAGTGTGTGTCTGCATGAGAGAGTGAGCATGTGGGTAATTCCATCTGATATCACCAGAGGCCTCCTGACTGACAACTTCGGATTGGCTTCAGATTTGCAGAATATACAGCAATATTCTTGTATCCATTATATTATGTGCAAAAATTTAGACCCATGTCATAATTGGTTTTTGAGATATTTACACTTCAAAAAGTGGGCATGACCCCCAAAGTTGTGTAAAAAACGAGTGTTTCTATGCTGTATGTCAACTTCAAGAAGTCATAACTCCTGAACTATCAATGATGGACACGTCAATTTATTTGGTCATAGAATTTTAGAATTGGGTGGCAGAACCTGCCTGGCAGATGGATCATAAATACGCCATGTATCTACCTACCCAAAAATGGCTATGTAATTGTACAGAACAGGACAAACTGATGCTTTGGTGAAAATTTCAGTGCAATATCTTGAAAAATGTGGATTTTATGCCCGCCACAAGCCTGATAAACGATGAAATTTTGCAATGCAAGAAATTAGCCTTTTTGTCACGAAACGAATGCACTGGCGGCGTTCATATGATAAAAATCCACTTAAGATTAAGTTTTTGGGTCTTAAAGTCACCTTTTATGAACGTTTTGAAAGATGTTTTACAAAATGAAGAAAAATTTTTTCAAGTCTGAACCTTGTCTTGACTCCTTAATGTAATGTTTCATATCATGTTATAGTGATTGTATTTGTATTATTGTATTTTAATTTAAATGTCTGCTTTAAAAAAATCTTCGCTTCAGTAATTTTAATGATGTATAGCTGATTAGAGCTTGTGCAAGGTAGTTAAATGGGCCGTAATTTCATTCATAATGTGCACTTCGTATAGCTGGGTGACCCCAAGTCTTCTCCAAATCTATTTATTCAGGTTTCTTACCAAACTTAGAATTTTCTTTATCATCGACGTTACATTTGAACACAACCAGTGAAAATACGCGCCTCAGCTGATGAACAGAAGCCAAAACGGTGCCCCTCAGCAAAGGGGATAAATTATCAAAAATAAAGGGAAAAAAAATTCTGGTGCACATGATTATTTGGGCGATTTGTTAAGGTGCAGGTGACTGACATTCCTACAAAATGTCTTCAGAGTCAAAATTGCCTAAATCGTGTGCTCCAGAATTTATTTCTTTCATTTTTGTTGGATTAGAACACATCACGACAATGTATTTACCGTTGCCCTAAAGTCATTTTACTGACCCAACCTAGAATGTGCATCATAATGTAATTTCGTGAAACCCCGTTTAGTTAGCTAACTAGCTTTTATCCAGCCGATGGTCAACTTTGATAATTGTGGAATAATTAATCTTGTTTAGCTAACACTCGTAATTGAATGCGCAATAAAACCAATTTCTTGTTTAATGAATTTATTTTGCTCTTACTCTACACTATATGTATTTAGCAGGCGCGATTATCGTTGGGTCTTAAACTATCATTTGGTCAGGAATCACACCGTAAGTAATGTATGCAGAACTAGCCATAAAGTCAATCAGTGTATTTTTAACTAAAGGGACCTGCTACAGAGTTTGGGTGTGCTTACCGCGTTTGTTTTGAGTGGACGAGGCGGATGGCCGGCCCACAGCAACAGCAGTCGAAGTTGACGGAGTTATTTTAACCCGAAGACAGCCAAAGGTTGTGCATTGTTGTTTAATGTGGTGCGCAATGCAGTTGCACTTTGCCATGGTGGTTGTGGTCCACCCCTTGCAAAATGTTGCCAAACCTCAGACCTCTTCTCATGATCCGCCATCCTTGCAAGCAACTTCTTCATGTACTGTAATACCTAAACTGACAATTCCGTTTTTTTTTTTTTGTTCTCAAAAGCTTTATTAGACAATTGAGGTATGTTTGTCCATCAGTGATTTCGTTTAAATGACATGACTCGACTCGAGACATAACACACCTTTATGTACGCTGTTACTGTAATGATGGGGTAGGACTTGATATACATTCTTGCTTCTTCCTGCTCATTCTCGAACACAGTACAAATGTTCAGTCCTCTGATGAATACCAAGTGAAGTGATGTTGTGATGTATAATATTTTGAGTTATTTATATTAATTAATTTATTTATGCACAGTAATTTATTTTTTTGTTGTTGATTTTTTGGCAAATAAACGTAATTTTTTTTTATTTTTTTAATGTCAGTAGACCCACGAGACTCTTACAGTAGCGATTAGCTCAGTCGTTACTGATTTTAGTTTTTTGAAAAATGCAGGAACAGGTTTCTATCCCCATCCCTAATTATACACTACATATTTGTTTATTCCCCTGCTGTGATGTGTTTCGCCCACAGTCATAAAGAGGCGTACACATGGACAAACCCCCTCTGCTGTGTACACAACATCATCCTGGGAAAGCTGTGGATCGAGCAGTACGGCACCGTGGAAATCCTAAATCACAGGCGAGCATTCACCCCCAATTCGTCACCGTGTAACTACCTGCAATCCGTCACAGAGCCCTTACCCAACAGTCCAACACAAAACATTTACCCGTAATCAGTCACTGAACATTTACCCACAATCCACCACAGAGCATGTGAAACCTTTTGATGATATGATATAGCCTCCATTGCTGTGGATTACTCACGTGCTTGTCCTTGTTCCTTTGGGTGTGTGCAGCTCTGGAGATAAGTGCGTGCTCAACTTCAAGCCATGTGGCATGTTTGGAAAGGAGCTGCACAAAGTGGAGGGCTACATCCAGGATAAAAAGTGAGTGAGCTGTAAAGTTACTTGAGTGTGTGCTTGTTTGGTGTAAATCGAATGGACTGCATTTGTATAGCGCTTTTGTAGTCATAAGACACAAAGCGCTGCGTGTGTATGGTGCAGTATATAGTTAAATCCTTGTCCTATGTTTTTGGTTTTCAGTAAAAAGAGGCGAAGAGTCTTGTATGGGAAGTGGACGGAGTGCATTTGGAGCGTGGAGCCCCAGGAGTACGAGACGCACCGTAAAGTGGAGAAGAAAGGAGCTGGTGACGCCCGGAAACAGAAGCAGGTGAGCTGGGCTCTTCCCACTGGAGATAAACGGGCACTGGATGGCGTTCTCTGTGCATGGGAGTGCTTTCCCGAGAGGGATGACTGAGTTGGCTTGATAACAGTGCTCAGTCAAAAAAAAAAAACCAGAATGTCTTCTATCCATGTTCCAGATTTTGGAGGGTTTCAAGTTTATCTGGAGAACCTGGTAACCTTGCTATGTGAATTGCTCTTAGGAAAGCTAAGCCCAGTTTGGCTCTGCAATAGCTTTGCTTTGCTTCTTATCCGTGACTTATAAAACTGCCCCTGTTGTATTGGGTACCGTACAGTCCAGCAGACAGTGCCATTTCTATGTGAGATTATCGGGAGAAATACACGAGAATATCGCAACGCAGTGCAAATGTACGAGTCACATATTTCCTGCATTGGAAAAGTAATGGGCCTAGTGCCGGTGGTAAGTATACATGTGTATCGTGATAAGTCTCGCATGAAACTGGTGTCGATAAACAGCATTGTTAGTGAACGAGATTCTAAATGTCTAACATCCAGTTTTGAGGTTTACTGTCTCACGCGCGTTTAAAATATGGCTCCTGGACAGTGTCAATATGTCTCCCCCTTCCTGGGGGGGGGGGGAAGACATATTGTTTTAGCCTGAATTCCCGTGGGCGTCGGCTTCGGCGTTCCCATTTGTTTCCGGAGCATGACTCTGAAACTGTTCGACCAATTCTCACCAAATTTGATATAGTACCTCTCCATATCATGTAGATGTGCCTTGTTTGAACTGCTTTTGAATTTTATTTTTTCTGTTTCCATGGCTACAATTTGGACTTGCGCATATTGAAGGGTGGGACTCGTTTCCGGACCATAACTCTTAAAATGTGAAATGGGGGAAGAGGGAGACATCTGTTTCTACGTGAAAAAACCATTTCTAGTTTGTTTTTGATTTTCTTATATATTGATAATGCACTCAAAATATAATTGTTAAAATTTACAGGAACAAACTTGTTACGCCTTTGTAACCAATTAATTTGTTGATGCAACAGAATCCGATTTGTTATTCTAACAAAAATCTTAACAAAATAGATTTGTTACTTTTCCGCACGGCCTCAGCAAATTTTCCGTTGTCACTTTTCATTGGCGAGAGTCGATACCGTGCACCAATTTCAGTGTCGTCTGACTGCGAAGGATCTTGAAATGAGCAAGAATGCAACGGGAAGGCGAGCTTTAACCTATGCCATCTTTTCTCTGTATATACTATATGTCGTCGTTCTTTAAGTTTTTATATTTTGCGACAAACACCGACAATGTTATTCTATCTTTACTTTTGTGTCGCAATCTAGAAGTTTGTGTGTGCAGATGATATTCCTATCCCACCATATTTTGACTTCTTCAAACCAGGCCATTAAACATGAGGAAACTGCCACTGATGTCTGTTTTTGTTCCTTTCACAGCTGATTGATTTGTCAACAACTTATTGGCATTGGTTAAAACTCACCTTACTGTTCACTTCTGCCTGTGCCTTTGCATCAGGAGGATGTGGCCGTGGTGGAGAACGAGGATGCGGACGACATGCCCGAGGTGCAAGAGACTGTTGCCGTGGTACCTGGCAGCTCGCTGCTGTGGAGGGTTGCATCCCGCCCCGCTCACTCTACACAGGTTTGTGCTGTTCCTTGTGCACCAAAGACTACATACAGTATTTAATAACAGGAAACACTGTTATACCTGCGTACCCTACACATGCACTACACTCATGACATGCACTGTGCTCACTACAGCCCGCCCTGTTCCCTGTGTACAGGCATTCTATACACAAAACACTCTTTCACCTGCATACCCTACACATGCACTACACTCAAGACATGCACTGTCACTACAGGCCGCCCTGTTCCCTGTTCTATACACCACACAAACACTGCATTTGCACTGCACTTTTGAGTGAGTGACTGACTGAGTGACTCACTCACTCACTCACTCACTCTCTTGCAGCTGTATCATCTTCCTTCTCTCTGGGTAAATGTATGACCTGTGTCTCTCTCTGTAGATGTATAATTTCACCAGCTTTGCCATGTCTCTGAATGAGTTGGATCCGGGGATGGAGGCAGTCCTGGCCCCCACGGACTGTCGCCTGCGCCCTGATATCCGGGCCATGGAGAATGGTGACATAGGTATAGCTCAGCACTAGTGCACCTGCTCACTGCCACAGTGGTGCGCTCCAGAAGCTGTGCCTCGTGAATCTTAATGGTGTTTAATCCCTGACAGACGCGGCGAGCAGTGAAAAGGAGCGGCTGGAGGAGAAGCAGAGAGCGGCGCGGAAGGAGCGAGCCCGAGCCGAGGAGGAGTGGAGCACCAGGTGAGTTCTCTTCCGCACGTAACAGGCCTCCTCATTTAACTAACTCAGTTCATGCGTGTGTATTTGTCTGTGTACAGCAGTGGTTTGACGTGCGTGTGTGCGTGTGTTAGTTCGTGTGTGTAATGTTGATGAATTCGTTAGGCTATTGAAGTTAGCACATTGGTTTACGACGCTCATTGTGAGATGCTTAATACTTCTTTTTGTTAATTAAAATGCTTTCTTGTGATTTTGGTTTCTACTTAATGTCCCTGCTGTGATTCAAATGCCTGAACTAACCCTACATATTTTTTCTGTGACCAATGATGGAGAAGACGTGATCATTAAGACCTTTGGACAAAGAGTATAAATTTGTACATCTATGCCTTATTTCCAGGCATGATATTTGACTAGCGAATTCCATATGTTGAGGAAGTTTGTAGGCAGACCATAACTCCGTGTGGTCGCACTCTGGGATACCAAGCAGCCTTCTGGTCCCTTCCATCGCTGACTAACTTCTGCAGTTGGCCCTGGTGTTGCTTGCGCAAGGAGGGGGTTCAGTTTGCCTGAATGGAAGCTTCTTTTTGTGAAGCGAACAAAATGACCTAAACCAGCATTGCACATAAACTTTACGTACCATCGACACTGCGCTTGGCTCCACTGAAGGTGGTTCCGCCACCCGCTTTAGTGCAAGTGAATGGGAAGTCCAGCTTCATAAAACGCAAGAAAATTTCCTCTCAGTGGGCATTTTTACTCCTCCAATGTCTCCTGGAGTGCCGATATTTGGACTATTTGGACAGTCGGAGTATTTTTGCAAATGTTGAGCAAAGCACAGGTTATTTAAGACCTTTTCAGTGAGGTGCAGTCGCTGAGCGCAGGGCTGGGCTGCGAAAGGCGACGTCAGCTATTTCGGCGCTCTCGGTACAGTGATGCTCGATCTCTATTGGTTGGTGATGGTTGGTCTCTTTGTTTCCTCATTATACTTCTTATGTTTCAGGTGGTTCCAGTCGGGTACAAATCCGTACACGGGGTCTCAGGACTGGCTCTACACAGGAGGGTACTTTGATAGGAAATATGACGACTGTCCTGACATCTATTGATGGATCAGGATTCTCCGCCCACACCCCACTTGCAGCACCATATCATCTCATGTGGAAGCTTTAAGTGGGTGTGGCAATTTTTTTTTTTTAAGCGTTTTATTTCTTCTCCGATTGTTCCAAAATCTGCTCTAACTCGATGGACACCTTATTGGACAAAAAAAGAACCTAAATCAGGGACAATGAAGCTTATTTGACTGAACGATTGCATTTTATTTTATTTAGGGGTGGGGGATAGCTGTGAGGGTTTTTTTTTTTTTTTTTCTGATGAATATTCTTGTCCATTTTCCGTGAAGTCAAAAGGTACTTGTGGTTGCACACACTTATATTTGTGTGTCTATAAATGTGTATATAAATAATATATTACTGGTCTCACAATTCAGGCAGACGTACATGTAATATTTAATGGTTTTGCCTTTCAAGGTGCCTCCTAGACATTCCCTGTTAGGTCCCTATTGATTTGGCCCCCTGCTTCAAGATTTATTACTGCTGGAAGTCCATGTAAAGCTGGGCTGTGGTCCCCGCACACAGAAATGTCTTCTGCACTCCCACATAGCACGTACACGTGTGCATACAGTATGTAGGGTGATAAGTCCACTGCGCTGCAGTTTTTGTTTGCGTCCTCTTTGTTTGACATGAGTTACAGTTGGCTCACTGCGATGGACCAGGGACCTCACCTGTTTTTTACACACTATTTCAAATGGTTTCTTGGGTCTGCATGGGTCTGAAATTGCAATTGTGGATAAGACAACCTGCAGATGTTGCAGCTTCCCTGGAGCAGAGCTTAGGACTGCTGGGGGGGGGGAACTAGAGTGTTCAGGTGAACACGTGTCGCCTGCGAAGCTTACGTGAAAGTGTGACTACCAACTGAAAGTGTTACTACCGGACAGACAGATGCCGGGCGACGTGATCCCTATGTGCCGCTATGCATCGCAGGCGACACAAAAATTGCGAACAGATTCTTCAGTTGATGCTTTTGGCAAATCTTGCAGCGCCATGGATAGATGACGTTAATTTCATTCGGTATAAATTTGGAAAATTAATGCATGAACTTATATACTACTCATTTGGGTAGCGTGTACCTACAGTATGCGCAGGTCTCTTATTTATAAAAATTATGGTGGATTTTGAACCCATAGATTACGTAACCTCTAAACAAATGTGGTGCAGTAAAAAATATCCTACATTTTTTAATTCGTAGGCATGATAAACTGCACAATTTTCATTTATTTGATAAAGATTAACATGGAAATTTTCACATTTGCATAATATTCTTTATTTTGTGTGTTTTTATCGCAGTTTTTGAAAAATTTGTTAATTCAAATCCAAAATCCGCTAAGAAGTGGCCGTATGCATTGTTTGTCTTTACGCACCATTCTGGTTTCTACCACATGCTGCTCATCCAGGTTTAGACAGTGAAAGTCCTCAGTACTTTGCTTCACACACTTGGAATGGCTGATAAGTATAATTTTTCTCCTTGCTGGTGGAGATCACTGGCGGACAAACGCATCCCAAAACTTTCACCACCTATGCATTGGACTTCCCATCCGTTGTGTCTGTGGATTTGCCTGCACTGGGGGGACTTCACCTGCAGCTATTCCACTTGTAGTCTTGAAGCAAAGTGGCTTTACTGATGAAAAATCCTAAACTTCTAACGCTTTTCCATAGTCCTGACTGCGCCTGCTGATTGTCACATATAGGCAGACTGTGAGGCTGGATGTAAAATGACTGCTGTGCCACTTAAAGGAGCTGTGTCATGATTACTGGGCATGCTCGCAACTTTGAACAATGTAAATCCATTCAACTTAAAGTAAAATCTAGAAGGTATTTTTCTTCTGTGATTATTTGCTATGGAGAACCAGCTTACATCCTTCATATCACTTGGCGACAGCTTAAAATAGCACTCTGAATTCTCGAATTTCCTTAGGAAGCTCCTTATTACAGAAAGCATAATACCTTAGTAACTAAAACGTATAAAGACAAAGATGCCTCGGCAAGAATGGAATCAGATTATGACTTGCAGTCAAGCAGATTCACTTTCTTGGGATGTACATTCTAAGCATTTGCACTAACCGTGACACAGCTCCTTAAAATTGATATTTATTTTTTGCTTGGTTTGGTATAGAACAACACTTGTAAACCTGTAGTGAGGCAAGATGAACTTGATCACTTTTCAGAAATGGAGAATGAACGGTCTTCCCTCTTATGTATTTATTTCTTGAGACTGAGAGAGCTGGCAGGACAACAGACTGAGAAAGCCACAGGTCAGAGGGTTTTACGGTGGATAACCGCACATTCAAGCAGGGGGAGACCTTATATTCCATGAGGCCCATCACTTTCATTTCATACCCAAACAGGAAACGGTATGACTTGAGCAATATTCAACTGATGTAATCACTTTTACAGGTATTTGTGTTCAATTATTATTTTGACCTTCTCATTGGCAATTGGTTAAAGGTCATTGTTACACAGTTCAGTGCTACCACATTAAGAATGTTATGAAACTTGACGAATTGTCTCTGAATTTATTGATTTAGCGGTTTAGTTCAAAGTGAACTTGAATTTAAACTAGTACCCAACTGTCTACAGGCATTTAAAATAAAAACATGGAAAACCCATGAGTAAAATTTGAAAAGTGGTAATATGGGGATTGGAACTCCATTTCGAGAGGTGAGATTAGTTTTTTTCTGTGTAGAAAATAGGATAATACTTTATGGAAGCAGTTGAACCATTAATTAAATGATATGGTCTGTGTAAGATGGATGACGCAGGCTTTCTTTGTCTCTCAGCTAAAGACTTTATTTTCTGCCTCAATGCAGATTTTCTTCATCATGACTCATTTTTAATCTTTGGGTTTGCCTGCTCAGATGTGCAACGTCTAGTTTACACCTTCACTTCATGGAGATGTCCCTGTCTCGGTGACAAATTTCTGTAGGTCATGGACACCAGTTTAGTTTAAATCTATTGTTTTGAAAGATACCCCAGTTCCAACTCTAATATTGTGCTTCACACTTAATTACGAATGTTTAGTATATTTGTAATTTTATTTCTTGGTCTGCACTACATGTGTATGTACATAAACTATACTGTTGCATGTTTTGCCACTTAATATGGATCTGGATTTTAAATATTTGGTGTCAAAATGAAAAGCTGCTTAAGACATTGTTTACCTGGTTTGTAAACAAAATGTTAGTCATGACACAAAATAAGTAATGCTAATTGATCATAATCCGAAAAATTATATGATAAATATGTGCTCAACAGTGGGTATGAATAATTTGGAAAATCATCATTCTGTTAGAACAAATCATACTGTACATAAATGTATATTTATGCAGGTGGGATGAAATGGGATTAAGGGGACTCCTTCAGCCCATTAGCAGTACCATTCTAGGATTAAAAAAGATACAGAACCATTTGTAAATGTAGTGGATCTGGTATTCCATTCAAATAGTGAATGTTTCTTCTTGTAATGTGGCACAGAAGGTTATACTTTAATCCTTTGGTGTGTCGTGGTTATAGAAGTAACCAAACTCATCCACCACCCTGATT
This sequence comes from Gymnothorax reevesii, assembly GCA_029721435.1. Classification (NCBI taxonomy): domain Eukaryota; kingdom Metazoa; phylum Chordata; class Actinopteri; order Anguilliformes; family Muraenidae; genus Gymnothorax; species Gymnothorax reevesii. Next base: position 11,760,973 of record CM056581.1, read on the forward strand.
GGGCAGAGGGGGCAAAGCTTCATGCATCAAAGGGTTAAAGCCATTCCTATGACAGTGGTGTTGCATTCCTTTTGTATAGGAGCACCTGAGTCACCAACAGCCCCCGTAACATGCAAAGATCGGATGCCCCCTGCTGTGTATCGAGCACATTTTATTTACCGTGGATGCTGACTGTGTTTAGGAGCATGTGGTGTAAAAGGACTGCTGGCCAGACGCTGTTCTGCTTTTTCCAGCAGACACTGGTTTCAGATTGTGTACAGATTCCAGTAGATCTGAGTTAAAGCGTCAGCTGTAGGGTAAAGTCTTAGAGCTACGGTTAAGTGTAAATAGTTGACGTCAGCTATCCTTCCTTAATACTGCTCCCTCAATTTAATTCCACATGCTTAACTGGCAGGAGGTGCATAACAAAATTTCCACAAAACAATATATAAAAATCAGTTCGACAAAATTTCCGTACGACAGATCACCCAAGAAAATATTGTTTAAAACAAGTTTACTGTGACAGGTCATCACTTGAACTCACTGTGCATTTTTACATTATAGCCGTTATCTATGCAAATAATGACCACTGTGTGTATCTGTACATTAAATGCGTTTATACAGTGTATATAGACTGCTGTACTTAAAAGTACTTGCTGTGTCTGTTAAAAATGTGAATTGTCAAGTTACAGAAAGCTGGTTCTTTACATGACCGTTAATATAAATGTAGAGGCCCTCATGTACAGTAGATGGCAATAATATGATCAATAGAATTACTGCTGGGTCTTGGGATGCATTTGTCCCTCTACTTCTGCTCATTAGTCCACAATCAGAAAGTTTTGCTCGTTGTTTGTTGTGCCTCGTCATGCCTCGTCATGTCCTCACATTGTAACACTTTAGAGGGAGAAAAAAAATAATTGTTGTCACCTGTGTTGGTAGTTTTTTTTTTCTCCTTGACCAGATAAATGATTAAGTAACTGCATTACTGCTGCTGATGGTATGGCAATTCATTGCAGTCTCATCAAATGTTCATTATTTGTGAAGTAGCAATAAATCAATTATATGTCCGCCATCATACAAAATGTCATTGGATCCTGTTTTTTTTTTTTTTTCCTAAATCTTGCACTTTTTGTCTGACTGGGCAAAGTGGATTAATTCTTTTCTTGCTTTAAACAGACCCTACAAGCTGTGGGGCTCCATTTAAAAAAAAAAAAAAAAAAAAAAAAAAAAAAAGTGATGGTTGATCATCCTATTGGTCTGAAAAAACGTGATGCAGACGGAGGGATTTTTTCTTCTTATTTATTGTTGGTATATGTATTTATTATAAATTGCTGTGGTCGTGATATGCTTTTCTAGGTTTCTGGACTGTTTATTTTCTGGTGCTCGACTGAGTTCAACACTGGAACAGAACTTTTTCCAGTCAACGGCTTAAGCATCCTCTTTGGGTACATTTGCGCAATTCGCATGATGCCGATTGCTCTTTTTTAGATACTAAAAATATGAATCATGAATCGCATGCATTGTATCCAACCCTTGAGTAATCAAAAGCGTGAGAAGTCCGGAGTCATAATCTGTTTCCAATTACTAGTGGTGAAATGCAAGGTGCGTGAAACTGATAGACCTCCATGCACAAGGGCGTCAGTTCTGCGTGAGGATATCTCACATACGCGTTGACTGAATAATTGCTGACTACAGCAGGGGGACGCATACATGCCACTAAAACTCACTCCGAATGCGTGAGAGTTGACCGGTATGCGTTATTAATGAAAACTGACCACAGCTGAAAACGTTTTAGGTGAATATAATCCAGCCGGTATCATCATCTCACCCTGCAGCACAACTCCCTTAAAATCCAAAGAAGACATTTTAAGGTGCAATCAACAGGGTTCCCACTCTTTTTCACTGACCAAATTTCAAAACTTTTCCATGATTTAACGGCGCCCAACATAGAAAGAATCTTGCATACTTAATGGCCAAATATGGATTGTTATCCTTTTCTACTTATCTTTCAATATAACTTTGCATGTTTCACTCGCAAACTAATTAGACAAACTATTGTTATTTCACCAGATCTTTCAACTTCCTATTATACTATTATTCTTATTCTTCCCATCCCGTAAACACTGACTCCTACAGTTTTCACAGCACCCATACAAGCTGCATACCAAATGATTCTACTATAAATGTAGATTGATGTTTGTCAAAATTGTATTGATATTAGTTGTAGTGTATAAATAATTGGCAGTTAAAAATGAATAATGGATCCCACTCTTCCTATGGACACAAGACTCTTGCACAACTATCCTCTCTCTCTTTACATTGGCTGAACAGACTGTGATGTAACAGTACCTACCTAAATAAATTAGATTGCTGTTTTATTGATGAATTTTTTACAGTTATGGCGGGGCGTGGAGTCTCAATAGCACACAAACCTCAGAGACGACTCAAACGGACACTCACACAAATACACACCACAGGGGCCACTAACATTAACCCTCGCACTCAAATATACACCACAAGGACCACTCATACTGACCCTCACACAAAAATACACACTAAGGGGCTGCTCACAGTAACCCATACACACACCGACACCACAGGGTATAGCCAGTCAGCGGCCTTGTGCCGCACCACTGAAGTCTCTCGAGACAGCGACATTTTTCTGTCTATATTGGCCTTGTACTTATAAAGTAAAAATAACCGAGATTACGTCAGTTTATTCTTGAAAATATGAATGCTCTAAATAAATTATTTTTATCTAACCTAGCTGGAAACATTAAAAATGTTTTGGAAATTAAAAATAACTTTTGGAAAGTTTTGTTCATAAATTAATCTGTTTATTATTGTGCTTTCTTTCTGCACCATAGAAACATCATTTTAAATAGGATGTTATCTATACTCTGGCAGAGGGGTGTGATACAGCCTAATGATGCTGTGTTTAAAATGGGGTTTTGATTATGGCTCCATGTAATTCATTTGAAAATGTGGTGGCCGTTTCTGACAAGTAGCAAAATTTGGCTTCACAGAAAACACGAGAGAATGACTGTGGTTTCACCATTCAATCCTTCTGAGCAAAGGATAAAAATGTTTAGACTGTCAAGGGGGATGGATTTTTTCCCCCATGCAGAGGGCACCTTTTGCTGTCCATTAGAATGGTGAACTCATCTCGCGACTGTAATATCTTAATTGAGCAAGCCGATATACCACTGACTGTAGTGCAGTACTTGGTGTCATGATTTGTGAGGTGTGAGTAGCTTTGCGGCTCTCGTCCCGGGACGATATCCAATCCCTTGGCTACCGGATTCTTTACCCAGCTGGCTGATTGAGCTGGGGTGGCACCTTCCCACCGCAGGAACTTCAGGGTTATTTTATGGGGCCGGGGCCGTTGTTGCGTCTCCACCGCTGGAACCACCCCCGAAGGACAGAGTACCGGAACTTTTACAGGGGCTAAAAAAAAGTCCCTGCCTCGGAGTAGGTACTCTGAAAGGCCCCGAAAAACTCCTGGGTGGGGCTTACTTGGCGCTGATTGGATTTACTCAGGGCGGGATGTAACATTTACCAAAAGTGAAAAAATGGGTCGCATTTTTAAAAGTTCTCCTACTTTGCCCTCGTGGTGGAAACACAGCATTTGAGAGGGCCGAGTGAGAGGACGTTCCTCTAGTAGTTCCTGCCCCCCAAATGCTGGAACTTCTTCGGTGGAAACGGGCCTTATGTAAGCAGGAAGTCCGGCACGCCTCCTTCGCTGGAGTGTTTTTTGCTTCGCACTATAGCCGAAGATATCTGTAGTCAGGCTTTGTATGACTTTCTATCTTACGATTTTTGGAGTTTTTCCCCCTTTTTGCCATCTCACTTTGCTTCCGTTCTTCAGACTATTACACATCCTTTGGAAGCGCGAGTACTTTTTAAGTCTGTGTTGTTCTCTGTGTTTGTACTGTGTCCTTTCTCTCTGGTTGTTGAGCTTGGCCTCCTAGTTCTACCGGCTATTACAATCGGCCCAGATAAGCCATGAATAACTTAAGTCAGTTTGTATAGTGTGACTGTTCTTACAACCAAGTTTATAATACTTACTAGCAAACACTATCTTGATTCTAGAGCGCCACACAATACGTCATGCTGGAGCAGTGGCACGGCTGGTGAATACTTTTGAATAATAATAGCCTGCCCACCTAATAATATACTGAGGCATTAAAAACGCAAAGTGGTTTTAATTCCCACTTTTTTCAAAATGCCTCAAGCGTAAACAAAGATTTTGTAGATATACATTGCTTTTTGCATCAAGTTTTATTTTATAAATCACAAGCTTTGCATCAGAAGTGCGCTCACATTCTGAAGCCCTTTCTGTGTATATGCAGCGTATGTTAACAGGGTACAACTTGAAGCTAGGCGTTGATGGCTTTGGCTCTGCTTGCAATCACTTCATACGCCCTTAAAATTGATCTCCGGCCGCAATGCACAACTGACCTTATTTGACCTTGACCTTTGACGTAATGCCCTCCAAAATTCGTCAGTTTCCATCTGTGGGAAGTTTCCTGCTTTGATGGAAAATTCCCCCCTCCTTCAGTAGATACAGTAAAGACGAGACAAATCTGACATGTGCGGACAGAGGAGTCCATGAAGAAGGCTGAGAAAGACAAACTCAGAAAAAGAAATTTCTCTTTACCTAGTGTGATTCTGTTACAAAGCAAACACAGGAATCAGACTTAATTTTCTGACATTTTATTCAACAAAATGTAAGCAGAAAATTCCGATCGTTCAGATGGTCCTGAAAGAAAAGGAGAAGAGATGAATCAGTAGAAACCAAATGTGGAAAACCAACTGTGAACAACAGCAGCTGACTCTACAGGGGTATTCCGTGTAAAGTCACCAAAAGAAACAAGGTTGACACCCAACACCTAAGATGTTGCTTAAAGTGAAAGACAACTTTTGTCTGAGGCAAAGTTTAAACAAAAGATCCACTTCTAAAGTGTTACAACACACGTTTTTGGTAATTTTAAGATGACGCTGAATAATGAAAACACGCACAAAATCCATCATTTTCCTTTTAACAGCAGCATTAAAATCCTATAGCGTATATTCCTTTCATGGCATGAGTTTTTTTTTTTTTTTAAAGCTCTCGTTTAAGACCCGAATGTGAAAAAATCTAAGTCATAACATGTGGACTCCATATGGGAAATTATAACGTTGGCCTTGTGCATAAGTTGTCTTTCACTTTAAACTCAATCAAATGGTGACCGGCTGCAGTATGTCCAGTAGATTCATGCACTGCTCTGAGACATGCGCCCATCTTTATTTAAGCTGCAGCAGTGGTTGACATGCCTTCTGATTACCAAATGTACCGGAAAAGAGACGTTTAATTAGGGGAAAAAGCGGTCGCACAGGTGGGACTATTTTAATTCAAAGGTCGCATAGTCTTAATTTTGGTCAAAAATTAACCAAAACGGACGCAATTTCGAGCCCTGCCTCTGTATAATTATTTGGACCACATACAATTGCACTATGTGGGACAAGACAGAGCTGAACTTCTCAGATTTATTTCTTTGCACTTGAAAGACTGTTCTCGTTGTGATTTATTTATTTTTTTTTTTCTGTCAGCAGAATTATATCTCCAAATTTATCATAATATATTAGGGAGATATAAAATGACCAAATCGAACAATCCCTGAAGTGTGAAGAAACTAGACAGCTGGTCGCCCACTAGTTGACATGTATCCCTGGGCCCCCTAAAGCAATCGCACCCAAAATCGATAGACTTCATGACCTTACAACACACAAAGTCTGCGCCACATGATAAATCTGTTGAAATTTGTGGCCTGTACAGTGTTCACGAGGAAAAATCTCCACGGACGTGGCGTCGGGTCGGTAGAATCTCTGACTCACTGTCAGTTGAGTTTCATGCCTTATTTCATATAGTGCAACTGAATTGTACACAGTACAGTTAATATTCAAATTGATCAAAGTTTTAATGAGGGGTGTATTGTTGGCGTTATGGATGCCTTGTGCCTTGATCAGTAATAATGTCAAAGCTGGTCCAAATCAGTCATAATTTAGGTTTTTGAGTGAAAGAAAAAAAAAAAAAAAAAATCCTCAGTCAAAATACCCAACTTCGCCCATGTAAATTAACAATCATACATGAAGCCAATAAACCCAATACTTCTTTCATCAGTGTACACCATTTGATTAAATTTTGGTAACATCTGAAGTGGTGGGTGTCAGGCCCAGGTGATTTGACATGGAATTACTCTGTAATTTCAGCAAATAAAAAGCTTTTGGCAGAGCAACTGTGATCAACCACAAAATACTGGACTAAATAAATGGTAACAGTGTAGAGACTTACGGAGACACAATGGTGTCACTCTTTGCCAGCCTCAGCAGAGAGTCATCCGCCTCACCCTGTGGACCAATACAGGAAAATCATATCAGCCTCTGTTACACTCAGACACCACACATACACACACAGTCACAGCCATTTTTTTACTTGCTTACACTACCTTATACACATTTAGGAGTCACATTATATTGACTATGACACAAGATACAGACATCCACAAATTGGAGGAAAACCGTGAAGTTTTTAGCGACTTAAAGGCCTGTGATTTTGACAGATCACATCCTAATCTGTCCGAGGCCACTGTCCAATTTTAACATGAGGAAACTACACCAATCAGCCACAACATTAAAATGCCCTGCCTAATGTTGTATAGGTACCCTGTTATGCAATAACAGCTCTGACCCATAGAGACGTACTCCGCAAGATCTTAGATGGTCTCCTGAAGCATACTCTCACACTGAAAATTGTAGAAAAATGTAACCTTCAACTCAAGTGAATTTTAAGGGAAAAAAAATCCCTGACCAAGAAATAATTATTTAGCCATTTCCTGGTATTTACTTTATTTCCATTCCGTTGGCCTGCTGATAAAACCTCGAATCTGCAATTTGATAAGAAACAAAAACTTGCATGTCCACGGCATTGCAAAATACAAAATTTTATTGATTGGATACGTTCTTGGAAGAAAAATATTCATCCCACCCAAACACAGCTCAACTGAATTCTTGCATGCAAAATTACACTTTTTTTGTGCTCTTGTGAAGTTTATCAAATTGCAGATACAAGGTTTTATCAGCAGGCTGACGATACATTGGTAGCCAAAGTATTTGAGACTAAGTCATGCAAGAAATTGAAACACAAAATTCCAGTGGCTCATTGTGAAATTCATCATTTTTCAATGAGGTCAGCAACACAAACATTTATGATACCAATTTTCAATATCTTTGTCGTTTTGATTGTAATAAATTTAGTAGATTATCAGAAAATGTAATTCCGTTACCTCTGTCTCTTTCTCATAAATGGCATCCTACAAAATATCTGTCAATATATACCCAAATACCAGTCAATATAAACTTACCATGGCCTGGTCAACCTTGTATGCCACCAACGCAAGCTTAAACCTACTGCCTATCATTGCCAGATTTCAGAGAAATGCCAGTCTAAGTAAAGGAAAAAAACTAATGGCATTCTTTCTGCCGTAATTCCGTTACCGACACTTTCACCTTGGTATAGCCTTCTACAGAATAGATTACCCCAAACTTTGTGTTATACAGCTCAGTAGGCATGCCAGTGGAACTGATAAAAGCACAGGCAAGTAGCTACTGCATTAGAGCAATACAGTGCCCTCAATAATTATTGGCACCCCTGGTTAAGATGGGTTAAAAGCCTTGAAATAAATTCAATTTTTATCGCAGAAGCATATGGAGCATAGCTCTGGCCCAGCGGTCTACCAATAACAATTTGGTTTTCGTCAAAGTCACTTAGATCCTTAACCCTTTTCCCATCTGCCCTACGTGAAGAGAGTGGCTAAGGAAATACACAGCCACAAAAAAAAAACCTCATTAAAATATTTTTTATTATTTCCAACATGTCATGTCATGATACCGCATGAGAAAGTATGGAACTTTAGCATTCTTTGTGACTACTACTCTTCTGGACTACTATTTAGGACCAACTCTTCCTCGGATTCCATTTTCATGTCACTCTCCATCATTCTGATTCATGTTTTTTGGGTGATGAGAAATCAGAACGGGTTGCAATGCATACACAATCTTAGCCGTGTGCGAGCGCTCATGAACAAAACTTCTCCCGAAAATTGTGTCATGCGCTTCCAGAAGCAGAACTATTCTGATGGTAGCCAATCATTCCCATATTTGATTATCTTCGGAAAGAGCAGATTCTCTTCTGTCTTTGGATGTACAACATGAAGAAATCTGATGTCTTACAGAAGATGTACACGGGAAGTCTGATAACCCTATTCAGCAGTGCTGTCAGGAAAGAAACCGAACCTTTTTTTCCTGCTTCCAACAAAAACTTCAACGAACAGTTCACTGGCTGGCTAATACATCCCACCCCTTAACATGTGCCATTGTAAGGAGACAATCGATGTCATTTGCTTTACCTGTCAGCAGTTTTAGTGTTGTGGCAGATTGGGGTATGGTACATTACCTTTTTTGACAGGGATTGAAGTATAACACAATGAGCAAAATGCAAAAATTATCTCACAAAACTGAAAAACAAGATTAAAACTGTACCATTCTTCGGATGGCTCCGCAGATGGCATAGGTCTTGAACTGGCCATTGAAACGGCCCGTTACCTTGTCAACCTGGAGAGGAAAAATGCAGGCACAATGAGACCAACTAAAACTATTGTATCAAGGCTGGGAATCAATACTCACCCATACAGGAGACCCACAAACAAGCTGAACTTCCAAATCACCACTCACATGAGTACTGTCACGTCATATTTTGCAATAAAACTCACACCTTCATTGACATAAAATTAAAAAAAAAAAAAAAAAAAACTACATACAAACATTAATTCATGACATTTTTAAGCCTTATAAATTCAACCTCCCTAGCGACTACCACAGCAACTAAATGCTAAAAAAGCTAAGATTTGTGTTCCATGGACTACAATCAGTTGTGTCAATACTATATGGCATAATCTGTGCTCACAGCCTGAATCTTCATGCGCTTCTATCAGTCCTAAGACTCAATTCCCAGCTGAATATTTAAGGGAACATGCTAAAGAAGCCAAAGAATGGAAGTCCATGGACAAAGCAAAAATTGGCTTCTTCAGCCTTGGTCCATTGATTGTCATAATAGGAGTGGCATGCAGCACAGAAAGTCCTTTTAAAATAATGAGCAGGAACATGTAATTAAGCAGCAAGAGATATTTGCACACAGCAAAAGAAAAATGTACAGTTTCCATTTAGTCTGTCTGTACTACTTAGTTAAGTTAAATGCAGTTGTGTCCATCTCCATTATTCAAAAAATACAGACGCGCCAACTTTCCCAGCAGTAAACGTTACTGTTGCGATTTTAGATGCGTTTTCATCACACAAATGTGCATAAACCTGGGAACTCACCTCTGCAATGTTGATCTGAATGGACGCATGATCCTTGGCTCCAATTATTCTGTTGCTTGCAGAGCTGAAAGGCAGAAATTCGCCCAGCAATGTAAGTATTTTACATTCTATATGCAAAACTTTGTTCAAGCTTCTGATCACAACGTACTCGAGGGAAACGAAGCATTAACTTCGATAATCTGAAATGTAGCGTTAAGTAACTTTGGCTATAGGCAGGTGACAATTTCACCGTTCCTTTCATACCAAATTACAAAATAATGGAAAAAAAATTGAGGTTTTTAACATGTAAGAACTCCGGTAAAGAAAATTACTATCCAATGACACCAAGTCGCATTAAATGTCACTAATGGCCCATTTTATTCTAAGCCACGATGCACTTAAATGAATGTACCCATCACAAATTTAACTTGTTGACTTCGACCTCCTACTGAAAATTACCAGAGGGAAGGGGGAGGGTGGATGAAAATACTCGCAGCAATACCGAACGCTATGCCAGTGATCTTCAACGTTGTTCCTCGGGACCCACTTTGTATTCTGGTTTTAGTTCCAACCACAATTGTAATCACAGGATTTTAACAAGCAGTTAAAGTGCATTTAATGTTTAGAGCAGTTATTCACCCTCTTCACTCACAAGTAAACAGATATCTCTATGTTTGCCATCATGAATGAATAAATACCATACCTGCACTGCGATGTATTGGAAATAATGGCAAAAAATGAGAGAACACAATGTAACCAATCAAATTAAAGACATAGCTGGTTCCTAATTGGTGAAAACTAATTGGCACATCATGACAAATTTACTTGACAAGCAAATGGTAGGGTCAAACGTGTTCTGAATTTTCATGAAATAACATGCAACAGTTGTGTCCAGCAGCCTAATTTGATTTTCGCGGATTTACTCAGTTTAATTTGATCTGTTTGAAATGCTACATTATTTTAAATTTATTGCAGTATGGAAATAAACACACTACCATCCAGGATATTTCATTCCACATAGCATGTATGGAAGTTTCTATGTAACATTCGGCTAAAGAGTGTAATTAACAACTCTAATAATGAAAACACCTAATTAAGACATTACTAGCTTATTAAAATCCTGCGATTACAATTGTGGTTGATACAAAACTAAGCATACAGTGGGTTCCCAGGACCGACGTTGAAGGCCACTGAGCTTACCTAAAAATGGCGGAAAACGATAATATATCCCAATGGGTGAAACCAGAAACGCTACCACGATCATTCATGACAGAGGTCTTACCCATGGGTGGTTAGGCTTTTATTAAATATCGAGGTAGCGTTTCTGGTTTCATCCATTGGGATATAGTGCCTTCCAACTGTGGCTTGTTAGCTGTAGCTAACGCTATTGGCTAATGTCAGTTACTCACCACTTGCGAGGAACATACAGATCCACGAATTCACCAGCGTCGTTCTGCATTTTTCCAGGCTGTGAAGTTCCTATCAGCCGAAATAAATACTTATATCAGTGACTTGCTGCTGGCTTTTACCAGAAAAGGGCTCAGTAGACCAGCTATCTCCGACTGAGCATTGTGACCCCCTCGCTTCAACCCGAACACTTAGGACAGGCTATGCAGCGGTCTGAGATTAAACCAGCTTGCCGATTAAGCGACATATTTTGCGAAGTAACGGGCGCACCACATCACACCAACTATCAATCAAACGACTGTGCTGTACTTCTGCTCTCGATAAAAAAGCATAAAGTTACCGCACCGAGCACATGCGGCGCATGAGCCGACATGTAACACTAGATTAAACAATTACCGTAAATGTTCAGGGAATTACCGCATTATTATACAAATCGTTACGATGGACTTTGTTACTTGTGTTCACATAATATGTTTACGTGACTTTATCACCGCCACAGTCAAAGAGTATTCGTTTTATTTCAAGAGCAAAGTATTTCGTTACCTGTTTGCAAAAATGGCTGACACGAAAAGGGAGGAGCTAAGAGCCGGGGAAAAATTTCAACTTCGTAACAACTTCCTGTGTCAGCTCTTCTTCTTCATCTTCTTTTTCATTTGCGGTACCAGAGACGCAGCGAGTATTGCTGCTCTCCACATGTCATTTGTGTATTATTCATTTGGATGCCTCAGATCCTTACATAGAGTCCTGAGAGGTGCAGGAACTTAATCACAGCTTTTGTCCTTTCAGAGTCTTTTCTGCTGAGGATCGATTTCAGTGACAGATCAGCTACTCCACTCTCTACCAGCTCAGCTTGCATGACAGCTCTCTCTGCGGGGTAGTTGCTACACTCCAGTAAAGCATGGCTCACAGTCTCTGCCTCCCAACAGGTACAGTTTCCATCTGGGTGTTTGCCTACCAGTGCCAGTCCATGATTAAGTGCACAGTACCCCGGTCTCAGCCTAGTTATTACCACACTGTCCCTCCTGCCCATTTTTATACTTGGTGTTAATTTTGTTTTTGGATGCACTGAAAAATAAAACCTGCCTTTACTTTCCTCCTCCCACTCCCTTTGCCATAATTTTGCAATCCCGTGCTGTATTAAACTTTTGCCCTCAGTCCGTCCATACGGTACTTGCAAATCAAGTCTCTTTCTGTTTACAGCTCTTTTGGCGGCCTGGTCAGCTTCTTCATTCCCCTGTACTCCCACGTGTGCTGGAACCCAGACAAACCCAACTGGGTTCCCCAGATTAATCACCCGATTTAGTGTAACCCAAATTTCAAGCAATAAGTCTGCCCTAGCCCCACTTTTCCCCACCCTTTCCTGCTATCAGTGCTGCTGCATAATCTGAACAGACGACTACATCTCCAGGTTTGACTTCCTCCACCCACCCAAGTGCCCACAGAATTGCCACAAGCTCTGTTGTAAAGACTGACACTCGGTCTGATATACGCTTTCTTTGCTGTATCTGTAATTGTGGAATACTCATTCCTATTGCTGCTTTATCGTTGTTTCGATTCTTGGAGCCATCAGTGTAGATCTGTAAATAGTCTGCCCGTTGCTCTTCTAGATGTTTGCTGACTAAGGTCATCGGGTCACCTGCATTTTTTGTCTTGATCCTGTTTAATACAAGTAAGTCCACATCTGGGTCTGGTAATAGCCATGGTGGGTTAGGTGACAAACACACTACCGGACCCAGTGACAAATGCTTGATTCCCATTTCCTGTGCTCCATCACCTATAGTACAAATTGAAGAGCCCCCTTACTTTCCTGCCCTTCCCATGAAGCTCGCAGTGCTCCCCCAGCAGACATCTAGCAGGTGCTTGTGCTCCATAGCTCTTCACCTTAGCCCAGTAATTTAGAGGCAATTTGCACCTCCTCAACCCAAACGAAGTCTCTCCCATTTCAATTAAAAGAGACCTTATGGGTGTTGTTCTAAAAGCCCCACCACATATTCTAAGTGCTGTGGCCTGCACCACGTCCAGCTCCTTAAGAACAGAGGGGGCCACTGCTCCATATGCCATAGACCCATAATCAATTGCAGATCTTATGACTGCCCTGTAAATCATCATTAGTGTTTCCCTGTCTGCTCCCCAGTCTGTTCCAACCAGACTCCCCATGACATTCATGACCTTCTGACGCTTTGTAACTGTTTTTTGTATATGAACTCCATGTCATTCTCTCCTCAAACCAGATGCCCAGAAACTTGAATGTTTTTTTTTTTTAATCTTCTTTTTATTAAGGTTCCAGAAGTAATTACATACACCAGTTTTAAAATGTGTACAGAACCAGTTTTGTCGTGTTTTGAGCAACTTTAACAGGACATACAGAACAACCGCAGGACCTACACTGACGACCAACACCCCCCCCCCCCCCCCAAAAAAAAAAAGACAGTAACAAATTAATTACAGAGAGAAAAAGGAAAAAAAAAACAGAACATATATATCCGTGCCATCTAGTAATTTGATTGCATTTGCATCACATTCATATCATTCAGGTATACTGAAGTCAGTTCAGGTGTTTTTTAATCAGGCGGGAGAATGACCCGGCCCGGGGGATCAACCATGTCCAAGACTGGTGTTCATATTTTAACAAATCCTTCATAGTTGTCCCGCAGGGTGTAGGTAGCTTTTCCAGGGGGAAGATTCTTGGGAGCTCCATGTACCAATCACTCAATGTAGGGGCTTCCTGAGAGATTCAGAACTTGATATTGGTCTTCCTTGCCACATGTAAAAATATTTCAATTATTTTGGCATTCTGGATGGTCCTTCACTGTCAACTTCAGCAGCCAGAATGCACTGCAGAGGTGATAACTCTAGGTCATATCCAATCAGAGTGACCGCCTTGTCTCTAACTTCACTCCAGAATTCCTGTATCTTTACACATTTCCAGATCATATGTGTATAAGTCCCACTTTCTGAATTACATTTAATACATTTAGAAGAGCTTAGACCGAGCTTGCCCCTCAGAAACGGAGTACAGTGGAGCCTGTGCAGAATTTTAAATTGTGTCTCTCTGTCCGCATTACAGCTCTGAATAGAATACGTATTTTCTATGATTGATGCCCAGCTTTTTCCTTCTATTTGACATTCTATATCACTTTGCCATTGCTTTTGGATGTGGTCGCAAGAACAATCCATGTTTGAGCCAAGAGTTCCATAAACATGAGAAATAAACCTCTTTGGCATAGGTGGAATAAAAATGTCTTCTAAGAAAGACAAATTTGGAGCCTGTATGTTTTTTAGTATGTAATGTCTGATTTGTAAATAACGGTAAAAGTGGGACTGTTGTAGGGAATATTTGCTCAGCAGGTGCTCAAATGACTCCATTATTCCTCCTTCAAAGAGTTTGGCAAGTCGATCCAGGCCCTTTTCCTGCCAGAGTCTGAACACTGAGTCCTGAAATGACGGGGGGAAATCTGGATTTCTCCAAACAGGAGCTAGAAGTGAGAAATGATTTTTAAGTTTAAAGTGGGTCTTAATCTTATTCCATGTATTCAATGTGTTCAGTACAATAAAGTTGTTTTCAACCTCCAATTTCACCTTCTTATGGTTTACAAATGGACAATACTTTAGATCCAGTAAGCCACAGTTCCCAGACTCCATATCTATCCATGTTTTTGTAGCATCTGGGTTCACCCATTCATATAAGTACCTCATTTGTGCTGCCCAGTGGTACAACCGCATGTTTGGGACTCCAAGTCCTCCTTGATCTTTGCTTCTCTGTAATTTTCTTGTTTTCATTCTTACCTTTTTGCCCTGCCAAATGAATTGGATGAACATCTTATCAAGGTTTATAAAGAAGCTGTTAGGGATTGAGTTTGGCAACATTTGGAGCAGGTACAACAACCTAGGTAATATGTTCATTTTGAATACACTTATTCTACCAAGCCAAGGAACAGGTAGGGTCCCCCATCGCTGTAGGTCCTCCTTAATATGTGTCACCATTGGTTTAAGATTAAGATGAACCAGTTTTTTAAGAGAAGGGCCAATTCTTATTCTAAGATATGTTATTTCCTTGGGTGACCAGTGAAAGGGAAAACCATTAGGTGGAGGAGAGCCTGTTATAGTGCCTATAGGCATAGCCTCTGTTTTTGATAAGTTCACCTTGAAACCTGAGACCTGTCCAAACTGTTGTAGACATTCAAGCAGATATGGAATTGAGGTATCGATCTCGACGAAGTACAACAGGACATCATCTGCGTAAAAGAGAAATTTTATGCATTACGTCTCCAACCTCAAAGCCCCTAATTTTTGTTGTAGTTCTAATGAGGTCCGCAAAAAGCTTGATAGCCAATGCGAACAAAGGGGGGCTCAGTGGAAACCCCTGTCGGGCTCCACGCTCCAATAGAAAGGAATCTGAGCAATAAGAATTCATTATGACGGCGGCTTTAGGGGGCAGAAACTTGAATGTTTTAACTCTTTTGAAAGGTCTGTTATATAATCTGAGGATCTGCTGTGACGCCTTCTTTTTATATTCAAAAACCACATATTTTGATTTTGCAACAGAAATTTTGAAGCCCCATTCTTCTGCCCATTCTGTTACCTGCTCCAATGCCTGCTGAAGCTGCTTATTGATGTGATCCAAATTTCGACCTCTTTTCCAAATAGCCCCATCATCTGCAAATAATGACATCCCAAATCCAGTTCCAATTTTTCTGAAGATGTCATTGATCATTATATTAAACAGTCCCGGGCTGATAACACTTCCTTATGGAGTCCCATTGGCCATCCTTTCTTCAGTTGATAGTGTCCCACCTATCCTTACTTGGATAGGGCACTCCTTTAAAAAACTGTTAATCCAGTTCAACATTCTGCCTCTTATCCCCACATCATACAATTTCATCCCAAGCCCTTCCTTCCACAGCATATCATATGCCTTCCCAATGTCCAGAAAAACACCCACAACTGGTTCTTTGTTTGCTAGAGCCTTCCTAATGTCAAGATCTAGCTCCAAAACAGAGTCCATTGTGGAACGTCCAGCCCTAAATCCGTTCTGATATGAAGCAAAGAATTCTCGTTTCTCAAGAATATATGTCAATCTGTCTGTAACCATTCATTCCATTACTTTACATGATACAGCTGTGAGTGCTATAGGACGGTAGGATCCAGGCTCATTTGTTGCTTTGCAGGGTTTTTGAATGGGGACAACAATTGCATGTTTCAATTCCTTTGGCAGCCGTCCTTCTTCCCATATTGTGTTGATTTCTCTTGTAATACCACATCATCTAGGTGAGAGAAAATCTAGCACCCC
This sequence comes from Gymnothorax reevesii, assembly GCA_029721435.1. Taxonomy (NCBI): domain Eukaryota; kingdom Metazoa; phylum Chordata; class Actinopteri; order Anguilliformes; family Muraenidae; genus Gymnothorax; species Gymnothorax reevesii. The sequence continues at coordinate 11,777,045 of CM056581.1, forward strand.
AACCCTTCCCTCCCGGTGCTGTGTCTCTCCCTTTCTGAATGGCTTGTTTAAGTTCTTGCATAGAAAAGAAAGTATTACCCACACTGGTATTGTCTCTACTATATTCAAGTTTGAACCCCTCTTCCTTCAGCTTTTCCTCTCTTTTCCTTTTGCTTGCCGAACTTAGGTTTTCTGAGCTATGTACTTCCTTGAATGATCTGACTAGCATATCTGCCTTGGCTTTGTTGTTAACTGCCTCCTGCCCCTCTGCCTGTAACACTGGAACTGCAGACGTCCTGTACCAGACTAGGCTAAAAGTGACGTGAAATGCCGGCGACTTTCTGTCGCACAGAACGTAAATAACCGTACTGTTTGGACCAGAAGCCCATAACGAATCATAAACAGACAATGACTGAGCCTCATCGCTAGCAAAGTGAGGAACATATGAAGCAATAATTCGCAAAACATCATAACATCGAACGGAATCAGACTATACTGACAGACGCAATCGCTTGCTCGCTGGGGATTATGTGTAGGATACATCTACCAGACGAGTTACCGCTTCTAAGGACGTTGGTTTACGTCAGCGAGCTGACTTCGAGCCTGAGCAGTAGTCGTGGTGCCAACTGAGAACTTATTCAATTATGCTTCACACTCTCCCGTTGAAAATAGCGCCATCCCGCCGTCCACTTCTTCTACTGTCTATGGACCCAACCCAGTGGGTAGATTATCGACAGTTTAATGGAGATGTAGTGGAGGAGATGAATGACAGAATGCTGTGTTTAAACAAATAGTAAAGGGATGCTTATGAATGTCTGTAGAAATACTACCTCATGTTTAGACCTGACTCTGGCGGACAGAAGACTTGCTGAGAGATGTGAATGGCAAGTAAATTCACCACATAATACTACAAAAAGTAGTGACAATTTCCGAATATTATGAAGAATATCTGTTGGTATATTTTAAATGTATCATCCACAAAGATGGTGCTTTAAAAAAAATGTGTGCCAATTAAACTGGAAACTGAATTGAACAAGTCACAGACACTTTAAACTCTCTTATTTACAATTCTGCCAGCCATCCTGTATGGATGAGTGAGGGTAGAGGTGAGATAAAACTCATTCCATGGTGGAGTGAAAGAGTAGTAAGGCATTTAAAGAGTTTTCTTTGACAAACACATTTTCCAATGACAAAAATAAGTCATTGGGAGTTAAATGAGTTAAATGTACAGCTTTTCTTAATGCAATGCTGCAACAATTAAAGAGAAAATGTTCACCGGGTCATTCCACATGAGGTCAACCAGGGCTCCCATGGATTTTCTTCAAACTTTAACAGAATATTGGTTTGCGCCACATGGAGACATACCAAGTTAAAGCCCAACCGGCCCGATAGTTTTGATTTTCTGGGTCAAAAAAGTGGGTGTGGCATCCTGGTTGGCAAAATTAGCATTTTTTCCATTTTTAACTGGCTGCAACTCTGAAAATAACAAGGCAATCAGAGATGGCAGACTTCAACCATTCATGCAAATATTGGCAAGTGCTGAAGCACAAACAGGCAGACAAAGAAACAAACAAATACACAGAGCTGCTAAAAACAGTACTTCACGCCCCCTCCGTGGGTTGAAGTAATAAAGCTAACGCCATGATTTTCTCAGGACTTGTTCTCTAGGCACTGAACTACCCTTTATTGCCAATTAAAGTAGTTTTAACCCTATTATTGTGGTTTTATAGGCTCTCAAAAATGCTACTTTTACAAACCGGTATCAAAACATATTCATTTTAGGGTACCATTTTCACACCCATCTGATCACTGGAGTACAGTACTTGTATGATCATGGCCGTGTCTGTTGCATATCGAGCTCAAGCTTGCTTGGATTTAAAGGGCTACATTATTGACATCTGACTTTGTTTATTCTTACTGACTGTCATGTGACAGGGCATATTTTGACTTGCAAAGTTGCATCTATTACATGTTGACATTTATACAAGCCAGCTGCCTCTCACTGCCCAGTAATGTAACTGAAATGTGTTAGTACAGCATGCAGCAGTGAGATAGTATCAGGCCATCATCTATGCAGCGAGTAAGCATTAAATGGCTACCTTTTATATCCCCCCCCACCCCCACCCCCCCAAAAAAAAGAAATCTATATCTCTATGCACTTTTTGTAATATGCTGACTTTGATACCAGTGAACTTCCCTCCCTGAGATTACCTTTATGGTCACAAAACTCACATTCATGGGAAGTGAACTTTTTGAGGGGCAGTGCTGACTAAGTTAAAAAGTACACTCAAATTTCAGTTAATTATTAAAACTGTGATTTCACAGACGAAACATACAAAAAATATCAATCAGCATACATATTTAAAGATGAGAAAAATTATTTTGACTACATGGGACCTTTAAGGCATTATGCAGAGCTCTAATGATGGAAAATCTGATTGCTGATGAGCTATACTTAGGAGGACTATGAACACAATTAAAAAAGAAGCCTGGAGACAGTATGGCTTAACTGTAGGGACGGAAACCAAGCTGAGCAAAATTTGGAACATGGTATGGAAAATGACTGGCAAGAACAAAATTTTTATGCCCCAGACCAGGAATCAATTTCGGAGGCAGAGTAAAATCCAATAGTAAGGTTTATTGACCACAATATTGAAACAGTGTGGACGGAGCCCCAGAAGAAGAGGGCACAGTTCAGTTCAGATGTAGTGGATGAAGCTGGGCTTTGACAGGGCTCTCGGGGTTAACAGCCAGGCGGTGCGCACATTTTCCCAAAGCTGACCTGTTCACAAGGAGGATGGTGTAACTTCAGGGGAACATGGTTCCAATCCTGTAGACTGTGGAGGGATTGAGAGCTTGTTCCAAACAAAATCAACGGAACAATTTTTGTTTATTTGCTTAACATGCAGGCTTTACAAGACATACCTCAAACAAATTAGATTACATTTTTTTAATTAATGGTATTTTTTTCACAATTAAGTAAAGGAAAAAAATCAGAGTCACTCCATGGCTTTTTGGGATGTTAGTGGCGTCCTGTTAGTTGCGTCCCACTTTCTGTGAAGGCAGGTTCTTTTTTGGAAGTGAAGGAATTGGGGGGGCAGAAGCCACAGGGAAGGGGGGGGGGGGGTGGGGGGTGGGGGAGTTGGGAAGCCGGCCAGTTTAATGGGAAACTAACAGTGAGCCCCTACGAGGGGTGTTCTGGGGTGAGGGAACATGAAAGGGCTGGAATTAGATGTTTTTTGGTGTCAGGAATATGGACATGTGGCTGCAGTCTGTAGGAGGAGGATGCAACGGCGTCGCAGACGTGGGAAGGAGGGAGGTATGGAGGATAATTGATGTTTGTCAAAAGAGCAGGCAATATGTTTTCACTGTGGGGGAGGTCATGAAATTGGTTCATTGGAGTGTTAAAGACGGAAAATGGAGAAGTAGGTGGAAACGACCAGAATTCAAGCGAAAATGTCCTATGCAGAGGCAAGAAAGAGAAAGGAGGTGGACAAAGTAATTATGAGGAAAAAACAGGTTACGGTTCAGTCAGTTGAACAGCAGCATGACAGAGATATTGTTAGAATGGATAAGAGAGGTTTCTTGCGGTTTATTGCACTGATGGTCATTTGTTCCGGAGACGTTGAAAGTAAATCAGAGAGAATTAAAATGGTGGTGGAGGCAACAACAGAGATTTTGGGGGTGTCAGATGTGAAAGGGGAGGAGATGCAGGGAATGTTGGGGAAAGGAGTTGGTGAGGGTCTGGTGTCAGGGAGGTAAGATTTGGGAAATGAGGGTTTAGGTTGGCTAGTTAGTCTGTGGCTCGGTTGTTTTCTTTTTTGCATACAGCAGCATTTAATAATGACTTCATAGTATACCCAGTGGGTGGCGGTAATACACCACATGGTTTTTCATACATATAAAACCTTAAAGAAGAAGAAGAAGAGGCTGGGTCCCCACACACTAGGTTTTTTATGGTTCAAGCTACCTGTATTTTGAACAGTTCTAGCTGGTCTCTTGGTGGATAAGACTTGTTAAGATGGTTTAGTCATCAAAGCAAGCTGGAGGTTAAGCTGGTGGTCTTGCTAACTGTACAGACTAGCCAGCTAGTTAACCAATTTTAAGTGTCTAACAATGTAAACCCCGTTGAGCAGGTTACACTCAACGAATTTGAGAAAACGGAAAAAAAATTTTGTTTGAATTTACAAGGTGCTAGTACAGGCCAAATGAAAATGGTAAAAACGTTCAGTTTATTTTGATAGACTTGTCCTTTCAATAGGAAATATGTTTCCTGGCTCAGCTAGTTACCAATTGCAGGATTGAATCAGGATCTTATCCAATGACTGAGTAACATGCCTGAGTAAAAGAGGCAGAATCTTGTCTGACAACATTGGCAAGAAGACTGAGTTCCTTCAGGTCCATGTGCTTTTTAGTACTGTACACATACTGGGGTTGGGGTCCGAGGATTTATGGATCAAGACAAGATGTTAACTTGTACCTGCTTTCCCAGACTGTGGATCATCAGTGAACACTGTATATCCTATTCCTCTCAGCATGTTCGTGAGGGTTAAAATCAGTCTGTGACCATTTCATAGAGCTGCTGTACATGGGCTTCATATGGGTCACATTCAGCATGAAAAGACATTGAAGTTATAACATCTCCTGAAATATTGTAAAATAACAATGCTGATTTGACACCAGGGAGAATAATTACATTGTCTAGATTTGTCATGGATCAAAAAAATATGCACATCCTGTGAGTGTCAAGCTTGAACACCAAGAAGAGTCTCCTGGAACGCTTCTCCGCGACTAACTAAAAAAAGGTTTTGAAAGCAGTGAGGATTGCTCGCTCACTCTCTCTCCAGATTTCACTTTCCCTTCTCATGAGTAAGGGTCGAAGAAAGTGATTCTACAACAATGTAGTTCACATTATCACTTAGCTATAAAGTAATAATCAAATATAACTGCATTTATGTTCTTGGCGCAAATGGCAGTCTTTTAGAAATCTTGAAATTTGCATCCAATTTTAAAACTCAACTTAGGCCCCCTTACTAATAATGGAAGAGAGTCTCACACAGCTGACAGTCAGAAAATATACTTTAATAGGTCATTTGTCCTCTGAAATGCGTTCTTTTAGTAATCCACACCAGTGCATCAACAAATGTGACATCTGCAAAAGAACAGCATTCAACTAAAAAAAAAAAAAAGTCACATATTGCATTATTACAGCGCCTCACTGATACACCAGGTAATAAAACAATTCATGTAAAAAAAAAAAAAAAAAAAGAGGTTTGTCTTCCAAAACATAAAAAAGACAATTTAGAACCATTTTCCCCCACATCACATTAGGTCTTAATCTTGTTTAACCTTTCCATTAAGCGTGCCGAGTGACATATCGAAATTATTGCTGTTCTGAAGCACATTCCATGCCTTTCTACAGCTAATGTATTGCTGCTGTGCTCTGAAGGGCAGGAGTCTGCCTGCAGTGTCGGCCTTGCTGTGGCACATCAATAGCAGAGGCCCACTGCCAACGGTCCATACAGATTTCATACACCCACACAGTACCCCAGGTCATTACTACAAAAATAATTTATTCAGTCTCCTGACCAAATGGAGGCAAAACATTTAGGCTTTGGGGCTCTAACTCATTAGGTGCCAAACAGAGTAAAATACTGCAACGCATGTTCCTTGTGGTAAAATAGCACCATAAAAGTCTGTGCTTAACAGGCAGAAAGAATGGAGGGAATATAGGCGCTGGACATCTGGTGTGTCTATAGTGCTGTGCTTCTCCCGCCCTGCGCCGCCAAGGAACTGAAGCGGTAAATAAATGATTTCATTGAAAATAAATCACACAGGACACAAAGGCATAATGGCCGCCAGCATCTGGGCTGTGACCTCATAAAAGACAGACTGACGAGTGAATGGTCATCCCAGCTCACTGGGATCAGCAACTCCAGGTGAATAAGCTTCCCATTTGTTTGTATTGGTGACTTTGTATGAGTTTGCACCATACAGACATGGCCCAAAGCACAGTGAATCAGCCAATCAAATAAATATCTGCATTTTTTCCCTTCCCTGCATATTTTAGCAGATCGTTTTCGTCAATTAAACTGCTGTATATCATAGGTTCCTCCAAGGAAAAGTTTTTTCATTCCAGTTACCTCCAATGAAACCCAGAGCAGAACTCAGTCTACGGAAATTTTCTTCTATACGGAGTACAAATGAAAACGCACCACTTGAAAAAAGTCAATATTTAAGGTCAAATGAACTTCAATATAATTTTAGTACAAAAACAACACTACAGTGATGTCACCCGACATGCCAGGTGCAAGAAATGCAAGAATTTCAAGTTAACTGTAACGCTAGGCAATTTTTTGCAAAAACGCAACATCTTGCATGCACACCGCGGGAAAAAAGAATTTCACTCTGAATTTGTGCACACATTGCCTTTAAAAGCATGTGAATCCGAATAAAATTTCACTTCTTCACTGACACTAGTGAAACGTCGACACTATGCCACGACTTACAGCTCCTGAACGGGAACGTGCCATAGACATGCTTCAAATTGGTGCCAGCACCAGGGAAATTGCCAGACGACTACACTGCGCACACACAACGATCGAAAGACTCCATCAAAGGTTTCTGCAAACGGGAGCACTCGGGACCGTCCTCGAACGGGTCAACAACGTGTGACAATGGCACGTCAGGACCATCAGATCGTTTGGGATCATGTCCGAGACCGAACATTACCAGCGACAAGAACGGCTGCTCAAGTCCAACGACGACGTAGATTCATTCACCCCAACACCGTACGGAACAGTCTGCGAGCTGCAGGCCTGCATGCACGACGTCCTTATTTTGGCCCCATATTGACGGATCGTCACCGAAACCAGCGTCTACAGTGGGCAAACAGGCACCAGAATTGGCGACTACGACAATGGCACGGTGTCATCTTTTCTGACGAGTCACGATTTCACTTAAGGAACGCAGATGGCTGTATAACGTGTTTGGCGGAGACGTGGTGAACGTTATAACGCCGATGGTGTCGTTCAAACGGACCGTTGGGGTGGTGGCAGCGTTATGGTGTGGGGTGGAATAAGCTACCGTCACAGAACCCCTCTCCATATCTGCATAGGAAGGGTGAACGGCGTCTACAACCGGGACCAGGTACTGCAAAACCATGTTGTGCCATTCTTCAACCAACACCACGATGTTCACACGTTCCAACAGGACATCGCTAGGGCATACACTGCAAGTGTGTCCATGCAGTACCTTGCACAGCAGAACATCCCCGTGCTTCAGTGGCCAGCTCTTTCACCCCACCTCTCCCCGATCGAGCACTTATGGGATGAAATTGGACGACGTCTTTCACGTAGACGCCAGATGGACAACATCCGAGAACTTGAGGTTGCCCTTGTTCAGGACTGGAATGCTATCCCTCAGAACACTATCCAGAGACTGATCAACTCCATGCGACAACGATGCACCGCATGTGTCAATGCAAATGGCGGTCACACCCGTTATTGACTTTCCTGTTTGACCCCTACACCAGTTAAACCTCTCTCGCGCATTAACATTATCGTGAATGAAATTGAATGATGTTCACGTCTTCTTAAATCATTCATTATCTCAAATGCATCATACGTATATACTTCACATGTCAATCCGTGGAGCTATTCCAGATTTTGTGAGTGGTGCGTTTTCATTTGTACTCAGTATACATTGCGTTTGTGGCCACCTAGTGATGTTCATTAGTAGGGCTTCTCAGAAATGGAGGAGTTGCCAGCAGTCTCTCAGTATGCACAGCCGCCAGTCCTGTCTGCAACTCTGTGTCCCGATAGAGACAGTCCATCGCAGTGCCAGTGCCTCCTGGTTCTCGTGCTTACACTGTGCCATCATGTAATTTTGTTATGTGCACGGGCCACGAGTATTTCTGCTGTGTGGCTGTGCTTGTCCTCAGACTCCAAGAGCACAGTCAAGGGAGGAATTCACGGTCATAGATCATAATAAGAGTTCCTACCCACGCACCGAGACACATCAAGGGATCCAGCACACTGGAGGACTTTCAGGACGGCTCTAACCAGACACAGGCAGGACTGGAGCTCACAAACCCCTAAACCCAATTTATATGTGAACGTCCTCTGGCACTGCCCCTACTTGAAAAACAGACTACAGCGGAAATGCGGGAAAAGATTTCCTTAGTACGGAGGTTAAAACAAATGCTATAGGGGCCAAGAACTTTATTTGACACAGTCCAAAAATGGAGTAACAAAATTTTCAATTCCGTTACTGACCAGTTTTTTTTTTTTTTTGCCATTTTCACCCAAAATAAATCAAATGAAGAAAATTAACAGTTTTGTCATCTGAATTACTCGGGAAGACCTACACAAAGCCATTTAAATTGTAACTATCTTACAAAGTTTTGGAGCTCTGATACGAAATGCACCAAATCTGTAACTCTGTTGCCGAGTGACCTGGCCCGTAGGGTAAAAATTTCCTCAGAACAAAAAAAAAAAAAGATTCCAGCCTTCATTAAAATAACATGACACAGTTTTCTATGTATTAGTAAAATTGCTATTGCTGGTCATATCATTTGACATGGCAGTAGACACGGACACACAAAATACCACACTGCTTTGCATTTTAACACCAATGCAGACGACACCAGCTTCTGACAATGTTTTGTCTGTTCAATATGAAATGAAAGGGCAGACATGCCAATTTCTCCTTCGCACTTCACAAATACTTGGACTATGTTCTGTCCACACTACATCCAGTGTACAGTATGGTCAGGAAAGCCTATCCAAGTCAGCACAGAAGGGCAAAGCATGACATGACCAATTGTGAATTTACAACACTCACAGTTGTCACCAAGAAAACACAAGACCAAAATCTCGGAGTGATTCAAAGGGAAATCTACAAGTTCACACAAGATCTCAGAACGTGTGGCACACTAGAGCTGTTTAAGTAACAAAGTACAGCACATTGCAAAGGCTCACACAGGAACACAGACTATTAATATGGTATCTATTATTCCCAACGTCGCCAATACAGTGCTCTATGGTCATATGACATTTCATAGCCATTACTGACCAGTTAGAATAGACTTCCAGATCTTCAAAAACTAGCGTGTCCCTGCTTGACTGAACTTGAAGCTGTTATCAGAAATAAGTGTGCCGATGTTTCACTTGCATTCCTGAATATGAAATACATTGCAACATTTCATTCCTGTGTAATTATCATACAAGCACAACACCACCTCCCACTTGAACTGAAATTTTATAGGAAGCGTGTAAACATAGGGTTCAATACTGGCGAAATCACACATGGCTCTAGATGAAACTGGACAGGTAGTAGATGGATAAAATTGTTGACATGGCAGCACCAGAAATGTGCCAATTAATATCCTCTCTAACATAGAGAGCAAGTCTTCACAAGCACCGAAATGCCATTTTTAAACAACAATAACACCAGTACAGATCAGGTAACCATTTGGAAGAGCAATCTATGCACAAGAAATAAAATTCTACCACTTTGCAACACAGAATCATTCACACTAGAGTTTCGAAGACGTGTAAAAATAATCTCGCCATAAGTCAGGTAGTCAAAACCATAATGAAATGATTCTGGTTTTTCAAAGGGCTATGTGTGGATATGCTTTTGGGTTACTAATAGTTTTACTATCCAAGAGGAAAACAAAAATGAGAAAATCCTTCTCAGTCGATGATTCAAACTTTCACAAACTGCATAAGCTAAGGAACAATTTCCTGTTTCACAATTTCTTTGACAAGAAGGACAAAGAAATCAAGGAGACCTCATCTTTCAGCCAATTGTGGATAAGAAACTGATCCATGGCCTCTTTACTTACAAAGGCAAAAAGAATATTTACCTTATTGTAGAAGGAGGAAAGCATATGGGTTAACACGGGGCTTAGTCTGCTCGAGTTGGAGAGTTCTTCTGAGAAATCTAGGACACACACATCTACACGTACCGATCACAAAAAAAGGCCAATTACAGTAAGTAAGTAATGTGGAAGAGAGGACGGCTCGCGAGAAAAGGAGTAGATCAGCACAGTGGCCAGCTGGAAGGCCGTGGAAAGTGTGCCCCATGAGAGGTGTGAAGGAGTAAGGAGTCTGGAAGACAGAGAGGCCGAGGATGGGGCGCACGGGGGCACTGTGCCGGTGTGGTGCTGATTCATTGCTTCCAGAAAGGTCTTGAGCTCTCCTCTCTGCACAGCAGGCTGCACAGACTCCAACAATGGGACAGATTCAAGTGCAATTAATCGCTGAATCACATCACCAATCACAAGGTATGGCAAACTGCTGAGGCAAAATGGCTCCAACCATCTGGACAGTCCTGGTGACCAGCTTTCCCACTGCCAAGAGACACAGACTGATCATCTTCATGATCATCACTCTTCCAGCGTGACTGCATGTGTGAACATGGCCCAGGGAGGGGCAGGTTCTCTCGACATGTGGCAGGGTTTAGGGCCTGGTTCAGGACTGCTGAACCAGACGGCGGTAGTGTGGCATGACCTTGCTCTCTGGCAAGTAAAGAGCCATCTCCAAGGCAACCAGCACAGTGAATTCCAGTGGGATCAGATCCCGCCGGCTGATCCTGAAACGCTCCTCCAGTTTCTGCAGAATGAAAAAAGCAATGGTATCAATGTAAAGTGAATGGGTATTGTAGAGTGGAAAAATCGCGTGGGAATGAAGACAAAGTCGTACTCACATCAATGAGCTGTCTGACCTCCTGTCGGCGCAGGTCACTGCTGATCTTGGCAGCCAGCACAACACAGGCAGCCGCCACCAGCTTGCGGTTCTGCTTGTTGAGCCGCCCTTGTAGTACCAGCTTTTCAAAGTACACGTAGGCCATTGCTACGGTGACGGGCTGTAGACCGCAGTCCTCACTCGCTGCCCGCATCTCCCGCTTCAGACTGATGAGGAGGGGAGACACAAAGGGTCACAGTGATCTGCACATGCAGATATGCACACATACACTCAGGTCCATGGGTATTTGGAAAGTGACATACAGTTGTGCTCAAAAGTTTGCATACCCTAGCTGAATTTGTGAACCGTTGCCATTTATTTTGAAAATATGACTCATCATGCATCATGCTTTTTATGATTGTTACTAGCGTCTGTGTATAGTGACCGAGTTTGTTAGCTCCCGAGTGAATGCACTGATCTGGCTATACGCGGAGCCATGGGGAGCGGAAAAGTTAAGGACAAGATAAGTTCAACTTTTTAAAGATGGGATTATTAAAAGGTATTCCAAGACTTCAAAATGCCAGTCAGTCCTGTTCAGTCCGTGATCTAGAGGTGGAAAATTAGGGGATCTGTTGATACAAAGTCAAGGTCAGGTAGCCCAAGAAAGATTTCAGCCCAATCTGCTAGGAGAACTGTTCAGGACACAGGGAGAAATCCACAGGCTACTTCAAGAAAAATACAGAATGCTCTGGAAAAAGATGGTGTGGTCCTTTCAAGGAGCACAATATGGAGGTACTCAAACAACAATGAGCTGCATGGTCGAGTTGCAAAAAGGAAGCCATTATTGCTCCAATCCTACAAAAAAGCCAGCCTAAAATATGCCAGACAACACCTTGACACCTCACAACTACTGCAATACTGTCATTTGAAGTGATGAGACCAAAATAGAACTTTACAGTCACAACCATAAGCGCTATGCTTGGAAAGCACTCAATAAGGCCCATGGTGAAAAATACACCATTCCTACTGTAAAGCTCAAGGTGGCTCTCTGATGTTTCGGTGGTGTTTCAGCTCTAAAGGCACCAGGAATCTTGTGAAAATTGATGGCAAAATGAATGCAGCATGTTATCAGAAAATACTGGCAGACAATTTGCATTCTTCAGCAGGAAAGCTGCACATGGGAGGCACTTGGACTTTCCAGCATGACATTGATCCAAAGCACAAGGCCAAGCTGACCCTCCAGTGGTTACAGAAGAGAAAGGTGAAGATTCTAGAGTGCCCATCACAGTCTGCTGACCTCAATATCATCAAGTCGCTTTGGGCAGATCTGAAACATGCAGTTCATGAAAGACGACCAAAGAATTTGCAGGAGCTGGAGGCATTTTGCAGGGAGGAATGGGCTGCTATACCACCTGAGAGAATTAGGGGCCTCATTGACGACTATCAGTAAAGACTGCATGGTGTTATTCCTGCTGAATGAGGCAATGCATAGTATTACAAACGAAGGGTATGCACACTTCTGAACAGGTTTCATTTCATTTTTTTTTTTGTTATTGCCACCTTTTATTTGATGACTCAGAAATTCAACATGACCTACAGTAGGATATGAATCCAATAAGAAATAAAAGAAAATGTGTTTTGCCTGGCCATTCATGTTGTCTTAAAAAAAATGATACCAATTTTAAAAATTCAGCCGGGGTCTTCCAACTTTTTTGCACAACTGTAATCTTCATTTTTAATTCCACATATCTTGGGTTTGAAATAAAATGATCAGGACGCGCTGGAAGTGTAGACTTTTCAAACATAATATTGGGGTTTCAAGAAAATTATTGTTCTAACAGAGTATTAATTACAACCATTTTATTCACAAGCTCCCAATTTTAGAGGCTCAAAACAGAAATTGAAACAACTTTATGAACTAGCTAGCAAGTGGAAAATGGGCTTCCCCGCTATAGCTGGGTTCCTCCAGAGATGTCTTTCCACTGGCGAGTTTTCTCACCACCGCTTGAGGATTTTTCACCCAACGGGGAGTTTTTTTTTTTTTTTGCCTCATTTCCCATGGTGGGGATTAGGCTGGGCATTCCCTTTTTTTGCACTCTGAAGAGTTTTTGCGACAGTCTGTCTGTGAAAAGCGCCATAAAGACTAGGCCTATGCTGTCAGGAGGCGACAGCAAGGGGTATATCCCCGAAATCCTCCAATCCACGAAGCCCCCTTTATTAGATTCCCCTTGACTACACCTACAATATGAGGCAAATTTGAGGTCCGTGTAAGTAATTGTTCCAGAGATATGGTTAAAAAAACTGATTTTTTTCAAAATATAGCGCCACCTGGTGGCAAACCTAGGAGGGCATACTTGTCCAGAATCTAATCACTTCATCTGCTCTACCATTTCTACCCATATGCTAAAAATGAGAAGCCAATGTAAAGTATTTTGTCAGTCATCATGCTAACGGCTAAAATCTGCGGACGCGGCGGCGGCGGGTGGGGCGAAACCAGGTCAATAAAACCGAACTGAACTGAATGAATAGGAGGCAAAAATCAAATCACCTATGGCCAAAAAAAAAAAAAAAAAAAATTAAATAAAAACATTTTAGCAGTCCATGATTGGCTGAAGCTTGACAGCCAAGGATATTGCCAGATGCTGGGCTTCTTCCCTGAACATCCTGTGACAGGTCTTCACGGCCACCATCTTCAGTTCCTGCTTGTTCTTACGGTGTTTTGCTTTCAGTTTTGTCTTCAGCCATTCACACCCACACCATAATATTACCTCATCTATGCATCACATAGGCGATAGCACACTTCAGACAATAAGCAGTTCCCTCACATTCTCTTCTCAACGTTCTGGTGCAACTTGACCTTTGTCTCATCTGCCCATAGGATGTTTTTCCAGAGCTGTACAAGTTGAAGCTTATTTATGCCCCTCTACGAAGTGGATAGGGATATAGGAATGACTGTTGTCCTTTCGTGTCCGTCCATCTGTACATCGTGCTTCTTTTCCGCGAAAGAACGCCCAAACCATTCAATATTTCTATACCTAATTTAATGTATGGTAACATCTTAATGTGTAAATGTGCCTTTTCACACTTCCGTCCTTCCTCCAGTCTTTATGTTCATCCCTACATTACGTTTTTTTTTTCCAGCCCAGAAATAAGCCATCCCATTCTTTTCTGGGCCAGAACCCCTAAACTATTCTATATTTTTCCATTAAATTTAATATGGCTATATCTGATCGTGTAGATGTGCCTTTTCATTCTTCTTCTCCAGTCAGACTGTTAGTCCCTCCACCACAGTTTGTTTGCCAGATATCATCCATCCCGAGAGGGGATGTCTGAGTATTTCACGCTTGTTAGATTAAGGTTTACATCCAGCACTGTATTAAACGCTTTGCATTATTTCTGAAGTCTTCTTTTGATTGTGGACTGACAGAATGGAGGGCATTCATGACCGGGCAAACTGTTGAGAAGAGGGTTTTCTTGACCAAGGAAGCAATTTTTCCATCATCCATCACTGTCGTTGTCCCTGATCTTCCTGACCTTCTGAGCAAACCAGTGTGACCGTTCTTTTTGAGAATGTACCAAATAGTTGGTTAGGCAAAACCTAATAATATTCCAATAAGTCTGATGGCATTGCTTTGAATTTTTCAGCCTCAATTTTTTTTTACTTCAGTGGTAGTGACGGCTTTTTGGACTTCATATGAAGCATCAACAGCAACTGATTCCAAATGCAAAGGTCATAACTGAAATGAATGCAACACCTTTAATCTGCTTACCTGAAAATTAAATAATGATGCAAAAACACAGACATGGCCACAGAACACATGATCAGTTAATGGTCTGATTACTTTTACCCCCTTAAAAAAAGAGGAGGGACCCCACGTGGAAAGTACAATCATTTCCACATCGTTCACCAAATTTGATCACAAATACCCTCACATTTAAGCTGAAAGTCTGCACTTTGAGCTCATATACGTATATGATTCAATTTCAACTCCAATATGTTGTGGTAGAATGCTAACAAAAACTGTGCCAATGTCCAGAAAAGCATGGACCAAAAATGTACATATGCATACACATGCACATCAAATTACAGGGATGTAAACACTTTATGAAATCTCTCACAGGTATTCACAGTTCATTGTACAAAAATAAACAAACAGTTTTTTTTTAATGACCAAAGGGCTCTCCTTTACCTCCTGATCTTGCTCAGAGTCAGTTTGATGTGGGGAAACTTCTCCCTGAAGGCCTCATTCATATCCTTCTTCAGATCTGACGGCTTGACGTACTCAATCACAGTAGTCTGAGAGGGGCCAGAGGGTGTGTTTAAAATCCACTGCAAGTCACGCACAAAGCCACACATACAACCTTGAGACATCTTGTATGCCTTTCTACTTTTCAACGCTCCCCGTTCTTAACTGTGCTGGGGCACTGGGGGCTCATATAGGGGCTCTACAGACTGATGTCAGGATTATGGTGTTGTGATGCTTGTTGCCGCCCTCACCATGTAGGAGGGGAAGATCAGCACTCGCTTGTGTCTCCCGCACGGCCACTGAGGATCGCTCAGCAGGTTGGGGTCATACTCCGGCGGTTCCTCCACACCTGGAGATCAGAGAGCATCATGACTGCAAAACTAGTTCATTTCCCTCAATTTAGAGCAGAGAAACTTAAATTAACCCCTGAGGGACCCAGTATATGGTCGTTCTCATTCTAACCACAGGTCCAATTTCTGAATAAGGAGCCATTTAAGTTCTTAATTTGACTCTTTTTTTTATGTTCACTGCCGGATCATTTACCTTCCGAAAGCACATTTCAATGAACTTACAATAAATGCCCCCAAATAATGCATGAGTCAGAGCCCCATTTCACAAAATATGATGGCCGTCAAAATATTATTTTCCAAAAAAGTTCAGCTATCTTCCGAGCAAAATCAAATGAGGTCATAATTGCGAACAATGGGCCCTTAATCCCTGAAATAAAACTCTGAGACAAAACGAGAGAAAATAAATGGAAAGAAAAATGGGTTCTCTCCCCAGTGGACCCCCAGGCCATGTTTGGACTCCCCAAATGCTGTGACTTCTGCAGTACCAGTGTCGAGACCAATGCTGCTGAGGCGGGAGGCAGTGTGGTTCCTCTGGATGTTACAGCGGCTTAAAGGGGTGGGGCCCATGCTCATTTCAATGGGAACGTTCTTCTGCCTCACCAGGGCATTGGTGGGGAAAAGGAACCTCGCATATGACACCGTCTGGAGAGACAACACACACACACATAAGTGCACATGACAAGCACCTGATTTTAAGCTTAGCGTTATCAGACCCAGGAATCCAAAGATAAAATGCAACAACATGAGGGGAGCAAGCATGCATCTGCCAGGAGGCCAAAATGACGTGTGTCAGGGTGAGGAGTGGAGATGGGTGGGAATCTGAACGGAGCTCGAAAACAGCATCTAGGTCACTCAACACCCCCCCCCCCCCCCCGCATCTCATACCCCTTTACCTTGCCAATTGCTGCCAACTCCAACCCCTCCAGCCCAGGGGTCATGTCCAGAGTGACAGTGGCACCTCCAGAGGAGTGTCTCTGCTTCTGAGCATCTAGTTTTGGGTCACTGGGGAAAGAAAGAAAGAAAGAAAGAAAGAAAGAAAGAAAGAAAGAAAGACAGAGAGAGAGAGAGCGAGAGAGAGAGAGTGAGTGAGTGACAGTGAGGGGGAGGCAGAGACAGAAAGAGACCATGAATGAAGTGAAACAGAACATCAGATGATCTACAGACTAGCAGGGCCACTCAATACTCCAGCCTCCAGACACAAAATGCTTCACACAGCCCTTTGCCTGAAGTGCCGAGTCCCCCACTGTAATCTTGACACCATCGATGTGACAACAGCACAGCGGGAGGCTGAGTCATTTCACAGCCACAGATGGCCATTTTAATCAGCCTTCCTTTCCTCTCGCTCGCATCCCAGTGAGTCACCCACAGAGTGGTTAACCCCTTTGCAAAGATATAGATGCCGGCATCCTTCAATTTTGAAATTTTCCAGAGTCTCTGTGACGCGAACCCTGAGTTATAAAGCCTAAATAGGCTCATGCACAATGGGAAAAAATGGCATTATTTTGTATTCTGTGCAGAGGTGTAAAGAAATGTAATTTATGCACGAACGCGCACATCAATTCCCTCACATACAGCACACACCAGATCCCAGGATTTGTCCACAGGAAGAGAAGGAGAATGAGGGGAGATGGACGTAGAAGAGAATCATATGAGAGGAACTCCAGCGAATCGGGGAAACACAGCTGTACAAATGAATAAGGGCATGACCCCTGTCAGGAGCTCGGAGAGTGAGGCACTTCATGACGGGTAACACAAAGCCTGTGACAGTGGTAAGAAAGATGCGAACGAATGCAACAACACTGGCTGTCAGCCATGAAATTCCGCGTCATAACACAGGCGGCGATGACTGATGATGAAGTCACTGTTCGTGATGTCTCTGCAGAGGCTGTTTGATACCTGAGGTAGAAGCTCTCCCCATAGGGCAGGATGGAGAAAGCCCCACACAGGGACCGCTTGGCACAGATCAGCACAATCCTGGCAGAGAAACGGAGGCACACACACACACACACACACACACACAGGTCAGTCCATGACAGTTATGTCCTCCCAGACCAGAATTGATAGTGTGTGCATGCATTGATCACTCTGCATCAGCACTCAATGGCACCAAGTTCCTAATATATGTATGGATGATTAGTAGTGCAATTTTGGTTCATTGCATACAGTCAGGTTGAGTGGCTGAGTGCTCAAAAGTGTAGGAGGTATTTAGGTACTCAGCAGTGCTTACCTGCTGCCCCGTGTGTCATACTGCCTCATGGTCTTGATGAAGTGAACTTTTTTCACCCCCCGTTGGACAGGAGAGCCTGACAGAGTGCGTAACCTGACCAAAAATAGGGACACAAATGTTATTCAATCCTATCAGCCCAAGCACACACCAGTCAGTGAACACGCAGTGCAGTCAACCCAACTCCGAGACAAGACAAAAAAAAATCAATACCCTTCGCTTAATCAGCGTAATACCTTGAGACAAACTACAGCTAGGAGACAAAATACGCAGAGAACTACAATGACCGGGAAGTTGAAGCAGCAGGATGAATTCTGAGGAAAGGCACTGCATACAATTGGGCATAACATCCAACTCCAGTTTGTTTTACTATACATCGAGTCGAATATCCCGCTAAAAAGCCAAAGCACTAATTAACCCGACTTCTCCAACTAGAGGGATGACTGCTGAGTCAGTTATGCAGACACAGTGACTAAAGCAATGATGAGGAGCGTTATCAGTTACTCATGACACATACCCAAAGCATCCTTTACCCTGTGTGAGAGGCAGTCAAAGGCATACAGTAGGAGACGTGTATGTCCATGCAGTAGAGATGCGCGGTTCGGCTCTCGCGTCATACGAATCTGCATATACGCCAAAATCACCCACCCACCACTCACCCGAAATGACCATATTCTCCGATTTACAGTCCTGCTCCCACAAGGACATCTCACTCCACCTCTGGGCTATACTGGCCTTAAAAATACAGTGCCTTTCATTGATGTGTGAGTGTTGTCACAAATGATTTACTCTAGAGATTAGGGATTCTGCCAGTCTTCATAATGAAGGATTTGTTTCAGCTCGGATCCACGTGCTCTTTTTTTTGACAATACAAAACTACCAGCAGCTGACTCAAGTCAGCCAGGGAGGTGTGGAATGTTTATCATACACTGTTTTTAGACATGCCTACTATGCTCATTTAATACAAAGTTAAGCAATTCCAGGGCAATATGTCAACAAATATTCAAACAATTAAATATTTTACATTAGCCTCATGTAGGTACATGATAAATCAACGTCATCGCCTGCAAACCACTTCTCAGTGCAATCATTACTGCTGTATGTGAAAACACCCATTAGAAATCACGCTTCCCCCCCAGATATTTTCAGGCTGACTGCGTAATTTACATCTGAGGGGTCTCTTTAGTTATTCTTTTTTTTTTTTTTTTTTTTTAATGAAATCCCTTCACCCCCCCCCCCCCCCCCCCCCCCATTTTTGGGACCAACTGAATCAATTCAATTTCAATAAATTTCTCTATGGATCCAACACCTACCCTTTGACTCCCATGAAAGAACCTTTACACCCCTCTACACATGCTGAAGAGAAAGGACAATGACATAAATAAGAACATATAAATATATACAAAAATGAATAAATTGAAATAAGAATTATAGTATAGTAGCTGCTACCCACTACCCGGAGTGAAATTGCCATTTTTTTGCATGCATGACCATTTTTCAAAAATTGGGTGACATCAAGTCCTTCCTGGTGTCCAAGTGGATATCCACCACTTGGACAAACCAAATTTGGTGATAATCGGTTGAGAAATGTAGGAGAAAAACGTGTACATACACACAGACAGACAGACATTGACCTCAAATATATTATAGATGTGTATATGGGTCATTCCATGTCAACTTAACCAGAGCCCCCCACATGAAAATTTTGAATTTCGATAAAAATTTGCACATTTCAAGAGATATGCATTGGCAGCACTGAGGTCAAATATTTCAGCTCAATTATTGCTAGTTTCAGAAATTTAGCCTATTTTAGGGAAAGGGGGTCAATTTTAACAAAATCGCCTTAATTTTGGAGGGAGTTTGAGAGCCTCAGAAATGGATTTTCAGAGCAAACAGACCCACAAGTTTCATTTTGTCATCAGAATAGTTGCTGAACTCTCAGCTTAAGCTACTTTTCTTCACTCAGTATGTTTACCTGAACTGTGGCCTCGAAAAAGCAAAAAACATTCTAGGGGGCCGCCAAGCTGTCACGGAATTACAGTCCCATTACATTTTGGGTTGTAACTCTACAACTAAATAAGATAAAATCGAGTATGATATGTCACATTGAAGGTATTAACTTGTTCTTTAATATTATTAAGTGAAAATGTATTTTTTGAGAAATTTTCATAAAAGAAACAAGCAAAAACTACTCCGTCACGGAATTACACAAAATTGACGTGGTTTTTTTAATGTTTTGTTTAACTATCCAGAAACTGATGTTCTTGTCATAGTTAAGTTATGATCCTTAACATGTTCATATTTAAGGTCTTTTTTTTTAATGCTGTAAGTTATAGAAACAAATATTGACTTTAACCCTGCTTTTTGGGCAAGAAATTTCAAGAAGTCAATGTCACGGAAATACAAGAGGCAAATTATCACGGAATGACAACAATAGTATTAATTAGTTTCAATGCATTTATTTCAATATATTATACATGTATACATAATTATTTACATTTTAACAGTTTAGCAAAATATTTCAATGAGTTTTCCACTTATAATGACCAATCATAATACATACCTCAAAAATTTTTTTTAATCTCCATGTCAACATTGGCTTGGCGGCCCCCTCTAATTTTTTCAAAATTTAATGCATTTAGTTTTCTTTTACTAGTTCAGATGGAGCCCTGAGACTTGGTATGCAAACTGTCGGTCAACTCTCTGAAGACCACAAAAAATATCAAAGTCACAATGGTTGTATTAAATGTTTTAATGACCTTGGAAGTTGTCTTCAGAATGAAAAGTGTGAATTTTGGGTCATTATAGTAGGTAAATATCTCAAAAGGGACACAAGTGATCAATGTCATATTTTTGTGCTTGAAGGCATGGATCTTGGGTCTAACATATTTAAAAACTGGAGATGTAAAACTCTTACTTTAGATTGTACAGCATGCCAATCATATTTGGTGTCAAACTTAGTTTTCAAGGCACCTTTCAAATCAATCCCAAATATGCCACATCTTAAATAAACACTTTAAAGAGCCTGGTCATCTCTTTGAAAAAGAACACCCTGGTCTCCTTCCAGTTACTGATATCAACACGAATGCACAAACTGATAGTGTGAGTTCTAAGAACAATGCCCCTTGTTTCTCTTTTCAACCTTTCTCTCACTTGTTGCATGTCCTACAAACCTTAGATCACAGAAGTTCTGTGAGTGAGGACAACTTAAATCCTTTCTTCCTTAAACTGGCTGCTCCAATTATCTCCCAACAGCTATCATGCATTTTCAATCTTTCAGTATCTACAGGCAGATTTACAAATTTGTGGAAATCTGCTCATGTGATTCCCTACATAAAGTTGGTGCTAAAGAAGACTTAAACAACTACTGCCCAATCTCCAAATTACCCCGTTTATCAAAAGTCTTGGATTCCTTGGTCAATAATCAACTCAAGTCCTTTCTTTCAGATCAATCTATTCTCAACCCACATCAGTCTGGCTTCAGACAGAATCACAGCGCAGTCTCAGCCATTACGTTAGTTACAAATGACAATATCTGCATTAGACAAGAAACAACACCGCACTGCTCTTTTTATAGATTTTTCCAAAGCTTTTGACACAGTCGATCACTTCATACTGTTAAAAAAGCTATCAGGTATCGGTTTGGATAATGGTTCATGTGCATGGTTTCAGGATTATTTCTCTGAAAGATCTCAATGCGTTAAAGTAGGTCAGGCCTAATCGGATTTTTTATTGATTGATAGAGGTGTGCCACAAGGTCCAGTTCTGGGCCCTATACTTTTCTCTGTTTACATCAATGACATTGTCTCTAATCTGCATAACTGTCATGCACATTTTTATGCAGATGATGCTATTGTTTATTGTGTTGCAGAAACTGTAAAGTCTGCCATTGACAACCAACAACTTGCTTTCAACAGTAAACAAGAGTCTCTTATTAACCTTACACTTGTACTTAATGTAAGCAAAATAAAATTCATGCTCTTCTCCAGAGCTAGGAATTTTAAACTTGAAAACATAGAAATATCAACTTCAAATGGATCAAGAATCGAGAGTGTCACTGAGTTTAAATACCTTGGGATATGGCTTGATGAGGAATTTACATTTAAACACCAAGTAAATACTCTTGTTACCCAGTTATGACAGAGAGTTGGTTTCCTTCACAGAAACAAAGCTCGTTTTCCGATGTCATGTCATATAAGAATTGTGGAAGCCATGTTTTTACCAGTCTTGGATCATAATCTAATATGCAGCAATTTCAACTCTGAAGCCCCTGGACTTATCACTCTGCTCTCCGATTCATAACAGGTGACAAGTATAACACTCATCACTGCATCCTTTATGAGAAGGTTGGTTGGCCATTTCTTGATCATAGAAGGAACAAACATTAGTTATTATATATTATAAGCCCTTACTAACAGACTACCTCCCCATCTCACAAACCTGTTAAAGTTTTATGCTCGCCCTTTCATGACTTGTTCCTCCGGTTTACTTACTCTGAAATTTCCTCGAGTTACACTGAACTCGGTAAATTAGAATTCTCCTTTGATGCTCTTCTCTCATGGAATACCCTTCAGCAAACTCTTAAGATGACAGCCTTTCCTTCTCTTACAGAGTTTAAGATCTTGATTTCTTTTTTTTTTTTTTATTTTAAGAAATTTGGCATCTCCAATCCCACCCGAATTTGGAATGCCCAATTGGGGAACTATGTACAAAGCTTGCTCGTATGCGACCCCCTGCTGCCAACTCAGGATAGTGAGACAGTTCACGGCTCTCCTCCGAAGCATGTGCCTGTCTGCCACTGATTCTTATACACTCGCTGGTTGAATCTTCGCAAGTTCAGAACTAGGGCGGAGGATACCCGGACATGAACCAAGCCGGAGTCTTCCTGACGAGCGCCCGTCTGGCCAACAGGAGGCGCTGGAGCAACGAACAAAGCTGTTATCGAATACCCAAATCCGGCAGTCCCTTCCCAATTTGAAACCCTGTAGCGCGATAGCCAATTGTGCGCTACTCTGAAAAAGCTGCCAACCCCTGCCGGTGGGTACGCCGAGGCTCGAACCCGCGACGTGGTGATCATCTCTGCACTGCAGCGCAGTGCCTTAACCGTGTGAGGCACTCTAAGATCTTGATTTCTGACCACTGTTCTTCTGTTTTTAACCGTTTTTATTGATTCCTTCCTGTTGTGTTTGACAAACACAACAAACAATACATGTAGACACATGACTTAACATATATACATCATCGTTAATTGTCGTCATAGTTGATTAATTCGCCGGTGTACACCCACGTGGAACTTTTCCGACCTTTCTTTTTCTTCGTTTTTAATTCTCCTTTTTTAATCTTCTCTTCTAGCCTCCATTGCTGTCGTAAAATAGACTGCGCAATTTGTGCACGGGCGCAATAAGAGTCTAGTTGGCTAATTTGTGCCTGACGAAAGAAGCAGCTAAAAATATTTTCACTTAAATTATGTATCATTTTGCCCACCCACAACGAATCCGCTATCAATCAGAATCTTAATTTTTATGACCCACCTAATCCGCGGATTCACCGTAGTTCCAGCGGATATAACCGTAATCCGTGCATCTCTTTCACACAGTATTTCCCAAGAGGCTTCAAATTATTTTAATTCAATAAATTTCCAGCTCCTGAGTGGTCCTTTCTTTTCCCATTTCTCAAATAGAGTCCTGGATAATAGGAGTTTCTGGAATTATAGCGCAGTATAAAACGTACAATGGCACTGTGCAATTTGCATGGTCTCAACTACAAATTAATATAAACTGCAATTCGAATGGTTGAGCCTAAATGGTGGTTAGAACAAAGCAGAGTGTCAAAGTGTCTTCAAAACCACTAGAACAGGAGGCATCGGGTAATGTCTGCTTCCACGGAGCAAACCACCTGCTACCACAGAGCACAAAGACACCAATGTCATGCGCGTACATTCCAGCGTGCAATAACATTCTGCGCAGCTACACGCATTTATCTTCCATCTTTTCATAAAAATTTTATCACTCCTCAATCACATATTCTACCAAGATGAATATCTGAAGTATGCACTGGAGATTCAAAAAGTCTGTCTGCAAAGATTACATAATCGATCAAAAGTATGAAAACATAGATGGAACACGGAACAGAAATTTTCTTCATTAGGAAGTGAATTCCTGAGCACTGCACACCCTCCCCTAAAACCCAGTTGCTTGACACTAACCCATCCCTGTCTCTACTCCAAACTCCATCACATTAAAACAAAATCTAGCTCGTACATGCAGTGCATATTAACACCAACATTTGTTATGATTATTCATAGGGAATCTATGCATTATCCTTTCATAAATGAGGAAAAACCACATGGGAATAAAGGCTGGACTAGAGTAAAAGGAAATATCGTTCAGTTCCACCAACATTTACGCATGAGGACAGCAATGCAGAAGGATGCAAAAAGCTACTTTTCCAGAAAGTATGACTCGCCCTTTAAGGGTGGAAGCCAGACTAACCTGCAGTGCAGACTTTGTAAACACAGATTTCTGAGACTAAAGCTGTGTCTGACCCTGTAATCCTGATGAATTGTTCCTTCTTTAGAAGAGGAAGAGGACCCAGTGCATAGTTTTACCTGATGTCATTGACTCCCTTGTTTAAAATAAGAGGAACTGAACAAAAAAGGATTGCCTCTAATCACAGACACAACTTAATACTACACCTTGTAAACTCTGTATATCAGAGGTCTGCACCACCCAGAAGTCAAAGAGGCAGCATCACACCAAACGAAAAAGATCCCAGAAAACATTTTTCATTCCCCTCCCCAAAAAAATCCAATTTATTCCATACACAGATCAGCCATAACATTATGACCACGGACAGGTGAAATCGAAAATCTTGCTACAATGACATCGGTCAGTGGGTGGTATACATCCGGCTGCAAGAAAAGATTCTGTCCTCGAATTCGATGTGCTGGACTCAGGGCACAGGCACAAGCGTAAGGATACGAGCGACTTTGACGGGCCGAATTGTGTTGGCTGAATGACTAGGTCAGAGCGTCTCGAAAACTGCAGCTCTTGTGGGGTTTTCCCGGTCTGCAGTGATAAGTACCTACCAAAAGTGATCCCAGGAAGGAAAACCGGTGAACCCGCAACAGGCTCAAGGGCTTCTAAAGCTCACTGATGTGTGTGGGGAGTGTAGGCCAGCCCATGTGGTCCAATCCAACAGAAGGGATAATGTAGCTGAGATTAATGAAAAAGTTAATGCTGGTTCTGATGAAGAGGAGTCAGAACACAAACAGTGCATTGCAGTTTGCTGCATACAGGGCTGCATAGTCACACACTGGTCACAGTACCTATGCTGACCCCCGTCCACCACTGAAAGTGACTACAATGGGCATGTGAGCATCAGAACTGGACCACGCAGCAATGGAAGAAGATGGTCTGGTCTAATGAATCACACTTTCTTTCACATCATGCGAATGGCAAGCTGCATGAGCATCGTTTACCAGGGAAAGACATGAAGCCAGGATGCACTATGGGAAGATGGCAAGCTCGCTGAGGCGATATGATGTTTTGGGCAAAGTACTGCTGGGAAACCTTGGGTCCTGCCATTCATGTGGATGTTACTTTGACATGCACCACTTACCTAAACATTGTTGCAGACCAAGTACACCTCCTCAAGAAAACAATATTCCTTAATGCTACTGGCCTCTTTCAGCAGGATAATGCGCCCTGCCACACTGCAAGATCAGAAATGGTTTGAGGAATACAACAAGTTCAAGGTCTTGACTTGGCCTCCAACTTCTGCGGATCTCAATTCAATCAAGCATCTGCGGGATTTGCTGGACAAACAAGTCCAATCCACGGTGGCCCTACCTCACAACTTACAGGACTAAAGGGATCTGCCGCTAATGTCTTGGCACCAGATACTGCAGCGCACCTTCAGAGGTCCAGTGGAGTCCGTGCTTCGAGGGATCAGGGCCATTTTGGGAGCAAAAGGGTAGCTCACGCAAAATATTGCGCCGATGGTCACAACGTTATGGCTGATCAACATATATTCACATGCACCCTAAACATGGGGGAAGACATCAATTTGGGAACGCAAACAGTTCATAACCCTCAACTGAAGGCTAATGGTCATGTTTCCCTTCTTCATATGCCAGATTTACCATCACTCTTTACTTGGTTTTCATTCCAATAAAAAGTTTGTGACAGTACTACGGATACATTAGAGCGGCAGTACTCAGTTGAATATAGGTCGAAAAGGATTTGCAAATCATTGTATTCTGTTTTAGTCACGTTTTACACAGCGTTCCAACTTCAATAGAACTGGGGTTTGCACATTGAGCCTGAAATCACAAACCTCTTCAATACAAGGCAATCTTGTCTCACAGTTCCTGCACAGAACACAGGGGGAGGCATCACATCAGACTATGTAAGAGCAATAAATTCCCTCGGTGAAATCCGCACTATGCTGCGGGGGCATTCAACTCCTCTTTGAAGTCATTAAAAGGCACTGTAAAAAACCCACTGTAAACTGAGGATGGCCCAGACAATGAACAAAAAAAAGGTGCAAAAGAATTAGCTGAACAGACATTGGAACAGATCTCTTGTCCACAGGGTACAAAAGACTACACAAAAACCATTGTTAATATCCATTTGGATAAGTAGCTGATTTTCAACTTGACTTTTATGAATCAACCATTTCAATTTACAAAATGATATTAACCTTCAGCAGAGGCTCATCTCTTGTACCAGACTGAGACAGTCAGATAAGTGTTAAAGAGGAACACAAGCAATAACTCCAGAGCTGTAAAACAATGACACACTCCCAAGGTCAACAACCTTGGGGCAAATTTCAAAGTTTGTACCCACTTCACTCAAGCAAAAATGCCTTGTCTACTGAATAAACAGGCTTTACTGACTTTTCAACAGCCAATCCAACCTCCAGGCAATCAATAGGTAGACAGCGAGATGCTTTTCAAATCAGTCTGTTGACTTTGCATCCGACGGCCTTCTGCCGTACTGACAGAGCCGCTGCAGTGTTTTTTTTTGTCCCCAATATATATCTGCTTTGCGCAAGCCCACCTCAAAGTAATGCTGATACTGTCCTTTTAGCTTAGCTTTTCACAGAAAATGAGCAAAGAGTTCTCTAAAAGGCACATGCGCAGCCCTCACCATACTGAAACCAACCATCCTTCTAGTCTCAAAAATCCCAGCACAACAAAAGACACCCAACTGGCCCAGCAGGTCAAATACCCAGCACAGGCCAAAAAAAAAAAAAAAAAAAAAAAGGGGGGGGGGGGGGGACTCGACCACATCAATGATCGCTATTTATCAAAATTAAAGTCCAAGCCAATTCTGTTAATTTTCTATCCACAATAAACACAAAAATGACTTTAAATAGACAAATACTCAGGCATGACTTCCCACAATACATCTTCCCATGCGCCTCACTAGTCAATCTTCTTTTTTCCAAATTGGATGGTACCCTTGCCACAATGTAATTTCTGAAGCAACATAGATTTAAATATTTCAGTCTTTGGTCAGCAGTATAATTAACACTACTAGCATGTTGTAAGTCATCTTGAGTTGAGCAAACCAGGATTTAGGAAGGGTCTAAGTCTTGAACTGTTCTGCTAGAGATTGCCGAATTCGTTAACCTGGGTCCCGTATCACAAAGCAGGCTTGGCTAGAAAACGGCACAGGGCAAAACCTGATAAAAATCTAAAACTTTTTACTTGTGTCAAAGTATCTCCTCCACAAAAGCAATTATCCAGCCAACACAAAAATTCTGCTTCATGGAGAAGGCTACTCAACAGCTTAGTGACACAGGCCCTTGACCTAGGCCAGAAAAGCAAAGTTAAACTACATAATCTCATAAAATAATTCAGCCTCCAAGGCAGCAACGAGAAAATTTCCGTCTGGTCGTTCCGTCGCAGAGCCTCAATTATACAGACACGGAACAACGTCAAACTGAAACGAAAAACAACCATTATGTAATCAATAACCATTAAATCTTCAGACCAGAAGTGAATTCAGCTAAAGGGACAGATCTAAGGAAGAAGGGATAGTACTTCAGACAAAATTAGATTTTTTTTAATAACCTGGATTTAGAAGTCTAGCCCAACGACAAAAACGTAACAGTTTGGCTCCTAAATGCGGAAGTAAACATTTGCATTCAGCTCAGTTGAAATGAGCCAGCTGTCAACTACCACCTTTCGCCAATATATTCAACGAACAAAACATTTCAACTTCGCTAATTGAAATTCCAAGATCCGCTACAACAAGACACCATGAACGAAGAGTCCACCACAGCTTCAAAGTAACGATCATGTTAACCATTCCACCGACCTCACACGTTGACAAACGGCGCAAAGCAAGGCAGCATCACGCCAACGCAATGTTAACGAACAGCTGAATCCCCCACTTAACGTCAGGAGGCAAGAAATTACAAGGAAAAACGTCCACGGTGCTTCCCTTTCGTGACTCACCTCTGCCTGCTCTCTAGATTAACAGAATTAGAACTCTGTACTGACAGCAGGGTCGGGGATTTACATGTGGCTAACAGCGGGATTTGCTGGGGCGCTGCAGCCGGAGAGAGGAGACTCGTTTGGGACGTGAGAGGATCAGCCTTTACCCCGTCGAGGAGTCGCTCGCAAGCCCCGCTAGCAGTCAAGCCAGAGGTAGTGGAGAGAACAAATGCCGGAGGACCACCGCCAATCCCAGTCCTCGCCGCAGGAGTGGCGGCGGCGCCACCACTCACAGCCGCTGACAGACGGGAGAAGGTTCCGTAGCTGCTCGCAGGCGACACGGGCTGCCCGACCACCATTGCCCCGGTGTCCATGCAGTTAAGCGTAGTCCCTCTTTGTACGACGTTGCCATTGCTCAGATTGAACGTCGGCTGTCCGTCAAGGGAAATATTATTAAGAAAGAGAAGGGCTGCCTGTCTTCGGCGCGAATCCTTTCTTTTCCGCGGGTGATCTTTGTGCGGTTTAGCAGTGAAGCCATTGCCTGCCGCGCGTTGAGAACCGCAGGCATCTGCTGCCATTCTCGAGTGGAAAAATTAAGAGAACAACGAAAGCGTTTTACCCGGCGTGCGTCCCTGTCCCCGCCCACTTTTTCGTAATTGGATCGCACGAAGATTCAGTTTGAGCGGATTGGCTGCTGAGGAGTTTCGTTTCTGCATTTGTCAACATTATACGAAAATATAATAATACTGCCATGTCATTCACGACGGCAAATTATCAGTTATTGTACATGAAGAACATCCGGGACTCTGCCAATAAATAAGAAACATTATCGATTCAATTGATGGTACACTGTAGACCCTTTGCCATTTGCAAATAGACGACTGACAGACATCACCCTTTTTCATCGTGGTTAAATTCTACAATACAGTGAGCACCATAATTTACTGGACATAGACCCTGCGTTTTTAATTTGGACATTTACTGTGGCTGGTGTAGGCACTCTTCCTTCCTTCCCAAGGAGCCCATTTAGAGGTCTTCCCTGTTCTCGTCTCACACCTTTAAAACGCTGTAGACCCTCATAAAATCTGGCCAAAACCCTCAATCGAGCCAACTCTCACCACACATCTCTTTTCACTGTTCACTCTTCACTGGAAGATCCAATGTCACCGGTTGAACAATTGAACAATTGAACTACTGCGCATAAAGGCTTTCACTGACATCAGATAACACTTCTGAATGCGTCTGTCTTAAGAACTATCATGCAATTGTCATGGACATTACAACATGACTCTGAAATCCTTTGGTAAATTTCTGTAAGTCAACATTTCCCATAGATGCATGTTAAAGCTTTGCTATTCAACGCCAAAGCTATGTATCAACATTGTCCAACAACACCTCCAATCTGAGATGGCACAGAATGTCTGTGTTTTGAGGTTTAACATGTCAAGATTTCAAGTGGATTTTGGAAAGAAAATTGCTTCATTCCTGTTTTTTCTCCATCTGAGAAAGTATGGCACATCATGAAGAGAAAAATATGTCAATGAAGGTTCCATACAATTGGGTAGCTGAAGACCTGAAATGGAGGATGCAAGAACATTTCATTAGGCTTTGCCAACTGATGTTTTCAGTGTTGAATCATGTAACGTGTAATAAAAAGACATGGTGATGTTACACTGTGGTAAACAGCCAACTGTACCAACTTTTGTGGACTCTGTTGTAGTAATCACATTGTATATTTTCAATAAAATATCAAATTTATACATTAGAACCACAAACAATGTGCAGCATTCCATTTAATATATCAGACACACACACCATTGGACAATTTAGTCTCCAATTAGCCTGAAAAGCATTTTTTGGACTGTGGGAAGAATCTGGAGTACCTACAAGAGAGCCATGTGAACATGTAAATTGCATACAAAATTTGTCCAATGGAAATTGATGCAGCTTTCCAGCATAATATACTTGTGGGATTGTTTTTTGTTTGTTCTCATTGCCTATATTAGTATTTTTCAATACATTTTCACCAAGACATTTTTCAGAACCAATATATAAGGACCCCTTATAAATAAAATTGGTGGTGTATTATTATCAGTGTACACCACTGTATGTATGTAATCTCCCAGAGTACCTGCAGAATGTTGATCATTTGAACTACAAAATTTGAATTTGTGAAGAACCCTAAGGTGACTGAAGTCATAGCTGAGGGTTCTAGGATATCATGGCACACTTTTGGGTCACATCTCCATAAAAAGCTATGATCAGTGCTTTTGCTGGTCATAGTGATATAGTTGAATGAATCAATTCCAGACCACACCCAAAATAGTATAGGTGATATTTATTGAATCAAATAAGCAAGGGAATTTGTACTGATAAAGTACAGAATAGAGTCGGGTAGGAGACCAGTGCAGGATAACTGTATTATAACACTATCCCTAACCCTAACCCTTATAATAGTCCTCAGGGATGAAAAGTCCATGTGGATGAACATTTCGGGGATGAAGTGTCCTGTTAACGTTTTAAAGGTACGCAATTATACAGTTACAATGTTTACACAAGACTAGAACTTTACAACAGGCTTATGAAACTTTGCATTGAACAAGTGCGAAGCCCTTTATTATACAGGCACATTTATGAGATAATGACAACGATTCGAAGATACAGGTAATCCAGATGGAGCGTGGAATGCAGACCAGTGATTGAGAGTGCTGGAGGTGTGGCATGAAAGTACCCCTGGGATGCTTAGGTGGTGTCTGGGAGGGTGACCACTGGGGCACCGTTGACCTCCAGGGCAGGTGGTGGGTCTTCAGGGGGGTAGACTCCTCTAGTAGCCCCCGCAATCACCAGGCTAAATGAACAAATATGGAAACTATTGTTAGTATGGTAGTTAGATGCCAACTAGAGAGAATAGCCTGTGCTGTTGCAGGGACCGGGACCTGGCTGCAAGTGGCAATACGCTGACGACTGGTGCCACAAGGGGGAGCAGACTACTGGACTGAGGATGCATGCTGGCCTTCTAGTGCAGGGGCTAACTGGGCTCTGATGCCAGCAAGAACTGGCCTCTGGTGCTGGGGTTTTGGTATTTGCACATGTGGTGCAAGATTTGACCACTGCTTCTGCGTTTGAGGCCAGGTGGGGCCACCAATATTTGTGGGCGACGATTTGGGTCGTTCTTAAGACTCCGGGGTGACCGGAGGACAGGAAGCTGTGCACCCGCAGAATGACCTGATCCCGAACTGTGGAGGGGACAAAGGCTTTCCCGGCCGGTATGGAGGCAGGAGGAGGCCTCTTCTTGGATTCTCTCGCAATTTCTCTGTCCAGCTGCCATCTGATCAGTTTTGGCCTCATAGCTTCGGGATAGGGCACCTGCCTTCATGTTCTTTGAGCCTGGGCGATAGGTTATGGTAAAGTTGAAAGGGGTGAAAATAATGCCCTCCTGACCTGACGTGCTTTGAGACGGTTGAAGTTGGGGTGGTCAGTTAGCCCTGTAAACAGATGGTGAGCTCCCTCCAGCCAATGCCTCCGCACCTCCAGCACTCACTTCACTGTCAACAGCAACAGTTGTCCACATCATTATTTGCCTCAGCGAGTGTGAGTCTGCAGGAGAAAAAAGCACAAGGGAAAAGCTTTTCAGGTAACCCATGTCATTGTGATAGGACAGCCCCCATCCCAGCATTGGAGGTGGCCACTTCCATGACAAAGTGTCTTTCTGAGTAGTTTCAGGATAGTAGCTGTGGTGATCAGCCTCTTCAGAGTATCGAAGCCGCATTGCGCTTCTGGGCTCCACACCAACGCCTTGGGTTTCCCATTGAATAGGCTCGTTAGAGGTTTAGCAACTGTACTGAAGTTCTTGATGAAATGGCAGTAGAAGTTGGCAAACCCCAGGAAGCGCCTGAGCTCCTTCAGGATCCGTGGGACTGGCCATGCAGCTACTGCCTCTACCTTCTTGCTCTCCGTTGGGTATCAACCTCTGAGAGGGGGTATCCTTCGTTACTGGGAGGTCAGGCACCGGACAGGAGCTCTATCGGACAGTCCCACAGGCGATGAGAAGAGAGCTGGGTAGCTCTGGTCTTGCTGAACACTTCACAGAGCTGCCAGTACTCCCTGGGGATATCTGGTCTTGCGTCCTTGCCGGGGCTCTCGACAGTAGTGGAGGCAAAGGGGAGGGGACTACAGTGCCGCCAACAATATGGTGACTGGAAGGTGAGATGTCGGTTGTGCTAGGAAATGATTGGGTTGAGGCTTCGGAGCCATGAGAGGCTAAGGATCACTGGGTGACTGGAATCTGGGAGATTAGGAGCGGGAGCTCCTCCTGGTGGCTCTTCTGCAGAAAGAGGGTGATTGAGGCCGACTGGCGGTGGATGCTTCCACCGCCCAGAGAACTCCCATCCAGGGTTGCCACAGCGATGGGGACATTGAGCCAGTGGTTTGGGAGTTTGAGTCTTTGCACCAGTTGGGAGGAGATGAGGCTACCAAGCGCGCCAGAGTCAATCAGGGTGTCTATGTTGAGGTGTAAGTCTTTGCAGGCCTCTCGTACTGAGGCCTGGAAACTGACCAATGATGGTGGATGGTGACACAGTTAGCTTGACAGGCGCAGGTCTCTCTGGTACTTTAAACAAATGGAAGCATGTATATAATATGACATACAGTGCAGACAACTCCACCTTTAAAAAAATCTAATGAGCCGTTTCTGTTTTAAACCCTAACTCATCATACCCATCATTGTTACTGGTATCGCAGACTGAGTATGCTCAAAAACATGCATTCTTCAATTAAATCATGTAGCAGTGCTTGGACCATCAATACAACATTCATGTCAGTAAATGTATGTTAAAAAAATTCTTGTGTTCCAGTGTTATGAGCTGTTCTATTTTGTGGTAGATGCCCATATACCCTATGAATAATTCACAATTACAATTACTATGAGTATGATCCACAGTATTAAATTTCTGTATAGATGATATTAGGGACATATATAGCATGTAAACTGCACCAGTATGTCAGGTTCATGAGGCCTCGTAATGTGGAGTCAGGTTATAATGAAGTATTGGGTAGGGAATTATCACCCGCCTGCAATGATCTGTCAATATTTTGCATGGAGAAAGTTTTCTCTGATCAGAAATATATATCATATGAACATGATTAGTACTTGAAGAGGTAAAACAACAAAAACATTGCTAATTTTCACCTGGCAAATTGCTGCACTGATTGTTACTGGCACAGTGAGCACCAGTGTCCCTCCCTACCGACTGATGACTACATTGCCAGTTGTTTGCAAACGGCACGCAATAAAGATGGCGTCTGCGACGACACATTTCTGCTTCATTCCACCAATGACGCTGTCACCTATAGTGTCCTTAGCTCTGCGGTAAAGATCCATCGTCCATCTTTATATGCAGTCTGCGCCACTGACTGAAGCAGGCACAGGGCCACAGAATCCAAACTGAGAGCCCAAATCAGAGCAGCTCAGCCTACGAAAACCGAGGGCAGCTCTTTCCCTCCAAGCCGACTAGATTTCCGTTCCTTGGACAAGAACCAAATGTTAAAAGTCCATTTAGAGTTGTTTATTAATATACAGGGCTTCAGACCATCCGAGAGAAAACCGTATGTCTGATGAGAAATGCATATCTTCACACAAGTCTGCAAGTCCAACTCCCAATAATGATGCTTGGATGCTTGCAGGATGCTTTGGTCAGGTTTCTGAGGAAAGAACAGAAAAATAATCGCAGCAGAGGCAGTCGTTGTTTACACACCTTATTTATTCTCCCAATGAAAACGTATTACTGTGTGTCGTTCGTCATGTTTTTTACAGTACACAGTAACAGTCTAACAGGAAGGGTGTTAAGGTACAACTGCTTGTGTGTTGTCTGAAATACTGATTGCACCAGAATAAACCAGTACAAAAAGATATAAACCATCACAAAACTAATGCAAACCCAGGTTAAACCAGTGTGCTTCATATAAAACATTACTCAAGTATAAACCAGGTTTGTTGTTAGCACCAACATGGATACAGACAGTGGTGTGATATTGGTAAATAAATAAATGTAAAGATTTCCATTAGAATTGCAACAGCCATTACTTTGCATTAGAGATCCCTGTGCTCATTCCTTCCAATAAATAAAAACATTTCATTTCTCTGAGTTCCATGTCACACCAAACTTTCCATGTAGCTTAACTACAAACAACACTGTGACACAGAATACTGTAAAATAAAACAGTTCAGAAAATAACGAGGTCATGCAGTCTCCATTGGAAACATTGTACGAGAATAGGAATTTTCCAAAATTATTTTGGAGACCGCTAGAAATGGTTGAAATTATGATTGAGTTTTTCATGATGATGAAGATGATAGTTATGATCATGATGATGATTATGATTATTATTATTATTATGGGGCCCAAGCACAAAGTGATAGAACCCCATTGTTTTTCTTCGGGTTATTATTTTTCTTCTCGTTCCACCAGAAATTCATCTAAAGTATCTGGATCGCAAAAATTGTAATATATTCAGCTTCCATACATGGCAAACGGTTCTAAATCATCCCCTACTCTGACAAATTAAAAAAAACATTGATTGACCACAAGGCAGCGATATAATATCGAACTTTAGATTTCGGCGTAGAACTTTTGAAAGGTGGGCCAGAGAAACAGAATTATTTTTGTTGCTGGCTTCTCTGGGATAAGGCACATTTATCCATGTGCGCCACGCTCATTCGCAAACAATTTTTTTTGCCATTTTGAATTTAGTTCAAAATAGTTTTTTTTCCCCCAAGTCTCCTTCAATTTTTGAGCAATAATCCCACAATAATTTTACATAGACCGTCATTGGACCAAGCTGAAAAAAGCACCTCTTGGAATTTTGTAATTTCATTGGATTTTGCTATAATTGACTGTCAAAGTTTACTCTCAAGCTGTATGTGGGGCTTATTTTCAAAAAAAGTGTCCTGATTGCTTAGTGCTATCTCAACCAAATTTGGTGGACATGTACACATATAATGTTTGAATGACTTGCAAAAATTTAGTTGCAGTTGGACAATAGGTGGTGCTATGAGAAGCAATAATATAGTTTCCTAATCTCTTGGACTATCTAGCCGAAATGGCTCTAATTTTACATACTGCATGACTGAGCAAGTTTCTATTAGTGCTATAAATGAGAAAGAGAAATTCAAAACATGGCAGCTATTAGCCTGTCGGGTAACAGCTGCTATTTGACAGGCTAAGCAATGACCGATCAACATGTAACTTGACCTGACATGAAACATGAAAATTTTGGCCTCGATTAAGCAGTGCCATTCGAAGTTTGGAATTAATTGGCCGCTAGGGGATGCTATAAGAACCAACTTTTCATTTTCGAATTTATATTTACATTTTTAACTTTTGATTTCTTCATTTCAGAAACAAAATTCATGTTTTGCAGGGTTCTGTGTGTCAAGATTAATCCATTGATGTGTGCCACTCTTATTTTTATGAATGCAAATATCCCGCCATTTTGAATTTTGTTCAAAATAGTTTTTCTCCAATTCCTACAATATTTTGAGTAATCTTTGCAAAATTAGTGAAACCAGATCTGTCGACCAAAAGTACTTTTTCAGAATTTTGATATTTCATTCTGTTTTACAAAAAGTGACTGTCAAAGTTAGCATGTGGGCTTGGCCAATTATATTTGAACTGCTATAACATATGAATTTTCTCTGCAAAGTTGAAAAATTTGGGACAAGAGATAACTTCAAGTATATGGATATCATCAGCCAATAAGCTATCAGCAGCTATTTGCTATCTGAAAAATGGTACATCATCATAATACATGCAGGGCGAGGAATAGCATGAATAATTGAGTCAAGAACAAGAAATAGTTTCCTAAATTCACACAATGTATGCCTTTACTGTGATAATTGCCTCATATCGCTTGGATCCTGTTCATTACCATTTGCGGTTATATTTATTATTTTCCAATTATAAATTAGATAACATCCCAGGGTCATCTCAGGTTTTTTTTCCCCTAAAAATTTTGATAATGAACAAAACATGAAACAGGTTTAATGAAACTTAAATAATGAATGTTTATCAATCACTGCTTATGCCATATATATCTCTGAGCAAAGAAGGCAGAGAGTATGAGAGTGAGAGACAGACAAAGATTAAATGAGAAAGAACTGAGTGAGAGAGAAAGAGAGGAGGAGAGAGCTTTTTCAGGCCCGCCTCAGAGCGAAGTTTAATGGGTCAGAGGAAACAGTTTTAGCTGAGAGAGAGAAAAGATGGAATCCCGCATAGAACCAAGAGACTTCAAATCCGCTGACCTGACAAACAAATTGCATCATATCATTCCTTTACAGCCTCACAAAAGTAAACAGCTACAGCCGTGAGGCAGGGATCATCAAATCATTGTCCTCAAAGTCTGAGAACTGTTGGTGTTCCACCCTACTTTAACATGGGAATCAGATCTAAATTCAGTCTGGCCAGTCAGAATGGATTAATTAGCTTAATTGTTTAATTAATTATCTGGCCAGCAGAGCATGGGTTCCCCACTTTATAATTCATCCCCCACGGGTTCCTCCTAAGATTTCTTCCCACTGGAGGGTTTTTTCTCACCACTGTTCGAGGATTTCTCCCGACTGGGACTTCTTTTTTTTTTTTTTGCCATTTGGTGCATTAGGCCAGGCACCGCCCTTTCTGCTTTGTAAACCTCTGTAGGACAATCCGTCCGTGAAAAGTACAAATAAAATTGAAATAAATTGCATTGAATTTGTCACCGGGAGGGGAAAAAAATCAGAATTGTATTTGGATTTGAAGTCTAGATTTGATGATCCCTGTGCTAGAGTGAACTGTTCACCTATTTATTTATTTATTTATTTATTTTATTCCTTCCATGAAAATGCACAAAATAATATGAAATTGGTTCAAAATTCCACAATACATATCTCAAATCAATGCTTCTCATGACTGGAAAGGAGCAGAAAGAAGAATATAATTCTTATCTTTTTATCTGCCCCTTGCTTGAACACAAAAAAACTTAGATGGTCTATCAGTTACCCACTTTACAATTACGCATCATCCACCTACACCATCAGCCACACCCTTGACTATCCACCTACACCATCTGTCACACCCCTGACCATACAGCACAGAACAAAAACAACCCTCATAGCATGAATGTGCTTAATGTGCCTATGAATGTGCTTAATTAACTCTACCAGCAAACATTTTTCGCTGATCCATTTTTATCCCTGTTTATTCATCGGATATACTGCACCAGAAATGTAAGCAACTCACAGCACAATGTTTCAAGGACATTCAGTTTGCTTTAGAGTCAAAGCTCACTTGTTCGGAGATCCAAACCACAGCCCCTTTGAAGACCCACACATCATTATTTCAGCATTATTTAAGCTCACCGATCCAGACCCCTTGTTTGGTTTGGGTCTGGGTCTTGGGGTACAAAACATTTCAATAAATGATGCCAATGTTTTATGTGTGTATTGTTTATGTCATCATAGTTAATATTCTTGAGAATGAGTGAATTATATGCTCTGAAAACTCTAATGATACTCTTCACTTTGTACCCTGCTTCAACCATCATATATGAAGCATGTGACCAAAGGGGAAAAAAAAAATAAAAAAAATACTCACTCAAGTCCACCATGTCAGTGTATTGCAGGGGTCAAAAACTCAAATTCTGGAAGGCCGCTGTGTGATGGTTTTTGGTTTTGTTCCTGCACTCAAGCGCTTAATTAAAATAATCAATTTAAGAAGACTGCTGTTTAAATTTATGAGGCCTGAGTTGGCTGTTGATTGAATCAAAACCCCAAAAACCCGCTGACACTGCAGCCATTGAGGATGAGTTTGAGACCTCTGGTGTAGTATATACATACAATAAAATAATAATTTGTATATTTGTGTGTAATAATTATATCATTATGACAATCATATCAAAGAAATAGCCACCAAGTACAAAAAATAATTAAAAAAATAAATAAATAGCAACGGATATGTAATAAAGATAATAGAGATTGCACCTTACAGAAGCAATTCAAAACGCAGCTTCTCCTTTCTATTGATGCTAACAGGACACCACGACAGACAGATAACACTCGTGTGAGATGTGTCCAGGATTACAGGCAAAATTTTGCAATGAAGCAGTGACAATTTAAGAGTGAATTAAAATTTGAGAAGCTTGTACTGCGGGATCAAGACTCGATTCCTGGCGCTCAGCTTCTTTTAACCTTTTACAACTTGGTCATGAACATTGTCACCAACTAAAATATTATTCTCTACACAATGTTACCATATACAGATCCCTCTACCAGAAAATCTTGCTGCTTTAAGAGGCTGAACACTGAGAACTCTGACCCTTTGACCTTAGGCCTTTCTCGCGGGGCATACCAGACCTAGAACATTTACAATACTATTCTGGAGGAGTCACATCGGAAAGTGTTACTAAACCAGTCAGATGCATGGGTTCTAATGTCACATGGAGATAATGGAAGGGGCCATGTTGATGGACTTATACAATCTTGTCACTTCGGTTGATGCACCTGACTACACTCACCTCGACCCATGCCTCTACTCAGAGAAAGGAAGAGGTGAGTTCATAAGCCTTTTATAGGGCAGGGACAGATAGTGAGGAGGTAAAGGAGAGATGGCGAAGGGTGGCTTCAGACAGTAGTTTCGTACTCCAGCACCTCCGTTGGGGTCCCCTCTGTGCGGTACTGCAGGCGGGGGGTGACCGGAGAAGAGGCCTCGAGGGCCAGGATAGTTTTACGCAGCCGTCGGTCGATGAAGTGAGCGTCCCAGGCTGGGTAGCGCTTTCGCGGCAGGTCTATGCGGATTACCGGCCCCTCAGTCCGCAGGGGGTGAGGTTCTGGGCAAGGCGGGGCGCAAGGCCTCACCTGGAACACTGGAGCACAGCTG
Organism: Gymnothorax reevesii; assembly: GCA_029721435.1. Lineage (NCBI taxonomy): Eukaryota > Metazoa > Chordata > Actinopteri > Anguilliformes > Muraenidae > Gymnothorax > Gymnothorax reevesii. The sequence continues at coordinate 11,815,890 of CM056581.1, forward strand.
TCCCTGTCTCCAGTCTCCCTGTCCCGCTCCTGCCCCGTAGTCCTCTGCAGGGTGCGCGGAGGGCTGGTAACCGCCTCGGACTGGGGGACGGGGGAGAGGCCGGGGTCCACCCCCTCACTGTCCCCCAAGCAGCCCCACTGGCCTGCAGAGATGGCGGAGTCAGGGTGGAGTAGGCAGTAGTAGATAAACATGAAAAAGATGCCAAAAGCGTAGCTGCTCAGCACTACACAAACTACCGCCAGGGCGCTGAAGTCAGAAGTCACGGCGTTTCGGTGGAGGAACCAGAGCACTGTGAGCACCACATTCTCCACGAGAGTGACCAAGCAGTAGGCCATCAGGCGACAGCGTGCCCCACTCTCCTTCACATTGAACCAGCAGAAGATGTAGATGATCCCCACCATCATGTTGTAGATGATCTCCTCCCACTTGGACATGCAGAAGTCCGTCTCCCCCTGGATGATCCAGAAGGTCATGATGCACCAGTGGGTGACGATGAAGATGCCGAAGTACAGCTGGAACACCGAGGCGAAGAGCGCGAAGGCGATGGTGCGCGCTCCGATGGTGAATAGGTGCCACAGAATCTGGACCATCACCGCCTTGTAGGACATGGGCATCTTATCATCACGAGAGTCCCGTAATACCTTCTGATACGAAGATACCATCCACGCCAGGGACACCAGAGAGGCAGAGGCAGAGAGTCCTACGGAGAGAGAGACAGGGAGGGAGGAGAGAGACTTTCAGTGCAACGTCCTTCCAATTAAAACATAAATAACTTCAAACACAAGAATAAATAAGAGTAAACGGAGCTTGCAATCCCATTTATAAGCCACACAATATATACCATGACAAATACATGCTATAAAGATCATATAAAAATTGTTATTCAGTTTAATTTTTACATAGGTAAATGACAACCCAGATAGCAAGCACCGCCGCTCCGGACCTGCCCCGGCTCTGTGCCGACTCCAGCTGATCCGGCTCCGAGCCGGGGCAGATCCGGAGCGGAGGTGCTTGCTATTTGGGAAGCACCCTGAGGTGACCCCTTGGCAGCATATCACTTTGTTTCACTTTGGCATCCTGCACTTCCATGTGACCTAGATGCTGAATCCAGTTTACCCTGAGACAAGTCCAAAAAAGACAACTCGTGCTAATGTTTCACTGAACACTCTGGTCCCACAGTAAAACTCCCTGGGGCCAAACCTCCCCCGGCCCTCAGTTCTGTTGTTTCATGCGTATCATGTTGTTTTCAGGGTCCCTGATATATTTGTTATTGTGAGGTTGCATCACACCCTCCACCTGCTTTTTATATGAGAGTGACCCTCTATATCAGCTTGCAGCTGGTTTCTCCTTTTTTCTTATTTCATGATGAAGTATTTGTGAACTTTCGCGCAAGGCATGAACAGAGCTGAAAATGATGTAGCCATAAGGGACAGAAGTCTTAGGCTTTCTGACGCATCCTGCTACTCATTAACTGTCGCAATACTAATGCAGCAGGAAAAAACAGCACGAAGGCACCAGGTGAGGACTTTGCCAGCTCTGCTGAGACTGGGAATCTCAATACTCCTCCACAATCACCAAATCTCTCACCAACAACCCTCTGGAGTGAGCACTTGACTTTGAGCGAAGTGCAGAACTGATATCTTCACTCTCGGTCTAGGAGGTCTCAGATGGGCGACCTTACACTCCCCTGACTGCACACATTGGCATTGAAGAGTCACAAAGTCTGGTGGTGACCACAGTAGATTGTGGAAAAAAGAATCTCCTTCCACATCCTGGCTCCAGCCCCTCAACCCAAGAGACCTTGAAATGTTTGCCAACCAGTTATAAAAAAATCCATAATGCAGTCAGTAATAACACTAGCTAAGTTCATGACGAATCAGTGGCACTCAAGCTCTCTATGCTCAGTGAAGCACAAACTGTCACCGACACATTTCCAGGTAAGCGAATGCCGTGAATTGATGCATCCATTTTTATGGAAATACTTTTTTTTCCCAGTGCAGCCCACCAGTACATTCGTCTCCGTGATTTTTTTTCAGCCCAGAAAACTTTGAATCCCGTTAGCATTTCAAAAATGCAGTTTGAAGTGTCTGCTGTTCCCTACACCACAGACAGACGCGGGTCGCGGCCGCCCGCTCTGTCTGTGCTCTCTGCTGTCTCCAACAGCCTCGTTCAACCCCTCCGGCTCTGTGCCCAACACAGCTCTAATGCTACAGGATACGGTATCGCCACGGAATCAGAGCAAAGATCATCATTATGAAGGGGACACCCACTCAAAACATCCTGACCTCCCAAGGGTAGAGTACGACAGGCAGGTAATGGCCACGAAAACATGGATTTTCAAGGGTCTTTTTTACCAAAAGTTTATAAATCCTCCATTTGATCATCCAAGAATGTAATAATGATCGGAAAATAAGCGATGTTTAACGACGGTGTGATGAGTGACCTGCAGTGATGTAATGGATGAAATGAGATGACCCAAAGGAAAGACGTCAGATGCGGCGCGGTCCCAGCACTGCGCAGTTACTCACCCTGCAGGGGATGGACCTGGTTGCTGTGGACCATGATGCTGAGCTGTAGAACCAGCTGGGGGGCGCTCTTGAGGAAGGTTTCCAGGAGCCTCAGCATGCTGATGTCAGCGCTCTCAAACATCATGCGCCAGTAGTAGTGCTGTCTCTCGTGCTCACCTCTCCAGCGGCTCTGAGTGCCCAAATACAGCGCATGGAGGTACCTGTGCGTCCACGAGGGCAGGAAAACAGGAAAGAGGTGATCAGAGGTTAAAGGTGAGAAGAGCTGACAGGTCTGCTTACAGTATCAGGGAATATGTCTTTTCTTCTGATATTGTGACTAGCAAAGGATAGCATATCAGATTGGGGAGAACACAGCATTCAGCCCAACAGAGCATTCGATTTCCGTGCCATCACCATTAGTGTACCTACTTACTACCAGGTGAATCTTCCCTGTCGGAGTGCATGATGCCCTCCACACAAAAGCCTTCAGAAAGACGAAATGACTTGATCCTTTTGTGGTCTCCAGCCATGGGCCAAAAGGACAAGAGTCAGCTGGGTTTTGTCATTGCTTAACGCTGGATTGATTCATCGATAAGTACACTATAAAATTACCCAAATTAGTTTTGTGGGTCTCGATGAGTGTTTTTTAGTGGGAACAAGAACAGAATCTGAGAGGAAACCCTGGCCTATGATGCTTTCATTGGGTGGCCCAATGACAGAGGACCAGTCATCCCATATTTCCCGTCACATTTTGCTGATGGAAATTAGCACTAGATGTCCTCAGAGGTGTGATTTGCCGTGTCCACTCTCAATCACACCTGCAGTGCTCCCAGAGACAAAGATCCGCTCTGATCCTCCGATGGCCTGCAGTCTCACAGGTGTACACAGGTCAGGTTTGTGCTGTGGATATGTTTTTAAGCTCATCTTCAGATGTGTGACAGCACGTCTGCACACATTTTAAATCTGTAAATGATACTGCAGTCAGAAGAAGGATTAGCTTATCTCAGCGAGGAGCATAAGTGTGTCTTACTGTGTGTGCATGTGCAGTATTTCTTTGTGTCTGTGTCTCAAAAAAGAATACTGCAATAAATAATCATTAATCAACAGAAATAAAATAATAAACAAGTGCATGAGTAAAACAGTCACAGCTTTCCATTAACTACTTGTTGTATCACTGCAGTTAAACACACTGAAGTGCTGGAGGCGCTCACGCATATTAGCATCGTCACTGCTGTGAATAAACCTCATGTCCATGTAAAACATTTGAGGGAACCCACACAGCCCAGGTCAATGAGAAAAATTGTGTTCTCATCAAACACTACAAGATTGTGCGCAAATCCACACCCCACCGAAATACCTCTCTTCGTCAACCTTCACAGTCCAACCAAAATGATTTCCACTCTCAAGTATCAATACGTTGAATGTTCTACATTAAAAACCATTTCTTAGAGAAGAGAGGCCATACGTAAAGGCGAAAAATAAGCGAGAACAGGACAGCACTCAGCACATGGAGCGCTCTACCCTTGGAAAACTCATTAGGACAACAGGAGCCAGAGATAGAGGGGAAAACAGCAAAGCGACCTAAAATAAGGAGCAGACTGACAGACTGTAATAGGGAAAAAGCATTTTTTCAAGGATTTGCGTACACACAATTATTACATATCTCATGTGCCATAGAGCACTATGTGTTTACTTGATTGCCACCCATTTTTGAGTTTGTCCTCAAGCTCAAAACATGAATTCTCCTCGGCCAGGGGCCCAGGGCCGCAACGGCATAGGAAAAAAAACTATTAACTGCAATAGTTAATCTAGTGATTGGTGTTTAGTCCAGGACAGCACCAACTGCTGTATCCATGGAGACGTAACAAGGACAATAATGTGAATCTACATCCACTTTTTGCTGCTGACGTGTTTGTGCATGTGGGTTTGAAAGAGAAAGAGAGAGAGAGAGAGAGAGAGCGAGCGAGAGAAAGGGAAAGCGAGAGAGAGGGGAAGCATCAATATGCATGTCTCTCACTCCCTGTCTTCCTGAAAGGACCCATGGTTAGGCACTTTTCAGGGAACTTGACAACCTCTTATTTCAAGAGACAAAGCATGCAACAGCATGTTGTGAATGTACACTTGGCCGTCCCTAACAATGGGACCATTTGTCAGTTAAATCCAAAAGTGGTGCAACAGAATGAACTTATCAATATAGGTGTGGATGGACATCAATAGTCACCAGTAGCCGCTCCAAACCAAAAACATGCCTTTCCTCCTGATAAAGTTCAGAGTTTTGTCAATTTTCGTCAAGCCGCATCAGCAAGCACTGATATTCATGAAAGGAACTGCTTATTTTACGGTTAGAAAGTTCACTCTGAGATGGAAAGCTTGCTGTTTACAATTCTGATCATCAAAGTAAAACGCAAGCTTGTATAAATGCTTTTCACATCCTATGAGGAGCAAGTATAACTCAGTAATACAGTAATATCTGAAATATACTTTATTTTAACAAAACATCAGAAAAAAGCAGGCAATATGCTACCCTAGATTGAACAGAGTTGTTGGTGCAACGAACGAAGCAGAGGATTTACTGAAGTCTTTGATGCTGTTCACATTTTAAACGAGCGAAAAATCAAGGCACTCTATTTTGATGCATGCAGTATAAATTCTAAAACAGATCGCCACATTTAGCAAAATACCAGCACATGCAGTATTATTATATCCCCGAACGCCGAATGGCGTTTCCGAGACATTATGTTTTTGGTACGACCGCCGCCGCCACCGCCCTACGTGTTAACGCGATAACTTCAGTAATATTTTAATAAGAAATTTCATGTTTTGCATATAAGTAAGTATCATAGAGAGGAAGAACTGATTGGATTTTGGACAATTAAAATTTCTATATTGGCCACCAGGGGCCAAAAACTGAAAAATCACTGTTTTTGTGTCATTGAATTTGTCCTCCAAAGAATCAATGCCATCAGCCCTCCAGTCTGTTCCATTCAGAAAAATAGCCATTTTCCATCTCCAAATCACATTTCCACCCCATAGATATAAGCTCAGAACGCCAGAGTTAGTTCTGGAAGTCCTTTTTTTTCCATGCAATCATGTCATTCTCAGCTGTGCAAAGTTGATAGAATACAACCTGACTGCTTTTACCCAAGTGTTAAAATACTTTTCTGAGGGTCCAATCAGTGTCTTTCAATTACAGAGGAGAGTTTATACTGTCTGGAATTGGATAAAAATGTGTCAATAGGTAATTACTGAGAGAGTTTCACATGGCCATGAACTGTGCATTGCGCAGATAAGCCTGAGTAACCATTGATTGTGATTGTATTTCCGTGAGTGTCAAAGACAGCTGAATTCTTTGAGAGAGAGAGAGAGAGAGAGAGATCTACGCATGAATCCAAGGTAGAGAATTACATGCTTTTAATAGGTGATGACTATAATTCATGGTAGAATGACAAAGTATCAATCATGGTGAATTTTTGCTTCAGAAAACTTTTTTTTAAATTATGCAATTGGGATACCATTGGCTCACTGTAGCTGAAGTAATTGCTACAAAAGGACAGTGATTTTTTTCTGTCGAAAGAGATCTTTTTTTTTTAACTGAAGAATTAAGAAGCAAAGGCAATTCTGAAGGCAAAAAGGGGTCCAACCTGGTGCGAGTGTGCCCATTTAAGTTGGTGGTGAGTGTAATCTAAATTGGTGAGAAATAGAAAAATTCACCTTCCCACACAGTTTTCATTGAGGGGAAAACTAACTATAGAGACCAAAACCATTTTTTTGAACCAGGCTGTAAGCATGTTTATTTCTTCTGCAAAACTGGGCTTTTTAAATGTAGAGGTGAATGGAGATCACAGGGGGGCCTCAAGGGGCCATTCAAGGGACTGCAATTTTTGGCACTTCTGCATTGGCCTCATTTCTCATCCCCAGAGATTGCCGCCTGTAAAAAAATGCATTTGTTAATTGAGTGATGTCAGAGGGGTCTCAAAAAAACCCACACAAATGCAATGACGTTCACAAATGAAAAGCTGTTTGTGAATGCAGGTTGTAAAGGTTGTACTCTGAGCACTGGTGATATGCACGGAGGACAGGAAGTGTTGGACTGGACTTGGGTGCGATGATGGACTCAGTTCCATTTATTATGCTTTACGCAAGAAGGCAAAATACAATACAAAGGGAAAAAGGGAATCGAGGTTCCTGGATAAGACTATTAGTAATACAAACACTGGACTTTAGCTGCAGTACAATGTGTTACAAATAAAAAAGAACAAGGAATTGAGGTTCCTTGGAAATAATAAAACGCTGAAATTACAACCCTAATCCCGAAACAGTTGGGACGAAGTGTAAATAGTGAATAAAATCAAAATGCAATGACTTTCAGATCATATGAGCCAATATGTAATTTACAATAGAACATTGATAACATTTCAAATGTTGAAACTGAGACATTTCTCATTTTTATCCACAAATGAGCTTATTTCAAATTTTCTGGCTGCAACAAGTCTCAAAAAAGTTGGGACACGGGCAAAAAAGGCCTGAAAAAGCAATTAATATATAAGAGAATCAGCAAGTAATTTTGCTAAGTAAATCATTACTAAATGTAAGAACATTTAGCAAGTAAATAAGTTAACTGGCATCAGGTGTGTAACATGATTGGCTATAAAAGGGATGTCTTTCAGAAGTAAAGATGACAAGAGGCTCTCCAACCTGTGAAGGCTTGCAAAAAAAATTGTGGAATACTTTAAAAAACAATGTTCCTAAACGTCAAGTTCAAAAAACTTTGAAGGTCTCATCATCGACAGTGTATAAAATCATGAAAAGATTCAGAGGAACTGAAAAAATCTCAGTGCGTAAGGGACAAGGCCGAAGACCTTTATTGGATGCCCGTGATCATCAGTCCCTCAGACGCCGCTGCATCACTCACCGGCATGATTCTGTCATTGACATTATTAAATGGGCCCAGGAATACTTCAAGAAACCACTGTCTGTAAACACAGTCCGCCGTGCCATCCACTGATGCCACCTAAAACTCTTTCATGCAAAAAGGAAGCCACTGTTGAGCATGATCCAGAAGTGCCGCCGTGTTCTGTGGGCCAAGGCTCACTTTGTCCCAACTATTTCGGAATTGGGGTTGTAAAAGATAAACAGTACTAAGGTTCAAGAGTTAGAATATTTACACGCGAATGCAGGAAATAAGTCTAAACAAGGCTAGAGAGTAATACAGGTTTGTCAGGCTTAAAGATTTCGCAGTGAGCACGAAGCACAGTCTTAAATAGCACAACACTACCACATAGTGGAAATGAACAACAGATGCATGCAATGATTGCGTAGCTGATGAATGCGGTCCAGGTCTTAATAGACCGGTTAGTTGAAAGGCTGGAGGTGTGGACTTATACAGGTGAAACCATGCAAGCGTCTGCATATAAATGTAACAACATCCAGTTGTACTTTTGGTGAAAACTACAGATACTTTAAAAAACATGTATTTGTGGGTTTCTCTTACATTCATTCAATTTAGAAATATTTGGGTATACATCAAATATGCAATCGTGACATTCATTTTTTATAAGTGGGTCTTTTTTAACATTCATATACAACAATAAGTCTTTGTGTGTGCATTGGAAAATACATTTGTGGAAAGAGTCATTTGTATATGAATCTCTTAAATACATTTGTGAATTTGTCTGTTTGCTTCCGGTGTCCAACAGATAATATCAGTTTAACAAATGCATTTATAACACTACTGGCCCAGGTAAGCAAGTGTGGCACATGCACCTATACCAACATCTTATGTATTTCTTCCATTTGGCAGCAGTCTATGTGACAACAATATCTCCAAATGGAGGCCACAAACAAGATGTAGATTTTTTTTTTCATTTTATTTTATGTTATGTTATTAAGCTCTCTGCAGCATGCTGTGATAATGTTTAATCGAGATAGATAGTTCAACAGATTTTATAATAGAGGACCCATCTAGTGAGCTCAAAATTTTACTTTATTTTACTTTGTTTTCTGCAACAAAAAAAGGTGAAGAATTCACAGTATCATATCAGTTTTACAACCACCTATCAACTACTTAACATTCGTCCTCAGGAACCCTCACCACACTGAGTGCATTATTGCCGTGATAATACATTAATGAAAGTGGCATTAGAACAAAGTGAGTAAGTAATTTACTCTTCGTATATTAGCAGGAAAGCATGAAATCAAGTGCTTGCAGGTCAGTTACATTCCAGTGCAATTAACATGCTCAGTGTGCAGAGATGACAGGTACACACAGAGACCTGAGGAAACAGCCAAACAGAGAGCATAAATTGACAGTTATGCTCCCCAATCAATTTAATAGCTGGAAAGAGAGAGGGAGAGGAGAGAGATATACATGTAGTGAAAGAAGCCTGAGAGATAGGAAGAGAAAGGAAACCATGATGACATGAAATTGTAATCACGTGTTTTTGGAGGATATATATTTACTCATTCAGTATACTGACACACACACACACACACACACACGCGCACACGTACACGCTCGTAAATCACTGGCACCCATGACTGGCAATGCACAAACAATATACATTAATATAAACAATGTAATAATAGAGAAATGGAATATACCAATATGTCTCACCGGGTTATTTTTGATGAATAACTCGCCACGTAAATCAATTTTTAAAAATCGGGGCAGGTTATCCAGAGTATAGGATAATGCAAGGTGATGTTATGCAGCCGTTTTTAGTGTTCATAGGGTTGATTTTTACGCAGTGGAAATGTCAAAGTGATCAAAAAATTTTTTTTTTAATTCGCAAGGGACTGAAAAAGCGAAGATAGTTTGTAACATATGTAGCTGGCTTTGGGGCTAGTATGTGCCTGGTTATTCCAATACGAGGCCTTAGCGAGGTCAGTTATCCAGGCCAGGTCGACACGTCATCGCTTCGACTATGCTATGTATATTCTGCGTAGGCACTGCTAATATGCTGCAAACACACTGAGCATGTGCTACAAACTCGCTGCATGTAAGCTGCATCATAGTGTTGCTTGGGTTTCTAGCCAGGCGTCGACGACGCTGTGGCATAGCCTGTTCTTACACAAGCTGCGTATTGACCTCGCTCTCTCATTTCTGCCTATGACAGCGACGTATTGACATCAACTGCAGCTTAGCTAGCCGTGATACAAAATGATGGTGGATTGTTGAAAACACCCCTTTCAAGCCTCGGTCACAACCGACCATACTCCCACTCCACGGCGTATCTATAGCAAAAAAAAAAGGTACCGACGGACCACGCAGGTTCTTCTGGCGAAATTTTGAGTCTGCAGACTGCCCGTAAGCGCGTACGATGAATTTTGATCATGCACAAAAAACTCGACGATTTCTAGAGAGCAAGTTTCCCTTATTCCCGACGCAAGGAACAGGCGAGGAACGCGCAGGTCAGACGTGCGTTTTTTTACTGGTCATGGACATAAAACTGTTTGTCCAAGATGTGCGTCGCCGCAAGGTGGACGTAAGTCGACCGCAAGTGTGAAATAAGACGGGCTCACACACAACGTACAAAATAAATAGAACGTCCGAGCACGGCTGGGGCATTGAGAGGCGTGCGCAGCTGTCGCGAGACTGCTGCACGTCCCCCTTTCTACCCCTATGAAGAACGCATGTGCCAAATCACAAGAGTGTTGCTGCAAACTTCTTATGTCTCCCTCAAGGACAGCAGGGCACGATTACATCGTTCTTACTCCCGCCTGACGAGTTCACTGCTCATTTTTCATTTTTACCTCCACATCCTCTACGAATCTCACCCATGGCCAAAAAAGCAGAAAACGCCAGTAACAAAATCTGTGCGTCCGGTTGTGACCAAGGTTTTTGTCGTAGAACTGAGAGATTACGACAAATAGTCTTTTAACAAGTTTACTGTACTGCTACAGTTGTGAACAAATGGTGAATCATACCAATGAAAACCGGCGGCTGAAGTCTGAGGCTCTGCCTGGTACCAGCATAGCCAGAGACTGTAAAGATGGAGGCCCAGAGATTTATGTTGAAACAAGATGGGCTGTACTTGACAGTAAAATTTGAACTGATTGGATACAAAAGGACAAATGGCAGAGAAAACCAATGAATGATCAACAGAGGAGGGGTGGAGGGACATTCAAAAGATAACTGTGGGACTGGATTGGTTGAATAGCCAGGTACAGACAGAATGATGGGTAAGGGGGAGGAGAAGAGTGCCTTCCTCTACTGCACTTTACAGGGGTTGGAGGTTCCAAGAATTTTGGATGAATTTCGCAGATGAAGTGCAGCTAATGCCTAGCAGTTACTTACATTTACATGCCCTTTATTAGTCTCTTACGCAGATCAAATACGGCTCTTATGTGGCGTGGTGTTCTCTCGCGTGGCAGTTACATAGCAACTTCGCCAAAAAATACAAGGCTCTTACGTGGCTTGTACAAGGTTTTATGAGGGTCATATGTGACACAAATGAAGGCCGATATTCAGTTTGGGCATTTTTCAAGCTTCACAGCTATTATTCTGCGAACTTAAGACAATCTATACGAGGCTCATACATTAGCCAAAAATATCCCGGTGAGACCAAGGCTTAAAGTTTCAATGGGAACAATCAAAATCACAGCAATCATTTAATTAAAAATAAAATTAAACAAAGTCCAGGCTGAATAATCATTTGGCACCCTTCATTTAGTACTCAGTGCAACCATCTCTGGCAAGGATAACAGCATGGAGTCTTTTCATATAGGTTTTGAAAAGGTTAACCCACACATCTGGGGGGATTTTGGACCATTCCTGTAAGCAGATCCTTTCAAGATCCTTCACATTCTTAAGTTTGCTTTTATCAACTGCCCTCTTCGACTCAGCCCACAGGTTTTCAATTGGACTGAGGTCTGGTGACTGAGATGGCCATTGCAGAATGTTGATTTTGTGTCACTGAACCATTTCTGTGTGAATCTTGAGGTATGCTTTGTGTTTTTGTCTTGTTTGGAAGTCCACTAACGGCCAAGTCATATATACAAGATAAATACTGTATATACACGCACACACTCATACACACACTTGTACACAGCCATTCTTACTCTCTGGAATTTACTATGAGCATCAAATGTTCACTTACCAGAACTGAGCCTCCCTAAGTACCTCGAGCTCCCATGCTGAAAAAGATCCAAGCCTACCATACCTGCTTGACTTCCATAATCACACTTGCATTAATATTAAATGTTTACAATTAAATTTGTGAACGGTTGATAACCAAATCTATTAGCAATAGCCTGAAGCAGCAGCAATAAGTAAGTAAATAAATGAATAAATAAATACAAATTATATATTTTATTACATATATATGACTGTAAAATGATATAATCTTGACAGAACCCCGATTTCAGCATCCTTACAGCTGTTGTGGATTACCTGGAGACAAAGAAGCATGCAAGATCATCAGTTTGCAGAAACCATGTTGGAGAGTTTTTTTAAATATTGTAGCGGTTTCGCTACTGAGGGACTGAGACTGAGGCAGGATTAGCGGTTCTCGCATCGCCCGGGGCGGGCTTCGCTTTATTTGTTGTTCGGCCCTTAAAAGGGCCGTTTCTTCTCCTCCTCCAACAGACAAACTCATTTTTAAACAACACAACAGTAACAACAGCACACACCATGCTGGCCACTCAGCCCTCTTATACCCCCCCGCCCCAGACCTGATTGGCTCTTTCTCCCCACCCGGTGCAGCCAATAGTGAGACTCAGCTATTTTCTAAATTTAACTTAACGAACTGGGGCAGAATCGCCACAATATGCTTGGAACAACCGACCAGACAATTATCTCACAAAACTACAAGACTAGTTAGGGCAATAGGGCAGTGTACCAATTTTTTAAGCAATGGGTAGTTCACGAAATATTAATTTGATTCAGTTTTCAGCAGTTTAAAGAGCTTTATAGTACATTTTTCAATAATTTGAAACTTTTATTGAAATAATTTTCAAAGCATCTTTGCCTTTGTGAATGATTTGAATGTACGCATCTGATACTGTTGCCCTGTATTGAATATGGAGATGTGCACACGCTCTCCTGCGTCTCCCTCCATCCAAACTGCAGAATGCTGACTAGTTGATGAGTTCCTGACCCAGGAGGCCATCTCCCCTCAAGTTACAGAAAACATGATAGAGTAAACATATGCTGGAGGAGAAAGACTCAAAGATACGCTGCAGGGTTGGGTGCAGGATATCAGTTAAAGGTCATTGGGAAACAAAGGAAAGTGTCTCTGTATAAATGCTTCAGCTAAAACAACCTTCCTGGCACAGCCTTAGGTGCTGCTATAGCAACACCAGTCACTCACAATTTGAGGCAGCTTTTGCAAAAGATCCACCCAGTGCTTTGGAAACAAAATAGATGAAAGCTCACATCAGTTTCAGAAGGAATACATTACTCCACTTCTTTCGAACCTGTGACAGATAATTAATTCCACGCAGTATCTGGATATTTTTGCTGACAATCTGGTTGCCTCTGCCAGAAGTCTGGGACTTAGCTGTAAGTACTGTTGACTTTCCAACAAGACAATAACCCAAGGATACCTGAAGATCCACACAGAAATGGTTCTGGAACAACAAAATCAATGTTCTGTAATGGCCGTCTCGTCGCCAGACCTCAATTCAATTTAAATCCTGTGGGATGAGTTGAAGAAGCCCTCTTCTAAAGGGCAGTTCATAAATCCAAACCCAAGAATGTGAAGGATCAGCTTAGAGGAATGGTCTAAAATTCCCCCAAATGTGTCCCTTAACTTTTACAAAAATTACAGGAAAAGACTCCATGCTGTTATCCTTGCCAGAGGTGGTTGCCCTAAGTTCTAAATGAAGGGTACCAATAATAATAAAACCTTCATTTTGTTGAAATGTATTTATTATTAACTGATTATTATGATTTTGGTTGTTTCCATCAAAAAATAACAAACTATTTCACACGTGGTATATTCAGTTTCTCTAGAATTATACTGTTTATTTTTCTTGTTCTGTTTGGAAAATGCCAGTCAGAGGTGCCAGTCATTTTGAAGCCCACTGTAGTGTGTTGTGATTGATTTACATCTTGCGTGTCTCCCCACTTGGGTGAATCTCGTCACACAGTCATTTCTTAATGAGCGAGTGAAAAGTATTTAACCCCTCTAGTTAAGGTGCGAGTTGCTGGATTGTAAAATCGCATTTGTACTGAAATCCGCCATTTGTATTATAATTAAACCTCTTCATCTTTGTCTTAAGCAACTTGTACTTCAGTGACAGCCAAGGTCTCTCAGAAATCTTTATGGTCATTCATTAATTCGAACAAGCTTCAAGTCCTAACTAGGGACCAGGATTGTTAAGGTTTGCCTCTGTAGACACTGTAGGGATACGTAGTAGTGCAATGGTTAAATATGCTTGACTTGGGACCGAAATGTCCTCAGTATGAGTGCAGGCCAGGGCTGCGTTCCATTTACCTCGGATGTCGGTCTTCGGAGCTGGGAATGACGTCTCATGCGAGTTATCAGCGTTCCAGTAACAAACTCGGAAAAAAGTTGCCAACCGCCATAAACCGGGAAGAAGAGAAATAAAACAAGATGGTCATGTCTACGAAAGCTATTCTCGCGTTTGCCTTGATCAAACTTCCGGACAAATATGCGGTCCTTCTGCAACCTTCAAATACAGTGGATTTCCATATATATACAGTACGTCAAACAATGTATACGGCTGATTTAGTGCGACAAACCCGAGTCAGAAGTAGTAAACGGAATATTACATGAGCTTCTAATTACTATTTACACCTGGGGCAGCCATCTTTGAATGCTAACTCAAGGGTAGAGAAGATTCTCCCACTTTCTGAGTCAGAAATCCAACCTCAGGGGGCGCTCCAGTTGAAACCTCCAACCCGGAACTCAGAAATTCCGACTTCAAATGAAACGCAACACAAGGCCTTCGCAGTGTGCTCTTGGGCAAAACACTTCACTCCCACACTGCCTCACTCTACCCTGGGGGAGTAACCAGTGATGGACAAGCATCCTGTCCAGGGAGAGTAGCAATACTCTGTTTCATGCCACAGAAACCGAAGTTAAAGCTATAATACGTAACTTTTACATGTCCGTAAATTTCCGTTTCATCCAAGCCACTACTAGAGGAGATGAAACAATGCTGATTGAGCCGATCGGCTCCTCTAACATCTCGCTGTATTTTTCAGTATTTGTTGTTTTGTATTCCGTGTCGACCGGCGACGTTCCCGCTCTGGCACACAGGAAATTATGCGTTTTATTTTAAAACAAGAAGAGAGGAGGAGTAAGAGTGGAGAGTCTCTGACCCCACGTGACTTGTTTTGTTTGGACCAGCGCCGCAGATTTCAAGCCTTCTGAGGTCACAACTCACTTTAATTTAAACGATGTTGGACTTTATGTCGAAGAACTAAATTGGACTCGGAGATTTATGGAATAATTCGTGAATAATTGCATTTGCGTAGTTACCACAGAACAGTAGAAGAGTGCCGTGACAAACTAAAGAAACTGGGCAGACGGCATGTGGAAGTGCCGGCTATATTGTGGTAATAACTTAAAATTTCTCTAGGGGGCGATAGAAGTTACACACTATAGCTTAAAGCACCGGGTCTTATGAGCCTGGACACAGACTTATTCTCTCTGTAGACTCTACAGTGGTGGTTTGTTAATGCAAGGAACTGAGGCACCGCCCCCCTTCCAAATATCTAGAGTAGAGCCTACTTAAAAATGTTAAATCAGTGGTCTTCAACTGGAGAGCTGCAACCATGAGTGGTCCACCACAAGAAAATATGTGTGTTTTTCCTACGTGTTAACCGGGTTTTATATTGTTGGAATCTATGGACTCCCCTCTTTCATTTGATGTGTCTTTCGTGTGCTTAGAACAAATTTAACAGAATCGCTGCTGCCACATATGCAATTGTGCACTGATATTATTTTATTTCACATTTTTCCACATACTAATTTAGTTGCTTGGCGCATGAATTGTGTTTTGTTTGGTAGGAATGGGCATCATGAGCTTGCAGCAGAGTTTCTTCTCGTGAAGTAGATATGCCGCACGAGAATGTTGCTGTTAATAAAAACCATTAAAAAAGCATGTTATTCAAGATACGCTGAACTTGCGCTTGGTACCGGGGGCGTTCGGGTATAAGAGGTCAATAAAGACAAGAAGTTTTCACTTGGAATACTGACTGGTTCTAAGCACAAATAGCAAATTACAATCCAGCAACAAGCAAGTCAAAGCAGGGGGTTTAAATACACATCGCACAGCCATCAAGAAGTAACAATAAAATAAGACAAAGCCAGGGAGGGGAATCCACCGGAGACGTAAACCAAACAGAGGAGACATATTTCTAAAGGTCATACTAGCTGTTGAATAGGAGGAATAATAGAGGGCATCCACAAAAGAGTTTTGACACCCTGGTTGAAGGGCACTGACCAAATGAGAGAGTATTTTTAGTATTTCAGCTTGTGGCAAGCAGGTGACCTGAGGCTGTTCTCTAATTGGTTGCTTAGGATCTCCACAGCCCCAGACACTCTCACTTTTATTGGTAACAAACCGATTTTGCTTTTATGTTTTTTGTTTTAATGTGATTGGACATTTCTCAAAGCTATCTTTCCTGTTCATGTCCAGCAGTAATATAACTACAGATTCACTTCTGCTCTCTAGTTTGCTGACTGGGACTTTTGGGAGATGGCAAAGTGAAGTAGAATTGTGAAAATCAGATAAAATTGGTTATCTACAAAAAAACAAAAAAAAAAAATCATGTTTTCACTAAGCATTCACTGGAGGAAGAGAAGATAAAGGAGGTTGAACTGAATCAGCTTGATTTAAAAATTCAGCTGAAGGCAAGTGATTGAGGATGAGTTCACATGTCAGGTTTCTCCCATTCTTTTCATGACACATAGAGTTGGCTTGCTGGATGTGGTGTAAGTAATGACTTTTATTTCTTTCTATTTACTGTTATCAAATTTGAGCACCAAAGTGCCGTGGACAACGACGCGGGTACAATTGTCCCTCCGATAAATTCAAAAAGAGAGGAAAGTAGCCGTGGCCATCTTGACAATAGCATGAGTCTGTTCTTTTTTAATGTTCAAGTGGTGGCACTGACCAGTGTTTAGGCAACGTTAGTGCGTTGTGTTTTCTAGATTTCTTAATTTTTGGGCTATAAAGTGCTGGTGTAGGCTGTTTGTGCCTCTATAACTTCCCCTAACCCCCCCCCAAAAAAAGAATAAATGACTCCAGCCACCACTAAGCCTCCGTTCTACATGCATGGCAATGTACAGAGAGAGAGAGAGAGAGAGAGAGAGAGAGAGAGAGAGATGATATTTCACAGTGCATAAAGGTTGGGAGCAGCTTCGGGCTCTAGATGACCTCTTAGAGGGCAATGCATTATGGGACTCAGCCACCATGTGTAAAACCCCTTCCTGTACACTTACTGATTAATTATGCATCTCTCAGTACAGCCTGCTGACCATCTGCTTATGGCCCTCTCCATAATCCCAGATTCAGAGCCTCCTGCAGGACACCAGCCATACTACGCCCCCAAGGCTCTCACACATCCTCCCGACCCCCAGAGCCTTTGTCTTCCACTCCAAAACTGGTTTTCTTGTTTGACTCACGCCTCACACAGGATTACACAATCCTGTTGGTTTGCTCTTGAACCGAGAGTGACCCTATTGTGACCCGGCAGTACACCAGCTAATCTACTGGTGTGTTATGCAGTTATTTGTAATCAAGGTCAAGTCTCAAACTGCTAGACTAGACGGGGAGGTTTTATCAGGAAAGGATAGAGAAATCACATACAAGAGACAACATAATTGACCCAGAATCTTATTTGGCTGTGCCTGCAGAACCACTCAGATCTGGTCCTGCGGGGATGCCAGTGTATGCAAGCAAATGCTTATTTTAATGGATGGGTGTACAAAGTGTTATGCAACAAAGATGATGTTTCTAATAAAAAAAAAAAATGAAATTTACATCTTGAACTCATTCTCTCTGTCCAGTACTTCGGCTTGTAGCTCTGCAACAAGAGGAGCCCAGGGACAGATGTACTACACATTGGTAAAGCTGCGCTCTTGCCTGCAAATTAATCTTTAATCTTTATGCCTGGTAGTGCTGCAACTGGCGATATGGAAGGAAATACAATGGGACCAGATTACAAGCCACAAGACAAGCCATTTCTCCAATGATTTTTAATCATCCAGATCAATACATTTGTTCAGTACCTCACAGAACACAAACTGAGGGTCTTGGCAAGGGCCTCTCTGGATGCTGTACGTAATTCAGGTTCCACTGTATAATTCTGACCAGACATTGCTCCTATATGCTGCTTTGACACAAAATCTCCACAACCAGATAAAACTATATGATCTTCACCTAAGTCAATTACAAGAGCATTTTTAGATTTAACTAGGGTCTTTCCGTGTCATTTCATCAAATTTCTGAAAATCTTCCCACCTGACCATAACAGAATTTCTTGAAAAAAATCTAGTATGAAGGTATACTTGTTGATAGGAAAAGCTCAAAGTATTAGGTCTCTACTGTCAATAGTTTTCTCATGAAAAATTATTGAATGAAGGGTAGTTTAGACGGTTTTTGGCATCATACTCTGAAAAGCCATTTTTAAACAGCAATATCTGGAAAACTGTCGCACCCGTAGCCTTCAAATTTTCTGGAGTGTATATCTGTTAGCCTCCAGACATGGTATGTCAGGGGTGTAGCTCAAGTATAACCTAGTATGGTAGGTACTTAAACTTCTCCCAAAATTTGGCTTGTCGAAATTAAATAGCAAATTTGAAGAGTGGCTGAGCTCCCAGTTTTGCAGATAACAGACTTCTATCACTTCTGCCTCCATCTCTGGTGTTAGCTTAAACATTCTCCAAAATATGGTTTCTCTTGGATGACTAATTTCACAGATATTGAAGCTAAAAAATGGAAGTAAACACATCTTCGCCCAACTTCAGAGCCATATTCCAAAAAACTGACAAGAGGTATCAGGTTCAAACTTATTTTTTTTGCAAGATCGAATTCTTGTTAAAAAAATTGGGAATGTTTTGTCTCATTTTGTCACAGTGATTTTTTTTAAATCCTGATATTGGTGGGGTTTTTGGCTGTTTTTGGTACTGCATGCCCTAGCCTCTGAGTAAACATCACAGCAGGGCAATTCAGACTCCCAAGACTTCCATTCCTACAGAGTTGAATCCTTATGCTTCTTTATGAGAAGCTTCACATTGCCTCAGCTGGGGTGAAATAATTTGTTGCCAGCTGAGAGATAATTGCCCATGCATTAATTATCCAATAGGAGACACTTTAGTATTTGCTTAGATAAATCCAGGAGGACACTTTTTTTGGCAGGGCAATATATAAAGTTACTCAGGTAAATATAATCAGATCACCATAAGCCGCCAACATGGCAACTTTGGGACCATGTACTATTGGATTCAAGTTAGAAAAAAACTGACTGCCACAAGTTGGATTATACACACTCTTATTCTGAATAAGTTTTCCTTTGTCATATCAGACAAAATTATTCCGTTTTCTTCAGTCACATATAAAATTGAATTTCAGAATTTCACAAATTTTCTATTTTTTTCAGACCAGCACAATTGATTCCTGTTAAGACATTACCATGTGAAGACATTACACTCCTAAAATGCAGATGTGGTCTAGATGATCTTCAACCAGATGCTACTGTGTGCTTGTATCACAAAGTACTTCATGTGGACTTCTATTCTTCTCTACAAAAAGCGTGCTGCAATCCATACAATTTGCATTCAAATTCAGTGAAGAAGAATCTTAAAGTAATTACTTTGTCACAAGCTGAGGCCATAGGAATCAGTTCAGTTAAGCCTGGTATGAAACTCTGCATAACCTGCAGGAAACGCAAGCATAAGCCAGCAAACGTTCCTGCTAAAACTGACAGCATGCCTGTTGACCAGAGTTTGGAGCAGGATTACATACTAAATACAGAATTGCGTGGCCAGTTGGATAAGAGCTTTACAGCAATTGGACTGTCACCCTGCAAAATTTCCGAAGTCAGTACAAAGGATGCTGAAGCGTACATAAAGAGAAAAGCTGAGCAGATTCAGGATACGTCCAAGGATATGACCTACCAGTGTGCAGGGATACCTTCAACTTCAAGTGACACTCCTGTAACAATCCCAACCACATCACCATACAAGGATGATATTGATTATTTAGTTGATGCTCTGAAGGATAAATTATCACTTGCAACTCGGAAGCAGTAGAAGCTAAATTTGTTAACTTTGGTGCCAAAAAGCTGGACAATAGCAAAGACTGTCCAGGAGTTTGGTGCAAGTGAATATCTTGTGAGGAGAGCTCAGAATATCAGAGAATATGGCATATTGCCAGAAGTAGGTCATAAAATGGGGAAAAATCCAAAGTGAGGACACCATTACAAAGGTTTGCAATTTTTATTATGAAGATGACATTTCAAGACAAATGGCTGGGAAAAAAGATTATAAAAGCATGAAAGAAGATAAGAAGCACAAGCAAAAATGACTGATATTGATGAATTTAAATGAAGCTTTCTTGTTGTTTAAAGATTCCCACCCAGGCATCAAGTTAGGATTGTCAAAGTTCTGTGAGCTGAGGCCCAAGGAATGTGTCACCGTTGGAGCGAAAGGAACACATTCTGTATGTGTGTGCACATATCATCAGAACATCAGACTGATGCTTGCATCTTTCCCTCAGGCCAATCAATGTGACAAAATTGCTTATGAAGAGCTGCTACAATCTCTGGTGTGTTCAACCCCAAATATAGGGTGCATGATTCACAGGTGTCAAAATTGTCCTGGGTCTACTAATTTGGAAGAGTTCATCACAGGCAAAATGAGTGATGAAGTAGATCACGTCAAATTCAAGCAGTGGATCACCACTGACAGAACAACTCTCATTGACCGTACTCTGTCAAGGCTGGAGTACATTGAGGCATTGGTGGAGAAGTTGAATATTTTGGCTACTCACCACTTCGTTGCTAAGCACCTAAGTAAGTATTTGCATGACCTTAAAGGCTTCAAGCAGATTAAGCCATTATTCTACTTGATTTTGCAGAGAACTATTCATTTGTAGTGGAAGATGCAGCTCAGGGATACCGTTGGGACAATTCCCAATGTACCTTGCATCCATTTGCAATCTATTATAAAGATGACAATGGTGAACTGAAATGCCTCAGCCTGTGTGTGATAAGCAACTGCCTTAAACATGATACAACTGCAGTATATACATTTCAAAGCAATGTCATTCCACATCTGAAGGAGATGCTTCCTGCTCTGAGCAAAATATATCATTTTAGTGATGGTGCAGCCTCTCAATACAAAAACCAGAAGAATTTCTGTAATCTCATTCATCACACAAGTGACACTGGCATTACAGCAGAGTGGCTTTTCTTTGCCACATCCCACGGCAAATCACCCTGCGATGGGATAGGTAGCACGGCGAAACGCGAGGCTGCCAGGGCTGGTCTCCAAGCCACTGTAACTCACGAGATCCTCACTCCTCAAGACCCCTTTTCATGGGCAAAATCACATTTACCAGGGATTCATTTCATATGGCTAGATCAGGATTCTGTACAAGCAATCACTGGAAGGCTGAATGAAAGATTTTCAAAAGCAAAACCTGTGCCAGGAACCAGGGATAAGAACAGCTTCAAACCTTTGAATGCAAGCAGTCTAGAAGTCAGCAGGGTATCAGGAATCAACAGATTTGTGGTTAGCTTTCAAGTTGACGTTCAACATGGCCACCAGTTGGCTGAGATGATACCAGGGCAATATGTGAGTCGTGTGTATGGTCAGAAATGGTGGATAGGAAGCATCAGAGATGTTTCAGAACAAGATGAAGATGTACGGACTCAGTTCATGCACCTATATGGCCCTGCCAAGAGTTTCTACTGGCCAAGAAGAGGAGACCTGTGCAATGTCCCTCTGCAGCATATAATTGCAAGGATTGACGTTCCCTCTACAGGATCTGGGTGTATGAATGCCATCAAAAAAGATGAGCACAACAGAGCAGAGATGTTCATTAGAGAATTTGTAAAGTGACTGCAAAATTAATGTGACTAAGGAATTGGATCTGTATGTGAGGTTTTACGAAAGGGACCACAAGCGAGAACCAGTAAAATGCAAAAAGGAGGCTTTATTTCTGAAGGGGGAAACCACCAACAGAGTGGCAACAGTACAGAGTCCACAATCCAAAATCAGAAACCAAAGGGCGAAATCCAGAATCGTAACCAGGGCACCAATCACAAAAATCAGAGTCGTACAAAAAGGGTTCAGTAAACAAGAAGGCGGCGAGGTACAGGGAGTAGGCAAAAATCGAATATCAAGGACGGTCCAGTCAGAAAGATAATCACGATGAAAACAGGGCGAAATGAACGTGGCACAAGTTAGCACGAGAGAACGATCTGACAAGGCAGTGCTGTGAAGAGACACCTAATATACATTTCAGGGAGGTCACATGATAACAGAACACAGGTGCAAGCAGTCAGACTGATTACAAGGGAGCAACACATTAGGAAAAACCTGATCACATGAAATTGGCAAAAGCCAAAACGTGGACAGGGATCACGGGACAATCCTATAGACAATTACACAGCTCCAATCAAGGAGTTCTACCCTGCACAGATACTAAGAGAAAGGAAAGCATAAGCAGGTGTGGAGACCACTAAAATGCAGCAGCGAAGATTAGGGAGAGACAAGAGGCGAAGACTAGAATAGGGCGAGTGCTGAGAACTCGTTAATCAATTAGTAAGAGCAGCTATACAATCCCGAGTGCTTGTTAGTAAGTTAGTCTTATATACAATGTTAGTTTTGGTTAGTAAATTAACAAAAACAACAAACTCTTAGTATGTGTTAGTAATATAGAAAAATAGGCGTGCAATGCACGGAATACCCCTCAGCCCGATGTCGAAGTTTTTGGAGACGCCCGCCCGCCCAACCGCACGAGGGATAGCAATACCCCGTCAGCCTTTAGGGCTGAGGGGTAATAAAAAGCAAGGAGAAGGAAGTAAACAAGATTGAGAAGGAAGATTGAAACCCAGAAACCATTTAATCACCCGAAGGAGTGGCACGCATTACTGGGGCTGTGAGCAAAGACAAGACCAAGGACCAGACAGGGGGAGACAAAGTGCAATGCATGGATAAATCAAAACATGGACCAGAATTAAACTATGGCGATAAGTAAAACATGGAAAACCAAAACTAAGACAATGCATGACCGAAAAAGCAACCAAATCACAATACATATATCTAAAGAATAGTCAGACATGGCAAGGATCAAAATACACATGGCAGTCAGAACAAAGGCATGGCAAGGCAGAACCAGAATCACAACACTGTAATGTTGAAAAAATCTTTATATGCTCAAATTAAGATTATTATTTTATTTTATCTATTTATTGAGTTTATTGAATTAGGACAATGCACATTAAATAACATATCAGCAATATGCGTCAATCTAAATATGCCGGAATTAGCACAATAGCTAAATTTAATCCGCAGTCCTAAGGCAGGCACTTACAAAAGATTCACAAGTTACTTTGAACACTGACTTGTCAGAATGATCCATCCATCCATCCATCCATTTTCCAATGCTTCTCCGGGCTGGGTCGTGGTGGTAACAGGCTAAGAAGGGAGGCCCAAGCCCCCCTCCCCAGGCACTTCCTTCAACTCTACCTGGAGGACCCCAAGCCGTACCCAGTCCAGCCGGGAGATATTATGCATCCAGCGTGTCTTGGACTTCCTCCCTGTAGGACATGCCGAGGACACCTCTAAAGGGAGGCATCCAGGAGTCATCCGGACTAGATGCCTGACCACCTCAACTCACTCCTCTCAATGTGGAGGCGCAGCGGTTCTCTGAGCCTCTTCTAGATGTCCGAGCTCCTCGCCCTTTCCCTAAGGGTCAGCCCAGCCACCCTACAGAGAAAGCTCATTTTGGCTGCTTGTATTCGCTATCTAATTCTTTCAATCACTACCTAAAAGCTTGTGAGCATAGGTGAGGGTTGGAAGGTAGATCAACCAGTAAATCAAGAGCTTTGCTTTTACGCTCAGCTCCTTCTTCACCACAACGGACCGGTACAATGCCTGCTTCACGGCAGATGCTGCAGGGATCCGTCTGTCAATCTCACGCTAAATCCTACCCTCGCTCGTGAACAAGCCCCTGAGATACTTAATCTCCTCCACTTGAGGTAAAAACTCACCTCCCAACTGAAGGGGACAATCCACCTTTTTCTGGGAGAGAACTATGGCCTCAGATTTGAAGGTGATGATCCTCATTCCAACCTCTTCACACTCAGCTGTGTACTGGTGGTCTCAACATGATGAAGCCAAAAGGATCACATCATCTGCAAAAAGCAGAGATGCAATCCTGAGGCCAGCAGGCTAGACAACCTCCAAACCTTGGCTGCACCCTGATACCCTGTCCATGAAAACCAAGAACAGAATAGGAGACAAGGCACACCCTTGGTGGAGTCCAGGACCAACTGGAAACGAGTCCGACTTCATGCCGGGAAGGCGGACACAACTCCAGCTTTGGTTGTACAGGGATCAAATTGCTCGAATTATTAATTGCTCGAATTAGCCCATATTCTCGGAGCACCCCCCACAGGATACCTCGTGGGACACAGTCATAACCCTTCTCCAAGTCCACAAAACACATGTAGAGTGGATGGGCAAACTCCCATGACTCCTCCAGTGTCCGTGCCGGGGTAAAAAGTTGATCCACTGTTCCACGGCCGGAACAGAACCCATATTGCTCCACCTGAATCCAAGGTTCGACAATCGGGCAGAGTGTCCTTTCCAGCTCCCTGGCATCAACATTTCCTGGGAGGCTGAGCTGGATAATGATCCAGTTGCAAACCAAACCCCAACTACTGGTACATGCAATTTCTGCATACAATATGTTCAACGTACAATACATACAAATGTTCAATTCTGCGCAAATATTGTATTATCAAAGCACACATTTTGAAATGTATTATTTTATGATGCAAGAGATTTGTATGCCTTTTTGAGAAAATATTATAGATCTGATAAATTCAAATTAATAATTGAAGCATATTGCACCCATTTATATTCCTTACCTAGATATTCGAGCTTTAGTGATGTATCCTCTCGGCAAAAGGCCAGGGTGATTAACTAACGTCTGTCTCATCCCTGTCTGCTCCATCCAGGTTTCAGCTCTGTATCTGACAGTACACTGGGGGGGCAGCAAGGAGGGGTCTGGGGACCCTCTCCCAGAAAAATGTGAAAAATTTATGTGCTGAAAATATGTTTTCCTGGGATCTTGCGAGAAATATCTGTCCTATTTGTTTGATGATTTTCCTCCCTAGGTTCCAAAAATTAAGCTAAAAAAACTTTCAAAGCGCTTTTATAATGCAGTTTTACATTAACTGACAACTTTTTCCTTTACCTAAGACATTCACTTTACTGTCAAAGTTTGTGACCTTAACCGTTTCACTGCTGTTGGTGAATTAGTAAAAATTTCAAAGAGGAGAAAATCTTTTGAAATCATCAAAACCCTACACTGTTGGTATTCATTGGAAAGTGCTTGATGAGATCTGTCCAGCGAATACCAATGTGCTATGGTTCCAGCGATCTTCAAAAGTTTTGATGTTTCAGTAATGTTGACAAAATCACCACTAGCAGTGAAAGGGTTTAACCATATTTCCCACAAAACATTGATATTATTAGTTTTCTGAGTTTATATAACACCAAATAGCCTCAAACAAAATAATTGTAGTGTATATCAAACATGCAAACATCAGTGGCTATATGCATCTGTGATGTTAGCAGATGTCACTAAATCACCCCTCCCCCAAGTTCCTAAACCAGGTTTAGTAAAAGATACCACCCTCAACAGCTTGTAAAAAGTTATTACAATGCTGTGATTGCCTTTTTTCAAAATGGTTCTAAAAGATGAGGCTTTAGTGCTTCATAAACACTCCCAAGTGTTGTGAGAGTAGGAAGTGTTGCCATACACATAATCCGAGTCACCATTAAGTTGAATTTCTGCATGTGAGTGAATTTACTAATATGGAGGCAGTGGTTGGGTAGGCAATGTCCAAAACAAACGTCTTATTTGTATTGAAGATCCTACTTAGCCAAAAGATGTCCTGAAATAAATTTAATATAATGATGCTGTCCTATATAACTGCTGTCCTATAAAACATAACATTGTCAACGTGTAAACTATTTTTTAATGGAAATATTATTATTATTATTATTATGATTACTATTATTAATATTATTATTATTATTATATTTACATGAATGAATGCAAAAAAGAAATATGACTTTAGGGCCATTTTGAATTTTTTCAATAAGGCCAATGAACTATTTGGATTGACCTTTTTAAAATTATGTTACATATCTTACTTACAGACTCTAAAGGGCATAGAATATCTCACTAGCTTCAGAACTGCAGTACTCCCTGGTTACAAGTTTAATGACAGGTGATTCTGAATGTGAAGACGGGGTTTTGGAATGGAAAATTTGGAAAGTCTTCCGGTATTCCAGGACCAAGTTCTTTAAGAGGCCATTTGAGAGGCTGAGCCTCAAATGTCGTTTACTTTATTCTCTAAGCTTTTTCATCATTCCATTGCTTTCTGACATTTTCGTCTGTAGTCATTGAAACGCGTTTTACCGCAACAGGGGACAAGCAAGGCCATTGGTCGAATAAATTTCCCAGCAAGCCTGCCTTCTAAAACTTCAGGAGGAAAACAACAAAATAAAATATACTGTACATAGCTTAAGTCCATGTATCCTTTTTTATTTGCAAGAAAAGAGTTTGTCGGTCATTCCTATTGCATAAAGCAAATACAATACAATAGGAGCGATCTGATATACAATATTGCGCATCGCCAGGCGGATTTGACGGCAGTAAATCGCGGGTCAAATGTCAAAATGTTGACAAGTGAACTTCCGCTCATGTCCTCGCAGGGTCGAATGCTAGCAAATAGAATGGCGACTTATAGCTTTTAGTACAAAAACGTGAACTCTGGCTTTGACTCGTTTGTAGCGTTTATTTGAATTCTGCGGTATTTTCATCTTCATATCTGTGTATCCACAATGGTATTCGACTGCGAAGCTGCGAAAAGCTCATCGCATTTCGTCATGCATGCATTGGCTTGGCGAAGCTGGTCTTATTACCGGAAGTGAGGATGTCGACAAAAAATCCCCTTTCTTCATCTCATCTCCCGATTTAAATCAGATCGCACTTATTGGATCCAATTAAATTTGTTATGATGCAAGGAAACTGGAATAGTGAAGTTGAACCATAAAAGTGGCATATAAACTGTGAGGACTTGCACAGGAAGACAATAAATGATTGTCAGAAATGATGACTGCCTTTAAGTAGCCCATGTACGCTTATTTCAGGTTTAGTGAAAAAACAATGCGGGCTTGGCTTTTTCGCCTTTCTGCGAAAAAAGGGGGGGCACGCGCCCTTGTGCAACCTCCCTTGGATCTGCCACTGATCTTCTGACAAAGAACAAAAACACTGTCTCCTCAATACACAACAACCACATATTGACTCAAAAACACGAACAGAACATAATGATCTCGCCACAGATAACAAGCACTCATTGCTCCCAGAATAGCTGCATGAACATTACACCATAAATACTCTTTATTTGGACATGAGCGGGGCACACCATCACACCTGCAAGTAGTAAATCTGGATCCCCCCACAGGTGAGTAAATCCCATTTTTACTACATGAGCACAGAGGCAGTTCTCCAGCCCTGTGGATGGGCTACACGCAGTTTAAAATCATCAATTTGATTACCACGGAGCTAGTCAAAGCCAGATGAAGGCACTTACTCAATCTTCCACCGCTCCACCTCAAAACATCATGCCATCATGGTGAAAAAAAGAAGAAACCACACCCTTACCAGACACATTCATATTTTCCATCATCATAATCAACATAATCGCCAGTGAATCTGCATTTTGAACACAATCCCATTCAAGATCTTGCCTTAGCTGGAAATCACTGATTTTGCCTGAAGAAAATGATAAAAGCCCAGGAAATATTAAGACGTTGGGCATTCTAGCAGCAAATATACAAATAAATATGAATAAATATATATCTATCCAATGGAGAGCAGTTCCAAGAAGCCATGAGCCAGAGGATGGCATAACCCAAGACATATAGGAAAGCAACTATCCTTGTCAATGCTAAGAAATGACACAGCAAATAAGTTAAATAATCATGTCATTATTAGGGGACTCCTTCATAACTGCCACTGAAATGACAATGTCATTTACTCCTCCGGTCCCAAAGGGAAGGTGTGGAACGAAGTACCCCACAGAGACCATTAAGATATCAGCATAGTTCCATGCACAGCCAGTGTGTGTGTGTGTGTGTCTGAGAAAGAGAGAGAGAGAGAGAGAGAGAGAGGGGGGGGGATGGAGGGAGGGAATGAAAAGTGTAATTAAACCTTTGTTGCATGTTATCCAATATTTTGGACATAAGTTAGTGGGGTTTATTTTCTCTAGGCTCATAGATACCCTGAAAACAAAAAAAAGGAGCATTTTACTGGACATTTCCAGATCATAATTTCCTCAATAGGCGCCTCTCTGATTTGTCACATGATTTACCACAAACAATCGCAATAGCTGCATTCCCAAGTAAGAGGTAAGTAGACGAAAGTCAGAAATAGTCATATATTGTTTTGATTTTTTCAGATTTTCTCTGTTGGGGGAGGGAAATACATTATGTAGCACAAACTGAAAACGCATAACCTTTGTAATGCATGTCTATTTGTTGGAATACATCTGAGTCTATGCTCTATCAGAAATATCGGACAGTATGCATGCAAGTAAATAGCTCAAATAAGCAATGTCCAGAATACAGATCAATCATCACGCATATCAATGACCAGGTTTCTACAACTTCACAATATTTCTGTCACTCCGCATGCATAATGTCCAAAACATTGCATGGCAGTGTGCATCCCACAAGCATTATGTCCAAAATAATGGACAGACAGACCACCCACTTGCACCCCCCTGCCACACACACACACACATACGATATTGCACCAAATCCCGACCAATGGTCCCAGGCATTTGTATGTACTCTATGCATCATCATTTCATTCACTGTATGTTCCTTACTTTCAGTTTTTGGTTCAGTTCTTTCTCATTGATTTAATCACTCGTCCATCTATGCACTTACAGGCTCTTGTTCACTCAATCAAGCAATCACATTCCTACTTATTCAGCTGCATAGACTTTCACTTACTGACTCACCACTGGCCATTCATGCATTAATTCAATGACATTCATTCGCATGTCCATCCATTCACTCGCCCTGTGAGCAAATGTTGAGGAATCACCCCTCTCTCAAAGCCACCTTCATTAAACATTAAAATGAAAACAGGAAATCAAAGGTCTGCTGTAAGCTCAGTAGGAGTGCTGCCCAGGAAGTAAGTCTTTAGGAAAGAGTCCTCTCGGACGAGAGCCAGATATCTGATCCTTTCCCTCCATCGATTTCAACTGGCAGCTACCTTGGCCAAGGCTAGCTCCGAGCCTCAGCTTCCTGCCAAAGCAGTGGTCAAGTGTACATCCTATATCCATATTTAGACACATTTCACTGGAATTGCACAGTTGAGTCAGGACCATGAAGTATGAATTATATACCATCTTCTATGACAGTCATCTCAGAGTTCCAAGCAGAGTCACAGTGACGTGAAAAAGAAAGTACACCAGCTGTATCATTTTAGATATTAGGCAATAAACGACCCTTTGGGAGTTCTTAAACAGTCATTTCAGTAGGTAAGTCCAATCCATCTACAGTGCCTGGGCACTCACAAAACCCACTTTGACATACAGAAAATCTATGTGCTCCTGTAATGTTTCCATATCAATTCAGAAGAAGCCCAACTAATTGAAGGTTATTTATACACTTCAGTCATGTTTTTGTAAATGTTTTAGTTAAGTATAAGCTGTTTTATCTTATGTAAATACCCATATAAAAGAAGTGAATAGTGAGAAGCCAAAGACAATGTTAAATTAACGCTGCAAGCAGGATTTGAGGGTTGCTCTCTGCAGACCCTGCCACTACGAAGAGTAAGTCTCGACTTAAAAGTTGATCCAAATTTATTTATGAAACTGTGTGAGGAATTCACTCTGGGAAAATGAATAAGTAGTGTTCACATTTTTATTGCAGAGTAGTATCATCATCAAATTAGAGATAGCTATCCAGTTGTGACTTGAATAGAAGCTTTTACCGAACATTTGTAAGAAATTTGCCATTTTTAAATGAAAAGTTCCAGCATTTATGTCTGACATCCTGTATGGTGTCTTTGATATCACATTTAATGAAATGACACACATGCACTTAGTGTGACAGTGCGTTCAGCAACCACAAGCGAGAAAGGGAAATCCAAAAAACGTGTGCCTTTATTGATTGTCGGGTCAGGACCAGTAGACACAAGAATTGCCAAGCCACAAAACGAAATCCAAAAACAAAGTCGACTTGACAGGCCGGGGTCAGAACCAGAAAAACAGAAGTGCAACGGTACATAGACAGTAGACAAAAAGTCGTGGTTGAGTTCCAAGACAGTGGGTCATACACAGGGCATCCAAACACAGAAGACGAGGTCATACAAAAATGGGTCAAAAATCCAGAAAGGCAAAACAAGACAGAAGGGCAATGGCAAGATTCAAGGTCGGACAAAACAGTCAAAGAGAAACAATAATCAATGGCATACACGGGACTGCACAAAGGAATATTGATCAACGTTCTGACAAAGTCAGAACAGCAGTGAGGACTCTAAATGGGCAGAAGGGAAGTCACATGCTATGCAGGTGAATGGGATGAGAGCTAATGACAAAGGAAGGTACACATGGGGAAATCCTAAACCACAACAATTGGCAAGAGCCAAGACACGGACGAGATTCACGCAGACATCCTAAGACAATTAAACAGCTCCGGTCAGGAAGTTCTAAGTGCACAGATAATGAGTGCAGGAAAGAAATTAAGCACCAGCAAGAAACATAGAGACAGGGAAAGCCAAGCAAGAGGAGGAGACTAGAACAGGGCGATTGCTGAGACTGAATTACTACTAATTAGTAGCAGTGCAGCTTTACAGATTAACTAAAGTGCTCGTTAGTGAGTTAGTAATATATACATGGATTAGTTGGGTTAGTAGACTATGATACAAAATACAAATATTAGTCTTGTTAGTGATCTAGAACAGCAAGGCGAAGGAAGTAAACGAGAATTGAAGTAATAATATGAAACACCAGAAACCATTGAAATCACCTGAAGCAGGTGAGCACACAGACTGGGAAGACGGACTGAACCAAACAGATCACAAGACAGGGGAGACAAGTGCAATTAATCTGAAAATGGCCTGAACTGAAAACCGGGTAATACAATAACCAAAAAGAATAAAGAAAAGACTTAACCATGAACATGAAGCATTAACACAAAAACCAGAACCATGACACTTAGTCCAATCAATGCCTTATTTCGTACACTAATGTAAAGTGCTTGTTCATCCAAAAATAAGATTTGGACCCCAGAATCATTAATATAAATACATCCTTTGTGCCCCGCTCATTTCAATTTGTAAGCATCGATTACAAATTTACTCGCATTTTAATCAGAGCAAATCGCGATCATCTCAGAAAGAATTTATCTTTGGCTATCTTTGGCAATGACGTCACAGGAGATATCTAACCCGTGGCAAAGAACACATTGTCAATATCATTGGACTCAGTGATTCGTGTTTGTGTATTATCCCCCTCGGGAAAATAGCAAATATCTGCCTTGTTTATGGCTGCAGTAATAAGGCTGATGCAAGAAGAGACATCATGGTCCATAAATTTCCAAAAAAAAAAAACCCAACAATTCAAAAGGCATGGCTGGATTTTTTGAAGAGGAAACGAGCCCAGATCAGGATCGGTGATCTGCTCTAAACACTTCATTGATGACTGCTTTTTTCAGCCAGATCCTGAGCGAAAGAAGAAGTCTGGACATCAATGTGGGTTAGTAATTACTGAAATCGCCACTGAGTAAGCCATTGATTAGTAAGCCAGGCCCAAATCGCTCCAGTTCCCGATTTTCCCCATCTATTCTGCACTCAGAGAAGTAGGTTAATAAGCCCAGGGTGTTGATTAATAAGTCCATCCTAAAATGAATAGTATATGACTATTTCATGCAAAAAAATTACTCAAAACTACACTATATCCATTTCACCAAGAGACCTTGAGTAAAACTGACACTTCAGTCATGAAAGCAAAGCCGAAACAAGACCAGGAGCTGCAGTGGGGGAATTAAAAAAGCGTAAGCTTCTAGTTTGTACAAGTCAATCGAATGACTTATTCATTAGCTAGCATGCTAATGCTTTTTGTCATAAAATTAATAAATATAAGTTTCTACAACAACTGTTTCATATGTAACTTAGTATTTTAATAGTGAAAAGCTTAAGCATACTAGCCAGCCAAGGGTGCATTTCCTAAAGGCGCAAAGTTTGTCCATTCAGTCAGTGGTTCCAATTACGTAAGTTAGCATCTGCATTCTCAGAAAACGTATCCCAGCTGTGCAAACAGGGCCTCATTTGACCAACAAGGGGTGTGTTGTTTGTCAAATGTGTGCTGTGGAATCAGAATTAATAAACTCTGATGGCTGTGTGTTGTCATCCTATACATAGGCTACCTATTTTTAGACATCTTTCCTCATCATGGCCAAGCAAAACTCTCAGTAAGTAGTTTTGGTGCTCCATGACAACAGGCTGATTGTCATTGTTCCTTTTTTCCTCTGATGCGAAAAATATTTGTTCTCATCAATTTGTGGAAATAATACTCTTTGTCAATATCTTGTTTTCCAATTGTTTTCAGCTTGACTTCCATGTTTGGAATACGTCTGGTAAAGCAACATTCGCTAATTGGCAAATTTGGGTCACCCTTCATTTTGTTTCTGGAAATCTCTGCATGGACTTCAATAAAAGACTCATATTCGAGAAAAAGTGGCAAATTTGGTGCATTTAATTAACAGGGTTACAGGACTCTTTGTCCCCGAATTTTTTGTCCCTGAATTTTTCATCCCCGGACTTTTTGTCCCGATAGACTTTTCGTACCTTGACGCCTTTCTTCTGAGGACTTTTCATCCCAAGACTCTTCTTCCCAAAGAAATCTTTGTCTCCAGATTTTTTGTCCCCTAATGATAACAAAACGTGCACCCATTGTTGACAGAAGGACAACGGACAGATCACCATGATGTTAGGTTTAGGTTTAGGGTTAGGATTATAATGCAGAAAGAAGGCAAAACATTATTGGGGAGGAACAATCCAGGGAAAAAACATCCAGAGGGACAAAAGGGTCCGGGGACAAAAATTCCTCGGGGACAAAGAGTCCGGGGATTGAAGAGTCCTAGAGCCCTTTCCTGGATGCTATATCAGTACCAATCATGATTGCTAACACTTGCTGACATCAGCCATTTCAAATCACATCAGTATTCAAAATCTGGTGCCTTATTACTAGACCTAAATTGTTCCTGTCCTAATCACGTCTTCTAATTTCCTGCAGTGAAAGTCAAAGTAAATTTTGAAATCTCTGTTTTATATGCACGCATATGGGTGACAAATTAATGGAGAAACGTGAATGAATGTTTGTAGAAACGTGACAAATTTATTCATTTTTTATTCAGTTTCGTGGCAAGGTTTGGGTGTACTCGTCCTTTAAAAAGCTGAGGGCTCACTGCACGTCATTGCAGTGTTTTTCTGTGCGATCACCTATGATGGAGCATTCCTGCCCTGATAAGTGTTCTTGCTTACAGGATGACAACGGCCTTAGACCCACAGAAGGCACAAGGGGTCACTGAATAGTTTTATGAGTATGGAAATTAATTAGCATATACCACCACCTTCACAGTCACCTGATCTCAAACCACATGAACCAATATGGGCGATTTCGGAACAACCCGATGGACAGTGCTCTTTGTCACCAAAATCAAAACACCAAATGAGGGAATAACTCCTGAAAGAAAGGTGTTTTATTCCTCTGGTTAAGTTCTGCTCTTGTAGACTCTAAGCCAAGGATTGTTATGCTGATCTGGCTGCTTGAGGAGGCCAAACACTTTACTAAGACTGTTTATGTTAATTGGACAATCCTTTGCAGTAAATGACTGCCTGCAATCTGGAACATGTAGACATGAGCAGATGCTGGGTTTGCCAAGCCCTCATTGCAGCTGTCTTTAGTTCCTGCTTATTGTTGGGGCATGTTGGCTTCAGCAATCGAAAAGCACGGCCCTTTGGATTCAGGGCTGCTAATCTACTTGGCCATTTTGAAATATTTCACTGTTTGCCTTAAAGAAATTTTGGGTTGGTTTTGCAGTGCGCTTAGGTCATTGTCCATAAGCACCATAATGCACCATGGGTTTTGAAGTATTTAGCAAGAAGATCTTAGCAGATAATATGGCAAAAAAAAAAATGTAAATTTGAATTTATCCTGCTGTTTTTGTCTGCAGTCATATCATGAATAAATGCATTGGATCTAGTTCCAGCTGCAGCCAAACATGCCCTGAGAATGTCAAAATTAGTGCTTTCTCCCCCCTATTATGTATTTATCTGACATTGCTTCCCTTGCGATGAGATGTTCTAAGCCACTATATTAAAGCAAATTATCCCCTTCCATAAAACAAATGGGTCTTGTTAAAGAGATAGGCCTAGCTCCAGCCAAGGGCTTTTTGGGAGAATTACCCATTGACTAAGGCCTGCTTTTTACTCGACAATGACCAGTAATCCAGACAACCAGAAATATAAGCAGCGTGTTGCATCTTGAGCCTCGTATTTCCCGTCCGCAGATTCTCCTGACTCAGTTCTAAATTTCAGCGGCCAAGCAGGAACTGCGTATAGATTTTTCCTTTTTTCCCCCCTTTTTAAACTAGGCTTTATATTGCAAGTAACCCACGACTCAGTGGTCACAAGTAGGACATCTGCCATGCGCAAGCAGCGCCAATATAGCCATTGGGATAACCCAGGAAAGAGTTAACAGTGGCACATGCCGTCCTAGAGATATGTTTAATGTAACAAACAATAGCTATTTTCTAGCGACCAAATAACACCAACAACAGGGATCACAGCAGTACTAAATGCCACCACGTTGCCTTAGCCTCTGAGCGCATGCACACACACTGATAATTACTGATTTGGTAACGTCACAAACCTACAGCCTACATCACTCGATTAGTTGTCTCATCGTGTCCCCAGCTTGAGTTTTGTCTAGGTGTGTCCCTGATACCGTCGAAGTGGTTCGATGATTTTGCGGACAGCCGACATACCTCCAAGCTTGTCCCAGCTGCAAGATGTGAATGATGCTCTGTAGCATCCAGACGCAAGCTCTGCAACACTTCTGAATACCACTCCTCCTGCCTGCGCTTGGTGATGCCCCAACCCCACCGGAGCTGCCAGCGCCCCGCTGTCCACTGGCCTTGGTGCTGAAATTGCCGTCTCCCGTGGACGCTGCTGTATCGGTCTCCGCCGAACTCAGCGCAGCGGTTCCACTGGCACTTCCATTCATATCCGAATAGTCGTACATGAACCATCTGAAACTCAAAACCTGCACCACTACAGATGGGACCACCACGAAAACTAGCGTCAAGGCGAACCACCAATATTCCTGCCTCAGATAGTAGTCTGCAGCCAGCCACAGGTCTGTTGCTCCGTCCGAGAAAAAAACCAGTAGGGCGCAGAACACCCAACAGCAGTCCAGGACCGAATAATGGCTTTCGGCGTGCTGAAACTGAAAATGTTGCTGTTCAGGATTCGGCTGGCTCCGTGCTGGGATTTCACTCTGCAAAGATAGGGCTGCTCCGTCCGATTTAGCGGCCATGTTTGTTGAATGGAGAGTGGACAGGCAGTGCAAGATAGGAGGTGGCGTTGGTGGGTGCGTGAGGGAGAGAGAGAGAGAGAGAAAGGGAAAGGGAGGGGGGGTCGTTGGCACAGATTCGTTACTTTACATTTCCTATCCCTCAATCGGAACAAGCCCATATTCTATTTCAATTTTATATCAAGTAGCCATTTACTGTTTATAATTCAAATATTATCATCATTAAGCGCGCCAAAGTGAAGGACGGGTTTACGCCCTCATTAGCTGTTCGCTGGACCTGTGAAATCTTTCTTCCTAGCCTACATCGCAGACCTGTGGTCCCGTGAAGTAGGGTAACATTCTCTGTTAGACTATAAGCCATAGACTTACAGCAACAGTGGACCATTTGAGCTCTGTCCCTTCTCTTTTAGACCATAAGCCACAGGCCGATAGCAGTAGCGGACCATTTGAGCCATTTGCCATGAGAGAAATTTGCTCCTGCAACAAATACGATGTGGGAAAAACGGAAGTTTTCACTCATTTTAACTCCCGTTTCTCCAATTTGTTCTCACTGTTCTACATATGAAAAAAAATTAAAACATGCAGCGTATTTCACCCAATACTTCGATGGGAATGTTCCGAACACGAACACTCTTTGTGCAATAGCCTGGGAGGAGCCGTTCCCCCTTGGAGAATTGCTAATGGTTTCATAATATACTGCACGCATGGTTGCATTGCCAAATTCCCTGCGGTAGGTTATTGATCGAAGGCTGGAGAAGAGCGTCCTTTAACGTCATAATCTCTCCCAAATTCTGTTTCACCGCAGTGGAGTCACCTGATCGTCACGATTCACTGTCAAATGATGCTTACAAATGAATAGACAAATAATGCAATATTTTATTTTTAGATAAATGTTTTACAGACTTTACATTAGCTCGTCCATAGGTGCGTGGTCTGGCTTTTCAGCCGGAGAATCCTTGCTAAAAGGTTGCATTACAGATCTAGGTGGAGAGACTGTTGTGAACACACAACGTCTACATTTCACCAGTCAGAAGCGATATGGAATCGTGGAATTTTCATTTTGCACATGTGCGCTGGGGGTCCTTCACAGTTTGTAATGACCAGATTATCAGCTTGGTGGTATGAAAATATTTTATATCCTGCGAAATTTGTATGTTTTGCTGTCCGAACCTTTTACCGCAGTTAATCAATAGTTCAACAGGATTACTTCTGATTTATTAGTCAGATTTCAATGCTGTTCCGAACCAGCAAGCTAGTCTCCTATTTGTTTAGTCTGGAGGCAACGATAATGCAAAGCTGTGTTTGATGTACTATGACAAACACATTCAGCATACAACTTTGGTAACTTTCATGATATTTAATCATGCAGTAAATGATGGGGAAAATGTTCCCCACTCTTTTGAAAACTATGTTTGTTCCATACAGATAGTGATTTTTACAAGTTGAATCCTGTGTCAAGGGTAATAATCAATTGATAAAAATGTCGAATGAATTGCAAAATAAGGTAAAAAATAACTGATTGAATGCATATTATGTCTTGAAATAATGTATTTATTGGTGATACAGCAATTTCATAATGGTGATAGAGAGGTTGTTTATAAGTACTTGTGTGGAAACCAAAAAGTGATAAACATACTATTCTAATAAGCCAATACATGAAAGCTGAGGTAAAATAATGCAGCTGTGACTAGAAGCAATTTATGTTGATTTCATTATCATCACGGAAAGACTATTGACTGCCCTTCAGGTGCCACTTTTAATCTGCAGTTTTTCCACACATTTTTATGTTTTGATGCCTCAAAAGTTTGATTCATTTACTACCCCTGGATAATTAAATTAATCACAGAAATTGAATAAGCCATTAAATGATTCCCCTAAAGACTGGGCTTTTCACATAATGAGTCCATTTGTGCTCCTGGTATAACGTGATTAAGGTTTCATTGACCTAAAGAATGTAGCTTCATTTAAAATATAAAATAATGCAATGCTAAGGGCTATTAACTAGCCCCCACAGAATGAAGAATACCCAGCAATTTCATATAAATTGACGAGGATAAAGCCTAGCAGTGGCAAAAAGAGGATTTCCATCAGCTGTAATAATGCAAATATAAATAACTTGATTTAAAATAAGGCTGTAATTCAAACTTTTCACATTTGGATGTCTCCTGAATATACAATTCATTGGAGAATCACTGAGATTCTAAACAGTGTTACATTGAACAGGATGTTGAGCTGGGTAACACCAGTAAATGCAAACCACTTCAAAATAAAATGCACAACATGAGGCGAGTTAAAATGGTTGATGGATTCACATATTCAGAAGTGGTCCTGAACAGCTTGGAAACCAAGGCAACCAATTCTGTTACAGCTGAGCAGAAATGGACCATTGCTTAAAAAAATGGAACTTTGCTTTTGGCTGGTTTGATTACAAGCAATCACACATCTTGAAGATTCGTGACCTTGAATCAGAAACACAGATTTGAAGGAAACTCACAAACTGACCAATCAGGCCCCAGCCATCTGCTACCCTCAGCTCACATCCTGATTCCACCTTATGCTACAACATAAAGGACCAAATACCATAAGCCATCGCCCTGATGCCTGTGACTTTTTCATTGTTGAGCCGGGCCCCGGAGACAATAAAGTCCCAGGAATCTTTGTAATCTGTACCAAAATTTGTTGCCTGCACTCTCTTACTACATGAAGTGAAGCTCTTTAAATATAAGCGTGATACCTGAGCTTCACAAGGCTTATAGGGCAGATCCACTACACAGCAAGGCGATGCACATAAATGAACAAAATGTCTTACGTAAACTTACTGCTAAAACTGTGTGTTCTTGCGGAAGCTTACTGCAAACCAGTTAATAAGCTTTTATGGAATGCTGCACAAGTCTGTGAAAGATGGCAACTGAGGGTCTTGAGTAAACTTGCGGATGGAACTGGGCCCGCAAAAAGTATTTTTGCATGATGAAAAAAATGTCAACCGCACAACTTGACCTATCTTTACGTTAAAATACGCAGCATGCAGGAATCTTCTGCTAATGTCAGAATATCGATTATTCTGGAATATCTATAAACACATATCAATATTTTAAAAAAACAGATTCACCTCAAGGTACATAATTCAGCGTTGCAGACATGTTTTCGAGCTTATCGGTAAGAAATTCCTCCATAGTGGAATTTGTAGGTTCCCCTGTGTTCACATGACTGAAGCTCCACTTCCACGTAAGATTGCAGATCTTCACTATCGCTTTCAGAATGCTACAGATCCCACAATCATATGTAGGTTCACATAAATTTATGCAAACTCCTCCTCCAGAACTTTACTACATCATGGATCTTGTTGTGATTCTGCATTCTGCATGTCATGTTTTAAGTTCTGTGCCTGGCTCAGCCATGTTTAGGATTCTTGTGTTTAAGTGACCCCTGCCTGTCTGACCAGTCTTAGTATTGTGTATTGTGTTCCTGGTATTTAGATTTCTTGTTATTATTTTTCATGTTTAGATCATTCAGTTTTCCATGCCATGTTTTCATTTCCATGCTTTGCACTTTGTCTCCCCTGTCTTGTCATGTGTGTATCTTTGCTCACGGTCCCTTGTCTTGCGTGCCGCTCATTCGGGTGATTTATTGGTTTCTGGGTTTCAATCTTCTTTCATTATCTCGTGTTCTTCCTTCCTCTCTCTTTTACTGTCTTACTAACACATACGAACAGTTTATTGTTTTTGCTAATAACCAACCACACCAATCTTGTATATTTTTACTAACTTTCTAACATGCACTCGGGATTGTATAGCTGCACATACTAATTGACTAACGATCTCTCAGCAGTCGCTCAATTCTAATCTCCGCCTCCTTGCCTATCCCTAATTATCTCTGCTGCAAGTTTCTGTGGATTTCCACTTATACTTTGTGCTTTCCTTTTCTTTTATCTTGGCACTTTAGTACTCCTTAACCGGAGCTGTTGTTTTGTACTTAGGTTTGTCTTGTGATCCCTGTCTGTGTTTTGGCTACAGCCAAATTCATGTAATTAGTTTATTCCTCATGTGTCTCTCCCTGATCATTGTTACCATTGATTGCACCTCTTCTCCCTGGTCATGTGTTTACCCCCGATGTGTATATAAGATGTCTGTTTGGTTCACTCTCTTGTCAGATCGTTCTCCCTAGTTTTCTTGTGCCACGTTTCTCGCCTTGATTTCTCAGTGTTTATCTTTGACTGGATTGCCCGACTTTTGATTTTTTGCCTTTGTGTTTTTGGATTATTGTTGCATCTGTGTTTTGACCATTCTGCCCGACTACGAGATCTGTTTGCTGCCCTGGTAACGATTCGGATTACGTCCTGTGGATTCTGGCTTGTCTCTCTGATGGTACTATTCCTGTGTACCAGACCCATTTCTGTCCGACTACGATTACTGATTGCCGCCCTGGTTTTTGATACTATTTTTGCCCAACTGGATTTTGACTTTTGGATTGTGTACTGTTGCCTTTTGCTCTGCGGGGGTCACCCCCCTTTACCAATAAAACAAGCTCTACTGCACTTCCTGGTTCTCGCATCTGGTTCCTGATCGCAATACAACAGATCTGCCCTAGTAGTCTGATTCATGGAGCTTTTTTTTTCTCTTTATAGGGCTGCATCCAAATCTTTCATTATCTACTGTAATGTGGACTTGCTCTGTATAATACACATCAAGTTTCTAACATAAAATTTGCCTCAAGCTGGGTGTCAAGTTTCACAAATGAAAGCAAACTGAGGAAAGTCACTGGTGAGGCTAAATTGAGGAAAACAATTCAAAATACTTTCATAGTACTAAGGGTAAACTAACCCAACACAATTAGAGTTGAGACAGTTTTTGTAGCCTTTGGCAGACAGTCTCTGCCAGCTCCAGGACTGCCTACTGAAGTTTTACTGACCTGATGTGTGATCCTCAAACGACAACCAGAGTGATACGCACATTAACAGTCATGTGATGGATTGTTGATGGAAACTAACTTCCTATGGGAACGACTGTAGTACTAACCACTTCTTTGTACAATGGCATTAATGACACGATTCACAGTTTCAAGCATTGAAATATGAAAAGGTGGGCTGCATGTCTTCATGTCAACTTTAACTCCCCTCTACATTTTGTCTTGCTGTCTTTCGCAGTAGCTATACCTTCAATAAAAAAACCTTTCTTTCCACTGGTACATACAGGTAGAATTGTGTATGTTGGTCAAAACATACAATATGTAGTATATAAAACTCAATTGTGGATTTCCAGAGAAAAATCCAGAGTGATTGCTGAAAGCTCTAACAACTGAAAGCTTTTTTTTGCTGCCGTGGAAGCTGCCAGCTACTGAAGCTTTCAGCTGCTGCAGCTCTCTAGCCATTCCTACAATTTGCTCATATTTGTAACGATATTTATTAAGCAACTTTCATTTTTAATACAAAGCCCCCTTGTTATAAAAATGCCTGAATCTTGACGTTTTTAATTGCGGTCTCAGTCTGCATGCTTTAGCCACATTTGGTTGCAACGGGACAAAGCATTTGTGAATTACATAAGTTTTAAGCTTTTTGACCACACCCACAAAAATTGTGAGCCAATTGAGAAAAAATAAAATATGGTATTTCAAATTAAACACATGGGTATTGTACAGGGTCGTCAAAATACAGCATGTACCAAGTTAGGTGAAGACGGGTTGAGAAATTCAGAATAAGGAGTCCAAAAAATGTTGAGCCAATAAATAAAAATGGTGGAAAATGTATGAAAATGAGGATGGCTGACATCAATCTCTTCAGCATCTTCTGCTAAATCCATAGAGGCTAAAATGTTTTTTTCAGTGCCTCAGCGTTGCTGAGATATTAACCAAAACATTTAGCAAAATTTCTTAGCTGATTTCACACCACTTGGCCGAGTTATTGCTGCCACTTATGAAGCACTGAAGTATGGGGAAGTTGTATAGTCTTCAGCGTTGAAGCCTTTTGGGATGTTCATCATGCTTGATTATGTATCCCTCATTCCCCATAGAAACCCATTAAAATATTCTTATGAAATCCTCACATATAGCAGCACCAAAAGCCAGTATCCCATAAACATGCTGAACATTAGGCCATAGCTTTTGAACTATGTGTCTACGTACAAGCATGTAGGGCTGTAGTTGCATGCCAAAAAATATGTTTAAAAAATTATATTAAATAAATTATAAAGAGCGAAGATACGTAATTTCACTGATAATAAGAGAAAGAATACTTCATTTTTTCATGGCACCTTTCCTAAAAGTTTACAAAGTGCTTTACTGTAGCAAATGAAAAGAATAACATCAAAGAGAAGAAATATCATATCATTTCAGTGAGCTTCAGGTACACTGGATCAATGACGAAGTCAAGGGAACTATGGTTCTAAATACAACTTCAGAGCAGTCATTCAAACCACGTAAAGGTAGTTATAAAGTACATTGAAACTACAATTTTCAGGAATACCCAAACTGCAAACAATGGTTCTTTCGACAGAATTATGGACTAACTTCTCCAATGTTACTAACAAAACCCATTAGTGGAAATTCCCCCAAGCCAGGGGAAGACCTAACAATTATAATTGCCGCTTTTGCATGCTCACCTTCCAATCAAACTGAAGCTCAATCAGCATGAAATATCTCAAGCAAACACCTCCATCTGAATTAAATACTCTGATCTGAGTGAAAATTGAAGCCGGATTGCCTTCTGTACCTGCAACTTTTTGCACATGCTCATTACATGCAGTAATGCTGTGGCGATGAATGTAATGTGAAAAAATGCCACCAGATGACAGTATGGATCTTTTTTTGTTAAGCCTAGTCCGGAGCTAGGTTTGGGCATGTCCTGGGCATGTCTGAGAGGGGAAGTCCCAGAGAATTGAAAAAAGTCTAAAAGGTGGGAGGGGGCTGCAAAGGTGTATATAAGGAGAGAAATTGAGAGAGTAAAGTAGTTGGAGAAATTGCAAGGAGAAGGATACATTTGACCAGACCTGTCACTCTTTTCAAGACCAGTGAAGCTTTTTGTGGATTTTTGCCTGTTTTGGAGCATCTTCCTGTCCCAGAACATCACACAAAGCAACCCCATCTCAAAGGGACTGTAAATATCTTTTTTTTATGTCAATCTTGGTCAGTAGATTAGCTTGTAAATTAGTTCAGTGCTTTGGTTTTATTAAATCTGTTAAAGTTTGTACAATTTTGACTGTCATCCCTTGCTGTCTGATTTGCCATAACAAGTTGGGACCATAAAATGTACGAGATTGTTCATCTAAAGGGGCTATCCCGTCAATAAATAAATTTACATGTATTACGCATAGATGGTCTTGAAAAAACATGCAAGTCATGGATGGAAACAAATTCTCAGTTGAAGATTTTTAAAGACTTCACATCGTCAAACGACTGGACGGGCGCAAAACAAGTGAGCAGTTTAAACAATTTTGGCAGAAGTTGAATTAAGTCCAAGCAAACCAGTCGAACATAGTCATGGTATTTGCAGTTATTGGAAATGCTCCATTAAAAAAATAAAATAATGATAATTTTAAAAAAACTTTCCGGGCTTTTTACCATATAAATTGTGAACCCTGAGAGAACAATTGATTTGTATCCCAGTGAGAAACCTGTAGTCAGGTAATCGCCACCAAAAATGTCTGCACAAATACAGCAGCGATCACGGTAGTAACTGTGTGTTATAATTACCGTAAACAAAACCACCTGAGGTAAGAAATAGCCAGGTTTGTTCAGTGACTAAAACAGAATTATATTCAGGAGAAACACATTGTCCTCAATATCCCGCACCACCATATCATTTTCAAATCTGATAAAGGTCATGACAAGTAACATATTCACAAAAAATTTAATTCATTCAGGTAAAGTACAACCTCAAATCCAGAAAAGTTGGGATGTTGAGTAAAATGTAAATTAAAACAGAATGCAAAGATTTGTAAATCTCATAAACTGACATTTTACTCACAATAGAACAAAGACATAGACATGTTGAAAGTGAGGCATTTTACCATTCATGAAAAATATTAGCTCGTTTTGAATTTGATGGCAGCAACACATCTCAAAAAAGTTGGGATAGGGCCATGTTAACCATTGTTTAGTATCCCCTCTTCTACTACGAGGCCATGCTGTTGTAATAGCTGCAGTATGTGGTTTTGCATTGTCCTGCTGAAATACACAAGGCCTTCCTTGCAATAGATGTCGTCTGGAGGGGAGCATTTGTTGCTCTAAATTTTTCATATACTTTTCAGCATTCAAGGATTCAAGTGTCACACATCTTATGCACGAATGCATCCCCATACCATCAGAGAGGCTGGCCTTTGAACTGAACGCTGATAACAGGAGGGGTGGTCTTTCTCCTCTTTAGCCCGGAGAACGCAACGCCTGTGATTTCCAACAAGAATGTCAAATTTGGACTCGTCTGACCACAGAAAACTTTGCTGCAGTCCATTTTGAATGAGCCTTGGCCCACAGAACACAGCGGCGCTTCTGGATCATGCTCAACAATGGCTTCCTTTTTGCATGATAGAGTTTTAGGTGGCATCTGTGGATGGCACGGCAGACTGTTTACAGACAGTGGTTTCTTGAAGTATTCCTGGGCCCATTTAGTAATGTCAGTGACAGAATCATGCCAGTGAGTGATGCAGTGGCGTCTGAGGGCCCGAAGATCACAGGCATCCAGTAAAGGTCTTCGGGCTTGTCCTTTACGCACAGAGATTTTTCCAGTTTCTCTGAATCTTTTGATGATGTTATGTACTGTCGATCATGAGACCTTCAAAGCCTTTGCAATTTGAACTTGAGGAACATTGTTTTTAAAGTACTCCACAATATTTTTACGCAAGCCTTCACAGGTTGGAGAGCCTCTGGCCATCTTTACTTCTGAGAGACTCAGCCTCTCTAAGACATCCCTTTTATAGCCAATCATGTAACACATCTGATGCCAGTTAATTATTTGCTAAATGTTCTTTCAGCTGATTCTCTAATACATTGCTTTTTCAGGCCTTTTCTGCCTGTGTCCCAACTTTTTTGAGACCTATTGCAGCCAGAAAATTTGAAATAAGCTCATTTAGTGGATAAAAATGTAAAATGTCACAGTTTCAACATTTAAGAAATAAAAGCTAAGAAATAAAGTTTGCACTCTGAAATGCTACGCTGTCCAGGATTGATACAGGTGCGTAAAGCTGAATGAAATTATACA
This sequence comes from Gymnothorax reevesii, assembly GCA_029721435.1. NCBI lineage: Eukaryota > Metazoa > Chordata > Actinopteri > Anguilliformes > Muraenidae > Gymnothorax > Gymnothorax reevesii. The sequence goes on from CM056581.1 coordinate 11,860,420, forward strand.
GATGAAAAAGGTAGCCCGCACACTGCTACAAAAAAAGAACACATCAAATGCACATTAAAAAAAACTGAGAAATATTATTATTCTTTAAATTAACTACCGCCATCTGATTTTTGTTGCCAGGAACACGGTTCAAAAAAAAGTTAAACGGGGGGGGGGATTTGAAATAGTTGTATGGTGAAAATATATACACTCAACAAAAATATAAACGCAACACTTTTGTTTTTGCTCCCATTTGTCATGAGATGGACTCAAAGATCTAAAATTCATTCCAGATACACAATAATACCATTTCTCTCAAACATTGTTCACACATCTGTCTAAATGTGTGATAGTGAGCACTTTTGCTTTGCTGAGACAATCCATCCCACCTCACAGGTGTGCCACATCAAGATGCTCATCAGACACCATGATTAGTGCACGGGTGTACCTTAGACTGTCCACAATAAAAGGCCATCCTGAAATGTGTAGTTTTTGATTTATTGGGGTCTGGGGACTCCAACCAGTCAGTATCTGGTGTGACCACCATTTGCCTCATGCAGTGCAACACATCTTCTTCGCATAGAGTTTATCAGATTGTCAATTGTGGCCTGTAGAATGTTGGTCCACTCCTCTTCAATGGCTGTGCCATGTTGCTGGATATTAGAGGGAACTGGTACGCGCTGTCGTATACGCCGGTCAAGCACATCCCAAACATGCTCAATGGGTGACATGTCCGGTGAGTATGCTGGCCATGCAAGAACTGGGACATTTTCAGCTTCCAAGAATTGTGTACAGATCCTTGCAACATGGGGCCGTGCATTATCTTGCTGAAACATGAGGTGATGTTCATGGATGTATGGCACAACAATGGGCCTCAGGATCTCATCACGGTATCTCTGTGCATTCAAAATGCCATCAATAAAATGCACCTGTGTTCTTCCTCCATAACAGATGCCTGCCCATACCATAACCCCACCACCACCATGGGCCACTCGATCCACAACATTGACATCAGCAAAGCGCTCACCCACACGACGCCACACACGCTGTCTGCCATCTGCCCTGAACAATGTAAACCGAGATTCATCCGTGAAGAGAACACCTCTCCAACGTGCCAGACGCCATCGAATGTGAGCACTTGCCCACTCAAGTCTGTTACGGCGACGATCTGGAGTAAGGTTAAGACCCCGATGAGGACGACGAGCATGCAGTTGAGCTTCCCTGAGACGGTTTCTGACAGTTTGTGCAGAAATTCTGTTTATGCAAACCAATTGTTTCAGCAGCTGTCTGAGTAGCTGGTCTCAGACGATCTTGGAGGTGAATCTGCTGGATGTGGATGTCCTGGGCTGGTGTGGTTACACGTGGCCTGCAGTTGTGAGGCCGGTTGGATGTACTGCCATATTCTCTGAAACGCCTTCGGAGACGGCTTATGGTGGAGAAATGAACATTCAATGCCCGAGCAACAGATCTGGTTGACATTCCTGCTGTCAGCACGCCAATTGCACGCTCCCTCAATGCTTGCACCATCTGTGGCATTTTGCTGTGAGACAAAACTGCACATTTCAGGATGGCCTTTTATTGTGGACAGTCTAAGGTACACCTATGCACTAATTATGGTGTCTGATGAGCATCTTGATGTGGCACACCTGTGAGGTAGGATGGATTGTCTCAGCAAAGCAAAAGTGCTCACTATCACACATTTAGACAGATGTGTGAACAATGTTTGAGAGAAATGGTAATATTGTGTATCTGGAATGAATTTTCGATCTTTGAGTCCATCTCATGACAAATGGGAGCAAAAACAAAAGTGTTGCGTTTATATTTTTGTTGAGTGTATATATATATATGCACCTGCTGGAACATCACTGCGAATTGGGTTAATTGGCAACAGGTCAGTAACATGACTTGGTGTAAAAAGAGCATCCCAGGAAGGCTGAGTCTTTCAGTGAAGATTACAAAGACCTCCCCACTCCGTCAAGACTGCATGTGCAAATAGTTAAAAAAATAATAATGTTACTTATGTGAAATTGTCAAAAATTTGGGAATTTCATCATCATTGAAAAAATTCAGAGAATTTGAAGAAATCCCTGTATGCAAGGGACAAAACTGAAAACTAATAGTTCATAACTAATGGCTATGAAATTCAGGCCGTCAGGTGGTACTGCATTAAAAAAGAAAGGATTCAGTAGTAGATATCACAGCATGGGCTCAGTAACACTTCTGAAAACCACTGTCATAAACACAATTTGTCGCAGTATCCACAATACAAGGTTTTGGAGTATAAAATGCTGCTATCCAGGCATCTTTTTCAGGAAGGACTCGCTTATTTATGCAAAAAATAATACCCAACACTATATTTTGCACATACTGTATTACAACATTGTACAACACTCCACAGTGAGTCTGGGTGCTAAACTGACCTTCCTGCAGTTCAGACCTGTGACCCACTGAAAATATTTATCACATTATGGAGCAAAAAAATTGACAAAGGAGGCTGAGAAGTTTTGACCTGCTGAAATCCTACATAAAGCAAGAATAGGAAAACATTTTGACTTCAAAACTATAGCAGCTAGTCTCCTCAGGTGCCAAAAACCTTGTGTTGTTAAAAGGTGATGCAACACAGTGATGCCCATTCAAACTTTTTTTGAAATGTTTTGCAGACATAAAATTCAAAATGAGCATATATTCTTCAAAAGAACAGTAACATTCAACACCTGACATGTTCTCCTTGTATTATTCAGACATTGTTATTTCGGGAGATGAAATCATTTCACTTATCTGAAGAAACTTTTTAAGTTAACATAGATATCCTTTTCACCTATTTGAAGCATGCACTGCAAAAAGTGTTTTTCAAGAAAGTGAATTTCACTTGTCAAGTGAAATGTGCTTACCCCATTGGCAAGGTAGTCAAAATAACCTCAACTCAAGGAAAAATTTCTTGTCTTACTTAAAAAACGGTGATAGAAATAAGTGCTTTAAGTCTTAAAATAAGTAAATTTCACTTTCTTGAAAATCTCTTTTTGCAGTGTGAACTTAGTCAGACTAAACCAAAAAATCCCCCCATAACACCCACCGCGACACCTCATGCATCATTTGCATGTTTTCTGCATTAGCGTCTTTCCATTCATGCCAATTTTAGCACTTAATTGAATGAGCGTTTTTCCATTCATCATCACCTGAAATTTGAACATGGTTTGACTACAGCTTTGCATCTAAGACAGGGGAAAGGCCATTGGCTGGCTACCAGATGGATGAACGCCGAGGACTGCGGCTCAGCGTCCATAAGCAAGTCAAAGCGTTATTGCCAGACTCACGGAGATGTTCAGGCCTCGCAACAGCGCCAACGTGTCCGACCAGATCATTAGGTCTCGTCTGCGAGACTGAGGTTTGTAATGCCGGCATCCTGCGGTCCAACCACCACTACCTGACCATCAGAGAAGGGCATGCAGACGTCTGGTGGAACCATGATCAGAAACAATGCTCCCAAATGAGTCACGGTTCTCACTCCAGTTCAGTAATGGCCAGGCTCCTGTTTATCGTCATGTCAACATTGCTCAACGTCAACTATTTGGAGGAGGAAGTATGACGGTAAAGGCAGGGATATCCATGAATCAAAGAAACCCTCTTACATTATTGGACTGGTCAGCATCATCTCAATGAGATCGTTTAATCCAAACCACTTCTGCGACGGATTGGACCAGAAGCTTTGTTCCAGGACGACAACGCAGGGCCTCAACATGCAAGGGTGGTGACCAGCTTCCTACAGCAGCAAAACGTTCAGCACATGCACAGGCCTGCATTCTCACCCGACTTGTCACCATATGAGTTTGCGTGGGATGAAAAAAGAGGGCGAGTTCGATCACATCGCATCCCTGCCATCAACCTCCGGCAACTGGCTCAGAATGAAAAGTGATCCCTCAATGTTATTTCCAATGACTGATGAACAGCATGTGCCAATGCTGTCAAGAATGAGTGAATGCTAACAGTGACTAACCGAGTTACTGAAACTTCTGCGTCGTCTGAAAGTCATTCTGGGAGGTGCATGACTTCTTTTCATTGGGGTATTAAAATAGTGCTTAATCAAAGTTTTTTGTTTTGTTTTCCATTCTTAAGTCAACGAATAATTATTTTGTCATAAGTCATCACCATTTTAGCTCGTTAGCTGATGTTTATATACTCAAATATTTTTAACCCTTCACTTTGAAGAGTGTGTGTGCATATATAGTTCCTTAACATTGAGCTTTTTTTTTTTTTATTGAGACCATGTCGTTGTGAGGCACATGCCTCACGTACGAACACTACAAACAAAATCTGCATGCGCAGAAAAATACTTGGACACAAAACTCAATTCATAACACAAACATAACGTTGGTTTATTTCCATAAAAAAGCTTTACCAGTAATGACTGTACATTGAGAAGCAAGGAAGGTGAGTCATGAGTAAAGCCTAGGCATGGCATTGCTCACAGTGCAGTGGAGCACCCTCTTGGGATCACAAAGTGTAATAGCACCATTCCAGAAACCCAAACTGATAGCCCACCTGCTCTCAAAACAGATTTAATAGAGAAAAAAGGGTGGGAGGGGGACTGAACTTCATCATCATCATCATCAGACTTTCGTGACAAATATTAACTCGTGTTTGCGTGACAGAAAACTACGAAAAAAATCAAAAAAATAAAAATAAGGTCTTTGAAACAGTGTGAGGAACGGAAATGGAATTCCACTGGCAATTTTTCAGCCAAGCGCTTCTCACGTGTCTGGCATCCAAATCCCTTGGTTGCCCACTCTCTCTTTCCCCAATGCCAGTTAAACTGCGCCGTACTTGAGTACGCATTAAAATAAATTCTATAATGACTCAATTGTTATCACCATCTTGAAACACAAGCTCATGCATTTGCCTGTAGCACACCGCTGTAGACATCAACACAGACATATCACACATAGACAACCACCTGCAAGAAAGTATTTGGGCAGTGGTCAATTTTTTAGGGTCGTATATCCAACTTGGCTCATTACTATGGATCTTCAGACCATGAAATGAAAGAGAAGACTTTCAGGTTTCACTGAAAGGGCCAGTAGGCAATCGAAATACATACAGCAACCACTGGATCTGCATCATATCTGTACGACCACCAGTGCAAACACCTGTGCTGGATGCAGCTTTACAGACTGATAAAAACTCCGCTTTTGCAAGGGTAAAAGGCAAGAATTAAAAACTATTCCAATACACATCCAGTGAGAGGAATGAAATTGAGAAGGCTTTCTGCAGCTAGGAGTCACTACTCCATGCCAATACACAATGTACCAGGTGTGTAACTTTCTCTAAACACACCTGCCCTCAGATGAGAAAACTAAGTCAAAGCACTACAGCCAAAACTGTTCACACTCAGTGTAAATTCTTATCACTTTGTTTTTTTACGCTTAACATATCACCAGGAATAGTGACTGTGCCCAGAGATACTGTTTGTACAATACTATTTTAAGCCATACTAATATTTATGAATTTATTTCAGAAATATACAAAGATACAGTATGTATATACAGTACAATGAAAGTTATATAAATATGTACATGCCCATTCTAAAGATGGGTAAGAGTGCTTTGTTCAAACATCTGGCACCAATACAGTGATAAATCTACAATTCAGAAGTATGAATCAAGGGAGAGCAAAGCTGATCTGTTAGAGGAAGCCCTCCTGATTTGCTGCTGGTGTGGTGAGAACACAGAGATGTGAGAGAAACAACCCCAAAGGCTGCTGGCATGAAAACAATGGCACACTGAATAGAGTCTTTGGGCAAATTAAAATTGCATATAAGACATTTGGCAATTTGGCACCTTGTCTGGTATTAAGCAGACAGTATTTAGTCATCTCTTTCTGGCTGGAGGTGATGTACACGATGGATAGGGCAGAGCAGTCGGATGTCAGGCCAGTATGAGCCTCAGGGACAGATTCGGGCCCAGAGCGGTTCAGTCAGCACTACATGTGAACACACACCAGACCAGACTGGATGCTCATCTTCTTGAGAGATGAGTGGAAAAGAGTTGCTCATTCATCAAAGTGCAGGACAGTACTAAGGGCTTGGTGGAGTGTTTTTGTTTCAGGGCCAGGTTGGTTCGCAAATTTGCACTTCCATAGCACAAATGCTACAAGTTGGCATTTTCAGTAAAAAGTGGGCACTTCCAGAGGTGCGCCACACACACTTCCAGGCAAGCGCGCTAATGCACACACTGCTGCCCATACTTGCAGCCTAGTGTAGGGTGTGTAGCTGAGCACTGCATAAAATCCCAGCAACAAAACAGCGAGACAAAAGGTCCATAGCAGGCACAGTCAGGACATGACAATGTTGCCAAGATGATGTGTAAGAAATGGAATTAGCAGGGCTGTACCTCAACATTATGCTGTAATGATGTTGCATTAATGTAGGCGCAGCAGACATTGGAAAGAAACAGTCTGCGAACAGAACATGAGGGGGTAAATAATTAGTAGGCGAAGGCAGAAAGAACTAGTGGTTTCTCGTGGCATGCTATGAGCACAGTGCCGGTGACATGATTTTCGGAGCGGCCCGTGGCCTATGCAAGGGAGGAGGAGCAGGATCCATTTCTCAGGAGGGACTTGTATACGGAGGAGTTCACAAATCTGGGATAAGAGTCTCTGTGCATTAGAGTGTAGATCTGCAACTGGGCCTCATCAAAGGTGTGCGGAGTGGGGTCTTGCATCCGCTGGTTAATCACCTCCCGAACCCTGGAGTCCAGACTCACCTGAGGGAGGCAGAGGACACAGACAATTGAAGGGACCGTTTGGTGAGCTGCACAGCTGATGACTAAATGACAATAAAAAGCCTACTGAGAATAAGACTATAGAAGGTCACAGAGGTGTAGAAAGGTGAAATTCTGTACAAATGTCGGAAAGTACAAGCATCAAGTATAAAGAGGCGGCTTATAGGCTAGAGTAGGCATCTGCAAATTGGCCCTTAAATCCTAATCCAGCAGTGGTTTTCTTCCCTTCCAAGTATTTCAGAGAACAAATAATGATACTGATCATCCAAGCTGTCCTCATGCGCGACTCCGAGGTCATGGGAAGGTGAAAAACAAAACGCTGTCAGATCTTAGGTGCTAGGATTTGGGTTACAGTAGCCTAGCGACTAACTGGTAGCTAAAAAACTAATAGTTGCAGCAACAGTAAACTAATTGGATCCATGAGCAAGACCCTTAAAATTACAATATTGACCGCTATTTAAATACAACTGTGCAGTCACTTTGAACAAAAGCGTCAAAGCTAGAGGCACTCCTAGAATGCAAATCTCCGCAAAGGCAGCACAATCCACACCTTGGCGAGTGGGAGCAAAGTTCAGCTATCGTATGTCATAGGATTTCAAGATGGCTGCCGCTATATTGTTCGCTGCTGTCATTTTTTGCTGCTGCGGCGGCCATATTGTTTAAGTGATCGCGGTGAAAATCAATAGGGTCCATCACGGATGTAATAGCAACCTACCAACAAAATTTCAGAGATATCTGTTCATTACTTTTTGAGTTAACAGATAGACAAACAGCTCTGATCACATAACCTCCTGCCAACTTCGTTTGGCAGAGGTAATGACAGTGATCGTTCTCATAGATATGTCAGCTAATTAAAATGAATTGATGTCTCAACTGCTGAGAAACCTGGCTAAACTAGCAGGGACATCAACAGGCCAACTGACAGCAAGCTTTGATGACAGTAATGACAGGTGTACAATGCCTTCAAGAATTATTGGCGCCCTCTAGAATTATTGACACCCTCCAGAACTATCATAGTGATTATGAGCAAAGCAGGCTGTGGGGAAAAATGTCTTTGTTCTTTATGCATTGGATTTTCGCTCAAAATATTCACCAAAAAAAAAAAAAAAAAAAAGTCAACGCAGAAGGTCAAATGTACATGTTCCCAACTTTTTAAAGATTCTGCTTTCAGGTGCAAGTATACATGTCTATCAACCTGCTAAAAAAGTTATTTCATGGACCATTATTTAGATCAAAGAAAACGAGTAAAAAAAATAACCAATTCCAAGGCTTTTCTGATCTAGACCTGATTTTGGGTTTTGCTGCATTCAACCACCAATTAGCAGCACTCCTGACGTAATCTGCGTCAAATGTTTGCCAAGCCAGTTCCTCAGAAAAGATTTCGTCCCAAAGCCATGAGAATGTAATGGCCCAGTCATCTCCATCTTGCAGTAGGGTGGATCCAATGTATACAGAAACCTGCATGAGATGGATGTACATAAATCCACCAGGCACATAACTCAAATTACTCCCAAACTTATTATTCTGCATTGGCTGCCTGTCAAGAATCGTATATATTTTAAGATTTTCCGTTTACTTTTAAAGTATTGCATGACCTCGCGCCTGCCTATCTGATTAATTTAATTTCAGTTAAGGTAAATAGTTTCAATATAGGGTCATCCAACCAACCAGTGGCATCGTGAGAACTGAAAATTTGGTGCGGCACGGACATCCCTTTAAAATAATTTACTCCTGACTTGTCCTCAATCATCTTCATAATTAATAGATTCCCAAGACTGAGAAAATATTCTGTGGACTGATGAGACAAAAGTTGAAATTTTTGGAAGGTATGTGCCCCGTTACGTCTGTCGTAAAACTGACACAGCACTTAATAAAAATAACATCATGCCAACGGTCAAACATGGTGGTGGTAGTGTGATGGTTTGGGGCTGCTTTACTGCTTCAGGACCGTAAAGACTTGCCAGAATTGATGTAACCATGAATTCTGCTCTGTCTCAGAAAATCCTGGATTCTCCAATCCTGGAGAATGTCTGACCATCAGTTCATGACCTGAACTCAAGCACACTTGGGATATGCAGCAGGAAAATGATCCGAAACACACCAGCAAGTTCACTTTAGAATGGCTTAAACAAAAATAAAATGAAGGTTTAGGAGTGGCTTAGTCAACGTCAGAACTGAAATCCGATTGAGATGCAATGGCATGACCTCACAGAGGCCATTCATGCTTGAAAACCCTGCAATGTGGCTGAATTACAACAATTCTGCGAAGACGAGAGGGCCAAAATTCCTCCACAGCCATGTGAAAGGCTTATTGCCAGTTATCGCAAATGCTTGATTGCAGTTGTTGTCACTGAGGGCAGCACAACCAGTTACTAGGTTGAGGGGGCAATTACTTTTTCCACATAGGGCCAGGTAGGTTTGGATAGCTTTTTATCCCCTCAATAAATGAAATCATAATTTAAAAACTGCATTTCGCATTTACTCAGGTTATGTCTAATATTAAAATTGTTTGATGATCTTAAACATTTAAAGTGTGACAAATATGCAGAAAATTAGAAACCAGGAAGGGGGCAAATACTTTTTGACAGCACTGTAGCTTATTAACAACAAATATCAAAGGTGGATTTGTAGATAGAAAGATGGCTGCACGGACAAGCACTTCATACCCACTATGAAGTATGGTGTGGATCTTTGATGTTGCAAGGCTGTTTTTCACCCAAAGCACCAGGACATCTTGCTAGGATACATGTTATGAACTCAATCAAATAAAAGCAAACGCAATCAAATAAATGAAAACCTATCGGCCTCGACCAGGAAACTTAAAATGAGCCACAGTTGTCCGAAGCACACCTAAAAATCTACACAAAAAATGGTTCACCAACATCAGAATAAACGCTTTGCCGTGGCCATCACAGTCCCCCAACCTAAACCTAGCAGAGAGATCTGAGCGAAGAGCTGAAGAGGGAAGTCCACAAGAGTTGACCTCAAAATCTTAAGGATCTGGAGAGACTCCATATGGAGGAATGGCCTTAGATCCTGAGTGATGTATTCACCCACGTAATCACACATTCGTAGAGAAGACTCAAAGCTGCCATCTAGACAAAGGGAGGCTGCACAGTCTTAAATAAAGGGGGCCAATAATAGTAGCACACATATTTTTCAGAAAAATATTAGTTTCAAGATAATTAAATGAAACATTACATTGTTATGTTATTTAAATTAAATTTAGTTTTTGCAGAATATTTTGAATGAAAGATCATGACAATAAACAATGAAGATATTTTTGTTCATTATCATTTTGGGTGCCAATAATTTTTGAGGGCATTGTAGCCACAGGAAATTGTTTACTGTGTTGGCAACGGTGTTCAGAGAACAGTGAAATAATGCTCCAACAGGCTGCTGGCATCACAATAAGAATACGATGATTGGTTACCTCTTTAGGGGACAGTATGGAGACATAGTTCTCGTAAATAAGTAGAGCCTTTTCTTGGACAACGGTTTTGCTGTTCTCCTCTCGGAGGTCCTCGCAGGCCAGCCAGAACAGCATGTTATCCTCACTGTACTCCGTGCGAAGAAACTCACGAAACAGGTTTCTGCCTGCCGGGTTACGCATCAAACACTCAAAGGACTCCGCCCACAGACGAATCTCCTCTGCTGAGGGCTTGGAGCTGCACAGAAGAATATACACATTAGTGGGTATACAACCATGTCTATGTGTGCTTGGGATTGTGTGTGCATAAGTTTGTGTATAGCACATAATATCACATAATGTCTCGTCCAATAGAAATCACATCTGGTTTCAAAATGACAACGTGGCACAATTCCAATTGCCAAAATCGAGGCTTCCTTTATGGTATGCTGAAACCAATGGGTGACGTCACGGAAGCTTCATCCATCTTTTTATACAGTCTACGCCTCAGATACTTGACTCGTATCCTCCACTACTGCATATCCGTGCATATCTTTGCACATAACAATCCGACAAGATATAGTTATTTTGCATTACTTTTCAGTAAATATTATCACACGCAGTTGTATTCATTTTTGTCACGTAAGATGAAGAGCAACAAAATATCAAAAAGAACGACAATGTATTATATAACATTACTGCTAGCCTAATATTTTTGAGAGCAGCACTACAATGGGACTCGCCAAAACACACGATTTCACCACAGAGAAAGTGGTTTGCTCAAGGTGTGAGCTCATAGTCTGCGGTTAGCCCGGTCCATGCAGTTGAAAATACAGAAAAAGTAACGAGAGGACCCAATATATGCTGACATCAACATTCATGTAAATCACGCATGGTATCATGCAGTCCTGTTTCGGGTCTTGGCCACAGCTAAGATAACCTCAGTTGAGTGTAGCGTTTGCATGTGTTCAATTATAATTTGAAGTTCACTTACAGTAAATACCTTACATCTGACGGTCGGCGCTGATTTAACACCAGCTCGTGAAGTTAGCCTTGTAATTAGAGATCAAGGAGGAAGAGGCATTGCCCTGCTTCTGGAGGGGTGTCCCGTGCATAAACACCATGCTTTAACTGATCCCACAAATGTTCTGTATGGTTGAGATAAGGCTACATGGCCAGCCATTCCATACGTAGGACCCCCACCACTTGGAAATGCAAGGTAACAATGCGAGCTAACAATGCAAACACCATGTGGAGTCAAGTCGTCATCCATGAAAATGAAGATGGTGTTAACGCTGATGCTATTCTGGGATGACAATGGGCTCAATCATATCCCGTTAGGTAGGACTGGCCCATAACGTTACCATCAGCAATGATCAAATTAGTTTTCCAGTGAGTTGCCATTCCTCCCCAGAATGTTACACCACCAACCCCAACTCCATGATTTCGGACCATGTTCACCTCTGCATTAGGTTCTCCTGTGTCTCCAAACCTGTTGATGTCCATCCTTACGGTACAGAGTGATTCTACACTCAAGAGTAAGCAGGACTCTGGAGCAGTCTCAGAGTGTTCACCTTACATGGGCTCAGGCCCACTCCAGATGGCTGTGGCTGCATGGCAGTTAACCCTTTCACTACCGTTTACTGGAAGTAAGACAACCCTGGCTTACAGTAAATTTTCTTGCCATCGCAGCATGATATTGCTTGTGGATTTTCACCCCCCATTTTGAACTAAAAACACCAGAAATGGACAATTTTATGCACAGAGAACACGTTCAAAATACATTTGCCTTTCCATTGACACGTATCTTCGCTCAGTTTTTCCAAAAGTAAAAACAGAAAATGAGGATAAAAACCGTATTTCGGTTTGTCAAGACAAGAAGATTTCTCCTCTATGGGGTTTATGTGCAAACGGAGATTCACGTGCTGCAGCACGCACTGCCTGCAATAACCTGTATAAAATACTAAAATGCGCCTCGCTGAAGCAGGCAATACCCCTTAGCCCCGAAGGTCACTGCTGCAAGGTCAAAGGTCAAACCTCCAAAAGGCACACCTCCCCCCCTTGGGGAGTCCACATATGCAAAATGAACCTCCTAACCCAAGTGGTTTCAGAGAAATAGCCCGGACAAAATTGGCAGCTGCCCGCCCGCCCGCCCGCCGAAGGAATGACAATACCCCTCGTGCCCGAGACGGGCTGAGGGGTAATAAAACTGTGCATAACCGGAGGCTTGGGAACAAGCCTACGGGAAGCCTGATGACATCACTGACGTGTGGTGCGATACCAGACTCGCCCAAAGGGGTGCTTTGTTGCAGAGCTTTGACAGTTTTTGTGAGGGACTTTCTCTAGGCGCAAAATAGTGGTAATGGTAAGTGATGCAGGATCGGCGCTGTCGCGGAAATGCGAAATTGGTAATGAAAGGGTTAAAGCTGTCACACTCAATGGACATCAACCGTACAACCCAAAACGATAAAGCGTTTTTTTTCCCCCAAGCTTTTTGTGAGGTACACGCCTGGTTCCGCACCTGATTTGGCGCGTGATGGTGCGCAAGCGAGAGCGCACCTTAAGACAGAGACTGAAACATGCATTTTGGCAGAATACAACTTCTGACACCTTTCAACTGTTATAAAAAAAATTGACGTTTTCAGCATTTTTGATTAATACCCATATTTTTATCTCAATATACAGTACCTGTGGGAATGATTGTTTTTGTTCTCCTTGCCTACAATAGTTTTTTTTTCTATATATTTTCCCCAAAAAAGTATATGGAAGTAATATATTTGGACCCTTTTTAGACAAAAATGGAGGTGGATAATCATCAGTACACACTACGGAATATTTGCATGGGATCTTCTGATTCCCAAGAATTTCACAGTGAGTAGCTTTCGTCTCCAAATTCAACAACTGACTGACAAATTCAAGAGAATGCTGTTGCATTTTAACCAGTTTTTATAACAATAAAAATGCTAAACGCCGGTGTATAAGCAAACGCCACTACTATTATGCAGTGAAGTCAGAACTTAAAGTCTCATGTAAGACATCGCGAATCTAATACTTTGGATAAAAATCTGAAGTTCAAGTGTGACCAAACACATATACGGAACTTATGCAAGTCCACTTAGCATTACACGGCAAATACACATACCACAGAAACAGGAAACATGCATATTTGGAGGGAGACGACACTACTTGACCCTCTCCACTCATTTTGTGCCCTTCTGCAAGAGTATGCGTGTAGTGCAAACTGCAGCAACAAAAAGATATTTGAAAGCTTTTACAGCATTGAATGTACAGTGCAGTGTTGTTTGTTCAATAAATTCTCACCAGGCTTCACAGTTGCTGAGGGTCTCCAGCTTAGTCGCCCATCGTTTCCTCCTGACTCTACGGTCCTCCTCTCTCCTAACAACAAGAAATGGCACTGGGACTCGCAGATACACACAAAGTTATGAACTTAAGTGGCAACTTGTTTGGGACACACATTCTGTACTTACATACACACACACAGACACCCACACGCGGTTTGTAACACACAAACAGAAGCACATACCTGCAGCAGCCCTGCCGTAGGGGTAAGCCATACCAGGAGCAGCTGCAACAGCAGCACCAACAGAAGCAGCAGGATCCAGGATGTCGAGGGGGCGGGGACAGGGGCGGGGCCAATGACTGGGGCGGAACCTCGCTCCGCACCATCACAGGGTCCTGCTCTGTAGGTACAGGGCCTGTGTACTGAGACAAACAAATACTTTTCCTAACTAAACAAAATTAATAAAAAAATGTATATATATATATAAATATATATTGAAAAAACGGACACCCATGAGCCAAAATCTAAAAACCTCTTCATATTCCCTGTATTTTTACATTGCAGACTCAAGGGCCAACGAGAAGGATGCAGTTATGATTTTAAATTGGACAGGGACCATCTTCAAATAAACCTCTGGTTTGTAGAAATAATCGAGGATACATACATCTAAATACAGTCAAAATAAGACTTTAGGGAACATTTGTCACAAGACTTTAAGGTCCACCAAATCATTTTTTGATCAAAATAATAACAACCTCAACTAGAAATGGTTTTTACACGTAAAAACAGATGTCTCCCCCTTCCCCCATTTCACATTTTAAGAGTTATGGTCCGGAAACGAGTCCCACCCTTCAATATGCCTAAGTCCAAATTGTTGCCATGGAAACAGAAAAAATAAAATTCAAAAGCAGTTCAAACCCTCAAAAGGCACATCTACATGTTATGGAGAGACACTATGTCAAATTTGGCGAGAATCGGTCAAACAGTTTCAGAGTTATGCTCCTGAAACAAAGGGGAACGCCGACGCGCCAACGGGAATTCAGGCAAAAACAATACGTCTCCCCCCCCCAGGAAGGGGGAGACATAAAAAATAATTCCTTCAACAAATAGCTTTATAATTACATACAATGACATGAGATGAGGAGTTAAATTGCTCTGCACGATGAACTTGAGCCATTTTATTGTACAAGACATAAGTTGCCCTACATGGAGGCCACCATGTTTTAAAACCATGTTTTAAAGACTAACCGACATTCACATTCCCTGTAGGAGGATGAGCAGCGCAATCCAGCAATAACTCCTGAACCAGCACTATAGGCTGCACCTGCCTGATCACTGCCTGGATACCGGCACACAGTTAGTGCTGCTTTGTGGCAGGAGCGACAAGTTTCCATCTGAATCAACAAAATAAATGACAGATAATCATTACATAGCAGGGCCATGCCCAAAAAGCATAGGAAGTAAAACAAAAAACAAACAACTTCAAAGTTGCTTGCTTTCTGCAGGACGGGGGAGAAACACATTTAGTCATTTTTACGACCTTCGTTTAGCTGCTGTGAAACACCGAGAAAAAAAAAAAAATAACTCAAGGCATTACGAAACCAGTGCATTTCAAATCCTATTAAAATACTGTGTCACTTACTTGACTGGCAAACACATTACCAAGATCCTCTGATAGTCTTGAAAACGTAATCCTGCCCAAATAAAAGTTTAGGTGCAAGGATTGTTTCTGTTACACCAATTTTGACTGCAATATTTCTTTCTGATGGCTTGCTAGTCTCGACTATAGTGCTCATTACTTTAGCCATTCTTTTGTCAGAGAAATAACAATCATAAGCAACAAAGCATTGAGGCAAAATTCCGGACATGGGTCCGAAGTGAATAGTAACGCGAGTAAAAAAAGCTTACCGCCGTTAACAGGCAAACTAAGGTGACAGAAAACGTTCGTAAAATGACAACTGCGGTCGTTTTCAAACAAGCTGCTGCGCATATGATGATACTAAAGCAACAAACAGCTTAAATCTGATTCTGCCATCACTAACAGCAATAAACAGAGTGAAATAACAGCAGTAACTGAATAACACTTTGCAATGAAATGAGTGCAATGTGTCCTCCAAGGCTTCAGGGTGCAACGGTGAGGCAGAACAGGCAGTTTTTCTTCAGTGTCGGTGGGTGTCATCATAGGGATCAAGGGAAGGGTGTCTCTTAATGCAAAGAAAAGATTTGTGGAAAATATCTCAGTGGCCCATTGATGAGAGATGAAGCTGGACATTATCAGCCAAGCAGCAGATTGGAGATGATAAACTTTGTAATAATAGACCCCACAACAAGTAGTATGTACTGTAGTACGCATGGTGATGTCATATGCAAAATGTCAAAACAATAAAATCCATTAATATTATAATCACACAAACCCGGAGTCAATAGTTCACAATAGCCCATTGAAAGGTTAGTTAGTGTTCAATGCCCTTAAACCAGACAGAAATCAGTTTAAAGCTACCATTTTGGAAAAGACCGCAGTAGACAGAATACGTTTTCCCAAGACCTTTAAATGATAATGGTAACCTGGCAACAAGTCAAAAAGTGCTTAAGGAGACGGGGATAAAACAGGGCTCTGACAGGATGCTCAACCACTGCATGTTTAAAGCAAGCCAATGATAACTGACAAATATAATTATGTCAAAAGCCTCATAAATAAGGTTTGAGGGAACAATGCCAAGGGGCCGGTTTTGGGCTACATATGACATACTGTATTAGTCATAAAAGTTGAGATACAGGCTCAGCGTGATTAAAGGCAGATATGTACCATAGAGAGCCAATTTATGAGCTAAGTGCAAGATGTCTGATCTACCATCATCAATCTTTTCAAGAAACAATAAAGAAAATTTCAACTAGAAGAGGACAAATCAAGGCATAAGACATGTGGTGTATTTGTTGTATTAACCAAGAGTTTTGCGAGTGACCATTTCTGGACGCAATACAAGAAAAATTTGATTACCCGCTATGAAAGCAATCCATTACTTAGCCAGACAGTACCTGAAAATTTCCATCTAATTCATAAATATCTAACAATCCAGTAAAGTGCAGTAAAGTCATTCGTGATAAGCATCCTGTCACAAAGCCATGTGGTATTAACTAAGGCCAATTTAGATGAGGAAGAGTCACTGATAAGCAGAGATGCATCTTTTCAGCAGGCCAAGGAACTGCTGAAGAAACATCTGGGAACGTTGTTGACAGACTGACAAGTCTGGAACAAGTCAGAACCTGAAGTGAGTAGATGCCAACAGACAAAATTACATCAGATGAAATGACATTGTCAGGTCCTAAGCCAGGAGGCAAAGGGCAGAAGATGGAACTCACAAAGGGAGGCTTTAATCCCGACCATCTGATTAAAAATCAACTGATTTTCTCTGTATCCTGGAGTATTTCATTCAGTGACAAGTGCAAGGTGAACCGCAAAAGACTACAGTTCAAACAAGTGAATTATGGGGGTGTGAAATAGTGCCATTTTCCAAAATTGCAATTGTGGTCTGCCTGTGAATGAGGGCTTGGTATTATAACCCCAGAGAAAATATGTCAAACAAAGAGGGGGAGGGAGGGGGGGAGACAGAGGGCAAACGGTGTGTTTCACCTCCTGACGCCAACAACAACAGACATGTTGCATTTCACTGGTACATCACCTTTCCTCATCCATGTTTATGAATGATGCAGTAGACAAGACAGAAGGTTTATCAAGTCACATATTCCCACCAGGAAACTCAGGCTACCCCTCGGTGCCATGAAAATGAACTGGCTCCACGTTTGGGCATAAATCCTGTCAGGTGCGGTTTCGCACATCCTTTAGAGAGAAGCGTCAACCCGCGGAAGGCAGACACAGAAACCCCCAAGACACTTAGGACCGAAATTGCATCTGTAACGCCCACGGGCCCGCAGAACGACTCCACACAACCGAGTTAGAAATAATGACCAAACTCACTAACGTTAACCGACAAGGCATTTCATGGCATTGGACCCAAGGGGTTTCAAAAGAACAGAACAAGATCTCATTTCACTAGCCAAGGAAAACAAGCACAACTGTTGACGCCAAAAACGACGGCATCCAAGGATCGGACACCCCGACTAGTTATATTTCCTCAGATTGTAGTCAACTAACTTTTGAAACGTCAGCTAAACTAACGTTACAATCTGCGACTGCTACAAATGTCATTGTTCGTCGTGCGGAAATCTGAGCTCCGGTGACCCAGAGCGAACAGCCCACCCACCCAATCGTCTGAAAGGATTAATCTGGATAGCGTGCATCGACGGAGTTAAGTCTTATAAGTCATTCGAACAGTAAATAGAAAATGTGCAGTAGTTTCATTTTGCAAGCAACCAGCTATCTAGCAAACTAATTAGACAGTCAGCTAGACTTAGCGAGCGATTTTCCCAGCCTCCTTTAACCGGAGTCAGAACACCATGTCACTTGCGGTGATAATGTTAAGTCCGACAAAGACTCAACAATGTTCTGCACGCCGCCTTAAGTTACTATTCGGGGAAAAAAAAAATAAAACTACGAAGTTTGACGGACTCAGTCGGGAAAAACTAAGACATGGCACTCTGAGAAATCAAAAATAGTAGTTGCAAAATCAAAACCCAATCGAAGGGGAAAGCCCGCAGTCCACTTGCTATCTTGCCAGCGTCAATGAAGCTAACTAGGAAGCTTACAAGCTATAGCTAACCGACAAGATACTTGCGGTAGTTGACGTCCTGAAAATACTTACAATTTTCGCACCAAAATGATCAGGAGGACGGTAGCAGTTTCGTTTTCTGAAGCACATTCGTTCCTGAGTAGTATTTGAATTAAAACATAGATTTTTTTTTTCCCCCCCCACAAGAATGCTTCGGACCGCGAATTAACACTCTGTCAAGCAAGGGTTGTGATGCGCATGCGCTAACATCGACGTTCGACTCGGGTGGCCGGAGGACTTCCTTCGAGACGGGAATCACCATTTCATGAGGACAACTCAGCGCTGTAGACTTAGGGATGAGTAACTTGAGAGAGGTCGCGCATCAGATCATCGTTGTTCGATGCACTGAGAACAAACATTTGAATAGAAAATAAAAATGCGAATGGTTATTCCATCATGGTTTCGCTTTTCCAGAAATCACAAAACTCTGCATTGTGCACTCGCTCCGGCTCGTTCTCACTCTCTTCCTGCAGAGAGGAGAGCGCTTCCCTCACTCGCCGCCAGCAAGGATAATAAAAACGCCATGTGAGTGCAAGTCAATGGGTGCATCTCAGTTCTCTTTTGTGTACGTCCTCTGTCCTCTATCCTCTAACGAACCGGAAGTTTTTAGGGGTCTGCCTCCTTCCTGGCAATCTCAAAGTGCTTATTTATGATGAGAGGAGGGAGGAGGGAGCTCTGAGGTGCTATGAGCGAGTTTGCAAGAGAGCAGCCTTCCCAGGGGCGCATTTCCCTAAAGCATAGTTGTTGTGTCGCCTGCGAAGCATAGCGGCACATAGGGATCACTTTGTCCGGCGTCTGTCTGTCCGCCTGTCTGTCTGTCCGGTTGTCACACTTTCAGTTGGTAGTCACACTTTCACATAAGCTTTGCAGGCGACACGTGTTCACCTGAATACTCTTGTTAACTAAGTTAGTAATTTACACAGTTCGTCCATTCACAGTTAATGAGCCCAATTATGTCAGTTAGCATGTGTGATTTCGGGAAACGCGCCCCAGAACAGTCGCAGCTGAAAGCCATGATGTCAATTAGGAATGACATAAGATGGCTGTAAAAAAGAGTGAAATGGATCAGAAAACTCATGGATTTGATCATATCGCTTTTAAGTCTGGGATCGGATCATTCCAAAAAGGATCAACAAAATAAAATGAAAAAGTGGAGACAATTATATCTTTGATTTCCAATTAATCAGTCAAAACTCATAGTAAGGAAATTTTCCTCATTTTCATGGATGAGTTACTCGTTTTTACACAGAATGAACACTTATGAGATGGCTAAATTAGAAAATCTGAAGTGATTATATGTGGTGGTTATATGTGGCCCCAGGTATTCAGCACACTGACTGTGCATTTTCCATAGGCTCCTTTCCTGCTCCTCAGGTGTTTGGCTGAGTTTTTATGTTGGTTCCATTATGATCTGCAAAACCACGTAAAGATATTCCTGATAGCTTACGAAAGATAAGAAATGGAGATTCTTGGATGCACTCGATAAGAGAAATTTTTATTTAGGGAGAGGTTAACTTTATCTGATGATAGCACAGATAGCCTTTAGCCACTAATGTAAACTTGATGTGGCATTCGACATTCACTGGACACTCACGGAATACGCTCGATAGACCTGAAAAATGTCCTGCTGCCAAGCCAAACCTTCCTAAATCAACATTTTATACACTGTAAAACAGTGATCTGACCTCATTTATTTACTTTTCGAAAATGTCTCAGTCTTCTTTTGACAGTGGCACTTCTGATGGAGGCAAAAACTGCATGAGAAGTACTGAATGAGTCTCTGCAAGGAAGAAAAAAAAGTTTGATTATCATACATTCATTGTTTTTACATTGTACTTAGCCCAAGTACTCACCCAGAGTGTTTTTGTAGGGTATGAGAGCCTTCCAAAAACTTTTTATCGCAATCTGATTTCATGAGATTACTAAAAAAGACAATGAGTGAAATTGCCCCTTTTTTCTGTTTTCACAAATAAAAAAATGTTTCACAAACCTAATTGCTGTTTCTAAACCATTTCCTGATAGTTTTAATAGACCGTTTAAATATAATTTAGGTCTCACAAGTCTACCGACAGTAATTTTTGATCTAGACCTGGTTTTATCTGGTCATACAGGGAAAAATTTGTGAAATTTTTTTTCAGTTTTCACAAATAAATAAAATGTTTCACAAAACTAATGGCTGTTGACAAGCTACTATCTGGCTCCCAGTGTGTTAATGTAATCCATGTTTTACAAGTTTGTATGCAATTTTTGATCTAGACCTGGTTTTATGTGGTCATGCAGGGAAAAATCTGTGAAATTGCTCTTTTTTCTAATTTCACAAATAAACAAAGGGTTTCATAATGCTAATTGCCATTTGTTGACTATTAGCCGGCTCTCAATGTTAAATTAGTCCACATGTTGCAAGTCTACCTGTAACGCCACACCTCGAGCGTCGTCAATCAGCGGCCTGTAAAGCCCCGGCCGAAATTCCACGCTTGACATTATTAACCACATCTGTTGCCAATTGTCTCTATGTAATCGCCAGCCATATATAAACAGGAACTTTGCACTGAAGCAGCGCAAAGTCTCATAAGCCTGTCGTAAAGCCCTCGTCTTGTATAGACATTGTAACCGTATAATCATGTATCTTAAAAACCGCATTTCTACAGAGTTGTTACTTTTGTTATTAGTCAGTGCTTTACTATAATTGTTGGAACATCGTTTCCTGTTTATTTTTGTATTGCCTATTTTTGCCTTTGCTTTGCTACAGTAAAAGCATCATAAAACTTGCTTCATCTTTGCATCTGAATCAAGTTCAATATTTACCATTTTTCAGTACACTCAATCTGGTGCACAGCTAAAGCTATTACACTAACCTACTTGTAGTAGTTTTGGATCTAGACTTGGGTTTATGTAGTCATCCTAGGAAAAATCTGTGAAATTGCCCTTTTTTCAGTTTTCCCGAAAGGATGAGACGTTTCACAAACCTGATTGCTTTTGTGAATTGTTGTCAGTCCCTGAGCGTGAATATAATCCCGGAATTCACATGTCTGCCTCACTTTTGGCTCTTGACCTGGGCACGAATTCACAAAGCATCTTAGCGCTAAAAGTAGGTCCTAATTGCCCGGATTTAGGAGAAACTCTTTATCCGATTTCCAATGGACATTCGCCAACAACACAGAATCAAACTTGAATTCATGCATATCTCAGGTATGCCCGGTATCATTGGTGCTATTGACGGAACCCATATTCGAATTATTTCTCCGACCCAAGATGAAGAGGTATTTGAAAATAGAAAAAAAGTTCATTGCATCAACACCCAGATAGTATTTGATGGCAAATACAATATTTTGGACATTGTTGCGAAATGGCCAGGATCCACGCACAACTCGTATTTTAATGGAAAGCGTCTTATGCTTATTATTTGACAGGCATTATGTGCCTGTTGGATGCACCTTGCTCGGGGACAGTGGCTTTGGTGCTGTACCTCCTCCTGCTATGCATGAATTATTTTATTAAGTTATTGTGCGAGGGTTGCATTTAATAGATCATCACAATAATACCAGCCTATGTCATATTTTGTATGCATATTGTTATGGCCCCAATTTGTTATTACATTTATAACACAACAGCAACAGCAAGGGATGACAAACACAGTTTTA
Source organism: Gymnothorax reevesii (assembly GCA_029721435.1). Classification (NCBI taxonomy): domain Eukaryota; kingdom Metazoa; phylum Chordata; class Actinopteri; order Anguilliformes; family Muraenidae; genus Gymnothorax; species Gymnothorax reevesii. Next base: position 11,882,253 of record CM056581.1, read on the forward strand.
ACAACTAAAACACATTTAATTTTTAACAAAGACAAAGACTAATAACAACCTACAACTAAAGACCAAGATTGATAAATAAGAAAAAACAGAAATAATTACAGTCCCTTTTTGGTGGGGTGGCTTGGTGATGTCCTGGATGAAGAAAATGCTCAAACACAGGCAAAGAAATCCACAAAAGAAAACGTCACAGGTCTTGAACAGAATGGCAGGTCTGGTCATCTTCTTGCAATCTCTCCTACTACTTTACTGTCTCAATTCTTTTCCTTATATACTCTCTTTCAGACCCCACCCACATTTAGACCTCTTTTTTTTAACTTTCTGAGACTTGCCCCAGACATGTTCAGGACATGTCTAAACATGACTCCAGTCTGAGCTTAACAAAAAAAGGTAAATACTGCCATCTAGTGGCCTATATTCACATTACACCTCCATTCCAAAAGGGAAAAATTTTGACTCATAAAGGCAAAATTTTTCTTTTCAATACAAAATGGTTAAGTGAACACTTGTCTATATATACATATCATACAATATTCAAACACATGATATATACATTCAAACACGGGATAAGCAATCAGCAATTACATTGTCTGTACCCTTCACATGCTTAATTTCCAAGTCAAACTCCTGTAAAATCAAACTCCAATTCAACAATCTCCGATTCTTGTTTTTCATCTTACTCAAAAACATTAACGGATTGTGGTCAGTGTACACAATCATTGGCTTTTGTCCTGAACAAACATAAACCTCAAAGTGTTGTAAAGAAAGGACCAGAGCCAACAGCTCCTTCTCTATTGTGGAATAGTTCCTTTGGTGGCGATTGAACTTCCTGGAGAAGTATGCCACGGGATGCTCAATGTCATCAGAGTCACTTCTCTGTTGGAGCACAGATCCACAAGCTTGGTCGCTAGCATCGACCGCGATGGAGAACGGTTTGTTGAAGTCAGGAGATTTGAGCACGGGGAAGTGACACAGCAGAGACTTCAGGCGATCGAAGGCTCTCTGGCATGCATCATCCCAAGTGAACTTTACACCTTTCTTTAGTTGGTTAGTTAGACTGAGAGCAATCTCAGCAAAGTTCTTGCAGAACTTGCGGTAGTACCCGATCATTCCAAGGAAGCGGCGCAAAGCTTTTTTGTTGTCAGGAACGGGAAAGTCCATGATGGCTTGGACTTTAGCATTTATGGGTGCCACCTTACCCTAGCCTATGACGTAGCCAAGATAGGTGACAGTAGCACAACCAAAGTCACTCTTGTTCAGGTTAACAGTCAGGTTAGCCTGTGTCAGGCGCTGGAACAACGTCTCTACATCTTTTAGATGTTCTTCCCAGGAGTCACTCCATGTGATCAGGTCATCGATGTACGCACCCGTGTGTGGCAATCCGGCGATTGTAGACTGTATCATCCTTTGGAACGTGGCTGGGGCATTTTTCATGCCAAAGGGTAGGACTTCATACTGGTACAATCCAGATGGTGTGGCAAAAGCAGAGATGCTCTTGGCCCTCTCAGTTAAAGGCACACACCAATAACCCTTCAATAAATCAATCTTGGTCAGAAACTTTGCTTGCCCTATACTATCAATACAATCATCAATCCTAGGTATTGGAAACACATCAGTTCTAGTTATAGCATTGAGTTTGCGATAATCTGTACAGAATCTAGTACTTCCATCAGGTTTTGGAACTAGCACACAGGGTGAACTCCAATCGGAGTTGGAGGGTCTGATAATATCATGTTTTAACATGTACTCAACCTCTTTCTCCGCAATCTTTCTCTTTTCAGGATTCATCTGGTATGGATGCTGTTTTATTGGTTTGGCATCACCAACATCTACATCATGAGAGGCTATAGTAACTCTCTTTGGAACATCAGGAAACAAATCCTCATTTTTCTTGATCAACCTTTCAAACTGATCTCTCTGTGAGGGTTCTAAGTGCTGGAGTTTTACATCAAGATTTTGCAACACTTCAGTGTTTGACAATTTACATGAAAGAACTTCAGCTTTAATTCTTGGTTCATCATCTTGAAACTCCCCCTCATCTTCACACGTTTCAACCATTGGAAAATCTGAAGTGACAGCTGCAACCCTAGCATTTCTGTCATGATAAGGCTTTAGCATGTTAATATGACACAATTGTTTTGGTTTTCTCCTATCTGGAGTCTTCACAATGTAATTGAGATCATTGAGTTTTGTCAGAATTTCATATGGAAAATGAAATCTAGCCTGCAATGGATTGGACTGCAAGGGAAACAACACAAGGACCTTGTCTCCTGGTTTAAACTCACGGCTTCTAGCCTTATGATCATACCAAGTTTTCATTTTTCCCTGACTTGATTTCAAGTTCTCTTTGGCAAGGTCACAAGCTGCACGCAATCTTTCCTTAAACTTGCTAACATAGTCTAACAGACTGATTTGCGGCTCTTCCTCTTGCCATTGTTCACTCAATAATAGCAAAGGTCCTCTCACTTCATGACCAAACACTAGCTCAAATGGACTGAATCCAGTAGACTCCTGCACTGCTTCTCTAGCTGCAAACAACAGCAAATGAACCCCTTCATCCCAGTCTTTCTCATGGTCATAACAATAAGTCCTCATCATTGTCTTGAGAGTGGAATGAAACCGCTCTAAGGCACCCTGACTTTCTGGATGATAGGCACTAGAAAGAATCTGTTTTGCACCTAGTTCATACACAACCTGCTGAAACAATCCTGAAGTGAAATTGCTACCTTGGTCTGACTGAATTTCCCTGGGAAGACCAAACAACGTGAAGAACTTTATCAAAGCCTCCGAGATTGCAGTTGCCTTGATGTTACGTAGAGGTATGGCTTCGGGGAATCTGGTAGATGCACACATGATTGTCAACAAATACTGATTTCCAGATCTAGTCTTGGGTAATGGACCAACGCAATCAACAATGACCCTAGAGAATGGCTCCCCAAATGCTGGGATAGGCTGCAATGGAGCTACAGGTGAGTCTAACTGGTGTTTTCCAACTACCTGACAAGTGTGACAGGTTTTGCAAAAGTTGGAAACGTCTTTCCGAAGCCCAGGCCAAAAGAAGTGTTTCATGATCTTATCAACAGTCTTGTTAACACCAAGATGACCTCCTAAAGGTAAACTATGAGCCATTGTTAAGATCTCATTCCTATAGACCTTCGGAACAACAATTTGCCTGACCACTGCCCAATCTGCATTGGCAGGGATATCAGGAGGGCGCCACTTCCGCATCAACACACCATCCTTGAGATAATACCCAACTGGAACTGCATCTATTTCTTTTTCAGGAAGGGCTCTCCTCTTTAGTACACAAATTTCAGGATCATTAGTTTGCTCCTCAATCAACCGCTTTCTGGACAGAGACAAGTCTCCAGACACATCAGAATCACCAGACCCATCCGGCTGGCTGAATAGAGAACTGATAAAAGTATCTGATAAGTCCTCAAACGGAGAAACCATAGTAGGCCAATCAGAGTCATGAGGCGAACCACCTGAGTCCTGACTATTCAATGTACTGGACGGCACCACATCATCTTCTTCTTTAGCCTTCTTGGCCATAGCACGAGTCACTGCGCAAGAAGGATACAGAGATGGGTCCTCATCCCCATCTTCAGTGCTCGGCTGTGAAGTAAGATGTACAGGGGGAACTACTTTGCCCCCAGCCAGGTCATTGCCTAGCAACAGAGAAACACCCTTTATAGGTAGACTTGACATAAGTCCCACCTTTACCTGTCCTGTAACTAAATCTGACTTCAAGAATATAGAGCGCAGGGGTACAGATACAGTCCTCCCTTCAATACCTTGTACAAGTATGAAATCCCCTGAAGCGGTCTCATCACGTAACTCCAAGGAGTCCATCAACAAAAGTGACTGAGAAGCTCCGGTATCCCTTAGGATATATATGGGGACAGGAGTAGTATGCTCATTCAGAGCCACAAATCCCTCTGACACAAATGGAAGAAATTCCTCCCTCACAAAGTCAGCTGTATTAGGCTTTTTAGCCCCACAAGAAGCAGGCAATTTAGCAGATTGGTTATCTACTACAGGGGTTTCTAACCTTGTTTTCACAAAGGCATTTGGTTTGGTATCCTTTTCTTTTTCTTTCTTAGCTTTAAGGAACCAACAGTTAGTTGTAACATGACCAGATTTCTTGCAATAACTGCAAACTAGACCACTTTTGTCACTGTCAGCTTTCACACTTTGATCAGACCTGTTACTGGATTTCTGAGCACCATCACCAGATTTGTCTTTGTCTTTGGGTGAGGAATCTTGGGTATCACCGTAACCCTTTTTCTGAAATTGGGACCATTTATTGTTACTGCTAGACTGAAATTTGGACTTATGAGTGAGAACATATTCATCTGCAAATTTGGCAGCTGATTGCAAGTTCAGTGCTTGCTTCTCATTAAGGTAGGTCTTAACATCATCCTTAACACAGTTCTTGAATTCTTCAACTAACACCATCTCTTTTAGTGAGTTGAAATCATCCTTGACCTCCATAGAAGTACACCAGCGCTCAAAGCAAACCTGCTTCTCATTAGCAAATTCAACATAAGTCTGATTTTCAGATTTCTTCAGACCTCTGAATTTCTGTCGGTAAGCCTCTGGAACCAACTCATAAGCTCTCAAAATAACCTTTTTGACAACCTCATAATCAGAGGAATCATCTGCAGACAAAGCCGAATAGGCTTGTTGAGCTTTACCCTTGAGGACAGTTTGCAACATCAGAGGCCAGTGTTCCTTTGGCCACTGGCAACTCTTTGCTACCTTTTCAAAACACTGGAAATAGTTGTCAACATCCTTTTCTGAAAATGGAGGCACCAGTTTTACCTCCTGACTGGCACAAAATTTATTTTTAGTTTCAATTTTAATTTTTAGTTGCTCCATTTGGAGTCTTTCTTCTCTATCGAATTTCTCTAATTCAAAATCTCTCTGTCTCTGTCTCTCTCTTTCTGCTCTTTCCTCTTTCTCTCTCTCAAATTCTCTTTGTTTTTCTTCTCTTGCTAATTTTTCTAACTCAAACTGCCTTTGTTTTTCTTTTTCTTCCCTCTCAAATTCTCTTTGTTTCTCTTTTTCCTCCCTTTCTTTTTCTCTTTCTTCCCTTTCTTTCTCTTTTTCCTCCCTTTCTTTTTCTCTTTCCTCCCTTTCAATCTCTAGCATTTTTAATTTAAGTTCCATTTCTATATTTGGATTTTCCACTGGAAACTGTTCCAGATCTCCTGGTGCAAACACATTTTCATCAATGTAATATTCAACTATCTCTCTAGCCAGTCTTGCTTTTCGCATGGCTGGTTTTACCTCTGTCAGCTCCAACTGTCTGCAAATTTCTAGCAGTTCTGTCTTTTTAAAAGACTTCAAAACCCCTACGGTTGGTGATGCCAAGAAATCATCCATTGCTGTTGTCAATATATATCTAGGAAAATTCACAAAAACAATTTCACAATTTGGAATGTTAGATTTTCAATAAATTACTCACACAATGGTCTATCCCGGACGAGCCCCCAATTTGTTATGGCCCCAATTTGTTATTACATTTATAACACAACAGCAACAGCAAGGGATGACAAACACAGTTTTAACAACTAAAACACATTTAATTTTTAACAAAGACAAAGACTAATAACAACCTACAACTAAAGACCAAGATTGATAAATAAGAAAAAACAGAAATAATTACAGTCCCTTTTTAGTGGGGTGGCTTGGTGATGTCCTGGATGAAGAAAATGCTCAAACACAGGCAAAGAAATCCACAAAAGAAACGTCACAGGTCTTGAACAGAATGGCAGGTCTGGTCATCTTCTTGCAATTTCTCCTCCTACTCTACTGTCTCAATTCTTTTCTTTATATACTCTTTTGCAGACCCCACCCACGTTTAGACCTCTTTTTTTTATTTTCTGAGACTTGCCCCAGGCATGTCCAGGACATGTCTAAACATGACTCCAGTCTGAGCTTAACAGAAAAAAGGTAAATACTGCCATCTAGTGGCCTATATTCACATTACACTCCCAACTATCTCAGAGCTACTCCTAGTCTAGGAGTTAAGTTTTCTTCACTAAAAGTTGCTCTCAGCAGCTCTGTGAATAACTTTTAAGATTTTACGCCTACATAAAATATTTTAGCATGACTAAGGAGTACTCTTAGCAGTAAGATAAGATGCTTTGCGAATACGGGCCCTGGATTTATGAGGTCATTACAAGCAAAAAAGATGATTGAAATTGCGCTTTTTTTTTGTTTTCACAAATAAGCAAGAAGTTTCACTAACCTAATTGCTGCTTCTTAAGTAACAGCAGGCTTCCATTCTTAATGTAGTCAGGGTTTTTCCAAGTCTAACGACAGTATGTTTTAATCTTATCCAAGATCTGATCGAAGAACTTGAAGGAACATGCATCTTGCAAGAACTTTCCAAAGATCTTCTGAAAGATCATGGCAGGATCTGTAAAGATTTTTCCAAGATCTTTGAAGATTAAACCAAGAACCTGCCAAGATCTTTCCAAGATTAGATCTTATCTAAGAACTTGAAGGAACTTGCATGATCTTGCAAGAACGTTCCAAAGATCTTTAAAGATCATACGCAAGATCATGCTAGAATCTTTCAAAGATTCCTGAAAGATCTTTCAGAAGTCTTGTCAAGATATTCAACCTGGGACTGTACTCACTGCTAAGGATTCAGTTAATTATCTTGGATGTGTTCTGGATAGCCATGTGTCTGGAGTAGGTCAAGCTCAAAAGGTACTTAGTAAAGTAAATCAAAGAGTATGTTTTTTTCTGGCTAGAATTTCTAGGTTCCTGGATAAGAAGGCAATGTTGATGTTGGCAGGATCTATAGTTCAGCCACATTATGAATATGCTTGTTGCTCATGGTATAATGGTCTAACTAAATACCTAAAACATAGGCTGCAGACTTCTCAGAATAAGCTCATGAAGATTATTTTGAATCTGCCCAGATAACACACCTTGACCCTTCTCATTTTGAGAGTATAGGCTGGTTGAGAGAAGAGGATAGAGTCTCTCAGATTGAGTCGGGCATAGTACACAGGATTGTCTTTGAAGACGTCCCTAAATATTTAAGAAATTACTTTAAGAGAGTGAGGGATGTTCACAACTACTCCACAAGGGGCAGTTCTACATATTTTATTCTTCCCAGAGTTAAAAGTAACCCAGGTAAAAAATCGTTCCTGTATGCTGCAGCTCGTCTGTGGAATAGGTTGCCGGGAAATCTTAAGACTATCAGGAGAATAGATGCTTTTAAACATGCATTGAAAAGATGGTTTAGAGGACAATCTGAGTGGGATTCAATTACTGTGTATGCCCATGGTATTTTATTTATTGAATGTGGGTAGTGTTTTGAATATTATGGTACTATTCCTGTCATTAAAGATCTGCTGTCCCCCATCTCGTTACTTTCCTCTACGGACCACAATGGAAATAAGCCTTGGGGCTTTGTGTCATCCTGCCTTCTCTGTTTTAAATGGATAGTGAGCTCTGGAGAGCTGTGTCATGTATTTTTTAACAATGAGTTGGTCAAATAAAATCAATCAGTCAATCAATCAATCAATCAATACGCCATGTCAGGCGACCGCTCGAGCTGTGAGGAAAACGTTCATGTATTGGGTACAACCTAATGTTAGTACATCTAAGTTCCATACATGCCAACTCTACCGCTTTTGGCAGTAAACTACCATTTTTGGGGCGTTTGACTCTGAAAAAACGCCCTAAAAGCGGTAGAGTTGGCATGTATGAAGTTCCATGATCATATAATCAAGAGTAACACAATGCGTTTGGACAGCATGAAAAGACAACAGTTTTCTGTAAACAGTTGTCCGTAATCTGTCTTTGTCTCATATGACCAAGCAATCTAATAAAGGTAACTTGTCATTCTCCTCAACCTCCTTGGTAAATTGGATATTGGCATTCTGTCAGTTAAGATGTTCATGAAAAACGTTAATTTTATCTTTGTGTACTGCTTCGATTGTATTTTCAATGTAGCGTAACCAAAATGGTTAGGTCTGTTTATAAGTAGCAAGGGCTTGTTTCTTGATGTTTTGCATGGCCTTTTCAGCCACAACAACGGAAACCGGAGAGCCCATAGCTGTACCGTGTAGCTGTTTGTAATGTTGGCCGTTATTCAAAAAATAGATAGAAGTGAGACAAAGGTTAACTAAGTCCATAAGGTCATCTGTTGGTAATGACAGTTGGAAAGTAGAAAGTCGACTTAGTACAGCCGAGAGACAGTTGAAGAGGAATATCTCACGAAAAACGTTGAGAGACAACAGATCTAAATGCACCATTTCACTGTTCACATTTCACATTTCACTGTCTTCATAGCCAATACTGTCTTCCCTCATTTGACATACGATTAATAACATTACGTTTTTGCTGACCAATCAGCTGTAACCACCAGAGTATTTATCTGAATCATTTGACATCACTCGACTCTGAAGATGACTTCCGCTTTCTTAGAGTGAGGGCTGGACGGAGACAAAAAAAAATTACCCCAGGCATTGTGGACCAAACTGCCCACCACCAGCTATTGCTGCTTAGACCCCAAATGACATTAAAATCTATCAGCCCACTGGGCAGTATACCAGATGACCAGTCCAGCCCTGCCTATCATGGCACCTTTCTTACCTTTCTCCTTGCAGAATCCTCAATAATATCAACAAAATCAAGCTGTCTGACAGGGTCAGACTCTATTGACAGAAGCGATAAAGTGCTGAGATGTGTTTGGAACATCCTACTCTACAACTCATTTTTTATTCTGCCTAGAAGGGAAATGTCTGCACACCCCTGGCAGTTTGTGTCATGGTTCTGGAGGCTGGCGTTTGTTTGGGAGCTTTCTCTGTTTCTCTGGTCCGGGGTGATATCATTTTGCCCACAATCGGATTCTTTGGCCAGCTGGCATTAATTGTGGGCCACGCCTGGACTCTATTTAAGCCCTAGAGTGTCAATGTTTTGAGTGCACTGTGGCCAGTAAGTTCTCTTGCTAGAAAGTTGGTGAGGAATTAGTTGCAAAGAGGAAAGTGTTATTTCGTAAGGGAATCTTTCTCTCTCTTTTCCTCTGTCTGTGCACCATCTGGGTGCTTAATCTTTTTATCTCTGTTTCTGAGATTTTACCTTTATTTCATTCAGTCTAGCTCGTGTTGCTTCCTTATTTTTACTCAGACTAGATTTATGTCCTTTGGAAGCGCGAGCCTCTCTCTCTTACTTTGTCTTTGTTCGTCATTTTGCTGTAATTGCTTTTGTTCCGGCCACTGCATTTGGCATCTCGAAAGTGCCATGTAAACACTGGGGAACAGTGACTATAAATTAAGGGCCTACAACGCGTCAAGCATTTGAGACGGGCACTTCTCACTTGCAGAATCAGACATGGAGAACTTAAATTGGATGAGTTCATCGGCAAAGTTAACGTCCAGATCTGATGGATATGCAGCAGAAAGTGCATTTACCTTTTCCACCATGACATCTCTGTCAGATACCTGATTTGACATAAACAGAACTCCAAGGAGACTGATCAGGTGCTTGTAAGCATTCACTAGCAATTCAATGACTACATAAAATGTTTCTATTTTTAACTTCTCCCTCCCCTCAAGAGTCTCACTTGCTTCTGCGCTCTTGTCTGCAAATATTTTACACTTCTGCTGAAGGTCATGAGTGTATGACTGAGACACACCTATTTAATCCTAATGCATTTATTTTCAATGCAAGCACTAGCATGTTTGCCAAATTTCACACGTTCACACTTTCTTCAGAGTATGGTGGGTCCTACCATGGTCCCACTTGTAATAAAGACACGACGCGTGAAGGGCGATCTGATTAAAGGCCCTGCCTCATACTTTAGTTCCCCCACTGCCTGCGATGGACACCTCCCAACTGGGGTTGCCTTTTAGGTCCCTAACACCGTAAGTGCTCAAGCACCAGGAGCCTAGGGTTCAGCTCAAGTTTTAAACACGAGGGGTCCAGGGGGCCACAGATTGTAAGCACCAAGGGGCCCAGGGACCTGACATTGCCAAGACTGTGGATTGGGGCCCCTAGTGGTTAGCTCATGCTATAAGTAGCCATAATTCAGTTAATGTATTGTGTCCTGATGCATTCAAAATTGTATACCATGGCATTCAAATTCCCGCAGAAGTCTTTGGCCTCCCATCACATGAGGCCTGAGGCTCGGAGGCCCCTTGGGAGTATGAGGCACCAAGGCGGGGCACAAGCCCCACTAGCTCCACTAGTCTATAATCCAGGCTTGGGTGCAGTCATCTTGACAAACTGATTTGACTGCCGTGAAAATGCTCCATCAGATTGCCTCTGTGCTTGAACCCTTCTGTGCATGCTCAGTGGGCCCATGTGTGGTGATGATGTCATTAAATTTTATTCACACGCACAGCCTAACATGGCTGCATCAAACAAAAACTGGTCAGCAATCGAGACTACATTGAAAATAGGAACTACAAGTATGACTTGGTATTATCCGGATGCAAAACCACTGAAAATGGAAACAAGTTATACCACAACATCAGATAAATGTAGGATGAGACACAATAGGCATGACAGATCTATTCTACTTGTAGCCTGCATTCAGGACATGTAAAAGCTTGTTTTCATGTTGGCACTTTGGGACTGAAATATCTCTCTATTGAATAAAGACACGATTGAAACTCCATAGGAAATACGCTGCAGCAACCTCAAGGACCTCTCTGTCGTCCCTCCTTTTGTAGTACACTATCTGACCACTTGATGTCAGCAATGACCAGGCTGAACGAAGGGAAGCCGGTAGAGACTCGCATGACCAGAAAAAAAAAAAAAAAAAAAGCCAAGACTGATGAATCACTTATGAAGTAAAATATAATGGGATTCAAAATGAAATAAAAAACTTGGTCAATAAAATGGCTTCACCTGATGTCAGCAAAATATTCCTCCTATAAGTCACATCATCCTGGCATCTTCATTTCCGTCATTTTTATATATTTCTTTTTCCATCCTTTCCTTCTCCCCTCTCTTGAGCCACATCTGAAATGCCTCACTGGTTCCCTTTTTAGTGGATAAAGGTACCAGCCAATTTCTTGCAAATAGCTGACAAAATAGTTAGCCTATGATACAGGGAACTAGTGGACCATTTCAGGTTCAGTCTTCGTCATTCTTTAGACTCAGGTCCTCAGCTGTCTGTACTCAGTATTGTAAGTTCTTTATCTGTGCCACTGCAGAGGAAACATCCAATTTAACTCTATTTTGGTGAAAGCATTAGTAGGTGTGGTCAAGTACAGAATTGTGGTTACCGTCATTCTGTAACACATTAAAAATTTTGTAGTATCAGCTCATATCATTTGCAGTGCTTCTTTTGTGATAGTGCTCACTTAAAATACAGCAGAAAATGCATGTATTTTGGTGAACTATGACTGAATGTCTTTTCCCTGACTGGCTCAATGTGGTATAAGTTATTTGATGGGCTAAAAATCCTGATATGATATGTCACGAGAGGACAGTGAAGTGCCTCTGGGTCCCAGTAGTGACTATGGAAAAGCAAGATATGCTGAGGCTCATCAACTCGCAGGGAATGATGTTGGCTTTAAAAATACAGCCATTGAATGGCCTGCTGGTCATCCAGTATATCTGGGCATTAGTGCAGAGATCCCTGCCTGTCTCTCAGATGGATTAAAGTTCTCTGCTGCAAAGCCCATCTGAAACCCTTTGATTAAATGAGCCTAGTGAAGACTGCCAGAGTTCATCTCATAAATTTAACGAAAGCCATCCCCACCTCCACTTCTCGAAAATGTATTCTGAGACAGCCGGGTATTGATTTTTGTGAATAAGGTCACCTCCATTGTGCCACTGTAGGGGTGTTAGTTGCTCTGCCTGGACCTCCAGGGGATATTTTGAAATTAAGTTCACTCGTCTTTTGGAAAGTATACTAAAGGTTTTTTCCCCCATACTGTGTTCATGGCATGGCTCTCGCCCTATAAGATACAGTTGATAGAGTTTGCGCACCGAGCACTCTAGGTTTGTCCTCATCAGAACTAAATTAAACTAGCCAGCAATTATGCGGTTAGGGAAATTAGCTCAATGGTACGAATTTGCGTCTCCATTAGCCCGAAAGCCCTCTGCTCGAGAAATTAGCTCGAAGTTGATGCATGCACACTTTGCATCATTTCCAGATTGAGTTTGCGGTTCAATTTGGCTTTCCCTGCTCAATTTTGGTCTAATGAAGATGCAACACAAACAGCGGGCCAATTCGCAAATTAGCCGGCAATTTCACAAACTAGACCGAGATTTATGGGGAAAATTTCCAGATCGAGTGGGCTATCTGCCTCTTCACCACAAAATAGCCAGCTAATTTGACATTGGGCTAATTTCAAAACTGCAAAAAATAGCTAACTTCGTTCTAATGAAGACAGGCCTGTTGATGCCGCTGCCTGATGGGGCTCTGAGGTGGGGTGCGGTGCTTGTGCTCTTTTCACTGAGAGGGAGACACAGGGTGCTTGGATTGAATAATTTGTACAGTCAGTTCTGTTTTGAGATAACTTTTTTGTGTTTGAGTGACGATCATAATTTAGAAATCTGAAAAGTGCATTTTTTTTACAACCATATTCATAAAATATTTATTTATTTATTTATTTATTTGCACATGTAAGAGACACATTACAAAAAAGAACACCCAAGAGGAGTGAGTTAAAAAGAAGAAGAAAAAAAAAATGAAGCCTGAAAGGGCTTATAGAGCGGCCTCACCCTGACCTTATAAATGCTTGCTCAAGAAAAGAATTAATGTACATCCTATGGGAAAAATAAAGTTAAGTAATTGAAAATAAGATGAGAATGATAAAATACAGGACGGCAGAAAAAAGGCAACAAAATAAGAGGGGAAAAGAAAAAAAAATCATAATAAACAAAGGTAAACCAGAACAAACTAATTAAAAGAAGTAACAGCAAACATAGATTGCACCACAAGATGAATTGGTCCTAAGAGACCACTATACATAGTGTTCTACTAATTTCAAGAATAGCATCTTTCTAAATATTGACATGGAGGGGGCGTTGTCAGCAAGATTATGATGTTCATTCCACAATGTACTCCCATTGTATTTGACAGAGTACTGCCCTCTGCTGGTGTGGCGGAGGGGAAGATAGGGTGTTCTGCTTGTCTTGTCCTATATGAGTGAAACCTGAAATTTCTGCAAAAATATTGTTGAAAGTGATTGGGCAGTTCATGATTTTGATGAATTACTTTGTAAACAAATGTGCATATTTGTATGATATTGATATCAAATATGGTTAGGATCCTTAGTTTATAAAATAGTGGAGAGGATGGAGCTCTAGAGTTTGAGTTTGTGGCAGCTCTAACAAATTGTTTTTGCAGTAAGTGAAGCTTATTGAGTTTGGTTCGGCTGGTATTGGCCCACACTATGTTACAATAAATTAGGTATGGATATATTAGGCTATAATACAAAACCAGTAAACTGGATCTGTAAAGAAATGAACTGATCTTTCTGACGATACCCAGAGACTTAGACACTTTTTTTGCCACAAAAGCAATGTGTTCTTTCCAAGTACAATTTTCGTCAACCATGACAGCAAGAAAGCGAGCGGAGGATACCTTTTTAATTTCAGAGCCTTCAATAAAGAGCTTGACTTCATCCAGATTATATTTTTTTCTACCTGAAAACAGTATGAAATTGGTTTTATTTATGTTAAGAGACAGTTTATTCAATTTGAACCATTTCAAATAAGCTTGTAGGCCCAAGTTGGCCTCTTTTAAAAGAGTTTTTACATTTTTATTAGAAATAAGAAGATTTGTATCATCTGCGAATAAAAGAGGTAAAATTGTACTTGGAACTGTGGCAAAATCATTGATATAAATTAAAAATAATAACGGACCCAGAATTGAGCCTTGAGCCACACCGCATGTCAGTGTTACCGTGTTTGACTTACAGTTATTAAAATGAACGTATTGTTACCTTTCAGAAATATAGCTTTTTAACCATTGAAAAACATTACCTTTGAAACCATATCTATGTCCTTTTGTAGTTTTGATGGCAATATTTTGTGGTTCACTGTATCAAACGCTTTTGATAGGCCCAAGAAAATTGCTATAGTATATTTATTATTGTCAAAAGCAGTAGAGATTCAGTTTGTTTGCATTGGGGCCCCTATGTGCTGCTTTCAAAAAAATAAAAATCAGTACCAAATAAATTAATTTACAGTATCTTAATACACTTTCATTCATACTGAAAAAAAATTATATGACCAAGAGGCACTATGCTGTTTGAAGTGTGCTTTACTGACAGTTTCTTTCATCCTGCTGTTTGGCAACTGAAGAGGCAAATTATAATTCTTCCACCCTTCCTCCTCCAGGTGGTCAGGTGACATGACAGTCCGGTCAGTTCAGAGTAAGACTCAGCTAACACCCTTGGAGAAAAGGATATTAGGACTAAATATGGATATAAGAACTAAACAATGCTAGCTAAGTTCATGAATAAACCAGATAGATCACTGCTGTGAAATGTTGAAGGGGCTGTAGCTATATAAAGCTCAATGCTGCCCTGTTTGGGTGACTTATACGCCCCCTCATGGGACCTTAAGGCACAATTGACACTTGCATAGCCAGGATTTCTCAGCAGAGAGTTTCCTGATTGTTTTGGCTGGATACAAGTTGAAAATGTTGAACACACACACACACAAACACATAAAAAATCCTACATTTGTTTGGTGTGCCCTAAGGAGTGTTTTGGGAACCACTGCACAACTGGATCATCCACATGCGTTTAGTTTTGAAACATTTGGTCACCTTTGATGAGATTCCCCCCCCAAAAACCAATTAGTCAAAACTGAAGTCTTATTCTGGGGAACATCCCTACCATAAATCAATAACTTATTCCCACCAGCTGTTGACAAACTATCAGGGGGACATGGCTACCTTTCTGAAACTCACATTAATATTCATTCTTTGATGCACTCCCCAAATACACAAAAAAATTCACCCAACTATTCGCAAGTTCCTGAGAAGCAGAGCTATTCAGGCTAGCTTCTTAGGTGCCAAATTTCAGTTGATTTCCCCCCCCCCAAAATACTTCACAAGCAATAGGCACAAAATTGAGAGGTGGGCGAGGCAGTGAGAGAATGAAAGCGAGAAATCCAGATGCATTGACTTCTGGACGGCCATTGTAGAGTGAGGCAGAGAGAGGGACAATCAGCTGCTATCAACCTACCCTGAAATCAGCCTCAGAATGCTGCAATCAATCCCCCCCCCCCCCCCCCCCCACTCCCCCTTTCACAGAGCATCTCTCTCCATCTCTCCATTTATTTATAGTTTCGTTGTGTGTAAAAATTTGTCCCTCACTTGGATTCTTAGAGAGAAATATGAAAGCATTTGCTACAATTTTTAGCCAGCAGATGTTTGTATCTAAAAACAATGAATACAGTATGAACAAAAAATCCGGCTTTGAAGCTTTGTGCTGGGTCAGATTCAGGTGGCAATACACTGCATATTATCAGGAAAAGGAGAGTGGTGGATTTTATAACTGTGCATGCTTAATTTTTTTTTACAGATATGATGAAGGCTAGGATACTGCAAGACTTTAGTTGCCATTTTCAGATGCAGGACTGGCAAGGTTTTCAAGGGTTCAGGGTTTTTGGATAGGCCTTGCTATGTGCAGTGGTAAAAGTTGATTTCTTTTGCTCTTTGTTTTCGATTATTTCTGCAAACCAATTTTAAAAAGTCGGCACATTTTGGCAAATGGAAATTAAGTCAAAAAGGAGTGATTTTAAAAGTGCATTTATCCTCTATTGCAACCTTCTATTTTGTTGGACCACCTTTAGTTTTGATCATTGCAAACATTTGAGGTGGCATTGCTTTGACAATCTGATGCAATGTTACAACATTTATTTCCGACCATTCCAACAATTTTAGGCCGAGATCTTGTATTGACAATGGGAGAAAACCACTCCCCACACTCTGACGGCCCGCCCATAGGCCCGTCAGGGAAGTTAAAAACAAGAGCATATTTCAATTTACCTTGAGTACCTCCTTTATAGGCATTTTAAGAAAATGTTACCGGCGTGGTAAGGGGTTAAAGGCTTCACCAGCACATTGCACAGACCTTAATGATTCCTCATGCTTGCTGACCCACTCTCTCACAATTCAAGATGAATGAATCTTGGCATTTTCATCCACTAACATGCATGTGCTAGCAATGATTTTAAAAAATCTATTGATGGGATTACCTGGTTATTCACTACATTCTGGTTGTCTGCAACCCTAGATAATAAAACGGGCTCCAGTGGCCAATGTCATTTTGACCAGTGTTACAGACAGGCCATTTTTTGCAAGATCTGATATAACCGCAAAGTGTCAGGAGATCTTATTAGTCCCCAAATGAGCCTATGTACCCACATATGTTGATTTATCTAATTAAATTTTACTGGTAGAATTAGTGGGTCCCTAAAACACTTCGGCTTGCTGAAATACAATAGGGAATAAGGATTGATGTTTGTTTAATTAATGAGCGTGGCTTGACCCCTTGAACCGGAGCTGCATGTGGAACGAGGCCATTTCCGGTGGGGTTGGTGCACACACTCATGGCTGCCACTGGATGCTGGAGAGTGTGAATGCTGGTCTCGGAGGAAAGTCCGCCGGCCTGCAACTTACCACTGTTCAAAGACACAGAGATTTACGCTGTTTTCTTTCCTTTGTCAAATCCCGAAAAGCACATCAACCGTATTTAACAGATAAGCGAAGAGCTGCGGAAGTTTTTAGGGACCTTTCAGAAAATGCAAACTGAACAAACAGATCGCAGGAGAGCCAACAGATGCCACTTCCTTTGTAATTCCCAGTGAGAGCTGTTCGTCGCTGAGCAACAAGT
Source organism: Gymnothorax reevesii (assembly GCA_029721435.1). Classification (NCBI taxonomy): domain Eukaryota; kingdom Metazoa; phylum Chordata; class Actinopteri; order Anguilliformes; family Muraenidae; genus Gymnothorax; species Gymnothorax reevesii. Next base: position 11,899,091 of record CM056581.1, read on the forward strand.
GCAAGCTGGCCACAGACTGCGGAAAGCGTTAACGTTTGATCGAAGAAGTTGTTGGTAGCATCAATCTTTCTTCTGTTTCCCTGTTGTTTTTTTTTAGCAAGCCGAAAGTGTATTAGCTGCATGCTGCCCTGAGAGGTTCCAGAGATGAGTTTGTGTGTAACTCCCCTAGACAACGTTAGCTATTGCTGGACGCATTGCAGTAGATTGTTTAACGGGGACCTAACATGCTGATCCTTCTTTTAATACATATGCTCAATGCTCCACCTCTGAAAAGTTTCTAAACATATGATACAGGGATTTTGCCGTACTCCAAGAACGTGATTTTGTGAGCGTGATTTCCTCTCTAAACAGTTCCTCCCGAGATCTTCACAAGATCCGGGTAAAACCGGACGTCAGGTTGTGCCGTCCAATTAATACAGACCTAGACAGGGCCAACCACTGAGCTGGACCTGCCCACATCTGAAACTATTCTAGCAGGCACTAACAACGGCAGATTATACTATGTCTTAGTAGCGTTGACACTTTTGGAAATACAAAAGAAGAACCGCAGATAATTTGAGGTGCAATTTTGTTAGTATCCCTCCCAAAGCTACTTGTCCGTTTACTTTTGGACGCAAAGAAAAACAAATATATTCCCAACAGACGATGCTACCAGAAATCAGTGGGTAGCTTTTTTTTATTTACTGGCAGCAAACAGCCATGGCCAAAGGGAACGTTGGCTGCTTGTGCTCAGCATTTCACCAAAGACAGCTTTGTCAATAAAAGATAATCCGACACAGGATAAGCATTTCAGCTCCTTCTCAAACCTGAAGCAGTTGCATCAAACAAGCGCTCGGAGCCACAAGCAGTAAGTAACCATATAACAGCAAATAATGTAAGAGAAGCTAATGTGTTACGGGTGGCTAGCAGGACCGTTAGTTAGCACTAACAACTGGCCTTCAATGCAGGCTTTGTAAAATATCTGAAGATAAAGCCTGTATCTGTTGCGACTGTTTGTGACTCACAGACACAGAAGCTGTGAGTTGCTTTTACTGCATAAGCCAACCTGACGTTATATCCAGTTGATTGCGGCTGTTACACAGCGGCTAACGTAGCCAAATTACTGTTGCTAATGCTAATGTGTCCTAAATATGCAAGAGTGATATCAGGGGAAATTCTACAGAAGGTGTGTGAAGGTAAACCTCATTTGAAGCTAACTTTTAATACTTGTTTGTAATTTGGATGCTTGGTACAACTGTTCACAGTAACAGAGCTCGCTGTCTGTAAAACCTGTATTACAAGGGTTTGTCTCTGTGGTTATGACCGCTCTGTTACCAGCTACTGCATGTTCATTCATGTGTCGTGCTAATTAAAAATGCTCCTGGTTAACTTATATGCAGTAGTTCTGATCAGAACGCTTGTGTTACTGCGGTAAGCATCAATGTGGCAGTTTCATCATAACGTTGCCCGATTGTAGCCACTACAGTTAGTGATCGCTTCACATCCATGACTGGGATCAGCCGGATACTTCACAAATGTCTGAGCAAGCTCTCTGGTGCTACCATGAAAACCATTTGAAACACAGAAGCTCTACCGGTTTACAAATGATTTCTCCGCACTACCTTGACATAATTTCATACCCCTTTAAAAATTGTTGTGGCGAATAAAAAGTCGAGAAAGGCGGAGATTAGATTGGTAATTCTTTCCTGCAGAAGTGATCAATTCGCTAACTCCACATAAGCAACTTGTCCACACTAACGGAACTTACGGTCAGCAAAACCTGTATTATGTTCATAACATAATTGAGCTCTCTCTATCTGTCACGTACTATCCATAAAGCTGCTTTCACATCAGACATGAAACAAATTTTTCGCAGGACAGATTAGACTACATTTAAAGTCAATGCAAAGACGCAAATACACGTCAAGCTGCTTTCACACCGGATGCGAAACGAGTTTTTCGTGCGACAGATTAGCTACATTCAAAGTCAATGCAAAGACGCGAATGCAGGCGTTATGTGCGCATTAAACAGCTTTCACACCGGACGCGAAACAAATTTTTCGGGCGACAGATCACATTCAAAGTCATGACCGATTATCAGCTACTGCATGTTAATTTGCGTGCTCTGCTGATTAAAAATGCTCCTGGTTAACTTATATGCAGCAATTCTGATCGGCATGCGTGTGTTACTTCGGAAAGCATCAAGGTGACAGTTTCATCATATCGTTGCCTGATTGTAGCCACTTCAGTTGAAGCTAACCAGAGAGGTGCAGTTAGACCAGCCGAAGATTTTGCAAGGCTTGGGTGCGTCTTTGCGTGCTTTGGAAATAATCGCTTTACTTATCCATGACCGGGGTAAGCCTGATACATCTCCAATGTCTGGGCAAGCTCTCTGATGCTACCGGTGAAAGCAATAGGGAAGCGCACAGGCTATAACGTGTATAACAAATGCAGTGGCGGCTCGTGAATTGGCAACAGGGGAAGCCCAAACAATCCCTGAAAGTTAATGATTGTTCATGACCTGTTTTCAATCATTCATTTAAATTACCATAACAGAAACTCCGTAAACTCTCTACATTATCAGATGTGGCCAGTTTTTATTTATAACGCATACTGATTACGACTCCTGACTCTCGCTTTTATTTACTCAAGGGTTGAGGTTGGAAGCAATGCATTTGTTTCATGATTAAATGAAATAAGATCATTTGATCATTCCATTGCTTCAAACTCCTCCATGCACAAGTACTTAAATTCCACGCAAAAATCTCTTACATAGGCTACGCGTTGATAGAATAGTTGCTGTCTACAGCAGAGGAGCGTAAAAGTGCCACTTAAACTCATGCTGAATGCGTGAGAGTTGACAGGTATGCGTTATTAATAAAACCTGGCCGCATCAGATAATGTTGAGTTTTCGAAGTTTCTGTTATTGTAATTTAAATGAATGATTTAAAACAGGTCATGAACAATCATTAACTTTAAGGGATTGTTTGGGCTTCCCCTGTTGCCAATTCACAAGCCGCCACTGAACAAATGATTTATTGCCACCGATCAAATATTAAATTCTTTCTAGTAGAGGTGATCGATTTGCTAGCTCCACATAAGCAACGGTTCACGCAGACGGAACTTTCGGTCTGTAAAACCTGTTCATTAGATAACCGGAGTTCTATCTAGCTCTCATGCACTCTCCATAACTCGCCCATTTTCCGCGAGAAAGACTCATTCCGAAGCAATAGGTAAATCATTACCGTGAGCAATTTCCGAAAAGGCCGTTTAGCTTGGAGCTTTCGCCCCTCTGTCATATACCAGCGCAGAAGCTGTTCTTTTCTAAACGCTAACAACACACCACAGTTATGCACACGAACCAGCAGGTCCTAATACACACCGAAGCAGTCCATAAGCTGTTGGTCCACTTTTAGCTGCTACTTACTGTCAGTGTTTCCCTCTAAACTCAGACCCACCAGATTTCTACAGTCTCCGGTCTACACTTGGGTATGTCGGCTCGTTCAACAAATGTGTCTGTATGTTGTGGATTCTAGCTTTCCCTGCATCCTTGGGAGTAGAAGAACCGCTGTTCTCACTGGTAGCAAACTGTAGCCAATAGCAAAGTTGAGCTTGCGCAGCCAGATTTTTGCATTGCTTCCTCTACTTTCGCCGCTGCGTTTATTAGAACAAGTTCATTTCATTAGATCTATATTCAAGTATAACGTTAGATTGCGGAATTTGCCTGCCGCTTCGTTATCAGATGGCAGCCGTGTCTCTCGTTTCATTCTGGGGAAGCAGACAGCATTCTGCAGCCTCTTCCAGCCCAACTCCCTCCTCCTGACCTCCACAGAGCTGGCCAGTCAGAAGAAAGTGGGCACACAGGGAGTGGGGGCCATAGCGGAAGAGCCACCCCAACGAGGCGTTTCAGGCAGAGACTACAGTGGACTACAAATGGGTTTTTTTGAGGATGGCAGTATGAGAGAAATAAGTACCCTTTTTTTACTTTGCGAGATCAGGGAGTACCCTAGGGGAGTCAAGACCAAAATAGAAACTTGAAAAAATAGCAAATTATGTCCTCTTTAATACGGATCGGCTTGCAATATCTCTGCTCAGGGTGACACTAGTTAAAATGTTAATTTAAGACTTATATTAACATGTGTTGCGTGGGTTTTCGCCGGGTACTCCGGTTTCCTCCCACAGTCCAAAGACATGCATATCAGGCTAATTGGAGACACCAAATTGCCCATAGGTATGAGTGTGAGAGTGAATGGTTTGTGAATGGTGTGTGCGCCCTGCGATGAATTGGCAACCTGTCCAGGGTGGGTCCCTGCCTTTGCCCGTAGTCAGCTGGGATAGGCTCCAGCTCGCCCCGTGACCCTAGTGAGGAATAAGCGGGTATAGAAAATGGATGGATGGATGGATCCTTCTAAGCCCTCCAGTTAGTTTATGTCTTGCAGTATTGAGCTATGCTCTTCTTACATGTGTTTTTGGTAAATTAATGAAAAAGAAAGACATAATTGTTCTTTGTTGTCTTCTTAGCTGGAACAAGCTCTCAAGCCATTATATCTGTCTTCAGGATTGGGACTGAGTTCTCATTGATTCACTATTCATGCCTGATTCTCTATGCCAATTTAATAGGAACACCTTCCAAGCGTTCATGGGTCTCCAGGATTGGGACTGGATTCCTGCAAAACCCTTCTGTTATTCTGTCAAGCAGAATAACAGAATATTCTGCAATTTAGATTCACCACCTTGCCTCTACCCCAGGACAGCGACTAGCCTGGGCACAGACACGGCCCTACCCTTTTCAGTAATCAATTTAGCTGGACTGCCCCTCTACTGTTCCGCATTGCGCGACTGTGGGGCCAGAAATAAAGGGCTCTTGGACTTTTTGTCCTTCAATCTTAGTCGTTCAAAACAGGACCATTCCACAATCACAGACCCCACCACCTTCGCCAGCATTCTCAATACCTTGTACTTACGGTTTGACACCATCAACCACTCAGCTGCCTATGAGGAGCTACTCAGTGCTCCTCAATTTGATTGACTTAGAGGCCCTACCCTCACAGTGGAGAACGTCTGACAGGAGCTGAGCAGATGTAAACTTGGCAAGGCTATGGGGCTGGAGGGCATCTCAGTCAGGGTGCTCAAGCTCTCTGCCATGGAGCTCTCTCCTATTTCATTTTCCATTAAGTGGGAATTCTACAGGACAGTATGGTGGCCCATCCTTTGGAGAACATCCATCCTTATTCCAGAGCTCAAGAAACCCCGTCCATATGAACCCCACCACTACTGACCTGTCGAACTCACCCCCATAGTGAGTAAATGCTATGAAAAACTGATCCAGCAGTCAAAACACAGCCGGACAAGTATCAGTTTGCCTAAAAAGGCCAAGCGAGGAATAGAGGATGCTGTGGTATGTCTCCTTCACGCCCTCCCCCAACATCTGGAAACACATGGCACCTTGTCAGCAGCCCTCTTAATTGACTTCAGCTCTGCATTCAACTCAATTCAAAAGCAAGTGCCTCCGTATAATAGCAATTTGGCGGGACGCAAGGGCATCTGGCTTTTAAAGGATATGGAAGATGACACTGATAGGCCTATTTTTGGCGTAACATGAAATAAGCCACTGATTAATAAACAGATCAAGTATGACCCCTTTAAACCTTGCACCCTGCATTGCGCCCTGATAACCTGGTGTTTAACCAGCAAAAATGGATTTGGACACGCTCTAAATGCCATGTGCTTCAAACTGCGCACTTAGATTGTTAAAATAGGGCCCTGGAACTTCACATTTGTGTTTTTTAAGTTGCTTTAACAGTACTTCATTTCCACTGCTCTTGAAGTTCTTCATCTAATGACCTTTTTACAGTGGCATCCCTCCAACTGTTGTGCCAAATTTGGCATTTGCACAGGGCACAACACCTGCCATTATGTGGCGTTTCATGGGCATGACCTATGCTAATAACAAACAATCGGCTGTGCGCGTCCAATTTCTGCTCAAGTGGAATTAATCATCCAGCACACATGGGTAAGAGCAGAGCTGGATGGTAAGAGTGCTTGGTGAATCTGGAGTTGATTTTTCTTAAATTTTATTGTAAAGAGAAAAAATGAGAACATTTAATATAACTTTAAGAGAATGTTGCTGCATGAGGCCCAATGCTCATAAAGCCCTCAGTTATTTGCTACCACATTTGTGGGCCAATTGATAATCCTCAGCCCACCTTTGCACCTGTAGGACTAGCCCTTTTTTAATTATATTCTAGTAACAAATCATGATTACAATCACCTGCTGGAATCAGCTGTTTGAAATTGTATTGGTATTCATTTTTTTTCTTTTCATCATCACTTGTCCTAAATTATCCCTGTGCCAACTTTTTTTTTGGAATGCATTGCAGGCCTGAATAACAGGAATAGATTTATGTTTTCAAATAAAACTAGAAAGGGCTGAAAGAGCGCGAAACTCCGCCAACGCATTTCAGCTGACGGAATACGGCCATGGCGGCCATATTTGAATTTGAATCCATCCCAAAATTTAATGCGAGGCCCATGGCCCATACTTCTACAAAATGTAACTGATATCTATTACAAAGTTTGAGAAATACTGTCCAGGCAATTAAACAGAGAGCCAGATGGACAGATGGACAGACATGGGTGAATCTGGCACTAGAGAACACAAAAACAGGAGCTTAATAACACAGAAACAATGAGTCACAATGAGGAACTGGTTTGGGGAAAGGAATGAGGGAAGTGCTGCAGAAGGGCTGAGGTAATGAGAAAATAACAGAATAAATGGAACAAATAAGGACAAAACTGGCACAGACAGCCAGATTACAGGAAAACCAAACAAACAAACAAACAAAAACACAAGATGTGACATTTCAGTCGACTGCTACTGCATATTGCTCTTAAGTGATATTTCAACTCAAGTGATATTTAGATTCAAAAGGACTGGTAGGTGTCAAGCTGGCTGCTTAGACTGACTCAACCAAATTATGAATTACATCTTGATTGAGTGAATAAGGGACCAATTATTTTTTCATGCTGGGCCACTTGGCACTGGATGACTTTTTTCCCTTAATATTAGAAGTGATCATTGAAAAACTGTGCTTTGCATTGTCCTGCTGAAATACAGAAGGCCTTCCGTGGAACAGATGTCATCTGAAGGGGACCATATGTTGCTCTTAAACCTTTATATACCTTTCTGCATTCATTGTGCATACCTTTCTGCATTCATTCACTAATGCATCCCCATACCATCAGAGATGCTGGCTTTTGAACTGAACGCTGATAACAGGAGGGGTGGTCTTTCTCCTCTTTAGCCCGGAGGACACGACGTCCATGATTTCCAACAAGAATGTCAAATCCAGTAAAGGTCTTTGGCCTTGTTTCTTCCGCACAGAGATTTTTCCAGTTTCTCTGAATCTTTTGATAATGTTATGCACTGTCGATGATGAGACCTTCAAAGCCTTTGCAATTTGATGTTGAGGAACATTGTTTTTAAAGTATTCCACAATTTATTTACGCAAGCCTTCACAGGTTGGAGAGCCTCTGGCCATCTTTACTTCTGAGAGATTCAGCCTCTCTAAGACATCCCTTTTATAGCCAATCATGTTACACACCTGATGCCAGTTAATGTAATCATTTGACAAATGTTCTTTCAGCTGATATACATTAATTGCTTTTTCAGCCCTTTTTTGCCTGTGTCCCAACTTTTTGAGACCTGTTGCAGCCAGAAAATTTGGAAAAAGCTCATTTTGTGAATAAAAATGTAAAATGTCTCAGTTTCAACATCTGAAATGTTATCTATGTTCAATTGTAAATAACATATTGGCTCATGTGATCTGAAAGTCATTGCATTTTGATTTTATTCACAATTTACACTTCGTCCCAAATATTTCGGAATTGGGGTTGTGCATTTTGAACTCAACCTTTCTATCTTTAAGTCAAACATTCTTTGATGTGAAAGTTTGTCACTGTATTTTTGTCCTTTCCAATATCGTGCACCAAATATGATGATAATAAGTAGACTGCAGGACCGTTTCATTAAAAGTAATCTGTGGAAGGATTCAATGTTATCATAATTACATCCCCAATTCCAAAATAGTTGGGATGAAGTGTAAATTGTGAATAAATTCAAAATGCAATGACTTTCAGATCACATGAGCCAACATGTTATTCACAATAGAGCATAGATAACATTTCAATCAAATTTTCTGGCTGCAACGGGTCTGAAAAAAGGCTGAAAAGGGAATTAATGATTGGCTATAAAAGGGATGTCTTAGAGAGGCTGAGTCTCTCAGAAGTAAAGATGGCCAGAGGCTCTCCAACCGGTGAAGGCTTGCGTAAATAATTTGTGGAATACTTTAAAAACAATAATCCTCAACATCAAATTGCAAAGGCTTTGAAGGTCTCATCATCGACAGTACATAACATCATCAACAGATTCAGAGAAACTGGAAAAATGTCTGTGCATAAGGGACAAGGCCAAAGACCTTTACTGGATGCCTGTGATCTTCGGGCCCTCAGACGCCACTGCATCACTCGCTGGCATGATTCTGTCATTGACATTACTAAATGGGCCCAGGAATACTTCAAGAAACCACTGTCTGTAAACACAGTCCGCCGTGCCATCCCCAGATGCCACCTAAAACTCTATCATGCAAAAAAGAAGCCATTGTTGAGCAGGATCCAGAAGCGTCATCGTGTTCTGTGGGCCAAGGTCATTTAAAATGGACTGTAGGAAAGTTGAAAAGTGTCTTGTGGTCAGACGAGTGCAAATTTGAAATTCTTGTTGGAAATCATGGGCATCGTGTCCTCCGGGAGAAAAACCACCCCCCTGTCATCAGTGTTCAGTTCAAAAGCCAGCGTCTCTGATGGTATGGGGATGCATTAGTGCATATGGTGTGGGACACTTGCATGTTTTAAAAAGCACAATGAATGCTGAAAGGTCTATAAAGGTTTTAGAGCAACATATGCTCCCCTTCAGGTGACATCTATTCCAGGGAAGGCCTTGCGTATTTCAGCAGGACAATGCAAAACCACATACTGCAGCTATTACAGCAGCATGGCTTGGTAGTAGAAAAGTCCATGTGCTGAACTGGCCTGCCTGCAGTCCTGATCTTTCACCAGTTGAGAACATCTGGCGCATAATTAAATGAAAAGCCCATAAAAGGAGACCCAAAACTCTCCTGCAGCTGGAAGCCTGTATTAAACAAGAGTGGGATAAAATTCCAGAGGCTAAACTCAAGAAACTTGACTCCTCAATGGCCAGATGCCTCCACTCTGTGTTAAAAATTAGAAGGGATGCTTCACCATGGAAAATAGGCCCCTGTCCCAACTTTTTTGAGACCTGTAGCAGCCATCAAATTTGAAATGAGCTCATTTTGTGGGTAAAACTGTAAAATTTCTCAGTTTCAACATTTGCTCTGTTATCTCTGTTCTACTGTGAATAAAATACTGGCTGGTGTGATTTGAAAGTAATTGCGTTTTGATTTTATTCACAATTTACACTTTGTCCCAACTATTTCGGAATTGGGGCTGTAGTTTAGTCTTCGGATTTGAGGGATGGTTTTAAGGCAAATAATTTGGAGTCTTTGTTTTTCGAAAGTACTACATCCTCCTTTGAAAGCAAAGCGAAAACAACATACTGTAGCCTATAAACTGTTACAATGTTTTCAGACTATTTGCTTATTCCAAACTCTCCTCTTTTAAACTGGCCGAGTCAAGTCTTCCTGAACATAGGGAAAATAAACCAGTGCAATTAACAGCCTTTGTGGATTGCCATAATTTAAGCCAGTCTCAACAGTGTGTAATTACTGTCATCTCCCATGACACTTATAGCAGCACTCACAGCAAATCTTCCCTCCCACACACCTCCCATACAGTTCATCTCTTCTTCCATACCTACCTCATTTGAGTGTAATTTATATTTGAAAGCTCTCACAGTATTATTTGTTAGGACTTCTATAAATGGCTCTTTGTCAAAGCTGCACACATAAAAATGATTAGAACCATGAAAAGCAATGCTCAGATATGCATAAATGTGTTCGTTGATTCATGATCGTATACATATAGTGCAAGTTGCATGGGATATAATGACAATGAGACACTTTCTATACCACTTTTTTTCACTCGGGTCAGAGGGCCTACCACAGCTGGCAATGGGCGAAAGGCGGTATACACTCTGGACAGCTCACCAATCCATCGTCGGATGCTCACACCATTGATATGCCATTCACTCACACTCCCATACTTCTGGGCAATTTAGAGTCTCCAATTAGCTTGACATGCATGTCTTTGGACTGCAGGCAGAAACTGGACTACCTTGAGGAGACCCACACAAGCGCTGTAGGGACTATACAATCTCCTCACAGACAGGTCCCAGGCCGGATTCAAACTTATGAACTTGTTGTTGAGAGGCAGCTGTGTAACCCACTGCACCACCATGCCGTAGCGCATTATCTCATTCTTATGAAGGATGATTTCTGTGGAGCTATCCATTTGGTCTTTCATTCTTTTGACTATGTACTGGCAGCTCATAGCTACACATTTGCATAATTGTTTGATTTCAGGAATGAATTTTGAATGTTGAATTGTTTTTTGTTAATATAATTTCTTAAATATACATCCATCATTTGTTGATTCTGCCTGATTGTAGAACTTGATGCTTGACTCCAAACAAATCATGGATTTTTTTTGCCTTCACTGTTGTAGCTGCAGTATTGCATGAACACACCGGGGGAGTTATTGGGTGAGGTCTGTCAACTAATATTTATTCATAAAGCACATTTAAAAACAGCTCCAGCTGACCAAAGTGCTGTACAAGGCACACATAATCATGCTAATCCTTGCTGATTAGCATGATTATGTAAATTTTTTCTCTAGATCAGCAAATCCAAGCAGGAAGTTGTGCTACTTTTGCTGCTCAGTGAAGCCTTTTACAAGGTGAAAAAGAAAGAAGAAATACTCTGTACACAGCTTTGAAGAGATACTAAATTTATTGGTTTTAATTATACCTCAGTATCAGTGACTCCAAATTCTATTTCACTGACCTCTGCTGGTCAGCACAAATTACTTCCTGGCCTGATACATCTTTTTCTCACAGTTAAAATAACTCCAATAGTCTTTCAGCCTTGTGCTGCAGCTGGGTGACAGCTAAGTTTTGGATTATTGGGATGAGGGGCGGCATGGAGGGCTGGATGGGTTACATTTTAATCAAGAATTATGGTAGAAAAGCAAATGGCTGTCAGGTTTATGACATTATGAAGACGTGCTGGATCATTCATTGCTCATCTAGAGTTAATGGGACACAGCTTTCGCAGTAAGTTCGGGCAGACAACTCCAGACGTGCCTTCATTCTCCCATGCATATCTGCCACTGGCCCACCCCTCTGTAACATAGGCAATTTTAGCTATTGTTCTGCTCAGCCCTAGCTCTAAAAGCATACCTCTATGCTACATTATTCTCTGCGACTACAAGAAAAATTACGCACTGCAGCATCATTTTTACCTGCTTCGTCAATGGTGCCCTCTGCTAATTAACATGTGCTTCCTCCTGCATGCAAGTAATGGATATGGCCAATCTGAACCTGCTACTCTTGTATGCAAGCTTGCTGGGGCTAACCTAAAGTGTTGCTGTAGTCTTCGTGCTGTAAAAGAAAATCTCGCAATCTCTTTTGTAGCTCTTACCTGAGCTCGCTTTAGTCACCGCATGCAGATGATCAATTGTTAGCCACAAAAGCTTATTTGTTAAATTAGGTCATTCCTGAATTGGCCACCCCACCAGGGTGGCACATTTTGGGGCACTATATTGCATGTTGCCGCTGTTTGCCAATGGCCCCAAGAAAGCCTCACTTCATTTCAGAATCTTATTGGCATTATACTGCAACAGCTGCTATCAGCACTTGCTCTTCACTGCTGACCAGCAGGAGAAAGTCAAGTGTGACTGGAGTGATTTGGAATTTGGAGGAAGATTCAAGTTGTGTTTCAAGGGCTTGCTGATGTCTGTTAAAGTGTTTTAAACTCATTTTTAGTCTCCTAAGTAAGAACTTGGTTGCCACTAGAGGACAGAAAGGTCATTTTTTCCTCCTGTTTTCCCTCAGTGAAGCACTCAGCTTGCACATATCTGGTTAGGTAAGCTAACTGGTTTTGCCAATAACCCATTTGTGCAGAAGCCAAATGTGGCTGTTTATGTGTTACCTTATTTAAGGATTTATAATTCAAGATTGTCGCTTCACAGAGAGAAAAGGGATGGCTTCACTGAGTCAAGACACTTGTAGCATTTAGAAATACATCGTGTTTCAGTCTATTTTTATGATTTTGGTAGAGTCAAAAGTCAAAGTATCTTTATTGTTCCTTACTGGGAAATTGCTTTGCAGCCAGGATACACAAAAACCATACAAACACACCAGACAACCGAAACGCTGATGGATGACAATCAACACACATATTGGGCAAATTACAGAGTGGCAGATTAAAAGTAAAATAAGATAAATAATAAATAAAAATGAGGATTTAAAAGGAGTTCAAATTTGCATCGCTGGGTAAGGTACAGATAAAAAGTGCAAAGTGCAATCATCAGAAGCCTAAACAGTCTGTGTAGATCTTTTGGTCCTAATAGCAGGGATCTTCCACCGACATCCTGATGGTAACAATAAAAACTCTGAGTGAAGGGGGTGATTCTGGCGCTCCACAATAAAGGCAGCCTTTCTCAACACCTGCCTACTATATAGGTCAGTGAGCTGAGCATGACTCCTACCGCAAACCTTACTAGCCGCTTTGATGTGGCTACCAAGCCTATTTTTATTAGTTGCAAGATGGTGCAGTACCTGCGAAGATACTGCTCAATGTCCTCGTCAGCAACTCTCCCCGTCCAGAACTTGACAACTAGGGAGAGGGTATCTACCGACGCAGAGGACTGTACTTTCCACTCCTTCCACACTCCATCAGCAGAGTTAGAGAAAAAAAATCTCCATAAAACATTTAAGTGCTTGTTCTTGGAAAAAACATAATTCAAATTTCCGTTTGACCTCATGATCCCATAAAAAAGTGTATCATTTTAGCGCGTTCACATATCCTACATTTGTACTGTAATGGGGAAAGAAGCCACTAGATGACAGTATTGGCCTTTTTTTTGTTAAGCCCAGTCTGGAGCTAGGTTTGAGCATATCCTGGGCATGTCTGAGACGGAAAGTCCCAAAGAATAAAAAAAAGTCTAAAAGGTGGGAGGGGTCTGCAAAAGAGTATAAAAGGAGAAAAACTGAGAGAGTAAAGTAGTAGGAGAAATTGCAAGGAGAAGGATACATTTGACCAGACCTGTCACTCTTTTCAAGACCTGTGAAGTTTTTTTTTTGTGGATTTTTGCCTGTGTTGGAGCATTTCCCTGTCCCAGGACATCACCAAGCAACCCCATCTCAAGGGACTGTAAATATTTTTTTTTCTTGTATATGTCAATCTTAGTCACTAGTATAAATTGCAGGTTAGTTGTCAGTCTTTGTTTAATTAAGTCTGTTTAAGTTTTAAAATTTTGTCTGTCATCCCTTGCTGTCTTAGATGTCATAACAAATTGGTGTCATGGTTTTGGTTTTTGGTCATGTTGATGTTCTGGTTTTGTGTTCATGATCATTGTCTTTTATTTATTATTTTTGGTTTTTGTAACATTTTGTAACATTCTCCCCTGTCTTGTGATCTAGTGGGTTCAGTCCGCCTTCCCTGTCTGCATGCTCACTGACTTCGGGTGATTTAATGAAGTCCGGTGTTTAAAATATTCCTTCATATCTCGTTTTCTTCCTTCACCCTTCTGTTCTGATTACTAATAAGACTAACATTTGTATTTTGTATTATAGTCTACTAACATAACTAACCATGTATATATATTCGTTTAGCCTACTAAATTCCTAATGAGCACTCTAGTTTAAGTTGTAAAGCTGCACCGCTACTAATAGACTAATTACCTCTCCGCAATCGCCCAGTTCTATTCTCCGCCCCTTGTCTTTCGCTTTACTCTCCCTGAGTTTCAGTGAGAATCTCTTGCACGTGCTTGATCACTCTCCTACCCTTGTTATCTGTGCTCTAAGAACTCCTGGACCGGAGCTGGAGTCTTTTCACTCACAGCTCTTGTCAGAACGTTGATCAATATTTCTTTGTGCAGAGCTCCTCGTATGCCATTGATTATTGTTTCGCTTCTACTGGATAGTCCGACCTTGATTCTTGCCCTTTTTGTACTGTATTTGTCTTTCTGGATTTTGACTTATTTTTGTATGACCTCGAGTTCTGTGTTTGGATGCCCTGTGTATGACCATTGGTTTTACCCATCGACTACGACTTTTTGCCTATAGTTTTTGTACCTCTGCCCATCTGTCTTACTGGTCCTGACCCCGGCCTGTCTTGTCGATACTGTTTTTGGATTTCGTATTGTGGCTTGGCAATTCCTGTGTTTTCTGGCTTTGACTCGGACCCCATTAGAGGCATACATTTTTTGGATTCCTGTCTCTCGCGAGTGGTTCCTGAACTGTACCTCACAATTGGGGCCATAACAGCCGGCATTTGTTTTTGAGGAAAATAAGATGATGCATTTCATGCGACCAGGCTGTAAGCACTGTTATTGTTCATATGAAAAAAAGGTAAAAACTAAATGTTAAATAAGTGTGTACAAAAGAAAATTCTTATATGTAGCATGAATATGTATAAATAATACGAATTGTTTGAAGCAGAGATTTGAGTCTGCCCCTTTTTTGCAGTTCCAGCTAACTTTCTGTCCCATGAAAGGAACGCACATGCAACACACACGTCAGTAAATCATGCCAAACAAGATTATTTTCATTTGTGGTTGTTTTTTGGGTTGTTTCAATCTTTATCACTGGAAGAAATGCTACTGTAGATATCTAAAAATGCGGAGACAAACTTCTATGTTCACATTTTCTGAATTAATTAAATATTCCGTGGGCCAGATGGAAAGCCTTGGCGGGCCGGATGCGGCCCGCGGGCCGCCAGTTGATGATCCAGGGAGTAGAGGCCGAAATAGTATCTGCCGATGGGGGCCAAAGGCAATGTTGGCTGAATTGTCTGGTACCCGGCAAAATCAGCCTTGAACTGGCTTGGGAGTCACCAAAATTTGTTCACGTTAGGGGGGTGAATGCAAAACCTGCCAAGACACAAATAATTTATGTTGTACTTGGGTTGAACATTTGTTTTGTTTGTTTCATGACAATTCAGCCAATTGAGCTTAAGGCGTACTGCGGGGGGAGGGGGGGGGGGTGCGGGGGGCCACTAGATGGCAGTATTGACATTTTTTTTGTTAAGCCAGTCTGGAGCTAGGTTTTGGGCATGTCCTGGGCATGCCTCAGAGGGGAAAGTCCGAGAGAATTGAAAAAAAGTCTGGAAGGTGGGAGGGGGCTGGAAAAAAGTTAAGTAGTAGGAGAAATTGCAAGGAGAAATAGTGGAAGGATACATTTGACCAGACCTGTCGCTCTTTACAAGACCTGTGAAGCTCTTTTTGTGGATTTTTGCCTGTGTTGGAGCATTTTCCTGTCCCAGGAAATCACAAGATAGCAACCCCATCTCCATTACCAAAGGGACTGTAAATATCTCATTTTTGTTATTCCAATTTTGGTCAATGCTTTGTTTAATTAAATCTGTTTAAGTTTTAAAATTTTGTCTGTCATCCCTTGCTGTCCAATATGTCATAACAAATTGGGGGTCATAACAAAGGTAATTAATTTAATCCTGAAATTACTTCTTTTGGCTGCTGTGGGTTAATGTACTAATCCTGTCAAATTTTTGGGAAGATCGCCAAGTTGGAATGCACCCAAGCAGCTGAGAACTCAGTCCCAGAAGTGTACACTCTCCCCAACATGGTAATTGGAAGAAATGTATAAGGTAACAGCAGGGCTGGACTGGGACAAAAAAACGGCCCTGGTGGCCCAACCCGACAGTGACGTGATGGCCCACCATAAGTGCACACTTTGCTGTTACTAAAAGTTAAAATTAAGCTCAGTCGTAGCCTACGTGCCCTGGAATTCCACACAGAAATGCCGCAGGCCAGGATCGAACCCACAACTTTCTTGCTGTGTGGTGGCAGTGCTAATCACTGCACCACCATGACAAAGAAGAAGTTATTATTATTTTTATTATTAATATATTTACATGAATGAATGTGAAAAAGAAATGTGACTTTAGGGCCATTTATAATTTTTCAATAACATCATTTCACTATTTGGATTGATTCATACATAACCTTTTTAAATACTGTTACATATCTCATAGACTTAGCAGGGCATAGAATAGCTCACTAGCTTCAGTACCGCAGTACTCGCTGGTTGCAGGTTTACTGGCAGGTGATTCTGCAAGACAGGGTTTCAAATAGAAAAATTTGAGAGTCTTCCTTGCAGTATTTCAGGACAAATTCTATTTGCCACCATAAAACAACAAATCAATATGCATCAAATATTAGGTTATGAACAGCTGGTCCATCAGTGGGGGCCTTTTTAAGCTCAAGCAAATTTTAACCAAATACATACTTTCGTTAGCCTATTAATTTCATTTAATGTCAGTCTTATCGCTTTCCATGTCATCTGATCTCGCATCGTTGAAATGCATTTTTAGACTGTTAACATAACTGGGGACAAGCAAGGCCACTGGTCAAACTAATTCCCAGCAAGCCTGCCCTCTTAAACTTTTAAGACAAAAACAACAACATTTAATAAACTGCACATGGTGTAAGCCAATGAATTGTTTTTTTATCTGCAAGAATACAGTTTTTCAGTAATTCCTATATCATAAAAAAAGATAATCATAAAAAATACATAAATAGATACTGAATAATGGCCAAGATGCAAGATAACTTGAGTACTGAAGTAGAACAGTAAAAAGTGGTATAAAAAGCTTGTGTCCCATGTAAGTTGAATGTGTAGGAAATCTCAAGAAGTGCTCTCGGGATGGCAAGAGAAAATAAAGACAAGCAGCAGATGAAAGCTGAAGATCCGTATGTATTAATCAGTTTCCACTCAAGTGAAATCATTTTGCTGAGTGCTCAGCTTTATCTGGGCTACTGGCTACCGACAGGCCGTATTCCTCCGAGGAGGGTGGGTTCAGAGATTTCATTGGGCCAGCCCTGTGTGCGCGTAGAAAATGAACCAATAGGCCACTCTCCGTGTAAAGGTCGGCGCGGTCGTTCAAAATTATCAATATTATTACAATTTTATAAACTATGATTGCCTCGGCCCAAAATGTGCGTCAGCCCACCGGGCATTGCCCGGTACGCCAGATTACCAGTCCAGCCTTGGGTAACAGTGGTAAGTGCAAGAGATGCCACAAAGCTTATCTGATCCTGGAAATACAGTGATCTGAAATAGATTTTCTCTATAGCCTTAACCATGTGAAGGGCTTCTGTCACATTCATTAGTATTATTCTTGATGATGCACAACCAGTTTTAGTGGTTAACAAGATTAACATCCATTTTGTCATCCTCAAGTCACTTGTGCAAATTACTATATTCAAATCATTTGTATATTTCTCTCCAAATGGAACATGACACTTTTAAGATGGTCCACCATTAGCAGTTAAAGTATGCTATCTGACTAATGTTACCATGGCAACAAAGCATCAGCTTCCTAGGCAGAGCTCAAATGTTGCTCTATACATATAATCATGAATTGCCTTCAAAGTCAGCTGTCCCAGCGGGGTCTATTTATTTCAACTGCATGTCAAAACACTCATCTTGCAGGGATAGGATGCAATCAGCTGAGAAGCTTCTTGTATCTGGTAGAAATAAAATAATTTGGAAGAAAGTTTCATAGAGAATATAGTTCCTTTATTAAACTGCTCAGCAGGCCTGTGGATATTATTTAGTTACCAGATCATGATTTCTGGAAAGAGCAATTACTTTTACATTTTTAAATGCATTTTCGAATCCTTTGAACACCACAAGATAAATGCAATTTAGCTCCTCAAGGCAGGCATCTCTTTGGTCAGTACCTCCATAACTTGACAGATCATGCCAAAACAATTTTAATAGATAAACAGCAATACAGGTAAGAATAAAAAAAAAGCTTTTATTATGATTTTATGGTGAAATCTCCCTTTTAATTGAACTGTAAATGGATGTGAATTGGCCAGATTGGTTTTGTTGCCTTTAGTGAAGATGTTTTCACCCTAATGAGCGCACTATCTAAAGCTATTTCTTTCACTATTTCTTGGATGTGGATCGATGAATAACATGCTGACATGATCTACACTTGAAACTAGATGCAATCCGAAGAGGTGTATTTATTGATAGAAATACGGTAATAGTGTTGGAGTTAGCTGAAGCCCAGAATTTGAGGAGGGCAATCCAGCTTTGTTTGTAAATGCAGGAGAGGGTTGAAGGTGTGTCCACACCTGGCCAGAGGCTGTCCTGAGGAAGAACGCAGGTGGTGAATTCCTTTCACCAAAGCAGAATTGCATGGCAGCAGGACTGGAGAGTTTAGCAGGAATGCAGTCCCAATCCTGGGTACCAAAGAAGGCTTGGGAGGTGTTCCTAATATACTGGCTAAGCGGAACAGACTCAAGCAAATGGTTAACAGAAGCGAGGTCCTGATCTTCTAGACTGTAATCAAGCATGGGGAGTATTATTCAATGCATAACCTTCCGCTTACTTTCAAAATTGAAGCAAGCCCCATTTCTGTAGATGTAACCTATTTGACTCCTTATCTTTTTTGTCAAATTTTCAATATGCATATGAAAAGTAAGCTTGTCATCCAGCCAAATGCACAAGTTTTTATAATGGAGGACACACTCAATTCTGATACCCTGCAGGGTACAAATGTGAAAATCAAGGGAGTATATTTTTCAAGAGTTGGTGAATACCATGAACTTGGTTTTAACCTCATTTAAACTTCAACTCAATTGGGAATCTTTGACTAGAAAAGATATGTAAATGTAGTTAGCAATGCTCTACAGAAAAGTCAAAATTATTAATACAGTATACTGTATATAGTGAATAACAAAGGTCCAAGAATTGAACCTTGTGGAATTCCTCTGCGGAGTTAAACACTGAGACTTAATGCTTTCAACTGAAATGTATTGAGTCCTGTTCTAAAAATTTTAAACCAGTTACAAACCAATTTATCAAAGCCAGTGTCTGACAATCTTTTCAAAAGAAGGACATGATTGACTCATGCCTTAGAAAGGTCAATCAAGAGGGCTACACAATGTTGTCTGTTGTCTAGTGCTCTCACAATTACATAAACAAGTTGCAGTAACAGTGTTATGCCCAGACCCGAGACCAGATTGTAAGAATTCAAAATGCAATTTTCAGTTAAAAAAGATTATAACTGAGGCCTCCATAATCTTAGCCAGGCAAAACAACCTGGATATTGGACGGTTATCATTTCAATTATTTGAATCTCCCCCTTTTAATAAATGGAGAACAATAACAGTCTTCCATACTTTTAGTATGTTACTGGTCATAATCGACATATTAAATATATGAGGCAGAGGTTTGGAAATGAGTGGGCAGGACAGTTTCAAAAGATACGGATCTACCAAGTCATCCCCTGTGGACTTTTATGCATTCATTTTATTAAGAGCTTCAAGAACTTCCTCAGTTGAAATGCAATATAAAGATAATACACTATCACTATTCAATAAGAGGTTTTAGGACAGGCACACATGTACAGTGCTTATTATAGGTTTGCTCATAGACACTTGGGGCTGATATTTTGTTCATCTTGAATAAATAGCCTGCTGAAAGAAAATGCTGATTAAACGCATTACTTATTTCAACTTTACCAGGAATCAAATTTCAATAATAAAAAACTTGTAAAAACTTTTTAAACAACCGGAAGAGAAGGAGAGGAACTTGAATTTTCTAGCAATTTTTCAGTTTTCCAGAATTAAATTGGATTTGCACCGGTATCCCCAAGATGATTTTAAATAAAAATCAGATTTTGCCTGTCAAACTCTTACTATTCATTTGTTTCTAAGTTGACAAAAATAAAGCCAATCTTGGGGTAAGGGGGGGTTACCTAGCTTAAGGTCAAAATCATTGGTCAAGGTAGTTGAATTCAGACTGAATGACATGACCTGAAGATAACAGTCCCTTAAGAAAAGGATCTATTCCCCCTTTGAAGAAGAATGTAGGATCACATTTTAATTAAAAAAAGGCCATCTGATTACTGTCTTATGATTTCATCATCATTAATTATATTATCCATTAGAGCTATTCCAACCCCCTTATCCTCAAGTTTCACATTAATGTCATGGTTCTTCGACGAAGCAGCTAAAGTACACAGTACACTTGTGGTACAGTTAGATCTCATATGAGGTTAGGGTCTCTACAAGAGTTCTACCACATCCCTTTCCACTAACGAACAAAATGTTTCAATTCCAGTGCAATTAACTTAAGGAAAATACATACTTTTTGTTTAAACCGAACATTAGTTGTATATACAGCACTCTCGGCATTCACTGGTCAGTGAGCTCTCCCCTTATTATAAAACTACAGAAATATAGAAAGCTTCAAGTGTTATGGTGAATGTAATTCGCACACATTGAGAGCCGTGATTTGGGGCAACAAAGTCTTTATGCAGTTAATATTAAAGTAAGTTAGAGAACAAGTCAAATGTCAAATGCTCTACCCTATTCGCCCACCTATATCCTAACATTCTTATTTTTACCTTCCCAATTCTACTTTTTTCAATGTCATAGTTGATGTCCCATCTCCCCATCCCATCATTTTGTTTTCCCTCCTCTGCCCTCTCCCCTCTTCTGGAACATTAAATGCACCCATGATGAGAGGAGAGGAGAGACCTGAATTTACACAAATGGTCTACTTTTGATTTTTAGTCTGTATTGTAAATGGGCTGATGTGTGTGCGTTTTTGGTTTGTGTTTTATTTATTTATTATTTATTTAATTTATTTTTTATTTATTTATTTTTTTGGGGGGGGGGGGGTCTTGAAAGAGAGGAAGCATCTGGGTTTGAAGGATTTGACCAGTCTGACCTCTATCACTGATGCTGTCAGATGCAGCGCAGTTCTTCTTTCTGTGATGAATGTCTTAATAGAGCCTCAAGAAATAGAGGACAGCATGGTGTGATGTAGCACTCAGTGTTAAACGTGGTGGGCATTCAGAAAGCAAAAGGATTCTCCCTCTCACACACTCTCTCTGATTCTCTCTCTCGCTCGCTCTCTCTCTCTCTCTCTCTCTCTCTCTCAAAAACACAAACAGCATTTAATACATGTGCATTTATGACAGATGCTAGCTGTCAAGCCTCACATCTCTCCCATGCTGTGCTGGGCTGCCTGTTGAGAGAGCACGAGGGATTGTAGTGACAATAATTGACTGAGAGAAATGGACCAGCCCTACATTACATTAGCTTTTCAGAATGCAAATGAAAGCTTTTCATGTATTTTTACCAGAGCATGACTCAGCTGTGTGGGCCACTGACATCACTGTTATCTGTGAGGGCCCACAACAGCCTGACCGAATGCGTGACTGAAAAGCACTCATCAGCTGCTCAGAGATGGCTTGATAAAAGGAGGGAATGACATTGACAAAAAAAAAATAATAATAAATCCTCACCAAAGCACTGGTAAAGCCTAAAGCCTGACATGTGAACAGTGAAAAGAGCACTGCCCCTGAAGAAGGTACCATAAACAGTTCTTTATGATGGTCACAGTAATCATTTTCTGTCCATCTTCAACATCTAAGCACTTTTTTTGAAACAGATTGATTCTGAGACAGAATCATGAGAAAGACATTCATATACTGACCTGCATAGAAAATGCACCAACCTAATTTCAAGTCCAACTGACAAATTATGCACGTTTGTGATATGTAATTCTTATCAAAGTGTATTATGCCTCCTGAAAAGATGGCAAAAAGTAAAATTAGGTCTTTGGCCGGAAAAGCTGAAAGCAAGATTTTTTGTCATCCGGGCAAAATGCAATCACGTCTATCTATGTCTGTTCACAAAATCTGGCCTATCAAAAGATGGAAAGGCAAAAGCCACCCTAAGTCAGCTGATAAACATCACCATTAGATGGTTAATGAGGCAAGAACTTGATGAAAATGAATAGAAACACACCCTTAGAATGCTGTGAGCACACATGCGTGTCTGTGCTCTTGCTACGTGGCAACATTGCAGTTATTCCATTACTGGGAAGATTGACCAAAGGTTTAGGGGTATCAGCCTTGTGCCTGACTGTCCACAGTTTGCCAACCACGGTGTAAATTAAAGAATCAAGATCATTTAAACTGACTCTAATGGCTTAAAGGGGTTGAATGTCTGAATCCACAGCCACAAGTCCCCAACAGCTGCAAAGTGACGTGTGAAACCCCCACTTAGCCTATTTTCACCAAAGACACCAGTCTAGTACTGTTTAAAATCAAGGGTTTCTCCGAACTAGAGGCAAGAAATCTAAACCAAAATCATTTGATCTGTGTTCAGTTTGGTGATCAGAAACATCAATCTGATTTTGTTTCTTATAACACTTATACATCATAAATATAATTTGTGTCTTGGCCATGAAATTTAGTTGGTGCATGCTGGTCAGTATATTTACAGGTTATGCTTTTGCAATAGCTTTTGGCTGTGTTTTCCTCCAGGTCAGTCATGATGCAACTACAAACTCAGATTCAGGTTGAGATTGAGTGTGAGAAGATGTAATCCCTAATGAAGCCATTAGCATAAAAGGACAAAGATAGAATTTGGAAGATGCAACATATATGTCAGGGCTCTCCAATCAAGATCCTCAAGGGGCGAAAACTGCTGGTGTTCCAGGTGTTCTTGTGTTTCTCCTCTGCCTGGCTAAATAAAAGAAGTGACCTCCTGGATTTGACAAAGGGTCATTCCAATCTATACCAAATTTCAGAAACAACGGTGGTATAGCTTTCAAGATATGCATGATTGAAATTAGCTGACCACATCCATTTTGCTATTTTGCTTCCTCCAGGTCCAATGTTTTGAGGCCAATATCTACTTGATCATCAGTGAGAATCTGAAGATTTCAGCGTCATCTATGCCTTGTTCGCTTTTAGGCTTCACCATCAGAAGCACTGAGAAATACTTCATATTCATTGTTGAAAAAGGGAGATAAATTTGCACTTATTATTTTGAAAGACTTTGCAATGCGCTCTTCTCATCTAACAGTTACAGTATTCCAAAACAGTTGCTGCCGTTATATTTTATGGACACGTGGTAAATACCGATATGCATTGCTACCCTAAGGTTGACTCAGTTTATTGAAAAATTAAAGCCTGCAATAAATCCCGCAAACAAATATGCAAAATTAGCATATTTTTCGATTTCGAAAATGACAAGTTTGACAGTTAGTGAATGAGACATGATTTTAACCACGCAATTGTCATTGACATATAAAGGTTTGAACAAAGTATGTATGTTCTTTCTGAAGCAGGTCTTTGATTGCTCCAGGCACGGCCATGAGGCTGGGAGAGAAATTCTCTGCATCCGCCAAGGTGGTCGCTCAGTATTCGACTATGCCATTGATTTCCAGACCCTGGCGACCAACAGCAAATGGCAAGAAAGAGCGCTCTACGATGCCTTCATCAATGGCCTGTCTGAACGGATAAAGGATGAGCTTCTCCCATGCAATCTGCTCGAAGACCTTAACCGGATTTTTGAACTGGCTATACGTATTGACGCACACTTGGAGGAGCGAAGACGGTCCACCTACGGTGCCAGGAACCCTAAACCTCCGGTGACAACCCCTTCTCTGCCTATGCCTGATGTTAAACCCAAGCCCCCTCTCGAATCAGAGCCCAAACAGGTGGGTCGCACTGAGCTGACGAGCGAGGAAAGGGATCGCAGGCGAAGAGATCAGAGTGTTTTTACTGCGGACAAGCCGAACACTTCATCGCACGGTGCCCCAGTAAAAAGCCATGCCCACTAGCGAGGAGGGGAGCGTTAACAGGCGTTACTCCTGTCGAGCACTCATCGAAGAACCGCACCCGTTTCCCTGTTTTCCTAGAGTGGAGTGGAGAAGAGAGGAAGACTACTGCTCTGATTGATTCTGGCATGGAAGAGAATTTCATTGACCAGGAGGTTGCCCGGAGATGGGGCATTCCTATTGAAAGAATCTTCCCTAATCGATTGGTTAACTCCCTCAACGACCAGAGCATTGGTCAAATTACCCACATCACTGGTTCTATCAAGCTACGGATTTCAGGGAACCATCAAGGGTCAATCAGGCTCTACCTCATCCAGTCACCACATGCCCCAGTCGTCCTAGGGCATCCCTGGATGGCCAAACATCTTCCTGAGGTCGATTGGGGTAAGCACGAGATTAAGGGTTGGAGCCCCAGTTGCGCTCAGTCCTGCCTAAGTGATGCTCTAGATCATGTCCTTGCTCCTCTCTCAGAAGTGATTCCTAACCTGGATAAGGTTATTCTCGAATTCCATGACCTGAAGGAGGTGTTCTCCAAATCTCGGGCCACCTCCTTGTCCCCACACAGACCCTTTCACTGCGCCATAGATCTGAAGCCTGGTACCCTGCCTCCCAGAGGTCGGCTGTTTTCCTTGTCTTTCCCTGAAACACTGGCCGTGGAAAAATACCTGAGTGAGTCCCTCGCGGGTGGCATTATTCGCCCCTCCTCATCACTGGCTGGTGCCGGTTTCTTTTTTGTGGGCAAAAAGGACGGATCCTTACGGCCCTGTATTGACAACAGGGGACTCAATAAAATCACAGTCAAGAATAGATCCCCCCTACCCCTCATGAATACTGCCTTCGACCTCCTCCAGGGGGCGAAAATCTATACCAAGCTGGATTTGCGCAACGCCTACCATCTGGTCCGCATCCCAGAGGGGGATGGCTGGAAGACAGCTTTTAACACCCCTAAGGGATACTGGGAATATTAGGTTCTTTCCTTCAGCCTTATGAAT
Organism: Gymnothorax reevesii; assembly: GCA_029721435.1. NCBI lineage: Eukaryota > Metazoa > Chordata > Actinopteri > Anguilliformes > Muraenidae > Gymnothorax > Gymnothorax reevesii. Next base: position 11,923,934 of record CM056581.1, read on the forward strand.
GCCCCAGCTGTCTTCCAAAATCTTAATGATGTATTATGTGACATGATTAACAAGTTTGTTTTTGTTTACCTTAATGATATCCTAGTCTTTTCCAAGTCACAGAAGGAACACGCTCGCAATGTCCGCTAAGTCTTTAAACGTCTGCTAGAGAATCACCTATTTGTTAAGGCAGAAAAATGTAAGTTCTCTGCCCAGACTACCTCCTTCCTGGGACACATCATTTCCCCCGGCACCATTCATATGGATTCTGTCAAGATCGAGGCTGTTACCGATTGGCCCAGACCTACGGACCGTAAGTTTATTCAATACTTCCTGGGGTTTGCTAATTTTTATAGACAATTTATTCGTAATTACAGTTCTGCAGCTTCACCCCTTACTGCTCTTACCGTTAGCAAAGTCAAGTTTTAATGGTCGGAGGAAGCAGAAAGAGCATTTTAGGATCTCAAGACTCATTTCACCTCTGCCCCTATCCTAACCATTCCTGATCCCAAGCTCCAGTTCATTGTAGAGGTTGACGCCTCCAACATGGGAGTCGGGGCGGTCCTCTCCCAGAGATCTCCTAAGGATGGCAAGATCCACCCTTGTGCCTTCTTTTCCTGCCGCCTGAACCCCTCGGAATGCGATTACGACATCGGCAACCGGGAGTTGTTAGCGATCAAGCTGGCACTGGAAGAGTTGAGGCAGTGGCTGGAGGGAGCTGAACTTCTGTTTCTCGCGTGGAGGAACCACAAGAATCTAGAGTACCTCCAGTCCGCCAAGAAGCTCAACCCTCGACAAGCCAGGTGGGCGCTATTTTTCTCTCGTTTTAATTTTCACATTGCTTATAGCCCCGGCAACAAAAATGTTAAACCAGACACCTTGTTCCGCTGCTTCGAGGTGGAAAATGATGAGCCTGTCCAGAAACTATCCTTCCCAAAGAGGGTCCTGTTAATGCTCTTGAGATGGACATTGAAACAGAGGTGAGAAATGCCCAAAATGATTCTGCTGCATCCAGTGCCTGTTCCAATCACTGCCTGTTTGTGCCAGTTAACCTGGTAACTATAACTTAGCTAGTTAGCTTGCTGTGTTTTTCTAGCTAACTGTTCACCAGGGTGTATATTGTAGCTAGTGAAAGCTGAATCATCTATGGCTTACTAGTGAGGTTATTTATGTTTTTTAATTTTATCCTAGTTATTACTAGCTGCTATATCACTCGCTAGCTAGCTAGCTAGCTAGCTTATGTTTGACTAAATCTACATGTTGGACAAAATTTTGGATGTTTCATTTACCTCAATTGAGCATGAGAAGTATGAGAAGAGAAGTTATGAATTTAACTGGGCTTTCTATTATACACGAGAGGCACAAGTGGCAAAACTCACACTACTCAATCACTCACTAATACTGTTTCTGCCGCCTCAGTGGTCTGTGACATCCTGAGTCAGCAATCAGTCCTTCAAGGTGTGCCCTCCACAAGACCTTGTCCGTAGCCAGTCGTCTCATGTGGTTTAAGTGGGTGGTTGTGCGTAGGGGTCCAAGGCCGGCTCTTTTGATGTCTCCGCGGATTATTTCAAGGAGGTTGGTGCAGTGTCTTCCTTGCCTTGCCTGGTACTTCCGGCTTCCGTCGAGTGCAAATTGCAGGGCTTGTTGTGCTGGTGAGTGTATGTCCATGCGAAGGATGTGGCCTAGCATGGACCATCTCTGTCTCACAACCCTCCTGGAGAGTGGTTCACAGTTGCACGTCTTGTTCAGGGCCTTGTTGGAGATGAGGCTGTGTGGCCAGCTGTGTCCAGTGATTTTGCGCAGGTGTTTGCGATGGCATGCATCCAGTTTCTTCAAGTTGCTTGATGTTGGGGCCCAACTGTTGCAGTTGTACAGCATGATGGATGTGCAGTATGCATCATAGAGGTGAAGTTTCTTCTGCACTGGGATTTTTGATCTGCACCAGATTTTCCAGTAGGTTTAGAAAGCGATGTTTCCTAGGTTGCAGCGGAGGTCGATATCTTCATTACTGCAGAGTAGTGAGCCTAGGATCTTGCTCTTTCGCCAGTCTTCTTTTCCTCGAGACACTTGACCATCCTTGTCCAATTCTGACTTCTCAGCTAGGAAGACATGAGTGTGTTCAGTCTTGGCTTCATTCATGAATAGGTTGTGTTTCTCAAGGGTGTTTTTGGCAATGGTTTGAAGACTGTCAAGCAGAGGTCTTTCTTCATCGAGGAAATCCACATCATCAGCATATTCCATCTCCAGTGGCATTCCAATGTTGGAGATTGGGGGGTCAGATCTTGCTGTTAGTGTCCTGATTGATTGTAAGGCAGTTGCAAGATAACAGGTGAAGAGAACCGGTGATAGACTGTCGCCTTGGGGGGAGCCGATTGAAGTAACAAACTCTGCAGATGTTTCTGATTTCACTCTGATGGCTAGTCTTGTTTCTGCCAGGAGCATGCGGACCAGTCTGAGTTCATCTTCATTGCAATTGGCCTTGTAGAGGGATTCTAGGATTTGCTGGCGCTTGATGGTGTCAAAAGCTTTTGACATGTCAATTCCCATCTTGTGGAAGTCCCATTTCCTTGTTAATACAACAGAGACCAACATGCCTTGTGCCCATACGATGTCTCCGGTGCTTCTTCCCCTCTTGAAGCCACTTTGACAGGTTCCTGTGTAGGCGTCGATCTTGTCTCTTACTCTGCGTAGTGTGATCGTGGAGAGTATTTTCCTTATGCTGTTCAGCAATACTATTGTTCTGAGGTTTGCTGGTGGCCCTGGTGGCTTCCTTGGTTTGGGCAGTGGGATCAAAGTTCCTTGTCCAAGGCTTTCGATCGGGATATGATGTTCGAGGGATTAGTTTATAATGGTGGCAATGAATTTGGAGACAGTATCCTTGGCTTCTTTGAAGAGCTCACTGTTGATGTTGTCTGGCCCCGCTGCCTTTCCATTCTTCAAAGCTTGTATGGCGTTTTTGACTTCCTCTTCACTGATGGGTGTCTGAAGAGGTCTTGGGTGGCCGGTGAATGAATCGAGTGGGTAGTCCTCTTTGTTTGTGAACTGTTCTTGAAACCATGTTTTTATTGCCCCTGCTTTTCCCTTGTCTGAACCAATGAAACATCCTTCCGTGTCATGGACAGTGATAGGTGGGCTTGGTTTGGCTGCTCTTAGTTGCTTTGCGGCTTTCAACATTCTTTGGCAGTCGTCTGCATCTGTAAGTTCCTCTGCTATATTGTCAGCATGGTTTATCGCGATGGTTTTGAGTCTGCTTGTGATGGCTTTTAGAATCTTGTTGCGTTTTCTTCTCAACAGTTTGCGGTCTTCGCTGTTGCCATGTTGGTAGATGCGCAGCCTAAGAGCTTTCTGTTCTTTAGACAGTTGTTGGACCACCAAATCGCTGGTAAGTTGACGTCTGTTATTAGGCTTGCATTCCCCAGCAGTTTCTAGAGCTGTGTCTCTCATGCATTCTAGGATGTTGGTTAAGGCTGCATTCGGGTTGTTGCTGTCCTCTAGATTTGTGATCTTGTGGTGGATCTTTGCCTTGTATGATTCTTTAGTGGGCTGGTCATTTCTTAGTTGCTCTATGTTGACGAGTTTTTGGCCTGGTAGTTTCTTTCCTGGCTTGTATACTAGATGGATGTTCATCAGTAGTTTGGTAACAACAAGTTTATGATCAGAGTTCGGATCTGTTCCACCATATGAGCGTGAATCGCGGAGAAGAGGTGTTGTCTTCTGATTGCAGAGGATGTAGTCAATTTGGTTGAAGATTAGCTTGGTCTTGTTGCATTGTTCGATGTCTTTGATGTGTCCTGTCCATGTGGTTCTGTGCCTACTTGGGTGTTGGAATGCCGTGTTGCTGGCAAAGAGGCCGTTAGTGGTGAGGAAGTCCATTAGAGCATTACCATTGCTGTTTCGGATACCCTTGCCGTACGATCCCATGTTTCCTGAGAGTCCACTTTGGGCATCTTCTGCAGTGAGCTTTCCTAGTTTAGAGTTGAAGTCTCCACATATGAATGTCAGCCATCTGCTGGGTGTTTTGATAGTGTGAGACATTTCTTCATAGAAATTTTCCAGCAGTGATGGGTCTTCTTGGGCTCTCTCTGATGTGGGTCCGTAGGCATTGACAATTCGTATTTTCTGTTCATCTCCATTGCGTGTGTGGATGCCAATGTCCATGGTGGCGATTCTGTTGCTGATTTGCTTGTATCTTATTATGTTGTTGATGAGTTTGGGTACTATGACAAATCCGAGTCCATGGTGTATGGTCTGATGCTGTTGCAGGATGATGAGCTTGTGGCCGGTCTGAAGCATCTGATCCCAGTGATCTTTGATCTTGGTTTCTTGGATACAGAGGATGTCGATGTTGTATCGTTGACAGTCGGATCCTAGGGTTTGTTTCTTGGACGCAGCTGTGAGTCCCCGTACGTTCCATGTCCCTATGTTCAGGCGATTGGCTTGGCGTCTGGGCTGTGGTTGTGTGCACTCTTGAAGGGTAGACATGTTGCTGTAAGGCGAGGGTTTATCCTTTTACCCCTTGCAGCCGTGCGGTTGTCAGCTCGCACTCCTTGACGATTCTTAGCTTCCTGGCAGTGTGGGTGCCAGTAGTGACGGGTTGGACCGCGGGAAGGTGATCGTCAATCCCAACCCAACCCAAGTGGCAAAAGTGGCAGAATATTTAAAATCAATTGTTCTTTTGGTCATTCTTGCTGTTTCACACGTGAGAAAATTGGATATAATGAATTTGTATTAATATCAAATGCATTATTGTATTCTCATATGTTAAGTCGGGGATGCTGTGGGTCAGCAATTGTAGTGCTGCATCTGCCACCGCTGTGTCCATAGAAATTTGTTTGTTAGCGCTCTACAGGGCACAAACCAATTTGTTTCATATTTAGTGCGGGCCTTTGGTGTGTGCTTGGTATGGTCACAATGCCTATTAATTTTGGGAGCGATTGCTTTTGGGAGACGTGGGATACATGTTGACCAGTGGACGACTGACAGTTTAGTTTAAAATTTAATGCATCTCTTGTTTGCGATGGGAGGTATGAGTTGAGAGGCGGCGAGAGAATTGGGGAGAGGGAGGGGAAAGAGAGCCTGCACAAAAGCCAGGGGTTTTTGAATTCTGCCCCTAACAAGCTGTCAACATGGTGACAACTTGTTACGCCCGATGGGGCAAATAAACTACCAATAGGAATGAAGCTAAATGTAAACCGACATAACAGAAATTTGCACGTGCAGAGTACTTCCCGGTGGTTTTTAGGAGATTATCCTGATGAATCGTGCGGTAATGCCGAAAAAAAGTTGTAAATATACCAAGCGAAGCAAGTGATCGTTACCGTATTTGCAAGTGTTGTTTCATTTTCAAGTACGGAACTGGAAAACTTAGTCGTATGTCCACTGAAAATCTATATACTGTTTCTAATTGGGAAGGCACCCATGGACAGGTGTTGGCTTCAATGTGTGAAAATATCGCCTTCCTCTCATCAGATTGTCAAGCTCGTCAGAGCAGGTTTGTAATCCATGTGCTCGCAAAATAAGGAACTTAGGGAAACTCTTCATTTTGATAAGAGATGCGATACGTGGTGACAAAGATGAGGTGGAAAAAGGGACCGTAACTGCGTGAAGCAAACGCCCACTACCAACTTCTATTTCTATACCGTTGTCTCTACAACCATCTTGTGGTGAAACTGATCAACTTCGATGGAGTTTATTCGCTCCAACTCAGTTGAAGGAAATGCTAGTAATTCATATTCTTTGAAGCAAATTTTCTAAAATTCACTTAAAATTTGCATGATACAAGATGGAAACTCGATTACAGTCAGTAAATTCACACTGTATATTTCTCCTTTAATTATTTTATTGTTTTGCATGTGTCGAAGTCATGATCATTTGGCAGATTATTTAGTACTTTAACAAAACCCTACGTTTGCCGGATCAGAGTTTCTCAGAATTAAAGCAAATAAGGTTTAAATGTCAAGAGTCATTGTTAAGACGGAAGGAACAGATGCCTCTCACAGCTAACAATGAGCCTATCTGACACCACAGTGACATTGAATTTAAAAGATTAATTTGTGTTAGCAAAACAGGAAATTAAATGTGTTATTTTACAATTTTATTGCTTGTATGCAAAAGCATAAAACTAATTTCTCTTTATACACCATACTCCATGCTATAAAACTGACTGTGTTTAGAAATGCATTTACAGTGTCTGTTTTTACAGTAAGACACTTCAGTGATGCAACTCAGGCAAAGCATGCTGGGTGCAAAGATAGTGCCCCCTCCTACAATGTATATCTGCACAGCTCTGAAAAGAATTTACAACTCTGGTGATAAAATGATGCAACTGAAAAATTCTAGAAATAAAAATTGAAATAATTGAATCACAGATGTTGTCAGATAGATTCTCTCAATGGGAAGGAAGTAAAGCACTCTGTCTAGAGTCCAACGCCATGAGCAATGGTGCCACAAACTGTTATGGCTCACGGCATCGCAACAGATGAAAGAAAAAGCAGTGGGCAATGGATTTTAGTTTTCCATTCCTACTCTCTGCTGAGATAAAGGGTTGCCTTCAAAGACAAATGGATAAACGCCCCACCTGCTGAATTATTCACAGATTTGTCAATGTGTGTGTGTGCATGTGTGTGTGTGTGTGTATTGGGGGGGTGGGGGTCGGGGGGTGGGGGGGGGGGTGATGGGGTGCTGCTGGACAGAACTGGGAGCAATTGGCTTGGTAGTGCATAAGAGTTTTCAATAGGAGAGCTTCACTGTGGCTCTCTTTGAGTCAATCCCTGAATTCCAGACTGGCAAACAGGCTGCCCCCTCAGGTAGAAGACAAAAGCCACCCAATCCCTTCCCTACCATTCAGCCAACTCCTGGTATATGTTTCTAAGGGGCTTGGAGGGTATAGGAGTGGGGAACATTCTCATGGCTCAAAGGTGGGGGGAGGGTGGGGCACAGAATGCACACCTGATTTCGTATTTGACTTCTTAGCATAGCTGAGTTGAGCTCTGAGTCATGGACAGACGCCCCGTCAGAACAGCCTGCCGCTCGGAAGGGGAGAGAATGAGAGACAGTAAATGGCCCAGAGATTACTGAATTTATGTGGTATTTTTTTCCTTTCAGACATCCAAAAATATAATAACTTGCAGAATATAGGATCCATTACAGTGAAAATGTTCTTTATATGGTAACTATATTTTTCCTTGGTTTGTCATTTGCTTTTTCGCTCCCTCATCCCTCCCTCTCCCCGTCTCTCTCCCCTTTTCATCCCGACTGAAAAATGAGGAAGTATTGGATTGTTCCTGCCGGTGAAGTATAGAATCACAGCCAAAGCGATCAATATGATCCCCAGGGTACAGGTGTATATCTTTGCCTGGAATTTGGAAACTTAATGGGCTCTGCATGGACAGTAAACCACTCACTACTAAGCCTGCGTCATCTTTGGTGTGTGTGTGTGTGTGTGTGTGTGTGTGCGCGTGTGTGTGTGTGTGTGTTAGCGCGCGTTCTTGTGCGTGATTGTATGTGTGCACAAGCGTATCCATGCACTGTAGTTCCTAATCAATAACAATGTTTTATCAAGTTGTTAATGGCCTGAGGTTAGGCACAGATAGTGTATTAATCACACAGATAGCATAGGTAATGATGACTTCTGGCCTCGTGGCACTGCAGAGACACTAGTCAGCTTGTCTACAACCGCAAATCTTACTATCAGCTTAACCAGCGGTTAATCAGTAACTGTCGCCAACTGGAGCAGGGAAATGCATATCCTATTCGCACCGGACTGAATCATAGTAGATTAGGAAACCAAAGCAAATGAGATTAAGAATAATTCAAAGAGCTTAGAAGGTTTAACAAAAACTACAAGGTTTTTCTCCTGTGTTCACGCTGAAGGCGTAAGTGTGTTTAATCTGCTCTGAAGAGCACCATTTGTGGCGCAAACTTGGTAATACTAATTCCTGCCTTCCAAGGTGTTTTAGTGCTGTTATTCAAACAGAGGTCAGCTCTATGGTGCATTAATCAAACCTAATGGCCCTCTGAGAGGAAGATAACAATCTCTGTAGTAAATGGTTGAATAGGATCTGATTCTGGCAGCTTTACATCAGGTAAATTATCGCTCATTTCTGGGAAAAGCTATGCAACACCAAGAAAATAAAATCATTAACACAGAGATTTGCATGCATGGGCGCCCTCTCTCACTTCTAAGCACAAACATAACAAAACTACATCAGTCTGTGAGGCCAGGTGTTACGGAAATTCTTTGACTGCTCTTCCTGGGGTTGGACATCATTTCCCAATTATTTTGCCAGTAGGCAATCAAACAGGTGGCAGAAATAATATCCGAAGTCTCTAATCTGTGATACGACATGCTCTAACATGGGTGTAAAAAAGGGAGAAATCGACCAGTTCAGTTGATCCTTTCAGATTCTTGTTTCCCTATTAAAAGACCCCTTTGACATTAGGTATCAAATTTGCAACCATAATATTTTATTCCCTTTTTCCCTCCCCTCTTAAGGCAATACTTTGAAACTGAATAAATAAATAAAGTAAAAAGAAACTAAAAAAAGAGATAAAAAAGATTTTGAAACAAAAGCCATAATAATAATAATGGTAAGAAGAGACAAAAAAAATAATTGATTTGTAGATGAATGTGTGCGTGTGTGTGTGTGTGTGTGTGTGTGTGTGTGCATGTGCATGTGAGAAAGAATGAGTGTGTATCAGAGGGAACAGGAGGAGGTGGATGATGCACTGACTCTCAGTGGTTCTCCACCACCACAGAGCAGCGAAGATCTCGTCTTCCCAGGGTGCACCTTGGTTTCCCTTTTCAGGGCCCTGGTTGAGCTCACAACCAGGGGGGGTAATGCATTTTTATGTGTGTGAATGTGTGTGGTGTGTGTGCGCAAGTGTGTTTTGTAGTTTAAAAAAATAAATAAATAAAATATGTAAAAATAAATAAATAAAAAGGGAAAAAAGGAAGAATTTGTACAAAAAGAAAAAATAAAAAAGCAAAAGGAAAAAAAAGGAATACATTTATGAAAAGATATAACACACAAGAATTGTAATCATAATGGTGTAGAATGATATCAATGGTTCATGTACAGGGTAGTGATCCAGACGGAGAGGGGAGAAGAAATAGCAGAAGAGAAATATGGAAATATACCAGAGGAAGTGGAGACAGTGTATGTGGATGAGGAGATAAAGGGGGGCGGGGCAAACTGAATAAGAATGTATGATAAATAAATGGTTGTTGTGGGATGGGGGCTGTGAGTGTGTAGTGAGTGGCGATTATATACTCAAAGGCAATGAAAACGTAACACTCTAAATTTTGGTTTATTTTTGCTCAGGACCTGAGTTGTCCAAGTTGAGTTCTTAAGTGACCATTGGGGTCACAATGAATACTTTGTTTCACATGAATGATGATCATGTAACTCAAGTGTGATTTGTACTCTCATCAATCCATATCTTAGAAACCATTTGTCAACATTTCTAGTTCACATTTCTCAATCAAAATATTCAAATTAAAATATTTCACCTCATTTCATCTTATTTGTTTACAGCTAAATTTTACACCATTCCTAATTAACACAGAGTCTCTCTCACAGAACCCGCAAAGCTTTCATAAAGGAAGCAGAATGAAAATGGCTGAATATTTACATAAACATGTTTCTTCAATTACAGAAAACTGTAAAATGAAATCTCTGATAACTAACAACCCTGAAATTATTGTAGTCCTACGCAGTGTAAATTCACTACAGTATGAAAGCAAATTTCCTTTTTTTCTCCCTGGCTTCAGTGTACATTTTGAAAGTCTCTAAATTATGTGAAAACAAAACAACTCCACTCCTAATTATAACAGTTCAGTATGCAGATCCAGGACAGTTTTCTGCCAGATCGTTTGTGATGAAACCTCTCCTTCAAGTTTTCTTCTGCCTCAGACCTTGTTTAGGTCTGTAATGTTCCCCCCTCCACATGCAATGTCCAAGATGTTCCTTCAAATTGTTTGTTTTTTAGCACTTGGGCCTTTCTTGAGAGGTTGGTGCCATCCAGTTTCTTCACAACTTTTTGCAGAACCTCAAATGTGTACTTCAGGTTTGCTAGGTAGCTCAAGTCCTGTGAGTACATGAGGCCAAATAACATGGCAAGTGCATTTGCAACATTACCAAGGTCGTGAAGCACTTCCACACCTTCAATGCTTATTCCAACATCTTCCAGGTCGTCTGTGGGTTCCGCACCCTCTTTGCTTATGGTGAAGATTCCAAGGACCGTCTGTTCAATAGTCTCTTGGTTGTCCTCAACATCCTCAAAAACAGAACAAATAAACCTTCAATTGAAGCACCTATTACTAAAACCCCATAAGTCACACTTGACTTGACTTGACTTGTGGGGTTTTAGTAATCATTGCTTCAATGAAATCTTCGTCTCAAGATAAAAGAACTCTTTCCTAAGTGACATTTACATCATTCCAGACTACATTTAGTGTAGTTTTTCTAATTTTGTTGTTGGTTTAGGGATGTTAACCATTATTCGGTGAACCGCCAAGATTGTTTACCGGTTGAATCATGAAATTGTCAACTCCATTCTTTTTTCACAAAGCAGCCAAACACCAGGCAAAAAAATACAGTACAGACCTACAGATGTGAAATATTATTCTGCTAAAATTCACTTGTGATATGAAGGGAAAATAAGGGAGCAAAGGCCAGATACAGATGCATTTGGAATAACTTGTGCGTTCAATTGAAATTTTCCCAAATTTTTGCATTTTTACGGTACAGTAGTCAGGACCGCACTGAACCCTGCACTCTCCGACAGGCTGATCCTGCCGCTGGAGCAGAGGGGCTGTTAGAGTGCCCTGCTTCTTCTCCATGCACAGTGATGGGAAGATTTAAATTGAACAATATAGTTGCAAATGTGCTCTTCATTGTTGAAAAGTAGCCATACAAGTAGGCCTTTATTAAAGTAGTCTGTACGTATTCTACCTCTTGTTCTCTCCCTCTTTTTCCCTTCATATCATAACAGTGAATTTTAACACAACAGTCATCTACATGTGTAGCCTGGTGTTTGGCTGCACTATGAAGAAAAAGAGTGGAGATTTAACCTGCTTTGCTTTGCTCCAGCTGAACGGACAGAGCAAACTAGATGCATTTTTTAACTGGTAAATTGAAAAACAAAAGTTACTTTTGAAAAACTACATTGCACACTCCATGATTTAAACCTTTGAACTGTTCTACACACACTGCTATTAATGTTAATGAGAGGGGATTTTTTCCCATGGAACCATGGCCATCATGGCTGAGGGAGGCAGGGCTGTGTCAAAGCATATGTCCAGCTATTGTCTCTATTACTTTTCTTATCACCAAATCTCATGTTTGAATCCAAACAATAATTAACTGATCTATTAAAAAGTAATTGCGTGTATGTGTGTAGGTGTGGGTATACCCTAACTCTGTTATTGTTCTTCTGTGGTATAGTTTCTTTAAAGACAGCTTCAAAAAGTAAAAAAGCAATCACATTTTTGGTTTCTGGAGAGAAATTATGTATAAAGCAGTGGCCAAAAGACTTACAAAGTACTCTCTTATGAGGTTTTCAGGGTCTTCGTTGAGGTAAACAATTAGTGCTTTCAGTACGCAGGCTCGTCTTGTTTCAATGGCACCATTCTACAGCAGAGAACGAGGGAAATGTATAGGAGGGGTTATACTATTATTGTACAGCAAATAACCCTAGAGATGCATCACTCTTCAAGCAAACTGTTCAGGACACCGATTTTTCATATTCAACTTCAATTTTACGTTCACAGGCAGTCTTTCAGAATGTTTTTTGGCATGGTCCAACATGCTTTTATTTGAGGTACGCGAATCAGAGAAATTAAAAATTTTGTTTCACAAGACCACAATTCTGCACAAGGTGCACATTGTTAGATTTCATGTGAATGCAGCCGCTGACGGATCTGCAGCTCAGCTAGTTACATCTAAGACACATACATAGCGGAGAGACTGAGAATGCTGTGGAACCTGGGTGCCATGTTGTCATAGAGTGCTGAACTCACTTCCTGTGCGCTGCCCAAAAGCTGACTCTCAGAAACATTCAGAAAACAGCAAACTACTGAGAAACTAAGAAAATCGAGGCAGAGGGCAGTCTTTGCAGAGACAAACACTGTTACCCATTGACAGTGGGTCAGGAGTGATGATTGAAAGATTGTTTTCTAAACTGCAGCAACTTCAATCAGTGTGCCTTTAAGAAGCTGTGTAAACAGGTGTTTGAATAAAAAATATTAAACAGCTAATGCCTTACATATTGCTCCACAGGCAAAAGAAATACAGCTACTAAAATATTCTGGATGGCCAGACAGTTATTAGAAAACACATCTTGTCCAAGTCTGAAATGATATTCCTTATTTTTCTTTCAGTGGCTCCTCCTTCCGTTCAGAAAACTGTCAGCAGCCGGGAGGAGTGACAGGGTCACCATAATGACATTTCATTTTTTTCCAAAAGGAAAAAAAAAAGTGTGCCAAATTTAAAATATTTACACCATATTACCTTTCCCCCTGCATCAGACACACCTTTCCATGGCAAAAATAAAAAGAAAACAAAACAAAACATATTTGTCAAAGAAATTTGGTGGTTTTGAAGAGAGAATTATTCAGCTTCAGTTTTATCAGACGGGGTCTGATCAAACACTTAAACTGATATTGATTTTTTTTTTTTTTTTTTGGCCCTTTTGTACGCTGTTAAAATACATTTTTCTACTGCGCCTGTCCACAGCAGTACAAAGCTTGGCTTCTGTGCCTGGGCTCCTGTCTTCTCCAAACTGGAAGTGTGCTGACCTCCGTATACAGACAGTAATGTAGGATAAGTATCTCACACATAATTATCTCATACAACCACACTTTAAATCTAAACTAATCCTTTAAAGAATCCCACAAATGTGTTAACCTTTGAGATCAATTTTGAATCTTCATCATGTTAACTACTTCTAATTATTAAATGAAAAGATTGAAATTGTACTTACCACTACTGAAGAGCCTGTCCAGCCCGCAATCTCCAAAATGGTCCTCTACACAGAGAAGTCCTGTAATGTAACATTGACCAAACTTGTGGTTAAAAAGTAGTTGCAACTATACAATAAACAACAAGCACAAAGTTAGTGTTGCAGTTGTGATTACATTAAAACTATCGATCAAAAGTCTTTCATGCGCAACACTGGAGCAGACTTCTCATTCCTGACTCAACACTCAGCAATAAATGACACATTTCATGCTGTGTGCAAAAGGACTGCACAGTGTATTTTGACACAAATATGCCTGATGATATTGTTGTCCTTATAACTACATTCACTATGTACTGCTCACCAAGCTCTGCGCAAGCAGCACACCTGCCTGTCCGCCCTAAGGGAGCCACAGGCTGCTCACTCACTCTTGATCGCCCACTCACTCACTCCGCTAGCTTACCAATAGCTGTAAGCCTTGATCTAAAACAATAAAACCCCCTAAAATATTAGTACATCTCTCCACAAAACTGGTCAGAAACCTTTCTGTCCATATCCTGTAAGGCACAGCTACCAACACAAGTTTTTTAAGGCTGTCTCACCTCACTACCAAGAGCCCTGTCACTCAGTGAGTCTCTCCAAGCCTGACCCCCCCACCCCGCACCCCGAAAAAAGATATCACAGGCTTTTCGAAGGACCTGTAAATTGCTAAAATACCACAACATACTGAACAGAAATAATGCTGCATTCGATGAAGGCTGTTGAACTGTAATAAAAAAAAACTGAATTTTCAAATTCAACAGTTGGTATAAGCTACTAATTGGCTAGCTCATTAGCTAGCTAAAATTAACTACCATGTGCTCAGATATTGCTAACATTTTGCAAGTCATATATAGAAACACCATCAATATCACTTTCTAACCATATGTCTACGCTCTAACATCACAGACCACATAAAAAAAAAAAAACTTACCCAGATGTACGTCAGATGTAGCACGATGCTTATCCCCACATTGGCATCTCCAAATTCCAGACTCTAGCGCAACTATATGTTGTTCACGACACCTTGATGGCACCTTCTGAGCATGCGCAATGTCTGGCCTATGGAAACACATCTAGGACAATCGTAATGGTTACGGTTTGGATAGTGCGCTTAACTCAGCACTGTTATGTTGTATTTATTCAACTGGCTTTTTTTTCGGCTTTGACAAGTCTCCAGTTTAAGTTAAACCTACTATGGTGGCCTAGAATTTAAAAGCTAACACAGATATGTTAATTAAATATTGGATAGGTGCATTTATTTCATTCAACAACTCACAAAGTTCACTTTTTTGAGTGCAGATTATGATTATACCTGTTGTCATGGGTGTTTTTAGAACAGTAAGCATTTTAATTAAGGAACAAATTTGCTCAAAAAGGACTGCACTCTAAAGGGTTAAAGACTGAAGGGTCACTGTAAATTCAGTCCAGAAAAAAGATGAGATGCAGGCACTCAAACTTTTCAAAGTAATGCAAATAAAAAGCCTTTATTATCACATGGCTGAACACTTAAAAATTTCTAACATGTTTCCGTCTTCATCAGGGCATAATTAGGTATAGGTCTACAGGTATGTCAGGTATTTATATTCTCCAAAGGACAACCAGGGGGCATTGTAACAAATAACAATTTGTGACTGATTAAAATATAAAAATTGATCATATCTCAACTTATAAAACATACAAATTAAGAGACCTGAAAAATGGCTCGTATATATAACACTATAAGTGCAATATGAATAATTAGTTGAACATTGGACATACAAAAAATTTTCTTCCACCAAATACCCACATGTATGGGGCATCAAGGACTATACAAAAGGCATGCATATTCTCCAAAACACACATTCATTAAAGAATAAACCTATACATCTCCAATAATAATGATGAATGTAGGTGGTGAAAGAACATGCATGAAGACTGATGCATTATAAAAAAACAGGCATAATCAATCAAATTATTGAGGCCTGGATACTTTAAGGCATTCAGACAGTGGATCCAAAATGTTTCTTTCTGATCAAGCTTACGAATACCATCACTACCTCTAACTGATGTTTTGATATGTTCAACTCCTATCATGTGTAATTAAGAATCATCACTTTTATGAACATCCATAAAATGTCTGGCTTTAGGATAATCCAAATTGCCCTTTCTAAACGCTATTACAAAGTAGAACGGGCAACTTGGATTATCCTATGTTCCAAAACACTTGCCACAAAAAGTTAATTTGTGTTAAATATATGATAAATGTATGATTTGACAGTGAACCATTTTGATGGATCTCAGACTTTGGGGAGACACCTGGATAGCTGTCTAATTTGGCTCATAGCAAGCGGGTAATCTATAATGTAATGTTCAAGATGAATTGTACTTGTGGTCAACAAGTGTATTATTCCAGAAATGTATAGTTTTAAGCCCCAACAGTTTTTCAATTGTCAGTATTTTTTTTTTTTGTTAATTCAAAGTTGAATTTTCATAAAGATTTTTTGTGTTTGCAGCCCCTTTCTCCACCAAAATCATAAAAATAAACTGAAATACGATGGGAGTCTAAATGCATCAAGTGTCTAGACTCAATTGAGCCAAAGTTTTTCTGCCTGTAAAGCTGCAATCTTGAATTATAGATTCATAAATCAGGTAACACCTAAATAGCCAGATTTGGCTTCTGCGCAAAGGGGTTAATGGAGGATAGACGCCCATGATTTCCAACAAGAATGTTTAATTTGGACTCGTCTGACCGTAGGAAACTTTGCCACTTTGCTTCAGTCTAAACACGACAGAACAGAACACGGTGGCGATTCTGGATCATGCTCAACAATGGACTTCTTTTTTGCATGATAGAGTGTTAGGTGGCATCTGTGGATGGCACGGTGGACTGCATTTACAGACAGTGGTTTCTTGAAGTATCCCCGGGCCCATTACTAATGTCAGTGACAGAATCATGCCAGTGAGTGATGCAGTGGCGTCTGAGGGCCCATAGATCACTGGTATCCAGTAAAGATCTTCGGCCTTGTCCCTTACGCAGAGATTTTTCCAGTTTCTCTGAATCTTTTGATGATGTTATGCACTGTCGATGATGAGACCTTCACAGCCTTTGCAATTTGACGTTGACGAACGTTGTTTTTAAAGTTTTCCACAATTTTTTTTTACGCAAGCCTTCACAGGTTGGAGAGCCTCTGGCCATCTTTACTTCTGAGAGACTCAGCCTCTGTAAGACATCCCTTTTATAGCCAATCATGTAACACACCTGATGCCTGTTAACTTAATTACTTGCTAAATTTTCTTTCAGCTGATTCTCTTACTGTATATATTAATTGCTTTTCCAGCCCTTTTTTTGCCTGTGTCCCAACTTTTTTGAGACCTGTTGCAGCCAGAAAATTTGAAATAAGCTAATTTTTTGGATAAAAATGCAAAATGTCAATTTGTAAAAATGTAAAATTTGAAATGTTATTTATGTTCTACTGTAAATTATATATTGGCTCATGTGATCCGAAAGTCATTGCATTTTGATTTTATTCACAATTTACACTTTGTCCCAACTATTTCAGAATTGGGGTTGTAATTGGCAGGGACACTCTGACAGGATATAACAGCTCAGGTAGCAGTTGAAGAAATGCTGCATACCATGTGAAATATATCACTTGGCAGCTTGAGATCTTCTGCAGGAGATTTTCATTAAAAACTCATTAAGTGAAAGACCATGGAGATCTGTCTCTCTCCCATGGGTAAATACCAGTGTTTGCATGCATTTGTGCTTCAGCATGAGTCTACCCGGTAATAGACTGACACTCGAATGGGAAATGACGCAAGTAGATATTTATCCACGTTTCACTAGATAATTCTAGGCTTACATTTTGTATTATCTGAGTGGCTGAAATAATGTGCAAGGCAGAGTTTGCAATCATACAGTGTGGTGGGAGGGATCGTGGGTGACACGGAGTGAGAAGGCGAGGAGGCAGAGAAAAGTGAAATGGAGAAAACATTGGGATAGTGGGAGAATGATCACAAAATGTCAGGTTACTCATCGAAGTAAATACATTTTATACACCAGTCACCATCTGCAGACCTTTCTATGTTATTTATTTATTTTTCCAGTGGATATGATCTCTCTGAGCATATTGTCCTCATGTTCTCTGTATTCACACAACACACATGTAACAACTGGGTTCCGTGCCCCAGTGACCGGCACAGAGAACAGTAAATTGAGGACTGGACTCAGGTGCAAGGATGGATTTGGTTTTTAGGGTTTATTATGCTGACCGCACAAGTGGAAGGCATACACAGACAGATAAAAAGAAACTAGGAAGCAAGGTTCCTTACAGAATTCATACTATAAGTAATACAAAAAAACGGTTCACTTATGCAATACTGTATTAAAATAGTATACAAAAATAGGAAGCAAGGTTCCTTAAAGGAGCAATATGTAAGTTTGTGGCCAAAACTGGCAGTGCATTCAAAATAGTGCAGAGCACAGTATTCCCTCCTCCTCTCCCCCAGACGAGAGGTAACGTTAATGATTAACGCCCTGTGTCCGCTAGGTGGCTTTGAAGATCGCTCCCATCAGGGCGTTAAAGGAAAGCTACCTCGCGGCGCTTCGCCTGAAATTTTTTGGCTGGACCAATCAGCAGGCAGCTTTGGTGTTGACGTCATTTCCTGCTTCAAAAGCCAATGCATTACGTCTACATTCGGCTCGTAGATTAGACGAATCGAAAGTTTAATCACACTGAATACATGCAGAGTGCAAACGCATCGTTAGACACCTTTCACTTTGGCGAGGCTTTGGTGGAAATTCGATATAAGAGGAATAGGGAAATATATATTGAATGAATCCAGTAGTTAGCGGTAATACACCAACAGGTCTGTAAACACCATAAAACCAAAAATAAGAAGAAGAAGGCTCCAACTCATAACGAGGCCGCGCGAAGCACTTTTAGAGCTTTCCCGTACAGGCGTTAGTATAGCGACAGTCAGTTAATGAGGAGCGCAACATAACAACTGTATCATAGAGGTTAGACGAGAGGCTGCCAGCTTGGTTGCCGGATCCAGCAAGAACATCTACTACACGGTGCAACCGTGGCTACGTTTCAATATCACCAATGATTTGCTCTGACAGCCAGGGTTGTGTTCAGTTCAGTTTAGGAAAGATCAAGACTAATGACTTACTAACTTTAGCAATGGTCAGATTACTCAACTTGCTCGTCACTCTTCTGTGTGGATAGCCCACAAAAGTCCATACTGTAAAATGCGTAAAGAATGAAGGAGGACTCATTTGACCGATGTACGGTCTCTATCACATTTCATATCGCCACAATGGCTGCGCTAATGTTGGAACGGTTTCCACAGCGTCTCAGCATAATAATAATGCATGGCTGATGTTAGCAATGAAGAGCCACGATTCTCTTTATTTCTCAAACAATTTGTTACCTAGTTTGATGACCCACCTGCATACGCACTAATATACCTTGAACGAACATACGTAACGTTATTCGACTGTAGAGAATATTTGAAAAGTCCGTGCCTACATTAAATAGAATTAAGTTAGCCAAACTTAGCTGAATCTTACCTGCCCAGGAGAAAATGAGCAACTTTGGCGTCGGTCTTCAAATTCTTCTCTGCTTTCAGCCTTCTCCATCTTTCAAATGCATGTCCTGTACAGATCCTTGTTTTGTTTCTGACTATGTCACGGCGTATTTCGGAATCATAACGAGGCCTTTTAGGTTTAGTGACGTCAGACATTTGTGCTCCGAAACGCTAGTAGCTGCAGCTCAGTGGTAACTGGCAATCTGGATGCTGAAATACTACTGACTTTGTGATTGGGAGATGGGTGGAGGGCGGCACAACAGACCAAAACACAAAATGACAACATCAATATTAGTTGTGGGCTGAAATTTTGCATTTGTAATGAGAATATTCTGGCTGGACTACTGTTGTCAGTGATATAAGTATGTGAAATTAACATTATTCCTTTATGTATGGTGATATATCAGGGCCATTTCATGATTAATCAACGTATATTTCTAACATATTGCTCCTTTAAGCAATGAAGTGCTAGGAAAACAGAGCACTATATTCAATGGCTTAGTTTTATAATATACCCGCAGAGCGCAAAATGGAAGCCTGAGATAAAATGCACCGAACAGCACAGGCGTGTGGCATACATGACTTTGCAATGAAAAAGTGTGAAGCTCAGACATTTATACCCGCTGCTACCACTCGGCAGAAATGAAGAACAGATGATTCCAGTTGAATGATGAGTGGGGGTGCAGTCCTGGTTTTAATTAGCCAGCATGCTGGACTGCAGCAGGTGAGGCCTGACAGTAACCTACCCCACGGGTGTGCTGGATCTTCCTCCGGGAGGGCACCCTCTGGGGCTCAGGGCAGGCTGGTCCAGATGGGCTCGGTGGAACTCGTTTAGGAGCTTGGAATCCAAGATGCTGTCACAGTCGACCCAGCTCCTCACCTCCAGACCATAGCCTTCCCAGTCTACTAGGTACTGGAGTTTGCCTGCTCGCCTTCTGGACTGAAGCAGGCTCCGCATGCAGTATGCTGGGCTTCCGTCCACCGCCAGGATAAGGGGATAGTCTTCGGGGGGTTCGCTTCCACTAGTAATCCAGCATGCACTGGCCTGAGGAGGCAGACAAGTATAACGTATTGTTAATGTGGTATTTGGACGGCAGTTGGATTGAGTATGATAACTCATTAACCCTCTGGAGGACACAGAAGGACCAATGAATCGTGGGGAGAGCTTCTTGCAGCGCAGGTGGAGGCGGAGGTCCCTGGTGGCAAGCCAGACGTTATCTCCCGGCTAGTACTGAGCGGAGTGCTAGCGTCTTCTGTCCGCCTGGATCTTCTGATGGCAGAGAGCCCTCCTGATCTGGATGTTGATGCTTTCCCAAACTCTTTGCCTCAGTTAACCAGGCATCCATGACTGGAACTGCTGTCTGGCTCTGATCCCACGGGCATATGGGAGGTTGCCATCCGAGCATGCACTGGAAAGGGCTAATTCCAGTGGACGCGCTCTTGAGGGAGTTCTGGGCATATTCAGCCCAGGGCAGATACTGTGACGGATCCCTTCGGTGCTGGTGGCAGTTGATTCGGAGGAAGCTCCCCAAATCCTGGATGGCTCGCGCTACCTACCCATTGCTCTGAGGGTGGTATCCCAAGGAGAGACTCACTGTAGCCCCCAGCTTCTTGAAGAAGGCACTCCAGACAAAGGAGGTAAACTGTGGCCCAGGATCCGATGTGATTCCCTACGAAAGGCTAAAGTTACGGAATATCTGCTTGAACACAGTATTGGCAACTAGGAGGGCAAATGGTAATGAAGGATAAGGAACAAACTTGCAGAACTTTGAAAATTGATCAATGATCATGAGCATGCATGTGTTACCTTCAGAATACGGCAGGTCAGGAAAAAAATCTACTGCAGATGTGACTAAGGTCGATATGGAACTGGGAGTGGGTTTAGCTTACTCACAGGCAGCTGGCGTGGTGATTTGGAGATTGCACAAATTGTGCACAAGTGCATGGCTGCCTCAATATCAGAGGCTAAGTGGGGCCAGCAGTATTTTCGACAGATTATTGAGGTTTTTCGTTTGACTCTGGGATGTCTTGCTGACAGAGAGGTGGGTGCCCATAAAATTACTCTCTCATGAAGATACAAAGGGAAAAACCTCTTATCTGTTGGAACAGGGGTAATGGGCGGATTCCTCCTTGTCTCCCTCGCAATCTCTCGATCTAACTGCCACTTGATCGGGGTGAAAATGCAGGAGGGTGGTAGGATGGAATCTTCGTAACACGGATCCTTCTCTGCTTCGTATCTTTGGGAGAGGGCGTTAGCATTCACATTTTTAGAGCTTGGGGAATAGGTTATAGAAAAATTGAAATGGGTAAAAAAGAGTGCCCACCTAGTCTGTCATGGGATCAGCTATTGTGCCTTTTATAAATGCTCCATGTTGTGGTGGTCTGTTAGCATCAGGAATGGATGCCGGGCCCCTTCGAGCTAGTGCCTCCATTCTTCTAGCGCCAGCTTGACAGCTAGTAACACCCGGTTTCCATTGTTGTAGTTAGCTTCAGCAGGGGACAGCTTGCATGAGAAGTAAGCACACGGGAACAGCTTCTCCGGGGTGCCATGCCTCTGAGACTGAATTGCACCCACTCCCGGTTTAGAGGCGTCAACTTCAACAATCAAGAGTTTCTCCAGGTCAGGTAATTTGAGAACAGGTAGTGACTGGTAGTGAAAATATTTTTGAGTGCGATAAATGCGTGCTGTGCTTCCGAATTCCATCCCAGTGCTTTAGGTTTTCCCTTGAATAGGGACGTCAGGGGGTGGGTCACAGTACTGAAATTCTTAATAAAGCGATGGTTGAAGTTGGCAAAGCTCATGAATCGGCCGAGTTCCTTTATGGTCCATGGAACTGGCTAATCTGTTACTGCCTGAACTTTCTTCGCCTCCATTGCCAATCCCTCTGGTCTGATGATGTAGCCCAGGAAGGAGATGGTGGATTGGTGGAATTAACATTTCTCGGCCTTAATGTAGAGCTGACGGTGCAATAGACACTCGAGTACCGCCCTCATGTGTTTCACATGTTCATCACGGGTGCGGTAGTAGATCAGGATATCGTCCAGATAGGCTATGACATATCTCTCCACCATGTCTCATAGCACATTATTGATTAATTATTGGAACACCGAGGGGGCGTTAACCAATCCATATGGCATGAAGCAGTACTCGTAATAGCCTGGCGTAGTACTGAATGTTGTCTTCCACTCATTTCCTTCTCCGATGCGAATTCTAAGCGCTGCTGAGGTCAAGCTTGGTGAAGATTTTTGCTCCATGAAGCGGCTCCACACCGCTGAAGACCAGGGGGAGTGGGTAACGGTACTGCACCGTGACGTCATTAAAGGAATGATGCCAGTCACATAGCTTTATCTATATTTGATTTTGGAAAGGGGGAGTAACGCATATCTCCTATCGACCCCTCTGGGGAATGACTATCATTATAACACGTCCCCAGGCACAACGTTTAACCATATGCAGCTCAAAATCCACCGAACCAGTTCGTAAACAAACAAAATCTGAAACAAAGGTATTAGAGTCTCGGGAGCACTTTTGCCAGACCCCGGTGGGAGTTAGTCTATGCTCAGTCTGGTGCCCTGCCCCAGACTCGCACTCTTATTACCTAAACACAGCTCAAGCTTGCGCAGACTGAACTTGGGGAAGATTGTTTTAACAAGCAGATCAAAGCTATGGATGACATGGTAGTGCAGTGGGTTGCACAGTTCCTTCACAAGAGGAAGGTTGTTGCTTTGTCCTTAGCTTTTCTTGGATGGGTTTGGATGGGTTCCATGGGTTTCTTCCTGGAATTCTACTTTCCTCCCTCATTTCAAAGGCATGTATCAGGCTAGTTGGAGACTCTAGATGAGACTCTCATCTAAAGTACTAGATGAGCCCGATTCTCTGTTCATACCGAACCCATGTTTTAACGTGAAATAGCTCATATATGGTCATCAAACATCGACAGCAATCTCCAGAAACCGAGTTGACAGTACTAGGCTAACCATTACGAATCAACGTTATTCCTAGGATGAGCCAGTTAGCTATCAGGCAGCAGCTAACGTCTGCACTAGACTACTTCAATTTACAGCCAGAGCTAGCTAGCTGAAAGTTTCAGCAATGTTGTGACATTTAAATTCTCATGGAAATGGCGACACAGAGTAGAAAAACAAATAAGGAGAGGCAGTTGCCCAGCACTAACCTGAAGACAGGCGGAAGGAATGACGGTGAGAGCAGTCAGCACTGACAGACATCGTTGTGTGTGACCTTGTGTTCCGAAGTTCTGAAGTGAGCACTAGCCTAATCACAGCCAAAGCCACGTGAATATTAAGTAGCCACATGCCACTGTGTACTATACGGAGTGAAGTGAATAAAGTAGCAATGAGTTACAGTTATCATATTAAGTAGTTGTGTGCCTATGCACTTTCAGTTATTGTAGATTCTCTTACTGTAGATTAAGTAGACATGTAGACATGTGTTTTTTTTTTTTTTAATCCCCTGGGGAAAATTATACTGGGGCACTGTAGACCAATACTGGGGCACGTGCCCCACTAAAATATGTCTGGATCCGCCGATTATTAAAACGTCCATCCAAATTTACAGATAATGTTCTAATGGGTGCATGTGCACAAAGGCCCAGTTCAGATATTTAAAATTTACTATGGAATGGACACATCAGAAAATTAGCGAGCAACAATCTAGTATCTATATTACACAGCAATCAACAGAGTATTCATGAGAGCATTTCTCAGGAGTTGCTAATTGTGCATCTTCATTGGCAGATGTTTCAAGAGACCATTACTGTCATGTTTTAGGTGTGATTTTGTTTGTTGGACCTTTCTTTGTTCTGTCGTCCAGGATGATATCAGAGTTCTTTTCTATCAAATTCCTGGCCCAGCTGGCTGATTGAGCTGGGCGGAGTCCTCCGGACCCTGTATATATGGCCAGGGGTTTGCCACGCCTATTGCTAGAGTGTCTGTTTCTAGCACTTCTGCCGGAGAAAATCTCTAGTTAAATCTTCCTAGTAATTTGTTATATTCCTTTTATTGTTAGGAATTGCTTCTTTTAGAAATTTCCTGTCTTGTTGTTTATTTTCTCTCGCAATATATATATAGGAGAGATGCAGTAGATAGATAGATAGACAGATAGATAGATAGATAGATAGATAGATAGATAGATAGATAGATAGAGAGAGAGAGAGATTAATTCCATTAAAATTAGACGCACTGTGCCACAGAAGTCTTAGCTATGAAAGCAGACTCCATTCAGTGTAATGGCCTGAAACTACATACAGACATTAGCTTTCATATTTTCCAAAGAGCCCTCAGTGCTAGTGGCACTCCAAGAGGCTCCAAAGAGCCTTATGCTTCACTTGCCTAATTTTCTTGTGCTGTGGGTCGTTAACGTCGTTAAATATGAGACATCTTTCACCCCACCCCCAGACAGAAGATCTATGCAGCCTGAAATTAACAGGTCTGCCCAGCAACAACTGAGTTTATATGGCAGGTGGGAAGATAGATGCTATGTCCCCATTCACCGTTTCCTCTCTGTTTGATGTGTAGCAGCACTGTGTGTACTCTGGGGAACATTCTCACTGCAGTGTTATCCAACAGCAAAATGGAAATCTGGCACTCCAACATTATGGAAATGTTTTTACAGTGGCAAGGTATGCCCTGCGGAGTAGAGGCGGGGCAGAAAGAATGGGAAGTGGTAGCACTGCTGAGATTACAGCAGGGCGAGTGTTTCTGACAACATGATGGCCTTTGAGCATGCTTTGGCATGACCTTAATTAAGCCATTCATGCTTGAAAACCCTCCAATGTGCAAAGACTTTTTCACAGCACTGTACAATGTCTGGCAAAAGTTATGGAATCATCAGCCGTAAAGTATATTCAGCCAGATTTTTTTTTTTTACTTAAATAGAAAACAAGCAAATTGTAAATATGAAATTAAGCCATTTTTGTTTACAACCCCATTCCCAGTAAAGTTGAAACAGTGTGTGAAATGGAAACAAAAACAGAATGCAATGATTTGTAAATCATTTAAACCCTATATTTAATTGAAAATAACGTAAAGACAACACACTAAATGTTGAAACTGAGAAATGTTATTGTTTTTTGAAAAACACCCGCTCATTTTCAATTTGATGCCAGAAACATATTTCAGAAAAGTTGGGACAAGGGCCACAAAAGATTGGAAAAGTTTAATGATGCCAAAAAAATCTGGTGGAACACCACACACCAAATAAGGTTACTAGGCGACCGGTCAAGAACAATTATTTATTTATTTATTTATTTATTTAACCTTTATTTAAACAGGAAAATTCATTAAGATATCAGTGTCATTTGCAATGGTGTCCTGTTTACAACAGAAAACAAAACATTATAATAAAATATTGACAATACACAAAATATTAACAATAAAATCATCCTACAGTAATACAATTTATGGCAACATTAATGAAAACAATCACAGACCACAACCTCTAAATCCTTCATCACCTTTTTGAATTTTGGTAGTGAAATTAATGCATTCAATTTAAAGGACCCATGAAACTCATTACATGTCCTTGGGGTGCAGTAGGGGTTCAGAAGGGGGTGCAGTAGCAGACAAACCTAGTCCTGAGACCTGACTTGGGAGTGGCTCGAGCGCCATTTGATGAAAGATATAAAATAAACTGGTAATGTTCGTAGAATGGCTTTCTAAATGAAAGCGAGCCAATGCTGCTTTCTCCTAAGAGCTAAGGATGACCAACCCACAGCCTTTTACAGAGAACAGTGATGCGTGTTGATTTGATCCCCCCCAATTAAACGTAAGTGCCGCATGATAGACTGTATCAAGCTTTTTCAAGGTGGTAGAGGCAGCGTGCATGTAGATAACATCACCGTAATCAAGCACCTCTTATCACGTGGGAAACACAATCTATTTCTATAAAAGAACCCAATTTTACGCCTTGACTTCATTCTCAAGTCATCAATGGGTATTTTAAAAGACAGCTTTTCATCTACAAATATCCCAACGTACTTGTATGACAGCACTTGCTCAATTTCAGAGCCATCCAAGGTGCAAATTCCACATTAATTTTCCTTCAGTGAATTAAATCTAGAGAAAAGCATACATTAAGTTTTTGCCGCATTTAAAACTAATTTAAGCTCAAGTGCTGAAAGGAATCAAAGGCCGTCTGCAGGGCAGATAATGCCTCATCCAATGAAAAAGCAGCTGAATAAAGCACTATCATCGGTGTAAAAGTGACCCTTACAGCCATTATCAAGAGAGACCAAATTATTGATATGCAAGATAAAAAGTAAACCTCCTAAAATCGAGCCCTGTGGCACCCATTTAATCGCCTCCAGAAGAGATGATCAAAGAGTCTGCTGCAACACATTGTGCTCTATTTGAAAAATAACTGAGGACCATTTGCGGGAATTCTGATACAGGCCTACAGAGGCTAGTATATCTATTACAACTGAATGATCGACCGTGTCGAAGTAAACAAGGCAGCACAGTGTTGTCCACCAAGGGCACAAAAAATACCACTCAAAGCAAGAGATGCAGCAGAAATCGTACTACGACCAGCTCTAAACCCAGACTGAAAAATATTTAAAATGCATTTTCTATTCAAAAATAAACAAAGCTGGCGATGAACCAAGGATTCAATAATCTTAGCTAAATAAGGTAGCTTGGAAATTGGCTGGTGATTAAGGCCGCTAATGTCACTGGCTTTATGCAGTGGAAGCAAAATAGCAGTTTTCTAAATTTTGGTACGATTCCCAAGCTAAGTGAAAGATTAAGTATGTGCTACAGGCCGAGCTATAATTGAAGCGGCTATCATCAACAATCTGAGGATCAAAAGATCGGCACCAGCAGACTTTTTGGGTTCAGTTTTTAAAGGGGCTTCAGTAACTTCTGATTCAGAAAAATTATGAATTGAAAAGGAAAACACTAGGAACACTCGGAACAAGGAAACAAAGGGGGATGAGACGCCATATGCAGGGATTCAAAAAATTTATTAAATAAACCAGAAAACTCGGAAAGGGGAAAAACGAGGCACTCAGGCCAGCAGAACCACTGTGCAACTGCACTGAAGGAAGGAGAAACTCAGGAATAAACACTGACTGAAGGGAACACTAGGGGGCAGACTCGGGGCAACTTGGAAGGGACAGAGGCAAGACAGGACTGAGGGAACTCGGGATCAGGGGCAGCTCGGGACAAACGGAGGCTGGAGACATCAGGCAGAGGGCAGGCACAGGACGAGAAGGGCACAGCTAGCAGATGGTAGGCTTGGAGAGCACAGCTGGCCAGGAGAAGGCTCAGGGAGACATCAGCAAGGGCAGACTTGGACAACTGGAACAGCTTGGGGCTCGGAAGACGACTGGAACAGCTTGGGGCTTGGAAGACGACTGGAACAGCTTGGGGCTCGGAAGACGACTGGAACAGCTTGGGGCTCGGAAGACGACTGCAACAGTTTGGGGCTCGGAAAACATCAGGAGGCTAGGAGACATCAGGCAGGGCAGACAGGACTGGACGACGGCACAGCTGGCAGGCTCAGGCACAGCTGGCGGGAAGAAGGTTCTGGACACAGCAGGCGGGGGGCAGACTCAGACGGGACTGGAGCAGGAAACGGCAGGCAGGGGCAGGCTAGGCTGGGGCATGATGGCTGACGGAGAACACAGAGAAAGTAATGGGGACCAGAGGGACCGTGCACAGGGGCAGGGAGTGGTGTGGCGCGAAGCGAAGTCAGATCTGAATCTGCTTGCTGGCTGGGAACAGATATAAGCAGGGGCACAGGCAGACACAGGTGCAGAAACTTAATATAATTAACAAGGGGTGGAACATGAGGAAAACCTAATTACATGAAATAGATAAACATTAACACACAGACGAGGATCACAAGACAATCCCAAAGACGGGATAAATAAACTGAATAAATATTTCACAGTGCATAGAAAGAAGCAGGACAGATAAGATAAATGCAGAAGGTTCTGCAGGAAAACACAGCAAAGCCAGTTAAAGAAAAGCAAGAGGCGGACACTAGAACAGGGCGACTGCTGAAAGATCATTAGTCAATTAGTAAGTGCAGCTATACAATCCCGGGTGCTCGTTAGTATGTTAGTCTAATATACAATGTTAGTTTTGATTATTAATTTCTAGAAAATAACCTGTTAGTAGGGGTTAGTAAGATAGCAAAAGCAAGGGGAAGCAAGCAAACGAGAAAGGAAGGAAGGCTGAAACCCAGAATCCATTAAATCACCCGAAATAGTATCACAATCAATTAAGACAGAAACTGCTACAAACAATGACGCGACCGGGGAGAAAGCAAAGACAGTACATGGGCAAGACGTGGACTGGAATAACATGGGAGAGGAATGAAATGTGAAACACTAAGACATGGACTAAAAACCAACATCACAAAAATAAACCTAAAATTAACTAACCAAAACACACAGACCCACAGAACACAACAGCATCAGGACATAAAACTCAAATCAATACGGTAGACAGAATTGTTAGAAATTGGCTGAATGAAACAGGGATTTACATAAGAAAAGCATAATGAAAACTAGCACTAACATCTAAACAAAAGAAAGCAAAGTTACA
Source organism: Gymnothorax reevesii (assembly GCA_029721435.1). Taxonomy (NCBI): domain Eukaryota; kingdom Metazoa; phylum Chordata; class Actinopteri; order Anguilliformes; family Muraenidae; genus Gymnothorax; species Gymnothorax reevesii. Next base: position 11,952,056 of record CM056581.1, read on the forward strand.
GTGGGCAAAAGATAAGCAAAAAGTCGACATGGTCTACAACATCCCCCACCAATCGTGTGCTTCTTATTTTCGAACTCCATCAAGGCCTTTATGGTCTGAAGCTACACACCAAATTTGGTTTTCCTATCTGTAATAGTTTCAGAGAAAAGTTGTCCCCTTTCTCTCCGATGGACAGACGGGCGCTCACACGGACAGAGGTCAAACCTATATCCCCTCATACTTCGTGTTGGCGGGGGATAATAATAGAGTGTGGGTGATTATATGAAAGTGATATTCAGTGATAAATCAGAAATCTGCATTGGCCAAGGCGATGATCGAGGAGCTTATGTCTGGTGTGGTTCTCATGAGACTTGCAAAGATGACTATTTGAAGAGAAAAGGCAAATTTTCCTTTCATTTATGATATTGGGCTACATGTAAGGTGAGGGACCAGGGGAGATGGCAATCATTACCTCAAAAGTCAAAGTGCAGTTGTACATTGAAATTTTTGACTATTTTCTGATTCCATTAATAGAAAATAGGTTTGGCTATGATGAAATCCTGTGTCTGGATGAAAATGCATCTTACTACAGAGCAAAGAGCGTTAAAGCTTTTCTTCAGGAATCAACTCAATTTTTTTGCCCGGAAAACAGCCGGATCTCAATCCGATTGAAAATTTATGGTTGAAATAAAAAAAAAAAAATGCTCCATGACGAGGCCCCATCCTGCAAAACCTATCTGTCAACTGGTATTTGAGAAAGTTGGAGCCAGCTTGTTGTGAATATCATTTATCATTGTGACCTCCTTGCCTCAAAGAATCCAGGCAGTGGGGTGTAGACATCCCCGCCTCAAAATGTCTATCCTAGAGCGCCACAAATCTGAGGGTGGTCTTTCGGTCCCAAATTTCAAATATTACTTTTGGTCATATGTGCTTCGTCCCCTCTCAGTGTGGTTCAACCCTAAGGCTTCTGTTTCTTGGAGACCAGTGGAGGAGAGCCTGGTCTGTCCTCACAGATTGCAGGATTTGGTGCATGCGGCTGTACCTCCCAAACGATTCAAGCAACAGTAAGTGTGTCTAAAACAGATAAAAAGTGGCATTTGAACACCCCCGACTTTAAAGATTATTCACTCCTTATTGGTAATACCACTATTTCTTTTTCCGCATGGAGCGACAGAGGTATACACTCGCTGAAAGATATTTTTGATGATTATGGTCTCCGCTCTTTCAATGATTTACGCACAACATATAACTTGCCTGGAGATTTCTTTTTCCTGTATTTACAATTAAGATCCTCTATGAAGGCACATGGCGTCCCGTGGAATACACCTCTTAGCCTTCACTCCTTGCAATCCATTTTAGAGAGTCAAACCAAGGGCCTGATATCGACATTATACTCTTTGTTTCGCTCGTCCTCCTACAAGCCCCTACAAATACAGCAAGTGTGGCAGAAAGATTTGGGACTTCCTGTTAATGAGGAATCCATAACCGTGGAACAGAATTTGGGGCTCAGTGACAGAATCTTCTAAGAACCCAAATCATCAACAGATCCACCTAAATCTTATACATAGGACCAATCTCATTCCAAGAAAACGGCACTCCATGAAGATTATATCCTCCCCTCTATGTGATCTCTGCCCTGACGGTTTAATTGGCTCTTTCATGCATATGTGTTGGGAGTGTAATGCAGTAGCGCTTTTCTGGCTCCAAGTGTCCGGTACTCAGTCAGACATACTGGATACTGATGTACCATGTTTACCCACAGTCATGCTTTTAAACGATCTCCAGTTACCATATCCTGAAAAAAGAATATTTTTAGCTGGCTTGACCGCAGCCAAGAAAATGCTTGTTCTTCGCTGGCAGCCTCCCCATACATTGACACGAGCACAATGGTTAAATATGTTTCTTGATGTAATTGCTAATGAACCTTCTGTTGCCAAGATACATGGATCATCCGAAACAACTGTTATACAGTGGACGGAAGCATATGACAAAATGAAAGAACTGTTGAAATAAGGAAAATTCACATGCCCTCTGACTGTGCTCACTGCTGTCCTTTTGTTTATCTTTTTACATTTAGTTTTGTTTAGTTTCAAGTGATATGTCACAGTACTTCTGTCACCTCGAGATCTGTGGGATGGGTTGGGGAGGGATGGGGTGGGGGGGTCGCCACTGGTAGAGTTTATCAGGGGAGTCAGGGAACAGCCCTGTCTGAACTATATTTTACTAGCTGCTACTCGCTACCCGGAGTGAAATTGCCATTTTTTTTGCGTGCATGACCGTTTTTCAAATATCGGGCGACGTCAAGTCCTTCCTGGTGTTCAAGTGGATATTTACACCAAATTTGGTGACGATCGGTTGAGAAATGTAGGAGAAAAAAGGAGTACATACACACAGACAGACAGACATCGACCTCAAATATATTATAGATTATTATATTATATACACGTGTTAGGTTGTCTGTTCTTTGCTCTCCTCTATAGAAAGAAAATAAAAACAGTTGATCACACAAAAAAATAATTCAGGCGGTGATTTAAGCCCAAAGAGGCACAGTAAAGTCCTAATTATCTTTCTTTTCATGATTTGATAACTTTTTCCTAAATATTGAGTGATTCCATTTTTCACCCCTCTACTTTAAAATGGCATTAAAATAATTTAATCCAATATGTTTGAGGTATGTTTCATGAAGCCTGAAAGCCAAACATTTTTTTTGTTATGCCTGCAAATTGCTTATTTGCTATGAAGTAAAAAAAAAGCTGGATGAACATACTACGAGTGTGGTGATTCTATAATGTTTGCCAGGAGTTGTACACGTATGCTATAATGGAAACATCTTCTAGATTTCATTTATCTGGTTATTACCTCTCTCAAGGATGTTATGTTTTCACCTGTGTTTGTCTGTTTGCCTGACCGTTAACAGGATAATTTAAAAAATTATGAATGGATTGATATTAAATAAGGTACGATGGTAGGTGATAGTGCAAGGATGAGTTGATTCAGTTTTGGAAGTGATAGGGAACATATTTTGGATTCTAGATCCAGAAGAAGTGTTGTGATTCCGATTCTGCCATGCCATGTTCCATGTTCTTTGCCATGTCTAATTAAGTTCTGTGCCTAACCTTGCCATGATTATTGATTCTTGTGTTTAGTGACCACTGCCTGTTTTTGACTATTCTCTGCTCATGTATTGGGTTTTGATCATTTTAGATTTCTTGTTTTATTATTTTTCATGTCCTGATTTATTCCTAGTCTTTGCCATGTTTCATAGTCCCTTGCCATGTTTACTTTCCATGCCTTGCTCTTTGTCTCCCCTGTCTTGTCTGGTGTGTATCTTTGCTCACGGTCCCTTGTCTTGCGTGCCACTCATTCGAGTGATTTATTGGTTTCTGGGTTTCAATCTTCTTTCATTATCTCATGTTCTTCCTTCCTCTCTCTTTTGCTATCTACTAACACATACTAACAGTTTGTTATTTTCGCTAATTACTAACCACACTAACCATGTATATTTTTACTAACTTACTAACATGCACTCGGGATTGTATAGCTGCACATACTAATTGACTAACGATCTCTCAGCAGTCGCCCTATTCTAGCCTCCGCCTCCTTGCCTTTCCCTATTATATCTGCTGCGATTTTCTGTGGATCTCCACAAATACTTAATACTTTCCTTTCTCTAATCTATACACTTTAGTACTCCTTGACCAGAGCTGTTATTCTGTTCATAGGTTTGCCTTGTGATCCCTGTCTGCGTTTTGGCTACAGCCAAATTCATGTAATTAGTTTATTCCTCATGTGTCGCTCCTGATTATTGTTACCATTGATTGCACCTGTTCTCCCTGGTCATGTGTTCTCCCCGGATGTGTATTTAAGAGGTCTGTTTTATGCATTTCCTTTGTCAGATTGTTCTTCCGTGTTTCCTGTGCCACGTTTATCTTCGCCTTGATTTATTGTGATTTATCTTTCTGACTGGACCGCCTTGACTTCGAGTTTTGCCGATTCCCTGTACTGTACCGCATTGTTGTTTTTCGACCTCTTTTTGCCCGACTATGATTTTGTGATTGGTGCCCTGGTTTTGACTCTGGATTACGCCCATTGGAATTTGCTTTTGGATTGCGGACATTGTACTGTTGCCAGCTCTGTTGGGGGGTTTCCCCCTTCAGTAATAAAGCCTCCTTTTTGCATTCCTCTGGTTTTCGCGATTGGTTCATTTCGTAAAACCCAACAAGAAGTTAAAATATACATGAATTGAATGATTGTCCTGTATGTAATGATCAGATTGCATTAAATTTTAAGAGTTAAAGAGAAAGTACACTAATAGTACACTTAAAAAAAAACAAAAAAACATTGAGATGATAACCATCGGAAAGTCTTTTTTGGGGGGTAAATCTTACCTTATTTGAATAAGTAATGGTTACTAACTGATATTAATTAAGTTTTATTAGTTATTATCAGGTATTACCTACTAGCAATTAAGGGATAATTTTACCCAATTTTATGGAGTAAGTAGCTGTAGAATGTATTCATAAATGTGAGGTAAATTTATCCCAATTCATTTAAGCATTTCATAGCTTTTATTTCAGTTATTTTATACTCAATACATGGAATTAAATCTACCCAAAAAAAGTTGATGCAAATTGTTGCCTCAGATTTATTGGGTAAATTCTATAGGTTACTTACACAGTGTGGCATTGACCTTTTCTCTCAAAAAGACATTGTTATTTTTGTTTTTACTATATATTGTTATCTGCTTACTTATTTTTATCTACATATATGTGCCTCAATTAAATGAAACAAATAATTGAATTTTTTTTTTGATAGCCTGGAATCCATCCATACCAAGCTTTGGTCGCTCCCAACAGTCATTTGCTTGTATTTCTGGCCTCAGTCGGTAAGCCAGCGTTTGACTTTCAAATATTCGCACAAAATCCATGCGAGATCTGTGATCGGCTCACAGTCGCAAGGGTGCTCCCCTCCCCCCTTTAGACAGACTTAAAAATAAATAAAAATACCACAGTTCTGCATTCAACGGAAGTCCCGCCTCCCGGCTCGTGTTTATACGAGTATTCATCTGAGTGGCAGCAGAGTCTCTGGGCAATGAACGAGCCAGGAGGCGGGACTTCCGTTGAATACGCGAGCTTACTTGAAGCATAACTGTGGTATTTTATAATTTTTAGGGAAAAAATAACCACGTTTCTAGAGTTCTGAGGATACAAGTGGACAAAGCAGACTTGGATTATACTGGACGATGCGTTAGACGATGGTTTGTAAGTTTGTCAACGGACGTTTTGTGGAGTTTTCCCATTGCTACTGGGTGGCCCCATTTGCTTCAAGCAAAAAAGGAATTTGGATAATTTTTCAAAACTCTCCAGTGGCCATAAAGTTGCACCAGGTGAAGAACAACTTTGTCTGTTCGAGACTTCTAATGGAGAGTAATTGATATACAAATTCCAGTTTTTGGGTGGAGTGTCACTTTAATCTAGCTGATTGAATCATGCCCTTCGATCTAAAGATAATGCCAATTACAGTGAAATACGTTATGTAACTTGAGTATTATTTAATTTCACCTTTATTATACCGAGGAGTCCCACTGAAATAAACAAAATGCGGATATGGCCAAACATTATCCTGTTCAAAACCTAACAACCACTCCAAGAGTAAACGCAAGCAAGCCACAATCTAATTTTTAAGCTCATGTCAAATAACATTCACGAATGCTGTTGCTGGCCAGCTCACTATTATTTGATTGGTGGTTCTCGCCAAGAGCAGAAAACATGAATATTCATATATTCACTTCATTAGTGACGTAAGGCCTAAACGCTGGCTATACAACTGAGGCCGGACTGATCGGTCAGTGACCGTTGGGAGCGACCAGCACTTGATAAGTATGGATTCCAGGCTCGGTTTTTGATTTATCTTCATTTAATTAAGTGTATAATTATCACTGCACACAACTGTACATTTTGATGTAAATATTTTGTAGGCAGACAAAGATTTTTGAGAGAGATTTTTGTATAGAGTAAATCAAATACAAAAGTTTTAGAGCTCCCCACCACTCTAGTGATGATGTCATGAACTGTTTCTGTTGAACATTCCGTGCCACAGACACCCATTGTAAACTCTGACGTGGGCCAAAAATGACCCAAAACGAAAACTGTGATTGCGTAAAAACCGTAATTACAATTAATATGCTGCCCGTACCGAGTAAAGTCTGAAGTCTTGTGACCCATTTAAACTTGCTACAAATCACATTTCTACGTTAAAGTATGGCTGAGTAATGTGGCGTAAATGAGAAGTGGGTTTGTTGTCTTTGAGCTCTTTCTGAGGTCGGGTCCCTATAATTTCTGGGCCGATCCCTTACAAGTTATAACACACCAATCTCAACAATTCTGCACTTTTTGATGTGCTGTTTGTTTATGTTCTGCAAAAGCTGCAGGACTAATTTCTTGGAAAATTTCCCAGGTGGAAGAATAAGTGGAATAATAATAATAATAATAATAATAATATCCTGTGGAATATGCCAATCCACACCAATAGAGAACACAGCGGCTGTGTAATGTGTGTTCTTGCCTGTGTCCCTGATTTGTTTTCTTTTTATGCTTAACTTCTATACTATTTATTTGGTTTTGTACAGCACTTGGGTCAACTGTTGTTGTTTTTAAGGGCTCTACAATAATAAACCTAAACCTAAACCTAATAAACCAGATATCGTCGTGAAAGATTATATGAATCAGAAATGCCAGATTATACAAAACCCAAAACCAGTGAAGTTGGCACGTTATGTAAATCGTAGATAAAAACAGAATACAATGATTTGCAAATCCTTTTCAACTTATGTTCAATTAAATACACTGCAAAGACAAGATGTTTAATGTTCAAACTGAGAAACTTTTCTTTTTTTTTTTTACAAATAATCATTAACTTAGAATTTAAAGGCAGCAACACATTGCAAAAATGTTGCCACAGGGGCCTTTTTACCACTGTGTTACATCGCCTTTCCTTGTAACGACACTCAGTAAACGTTTGGGAACTGAGGAGACCAATTTTTGAAGCTTTTCAGGTGGAACTCTTTCCCATTCTTGCGTGATGTACAGCTTAAGTTGTTCAACAGTCCGGGGTCTCCGTTGTCGTATTTTACGCTTCATAATGCGCCACACATTTTCAATGGGAGACAGGTCTGGACTACAGGCAGGCCAGTCTAGTACCCGCACTCTTTTACTACGGAGCCATGTTGTTGTAACACGTGCAGAATGTGGCTTGGTATTGTCTTGCTGAAATAAGGAGGGGCGTCCACGAAAAAGACGTTGCTAGGATGGCAACATATGTTGCTCCAAAACCTGTATTTACCTTTCAGCATTAATGGTGCCTTCAAATATGTGTAAGTTGCCCATCCCTTGGGCACTAATACACCCCCATACCATCACAGACGCTGGCTTTTGAACTTTGCGCCTATAACAGTCCGGATGGTTCTTTTCCTCTTTGGTCCGGAGGACACGACGTCCACAGTTTCCAAAAACAATTTGAAATGTGGACTCGTCAGACCACAGAACACTTTTCCACTTTGCATCAGTCCATCTTAGATGAGCTTGGGCCCAGCGAAGCCGGCGGCGTTTCTGGGTGCTGTTGATAAATGGCTTTCGCTTTGCATTGTAGAGTTTTAACTTGCACTTGCAGATGTAGCGACGAACTGTAGTTACTGACAGTGGTTTTCTGAAGTGTTCCTGAGCCCATGCGGTGATGTCCTTTACACACTGATGCCGGTTTTTGATGCAGTACCGCCTGAGGGATCAAAGGTCACGGGCATTCAATGTTGGTTTTCGGCCTTGTCGCTTACGTGCAGTGATTTCTCCAGATTCTCTGAACCTTTTGACGATATTACGGACCGTAGATGATGAAATCCCTAAATTTCTTGCAATAGCTCGTTGAGGAATGTTGTTTTTAAACTGTTCGACAATCAGCTCACGCATTTGTTCACTAAGTGGTGACCCTCGCCCCATCCTTGTTTGTGAATGACTGAGCATTTCAGGGAAGCTGCTTTTATACCCAATCATGGCACCCACCTGTTCCCAATTAGCCCGTTCACCTGTGGGATGTTCCAAATAAGTGTTTGATGAGCATTCCTCAACTCTCTCAGTCTTTTTTGCCACTTGTGCCAGCTTTTTTGAAACAGGTTGCAGGCATCAAATTCCAAATGAGCTAATATTTGCAAAAAATTACAAAGTTTACCTGTTCGAACATTAAGTAACTTGTCTTTGCTGTGTATTCAATTGAATATAGGTTGAAAAGGATTTGCAAATAATTGTATTCTGTTTTTATTTACGATTTACACAACGTGCCAACTTCACTGGTTTTGGGTTTTGTAGATAAGGCATTGGGGAGAAACACATCTATTAAGGTAGATGAGAAACTCGCAAAGTATAAAGATCTAGTGATTGAAATTGCCAGGAAGTAGAAAACAGAAACAGAGACGATACCAGTCGTCATTGGTGCACTTGGGGTCATTAAGACGGGACTGGAAAAGTATGTTGGCAGCTAAGTACATGACTGAAAAATGAATCATTAGAGATAGATGAGCCACAGCTCTCCTGCACTGCTGTGCTTAAAACTGTAAGGTGCTCGGGTGAAGATCGCTGAGCATTCATGAGGTCACATGGTGTCAAATGACTGGACTTCTAACAGCAAGAATGGAAGTGAAGTTTGCAAAAATGCCGGTTTTGCTTACAGCAGCATAATTCCAGACTTCAATCTTCAAGCAAGCTTGACGATTTACTTGAGCCCTTTTCTCATTATGGCCTCCAATTTGAACAATCACACAAAAAAAGACATTTTTAATTCCTCCCAAACCTTATACGGCTTGATTTGTGTGTGTGTGTGTGTGTGTGCGTGCGCACGCGCGCGTGTGTGTGTGTGCGTGCGTGCGTGTGTGTGTTCTGGAAGGCATCTTAGGTCTAGTAGTCCACATTGTATATTATGTGACATTGATTGGACAAGGCATGAGAGTGTGTGTGTCTGCATGTGCGCCTGTGTGTCTGTATGAGTGTGAGTTATTTCATCAATTAGACAACAAAGAAGCCCAGCAGGAAGTTGGATGCAAATGCTGGATTTTTTTTTTTTTATGAGTGATTAATTCTTCATTGATTTTCAGAGAAGCTTCTAACCGAGTCTTAACCAGAGAATCAAGTCTCCAGTTCTCACTTGGGCCACAGATAAGCACCTCAAATTTGGACATGATGGTAAACTGCAAATGTGATATAAATACTACAGTTTTTCACACATATTCATATCGAGACGCCAATCAAGGGTTACCTAGGGCTGCCCAACTCAGTCGCATGATCTCATATCGTGCATAGTCTTGTTTTAATGACGCGATTCCCAAGTGCTTCTAGGTCATTTCCAATGCTCGATGTAGACAAAAAGATAGAACGATATCGATCCACAATTATAGGTAGATAACGGCAGACCTGGACTCAATCTACCTTACAGGTAACCCCGGTAAATGTCTTCAGATCAAATGGGTGTTTGTCACACGGGCTGCAGATGGTGGCCTTTGCAGGGCCCCTAAATGCTGCTTGCAGCTTTAATTACGTGCTATTTATTTTTAGTTTTTGTATTTAGTGGGGAAACTTGTCTTTGCCTTGATCAAAAGTAATTTTATCTTGTGGTTAGACACATTCAGTATAACAAACTGTGTAGCTCAGCAATTAGGTCTAATAGTAAAGAAAGACAGACCTCTTGATGATGGCCTGTCCCACTGTACTAAATATGTAACGAATTTATCATTATGAATTTTTATTACAAAATAATTATAATACTACTACTACTACTACTAATAATAATAATAATAATAATTCATAAGCAATCTGCTGTAGATATTATTCTCAACAACAAAAAAGTATGCCTGTGACTGAGTACGGGTAATCTTATGGTGACTGTGCGTGCTCTCTAAGAGGCAGTGGGTAGACGTTCACTTCTTGAAAACATACGAAGAGATCCGGCTCATCTTCGGATATAAGAGCATTGTCCATTCCGCTTGGAAAAAAATAACACTAAGAATGCAAAAATACACCAATTCCTGGTTGACCAATGGAGCGTGACGCGATGTACAGCTCGAAACCAGGGCTGCGATGCGTCAACAAACCGCACAGCTCGTTTTCACGGTGCGCATTATTTTCCGTATCATTCCTTCATCCACCTTGCAGACGAAGCTGAAATGTGCTCTTGCGAATCACACAGAGATAGAACTAGCTGACTGACACGCAAGAGGAATAGAATTGAGCGAACATGAGAGCATACCCTCAAGACGTTTGTGAGGAACGAGAAAGAGCCGAATGAGCCAGGGAGGGAATAACGGTGACCAATTCTCTCATCACCCAAACTCAGGTGGTCCAGCATCAAGTGTGCAAGTGGACAGACATTTGCACCCAATGCTTCACAACAGGCAAAAACGGAGGAAACCGATGTCGACCGGCAACAATCTTCACCAGCTCGAAGACACACCTCCACGGCCAGCCGACCTGTCATCATCAGGGGGAAAAAGTTTTGACCATTTCAGAGATCTAATATAACCTGCGTTATGGAATATGGGAAATACGAAGCCTTCGCAATAATAAAACAAGAGTAAAACCTTGAATCTTCACAAGAGCACACATTTTTTTGTGCAAGAAAATTTAACGGAGATAAACTCAGAGAAGGCTGGAAAAGGAGGAAGATAACGGTATGTAACTGCTGTAAATCATGTGCATGATAGGCTACATGTGGTATATTAAAACACTGGGGGAGGGGAATTTTTGTCATTGGCAAATTTATTCATTTTCCATTCCAATTTTTGCATGCACCGTGTTTCCTTTTACAGCTGGAACGCGCGATATCATTATACTCGCCATTTTTTGTTTTGCTTTAAATACTAGGGGACACGGCTACACAGCGCATTGGTTGGCTAATGGAGTGGTCATATTAAACCATCCTCACTGATCATGTCGGAACAGGACGCTTAGATCTGCGATTTATATGAGACAATGCCAGCCCGGTGAATCGGTTTACAATTTGTGACGAGACTTCCAAACGTCCTCCAGTCATAAGTTTTAACCTATTTTCATTTAACACCCAGGTTTGCGCAGTGCACGCTTCGCCATGGAGTTCCCTGAAGATCCGGCTGCTTTCACTGACCTAAGGGCAATTAGGTTTTACAACGAGTCACTCTTTCAAACGAACTACAGCATCTTTAATGAGACAGTTGGGATCCTGCCTGCCAGCATTAAGATCACCATCGTCGTTGTGTACATGGTTGTGTGCGTAGTGGGGCTCGTTGGAAATTGTCTGGTTATGTACGTCATCATCAGGTAAGACTCGCGTTTGAACAATTTGGCGGCTGCAGATGCACCTCATTAATATCCAAACACACGCGACACGTAGTGTTATTGAATGTTATCCCGTCAGAAAGATCTATGTGGATTGCAGGGAAAGTGACTAATGGCACTCACCGTGGGCATATTTTTTTTTTGTAGCTCAGCATCTGTTCTGTTGCTCAGTGGTTTTCAAACTGTCTTTGGAGACCACTGTGTTTACTGGTTTTTGTTCAAATCATAATTGCAATCCCAGAGTTTTGACCGATATTATTATAACAAGATTATTTTTCGCAGTCTTATGCTCGTTTAGAGGGATGATTATTATTACAGGGCTCATTAACCCTCTTCAGCTACATTATGACAAAATTAGCCTACTGTACAGACTATCAACAATAAAAGCCCAATCTTCATAGTTGTTTTTAGTTGGGCCCTTCCCAAGAAGAACAACAGAAATGACATTTTTAGCTGATTAAATGTAAGACTGTGGTGAATCATTAGGCAGCTAATCTTTGGCAGAAGCATGTGGTGATGGGCTCAGGTGCTAGAATTATTTTTGGGCCCCCCTTCAATCCACTTATTCACAAAGTACGCACTTGACCCAATCCCATTAGTTTCATGAACACACTAACAGACGTATACTAACAGAATACAAATGCATTGAATCAGTTTATAAGGCACAATGTGCAGAACATATTTAATTCACTGTCTCTGCCTTGTGCAAGGTAAATTGCCCAGGGTAATATAGCTGCCCCAAATCTTGCACTAAAGATTAGCAGGTGAGCTATCTAATAAAAACTAAAATGAGTTATCAAATGTTGCTAATTTAATAACATTTATTATTAACCTTCACAATCTCAAACTATCGATAATTCATTTTGTAATTTATTATTTGATGACATGATAGTAATGTTGGGTAATAATGCAACATACTATCATTATAATTTATTCACTAGATAGCTAGCTAGCTAATGATCTAGCTATGGTCTAATGCCAACCACGCACAATATTTGCAGCACAGATTACGGACCTAGAAATGCTTGAAGCTAGCTAGCTAGTTGGTGTCTGTGTAGCCTTAAAATCTAGTTCACTTATTTCTTTGATAAGTACCAAGCCACATTTGTGTAACATGCGTCACAAGGACTTCCAGTTTGGGAGCAGCGTGTTTTCAAGGTCATTCCAAGTGTGCTACACACATGCAAAATGTACATAAAGCCCTTCTTACTCCCAAGATCTGTCAAATTGTACATTGAAATATTTGAGTCTTGTAATGGCTGACAATAATAAGGCGACATGCAAGCTCTGCCCAAAAGAGTGCAGTTATTTTGGTATGTAGTCAATCCATTCATAATAGAGCCCAATGATTCAGTTTTTCGTAGTTAATAAAAAGCTATAAATTTGTACAATGTCAAAGTTATCACTTCGTAAATAAAATGTCACTGAATTAAATTTTGCAGTTCAGCAGTTATGTCCTGCAACCTTTTAGGGAACAAAGTGAAAATCAATGAAGCTCTAAAATGAGGTAAAGTGAGTTTACATTACAGTGAAGCTTTTAGCAAAAACCGCTGTGTGATTTGGCTTGTGTCCGCCAGCTACCTTTCGAAAATCATATGAAAATAAATGGCGAGTAAAAGAAAAAATTCCGTTTATTCTTGAAGCCCAATTCTCTAATGATTCTTCAAAACCAAGTTTTGTGGATTATTATGATCCTGAAGGTCTTATTGGGGCATGTATTCGGGACAGGCAGTAAACTGAAATAAATGAAGGTGAGTGAGCATAGCGGTTGAAATGTTTTGATTTAGGCCATAACATGATATTTTGACCTCAAGGTCGACTTGGTTATCAAGAATGCAAAGGATTCTGCATGATAATATTGATGTGTTTTGCTAATTATTTATTAGTAAATTATTACATGTATTGACTTAATCCAATTGCGCCTTCACTACCTAAAGGTGCCTTTGCTTTTATAGTGATTTTTGCATCAGTTCTGCATCCCCAATCAGCTCTCTCTTCTCAGATAAGGAACGAGATTTCGTTTTCAGCTTGGTAAGATTCCGATACCCTACCACATGAAAATCATCATGCAACTTTTATTTCAGATGTCCTTTGCATCTAGGGCTGGGTATCGATTCAAATTTCAAGAATCGATTCGATTTCGATTCACAAGATTCAGAATCGATTATCACAATCCGATCCCATATTGATTTGGTTAATGTCATTAAAACTGTCTTTTGTTTTAATTTTTTCATGGCCATTTGGCCCACAAACAGCTGTGAACAACACTTGTAGGGTCAAAGTAAACTTTATGCTGCATGTTGTGCAGACTCTCCAGTCAGAATAGCAGCATGAGTGTGAAAACCAGCATGACTGACTAACCACTATCACCACTGCTTCCAATCCAATGCAGTCACTTATCAATATGAAAAACAATAACAAAGATACAGCCAGTGTAAATGCAAACAAAGTGCTGGTTACTGGCTTCAAAGAAACCAAACTGTCATTATATGTCAGTGGGGGATATGCTTTCCATTTTGTTGAGCATAGGGCATAGTTTTAGCCAGAATGGAATCTCAGGGTGTCTCACCCCAGTGACCAGATCAACCTGGTCAAGATGAAACCACCTACGGTAGGGGTTCATCCCATCGAACCAGCTTGTTGCAAAGAAAATATACTAGAAATGTCTCCTCCCACCCCACCCCCCATACATGTTCACAGACAGTAAAAGGCACATCTACATACAATATTTAAAGACTGTGCAAGGTTTGATGTAAATATCTTAAACGGTTTCCGAGTTACAGCCCAGAAACAGTGGTAATGCCGCCTTGAACACTGACGAGAAACCGTACAAAAAAATATGTCTCCCCTATATAGAGACATAATAACTGATGGGTATTTCTTGCCATTGACAAAGAAGATAAAGTCAAAGACACCACTTCAATTCAAAACACACTTAATTACACAACAAACTCATCTGAAATATACAGCTGTACTTGCATCCAAACATGAGGGCATTAGTGTATTTGCTTCACTGAAGGGAACTGTAAATAAAAGAAAATCGTGGCATTATTGAAACCTCAAACCTATATGAATTCAGTGCTGAACTATATTGCTGGGAAAACCTGAAGTGATCTTAAACGATACGCATGCGCCGAGTGCGGACAGTCTCGATTTGAACGATCCCGAAGAATACTGGGAACAGCACAAGGACGTCTCAAATGCTGAATGCCTTGCACTGAATACAACCCTGAAGACAGTACTTTTATTTATTACAATCGGTGATGTCACAACTTTATTTAGCTTGTTTAGAAATTCTGAATTCCCTCAACTGGGGTTCCAAGCTCGGCCAGTCCGTTGAGTCACCAGCTCAACGCAAAGCAGTATCCGGGTCGACCTGTCAGTTGAGATTATAGCCCGGCCTGCAAACTGTTTTTTTCCCCACTCCGGTTCTGAGCTCAAATGTTACATACAACACACGACCAATCACCTCTCATGTCAGAACCGCACTCATAAAAACTTAAAGTAAGGAAGCTAGCACTAGGGAACCTTTTGGCATGCATTAAGACTTGGAATGACGAAACGTGCACTCGGAAGCCTTTATGATGTATGGATGGTATCGCACGAGTTTCGTAGCTAGCCTCGCGATTTCAGAACACAATCAACATGATTAAAATAACTTGTAGGGAATCGCCATCTATGTGATCAAGAGACAAGCAGTTTCAACGTGGCAGAACTGTTAGCTTTTACACGTAGTTGATATCTCGCCTAAAGATTGCCATCCATCCATCCATTTTCTATACCCGCTTATTCCTCACTAGGGTCACGGGGCGAGCTGGAGCCTATCCCAGCTGACTACGGGCAAAGGCAGGGACCCACCCTGAACAGCTTGCCAATCCATCGCAGGGTGCACACACTATTCACTCTCACACTCGTACCTATGGGCAATTTGGTGTCTCCAATTAGCCTGATATGCATGTCTTTGGACTGTGGGAGGAAACCAGAGTACCCAGCCAAAACCCAAGCAACACGGGGAGAACATGCAAACTCCACACAGAAAGGCCCCAGGCCGGATTCGAACCCACGACCTTCCTGCTGTGAGGCAGCAACGCTAACCACCGTGCCACTTTATTATTATAATTATTAATGGGAATATTCACCCAATTCTACATGTCTCCATTAGAATTGTACTTTATGTCCTGTGGGCTCCAATTTCACGAGAGAACCAAAGAGGAAATGATATGGGTCTTGCGCCAGAAGTGGATCAGCTGGGGATGAAATCTAGCGCCCACAGTGGGAAATCAAACTTTATTTGCGGGAAAACAACTTCGCTGTCAGCCTTGAGTTTGACACCACCGGAATGGTAAACTATTGTGGATTTAACTCTTAACTATCGTTTGAAGATATTTGGCTTGAAAGGGAAATAAATGCCTGATAACTGTTGCTTGCCGTTGCAGCAGAACCAAATCAACGCCTGTGATAAGGCGCACTTCGCAGTGTGTGGCCGTAAAACGTGTGTATTCTCAGGATTTATCACGTGATAAGTGTCATTATGATTGGAAATTATTGTATATTCGACCATATAAATCCCAATTTCGTACTCTTGATACTTTTTCATCTACACCCATTAGAGTGACTGCTTGTCGTTTGACTAGTTCCGCAAACGCCATTTTGTAGGTCTTCAAATTTGTAATTTATCAGATATGCTTATTCTTGTTTATTTTCATGAAAGAATTTTATTAAAGTTTAATGCAGTCAATGTGAAATTAAATATTTTTCCCCCCGCAATAACTGTTTTTCAATGGCTCAACGGGTTGATCATTACTCATGTCCTGTGTAAATCTGAATTTGTGGTCTCATCCTGATGATTTTAATATACAGTATACTTGGTATATACTTGAATTGGAAAGTGCAGAAAGAATCATCCATAGTCGCTGATAGCAGTTGAATATCGATGAATTTACGAAATCATCTTGAACTGAGGCCAGCGCATGTGGATTCCAGCTGACACAATGTCGACACACGGAACAATTATCCATAAATTTGCCCAATTATTATGATATACCCTGCGGAGTAATGCTGGCTAAAATTGGTGGAAAATACATATGTCTGTTCCTTTGTGGCCAGGGGCATGCAATTATGCCAATAAACAAAGAATATCATAAGTTTGGCCTGACAAAGAGCGCTGATTGCGAAACTTATTTGAAATTATTTGCAGAACCGGTTAAAGGACGTGCCACTGAAAAATGACTGTGCAAGGCTTTATTCCTAATGACTGAAGGAAACTAATTAATCCACAAATTGCGTAAGTAATTTCCGCAAATTTGTGAAAAGATAACTTTCCGCTACCGAATTCTGTATCGATACCAGACGCTTCAAACAAATTCCGTCCGTGGAGCCGGTCAACGCACTGTATTGAACTTCCAAGAGCGGAAAGCCGGCGATATGATTCTAAAATAAATATGTGGAGCCACGATTGCCAAAATATATGCACATGTATTTCTTTCAGGCTACATTTACTCAAATGCCCGATTTCTGATAAACAAGTTTGAATTGCCGACAGTCACTCACCGATGTGAATAAAAGTTGCTTGAAGGGGCTTCGACAGAGGTATTGAATCTAGCAAGTCAGTATAAGGCAGAGCGTTTTGAAACATGTAACAGTGAACTAAATGCTCTTGGACATCTACTATATCAATATAAGCGCTGATCTACCTCAAAAACAACTCTTGAACAAGTGAACGATGCCTAGTTGCACACACACGCTACGAGACTTGGCTTTAGGGGATGGGAAGGTGACGTCACGGCTGCAGCACCACAGGGGTTGATGGGAGAGACGCCATACTGTGAGGCCACTTCTTGTTGTTGCGCATCGAGAAGCCAAAGCCATGGGAAGAACCTGCCATGTGGTCAGATACAGCCGGTTTTCATTTAGCCTTTACTGCATCCCGATTACGACTCCAGACTTCTCACCAATGTGCCAATGTGTGGGGCACAGATAAGACCGAAGTGCGCGGATTGGTCATATGTTCATGAGTTTATAATTGAGCCCAATTTCGCGCATGGCCTGCCACACTTCAGTCCGCTCAAGAATTAAAGTCAAGTCGACTCCGCAGATTTTGGGACAACCATTGTTATCTATACAAATGCTCGCCCGTCTCACATGGCAATTTAATGCTGGAAACTGCCAGACCCATTTCAATTCAGACTTACCTGTCTCAGCGTCTCAGGTAAACACTGGCCGTTTCAAAGACGGGGAGACAGGCGGCTGGCCAACACTATAGCGTGGGCTTGCATGGCACTGTTATTGCGCAAGTTCCGCCTCCTCAAGTATTTCCTATTTTTTCCGTTTTTTTTAACGTGCGCATACATTATCAACAGCCGGCGACTGCGCAATGACTCAGAATTAACCGGAATCAATTTGTGGCGGGAAAAATATATAGGCTATATAGAAAGACCGATCTTTGGACGTACGAATCGATCTTCAGGAATTAAAATGAGAATCGATCCAGAATCGGAGAATCTATTTTTTCAACACAGGTCTATTTGCAACATTACTTGTTCAGGGTTCTCGCCAGCATAGTAATAATGCAACGGGCCGTTACGCTTCTGCCTTAAAAAAATTACACTGCTGATTGGCCATCATATTGCTTTTGCGGGTGTATAACGGGAAAATTATCAGTAGGCTTATTCTACATTGATTTTACCTGACTATCTTGCATGTATTCAGGCAATTATTCAGCTGCCAGCACTGCTGCTGAGTTTTGGCATCTATCCACATGTGTTTGTTTGCTTCCTGTGTGGGTCATCTAAGTTAATTTACTCCAGTAGACGGCCCGAGATCGGCTCTGTTATAAGCGTGTCGCTACCAAGAAGTTCTCATTGCTCTCATAGCTTTGTTCTCGCATCATGATTATTACCCATCAACGCAGGAAACGCGTGTTTTTTTGCATTGGGAAACCATGAAGGCTTACACACAGAAAATGCTTCATTTACACAGCACTGGCTGAGTGTGTTGACCTGGGGATTCCCCAGTAACTGACATAATATTCAACTAATCAGTGATGTCCTTACTAAAGGTTTAGGATTGTCGGTTTGGATGGTTTGTATTTTAGAATGATTCTTAGATAATCAGTCCTTGAATCCTCGATCTATGTTTCCAAATATGTGATATGCTATGTGACTGTGCTTTGAAATGTATGCATTTTCACCCAACACAGTTGGCTTGCAAGGTTTCCTGTACCGTCCCCGTTTCTTTGTTCATTTTCTCAGTTTGCTTGTCTTTCTGTATTGAACATTTCTGTGGAAATTCACATTCAGGGTTTTTATTCAAATCTTTTGTCACATTGTGTTGAGAAATTATACCCGTTAATAATATTTTGGTAAGATTGATGATCTGTTGTATCGTGTTCTGAGATGGACTGGTTTGAATCAATTGCATGGTGAGCTGTGTTATGGTGCGTGCTTGCACATCAGTTTGGTGCCTTTCGTCACCTGATAGAAGTGAGAGCGATCGTAAAACTTGATATACAATATTGTTTCATTCAAAGATGCAATAAAATCATTCACTCAATAAAGTTATACGTTTTTCTATTCAACATACCCTGGCTTCTAAGACTGAAGAGAAGTGTCAACTCTTCTTCTTGCACAGATCTGCACAGAATTGAGCACTTTGTACAGGCAAAAACAATTTTAAATTACATCTTGACACCGTATGTCCGACACCAAAAAAATGTACGTCTGACACTGTGTTTAGTAGTACATTTCATGCTTATAATAACAAGAGCAACGCAGTGTGTGGCATATGCCCCCGCCTGTATGTTGATCAAGGGCATATTGAGATGGCTGCTGTGGCGGCCATATTAGATATCGCACGACGCTGGTTTTCGAAAGGAAGCTTCCTCTAGCCACTCCCAATACGCCATTAAGAAATGCCATCAATCAGACGAAGGATTCTATAGTTATCCCACGGAAACAAAAAGTTAACGGACAACGGACGGACATGGTGTCGACATAATGCCCACTTTCCTCTTTGGAGGGCGGAGGCATAAAAAGTATGGATTCCTTTATGTAATCCTGTTTGAGTATACTGTCTTGGGGAATCAGTCATGGATTAATAATTGTAAAAAGTTTAAACAATTCACAGAGATCCTAAAACAAATCATGTACATGTCATCAATGACATCTGTCTGAGAACGTCCCACACCGAGGTATTTCGGAGCAACATCTCCTACACTGATGAGGAGCAGTACCCCTGCAGACCAGATGACTGCCATAACCAGGATGTGTAATCTGCCCAACTGACAGCTATCTCCTCATTTCGCTGTGCTCTTAATTGACCTATGAATTGTCTGAAATGTACGTTCGACACCACGGAACTGCCCGTGGCTTATATCGTTGCAGTCAGCACACTTTCCTTTTTTATTTTATGCATAGTTTGTATGCATAGCACAAATTCAGTAGAAATGCTAGCGATCGAGTACTG
Source organism: Gymnothorax reevesii (assembly GCA_029721435.1). Taxonomy (NCBI): domain Eukaryota; kingdom Metazoa; phylum Chordata; class Actinopteri; order Anguilliformes; family Muraenidae; genus Gymnothorax; species Gymnothorax reevesii. Next base: position 11,971,849 of record CM056581.1, read on the forward strand.
ATATTATTTTGTCCTATTTTTTCCTAATGCTTATTCACTTGCTTGAATTGTGCTTGAATTGTGTTCGGTTTAGGTAAAAATGGTCATCACGTGCTTTTCGCTGAGTTTCTTCCCTTTAATTGGATATGCCCTATGACAATGTTGCAATTAGGAAACATGCTTTACTTATTATGGTTACCCCTGGTACGGGGGGCCTTAGGGTTTAATCATGCCAAACTGTCAAAGAATTCCGACTGACAAATATTGGCAAATATGACTGTGTGCACATGAAGACTGTGCCCTCGTTACTTTTTCTAGATGGTCAGTCATTAGCCAATACATAGGTCACAGTTCATGAGGTTACCTAAATATCCAAGCGCGTGGCCTTAAAGCATGATTCCTTGACGTTCACATCTGTTCGACCCTGTCAAAGTAAACATAATCATGTACACAACTGTTTTGGTTTCAGTAAATCTTGTTGTTAGCTAATGATTTTGAGTGTCATTGCGAGTTTAAGTACCTGATTTACCAATATTTTGGAAACATGGTGTTTAAAAGGTAAAAAATATCATGGTCTAATTAAGTTAATACCAGAGCTATTTAGTTTTGACTAGAAATTAACACAAAAATAACGCAAAACCAGTTTGACTCATACTTTGCCTTGTCTTTGAAGTCTTCATGATTTATGCCAAGTTCGCAAAGTACACTCCTGGAAGGACGTTCATGTCCTCAGGAAAGCAGAATTTCAGGATCTGGGTGCATTTCATTTGGTGACTCGGATCATGCTTTTCTGAGATATCCTGCGTTAGTTAGATTCTATTTATAAAAGCGAGCGCCCGTTGAGTGAGCTGGATCTCCCGGTAGATTGAATTGGAAGATGCTGCAAGTATGGCAGCTTCGTTGACATTGGGCACATGTGGGCAATTTGGCAGCTGAAGTGAAGTCAGTAAATATGGAGGCTCGATCCTGGTTCCATTCAGTTCATCCTGTTTTTTTCAGCTTAATCTGTTCTTGGTGCAGGCTCAGTGGACCATGAGCTGGGTCATCCAAATCGAACACGCTCACAGAAAATGCCATTAAATACTTAGAGGAATAATGGGAGCTTGCGATGTGCGTTTTATAGATAGCATCAAGCTATTTACAGTATGCACATGGGGTCATTGCAGTGGGTGTCGGTAGTGTCACACACACTAAGCAGTGAGGAAAGCTTAGAATTCACACAGTCTTACTAGATTAGTTATTAAGACTACAAATTACAGTATGCTTTTTAATGGGATAGAGGACCTGTGCAGTCGGCTGCAGAAAAGATCCATCTTGAAACTCCACCCATCATCAAGCTATTTTCCAGTTTATAACTGGGTCAAGCTTCCAAACCTTTGTGTGCCTTCAAACTAGTTTTTTTTTTTTGTATGGAATACCCTGGCTTTGAAAAGAGATACATATCTGGAAAAATCATTTTTGGTCTCACGTTAATATCCTTGGACCACAGTGTCAGGGACAGCTTTATTAAAGCTTGAGGTCATGCAGTACAAATCAAAACCAAACGGGAGGAATGCAGCTCAGATAGGGAATTCCAAATCATAATCGAAAAACAGTCCAATTGCCAAATGCCAATCGAGACGTTCCCCAACTACAGGAGTGATCCAAAATCGTGAACCAGGAAGCCAGCAAAATACATAATCAGAAGATAAACAAGATGCAAGAGAATAGAAAAAAATCATAAACCATGGCCAAAACAAACCATGACCAGAAAGGCTTGAAATATAGAGTGCTCATGTAAAGACAGGAAATACTGGCAAGAAACTCAAAGAAATGAGATAAAAACTTGGGTTTTATTAAGTGGAAAAGAGAGCTAATGGTAAGTGGAGTCAGGTTCAGATGCAAGGAGAGACATGGCAGGAGGTGTGGCTACAAATGGGAAGCAAGGTATGAGTAATAAACTGACAGAGCAGGGAGGACAAGTGCTGAGAAGGATCTAAGACAAAAGCATGTGAGAACTGAATATGAATGGGAATACAGAGGACTATAAGAACACAGTAAGTACGAAAAATAGCTAGTAGGCCTACAAGAAACACTTTTAAGTATACTTCAAGTTTAAGCATAGTACACATCTAGTTTACATCTAGGTTTTATTTTGTACTGCGAGTACACTACAAGTGAACTTTTAAGTATACTGTGACTCAACTAGTTGTATACTTCTAACATGCTTTTATAAAAGCATTCATTAAAGTATACTGCAAGTAATTTATTTTATTTATTTATCTATTTAGATTTATTTAAGCAGGGGGCCTGACTGAAACCATGTCTCCTTTTCAGCAGGGCTCTGCATTACAAACAATTAAAATAACACAGTTTTCAAGGGCATTTGTTGAACCAGAAAAAAAACGATGCCATTATTGAAGGGAAAACATTAATTAAACAACAACAGTTCTCTTGATAAAATGATTTAAAATGTCCAAAAGGAGCCAGTTCTTTCAATTTCAGCTCAGCTTGCTACTGATTCTAAGTGTGTGGGACATTTTAATAAAAAGCTGTCTTACCGAGCTCCGTTCTAATACGAAGAACATTCAGACACAATGAGTCCTGTGACCGTGTCACATGATAACCCACTTGCCACGTAAGTAGACTAGCGAAATAAAGAGGGATTTTCATTAAAACACATTTATAAACAAATAAAAACCAGTGGCAGTCTCTTCTAGCTTTCGATGACCCCCCACCCTACTGACTTGTATAAGACACAATGGTGGGTGCAGAAGTTAAGACCTGTGATAAATCTAATAGCAGAATGATATATAGAATCTAAATGTTTTGAAACAGAAGTAGATGCGTTTCTATAAAGCACATCACCATAATCAAGCATGGGGAGTATTACTGAGTGCACAATCCCCCCCAAGGGACAGCCCCAGACGTTCCCAAAGAAACCCTTGCACGGAACTCAGAAATAAGGGCAGGGTCCAGGATATCCCGAGCAGGGACCCAACAACACTCCTCGGGACCGTATCCCTCCCAATCTACTAAAAAGTGGAATCCCCGACCAACACACCTCTCGCCCAAAATGCAACATACAGTGTACGTCGGGCTCCCCTCAATCATCCGCGGCGGGGGCAGGGATTTGTCAGCAGATGCCAGGACGCTGGTGCTAGCAGGTTTAAGCCTGGACACATGAAAGGCGGGATGGATTCGCAAGGATTTCGGGAGCTTAAGATGCACAGTGACATGGTTAATCTTCTGCACAATTTTAAACGGACCAATAAAGCGAGGGGCCAATTTCTGGGACTCAACTTTCAAGGGGAGATCCCGTGTGGAAAGCCAAACTCTCTGGCCCCCTCGATAAGATGGGGCCAAGCAGCGCTTTTTGTCAGCCGCAGATTTCTGACTGCGCCCAGCCCGCAACAAGGAGGAACAGTCCTTAGTTCAAACAGAGCGGCAGCATTGAATGAAGTGTTCAACCGAGGGCACTTCTGACTCCTTCTCAGACTCCGGAAATAAAGGATGTTGATAACCCAACTGGGCCTCGAAAGGACCCAAAGAGGAGTTACATAATGAATTATGGGAGTATTCAGCCCATGCCAAAGACAACTCCAGGACGCAGGATTATCGACCACTAAGCACCGAAGAGTATTCTCTAGGGACTAAGTAGTGCGCTCAGTCTGCCCGTTAGTCTCAGGATGAAACCCTGATGACAGGCTTATCGTGCCTTTCAACTGTTTATAAAAAGCATGCCAAAATTTGGCCACAAACTGAGGACCCCTGTCAGAAACCACTTCAAGTGGGAGACCATGCAACTGGAACACGTGATTAACAACAAGGATGGCTGTCTCCCGCGCAGAAGGCAGTTTAGGCTTCATGTATTTAGCTTCATGGCTAACTGGCTAATGAGCTAAAAAGGCTACAGTTCGCTCACAATGGAATACTCGCGAGCGAGCTAGATAAAGACACATCGGTAACTATAATGTTATGGCTAGCATGCCAATGTATTTCACATCCTAAGGTCGCTTTCACACTCAATGTGAAACAAATTTTTCGCACAACAGATTACATTCACAGTCAATAAAAAGACGTGAATATTCGCGAAAATGCGTGTATTCGCGTCTTTGCATTGACTTTGAATGTAATCTGTCATGCGAAAAATTCGTTTCGCGTCCGGTTTGAAAGCAGCTTCACGGGAACATTTGAGAATGTATTTCTGCAGGGCGGAGCCCCCTCACTCTTCACATTCTTCTTCTGTGGAAAAACACTTCTGCAGTGCATTGTGGTATACGGCACTACGCCATATTGATAATCTATTTACATCAGCATATAGATTGCTGATGATGTAATATTTCCAAAGTGAAGCACCCGGCCGCCATATTGATACACCCAACTTCTGCATAAAAATGAATGGTTTCCTATGAGGCCAATTTCAAATAAGTCAATGTAAGAATTAAAATGCCGAGATGTGCGGCTGCCTTGCCTTGCGGCAATAGTCATTTGAAGGGCAGTAATAAAATGTTTCATGCATTAGTTAACGTAGAAATGCAAATTTGTCACTAATAGAAAAATTGCTGTTCGCTTGTTAGCTAGCTAATTAGCCGTCCCATTTACTGAAACAGACCGCCGACTAAAGCAAATGCTAGCGATCGATAACGGTCTCGTGCGAGCTACCTTGGTACCCTTACCATCGGGGGGACTGCATTGATTCAGCAGTCAATGAAATGAACAAGGTGGCTAACTAGCTAGCTACTTGTAATTGACATTCAAGGACAATATTTCTTACCTGCATAATATTTAAAACAGCGGACAGGTCGCTTTGTCTGTTTATACAGAGCTCCAAAAGAGAAGGCGGGAAGAAAGGCTTAGTTGTTAGAAATCAGGTGAAAAAAACCTTTCCCTATCCCCTCAATCCGTGCTGTGCAGTGAGAATTTTTTGAGAGCAGTGTTATAATAAGATAGGGGCAAAGATAACCCTTAGTAAAGGGGTAGCCAGATTTTACAAGCGCTTCCTTTTAACAACGTTGGCATTAGCCATATGATTCAATATGAACAATTTGGTCAACGGCATATACGCTCAATCAGGGTACAATGAAATCAGGAAACCAGAGAGTAATTTGATAACATATACAGACATTAATCGATGTTGCTTATAACGGTGAAAACTGCCAAGCAATTATCTTATCAGACGGTCATTAAAAGCCTCCGTCACCTTAACTGAACTTTTCTGCTCACACTTTAACGTTGACACCGAGTAACATTACAATCTTCCCTTGGCTTTAGTAAGTGTGCCGCTGTCCATCCTCCAAAAATGTTGCTCTGCACAGCAATACCAAAATCACCCCGACTCGCACACAAGTGTTTTTGAAAATATAATCTTACATTAGGCGAAAATGAATGGGAGTGTATGTGCGAATTTAACTTCCCGGTGTTTATGGTCCTGGGACAGATGCTTCACTTGAGCTTACCCTATCAGCAGTGTAGTTTTCTTTATGCATATCTATGGGCCAATCGTGAAACCGCACGCTCATGAGCAGGACAATCGCGACCCTGAAAAAAAAAAGAAGACAAAGAACGGAGCCAAAACTTAGACTTATGGCCTACCGGCCAAAGTTAAAAGTTGGCACAGGGGGCATGTTTACCACTGTGTTGCATCACATCTTCTTCAGTCAAGACTCGGGAAGGGTGTGGGAATGAAGGAGACCGGCTGCTGTAGTTTTGAAAGTAAAATGTTTTCCCAGTTTTGCTTCATGTAGGATTTCAGCTGCTTGGTACTTTGCAGCCTCCTTTGCCATATTTTTTGTTACATAATGCACCAAATATTGCCAGTGGGTGACAGGTCTGGCCTGCTGGCAGAGCACTTTAGCACCCAGACTCTTTTACTACACATCCATGTTGTAATACGAGCAGAGTATGGTGTTTTGCATGCTGTTGCTGAACTGATCTTGGCCTTCCCTTAAAAAATGCACCTGGATGACAGTAAATGTTGCGCCAAACCATGTTGTATCTGCATCTGACCATAGAACTTTGTCACATATGGAAATTTGGTACCATCTAGCAAACTGTAGAGGCATCTGATCCAAAACTGCACTATCAAGTACGCAGTGTTTCTGTTTATGTAAAGCCACTGGATTAGCAGCAAAAAGTGAACTTATCCAGGAGTAGCTTTTGTGAGTGAAGAATATCTTAGAAGTTCTGCTCAGTGAGTATTACTGATCTGGAAAGGGGAAGACAGCAGATGGTGAAACAAGAAGTCAAATGGTTTCTTATTAAATGCTGCTTGCATCTTTGTTTCAAAGAAGTCTGTAATACCCCTTATTTTTCTGATTTAATGAAATTAGCAGAACCACAGTAACTGCAGTAATGCAACTCTCCAATTATGAACCCAAGGATTTGGATAGCACTGCTCTGAACATCTAAATTCTCGGTTTATTTTATTTTAGTCAGAGTAATTAGTTAGCGCAGATGTCTGGCAGTGGGACCAGCTTGAGTTGTACTGACTGTGAGCACCATGTTCTTAATAGCATGTCTGCAGTCAGCTAATGAGACTGGAGCTTCAGCTCTCTGCTCAGGTCCGCACATGAGAGTCATTACCGAATCTCATTTACCATAATTATCTAATAAGAGATTCACAATATTGTTTTTTTTTTTTGATGATTACATCAGGATGAATTTAATAATGCTTGATATGCAGCAAGTAAACATATTGCTCACATTTAATCACATTGGTGAATGTGCGCATTTATTGCAACAAAAACAATGTTAGTTTGTCTCATAGTGGCCAATAAATGGTCCGCCTTCATAATATAGAAAATTACGCAAATACGATAGCTGTACTAGAGCTTGAGATGATTGCCTGAATCCGCCAGGACTTGAGGGCTCATGTTGAGTTTGTGCAGGTTTGGAAATCATTTTTATAATACATGCTGGGCTGAGGGCAGAGTCAAAATTCATGCTGGGGTGCCTTCAGCCCACACATAATTTTCTGGTTTGATTTTCCCATTGTCAGCTAAGATCTATCGGTCTCCCAGCACTTTGTTAGTTTTTTTCATTATTAAAATGTTAATTTTTGGGTTGGTGAACAAATAGGCCACTTCATGTTTCATGCATTATTCACCACTGTTTGTGCTGTGGGTCATGTGTGCCGTATGGAATTGAGTTTGAATATGTTTTGACTGTCTCATCGAGAGCTACAAAATATATAGCCCAGGTTATTTGTTTGGGCTATCTAGTACAGCTGTATAAGCCGTGTATTTCTTTTGATGCCTCGCTGGCTTCACTGGTTGTGATTATCACCCTTTATATCATGAGACGTTTGTGATTGACTGACTGTGGAATGATATACGGCAAATGGACATAAATAGGTAAAGTCAGGTAAAATGGGCCAGATAAGGTTTGTTGCATCCTGATGTACAAAATGTTAAAAGCCAATCACTGCAAACCACTTTACTTTTTTTCTATAAAATTTTCCATGACAGTTCTTGTACTTTGAGACTGATTTGATTTGTGTGTGGTCGCTAAGATGAGCGGCGTATGGACCGATGGGCCGACTGAGACTCAAAAGTCTGGCGGCTACTATATGAATTCACGGTCGTTGTCATCTTGCCGCTGCCATGTCTACAGCGAATTTCTTGATATTTGGTGGGGGCATAGGTAATGGTGAGGTCATGACACCGACAGTTGGCTCCAAAATGACTGGCACCCATGACTGGCAATGCACAAACAATACTTCAAAACATTTTTTAAATATATTTCTGGAGACACTCTAAGAACATGTGAGAAATAATGTACAATATTAATGTTCTAATGGAACCAACAAAAATCATGTACTGATTTAATTAAAATCAGTTTCCTTTAAATCAAGGTTTTCCACTTAGTGGCACCTTTAAAGATTATTCTGAATAACATCTACCAAAATTAAATCAGGTATTATATTCCGCTTATTTAAGTTTTATCTAAAGGTAAAGGAACTGTATTCAGCCATTACTTCACTCCCTGTTTCACTATGGTATAAAAATGAGGTAACACACATGCAATGTACCACTGTCATCCAACACCATCAAGAAAATGAAACAAATGTCACTTCAAAGGAGGCAGATGTTCATTGATGTTCACAAATCTGGTAATGGCTACAAAAGATTCAGAAACGATTGAATATGCCACTAAGCGCTGTCAGGGAGATTATTAAAATATTTCATGATATTGAACTGTTAAAAACCTCAAGGGTAGAGGACACAACTGCATTTTGCTCCCCAGGATTTTGAGGAGGATGATAAGAGAAGCAACAAAATCATCAAGAATCATTGTGAGGGAATTGAAGGCCTTGGTGACATCTTGGGTCACCGGGTTTCAAGAAGTACCATCAGGTGCCACCTCCACGGCCACAGGCTCGAGTTCATTCAAATTGACGCGAATCAAGGTTATGTCAAAGGAGTGGAGTCTTCGAATCCACAGTCACAAGTCGCCTAACAGCTGCAAAAGCAGTGTTGCCAACTTGGCAACTTTCTTGCTAAATCTGGCAAATTTTTTTTTTGTCAAAAGCGAAATTTGAATGCAGATATTGCCTGTTCGTCACCAGAGACGGAGAGGCAATGGAGGTTTCTGATGTTCTCCATGGTGCATATGCGAGATGCCTCTAATTTTCATAGATAGATGCCATATTCATGAGCTCTTTTTTTCCATTTTGTATCCAAACACTTTTGATTGAACTTCTGAGCACGACTTAACAACTGTAATTTATGTTTCAAACATTTCTAATGAAGCTTAATAAATCTGAACAATTCATAAAATCTTTAGCAATTCATAAGTAAGTTAATTACATGATATGTTGTATCATTATCAATGACTATTACAATCATTATTTGTCAGTGGCAGATCCAGAACTGGCAATCAGGGGAGCACAGAATATCCGTTTAAAACAACTATTCGTACTGACCTGTTCTCAGTCATTTTCATGATTAACAAAAAATTGTTATACAATTATAGGCTATTATTATATAATTGTCCGAGAACACTCCACACTGTCAGGTGCTGCTAGTTCTCCCTGTTTAGTTAAGACGACAATCATTTATCTGGACTCTTATTTGTTGCATTTAAATCGGCGTAATTCAAAATTGCATACGTGTCAACTTGCACGCATGTGGCTTGAGTCTCACGTTTTTTATATTTAATTGCTGAGTCCTACTTTTTATATCAACCCTGGCTGTATCGAACGTGAGAGGCAATATTTTATTGGAATGCAGGCCAGCCATTATTCAATCATGCGTATTTTAGAGATTCTCATGCTGAATTGAAATCTCTATGCATGGAAGTTTTTCCGTTTTCAATCGAAGAATTTAAACGATCATGAAGTGCAAGTTAAATCGCCTAATGTGCGAAAAAAGGTAGTGTAATTAATGTGTAGGTTTTACTCTTAGCTAAACACCTTGATGTCAGAAACCTGAAGATACCATGACACAGGGATAAAGTAGAACAAAAATGAATAATCTTCATTGAAAATATTCAAATTTCGTAAAAATGGAATAGAGAGGTGACTAGGCTGGGACAATTAGTTCTGGGAAACACAGGCTTCACTTTCAGTTTGGTCAAATACAGTGTATACGGCACGCTACACAGCACACTATACTGAAGAACCACTACACATGGAGCTAGACGCTAACTGTAAGGCACACCTTTTACACGGCTCGCTAAGATGAAGAATCGCTACACACAATGCTAGTTTAGCTTAAGGCAACACACTCAACAGTATGCTTAAAACCATCTAACATAAGACGCTATAAGACAAAATGCAAACTCAGAGAAACTTCAAAATGTCCCACCCACTGGCTCAGTTATCTCCCCCCAGCAACTCTCCCGATCCAAACTATTAAAAAGAACAAAAATTTCTGTCCCACACACACACACACCCGCACAAGAATAAAATACATAAACAGGATGTATAGGAGGTCAGTTAAACTTAAATTTCCTTATCGTTAATGCGTCACTATTCTGTGCGCCAACAGATTATACAGCGTGAGGCTCAACAAAAGTTTTTTGAGTCATGTGATTGCATAATAAGTCCCCAGGTATTGATAATATCAGAGCTGAATATCTTCAGTCTAGTATGTCGGATTCTTTATGTGAAGTGTTAGTCAGTGTTTACTCTGTCATGTTAAGCTGGCATATGGTCGGCTCGGACATGTGTGTTGGGAATGTTGTATCTGTTCTGAAAAGTCCACTTTGAATCCCAATGTACCCAATAATTTTCGACCCATAATGCTCAGTATGACGCATTTGAAATTACTTGAGATTTAATTTCTAAGGGTGATAATTCAAAATGTAGTTCTACTCAGTTTAGCTTCACTGAGGGGTTAGGAACCGACATTGCTTGCTTTTTTTTTAATGATGTTGTTTGGTATTTTAATTCTTGGAGTTCCAGTTCTGTGTTTACCTGTTGTCTCAATCCAGAGAAGTGTTTTGATCGTGTCTGGCATGATGGCTTATTTTATAAATTATTGAGTTGATTTTATTCATTGGCTGTTATTGTACAACTGGTACCCCCCCCCTTTTTTTGTTGTCGTTAGGGGAAAATACTGTTGAGCTTACTCATAGTGTCAATATCCTGGATATTAGTTTTAGCTCAGATTTGAAATCTTCTAGTCATCATTTATAATAAATGGAAAATCATTTATCTGGTGCCAGATGCAGAGCGTACAGGCTTCTCAATGCTGGGCTCTCGTACCCTGGCTTGGCTAATGATGCCAAAGTGAATGTTTGGAAGACTGCCGTGTGTCCTATTTTGCTTTATGGTGCTAATTGTATACCCCGACTGTGAAAAGGTTTCTGGGTTTCCCGAAACATTCTCATCATTCTAAATTGCTTGATGCGCTTAACATACGTAGAATTGTAGCATCCATTAACTTTTCAAAGGTGCTTCTATTCCGTCGATCACTGTGGTCCCCCTCTATTGCTGGAGATGTAAATTGTTTTATGTTGGCAAGGTATATTATGAATAAGACCATGGTGGAGGGGACTGGAATCTGCGCACTCCCAGGGTTACTCCCCATCCTTAGTTCGCCTTGGAATGAAACCCCCTAGAGCAAATTTGAGCACCTCGGTAAGGGATGGTGTTTCAGACTCCCTGTGAGCCCTTGTCCAGCTCAGAGAATTCAATTGTAAGAACTCTATGGAACATAGACTTGCCGAGTTGCTGGTCAAGGCATTTTGATTTGTCTGTTCTCTAGTCCCTGTCACTTTTGTACCTGCATTATCAATTGAAGCACCTATTACTAAAACCCCATAAGTCACACTTGACTTGACTTGTGGGGTTTTAGTAATCAGTGCTTCAGTTGGTCCTTTCTGTCCTATGTTTTACTGCATTGTTTCATTTCTTGCTCTTAATTTGTACTGGTTCTCTCCCATTGTGGAGGCATTAATAATAATTCTGGAATTCTGGTTCCCCCACGTGACTGTTGTCCCATAATGTACGTCAAATTGCGTCCTGATTATATCATGATTCCTCATCCAACTCCCCAGGGAAACGGCTTCATTAGACGGCGAAGTGAGGGTACAGTTCAGTCGCAGTGGTATAAGCAGAAAGGGCACACAGGGAGCAGTGGCAGCTCCAGCACTCTTTAAACCCGGGTCCCTCACTATCTACAGGAGGCACCAAGCCTCCCCTCCTGATGCAGGAACAGCTAACCCCCTAGCTACCTGTTTTCATCGCCGGCAGCTCTGTGTAGCTGCAAACGACACATTCCCCACCTGGTGGAGTGCCGAGAGCTGCAGTGGCATGTGGCTCCAACAAGGAACAAACGCCGTCTGTCAGTCTTTTGTCTGTTACGCCAGCGTTCAGTCTCTCACACCTGAAACAGTTCGGTTAGGAATCTTTGCTCATGACATCACCAGCCGGTGAGTCCCAAAGCTCATTCTCACTACAGAAGCAAGGAAAGTAAGTTTCAGTGCAGTTTGTCTTTCATGAAGCATAGGCGTATTACTAAGTATATTACGTTTCTATACTGAACTCAGCCCATTATTTCATCGCTGTTATCTTGCATATGGAGTGAAGCCGTGTCTTCATTTGCCAATGGATTATTACGATAATTTAAAAACACTTCAATAAAGGAAAATGATTGAGAACTAGCCAGGCCGCAGCCAGGATGCCAGGGCGCGGGTCGAAAACGAAAGTTCGCTGTTCTGACAGTAATGTAAGGGGGGAGCATATGTGGGATCATTTATGTATTCTTTCTTGTGGTTTTATTGGACGCTGGATGCGCTCATTTTAACTGATCTTTTAAAAACAAGACTAGGTGCAACTGGGCCGCCAAGTGCTGTATGAGAATATGGGCCCAAGAAAAGGGTGGTAAGTGAGGCAAAGCTCACGCGATTACATGAAGTGCAAGTTTAGCAATGGACTTGAGCTGATAAATAATTTACAAAGTGGTTGGGGAGTGTGCAAGAGTGAGAGTGTGAGTGAGAGTATGTGAGTGAGGGAGTTAGTGTGTGAGGGAGTGGGAGGTGGGAGGGGGTCTTGAGTAAGGAAAACATGAAAAGCATGCTATACATTTGAATAGTTTACTGGCAGTTTAAAAACCACTATAATTGACTATAATTAATCAGGCCTCGAAATTGCGACCGGTTGTGCGACCTTTGAATATAAATAGTCACAACTGTGCGACCGCTTTTTCCCCCAATTAAACGCCTCTTTTCGGGTACATTTGGTAGTCAGGAGGCATGCCAACCACTGCTGTAGCTTAAATAGAGATGGGCGTATGTCTCGGAGCAGTTAGTGCATGAATGTACTGGACATACCGCAGTTGGGCACTCCGGTATAAGAATGGAGGGCAACCAGTGTCTTCCCTTGAGCTGACAGTGACCATTCTGATCAATCAAAGGGGAGCTTGACATCCTAAACCTCAGAACTGATTCTAGAATGGTTAATATTAGCTGTCGATCACTCCATTTCGCAGCCATTATCCACAAATGGAGAAAACTTGGAACAGTAGTGAACCTTCCCAGGAGTGGTTAACCTCCCAAAATTACTCCAAGAGCGCAGCAATGACTCATCCAGGAGGTCACAAAAGAACCCGGAACAAAATCTTAAGAACTGCAGGCCTCACTTGCCTCAGTTAAAATCAGTGTTCATGATTCAACAATAAGAAAGAGACTGGGCAAAAATGGCATCCATGGGAGAGTTCCAAGGCGAAAACCACGGCTGATCAAAAGAACACAAATTTTGCCAAATAACATCTTGATGATCCCCAAGACTTTTGGGAAAATATTCTGTGGACTGAGGAGACAAAACTTTCTGGAAGGTGTTTGTCCCGTTACATCAGGTCTAGAACTAGCGCAGCATTTCGTAAAAAGAACATCATACCAACAGTCAAACATGGTGGTCGTAGTGTGATGGTTTGGGGCTGCTTTGCTGCTTCAGGACCTGGATGACTTGTCGTAATTGATGGAACTATGAATTCTGCTCATTCTTCTGAAGGAGAATGTCCGATCATCAGTTTGTTATCTCAAGCTCAAGCGCACTTGGGTTACGCAGCAGGACAATGATCTGAAACACACCAGTAAATTCACCTCTGAATGGCTTAATAAAAACAAAATGAAGATTGTGGAGAGTCCTAGTCAAAGTCCGGACTGAAATCTGCTTGAGATGCAGTGGGATGACCTTAAACAGGCCGTTCATGCTCAAAACCCTCCAATGTTGTTGAATTAAAACAATTCTGCAAAGATGAGTGGGCCAAAATTCTTCTATGGCAACGTTAAGACTCATTGCCAGTTATTGCAAACGTTTCATTGCAGTTCTTGTCACTGAAGGTGGCACAACCCGTTATTAGGATAGTAGGGGGCAATTACTATTTCACATAGGGCCAGATAGGTTGGGATAGCGTTTTTCCCTTTTTTCACAGCACTGTACTTCTGTCTGTCTTCACGTAATTCTGTCCATCCCTCCACCGCATTTTGTTTCCAGGAGAGATATTAGCCATTCCGTATTATTCAAGGCCAGAACAACCAAACCGTTCAATATTTATCAATTTACAAATATTTGGATACATCCAATTGCATAGATTTACCTTTTAGTACTTCCATTTGTCCTCCTATTCATCTGTTTGTCCCTCCTCCACCTTTTGTTTCCAGGCCAGATGTCAGCCTCCCATTCTTTTCCAACTGTGGAGATATTTCTCAACTAAATTTGATACATGAATACATCGTAGAATGTGCCTTGTAATAGTTCTGTCCATCCTCCTGTGTGTCTATCCATCCCTCCATCAGGTTTTGTTCAGATATCAGCCATTCTGTGATGGGGGTTTTGTGCATTTCATGTGTGTTTTTCTGTGATTAAGTGGTTTATCAGCTTCAAAAATTTTGCATCATGCTTGCTTTGGATTTGGGCTAACAGTGAGCAAGATCTGTGTGACAGTGGCTTCCACAAGAAAAAAGGGGTCGGGGGGGAGGCTTGCAGCTCAGCACCAAAGGCAGTGCTTGTTCACTTAGCTCTCATTATGGCTAATGAATGAACTGAGACAATTTGTTCAGCTAGTGCAGCCTTCCTTCTCACTGAGTCGCTTCTCTTACTGACTGAAGTGGTGGAAGACACTTCTGCAACACAGTATATGGTCCTGAGGCACAAACCTTGCGTTACTGAGCTTGAATTACTTGAAAAATCAGTGTTTCTTATGAGTGAGGTGAATTATTGCAGCTGAGCTATGCAAGTCAGGATGACAAAGATTAGAAAAAAATTGGAATGTACCCTGGAATAGGCTAACATCAGTGCAATGTACCTTTTATAGATCAGACTTATTAATTCAACATTGGACATCTTATATCCCTGACAAAAAAAAAAAAACAAAGATTTCTTAATGCCATCTTTCCTTGTTCGTTTTCAGTTCCATACTGTAAATATTATGGTGAATATGTTTATGTTTATTTTTAATTACCTCTGACTTCCCCAATGTTAAGTTTAGTGTGAACCTTGGTAACAGCAAAAGATACAGCTCGTGATCTGATTGGATCAATCCAAATGTTTTAATATGATTCTGTATTTCAATATACAACATACATGTGTTTTGAAAATATTCTGGAAACATTTTATATTTCTGAGTTTGGTGAATGTCTAGCTCTCTTCTGTAGTCATGTGTTGAATAGCCTCTGAAGATCGTGTGAGCTCCTTTTATGTTTCACAGGACAATGAATATCATTTAATTCACTCTGCTTTTTTGAGAGTCTAAAAAAGCAGTTTATATTATAACTGAAGGTGGCTGAACAATAGCTGACCAATCACAGTGGACCTCTTGAGCCATTTGAAGGAGACAACACATCCTACTGAATAGCATACAACCATACAAACTTGAAAAGCAGTACCTTAGTACATATCCCGAATGGTGCACAATTCAAGATGGATAATACTAACGAGTATGATCCTAATGAGGGCTTTGTCACCGTCACTGTCTTGAGACCTTTGCAAAGGGACAGTGAACCGTGAATTTTAACATTATTTTTGATACTCTGTCTTTGTCATGCCCCCAATTTGATCATTTCAGTCAATGAAATCTTGATGTGGGTCCCAGTGTACATGCAGTGTACGTAGTTTTGTGATCAGTTTCTTAACAAATTTGAGTTGTGATAGATAACACATTTTTTTTCACTAAATTAAGATTCTGAACATTAATTGGCTCCTTAATAAAAAATTAAAAATAGGTGAAAAGTCACTCTTACTTTTGAAGCAGACTTCGCTCAGCAGGAGGATTTGACCTTATCTACTGTACCAAATTTAGTGACTATTGTGCAGATTTGATGCTGGGGCTGGCCTTATTAGGTTGCTATGGTCTCTTTTTGCCACAGGACAGGGCAGAGATGTGTGGATTGGCTCTCATGTCATTTGAATCTGCATACTTAAAATCATCCATCTTCTGCTCACCCGCAATTATTATTTTTACCGATTTATAGACCCGCACCTGCATGGACATCTCACTCCACCTCTAGGCTATTATACCTTTTAAAATATATTGTGTTTTGATGATTATGAATGTTTTCATTGATGATTAACTGTAGAGACAATCATTCACCCGCCTTACCTAATCGGGGAGAACAAGCAGCACCTGTTAACTGTGGAGTGCTCTCAGAGTGAACGTTCTGGTAATTATGAAAATGACTGAGAGCAGGTCAGGACTAATAATTGTTTTAAACGAAAGTTTTGTGCAACCTTGGACCTTGTTCCGCAACTGTACTGAATTTTGCCCATGATTTCATCGCTGTTAGATCGCATATGGAGAGAAACCGTATCTTCAGTTGCCAATTACGATAGTTGGAAAAAGCGTCAATAAAGGAAAATGTTTGAGATCTAGCCAGGACTAATTGCGGTCATAAAGGGACGTGTTTTGTCAAACCCACTGGCTATGCCACTGTCAGGCACATTTCAATGCAATAAATAATTACAGGAAGCACTATTTAATGTAACTATCTGAATTAGGGCATAAATTATAATATCTATATTGAGTCAAAAAAGAAACTTCACACTCATAAATTTGTAAATATTTTCTTGAAACTTTTATAATAAAAGAGTTTTTATCATCACTAGGGGTAAATGAGTTGTCAAAGACATCATGACACACATCAACTCCAACGTGCACAGGTACGTAGCACATGCGAGCGTACTTTAAGCTAAAACGATGTTTTCTTGTGTTCCTAGTCACGTGACCATATGAGAGATGTGCAACTGAGCTCACGTCAGCACGTTAGAGTGACATCTCGGAAAAATAAGTTTTTATGGTTAATTATTTGTTGATTTTCAATGCCATGGCTGTCAAACATTCAGCGTGAACGTGCCATTGGCATGCTGAATACGGAAACGTCCATCACTGACGTTGCAAGGGTTATGGGATGCAGTCGATGGACTATCCATCATCTTCGGACACGTCTCCAACAAACTGGCACCACAGCTGCCCGACCTCATTCTGGTAGCTCACGCGTGACGTCAAAAGCAGAAGACCAACAAATTGTCTTACGTCATTTGCATAATCGATTTTTCACTGCAACGTCCACTAGGAATGAATATTTTGGAGGTCGTGTGACTGCCCAAACCATACGTAATCGCCTGCGCACTGCTCTTATTCAAGTTGGAACCTACCATTTTTACTCTTGGACATTTTCGTTGCATTTCCGGTGGAACTGGTTACATTATGGAAATTATTTTTATGATGCACCATCTTTAATGAGTACAGAATTAAATAAAATCATTATTTAAAACCTCATTTCTTGTTCAACTTATCGACCTCCAAACAAGTGTGAAATTTTTATTTTGGCTGAGTATATGTCGCCCTCAAACAAGGCCCCTGTTCTATTATCTATATTCACACATTATAAAGTACCACAATTTAGGGCCATTTACTCAATGGAATATTTTCATATTGAGTGTGCATATTGAGTAGAACACATTGAGTTTGGTGAGAGAATTTTTCACTAACTTTTTGAAATGCAAGAATTGCAAGCCCTAAAATATGACCCCCAATTGCATCACGTGACTTTACAACTGCGATTTTCGCTGTCTTTGCGCAGTAATACTTTTAGCGGTGATGATTTCATTGTCATTTTGTGAACCTGCAACCGCAGAGTGAAAAAAACTGTAAATGTTTGTTTTGCTCTAGCAGGATTGAATCCCACTCAATACAATTTCGCCAAAAAAAAAAATTGTTTATTTCTTTCTGTCGTGGGTGGCTGTGCTGTAGTGCTCAGTTATACAATCACATTCGCCGCCTGAGATAGGAAATGTGACTTGAATTTTAAATTTTTTTCAATTTTATTTTTGTCTCAATTTACCGACTTCTCCCCACAATCCACTAGCTGCCTGCCCCTGAGTTCACTGTGGAAAAAAAAAAAACCCCGGGCTCTGGAGGCATCACAAACAGCAAATAAACACAAGGGGCATAGGCTGTACCCCATAACATTACAAACCGTTCCGGCCAATCACCGACATGAGTTGACAGTTACGGAAGCATGGGAAGGAGGGAACTATGGGAGGGAGGGGTGAGCTTCCTCTGTTTTGTTTGACTTGAATGTCAACAGAAATGATGTCAACAAACTTGCATAGTGCACCTTTAAATGACCCTCCTGATCTTTTGGAAGTTGAAACTTTGAAGAAGGCCTACTCAGACTTCTATCCACCTTCTGTCTAAGGCAGTGGTTCCCAACCCAGTCCTCAAGGACCCCCTACCCTGCAGGTTTTGGCTCCAGCTCTACTCTTTCACACCTGATCCATTGAAGGGCTTCATGCTGATTGGTTGAAAAAATTTACCTGAACTGGGTGTGCATGACGGTGAATTGGGCCTTAAGTGGATAAGGTCTGCTAAAGTAAAGCTGCAACAAAAACCTGCAGGCATGATGTTACACGTGCACGCATGCACTCATTCATATGCGAGTACATGTGTATGTGTGTGTAATAACAGGGGCCGGTCTCCGACACGTCCTCTTCTCAGTATGATTTTATAACCTTATGTTCCATTGCCATATTGCAGTGAGCACCTAAAGCCAGCCTACTCTACCGATCTCGAGCAGATCTTGATTATGTCAGGTCTAAATGTAATGATTTGGAAAAAGCATGAATTTCAAAACGTTAGTGAAATTCTTTGCTCTGAAGAGGCGACACTTTAAGTAGCCGATTAAATGTGTTATCCTTTGACATCGATGAATGATGAATCATCATGATCCAGGCGACAGTGGTGGGCCCAAAAAGGGGTTCTCTGTGCGTCGGCACGCATGTGAGTGAAGCCTGAACAGGCACAACAAACGCCTCAGTATTTTTGCAATTCCTAAGTTTTTATTGAAATTATTCAAACAACAAAAGTGACACGTAGATTCCCATTCTAATATCAATTTCAAAATTGCTCTGACTTTTTTTTTTTTTTTACAGTCCAGGTGTCATGGTTTGGAGGTATTGACAGCTTTGTTGCTCTCGTCCGGGACGATAACGTTTTGCTCCCTATCGGATTCCTTTGCCAGCTGGCATTAATTGGGGGCGTTTCCCGGACTCTATTTAAGCTCCTTTTCTGCCTCGCTCTCGTTGCTAGTGTGTCAGTGTTTATATTGCGCTTTAGCCGGTAATGTCTCTTGAAAGAGTATTGTCAGGGACTTAGGTGCATAACAGGTTCAGTGTTAGTGAGCAAGTGAATCTCTGGTTTATTTCCCTTTTCTTTTGGTTTCCTTGAGCTCGCCTGCCTTTCTACCACGGATGGCGTCAGGTCCGTTGGTAGCGCGAATCTCGTTGTTTCAGTCTGATTTAGTCTCTCAGCATGCTGTGGGTTTTGCCTTTTATTTCTGCTGGCTGCTCGTGGCGTCCAACTTCCAGCACCCGTCACACCAGGTCATATCATTTTTATGTCCCGGGCCAGCAGCAATTTTTATTGGCCCCGGGACATCAGGACACCGTTAGTTTCGAGCCCTGCTTGTGCTAAGCTCATTGAAGACTGTTGAGCAACAGGAGAGGCTGAGGCTGGCCACCTGTTCTCATTTTCATGCATATAGTCACGCCCAGAGCACAGCAATGTTTATGTGTAACGCGACCGTGCATCCAAATTTTCTGCATGTGCCGGAGTGCGGGGACTCGGGATGCTCCAGTTATGTTTTGAATCGACCCTTCTCGTTCTGCATACCAAGCTAGCTGGTGGTCTGATGATCGGTTCGTATTTCAATCTGAATTCCAGGCCTCCCTGCGCCTGCACATTGCACTTCTTTAAGTGCACGTGATCAATACTGGATGCGAGGTTAAGACGGTATGGGATATCTGACTGACTTATGCAGTAAGGAAGTGAAAACATCGATTTGAACAGCTGATTGCTGATGGCTTTTTAAGGTAATTTGTGGAGATTTTTATAACCATTTCTGTTTTTTTTTTAATTTATTTTTTAAATTCGCCAAAAAATTTGCTGAATATTTTCCTTTGTCGCCAAATATTTTTTAATTACACTATTGGTGAATTTGGCGAGAGCCAGCGGAAGCCCAGCAGTAGATAATGTAATGACTTGGAAAAATCACAACAAAAAACTGGCAAGTACAACTAAAACAAATTTATTCGTCACAAAAAAAAGTTGTATAAAAAAATATATCCACTATTTAAATTCTCTAATAACACTGCCACTATTTAACTGTTGCCAAAACAAAACTCTGGTCTGCTCTCTTCTGCTGTCTGCTCTCTTTGTTGTCAGTCTCTGCTGTGCTTATAATCACAGCCTTTTTATAGTCTAGCAACCTTCCAGAAAGATCCACAGGATTCTAGGGAAATCCCGCCCCCTCCAAGCAGGAAAGTGCCAGAAGCTTCTAGAAATTACTAGACTTTTCTTAATGATTTTACAAACACGCCACCAGATGGTGCCAATGAACAAAATAAATATAGCTGACCAGCAGGGCAGCAAAACAGCATGTAACAAATCTTCATTTACAAATGGAATATAAAGCTGTACAAAAAATTATCATACATAACACCTCCCCTCTTTAAGAAAAGAAAGGTTTGCTAAAAGCTTTCTATTGTTAAAATTAACACAGTTTTATAATCAGAACAATATTGAACTTTACACAAACGTATTATTGATCATGATAACAATCATATACATAACAAACAGTGTAAGTCTCACAATCAAATAGAAAAGTAAAATTACGTTTTTCACAATCACGAAAAGAAATAAAATTACATGCGTGAAAGTGTATCTGGGATTACATTATCTTTTCCCCTGATGTGAGAAATGTCCAAATCATACTCTTGCAAAAGTAAACTCCATCTCAGTAATCTTTGATTCTTGTTTTTGATCTTGTGCAAGAATGTGAGGGGATTGTGATCACTGAAGACCTTGATGGAAGTAGCTGAACAAGTCAAATAGACTTCAAAATGTTGTAAAGCCAAAACAAGTGCCAAACATTCTTTTTCAATTGTTGAGTAGTTTTTCTGATGTTTATCAAACTTCTTGGAAAAGTAACAAACAGGATGATCTACTCCATCAGTGTCTTCTTGCAGTAAAACTGCACCTGCACCAATGTCACTGGCATCAACTGCCAACTTGAACTCCTTTTTGAAATTGGGAGATAAGAGAACTGGTGCATTTTTGAGAATCGCTTTTAGCTGGTCAAATGAATTTTGACATTTTTCATCCCAAACAAATTTTGCATTTTTCTTCAGTAAATTTGTCAAAGGTTCAGAGATGATAGAGAAATTTTTACAGAATTTTCTGTAGTAGCCAGCCATCCCTAGAAATCTCATGAGCTGTCTTTTAGTTGTTGGCTCAGGAAATTCAGTGATAACTTTGACTTTTGCATCAACTGGTTTGACTTGACCCTGTCCTACAACATGACCTAAGTAAACAACTGAAGCTTTACAAAAGTCACTTTTAATAAGGTTGACAGTCAGCTTGGCATCACTCACTCTCCGAAAGAAGTTTCTGATGTAGGTGAGGTGCTCTTGGAAGCTGTCACTGGTGATGATAATATCATCGATATAGGCCTCACATCCTGGCAGTCCAGCAATCACTTTGTTTACCAGACGTTGGAAGGTGGCTGGAGAATTTTTCATTCCAAATGGCATGACCTTGTATTGGTATAATCCATCTGGCGTGACGAAGGCAGAGATCTCCTTTGCTCTCTCTGTTAGAGGGATCTGCCAGAAGCCCTTGAGGAGATCAAATTTTGTGACATACTTTGACTGTCCAACTTTGTCAATGCAGTCATCAATCCTGGGAATAGGATATGAGTCCGTTTTTGATAGAGCATTCGCTTTTCTGTAGTCTGTCACCATTCTATATGTTCCATTGGGTTTGGGAACTAGGATGCATGGAGAACTCCAGTCACTGTAACTTGGTTCAACAAAGTCATTTTCAAGCAGATATTTGACTTCTTGTTTAAGGTATTCCTGCTTCTCTGGATTCATTCTGTAGGGATGCTGTTTTACAGGCTTGGCATCATCTTGTAGGATGACATCATGGTAAACCAAATCAGTCCTTGATGGAACGTCAGGGAAAATGTGACTATATTCAAATATGAGCTGCTTTAGCTGCTGTTGTTGAAAAGGGTCCAGGTGGGACAACTTGCTGTCAATATTTTGAAGAATGTCTGAATTTTCAAGTTTGACTGGACCAGGTTCATTTTCTAAGGGGCAGTCACAATCTTCGGAATTTTCCAGTTCAACTGTATTTACCACATTGACTGGCTTTTGCTGTGTGTCTCTATCAATGTATTCTTTCAGCATGTTGATGTGACACATTTGTTTTTGTTTCCTCCTTCTAGGAGTTGAAATTATGTAATTTAGATCACTGACCTTTTTGAGGACAGTGTAAGGGCCGAAATATCGGGCCCTTAGAGGGTTTGCAGGAACTGGCAAAAGTGCAAGAACTTTGTCACCAGTTTTAAAACTTCTATCTTTTGAATGAAGGTCATATCTGGCTTTCATTTTGCCCTGAGCTTCTTTGAGATTAGACTTAGCAAAGTCACAGGCTTTAGAGAGACGATTACGGAAGTCAGAGACATACTGAAGCAAGTTCATTGGGACATCATCTTCAGCGAGCAACTTTTCCTTCAGTAGCTTCAGAGGTCCACGGACTGTATGCCCAAAAACGAGCTCAAAAGGACTGAACCCAAGAGACTCCTGAACAGCTTCACGGGCAGCAAACAGAAGAAGATGGACACCTTCATCCCAATCTTTCTCTGTGTCAAGGCAGTAGGTCCTTATCATGTTCTTCAGGGTTTGATGGAACCTCTCCAAAGCACCTTGACTCTCAGGATGGTAAGCTGATGACCTGTATTGTTTAATACCAAGCTCATGCATAACTTGTTGAAATATGCCAGACATGAAATTTGATCCTTGATCAGACTGAATAGACTTAGGAAGACCAACTAAGCAGAAAAACTTGGTTAGAGCCTTGATGATAGTCTTCGCCTTGATATTACGAAGTGGAATTGCCTCAGGAAACCGGGTGGAAGCACACATGATAGTCAGTAAGTACTCACAACCAGACCTAGTCTTCGGCAATGGTCCAACACAGTCAATGATGATCCGACTGAAAGGTTCTTCAAAAGCGGGAATGGGCTTAAGTCGAGCCTTTGGAATATTTTGGTTCGGCTTCCCAACCATTTGACAAGTATGACAAGATTTGCAGTACTCCTGCACATCAGACCTCATGGAAGGCCAGAAGAAGTGGTTTCTGACACGTTGAAGGGTCTTCTTGATACCCAAATGACCTGACATAGGATTGTCATGGGCCAGACTAAGAGTTTCTTGACGGTACGGCTTTGGAAGAACAATTTGATGGGTGATCATCCACTCTTCATCTGCAGGAACATCGGGTGGACGCCACTTTCTCATAAGCACACCATTTTTGTAGTAAAAACAGACAGGAACTTGAGTAGCCTCTTGTTCACTTGCAGCCTGTGGTAGAAGATGCGCTAGATCACGAGCTTGTTGTTGCTCATGAATAAGTTGTTTACGAGACAAAATGTCATTAGAATGACCTGACAAGGACAAGTCTGAAGATTTCCCAGACATCTCAGGACTGGAAGGTTCCTGATGAAAAGACTGCCCAATGAAGGTGTCAGCCAGGTTAAAGTCCAGGTCAGCAACATCCTGAATAGCCTTTTTGGCCATAGAACGAGTAACTGCACATGAAGGATAGAGGTCTGGAATTTCCTCCTCTATAGAGTCAGATTCTTGATGAATCAAAGGAGTGTCAGTTACAATAGGGTAGGGCACAACCTTATCCCCAGCAAGATCATTACCAAGAAGCAAATGAATGCCTTTGAAAGGAAGAGAAGACCTAACACCAACAGTGACAGGCCCAGAGACTAAGTCTGATTTGAGATGAACATTATGGAGAGGTACACTTGTAAAACCACATTCTACTCCTTGAATAAGGACATTAGCCTGAGTAGACGATTTGTCCGAGAAAGGCAGAATATCTGCAAGAATAAGAGATTGGGAAGACCCAGTATCCCTTAGAATTCGAACAGGAGCAGATGAGGAAAAATCATGTGAAAGTGAGACAGAACCATCAGTGATGAATGGCTCAAAACCCTCCATAACCGGATCAGACACAGAAGGTAGAAGATCAGGTGAACTGACCATTGATACAAGAGATTCTCTCTTTGTCAAAGCAGTTGGCTTGGTTTCTTCTCGTTGTTGTTTTTTCTTGAGAGCATAACACTCAGAAATAAGGTGACCTTGCTTTTTGCAGTATCGGCAAGACACAGAGGGTAAAGAATCAGAGGATTGCTTCTCACTGGAAGGTTTCCTTTCAGAAGTGGCCTTAGAATCATTAGAAGTGTTATTAGAAGAAGTCTTGGACTGAAACTTGCTTTGAAATTTAGAAAAAGTAGATTTTTGGACAAAAGAAGTCTTGTGAGTCAATGCATAACTATCAGCTAGCGTAGAAACATCTTGCAAAGTAATGGCTTGTTTTTCTTCAAGGAAAGTCTTAATATCAGGCTGGACACACCTTTTGAATTCCTCAACCAGAATAAGTTGCCTCATTCTATCAAAATCTTTTTCAACTTTCATGGAATTACACCACTGATCAAACAACTGTTCCTTTAACCTGCCAAATTCAACATGAGTTTGACTGGCTTCCTTGCAAGAATTCCTAAATTTTTGCCTGTAAGCCTCAGGGACTAATTCATAACCCTTCAGAATGGCAGATTTGACAAAATCATAATCAGCACACTGTTGGACAGATAACTGGTTATAGATTTTTCTAGCTTTACCAGTAAGAACACTTTGTAACATCATTGTCCAATGCTCTTTTGGCCATTTCAAATTTTCAGCAATTTTTTCAAAATGGGTAAAGTATTGGTCAACATCATTTTCTAAGAAAGGAGGAACAAGTCTGATATGTTTAACCACATCAAAATGATCAGAAAGTCCAGAAGATTTTGGAACAATACCTGCTTCTATTCTCTTCATTTCCAATTCGTACTGCATTCTTTTTTCTTCTAGTTCTCTCTCCTTCTCCCTCTCCAACCTTCTTTCTTCCATCTCCATCCTTCTTTCCTCCAGTTCTCTTTCCTTCTCCCTCTCCAGCCTTCTCTCCTCCAGTTCTCTTTCCTTCTCCCTCTCCAACCTTCTCTCTTCCAGCTCTTTCAGGCGTAGCTGAAATTCAAGTCTTTGCAGCTCCGTTGCAGGCACTTCCACAGCTTTAATTAATTCTGCTGCTTCTTCCCCAAAGATATCTTCATCGATGAAATGTTGCACCAAAATGTTGAATATTTCTTGTTTCTTCATTGATGACTTCACATCAGATAATCCAAGGGTTGAGGCTATTTGTAGCAAGTCCTTCTTCTTTGCCAACAAAATTAATTCCTGGGTTGGAGTTTTCAAAAAACTTTCCACATCAAAAGTCATGATTGCTGGTTTTTAAACTAGTCAAAAGATTTAAAATAATAATCTTCGGTGAATCCAATCTCGGTAGAACCTCCAATTTGTAATGACTTGGAAAAATCACAACAAAAAACTGGCAAGTACAACTAAAACAAATTTATTCGTCACAAAAAAAAGTTGTATAAAAAAATATATCCACTATTTAAATTCTCTAATAACACTGCCACTATTTAACTGTTGCCAAAACAAAACTCTGGTCTGCTCTCTTCTGCTGTCTGCTCTCTTTGTTGTCAGTCTCTGCTGTGCTTATAATCACAGCCTTTTTATAGTCTAGCAACCTTCCAGAAAGATCCACAGGATTCTAGGGAAATCCCGCCCCCTCCAAGCAGGAAAGTGCCAGAAGCTTCTAGAAATTACTAGACTTTTCTTAATGATTTTACAAACACGCCACCAGATGGTGCCAATGAACAAAATAAATATAGCTGACCAGCAGGGCAGCAAAACAGCATGTAACAAATCTTCATTTACAAATGGAATATAAAGCTGTACAAAAAATTATCATACATAACAATAAGGTCCTCAGTTATGTGAACATCAGTGTACTCAACGCTACTCACCCGTGCCACCGTGGCCCCTGGATGTGACGGGGGGTGTTACTCCCCTGCTATTTACTCCCGAAGTCCACCACTGGCCTCTTGGTCATTTCAACCTTCATTCTGCGGCCTCACCACATGTTGGCCTTAGATGGCATTTACCTGTGAAAGCAACCAAGAGCCAGTTGCACTGGTTGGTGTTTAGTCCCAGGCCCCTGAGGTTGGCAGACAGTCTGAGGGGGAATATGGTGCCAAAAGCTCGACTGTAGTCAGCAAACCGCAGTATCAGTTAGTTCCCCCTCCCATAGTCCAGGTAGAGAATGGTGATGTGGAAGAAGTGGGAGATGGCGTTGTCTCTTGAAGTTTGCCTTTTAGCAAACTAGAATGGGTCAGTTGTGTCAAGGACAGAAAAGCAGTTGTGGTCTTTGGTGAAACATTGAGCAGGTCAGAGCCACTGAGTAACATTCATTCAGGCTAGCTCAGCATTGAAGTATATATTATACCATGGTGTCGGAAAAATCACCTCCAGATTACTCCATATCAAGAGTACCCTTGTTGGTGGAATTCAGTCTTAAATTCCCTATTATTGCCTATATTAATTGTTTTTCCTTGCTTGCTCTTGATTTAGCATTGGTTACTTGTTTATTCAGTCATTAAGTGTTTATACTTGCTTGTTCTCGAGTGGCCTAGGTGACCGAGGCCATGCGTGATTGCAACTTTTATAATCTAGCTTGTTCCTATGTAGAACCGTCATGGAGTGTGTTATTAAGACAGTGTGTTCCTTCTGAGCCTGGAGTGTTCTAGATAAGACCCAAGGAGACGTAAATTTCTGCGGGGGGTGAAACTTTGTAGGATGACTGGAGCCAGACTTACGTGGGATGCGCACGCACGCAGCTGATGCAGAGGGCGTACATCATGATGTTCTGTTTTTACATATATCCAAAGCAAAGGCAAGATTCCTTTGTCTTTGTTCTTGCCTGTAACGAAGACCCTACAGCGTACGCAGTAAAGGATCCTATTTACTCTCATCTGTCTCAGTCTGATTTCTTTCAGGAATACAATTTAAAATTTCCACAACAACCCACCTTTTCTTGCGTTTCCTACTCTGTGACGGTTTCGTCTGGGCATGTCTTCCTGTGAACGCAGCCCCTTATAAGTGTTTGGTATTTACGTCACATTGTTTTGAAAATCACATTGAAAGTGTGACACCTGCTGCTCCACTGTTACCTAAACAAGCTCTGGACTGTTTCCTCGAATATGTCCGTGTTTATCGAGCTGTTATTTTCTGCATACCATCATTAATGAGTCATCATCAATCATTTTAAGGGGTAATCAAGCGGGTAAACTTAATTTGGTTTTTGGTGTTATTTTTGCTTCATTTTATTTGTCTCATTCTTGCAGGGGAATGAAATTAATATGAAGAAGTCTGTTTGCATTTAGAGTGGCCAATTGGTTTTATTTGCTCGTACATTGCAGGTATACAAAGATGAAGACTGCCACGAACATCTACATCTTCAACCTAGCGCTAGCCGACGCTCTGGTTCTGGTAACCCTACCTTTCCAGGGGGCGGATGTGTTCCTGGGATTCTGGCCTTTTGGAAACTGGCTGTGCAAGGTTGTGATCTCCATTGACTACTACAACATGTTCACCAGCACCTTCACTCTCACCATGATGAGTGTGGACCGCTACATTGCTGTCTGCCACCCTGTCAAGGCCCTGGACATGCGCACCCCTGCCAAGGCCAAAGTTGTGAACGTCTGCGTCTGGGCACTGGCATCCGCCATTGGAGCCCCTGCAATGATGATGGGGGACGTTGAAGTGGAGCCTAATGGTATGTGCCTCATGGGCAGCCATCACATGGGGTGATGATCATATTCATTTGTGCAGTGTATCCATTGTGGTCCTGGTGAGGTTTATGGATGGGCTACTTCATATTATAACCGTACAATAACAAATTGTATGAAGCAAAGCAGTTTTTTACTCCATGAAACCAGGTTAGCGGGGTGTAACAGCGTAATTACATGCTGCAGTTGATTAGGGAGGGGTTCAATTACGTTTTTCAATTACAATTACATTAATTGTAACTGTAATTTATATCATAAGGTCATATGAACAGGCTTTATGGAATATAGTTGCCAACTTGAAATACTGATGTATGGATATACTTAACGCCATTAGAAATGCAGTGGTTAAGTATGCATTGTATTTGTGGAAAATTGAAGAATTGATCGTTTTTTATTGCTTTTCCAGTGAGATATGAGCAGAAATAAAGAAAAGCATGCAGTATTGTAGTCCTGACACGCACCATGTGAACGCTCCAAGCATTTCAGTAATAATAAACATTGAGCTGTTTGTGAGGTGTACAGTGATGCTTGACTTGATATTTTGGGTGTGGTCAATAGTCTCCATAAAGCCAATAAAAAAATCAGTTGGCAGTCTATCCGAGAATGGAACACAGGCACTGTCGCTGACCAACTCCGCTTAGGGCAGCCACGAGTGACTACAGTAGCGCAACCGAGTAGTGCTGGGTTCGATTCGGTTGAAATGGTTATATCACGCCCGGTTGCCTAATACAATGTGCAGAGTAACAGCAACTGAAAACTGTTGCAACTGAGCTTTTCTAATTTCAGCTAACTAACAAACTAGCTGTCTCTGCCGTTTTATATTGCAAGTAACAGCAAATTATCCGACTTAAAAGGAAGGATACAGTGGTTGCTGGACTACACCGCCAAAATAAATTCCACTGTTAGATTTAATAACCCGTCTAGCAGAAAGGTTGCAACCTCCGCGTCCATTTTCAAGTCCTTCTCGCTCATGGCTTGTCTCCACCTGGGAAAAGCTATGCCGGTGTAGACTCTCGTTTTGTTTTCTTTTCCTTTTCTTGAGTGGTTTTCCTTCCCTCTCATGGGGCAAAGAGTATCCATGGTCCTCCATTTCAAGGGAAAGGGCAAGTATATGAACCACAGGGCGCTTTCACCAGCACAGTCATCTTTGCTTGCTTCTTCCCGCCCCCGACAATGCACAGGGATTTAAAGGTAAAACACGAAAGGCGAATCAAGTTGTCCCCTTTCGGCTACTGCATTCAAAGATTGCGATGCAACATGGCAGCTTCCGGTGGGAACACCGCCACCTATGTATTTGTAAACAACTCATTCTAAGCGATGAGAAACCTTTCATTTGTGTGCGATTGTGAGTAGACTTCGGTAAATACGTATTTATGAAAGCAATATTTGATTTTTGCTAATAAAAAGCCAAATAAGTTACGCACAGTACCTTTAAGAAAACTGATTTTTCAAACTACTTAATTGGGATACCATTGGCTCATTATAATTGAAGTGGTTGCCACAAAGGACAATAATTTTTTCTGTTGTAAGAGGTTTTTTTTTTACTGCTGGATAGATACAATGGAGAAGTTTTTTGAGCAGTTTTTACATTGGGCTTAGCAGAGAAGTTTAATTCTTACAACTCCTGAGAAACAGGGATGGGATTTTACTCGTCCATATTCTAAACAGTGTTCCAGCTTGGCTTTCTCGAGGATATTCAACGACTGTTCCAGGTGCTACCTATTGATAAAATAGTGTTACTGCGCGCATAAATAGAGCAGCTCCATGTCCACTGGCTTCTACATCTGTGCAGAAGGGTTAATATAAAAAGCATGATGTCTGAGCAGTGTTGGGGTAGTTACTCCAAAAAAGTTATGCATTACACATTACTAGCTACTTTTAAAAAAGTAATCCCTTACTTTACTTAATTGCTCACTGCTGAGAATAAATAGTTACACTACTTGTTACTTTTGGATTACTCAGCACCATCATCTGAAATTCACCATATCATGTTAAAACCTGGCTTATGCCCAGATCAGCACTAATCTTCATTCTAGTACGGAGCGCACGCAAGATCTCTCTTTCATGCTCTTTAATACAACAAAGCCAACAGCAAAGTTGTAAAAATCAGCCCAAACAGCACATCACAGAAAAGTAAGTCAAGCACAAGCCTACAATACTGGCATAAACATGCATGAAAAAGGACGTTTGATTTGTTTTTCTGTCCTCCGTCTCAATCGCCAATATAGTCAAAAGGAGGAAGAAGAAAATATTTTTCTGGCCTCTCGTCCTGCTGATAGTTGAAGAATTTAAAGAAATGCAAGTACTGAGATGATTTATTTGTTAGTAACTGTAATCTGGTTACTTATGACATCAAAGCGTTACTGTGTTACTGATAAATGTAATCTGATTGCAGTAGTTGATAATGTGTTACCCCCAACACACCCCTAATTGCACAAATACAATGCAAAATGATGACGAATTTGCAACAGTTGAATCGGATTTTACTAGCAGTCGAGCAGATTCACTTCATTTGATTTCTTCTTGAGCTGAGCAGTTTCGAAAGTTCTGAGCATGCTCAGTAATCGTGACACGGCTCCTTTAAAGTGTTATCTATAAAAGACTCACATAAAATACAGATCTGCATTAATTGACGTCTAATTTGGAATAAAATTTCTGTAGTAGATAGAAAAGGCATCTGTGTCCTTATCCCCTTTGCGCAGAAGCCAAATTTGGCTATTTATGGGTTACCCAATTCAATACTTTATAATTCAAGATTTGAGCTTTATGAAGAGGAAAAATGTGGAAAAGACACTCACAGCACACTCTACTCAGGAAAGACACAGCATTTAGAACTAGGCTTATGCCGTGGGAGGCGATGGCTTGGGGTATATCCCCGAATGCCCCCAATCCCCCGATTCCCCAATCCTTGAATAGACTTTCATTTGAACTTAATTTCAGGTCAATCGGACAAATGGTTCTGACAAAATGGCCAAAATGGTAATTTTCCTTCACAAAGCGCCACCTGGTGGCAAAATATTGAACCATACAGGTGTGATGTCATCTTGTGACACGTTGTGAGGTCATGACTTTGCAGCTGCACATAGTTTCATGTCAATTGGACAAATGGTTCCAAAGATATGGCAAAAATGGTGAATTTTATGAGACAAAGCTCCACCTTGTGTGAAAATTTTGAATCAAACCGGTATAATATCATCGTGGGACACATCTTCTCTCATTTTTTGCACTTGATTTGAGGTCAATCCAACAAATATTTCCAGAGATATAATAAAAACAGTGATTTTTCCATTTTTGACCCCTGGTGACCATCTAGAAATTGTAAATTGTCCAAAATCGAATCAGTTCTTCCTCATTATGATACTTACCTATATGCAAAACATGAAATTTCTAATTGAAATATTACTGAAGTTATCGCGTTAACACCTAGGGTGGCGCGGCGGCGGCAGTCGGACCAAAATCATAATATCCCCGGAATCCCATTCGGTGTTCGGGGATATAATTACATTGTATTTCAGTTTTTTTCATGATTTTGGAAGAGAAAATGGGCTGCAAGCATAAAAAATCTTCATGAGAATTCGCCATTGAAAATAATACTGAGAATTGAAAAACTGCTGGGGCTTAAATCTATACATTTCTGGGATCATAAACTCCTTGACCTCAAGTAGAATTCATCTGCAACATTACATTCTAGATTACCTACATGCTATCAGCCAAATTATACAGCTATCCAAGTGTCTCCCCAAAGCCTGAGATACCTCAACATGTTGCACTGTCAAATCATAAAATAATCATGTATTTAACACAAATAAAGTTTAGAGGCATGAAATTTAGTATAAAATAATGATTTTCTGGTTGAGTTTAGCATGAATTTATCGATATTAGTGCAGTTGAACATCAGTGGTCACCAGTAACCTCTCCAAACACAAAACATGCCTTTTCTCCATAATAAGGTTTAGAGCAGTGGTCGTCAACCCCGGTCCTGGAGGGCTGGAGTTTCTGCTGGTTTTTGACGTTACTCTGCACTTAATTGATGAATGCAAGCACACTTAACTCATCTCACCTGGTGTCTTAGGTTTAAATAGGGTGGAGAAAACCAAACTCACCAGTGACTTATGTATTTAGTAGAAGGAACCCTCCGGTCCTGTTTCATTCGAAATAATTCCCATTGACCATGTCATTATCTTATTTAAATCCTCTAAATATAACTGAACACTTCAAGGCCAGTTTTGCGAGTCTTTTTTCCTATATATCGCATCTATTTCAGCCGCTTAATGCGCGTAATGTAAACAGGATACAACCGACCCTGCTGATACGCATAGGCTTGTATGCTCTGTGTTTGTCCAATCAATATGTTTCACTTACTGTAGAACGTTTAAACACTCGGGAATTGGATAAGAAATGAGCCAATCAATACATTGTTACTGCGGAAGTTTCACGAGGGTATGAAGTCTAACTGTGCAGTCATGAGTGTATAATTGAGTTATTGGTTATCAAGGCCAGTATTCGGGTGGATATAAGGAAGCGCTGAATTTGTCAATGAAGGAATCTACGCGTAAATCCACGGTAAGGAGCTACGCATTTTTGCATGTGATGACTGTAATTGACAGTAGACTGTGAGAGAATCAATAACATGTCAAATTTTTTGCTTCAGAAAACTGATTTCTCGGAACCACTAATTGGAACACCAGTGGCTCACTGTAGCTAAAGTGGTTGCTACGTAGGACAACGATTTTTTTCTGTCGCAAAAGATCATTTTTTTAAACTGCTGGATCGATCAAGCACATCAGGCTTAGCTGAGGAGTTTAATTCATGCAACTCTTGAAAAACAGGGAGTGGAGTGAACTTCCCCATACTCAAAACCGCGTTCGAGGTCTGCTTGCTTGTGAATATTCAATTACTGATCCGGGGGTTTCATCTAGTGATCGAATACAGTAACTGCGTGCTTAAATTTGCTGCTCTATAGATGCAAGCGTCTACATCTCCAGAAAGGGGTGAAGAAATTGGCCGTGTTGTATGTATTTATTTATTTATTTATTGTGGCTGTATGGAAGACAGCTGAGGTCTGTGGTGAAATCAGTCAGGGCCCCAAATGATGTGGTTATTGCCAGCAACAGCTCCTGCATCCTGCATTGCAGTTCACCAGTCTCCGTGGGGATTTGCAGTGCATCATGAACATGCACATATGTCTACTCAATGCAGAAACAAATGCTTCTGTACATTTTAACATTATAGGGAGGTAGGTTGTCTTATTTAGCAATGAACACTATTAACTTTTTGCTACCCCAACAACACACAAACATCTTTTTTTTCTGAACATTTTGGCGCAAACAAAATTGCAGTCTTTTCTCATCTTACATCCACTTTCAAAGGAATGCAGTTGTGCCAAAGAGTGTCAACAAAGCTATCAAGAGGACGTGAAGTTAAAAACATGCCGCCTTTGGCTTACAAAGATGAACTACTGGAATGTCAGTAAAATGAAAAAGAGCACTGATAACCTCGGTAATCACTTAAGTGCTTAGTATGACTAAAAAGGCTTGACAACAGAAGATTTTCTCTTGAGTGAATGTTACTAT
The DNA here is from genome assembly GCA_029721435.1 of Gymnothorax reevesii. NCBI lineage: Eukaryota > Metazoa > Chordata > Actinopteri > Anguilliformes > Muraenidae > Gymnothorax > Gymnothorax reevesii. The sequence goes on from CM056581.1 coordinate 12,005,133, forward strand.
AATGAGCGAAGGCATTGACATTGCTGGCAGGGGCTGTCAAATATTAGATTGCATCAGCTGAAAACAGGAAGAATCCTGATCTTAGCCCATCGCAGTTTCCATGTGTATTTATGCACTTGATTCGTCCCAGCGATTGACAATATTGTTAAAATCTGTATGACTACACAAATGATACTTAGGGCTATGAAAGGGATGTTAAAACAAATGCCTGTTCCAAGCATCGAGGGACGCATGGCATTTTTGTTTGATGTCCAGTTAAACAGGATTGACGTAGGGATATGTATGTGTATATTTGCACTCAGTTCAATAAGTTAGTTGCATCACTCATTGAAAATAAATTGATGTTTTTGTTTTTATTTTAAAAGAAGATGAGGTCTGGCTATATTATGTCTGCATGAAGCCAAAGTGCTGCATGAGGTCTTGTGGAGGTGGTGATGAATGCAGGAGCAGTTCAGAAGGGGGGAGGGTTGGTGAAGTCATGGACTTGTCTCCATGGTTACTGTCAGTTGTGTGAAGTGCATTACAGGGTTTACTGCGGCTCCGAGTCCTGTAAGCATTCGAAGCCCATCAGAACCTAATTTTTAGTGCTTTCTTCAGTAAATTGGAAAGATCATGTTGCGTAAATACTTCTTGTGAGGATAGTAAACCATAACGCAATCCAAGCACTTGTAACCAGTTGTCAAGATGCTCTTGATCTCATCGGTCTCCCCTGGTCCCCAACAGAGACTCCTTAAAGAGGAATGTTCCATTGACTGGAGAAGAATTAACTTCTTTCTTCCTTTCTACCTGATTTACTTATATCTGGTGCGTTTTACTTTCTCATTTCTGTGAATATGTGATACAAGCTCCAGAGCACAAACACTTTCATTTGCTTAAAGGGTTCTTGTCAATCTTGTATTTTAAGCAAAATTAAGTAGTTGTTCTCTCCAGGTATCACTGCACCTTTATCCCTTCAGGATTACATCTGCTTTTGGTCGGTGAGGTTTTGTGCCAATAGTGTGGTGTCGTTTGCAGTATAGAGCACACCAAAGAGTGTCTTGGCTCTTGATACAAACGCCTCCCTGGTACAGTCCTGGAGAATGTGTCAAATGCTAATGATTCATCCTTCATATGCCAAAAATGAGTGAGAGTGTACTTTATTTTTTTTTGCTTGATTTCACTGTGTTTTTGGACGTGAAAAATTTCTGGCAACTTTTACTTGAAGGACAATATGAAAGCTTTTGAAGCCAGTTCCACGGATTAACCTCTGAGGATGTGGGTGGGGGAAGGGAATGGTGGGTGGATGATGACTGTTATTCCCACAGAATCTGCGTTTGAGAAGTTGCTCTGCATTGCATTCTGTTCCAGTTTGAAACATGAAAAAATCAACTCCCAGGCTCAATACCCCTTATGAAGAGTCCTTTTTATCTAAAAGATCATACCTAATGCTTCTTCATAATCACAAAGTTGACTTCTCACAATGGGTATTACAAGGGTATCGTACGCTCACTGAAATTAATTTCAATTCAATCACGAACCGTTCAATCAATGAAGTTTTTGCTAGACTTGGTTGTGCTGCCGTTGGCATCCTCTTTGGATATAAATTAAATTAAAAAGACTGTTCTTCTACTGATGTTCTTTTGATTGTTCTGTTGGCTTGGACACATGCTTCGTCATTTCTGCTACAATCTTGTGGTACGCTCCGGTCATGACCCTCAGTTATCCATTGCATACCGTGAATTAACACATTTACAAAAATTAATCTAGCTGAAGGGTTTTTGCAAAGGGCAAACTAAGATCATTACATCACACTTCTGTTCAATAAATCATGGCAAAGGCCAGGATCTTCTGTATGAGGGGGTGTGACGTTATTTATCAAGCTGATTTCAGGCTTTCATAAATATCACCACACATTCTGTTGACTAATCAGTTACCCAAATGTTGTATTTCTTAGACCACGATGGCATTAGGAAAGTAGGAGCCTGAGCTGTCATTGACACACTCAGGTTTTTGGCTATACGATGGTCCCAGAGCCCACCTAGCTGTTTAATTTTAGCTTCAGTGGCTGGAAGTCACAACTTGAAATCTTAGGAACGGGAGGTTCAGCTACTGGCTACTCAGACAATTCAGTGCTTTCACCTGTTGAGGAAGGGCCCATACGCACTCAGATTTGTCACTCTCTTCCTCGTAACAGCAGTCGTTGATCAGCTACTTGGGTTGCTACAAGGTTTTGTCTCCTTAAATTTGTTAATGTAATATCCCCTCTAACAATCCTTTTGCAGTTGAAGTTAATCATAGTTTTTAATGCTTATGTGGGAAAGGGTGAATTTGCCTTGGATGAAATTCCATTTTCCAAGGCGATTTACACCGATTCATTGCTTATAGATTACACAGCAGTGTACGCAATAGGAAAGATATGCTGTGGACACAGTGAACTGTATCATGATGTGCGGTTTGCGAAGAGCGGAGAGAGCCACTGTGAGCTGGCTCAGGGACCTGATGTATTTCAGAGGAATACAGTATATATATACACTTCCTGTAGAACCATTATGATTTATCTCACATTGAATCATCTCACATTTGGATTCAAATTTCAGTAGTAATTAATTGACAATCTGCAGTGTTCATGGTAGAAAATCTTTGAACTTTATCATGTCCGAAAAAAATCTTAGTCATTGTTAATACATACTAAGTGATGTGTTTCAGAAGAATATTTCGTATCATTATTTCACGATAGAGACTCATAGAATTGGCTAACTCCATTCAAAAACTGGTATGACTTCTAGATTAAATTTTTCACTTGGCTCAATGGTGTGAAAAAAACAGACACAGTCCCTGTTTCCATCCACATCACTAATAACTACAACAGGCAGCACAAATACGATCATTGAAGCAGATGTTCAAAAATTGACTCGAGCCTCTCTGAGTAACTGCAGTGAGTTCCATTGGGTAACGAGGATTTTCTGTCTCTGCATCTCTGTACAGTGTTGCCTCAGAGTTGCCCTTTGCCACACGTGTGATGTATCATGATTGAAATGTCCCTGTACATTTTTTGAAGAACACTGTTGAGTTCTTTTTATTAACATCATACAAAGACCACAATGGAAAAATGATCAGAGTCACATTTCAATATTGTGGGGAAATGATGCATTAGGAATTCAAAACGATCTTAGAAACAAAGCACTGAAGAAATATGCAAAGTATAGAATATTATAATAATGTATAATATTTTTATATATTATAATAATATATAATATATAAAGTACACTGTAAAAAAAAGTTGTTCAGTCTCAACTGGAAAAAGTTAGTGTCCAGGCTGCCTTAAAATTTCAAGTTATCTGAATTTAAGATGATAAATTGAGGTAATATTCAACTTACAATCTCAAGTTCAATAACCTTAAAATTTTAAGGCAGCCTGGACACGAACTTTTTTCAGTTAGGACAACTTTTTTTTTTTTTTTAAATGATAAGAGTCCAAATTTTACATTTTTGTATATATACAAAAATGTAGAATGTGGACTCTTATCATTTTTCCTTTGTGGTCTTAATTTGATCAAAGCATTGGGCCAAAAGAGTTTGATCCCAGCATTGTCTGATGTCGGATTTCTTCTCGGTGACTCTTTATTCTCTCGCTCTACAGGGATCGAGTGTATTGTGGTGCTGCCAGACCCTCGCAGTTACTGGGACCCAGTGTTTGGGACCTGCGTGTTCGTCTTCTCCTTTGTGGTTCCAGTGGCCATCATCAGCGTGTGCTACAGCCTTATGGTGCGGCGGCTGCGCAGTGTGCGCATGCTGTCGGGCTCGCGGGAGAAGGATCGCAACCTGCGGCGCATCACGCGCCTGGTGCTGGTGGTTGTGGCCGCCTTCGTGGTGTGCTGGACGCCCGTGCAGATCATGGCACTGGCACAGTCTCTGGGCGTCAACCTGGGCAGCCTGCTGACGGTGGCGCTCATGCACTTCTGCATTGCGCTAGGCTATGCCAACAGCAGCCTAAACCCGGTCCTCTACGCCTTCCTGGACGAGAACTTCAAGCGCTGCTTCCGGGGCTTCTGCCAGCCCGTGGGCTTTCCGTTGGAGCTGCAGCAATCCAGCCGCCTGCGCAGCATCGCCCGAGAGATGCCCTGTGACTGCGTGCCTCCCCCAAACAGCGTGGCACCACCCAACCGCGTCCGCGGCAAACCGGCCTGACTAGGCGTGAAGCCCGACGGGGCCAACAAGGAGATACCTGGCCCAAGTGTCGGGGGTGAACTGACCCAGATTACCTCCTTATAGCTCTGCAGGAACTCACACAAAGTTATTCACAAACATACATGCTTTATATATAACTGCACTCACAATCGCACCGATTATGACCTTGTAACTCGGCTGGTACGCACATGCATAATTTCTTGTTGTCTAATACACACATGCTATTCTCTATTACTGACATTGATCCAGATATCCACCCTCAAACTCGCCATAATACCTGAACACACACACACACACACACACACACACACACACACGCGCGCGCGCGCGCGTTCCATGTGCAGACCTGGGTTCTTATTTCAAACCAAAGTGTTGTATATGCTGAAAAAAGACATACGGTGTATTGGAGAGAATATCATAATTTATGAAATCATGGCCAAGTTAACCCTTAAATCCCCCCTGTGAAAAATTTGTCACACGATTTTGGGGTTTGTCAAAACCACTGACCCCACATAAATTTTGCAACCTACTGCCCATAGTAACATATTTAGACCATCAGTGCTGCCATCTGATGTATAAAAGTGGAACTGACACTACACTGGCTGCACCAGCTAACCTTTCCAATATGGCTGCCCCCATGGTGGAATCCACATGATAGATCAGCACCCATTCATCACTGGATAAAGTTGACAAACAGGTAAGCTAATGAAAAATAAGCTATGCCTAATACTTCAGCGAAATGTCAACTGTTTTATCATTCAAGACATTTTAGCAATGAGGTCCCCAAAATGCACATTGTGACTTATACAGCGCCCTCAATAATTATTGGCACCCCTGGTTAAGGTGTGTTCTTTAGCTTCTAATACATTTTTCTCTTAAATAATACTGGAGCACAAAAAAAAAGAGGCAAATCCAACCTTTAATTCAAGTGCATTTATTCAGTGGTGAAAAAAATCCCACATTAAGAAGTAATTCTTTTACATAAAATCATGTGTGCCACAATTATTAGTACCCCTGATGTTAATACTTTGTACAACCCCCTTTTGCCAACAAAACAGCACCTAATCTTCTCCCATAATGTTTCACAAGATGGAAGAATACAGAAAGAGGGATCTTCGACCATTCCTCTTTGCACCATCTCTCTAAATCATCCAGCGACCTGGGTCCTCTCCTCTGCACTCTCCTCTTCAGCTCACTCCACAGGTTTTCAATGGGGTTGAGGTCTGGGGACTGAGATGGCCATGGGAGGAGCTTGATTCTGTGTCTGGTGAACCATTTCTGCGTAGATTTGGCCACATGTTTGGGGTCATTTTCTTGCTGAAAGACCCAGTGACGACCCATCTTCAGCTTTCGGGCAGAGGCCACCAGATTTTGATTTAAATTATTCTGGTATTTCAAAGCGTTCATGATGCCATGCAGTCTAAAAGGGTCCCAGGGCCCCTGGAAGAGAAACAGGCCCACAGCATCACCAGTCCTCGCCCATACTTCACACTGGGCATGAGGTGCTTTTCTGCATACTCATCTTTTGTGTTCCGCCAGACCCACTTAGAGTGTTTGTTGGCAAAAAGCTCTATCTTGGTCTCATCTGACCAAAGCACATGGTCCCAGTTGAAGTCCCAGTACCGCTTAGTGAACTCCAGACATTTGTGTTTATGATTGTGAGTGAGAAAAGGTTTTTTCCATGCATGCCTCCCAAACAGCTTTTTGGCATATAAATAGCACCTGAAGGTTGTTTTGGAGACTTTGTGACCCCAAGATGCTACCATTTGTTGCAATTCTTTAACAGTGAGCTTTGGAGGACTTTTTATTTCTCTTACCATCCTCCTCACTGTGCGTGGTGGCAAAATAACCTTGTGTCCTCGTCCAGGCTTGTTTACCACTGTTCCAGTTGTTTTAAACTTCTTAATGATTCCTCTGACAGTAGATATGGGCAGGTGCAGGCGAGTGGCTATTTTCTTGTAGCCATTGTCTGACTTGTGAAGGTCGACACACATCTGCCTTACTTGAATGGTGTGTTCCTTTGTCTTTCCCATGTTGAAGAGTGGATAAAAGAAATGGCCTCTGTGTCACGTCATATTTATACCCCAGGGAAACAGGAAGTGGTGATTTACTAATTAAATGTTCTGAGATACTCTGATCAACTTTGTAAACTACTGTAGAAATGACAGAAATACTTCAGGTTGTGGAGCCCTCACTCACTACTGCACCCTGTATGCTCGAGTGGAGTGGCCCTCTCTGGCAGCACGGCGCCTTACACATTGGTATCTTTTTATTTATAAAGCAATCTTGGGTCTACTGCCCCACTACCTCTGTGAATACATCTCTAAAACGAGTTCCAATTACGGCCTGCGTTCCAACGATTTTTATTTACTGAAAGTGCCCAAAGTTCGCTCTGTGTTAGGGAGACACAGTTTCAAGTACTCTGCCCCTGCTTCTTGGAATTCTCTGCAGAACACGCTGCACTTGAAAGACCTTATCGGTCTTGGAACTTTTAAGAATTTTATTAGAGACCTTGAAGCTGCTTCATATCAAAATTGCACTTGTTTTAACTGAAAACTTTTAATGTTATTCTTTTTACCCTTTATTGTATTTATTGCATAAGTGGATTTGTTCGTTTGTGCTTATCTGTCATTGTCTCATTGTAACTGTTTTTTGGCTGCTGTCTTAGCCAGGCTTCTCTTGGAAAAGAGGTCATTGTACCTCAACGGGACCGACCTTGTTAAATAAAGGCTTAATAATAATAAAAATTACATTTATTTCCTAGGAATTGTTAGGAGTGCCAATAATTGTGGAACAGGTGATTTTATGAAAAATAATTATTTCTCAGTCAAGGATTTTTTTTCCCCTTAAAATTCACGTGAGTCAAAGATGACATTTTTCTACAATTTTCAGTGTGAGAGTATGACTCTACAATAAAAATTGAATTTATTTTAAGGCTTTTCACACATCTTAACCAGGGGTGCCAATAATTATGGTGGGCGCTGTATATCACGAAACAAAAATGAGGTCAAAGGTCACCAAAAAAAAAAAATTGCTATTGGGCTGTTTCTAGCCGCTTCCCAGGACATATTAACGGAATACTTAGATTTTTCTTTCCACTTTTACTATAGTTGGGCATTTAAGGATTAAACTGCTGGCAATTCATACTTAATTAATCTGGATGGAATTTACTATCTCTGCGTAATACTATTAATTTTGCGTGTTTTTCAAAGTCAAATTTGTTTTTATAAATTCGAAATCGGCGTACGCATCATTTCTCTGTCTTTGCGCTATTTGTAAATGAGGCCCGTGGTGTGAACTTGCGCACACTACAAATTCACATTATTCTTAATCATACAGTACATGCACAATCACTACAAAAATTCTTAATTATAATTATACTTTTAAAGAACATACAAAACAAACATGAGTAGAGTAGTGTGCAGTGATGATTACTCACTTAACACAAGCTGACCCTGAGCGCCCAGAGAACCCTGCAGCCCTAAAGTAATCATTAATAAATAGTGGCATATACCTACGGCAAGGCACAGGTCACTCTGCCAAGATAAAAAATTAAATTGGGTGCACACCTACCCCTCACAAGGAATCCATGTGCCATATTTTAAGCTGCTGAGGTCAATACTTTTGGAAATATAGTAAGGACAAAATTTTCAAATTCAAGACATTCTGCAGACAATTTGGCGCACATTTCAAGACCTTGGTGACCACAGTTGTTGCCAGTAAATTTTTGAACATGTTCAAAATTCCCACGACAAATTGATGACCTCCACAAACACACAAAAATTATGCCGAATGACAGTCGCAACAGTCGCTACTACAGTGGGATGCAGCTGTAAGGTCTAGTCTTTGAGCAGGAAAGGTCAAGTTTTATGTCATCAGATGTTTCTTTCCAACTGAGATCATTCTTGCACAACTTAGAAGTGTATTTGGGGTCATTATCTTTTTGAAAATAAAATCCCCGACCAATCAGTCTCCTTCCAGATGGCAATGCGTGCCTCACAAAGATGCTCTGACACTTCTTCTGATCCATGATTCTGTCAATTTTTATGAGATCACCAGCTCCCCTTCTGGCAGACTGAACCCCAAACCATAATATTACCACCTTAATGTTTTACTGAAGGCGTAAAGCAGTCTTTTTTTGAAATGTGTTCCAACTCTACGGCACACATGAGTTCTGAGTTCTGCATTGTTCCCAGTCCTGAGGTGTCCAACTCTAACAAACTGAAGTCTTATTTTTGATGTTTCCAGCTCTTGGCAGAAAGACAACCAATCAGACCATTTTCACTCAGGCGTATGATAGTAGATATTGATACTTATATCTCTTCACTTCTGGCGCTATTAATATCATTGAGTTGTCGTGCTTTAAAAAACACCAGAGGCACTTAAATTTTGTTTTGCATCTCTATTGCTTCTAGTTTTCAGTAAACCGGTCTGTTTGAGATGCTTGATGGAGTTCTAACAGTGCCATGACCGTACTTAAGGTCTTCAGCATCATGTGAAGTCACAATGCGGCTTCGAACAATCTCCGAGAGCTTCTCTGTTGTGCCATCGTATTTAACACTATTTGATTGATTGATTGATTGATAGAGATTTATTTCGAGTCTACAACGTATAAGTATATAAAGTACAAATACATACAATACAAATATAAATACCCTGTGCCTCCACACAGGTCCAGACAAATACAGGAACATGTACATGCGAAAGCTGTAGCAGCCTTGTTCATTCATACATTGTGTCCCTATAATTGGAAAACAAAATATATACATATATATACACATGCACATACATATACATATGCACATATATACATATACACACTGACATACACACATAATAGTATAATAGTAATAATAATAATAGAAAATAATAATAGAAATTAAACAAAAATGAGCTCGAAAAGGACTATAACACTGCTCAAAGTTCAAGTCACCTAACATCCTGGAATAACTGACCATCAGAGGTAATTCTGCGGAATATTGTTTCCTCAAACCAGTTTAAACAAATTTTTTAGCATCAATAATCATGGAATGAGCCTTTAAACATGCATTCAGGCTGTCCAAGAGTCAAAAAATAAAATTTGCGAAACCTTTCAATTGTTATTAAAAAGACTGATGTTTTCAGTGTTTTGGTTTCACTCATAATTTCACCGCAATATACTTGTTGGAATGATTTTTTTGTTCTCATTGCCTACAAGAGTATTGTTCAATACATTTTACCAAAAAAAAATTATATGTTAGGACTCGTTTTAGACAAGCGTGCTGGTGTATAATTATCACTGCACTCTACATGCCTTTTCATACACATCTCTACCAAAGAGCTAAAACATCATGGCCTCGCATGATGCAAAACAATCTTAGAACAATGGCGCATTTCAAGGTCAGGGATATATTTGACAGTCGGGGAATAGTCGGTTCTTGCATTTGACAGTTGGATGCAAGAGAAATAGGCAAGCGTAAAGACCTGAGCAACATTGGCAAGAGCCAAAATGTTATGGCCAAATGACTGGGTTGGAGCATCTCCATAACAGCGAGGCATGTGGGGAGCTCCCCGTCAGTACTGGTGAGTACTTACAGACTGTTGAGTCATCCACTGAGGGAGAAACCATGAACTGGCGATAGGGTGTTGGGCACCTAAGGCTCATCAGTATGTAGGGTCAGAAAAAAGCTATTCCTTCTGGTCCAAACAGACAGAACAGCCACTATGGCCGAAGTCGCAGAAAAAAAGTTAATGATGGATATGACTGGAACATTTCACAACACACACTGCATCACACCCTGCTGTCTATGGGGCTGCATTGCAGCTGGATGGTCTGGGAGCCTCTGCTAACCTCTATTAACCTTTGAAATCACGTATGGTCAGCAAGCAGACATCAAAACATGACCATGGAGAAATGAACAAAGACGGCCTAGTCCTGGTTGGGTGCATGAGCAGCATTTATTGAAGGAAAAGATAGCACCACAATGTACTCTGGGAAGACCACCAGCTGATGAATGGAATGTGATGATCTGTGCAATTTTTTTCTGGGAAACCCTAGGTCAGGGTATTCACGTGGATGTTAATTTGACGCGTGCCTCCTTCTTACAATTGTGTATCTGTGGAATGTGCTGGAACCATTGCGTTCGATCCATTGTGGCTACTCCTTCCAACCTGCAGGGTTTCAAGGGTCTGCTGCTAATGACTTGGGGCTAGATACCACAAGCCACCCTCAGACTCTTTGCCTCGGTGGTATGGAGCCGTTTTAGCAGCATTTGGATGATCGACAGGATGTTAGGCTGGAGGTCATAATGTTTTGACTCATTGCTGTACACTGACACGCCTGCCCAACTTTGACGAAAGGAAGCAAGATACAAAAACGTGTTTTTGAGTAAATCGCAAAAACATCCCTTCTTCTGGCTCTCACCCTTGGCTATATCAGGCAATATATGGAGTGTATGTGTTTGTATCCTTGGAGAAGTCAATACTACTTGCTTTCTTCTGTCATGGGAAGTCCAGAATAAAACATCAGCCTGAAAGCTGTTGAAGAGAAGCAACGTCATTTTCCACTGATCTTAACCTGTAGAGAACTCAGTAAAACGGGATATAAAAATGAACCTTAAATGAATCCTGTATAAATACATGCCTTTATAAGCATAACAGGTTGAAATAAAACAGGAAATACTGAGGAAAGCTCTTAAATTGAGTAAAAAGCTAGTGCTATTCACTTCCATACTTAGTTTGGTATTTTTCGTTTTAACCAGAATAATCAAGGTTAATGCAGCCATTGATATGGGCATATAACTTAGTATAAGTTGAAGTGCATACTGTGTTATTAGCAACCAACTTCCAACACACCCACTGTACTTTGATTTTCAGCTTGCGCATTGTTCTTAGCCATTTAAAGGGCAGACAATAGCTGTTAACCACATAATACTCTCCTTTCATGTGTAACCTCAACTCCAGAACAGTTGGGACAGTGTGTAAAATTTAATTTAAAACAGACTCCAATTTCAAAATAAGGAATTGAATATAGTACAAAGACAACATATCAAATGTTTTGTGGCGAACAAATGGAAAATCAGGCACAGGCAACAGGTTGGTGAGAGACCAGCCCACTGGGTGGTATTTTACTTACAAGAATAAACCACAAAGCAAACTGTCTTTTCCGAAACTAAGAAACTTGGGGAATTCGCTGTTGTCAGGGAGGTAAGTAGAGACAAGAGCGAGGCTTCCTGGCGGAGGAGACGCAAATTTGGGGTCCTTCGTCTCTTCGCCGTCTGACTTAAGCTGAGGGAGCAAATGAAGAACAATAAAGATGAGTTGCGAATTTGAGATGCGTTCTCCCAGCCAACCTGTCCCCGTCTGCCGCCGCTCCCAGTTTATGTAGCTAGCTCCTCTAATGCTGATTGTTAGCAGGAGTGTGGACTCGTGAGGCCTGCTGTAGGAGAGCCGTTCTCATTAGCCGTGCCACAACTGGAGAGAGCTGTCCAGTGTAGTGTAGCGGCCAAGAGTGCTGAACAGAGGCCCGTCCAGCGGGGGAGGGGAATAGATGCCTCTTGGCGGCGTGACGGGGGCAAAGGGCATGTCTATTCCCCACGCCGTTTTTGAAAAAATATCTGCTCATTTTAAATTTGATGCCAGTAACACCACTGTGTCATCTCCTCTTTTAACAATACCCTGTAAGTCTTTTGGAAATGAGAACAATTAATACAATTTTGAAAGCAAAAATGTTTTCTCATTCTTGCTTTATTTTAGATTACAGCTGCTCAACACTTTAGCAGACTCCTCTGTCACAATTGTGCACCAAATTTTTAATGGGTGACCCATCTGGACTGCAGACAGGCCAGTTTAGCACTCAGACTCTTTTACTACAAATCTACTACTACAAATGTAACACATACACAAGGTGGTTTGGCGTTCACTTGCTGAAATAAGCAAAGCATTACTGTAGAAAGATGTCTGGATGGCTGTAAATGTTGCTCCAAAATATTTATATGTTGTTCAGCTTTAATTCTGTCTTCACAGATGTATAAGTTATCTATGCCACGTGCACTAATGCTCCCCCATGCTTACTTTTAAACTGTGCACTGATAAAAAGCCTGACATTCTCCCTCCTTCTTATCCTAAAGGACGTGGCATCCTTGATTTCCAAAAAAAATAAATAAATAATAGCAATTATTAGATTTTGATTGGTCAGACCAGAGGATAATTTTCCATTTCATCACTTGCCATCATAAATAAGCATAGGCCCTGAGAAGGCGGCAGCGTTTCTGGATCTTGTTTATTTATGGTTTTTTTTCTTTACATATTAAAGTTTTAACTTGCATTTGCAGTAACAAATTTTGCTCGTTGAGAATGGTTTTCAGAAGTGTTCCTGAGCCCATACATAGATTTCCACCGCAGTCCTGTTTGGTTTTCATGCAGTGCACCCAGAGGGCCTGAAGATTATGGCCATTCAGTACTGGTTATGGCCTTGTCTCGTGCTTACAGAGATTTCTCCAGATCTTCTGAATAATGTCTTTTTATTATATACCATAGATGATTAAATCCCCAGTTTCTTTGCAATTTAGTTCATAAATTGTTTAGCAATTTTACTACGTAGTCTCTCCCAGAGAGGAGAAGCCCTCACCTTCTTCTGCAGGTCTCTCTGAGATCCTCCTTTTCATACCCATAACCAAGCTTGATGTGACGGGAACAGGGAGTGGCATTCCCAATGATGTCCAAAAGACCCAGAATCTCATCGGTCAAAAGGTGTGTTAGGCCTCGTATCCTGGCTCATTTTTGGAAAGTCACTTGCTCCCTTTTGTCTTTGTAAACCAGCCATGTGCTGGTACTTACTTCCTTTTGACATTTTTATTTCAGTTAAATTAATAAGCCAATTATCAAAACCTGTATGCTAGATGATGGTATCTGCTTCCTTGCTGTGATTAGGGTACTTAACTTATTTTTGTTAGATATGTCACTTTCTACCTTTTGTCAAAGTTGGGCAGACACTGTTAGGCATGCAATATAAATTATCAACCTCTTACTGCAAGAAGCACGCAAAAGCACATGACACACAGAAAATACACGCTCTAAGTAAGAATACTGTATACAGATGGGATGACGGGGCTTTTTGATTAATTGAACACACTTGTCTTAATGTCAGTGATGGTGTGGATTTTGAGTGCAGTAGTTTTGTAATGCCCTCTTGTCATAGTTGTGAGGTTAATTTGGTGTGTTGGAGGTGTAAGTGGTGTAAGGCTGACACTCCTGGTTACAGTTGTTCATTTATGTATCTGTTTATTTAATATCAATGCTCTGAGGGTGTATAGAGAACAGGCCAATTTATGGCCTTAAATATTCATTTGTTGCGGAGATTCAGACTTCTACATCAGTCTCACCAAGGTGCGGATTGATCCAGACTGCAATTCTGTCCTTACTCAAAAACACCAGATGGTTACACCCTTGGCTATTTTTAAACCATTTTTAAAAATTAAAATAAAAAAATAATAACAATAATGCAAAGAGATAAAATTTGAAAACAATTTCTAGTATAATGTGTTCTGGAGATCTGTTGGAGGATTCTAAAAGAGGGCTTTTGCAAAGAAAAAATTTTGCGGAAGAAACGCGTAATGTTTATCATATCAATATTGATGTAAATATGAGTGTACAGTATATTTATGGCTCATTTTAAGTTTCATCCCATAACTATTCAGCTTCTCGATGGTGGTTCTTTCTGTATTACTGTTTTGTTTAATGCACAGTGTTTAACTTTCAGACAGATTTTCACAACGGCATACAAATTAATGTCAAATGACATTTAACCCAAGCATGAACTCATGCTTGAACTCATTTTTTAAAATAAACTGTAAAGTTTAGAAATAGTGCCTCTCATTATTGAGATCTGTGTGCTTTGTTAACATAATATTTTGTGCTTGTTTCCTCGTTGACTGCACGAAGAAAGTCATCTGTTCCATGGTTGCTAGAGATGCTTAACTAAAATTTGAATTGTTAATATTATCATTTTTTCTCTGAATATTAATTAAAAGGGAGGAAAAGAGCTATAACTCTGCCATTTCTTCATGCCTGTCTCTTAAAAAATTGGTATTGAGTTGAATTTATGATAAACTTATCTACACAGCGACTCAAAATTGCATTATGACACAAAAATTCCAAAGGAAAGCACTTACAGAGGGAAAAATAAGTAGTGAACGCTTCAACATTATTCTCAGTAAATATATTTCTGATGGGGCTATTGACATGAAGCTTTCACCAAATGTCAGTAACGACCTAAGTAATCCACACATGCATTGAAATCAGAACAAATTAGTCTATAAATTGTTATGTGTAATGAAGTGGAATGACACTGGGAATAAGTATTGAACACATGAAGAAAAGGAGGTGCAAAAAGCCAAGAAACCAGCTGAAATCTGTCAGTATTTAGAAAGCAATCCTGCCCCCCATCAGTGCAAATAAATATCAGCTGGTATTGTCCTAATTTATGGCCTATAAAAAGGTTTCTCTTTACCTAGGTGTCACGCGAAGCATCTCATGATGAGCTCTCTCAAGACCTTTGCTACCTGAAAAGAATCCGGAAGTGAAAAGAACATCGTTTCACCATAAACCGGCCACAAGTGCATGCTCCTTTCAAGATTTCTGACAGAGGAGTCAAAAAAAAATAATCAGAAGAGTTGTTTAAGAGCCAAGGACCACTCGCAGAGAGCTTCAGAAAGACCTGGAATTAGCAGGTACAGTTATTTAGAAGAAAATAATAAGTAATGCACTCAACTGCCGTGACCTCACTGCACGCTCATCGTACAAGATTCCATTGCTGAAAAAAAAGCACGTTGAAGCTCGTTAAAGTTTGCTGCAAAAAATTTGAACAAGCCTATGAAACACGAGGAGAATATTGTCTGGTCAGATGAGACCAAAATTGATCTTTCTGGATGTCATAGCGCACACGAAGTTTGGAGGACGAACGGCACTGCTCATCACCCCAAAACACCATACTAACACTGAAGTTTGGAAGTGTCAAATAGTGCTATAAATCGAAAACAAAGCTCTATCTCAAATCTGGCAAATTCAAATCCAAGATATCATGGCATTTAACCCATAGAGCCATATTCTCAGACTTGATTTTGACCGGCGGAGCGGCTATCCCGGTAACAGACAGAGTGACACTCAAATGAACTACCATATGCCCTGCTTGCGCATATGCGCACCGAGGCATAATGAGCTCCACTCTTCACCTTTAAAGTTGGAGTAAAGAAGCCTCTGTCCTATATCTGCATGATGCGTTAATGTTGCATTTTACTTTGCTGCTTCAGGTATGTTTTCTGCTCCGCTTATGTCTATAGTAAGCATTACAAATATGATTATTACCATTAGCGAACTTGAATGGAATTTCAAAACGAATTTACGTCAGATCATTCAAACTTATGAAGTTGGAATGAAATACGACGGTTGCTCATTTATTTCCTCAGCCTGCATCATTGGGAAGAGAAACAATGAATAATGTGTTCCTATTATTACACCCTGCTGCTGTAGTCAGTGTATTTGCGTCTTTGCATTGAATTTGAATGTATTTAATCGTGCAAAAAATTTGTTTCGCATCCTGTGTGAAACCAGTTCAATCAACGCAAAGCATTAGCCTATTAAGTAAACTTTTTTCCGTACTGAATTTAGCCCATCATTTCATTGCTGTTAAATAGCATATGGAGAGAAACCGTGCCTTCAGTTGCCAATTATGATAATCGGAAAACGCGTCAAAAAAGGAAAATGATTGAGAACTAGCCGGGACTAATTTTTGTCATAAAGGGACGCGTCTTTGCCCCACCCAGTTCCCAGTTCTAGCTCCACCACTGAATAATGGCCAATTTTTGGCATTATTGAAATGGAAATTTATTGAGACACTGAAAGGATTCCTCATGACGTGTATGTGTTGTGATTCTGCCCTGTTTGCCATGTTTATTTTGAATTCTGCATTGTCTGACCATCCTCTGTATTTGGTATTGTGGTTTAGATGCCTGGCCATGTCTTGGTTTCGCTTTGTCTATGTCTTCCATATCCCATCATTGCAGTTTTCCTCCGTTTCATGTTTTGTTTTTCACCATGCATTGCACTCTGTCTCCCCCTGTCTGGTCTCATGTCTTGTGATTGCTCTCAACCCCAGTATTTCGTGCCACTCTTTCGGGTGATTTCATGGTTTCTGGGATTTCAATCATTCCTTCCAATCTCGCTTACTTCCTTCACCTTGCTTTTCCATATTACTAACAATACTAACAGTTTCTTATTTTAGTTAAACTTACCAACCCAAACTAACACTGTTTATAGTACTAACGAGCACTAGGGATTGTATAGCTGCACTTTGCTAATTGACTAACGACCTCTCAGCAATCACCCTATTCTAGTCTCTGCCTCTTGTCTTTACTCAATCTACTCTGCTACAGTTTCAGCGGAACATCTGCGCTTGTTAAACTCTGTTCTCTCTCTCATTTTCTCTGCATGGTAGAACTCCCTAACCGGAGCCGTATGTCTGTCTGTAGGCTGTCTTCGTGATCCCTGTCCGCGTTTTGGCTTTTGCAAATTTCTTGTAATCAGGAACTTCCTCAAGTTCATTCCTTTGTAATCACTCTGAACCAGCTCACCTGTTTCCCATTGTGGCATGTGACCTCCCGTCTGTGTATTTAAGCAGTCATTTCACAGCCAGCTCTGTCAGAACGTTTCTCCTGTGCTGCGGCTGTTTATGCCTAGTACTCTCTGTGATTCATTTCTGACTGGACCGTCCCTCATTACGATTTTGGCTTTGTCTTGGATTTGCTTGCATCTGTGAAACCAACCTTTTTTTGCCTGACCACAAGTTTTGTGTTTGCTACCCTGATTACTACTTGGATTACGCCCCTGGGATTCAGATTTTTGGATTGTGGACTTTGTACTGTTGCCTCCTGCTCTGCGGGCTTCGCCCCCTTTCCTAATAAAGCACCAGCCTTTTGGATTCCTTGGTTCTTGCGTCTGGTTTTTGAGCGTAACCTTACAATATGGAGCTAAATCCCTCGGCTCAGAAGCAGTTTTCTAAATATGGAAGTATTTAAGCGGGAGATTTAAATTGTGTTTTTATCAATAGCATGATCACCCCTCAGATGTACCTTTTACCACTGCAGGTCACATATATTCTTTTGTGCATTCCTTGTTGGAAGTTGACATACATTAAGATTGAAGTAATTGACACTTTCAAATTTTATGACTAGGGAGCTTGCAAATGATTTTAAAAAGAGGGCTTTGGCAACTCCTGTTCTTAAGGGTGTATTTATTGAGGTGTTCCTTCCCACAAGAACCTTGGTGTCCTTGTGGATAATAGGCTGGACTGGAAAGAAAACAGCAGTGCTGTCTTTAAAGGCGCTTTGTAACTTGGCACAATTGTTCCATGCCGTGCCCCTGTACGATTGTCCCCCTCCCACTCCCCGTGTTGGTCAGCTTTCAGACTAGCAATGTCGTTCTGTACCAGAGTACGGTTGCTTTTGTTAAAATTCCGATAAAGTAGGTGGCAGTATGCACCAAGCCACAGGAAATTTATCTTATCACTTGAGATGCCAGACTTTCACACCACATTCCACACTTTTATGATATTGCAGCTGCGTTTTCTTTAGTTCATCGTGACACTATTCTGTTGAGCGATAACCATGTCAATGTAAATATTTGCAAATTATTACATAAATCTGTGTTTCTGTGTGGAGTGTCCAGTTGTGATTGTCTTCCTCTTCCCAAATTTTGAGCTAGCATTTCATTTCTTCGTTTGACCAAAGTGACCTTTTAGCTGCAGTAGTTTTTAGAACAAAAGAGTCTAATAGTTAACGCATCACATAACAGTCCACTTTGGTGCTCAAGTACGGTTGCTTTCTCATTTTGTACGAGTATGGATGAACTGTGCCCAAGACCACCTCTTCCAAGCGGACTTGAGCACAGTACGCTAGTGCTCACATTTACCAAATGAACTGGACTTTGGGGTCAAGTGTACTCGGACCCATGCGCGAGTGGCTAGTGTGAAAGCACCCTAAAAAGGCCCGAGTCAGGTTGTTTTTTCTTAGGAGGCCGAGGTCTTTTAATGTTAGCTGGTCACTCTGCATGTGTTTTATCAAAGAATTTTAGCAAGTCTTCTCTTTTATGCTATTGTTTGTTGGGGGTGGGGTCTTAAATCGGAGGATAAAAACAAAATAAATTTATAAAGAAGGCTAGATTGATCATTATTTCTATCCCTGACTCACTGGATGGAGACTTGGAGAAAAGAACAGGTAAGAAGCTCAGGAATGTGATGCAGCACATTGACCATTTTAAAAAGTCTACGGGTAAAATGAATGGGAACCTTTACTTCCTACACCAGTGTGATGTAGTCACCTGAGTACTCAGTACAGTTCTAGGATCATGTGTATTATCAGTTTACATATTCCAGTGCGATACAATGGAAGAAGAAATTGCAGTTTTATTTTGCCGCCTACTGGTATGCGAGAAACGGAAATATATTTATGAGATGTATTTCAAAGTTATTTGATTGGAGCTGTCAGTCACACACACATACACACTGGACAATGAGAGGGTAAAAAACGAGGAAAGAGTGACAGTCATGTTTCTGCGATTCTCCTCCTTCCAGTCAACCACAGGGCCCTCCTGCTTCTCCTGCCTGAGCCTCCACCATTCATCCAGTTGACAGGATTACTGAGGAGGACAAAGGCGGCTGCTATGAGGACCTGGGCTGCAACTGAATAGTGTTTTTTGCCGAGGAAAGTTCCGAACTCCTAAGATATTGATCCGGAAATAATTACGTAGCAGCCATGATAAGTGCATTCAAATTCTTTAAATGTTAAGGAGAGGTGTCTCAGTGCTTCCTAATTTACGTCCTTTAGCATATCCCACAATTCTGCGCAGCCGCAATATTGAACGCAGCGACCATTCATCCGGCCAATCGCATAAAGAAACGTATATGGTGGGCAGGGAACTCATGATCATGCCGCCTACTGAAGGGCATTTGGATTCTCTAATTTGTACAGTTGTCTTCATAAGCCGTTAGGAATTCCCTTTTACACCTTTTCTTTACCTGATGACGTTGTCCACAAAGGTTAAAGAAAAGTGTTAAGGAATTAGTGGATAGCACATCATTTTTTGATTATTTGGTCGCAGCCCTGTTGTCTGACCTCCCATAATCCCTGTTGGTCTGAAATGATTGCATTAACGTGAAATGATTGTATAATCATAAGATGGTGGTACAGCTGGACTGTTGAATTCTGGTGTGAAATGATGGTGCTGCAATTAGCTTAGGTCTGGAAATCAAAAACAAAAGACATATTCATCAGCTTTGTTTTAGAGAAATAAACAAATTGACAATCACTTTTTTTAATAAAGAGGAATAAAGAGGATTCCGCTAAGTGTTTGCTATTTAAAGCTGTAGATATAATAACTTAAAATGACATATTTAGCTCAGTGACTCTAAGTTATCTAATCATGACCTGACAAGTCTGATAAATAGTCACTCAGTATGTAAAATAACTTTTTGCTCATTATTTATTTATTGCTTTATGAAACACCCAGATATTATGCATTCATGGTTCAATCCCTTTTGTTTAGTCCACTGTTTAGTAAAGCACTTGTATGATTTTTCAGGATGCAAGTCTACCCTCTATGCTTTATTGAATTTCACAAGACAAAATAAGAATATCCTGAATCTCACAGCGGCAATCAATACACCCTCTGCAGCAGCAGGGTTCTACATCAACCCAGCTTACAGCAGCCAGCCCACCTCCCACGCATCAGCTGCATCACGGAGACGTGTGGAGAAAAACAATATGCTTCATTTAAATTGTCACTCCTTGGTGTGCAAGTGGGTGTAATTCTGCCCTGGCTACAGTTAAGAATTGATGGGCCGAAAAATGGTCTTGATAGCTTGTAATATTAGTTGCGCCTTTCCGTATGATCTACAACCCCTGGCAAAAAATATGGAATCAGCATTCTTGAGTTTACTTCATAACAAATGAAAAGAAAATCTCAGATATTACACAAAACAATTTTTGCTCAATACCCGAGCAGCTTGGCTTCATGAAACATCTCAAACAAATTAGGTAAAATTATTTGAATTCATGATGTCACAACCGTCTTGTGAATTCCTTTTGTGTCAGTTCTGCAAGTTGCGTGTCCATTAGGTGTATGTCTAGTGTGATCGGTTTACATTGTGTGCATCTCCTCACCCCAACTGCATCTTGTTACCTGGTTGGCCAGGTGATGGGTATTTAAGCCCTCTTCTCTCTGTGGAAAGTTGCTAGATTTTAATAAAGCTCTAGTGGAGGTTCAGTAGGGATGGCCCTCTTTTTGCATGCTTCAGCCAGTTTATTTTCATTCAATCTGCTGTCACTCCTCTAATGCATGCTCTTGTAGTTCCAGCTGTGATCATGAGGGGCTGTCAATTGAGTCATCAGCTGATCACATTCATCCAATACCACTGCGACACACCAACATTGTTGTCCTATCCTCTTGCTGCCGTCTTTTTAAATATGATTCTCCTGCTTTTAGTGCATGCAGGCTGCTGCTCTGTGCACATTGCCATCCAGGTCGGTTGGCAATTTTTGCTTTCATTTGCTGCTGATTCTTTGGTTATTAAATCAGATTCAGTGATCAATGCTGACTTAGAGGTATTCACTTGAATTTGCAGCAAATTGGTTCAGTGCTGTTGCTTGTGGAGCACACTCTGGTTCAGAATCTCAGAATTCTTAAGTGCTTATTCATCTCAGCTCGCAAGCCGTTCAAGGTAAATCAGCCCTCAAATGCATAGTGCTGTGATAAAGTATTTGCCCCCTTCCTGATTTCTTTTTTTTTTTCATATTAGTCACACTTAAATGTTTCAGATCATCAAACAAATTTTAATATTCGACAAAGATAACACGAGTAAATACAAAATGCAGGCAACCCCGGGCTCAAAAGGGGAACAACACTAGCGAATCATAACAAAATATTGATGAAATGAATGAGATTCGCAACAGATAATGCGGCATTAGAGGCTGCGCTCTTGGTGCCCCGTTCACTCCCATTATACAGATATACGCGGCTCTCTTTTGTTCTAAATATCTTCCGAAGGACTTCTAGTGAAACAAAAGTTATATCAAAACTGTAAAAATGGTACTTCTCCTTTAATCATTGTGTAAATATTAAGGGGTCTACAAGAGGATTGAATTTTTGACTGAAATTGGTGGTGAATTGGCTGCATATTTTCTGTAAATATTATGGAAAATATCCTTCAATTTGTGGAGATTTATGGGAAATAGAATTACCAATGAAACTGACTTTGCTGAAAATGTGGTTATCAAAGAACGAATAAAAAAATGGGAGTAAAAGGAAAGTAAATAGGAAGATGAGGGGAGGGTAATGCTGCCTGAATAAATTCGTATTTTCGTCTCCTTGTGCAACGTGCAGCAATAGAATTTTTCGTCTCCTTGTGCAACGTGCAGCAATAGAACACCTGAGGAAAATCGTATGGCGTTACCTTAGCTCGCCACAGTTAGCTAGCTAGTTAACTACCTGTCCTCCAACCACATGCCCAAGTATATTATTTGATTGTTGCTACCTGTAATGAGACCCAGAGGAGCATTGCCTAAATTATTGCCCACATTGGCAGCACGAGTAGAGTTAGAGTTAGGGTTAGCGTTAGAGTTAGGTTAGGGATGTAGTGATGGCGACGCTAACGATGGATACCAGATTGTCGATATTTACACAACCGCTAGAGGTCGTTAACTCTTTAAAATAACCTTAGGTTGTAAAAAAACTGCTTGTACAAACAACCTTTGGGGGCGTATTTTGGTGGAGGACTGTCTCCTAATTAACCCACTCCTGTCCTTTTGCATGGGACATTATTTTACATACAGCAGGTGGTTTGTTTTAAGCGTGACTATTTCCCTTTCGCAAGAAAGTCGGCAACTGGACGTGAGTACCTTGCAAGCACTCAGGTTTTGATGAAGTTCGGAATTAGAGATTTATGAAATAGGCTCAAAGAATGCATTTAATTAAAAAAAAAATGTGAATTTTATGCTTAAAGCAATTACGTTGGGATGGTCTGAGAACGTCAAATAATGGTTCTTCAAAAATATTCCTTGTGTTCAAACTGTTACCTAACTTATGTGCGGTGATCCAGGACATTGGGCTTCACAGACACCGAGCTAAGCATTTCCATGTCTGATTTGTACAGCAGTTAATTGTGTGCCTGGCCTCCGAATCCAGCTAAGTTTGGATCACTAGTTAGCTCGCTTGATAGCTTGCAAGCTATAGCTAGCTAAAAAATGACCGTATAATGATTGCAACATTAGATAATACTATTATGTAATTAAGCAACTAATGAATGGGAGGACTATGTCAATTCTTCCATATTACTAAACTTCATAATAAAAAAGTACAGAACATAAAAAACTGTTGTAAATTTGCATTTAAAAAATCAAATCAAAAGTTTTTGGAAACAAAATATAAAAAGAAGTTTAAGAATATGGCATCTATCCATTAAAAATTCTAGAGGCACTTTGCTTTAGCTTCATAAAAAACAAAGAAACACTAATTTGGATAATCTCTGTATACAGAAAAGGCAGCATCTGCACTCAGATTATTGCAAAAATTTTCCAGCTCATGTGCTATGCACACTCACATTGCATATGTATACCTACCAACTCTCACATAAAAACTATGCACCCTTGGTGCTCACTATGCTACTCAAACACTGATAGTAAGTTGTATCCTCTACTGACTCTATGCATCGACAAGTTTATCACTTTATAACTTCCACAAGATTCTTCACTCCTAAGAAGTGGATATTTTTAAAATAGAAAAAAAAACCTCATTACTTTAATGGGTCATGGGTAATTTGCAATGCAATTTTGTCCTCATAGTGGGCTTCATTTACATCCATGTCAACTTGAGCTTACAGATCATATGGGTCGAACATTTCCACTAATGTTTTAGTGAATTCATTTTTATTTATAAATATATTTTCAAAGCAATGTATTCGACTAGACATTAAATTTAGGTCTTCATATTTAACTTGAGAATTATCAGTCCCAATTGTTAGTGTGATGATGGGTCTCACTGTGTTCCAATGAACCAGTGCCCTCTGCAGACCAATCCAGCAAACAGGCACTAAACGGTTGCCTTGCAAGCCCAACAAATTCTAAACCTGACCACTGTGTAATGATAAATGTATCCAAGAAAAACAGAGGAATAGCATGTTTTTGTTTTCTTAACCAGCCCATGATGCCAGGTTCTTGAAGTCTTAAAAAGGTAAGTAGGCAGTATATAAATTTTCCTTGGTCTCTTTGCTCTAAAAACCAAAAAAGAGTCACTCATGACATCTAGTGTATCACTTTAGTATTTCACATGGACTGCCATTAAAGGTCCTGTGTCATGACACAAAAAGCATAATAATTAAAAGCCATTTCAAAATCTGTTCCTTTGTGAAATCATATGAGGTGAGTGGGATTAAACAACTTCACAATAAAGAAGCCATGTGAATATTCAACCACCTAAAACTATCATGCAAAAAGGAAGCCATTGTTGAGCATGATCCAGAAGCGCTGCCGTGTTCTGTGGGCCAAGGCTCATTTAAAATGGACTGTAGCAAAGTGGCAATGTGTCCTGTGGTCAGACGAGTCCAAATTTGACATTCTTATTGGAAATCATGGGTGTCGTGTCCTTCAGGCTAAAGAGGAGAAAGACCGCCCCTCCTGTTATCAGCATTCAGTTCAAAAGCCAGCATCTCCGATGGTATGGGGATGCATTAGTGCATATGGTTGCATGTTTTAAAAAGCACCATGAATGCTGAAACGTACAGTATAGTGAAAAATTATTTGCCCCCTTCCTGATTTCTTTTTTTTTTTTTTTTGCTTAAATGTTTCAGAACATCAAACAAATTTTAATATTAGACAAAGATAACCCGAGTAAATACAAAATGCAGTTTTTAAATGATGAATCATTTATTAAGGGGAAATAGCTATCCAAACCCACCTGGCCCTATGTGAAAAAGTAATTGCCCCTTAAGTCCTAATAACTGGTTTTGCCACTCTCAGCGACAACAACTGCAATCAAACATTTGCGATAACTGGCAAGGAGTCTTTCACATCGCTGTGGAAGAATTTTAGCCCACTCTTCTTTGCAGAATTGTTTTAAATCAGCCACATTGGAGGGTTTTCAGCATGAACGGCCTGTCAAAATTCAAGCCACTGCATCTCAAGCGGATTTAAGTCTAGGCCGCTCCAAAATCTTTTTTTGAAAAATTCTTCTCGTTTAAGCCATTCAGAGGTGGATTTGCTAGTGTGTTTTGGATCATTGTCCTGCTGGATAATCTAAGTCTGCTGGAGCTTGAAGTCATGAACTGATGGTTGGACATTCTCCTTCAGGATTTTCCGGTAGAGAGCAGAATTCATAGTTCCTTCAATTACTACAAGTCATCCAGGTCCTGAAGCAGCAAAGGAGCCCCAGACCATCACACTACCACCACCATGTTTGACTTTAGGTATGATGTTCTTTTTATGAAATGCTGTGTTAGTTTTATGGCAGATGTAACGGGACGCACACTTTCATGAAGTTCAACTTTTGTTTCGTCAGTCCACAGAATATTTTTCGAAAAGTCTTTGGGATCATCAAGATGTTTTTTGGCAAATGTAAGATAAGCCTTTGTGTTCTTCTTGGTCAGCAGTGGTTTTCACCTTGGAACTCTCCCATGGATGAAATTTTTGCCCAGTCTCTTTCTTATTGTTGAATCATGAACACTGACTTTAACTGAGGCAAGTGAGGCCTGCAGTTCTTAAGATGTTGTTCTGGGTTCTTTTGTGGCCTCCTGGATGAGTTGTCAATGCGCTCTTGGAGAAACTTTGGTTGGCTGGCCACTCCTGGGAAGGTTCACCACTGTTCCAAGTTGTCTCCATTTGTGGATAATGGCTCTCACCATGGGTCACTGGAGTCCCAAAGCCTTAGAAATGGCTTTGTTACCCTTTCCAGACTGACAGATGGCAATTACTTTGTTTCTCATCTGTTCTTGAATTTCTTAAGATCACGGCATGATGTGTTGCTTTTTGAGATCTTTTAGCCTACTTAACTTGTGAAACAGGTTCTATTGAAGTGATTTCTTGATTCAACAGGTCTGGCAGTAAACAAGTCTGGGTGTGGCTAATGAAATTGAACTCAAAAAATGTAGTTCATCACAATTAATTCATGATTTAAGAAGGGGGGGGGGGGGGGGGTCAATTACTTTTCCACAGGGGGCCAGGAAGGTTTGGATAGCTTTTTCCCATAAATAAATAAATTATCATTTAAAAACTGTGTTTTGTATTTACTTGAGTTATCTTTGTCTTATATTAAAATTTGTTTGATTATCAGAAACATTTAAGTGTAAAAAATATGGGAAAAAGTAAGAAATCAGGAAGGGGGCAAATACTTTTTCACGGCACTGTATATAAAGGTTTTAGAGCAACGCATGCTCCCCTCCAGATGACATCTATTCCAAAGAAGGCCTTGTGTATTTCAGCAGGACAATGCAAAACCACATACTGCAGCTATTAAAAAAGCTTGGCTCTGTAGTAGAAGAGTCCGTGTGCCTGCCTGCAGTCCTGATCTCACATAACTAAACGAATAGTCCGTCAAAGGAGACCCAAAACTCTCTAGCAGCTGGAAGCCGGTATTAAACAAGAGAGGGATCAAATTCCAATGGCTAAACTCAAGAAACTCATTGTCTCCTCAATGCCCAGATGCCTCCAATCTGTATTAAAAAGAAGAGGGGATGCTACACCACAGTAACAAGGCCCCTGCCCCAACTTTTTTGAGACCTGTAGCAGCCATCAAATTTAAAATGAGTTCATTTTTTGGATGAAACTGTAAAATTTCTCAGTTTCAATATTTGCTATGTTATGGCCCCAATTTGTTATGACATCTCGGACAGCAAGGGATGACAGACAAAATTGTAAAACTTTGATATATATAATTAAACAAACTCTGACAGAGATTGACAGACATAAAAAATAATATAGTTACAGTTCCTTTGGTAATTGAGATGGGGGTGCTCAGTTGCGATGTTCTGGGACAGAAAAATGCTCCAACACAGGTAAAAATCCACAAAAAGCTTCACAGGTCTTGAAAAGAGTGACAGGTCTGGTCAAATGTATCCTTCCACTATTTCTCCTTGTAATTTCTCCTACTAATTTACTCTCTCAATTTTTCTCCTGATATACTCTTATCCAGCCTCCTCCCACCTTCCAGACTTTTTTTCAATTCTCTGGGACTTCCCCTCTCAGACATACCCAGGACATGTACAGAACCTAGCTCCAAACTGGGCTTAACAAAAAAAAAAAAACCAATACTGTCATCTAGTGGCTTTTTTCCCCCACATTACAGCTATGATATCTATATTGTGAATAAAATACTAGCTGGTGTGATTTGAAAGTCATTGCATTTTGATTTTATTCACAATTTACCCTTTGTCCCAACTATCGCTGAATTGGGTTTCTATTTTAAAATTCGAGAGGGTGGCACGAATCTCTTGAATTTAAAGGGTTTAAACTATGTACTAAATGAATATATAAATATGATAAAAAAAAAAAAAAAATATATATATATATATATATATATATATATATATATATATATATATTTATTTTTATATTATTTTAAACGGTACTTTCTATTAGCAGCACTGGAATGGTCATCAACTGGTGCGCTTATAAGTGTGGCCAAGTAAAAAAAATTAGCATTGGCCACACGTATGAGTGTGAATAACATCGGCCTTAATAAATTCAATTTATAGATCCATGATATTTCATGTTATAAATACATAACATAATTGACAATCCAAATGCTTTACATGTAGGTAAAAAAGAAGTGGTCCGATTTAAAGATCGCCTTCAAAAAAGGGGTTGCAGCGCTTAGGCTCAGCAGCTCACGGACCGGTGGAGGCCAACCAGACCCCAACCTCCAGCTGTCACCGTTCGTGGAGCGGATGAGTCCCCACCGCCTCCATCGGAGCTGCATGAGGGTAATTGTTAAAATACAGTCTACAGAGATCACTCTTCATTGTACTTTTATCAGTGTTACTCCATGACATTTTATTGGGTGCCACACAAAACGAGCAGCCACTCGTCACTTTCCCGGAGGAGATCTTCTCTGTGCCGACAGTCCCTCTCACATCTAACAGAAGCTGATTACTCTTGCAATAGAAGATCTGCCATTGTCAAAATGTGATCACGGTAAAAAAGTGTTTGTTAGCAGATATATATCAGACAGGATGAGCATCTGACCCATCACACTGCATATCTGTGAAGCCACGCATTGCGCTAAATCAATTGATTGTAATTGTCAGCCTTCTGGCCTGACAAGCAGGTTGTTTCCAAATAAGTGAAATTAATTTCTCAACACAGGTGCAGTTTATTTATTTATTAAATTAATTTATTAAATAAATAATCTGTGCAGAGAAATTAATTACACTTACATTTGGAAACAACATGCTTTTATTCATTAATTTATTTAGCCGATTTATTTATTTTACTAATAAGAACAACAACAGCACGACGTCCGCATTGCTGCATATAGTTTATTACTCATTTTAACAGCTGCACTCGTTCCTGCAGGTTGTTCGCTGTTTTCAGATTTGAGTACGCCTGGTCAGGGCTGGCGTGAGATTTTTGCGGACCGTTCGCTCACGTTCAGATTGATAAATGCCGATTATTGCGGGAGATTTGGCGCACACCAATTTTTTTGGTGCATGCAAGTTTGATAAATGAGGGCCATTCTGAATTAAGACAGCAGTATTGCTGTATGAGGGCATGTTGGTGTGTGTGTCAGTGTGTATGTGCACTATGTATTATCAGTGGTATGTCTGTAGTGTCTTCAGGTTGAGGTTCTGTATTGGTATATAAACACGTCTGATGGTGTGTAGTGATGTTGCAAAGGGAAGTTTGTTGTACCATTTGTACCAATAAAGATGAATTTAAAAAAAGACATTTCATGTTATATGGGGGTTTTGGGTCTATAGTCTGTATTTTACCTGAAAAAAAAATTTTTTTTGACAGTCTATCGACCATCTATCCCGGTCAGGGTCAAGGTAGGGCTGTGGTTTATTCCAGCATCCAACTGGTCAGAGGCAGGAACACACCCAGGACGCCTTAAAAGTCCAAAAACACACCATCCACTCACGCACTAATACACCTACGTGCAATTTTAGAGTCTCAAATAAGCTGACCTTGGATACTTTTGGACTGGAGGAGGAAACTGCAGTGCTCGTAGCCAACTCATGCGAACATGGGAAAAAATGTGGAAATTCCTTATTTCTAACCCAAAATCTTCCAGCTGTCAGGCGACACTGCCGAATACCTCACCACTGTGCTGCATACTTCACCACTGTTCAAAATACATTTGAATGGTCAGACTGAGTGGGGTAAATAAATAACAATTGAAGCACTGATTACTAAAACCCCACAAGTCAAGTCAAGTGTGACTTATGGGGTTTTAGTAATAGGTGCTTCAGTTCACAATGACCATGCCATCTATTTGTTGTACTCACCTCAAAAGAGAAGACTGCACCCTGTTGTTTACACATTTATTCTTTAGCAACTACATATACACAAATAAACATTAAATAGTGTGCAGGGTCTGCAAAACTGGATGTTTATGTTTATGATTTTTTGAGACTTCAGTGAAACTGAGTTAAGATCAATTTCACTTTGTTAGTTGGAGACATCTGAAGAACTACCTTGAAAATAAATTCAAAATTAGCCATCGCCACGACTTCAAAAGAAAATCAAAATGTTCTTATTCGGCAAGGACAGAAATGGCGGGTGGAAAGGATAATTTTACAAGGAGAGGATGAGGGGATCATATGAGAAACTGAATTGCTTTCACGTGTACTCAGTCACACACACACACATTATACACGTTAACACAAAATATACTCAAATGCTTGCAAAATTAATACGGGAAGCAGGAATACCTACTGAGATGAAACATTTGTTTTATGCAAGTGACAATTTGAGCGTTATAATTCACTGGACAGTGAAACATTATTTGCCATTTTGGATCTGTTGGCAAAGTTAATTATCTGATCTGAATTCGAATAAACATGAATTTTACAAGCTGAACAGGAGACTGAAGGAGGGGAATCATGCAGGAACTAAGGATGGTTGCAGTACAGGCATGGTGGCGCATCACCTGGCAATGTTTGTTAATGTCTGTTACAGACTTAAAGCAGTCCTTGCATACAAAGGATATATGACCAAAATATTAAAGAATGATTACTTTATTCTACATTATGTTAAACTATGAACTTTTTTGATGTGCTTGATAACCTATAAAATGATGTATGGTGCTGTATTTCCTAAACCCTCAAATTAAAGTTGACAGTATACCCTTCAAACTTATTGTATCGTTTCAAACTCAATGCCAGAAAATCTAAAATAAAAAATTGTGTCACTGTCCAATAAACGTTGGTGCTGAGTGGATATACTGATAAACAAGCTTGACTTTATTTCGACTCCTTTTTAGAAGGTTAAATATGAAAACCATTTCACAACGCTAAAACCAATTTGGAGATGTAATTTTGCAGTCCCGGGAACAGCCATTTTGGCTTCGTGTGATAATGTTTCCAACCAAAAACTGTCAACCATGAAGATATGTGGCGGCAGCGGCACTAGCGCATTTTATCCAGCAGAGGAAGACAAATTCCAGTTTTTCAAAAGTATCCGAACAACTAATTGAGTTAAAATTAACTTTCTTTGTTTTTCAACGGAAGTTCGACTGGCATAATTGCGATATATACCCCACCTGGTTTAATGGGGCTAGGGATAAGACATAGTTTTATATGTCTCATGGAGGGTTCGTATCAACATACAGAATTAATTAGGCTATTGCTGTTGGCTACATTCAAGATTGTCAACACTCCAGAATTTTTTTGAACGCCTTCCGAAAGCTGTCGTCGAGGAAGGCGTAGAGAAAAGGATTAAGACAAGAGTTCGCATAACTGAGACTAGTGATGAAATAGGAGATTCCGATGACGAGCGGTGTCGAAGTCAGGTCCGTCGTGAGGACCACAATTGTGCTTAGGTGAAACGGTGTCCAGCAAAACAGGCAGACAGCGAGGACAATGAACACCATTACCGTCACTTTCTTTTTTGCTTTATCCAGAACCTTGGCATTGGAATTCAATCGCATGTTCCTCAGCTTATACAGCATCATCGTGTAGAGAATGCAGATAGTGGATACAGGGATGGCAAAGCCCAGAAGCAATGTGTATATCCGACTGGCTTTGAACCAGAAACTCTCTGGGCTGGGAAAACTCAAAACGCAACTCTTTCTCGCAGCGTCGTCGGGATTAATGTAAATTCCAGCGAAGACGGTGAAAGGCAAGACTATTAGAATGACCAGTAGCCACACGCAGATGCTTACGGTTTTGGCTGCTCTGTAAGTGCGGTGCGGCATCCTCCTAGAGCGGACGGTCGCCAGCACCACCAGGTACCGGTCGACACTCATCACCGTAAGAAAATATATACTGGAGAATATGTTGTAGTGGTCTATTGAGAGAATTATCTTGCACATTGTCTCACCGAATGGCCAGTAATGCAAGAGATGTTCTGCGATGTTGATTGGTAGCACTAAAGTGAATAAGTCATCTGCGATGGCCAAGTTCAAAATGAACATATTAGTCACTGTTTTCATTCTGGGTGCTTTCAGTATTACATAAATGACAGCCGTGTTTCCTGTTAATCCCACAGCACATATGACCGAGTAGATGATTGGCAGAATTATGTAAAAGTCTCCGTAGAAGGTATTCGGCGGGGAGGCGCAGTCGGATTCGGTCCAGTTCGTGGAACTGTGCAACTCCTTTGAGCGGTTGCACGGCGAGCTTGCGCTCCCTGGGTTGGAGACGTTTTCCATGGTTCTCTTTCACTGCAAATTTTGGGAGCAAAAGAAGTATTCATCGGTAGTTTCATCTTAACTTCCCTTCTCGTTTATCATTGAATGGTGCCTGAACTGAGAAAAAAAAAAAAACCTAGAATTCTAGCTGCTAGGCAACAATGAAACGAAATAACAAAGCACAAAAAAATCCAG
Source organism: Gymnothorax reevesii (assembly GCA_029721435.1). NCBI lineage: Eukaryota > Metazoa > Chordata > Actinopteri > Anguilliformes > Muraenidae > Gymnothorax > Gymnothorax reevesii. The sequence goes on from CM056581.1 coordinate 12,036,363, forward strand.
TCTTAAAATTAGTCTTACGGGAATCATATAAACTTACAAATAATGTTTTGTTTTATATCAATACTGATTTGGTCAGCCAACTGATATAGCCAGCCTTGCTCAGTGATAGATTCGTTGTATCAAGTTTATGGATCGACGTGCAGTACGCCGAAGTACTTATAGCTATTCAAAATTGATGAAGATTACAATATTGGATACAAACTTTAGATTGTTCACCCAAAATAATGCAAACCTATTTCACTTTCAATTTTATAAATAAATTGGCTCATATGGAGCCATGCATATTAACACACCTGCAAGTCTACAGTAATAAGCTGGGAAAAAAAGACTGAAAAACTTACCGGAGAGCAGAATGCCTCTGGTCCCCTCTATCGCGCGGCCGCCGTATATGGTATCAATGTGAGCGCCGTCCTTACCGAGGCAACCGCAGAGTTTCAGGCAGAAAGCCTTTATATGTGACGTCACCCTTGCGGGCGAGCTAACTGTCGAAATCCGACGTTGAATTGTTGCATGCATACTAGAGTGGATATTGAAAAGGGAGATTGGCTTCATGATGAGCATGATTTATAAAATTAGAGAGCGCACAGGTTACTACTCCTATTTGATTTTCAAATGACCATTTTCATGGTACCTTTGGAACCATGGAAGCTTTCAGTAATCATTGACAACCCCTTTCCCAAAAAAATTTGGAACATGTTAAAAAAGGGAAAAAATAAAACAATGATTTATAAATCATTTCTGATTTGCACCAAATCATTAAATTGAAATAAGGACAAGACAAAATATGTCATGCTTTACCTAAGCAGATTTATTTATTTTTTTATTTATTTATATATTTATTTATTTTGGAAATATATACAGTACATTCATTCAATGCGTTTCCTTTATTTTCATCACTATTTACATTGTAGATTGTCACTGAAGGAATCAAAACTATGAATGAACACATGTGGAATTATGTATGTATCTAACAGTTGTCCGATAGGGCTGTAGGCTGTGTATCAACCTGACTTCTGCACAACACAACTGATGGTCCCAACCCCATTGATAAGGCAAGAAATTCCACTAATTAACCCTGAGAAAGCACACCTGTGAAGTGAAAACCATTTTAGGTGACGACCTCTTGAAGCTCATCAAGAGAATGCCAAGAGTGTGCAAAGCAGGAATCAGAGCAAAGGGTGGCTACTTTGAAGAAACTAGAATATAAGACATGTTTTCAGTTACAGGTATTTCACACTTTGTTGTTAAGTATATAATTCCATGTGTGTTCATTCATAGTTTTCGGTGATTCATAGAACCTACAATTTAAATAGTCAGGAAAATAAAGGAAACGCATTGAATGAGAAGGTGTGTCTAAACTTTCGGCCTGTACTGTACTCATTTTTAATTTGATGTCTGCTACACGGTCCAAACAGATTGATATGTAAAATAGACTCTGCAAGTGCTGGAATACTAAAATGGGCTGAATAGGTGATGCTCTTATCATGGACATAAAAAGTCCACCGTCAGAAGGTCCTATGGTAGCATGCAATGAATGATGGGGCCTCGCCCCTTTGCCAAAAACCTGTGTATCCGAATATTCTAAAAGTTGAAAAAACATGAAGAATGCTGGGGTGGGGGAGGTATTGGGGCAGGACCATCATTGGTTTCTCATGAAGCTAGGAAATCTGTGTGTTGTTGTGGCCTCAATTTGTTCTGACATACAAGACAGCAAGGGATGACAGACAATAATTCAAAACTTAAAGATTTAATTAAACAAAGACTGACAACTAACCTACAATTTATACTACTGACCAAGATTGACATATACAAGAAAAAAATATTTACAGTCACTTGATATGGGGTTGCTTGGTGATGTCCTGGGACAGGGAAATGCTCCAACACAGGCAACAATCCACAAAAAAACTTCACAGGTCTTGAAAAGAGTGACAGGTCTGGTCAAATGTATCCTTTTCCTTGCAATTTCTCCTGCTACTTTACTCTCTCAATTTTTCTCTTTATATACTCTTTTCCAGCCCCTCCCACCTTCCAGACTTTTTTCAATTCTCTGGGACTTCCCCTCTCAGACATGCCCAGGACATGCCCAAACCTAGGCCCAGACTGGGCTCAACAAAAAAAGGTCAATACTGCCATCTAGTGGTATTTGTCACATTGCAGTGTCGGTAGCTTTACAGGCTTTTATTAATCGATACTGAGGGCACAGAATTTTCTGCAGGTGTCCTGATATTGGGGTATGATTCTGAGCCAATGGGTCCAACAGAGCTCATATTTCAAAATCCTGTCAGACCTACCTCAGTGACCTTTCCAAATGCTCTGCAGAGTTTATTTCTCAGAGCTGAACTCTGCAAGCTGGCTTAGCTGTGGGGCTCTGTAATATGTTGGATGGTGCACTCTGCGGCTGAGCAAATTGGGTCATATTCAGTGAGAACAATTCAAAACTCCCGGATGGGATGAGAGGGTTTAGCAGGAGCTTGAGTACAGGTCAGCCTCCCAGGAGGAAGGAGATAAGATGCCGTTCCCTGGGTTGTAGGTGTCTGCAGTTGTTGGAAGATGGTGGGAGGCATAAGGCCATCTGATGTCCTTTAATTGACCTGTCATGGGAGAGCTTTGAGAGTGAAAAATCAACTGTTTGCAACATGTGCAAAGGTGCGCCATATAAGTGTTTTTTCAAAATGTAAAACAGCAGGTAGCTGCGATTCTTGATAGTGACGACTTGAAGGGGGCCTGGAAGATGCTTTATAAACAATTTTTGCCAAAAAGAGCCGGTGACCGCCAGTGGAGAACAGTCCATCAGGCAGTAGCTCCAAATGCTCTCCTGGTACATTAGGACTCGGGGAACGGTGGGTGGATAGTGTTCTTTTTACCCAAGAATTGAGACACCTCATATATTTACTGGTTGTCCAAAACAAGAATTGTTTTTTTTTTTTTTCTCTTTTCATTGGGGGAAATATCCAGAAGGTTGGAAGATCTTCACCTGGGGGCCTTTTTATCAGGTACTGGTTAAATGCACTTAGAGGGAAATATTTTCTTGAGAATATTACTTTTGGACAAGCAAAGTTGGCCATTAGGATCACACAGAGGAATAAAATTGGATCAGATGGGCCAAGATGGGCAAGACTACTTTTTAGGGGATTTACTTTGCCATGAAAAAGAATTGAACATCCTTATAAAAATGATGAGGGATGCTGGGGGCTATAGGTGGCTATGGGGAAGGCATTGTGTATGTGTGTTTGTAAGGAGGTGGGGGCGTTCAATTATTGATTTTTTGTGAGTGTTCATTGCTGTTTATAGCTTGTTTGTAATCTTTCCTTAAAAGGAGAAGGTCAAATCTCTCTCTTTCTCTGTCTGTCCATCTCTCTCTCTCTCATTGTTCTCATGGTACCTGGAAGTTTGAATTCCTTGCTCTCTGTCATTTCTACCAGTCTTAATGTGTTTACAAACAAGTCTATGACAATGAATGACAGCTCTGGTAGGTGCAGCAGCAGTAATTGAGCCCCACGCCAATATCATCTGTCAAACACCTGCACGCAGTCAAATGAGAATAGGGAGCAGCAGGATGCCTGGTTGTGCAAAGAATGCAGCCATGGTATTTTTGTTTAAAAGAGAAGGTAAAATGTTCTAGATGTAAATGCTCTGTCATGTTCGACCTGAGGGAGAGCATGACTGCTCGAGTGCTGCCAATGGCCAGCAGCTCGTCAGCCTAGGACATCATTAACCACAGCTTCTGGGGGTAGGGACTTCCTCCAGTCAGAGGAATTGTCCATCAGAGTCTCATTTCGTTTAGGATCTCCTTTGAGGCTTGCAGTCTAGCCGCACCAGCTGTGCAGGGAGTGTGTTCTTCCAGTGCAGTGGCTACCCAGTTCAGATTAAGACTACTGAGTGTGTCGAGGCAGAAACTAGTAGAAAACTGAGACCATGGCCGCATCAGTATTTTGTTCGATGCCCACTACTCAACCATCTGTGTTGTAGGTCCAGTGTGCATGAAATCAGCTTTGTACGCACAAAATTGGATATACAACCCCAATTCTGAAATAGTTGGGACGAAGTGTAAATTGTAAATAAAATCAAAATACAATGACTTTCAGATCACATGAGCCAATATGTTATTTACAAAAGAACATAGATAACAAATGTTGAAACTGAGACATTTTACATTTGTATCCACAAAATGAGCTTATTTTAAATTTTCTGGCTACAACACGTCTCAAAAAAGTTAGAACACAGGCAAAAACAGACTGAAAAAGCAATTAATATATGAGAGAATCAGCTGAAAGAACATTTAGCAAGTAAGTTAACAGGCATCAGGTGGGTAACATGATTTGCGTTAAAAGGGATGTCTTAGAGAGGCTGAGTCTCTCAGAAGTAAAGATGACCAGAGGCTCTCCAACCTGTGACGGCTTGCGTAAAAAAAATTGTGGAATACTTTAAAAACAATGTTCCTCAACCTGGCCCGGCGCTAGAACAGGGAATTGGGGTGGCGCAGACACGCACCTTTATGACAATTAGGATAGTCCTGGCTAGTTCTCAATCATTTTCCTTTATTGATGCATTTTCCAATTATCGTAATTGGCAACAGAAGGCACGGTTTCTCTCCATATGCGATCTAACCGCAGTGACATCATGGGGTAAATTCAGTATAACTGAGAATTGAGGTGGACAAAACATCCGTTTTAAACAATTATTAGTCCTGACCTGTTCTCAGTCATTTTCATGATTAACAAAAGGTTCACTTCGAGAGCACTCCACACTTAACGGGTGTTGCTTGTTATTATATAGAACATAACAAACTGATGGCATGGTGAAAATTTCAGAGCAATACCTTGAAAAATGTGGATTTGATGCCCGCCACAATTGGAAAAATCCTCAGCCATCGAGCTGGACTCAGTGGCTAAAGGGAAATCATGCAGCTCCTTAAACTTGAAAAGTTGAGGCTCACAATATGTGGCTACTCAGATAACATTGAGAGTATTTGGAGGCCTTTCATAGATTATATTAGAAGTAGGCTTTAATTCCCCTCTTTTCTTAAAGGCACCCCAGATGTAATGGATCTTTGCAATTATATATCCTGTATTTGCCTCATAGCCGTCATAACATGCTAATCTTTTTCTTTTCCATTTTAAACAACTGCCAATGTTTGTTTTGTTTAGTTATTTGTTATTTGTAATTAGCTGTGGACCTGGTGGCATAATTGGGGACCTTTAATCAACAAAACCATTTTATTCAACAAAATGTGCAGTTTGCCCTGATTTCATTATCTTATTCCTTATTCTCAGCTCCTTGTAGTGACTCAAAACTTGGCCAAAACTTGCATCATCTGGCCGTTCCAGCTCAAGAACTTTTTATTGTTAGTTTTTTCTCATTTCAAATTGGTCTCAGATGTTTATTTTTGTTTTCCTCATCAAAGTTTCTGTAGATAAAAAGTGCATTTAAGAAACCAAGTGTTAATAAAAAACTTTCAAAAAAAAGGAAGAAGAAAAAGTAAGTATAAATATGATAATGTACTGACAAGTTATAATTTGTATGAAAACTGTTATAACTATTATGATCATTATTGTGATTATTTTTAAGAAGTACTGTCTGACCTGGGTTTCCTCAATACATATTGGGAGGTATTTTTGTTGTTCTTCTTTTTTTTTTTTGTTTGTTTGTTTGTTTGTTTTGGTTTTGTCATAAAGCAGGGAGCAGAAGCTGATACTCCCAGACAGTTTAATGATCTCTTGAAAAATCAGTTATAAAATTGCCCTAAACTTTTGATGCTGAGGAAGGCAACTTTTCACATTTTTTATTGTAGGTGGAATTTTGAAGACTTTTTGAATGATTACAACTGCCACATTCGCTATTTGAGGCACCTCAGTCTAACCTCCAAACTGCCTCCCACCAGAGAATGAGCCCACATGCATATGCCAGCTGGTAGGCAGTGGAGCCAGCAACGGTTAAAAAGAAAGGAACAAGAAAAAAATGAAGCAATAGCATGGGGAATTAGGAAAATAGCGGGCATTAAGGACTAAGTTACCGTTGTGCAGCAACAGGACTCAGGGTTACTCAACATTGGCTTCGACTGCAAAATTCTCACAGTGAGAGAGAATGCTCAAATGCAAAAAAAAAGTTTACATACTTGTCTAGCAGAATGATACTGAACAACAACAAGTCCAGTAGCTCTTCAGTCTTATGTCATTTAGGTTTCTTAACGACGTAAGCCGTAAGTCGATTCTGTACAAATACAATTCAATTCTGGTGTTAAAATCGATTTCATGGTATGTGGAACATGAATATATAACAGCAATTCACTGAAACTACGTTTGCCCAGATATTGTTGTGATATGCCTCCAATTCAGCATGGGATCACCGATACTAGTTTACTTACTTCAGAGATACTAACTTGCACTCCTGTAGGTTGACAAAAGGACATTTTCCCGTTTAAACCAATATCGTCATCCACTGCACTTCTTTGGGTCAGATTTTCAACGTAACCAGGTTTTGACGCATCAGTTTTGCTCGAAGTTTCTGCCTTTTGCCTTAAGGTGGAAGGTGTTCATTTCCATTCACCTGGCAGCACTTTATTATTAGTGTGTATTATTTTCAGTTAAACCATAAAATTTTATGAATATTCCTGAATGAATTTTTCCCAGAAACAAGACTTAAAGAGCTTATTCATGAAAAAGCGCATAACTAATTTTGATGGCCTATTTTTACCCTACTACGGTAATATCTTTGACCACTCAGCAACTGTGTCAAAAACTAGGTCGTTTTCTTCCGCAACCATCTTCGGTAATCAGTGGTTATAAGAAATCTGGTTTCTTTGCTTGTTGGCATTTATTTCCAAAAATATTTAGATTTTCGATCAACAAAGAATCTATTTTTCGCAAACTCCTGATATTACCCCTTTACCCTCTTTCCTACTTTATGGAAGTTGGTCTGAAAATATGGGACAGTGACCTACGAGACCACAGCATGCAATTTCAAGAGATAAAATGAAGATGAATAACACCAAATAATGCCTAAATTTATTGCTGGGGGATAATGCAACGAAGCAATTAAGTGTAAAATGATAAATTTTCATTTCAAGCTAATCAACTTTTAACCAACACCATTCTCCTGCGACTCAGCATTAGCTCGGTTCATTTGAGTTTTTTATTATTTCTGAGTCTGCTTCTGCTTCAGATGACCTTGTATTTCTCTTAATTGTTGGACATCCCATGAACTAGCTATAAGGCCAGAGACATGGGCAATTAATTTGACATAATTCTGGATGAGTGAGGAGAGAGATATTAAGGTGACATCTACTTGATAACTTCATCACTCAAAACGCAAGTACAACACAAAGTTTTAGTCAATAAAACCCTTAATTTCAGAATTCGTCAAGGAATCAGGTATGTCCAGGTAATTTTTTTCGATCCTCGAGATTATCAAAAATGGAAACAATTCTCACTGCCATCTGACCGTGGCGACTATGTCGGCGACTTTCTTTGAGTCGCCCCAACACTAGTAAGCCGTAGTTGGTAAAGGAGGTATGAGAATGCTCTCTGGTTGCGGCTATATGGGATTCAACTTCAGTCAAGTGTGACACACTTCTTGCTAGATTCTAGTAAAGAGTATGAATGATAGCGCCATGAAAGTTTATTCTGAATGATAGCTTGTAGCATGGTGTACATGTGAAGAATAAATAAAACAATACATTTAAGAGTTTTTAGGTTCATAATAAGTGGTGCTATGCACACTATAACCCATCAGAGGGAAACAATTTAATGTTATGGGTGTTAAACCGCTTTGCACCAAAGCCAAATCAGGCAATTTATGTGTTATGCCCTATTTTAGGTTGTATAATTCAAGATTTTTGCATGAATAGGAGTGGTCAAATAACTTAAATGAAACAAGAAATTTGTGTAATTTTAAATACCAGTTTATTTCAGTTTATTTTCATGATTGTAGTACAAGATAAGTGCTGTCATCACAAAGAGTCTTCATGAAAATTCAACACTAAAGCTGCTCAAAATGAAATAATGACAATGAAAAAATGTTTCAGAGGTAGAACCATACATTTACCAGATCACAAAGTGTAAAAAGTGTAAAAAAGAGCTGAGGAATGCTAGAAGACCGTTTGAAAGCCAAATTGCAGAAGGGACAAAAACTAATCTTTAGTGCTTTTTTCAATACTGTAGTAGAAAAAGGAAAGTCAAAGAAGAGCTGGAATTATTTCTTGCACAAAATAATATCTTGACGGCTAGCCAACATGGTTTCTGTAAGGGAAGGTCATTCCTAACAAGCCCTCTAGAATTCTTTGAAGAGGCCACCGAGACTTATGATCAGAGCAGGGCTTATGACATCATATACTTGGATTTCCAGAAAACATTTGACACAGTACCACATGAGAGGCTCATTTTTAAAATTAACCCCGTTGGAGTTACAGGAGGTATTCTTGAGCGGATTCAAAACTGGTTACACAACAGAACACAAAGAGTGGTCAGTGAGATCTCATCTGAGCTACGTAAGGTGGGGAGTGGCGTCCCCCAGGGGGATGAGTGCGAAGACACATCCCTTTTAGTCCTGGCTAGATCTCAATCATTATTCTTTATTGACGTCTTTTCCAATTATTGTACTGTCAAACTAACAAAATGCTCTGAAACTTCTGTGCTACCTTTTCCGCACATTACGCTATTTAACTTGTGCTTCATAAGCCTTTAAATTGTTTAAATGAAATAAAAGCAATTTATGCAATTTCTTACCTTCCAGCCCCTAAGAAAATAAAAACGTGAGAAGTCTGTTTCTATGTTACTAGTGGTAAATCTACCATAACGCACTTGCAACTGAAAATCTTCCATGCTCGAGGACTTCATTTGAATCTCTGAAGTCTTGAAATCTCTGAAATCTTGCCCAAATGGGAGAACTCGCAACACCTGATGGTGTGGAGTGTTCTTGGAGATCATATTTAATTATGAAAATGATTGAGAAAAGGTCAGGACTAATTACTGTTTAAAAGTATGTTTTTCCCCCACCAAATTATCAGTTCTCGCTATGCCACTTCTTGGTAGGGTGACCACAGTTTGAAAGCATTTACCTTACCTTACCTTTACTCGGGATGAGTAAATTATCAATTAAAGCAAAAGAACTACTGTGCTGGTTATAAGGCACTTAAGCCATATTTGGCGCTGCTCTGCATCAGATGTAAGATAGAGCCCATAACATTTTTGGAAATAGCCCTTAAATTTGACCTGACGGTCCATTCATCTTAATTGATTCATTTTAAATCTGCTCAGTTGGGGCACAAAACCAAAATTATGAAAATACTGTCACTGTGAAAATACTTAAGGTCTTGACTGTATTTGAAAAAAAAAAAATGCAAAAATTCTCTTCTGCATCAATGGTCCTGACTAATTGTTGAAGTAACCCATACAATGGGTGCAAACACATTGCCATACCATGACAAACACTGGCTATTTCAAAACTAACAACAACGATGGTTTTTTCGTCTTTTGCCTGGACAACATCCATTACTACCAAAGACAATTGAAGAGCCTAGCGCTAAAAGTGCGACAGTCGCATTTTCACATGACGTCTTTATAGTTACCCAAGTTCATTGCTGCGATTTTCCAAAAATTGATATTTTGTGACTTAAGTACTTTTAACACTGGGGTCTTCGATTTGAAAGGTTGCCTGGCCTGACAACATCACATCTCCATTGTGCATCAGCCCAATTCAAATAAACTCAAGCTCAAAGACAGCTGTGTGACTGAACATTACTGACATGGCTTTCTTGGTGCATGGTATAGTTTTCAAGGGCATTTGTGGATGCAGTGGTGAATGGTACCTATTGGCAAAGGTTTACCAAAGTCTCAGCTGCTGTGGTTATATCCATCACAAAATGTTGATTTTCAAGGCAGTGCTATCTGAAGGATCGAAGATCAGGGGCACACAGTATTGATTTTCAAACTCATTCTTTACAAAGATAATCATCCAGACTACTTGAATCTTTTGATGAAATTGGGCTCTGTTGAGGACGTTGTTCTGTAATCAGCTCTGCCAGGTGAAAGCCTAGATGGAACAGGCATTTGGTTGTGTGTGTGCATTTGTCCAAGTGCGTAGCTGGCTGCAGCTAATCTCATATACCAATGGACCATCAGCCTAATATTGTTTGTATGCATTTATGACCCTATGCTCAAGGACCTCTCGTGGTTGTGGTAATTCACAATTCATTAAAAAACCTATTTTATTGACTGGTTTGTTCTAGACCGCTATCAACTGCAGACTCCTCACTCCTCTTAATGTACCAGTGGGGGCCGCAAATGATCAAAAACTCAGTTTGGAATCTTGTTTCCTTTAGGGAAAACTTACGCACCTGGGGGAGATTAGCACTCTCCTGAGTGCATAGCTGTATTGATGGGGTTTTTTTATATTTTGTTTTATTCAATCACACAGGTATTTAGCCAAGTGGCCAGCCTCAGCCACCTGTTGCTTATGAACAACTGGCACCTTTATGAATGATGCTTTTATATCCAAGCATGATAGTATCACCTGTGCCATACCTGTACACCCATTCTTCCATTTTTTAACACAATATGTCCTGGCATTTTCAGAAATGGGGCTGTACTTTAATTGTTATATCCATTCTTTTATTTATCATTATTTGAGCATGTTTATATTATCGTTTTTGCGTCGTAAGAGAAAAATAAGTTTGGAGCAAATCGTTCCCTCCCTAGTGGACCGGCATAGTGAAACTGGGATATACTGAGGCATCGGGTAGTGGCACAGACGAGTCACACATTTGAAATCAACCTTATAGCAGGAAAAGCCAGCTGTCCCATCAAGAAAATAATTTTTTATATAGTGATATGGCTTTATCAAAGATAACCTACTGCCACACAATTTTTTTCACACCAGATCCCATCCAAAGGCCTTTCACACCTAGCCGGTTTTAGAGCCGTTCGCTATGATTTTGCAAAATGCCTGTTAACAGGTTACTTGCCTGGTCTTGACCAGCATAATCTGGCTGCATTGTACTTCTCAAGGCGTGTGTCGACGGGGTTAGGCCTGAGGTGAATTTGAACCGGCTCAATTTTTGACTTAGGAGGAAATTTTAGGGGCAGATCGATATTCCAGGGGGTGTATAGTGGAGAAATGCCCCTTGGTGCAGGTGGTCATTTGAAGGCTGTGTACATCCGGTGATAAGCGGCTGACAAACGCGCTTGGTTTGATGGTCAATCAGCGCAAGTTGCGTGATGTGGCAGGGCCTCTGAAATCAGGCTGCGCGCTGTTAGGAACCTTCTACTGGTTTTTGTGTATCGAGTGGTTGTGAGCCTTTCGTGCCCCATCTTTAGACAGATGAACACAATCACACCAAGTTTTTATACAATAATAATCCTTAGCAAAGCGCTAAGGTCCAATTTGAGAAAAGGAACGTATGAATACATAATTTGATGCCAATAAAATGAATTCTCAGAAAGACTCTGCTGAAAATAAGCTATTTTTATTTAAATTAGAATAAATTTAATCATGATACAATGCCTGGAATAATCTATTTTAAGGTATTTTGTGACACCTTGTAGTATAACCTAACATGCCCTCACACTCGGAGTAGAGCAGTGTATATAAGTCCACATCTTTGCCATGTACAAGGTGGACAGCTTTACACATAAAGGAAAAATTTTTGTAAAAAACAAATGCCAGTACAGTGCATGTCACCACAGCAGTATTTCTATACCATCATCTGAGATGGAAAGAGCCCAAGTCTCCTGTAATTGTTAATGTTACCTAGGAGATGAAGTGTTGCCTGGCAACGGCTGCATCAGTCGAAGTGGTACTAGAATCCTCAGTAAAAAAAACAAAGCTAAAGTACAAGGAAATACATAGGGTATATATAGATTATTGAGGTTTGTGGGAGTTTGGGGGGGGGGGGGGGGGGACACAAAAGCACATTTTGGCTTCTCTATCAGCATTTGAACTAATTATTTCTGTCACTTCAAGTTTCTAATGAATTAGATTCTTTCTCATCACATTGCGCCTTGTACATTTTTTTCTCCTCACTTTGGACAATTGAGCACCTGCGAACAGGGAAAAAGCAAAAGCCTAACGTTGATATGCGATGTTCAGTCTGGTTGAGAGGAGCAGAGGCAGCAGTGCTATTTTCTATTGTAAGACCTATTCCACTGTCATCCACTGGCTTTCCTGCTCATTTAACACCACTGATTCTTCACAGCTAAAGCTGCAGGCTCTGGGCTAATCCAGCAACCTCCTTCATTGTTTCTGGCCGAATACAACCTAATCGCATGCAAGTATTGCACCACCACAAAATGATTAAAAACAAACTCCAACAACAGCCAAATATAACCCTAACAAGTCAAACTCAGTGAGACCCCAAAGAACGTTAACCTAGGCAAGACAAACAAAATTCCGACGTGACCCAAAGCTCCCTAATTGTTAAACTGTAGACAAAAAAAAACATATAATCTGGTCCAAACGCCCACCCAACGTTCTAACCAAACACAATCACTCACTTAACTCAGCACCAACTTAATGAAACAAAATCTTATTGCTTATGGGGCTTGAAGGCAAATGCTTAATACAGAGTGGTCCCCTATAAAAGATTTAAAATCCGGCAGAACAACAGCATCCAAAACACATTTTAAAATAAGAAGGAAAAAAGTTAGAAGCATGTGCTGATGGACTAAAGATGCCACATGAAGATGTAGGTTTTCAACAATAACTCTGTTGTTGTCATTTCTGTCTGCAAATTGCTAACTTGCAGAACATGATTCAATTAACAAACAGAAACAATATGAACTATATTTATAAGGTTTCTTACCCAAAAACATCTGGTATTGTCCCAGGCGATCCTGTAAAGCAATAAAATCTGCGTTGTGATTCTGCGGTCAGCCATGTTCTGTCCTGCCTTGCCCTGCTCATGTTCTGATTTGCCTTGCCATGATTTGATCTCTTTGCCATATTCTGTTTTATTGGTATTAGATTCATTGGGATGTCTGACTATTCTTTGATATGTGTATTGTGATTTGGTGACATATATTTGTTCAATTATTGTCTTAGTTTTACTTCTCCATATTTTGCATCTTACCATAGTGTCATTCCGGTCCATGTTTTGCTTTCCACTATGCATTGCACTTTGTCTCTCCCTGTCTGGTCTCTTGTCTTGTCACAGCTCTCAGCCCCGGTAATGCGCGCCACTTCTTTGAATGATTTAATGATTTCTGGTTTCAATCTTCCTTCCAATCTTGTTTGCTTTCTTCACCTTACTTTTCTATTTTACTTACCATACTAACAGTTTGTTGTTTTCGCTAAAAGTTACTAACACTAATTAACATTGTACATAATACTAACTTACTAACGAGCACTAAGGGATTGCATAGTTGCACTTACTGATTGATTAACAAGCTCTCAGCACTCGCCCTGTTCTAGTCTCCGCCCCTTGTCTCTCCCTAATCTTCTCTGCTGCGTTTCTGTGGAATCTCCACACCTGCTCGCGCTGTCCTGTCTCTCATTATCTATGCATGTTAGAACTCCTTGACCGGAGCCGTATGTCTGTCTATAGGCTGTCTCGTGATCCCTGTCCACGTTTTGGCTTTTGCCCATTTCATGTGATTAGGTTCTCCCTCGTGTTCCACCCTCTGTAATTAGTCTCATTTCCTGCACCTGTGTCTGTGTAGCATGTGATTCCCCCGAAGTGTATATTAGGAGTCTTTTCACAGCACTTCCCTGTCAGATCGTTTCCTCAGTCTTCTTGTGCCACGTTTTCTCTCGCCTTGATTTCTCAGTGATACCTTTCTGATCGGACCGCCCGACTTTTTGATTTTTGCCTTTGCGATTTTGGATTATTGATGCATCTGTGTGTCTTGACCTTTTTTCTGCCCGGCCACGAGATCTATGATTGCTGCCCTGGTTACTATTCGGATTACGCCCATTGAATTCTGGTTTTGCTTCTTTGACACACCTGTACCTGTGAACCAGACCCATTTCTGTCTAACAACGAGTACTGTGATTGCTGCCCTGGTTTTTGATTCTATTTTTGCCCAACTGGACTTTGATTTTTGGAGTGTGGACTTTGTACCTTTGCCTTCTGCCCTGCGGGGGTCTTCCCCCTTTATTAATAAAACTAAGTCTACTGCATTGCTTGGTTCTCGCGGCTGGTTCCTGATCGCACCATCACAATCTGTGGATTTAGTACACCGAAATTGAACATGAAAATGAATTCCAACCACATTTTTCAGAATCCATGGTCGATAAAGACTAAGTAGCGAGTGAACCAAAGGTCAGAAATAAGTGGAAGATTTTATAAAGAGAACTTTCTGAAGGCTGCTTTGTCTGAGATCTCAGTGTAAGTAAGTGCAGAGCTCGGGGTGGGATTTTGATTTATGCTCTGTGCTTTCAAAGTAACCTCAATCATTTTAACTTTGCACCAAGAAGCTGAATCATTTTTCAAAACAAGGCATTCAGAAACACAAACCCCTGGCTCGCTTCAGAATCCAGAACCAGTGAAAATGAATTTATCAGACTCTATACTATGCAATTGAAAAAGCTTTTCATGATACAGAATAAGGCATTTTGTAAGGCAAAATGAATAGTCCCAATTGAAGGTTTGAAAGAAAAATAACTGAGTGCCATGAGAGAGGCAAAGAAATAAACAAGGCATTTTCTTCAGAATCATGTCCTGTTTTAAGGCCCAGTGTAGCCACAAAAACCAACCCTACAAGAAACTTTGCAGTGCATTTTAACTTCTTAAAGCCTACTGTCCCCCTGGCAGTAACGCCAGCATTGCGGGATATTCAAACGACTTGCCGTGAGCCTCTGACCCTCAAATACATAATTTGATTTCAAGATGTTCCTGTTCAATATCGCTTGATTACTAATCACTCAATTTATTCACTGTATAATCAAGACCAATATATAAGCCTTTGATTATTGAAAAAATATTAAGAAATGTCAAATCACAGACGGGCAACATTGACAACGCACTTAATATTGATAATATACGGATGCAAAAACACACAAAAAATTATCCTGGCGGACAGCCCATCCAGTTTCATCCGTGGAAAGTGAAAGGAGGGGTTAATACATTAGGGAATATCTATGGAGATGAAGGCTTGCGTTCTTTTCAGGATCTGTGTTCAGAATTTGATTTACCTCGTTCCTCATTTTTCTTTTATTTACAGTTGAGGTCAGCTTTAAGGGCCAATGGTGTTCCACTGCAAGGTCCTTTAATTCCACACCCAGTACAGACAGTTTTAAACACTTTTAATGGTACAAGTGGTTTTGTTTCCAAATTCTACTGGTTCGTTTCACAACACGCTTATAGAGCCTTGGCATTAGATGCGGTACGGAGGGCCGATATCCCGGATCTGGATCCGGACTTTGACTGGGATAATGTTTGGTTCAACATACTAATTTCCTCCAGGAATCCCGACCACCAGCGCGTACATTATCATTTCGTACATAGGGTTTACCTCACACCAAGGAAGCTCTGTTAAATGAAAATTACACTACTAGCACTGAAATTCTTCTACCGGATTTTTCGACAGTGCAACCTTATTTATTTTCAGACTGCACTCCTAATGTTTTCAGCATTCCAAATAGTAGGTTGCATTTGCAGGGAAGCATATTGGCCCACTAGTTGCTGCGCCAACCGATAATAATTTATTAAATTACCAACGCTTCTTACGGCGAAGAGTTGGTAATTTAATAATGGAGTAAATCAGTCATCAGCACATCGTAAAACTTCAATGCATGGCATGCATTTAAAATCATTTAATATGCATGCCATGCGCCAAACTTTCAAGGAAGCAAATTCATTCATGGAGTCTTTACAGTTTAGCCTCAGGTGGCACCCCATTAAAAACAGACAGGATTCTGTAGTGGAAATCACTGCAAGGACTCAGGAATACTTCTGTAAACCATTTTCAGTCAACACAGTATGCGAAGAGAGAATAAAAAGTAGGCCAATATACCATTTTCGAGTGGTACATGGTCATTGCTGAGCTGGGCAAGTGAAACGTCCCTTGTGTATTCATTCCAGTTTTTTGATTTTCTGTGACTTAAATGAAATGCTGCCAACCTCCAGATATTTGTCTCTAACATTATGTTCCAAGGCCATATCTAAGTGAGTAACTAAAGGATGCTTATATAACTAATATTAAAAGCCCGGGAAATTACAATTACAATGAACATTTGGGCATCTATATAAGGGAGTTCCCGATAACGTAGGTTAACGAACAGGGCTACTCCCAATGTGCCTTATTAGTCCTTACGCCTATATATACCTCCTACATTCCCACAATCCTCACTTGTCTCGTTTCTACGTCGTTCACTCACTAACCAGACAGCCAGCGCACTGTAAGAGTTTGCTTACCTGAGGCACGTAATCCGAAATCCTACAGAGTCCCTCGGGCGCGGAATAATTCCAAGGCTCCGATGCTTCTCAATCTGTTCCCGAAACTACGTTTCTTCTCCGCTCATCCGCCTGCGATCCGCCATCTTCGTACCTCCACCACAAAGCATCATCCACTCGCCCCAACCAGGGAGCCCATATATCGGACCACGCTCCCCCGTGCTGACGACTAAAGCCGTTTCCCTGTTTCAGGCTCCGCACCGCAGGAATTCCAGCTATACTCTTCGTTAACCGTGGCGCCCAGAGGCGCGAGCCCGAGGCGAGAGCCCGAGGCTTCCTAGCAAGGCTCACCATGGCTCGCACTCCAAGCTCATTTGAGGCTCCACATTGGACTGTTGCCAGACTTCATCCGGCACTCAAAGAGAAGAAAATCCCCTTCCACCGCACCGTCAACAAGACTACTAAAAAATTATACGCTGACTCTTTTAGCAATGTAGCTGATCTTCCCCATGTGCAGACCAGATGTGTACAGATCACACAGCACTTCCGGGTTTGGATTTGGCAGTAGTCACTCCTGCCGCAAATCAGCCGACAGGAAAACTGAACCATGAACCATACTTGGGCTAACATCATACCGAGTTCGCTATATAACTTTATAGCAACACAGTTTGGCTCTTAGCGTTTGGCAGTCTCAGACAGCCATTTCATTCATGGATAATGACAACATAACACTGAGACAGTGAATAGGTCTTGTGACACGTACAAAAACATGGCTTTTAAAAAAGTTCGCTGCTAACTAAAATAGTGTGAAATATGCAGGCAATGAAACACTAGAAGCTACAAGCTAGCTGAGGTGGTTAGGCTATCTCTCTCAGAGATGAATAGGGTGCCCATTTCATGATGGCTATTAAGTAGATATGACAATCTGTAGGGAGTAGCGCTACAACATCATTTCCATTCAAAAATCTAACCAAACATTCATCTTGTTGTGGCTATATGTCGCTGATACCCGTGATTTTCTCCACGACAGAGTGAATGGCCTCGCGTGTATCTATGTTCGTGGCCATTGTTGATTTCGGAGACTACAATTTCAAACTCGGCGCTGCTGCTACATCATGACTCTTGGCTGCCCCTTCTGTTCGTTGGTTGGTCCGGCGGACTTTCTGCCAAGGTAAACATGACTGAGCTCCCAGTGACCAGACTGAGTACTGAAGCAAAATGAAATTAAGCGGAAGTAAGAAGGCTGGCGGAGTCAGGGTAACAGGTCCGCCCCTCCAATCAACTACTTCGGCTCCTCGCAGTTATCCCCTCACCACAGTTTCAGCACACACTAACCACCGCTGTACCTCCCATACGCCCCTCGTAGCCTATTCCAAACCCTTCGTCATTATCCCCCATACTTAGACAACAGATTTTATCGGGTATGCACATCGACCTGGCCCAGCTCATTCAACCATACTATTTCCGCATTCATATTTTATTCGTGAGAAAAAAATCCTAACCGTCATTGACCTCGCACAACTCAAACACCCGACCCCTGCTCATTGAGGGAAGTATACGCTAACCGAGTTCGCCACTCCTCATTCCAGTCAACTGACACAATCCACAAATCTTTGCCTCATTGGGGGCAAGAAGATTTTTGATCTCGCTGTTCGCTTCGGCAATGCAAGAATTTACCATATTAGGTACATGTTGCCCCTGTTTCCGCATTCATATTTTCATAGTATAAAATAAATTAAAAAAAAAAAATCCTAGCCGTCATTGACCCTTCACAGCTCAGGCACCCGAACCCCGCTTGTTCCAGGGAGCCCTGGCGAACAGAGTTCACCGTTCGCTGTCCCACTCTACCGAGACACAATCCCCAAATCCTTTCATCATCAGAGGCAAGAACTGGATGATTACTTTACACTCGTTCTCGATCTCACTTTATGCATCGACTGTATGGTAAGCGATTGCCTGTTGGCTACGTTGATTTAATTGATGTGACTCGGCAAGGATGACAACCTGCAAATCTGGAACTCTCACTAACTTCGCAGCAATTATATTCGCCATCACTCAGCTATGCATCGTACCAAGCAACGCCATTTAGCTGCCACTTCATTCATACTGTAGAATGGATTCTCATGGCTTATCGCTCTATGAGCCTCGTAAATTATTCACGCGAATCTGTGTTGTTTACACAAACTACACGAGCACAGAAATGACAAAGACTTATTGATATTTTTTTGTAGTCATTGATGTATGGAAGAAAATGCCATATAATTTCATAGCGCAATGTATAACAATAACAAGGCTTTCATAAAATAAATAAAATAAAAAATAAAATATACTTTCGTCGGTTCAACCAATTAGTTCGAGAAACTCATGTTACATACGAACGTCGTGTTTTTTGCAAATTAAATGCCACACATTTCTGGTGCTATTGAATGATTGCAATATTTATTCCAAAATTGTAAAATCATTACAAATGCTAATGCCAGCAAACATTCACAGATACCACGGGAATCCACGGGAATCCTCCACTCGCAAACATTCAGGGGTACTGCGCATGTAACCACCTTACAGCCACTAGCAGGGGTGCAGCTCGCTAGCATTTCGGCTATTGGTGCTCTTTGCCTCGTCGGCAAACATCCGCAGATACTGGACACATATCCACCTTACAGCCACTAGCAGAGGCGCTGCCCACTAGCGCTTTGGTTATTGGTGCACTTTGCCTTGCCGGCAAACATTAATGGATACTACGTGTATCCTCCTCACGACCACTGACAGTAGCGGTGCCCGCTAGCTCTTTGGTTATTGGTGTTCTTGGCCTCACCGGCAAACATTCACGGATACTGCACATATCCTCCTTACGGCCACTCGCAGTGGCGCAGCCCACTATTGCTTTGCTAGCGCTTTGAGTTGTTGGTGCACTTTGCCTCGCCGGCAAACATTCACGAAAACTACTTGTCTCCACCTCACCGCTACCCGCAGTGGCAAGGTTCATGCTCTCGGCAGGCTTTCAGTCCCGCAATCCATCATTCCGCCTCACCTGTACACCATCCATCTGCCATTTCCACACTCAAGCACGTTGTTTCACGCAATCCGACTGGCCGCTTGGCCGACAGTGGTTAACCCTTTACCGACTGTCCTCCGTCTCACCAGTGTCATCCGCCTCGCCGGTTGCGGCGCCTGGTTGGCTAAAGCCAATACCGCAAACGCTTAAGGCCATCCCACACAACCCACACTTTTTTTGGGGGTTCCCTTGGCATTTCCAGGAATTAGCACTATTACTTTGCTGTTCGCCTCACTGTATCCTATCATCGCTTCCTCCGTCATTCGAGGTCCCGAACGGACCGCCAAATGTATAACCGTACCCAGGGGCGTTGTGAGGACTTGAAAACATTAGGTGCTTCAGCCCCCATGACCCAACCATTTTTTGGGGGTCCGGGAGTTTCTTCCCTGGGAAAATTGTGAAAATCTCGCTGTTAAAGACGCAATTTTAATGTGGCTGGACAAGGATAGAGAGCACTCCTATACATCACTAGCTTAGCTAGGCTAGTGTAACGGGTACCGCGGCAACGGCACCGCGCAGAACAGATTAACTCCTGTAACACAGGAGAAGAACGAGGAGACAGCGTGTCAGGTTCAAGTTCTCTGCAGCAATTTATTAAGAATTTTCTTCAGCCAATGCATCTCTATCGCGGAGACTCATTTTACGTTTCACACATTACATATTCAATGTTCTTTATACATTACAATGAATTTCAGAGTACGTTTGTACAAGCTCATAATAAAATAAATCTCTCGGCACCGAATGCAAATTCACTTACTCTTCATACTTGCATGTTACTCGATTTATCAAAACTAGAATGTATAGACAATGGTAAGATTAACCAGCTAAATGCTAAGGATACTTAAACCCTCATTAACAGTATTTTCGCTAAATGTTCAGGATACTCAAACCCTTGGTTACAGTATTTTCACCAGTAGGAACTCAATACAGTACTGCAAAGCATACTTAAAACTAACAACATGCTTCATCTGTAACTTCAAATCTCATTTTAGCTTTAACCATTTTTATCTGAACTCATTGAGCAAAAACGGCATTCAACAGATGGTGGGGAGCGAACAATTCAGCGAGCTAACCAATACACTTTACCAGTGCACGCTCAAAACGCATTTTACGCATGCACACTTACGCGGGGAGAGCATATGTTGAGCTGACTAGCTCTAACGAAACGCGTGGATCATTAGGCAGCTACTTGACCGGGCTTTTCACTCTCGTTTCAAACGATTTACAAACAAAGTCAAAACAAGGCTCTAGCGAAAATTTCATTACTACGATAGTTCACGCACATCTCAAACACATTTCTATGTGGATAAATTCTAGCTCATGGATGTTTTAATACGTTAACCCACCTGTAACACAGGAGAAGAACGAGGAGACAGCGTGTCAGGTTCAAGTTCTCTGCAGCAATGAGGAAAATCAACAATGCCTGCAACTAAGCCCGTCACCCGACCCTGCCCCCTGCTGGCCTGGAGTGAATAAATCACTATACATTCCAAAAGAGGAAAGTCAACTCGCCATATATAAATCTTGCGATACATCTTTTTTCAAAATAAAATACATTAATTGTATTCAAATAAAAGACAATAATGCTGAATACTTTCATTCTCTCAAAACACAAATGCGACACTTTTGTGGTCGTCACACACTCCCCGGCAAAAAGAAATGGGTCCCACCATTTTCTGCTCAACTTTCATGAACTAAAATTCTGCTTTTCCTTTCTAATCGGCAACAGGACCTGGTAATATGTATGGGTGTGGTGTTAAGGTGTAAGGAGTGTATGCAAACGGGTGGTAAAGGGTAGGATAGGGGTTAAACGCATATGTTGGTGTTATATAGGGGATAAGTGAGTGTTGGGGTTGGGTGATATGAGGTACAGTGCAAGCAGGTGAGTGTAAGTGGGTGTTTGCCATATTGACTGTGGCTTGTGTTGTCAGTGTAGGCTGACCAAGACTCTCATATGTAAAGATCTGTTTAGGCCGTCGGTCCCGCCTGGATCTTCTGACCTCTGTCTGGTTGTCTAGGCCCTTATCGACCCAAGGCTGTTCTTCCAGGATGGGCTCTGGGGCCTCATCATATCCATCTTGTCCATCAGGTCCCACAAAAAGGGTTTCATCCTGTTTAGGGTTCTCTGTCTCTACTTCTCTTACAGGCATCAGGGCTGCTCCAGGTAAGTAGTCTACCAAAACTCTCTCTTCTTCCTGTGCAGGTACTGGGACTGGATGACTAAAAGTGATGGCGGGTCGTCGTCGCGGGGCTACAGCGGGTATCTCCTGTATCCGTTCTGCTGGTACCCTCAGCCAATATCGATGACCGCCTGAGTCGTCATCAGAGTCTGAGTCTGAATTTGATTCTTCCTGAATGTCTGCACGCTCTGGGATGTTAGTACGTCTGGTCTGGCCTTCACTTGTCGGTGTTCTCTTTTCAGACACGGCATGGCATGGAGGATCTTCGATTGGGAGATCATTCACTAACAGCAGCAGGTTGCGGTGTAATGTTCTTGTTTTCTTCTTGTCCCCAGACTCAGGGTACACTACGTATACTGGATTGTCTGCATACTGTTCTTTAACAACGTAGATGGCCTTCTCCCAGTAGGACCGTAGTTTCCCTGGTCCACCGCGCTCGCTGAGGTTCCTCACTAAAACCCTGTCATCAGGCTGTAGTACCACTCCCCTTGATTTCTTGTCATAGAGCACTTTACCCTTCGCACTGGCCTGTTTGCTATTCTCAGTAGCAATTCGATAGGCTTCAGACATCTGCTTGGCCCACTTCCTTGCATATCCCCTTTGCGAGTCAGGCTCTGTGCCTTCCACCAACCCGAACAACAAATCAATGGGAAGACGAGGATGACGGCCATAAAGAAGGAAGAAGGGCGAGAAGCCTGTCGACTCATGACGAGTACAGTTGTAAGCATGTACAACCCGCGGAATTTGGTCTTTCCATCTTTCTTTTTCTTTGTCAGTTAACGTTCTCAACATCTGGAGTATCGTCCGATTAAACCGTTCCGCAGGGTTTGCCTGGGGGTGGTACGGTGATGTTCTCGAATGACGAATACCTGACAGCTGTTGAAGTGTACGAAAGAGCTCATTCTCAAATTCACGGCCTTGGTCGTGGTGCAACTTTGATGGGTATCCAAAGCGAAGGACAAAATCATTAAAGATGCGCTCAGCTGCTGTCTTTCCACTCTTATTTTTTGTTGGATAAGCTTGAGCGAACCTTGTGAAATGATCAACTACCACAAGGATATATTCATAACCACCACGGCTGGTCTCTAGGTGTAAATAGTCGATACAGACTAACTCTAGTGGCGAGTTTGATGTGATACTACCCATTGGGGCACGAACGTGAGTAACTGGCTTCTTTGATTTTATGCATGGGCATTTCTTAGTGATATGGTCCTCAATCTCTCTGGCCATGAAAGGCCAATAGAACCTCTCTCTGGCAAGGTTAAGGACTCTTTCCGTGCCAACATGAGCCATCTCATTATGGAGTTTCTTCAGAACGAGACTTTTGTACTTAGCGGGGAGTACCAACTGTTTTCTTTCATTGGCGCGCCTGTACAGGAGACCATTCTCTAAGACTAGCTTTCCCCATTCATGGAATAGTCGTCTGGTGGCTCCACTAGCAGCTTTCCGTATTTCGTCAGTTAAAGGTAAACCAATCTCTTTTAACTTGATCATTTCACTGATTGCCTCATCATCACGTTGTGCTTCCACAAGCTCATCGTGGCTTATTGCGGTTAACTGATCAAAGGGGGAAGGCGGGTCAACTTGGGAGGCGATGTTGAGAGCCGCCACCCACGCTACATCTTTCTGTTTGGCTACTTTACTCCCATCCCATACAGCACGAACCACGTCTTCGGTACACTCTTTGGTACAGGAACCAGCATAAGCTTCAATGTCTAAAGGGAGACGTGACAGTGTGTCCGCGTCTATGTTAGACTTTCCCGGTCTATATTTTATGTCAAATCTGAAATCTAAAAGTTCCCCAACCCACCTATGGCCTACAGCATTTAGCTTTGCTGTGGTCATAACATAGGTCAGTGGGTTGTTGTCGGTGTATACCGTGAAGTGAGGTGCATAAAATAAGTAATCCCTAAACTTTTCACACACAGCCCACTTCAGGGCAAGGAACTCTAGTTTCCCACTATGCAGATGGTAGTTTCGTTCAGCTGCTGTTAAAGTCCTAGACCCGTACCCAATGACTCTTAACTTGCCTTCCTGATGCTGATAAAGAATCGCGCCCAGCCCCTGGTCAGAAGCATCTGTGTGCAATATGAAAGGTGCATTGAAGTTGGGGTACGCTAACACGGGGGGGCTAACAAGGAGAGAAACCAGTCGGTCAAGGGCTTTCTGATGTTCAGCGGCCCAATCTACAGGTGTTCTGGAGGGTAGTTGCGGACCCTTGCTTTTACCACGTGCTACAGCTGCCTGTCCCGGTTTGACTTGTAGTAGCTCATAGATGGGCTTCGCTATCCTTGAAAAGTCCTGGATGTAAGAACGGTAATAGCCCAGAAACCCGGTGAGCCTTCTCACATCTCCAACAGTCAGTGGCGTCCTGCTGGCTAATGACCGCACTGCATCCAGGTCTTTGGGATCAATTCTCACTCCTTGAGCTGACACAAGGCGACCAACGTATCTGACTTCCTGTCGAAACAGCTCACATTTTTCAGGTCGTAGCTTCACTCCGTGTTTCTGGAGCGCTTGGAGTACTTTGCGGACCCCTTCCACATGGTCGTCAAACGTTTTTGCATAACAAAGTACGTCGTCGAGATACGGAAGACAGCAATCATCTCTCATGGGACCCAACATCTCTTCCATACTCCTCTGGAAGGCCGCGGGGGCATTAGAGAGGCCAAATGGGATACGGACCCATTCATACAGCCCCCAGGGGGTAATGAAAGCAGTGAGGTGCTGGGATTCTTTGGCAATAAAACCCTGATGATAGGCCTTTCCTTGGTCAAGAATGCTGAACCAGGAATAGCCACCAAGGGTGTCAGTCAGGTCTTGTATCCTTGGTAAAGGATGTCGATCGGGGATGGTCTTCTGATTCAAGAGACGATAATCAATGCATAGGCGGAGAGTGCCATCCTTTTTCCGGACACAAACCACTGGTGCAGCGTAAGATGACTTTGATTTAATGATCCAGCCTTTCATCAGCAGATCTTGCACGTACTCTTTCACTTCTTTGAACAGGGGTTTGGGGACGGAGGAGTAGGCTCTCTGCACTGGAATCTCATCCTTGAGGTTGATCGACATCTGCAAACTAGGAATACATCCGATATCATGACTGTCTCTCGCGAAAACAGCTGACTCTTCCCACAGCATTTTCTTGACTTTTTCTTGTTCATCATCACTAAGGTGGCTGAGGTCCACTGGAGGCTGCCATAAGGCTGGAGCAGTTTGAGCAGCTGATGTTGCGGCATGAACAACTGCTCTGGGACTGGACATTTCCAGTGAATTGGCCTCAATCACCCTAGCCACAGTCTGAACACTACCCAGGGCTGTCTTTCTTAGTATAGTGACAGAATGTTTTGTGCTATTTTTCACTGGTACAATGACATAAGGTCTCTTAGCAGCCTGTATTTCTAGTAGTCCCTCCCCAATCTCAAGCTCTGTGAGATGAGCACTGTTTTCATCAGGTTCAAACAAGAGAAGGGGGTCTGACTGATCTACAGCGAATGGGATCTGACACTTAACCCAGGCTACTTGTCCGGCTGGAACTACAGTGTCGTAATTACCAGTTCTTAAATGCCTCTGAAAGCTGGAGGGTTTGTCAGTCTGAATGAAGTTCACCAACAGCTCAACTTTCTCAGCAGGGACAGATATTGCGTCGGAAAGAAGCATAGTGAGGCCTGGAACAAGTTGTGCGGGCTGATTTTGAATCACTTCCTCTAGCACATTGAATCCAAGTAGTGGCTGTGCAAGCGGGAGGCTACAGATGAGAAAAGGCACCATGATGGACTGGCTAAGCGTACCATTTCCGCTAAAGCTGACCGCGATAAGGACCCAGCCATCAAAGGGGAGGATTTCTCCATTTACCGCATGTACTTCAAGCTCTTCCAGGTCATCAAATATCTCGCTGAGGAGCCTAATGGGTGCGTCTGGTAGATACTTCTCTTTCCAGCTTCTATCAACCATGCTCACCTGAGCTCCAGTGTCTAATAAAGCATTGACTGCTAAACCGTTAAGGTCACATCGCACCAGGGCTTTGGCTCCTATGAACTTAGCTAGACGTCTACTCGTTTGGGTGGGTAGGGAAAGGGGGAATTGGGGATAATTTAGTCCATTATTTTTTTTTGGCGTCTGATTCAATAAACACATCTGTGCACGACTCTCAGAGCCCCCTACATTACACTCAGCATTGTGGGACTGAATATGAAGCCCGGTCACTGGTCGTCCCGTGGCAGAGACCGGCTCCAGTTTTCCTGACGCTTAGACTTCTTCAAACAGCCTACTGCCCTGTGGCCGTCTTCACCACAGTAAAAACAATGAGTGCAACCCAGACGATTCTGTACAAGGCAATTAGCACAGCTATTCGATCTGGTTTTCTTTTGATCGACCTTAACTTGACAATGATGGCAACATTCAGGATTTTGAGGTTGTTGTGGCCGTTGCAGCAGTTCACATTTATTCATTAACTCCTCTACTTTCTCAGTTAACTGCTGGAGTGCATCAGTCTTTGGCTGTTTATCTGGAGCATCTTTCTTTGCACTACTGCCCTGTGCTGCTGCAACTTCTAGTTCCATGCTATGCACGTTTACTTGTTTCTGCTTCATAACTGACCCCAAGCGCCTCAGTCGCTCATTCTCAGTGTTTGTTATCTTCATCATTTGTTTTAGAATTGTCTCATCAGACACACTGCTATATGAGAGCAATGGTTTAAGCTCTCGACGTATGTCATTATGCTTATGGCTGAGGCCCTGGGATATAGTATGAAGGAAGATGTCTTGAACTGTGTTTGCATTGTATTTTACTTCCGTGTCAGCATGTTTTGAAGCAAACAGTATCTTTTGTTTGAGGCCTATGACACGGTACAAGAACTGCTGTGGAGTTTCACTGTCATTTTGTTTTGTGCACATAAGCTCTTGAAAAAGTTCTGTGTTGCTTCGCCCACCTAAGTGTGATTGCAGAAAGCCTTTAAGCTCACCTATGGTCAAATCGTCTTTGTGCATTAGCATGTCTTTGAAATTTCCTGATTTGATGACTCTAAGAACGCCTCTTAGTATTTCAGTCTCACTGAATTGATCTTTAATCCCTTCGTCAATTTGTCTGCATATGTTATTGTAACTCAAGTCTGAGCTTTGATCACTGATCTGTCCACCTTGAACCTTGAACTCGCGACGTAGCAGTGAAAGGTCTCGAAGGGGGACGACCCTGTCATGTTTGTCATGTTTTCCATGTAAGTGTTGTTCAGGTGTGTGAGCGTTGTTAGGTTGTGGTGTATACTGTACTAGTGTAGGTGTAAGTGTAGGTTGTGATGTGGGGTTGTTTATGTATTTTAGGACTTTGTTGCTAAGCTCAGCGTAGCTAGAAAGCATGTTCTGTAACTCTGTGTCAGTGTTCTGTGCGGTTTCGGCATCAGTATGTGTGAGTGGGGGATCGGTGTTGGGTGGAGGGGTAGCTACGCTAACCGTAGCTGTGTGGGTTGTGTTAGTGTTAAAAACACTGGCTGTCATGTTATCGGTTGTCATGTTATCAATAACAGCATCTGGCTGACCTGCTATCACATTCTCACTCAATAGTGGGATTGACAAGACATTGTGCACATTAACCTCTGCACCTGTTTTGGATTGAGCAACACGACACTCAATGATATTATTCACCGTATCGTTAAGCTCTAACAACACTGCCATACCTGAATCTTCAGATTTCACCAAAGTCTCACTGTTCATAAAAGCTACGATGTACTCAAAGCAGTTCTCTTCCTCGCCAACCTGAAGCATGGATGCATCCTTCCCTGGCACAGGACCAACACTATGGGCTAGTTGGAAAAGTTCATCGGCCTTCAGAGTGAGCAGACTCTTCTTGATGCTCCACACCAAGCCTTTTCTCTCACCGTCCGCCATGACTTCTTTTCCCTCTTCCTCACAGTTAGTCGCTCTTCCAGGCAGCTCTCTCACCCGTGGCTTATGGGCTGGTCTCACGTGTATACAGTCGTAGCCTCACAGGCACTCGTTCTGGTGAAAACAGGGCCTGTGCATCCAATATTCTTCCAACTGCATGGGCTGAAGAGGCACCGGCTCCCGGAACTTCTGAATCTGATCGTGCTTGAGGCCTGCGCATCTACTGCCGTTCCCCGTACGGGCCACCAAAAATCTGTAACGGGTACCGCGGCAACGGCACCGCGCAGAACAGATTAACTCCTGTAACACAGGAGAAGAACGAGGAGACAGCGTGTCAGGTTCAAGTTCTCTGCAGCAATTTATTAAGAATTTTCTTCAGCCAATGCATCTCTATCGCGGAGACTCATTTTACGTTTCACACATTACATATTCAATGTTCTTTATACATTACAATGAATTTCAGAGTACGTTTGTACAAGCTCATAATAAAATAAATCTCTCGGCACCGAATGCAAATTCACTTACTCTTCATACTTGCATGTTACTCGATTTATCAAAACTAGAATGTATAGACAATGGTAAGATTAACCAGCTAAATGCTAAGGATACTTAAACCCTCATTAACAGTATTTTCGCTAAATGTTCAGGATACTCAAACCCTTGGTTACAGTATTTTCACCAGTAGGAACTCAATACAGTACTGCAAAGCATACTTAAAACTAACAACATGCTTCATCTGTAACTTCAAATCTCATTTTAGCTTTAACCATTTTTATCTGAACTCATTGAGCAAAAACGGCATTCAACAGATGGTGGGGAGCGAACAATTCAGCGAGCTAACCAATACACTTTACCAGTGCACGCTCAAAACGCATTTTACGCATGCACACTTACGCGGGGAGAGCATATGTTGAGCTGACTAGCTCTAACGAAACGCGTGGATCATTAGGCAGCTACTTGACCGGGCTTTTCACTCTCGTTTCAAACGATTTACAAACAAAGTCAAAACAAGGCTCTAGCGAAAATTTCATTACTACGATAGTTCACGCACATCTCAAACACATTTCTATGTGGATAAATTCTAGCTCATGGATGTTTTAATACGTTAACCCACCTGTAACACAGGAGAAGAACGAGGAGACAGCGTGTCAGGTTCAAGTTCTCTGCAGCAATGAGGAAAATCAACAATGCCTGCAACTAAGCCCGTCACCCGACCCTGCCCCCTGCTGGCCTGGAGTGAATAAATCACTATACATTCCAAAAGAGGAAAGTCAACTCGCCATATATAAATCTTGCGATACATCTTTTTTCAAAATAAAATACATTAATTGTATTCAAATAAAAGACAATAATGCTGAATACTTTCATTCTCTCAAAACACAAATGCGACACTTTTGTGGTCGTCACACTAGCTTCCATCCTGACTAGGCCGTTCAGTACTTTTGCATCAGACACGAACTCTTCAGGAAAGCACCGTGCATTAACTCAATCACTGTTTGTAATTTGGCTCATAAACGGCTCGATGTTTTACTGTGAACACAAGTGAATGATAAATAACGGCAATTCATGGGTGGGGTCAATTTTCCAAGACTCAAAACCATGAACTTTGCAATCTAAACAACAGTGCCCATGCTGCCGTAAGATAAGTTAACTTTATATCGGCCTGTGGGATTAGAGCGAATGAGAGCTCTTCTCAGCCTGCTCTTCACTGAACATGTTGAGACAGCTAAGCCATGACTTTGTTTAGTTGAAAAGTTTACATTGGACGATGAGTCGATACTGTGTGATCAGACGCAGGCTATTATCCTTCTTTGTCGCTTCATGACCTTTGCAGTGGTTTAATTGACTTTCTTGGGTCATTATAATAAGGCATAATGTTCAGATCACTAATGTAGGCAATTTAAAGTGGACAACCTCACTTACAAGCAGGGGCGGTTCCAGGATTTTTAAGGGGGGATTAATAACCAGTTTGGGAGGGCTCATTTTTATCAGCATAAATCATTGAAAATCTGCTCAGAAATATTGGAAATACATAATAAGATAGAACACAATGTAATTATGCTAAATTAAACACATCGTTTTCATTCTTAATTTTACTTGTTTTTATTTTCAATAAATTGTATCCAAATACAATACACATTTTTTGTAGGCTAAGTGTGCACCTGGTTTCCAAAACATTTCCAGTGCAAAACAAACCAAAACAATTCCATGGTATCAATTTTGGAAATTTTATTACACAGGTCCCCGAAATGCCCATTGTGACATATATGTCACGAAACTAAAATGAGGTCAAAGGTCACCAAAAATTAAAAATTGCTATTGGGTTGTTATTAGCCCCTCCCCAAGACAGATTAACAGAATACATAGATTTTTCTTTCAACTTTTACTATAGTTGGGTATTTAAGGGTTAATTTGCGACTAACGATTGACTTTGAAGTGACCCTTTTCCAGAATTTCAAAATATTGAACTAAGTTTATACATACCACCCAGAGACGCGGTGATTATGGATCACTCTTAAATTCTATGCATACCATGCATTCAAATGCCAAAAAGCAGTGTTTCTGTTGTGTCCCGCAGTGTAATGGGGATGTAAGATTCCACGCTGATCTTACTGTAAACGCGCATTGTCTAGAGAAGGCTCCATCCATTGGTCTGCTGGTTCGTGTGCAGATACCGCCCCCCATCCCCTCACCCCCAGCACCACGGAGATGCAGGGCTGGGTGTGCATCACTACTGTGCATTATCATATGACAATTGTGCATCTTGCTTGAGAGAAAAAAATGGAAATTCGGATTTTAACTACCTGGACGGATCATAATTTATCTGGGCGAGCTGCCCAAGTAGAGCCTATATATGGGAAACATTGCTTTAACATTGCTTCTCAGTCAGGAGGTTCGGGTGACTGATTGCAATCTTCCATTATCACCAAGGTCATGGACGGCGAGCTTTGCCTTGAGAGTCTCTCTGCTGGTTAAAGACCTCTGGAGTCAACCAATGATCACATGATCACCGGAGCAAGTACTTAAAAAGCAGAAAATGCATAGTAGTTCTGGTGAACTGGTGCCTATTGCATATGGCACCCCTCTTAACTCAGACTGGCAAACGCAATATGAGCCTGTGTGACTCATTAATGACTTCCCTTGGCACAGCTCTGGCCGTTTTGAGAAATTTTGAGTGGGCAGAAGAGGTAACAGCTGTCAGTGTGACCATGAAACAGGAACAAAGGACGGACTCACACTATCTAGCCTGTCAATCAACCTGTCAGTTGTCTCAATCTGTACAGCGTACATCCCCTATCTGAACCCCTAGCCAGCATACATCCCATCAACCTCGTAAACAATGGGCAAAGTTTCAATTTAACCCATTTTCTGCACATTTAATGGCACATTTCTCAATGTCATTCAGTGTGAAGATTTTACCATTTAACTACTTAAGCTAATGTTTGGACATATTTATCCATCCAATCAATGCAAACACTTTCATGTAAACTAGAGGTGCATCACTGATTGGTTGGACCAAATGCCTCCAGCCACACTGGCCCTTACTGGATGAGGCTCCCAGCCCCTTGTGTAAACAGTACACTCTGATTTATCGATTTAGCAAATTCAAACCCAATTAAAAACATGTTGCGTGTACAAGTAGCAAGTGATTCGTGAAACAGAGATCTGGCTCTTTTCTGTGGTTTTATCACCGACTTTGGCAAAGCTTCCACTGCCAGCTGCCACTTTTTTGGCTGCGATGACCCTTGCATCAAACAAGGGCATTTCATGTGCAGCCGGCACAGCCAGACTGCAAATACCCTGAGGTGCAGGTTATGAGAGCTGAGCCAGGGTTAATGACACTGAATGGCACACCAAGGCTACCTGTCAGCACTGTGATGATCAGAATTCATAACAAGACCACGAAGTCCTCCCACACACTTGAACATAATTAGCGGGATGAGACATTGAGTCAACTCGCATATCTTTATCTTGTTTGTTTTCTGCTTCCTCGCTGTAATTACATTTTAAATGCCTACCAGTTAGGTAAATTTATAGTGTTTTTGGTGGTTTTTTATTTTAGCTTCTCTCATTTGGGGAAGAAACTACTTTTGTCTTCCAGTATAAAGGCACAATAAAAAGGTTTTTTATTCAGGTGTACTTGCCTTGGAGCTAATTGCTAACAGCTCTAATTGGTCTTTGCTCTCCTCCACTGTAAAGGGATCACATGGAACTGAAAATGCTGACCAACATGAAGATAATATCTGCAAAGCCATTTAAAACAGAAAATAAAATTGCGTGGAATATAAATGCTCTGGTAAATTACCAATCATAAAAAAAACTCAATTTTGTAGAGGCTTCCTCATCAGTGATTTGATTGTGTCCACTGGCTCGTCGCCTTAAGGCATGTTAGCTTTCAGCTTTGTGGGTTTTTCTCGTGACAAGGCCGGATTTGCCACTCTCCTTGTTCTTGTTCTGATTTGAGGTCAGCCACATCGCAGCTGATGAGAATTTATTGGCAGGGGGAGGTAACTGTCTCTTAAAAACATTCAAACATTCAGTGTTCATTTAATACAATATTCATGTGAGTGCTCTTGAATTTTGTTGAACAGTCAGTGTTAGGAAGGTGGTTGTAATGTGCCGATGATTTTCATCATAATCCATAAAACTCTGTCAGATTCGGCATCCTTGCTTCAATTCTGAGACACTTCATACAGAGGCATTTAGTGTGGGCTGCAGACATTGGAAAGAGTGGCTAAGGAATGGTGGTGACGGCTACATAATCAGCCAATGACATCAGAGCCGTGAGCCCTGGGCTGGACGGGAGGCGAGCAGGGGCGGTCCCCCGGGAAAAGGTTTGGGGCCGTGAGGGCCGATGCCGTCATTTCCTTCTGATAATGGTCTGCTATGCTGCCGATAGCTGGCACCTAAGCACTACAACAACTTGTGAAATTAGCGCGATCCATTTTGGCTAACCAGCTAAATTAGTTGGCGAACAAACTACTTTTGTTCATTTGAAGGTTCTGCGATTTAGTGCGAAAATGAATGGAAACAGCTTAAAATGTCAGAAATGTACTCGATATACCTATTTGATCGCATAACAGCATGTGGCGTCATTAAGCGCTACTGTTTATTTGCGTTAATGCCGTTAGATAGAAACATATTTTCGCCAGCTTTATTCGCATTAATATTTTTGGCGAACTTCAGATAATTCGATTGACTAGTGGATGGAAACATAGCTCGTGAGTCGCCAACAGTCGAATGATACAGGCTTTATCTTCAGATATTTTATAAAGCCTGCATTTGACGCTAGTTGTTAGTACTAACTATCGTTAGCGGTCCTGCTAGCCTCCCGTAACTCGTTAGCCTCACTTACATTATTTGCTGTTATATCATTACTTACAGCTTGTGGCTCCGAGAACTCGATCGATGCAACTACTTCTGGTTTGAGAAGCAGCTAAAACGCTTATCCTGTGTCGAATTATCCTTTATTTATAAAGCCGTCTTCGGTGAAATGCTGAGCACAAGTAGCTGACGTTCACTATGGCCGTGGCTGTTCGCCGCCAGAAAACAAAAAAGCTACCCACTGATTTCTGGAGGCATTGTCTTTTGGAAGAGAAATGGGTGCTTTTCTTCGTGTCCTAAAGTAAACGGACGAGCAGCTTTGGGAGAGATACTGACAAAACTGAACCTCAAATGATCTGCGGTTCTTCTTTTGTAATTCTCGATGTGTAGATGCTACTAAGGCACAGTATGATCCACGGTCGTTCATGTCTGATCGAACAGTTTCCGGTGTGGGCAGGTCCAGCGCCGTGATTGGCTTTTGCTAGGTCTGTACTAATTGGACGGCACAACCTGACGTCAGGTTTTGTCCAGATCGCTAAAGATCTCAGGAAGAGCTGTTCAGAGAGGAAATCACATTCACAAAATCACGTTCTTGGATTATAGCAAAACCCCTGTATGTTATGTTTAGAAACTTTTCAGAAGTTGAGTATGGACATCCAACATTATAACATTATATACAGCGTCCTCCATAATTATTGGCACCCCTGGTTAAGATGTGTTAAAAGCCTTAGAATAAATTCAATTTTTATTGCAGAAGCATACTCTCACACTGAAAATTGTAGAAAAATGTAACCTTCAACTCAAGTAAATTTTAAGGGGAAAAAATTCCCTGACTAAGGAATAATCATTTTTCATGAAATAACCTGTTCCACGATTATTGGCACCCCTAACAATTCCTCGGGATTAAATGTAATTGCAGTATTTCTGTCATTTCTACAGTAGTTTACAAAGTTGACTAGAGTATCTGAGGAACATTTAATTAGTAAATAATCACTTCCTGTTTTGCTGGGGTATAAATGTGACGTGACACAGAGGCCATTTCTCTTATCCACTCTTCAACATGTGAAAGACCAAGGAACACACCATTCAAGCAAGGCAGATGTATGTCGACCTTCACAAGTCAGGCAATGGCCACAAGAAAATAGCCACTCGACTGCGCCTGCCCATATCTACTATCAGAGGAATCATTAAGAAGTTTAAAACAACTGGAACAGTGGTAAACAAGCCTGGACGAGGACACAAGGTTATTTTGCCACCACGCACAGTGAGGAGGATGGTAAGAGAAATAAAAGGTTCTCCAAAGCTCACTGTTAAAGAATTGCAACAAATGGTAGCATCTTGGGGTCACAAAGTCTCCAAAACAACCATGCTTTGGTCAGATGAGACCAAGATAAAGTGTTTATAGCCTGTGGGTCTGGCAGAACACAAAAGATGAGTATGCAGAAAAGCACCTCATACCCACTGTGAAGTATGGGGGAGGATCAGTGATGCTGTGGGCTTGTTTCTCTTCTAGAGGCCCTGGGAATCTGGTGGTTTCTGCCTGAAAGCTGAAGATGGGTCGTCACTGGGTCTTTCAGCAAGATGATGACCCTAAACATGTGGCCAAATCTACACAGAAATGGTTCACCAGGCACAGAATCAAGCTCCTCCCATGGCCATCTCAGTCCCCAGACCTCAACCCCATCGAAAACCTGTGCAGTGTGCTGAAGAGAAGAGTGCAGAGGAGAGGACCCAGGTCGCTGAATGATTTAGAGAGATATTGCAAAGAGGAATGGTCAAAGATCCCTATTTCTGTATTCTCCAATCTTGTGAAACATAATAGGAGAAGATTAGTTGCTGTTTAGTTGGCAAAAGGAGGTTGTACAAAGTAATAACATCAGGGGTGCTAATAATTGTGGCATTATGATGTAAATTAATTATTTCTTAATGTAGGATTTTTTTTTCCCACTGAATACATGCACTTGAATTAAAGGTTGGATTTTCCTCTTTTTTTCATTGTGGTCCTATACTCAGCCAAAATAAAAACTTCACACTCGTTTGGAGGTCGATAAGTTGAACATACAAGAAATAAGATTTTAAATAATGAATTTATTTAATTCTGTACTTATTAAAGATGGTATGTCATAAAAATAATGTCCATAATGTAACCAGTTCCACCGGAAATACTACGGAAATGTCCAAGAGTAAAAATGGTAAGTTAGAACTTGAATAAGAGCGGTGCGCAGGCGATTACGTATGGTTTGGGCAGTCACATGACCTCTGAACAATTCATTCCTAATGGACGTTGCAGTGACAAATAGATCATGCAAATGACGTAAGACAATTTGTCGGTCTTCTGCTTTTGACGTCACACGTGGGCTACCAGAACGAGGTCAGTCAGCTGTGGTGCCAGTTTGTTGGAGACATGTCCGAAGATCATGGATCGTCCGTCGACTGCATCCCATAACCGTTGCAACGGCAGTGACGGACGTTTCTGTATTCAGCATGCCAATGGCACATTCACTCTGAATGTTTGACAGCCATGGCTTTCAAAATGAACAAATAATTAACTGTGAAAACTTGTTATTCCGAGTTGTCACTCTAACGTGAGATCAGTTGCTCATCTCTCATATGGTCAGGTGACTAGGAACACGAGAAAACATGGTTTTAGCTTAAAGTACGCTCGCACGTGCTATGTACCTGTGCACATCGGAGTTGATGTGTGTCATGATGTCTTTGACAACGCATTAACCCCTAGTGGTAATAGAAACTCTTTATTCAAAGTTTCAAGAAAATATTTACAAATTTAAGTGTGAAGTTTCTTTTTTATATTATTATATAAAATATTATATAATAATATAATTATATAATTATATAATATAATAATATAATATATAATAATATTATATATAATATTATATTATTGTGAAGTTTCTATATTATTTAGAAAAAAAACTGAATTTAGTAGAAGCTAAAGAACACATCTTAACCAGAGCTGCCAATAATTATGGAGGGCGCTGTATATGTATTAAAAGAAGAATAGGTCCTCTTTAAATCGAGATAAAACTCTAACTTTGAAATTGAGCGACATACAGAAATGACTCTTTTTGCATGTTCTTAACAATTTGTATCCAACATTTATTTTATATTTTGAAACAAATCTCCGATTTTTCTTATTAGGGTCTTTAAACTGCAGGCAGAAAAGTTAAGTTAACGTGACCGAGGCTTTTTATCACCCTCTGTTAAGATAATTGCTTCAAAGTTTTTGCCATCATAAGCAACGTCAATGAATGTCCATATACGTTATCACATTACTCTCTGGTTTCCTCACTTCATTGTACCCTGGTTGAGCATATTTGCTGTCAACCGAATTGTTTATATTGAATCATATGGCCAAGCCAACGTTGTTAAAAGCAAGCGCTAGTTAATTCTGGCTACTCCTTCACTAAAGCGTCATCTTTGCCCCTGTCCCGTCAAAACACTCTCAAAAATGATCACTGCACAGCACAGATCGAGGGGATAGAGATAAGTTTTTTCTCCTGATTTCCAACAGCCAAGCCTTTCTCCCCTCTGTGGTGTAAGAAATGACGAGACGAGAGTATTTCAATGAACTTCAACGATTTACTGGCGGAAAAACACACCATCAATACAGCCACGCTATTTCCCCAAGCCTTCCGATCTCCTACAGATGCATGTCAGCCCACTGTCCACCAATGCGGTCACTCCCAAGAACTGGAAACGTGTCTTAACCCTTTAAATGCACATTATCACATAACTGTGCGTATATCACATTCTCCCCCCCCCCCTCCTGGAAAACTATGAGTGATAGGAGGTGATAAAGTCTTGCAAGTGTGCCGGACGGAGCCGATCGCGAACAGGCCGAGACTCAGGGATCTCGGCTGCAACAGGAACCTCTGGGCTCCGGACTTCTGGCATGACTGGAGGAGCGTGAGGTGGAGGGGCCACTGCCACATCGTGAGGTTGCCACGACCACCTGTTAGGAGGTGCTGCAAGTCCAGTCCTAAAGTCATCAGGGGCCAGAACTCTCCTCAATCTGCTCATATGCCACCGTGAACCATTGCGAAGCTGGAAAGTGGTTGGGCCCAGCTGTTTAGTGACCTGGAGGGGACTTGACCAAAAGGAAGTCATCTTGTTCTGACGGTGGGGCCTATGGGTTCTCACCCAGTCTGAGATCTGAATCGGTGAGACTTTAGCCCTGTGTGCTTTGTCGTACTGCTCTTTCATTTTCTGCTGTTGTCTCCTAACTGCTGCCCCAGTATTTCCCTCCTTGGGTGCTGGCCGCGTTGGCTGCAATCTGTCCAAGGGCAAGTGTAACTCCCGGCCCACCATCATCGCCGCTGGAGAAACCCCAGTGGTGGAGTGTGGTGTTGCCCAGTAGTGCAGCAGGGTTTGCAGCAAAGCAGCCTGGAAGGTACACCCTTGGGCCAGGTGAGCACAAATCCCATTCTTTAAAGTCTGATTGAAATGTTCTACACCACCATTAGCCTGTGGATGGTAGAATGCAGTCTCGATGTGCCGGATCTCGCAGGTCTCCAAGAAAGTGGAGAATACCGTGGAGGTGAACTGCGGCCCATTGTCAGTTGTAATTGCTTTCGGCAATCCCCAGCGACTGAAAAGTGATTCCAGGATTTCAATGACCGCTCTTGAGGTAACTGTCCCGACCGAGGTCACCTCAGGCCACTTGGCATGAAGGTCATTTGCCACCACTAGGAAATGTTGTTGGGGGGGGGCACCATAGACCTCCCCGCATATGTCGAGCTGCGTCACAGGTGACAAGAGTAGGACAATTCTGGTTGAAGTGAGCGAGAGTTGGCGGTGACGTGAGCTGGGACTTTAACAGGTTAAAGGCTGTGGAGCAGGCTGGTGTCCAAGCCCAAGGCTCATCCTTCTTCAACAGCCGACGAAGTGGAGCTATGGTGTCGGAGTAGTGGGGTAGAAAGCGTAAATAGTACGCCGTCATGCCGAGAAATGACGCAACCTGTGCAGCAGAGGTGGGCTCAGGGAGCCTGTGAATTGCTTCAATGTTGTCATGAAGAGGAGTGATGCCATTGGCTGACGGACGAAATCCAATTAAATCGACAGATGTGACAGCAAAGATGCATTTGTCTCCATTCAGAGTCAATTTATGCTTTGCTAGGGCAGCAAAAACCTTTTGCAGGCGTTCGCCATGCGCCAAAAGGGTGGGGCCATGGACCACAATGTCATCTAGATAGATGGCTACACGAGGTATGCGCCTAAGGACGGAGGTCATGACCTTCTGAAAACAACTGGGGGCTGAGGACAGGCCAAACAGGACCCTATTGTAGCGGAACACCCCCATGTGAGTCACAAAAGCAGTCAGATCGCGACTACTGTGTTCCAATGGCACCTGGAGGTATCCCTGTCTGAGGTCCAGCTTGGAAAACACAGTGGATCCATAGAAAAGGGCAGACAGTTCCCCAGGGGTGAGAAGTGGATAATTATCTGGTATTATTGCCTTGTTGACCTCACGCAGATCCAGACAATGATAAAGTAGCGCTTTCTTCCAAGCGTCTGCCATGTCATGCTGGTTGAGCGCCGTAAAATAGGCTTCCAGCGAAACTATCCATCTGCTCCATGGGACCGGAGGCTCCCCCGGTAATGCAGGGAAAGGGGGTGGCGGCGGTAGGGAAAATTCTGCCATCCTCGTCGCCAAATGTGGTGTAGGAAATGACGAGACGAGACAAGAGTATTTCAATGAACTTCAACGATTTACTGGCGGAAAAACACACCATCAATACAGCCACGCTATTTCCCCAAGACTACTGATCTCCTACAGATGCAAGTCTTGCACGTCAACCCACTGTCCACCAAGGCGGTTACTCCCTAGAACTTGAAACGTGTCTTAACCCTTTAAATGCACATTATCACATAACTGTGCGTATATCACACCCTCCTTGTCTTTTGGAACTTTGTATAAACAGACAAGGCGACTTGTCCACTGTTTTAAATATTATGCAGGTAAGAAGTATTGTTGTTGAATCTCAATTACGAGTAGCTAGCTTGTTAGCCACCTTGTTAATTTTATTAACTGCTAAGTCAATGCAGTCCCTGCGATGGTTAGAGTACCAAGGTAGCTCGCTGCTGACCATTATCAATAGCTAGCGTTTGCTTTAGTCAATGTTCTTTTCAAGTCACTGGGACGGCTAATTACCTAGCGAGCACGTAAACACAATTTTTTATATTAAAGTGAGACATTTGCATTTCTACGTTAACTTACGCATGAAACATTTTATTACAGCCCTTCATATTAATATTGCTGCAAAAGGCAGCCGCACATCTCAGCATTTTAATGCTTATATTAACTTATTTCAAATTGGCCTCATAGGAAACCATTCATTTTTATGAAGAAGTTGGGTGTATCAACATGGCAGTCGGGTGCTTCACTTTGGATCACGTAAATCATTAGCAATCTAGTGTTCTAAATATATACCTATAGCTTTCAACACAATTATGAATGCGCACAGCGCTGTTATCAATACCCGTGTATGAGCGCATAATTGTGATATTTCTTCCATTTGGTCCTTAGCTTTCTTCTGTTGCTGTTGTTTGTTTTGAGGTTTGAAAGACGTGCCTGTAACTACGTCATCACGTTGCACCCTCTTCTTCTGCAATGGTAAACTGTCACAAGGCTGGAGAATTAGCGCCACCTATTGCTTCTCGATGAACCAACTCCAGATATTCACACAACAGTATTGGATGGAAACGTGGATAAATTCGCATTTTGTTTTGCCGAATTTCCAAAAATTTGGTTAAAATTTGCGATATATTAGGTTGGAAACCCAGCTTATGATTCAAAGGTGTCAGAAGAAGCATGTATGGCTGCTGACACCTGTATGCAGCATGTGCATCCAGTTGAAATAATCATTCAAGACAGAGCAGAAGTGATGATGAACTGGACATTTCTTGTTTCTCTGCTTGTTTTTCATCCTTTCTTTGAGCTCATGTTGTCTCATGTGGGCCCATTGGCACGCTTTCTAATATGGTATCTTTTGAATTGGTCTCCTGACTATTGTTCCACTTGTAATTGATTTGTGAATGGTGTGGCAGTTCTCAAGTACACGTGTCATCAAGCAAATGAATGGCATGCCAGCAATAGAGCTGAGAGGCTGCCAGCATCTTTCAATTCATTCAATTTCAGTTGTTCTATTTTTTTTTCTATATCATCTGACAAGACTACCAGAAGAATGGGACTCCTCTGCATAATATGCATTCAACATGCAGTCACGTAGCCTTTTTGCAGCAACATTCTCTATCTAGATGTAGCAATGAGAGTAACAGTAAACAACAAATATCAAGACACATCACTCAGTTAAGTTGTCTAATCTTAAAAATTGATAATCCAGCATCCATACCAGTACTCAATCTGCGCCAGCTGTGTGGCTGAAGCTAAGCAGGTGTGGCTTTGGTTAGTACTTGGTTGGGAGACCAATAGGGAAAATGGAGTTGCTGCTGGAAGTGCTGTTGGTGAGCTGGTAGGTGGCGATTTTCCCTCTCGTGAAATAATACCCAATTCCCTAGTGCAGTAATGGGGACGCTGTACTGAGGGAGATGCGGTCTTTCTGATGAGATGTTAAAGTGAGGTCCTTACTCACTGTGGTGACTCTTCAACAAAAATTGGGGGTTCCCCAGTGTCCTGGCTAAATTCCTAGTCTGGCTCTT
Organism: Gymnothorax reevesii; assembly: GCA_029721435.1. Classification (NCBI taxonomy): domain Eukaryota; kingdom Metazoa; phylum Chordata; class Actinopteri; order Anguilliformes; family Muraenidae; genus Gymnothorax; species Gymnothorax reevesii. The sequence continues at coordinate 12,076,809 of CM056581.1, forward strand.
TCAACCTGCTATCCAATCATCCCCTGATCTAATTGGCTATGCAATTCGTCCTCTCCCTCTCCACTTGATATGTGGCGCGCATTCTGGCGCAGAATGACTGCTGTCACATCATCCAGGTGGTGATGTGTGGTGGAGAGATGACATTTGTGGTGGAGAGATGAGATTACCCCATAACTGTTTAGTGCTTTTTGAGTATCTATGAGAAGGTGCTATATCAATACAATTTTCATTCATTCAAAATGCAGTTTTAACTCTTAACAAGATTATAAAACCTTTTTAAAAAATTCACCCAGAGGGATGTTTGAACTGATTAAAGACCCTATATGTAACTTTGTGACTTCAAAACATCATCTTCATTTTCATTTATTTGGTTTACAGGAGTAAACGAAAAAGCAGAGTGGGTATAGCGGAGTTATATGAATGAAGGTTCAGATAAAGTGGCTTGCTATAGTAATTTCATTTTTATCACTACTTGGGCCATATTAAGGATTGTTTACAGAATAATCAAATGCCTGAAAGCCATTTTGTCATTTTTAGCCATTTGTAGTTCTTTAGCGGGATTGCTTTCTCAGCCCACTAAGCAGAGGAAGACAACGAGTTGGGCTAGAAGCGCAAGAGACTCAATGTTGAGTAACGGCAGTTGGCGAAGTTGGCATGAAAAGAAGACTTTTGTCTGAAATTGAAATGAGAAACAGAAAGAGGGAATTAGATAACCCATGCTTTCAGTCACTGGTAAACCTTAGACCAGTGTCAACTTGTTGGGGCAACTCCGTGATCTTACAAGACATGAGACAGTAGCCACCTCTCTACTTAACCAGTCAGTAACATATTCTGTGCTGATTATGATGGTTATAATGTTAAATCTTTGGAAGTATATTGGGGGAGTGTTGTCCATGGTTTTGGTGTCTGTTATGTTTAATCTCTCAATTTTGCACCTCTCAGGTGATCCTGCTGATGAATACCAAATGATTGATCCTTGGAAGCAGACTTCATAAAGACCTGCAGTACACCTCTCTGACAGTTTTCATTTTCTTGACCGCAGGAAATGTGGCATGTGGCATTCACTTTGTGCATAAAATGAATATTTGGTGGACCATATACTGTTCACTCTTGTGTGTATAATGGGTTGAATCATAGTGTTCTCTCTGAGTGAGTAATGGGTATTTGATTGACCTTATGGTTCCCTCTGTGTGTGTAACACATACTTGATTAACTTTTCTCTAGAGCTGTGGGGAGTGGGGGGCATTTTTGTTTCATTGGTTTTTTATGGAAATGGCAAGAGAGACAGGGAAGGTTGATGTATTTTTGATCTCTTGCATAGATAAGCAACTTTATTTTAAAGGGCATGTTAACTGTGTTTCACAATCTGATTTTACCTCATGGATCGATTAAATGGTCTTCAGAAGCCTTTCTGGTGATAAACATTTCATTGAAAAAGCGCCACATCCTTGTCAAAGCACTTTTTCATTTTATGCGCGATGAATTTAATGCATTTCTGTCTCCTCTTCAGAAATGGCTGTAATGTCATTTCTGTCTCCTTTACCTCCAGAAAATTATATCAAAATAACTGATGATTAAATAAAAAATTCCAATTGTTTTTCTTGAAGCCCACTTGCTCAGTAATTTTTCGAAACCAAGATATATGGATGTTTAAGATCCTGGAGTGCTTATCCAGGGCATATATTCGGGGTATGCAGTGAATTGCATTAAATAATGACCGAATATAATGATTGAAATGTTTTTATTATGGCTTTAACTTTATATTTTGAGTGGAACAAGGACTCGGTTATCAAGAATGGAAATTTTGCATGATAATTTTGATGTATTTTGCCGATTATATATTAATAAATTATGCATTTTATTGACTGCTTATGATGGCCAATGACCCAAAGTATCTCCCTTGTATTGTGACAATAGGTACACTGACTGTGTGGAGCAGGGCTGTGCAGACCAATACAGTATTTACAAGCCACACATGCCCCTCCTGGAGCTGAAGGAAGCCTCTTAAAGGGATCCAGTGCTTTTGAAGCTGTGCATCTTCATCTTGGATAGCTGACCTCACAAGATCACATAGGAGCTTACTCCACTCACACATTTTGACTATGGCTTATAAGGCCATTTTGAAGTCAAATCGGCTAAATTGAGACGTAATGTGGTGGTCACCCATAGATAGAGACATTGAGACAGTAGTCAAGTACCGTTCCACATGCCATGCAAGTGTCAAGACTGTAAGCAGGCTCCCCCATACCTGCAACCACTGGCCTCATGGCCATCTCAGCTCTGGGAACAACCGCAGTCTGTGGTGAGATTATTGGGGACCCCCACCACCAACACTTTGTGGATTTTGCCCACATCTTGCACTCTAAATGGGCTGAGTTTACCACTAATGGCCCTGTGAGCTCTCAGGTCATAATCACTTTTCGGGACTCCCTCTTCTCTGGCTGGGTGCTCCGAAAGACCATGTCCACTGGCAGTGGTGCTCAGGTAATCTCTGCAAAGTTCATTGTCAACCTTGAGAGCAAGGGTCCTCCTTGTGTCAGAATTATTTACCTCACTCACACTGGAATATGTGTATGTTATGTTATGTCTGCATAGTCATATCAGCAATGTCGAGTTCTCTGTGCTCTACTGCACTGCAATTACTGCATATTTAGTTACTCTGAATGCTAACTATCTGTTATCATTTGCGTGTACTTGTGTGGTTTTTGGACCTTTTCAGGAAAGAATAGTTCATCCTAACACAGAGTTGTGTCTTGCTTAATATGAAATACAACACTCAAAAGGTTCAAGTTAGTCCATTTCTTTAAATCAGCTGAGAAACCTTGTCTGTTTCTGTTTTCCAGTTCAGGTGTTTGAGTATCTATGGTATGTGCCAATCTGTGAGTTTTGCTGAAGCTTTTTTATACGTTTCCATGTGTGAATGTATTCTGTGTAAATATGTTTGTATGTACACTTGAGTTTGACAACTTGCTGTAGTGCATTGTGGTGTGTGGTTTCTTCTCGGTAAGTACAATTTTTTTTGAGCCATATAGCTCTAAGGGGCTCTTGGGAGGAAACATGATGCAGTTGATGGAGACTTGCTCTCTCACAACTATAAGCAATAAACACTGCTCTTCTACACACATCCTCCAGTGTCTCTTTATGGTCAATGGAGAAAAACATATCAATAAATCAACTAGATATGTTTTTTTAGAGAGAGAGAGAGAGAGAGAGAGAGAATTTAGTGGCAGAGGTTGATGACCTGAATTCTTTCCAACTAACAAAATGAATGCAATTTACGTAAATAGGTAGGTAAACGGTAAATAATTTTTAATGACTTGGATGAATTGAAATCATGATGCATGAATTGCAAATACATGAAAGCAATCATGCGCAAAAGGCTAATGCGTCTAAAGGGTGGAAATTTGAGCAGGTGGTTGGGGAGTTTTAAAAATTGTCTGCAATTTTTAAAACTCATAAAGCACATTCCAAATTTGTCCCCTGCAAACTCAAAATGGATTTTAATCCTTCCGTTTTTGTGCGCAAGCTATTTTTAATGTTGCTGACAAATTTGCCAGTGTAAATTTGTAAAGGTGGGGGGGGTTAATGTTCAGAAAAATTTTTTTTTTAATGAATTGGAGGAACTTCAACTATTCATTTTTATTGAAAATTTCCCAAGAGTACTGGAATTTTCAATTTGAGGGCCATTTGAAAATTGTTTACTTTATTTTAATATACCCTGTATAGCTAGAGGAAGTAATATTGGCATATTTAATAAAACTCCAAGAATTTTTGATTGTCCAATCGAACAACCTTGTAGGTCGACTAGGTTATCCGGATCTGTTTCAGGTTATCCAGAAAACCGGATTACCACTTATTATGAACACTATATACTGACCAGCATTAAAAACGCACCACTCTAATTTCATGGCCAAAGTACAAATTATGCATGTTTCTGATCTGTAATAGTTATCAAAGTGTGTTAAGCCTCCTGAAAGATGGCAAAAAATGCAAAATTAGGTATTTGGCACATTTTAATGCCATTTGAGACAAAACAGCTGAAATCAAGATTTTTGTCACCAGGGCTAAATGCAGAAACATCTTTCTGGGTCTGTTCAAGATATTCTGGTCTTTCAAAAGGTGGCAAGGCAAAAGCCACTCTCAGTCTCTAAGTCAGTTGATAAACATCGCCATTAGATGGCTAATGAGGTGAAAACTTGATTAAAATGAGTAGAAATGCACCCTTAGAATGCTGCAAGCATTGGGGCGCCCTGGTGGCTCATCAGTCTAAGTGCACGTACCATATAGGCTGCGTCCTTCCCGCCGCGACCTGGGTTTGATTCTGGCTCAGGTCATTTGCTGCATGTCTTCCCCCATTCTTCTCCCCAACCCTCCTGTCTCTCTACACTGTATAACTGTCAAACAAAAAAAGGAAAAATTTCCAAAAAAATGATCTTTACAAAAAGAAAAAAAAAAAAAGAATGCTGAAAGCACACATGCATGTCTGTGCTCTTGCTGCGTGGCAACATTGTAGTTATTCCATCACTGAAAGGATTGATTAAAAGTTTGGGGGTATCTGTCTAGTGTCCTGACTGTCCAGTTTGACAGCTACAGAGTAAATTAAAGAATCAAGATCATTCAGGTTGAGTTCATCAGGGAAGCTCGTGCATGGTCACAGCCAATCTGTGACTCGAACGGCTCACCAAGGTGATGTCAAAGGGGTCGAACGTTCAAATCCAGTCACAGGTCACTTAACAGCTGCAAAAGTGGCATGTTAAACCCCGACTTGAGCTCATTTTCACGGTACTGTTTAAAAGCCGGGGTTACTCCGAACTACAGGCGAGAAATCGAAATCATTTGGTCTTTGTCCAGTTTGATCATTAGAAACATCAATCTGATTTTGTTGTCCTCGCTGCGGAGGATGTTGACTGTGAAATAGGGTGAAACAGGGCTGAAATGGGGTTTTTACATCTCATCTCTGCAGTCAGTGACTTCTGACTGTGGATTCGGACAGTTGGTTCTCATCACCTTGGCGAGCTGTTTGAGTTATTGGTCACTTGTGATCATACGCTTGTGTTGCCCAGATGTATTCATTTGGACTGAGCTTGATTCTTTCATTTACCTCGTAGCTTATAAACTGTGGACAATCAGACACAGCACAGATCCCCCCAAAACTTTTGGGCAATCTTCCAAGTGACGAAATAATGACAATGCTGCCCCTTAGTCACAGCAGGGATTCCGATTTTGTTTATCACTTGTTTGTTTGGAACTTTTTACCATGGTGCTTAGTATGCTAACGATGTATGTTTGGCTAATCGGCTACTCGTTTTCTGCCACAGTACTCATGACTACCTCGCTGCCTCTCAGGTTAATTGCAGATTAATATCAGGTGTGTGAACCCTATAAATTACCCAAGATCTCGGCACCTCTTTGCGTTAGTGTCATCTATACACGGCCCTGGTAACAGAGGTCTTTTAGACTAGCGTTGCGATCCATTTTTGCCAGTGAGTTAGCTAGCATTTGGAAGATTTATTTTACTCCAAGCTTGCTCCAAAGTCTGAGCTCTTTTTCCTAGGAGGAGTTAGTCCTTCATTTTGGGCTGTGTTCCACAGTTGTATTTTCTGCGTGAACATTTGGTAGTTTAGGTTCTCATTTCTTTTTTCTTATAGATTGGGAATTGCATGCATTCTGAGATCGTTCTCTCGAACCACTACGGTTCGGCCTGCAATGGCATAAAAACCTGTCGAAACTCAAATTTTGTGTTAGGCCCTCTTGTCAGGAGGAATGAAGCAATTTTCTAACTCTGACACATCATAATATATGTCCAGGTCTGGACTTCAGGCAGACCACTTTAGTGCCCTGACTCTTTTACTGTGGAGCTATGTTGTTTTAATATGTGCAGAATATGGTGTTTGGCATGGTGTTGCGGAAATGAGCAAAGCCCTCCCTTAAAAAAACATATGGATGGCAGTTAAGGTTGCAGTAAACCTGTATACGGTGCCGTGAGAAAGTATTTGCCCCCTTCCTGATTTCTTCTTTTTTTTTGCATATTTGTCACGCTTAAATGTTTTAGATCATCAAACAAATTTAAATATTTGAGACAAAGACAACCTAAGTAAATGCAAAATGCAGTTTTTAAATGATGAGTTCATTTATTCAGGGAAAAAAGCTATCCAAACCTACCTGGCCCTATGTGAAAAAGTAATTGCCCCCTAAATCCTAATAACTGGTTGTGCCACCCTCAGAAACAACAACTGCAATCAAAAGTTTTCAATAACTGGCAATGAGTCTTTCACATCACTGTGGAAGAATTTTAGCCCATTCTTTTTTGCATAATTATTTTAATTCAGCCACACTGGAGGGGCTTTGAGCATGAACGGCCTGTTTAAGGTCATGCTTCTGCATCTGAATTGGATTTAAGCTCAGACTTTGACAAGGCTACTCCAAAATCTTCATTTTGTTTTCTTTAAGCCATTCATTTTCAATGCTGAAAATTATTAAAATCAGGCATCCTATGAAATGGAATGAAATGAAATGAAACACTCCTCCGAGGAATATGTGGCTTGAAAATTGGAAAGAATTGGACAATGTCTGAGTGGTACTAACCCTACCTCATGTGATCCATAAACATGAGCTGTTTTTTTATGGCTGTGATTAAATAACTAATATATCTCTTCCTACAGTCCTGCCAGTCCCCAGAGCTGCACTTCTGAAATAACACTGTTAGCCAGATATGGTCAAACCGACAATAAAAAATATGGTAGCAGCCAACCATAAAATGTATGGTGTAGACATGACGTACCAAATGTTTTATGGTCATTGTGCGACCATAAAAATAATGGTCGGATTGTCCATAAAAATAATGGTTGGATTTTTTTGGGGGGATTTTTTCTTTTATTTGTCAGTGGAGATAGATAGGAAGGTTGGGGAGAAGAATGGGGAAGACATGCGGCAAATGACCCAGGCTGAAATTGAACCTAGGTCACCACAAGAAGGACACAGCTTTTATGGTGCGCACTTAGGCCGATGAGCCGCTGGGGCGCCCTCTTTGCCTGTTTTTGATTCAAAATATGCTCACAGATTAGTTGCAAATAGTATGCTATTATTATTTTTCTTGTTCAGTGAACTTTGTAGACGGCACTGACTGTTATCCTTATTGATTTATTGACTGTCTTCTGTATACAGTGAATTATGGTGGTGGTGGCTAACCACTAAAAGTACCAGCTACTTTTGTTTTCATTATAAAACTGGGACACATTTGGAGAATTGACAAATGTAATTGAATTTATATTAGAATAGTGGCCTCTGATCTCAATGAGACTCTGGTGCCCAACATTAAGCTCCTCCTTTTGCTCTTATGGAGGGATTGTTTATTTTAATTCTGACTACTGTAAGAAGGTATATAATAGAATACACTGTGATTAATTTGACTTAATTATAATTATACTGGCCCGTTGTTAGAGTCTGTTAGAGTTCATACTTAGCTCAGGAAAAGTAAACATCTTGTTGTTTAATTATTGTTTTGAAATGTTTTACAATTGAGTCTGCACTCCCAGACCTTGAGCAATACAGTATGTTCCTTGAGCCAAAAAATGCCTTGATTGTTACTTTGTGAATATCTGTCAGGAAAATGATCATATGAATTATGTGGACATAGCTACTTAAAAGTTGTCTTAGTTGACCAGATATGATTGACACGCATTTCTTTGGTGGAACAAAAATTCATGAGCATTTATGGTCACACATCTAGCAACCATAATTTTTATGGTCGCCTATGTTTGATCACAAATGTTTTACCAAGTAAACTCATGTTAAGTAGGTAACATACCCTTATAGAACTGTTTCCTCAGTTTTCAACTTGTTTTAGAAAGTTTTAGAAAGCGCTAACCGTTATTTCAGCTGGAAATTAGCTAGTGCTATGCAATATTAGGAAGAAATGACAATGAACTACTGTTTTGTCGATGTAAATTAGTGTAAAGATCGATCTGATACATAATGCCACCTATGTTTAACCCTTGCATTCCCTTTTGCAAAAACTGACGAAAAGAACACAAATTAAATACTCACATGTTTGTCCAGTAACTCTTTCCACTGCTGATTTCTCTTCCATGGGAGAGCTCTGAGCAGGAAGCGTGTAGAGAACAGACTCATAACCCTGCAAAAAATGTTCTATAGGACTTCTATAGAATACTGTAGAATTCTATAAAACATCAATGGAACTCTATAGAACATTTTAATAGAACAGCATGTTCCATAGGATTTCCATGTGACTATAGGAATTTGCTATAGAAACCTATAGAACACCTCTATGGAAAAGAAAGTCCTATAATATTATTACTGTTCTATAAGACCTTCCCACAGAACACCCTAGTCAAAAAACCTGTTCTATGGGACTTTGATTGTCTTTAGGACCTTCCAATAGAACAAAAGCTTAATGGAAGTCATCTTATGACTCCTTGCGATGTTGAAGGGTTAGTTTACCTTATGTGTACCCAGGTTCTAGAAGTGAGAGACCGGACTAATGGTTTGAAAATGTGCAATATGCAGGGATATCCACTATACTGAAGTAGAAAGTAGTAACTTTAAGGTGTGCTTAAGCACTTGCGGTACCAGGCACCCACCAACTCATTGATTCTCTAATCAGATGATTGATTGACTGACTGACCACACAACTTAGCAGTATTTCAGTTACGGTGTATATTTTTCCATTTCCTCGGCAGCAATTCAAAAATATAAATGTATTTTGTAGATAAGAGACACAAACACCTGTGCAAACTCTCATTGGAGATAGAAGGGTCATAGGGAGAGTGATAAATGATAGTGGGTCATTCCATATGAAAGCAACCAGAGGTCCCCAGTTCACCAACTCAGATTTGGCTCTTTATTTTGGGAGTACCTCTATATTAATAATGAATACATGCAACAGTTTTATGCTCCAACTCCAAGGAGTTTCTGAGATATGGTCCCTCAAAAATCAGGGGCCATGCCCCAAGCTAATTGCAAACGTTAATTTATAGGGATTTTGGAGGCCAATATCTTTGGAACTAATCATAAGTATGGGCTGAAAATGGCTTTTCACTGTATTATGGGTACAGGCTTTCAGAATCTCTTGTCAAAATGTATCTATCTCTTTTCATTTTCAAGATATTGGCCTCTCAAATATCAAAATTTACATGCATTGCATTGTTTTTATTCACCTTTTATACAGCATCCCAACTTTTTTGGATGTTAGTTTATCAGTGGCAAATACCTCGCAATTGAACAAAAATTTTAGGTTCTCGACATTTCCGAACAGGAAAAAATAGGATAGTGTCATTTGAACTTTCAAAATCAAGTTTCTAAGAGCTAGTGTTTTCAGATTTTCAGTACTCTTAATGACTGTAAATGAAGGTTAAACTAAGTTGCTGCCAAAAGTGACACATGTACCAGGTTTTTCCAGATCACAGAAGGTGATCACAGGTGAGGTGTTTTTTGAGCATTCCTCAACTTTCCCAGTCTTTTGTTGCCCTTGTCCCACCTTTTTTGGAATGTGTTGCAGGCATCAAATACCCGGCAAAAAGAAGTTCATGAACTTGTGGAGCTCAAGAACAGTTCGAGAACAGTTCTTGAAATGTTATTGAACTGTTCTTGAACCGAGTTCTTGAACTACTAGTTCATGAACTGTTCTTGAACTAAAGTTCGTGAAGATAAAAGTTCTAAAACTGTTCTTGAACAGTTCTTGAACTAAAGTTCATGAACATAAAAAGTTCTTGAACTGTTCTTGAAATAATGTTCATGAATATAAAAGTTCTTGAACTGTTCTTAAACCAAAGTTCAAAAACTCCTTGTTCTTGAACTTTCCTCAGTCAGTACTTAAAAAAAAACAGTTCAAAAACAATGAGTTTTAAATATGTTCTTCAACTTTTTTAATATGAAAATTGAAATTTCTTGGTACATTGAAAGGACACAATTATAGGCCTTGAATATTTAAAATTTAATATTGCACTATTTAATAAGGGGTTGGCCTATGTCTATTATTTTACTTACCTTTAATATTTGAATCTGTTCTATTGTTGATACTTACCTTTAATATCTGAATCAGTTTTTTGTTGATATTTTGATACAGATGTTATTCAAGTCCGTTGTTTGACAATGTAGAAATACCTTTACTTTGACTATATTCGTTACAGCACTTGTGACTGGTCAGTATTGTGGAGAGAGATTTTACCCTGTATGTGATTAGTTGAGAGCGGGTGGGCAATGGCAAGGCATTGAATAGAGAGAGCGGTGGTTGAGTTTTTTGACTGCGTCAGAGAGAGAGACGCTTAATACTTTATGTCGAGTGTGTAGTGTTGTATTCAGTGGAATAAGTAATGTAAGCCGAGTTTATTCATCAGTTTTATGTGTGCGGGTGTCCCTACGAGACCACGACTCGTGAACTGTTAAGGATTGGACCGGAGAAGACTGGACTAACTGTTTGTTAGTCCTGGAGGTCGGACCTGGCGGGAACTGTTACTGAGCCAGCCTAGCTCGCTAACTAGCTTGCTATTCCAGCCACTGTGTGACGCTAGCCCAGCGCTACATGAAGTGGGACGGGATGCAGTAAAGGGACTTTCCCTATCAGTGAGTCACGCCGTTCCCAAGCTATTCGTCGAAAGACAAGTAACGTTCAAGTAGAGTAAGTGGGAAGGAGGTGCTGTGGACCGAGGAGGAACGCAGATTGACTGTTGCTGATAGATGGAGAGCTATGCCTGAAGTTCGCCCTGCTGCTGGATGCGCGGTAACCATCACCCATGCGCGAGACGGTGAGGGATATTGAGGTACCGAATGTGGTTGGCTCACTGGAGCGAAGAAGAAAGTTCAAATGTAAACAGGCCTGCAACGGGGCGGACTCTTTTTACTTTCCATTTATTTGCCGGCTAGATTAGGGTTTGGTAGCGTTATTGTATTGTGATAGAATGTTTTATTACGCTGTGGTCGAATGTTTTAATGTTAACGTAAGCCTTTGAGGCTAATTCTCATTCATACATTCTCATCCAATTATTTAATTCTTAATACATTTTATTTTATATAATTCTATGTGCCTGTGTGGTGTGTGAATTATTGATGTTGAATGTGTTCTTGATGTGTTTTTTCTGTTGTGGGGAATATAAGCTAATATAGGGTGTATAGGGTTAAAGGGCATGACACACTTGTATTTGCAAATTTAAAGTAATAATCCAGAATTTTACTAGGATTCAGTTGGTGACCCACAGTGATGTTTGGAGTTCCGTAGGACCTTAAAGGGCCCCACACACATTTTCTATTGAAGTTATATTAGGACATTTCAGGATATTTGGAACAAATCTTCACATTCTAAAAACAAATAAAAAGAGTAGTCAACACACTTCAATAGTGTAAAGATACAAAGTATATAGAGAAGTCAGGAGCGTTAGCCTTCATAGTTTAAAGGGATAAAATGCGCTGCACTACCCTCAGCTGAGTGCCACTACATTGGAGTCCATCCCGGTGAATGTGAGGGTCTCTGCAATTCACTTACGGGTAGCAGAGGGGAGTGCTCTGACCTTTGTTTGTGCTTATGCTCCATTCATCAATTCAGAGTATGCAACCTTCTTGGAGTACCTGGGTTTGGTCCAGGGAAGGGTTCCGACCAGGGATATCATAGTTCTACTGGGAGACTTCAATGCTCATGTGGGCAGTGATGGAGACACTTGGAGGGGAGTGATTGGAAGAAATGGCCTCCCTGATCTGAACCCAAGTGGTTCTTTGTTATTGGATTTCTGTACAAGTCATGATCCAGAAGATTTCCTGTTAATGAAATTTTCTTTTACAGGTTATGGACAGTCCTTGAACTGGTTCCTGACAGATTCTTGAGCAGTTCTTGAACAGTTCATGCACGATTCTTGAACAGTTCTCGAAAGGTATTTGGGACAGTTCTTGAACTCTGCGTTCAAGAACTCAGTTCAAGAACTGTTCTTGAACATTTGAATTCTTGAACGCAGATTTCAAGAACTGTCCCAAATACCTTTCAAGAACAGTTCATGAACAGTTCTTGAAATTTTCGCAGGGGATTCAAAATAAGTGAGTATATCACCCCCCCCAAAAAAAACATTAAAAAACAAAAGTTTATCAGTCTGAACATCAAATATCTTGTCTTTGTAGTGTACTCAATTGAATGTAGGTTGAAAAGGATTTGCAAATCATTGTATTCAGTTTTTTTTTTCTCCACATTTTACACGACGCCCCGACTTTGTTGAAATTGGGGTTTCTACTTGCTTTGCAAGTGTGTACACTACCTATGGCCAGCAGGAAGCAACAATGAGCAACTGGCCCTGAAACTGCAAGATTAAAAGGAAAAAAGATAAGAGGTAGCTTGCTTGGCATTAATTTTAAATTCTAGGTGGGGGCAGCCATACTTATCTATTACATGAACACTGATTGTAACGTTCCATATTTAACTGTGTACTATATTTAGGCAAGTTCTGGTTGGAAACAATATGTGTAATGGACTTAGGGAAGGCATTGTTAATAGCTAGCCAAATGGAGGAACGTAGCTAAATGAAATACTGGAATCTCCAGCAAGAGTATTTGAGTTCCTTGGGATCAAAATCCTATTGAGTGCATACATTTGTGTGAGAATGAAAATTTCTGGCCCCTACCTTAAAGTGTTAAGGATAGGGAGGGGGATTTAGTAATAGACACACCTTGTCTGTGACTTATGTTGTTCTGCACACATAATACCTACAATATGGCTGAAAAGAAGCAACTGAGGGCCACATTCACTAGATGTTTTTAGAAAACAAATTTATACAACTTAACTATAAATCCTAACACAGATCTGTAATACTTTAATTTAGCTCTATTGACTTCACTGACTGTATCAGTGTCCCTGAGAAATCTGTTGTTCCACTGTTCCAGCCCTTTAGCTCTTAATAAGGAGGGTTGGTGGTCCATGTCTGCATAAGTGAACCACAAGCTGTTTCTATCCTCTCATTTTTTTTATTTCTGGTAATTCCCCAAAACCAACTGAACTTTTTAATGGAGATATTTCCTTTCAAATTTTTTAGGAAACTTCCATCAGAACTTCATCCTACAGGGGCATTGTGACTCAGCACATGTCCTTAAGGACAATTCTTTGTGTAACATTTGTGACAAGTGGGACCTATGTTCATTACGACACCTTACTCCTTTGTTGAATGTGCAAAGTCATTTTGCAGTATGGGTTTACACTCGTACCTCAGTCAGGACTATATTCTGCTTCACTCTCTGATCTTAATGCTTGTCTGGCATGTACAAACACAGACGCCCGCTTCAGATGACCATCTGGAGAAGCCAAGATTGGGAGCAACGCGCGTATAAGCCTGAGATAAGCATCTGGCGAGTGTGAGAAGCACAGAGGGAGAGTGAAAATACTGTCATTTTCTCTTCAGGCTATTCCAAATAATCACAACTGATGGTAGATGGTAAACCACAGATGGAATTTTATGACATTTTTGCTGGTTCTTAGTAATGGCAGAGTATTGATCATTTCTGAGATCAAGATTGCACACTTTGTAATGGAGGAATAGCTATTTCCTGAGGCCCATTGACTAAAAGCTTAATAATCTGAAATAGTGGCTGGATTTCATTCTCAGGTCGGACTGCAGCATTTTCAGTGCGCTCACCAGTTTATGCACGTATACATAAAAATTATCTGAGGATGGCTTGTGATTTAAAAAAAAAAATTGAAAAGCTTCCGTTTTGTATGTCCATAAACAAATTTGCCATCTTTGTGAAAAGGAATTTACTTTTTTTGCACAATAATAAGAGAGCACTGTGAATCAAATTTATATCAGTATTATCATACTTTTAAAAAAAATTCCTTGAGTCAAAATGCCTGTTTGTATTCATTGAATCTCATTACTGCAGCAACGGTTATCAAGAGCACCGCACATCTGCTGCTGTTTACCAGTAAAGCTGCACCAGCATTGTATTTGATATGGACACGTTAAATACTATAGCAGGGCCTGGGGAAGCATTGATATAAAAAATCTCACTGATGGGAAACACTTGTCATTGGGTGGTGCTACAGCCAAGATTGTAATCCAGCGCCAAGCTGCAGGCTACATTCATCACCAGCAGGATCTGGATTCATGCGAGGTGGTAGGTACACTAGCACATGGGCCTGGTCATGCAGTAACAGAGTTACAACAAGAGTCTGTCACTAAAGTGACTATATCCCCTGCCGTTAGGTCACCAAAACTGACTGGTGTCTGCACATTCCCAGTAGGAAGGTTGGTACCAAAAAGAATTGAAATAGGTTGACTACTTCTTGAGATATCGTGCTGGCAATGTTCGGGATGGACGGACGTACGTATGTACGTTCGGACGGACGGAGCTGAATACTATATCCCCCGCTTCGCACTAAACGTGCGGCGGGGGATAATAAAGATGGTGTATTTTGTATCATAGCTCCAAAACTAAGTAACATAGAGTTACAATTTAAATGGCTTTGTATACGTCTTCCCTAGTACTTCTAATAACAAAATAGCCAATTTTGTTCATTTGATTTATTTTGGGTGATATTGACAAAAAACTGGTTGGTAACGGGCTTACAAATTTGTTAGATATTCAGATAGTACACATTTGCTCATAGCCACTCATTGTATGGCCTGACTTTTCTATTTTGCATTTTAACTCCATAATTCTGTGCATGGTATTATTATTGATGTTACTTTTTTGTGTGTGTCAGTTTTTTATTGCTTTTTGTGAAGCACTTTGCTAAAATTTGCTTTAAGTGTGCTATAGAAATAAATGTGACCTTGACCTTGAAACACACTCCTGAGCATGTAGGGTGTGTGTGTCATGTATTTTAACTATGCTTGTTAACTTTTATTAACCCTTTTCCCCTCGGACTCCCCCCACTTATAGGCATGTTATGTTGTCAATATGGGGAAAAGAGTTGAACATGATTGTATTATATGCATGTCTCACTGACAGTACCAGTACACCCGTGCCATAATGTGTACGGGGCTGAAATGGTTGGAACTACTTTCAAGTCGGACGTTTCCGTGGCACTTCAGGCGGTTTTGAAGCTGAGAATGCGTGTAAAAAATATTATAATTGTGTAAAAAATTTTGCTCCTTTAAAAAAATTTATAAACAACCTAGATGGTGGCTTCTGTCAACAGCGCCGAGGCACTTCAGTCTTTCATTAAGAGCAAAGAAAACAGAAATACAGCCACCTTAGCCAATAAGAGCATTCAGAAATTCCAGAAATGGCTGGAAATTAAAGGTGAGATCATTAAATATAGATTATGAAGGTATACTCGTTCCAAATTCCAATCCGCTACAGACACTCGCACCGTAACCTATATTTATTTCAGTAAAACCAGCAATCCTATCCCAAACAATGAAATATCCGTATCTCGGAGTTTAAATAGCATGAAAAGTGAAATGAAGAAACAGAATAGCTGTTGAAAACAACAAGGAAAGCGATGAAAATGAACCAAAATATTAAATATTATATTACACCCAGGACCTGTTCTGATGAAGCAATGGTGGGCTTTAGACTGATTATCCTACCAAAAAAGAGAGGGAATCCAGGTACAGTACGTCTTTCATAATGTGCCAAAGTGCAACTGAGCAGAGATGCCAAGTCTCACGCATTCGGCGTAGGTCTTATGCACGTTTTAGGCTTATTCACCATAGTCCGCAATTATTAATTGAATGTTTACTGAGATTCTCACGTGGAATTAAAATCCTTGTACATTGAAGTTTCCATCACTTGCGTAAAGATGCACCTCATCACAAGTTACATGGAAAGCGATTATGACTCCGGACTTCTCCTGCTTCTCTTTACGCAGGGATTGGAAACAGTGCATGTGTTTCATGATCATTTAAACTGTTTTAATGGAATAAGACCATTTGAAAGTTTTTTTGCAATTCAATTGCTTTTAATCCCTCAATAAAAACAAGCCTGAGAATTCCCGAGTCATAATCAATTTCCGTGTCATGAGTGGGGAAATCCACCGTAATGCATGTGAAACTGTTTAACTTTATGCACAATGACTGAAATTCCGCCAGTGAATTTCTTCAGTGCGCTTTGATTGAATAATTGCTGACTACGGCACAGAAACGTGAATGCTACTAAGAGGAGAAACTCATGCCTAAGACGTAAGCCTCGGCATCTCTGACTGAGGGAGGTCACAAAGCAAGCTAGTATGCATCTGGAGTGAAAACATTTTGCATTATTGACTGGACACTGTAATTTTTTGTTGTAAAAGTCTCCATATTTGTAGTCTGAAGTGTAAATATAAGCTGTATGCAGCAGCTGTACCTACTTCCTAGCAACCAACCAGGGCAAGACAGGCTGTAGAGGAGAGATGAGGGGAAAAAATGAATGAGGATATGATAAGAGATGGATGAGATGAGGAAATTAAAGAAATGAGGAAATGATGAAATGAGGAAATTCTCATTAATGAAGAATTAATGAGATGAGGAGGATGGGACAAACAGAAGGGTAGAGAACAGGTAAATACTTAGGAAAAGAATGGGATATGAAATAATAGAGGAAATGAAAAATGCAGAACAGAACAAGGCTCTGAACATCTTTGGTCACACGGGGAGAGGAGGGTGTGACTGGGACATGAAAAAAGATGGATAAGAACAATTATCACACATAAAAATTTTTTCATTCCCCAGAAGATCTTCTTGGATGTTCCTCTTATACGGTGGAACTTATTGGATCTTACTTGACCTATAATGCTTTGTTAAACATCCATTATGGTGGCCAGTTTAGTGGAGCTACCGAAATCGTACGCACTCACCACATATAATTAAACATTGTGCAAGTGTCTATGTGTGTGTGTGTGTGTGTTTGTGTTTTTGGGTGTATCCAGCCAAATCTAAATCAGAACAGAAGGTCTTAGGATATTTGTTTTGCATTATTAATATTCAGAGGATGAGTGCGTGTGATGCACATCTTTCAGTAGGCTACCCTCAAATTTGATTCAGTCATTATTAAGGTTCTTTTTAACTTGGCTTTGAACAACAGCCGTGCAATGAAAAATTAGATTCATACTCACTCATTATAGGAAAATAATGTGATCACATAAAGAGTGAGAAGGCTTTCGTTACTGTAGTTCTGCCACTTAAGTCAATTAATGGATGAGAGAATGGTTATGTGCATTTGTGAGAGCAGTAGCATATGCTTGCAAGTGAGAATATAGGCATTTTGTATTTGTGTGTGGGAGAGAAAAAAATATAAAAGATATATGCATTTTAGCACATATGGTACGCAGAAGTGACTGGATGTTTGTGAGCGTGTACATGTGACCAATAACTCCGGTGTTATGTCGTTGTGAGAGGGACACAAGGGACACAAACCCAAGAGAAACATAAAACACCAAAATCCAGACAAACACAAGGACACGTGGGCTGTGATAACATTATTATTCTAGAGCTGTACTTTGAAGGTGCATGCAGCCAGTGCCCATCATGCATTAATTTGCCATGCACCTTCAATTTTTATTGCTTACTTAAGCTGTATTTAGGTAAGTGCAAATTTCCTACTCCTAAACGTACTGCACTCCTATTGTTAGTCAGAGAAAAGAAAGTTAATGATCATGGCAGTGATCTGCACTCTGGGTAACTTAGTACCTGACTTTATATAATTAAGAATAACTGTTGACCTGTGCAATCAATAAACAATAGTATTATCATACTAGAAAAGCACTCGCAGACCTCCGCCAAGCACAACATTACCCTCCATATTGCGACTTCCACCATAGATATTTTACATTCATTTTTTCTTCATTTTTAGATTCCTTGACCATGAAAACATGGCAATTTGATTCATAATGCTAAATCAATATTAGTTCCACAGCGTCTTGGCTGTTTAAAAATGTCTGTTGCATGTTTCTAGCTTCATTTGTGTTTGTTTTTTTTCTTATGATGCAACATTTCCCCTCATGCTGTGATTTACACATAAATATTAGTCCTACATTTATTTCATCTATTTTTTCAGATTCCCTGACCAGGAAAACAAAACATTAGCAACTGAGTTCATAATGATATCAATATTAGTTCAGTAGTTATTCACGAAAATCTAATTTTCCGTAATGGTGGTTTTCTTCTGGATCTAGTTCCCTGGCTTTTGAAGATACAGTAAATCCGGTGACACCTTCCTAATTCTGCAATATCTTGGCTATATATATATGGTGTTTGTTGCATGTTTGTAGCTTCATTTGTTCTCTTCCTATAATGAAAGTTCCCAAGGTCCCCTACTTTCGTATTCTGGATCATAGTATCATAGTATCAGGAATTATTCTATTTTCGGGATCAGTCTTTGATATATGGTAGATATTGTTCGAAACTTGTCCTGTATTTTTTTTCCAAGAGCCCTGACCATTTTTGGTGGAGTTATATGCATAAATGTCAAAAATGGCCCGATCTCCCAATGTTAAAGAATCCTTTAAAAAATTCCTGGATCCAGACAGACATCCGGATCACTTCTAAAATCTAATCATTTCTTCCTTATACCAATCTGTACAATCCCTGAAAATTTCATCAAAATCTGTCCATAACTTTTTGAGTTATTTTGGAAACCAACAGACAGACAGACAAACAAACCCAGGAAAAAACATAACCTCCTTGGCGGAGGTAATAAGACTAATGCATAGCCTGCAATCGCTAAGAGGTGATAAAGAAGTGTCTGTGCATTCCTGCGAATCCCTTTTGCACTTTTGCACACCACCAATAAATGGAGTATGGACAAGAGTATGTGAGCAACTGAGTGCGTATGAGTGTGTTTGTGTGTGTGTGTGCGTGTTTGAGAGCACTTATGTATAGTTATTACATTCCCATTTAATGTCTCACAACATCTCAGATAAAATGAAGTTGTCACAACCCTCTTGTGATTTACTTGTGCGTCTCTTTGCTATTCGGCGACATGTGTGTCTATTAGGTGTAAATGTCTTCTGATTGGTTTGTATCTTGTGGGTCTCCCCCACCCAACAGAAGCTTGTCACACGGTTGTTTCCCAATGACCATGTGATGGGTATTTAAACCCTATGTTTAGATTTTAGTCTTTGTTAGCAAAAGTTATTTGTCTTCATCTAAGGCAATTAGTACTTTAGTGACAGCATTCCCTCCAAGTCTTTATCGTTATCTAGTTTAAGTCAAACAAGCTCCCAATCCTATAAGCGTCCAGGATTGGGACCGATTTTATGTTAACCCAACTCAAGCCTGTTCATCTATCCAGTTATCGAGAACAAGCTTCCAATCCTAATCAGGGTCCAGGGCCTGGACTGTGTTCTTATTAACCCCTCCAAGTACGTCCGCCTTGTCCAGTTTATCAGGAACAAGCTTCCTGCTCCAATCCGGGTCCAGGACTGGGACTGTGTTCCTCTCAAGTAACCCTCTCATCCTCTGAAACAGTTCAGTGCAGGTGAGGTGTATGCAATATCTGACTGCAGAGCCCAGTCTCATCCCAACGCGTCCTATATTGACGCTACCTGAAAAAGCCTCAATATAGGGCGCAAAAAGTTACTTTTAGCATCCTTTATTGACGCCAGTTTAAAACGAACCCTACCCCCTAATCCCTAACCCTTAACTCGAATCCTAACTGTTGTGAGAATTTTGATATTATACTCCCGGCATTACCTTCTCAAGAAGAACTCAGACAGAGGCAGAGAAAATAATATAAATCCGGTTTTTACTACTTTGCGAAGTAGGATCCTCGCCACATGTGAGAACTCTCATTACAGGCAAGAACAAGGTGAAGGAAAATTTGTCTCTCACTGGTGTATAAGTAAGAGTACCTTCTGACATTTCCTACCCCCGAACTGATTTACACATCATGGTGTTAACTGGAATGTTCTTGCAGACGCACACAGCCCACGTCAAGCCGCCCCTGAGGTATGCGCACACATCTCAGAGAAGACGGGTTGTTTCTTCTTATCTCCTGGGCTTGTCACTTTGGGGAGCCAGGCTCTCCCTGTACTCCTTCTTCTGAAAACACATAAACTAAGGGAGAAAAAGAACATCTTGCCCTTGTGAGGGTCCGTCAGGACTGCATGGTCCTAGATAAGCTATATGCAATGATGCTTTGGTCAGATTCTTGGAAACTACAGTTACTCAAGGCCTAGATTAATCAGAAACAGATAAGAATGTACATCTAAGGCTTAAGAGAAAATGAGCAAGAGCAAGCAAGGATAAACAATTAATAATAAAGCAAGTAAATATTAAAATGATTCCACACTAACCCTAACTGTCAAATGAAGACACCAAAAGCTTCCTTCTGCGTTGTATATCGACGCTTGGTCAGGTAGCGTCAATATACGACGAGTCCGGATGAGAATGTCTTGGACTGCATTCTGGAAGCCACTGGCTGGCCATTGTCAGCCCAGCTTTGGCTGTTACGTCTGTGCTGAACTGTGCTACCGCAGCCTGAGGTTCTACCCCCACAATATCATCAGGGGTTCAGTCCCCACTCTGTAATGTTTTGCTGTCAATAACCCCCTTAAGCAAATGTAGACGCCTGCAGACATAGAGCTGTTCTATTCATGCGCAGAATTACACTATACTATCAATACGTCGTACATCCGACACGGCCAGACAAGCTATTCCATACAGTGATATTTCTCCGTGTTAAAAAAATATTATAACATCACTTTGCCTCCTTTAAACTAGCTCTTCTTCTCATAGTAGAGATGCCAATGCTATTCCTCCTATTACAACATAGCTTTACCAATAGAATTACTCATTTCAGTGCTTTTAGAGTGACAAGAACAATACTACTGCGACCAAAGACTGTCATGATGCTGTGGGAACAGTCTTTCCTGATCTTTGTGGTGCAGTAGAGCCTGGGGTAGGGGACAGGGGTTCTCCCCAGGGGCGCATGACCAGAGGCTTGTAATGGTCATTGGGTTTATGAGGCTCCATCCACTACAATCAAGGAAAAAACCCACGGGGGACGTTTCCATGGATACCAAGAGATGTCAGCCACCTCCACTGTGGTGACTTGGGTACCATGTTGGTAGGAGGAATTGATGCTCATGTTTTTCAGGACTCATGCTGTGGAGGAGAGAGAGAGACCAGATCTGCCATAATAACCAAATCTGGTTAAGTGGGGGAAAGTGGAGAATGATTCGGCACAGAGCCTGAGCAGCAATGGCCCATTAAAAGAAGCGCAGCCATCATTCCACCCACAAACAGACATTTCCATGGAGATTCCCCTCCCACTTTGTCTCAGAGAAACAGCCCTTTCAGGCAGCATTGCGCCCACACAACACTCAGTCAAACCCCCTGAACACTGAGCCCAAATCTTACACACCAGGAGCCTGCAGAGTGGATACACACACACACACGCATGCACACACACATGCGCACACACACTTACATACATGCTCACGCTTACACTGACACAAGCACATACACGCACACAAACACATACATTCAGGCTCACTCAAGCACATGCTTTATTACAGTCACACAAGTATACACACACACACACACACACACACACACCCACAAAAGCACATATACTCTCACACACACATGCTTAAACAAGCGCAAGCATCAACGCACTGTCACAAGAGCACACACGTACACTATCATATTCATGCACACCCACACGCACACAAGCACGTGCTTGCACATGCACATGCATACATTCACAAACACACAAGCACATACACACACCCACAAAAGCACATGCACTGACGCATGCATGTTCAAAGGAATACCATCATGACATGCTACATTAAGTTTCAGAGATTCATTGACCTTAACTTATCATCACTAATCCTTTCCCGTAGCCCATGGATCTGCTGAATGCGAATAATCGCCCATTGAATATAAAAATTAGAGCTATTGTGACTTGAATAGCCCCGCACCATGTTATTAGCCTTGCCTCATTTTTGCACCTCCAATAGGAAAAAGCAATGACGTCAATGTGGCCACTGTCCCTTTGCATGTTCACGACCCAATGTTCAACTTGAGCCCTATCCTTCAGAAATACGTGAAGAATCACACCATCCGTCTTGTTCTTGGTGTTATTTAAACACCCTGAGGCCACACAATGAAGCATTGTTATATTTTCAGCATCACAAACAGCACAATTGCTTGATAAATATCAGGTATAATTGAAGTGATTTGCTCTTCAATAGACTCGAATGAACAGACCGATGCAAAATGGAGTCAGTACAGCAGCAACAACATCATGATTTAGTGTGCCCCTAGTGGAGGGATCCAGAGTGTGACTGGATTTTCTTCTGCGAGATGCAGTCATGCCGCTGTCCATTACGATAATTAAATTGATGAGAAAAAACATTCCGGGAGTGAATAAATCAAATAATGTAATCAGATTTTATTTTATATCATTCCTCAACCACCGGGTGGTGGAATTGTGATGGGCGTTGGTAGTTGGACGCCAAGAGCAGTCGCCAGAAATAAAAGGAAACCCAGCAATGTGCTGAGAGACTGAAACGGATAGAAAGCACGAGACTCGCGCTGCCAATGGACCTGACGCCGTCCGTGGTAACAAAACAGGCGAGCTCAAAAGAAAACAAAAGAAAAGGGAAATAAACCAAAGATTCCCTCACTAACACTTATCCTGTTATGCAGCTAAGATCCTGACAATACTCTCTCTTCTCAAAAGACCTTACTGGCTAAAGCGCCAAAGACACAATGACGCTCTAGCAACACGAACGAGGTAGAACAGGAGCTTAATAGAGTCCGGGTAACGTCCCCAATTAATGCCAGTTGGCCCAGGAATCCAACGGCAGAAATAACGCGCAAATCCTGAAATGCGCAAATTGCGGGGTTTTTTTTTCCATTTGCTTGCGGGTCCGCGGTTTTGGCCATTCATATGTGGGTCGGACCTGCCAGATGCGGGTCACTTGGGAGCTATGCTCAACAGTACACAGCGTTTTCAGTCACTGTGATAGTATTCCTTCAAACGAGCACATGCATGTACACACACAGTCACAAGCGCACTCGCAGACTGTCATTTACATGCACAGACAAACTCACAGGCACATGTGTGCCCACACAGACACACACTCACACAAGCGCATGCATTCACGCACATAGCATACACTCTCAAAATGCACGCACAAACACATGAGCGCAAACACACGTAAGAACATGCTCACAAACATTCACCTGCATACACACAAAACACACCCACACTCATGCATTCAGACACACAAACATAAACAAACACATAAACATTCACGCACATATACACGCATACACAAACAAGCACACAAACACAAAGCTGGACACTCATTCTCACACACAACCACACCCCCACACATACAATATATTCACTTTGAGGCATGCAACACATCCTTTGGTGTTGCACAACTGAGATTTCCTTATCCAATTAATGTCTGGAGCTAGCTTTCATCTTTTTATGGAAAAGTAACAGTCAAGTTGCTCGCTAGGCTGCTTGGAGACCTATCAATTACAGTTTTTTACAATCACTTTGACGCTAACCTCAGAAGTTTTTGCTCAATTTTCAAAACGTTAGATACAACACTCGTAACGGTCAGCACTTGTAACACAGCCCAACCATTTGTTCAAAACCTTGCATTGTGTATTCTCCTCATTGAAGAATACTTGCACTTCTGAATCTTTGGTTCAAATGACTCACCTATCATGAAATACCGTAGGAACATTACTTTAGATCACCCACACACACACACAAGATACCAATCACTGCCAAGTTGTTTTCCCAATCGCTTTCATTACTGCAAAAAACACTTGATACATGTTTCAATAAGGTTCTAAACAACAGAGACAGTGGAATCATAAACAAAATGTGAAATTTTTGTTTGAAATACAATAGTAAAATGTTCATTTGAAGAATGGCAAAGTAGCCATAAAGTAAATGAAAACATTTTGATCAACTGCCATAAAAGTGAACAGTTGTAAACAGAAATACTGTAACATTGTTACTCATCATTTGCATCAACTCTCTTCTGGAGTTGGCCAGAGATTCTCATCGACATCACAGTGGATATTTTCCCTTGCCAGGCATCGGGGGGAAAATCTCCTGGCATGACGAATCCAGGCCTGACATTGGTCTGCCGTTATTTCATTACACGCATCATCCATGGCCTGGAGGAGGGTGGCACGTTCATGAGGGCGACGATCATAGACTTTCCACCTCCATGGTGAGAAGAATTCCTCTATTGGGTTGAGAAAAGGAGAGTATGGGGGCAAATATAATACTATGAACTGTGGATGGGCCTCAAACCATGTTTGCACCACTTAAGCAAGGTGGGACCTAACATTGCCCCAGACTACAACATACGTGACTCCTTCAGTTTGACAGAGCTGCTCTAGTTCATTTAAAATCCTGAAGGAGGGCTGCATTGTATGATCCCAGCACAGGTCTGCGTGCCACCACACCATCCTCAGATATGGCGGCACAGTGATTTTCCCTCCACGTTGTCCAGGTACCTGGATTGTTGCTCGCTGGCCAATCAAATTTCACTCTTTCCGCCTTGTTTTGGCCAGGTTGAAGCCTGCCTCATCTATGTAGAGGAATTTGTGGTAGTACTCTGCAGCATCCAGCTCCATCACTCTAAAGAGATTGAAAGGAAATTCCTCTAGAATGTAACATTAGATGAAAAACCCATGTGAATCATTCATACTGCCACAAGAATCTTTAAACTGAGCATACCTGAACATACTCTGCCCGCAGTTACTTCACCCTCTCTGTATTCCTTTCAAAAGGCACCCGGTAGATCTGCTTTAAAGACACCTGGTTCCTTTTCAGTATGCGGGCAATAGTCGGCAGACTAATGGCTTCCACATTATTGAATAGATCAACATTGTCAATGATGCGCTGCTGGATTTCGGTCAGGCGTATCTCATTCCTGACCCAAACTAAATTGACAGCCAGCTCTTGTTAGTCAGTCAAAATTCTGCCCCTGCCTCCCCCGTTTGGCCTGGTCTCAATTCTGCAGGGAAAGCAAAGAACACACTGATGCACAACACCTACTGTGTGGTATCTATTTGTATGCACTATACAGTGGTACACTGGAGAGACACCAAGACAGTGGTAAGACACAGGCTGTATTACAGTACTGTATATATATATACACTACCCACTACAGAAATTTGATCATTTATGGTAGTTTACGCAAATACATAGTCCATGCTGAAGACTTACCGGTTCTCGTTGCGGAATGTTCTGATGATCGAGGCCACTGTGGATCTTCTTAGCTGGATCATGGCAGCGGCCTCACTCATCGTCATGCCCCGATTGATGACATGATCCACAACCATTGCTCTGATTTCATTTGACACCCTTTGCTGAGACTGTCGCTGTCTTGGTCCCTGGCCTTGTCCTCTACCACCGCTCCCCCCTCTGACGAGGCCCATGGCCACCTCTCTGTTGGGGCCTATGCCCCCCTCTCTGATGAGGCCCACGGCCACCTCTTTGGAGAGGTCCTTGTCCTCTACCAAATCTTTCCCCCACACCTCCACCTCCACGTCCACGTCCACGTCTAAGTCCTCTCACTGCGTGACCTCTCAGCTGATCTGCCTGCTCCATGCTGTCACTGTGTTGAAGCTGTGATGGGTGCACACTCTTACCTATATACTCTAACCACAAGGTGAAATCAATAATCAGTAATTGGAGTCAATTGTCATTAATTGGAGTCAAATTGGAGTCAGTTGTCATTACTACCCACAGGAAATTTGGGCAAAAACTTCAAGTACTTCAACGATTCAGTTACTTATCATTTTGAGTAGCTGTAGTCATTGATAATTAGATGCCTTTAATGACATAAAAAGACAGTCAAATCATATATAATGTGTGTATTCTATTTTAAAATAGTAATACTTTGATGTTAACTTGTGTCATTTTGAACAAGTAATTTAAATTCAATGAACAAATCACTTAAATGTAATGTGTATTGTATCCAAGCAATTGAAAAAAGTGTTTAGAGTTTTGAAAAATGGTCTATTTTGATGATCTGTGTTGAGGTTTGTTTCTAGAGTTTTGAAAGTTGAGCAACAACTTCTGAGGTTAGCGTCGAAGCGATTGTAAAAAACTGTAAGTTTCATTTCTTAGTTTCATTTTTGTATTGAATTTACTTTTACTGTACATGTTATCATGCAACTAGCTGGAACTGCTACATCGTTTTGGTGTTCCTAGATGTGCTCTGCTAATTGCAGGTACAGAACAGGGCCCATATTCACAAAGCATCTTATCTTACCACTAGGAGTACTCTTAGGTCGCGCTTAAACATTTTATGTAGAGGATTAATCTTAAAAGGTATTCACAAAGCCGCTGAGAGCAACTTTTAGTTAATGGAGCTTCAGTGAGCAGTCCCGTTGCTTTTCGGCTCATACAGCCAAATCCATATGTCCAATTGCTTCCATAGTTACATTTTTGTGACCAGCACAACTTTTGCTACAACTTGGATATAAATATATTTATGCAGAGTGAAAACTGTGGGAGTTAGAGCAAGTTTAAGAGAGGGCTTCTTGACGGTTTTGCAGCTGGTCGCCACTCTAGCCGTGATGTCTTAACACTGGAAGATCCAAGAATTGTGTAAAAAAAAATTTTTTTTTAATTATAATTAGAAAATAATAGGACTTACAAAAAAGTTGATCAGAAAATAAATTATCCAAGCATAGGTTAACATTTTACAGTTTAAATGACATTTCTAGCTAAAAGTATGACAGAGTAAAAAATATCTGAAAATAGCTACATTTAAAAAAAGAAGTGAAATATTTTAAGAAGTATAAATAGTATGAAAGAGAAAAATAGCAATAATGTCCAGAAAAAGCTGCACGTTTTGATTTATGAATTGTTGAAATGGCACAATGTAGGACTAGTTTAATAACGTGGAACTTCGGATGTAGTAAGAATAATAATAACAAAGAAAATGGCCAACATGAAAAACAATAGTGTGAATGCTGTCAGCTTTCACACTAATAAAATTCAAATATGCGTAGATCAAATGTTAAATTTATGAAACGGTGTTTAGAAGTTGTTATGGAGTATTTACACATTATCAGATATTTTCACATTTGTTTGTCGCCAAAAGCTAGTTCACATTCACCAGAGAGAACTAGAAATGTGTTGCCAGTCTGAAAGCCTCCTCTTTCTCGCTGGAGCAGCAAATGTCTCATTAAGAATCCAATGAACAAAAATCAGCAATAGGTAGTCAAAACAAGTCTTGCAAACATCATTCACAGTTAATTGAGCCAAATCATGTGAATATCTGCTATAGCTATAATCACATTTTCTAGATGATATGCCTGTCATCTGCTGAGCATCTTAGGGAATGGATTAGTAGCAGAACCAAATTGGAAGTTGTTACGCATATTAACGTAGTTCATAATGTAGTCAGCGCCACGTAGAAACCGTAAATGTAATAAAAAAAAAACAAAAATGTAATAGTCATTTTTTTAGACAATGACCACTTATTTCAGGGAGATGAATAAGATGAAAAGTATTCATTGGTATTTTATCAAAATTTTTGTTTATTACATTAGTGCTTATTGTTATATTTGCCGTTACACATGTACAACCACAAATGTAATAGAAAACCACAAATGTAATAAAGTCATATTTACTTGAAAAATCATTCCATGTGTTGTTCCGAAATCATGAATACACTGCATAATCAACTGATTTGGCCCATGTCACCAATATCTATGGCTATTATAACGATAGTCATGTTTATTTAACTAGTAGTCAAAGTCACCAGGCTGTCAGTGTTAAGGTGCTCTCAGGAAACACACGCCAGAGGGGGAAATCCAAAAAACGTACGCCTTTAATGAGGCAAAAACCCAAAAAACACAATTGCCAAGCCACAATACCAAATCCAAAAACAGTGTCGACTAGACAGGCAGGGGTCAGAACCAGGAAGACAGATGAGCAAAGGTACATAGACGGTAGGCAAAAAGTCATAGTCGATGAACAAAGCCAAGAGTCATACACAGGGCATCCAAACACAGAAATCGTGGTCATACAAAAACGGGTTAAAATCCAAAAAGGACAAAACAATACAAGAAGGGCAATGGCAAGAATCATAGTCGGACAAACCAGTAGAAGAAAAACAATACTCAATGGCATACACGGCACTCTGCACAAAGAAATATTGATTAATGTTCTGACAAAGTCAGCACTGCAGTGAAGACTCTTAAATAGATGGGAGGTGAGCTGGATCAGACTAATTACAACGGGAGAATCACATGAGGGAAAACCCTAACCACGAAAAGTGGCGAAAGCCAAGACACGGACGGAAATCACACAGACAGCCTATGACATTTAATCAGCTTCGGTCACGGAGTTCTTAGTGCACAGATAACGAGTGCAGGAAAGTAATTAAGCACGTGCGAGAGATCTCGCAGAAACGCAGGGGGAGGCAGGTGAAGCTGAGCAAGAGGCGGAGCCTAGAACAGGGTGACTGCTGAGAGGGAAATAGTGTTAATTAGTAGTTAATTACAGATTAAACTAGAGTTCTCATTAGTAAGTTAGTAATCTGTGTACATGGATTAGCTGTGTTAGTAGACTATGATACAGCATACAAAGTTAAATCATGTTAAATTAAATGTTAGATTTTATTAAATGATTGTTAAATTTATGTACCATACATAGATCATGGGAATTGCCATTACAATAATAAATGTAAGTAATCAAAAATTCAAACTCACCACCATTTTTCAAGATGGCGGCTACATCTGATATGAAAGTTGTAACTGGAATAAAGTTGCCGACCAGTCTGATATCTTGATATCAAATTACGCACATTTAGGTATGCGTATTTCAAATTATTGGTTTTGAAATGGCTCAGAATCTTCCATTTATCTGACAATTTAAACTTAGGGTCTGTTATTAGAAAGTTTATTCAGTAACAGAGGGTTGTGCGGTCTAAAGCAGCTTTCTTGCACTTGCACTGCCTAACACTACCTAGCTATTCAGAAGCTCAGCTGTTCAATTCCTGGCTCTACTCAGGTTTTTTTTTCCTAATGGGAAGACCGAATTGTGACTCGGTGTCAACATTTAAGTGTGAGCAGAATGTTAAGAGATGCCAAGTCTCCCGCATTCGTCGTAGGTCTCACGCATTTTTTAGGCTTATTCACCATAGTCCGCAATTATTTGTTGCAGGCTTAATGAGATTCTCACGCGGTATTAAATTCATTGTGAATTTCAGTTTCACTTGCGTACAGGTTGACCTCACCTCAAGTAACATGGAAAGCGATTATGACCCCGACTTCTCGTGCTTATCTTTACTCAGGGATTGGAAACAGTGCATTTGTTTCATGACCATTTAAATTGTTTTAATGAGATAAGACCATTTGAAATGTCTCTATGCATTTCCATTGCTTCCAATTCCTTAGTAGACAAGCCTGAGAATTCCCGAGTCATAATTTGATTTCCATGTCATAAATGGGGAAATCCACCGTAATGCACGTGAAACTGATTAACTTGATACACAATGACTTCAATTCCATGAGTGAATTTCTTCAGTGCACATTGATTGAATAATTGCTGTGTTAACTTGACCGAGGCTTATGACCCTCTGATAAGATAATTGCTTGGACATTTTCACCGTTATAAGAAACGTCAATGAATGTCCGTATATGTTATCAAATTACTCTCTGGTTTCCTCAATTCATTGTACCCTGGTTGAACATATTTGTTGTCAACCGAATTGTTTATCTTGAATCATATGCCTAATACCTTGATAAAAGGAAGCACTAGATAACTCTGGCAACTCCTTTCCTCAGCTTCATCTTTGCCCCTGTCCCGTTAAAACACAGCTCTCAGAAATGATCACTGCACAGCACAGATCGATGGGACAGAGAAAAGTTTTTTTTTTTTCCTCTCCTGATTTTTAACAGTCAAGCCTTTCTCCCCTCCTTGTCTTTTGGAGCTCTGTATAACGCACAAAGCCACTTGTCCACTTTTTAAATATCATGCCGGTAAGAAGCATTGTCATTGAATGTCAATTACAAGTGGCTAGCTTGTTAGCCACCGTGTTAATTTTATTAACTACTGAGTCAATGCAGTCCCCGCAACGGTAAGGATACCAAGGTAGCTTGCTGGTGACCATTTTCAATCGCTAGCTTTTGTTGTTAGTCAGCGGTCTGTTCAAGTCAGTGAGATGGCTAATTAGCTAGCTAGCATGAAAAAAGTGATTTTTTTCTATTTAAGTTACAAATTTGCGTTTTTACGTTAACTTATGCATGAAACGTTTAATTATAGCCCTTCAAATGCAAAAAGCTGGAGAATACAGCTGTGTAGGTTTGTTGATAAAAGTGCCTTCTGTAATATTCTTGTGTCGTAAATTGTAATTATCTTGTGAGATTTATCACCAATGAAAAATACACTAATTTCACAACTGTTTCAGATCTTTTTAAAAATTAGTTTAGGTATACATTAAAAGCTTATTATGCGGGTCTTCATGATGTAATTCTACATGGCAGTCACTGCCTGTATAGCTAAGTAAATGAGTGACCAAGAAACACAACTAGATCTACAGCAACTCGCCACATAGGAAAAAAATAAGATATCAGTTTCTGTGCCTCCCCTATGTGAGCAATGACCTCAGTCTGGCCACCCCAATGAAAACTGTCTGGCTTCGCCACTGGTTGCAGAGATATAGTCATTTCATTTTTGGTATGTCATTTTGGAGCCAGAGGCTCAGGGCTTAAGAAGTTAATTACTGATGCATTTTTCATGCCAGTCTTGGCTGCCATCTTGAATTTTCAATGAGTTTCATGTATTATCCTAATGAAAATTCCCAAGAAATATGTGCGGTAATTATATCTATTGCCGATATGAACATTGATCAGCAAACTGTTGGCACTGGCAGCCATTTTGAAAAATTTTTGCCGTGGGTGGCATATTGAAAATTCAAGATTGCCCAATGTCAAAATATTTTTTGAAATGTCTTTAGCCATAAGTGCACCAAATTTGATGCTTTTATCACAAAATATACAATTTTCATGCTTATCTGCTCCACTAGAAGGGTAATCTAGAACAAGCTCATAAAACAAGCCAAGAATACAATCCCAGAGAACCAGTAGATCACAATATACAGGGTATGAGCAAGCAGACTCGAAAAACCATAGACC
This sequence comes from Gymnothorax reevesii, assembly GCA_029721435.1. NCBI lineage: Eukaryota > Metazoa > Chordata > Actinopteri > Anguilliformes > Muraenidae > Gymnothorax > Gymnothorax reevesii. Next base: position 12,107,864 of record CM056581.1, read on the forward strand.
AGAGGTTCCCAAACTCGGCCCTGGAGCCCAGTGTATGCTGTTCTGTTGTTATTTTTTTTTTGTTGTTATTATTTAATTAACAATGAATTTTTGAAACTATGTGCTTTTCATGCAAGATTGCTAAAAATCTTAATCATATCACATCAAAAGTAGCGTAGTATGATATGCCCAGTTATATTTCTGTGGACATGTAGTGCTTACTTGGCTTTATTGCAAACACGTACTTACATAAAAGGGGGCACATAAACTCTGATCAAATTTAGATTCATATGAATCAATCAACTGCTAATTAGTGGAAGTCCAGACACCTATGCAGGCTGCACGGAAGCATTGGTAAAACTACCAGCACCACTGGCGGTACTGACAGCAAATTTTGGGCGCACAGTGTTGGTAGTGGAATTGAATCCTTGAGTTTCCAAAGGGCCTGACGCCAAGGAACGCTGTCCATTTTCTGTCCATATGTTATAACCCATATATTTCTACTTTATTTCCTTTCAAGAGGGTGTCATTGGGATACTTCCTGCTGAAATTACAAGGCCGTTACCTTCTTTGTGAAAAGATATGCAGACCTCTCTGGAGTTTGGGCCCTTTGGAAACTCAAAGATTCAATTCCAGTCACTGTTAATAGCCTATCAGTTAAAGCCGGGGTGGGGAACCTTATACAGAAAGGGCCGGCGTGGGTGCAGGCTTTCATTCTAACCAAGTGGATGCTCACCTGATTCTACTAATCGAGGTCTTCAGAAAAGACTCCAGAGATTGACTAGTAGTATCATATGAGTAACTGCAAGGTTGGAATGAAAGCTTGCACCCATACCGGTCCTTTCTGGATAAGGTTCCCCATCCCCTGATTCAAAGGCTGCACAGAAGCATTGACCAGCGCTGATTTATCGACTCGATAACAGTGCCCGGAGCACCTTTACTGTGTCGATAGCTTTAAATTTGGCCAAGAAACTCTGTGTTCAGGCATTCAAGCTCAATTCATACAAGTCAAAAGTTCCTTAGAAGGCCAATATGTGGCGTACAGATGTGTATTTTAAGGATGACAGCCGGCTATAGCTTTGTATATTTTTTATTTCAGTTTCTGTGTGATTTCACTTCTGCATTTGAACAACAAAATTTTGATGTTTTTGACAACTGCTTCTAATTACTTATATCTCCTCTTATGAGTAGTCTGAAGCTTGACCTTTTTTGCCTTTTATTTTTGCCACTCCTTCATTCACAGCAAATGCAGATACCTGTATGTGGCAGGCATGTGTGCAACCTACCAATACCTGCGGGGGATTCCCCAATCAATCAATGGGCAGACATGTTTCTGGTATGCAAGCAAGCCTATCAACTCAATACACTATCAGCAGCTAAGAGCATGTTCTGTACACCCGTTTCATTGGCGTTTATAGGGCAATCAAAACACAATCAAAACCGCTACGAACAGCACCGGCCATGCCGTTGGCACTTGCCACCAATCATATTCATCTGATAGATAATGAACAGTTCAAAGACAAAGTTAATTATCATGAGGAAAACATGCATTCCACTGATGAGAGAAATATAATTAATACCAACCTAGTTTGTCGCCCATTACCACAGTGGTTAATGTTATTTTTTTAATGTAATTGTTTGCCATTTTGCAAGAAGTACAACATGAACTTGGGGATTAGGCTACATACGTTCCTTGTAGTTCTGCATTTTTCTGGCATAATTTTTCTAAAAAAGTTATTCATTTAAAAATCAAAAGCATGTACTCAAGAAAAACGAGCAGCTTCTAGTGACGGAAATTTCAACACTCAAGTTCAATCCGTTTTGAATATGTTCGTCACCGCCAGTATTGAAACAGGTTTGCAACACTGTTTTGAAACTTTAGTCACATGATCGAGTTGGGTCATATGCACATCAGAAAGGTTTGAATGCTTGTTGAGATTGTTAGTGGTGATGAAATTTGAGCTACACACTGTTAAATTAGTAGGTTAAATAGATATTTTGATCGGAATATGCTGGTATTTATAAATAGACAGTCTACATTACATTGGCGCAAGCCAGGCTATGTATGTTTTTCACTAGCTTTATGAAATACAACCCCATTTCCCTAAAAGTTTGGACACTGTGTTAAATGTAAATAAAACAGAATGCAATGATTTGCGAATCAATGAAATCCCTGTATTTCTTTGAAAGTAGGACAAAGACAACGTATCAAATGTTGAAACAGATATTTTATTGTTCTTTTAAATCTATCTGCTCATTTTTAATTTAATGACAACAATTTTTTTTTTTTTTTTAAAGTTGGGACGGGACAAGAAAAGACTGGAAAAGTTGCATGATGCTAAAAAAAAGACAAATGGTAAGGCATCTCCCTGCCAAATAGATCTGTGAAAGACTGCATGGGGAAATATTCAACAAATTAAGAACTTCAACTTAAAATTGAAAATAAATTGGAGATTTTATCCTCTGTGGTACATAATGTCATTGGACTCAGGAACACTTCTGTAAACAAATGTCAGGAAACACGGTTTGTCACTGCACTCACAAATGCAAGTAAAATTCTGCCCTGTCAAGATTAAACCATATACTGTATAAACAAGATCCAGAAAAACTGCCTTCTTCTCTGGGCCCAAGCTCATTTAAAATGAACAGAGGCAAAGTGGAACGCCGCCCTGTGGTTTGGCTGATCAAAATGTTAAATTCTGTTTGAACATATGGATGCCACGTTTTCTGGGGTAAAGTGGTGAGGGGCCTTCCTACTTGTTATCTGTTATGACTTGAAAATCACAACAAAGAAAACCAGCAATGACAACTTAAACAAATCTGTTCTTCACTGATTAGGTCCAAAAATTTCTACAAATAATCCACTGTTTGATCTTGTAATACCACTCTAATGCCACTATGTAACTCTGCCCCACTGAACAAAATCACAGCATTTATATAGACTAGTACCATTTCTGGAAAGATTTACAGGATTCCTGAGTGATCCAGCCCCCTCCAGGCAAGAAGATGCCAGAAGCTTCTAGAAAGCACTAGTCTATTTAATCAAAAAGAAGTGATATTGCATCAGATCAGGTTTTTCTACAGACATACCACCAGAGGGTGCTAAATGATGAACACAATAAACAAATAGCTGACCAGTAAGCAGCGAAAATCTAATATATCTCCATTTACAAACACTCACACATAAAACCTCCCTTCTTTAAGAAAAGAAAGGTTTGCTAAATTTTGTTAAAATTAACACCGTTTTATAATTAGTATAATCTTGAACTTTACACCAAAAGTATTATTGATCATTATAATAATCATTTTCATAACAACCAGCGCAATTTTCACAAATAGAAAAGTAAAATTACATGCAAGAAAGTGCATCTGGAATAACATTATCTTTTCCACTGATGTGAGAAATATCCAAATCATAATCTTGCAAAAGTAAACTCCATCTCTGTAATCTTTGATTCTTGTTTTTGATGTTATGCAAGAATGTGAGGGGATTGTGAGCACTGAAGACCTTGATGGAAGTAGCTGAACAAGTCATATAGACTTCAAAATGTTGTAAAGCCAAAACAAGTGGCAAACATTCTTTTTTAATTGTTGAATAGTTTTTCTGATGTTTATCAAACCTTTTGGAAAGTAACAAACAGGATGATCTACTCCATCAGTGTCTCCTTGCAGTAAAACTGCATCTGCACCAATGTCACTGGCATCAACAGCCAACTTGAACTCCTTTTTGAAATTAGGAGATAAAAGAACTTTTGCATTTTTGAGGATAGCTTTCAGTTCATCAAATGAATTTTTAAATTTTTCATCCCAAACAAATTTTGCATTTTTCTTCAGTAAATTTGTCGAAGGTATTTTACAGAATACAATTCTGAATGGTGAATACTCATTTGACTGTCTTTGACAAGAGTTGAATTGATGTAATCACGATTGTGGTAACTTGTATCAAAATGTGATTTGGTTGCCTGAATAATGTTTGAATCCATATAAGTCTGATTTGTTATCACAAGTATCTGAATATACATCTAATCAACGTGATTAAACTTTATGAATGTTTTAAATCTAAATATTTATGTTTTAGGGACAGCATTCTGTTCTGACTCAACTGGTAACCAGTCGCTCACTAATTCACTAGTATTAATGTGAATCTCACGGAGACATAATTATAATTATAATCATAATCATAATAATGATAATGATAATACAACCTTTTTTCCAGAAAAGTTTGTGTAAAATGTGAATAAAAACAGGATACATTGATAGGCAATCAAACAACTCCAAAAATTGGAAATATTATAAAGACAACATATCAAATGTTGTAACTGAGAAATCTTTTTGTTTTTGAAAAATATATGCTCATTTTGAATTTGAGGCCAGCAACGTGTTTCAAAAATATTTGGACTGGACCATGTTTACCGTTGTGTTAAATCATCTCCTTTTTTTAACAAAAACCTGTGAATGTTTTGGAACTGAGGAGACTAATTACTGTAGTTTTGAAAGCAAAATGTTTTCTCATTCTTGCTTGATTTTAGATTTCAGCTTCTCAATACTTTTGCAGACTTTTTTATCACATTTGTCCACCAAATTTTGAAATGGATTTCCTGTCTGGGCTGCAGCCAGGCCAATTTAGCTCCCGAATTCTTTTGCATGAGGTCCATGATCTTGTAACGCGAGCACAATGTGGTTTGGCATTCTGTTGCTGAAATTAACAAGGCCTTACCAGAAAAAGATGTCTGTAGGCTGCATATTTTGCTCCAGAACCTGTATATATTGTTAAGCATTAATGCTGCCTTTATAGATTTGCAAGTTACCCATGCCAGATGCACTACTGCACCCCTATACTATCCTGGATGCTGGCTTTTGAAATGTGCGCTGATAAAAGCCGGATGTTCCCCCTCCTTCTTCACCCAGAAGACGTGGCATCCTTGATTTCCAAAAAAATTCTGATTTTGATCAGCTAGACCACAGGATAGTTTTCCACTTTGTCTCAGGCCATCATAAATGAGTTTAGGCCTAGAGAAGGCGGCAGTGTTTCTGGATCTTGTTTATTTTTGTTTTGTCTTTTTTTTTGTTTTTTTTAGGGTCCGAGCCTCCAGGCCTGCAGGGCCTTGGAGAGGACCCTATTGTTTTTGTCGTGTTTCTTTTTAGGGTCCGAGCCTCGAGGCCTGCAAGGCCTCAGAGAGGACCCTATTGTTTTTGTCGTGTTTCTTATTATTAGGGTCCGAGCCTCGAGGCCTGAAAGGCCTCAGAGAGGACCCTATTGTTCCTGGTCAGTTTCTTATTATTATTCTTTGTTTTTTCTTACGCCTCTTTGAGCTTGAATTTGACCCCCTAAACATGCTCAAAAACTCACCAAAATCGGCACGCTCGTCAGGTCTGGCGAAAAATTTGATAAAATGATAAAACTCTCCCCATCGGTCACAAAATGGCTCTCTAGCGCCACCAAGGCACTTTTTACTGGCCTTTAGAGGGCCACCACGCCCGGTAGGAAAGTCATAGAGAGATGCAACCAACACTATATTGTTCATCTCATCAAGGACTAAAAATGAACAATCGACACCTATTTCCTAAATCAAACAGGAAGTCCGCAATTTGCATATCAAAATTTGCATTTCACCCTAAATTTGGCCAAAATTTGCTCTCGAACAAACGCGAACTCCTCTCGGGGCGTTCATTGTATCAACCCCAAATGCTAATAGATGACACAGCACACTCTTCCGATGAAAACTACTGTACAACTTTTTCAAAAGTCCTACGGTTTGGATTTTATGAGGCGTCAAAGATGGGGTCCGCAGCCACTTTGACTGCCTTTTCCCGATGCATACGCAATTTCCAACATTAATTTAACCGCTTAAACATGGTCAAAAACGAACAAAATTTTGCAGTAAATTCTTACAGGCAACAAACATATCTGTTATCCCAAAATTCTTCACCAAAGCCACAAAATGGCTCTCTAGCGCCACCTAAATCCTCCAAAATGGCACTTTTGCTTACACCACGCCCTGACGCAATGTTTAAAAATTCTGAAAAAAATCACACATCATTGCTGTACCATGACAGATATTCTCACTTGATTTCGTGAAAATCCAATGAAGACTTCTTGAAATAAAAAATGTTATGTTCATCATATGCTGTACAGTATCACATAATTTCTTACTGTGAACAAACCGTTTATTGTATCAAAATGTCCTTTGGTAGACTTCATAAGCTCCATGTGTACAGACAAACTGCCAAGCATGGAACAATTTCTATGAATATTTCTGGAGATATTAATATGTTATGAATATTCATATTTTGAAAAATATAGAGTGACGCACTTCTGAATTCACCATAAGTTGCAGCGTATGAAACTTTTGTCTGTGCTCAGGGAACATGCTCCCAAAATCTCAGCTTTCTAGGATTTACGTAGAAGAAGCATTTATTAATTTCTTGATTTTTATTGATTTCCATGTATTTCTGTGTGCTACTACACAATTGTCCACCGGGTGGCAGTTGGAGCCCACGGATCATCTCCCTTCACTAAGTTCATGCATGGGGGAACATTTCACAATACACACCAGTGATTAAATGTGCTTCAGATACTTTGACCAGGTTCCATGGCTCATAGCTCCATTATTCAAAACTAAAATCTATGCAGTGAAGGGGTTTGCACTCAACTCAACATAAAAGATTTCCCACTATCTCGTACTGTTGAACGAATCACAATGCTCGACATCGCTCCAACGCGTCTCGCCCCCCTTTCGACATGCACGGGTGGGCGTCTCGCCCCCGTTTCGACATGCGCGGGTGGGCGAGGACCCGTCCCAACGCTGCTTGCAGCTTTAATTATTATTAGGGTCCGAGCCTCGAGGCCTGAAAGGCCTCAGAGAGGACCCTATTGTTCCTGCTATGTTTCTTATTATTATTCTTTATTTCTTTGTTTCTTTGTTTCTTCTTACGCCTCTTTGCGCTCAAATTTGACCCCCTAAACATGCTCAAAAACTCACCAAAATCGGCACGCTCGTCATGTCTGGCGAAAAATTTGATAAAATGAAAAAATTCTCCCCATAGGTCACAAAATGGCTCTCTAGCGCCACCAAGGCACTTTTTACTGGCCTTTAGAGGGCCACCACGCCCTGTAGGAAAGTCATACAGAGATGCAACCAACACTATATTGTTCATCTCATCAAGGCCTAAAAATGAACAATCGACACCTATTACCTAAATCAAACAGGAAGTCCGCAATTTGCATATCAAAATTTGCATTTTCCCCTAAATTTGGCCAAAATTTGCCCTCGAACAAACGCGAACTCCTCCTAGGGCGTTCATCGTATCGACCCCAAATGCTAATAGGTGACACAGCAGACTCTTCCGATGAAAACTACTGTACAACTTTTTCAAAAGTCCTACCGTTTCGATTTTATGAGGCGTCAAAGTTGGGGTCCGCAGCCACTTTGACTGCCTTTTTTCGATGCGTGTGCAATTCTCAACCTAAATCTGACCCCTTAAACATGCTCAAAAACAAACCAAATTTTGCTAATAATTAATTGTGGCTTCAAAGATATTTACTCTTTGAAAACTCTCCACCCAAGACACAAAATGGCTCTCTAGCGCCACCTAAATACACCAAAATGGGACTTTTGCTTTCACCACGGCCTGTCGCAATGTCGTAAAATTTTGAAAAAAATCACACATCATTGCTGTATTATGCCCTAGAATCTCACTTGATTTTGTGAAAATCCAATGAACACATTTTGAAATAAAAAATGTTATGTTCATAATATGCTGTACAGAATTACATAATTTCTTACTGTGGACAAACCGTTTATTGTATCAAAATGTCCTTTGGTAGACTTCATAAGCACCATGTGTACAAACAAACTGCCAAGCATGGTACAATTTCAATGAATATTTTTTGAGATATTAATATGTCATGAATATTCATATTTTGAAAAATATAGAGTGACGCACTTCTGAATTCACCATAAGTTGCAGCGTATGAAACTTCTCTCTGTGTTCAGGGAACATGCTCCCAAAATCTCAGCTTTCTAGGATTTACGTAGTAGAAGCATTTATTAATTTCTTGATTTTTATTGATTTCCCCATGTATTTCTCTGTGCTACTACACAATTCTCCACCGGGTGGCAGTTGGAGCCCACGGATCATCTCCCTGCACTAACTTCATGCATGGGAGAAGATTACACAATACACAGCAGTGATTAAATGTGCTTCAGATACTTTGACCAGGTTCCATGGCTCATAGCTCCAATATTCAAACCAAAATCTCTTTCAGTGAAGGGATTTGCACTCATAACACATAAAACATTTCCCACTATCTCGTACTGTCCAACGAATGACAATGCTCGACATCGCTCGAACGCGTCTCGCCCCCCTTTCGACATGCGCGGGTGGGCGTCTCGCCCCCGTTTCGACATGCACCGGTGGGCGAGGACCCGCCCCAACGCTGCTTGCAGCTTTAATTAGGGTCCGAGCCTCCAGGCCTGCAGGGCCTTGGAGAGGACCCTATTGTATTTCTCGTGTTTCTTATTATTAGGGTCCGAGCCTCCAGGCCTGCAAGGCCTCGGAGAGGACCCTATTGTTCCTGCTATGTTTCTTATTATTATTATTCATAAGTTCAAGAAGTTTCCCTTAAAATGACTGTAGTTACACGTATGGCCTCATAATTGACAATGTGAAGAACAAGACAGCTTTAAAAACATTTAGATTTTAAGGACTTTACTTATAGACCCTGCATTCCCCTGGTCTTTTCAAGGTATGTTCTATGCCGCAATTGCATTATTTGTATGACAATTGTCTTTCAACAAATGCGAAAAAAAAAAGAAAACACCACGCACAAACGACTCTCACGTACCGGTAAGCGTGTAGGGAGTTGATTCGGAACTGACGCAGGAAAGAAATTTGTAGGGGGAATACATTTGTTGTGACACCAGCCATCAGGGGTATTTAAACGTGGACGTGTGGCTTGATCAACCAGACCCCAGCGTTTGAAGGTGAGTACGCATGCCTCTCTTACTTGTTTCATTGTGCTTGCATTTGAAGGTAAGTTCCGCATGCTTCTTTTACTCGCTCTACTGTGTCTAAGATTTGTGTTGCAGATTAGTATTACTTTTTTGTTCGCGTTTTTAAAGTCGCTTTTAGTTCCTCTCTTATTCTGTGGCCGTGATTTGTAGGGCTGGTGTCTGAAGGCAAAGTTAACATTTGTTTTGTCGAACTATCTCTTTTTTTTTTGGTAGTCAGTCGCATTGTTCTTGGTTCATTGGTTTTGAAATGCGATTTCATGTTCAATACAATGGGTTTTTGTTTGTTCGCTCTAGTTGACCCTGTTTTAGCATTTGTGGCAAATTTTCGGTGTGGTCAGTTAGGCTCGAAGTTGGTAAGATGTTTCTTATCGACTTGCCTGGAAATAAATGTATGATGGTCACTTCTACAAGAGGCTCGCAAATGGATGAATCTTTTTGAGAAGTGTAGTGACTTGGTTAATCGTTGGTCGCTTGTTAGTTTGCGAACAGTGTTGCAAAAATCTTTTTTGGGAAATTATTTTGCAACGATTCTAAACGATGCGCTTATACATTTCCGTTTCATGGGTATTAAGTTCGCTTAGGTGTTCAGCGAAGCTTTCAAGTTGGCGCTTGCCATTGTTTGCATTGGGGTGTAGTTGTTTGTGTTGATTAGTGACTTGACTAATAATTGGTCGCTTGTTTGCGAACTGTGTTGCAAAAATCTTTTTTTGGGAAATTATTTTGCAACGGTTCTAAACGATGCGCTTATATATTTCCGTTTCATGGGTATTAAGTTCGCTAAGGTGTTCAGCGAAGCTTTCAAGATGGCGCTTGCCATTGTTTGCATTGGGGTGTAGTTGTTTCTGTTGATGAGTGACTTGATTAATAATTGGTCGCTTGTTTGCGAACTGTGTTGCAAAAATGTTTTTTGGGAAATTATTTTGCAACGATTCTAAACTATGCGCTTATATATTTCCGTTTCATGGTTATTAAGTTTGCTTAGGTGTTTAGCGACGCAATCAAAATGGCGCTTGCCATTGTTTGCATTGGAGTCAAGTAGTTGGAGTTGCTAATGACTTGATTAAGCGTCGGTCGCTTGTTAGTTTGCGAACTGTGCTGCAAAACCCAGAAAAAAATTTTCTTCTCTTTTTAGAAACTACTTTAAACGATGCGCTAATTGCCGCTGTGTTATTGGTATGAATATTTGTCACCTATGGACGTGTTCCAGGTAAACAATCAAGTTGGGGGAAGCCATTCCTCGCGAAGGAGTCGCATAGCTCTAGCGACTAAATTACTGAATGTGGACGCTAGACCTTTGTACGCCACCCCAGTGTTTCTCTGGGTATACAAACTGTAAGGAGCTGAAAATACTGACTTCATTCAATATTGTTGGAGATTTCATTGGATTTTTTTTCCACAAGGCTAGCGTACTAGGTAACTCCAAATGCGAAGTAATCTTAGCTTGCAAACAATCCTTTTGCGGGGTTTTTTTTTTTTTCGGTAGTCGGTTTAGTGGTTTTGCTGGGATTAATCACTAATATGCATTAAATTCAGTGAGTCCACGGCAACATCGTTCTGTTAGTGACACGTTTGTGTTGTGCAGATATAGTTTGTCCTGAGGTAAACTACAAACTGGATTGGTAGTGCAAAAAACACTTCTGTGATTACTTGAATCGGCATGTTTTGTTGGCGAATATTGTGTCGAAGCGCACCTGCAATTACAGATTCCTGCCAAATGTCATTTGAATTGGTTTGTTACAGTACGGATTACCGTTTTAATTGCTTGCAATTGGAGTGTGAAGAGTATTTTAAGCAATGTTGTAAAGGGCTTTTGGAAGACATCTCCTACTGTACCTTTCAAGGACGATCTGCAACATTTGTTTATCCAAAATGTTTAGGAATAACTCTTCTGAAAGACAGTTGAATTAGTATATACCTTTTACATGACTGCATTGCTGTAAGTAGTGTTTTTTTTTTTTTTTTTTTTTCCTACAGATATCCTTCTGTGCTGCCGGTGACTTTTGATGCTCTCCTGCTTTGACGATTGTCAAAAGCCATCTACTTGCGATCTTTTCTACATCTGTAATCTGCAGATTCAAATCACTTGCACATTTTTCAACACCATATATTCAATTGGTTAAGACACACACGTAACAGAGAATTACCCAGCCATTACCATTGACTGACACACACACTGTTGCACACCCACACACGCGCGCGCACACACACTCTCACACCCACACACTCCCTCACTCTTATAGTAGTTGCCTAAGTCCCCCTGCTAAGGTAAGTTTTAAACATTTCTGTTTTTGAATGTTGTGGTGAAACTTAGCCTGGCGAAACAATGATTATGATTGGCATGCAGTCATTATTTTTGAACTTTTAATTATTTTGTTTGTATTTAGATGCCACGTGGAAAGTCTTACCGACGCACTCAAGCTTTGAAGCAGAGGATGGCATTGCAGCAGCCTTGGACTGCCCAGCTGCCTGTCCCGGAGTTTGTTGCTCGTAAGTATCCCTCCCAAGTTGCAGAGTTTAGAGATGTGTCAATTTTTTTGAATGACATTGATAAGTTCGATTTTTGTGTCGCAGGGCGCGGTACTGGTTACCGCCATCGTGTGCGGAGATGGCCAACTTCTGTCCTGACTCAGCGATCCTTCAAGTTGGTCACTCCAGCTCAGCATCCAGACAAGCAGGTATTTGTTTGTATTAATGCAGAGTGTACTGGTAATTGGTAGTTGTGGTTGGTCTGTGTTCTAATGCAGTGTCTGTTCTTGCAGCTGGTGTTCGTCGTTGGAGACTCTCACCTGAGGGCCATGGTGGACGGTTTTGTCGACATGCCGGGGGGACCCCTGTCTTTTGCTTTTCTGTCTGTTCCAGGTGCGGACGCTTCTGAGCTGAGGAAGGAGGTGTTGCATGCTGCTCTTCCATGGACCCCAGATGTTGTCTGCGTGTGTGCCCCCAGCAACAACCTCACAGCCAGCAGGACCATCGGTGAGGCGTCGCTGGACTTCAGTGCGCTCCTGAGCGCCGTTTGCAGTCGCTGGCCCAAGGTTAGTACTATGCAATTGCTGTTGACCACTGTTGTGAGCAAGTTTTTTTCCTTGCTTACTACTTTTGAAGATTACTTTGCTCTTAATCTCTCTGTCACGATGTGTAGGTGTTCGTGCTGGACTTCCCCCCTCGCTTGAACGTGAAGCCGGACCTGCAGGAGTTGTTCCGTCAGGAGTACCATCGTGTTGCAGCTCGCATGGGTACATTGGTTTAAGTCATCTGTTGCCATATTAATTGAATGTGCTATCTGACTTAAAGGTTTCTCACATCAAACTGTAACAAAATGTTTTGTTTCAGGTCTCCCGTACGTGTCTGTGGCTGAGCACTTCCCTCTGCAGCAATTGCAGCTGTGGTGCCCTGATGGCGTAAGTACTGTACTGTTAACGGTTTTTTTTTTTGATGTGATGTTGAAGGTTTTCCTCGCATCATGTATAGTTAATGCATGATGGGTTGACTGCTTCAGGTGCACCTCAGCGACACCGATGGATCCCCTATCCTGGCGCAGCTTCTGTGGGTGGCTGCAATGCACCAGCTGGCTCCTCCTCCTCCCAGGCCCCAGGTGGTTCCCCGGACATCACCAAGCAGTAGGACCCCCCCCAGGCTGGTTGTGACAGGACCCCCCCCTGTGCTGCGTCGCAGCGACCCCATGGAGTGGACCGTTGTACGTCAGGGAGCCAAGGTAATGAGTTGTAGTTTGAACTTTCATTTTGGCAAAGAAAATCTGACACTTTTTTTCTTCTAAGCTTTTTTATTTACTCGTTTTTATTCAAGGCTGGAACGTCTGTGGTGGAGTCGTCTGTCATCCCTCCCAACCCTGTGTGGTTCAGCAGCGCTGTGTTGGACGCCCTGGAGAGCGTTTCTCCCTCTTCTGGATCTGACTGCACTGCCCCTCCTTCAGCCAGCCGGGTAACTTTCACTCAAATTATATGTATTATTGTTCAGAAAGACAACAAAGGCAATTGCGAATTTTTTTGTTTTTTCTTTTTCCCCCCTTTCAGGCTTCCCATGTAGTGCGTCAGCGCAGAGGTGTTGCCACCAGGCGCAGAGGACGACAGCGGCAGGTTGGTACTATTTCAGTATGTGACTGACATGGAAATGCTTTTGGTACAAGTTCACAACAAATGCAGCTAGAAAAATGGAGTGCAGCATTTCAATGATTTTGTCCTTTCCTTTTCTTTTGTAGGTGTCGCCACCGGTGTCAGCTGCCCTTGTGACTGAGTCCGTCTCGGAGACCAGCCCCCCAGTGCAGCAGGTAAGTGTTAGTTTAGTGTGATGTTATAAACATTCTCCCTTTTTTTTTTTTTTTTTTTTTTTTGCCTTATTTTACATTTAATTGTCTTTTGGTCAGGAGGAGGTGACGACAGAGGAGTGCGTGGAGGTGCCTGCGGCTGCACTACCAGAGGAGGTGGGGGAGGAGGCTGCTGCAGTGAGCCCTGCTGTGACAATGGAGTCTGCTGTCCAGGAGGCTTCCCAGGTGCTGCTGCAGAAGATCATCAAAGCTAAGGCTGCCTCTGTTTCTCATTGTGTTTCTGATTGTGTTCATGTGTGTGTTTCTGATTGGATAGCTCACTTGGATTCCCAAAGCAATGATGTGACATCAGAGGACAAAAATAGCAAGGGATTAAAGTTGGTGAAAGTAGTGCGCGGATCGTTTCACCAGGGGAATGAGCGTTTTCAGTATGCAGGATTGCAGTGTATGGCTATAGCTTTGGTCAGCTTGGCCAAACACAGCCTGCGGAGTGTGTTCTCATGGGAGAGGCCTGACTTAGATCGCGTGTTGGTTTTAGGTGATGAATTTTACACACAAATGCGCGAGTTGAATATTTTTACTCACGAGACAAATCTGCTTTCAGTCCCAGATTTGCTAGAGCAATTGGAGATTGATGAACAGGTATTGCGGTTCAGTTATGGTGACACAGTCTTAGGTGAAGTAGGCGTGACTGAAGGTGAACACATTGACAATGGTGTTTACATCAGTCTACAAAATGGTCTGGAGAGGATCTTTTGCCAGTACAGCATGTGTCTGTTGACACTGTGTGCAAACACTTGTGCCATCATCTGTGAGGGTGGACGGTTCGTTGTGGTTGACAGTCACTCGCGCAATAACATGGGTATGTTGGATGCTAATGGCACAAGTGTGGTTCTGCATTTTGCTTGTGTTGGTGACCTGCACCACTACATCTGTCAACTGGCAGAATGTTTGTGTTCAAGAGAGAAGCCCTTTGAGCTCTGTGGCATTCGTGTCACTGGGGTTGCAGCTCCAGAGCAGATTGTTTCAGAGTCTAGTGATGTTACTGAGACCAAGGGAAATGATGTTCCTAAACTTAGGTGTGTGTCAGAATGTGGGGCTAATGTGGCTGTGAGTCCACTGCTGTCTGACATTTCCTTACAAGCTTATTCCTGCAAGGTAAGCAATGGTTCAACAACAAAATCTTCAGTTACTGATGGCAGGAAGCGTAAAATAACTTCTAGTACTTACAAGCCAAAGAGTTATGATAGTGATGAGGTTGATTGTGATGTAGAGTTTATTAATGCTCTGAGCAATGACGAGCTGGTCTTTTGTCCCCTAGGTGTAGATGTTTGCCAAGCTTTTTGTGAAAAGTTGAATGTTGACTTCGTGAAGGTTGGTGGTCAACAGTCTGCAGAGGTTGGGGCATTGGGTGCTCCATGTAGAAATGAGAGGATTGTGGCTGATGGTAACTGCTTTTACAGAGCTATTTCTCAAGCTGTGAGCGGTTCACAGAAGCATCATCGCAAGATTAGATTAGCTGTATGTAAAGAGTTGGAAAAGAATTGCGTTAAATATCATAATATTTTGAGGAGTCAGTATTCCTCTGTGTTGGAATACCTTCAGTTGTCCAGGATGACAGCTGTTAACACTTGGGCTACAGAGGTAGAAATTCAGGTCACTGCAGATTGGTTGGGGGTTGATGTGTTCACTTTTTATGAAGGACGTTGGCTTAAGTACAGCAGTAGCAACAAACATGTGTCAGACGAGTGCATTTACCTAGAGAACATCATGGGGAAGCATTTCGAGAATGTTGTTTGTGTTTGTAAGCCTGGATTGAGGAGCTGTTATAATTACTGTAAAGCTGAAGCGACAACTTACAACATTAGGTCTAGAATAAAGGATGTTTTAGCTAGTAACAAGACTACAATTGAATGTAATGTGTTGGTAGATTCTGATAAAGGTGTTGGTGATTGTGGTGATGTGTTCAAGACTGCTAGTGAGCAAATGCCTGGTAGAAAGCCTGTAAAATCAAAATATCTGATTCAGAAGAAAAGGACACAGGAGAAACTGAATAATTTGCTTAAGGATGAACGTCATTTAAGGTTTAGAAACATGTATCATGGTAATGTGATGTTCAGGGAAAAAATTAAATTGCTGAGTGCAAATAAATACAGGGAAAATATCCAGCACAGGGAGATGATTAAAGCAAGCAGTAAAGCAAAGAGTATGAAGAATTATCAGGACAACATCCAGCACAGGGAAAAAGTTAAAACGGAAAGTAAAGCCAGGAGTATGCAAAAATATCAAGGCAATATCCAGCACAGGGAGAAAGTTAAAATGGAGAGTAAAGCCAAGAGTATGCAAAAATATCAAAGCGACATCCAGCACAGGGAGAGAGTTAAAACAAAGAGTGTAATTAAATACAGACACAACATCCAGCACAAGGAGAAGGTTAAAACCAATAGTGTGGTTAAATACAGAGACAACATCCAGCACAGGGAGAGGGTTAAAACCAATAGTGTGGTTAAATACAGACAGAACATCCAACACAGGGAGAAGGTTAAAGCTCGTAGTGTGGTTAAATACAGACACAACATCCAGCACAGGGAGAAGGTTAAAGCCAGTAGTGTGATCAAATACAGAGACGACACCCAACACAGGGAGAGGGTTAAAGAAGGCAGTCAAAGGAAATATCATGATAGTTTAGAACACAAGCAGCGAGTTATTGCTAGAGTCACACTGACTCGAAAACAGAAAAAGGATGAATCCAAAGATTTTGCTTATGTGATGGATCAATTTTTAGAGCAGGTCAGAGATGGACCAGATTTTGTGTGTTGTGTTTGTTGCAGGTTATTGTTCAGATCTCAGGTGCTCCATTGCGTTAAGGAACTTTATAGCTCAAATTTGGACATCGGTACTATGGCACAGAGTTGCATTAGAGAAGATTATTTGCATAAATGTAATGAGGACTGTAATGTGCCATGTCAGGTGGTTATATCTAGAGGTCAGCTGTGGATTTGTTACACATGTCATCAAAAGATTAGCAGAGGTCAAATTCCAGCTGAATGCTGGATTAATAACTTGGAGCTTGATCC
Organism: Gymnothorax reevesii; assembly: GCA_029721435.1. NCBI lineage: Eukaryota > Metazoa > Chordata > Actinopteri > Anguilliformes > Muraenidae > Gymnothorax > Gymnothorax reevesii. The sequence goes on from CM056581.1 coordinate 12,124,219, forward strand.
CATTCCACATGAACTGGGATGCTTGAATAGTGTAGAACAGCATTTGATAGCTCTGCATATTCCATTCATGAAGATGCTATGTTTGCCCCGAGGGGGTCAAGGCGGAATCCATGGGCCAGTAACCTGTGTTCCAGCGAACATTGTACAGAGTGTAAATGCGTTGCCACGTACTAGTATGGAAGGATCTTTGGTGCAGGTCAAGTTAAAGCGTAAATTGACATACAAAGGGCATTATGAATATCAATTTGTGGACACTTCACGTGTAAGACAGGCAGTAGAATATTTAAGAAGGACTAATGTTTATTACAGAGACATTGAGTTTAATGAAGAGTGGGTAAATGAGTTTAGGAGGCAGACGGATGAGGCAGAGGCTGAATCCTGTAGAGAGCAGGAAGCTGTCAGAGGTGACATTTGTCAGGAAGAACAGGTTAGGGGCAAGCTATCTGTTCAGGAAGATGGCCAGGTTACAAATACAGCAGGTGTGGATGTAGAAGATGCATCTGACATGGCACAAGATGAAATGTTGCATGACAGACAGCAACACTGTATGTTTCAGGACACTTGTCTAATGCCAGTAGATATAGGTCAGGAGATGTTAGACCAATACATGGATATTGTAAATATTGCACCTGCAGAGGGTAATAGTCCAGTTCGGATGCTTACAGACCACAGTAATGAAGCTAAATGTTTCCCTGTGTTGTTTCCTCTGGGTGGGAATACTTTCCACGACACACGTCCTCAGCGTTTAACATTGTGCCGTTATTTTAATAATAGGATCATGAATGTTGATGGGCGTTTTGCGCGCAATGTAGAGTACATCTTTTATGCTCAGTACATGTCTGAGCTGGATATGGTGATATCCAATGTTTCTGTAGCATTGCGTAAGGGTAAAGGGGGTCAGAACTCGCTAAACATTTCTCAAAATATATTGCAAAATGATGACTCACTAAAGCAGTTGTTAGAATTTGATGATGGTTTTAGGTTTCTTAGACCTATTAGAGGTACACCAGCTTTTTGGCAGTCCGTTCAGAAGGATGTATTTGCTTGTGTTCGCCAATTGGGGATTCCCACCTGGTTTTGCTCATTTTCGTCTGCAGATCTGCGCTGGCAGAATCTCCTGACCAGCATCCTGAGACAGGAAGGCAGAGCACAGACTGTGGATGATTTGGAGTGGGCAGACAGGTGTCAGTTGCTGCGCAGTAATCCAGTTACAGCTGCACGAATGTTTGATTACAGATGGCATTGTTTTCTGAAAACTGTTCTCATGTCTCCTTTGCAACCAATCGGCAAAATCATCGATTACTTTTATAGAATCGAATTCCAGCAGCGTGGTTCTCCTCATGTTCACGCTTTATTTTGGATTGAGGGTGCTCCCCAAATTGACAGGAATGAAGATGAGGAAGTGGTTGAATTCATTGATAAATACGTCGTTTGTGAGTTGCCCTCAGATGATGACACATTATTGGACATGGTGTCATCAGTTCAAATGCATTCAAAACATCATTCAAAGTCTTGCAAGAAAAAAAACACTACATGTCGTTTCAATTTCCCAAAACCAGTTTCTGCACGAACATTTTTATGTAAAATTAAAGAATGCAAATGCGATTGGTCAAAGGCTGCAGATTCAGATCCAAAAAACAAGCCAGTCTGTAAATGTTTCAACAATGATGATAAAATGCCAAAAACTTTTGCTGAGTCCGTTCTGACATCCGTTAAAGTAGCTTTAGAATCAGATGTGGCATATTCAAATGTAGAGGACTTGTTTAGGAGTCTGAATATTAATCAAGAAATCTTCGAAGAGGCCTATAGGACAATGGAAAAAAAAAATAAAGTGGTTTATAGGAGAGGGGTTAACGAAGTTTGGATTAATCAATATAGCAAGCAATTGTTAAAATGCTGGAACGCTAACATGGACATTAGCTTTGTCACGGACGCCTATGCTGTAATCGTGTACATAATATCGTATATAACAAAAGCAGAGAGAGAAATTGGCCTATTATTGAATAATGCCCATAAAGAAGCCTCACAGCAAGGTAACCTCTCTGCTAAAGATGCTTTAAAGAAGCTGGGCAGTGTGTATTTGCATAACAGGGACGTTTGTGCCCAGGAGGCCGTGTATAGGCTAACAAACATGCATTTGAAGGAGTGTTCCAGAAAGGTGGTGTTTGTTCCAACAGGGAACAACCTGGTGAAGATGAGTTTGCCGCTTAGTGTTTTGAGGCAAAAGGCATCTTCCCATAATCTTAGCACAGAAGACATGTGGATGACCAGCATGGTGGACAGGTATAGGAACAGGCCTGACAACGATGCGTTCACTGACATGTGCATGGCTACATTTGCATCAGAGTATCGCGTTCTCTACAAAAACGAAAAGTCTCATAATAGAATCAAACTAAAAAATGACTTGGGTTTTATCTTGAGGAGAACACGTTCTCAGTTTGCAGTTGTGCGTTACATGCGCTTCAATTTAGACAAACAAGAGGAGGCTCATTTTCAAAGTCTGCTGCAATTATTTCTCCCTTATAGAGCTGACTTAGACCTCAAACCTGAAGGATTTGAGCTGTTTGAACAGTTCTATAATGACGGGAAGGTAACTTTCAGTGATGGCTCCGTACACTCGGTTCAGGCTGTTGTGGATGAAAATAGGGCAAAGTTTGAAATAGATTGTCCTCATTTGGATCGAGCGCGCGAGATAGCAGAGCAGCACCAGGGTATAGATGAAGATGCTTGGGGTGAGCTGTGCCCTGAACAGGAAGTAGAGCGCCTAGAATGTTTAGAGGAGAGAAGGCAGCAGCAGGGAGCAGAGGTGGAACAGGAGCAGTTGGGGGACTCTATGGACAATGTTCCAGATTTAGTAGATGGTAGCAGACAGGTTGCGCAGTTGGAAAGGCGAGAGAGGATTCTGTCTAGAAGTGAGGGTTTGGCTTTAGTTAGGTCCCTGAATGAGACCCAAATGGCTGTTTTTAATAAGATTAGACAATGGTGTTTGCAAAAGGTGATGGGTAAGAACCCACAACCTTTGCATGTGTTTGTGACAGGCGGTGCAGGGACGGGGAAAAGTCATTTAATTAGAGCGATTCAATATGAAGCAGGGAGGCTGTTGTCAACACTTTATCGTCAACCAGATGATATTTGCATTTTGTTAACTGCTCCTACAGGTGTAGCTGCTTACAATTTGAATGCAGCAACAATTCATCACAGGTTTAACATTGGCATCCATGCTACCTTACCGTACACACCCTTGGGTGAAGAGAAACTCAATTCTCTGAGAGCTGAATTGAGCCACCTCCAAATTCTCATTATAGATGAAATCAGCATGGTTGATCACAATCTGTTGGCTTATGTCCATGGCAGGTTAAGGCAGGTTAAGCAGACAGGAGACTTTTCCCCATTCGGTAATGTTAGTGTGATAGCTGTTGGAGACTTCTATCAGTTGCCTCCTGTTAAAGGGAAGCCTCTGTATAGCGATCAGGTCGCTGTGGACCTGTGGTGCAATTTTAGTGTCGTGGAACTGAAAACGGTAGTCAGGCAGAAAGACAACGTTTTTGCACAATTGCTTAACCGTTTAAGGGTACGTTCGAAGGACACCCCCATATTGAAGAGCGACATAGAATTATTAAAATTGCGCGAGACAGGAGAAGAGAGCTCAGCTTTGCATATATTTCCGACCAATATGCAAGTGAGTGAGCATAATCTAAAGCAGCTTTTCGCCATGTGTCCTGATCATGTAGTTATTGAAGCAAAAGACTATAGGAACAATAGAAAAACAGGCAAATTAGAGCTGATGGTAGGGCATCACAGTGATGCAGCGGACACATGTTTACCTAGCAGTTTGTGTTTGGCCAGGAATGCGCGCGTGATGTTATGCAAGAACATCGATGTAGAAGATGGTCTGGTCAATGGAGCATGTGGCACAGTTACTCAGATGGATTTTGGTCAGGATGAGACATTTCCACTGACTGTTTATGTTAAATTTGATGATGACCGAATTGGGTCAATAAGGAGGAGAAAACGTGCACATGCAGCGATAGAATGCAGGTTTTCTACTGCAATTGATCCGGAGGAAGAAAAGACCCGAAAACGCGGTGGGTTGCGTCGTCAGTTTCCTTTAAAGTTAGCGTGGGCGTGTACTGTTCATAAAGTGCAGGGATTAACTGTGGACGAGGCCGTAGTTTCTTTAAAGCAGGTGTTTGCTCCTGGGCAGGCATATGTAGCATTAAGTCGCGTTACAGCTTTATCTGGGCTAATCATTAGAGATTTTGAAGAGCGAGCCATTTACTGCAAAGGGACCATTAAGGAGGCCATGGAGAGCATGCCCCAATTTCTAGCCGAGCAGCCGAAGCCTTCATTAAATCCACACAGTTTCTCTGTGTATTTAATGAATGTTCAAAATTTAAGTCGCCACTTGTTTGATCTAATGTCTTGTACGCATCATTTACGGCCGCATTATATTGCAATCACTGAAACGTGGCTCACTACGCAATCCCCTTTACACTGTGTCCAAATCAACAATTACAGTTTCCAGAGTCGTCCTCGCAGTTCGTGTTACAATAGCGATAACCCAAAATTGTCAGAACTACAGAATATGGAACATGGTGGAGTAGGCTTATACTATTTGAACCATTTACACAGTGACATTTTGCAGGTACCAGATTTTAATCTGGAATGCTTGGTGTGCCAGTGTAACGAATTTAACATCTTGATGGCAGTAATTTACCGTCCGCCGATTTACCCAATATCTCTATTCAAACTAAATCTGGGAAAATTACTTGATTGGCTTAATCCGATGCAAAAGACAATTATAGTAATGGGTGATTTCAATGAAAACCTTTTAAAAACAACAACATTATGTCAGTACATGCTAAAAAAAGGATTCAGTCAGCATGTTACACAAGAGACGACAGAGAATGGAACACTCATTGATCATGTTTATGTTAAAACGACACAGTATGATGTGGAATGTACAGTGATGCCCACATACTTCAGCGACCATGAAGGCATTCTTTGTAGTTTTAATGCCAAAGATCAAATGCACTAACACAACACAGATGTATTCACAAACGTTGACTATGTACGCAAACTCTACAATGCGTAATAGGATTAATTTATTGGATTAGCAAACGGTCCTTTTTGTCTTATGTAGAATTAATAGATGGTGTTACTGGTGCTGAGTCTGTCCCATTCCAAATCTGAATCAATTACTTTTCATTGATTAACATGTGTACATGTGATACCGTTGATTAGAAATTACATATCAATTGTTTAAATTTTATATAATGCAAAACCTGCTGAGAAATCCTCATTCTCAATCACAAGCAAACGCAGTCTTCATGTAAAAGTAAAAAGGTTTCCTTTTCCTGCATTGCAACAGCATTTATGAGTAAAGCATTTGGCTCCTTACAAATTGAAAACTGCACGTAGCTATTCACAATAGGACAATAAATGGGAATGGATTGAAATGCTGTTACTCAAATGCTGTTGTAAAGCAGGTTTTGCTTTACCTTCATGAACTGTCAAAAAGCAAAAGGCACTGGTAATGGCTACTCCCGGTTAATCCTGGGATGGGGTTCGATTCCCTGCGGTGCCCTGCTGACTTTTCTGGCATGTACATGAAGGCTCTATCCATTTCACTCCATTCTCTCAGTCACTAACATAAATACGCCTGAAAAAACTGCTTGCAAGTCAATTCAATACAACATTCTTTTCCTGCTGGAAATGCTTCCTTCTTGTACTGATGCTCTCTTGCATTACCTGTCGCTGCCTGCAGGTATTTCTGCCTCCCAAAGTTGTCTAAATCCAGAATGGCAGCCAAATGGGCGTTAGGTCATGAAGGAATTGCCCGTAGGAGGGAATGGCACAGGTGGGCGAGGACCCGTCCAACGCTGCTTGCAGCTTTAATTAGGGTCCGAGCCTCGAGGCCTGAAAGGCCTCAGAGAGGACCCTATTGTTCCTGGTCAGTTTCTTATTATTATTCTTTGTTTTGTCTTACGCCTCTTTGAGCTTGAATTTGACCCCCTAAACATGCTCAAAAACTCTCCAAAATCGGCACGCTTGTCAGGTCTGGCGAAAAATTTGATAAAATGAAAAAACTCTCCCCATAGGTCACAAAATGGCTCTCTAGCGCCACCAAGGCACTTTTTACTGGCCTTTAGAGGGCCACCACGCCCGGTAGGAAAGTCATAGAGAGATGGAACCAACACTATATTGTTCATCTCATCAAGGACTAAAAATGAACAATCGACACCTATTACCTAAATCAAACAGGAAGTCCGCAATTTGCATATCAAAATTTGCATTTCACCCTAAATTTGGCCAAAATTTGCCCTCGAACAAACGCGAACTCCTCTCGGGGCGTTCATTGTATCAACTCCAAAAGCTAATAGATGTCAAAGCACACTCTTCCGATGAAAACTACTGTACAACTTTTTCAAAAGTCCTACGGTTTGGATTTTATGAGGCGTCAAAGATGGGGTCCGCAGCCACTTTGACTGCCTTTTCCCGATGCATACGCAATTTCCAACATTATTTTAACCGCTTAAACATGGTCAAAAACGAACAAAATTTTGCAGTAAATTCTTACAGGCAACAAACATATCTCTTATCCCAAAATTTCTCACCAAAGGCACAAAATGGCTCTCTAGCGCCACCTAAATCCTCCAAAATGGCACTTTTGCTTACACCACGGCCTGACGCAATGTTTAAAAATTCTGAAAAAAAACACACATCATTGCTGTACCATGACAGATATTCTCACTTCATTTCGTGAAAATCCAATGAAGACTTCTTGAAATAAAAAATGTTATGTTCATAATATGCTGTACAGTATCACATAATTTCTTACTGTGAACAAACCGTTAATTGTATCAAAATGTCCTTTGGTAGACTTCATAAGCTCCATGTGTACAGACAAACTGCCAAGCATGGAACAATTTCTATGAATATTTCTGGAGATATTAATATGTTATGAATATTCATATTTTGAAAAATATAGAGTGACGCACTTCTGAATTCACCATAAGTTGCAGGGTATCAAACTTTTGTCTGTGCTCAGGGAACATGCTCCCAAAATATCAGCTCTCTAGAATTTACGTAGAAGAAGCATTTATTAATTTCTTGATTATTATTGATTTTCCATGTTTTTCTATGTGCTGCTACACATTCTGTCCACCGGGTGGCAATAGGATGACACGGCTCATCTCCCTTCACTAAGTTCATGCATGGGGGAAGATTTCACAATACACACCAGTGATTAAATGTGCTTCAGATACTTTGACCAAGTTCCATGGCTCATAGCTCCAATATTCAAGACAAAAATCTTTTGCAGTAAAGGGGTTTGCACTCAACTCAACATGAAAGATTTCCCACTATCTCGTACTGTCCAACGAATGACCATGCTCGACATCGCTCAAACGCGTCTCGCCCCCCTTTCGACATGCACGGGTGGGCGTCTCGCCCCCGTTTCGACATGCGCGGGTGGGCGAGGACCCGCCCCAACGCTGCTTGCAGCTTTAATTATTATTATTCTTTGTTTCTTCTTACGCCTCTTTGCGCTCAAATTTGACCCCCTAAACATGCTCAAAAACTCACCAAAATCGGCACGCTCGTCAGGTCTGGCGAAAAATTCGATAAAATGAAAAAATTATCCCCATAGGTCACAAAATGGCTCTCTAGCGCCACCAAGGCACTTTTTACTGGCCTTTAGAGGGCCACCACGCCCGGTAGGAAAGTCATAGAGAGATGCAACCAACACTATATTGTTCATCTCATCAAGGCCTAAAAATAAACAATCGACACTTATTACCGAAATCAAACAGGAAGTCCGCAATTTGCATATCAAAATTTGCATTTTCCCCAAAATTTGGCCAAAATTTGCCTTCGAACAAATGCGAACTCCTCCTAGGGCGTTCATCCTATCGACCCCAAATGCTAATAGATGACACAGCAGACTCTTCCGATGAAAACTACTGTACAACTTTTTCAAAAGTCCTACCGTTTCGATTTTATGAGGCGTCCAAGTTGGGGTCCGCAGCCACTTTGACAGCCTTTTTTCGATGCGTGTGCAATTTCCAACCTAAATCTGACCCCTTAAACATGCTCAAAAACAAACCAAATTTTGCAGATAATTCATTGTGGCTTCAAAGATATTTACTCTTTGAAAACTCTCCACCCAAGACACAAAATGGCTCTCTAGCGCCACCTAAATCCTCAAAAATAGCACTTTTGCTTACACCACGGCCTGTCGCAATGTCTAAAAATTCTGAAAAAAATCACACATCATTGCTGTAGTATGCCCTAAAATTTCACTTGATTTCGTGAAAATCCAATGAAAACTTTTTGAAAGAAAAAATGTTATATTCATAATATGCTGCACAGTATCACATTATTTCTTACTGTGGACAAACCGTTTATCGTTTCAAAATGTCCTTTGGTACAATTCATAAGCTCCATGTGTACAGACAAACTACCGAGCATGGTTCAATTTCAATGAATATTTCTTGAGATATGAATATGTTATGAATATTCATATTTTGAAAAATATAGAGTGACGCACTTCTGAATTCACCATAAGTTGCAGCGTATGAAACTTTTGTCTGTGCTCAGGGAACATGCTCCCAAAATTTCTGCTTTCTAGGATTTACGTAGAAGAAGCATTTATTAATTTCTTGATTTTCATTGATTTCCATGTATTTCTGTGTGCTACTACACAATTGTCCACCGGGTGGCAGTTGGAGCCCACGGATCATCTCCCTTCACTTAGTTCATGCATGGGGGAAGATTTCACAATACACACCAGTGATTAAATGTGCTTCAGATACTTTGACCAGGTTCCATGGCTCATAGCTCCATTATTCAAAACAAAATTATCTTGCAGTGAAGGGGTTTGCACTCAACTCAACATAAAAGATTTCCCACTATCTCGTACTGTCCAACGAATCACAATGCTCGACATCGCTCGAACGCGTCTCGCCCCCCTTTCGACATGCGCGGGTGGGCGTCTCGCCCCCGTTTCGACATGCGCCGGTGGGCGAGGACCCGTCCCAACGCTGCTTGCAGCTTTAATTAGGGTCCGAGCCTCGAGGCCTGAAAGGCCTCAGAGAGGACCCTATTGTTCCTGGTCAGTTTCTTATTATTAGGGTCCGAGCCTCGAGGCCTGAAAGGCCTCAGAGAGGACCCTATTGTTCCTGCTATGTTTCTTATTATTATTCTTTGTTTCTTTGTTTCTTTGTTTTTTCTTACGCCTCTTTGAGCGTAAATTTGACCCCCTAAACATGCTCAAAAACTCACCAAAATCGGCACGCTCGTCAGGTCTGGCGAAAAATTTGATAAAATGAAAAAATTATCCCCCTAGGTCAAAAAATGCCTCTCTAGCGCCACCAAGGCACTTTTTACTGGCCTTTAGACGGCCACCACAACCGGTAGGAAAGTCATACAGAGATGGAACCAACACCATATTGTTCATCTCATCAAGGCCTAAAAATGAACAATCGACACCTATTACCTAAATCTAACAGGAAGTCCGCAATTTGCATATCAAAATTTGAATTTCACCCTAAATTTTGCCAAAATTTGCCCTCGAACAAACGCGAACTCCTCCTAGGGCGTTCATCGTATCGACCCCAAATGCTAATAGATGACACAGCGCACTCTTCCGATGAAAACTACTGTACAACTTTTTCAAAAGTCCTACGGTTTGGATTTTATGAGGCGTCAAAGATGGGGTCCGCAGCTACTTTCACTGCCTTTTCCCGATGCATACGCAATTTCCAACATGAATTTAACCGCTTAAACATGGTCAAAAACGAACAAAATTTTGCAGTAAATTCTTACAGGCAACAAACATATCTCTTATCCCAAAATAATTCACCCAAGGCACAAAATGGCTCTCTAGCGCCACCTAAATCCTCCAAAATGGCACTTTTGCTTACACCATGCCCTGACGCAATGTTTTAAAATTCTGAAAAAAATCACACATCATTGCTGTACCATGACAGATATTCTCACTTGATTTCGTGAAAATCCAATGAAGACTTCTTGAAATAAAAAATGTTATGTTCATAATATGCTGTACAGTATCACATAATTTCTTACTGTGAAGAAACCGTTAATTGTATCAAAATGTCCTTTGGTAGACTTCATAAGCTCCATGTGTACAGACAAACTGCCAAGCATGGAACAATTTCTATGAATATTTCTGGAGATATTAATATGTTATGAATATTCATATTTTGAAAAATATAGAGTGACGCACTTCTGAATTCACCATAAGTTGCAGCGTATGAAACTTTTGTCTGTGTTCAGGGAACATGCTCCCAAAATCTCAGCTTTCTAGGATTTACGTAGAAGAAGCATTTATTAATTTCTTGATTTTTATTGATTTCCATGTTTTTCTGTGTGCTACTACACAATTGTCCACCGGGGGGCAGTTGGAGCCCACGGATCATCTCCCTTCACTAAGTTCATGCATGGGGGAAGATTTCACAATACACACCAGTGATTAAATGTGCTTCAGATACTTTGACCAGGTTCCATGGCTCATAGCTCCATTATTCAAAACAAAAATCTCTTGCAGTGAAGGGGTTTGCACTCAACTCAACATTAAAGATTTCCCACTCTCTCGTACTGTCCAACGAATCACAATGCTCGACATCGCTCCAACGCGTCTCGCCCCTCTTTCGACATGCACGGCTGGGCGTCTCGCCCCCGTTTCGACATGCGCGGGTGGGCGAGGACCCGTCCCAACGCTGCTTGCAGCTTTAATTATTCTTTGTTTCTTTGTTTCTTTGTTTTTTCTTACGCCTCTTTGAGCGTAAATTTGACCCCCTAAACATGCTCAAAAACTCACCAAAATCGGCACGCTCGTCAGGTCTGGCGAAAAATTTGATAAAATGAAAACATTATCCCCCTAGGTCAAAAAATGCCTCTCTAGCGCCACCAAGGCACTTTTTACTGGCCTTTAGACGGCCACCACAACCGGTAGGAAAGTCATAGAGAGATGGAACCAACACCATATTGTTCATCTCATCAAGGCCTAAAAATGAACAATCGACACCTATTACCTAAATCTAACAGGAAGTCCGCAATTTGCATATCAAAATTTGAATTTCACCCTAAATTTGGCCAAAATTTGCCCTCGAACAAACGCGAACTCCTCCTAGGGCGTTCATCGTATCGACCCCAAATGCTAATAGATGACACAGCGCACTCTTCCGATGAAAACTACTGTACAACTTTTTCAAAAGTCCTACGGTTTGGATTTTATGAGGCGTCAAAGATGGGGTCCGCAGCCACTTTCACTACCTTTTCCCGATGCATACGCAATTTCCAACATTAATTTAACCGCTTAAACATGGTCAAAAACGAACAAAATTTTGCAGTAAATTCTTACAGGCAACAAACATATCTCTTATCCCAAAATAATTCACCCAAGGCACAAAATGGCTCTCTAGCGCCACCTAAATCCTCCAAAATGGCACTTTTGCTTACACCACGCCCTGACGCAATGTTTTAAAATTCAGAAAAAAATCACACATCATTGCTGTACCATGACAGATATTCTCACTTGATTTCGTGAAAATCCAATGAAGACTTCTTGAAATAAAAAATGTTATGTTCATAATATGCTGTACAGTATCACATAATTTCTTACTGTGAAGAAACCGTTAATTGTATCAAAATGTCCTTTGGTAGACTTCATAAGCTCCATGTGTACAGACAAACTGCCAAGCATGGAACAATTTCTATGAATATTTCTGGAGATATTAATATGTTATGAATATTCATATTTTGAAAAATATAGAGTGACGCACTTCTGAATTCACCATAAGTTGCAGCGTATGAAACTTTTGTCTGTGTTCAGGGAACATGCTCCCAAAATCTCAGCTTTCTAGGATTTACGTAGAAGAAGCATTTATTAATTTCTTGATTTTTATTGATTTCCATGTTTTTCTGTGTGCTACTACACAATTGTCCACCGGGTGGCAGTTGGAGCCCACGGATCATCTCCCTTCACTAAGTTCATGCATGGGGGAAGATTTCACAATACACACCAGTGATTAAATGTGCTTCAGATACTTTGACCAGGTTCCATGGCTCATAGCTCCATTATTCAAAACAAAAATCTCTTGCAGTGAAGGGGTTTGCACTCAACTCAACATTAAAGATTTCCCACTCTCTCGTACTGTCCAACGAATCACAATGCTCGACATCGCTCCAACACGTCTCGCCCCTCTTTCGACATGCACGGCTGGGCGTCTCGCCCCCGTTTCGACATGCGCGGGTGGGCGAGGACCCGTCCCAACGCTGCTTGCAGCTTTAATTAGGGTCCGAGCCTCCAGGCCTGCAAGGCCTCGGAGAGGACCCTATTGTTCCTGCTATGTTTCTTATTATTATTATTATTATTCTTTCTTTCTTTCTCTATACGCCTCTTTGCGCTTACATTTGACCCCCTAAACATGCTCAAAAACTCTCCAAATTTGGCACACACCTCATGTCTGGCGAAAAATTTGATAAAATGAAAAAATTATCCCCATAGGTCACAAAATGGCTCTCTAGCGCCACCAAGGCACTTTTTACTGGCCTTTAGAGGGCCGCCACGCCCGGTAGGAAAGTCATAGAGAGATGCAACCAACACTATATTGTTCATCTCATCAAGGCCTAAAAATGAACAATCGACACTTATTACCGAAATCAAACAGGAAGTCCGCAATTTGCATATCAAAATTTGCATTTTCCCCTAAATTTGGCCAAAATTTGCCTTCGAACAAATGCGAACTCCTCCTAGGGCGTTCATCGTATCGACCCCAAATGCTAATAGATGACACAGCAGACTCTTCCGATGAAAACTACTGTACAACTTTTTCAAAAGTCCTACCGTTTCGATTTTATGAGGCGTCAAAGTTGGGGTCCGCAGCCACTTTGACAGCCTTTTTTCGATGCGTGTGCAATTTCCAACCTAAATCTGACCCCTTAAACATGCTCAAAAACAAACCATATTTTGCAGATAATTCATTGTGGCTTCAAAGATATTTACTCTTTGAAAACTCTCCACCCAACACACAAAATGGCTCTCTAGCGCCACCTAAATCCTCAAAAATAGCACTTTTGCTTACACCACGGCCTGTCGCAATGTCTAAAAATTCTGAAAAAAATCACACATCATTGCTGTAGTATGCCCTAAAATTTCACTTGATTTCGTGAAAATCCAATGAAAACTTTTTGAAATAAAAAATGTTATATTCATAATATGCTGCACAGTATCACATTATTTCTTACTGTGGACAAACCGTTTATCGTATCAAAATGTCCTTTGGTACAATTCATAAGCTCCATGTGTACAGACAAACTACCGAGCATGGTTCAATTTCAATGAATATTTATTGACATATGAATATGTTATGAATATTCATATTTTGAAAAATATAGAGTGACGCACTTCTGAATTCACCATAAGTTGCAGCGTATGAAACTTTTGTCTGTGTTCAGGGAACATGCTCCCAAAATCTCAGCTTTCTAGGATTCACGTAGAAGAAGCATTTATTAATTTCTTGATTTCTCTTGATTTCCATGTATTTCTCTGTGCTACTACACAATTGTCCACCGGGTGGCAGTTGGAGCCCACGGATCATCTCCCTTCACTAAGTTCATGCATGGGGGAAGATTTCACAATACACACCAGTGATTAAATGTGCTTCAGATACTTTGACCAGGTTCCATGCCTCATAGCTCCATTATTCAAAACAAAAATCTCTTGCAGTGAAGGGGTTTGCACTCAACTCAACATAAAAGATTTCCCACTATCTCGTACTGTCCAACGAATCACAATGCTCGACATCGCTCGAACGCGTCTCGCCCCCCTTTCGACATGCGCGGGTGGGCGTCTCGCCCCCGTTTCGACGTGCGCGGGTGGGCGAGGACCCGTCCCAACGCTGCTTGCAGCTTTAATTAGGGTCCGAGCCTCGAGGCCTGAAAGGCCTCAGAGAGGACCCTATTGTTCCTGCTATGTTTTTTATTCTTTCTTTGTTTCTTCTGACGCCTCTTTGAGCTCAAATTTGACCCCCTAAACATGCTCAAAAACTCACCAAAATTGGCATGCTCCTCAGGTCTGGCGAAAAATTTGATAAAATGTAAAATTTATTCCCATTGGTCACAAAATGGCTCACTAGCGCCACCAAGAAACTTTTTTTCGGCACTTATAGGGCCACCACGACCGGTAGGAAAGTCGTAGAGAGATGGAACCAACACTATATTGTTCATCTCATCAAGACCTAAAAATAAGTAGTGCACACCCTTGACCTAAATCGAACAGGAAGTCCGCAATTTGCATATCAATATTTACATTTTCCCCTCAATTTGGCCAAAATTTGCCCTCGAACAAACGCGAACTCCTCTCAGGGCGTTCATTCTATCAACCCCAAAAGCTAATAGATGACAAAGCACACTCTTCCGATGAAAACTACTGTACAACTTTTTCAAAAGTCCTACGGTTTCGATTTTATGAGGCGTCAAATTTGGGGTCCGCAGCCACTTTCACTGCCTTTTCTCGATGCGTGTGCAATTTCCAACCTAAATCTGACCCCTTAAACATGCTCAAAAACAAACCAAATTTTGCAAATAATTCATTGTGGCTTCAAAGACATTTACCGACTCAAAACTCTCCACCCAAGACACAAAATGGCTCTCTAGCGCCACCTAAATACACCAAAATGGGACTTTTGCTTTCACCACGGCCCGTCGCTATGTCTTAAAATTCTGAAAAAAATCACACAACATTACTGTGTAATGCCCTGTACTGTGCCTTGGTTTCGTGAAAATTTATTGAAGACTTCTTGAGATAAAAATTCTCATGCACATAATACGCTGTACAGTAATACATTTTCGATTGTTGTGGACAAACCGTTCATTGGATCAAAATGATCTTTGGTATACTTCATTATCTTCATTTGGAGAAACATTATGCCGAGCATGGTATCATTTGAACGAATATTTGTTGAGATATTAACATGTTATGAATATTCATATTTTGAAAAATATAGAGTGACGCACTTCTGAATTCAACATAAGTTGCAGGGTATCAAACTTTTGTCTGTTCTCAGGGAACATGCTCCCAAAATATCAGCTCTCTAGGATTTACGTAGAAGAAGCATTGATTAATTTCTTGATTATCATTGATTTCCATGTTTTCCTATGTCCTAATACACATTCTGTCCACCGGGTGGCTGTAAGACCACACGGCTCATCTCCCTTCACCAAGCTCAAGCATAGGGGACGATTACACAACGCACAGCAGTGATACAATCTGCTTCAGATACTTTGACCAGGTCACATGGCTCATAGCTCCATTTCACTAAAGACAAATCTCTTTCCATGAAGGGGTTTGCACTCAACTCAACATAAAACATTTCCTTCTGTCTCGCACTGTCCAACGTGAAAATGCTCGACATTGCTCGAACGCGTCTCGCCCCTGTGTCGACATGCGCGGATGGGCGTCTCGCTCCCGTTTCGACATGCACCGGTGGGCGAGGACCCGCCCCAACGCTGCTTGCAGCTTTAATTATTCTTTGTTTCTTTGTTTCTTTGTTTCTTTGTTTCTTCTTACGCCTCTTTGCGCTCAAATTTGACCCACTAAACATGCTCAAAAACTCACCAAAATCGGCACGCTCGTCATGGCTGGCGAAAAATTTGATAAAATGAAAAAATTCTCCCCATAGCTCACAAAATGGCTCTCTAGCGCCACCAAGGCACTTTTCACTGGCCTTTAGAGGGCCACCACGCCCGGTAGGAAAGTCATAGAGAGATGCAACCAACACTATATTGTTCATCTCATCAAGGACTAAAAATGAACAATCGACACCTATTACCGAAATCGAACAGGAAGTCCGCAATTTGCATATCAAAATATGCTTTTTCCCCTAAATTTGGCCAAAATTTGCCCTCGAACAAACGCGAACTCCTCCTAGGGCGTTCATCGTATCGACCCCAAATGTTAATAGATGACAAAGCACATTCTTCCGATAAAAACTACTGTACAACTTTTTCAAAAGTCCTACGGTTTGGATTTTATGAGGCGTCAAAGATGGGGTCCGCGGCCACTTTGACTGCCTTTTTCCTATGCAAACGCAATTTCCAACATTATTTTCAGCGCTTAAACATGGTCAAAAACGAACAAAATTTTGCAGTAAATTCTTACAGGCAACAAACATATCTCTTATCCCAAAATTCTTCACCAAAGGCACAAAATGGCTCTCTAGCGCCACCTAAATCCTCCAAAATGGCACTTTTGCTTACACCACGGCCTTTTGCAACTTTTGAAAATTCTGAAAAAAATCACACATTATTGCTGTACCATGACAGATATTCTCACTTGATTTCGTGAAAATTCATTAAAGACTTCTTGAGATAAAAAAATATTACATACATAATACACTGTACAGTAATACATTCTTTCTTGTTGTGGACAAACCGTTGATTGGATCAAAATGATCTTTGGTATACTTCATCATCTCAATGAGGAGAAACAATGTGTCAAGCATGGTACCATTTCCATGAATATTTGCTGAGATATTAATATGTTATGAATATTCATATTTTGAAAAATATAGAGTGACGCACTTCTGAATTCACCATAAGTTGCAGCGTATGAAACTTTTGTCTGTGTTCAGGGAACATGTTCTCAAAATCTCAGCTTTCTAAGATTTACGTAGAAGAAGCATTTATTAATTTCTTGATTTCTATTGATTTCCATGTATTTCTCTGTGCTACTACACAATTGTCCACCGGGTGGCAGTTGGAGCCCACGGATCATCTCCCTTCACTAAGTTCATGCATGGGGGAAGATTCCACAATACACAGCAGTGATAAAATCTGCTTCAGATACTTTGACCAGGTCCCATGGCTCAAAGCTCCATTATTCAAATGAAAAATCTCTTGCAGTAAAGGGGTTTGCACTCAACTCAACATAAAACTTCTCCCACTATCTCGTACTGTCCAACGAATGACAATGCTCGACAGCGCTCGAACGCGTCTCGCCCCCCTTTCGACATGCGCGGGTGGGCGTCTCGCCCCCGTTTCGACATGCACCGGTGGGCGAGGACCCGTCCCAACGCTGCTTGCAGCTTTAATTAGGGTCCGAGCCTCCAGGCCTGCAGGGCCTTGGAGAGGACCCTATTGTTCTTGCTATGTTTTTTCTTTCTTTCTTTCTTTATTATTATTCTTTCTTCTTACGCCTCTTTGAGCTCAAATTTGACCCCCTAAACATGCTCAAAAACTCACCAAAATTGGCACGCACCTCAGGTCTGGCGAAAAATTTTATAAAATGAAGAAATTCTCCCCAAATGTCACAAAATGGCTCTCTAGCGCCACCAAGGCACTTTTTACTGGCCTTTAGAGGGCCACCACGCCCGGTAGGAAAGTCATAGAGAGATGCAACCAACACTATATTGTTCATCTCATCAAGGCCTAAAAATTAACAATCGACACCTATTACCTAAATCAAACAGGAAGTCCGCAATTTGCATATCAAAATGTGCATTTTCCCCTAAATTTGGCCAAAATTTGCCCTCGAACAAACGCGAACTCCTCTCGGGGCGTTCATTGTATCAACCCCAAAAGCTAATAGATGACAAAGCACACTCTTCCGATGAAAACTACTGTACAACTTTGTCAAAAGTCCTACGGTTTGGATTTTATGAGGCGTCAAAGATGGGGTCCGCAGCCACTTTCACTGCCTTTTTTCGATGCATACGCAATGTCCAACATTATTTTAACCCCTAAAACATGCTCAAAAACAAACAAAATTTTAGAGTTAATTCTTAGAGGCTACAAACATATTTCTTATCTCAAAATACTCCACCAAAGGCACAAAATGGCTCTCTAGCGCCACCTATGTCCTCCAAAATGGCACTTTTGCTTACACCACGGCGTGTCGCAATGTTTGAAAATTTTGAAAAAAATCACACTTCATTGCTGTACTATGCCCTGTACTGTGACTTCATTTCGTAGAAATCCATGAAAAACTTCTTGAGATAAAAAATATTATGTACATAACACACTGTACAGTAATACTTTTTCTGTTGCTGTGGACAAACCGTAAATCGAATCAAAATGATCTTTAGTAGACTTCATGTTCTTCATTTGGCAAAACAATGTGCCGAGCATGGTACCATTTGAATTAATTTTTTTTGAGATATTAACATGTTATGAATATTCATACTTTGAAAAATATAGAGTGATGCACTTCTGAATTCACCATAAGTTTCAGCGTATGAAAGTTTTGTCTGTCTTCAGGGAACATGCTCCCAAAATTTCAGCTTTCTAGGATGTACGTTGAAGAAGTATTTATTAATTTCTTGATTATCATTGATTTCCATGTTTTTCTATGTCCTACTACACATTCTGTCCATCGGGTGGCAGTAGGACCACACGGCTCATCTCCCTACACTAAGTTCATGCATGGGGGAAGATTTCACAATACACAGCAGTGATTAAATGTGCTTCAGATACTTTGACCAGGTTCCATGGCTCATAGCTCCAATATTCAAGACAAAAATCTCTTGCAGTAAAGGGGTTTGCACTCAACTCTACATAAAAGATTTCCCACTATCTCGTACTGTCCAACGAATCACACTGCTCGACATCGCTCGAACGCGTCTCGCCCCTGTTTCGACATGCGCGGATGGCCGTCTCGCCCCCGTTTCGACATGCACCGGTGGGCGAGGACCCGCCCCAACGCTGCTTGCAGCTTTAATTAGGGTCCGAGCCTCCAGGCCTGCAGGGCCTTGGAGAGGACCCTATTGTATTTCTCGTGTTTCTTATTATTATTCTTTCTTTGTTTCTTTGTTTCTTCTTACGCCTCTTTGCGCTCAAATTTGACCCCCTAAACATGCTCAAAAACTCACCCAAATCGGCACGCTCGTCAGGTCTGGCGAAAAATTTGATAAAATGAAAAAATTCTTCCCATAGGTCACAAAATGGCTCTCTAGCGCCACCAAGGCACTTTTTACTGGCCTTTAGAGGGCCACCACGCCCAATAGGAAAGTCATAGAGAGATGCAACCAACACTATATTGTTCATCTCATCAAGGCCTAAAAATGAACAATCGACACCTATTACCTAAATCAAACAGGAAGTCCGCAATTTGCATATCAAAATTTGCATTTTCCCCTAAATTTGGCCAAAATTTGCCCTCGAACAAACGCGAACTCCTCTCGGGGCGTTCATCGTATCAAGCCCAAAAGCTAATAGATGACAAAGCACACTCTTCCGATGAAAACTACTGTACAACTTTTTCAAAAGTCCTACGGTTTGGATTTTATGAGGCGTCAAAGATGGGGTCCGCAGCCACTTTGACTGCCTTTTTTCGATGCATACGCAATTTCCAACATTATTTTCACCGCTTAAACATGCTCAAAAACAAACAAAATTTTGCAGTAAATTCTTACAGACTACAAACATATCTCTTATCTCAAAATTCTCCACCAAAGGCACACAATGGCTCTCTAGCGCCACCTAAATCCTCCAAAATGGCACTTTTGCTTACACCACGGCCTGTCACAATGTTTGAAAATTCTGTAAAAAATCACACATTATTGCTGTACTATGACAGATATTGTCACTTGATTTCGTGAAAATCCATGAAAGACTTCTTGAGATAAAAAAATATTATATACATTATACACTGTACAGTAATACATTTTTCCTTGTTGTGGACAAACCGTTGATTGGATCAAAATGATCTTTGATGTACTTCATCATCTTTATTTGGAAAAACAATGTGTCAAGCATGGTACCATTTCAATGAATATTTGCTGAGATATTGACATGTTATGAATATTCATATTTTCAAAATTATAGAGTGACGAACATCTGAATTCACCATAAGTTGCAGTGTATGAAACTTTTGTCTGTGCTCAGGGAACATGCTCCCAAAATTTCAGCTTTCTAGGATTTTCGAAGAAGAAGCATTTATAAATTTCTTGATTATTATTGATTTTCAGTGTTTTCTTATGCTGCTACACTTTCTGTCCACTGGGTGGCGGTAGGATCACATGGCTCATCTCCCTTCACTAAGTTCATGCATGGGGGATGATCAAATCTGCTTCAGATACTTTGACCAGGTCCCATGGCTCTTTGCTTGAGCGCTCTTTGCAGAAGTTGTGCACCTAAACCCACTGGGTTCTCATCAAATGGGCAGGCCATTTTCCAAGAGAACTGATCGTTCAGTTCGTGGGGCTTTCATTCCTGCTCAGCTCTCATTCTGAATTAATCCTGCTCCGGAGCTGGTTAGGTGTTCAGCGTATGTTGCCACTGCACGTACCCCGATAAAAAGCAAACCACCTTACGGAAAACCCAGGGTTGATACATCAGTTACCCCGCTAAACCGAAATCTACCTTTGTGAGACAGGCTCCTAGTCACATGGGTCATACCTCCAATTCACAAAAGAAAAAAATTAATTTCAGTTGATAACCAAGCACAACGACCGGCTATGCAACTCAAAACTGATCTTTTGCCTCAAGGCGACTAAGGTTCGATTTCTTCATGACCGTGTGAACTGAAGACACATGACATGTGATTCTTTTAAATCCGACCTGGGTTGCTTTCAGAGGTAACGTTAGTACTATATCAGATACGCGATTGTTATTTCGCGTCGCGCCTTCCGCCTGAACAGTCATGTCGCGTTTATTGCGACATTTAAGACACTATTTGAAATCTACTATCACAGCCAAACGAATTGGGGAAACTCATAAATAGATTTATACCATGGTCTGAATGAATACTTTTTTTCTGATTGGCTGGCAGGTCGATTGACCATTCGAAATTCATCCACTAGCCAGCTTGTAACCATAGTAACGTCAGAGCTGGTATTTCACTGGGTACAACAGAAACCTAGCTGCTCGTTTATCTCCAGTAAAATTAGCGGCGTCATATGAGTTGCGTTTTTCGGGGCGGTTAACAATAGCGATAATGACCGTGAATAATGTAGCAGCGAAATAACCAGGCTGTATCCATTAAACTATTGTAATTGTGTACGGTTACAAATGAAGTTAGTGTCCACTTCATACATCAGCAACTGCTGACAGTTCGCTAGCTACGTGCTATGCCAGCAGACTGATTTCAGCTCGCTGATTGCGAAAACCGTCATAAGTTCATTGTAAATGTGGGTAGCAAGTTAGCTGCTGTCTGCATAATCGCGCATAATGTCGTGTTGGGCATAATCTCCGTTTCAGATGGGATGCGGTATCAAATCACCAGCTAGTAAACGGATGTAAGCATGCGCAAAAAATCTTTCTGCATTAACGTAAGATGAACTATGATAGTTGGCTAAATTCAGCTTGGCCTATAGTATTGTCTATGAGAAGGCGCGGCGGATATATCATGTTCGGAAATTATCGCCGTTATAAGAAACGTTGATGAATGGCCATATAGGTTATCAAATTACAGTCTGGTTTCCTCACTTCATAGTACCCTGGTTGACTATTTGACATCAACCGCACTGTTAATATTGAATCATATGGCTAACATTGATAAAAGGAAGCGCTAGTGAAGCCTTTCACCCCTCCTTGTCTTTTGGAGCTCTGTATAAAACAGACAAAGCGACATGTCCAATGTTTTAAATATTATGCGGGTAAGAAGTATTGTCGTTGGATGTCAATTACAAGTAGCTAGCTAGCTTGTTAGCCAGCTTTCAATTTTATTTACGTCAATGCAGTCTCCGCGACGCCAAGGTAGCTAGCTAAAATAGCTCGCTGGTGACCTATATCAGTTGCTTGCATTCGCTTTCAGTCAGCGGTCCGTTCAAGTCAATGGGAGGGCTAATTGGCTAGCTAGCAAGAAACGCGATTTTTTTTCTCTTAATGTGACAGCTTGGCGTTTCTACGTGAACTTACGCATGAAACGGTACAGTTCTTCAAATAAATATTGCCCCAAAAGGCAGCTGCACATCTCGGCATTTTCTCGCCTGTATGGAGTTCTTTGAAATTAGCCTCATAGGAAACCATTCATTTTTATGAAGCAGTTTGGGTGTATCAATATGGCGGCCGGGTGCTTTACTTTGGATAATGTAAATATGACGACATAAGCAATCTAGTGTTCATAATATATATATTTATGGGAATACTCAGTCGATCATAGATTTCGAACAGAGTGACGTAATGGGGTGCGTTTCAAGGCGGAGTTGCATTTCTCGGCACCACAAGGACACGTACCCGGAATCCTCGCGAGCGTGACCCCGGAAGAGAACAAGCTGCTATTTTATTGACTTGCAAAATTGCATTTCAAATCAACAAACATCATATGTGTAATTCATAGTGTATTGCAAACGGGGTTGAAAAATAGTTTTTCTAACGCCATTGAGTACTACATAATTTTTCTCAGATTTTATGTCGCATAAAGGTCAGCGGAAAGGGCGGGACTTTGCCACTTCGTATAAAGCTGAACGCCATTTTGAATTCTTCAGACAAGCTGATGCATTGAGGTAAGAACTATGCTTGTTCGCGCCTCAGATTTTTTGCTACAGTTTAGTCGTAATTGTTTTCCATAATGTTACCTCACAGCGCTGCGGCGACTTTGTTACGCTGGTGTTGGAAGTCAAAGTTACCGTTTGTCTTTGAATTATCGCATTTGTGGGCCATAGCGTTGTTTTTCAGGTCAATCGGTGTCGAAAAACACCAATTCGCCAGCGCGATGGCCTTTTGTTTCTTCGCGGTAACGTTAGTTGAGTAGTTGAGGCTGTGTGCGTGTATATGGCTAATTTTCAGTCTGGTTACCTTTGCTCACTTGGGTAACTAGATATGGTTTGTAACTGCCATCTGAGTGGAAATTAATGATGGTGGTGGATTTTACTTTGTTTAACAAAGATCGAGAAGTACATCTGTTTGAGTTGCTAAGTGACCCGTTTAATCTGTCGGTCAATTAGCTTTTTAAAATGATTACTTGGGAAAGGATTATGTATCCAGTATTGAATTTTCCGGTGTTTTCCGGAACAATTTTAAATGATGCTCTAATTTATTTCAGAGGTTTTATTGATACTAACCTTTGTTAGAAATAAGAGTTACAGCCAGAAATGAAGATGGCGGCCGATGCCTTTGTATGCATTGAACGAGTGTAGTATGCCTAACTAGCGATTACATTCTACTTGCTAACAAGCCTTTTTTTCCTGTTATATATCCAGTATTGAATTTTTCGGGGTTTCCGGAACGAATCATGATGCTGTAGTTTATTTCAGAGGTTTTCTTGCTACTAACCTTTGTTAGAAATAAGAGTTACAGCAAGAAATTAAGATGGCGGCCGATGCCTGTGTTTGCATTGAACGAGGCTAGTAGTTTTAACTAGCGATTAAATTCTACTTGCTTACAAGCCTTTTTTCCTGTTATGTATCCAGTACTGAATTTTCCGGGGTTTTTCTGGAATGAATTTAAATGATGCTGTAATTTATTTCAGGTTTTAATGCTACTAACCTTTGTTAGAAATAAGAGTTACAGCCAGAAATGAAGATGGCGGCCGATGCCTGTGTTTGCATTGAACGAGTGTAGTAGGCCTAACAAGCGATTACATTCTACTTGCTTGCAAGCCTTTTTTCCTGGTTATAGTTTGTTTGGTGGTAGTTTGCTAAGTGGTGGTATTAGGACTATCCACTCTGTCCATTACATTAAATGATTCACCACCATCAGAATATTGGTCACCGCTTTGCTTCTGTTAAGGCATGGTTGTAACGGTGTTTGATACTGCACTCTGTAAGTTTGTAGACGTCACTTCTGTTGACTTTCGAATTCAAACAAAAGGGGTAGCTCGCCCCTCCCTCCCATGGTTTTGTAACTGACAGCTGTGGTGTGATGTGTCGGCCATTTTGTGTGCATTCAGGGGAAATGTGGTATGGAAAGTGTCTACTAACTTCCAGTTTTCAAATGGAGGAAGGAATAATAAATCAGTGCATTGAATAAGCAGTCTGATTTAGTTTTTATGTTCTGACACCGAGGGGCTTCATATAGCTTGAGTGTGTGGTTTTGTGTATTTTTAATTTTTTTTTTGTCTAGTTAATGTTGATAGCTGCATTCCGAAATGTTTGTAGCCCTTTTTTGTGACTTGAACATGCAAATGAAAACTAAGAATGTTGGTTACTCATGCTCTTGACATGAGTGCTATTCCTTATTTGACAAATGAAAACCACTTAGTACTCGATGTTATGTTCTATGAGGGTGTGTCTCTAATTACTGTGCAAATGGGTTAATTTGATGTGCATGCATGTGTGTCAGCATGGTTGAGCTGAGAAAATTCAGCCATTATATGTCTTGGAAAGCAAACATTACGTATGGATTTTGCGCAATGGGACAACATTTTTAAATGATAATTTGCTACAGTTGTGCATTTGTGAATCCAAGATGTTTTGGAATATCTTCTCTTCTGAATGACAAAATACTTTCTTTTTAGAAACTTTGTACATGATGGTACTGCCATAATTAGTGTTCCTTTTATCTACAGATATCCCTCTCTGCTGCCTGTGGATTTTGATGCTCTCCTGCTTTGACTGTTGTCAAGTGATCTACCTGCGATCTTCTGTACATCTGTGATCCACAGATTCAAATCGCCCTGCACATTTTTCCTCACTTATATATTCTCTTGGTTCATACCCACGTAACTGATAATTACTCACCTATTCTGCTCATTGACTCTCCTGTACACCCACGCATCTCCACAAACACTTGCACACTCACACTCACCTGTGAACACACAAGTTTTATAGTAGTTGCCTAAGTCTGACTGCCAAGGTAAGTTTAAACATTTGTGTATTTGAATGTTGTGGTGAAACTTTGCCTGGCAAAAGGATTATGTTTGGCATGCATTCATTATTGTTCTGTGAACTTTGAATAATTTTGTTCTTTGAATTTAGATGCCACGTGGAAAGGCTTACCGACGCGCTCAAGCTTTGAAGCAGAGGA
Source organism: Gymnothorax reevesii (assembly GCA_029721435.1). NCBI lineage: Eukaryota > Metazoa > Chordata > Actinopteri > Anguilliformes > Muraenidae > Gymnothorax > Gymnothorax reevesii. The sequence continues at coordinate 12,149,149 of CM056581.1, forward strand.
TGGCTTTGCAGCAGCCTTGGACTCCCCAGCTGCCTGTCCCCGAGTTTGTTGCTCGTAAGTATCAGTTTAATTTTTTAAATTTTTTTTTACCCTTGCCGCGCGTTAAGCGCGAAGCAGGGAATATAGTATTCAGCTGCTCTCGTACGTACGCATGTCCGTCCGTCCGTCCCGGCGGGGGATAGTCACTTTTGTGACAAACTCTTGTTTGAATTTTTTTAATGTTCAAGTTGCAGACTTTAAATATAATGTGTTCATTTCTTTTGGATGACATTCATAACTTTGATTTCAATTTCACAGGTCGCGGTACTGGGTTCCGCCATCGTGTGCGGAGATGGCCAACTTCACACCTGACTCAGCGATCCGTCAAGTTGGTCACTCCAGCTCAGCATCCAGATAAGCAGGTAATTGTGCTTAGTAATGCAGAGTGTACTGGTAGTAGGTATTTGTAGTTGGTCTGTGATCTAATGCGGTGTGTCTGTTCTTGCAGCTGGTGTTCGTCGTTGGAGACTCTCACCTGAGGGCCATGGTGGACGGTTTTGTGGACATGCCGGAGGGACCCCTGTCTTTTGCTTTTCTGTCTGTTCCAGGTGCTCAGGCTTCTGAGCTGCGGACGGAGGTTTTGCATGCTGCTCTTCCATCGACCCCAGATGTTGTCTGCGTGTGCGCCCCCAGCAACAACCTCACAGCCAGCAGGACCATCGGTGAGGCGTCGCTGGACTTCAGTGCGCTCCTGAGCGCTGTTTGCAGTCGTTGGACCAAGGTGAATACAATGCAATTGCTGTTGACTACTGTTGTGAGCAGCTTGTATCTTCTTGCTTCTTTTGAAGATAACTTTGTTTTCTCTCTCTCTCTGTGTAGGTGTTCGTGCTGGACTTCCCCCCTCGCCTGAACGTGGAGCCGGACCTGCAGGAGTTGTTTCGTCAGGAGTACCATCGTGTTGCAGCTCGCATGGGTACATTAGTTTTAGTCATCTACTGCCATATAAGTAATTGAATGTGCTGTCTGACTTAAATGTTTCTCATATAAAAATGTAACGAAACATCAATGTTATGTTTCAGGTCTCCCGTACGTGTCTGTGGCTGAGCACTTCCCTCTGCAGCGATTGCAGCTGTGGTGCCATGATGGCGTAAGTACTGCTAACGGTTTTTTTGACGTGATGTTTGGACTTGAAGGTTTTCCTCGTATCATGTATAGTTAAATGTATGGTGTGTTGACTGCTTTTCAGGTGCACCTCAGCGACACCGTTGGATCCCCTATCCTGGCGCAGCTTCTGTGGGTGGCTGCTATGCACCAGTTGGCTCCTCCTCCTCCCAGGCCCCAGGTGTCTCCCCGGACATCGCCGAGCAGCAGGACCCCCCCCAGGCTGGTTGTGACAGGACCCTCCCCTGTGCCGCGTCGCAGTGACCCCTTGGAGTGGACCGTTGTACGTCAGGGAGCCAAGGTAATGTGTTGTAGTTTGAACATTTTGGCTAAAAAAAAAGGTCAGATTTCCTTTTGTCATTACTATGAGGTTTTTTTTTTGCTTGTTTTTTGAAGGCTGGAACGTCTGCGGTGGAGTCGTCCGTCATCACGTCCAACCCTGTGTGGTTCAGCAGCGCCGTGTTGGACGCCCTGGAGAGCGTTTCTCCTTCTGGATCAGCATGCACTGCCTCTCCATCAGCCGACCGGGTAATTTTCACTCAAATTATATGTATCATTGTTCAGAAAAAAAAACAGGAAGGCAATTGCTAATTTTTGATTTTCTTCAGGCTTCCCGTGTGGAGCGTCAGCGCAGAGGTGTTTCCACCAGGCGCAGAGAACGACAGCGGCAGGTTGGTACTATTTCAGTATGTCACTGACATTGAAATGTTCTTAGTATAAGTTCACAACGCACACAGCCAGAAAAAAGGAGTGCAGCATTTCAATGATTTTGTCCTTTCCATTTTTACGTCTCCGGGACGAACCCCCCAGTGCAGCAGGTATGTGTTAGTTTAGTGTGATGTGATTTATTGTTGGAGACAGGTGGCAACACTTGTTCTGTTTAGTGTGGTTTTTTGTTGTTTTTTTTTTTTAAATAGTAAAGCTTCGTTTCTCACGTAATTGTCTTTTGGTCAGGAGGAGGTGACGCCAGAGGAGTGCGTGGAGGTGTCTGCGGCTGCACTGCCAGAGGAGGTGGGGGAGGAGGCTGCTGCAGTGAGCCCTGCTGTGCTGATGGAGTGTGCTGTCCAGGAGGCCTCCCAGCTGCCGCCGCAGAAGATCGTCAAAGCTAAGGCTGCCTCTGTTTTTACTGCTGTTTCTGATGCTGCTGCTGTTTCTGATGCTGCTCCTGCTGTTTCTGCTGCTGCTGCTGTTTCTGATGCTGCTCCTGCTGTTTTTGCTGCTCCTGTTTCTGCTGCTGCTGCTGTTTCTGATTCTGCTCCTGGTTTTGATGATTGTGTTCCTGATGTGTGTCTTCCTGATTGTGTAGCTCCCTTAGATTCTCAAAGTAATGTTGTGACAGCAGAGGCCAAGAAGAGCAAGGGGTTAAAGTTGGTGAAAGTAGTTCGTGGATCATGTCACCAAGGGAATGAGCGTTTTCAGTATGCAGGATTGCAGTGTATGGCTATAGCTTTGGTCAGCTTGGCCAAACACATGCTGAAGAGTGTGTTCTCATGGGAGAGGCCTGACTTAGATCGCGTGTTGGTTTTAGGTGATGAATTTTACACTAAAATGCGTGAGTTGAATATTTTTACTCATGAGACAAATCTGCTTTCAGTCCCAGATTTGCTAGAGCAATTGGAAATAGATGAACAGGTACTTGGGTTTAGTTATGGTGATACAGTGTTAGGAGAAGTAGGCGTGACTGAAGGTGAACACATTGACAACGGTGTTTACATCAGTCTGCAAAATGGTTTAGAGAGGATCTTCTGCCAGTACAGCATGTGTTTGTTGACACTGTGTGCAAACACTTCTGCCATCATCTGTGAGGGTGGACGGTTCGCTGTGGTTGATAGTCACTCGCGCAGTCACATGGGTTTGTTGGATGCTAATGGCACAAGTGTAGTTCTGCATTTTGCTTGTGTTGGTGACCTGCATCACTACATCTGTCAACTGGCAGAATGTTTGTGTTCAAGGGAGAAGCCCTTTGAGCTCTGTGGTGTTCGTATCACTGGGGGTGCAGGTCCAGAGCAGTTAGTTTCAGTGGACAGTACTGCTTCAGTTGCAGAGTGTAGTGACATTACTGAGGGAAAAGGAAATGATGTTTCTAAAGGTAGGTGTGTGTCTGATTGTGGTGCTAATGTAGCTGTGAGTCCACTGCTGTCTGGCATTTCTGTACAAGCTTTTTCCAGTGAGGTAAGCGGTAGTTCATCAATAGAATCTACAGTTACTGATGGCAGGAAGCGTAAAACCTCTTCTAATACCTACAAATCAAAGAAGTCAAAGAGTTTTGATATTGGTGAGGTTGACTCTGATGTAGAGTTTATTAATGCTGTGAGCAATGAGGAGCTGGTCTTTTGTCCCCTGGGTGTAGATGTTTGCAAAGCTTTTTGTGAAAAGTTGAATGTTAACTTTGTGAAGATTGGTGGTCAACTGTCTGCAGAGGTTGGGGCGTTGGGTGCTCCATGTAAAAATGAGATGATTGTGGCTGATGGTAACTGCTTTTTCAGGGCTATTTCTCAAGCTGTGAGCGGTTCACAGAAGCATCATCGCAAGATTAGATTGGCTGTATGTAAAGAGTTGGAAAAGAATTGCGGTAAATATCAAAGTCTATTGAGGAGTCCATATTCCTCTGTATTGGAATACCTTCAGGTGTCCAAGATGAGAGCTGTGAACACTTGGGCTACAGAGGTAGAAATTCAGGTCGCTGCAGATTGGTTAGGGGTTGATGTGTTTACTTTTTATGATGGACGTTGGCTTAAGTACAGCAGTAGCAGCAAGTATTTGTCAGGCGAATGTATTTACTTAGAGAATATCATGGGGAAGCATTTTGAGACTGTTGTTTGTGTTTGTAAGCCTGGACTGAGGAGCTGTTATAATTACTGTAAAGTTGAAGCAACAAGTTACTACATTAGGTCTAGAGTAATGGATGATTTTGCTAGTAACAAGACAATAATTGAATATAATGATGAGGTGGTAGATTTTGATGAAGGTGTAGGTGATTGTGGTGATGTGTTGAAGGCTGCTACTGAGCAAATGCCATGTAGAAAGTCTGTAAAATCAAAATATCTGATGCAGAAAAAAAGTACACAGGAAAAACTGAATAAGTTGCTTCAGGAAGAACGTCATTTAAGGTTTAGAAAGATGTATCATTGTAATGTAATGTTCAGGGAAAAGATTAAATTGATGAGGGCAAATAAATACAGGGAAAATATCGAGTACAGGGAGATAATTAAAGCAAAAAGTAAAGCAAAGACTGTGAAGAAATATCAGGACAATATCCAGCACAGGGAGAGAGTTAAAACTGAGAGTAAAGCCAGGAGTATGCAAAAATATCAATGTGACATCCAGCACAGGCAGAGAGTTAAAACTGAGAGTAAAGCCAGGCGTATGCAAAAATATCAAGGCAACATCCAGCACAGGGAGAGAGTTAAAACTGAGAGTAAAGCCAGGAGTATGCAAAAATATCAAGGCGACATCCAGCACAGGGAGAGAATTAAAACTGAGAGTAAAGCCAGAAGTATGCAAAAATATCAAGGCGGCATCCAACACAGGGAAAGTGTTAAAACCAAAAGTGTAGTTAAATATAGACACAACATCCAGCACAGGGAGAAGGTTAAAACTAATAGTGTGGTTAAATACAGACAAAACATCCAGCACAGGGAGAAGGTTAAAACTAATAGTGTGGTTAAATACAGACAAGACATCCAGCACAGGGAGAGGGTTAAAGAAGGGAGTAGAAGGAAATATCATGATAGTTTAGAACAGAAGCAGCAAGTTATTGCTAGGGTCATGTTGAGTCGAAAACAGAAAAAGGATGGATCCAAAGATTTTGGTTGTGTGATGGATCAGTTTTTGGAGCAGGTCAGAGATGGACCAGATTTTGTGTGTTGTGTTTGTTGTAGGTTGTTGTTCAGATCTCAGGTGCTTCATTGCGACAAAGAAGTTTATAGCTCAAATTTGGCAATGGCTGGTATTGCACAGAGTTGCATTAGTGAAGATTATTTGCATAAATGTAATGAGGACTGTAATGTGCCATGTCAGGTGGTTATATCTAGAGGTCAGCTGTGGATCTGTTACACATGTCATCAGAAGATTAGCAGAGGTCAGGTTCCAGCTGAATGCTGGATTAATAACTTGGCGCTTGATCCCATTCCACCTGAACTGGGATGCTTGAATAGTGTTGAACAGCATTTGATAGCTCTGCATATTCCGTTCATGAAGATGCTTTGTTTGCCCCGCGGGGGTCAAGGCGGAGTCCATGGGCCGATAACTTGTGTTCCAGCAAACATTGTACAGTCTGTAAATTCGTTGCCACGCACTAGTATGGAAGGATCTTTGGTGCAGGTCAAGTTAAAGCGTAAATTGACATACAAAGGGCATTATGAATATCAGTTTGTGGATGCCTTGCGTGTAAGACAGGCAGTAGAATATTTAAGGAGGACCAATGTTCATTACAGGGACATTGAGTTTAATGAAGAGTGGGTAAACGAGTTTAGGCGACAGACTGATGAGGTGGAAGAGGCTGAATCCACTAGTGGGCTTGAAGCTGTCAGAGCTGAATTAGGTCAGCAAGAACAGGAAGATGGCCAGGTTACAGATACTGAAGGTGTTGATGTAGAAGAGTCATCAGACATGGCAGAAGATGAAATGTTGCATGACAGACAGCAACACTGTATGTTTCAGGACACTTGTCTAATGCCTGTAGATATAGGTCAGGAAATGTTAGACCAGTATATGGATGTTGTAAATATTGCACCAGCGGAGGGTAATAGTCCAGTTCGCATGCTTACAGACCACAGCAATGAAGCTAAATGTTTCCCTGTGTTGTTTCCTCTGGGTGGGAATACTTTCCACGACACTCGTTCGCTTCGTTTAACATTGTGCCGTTATTTTAATAATAGGATCATGAATGTTGATGGGCGTTTTGCGCGGAATGTAGAGTACATCTTTTATGCTCAGTACATGTCTGAGCTGGATATGGTGATATCCAATGTTTCTGTAGCATTGCGTAAGGGTAAAGGGGGTCAGAAACCGCAAAACATTAGTCAAAACATATTGCAAGATGATGACTCTTTAAAGCAGTTGTTAGAATTTGATGATGGTTTTAGGTTTCTTAGACCTATTAGAGGTACCCCAGCTTTTTGGCAGTCCGTTCAGAAGGATGTTTTTGCTTGTGTTCGCCAATTGGGGATTCCCACCTGGTTTTGCTCATTTTCGTCTGCAGATCTGCGCTGGCAGAATCTCCTGACCAGCATCCTGAGACAGGAAGGCAGAGCACAGACTGTGGATGATTTGGAGTGGGCAGACAGGTGTGAGTTGCTGCGCGGTAATCCAGTTACAGCTGCGCGAATGTTCGATTACAGATGGCATTGCTTTTTGAAAACTGTTCTCATGTCTCCTTTGCAACCAATCGGTAAAATCATCGATTACTTTTACAGAATCGAATTCCAGCAGCGTGGTTCTCCTCATGTTCACGCTTTATTTTGGATTGAGGGTGCTCCCCAAATTGATAGGAATGAAGATGAGGAAGTGGTTGAATTCATTGATAAATACGTCACTTGTGAGCTGCCCTCAGATGATGACACATTATTGGACATGGTGTCATCAGTTCAAATGCATTCAAAACATCATTCAAAGTCTTGCAAGAAAAAAAACACTACATGTCGTTTCAATTTCCCAAAACCAGTTTCTGCTCGAACATTTCTATGTAAAATTAAAGAATGCAAATGCGATTGGACAAAGGCAGCAGATTCAGATCCAAAAAACAAGCCAGTCTGTAAATGTTTTAATGATGATGACAAAATGCCAAAGACTTTTGCGGAGTCCGTTCTGACATCCGTTAAAGACGCTTTAGAATCAGATGTGCCATATTCAAATGTAGAGGACTTGTTTATGAGTCTTAATATTAATCAAGATATCTTCGAAGAGGCCTATAGGACAATGGAAAAAAAATATAAAGTGGTTTATAGGAGAGGGGTTAACGAAGTTTGGATTAATCAATATAGTAAGCAATTGTTAAAATGCTGGAACGCTAACATGGACATTAGCTTTGTCACGGACGCCTATGCAGTAATTGTGTACATAATATCATATATAACTAAAGCAGAGAGAGAAATTGGCCTATTATTGAATAATGCCCATAAAGAAGCCTCAAAGCAAGGTAACCTCTCTGCTAAAGATGCTTTAAAGAAGCTGGGCAGTGTATATTTGCATAACAGGGACGTTTGTGCCCAGGAGGCCGTGTATAGGCTAACAAACATGCATTTGAAGGAGTGTTCCAGAAAGGTGGTGTTTGTTCCAACAGGGAACAACCTGGTGAAGATGAGTTTGCCGCTTAGTGTTTTGAGGCAAAAGGCATCTTCCCATAATCTTAGCACAGAAGACATGTGGATGACCAGCATGGTGGACAGGTATAGGAACAGGCCTGACAACGATGCGTTCACAGACATGTGCATGGCTACATTTGCATCAGAGTATCGCGTTCTCTCCAAAAACGAAAAGTCTCGTGATAGAATCAAACTAAAAAATGACTTGGGTTTTATCTTGAGGAGAACACGTTCTCAGTTTGCAGTTGTGCGTTACATGCGCTTCAATTTGGACAAACAAGAGGAGGCTCATTTTCAAAGTCTGCTGCAATTATTTCTGCCTTATAGAGCTGACTTAGACCTCAAACCTGAAGGATTTGAGCTGTTTGAACAGTTCTATAATGACGGGAAGGTAACTTTCAGTGATGGCTCCATACACTCGGTTCAGGCTGTAGTAGATGAAAATAGGGCCAAGTTTGAAATAGATTGTCCTCATTTGGATCGAGCGCGCGAGATAGCAGAGCAGCACCGGGGTATAGATGAAGATGCTTGGGGTGAGCTGTGCCCTGAACAGGAAGTAGAGCGCCTAGAATGTTTAGAGGAGAGAAGGCAGCAGGGAGCAGAAGTGGAACAGGAGCAGTTGGGGGACTCGATGGACAATGTTCCAGATTTAGTAGATGGTACCAGACAGGTTGCGCAGTTGGAAAGGCGAGAGAGGATCCTGTCTAGAAGTGAGGGTTTGGCTTTAGTTAGGTCCCTAAATGAGACACAAATGGCTGTTTTTAACAAGATTAGACAATGGTGCTTGCAAAAGGTGATGGGTAAGAACCCACAACCTTTGCATGTGTTTGTGACAGGCGGTGCAGGGACGGGGAAAAGTCATTTAATTAGAGCGGTTCAATATGAAGCAGGGAGGCTGTTGTCAACACTTTGTCGTCAACCAGATGATATTTGCATTTTGTTAACTGCTCCTACAGGTGTAGCTGCTTACAATTTGAATGCAGCAACAATTCATCACAGGTTTAACATCGGCATCCATGCTACCTTACCGTACACCCCCTTGGGTGAAGAGAAACTCAATTCTCTGAGAGCTGAATTGAGCCACCTCCAAATTCTCATTATAGATGAAATCAGCATGGTTGATCACAATCTGTTGGCTTATGTCCATGGCAGGTTAAGGCAGGTTAAGCAGACAGGAGACTTTTCCCCATTCGGTAATGTCAGTGTGATAGCTGTTGGAGACTTCTATCAGTTGCCTCCTGTTAAAGGGAAGCCTCTGTATAGCGGTCAGGTCGCTGTGGACCTGTGGTGCAATTTTAGTGTCGTGGAACTGAAAACGGTAGTCAGGCAGAAAGACAACGTTTTTGCACAATTGCTTAACCGTTTAAGGGTACGTTCGAAGGATACCCCCCTATTGAAGAGCGACATAGAATTATTAAAATTGCGCGAGACAGGTGAAGAGAGCTCAGCTTTGCATATATTTCCGACCAATATGCAAGTGAGCGAGCATAATCTAAAGCAGCTTTTCGCCATGTGTCCTGATCATGTAGTCATTGAAGCAAAAGACTATAGGAACAATAGAAAAACGGGCAAATTAGAGCTGATGGTAGGGCATCACAGTGATGCAGCGGACACATGTTTACCGAGCAGTTTGTGTTTGGCCAGGAATGCGCGCGTCATGTTATGCAAGAACATCGATGTAGAAGATGGTCTGGTCAATGGAGCATGTGGCACAGTTACTCAGATGGATTTTGGTCAGGATGAGACATTTCCACTGACTGTTTATGTTAAATTTGATGATGACCAAATTGGGTCAATAAGGAGGAGAAAACGTGCACATGCAGCGATAGAATGCAGGTTTTCTACTGCAATTGATCCGGAGGAAGAAAAGACCCGAAAACGCGGTGGGTTGCGTCGTCAGTTTCCTTTAAAGTTAGCGTGGGCGTGTACTGTTCATAAAGTGCAGGGATTAACTGTAGACGAGGCCGTAGTTTCTTTAAAGCAGGTGTTTGCTCCTGGGCAGGCGTATGTAGCATTAAGTCGCGTTACAGCTTTATCTGGGCTAATCATTAGAGATTTTGAAGAGCGAGCCATTTACTGCAAAGGGACTATTAAGGAGGCCATGGAGAGCATGCCCCAATTTCTAACCGAGCAGCCGAAGCCTTCATTAAATCCACACAGTTTCTCTGTGTATTTAATGAATGTTCAAAATTTAAGTCGCCACTTGTTTGATCTAATGTCTTGTACGCATCATTTACGGCCGCATTATATTGCAATCACTGAAACGTGGCTCACTACTCAATCCCCTTTACACTGTGTCCAAATCAACGGTTACAGTTTCCAGAGTCGTCCTCGCAGTTTGTGTTACAACAGCAGTAACCCCAAATTGTCAGAACTACAGAATATGGAACATGGTGGAGTAGGTTTATACTATGTGAACCATTTACACAGTGACATTTTGCAGGTACCAGATTTTAATCTGGAATGCTTGGTGTGCCAGTGTAACGAATTTAACATGTTGATGGCAGTAATTTACCGTCCGCCGATTTACCCTATTTCTATATTCAAACAAAATCTGGGAAAATTACTTGATTGGCTTAATCCGATGCAAAAGACAATTATAGTTATGGGTGACTTTAATGAAAACCTCTTAAAAACAACAACATTGTGTCAGTACATGCTAAAAAAAGGATTCAGTCAGCATGTCACACAAGAGACTACAGAGAATGGAACACTCATTGATCATGTTTATGTTAAAACGACACAGTATAATGTGGAATGTACAGTGATGCCCACATACTTCAGCGACCATGAAGGCATTCTTTGTAGTTTTAATGTCAAAGATCAGGTGCACTAACACGACACATGTATTCAGAAACGTTGAGTATGTACGTGAACTCTACAATGCGATTAATAGGATTAATTAAATGCATTAGGAAGGTGACCTTTCTTGTCTTTTTTGTAGAATTCATAGATGTGTGTTACTGGTGCAGAGTCTGTCTCACTCCAAATCTGAAGATCAATTATTTTTCATTGATCAACATGTGTACATGTAGATTTTAAATTATTACGATTGATTAGAAATTATATATCAATTGTGTTTATATTATGCAAAACCTGCTGAGAAATCCTCATTCTCAATCACAAGCAAACGCAGTCTTCAAGTAAAAGTAAAAAGGTTCTTTTCCTGCATTGCAACAGCATTTTGTGTAAAGCATTTGGCTCCTTACAAATTGAAAACTGCACATAGTTACTCACAATGGCAGAATAAATGAGCATGGGAATGAAATGCTGTTACTCAAATGCTGTTGTAAAGCAGGTTTTGCTTGACCTACATGAACTGTCAAAAAGCAAAAGGCACTGGTAATGGCTGCTCCCGGTTAATCCTGGGATGGGGTTCGATTCCCTGCGGTGCCCTGGTGACTTTTCTGGCATGTACATGAAGGCTCTATCCATTTCACTCCGTTCTGTCACTAACTTAACGCCTAAAACAACTGCTTGCAAGTCAATTCAGTACAACATTCTTTTCCCACTGAAATTCTTCTGTATTGACATCATTCTTGTACTGATGCTCACTTGCTGCAGGTATTTCTGCCTCCCAAAGTTGTCTAAATCCAGAATGGCCACCAAATGGGCGATAAGACATCAAAGTATTGCCCGTAGGAGGGAATGGCACAGGTGGGCGAGGACCCGTCCCAACGCTGCTTGCAGCTTTAATTATTATTATTCTTTCTTTGTTTTTTCCTACGCCTCTTTGCGCTCAAATTTGACCCCCTAAACATGCTCAAAAACTCACCAAAATCGGCACGCTCGTCAGGTCTGGCGAAAAATTTGATTAAATGAAAAAATTCTCCCCATAGGTCACAAAATGGCTCTCTAGCGCCACCAAGGCACTTTTTACTGGCCTTTAGAGGGCCACCACGCCCGGTAGGAAAGTCATAGAGAGATGCAACCAACACCATATTGCTCATCTCATCAAGGCCTAAAAATGAACAATCGACACCTATTACCTAAATCAAACAGGAAGTCCGCAATTTGCATATCAAAATTTGCATTTCACCCTAAATTTGGCCAAAATTTGCCCTCGAACAAACGCGAACTCCTCTCGGGGCGTTCATTGTATCAACCCCAAATGCTAATAGATGACACAGCACACTCTTCCGATGAAAACTACTGTACAACTTTTTCAAAAGTCCTACCGTTTGGATTTTATGAGGCGTCAAAGATGGGGTCCGCAGCCACGATGATTGCCTTTTTTCGATGCATACGCACTTTCCAACATTATTTTAACCGCTTAAACATGCTCAAAAACAAACAAAATTTTGCAGTTAATTTTTACAGGCAACAAACTTATCTCTTCTCTCAAAATTCTCCACCAAAGGCACAAAATGGCTCTCTAGCGCCACCTAAATCCTCAAAAATAGCACTTCTGCTTACACCACGGCCTGTCGCAATGTATGAAAATTCTGAGAAAAATCACACATCATTGCTGTACCATGACAGATATTGTCACTTGATTTCGTGAAAATTCATTAAAGACTTCTTGAGATAAAAAAATATTATATACATAATACACTGTACAGTAAAACATTTTTTCTTGTTGTGGACAAACCGTTTATTGGATCAAAATGATCTTTGGTATACTTCATCATCTCAATTAGGAGAAACTATGTGTCAAGCATGGTACCATTTCCATGAATATTTGCTGAGATATTAATATGTTATGAATATTCATATTTTGAAAAATATAGAGTGACGCACTTCTGAATTCACCATAAGTTGCAGCGTATGAAACTTTTGTCTGTGTTCAGAGAAGATGTTCCCAAAATCTCAGCTTTCTAGGATTTACGTAGAAGAAGCATTTATTCATTTCTTGATTTTTATTGATTTCCATGTATTTCTCTGTGCTACTACACAATTGTCCACCGGGTGGCAGTTGGAGCCCACGGATCATCTCCCTTCACTAAGTTCATGCATGGGGGAAGATTCCACAATACACAGCAGTGATAAAATCTGCTTCAGATACTTTGACCAGGTCCCATGGCTCATAGCTCCATTATTCGAAAGAAAAATCTCTTGCAGTAAAGGGGTTTGCACTCAACTCAACATAAAACTTTTCCCACTATCTCGTACTGTCCAACGGATGACAATGCTCGACAGCGCTCGAACGCGTCTCGCCCCCCTTTCAACATGCACGGGTGGGCGTCTCGCCCCCGTTTCGACATGCACCGGTGGGCGAGGACCCGCCCCAACGCTGCTTGCAGCTTTAATTATTCTTTGTTTCTTTCTCTATACGCCACTTTGCGCTCAAATTTGACCCCCTAAACATGCTCAAAAACTCACCAAAATTGGTACACTCCTCAGGTCTGGCGAAAAATTTGATAAAATGAAAAAATTAACCCCATCGGTCACAAAACGGCTCTCTAGCGCCACCAAGGCACTTTTTTCTGGCACTTAGACGGCCATCACGACCGGTAGGAAAGTCATAGAGAGATGGAACCAACACTATATTGTTCATCTCATCAACCCCTACAAATGAACCATGGACACTAATTACCTAAATCAAACAGAAAGTCCGCAATTTGCATATCAAAATTTGCAATTTCCCCTAAATTTGGCCAAAATTTGCCCTCGAACAAACGCGAACTCCTCCTAGGGCGTTCGTCGTATTGACCCCAAATGCTAATAGATGACACAGCACACTCTTCCCATAAAAACTACTGTACAACTTTTTCAAAAGTCCTACGGTTTCGATTTTATGAGGCGTCAAAGTTGGGGTCCGCAGCCACTTTGACTGCCTTTTTCCGATGCATACGCAATTTCCAACATTATTTTCAGCGCTTAAACATGGTCAAAAACGAACAAAATTTTGCAGTAAATTCTTACAGGCAACAAACATATCTCTTATCCCAACATTCTTCACCAAATGCACAAAATGGCTCTCTAGCGCCACCTAAATCCTCCAAAATGGCACTTTTGCTTACACCACAGCCTGACACAATGTTAAAAAATTCTGAAAAAAAATCACACATCATTGCTGTACCATGACACATATTGTCACTTAATTTCGTTAAAATCCAACGAAGACTTCTTGAAATAAAAAATGTTATGCTCATATTATGCTGTACAGTATCACATAATTTCTTACTGTGAACAAACCGTTTATAGTATCTAAATGTCCTTCGGTAAACTTCATTAGCTCCATGGGTACAGACAAACTGCAGAGCATGGAACAATTGCTATGCATATTTCTGGAGATATTAATATGTTATGAATATTCATATTTTGAAAAATATAGAGTGACGCACTTCTGAATTCACCATAAGTTGCAGCGTATGAAACTTTTGTCTGTGTTCAGGGAACATGCTCCCAAAATCTCAGCTTTCTAGGATTTACGTAGAAGAAGCATTTATTAATTTCTTGATTTTTCTTGATTTCCATGTATTTCTGTGTGCTACTACACAATTGCCCACCGGGTGGCAGTTGGAGCCCACGGATCATCTCCCTTCACTTAGTTCATGCATGGGGGAAGATTTCACAATACACACCAGTGATTACATGTGCTTCAAATACTTCGACCAGGTTCCATGGCTCATAGCTCCATTATTCAAATCAAAAATCTCTTGCAGTGAAGGGGTTTGCACTCAACTCAACATAAAAAATTTCCCACTATCTCGTACTGTTCAACGAATCACAATGCTCGACATCGCTCGAACGCGTCTCGCCCCCCTTTCGACATGCGCGGGTGGGCGTCTCGCCCCCGTTTCGACATGCGCGGGTGGGCGAGGACCCGTCCCAACGCTGCTTGCAGCTTTAATTAGGGTCCGAGCCTCGAGGCCTGAAAGGCCTCAGAGAGGACCCTATTGTTCCTGCTATGTTTCTTATTATTATTCTTTGTTTCTTTGTTTTTTCTTACGCCTCTTTGAGCTTGAATTTGACCCCCTAAACATGCTCAAAAACTCACCAAAATCGGCACGCTCGTCCGGTCTGGCGAAAAATTTGATAAAATGAAGAAATTATCCCCATCGGTCCCAAAATGGCTCTCTAGCGCCACCAAGGCACTTTTTACTGGCCTTTAGAGGGCCACCACGCCCAGTAGGAAAGTCATAGAGAGATGCAACCAACACTATATTGTTCGTCTCATCAAGGCCTAAAAATGAACAATCGACACCTATTACCGAAATCGAACAGGAAGTCCGCAATTTGCATATCAAAATTTGCATTTCACCCTAAATTTGGCCAAAATTACCCCTCAAACAAACGCGAACTCCTCCTAGGGCGTTCAACGTATCGACCCCAAATGTTAATAGATGACAAAGCACACTCTTTCGATGAAAACTACTGTACAACTTTTTCAAAAGTCCTACGGTTTGGATTTTATGAGGCGTCAAAGATGGGGTCCGCAGCCACTTTCACTGCCTTTTCTCGATGCGTACGCAATTTCTAACATTATTATCACCCCTTAAACATGCTCTAAAACAAACTAAATTTTGCAGTTAATTTTTCGACGCTTCAATCATATTTCTTACCTCAAAATTTTCCACCAAAGGCACAAAACGGCTCTCTAGCGCCACCTAAATCCTCCAAAATGCCACTTTTGCTTACACCACGGCCTGTCGCAATGTTTGAAAATTCTCAAAAAAATCACACATCATTGCTGTACCATAACAAACATTGTCACTTCATTTCGTGAAAATCCATGAAAGAATTCATGAGAAAAAAAATATTATATTCATAATACACTGTACAGTAATACATTTTTTCTTGATGTGGACAAACCGTTAATCAGATCAAAATGATCTTTGGTATACTTTATAATCTCTATTTGGAGAAACAATGTGCCAAGCATGGTACCATTTGAATGAATATTTGTTGAGATATTAACAAGTTATGAATATTCATATTTTGAGAAATATAGAGTGACGCACTTCTGAATTCACCATAAGTTGCAGCGTATGAAACTTTTGTCTGTGTTCAGGGAACATGCTCCCAAAATCTCAGCTTTCTAGGATTTACGTAGAAGAAGCATTTATGAATTTCTTGATTTCTATTGATTTCCATGTATTTCTGTGTGCTACTACACAATTGTCCACCGGGTGGCAGTTGGAGCCCACGGATCATCTCCCTTCACTAAGTTCATGCATGGGGGAAGATTTCACTATACACACCAGTGATTAAATGTGCTTCAGATACTTTGACCAGGTTCCATGGCTCATAGCTCCAGTATTCAAGACAAAAATCTCTTGCAGTAAAGGGGTTTGCACTCAACTCAACATGAAAGATTTCCCACTATCTCGTACTGTCCAACGAATGACCATGCTCGACATCGCTCTAACGCGTCTCGCCCCCCTTTCAACATGCACGGGTGGGCGTCTCGCCCCCGTTTCGACATGCGCGGGTGGGCGAGGACCCGTCCCAACGCTGCTTGCAGCTTTAATTATTAGGGTCCGAGCCTCCAGGCCTGCAGGGCCTTGGAGAGGACCCTATTGTATTTCTCGTGTTTCTTATTATTATTCTTCTTTCTTTGTTTCTTTGTTTCTTCTTACGCCTCTTTGCGCTCAAATTTGACCCCCTAAACATGCTCAAAAACTCACCAAAATCGGCACGCTCGTCATGTCTGGCGAAAAATTTGATAAAATGAAAAAATTATCCCCATAAGTCACAAAATGGCTCTCTAGCGCCACCAAGGCACTTTTTACTGGCCTTTAGAGGGCCACCACGCCCGATAGGAAAGTCATAGAGAGATGCAACCAACACTATATTGTTCATCTCATCAAGGCCTAAAAATGAACAATCGACACCTATTACCTAAATCAAACAGGAAGTCCGCTATTTGCATATCAAAATTTGCATTTTCCCCTAAATTTGGCCAAAATTTGCCCCCGAACAAACGCGAACTCCTCCTAGGGCGTTCATCCTATCAACCCCAAATGCTAATAGATGACAAAGCACAGTCTTCCGATGAAAACTACTGTACAACTTTTTCAAAAGTCCTACGATTTCGATTTTATGAGGCGTCAAAGTTGGGGTCCGCAGCCACTTTGACTGCCTTTTTCCGATGCATACGCAATTTCCTACATTATTTCAACTGCTTAAACATGGTCAAAAACAAACAACATTTTGCAGTAAATTCCTAGAAGCTACAAGCATATGTCTTATCCCAAAATTCTCCACCAAAGGCACAAAATGGCCCTCTAGCGCCACCTAAATCCTCCAAAATGGCACTTCTGCTTACACCACGGCCTGTTGCAATGCTTGAAAAATCTGAGAAAAATCACACATCATTGCTGTACCATGACAGATATTGTCACTTGATTTCGTGAAAATCCATTACAGACTTCTTGAGATAAAAAAATATTATATACATAATACACTGTACAGTTATACATTTTTTCTTGTTGTGGACAAACCGTTGATCGGATCAAAATGATCTTTGATATACTTCATCATCTCTATTTGGAAAAACAATGTGTCAAGCATGGCACCATTTCCATGCATATTTGCTGAGATATTAACATGTTATGAATATTCATATTTTCAAAATTATAGAGTGACACACTTCTGAATTCACCATAAGTTGCAGCGTATGAAACTTTTGTCTGTGTTCAGGGAACATGCTCTTAAAATATCAGCTTTCTAGGATTTACGTAGAAGAAGCATTTATTAATTTCTTGATTTTCATTGATTTCCATGTATTTCTCTGTGCTACTACACAAATGTCCACCGGGTGGCAGTTGGAGCCCACGGATCATCTCCCTTCACTAACTTCATGCATGGGGGATGATCAAATCTGCTTCAGATACTTTGACCAGGTCCCATGGCTCATTGGTTGAGCGCTCTTTGCAGAAGTTGTGCACCTAAACCCAATGGGCTCTCATCAAATGGGCAGGCCATTTTCCAAGAGAACTGATCGTTCAGTACGTGGGGCTTTCATTCCTGCTCAGCTCTCATTCTGAATTAATCCTGCTCCGGAGCTGGTTTGGTGTTCAGCGTATGTTGCCACTGCACGTACCCCGATAAAAAGCAAACCACCTTACGGAAAGGCTCCTAGTCACATGGGTCATACCTCCAATTCACAAAAGAAAAAAATTAATTTCAGTTGATAACCAAGCACAACGACCGGCTATGCAACTCAAAACTGATCTTTATGTCTCAGTCCCCGGGGAATTCCGCGATTCCGCGATCGCGGCGTTTTCTGCGGAATCCACACTTCACCGCGGAAACCGCGGAATTCACTGATTTTGCCGCGGAATTTCAAATTCTGCCGACAAAAGCTGGTGAAGAAACCACGATTTTGTCTACTCACAAACATCTGTTACCGCCGCGCATCTCGCAGGCGTGAACTCAGGCGTGAACCTGACCGCCAGGCAGTGATGGCCTCGTTGGCGACAAATCGACATTCTTTGCCTAGGTTGCGTGGCGTATTCTGTATGAAAGTTTAAAAATGAAGGGATTTCTTGAGAGATCCAAGCCAGCAGTTGGCAAGACTGCCTATACTACGGCCAAGGACAAGGCCAGTCAGTTTTCCTTCTGTTATGAGTACGGCAGAAAGCTATTTTGTCGGCCCTTTAATGTGGTATCTAATAGACCACATTAGAAAATCGACAGTCGAGGACCATGCCAAATCAGCAAAACACAAAAGATGAATTCAAGAACAAGAACAGAGTAGGTCTACTAGCCAAAAGCAAAAAACCATCTCCACAACAATGCACAACAAGACAGAGTTAGCGTGTGAGCGGATCGAGATAACGAACTGCCTTCATGTCAGTCCTAATTTTTCTTAAAAAAAATTAAAAAATCAGCAATATTTAGGCCTAGACTAATAGCCTAAGTTTTATGAATTCGATCAGTTGCTATGGCACACCAGTAATGACAGTCTTTTTTTTAATTAATAATTTTATGTTTTAACACTAGAAGCGCTGGAATTTTATCACAACCATTTTATCACCATGAACGGTCGTTTGGACCGCTCGGTTCAAAGCATTCTAATCCGACTCTCTGAGCACCTATGTTACCATGATTCTCAAAAGAACGAAACAACACCAGCATTACGTTTTTACTAGTTTAATAATACATTTATGAATATTTAGGCAAAAGAATTGTATATTATTAACGTGAATTAAGCTGCTTTCACACTGGACGCGAAACGTATTTTTCGCAAGACAGATTACATTCAAATTCAATGCAAAGACGCAAATACCCGTTTCGCGCGGATTCGCGTCTTTGCATTGACTTTTGAATGTGATCTGTCGCGCGAAAAATTTGTTCGCATCCAGTCTGAAAGCAGCTTTATTGTAAACATTTAGCTACAACGATATTTTCGGGTAAAGAAATAATTAAACAATTCAGAACGACAAAACAACAATTAAAAACATCTATTTTGATTAATACACATTCGGATTCAACATTTATAGCCTAACAGCCTAACCATATGGAATATCGTAGCCTATTTATTATGAAATAATTAATCGGAGCAATGACACGGAATTGGAAAACAACAGGTAGGAGCTAAAATTCCCACAGATGGGTCTGAAGTAGCCTATCTGCAGCAGGTGACGAGCGTCTTAATTTGTGAGCAGCTCCTGCGGACCTGGCACTGCCTCCGTTTTGCTGCCAGTGTCCCAGACAGTACTGACACATAATTTACACATGTGGTGAAATGTAAATTCATATGACAGGTATTTTCATTATCCTTTTATGTTCATCTATTTATTTTCATCTTCTTTTCATTTTCTAGGTGATTTCTAGGTGAAATCTAGGTGGTGATTTCACCCACTTTGTCTCGCTTTTTTGATATTAATAATAAAAGTCTTTACCTTTAAGGCAAGTTTTTGTTATGAATCATTCAAGAATTAAACATCAAGAGCAATAATTGTGCAACAGATTTTAGTGTCTTCCTACTTTGTTTCAAGAGATTCTTTAATACTAAAAGTAAAGGTAAACTTCTTTGATTTTTGAATGAATGAGGGTTATACTTAGTTGCAAAAGGCTACCGCAGAATTTTCGCAGAATTGACAATTTCTTGCAGAATAACCGCAGAATTTAGCTTTTTTGACCGCAGAATTTGGTGAGATTTTCCGCGGAATTTCATTTTTTTTGCCGCAGAAATCCCTGGGGACTGATGTCTCAAGGCGACTAAGGTCCGATTTCTTCATGACCGTGTGAGCTGAAGACGCATGACATCTGATTCTTTTAAATCCGACCTGGGTTGCTTTCAGAGGTAACGTTAGTACTATATCCGATACGCGTCTGATATTTCGCGTCGCGCCTTCCGCCTGAACAGTCATGTCGCGTTTAATGCGACATTTAAGACACTATTTGAAATCTACTATCACAGCCAAAGGAATTGGGGAAACTCATAAATAGATTTGTACCATGGTCGGAATGAATACTTTTTTTCTGATTGGCTGGCAGGTCGATTGACCATTCGAAATTCATCCACTAGCCAGTTTGTAACCATAGTAACGTCAGAGCTGGTATTTCACTGGGTACAACAGAAACCTAGCTGCTCGTTTCTCTCCAGTAAAATTAGCGGCGTCATATGAGTTGCGTTCTTCGGGGCGGTTAACAATAGGTACTCAAGCGATAATGACCGTAAATAATGTAGCAGCGAAATAGTCAGGCTTTATCCATTAAACTATTGTAATTGTGTACGGCTACAAATGAAGCTAACGTGTCCACTTCATGCCTCAGCAACTGCTGACAGTTCGCTTGCTACGTGCTGTGCCAGCAGACTGATTTCAGCTCGCTGATTGCGAAAACCGTCATAAGTTCATTGTAAATGTGGGTAGCAAGTTAGCTTCTGTCTGCATCATCGCGCATAATGTCGTGTTGGGCATAATCTCCGTTTCAGATGGGATGCGGTATCAAATCACCAGCTAGTAAACGGATGTAAGCATGCGCAAAAAATCTGTCTACATTAACGTAAGATGAACTATGATAGTTGGCTAAATTCAGCTTGGCCTATAGTATTGTCTATGAGAAGGCGCGGCGGATATATCATGTTCGGAAATTATCGCCGTTATAAGAAACGTTGATGAATGGCCATATAGGTTATCAAATTACAGTCTGGTTTCCTCACTTCATAGTACCCTGGTTGACTATTTGACATCAACCGCACTGTTAATATTGAATCATATGGCTAACATTGATAAAAGGAAGCGCTAGTGAAGCCTTTCACCCCTCCTTGTCTTTTGGAGCTCTGTATAAAACAAAGCGACATGTCCAATGTTTTAAATATTATGCGGGTAAGAAGTATTGTCGTTGGATGTCAATTACAAGTAGCTAGCTAGCTTGTTAGCCAGCTTTCAATTTTATTTACGTCAATGCAGTCTCCGCGACGCCAAGGTAGCTAGCCAAAATATCTCGCTGGTGACCTATTTTAGTCGCTTGCATTCGCTTTCAGTCAGCGGTCCGTTCAAGTCAACGGGAGGGCTAATTGGCTAGCTAGCAAGAAACGCGATTTTTTTTTTCTCTTAATGTGACAGCTTTGCGTTTCTACGTGAACTTACGCATGAAACGGTACAGTTCTTCAAATAAATATTGCCCCAAAAGGCAGCTGCACATCTCGGCTTTTTCTCGCCTGTATGGAGTTCTTTGAAATTGGCTTCATAGGAAACCATTCATTTTTATGAAGCAGATGGGTGTATCAATATGGCGGCCGGGTGCTTTACTTTGGATAATGTAAATATGACGACATAAGCAATCTAGTGTTCATAATATATATATTTATGGGAATACACAGTCGATCATAGATTTCGAACAGAGTGACGTAATGGGGTGCGTTTCAAGGCGGAGTTGCATTTCTCGGCACCGCAAGGACAAGTACCCGGAATCCTCGCGAGCGTGACCCCGGAAGAGAACAAGCTGCTATTTTATTGACTTGCAAAATTGCATTTCAAATCAACAAACATCATATGTGTAATTCATAGTGTATTGCAAACGGGGTTGAAAAATAGTTTTTCTAACGCCATTGAGTACTACATAATTTTTCTCAGATTTTATGTCACATAAAGGTCAGCGGAAAGGGCGGGACTTTGCCACTTCGTATAAAGCTGAACACCATTTTGATCTCTTCAGACAAGCTGATGTATTGAGGTAAGAACTACGCTTGTTCGCTCCTCAGATTTTTGCTACAGTTTAGTCGTAATTGTTTACCATAATGTTATCTCACAGCGCCGCGGAGAGTTTGTTACGGTGGTGTTGGAAGTTAAAGTTTCCGTTTGTCTTTGAATAATCGCATTTGTGGGCCGTAGCGTTGTTTTTCAGGTCAATCGGTGTCGAAAAACAATTCGCCACAGGAAGGCCTTTTGTTTCTTCGCGGTAACGTTAGTTAATTAGTTGAGACTGTGTCGTATATATGGCTAATTTTCGGTCTGATTAGTTTTGTTCACTTGAGTAAGGTTAACTAGATATGGTTTGTAACTGCCCACTCAGTGGAAATATATTTTGGTGGTGGATTTTACTCTAAGAAAGATCGAGAAGTAAATCTTTGAGTGACTCGTTTAATCTATCGGCCAGTTAGCTTTTTAAAATAAATACCTTGGAAAGAATTATGTACCCAGTACTGAATTTTTCGGGTTTTTCTCTGGAACGATTATAAATGATGCTTTAATTTATTTCAGAGGTTTTATTGCTACTAACCTTTGTTGAAAATAAGAATTACAGCCAGCTATCAAGATGGCGGCCGATGCCTTTGTTTGCATTGAACGAGTGTAGAAGGCCTAACTAGCGATTGCATTCTACTAACGTTAGCTAACCAGCATTTTCTCCTGTTATGTATCCAGTATTGAATTTTTTTGGTTTTTTTCCGGAACGAATTTAAATGATGCTGTAATTTATTTCAGAGGTATTATTGCTACTAACGTTTGTTAGAAATAAGTCTTACAGCCAGCAATCACGTGATGTGTCGGCCATTTTGTGTGCACTGAGGGGAATTGTGGTATGGGAAGTGTCTAACGTTACTAACTTACAATTTTCAATTGGAGAAAGGAATAGTAAATCAATGCATCGAATAATAAGCAGTCTGATTTTGGTTTTATGTTCTGACAGCGAGGGGCTTCATATAGCTTGATTGTGTGTGGTTCTGCGTAAGTTTTTTTTTTTTGCCTAATTAATGTTGATAGCTGGGTTCCGAAATGTTTGTAGCCCTTTATTGTGACTTGAACATGGAAATGTAAACTATGAATGTTGGTTATTCATGCTTTTTGACATGAGTGCTATTCCTTATTTGACAAATGAAGACCACTTTGTACTCAAGATGTTATGTTGTATAGTGGTGTGTGTCTAATTACTGTGCAAATGGGTTTATTTGATGTGCATGCATGTGTATGTGTGCCAGCATGGTTGAGATGAAAAAATTCAGCCATTATGTGTCTTGGAAAGCAAACATTTCGTATGGATTTTACGTGATGGGACAACATTTTTAAATGATAATTTGCTACAGTGGTGCATTTGTGAATCTAAGATGTTTTGGAATATCTTCTCTTCTGATTGACAAAAGTTTCTTTGTATAAACTTTGTATATGATTGTTTTGCCATAATTAAGGTGTTCCTTTTATCTACAGATATCCCTCTCTGCTGCCTGTGAATTTTGATGCTCTCCTGCTTTGACTGTTGTCAAAAACGATCTTCTTGCGATCTTCTGTGCATATCTGACCCACGGATTCAATTCGCCCTGCACATTTTTCCTCACTAATATATTCAATTGGTTAATACACACGTAACTGATAATTACTCATCTACTCTGCTCATTAACTCACCTGCACACCCTCACATCTCCACAGACACTTGCACACTCACAGACACCTGTGAACACACAAGTTTTATAGTACTTGCCTAAGTCTGACTGCCAAGGTAAGTTTAAAAATTTGTGTATTTGAATGTTGTGGTGAAACTTTGCCTGGCAAAAGGATGAGTATGTTTGGCATGCATTCATAATTGTTCTGTCAACTTTGAATAATTTTGTTCTTTGAATTTAGATGCCACGTGGAAAGGCTTACCGACGCGCTCAAGCTTTGAAGCAGAGGATGGCTTTGCAGCAGCCTTGGACTCCCCAGCTGCCTGTCCCCGAGTTTGTTGCTCGTAAGTATCAGTTTAATTGTTTACATTTTTACCCCTGCTGTGTGTTTAGCGCTAAGCAGGGGATATAGTATCCAGCTGCTCCCGTACGTATGTCCATCCGTCCCGGCGGCGGATAGTGACAAACTCTTGTTTGAATTTTTTTAATGTTCAAGTTGCAGATTTTAAATATAATGTTTTTTTTTTTGGATGACATTCATAAGTTGGATTTCAATTTCACAGGTCGCGGTACTGGTTTCCGCCATCGTGTGCGGAGATGGCCAACTTCCCACCTGACTCAGCGATCCTTCAAGTTGGTCACTCCTGCTCAGCATCCAGAGAAGCAGGTATTTGTTTTTAGTAATGCAGAGTGTACAGGTAGTTGGTATTTGTGGTTGGTCTGTGTTCTAATGCAGCGTGTCTGTTCTTGCAGCTGGTGTTCGTCGTTGGAGACTCTCACCTGCGAGCCATGGTGGACGGTTTTGTGGACATGCCGGAGGGACCCCTGTCTTTTTCTTTTTTGTCTGTTCCAGGTGCTCAGGCTTCTGAGCTGAGGACGGAGGTGTTGCATGCTGCTATTCCATGGACCCCAGATGTTGTCTGCGTGTGCGCCCCGAGCAACAACCTCACTGCCAGCAGGACCATCGGTGAGGCGTCGCTGGACTTCAGTGCGCTCCTGAGCGCTGTTTGCAGTCGCTGGACCAAGGTGAGTGCTATGCAATTGCTGTTGATTGCTGTTGTGAGCAGCTTGTATTTTCTTGCTTCCTTCTTTTGAAGATGATAACTTTGTTTTCTCTCTCTCTCTCTCTGTGTAGGTGTTCGTGCTGGACTTCCCCCCTCGCCTGAACGTGGAGCCGGACCTGCAGGAGTTGTTTCGTCAGGAGTACCATCGTGTTGCAGCTCGCATGGGTACATTGGTTTTAGACATCTGCTGCCATAAAAGTAATTGAATGTGCTGTCTGACTGAAATGTTTCTCATATGAAAATGTTAAGAAACATCAATGTAATTTTTTTTTCAGGTCTCCCGTACGTGTCTGTGGCTGAGCACTTCCCTCTGCAGCGATTGCAGCTGTGGTGCCATGATGGCGTAAGTAATGCTAACGGTTTTTTCGACGTGGTGTTTGGACTTGAAGGTTTTCCTCGTATCAAATGTATAGTTAAATGTATGGTGTGTTGACTGCTTTTCAGGTGCACCTCAGCGACACCGTTGGATCCCCTATCCTGGCGCAGCTTCTGTGGGTGGCTGCAATGCACCAGTTGGCTCCTCCTCCTCCCAGGCCCCAGGTGTCTCCCCGGACATCGCCCAGCAGCAGGCCCCCCCCCAGGCTGGTTGTGACGGGCCCCCCCCCCGTGCCGCGTCGCAGTGACCCATTGGAGTGGACCGTTGTACGTCAGGGAGCCAAGGTAATGTGTTGTAGTTTGACCATTCATTTTGACAAAAAGAAAATCTGACCTTTTTCTTATGTATTTATTCTGAGCTTTTTTTATTTGCTTGTTTTTTCAAGGCTGGAACGTCTGCATTGGAGTCGTCTGTCATCTCGCCCAACCCAGTGTGGTTCAGCAGCGCCGTGTTGGAAGCCCTGGAGATCGTTTCTCCTTCTGGATCTGACTGCACTGCCTCTCCTTCAGCCGGCCGGGTAACTTTCATTCAAATTATACGTATCATTGTCCAGAAAAAAAAAAAAAAAACAGGAAGGCAATTGCTAATTTTTTTTTCATTCTCTCTCTCTCCAGGCTTCCCGTGTGGAGCGTCAACGCAGAGGTGTTGCCACCAGGCGCAGAGGACGACAGAGGCAGGTTGGTACTATTTCAGTATGTCACTGACATGGAAATGTTCTTAGTATAAGTTCACAACACACAGCTAGAAAAAAGGAGTGTAGCATTTCAATGACTGTCTTTTCCATTTTTCCGTCTTCGGGACCAGCTCCCCTGTGCAGCAGGTGTGATCGTTTTGTGTGATGTGATTTAATGTTGGAGACGGGTGGCAACATTTGTTTTGTTAAGTGTTTTTTTTTTTTTTTTTTTTTTTTTTTTTTTAAATGGTAAAGCTTTGTTTTTCACGTAATTGTCTTTTGGTCAGGAGGAGGTGTCGGCGGCTGCACTGTCAGAGGAGGTGGGGGAGGAGGCTGCTGCAGTGAGCCCTGCTGGGGTGATGGAGGGGGCTGTCCAGGAGGCCTCCCAGCCGCCGCCGCCGAAGATCGTCAAAGCTAAGGCTGCCTCTGTTTCTGCTGCTGTTTCTGCTGCTGCTGCTGTTTCTGCTGCTGCTGCTGTTTCTGCTGCTGCTGCTGTTTCTGCTGCTGCTGCTGTTTCTGATGCTGCTCCTGCTGTTTTTGCTGCTCCTGTTTCTGCTGCTGCTGCTGTTTCTGATGCTGCTCCTGCTGTTTTTGCTGCTCCTGTTTCTGCTGCTGCTGCTGTTTCTGATGCTGCTCCTGCTGTTTTTGCTGCTCCTGTTTCTGCTGCTGCTGCTGTTTCTGATGCTGCTCCTGCTGTTTCTGATGCTGCTCCTGCTGTTTTTGCTGCTCCTGTTTCGGCTGCTGCTGCTGTTTCTGATTCTGCTCCTGGTTTTGATGATTGTGTTCCTGATGTGTGTCTTCCTGATTGTGTAGCTCCCTTAGATTCTCAAAGTAATGTTGTGACAGCAGAGGCCAAGAAGGGGTTAAAGTTGGTGAAAGTAGTGTGTGGATCGTTTCACCAGGGGAATGAGCGTTTTCAGTATGCAGGATTGCAGTGTATGGCTATAGCTTTGGTCAGCTTGGCCAAACACATGCTGAAGAGTGTGTTCTCATGGGAGAGGCCTGACTTAGATCGCGTGTTGGTTTTAGGTGACGAATTTTACACTAAAATGCGTGAGTTGAATATTTTTACTCATGAGACAAATCTGCTTTCAGTCCCAGATTTGCTAGAGCAATTGGAGATAGATGAACAGGTATTTGGGTTTAGTTATGGTGATACAGTTTTAGGAGAAGTAGGCGTGACTGAAGGTGAACACATTGACAACGGTGTTTACATCAGTCTGCAAAATGGTTTAGAGAGGATCTTCTGCCAGTACAGCATGTGTTTGTTGACACTGTGTGCAAACACTTCTGCCATCATCTCTGAGGGTGGACGGTTCGCTGTGGTTGATAGTCACTCGCGCAGTCACATGGGTTTGTTGGATGCTAATGGCACAAGTGTAGTTCTGCATTTTGATTGTGTTGGTGACCTGCATCACTACATCTGTCAACTGGCAGAATGTTTGTGTTCAAGGGAGAAGCCCTTTGAGCTCTGTGGTGTTCGTATCACTGGGGGTGCAGGTCCAGAGCAGTTAGTTTCAGTGGACAGTACTGCTTCAGTTGCAGAGTTTAGTGACATTACTGAGGGAAAAGGAAATGATGTTTCTAAAGGTAGGTGTGTGTCTGATTGTGGTGCTAATGTAGCTGTGAGTCCACTGCTGTCTGGCATTTCTGTACAAGCTTTTTCCAGTGAGGTAAGCGGTAGTTCATCAATAGAATCTACAGTTACTGATGGCAGGAAGCGTAAAACCTCTTCTAGTACCTACAAATCAAAGAAGTCAAAGAGTTTTGATATTGGTGAGGTTGACTCTGATGTAGAGTTCATTAATGCTGTGAGCAATAAGGAGCTGGTCTTTTGTCCCCTGGGTGTAGATGTTTGCAAAGCTTTTTGTGAAAAGTTGAATGTTGACTTTGTGAAGATTGGTGGTCAACTGTCTGCAGAGGTTGGGGCGTTGGGTGCTCCATGCAAAAATGAGATGATTGTGGCTGATGGGAACTGCTTTTTCAGGGCTATTTCTCAAGCTGTGAGCGGTTCACAGAAGCATCATCGCAAGATTAGATTGGCTGTATGTAAAGAGTTGGAAAAGAATTGCAGTAAATATCAAAGTCTTTTGAGGAGTCCATATTCCTAGTTGGAAAAGAATTGCAGTAAATATCAAAGTCTTTTGAGGAGTCCATATTCCTCTGTATTGGAATACCTTCAGGTGTCCAAGATGAGAGCTGTGAACACTTGGGCTACAGAGGTAGAAATTCAAGTCGCTGCAGATTGGTTAGGGGTTGATGTGGTCACTTTTTATGATGGACGTTGGCTTAAGTACAGCAGTAGCAGCAAGTATTTGTCAGGCGAATGCATTTACTTAGAGAATATAATGGGGAAGCATTTTGAGACTGTTGTTTGTGTTTGTAAGCCTGGACTGAGGAGCTGTTATAATTACTGTAAAGTTGAAGCAACAAGTTACTACATTAGGTCTAGAGTAATGGATGATTTTGCTAGTAACAAGACAATAATTGAATATAATGATGAGGTGGTAGATGTTGATGAAGGTGTAGGTGATTGTGGTGATGTGTTGAAGGCTGCTACTGAGCAAATGCCATGTAGAAAATCTGTAAAATCAAAATATCTGATGCAGAAAAAAAGTACACAGGAAAAACTGAATAAGTTGCTTCAGGAAGAACGTCATTTAAGGTATAGAAAGATGTATCATTGTAATGTAATGTTCAGGGAAAAGATTAAATTGATGAGGGCAAATAAATACAGGGAAAATATCAAGTACAGGGAGATAATTAAAGCAAAAAGTAAAGCAAAGACTGTGAAGAATTATCAGGACAATATCCAGCACAGGGAGAGAGTTAAAACTGAGAGTAAAGCCAGGAGTATGCAAAAATATCAAAATGACATCCACCACAGGGAGAGAGTTAAAACTGAGAGTAAAGCCAGGCGTATGCAAAAATATCAAGTCAACATCCACCACAGGGAGAGAGTTAAAACGGAGAGTAAAGCCAGGAGTATGCAAAAATATCAATGTGACATCCAGCACAAAGAGAGAGTTAAAACTGAGAGTAAAGCCAGGAGTATGCAAAAATATCAAGGCAGCATTCAACACAGGGAAAGTGTTAAAACCAAAAGTGTAGTTAAATATAGACATAACATCCAGCACAGGGAGAGGGTTAAAACTAATAGTGTGGTTAAATACAAACACAACATCCAGCACAGGGAGAAGGTTAAAACTAATAGTGTGGTTAAATACAGACAAAACATCCAGCACAGGGAGAAGGTTAAAACTAATAGTGTGGTTAAATACAGACAAAACATCCTGCACAGGGAGAGGGTAAAAGAAGGAAGTAGAAGGAAATATCATGATAGTTTAGAACATAAGCAGCAAGTTATTGCTAGAGTCACAATGAGTCGAAAACAGAAAAAGGATGACTCCAAAGATTTTGCTTATGTAATGGACCAATTTTTAGAGCAGGTCAGAGATGGACCCGATTTTGTGTGTTGTGTGTGTTGTAGGTTGTTGTTCAGATCTCAGGTGCTTTGTTGCAACAAAGAAGTTTATAGCTCAAATGTGGCAATGGCTGGTATTGCAGACGCTTGCATTAGTGAAGCTTATTTGCATCAATGTAATGAGGACTGTAATGTGCCATGTCAGGTGGTTATATCTAGAGGTCAGCTGTGGATCTGTTACACATGTCATCAGAAGATTAATAGAGGTCAGATTCCGGCTGAATGCTGGATTAATAACTTGGCGCTTGATCCCATTCCACCTGAACTGGGATGCTTGAATAGTGTAGAACAGCATTTGATAGCTCTGCATATTCCGTTCATGAAGATGCTTTGTTTGCCCAGAGGGGGTCAAGGAGGAGTCCATGGGCCGGTAACTTGTGTTCCAGCTAACATTGTGCAGTCTGTAAATGCGCTGCCACGAACTAGTATGGAAGGATCTTTAGTACAGGTCAAGTTAAAGCGTAAATTGACATACAAAGGGCATTATGAATATCAGTTTGTGGATGCCTTGCGTGTAAGACAGGCAGTAGAATATTTAAGGAGGACCAATGTTCATTACAGGGACATTGAGTTTAATGAAGAGTGGGTAAACGAGTTTAGGCGACAGACTGATGAGGTGGAAGAGGCTGAATCCACTAGTGGGCTTGAAGCTGTCAGAGCTGAATTAGGTCAGGAAGAACAGATTAAGGGCCAGTTAACTGAGAAAGATGGCCAGGTTACAGATACTGAAGGTGTTGATGTAGATCAAGATGAAATGTTGCATGACAGACAGCAACACTGTATGTTTCAGGACACTTGTCTAATGCCAGTAGATATAGGTCAGGAAATGTTAGACCAGTACA
The DNA here is from genome assembly GCA_029721435.1 of Gymnothorax reevesii. Taxonomy (NCBI): domain Eukaryota; kingdom Metazoa; phylum Chordata; class Actinopteri; order Anguilliformes; family Muraenidae; genus Gymnothorax; species Gymnothorax reevesii. Next base: position 12,178,751 of record CM056581.1, read on the forward strand.
TGGATGTTGTAAATATTGCACCTGCGGAGGGTAATAGTCCAGTTCGCATGCTTACAGACCACAGCAATGAGGCTAAATGTTTCCCTGTGTTGTTTCCTCTGGGTGGGAATACTTTCCACGACACTCGTTCGCTTCGTTTAACATTGTGCCGTTATTTTAATAATAGGATCATGAATGTTGATGGGCGTTTTGCGCGGAATGTAGAGTACATCTTTTATGCTCAGTACATGTCTGAGCTGGATATGGTGATATCGAATGTTTCTGTAGCATTGCGTAAGGGTAAAGGGGGTCAAAAATCGCAAAACATTACTCAGAATATATTGCAAGACGATGCCTGTTTAAAGCAGTTGTTAGAATTTGATGATGGTTTTAGGTTTCTTAGACCTATTAGAGGTACCCCAGCTTTTTGGCAGTCCGTTCAGAAGGATGTTTTTGCTTGTGTTCGCCAATTGGGGATTCCCACCTGGTTTTGCTCCTTTTCGTCTGCAGATCTGCGCTGGCAGAATCTCCTGACCAGCATCCTGAGACAGGAAGGCAGAGCACAGACTGTGGATGATTTGGAGTGGGCAGACAGGTGTGAGTTGCTACGCGGTAATCCAGTTACAGCTGCGCGAATGTTTGATTACAGATGGCATTGCTTTTTGAAAACTGTTCTCATGTCTCCTTTGCAACCAATCGGTAAAATCATCGATTACTTTTACAGAATCGAATTCCAGCAGCGTGGTTCTCCTCATGTTCACGCTTTATTTTGGATTGAGGGTGCTCCCCAAATTGATAGGAATGAAGATGAGGAAGTGGTTGAATTCATTGATAAATACGTCACTTGTGAGCTGCCCTCAGATGATGACACATTATTGGACATGGTGTCATCAGTTCAAATGCATTCAAAACATCATTCAAAGTCTTGCAAGAAAAAAAACACTACATGTCGTTTCAATTTCCCAAAACCAGTTTCTGCTCGAACATTTCTATGTAAAATTAAAGAATGCAAATGTGATTGGACAAAGGCAGCAGATTCAGATCCAAAAAACAAGCCAGTCTGTAAATGTTTTAATGATGATGACAAAATGCCAAAGACTTATGCGGAGTCCGTTCTGACATCCGTTAAAAACGCTTTAGAATCAGATGTGCCATATACAAATGTAGAGGACTTGTTTATGAGTCTTAATATTAATCAAGATATCTTCGAAGAGGCCTATAGGACAATGGAAAAAAAATATAAAGTAGTTTATAGGAGAGGGGTTAACGAAGTTTGGATTAATCAATATAGTAAGCAATTGTTAAAATGCTGGAACGCTAACATGGACATTAGCTTTGTCACGGACGCCTATGCAGTAATTGTGTACATAATATCATATATAACTAAAGCAGAGAGAGAAATTGGCCTATTATTGAATAATGCCCATAACGAAGCCTCAAAGCAAGGTAATCTCTCTGCTAAAGATGCTTTAAAGAAGCTGGGCAGTGTATATTTGCATAACAGGGACGTTTGTGCCCAGGAGGCCGTGTATAGGCTAACAAACATGCATTTGAAGGAGTGTTCCAGAAAGGTGGTGTTTGTTCCAACAGGGAACAACCTGGTGAAGATGAGTTTGCCGCTTAGTGTTTTGAGGCAAAAGGCATCTTCCCATAATCTTAGCACAGAAGACATGTGGATGACCAGCATGGTGGACAGGTATAGGAACAGGCCTGACAACGATGCGTTCACAGACATGTGCATGGCTACATTTGCATCAGAGTATCGCGTTCTCTCCAAAAACGAAAAGTCTCGTGATAGAATCAAACTAAAAAATGACTTGGGTTTTATCTTGAGGAGAACACGTTCTCAGTTTGCAGTTGTGCGTTACATGCGCTTCAATTTGGACAAACAAGAGGAAGCTCATTTTCAAAGTCTGCTGCAATTATTTCTGCCTTATAGAGCTGACTTAGACCTCAAACCTGAAGGATTTGAGCTGTTTGAACAGTTCTATAATGACGGGAAGGTAACTTTCAGTGATGGCTCCATACACTCGGTTCAGGCTGTAGTAGATGAAAATAGGGCCAAGTTTGAAATAGATTGTCCTCATTTGGATCGAGCGCGCGAGATAGCAGAGCAGCACCGGGGTATAGATGAAGATGCTTGGGGTGAGCTGTGCCCTGAACAGGAAGTAGAGCGCCTAGAATGTTTAGAGGAGAGAAGGCAGCAGGGAGCAGAAGTGGAACAGGAGCAGTTGGGGGACTCGATGGACAACGTTCCAGATTTAGTAGATGGTAGCAGACAGGTTGCGCAGTTGGAAAGGCGAGAGAGGATCCTGTCTAGAAGTGAGGGTTTGGCTTTAGTTAGGTCCCTGAATGAGACACAAATGGCTGTTTTTAACAAGATTAGACAATGGTGCTTGCAAAAGGTGATGGGTAAGAACCCACAACCTTTGCATGTGTTTGTGACAGGCGGTGCAGGGACGGGGAAAAGTCATTTAATTAGAGCGGTTCAATATGAAGCAGGGAGGCTGTTGTCAACACTTTGTCGTCAACCAGATGATATTTGCATTTTGTTAACTGCTCCTACAGGTGTAGCTGCTTACAATTTGAATGCAGCAACAATTCATCACCGGTTTAACATCGGCATCCATGCTACCTTACCGTACACCCCCTTGGGTGAAGAGAAACTCAATTCTCTGAGAGCTGAATTGAGCCACCTCCAAATTCTCATTATAGATGAAATCAGCATGGTTGATCACAATCTGTTGGCTTATGTCCATGGCAGGTTAAGGCAGGTTAAGCAGACAGGAGACTTTTCCCCATTCGGTAATGTCAGTGTGATAGCTGTTGGAGACTTCTATCAGTTGCCTCCTGTTAAAGGGAAGCCTCTGTATAGCGGTCAGGTCGCTGTGGACCTGTGGTGCAATTTTAGTGTCGTGGAACTGAAAACGGTTGTCAGGCAGAAAGACAACGTTTTTGCACAATTGCTTAACCGTTTAAGGGTACGTTCGAAGGACACCCCCATATTGAAGAGCGACATAGAATTATTAAAATTGCGCGAGACAGGTGAAGAGAGCTCAGCTTTGCATATATTTCCGACCAATATGCAAGTGAGCGAGCATAATCTAAAGCAGCTTTTCGCCATGTGTCCTGATCATGTAGTCATTGAAGCAAAAGACTATAGGAACAATAGAAAAACGGGCAAATTAGAGCTGATGGTAGGGCATCACAGTGATGCAGCGGACACATGTTTACCTAGCAGTTTGTGTTTGGCCAGGAATGCGCGCGTGATGTTATGCAAGAACATCGATGTAGAAGATGGTCTGGTCAATGGAGCATGTGGCACAGTTACTCAGATGGATTTTGGTCAGGATGAGACATTTCCACTGACTGTTTATGTTAAATTTGATGATGACCGAATTGGGTCAATAAGGAGGAGAAAACGTGCACATGCAGCGATAGAATGCAGGTTTTCTACTGCAATTGATCCGGAGGAAGAAAAGACCCGAAAACGCGGTGGGTTGCGTCGTCAGTTTCCTTTAAAGTTAGCGTGGGCGTGTACTGTTCATAAAGTGCAGGGATTAACTGTAGACGAGGCCGTAGTTTCTTTAAAGCAGGTGTTTGCTCCTGGGCAGGCGTATGTAGCATTAAGTCGCGTTACAGCTTTATCTGGGCTAATCATTAGAGATTTTGAAGAGCGAGCCATTTACTGCAAAGGGACCATTAAGGAGGCCATGGAGAGCATGCCCCAATTTCTAGCCGAGCAGCCGAAGCCTTCATTAAATCCACACAGTTTCTCTGTGTATTTAATGAATGTTCAAAATTTAAGTCGCCACTTGTTTGATCTAATGTCTTGTACGCATCATTTACGGCCGCATTATATTGCAATCACTGAAACGTGGCTCACTACGCAATCCCCTTTACACTGTGTCCAAATCAACAATTACAGTTTCCAGAGTCGTCCTCGCAGTTCGTGTTACAATAGCGATAACCCAAAATTGTCAGAACTACAGAATATGGAACATGGTGGAGTAGGCTTATACTATTTGAACCATTTACACAGTGACATTTTGCAGGTACCAGATTTTAATCTGGAATGCTTGGTGTGCCAGTGTAACGAATTTAACATCTTGATGGCAGTAATTTACCGTCCGCCGATTTACCCAATATCTCTATTCAAACTAAATCTGGGAAAATTACTTGATTGGCTTAATCCGATGCAAAAGACAATTATAGTAATGGGTGATTTCAATGAAAACCTTTTAAAAACAACAACATTATGTCAGTACATGCTAAAAAAAGGATTCAGTCAGCATGTTACACAAGAGACGACAGAGAATGGAACACTCATTGATCATGTTTATGTTAAAACGACACAGTATGATGTGGAATGTACAGTGATGCCCACATACTTCAGCGACCATGAAGGCATTCTTTGTAGTTTTAATGTCAAAGATCAAATGCACTAACACAACACAGATGTATTCACAAACGTTGACTATGTACGCAAACTCTACAATGCGTAATAGGATTAATTTATTGGATTAGGAAACGGTCCTTTTTGTCTTATGTAGAATTAATAGATGGTGTTACTGGTGCTGAGTCTGTCCCATTCCAAATCTGAATCAATTACTTTTCATTGATTAACATGTCTACATGTGATACCGTTGATTAGAAATTACATATCAATGGTTTAAATTTTATATAATGCAAAACCTGCTGAGAAATCCTCATTCTCAATCACAAGCAAACGCAGTCTTCATGTAAAAGTTAAAAGGTTTCCTTTTCCTGCATTGCAACAGCATTTATGAGTAAAGCATTTGGCTCCTTACAAATTGAAAACTGCACATAGCTATTCACAATAGGACAATAAATGGGAATGGATTGAAATGCTGTTACTCAAATGCTGTTGTAAAGCAGGTTTTGCTTTACCTTCATGAACTGTCAAAAAGCAAAAGGCACTGGTAATGGCTACTCCCGGTTAATCCTGGGATGGGGTTCGATTCCCTGCGGTGCCCTGCTGACTTTTCTGGCATGTACATGAAGGCTCTATCCATTTCACTCCATTCTCTCAGTCATTAACATAAATACGCCTGAAAAAACTGCTTGCAAGTCAATTCAATACAACATTCTTTTCCTGCTGGAAATGCTTCCTTCTTGTACTGATGCTCTCTTGCATTACCTGTCGCTGCCTGCAGGTATTTCTGCCTCCCAAAGTTGTCTAAATCCAGAATGGCAGCCAAATGGGCGTTAGGTCATGAAGGAATTGCCCGTAGGAGGGAATGGCACAGGTGGGCGAGGACCCGTCCAACGCTGCTTGCAGCTTTAATTATTCTTTGTTTCTTTGTTTCTTCTTACGCCTCTTTGCGCTCAAATTTGACCCCCTAAACATGCTCAAAAACTCACCAAAATCGGCATGCTCGTCAGGTCTGGCGAAAAATTTGATAAAATGAAAAAATTATCCCCATAGGTCACAAAATGGCTCTCTAGCGCCACCAAGGCACTTTTTACTGGCCTTTAGAGGGCCACCACGCCCGGTAGGAAAGTCATAGAGAGATGCAACCAACACTATATTGTTCATCTCATCAAGGCCTAAAAATGAACAATCGACACCTATGACCGAAATCGAACAGGAAGTCCGCAATTTGCATATCAAAATTTGCATTTTCCCCTAAATTTGGCCAAAATTACCCCTCAAACAAACGCGAACTCCTCCTAGGGCGTTCAACGTATCGACCCCAAATGTTAATAGATGACAAAGCACACTGTTCCGATGAAAACTACTGTACAACTTTTTCAAAAGTCCTACGGTTTGGATTTTATGAGGCGTCAAAGATGGGGTCCGCAGCCACTTTCACTGCCTTTTCTCGATGCGTACGCAATTTCCGACATTAATTTAACCCCTTAAACATGCTCTAAAACAAACAAAATTTTGCAGTTAATTTTTCGACGCTTCAATCATATTTCTTACCTCAAAATTTTCCACCAAAGGCACAAAACGGCTCTCTAGCGCCACCTAAATCCTCCAAAATGCCACTTTTGCTTACACCACGGCCTGTCGCAATGTATGAAAATTCTGAAAAAAATCACACATCATTGCTGTACCATGACAGATATTGTCACTTGATTTCGTGAAAATCCATGAAAGACTTCTTGAGATAAAAATATATTATATACATAATACACTGTACAGTAATACATTTTTTCTTGTTGTGGACAAACCGTTGATTGGATCAAAATGATCTTTGGTATACTTCATCATCTCAATAAGGAGAAACAATGTGTCAAGCATGGTACCATTTCCATGAATATTTGCTGAGATATTAATATGTTATGAATATTCATATTTTGAAAAATATAGAGTGACGCACTTCTGAATTCACCATAAGTTGCAGCGTATGAAACTTTTGTCTGTGTTCAGAGAACATGTTCCCAAAATCTCAGCTTTCTAGGATTTACGTAGAAGAAGCATTTATTAATTTCTTGATTTTTATTGATTTCCATGTATTTCTCTGTGCCACTACACAATTGTCCACCGGGTGGCACTTGGAGCCCACGGATCATCTCCCTTCACTAAGTTCATGCATGGGGGAAGATTCCACAATACACAGCAGTGATAAAATCTGCTTCAGATTCTTTGACCAGGTCCCATGGCTCATAGCTCCATTATTCAAAAGAAAAATCTCTTGCAGTAAAGGGGTTTGCACTCAACTCAACATAAAACTTTTCCCACTATCTCGTACTGTCCAACGAATGACAATGCTCGACAGCGCTCGAACGCGTCTCGCCCCCCTTTCGACATGCACGGGTGGGCGTCTCGCCCCCGTTTCGACATGCACCGGTGGGCGAGGACCCGCCCCAACGCTGCTTGCAGCTTTAATTATTATTATTCTTTGTTTTTTCTTACGCCTCTTTGAGCTTGAATTTGACCCCCTAAACATGCTCAAAAACTCACCAAAATCGGCACGCTCGTCAGGTCTGGCGAAAAATTTGATAAAATGAAAAAATTCTCCCCATAGGTCACAAAATGGCTCTCTAGCGCCACCAAGGCACTTTTTACTGGCCTTTAGAGGGCCACCACGCCCCGTAGGAAAGTCATAGAGAGATGCAACCAACACTATTTTGTTCTTCTCATCAAGGCCTAAAAATGAACAATCGACACCTATTACCGAAATCGAACAGGAAGTCCGCTATTTGCATATCAAAATTTGCATTTTCCCCTAAATTTGGCCAAAATTTGCCCTCGAACAAACGCGAACTCCTCCTAGGGCGTTCATCGTATCGACCCCAAATGCTAATAGATGACACAGCACACTCTTCTGATGAAAACTACTGTACAACTTTTTCAAAAGTCCTACGGTTTGGATTTTATGAGGCGTCAAAGATGGGGTCCGCAGCCACTTTGACTGCCTTTTCCCGATGCATACGCAATTTCCTACATGAATTTCACTGCTTAAACATGGTCAAAAACGAACAAAATTTTGCAGTAAATTCTTACAGGCAACAAACATATCTTTTATCCCAAAATTCTTCACCAAAGGCACAAAATGGCTCTCTAGCGCCACCTAAATCCTCCAAAATGGCACTTTTGCTTACACCACGCCCTGACGCAATGTTTAAAAATTCTGAAAAAAATCACACATCATTGCTGTACCATGACAGATATTCTCACTTGATTTCGTGAAAATCCAATGAAGACTTCTTGAAATAAAAAATGTTATGTTCATAATATGCTGTACAGTATCACATAATTTCTTACTGTGAACAAACCGTTTGTTGTATCAAAATGTCCTTTGGTAGACTTCATAAGCTCCATGTCTACAGACAAACTGCCAAGCATGGAACAATTTCTATGAATATTTCTGGAGATATTAATATGTTATGAATATTCATATTTTGAAAAATATAGAGTGACGCACTTCTGAATTCACCATAGGTTGCAGCGTATGAAACTTTTGTCTGTGTTCAGGGAACATGTTCTCAAAATCTCAGCTTTCTAAGATTTACGTAGAAGAAGCATTTATTAATTTCTTGATTTTTATTGATTTCCATGTATTTCTCTCTGCTACTACACAATTGTCCACCGGGTGGCAGTTGGAGCCCACGGATCATCTCCCTTCACTAAGTTCATGCATGGGGGAAGATTCCACAATACACAGCAGTGATAAAATCTGCTTCAGATACTTTGACCAGGTCCCATGGCTCATAGCTCCATTATTCAAATGAAAAATCTCTTGCAGTAAAGGGGTTTGCACTCAACTCAACATAAAACTTTTCCCACTATCTCGTACTGTCCAACGAATGACAATGCTCGACAGCGCTCGAACGCGTCTCGCCCCCCTTTCGACATGCGCGGGTGGGCGTCTCGCCCCCGTTTCGACATGCACCGGTGGGCGAGGACCCGCCCCAACGCTGCTTGCAGCTTTAATTAGGGTCCGAGCCTCCAGGCCTGCAGGGCCTTGGAGAGGACCCTATTGTATTTCTCGTGTTTCTTATTATTATTCTTTCTTTGTTTCTTTGTTTCTTCTTACGCCTCTTTGCGCTCAAATTTGACCCCCTAAACATGCTCAAAAACTCACCCAAATCGGCACGCTCGTCAGGTCTGGCGAAAAATTTGATAAAATGAAAAAATTCTTCCCATAGGTCACAAAATGGCTCTCTAGCGCCACCAAGGCACTTTTTACTGGCCTTTAGAGGGCCACCACGCCCAATAGGAAAGTCATAGAGAGATGCAACCAACACTATATTGTTCATCTCATCAAGGCCTAAAAATGAACAATCGACACCTATTACCTAAATCAAACAGGAAGTCCGCAATTTGCATATCAAAATTTGCATTTTCCCCTAAATTTGGCCAAAATTTGCCCTCGAACAAACGCGAACTCCTCTCGGGGCGTTCATCGTATCAAGCCCAAAAGCTAATAGATGACAAAGCACACTCTTCCGATGAAAACTACTGTACAACTTTTTCAAAAGTCCTACGGTTTGGATTTTATGAGGCGTCAAAGATGGGGTCCGCAGCCACTTTGACTGCCTTTTTTCGATGCATACGCAATTTCCAACATTATTTTCACCGCTTAAACATGCTCAAAAACAAACAAAATTTTGCAGTAAATTCTTACAGACTACAAACATATCTCTTATCCCAAAATTCTTCACCAAAGGCACAAAATGGCTCTCTAGCGCCACCTAAATCTTCCAAAATGGCACTTTTGCTTACACCACGGCCTGACGCAATGTTTGAAAATTCTGAAAAAAATCACACATCATTGCTGTACCATGACAGATATTGTCACTTGATTTCCTGAAAATCCATGAAAGACTTCTTGAGATAACAAAATATTATATACATAATACACTGTACAGTAATACATTTTTTCTTGTTGTGGACAAACCGTTGATCGGATCAAAATGATCTTTGGTATACTTAATCATCCCAATTTGGACAAACAATGTGTCAAGCATGGTACCATTTCCATGAATATTTGCTGAGATATTAATATGTTATGAATATTCATATTTTGAAAAATATAGAGTGACGCACTTCTGAATTCACCATAAGTTGCAGCGTATGAAACTTTTGTCTGTGCTCAGGGAACATGCTCTTAAAATTTCTGCTTTGTAGGATTTACGAAGAAGAAGCATTTATTAATTTCTTGATTATTATTGATTTCCAGTGTTTTCTTTATGCTGCTACACATTCTGTCCACTGGGTGGCGGTAGGATCACATGGCTCATCTCCCTTCACTAAGTTCATGCATGGGGGATGATCAAATCTGCTTCAGATACTTTGACCAGGTCCCATGGCTCATTGCTTGAGCGCTCTTTGCAGAAGTTGTGCACCTAAACCCACTGGGTTCTCATCAAATGGGCAGGCCATTTTCCAAGAGAACTGATCGTTCAGTACGTGGGGCTTTCATTCCTGCTCAGCTCTCATTCTGAATTAATCCTGCTCCGGAGCTGGTTAGGTGTTCAGCGTATGTTGCCACTGCACGTACCACGATAAAAAGCAAACCACCTTACGGAAAACCCAGGGTTGATACATCAGTTACCCCGCTAAACCGAAATCTACCTTTGTGAGACAGGCTCCTAGTCACATGGGTCATACCTCCAATTCACAAAAGAAAAAAATTAATTTCAGTTGATAACCAAGCACAACGACCGGCTATGCAACTCAAAACTGATCTTTTTGTCTCAAGGCGACTTAGGTCCGATTTCTTCATGACCGTGTGAGCTGAAGACACATGACATCTGATTCTTTTAAATCCGACCTGGGTTGCTTTCAGAGGTAACGTTAGTACTATATCAGATACGCGTCTGATATTTCGCGTCGCGCCTTCCGCCTGAACAGTCATGTCGCGTTTAATGCGACATTTAAGACAATATTTGAAATCTACTATCACAGCCAAACGAATTGGGGAAACTCATAAATAGATTTATACCATGGTCTGAATGAATACTTTTTTTCTGATTGGCTGGCAGGTCGATTGACCATTCGAAATTCATCCACTAGCCAGCTTGTAACCATAGTAACGTCAGAGCTGGTATTTCACTGGGTACAACAGAAACCTAGCTGCTCGTTTCTCTCCAGTAAAATTAGCGGCGTCATATGAGTTGCGTTCTTCGGGGCGGTTAACAATAGGTACTCAAGCGATAATGACCGTAAATAATGTAGCAGCGAAATAATCAGGCTTTATCCATTAAACGATTGTAATTGTGTACGGCTACAAATGAAGCTAACGTGTCCACTTCATGCCTCAGCAACTGCTGACAGTTCGCTTGCTACGTGCTGTGCCAGCAGACTGATTTCAGCTCGCTGATTGCGAAAACCGTCATAAGTTCATTGTAAATGTGGGTAGCAAGTTAGCTGCTGTCTGCATAATCGCGCATAATGTCGTGTTGGGCATAATCTCCGTTTCAGATGGGATGCGGTATCAAATCACCAGCTAGTAAACGGATGTAAGCATGCGCAAAAAATCTTTCTGCATTAACGTAAGATGAACTATGATAGTTGGCTAAATTCAGCTTGGCCTATAGTATTGTCTATGAGAAGGCGCGGCGGATATATCATGTTCGGAAATTATCGCCGTTATAAGAAACGTTGATGAATGGCCATATAGGTTATCAAATTACAGTCTGGTTTCCTCACTTCATAGTACCCTGGTTGACTATTTGACATCAACCGCACTGTTAATATTGAATCATATGGCTAACATTGATAAAAGGAAGCGCTAGTGAAGCCTTTCACCCCTCCTTGTCTTTTGGAGCTCTGTATAAAACAGACAAAGCGACATGTCCAATGTTTTAAATATTATGCGGGTAAGAAGTATTGTCGTTGGATGTCAATTACAAGTAGCTAGCTAGCTTGTTAGCCAGCTTTCAATTTTATTTACGTCAATGCAGTCTCCGCGACGCCAAGGTAGCTAGCTAAAATAGCTCGCTGGTGACCTATATCAGTTGCTTGCATTCGCTTTCAGTCAGCGGTCCGTTCAAGTCAATGGGAGGGCTAATTGGCTAGCTAGCAAGAAACGCGATTTTTTTTCTCTTAATGTGACAGCTTGGCGTTTCTACGTGAACTTACGCATGAAACGGTACAGTTCTTCAAATAAATATTGCCCCAAAAGGCAGCTGCACATCTCGGCATTTTCTCGCCTGTATGGAGTTCTTTGAAATTAGCCTCATAGGAAACCATTCATTTTTATGAAGCAGTTTGGGTGTACCAATATGGCGGCCGGGTGCTTTACTTTGGATAATGTAAATATGACGACATAAACAATCTCGTGTTCATAATATATATATTTATGGGAAAACTCAGTCGATCATACATTTCGAACAGAGTGACGTAATGGGGTGCGTTTCAAGGCGGAGTTGCATTTCTCGGCACCACAAGGACAGTACCCGGAATCCTCGCGAGCGTGACCCCGGAAGAGAACAAACTGCTATTTTATTGACTTGCAAAATTGCATTTCAAATCAACAAACATCATATGTGTAATTCATAGTGTATTGCAAACGGGGTTGAAAAATAGTTTTTCTAACGCCATTGAGTACTACATAATTTTTCTCAGATTTTATGTCGCATAAAGGTCAGCGGAAAGGGCGGGACTTTGCCACTTCGTATAAAGCTGAACGCCATTTTGAATTCTTCAGACAAGCTGATGCATTGAGGTAAGAACTATGCTTGTTCGCGCCTCAGATTTTTTGCTACAGTTTAGTCGTAATTGTTTTCCATAATGTTATCTCATAGCGCTGCGGCGAGTTTGTGACGGTGGTGTGGGAAGTTAAAGTTTCCGTTTGTCTTTGAATTATCGCAATTGTGGCCCGTAGCGTTGTTTTTCAGGTCAATCGGTGTCGAAAAACACCAATTCGCCAGCGCAATGGCCTTTTGTTTCCTGGCGGTAACGTTAGTTGAGGCTGTGTGCGTGTATATGGCTAATTTTCGGTCTGGTTAGCTTTGCTCACTTGGGTAACTAGATATGGTTTGTAACTGCCAACTCAGTGGAAATTAATGATGGTGGTGGATTTTACTTTGTTTAACAAAGATCGAGACGTACATCTGTTTGAGTTGCTAAGTGACTCGTTTAATCTGTCGGTCAGTTAGCTTTTTAAAATGATTACTTGGGAAAGGATTATGTATCCAGTATTGAATTTTCCGGTGTTCTCGGTACAATTTTAAATGATGCTCTAATTTATTTCAGAGGTTTTATTGCTACTAACCTTTGTTAGAAATAAGAGTTACAGCCACAAATCAAGATGGCGGCCGATGCCTGTGTTTGCATTGAACGAGTGTAGTAGGCCTAACTAGCGATTACATTCTACTTGCTAACAAGCCATTTTTCCTGTTATATATCCAGTATTGAATTTTTCGGGGTTTCCGGAACGAATTATGATGCTGTAGTTTATTTCAGAGGTTTTATTGCTACTAACCTTTGTTAGAAATAAGAGTTACAGCCAGAAATGAAGATGGCGGCCGATGCCTGTGTTTGCATTGAACGAGTCTAGTAGGCCTAACTAGCGATTACATTCTACTTGCTTACAAGCCTTTTTTCCTGTTATGTATCCAGTACTGAATTTTCCGGGGTTTTTCTGGAATGAATTTAAATGATGCTGTAATTTATTTCAGGTTTTAATGCTACTAACCTTTGTTAGAAAATTTACAGCCAGAAATCAAGATGGCGGCCGATGCCTTTGTTTTGCATTGAACGAGTGTAGTAGGCCTAACTAGCGATTACATTCTACTTGCTTGCAAGCCTTTTTTCCTGGTTATAGTTTGTTTGGTGGTAGTTTGCTAAGTGGTGGTATTAGGACTATTCACTGTGTCCATTACATTAAATGATTCACCACCATCAGAATATTGGTCACCGCTTTGCTTCTGTTAAGGCATGGTTGTAACAGTGTTTGATACTGCACTCTGCAAGTTTGTAGACGTCACTTCTGTTGACATTCGAATTCAAACAAAAGGGGTAGCTCGCCCCTCCCTCTCATGGTTCTGTAACTGACACCTGTGATGTGATGTGTCGGCCATGTTGTGTGCATTCAGGGGAAATGTGGTATGGAAAGTGTCAACTAACTTCCAGTTTTCAAATGGAGGAAGGAATAATAAATCAGTGCATTGAATAAGCAGTCTGATTTAGTTTTTATGTTCTGACACCGAGGGGCTTCATATAGCTTGAGTGTGTGGTTTTGTGTATTTTTAATTTTTTTTTTGTCTAGTTAATGTTGATAGCTGCATTCCGAAATGTTTGTAGCCCTTTTTTGTGACTTGAACATGCAAATGAAAACTAAGAATGTTGCTTACTCATGCTCTCGACATGAGTGCTATTCCTTATTTGACAAATGAAAACCACTTAGTACTCGATGTTATGTTCTATAAGGGTGTGTCTCTAATTACTGTGCAAATGGGTTAGTTTGATGTGCATGCATGTGTGTCAGCATGGTTGAGCTGAGAAAATTCAGCCATTATATGTCTTGGAAAGCAAACATTACGTATGGATTTTGTGCGATGGGACAACATTTTTAAATGATAATTTGCTACAGTTGTGCATTTGTGAATCCAAGATGTTTTGGAATATCTTCTCTTCTGAATGACAAAATACTTTCTTTTTAGAAACTTTGTACATGATGGTACTGCCATAATTAGTGTTCCTTTTATCTACAGATATCCCTCTCTGCTGCCTGTGGATTTTGATGCTCTCCTGCTTTGACTGTTGTCAAGTGATCTACCTGCGCTCTTCTGTACATCTGTGATCCACAGATTCAAATCGCCCTGCACATTTTTCCTCACTTATATATTCTCTTGGTTAATACCCACGTAACTGATAATTACTCACCTATTCTGCTCATTGACTCTCCTGTACACCCACGCATCTCCACAAACACTTGCACACTCACACTCACCTGTGAACACACACACACAAGTTTTATAGTAGTTGCCTAAGTCTGACTGCCAAGGTAAGTTTAAACATTTGTGTATTTGAATGTTGTGGTGAAACTTTGCCTGGCAAAAGGATTGTTTGGCATGCATTCATTATTGTTCTGTGAACTTTGAATAATTTTGTTCTTTGAATTTAGATGCCACGTGGAAAGGCTTACCGACGCGCTCAAGCTTTGAAGCAGAGGATGGCTTTGCAGCAGCCTTGGACTCCCCAGCTGCCTGTCCCCGAGTTTGTTGCTCGTAAGTATCAGTTTAATTTTTTTAAACATTTTTTTTTTTTACCCACGCCGAGCGTTCAGCGCGAAGCAGGGGATATAGTATTCAGCTGCTCTCGTTCGTACGCATATCCGTCCGTCCGTCCGTCCCGGTGGGGGATAGTCCCTTTTGTGACAAACTCTTGTTTGAATTTTTTTAATGTTCAAGTTGCAGACTTTAAATATAATGTGTTCATTTTTTTTGGATGACATTCATAACTTTGATTTCAATTTCACAGGTCGCGGTACTGGTTTCCGCCATCGTGTGCGGAGATGGCCAACTTCACACCTGACTCAGCGATCCGTCAAGTTGGTCACTCCAGCTCAGCATCCAGATAAGCAGGTAATTGTGCTTAGTAATGCACAGTGTACTGGTAGTAGGTATTTGTAGTTGGTCTGTGATCTAATGCGGTGTGTCTGTTTTTGCAGCTGGTGTTCGTCGTTGGAGACTCTCACCTGCGGGCCATGGTGGACGGTTTTGTGGACATGCCGGAGGGACCCCTGTCTTTTGCTTTTCTGTCTGTTCCAGGTGCTCAGGCTTCTGAGCTGCGGACGGAGGTGTTGCATGCTGCTCTTCCATGGACCCCAGATGTTGTCTGCGTGTGCGCCCCCAGCAACAACCTCACAGCCAGCAGGACCATCGGTGAGGCGTCGCTGGACTTCAGTGCGCTCCTGAGCGCTGTTTGCAGTCGCTGGACCAAGGTGAATACTATGCAATTGCTGTTGACTACTGTTGTGAGCAGCTTGTATTTTCTTGCTTCTTTTGAAGATAACTTTGTTTTCTCTCTCTCTCTGTGTAGGTGTTCGTGCTGGACTTCCCCCCTCGCCTGAACGTGGAGCCGGACCTGCAGGAGTTGTTTCGTCAGGAGTACCATCGTGTTGCAGCTCGCATGGGTACATTAGTTTGTCATCTACTGCCATATAAGTAATTGAATGTGATGTCTGACTCAAATGTTTCTCATATAAAAATGTAACGAAACATCAATGTTATGTTTCAGGTCTCCCGTACGTGTCTGTGGCTGAGCACTTCCCTCTGCAGCGATTGCAGCTGTGGTGCCCTGATGGCGTAAGTACTGCTAACGGTTTTTTTGACGTGATGTTTGGACTTGAAGGTTTTCCTCGTATCATGTATAGTTAAATGTATGGTGTGTTGACTGCTTTTCAGGTGCACCTCAGCGACACCGTTGGATCCCCTATCCTGGCGCAGCTTCTGTGGGTGGCTGCAATGCACCAGTTGGCTCCTCCTCCTCCCAGGCCCCAGGTGTCTCCCCGGACATCGCCGAGCAGCAGGACCCCCCCCAGGCTGGTTGTGACAGGACCCTCCCCTGTGCCGCGTCGCAGTGACCCCTTGGAGTGGACCGTTGTACGTCAGGGAGCCAAGGTAATGTGTTGTAGTTTAAACATTTATTTTGGCTAAAAGAAAATCTGACTTTTTTTTTTGTCATTACTATGAGGTTTTTTTTTGCTTGTTTTTTGAAGGCTGGAACGTCTGCGGTGGAGTCGTCCGTCATCTCGTCCAACCCTGTGTGGTTCAGCAGCGCCGTGTTGGACGCCCTGGAGAGCGTTTCTCCTTCTGGATCAGCATGCACTGCCTCTCCATCAGCCGACCGGGTAATTTTCACTCAAATTATATGTATCATTGTTCAGAAAAAAAAACAGGAAGGCAATTGCTAATTTTTGATTTTTCTTCAGGCTTCCCGTGTGGAGCGTCAGCGCAGAGGTGTTTCCACCAGGCGCAGAGAACGACAGCGGCAGGTTGGTACTATTTCAGTATGTCACTGACGTGGAAATGTTCTTAGTATAAGTTCACAACGCACACAGCTAGAAAAAAGGAGTGCAGCATTTCAATGATTTTGTCCTTTCCATTTTTCCGTCTCCGGGACCAGCCCCCCAGTGCAGCAGGTATGTGTTAGTTTAGTGTGATGTGATTTATTGTTGGAGACAGGTGGCAACACTTGTTCTGATTAGTGTGGTTTTTTGTTTTTGTTTTTTTTAAATAGTAAAGCTTTGTTTCTCACGTAATTGTCTTTTGGTCAGGAGGAGGTGACGCCAGAGGAGTGCGTGGAGGTGTCTGCAACTGCACTGCCAGAGGAGGTGGGGGAGGAGGCTGCTGCAGTGAGCCCTGCTGTGCTGATGGAGTGTGCTGTCCAGGAGGCCTCCCAGCTGCCGCCGCAGAAGATCGTCAAAGCTAAGGCTGCCTCTGTTTTTACTGCTGTTTCTGCTGCTGCTGCTGTTTCTGATGCTGCTCCTGCTGTTTTTGCTGCTCCTGTTTCTGCTGCTGTTTCTGATGCTGCTCCTGCTGTTTTTGCTGCTCCTGTTTCTGCTGCTGTTTCTGATTCTGCTCCTGGTTTTGATGATTGTGTTCCTGATGTGTGTCTTCCTGATTGTGTAGCTCCCTTAGATTCTCAGAGTAATGCTGTGACAGCAGAGGCCAAGAAGAGCAAGGGGTTAAAGTTGGTGAAAGTAGTTCGTGGATCATGTCACCAAGGGAATGAGCGTTTTCAGTATGCAGGATTGCAGTGTATGGCTATAGCTTTGGTCAGCTTGGCCAAACACATGCTGAAGAGTGTGTTCTCATGGGAGAGGCCTGACTTAGATCGCGTGTTGGTTTTAGGTGATGAATTTTACACTAAAATGCGTGAGTTGAATATTTTTACTCATGAGACAAATCTGCTTTCAGTCCCAGATTTGCTAGAGCAATTAGAGATAGATGAACAGGTATTTGGGTTTAGTTATGGTGATACAGTTTTGGGAGAAGTAGGCGTGACTGAAGGTGAACACATTGACAACGGTGTTTACATCAGTCTGCAAAATGGTTTAGAGAGGATCTTCTGCCAGTACAGCATGTGTTTGTTGACACTGTGTGCAAACACTTCTGCCATCATCTGTGAGGGTGGACGGTTCGCTGTGGTTGATAGTCACTCGCGCAGTCACATGGGTTTGTTGGATGCTAATGGCACAAGTGTAGTTCTGCATTTTGCTTGTGTTGGTGACCTGCATGACTACATCTGTCAACTGGCAGAATGTTTGTGTTCAAGGGAGAAGCCCTTTGAGCTCTGTGGTGTTCGTGTCACTGGGGGTGCAGGTCCAGAGCAGTTAGTTTCAGTGGACAGTACTGCTTCAGTTGCAGAGCGTAGTGAAATTACTGAGGGAAAAGGAAATGATGTTTCTAAAGGTAGGTGTGTGTCTGATTGTGGTGCTAATGTAGCTGTGAGTCCACTGCTGTCTGGCATTTCTGTACAAGCTTTTTCCAGTGAGGTAAGCGGTAGTTCATCAATAGAATCTACAGTTACTGATGGCAGGAAGCGTAAAACCTCTTCTAGTACCTACAAATCAAAGAAGTCAAAGAGTTTTGATATTGGTGAGGTTGACTCTGATGTAGAGTTTATTAATGCTGTGAGCAATGAGGAGCTGGTCTTTTGTCCCCTGGGTGTAGATGTTTGCAAAGCTTTTTGTGAAAAGTTGAATGTTGACTATGTGAAGATTGGTGGTCAACTGTCTGCAGAGGTTGGGGCGTTGGGTGCTCCATGTAAAAATGAGATGATTGTGGCTGATGGTAACTGCTTTTTCAGGGCTATTTCTCAAGCTGTGAGCGGTTCACAGAAGCATCATCGCAAGATTAGATTGGCTGTATGTAAAGAGTTGGAAAAGAATTGCGGTAAATATCAAAGTCTATTGAGGAGTCCATATTCCTCTGTATTGGAATACCTTCAGGTGTCCAAGATGAGAGCTGTGAACACTTGGGCTACAGAGGTAGAAATTCAAGTCGCTGCAGATTGGTTAGGGGTTGATGTGTTTACTTTTTATGATGGACGTTGGCTTAAGTACAGCAGTAGCAGCAAGTATTTGTCAGGCGAATGCATTTACTTAGAGAATATCATGGGGAAGCATTTTGAGACTGTTGTTTGTGTTTGTAAGCCTGGACTGAGGAGCTGTTATAATTACTGTAAAGTTGAAGCAACAAGTTACTACATTAGGTCTAGAGTAATGGATGATTTTGCTAGTAACAAGACAATAATTGAATATAATGATGAGGTGGTAGATTTTGATGAAGGTGTAGGTGATTGTGGTGATGTGTTGAAGGCTGCTACTGAGCAAATGCCATGTAGAAAGTCTGTAAAATCAAAATATCTGATGCAGAAAAAAAGTACACAGGAAAAACTGAATAAGTTGCTTCAGGAAGAACGTCATTTAAGGTTTAGAAAGATGTATCATTGTAATGTAATGTTCAGGGAAAAGATTAAATTGATGAGGGCAAATAAATACAGGGAAAATATCAAGTACAGGGAGATAATTAAAGCAAAAAGTAAAGCAAAGACTGTGAAGAATTATCAGGACAATATCCAGCACAGGGAGAGAGTTAAAACTGAGAGTAAAGCCAGGAGTATGCAAAAATATCAATGTGACATCCAGCACAGGCAGAGAGTTAAAACTGAGAGTAAAGCCAGGCGTATGCAAAAATATCAAGGCAACATCCAGCACAGGGAAAGAGTTAAAACGGAGAGTAAAGCCAGGAGTATGCAAAAATATCAATGTGACATCCAGCACAAGGAGAGAGTTAAAACTGAGAGTAAAGCCAGGAGTATGCAAAAATATCAAGGCAGCATCCAACACAGGGAAAGTGTTAAAACCAAAAGTGTAGTTAAATATAGACATAACATCCAGCACAGGAGGAGGGTTAAAACTAATAGTGTGGTTAAATACAAACACAACATCCAGCACAGGGAGAAGGTTAAAACTAATAGTGTGGTTAAATACAGACAAGACATCCAGCACAGGGAGAGGGTTAAAGAAGGGAGTAGAAGGAAATATCATGATAGTTTAGAACATAAACAGCAAGTTATTGCTAGGGTCATGTTGAGTCGTAAACAGAAAAAGGATGAATCCAAAGATTTTGGTTGTGTGATTGATCAGTTTTTGGAGCAGGTCAGAGATGGACCAGATTTTGTGTGTTGTGTTTGCTGTAGGTTGTTGTTCAGATCTCAGGTGCTTCATTGCGACAAAGAACTTTATAGCTCAAATTTGGCAATGGCTGGTCTTGCACAGAGTTGCATTAGTGAAGATTATTTGCATAAATGTAATGAGGACTGTAATGTGCCTTGTCAGGTAGTTATATCTAGAGGTCAGCTGTGGATCTGTTACACATGTCATCACAAGATTAGCAGAGGTCAGGTTCCAGCTGAATGCTGGATTAATAACTTGGCGCTTGATCCCATTCCACCTGAACTGGGATGCTTGAATAGTGTTGAACAGCATTTGATAGCTCTGCATATTCCGTTCATGAAGATGCTTTGTTTGCCCCGCGGGGGTCAAGGCGGAGTCCATGGGCCGATAACTTGTGTTCCAGCAAACATTGTACAGTCTGTAAATTCGTTGCCACGCACTAGTATGGAAGGATCTTTGGTGCAGGTCAAGTTAAAGCGTAAATTGACATACAAAGGGCATTATGAATATCAGTTTGTGGATGCCTTGCGTGTAAGACAGGCAGTAGAATATTTAAGGAGGACCAATGTTCATTACAGGGACATTGAGTTTAATGAAGAGTGGGTAAACGAGTTTAGGCGACAGACTGATGAGGTGGAAGAGGCTGAATCCACTAGTGGGCTTGAAGCTGTCAGAGCTGAATTAGGTCAGCAAGAACAGGAAGATGGCCAGGTTACAGATACTGAAGGTGTTGATGTAGAAGAGTCAGCAGACATGGCAGAAGATGAAATGTTGCATGACAGACAGCAACACTGTATGTTTCAGGACACTTGTCTAATGCCTGTAGATATAGGTCAGGAAATGTTAGACCAGTATATGGATGTTGTAAATATTGCACCAGCGGAGGGTAATAGTCCAGTTCGCATGCTTACAGACCACAGCAATGAAGCTAAATGTTTCCCTGTGTTGTTTCCTCTGGGTGGGAATACTTTCCACGACACTCGTTCGCTTCGTTTAACATTGTGCCGTTATTTTAATAATAGGATCATGAATGTTGATGGGCGTTTTGCGCGGAATGTAGAGTACATCTTTTATGCTCAGTACATGTCTGAGCTGGATATGGTGATATCCAATGTTTCTGTAGCATTGCGTAAGGGTAAAGGGGGTCAGAAACCGCAAAACATTAGTCAAAACATATTGCAAGATGATGACTCTTTAAAGCAGTTGTTAGAATTTGATGATGGTTTTAGGTTTCTTAGACCTATTAGAGGTACCCCAGCTTTTTGGCAGTCCGTTCAGAAGGATGTTTTTGCTTGTGTTCGCCAATTGGGGATTCCCACCTGGTTTTGCTCATTTTCGTCTGCAGATCTGCGCTGGCAGAATCTCCTGACCAGCATCCTGAGACAGGAAGGCAGAGCACAGACTGTGGATGATTTGGAGTGGGCAGACAGGTGTGAGTTGCTGCGCGGTAATCCAGTTACAGCTGCGCGAATGTTCGATTACAGATGGCATTGCTTTTTGAAAACTGTTCTCATGTCTCCTTTGCAACCAATCGGTAAAATCATCGATTACTTTTACAGAATCGAATTCCAGCAGCGTGGTTCTCCTCATGTTCACGCTTTATTTTGGATTGAGGGTGCTCCCCAAATTGATAGGAATGAAGATGAGGAAGTGGTTGAATTCATTGATAAATACGTCACTTGTGAGCTGCCCTCAGATGATGACACATTATTGGACATGGTGTCATCAGTTCAAATGCATTCAAAACATCATTCAAAGTCTTGCAAGAAAAAAAACACTACATGTCGTTTCAATTTCCCAAAACCAGTTTCTGCTCGAACATTTCTATGTAAAATTAAAGAATGCAAATGCGATTGGACAAAGGCAGCAGATTCAGATCCAAAAAACAAGCCAGTCTGTAAATGTTTTAATGATGATGACAAAATGCCAAAGACTTTTGCGGAGTCCGTTCTGACATCCGTTAAAGACGCTTTAGAATCAGATGTGCCATATTCAAATGTAGAGGACTTGTTTATGAGTCTTAATATTAATCAAGATATCTTCGAAGAGGCCTATAGGACAATGGAAAAAAAATATAAAGTGGTTTATAGGAGAGGGGTTAACGAAGTTTGGATTAATCAATATAGTAAGCAATTGTTAAAATGCTGGAACGCTAACATGGACATTAGCTTTGTCACGGACGCCTATGCAGTAATTGTGTACATAATATCATATATAACTAAAGCAGAGAGAGAAATTGGCCTATTATTGAATAATGCCCATAAAGAAGCCTCAAAGCAAGGTAACCTCTCTGCTAAAGATGCTTTAAAGAAGCTGGGCAGTGTATATTTGCATAACAGGGACGTTTGTGCCCAGGAGGCCGTGTATAGGCTAACAAACATGCATTTGAAGGAGTGTTCCAGAAAGGTGGTGTTTGTTCCAACAGGGAACAACCTGGTGAAGATGAGTTTGCCGCTTAGTGTTTTGAGGCAAAAGGCATCTTCCCATAATCTTAGCACAGAAGACATGTGGATGACCAGCATGGTGGACAGGTATAGGAACAGGCCTGACAACGATGCGTTCACAGACATGTGCATGGCTACATTTGCATCAGAGTATCGCGTTCTCTCCAAAAACGAAAAGTCTCGTGATAGAATCAAACTAAAAAATGACTTGGGTTTTATCTTGAGGAGAACACGTTCTCAGTTTGCAGTTGTGCGTTACATGCGCTTCAATTTGGACAAACAAGAGGAGGCTCATTTTCAAAGTCTGCTGCAATTATTTCTGCCTTATAGAGCTGACTTAGACCTCAAACCTGAAGGATTTGAGCTGTTTGAACAGTTCTATAATGACGGGAAGGTAACTTTCAGTGATGGCTCCATACACTCGGTTCAGGCTGTAGTAGATGAAAATAGGGCCAAGTTTGAAATAGATTGTCCTCATTTGGATCGAGCGCGCGAGATAGCAGAGCAGCACCGGGGTATAGATGAAGATGCTTGGGGTGAGCTGTGCCCTGAACAGGAAGTAGAGCGCCTAGAATGTTTAGAGGAGAGAAGGCAGCAGGGAGCAGAAGTGGAACAGGAGCAGTTGGGGGACTCGATGGACAATGTTCCAGATTTAGTAGATGGTACCAGACAGGTTGCGCAGTTGGAAAGGCGAGAGAGGATCCTGTCTAGAAGTGAGGGTTTGGCTTTAGTTAGGTCCCTAAATGAGACACAAATGGCTGTTTTTAACAAGATTAGACAATGGTGCTTGCAAAAGGTGATGGGTAAGAACCCACAACCTTTGCATGTGTTTGTGACAGGCGGTGCAGGGACGGGGAAAAGTCATTTAATTAGAGCGGTTCAATATGAAGCAGGGAGGCTGTTGTCAACACTTTGTCGTCAACCAGATGATATTTGCATTTTGTTAACTGCTCCTACAGGTGTAGCTGCTTACAATTTGAATGCAGCAACAATTCATCACAGGTTTAACATCGGCATCCATGCTACCTTACCGTACACCCCCTTGGGTGAAGAGAAACTCAATTCTCTGAGAGCTGAATTGAGCCACCTCCAAATTCTCATTATAGATGAAATCAGCATGGTTGATCACAATCTGTTGGCTTATGTCCATGGCAGGTTAAGGCAGGTTAAGCAGACAGGAGACTTTTCCCCATTCGGTAATGTCAGTGTGATAGCTGTTGGAGACTTCTATCAGTTGCCTCCTGTTAAAGGGAAGCCTCTGTATAGCGGTCAGGTCGCTGTGGACCTGTGGTGCAATTTTAGTGTCGTGGAACTGAAAACGGTAGTCAGGCAGAAAGACAACGTTTTTGCACAATTGCTTAACCGTTTAAGGGTACGTTCGAAGGATACCCCCCTATTGAAGAGCGACATAGAATTATTAAAATTGCGCGAGACAGGTGAAGAGAGCTCAGCTTTGCATATATTTCCGACCAATATGCAAGTGAGCGAGCATAATCTAAAGCAGCTTTTCGCCATGTGTCCTGATCATGTAGTCATTGAAGCAAAAGACTATAGGAACAATAGAAAAACGGGCAAATTAGAGCTGATGGTAGGGCATCACAGTGATGCAGCGGACACATGTTTACCGAGCAGTTTGTGTTTGGCCAGGAATGCGCGCGTCATGTTATGCAAGAACATCGATGTAGAAGATGGTCTGGTCAATGGAGCATGTGGCACAGTTACTCAGATGGATTTTGGTCAGGATGAGACATTTCCACTGACTGTTTATGTTAAATTTGATGATGACCAAATTGGGTCAATAAGGAGGAGAAAACGTGCACATGCAGCGATAGAATGCAGGTTTTCTACTGCAATTGATCCGGAGGAAGAAAAGACCCGAAAACGCGGTGGGTTGCGTCGTCAGTTTCCTTTAAAGTTAGCGTGGGCGTGTACTGTTCATAAAGTGCAGGGATTAACTGTAGACGAGGCCGTAGTTTCTTTAAAGCAGGTGTTTGCTCCTGGGCAGGCGTATGTAGCATTAAGTCGCGTTACAGCTTTATCTGGGCTAATCATTAGAGATTTTGAAGAGCGAGCCATTTACTGCAAAGGGACTATTAAGGAGGCCATGGAGAGCATGCCCCAATTTCTAACCGAGCAGCCGAAGCCTTCATTAAATCCACACAGTTTCTCTGTGTATTTAATGAATGTTCAAAATTTAAGTCGCCACTTGTTTGATCTAATGTCTTGTACGCATCATTTACGGCCGCATTATATTGCAATCACTGAAACGTGGCTCACTACTCAATCCCCTTTACACTGTGTCCAAATCAACGGTTACAGTTTCCAGAGTCGTCCTCGCAGTTTGTGTTACAACAGCAGTAACCCCAAATTGTCAGAACTACAGAATATGGAACATGGTGGAGTAGGTTTATACTATGTGAACCATTTACACAGTGACATTTTGCAGGTACCAGATTTTAATCTGGAATGCTTGGTGTGCCAGTGTAACGAATTTAACATGTTGATGGCAGTAATTTACCGTCCGCCGATTTACCCTATTTCTATATTCAAACAAAATCTGGGAAAATTACTTGATTGGCTTAATCCGATGCAAAAGACAATTATAGTTATGGGTGACTTTAATGAAAACCTCTTAAAAACAACAACATTGTGTCAGTACATGCTAAAAAAAGGATTCAGTCAGCATGTCACACAAGAGACTACAGAGAATGGAACACTCATTGATCATGTTTATGTTAAAACGACACAGTATAATGTGGAATGTACAGTGATGCCCACATACTTCAGCGACCATGAAGGCATTCTTTGTAGTTTTAATGTCAAAGATCAGGTGCACTAACACGACACATGTATTCAGAAACGTTGAGTATGTACGTGAACTCTACAATGCGATTAATAGGATTAATTAAATGCATTAGGAAGGTGACCTTTCTTGTCTTTTTTGTAGAATTCATAGATGTGTGTTACTGGTGCAGAGTCTGTCTCACTCCAAATCTGAAGATCAATTATTTTTCATTGATCAACATGTGTACATGTAGATTTTAAATTATTACGATTGATTAGAAATTATATATCAATTGTGTTTATATTATGCAAAACCTGCTGAGAAATCCTCATTCTCAATCACAAGCAAACGCAGTCTTCAAGTAAAAGTAAAAAGGTTCTTTTCCTGCATTGCAACAGCATTTTGTGTAAAGCATTTGGCTCCTTACAAATTGAAAACTGCACATAGTTACTCACAATGGCAGAATAAATGAGCATGGGAATGAAATGCTGTTACTCAAATGCTGTTGTAAAGCAGGTTTTGCTTGACCTACATGAACTGTCAAAAAGCAAAAGGCACTGGTAATGGCTGCTCCCGGTTAATCCTGGGATGGGGTTCGATTCCCTGCGGTGCCCTGGTGACTTTTCTGGCATGTACATGAAGGCTCTATCCATTTCACTCCGTTCTCTGTCACTAACTTAACGCCTAAAACAACTGCTTGCAAGTCAATTCAGTACAACATTCTTTTCCCACTGAAATTCTTCTGTATTGACATCATTCTTGTACTGATGCTCACTTGCTGCAGGTATTTCTGCCTCCCAAAGTTGTCTAAATCCAGAATGGCCACCAAATGGGCGATAAGACATCAAAGTATTGCCCGTAGGAGGGAATGGCACAGGTGGGCGAGGACCCGTCCCAACGCTGCTTGCAGCTTTAATTATTCTTTGTTTTTTCTTACGCCTCTTTGAGCTTGAATTTGACCCCCTAAACATGCTCAAAAACTCACCAAAATCGGCACGCTCGTCAGGTCTGGCGAAAAATTTGATAAAATGAAAAAATTCTCCCCATAGGTCACAAAATGGCTCTCTAGCGCCACCAAGGCACTTTTTACTGGCCTTTAGAGGGCCACCACGCCCGGTAGGAAAGTCATAGAGAGATGCAACCAACACTATATTGTTCATCTCATCAAGGCCTAAAAATGAACAATCGACACCTATTACCTAAATCAAACAGGAAGTCCGCAATTTGCATATCAAAATTTGCATTTCACCCTAAATTTGGCCAAAATTTGCCCTCGAACAAACGCGAACTCCTCCTAGGGCGTTCATCGTATCGACCCCAAATGCTAATAGATGACACAGCACACTCTTCCGATGAAAACTACTGTACAACTTTTTCAAAAGTCCTACGGTTTGGATTTTATGAGGCGTCAAAGATGGGGTCCGCAGCCACT